>JAYESD010000002.1:61032461-65832461 GCA_036927565.1 Tuctoria greenei | reverse complement strand
ACTTCGCACGTGATGTGAGAGTCTGGGGCATAGGCATTGCCTGACACTTCACCACTAGATTTTCCATCAATTTTCTTCATTAGGAGGTCCAATTTTGCAGCGATCATGTCCACCTCCTTCAAGGTGTGCATGCGTCACTGTTGGGTATGGAGACACTCATCGTTCCATCCCATGTTGGACACCATCTTCTCAATAAGATCTTTAGCTTTTGGCACCGTCAATGAGAAGAAGGCTCCTCCAGCAGTGGCATCCAAATGGTCACGAGCTCATGGGATCAGCCCATTATAGAAGTTTTTAATAAGAAGCCAGTCATCCATCCCATGGTGGGGGCAGGCTAGGATGTACTCCTGAAGACTTTCCCATGCCTCGGGAATAGATTCCTTAGGCTCTTGCTGAAAGATGGAAATCCTTCCACGTAGGGCATTGGCTTTGCCCAACGAGAAGAATTTGGCGAGGAATGTCGTAGAACACTTCTCCCAAGTATCAACAACACTTCAGTTCGCGTAGAACCACTATTTCTCTCTCCCAAGGAGAGAGAACAGGAACAGTCTCAGATGGACCGCATCCGGAGACATGTCCTTGATTTTAAAAGTGTTGCAGATCTCGAGGAATGGTTGCAGGTGAGCACTTGCATCCTCGTTAGACTTCCCACAGAATGGTTGGCTTGCACCATAGTGATAAGGCCAGTTTTGATCTCGAACTTCACATCTCCCGTGTTAACAGTGGGCCCAATAGGCACATTGTTAGCAGAGGGAGCTGAGAACTCACGAAGGGTCTTATGAGCCATTGACGTTTGGATTGTTGGTGCAGAAATGTTGGCTTGCCTTGCCGCTCGAATCTTCTGAGGAGTAACGACATGGGGTCGGTCTCTCAGAAGAGATTCAGGATCTTCAACAAAGTTCTCTAGCAGGCAGAAACCAGACATACACTACCCTGTTTTCACATTAAAAATGCAAAAACAAAGAATGGTTATCCTACTAAAATCCTACCCAGGGTTCTATCCTATTCACTTAGTCATGCTATATATCTATTTGCCTTCCCCGGCAACGGTGCCAGAAATGCTTGTTGACAGCTCCTAAGATATACTAACAAATCATCCCCGGCAATAGTGCCAGAAATGTTTGTTGGTATTACTTACGCACCATTAACCAAACATGTCCAACTGATGTGTCAGAAATGCTTGTTAATGGTTCTATTGGATCACGGAGTGAATTCCGCAAGCGCACGGAGGTATCATTGTAGCATTTCCCCTTAAGAGTATTCCCAAGGGTGTCATTTATTTTATCCCAAAGGAAGGCAGGGAAGAGATATAACAATCATCAGGTGGAAAGGGGTAGAAAGGTCTAGGTAAGAATCTAGTAAGGATGGATAAAATAATAGTGGAGGTAGTGTGACACACACAAGAGCTTTCAAGTCTAAGGGGGCTAAAAGGACCCTAGAGGTTAGTTAAGGTTGAGAGTTATGGAGATACTCCTACTATGCTCTATTGTACATATACATAGTCTAAACTAATTATTCATAAGCTAGATCAATAGTGAATACTTATGCTATGTGGTTCAACACATCGGGCACGGGCTTACCCTTAGCAATACTAGGGCGACTCCCGCCAAGACCATGTGGCATAGCCGAACGTGGAGGATTACAAAGGACAAATAGGGCTGTCACCACCTACTGCCTACCTCTTCAATCCGTGGGTCTACGAGACATCCAATTCTACTTAGCTATCCTAACACCATGCTAGCATATTAAGTAATTACCTTAAGAGCCTAGGCACAATCCATCCTAAGGCAATGAATTGAATCATCATTGAACCAATGTTGATACACAACATAATTATTCATACTAACCTAGTTATGTTATAATTAACTAGACTATAGTGGGGGTCTATAGGTTCTATGATAATGAGATATGTTCATGATGAAACAATCATAGAAGTTATACCTTTCACATACATGGACTCCACAATCAAACAAGAAACGCTTTGCCCAAGTATATGTATAAGTAGAGACTAAAGATACTATCTTTATATGCATAAAGTAACAATTATAAAAAAGAATACATGAGCCATACCTTTCCCAATGTAGGATTGGGAAGAGAGAGACTCCTTACTCCTTTCCCAATTTGGACTTGGGACTAGAGACTCTCCTCTCTACAACCTAACTCCTCTAAGACTATGGATGATAGTGTATATAATAGAGATGAAGCTCAAGTGGTGTGTGTTGAAGTGAGGGGTAGGGGTCCTATTTATACTAGTGTTGAGGTCGGTTCCCACCACCAAAAGCGCGCGAATCAGTCACCATTGACTCTAGGAAGTCGGGAGGAGCCAACATGTGGAGGCTGATCAAGTTTGGTGTAGAGACCAGGTCGGTCGAGCCCTTGGTTCGGCCGACCTGGTCATTGCACCAATTCTCGTGTGCTTTCTCCAGGTGGCTGTCAGGTGGGTCCCATTGATGTATATGGGTGATACACCGTTGGATCTCCTCGGATACTTCTGTTTGTGGGCCATTTGATCCATGGGATGCCACATGTCGTCACCTGATTGGTTGGGATGATATTTTGTAGGATTGGTCCCTCTATATTTCCTCATTTCCTGCATAAAATGTTGCATACACATATTTCTCCAAGTCCAAGTGGAATTGGGTTAGATAGAAAGGTGATGTGTGCAAGAAATGACAAATCCTTCACATAACTGAGTTAAATTGACGGATTAAATTGGTATATAACAGCCGTCACCAAAGACCATGATCCAAGGTGCCTCGAATGTATCGAAGAATGCGTTTCACCAATGCAATATGAGGCTCATGAGGATCATGCATATAGAGACACACCTGCTGCACGGCATATGCAATGTCGGGTCGAGTGAAGGTGAGATATTGCAGGGCTCCAGCAAGACCACGATAGTGAGTTGCATCCGAAACTAGAAAATTGTCAGATGATAACTTGGCACGCGTATCGACTGGGGTAGAACATGATTTACCATCAGTCATGCCTGCTCTCTCAAGTATATCAACCATGTACTGTCGCTGTGAGAGGAAGAAGCCTGCGCTGCTCCGAGTAACAATTATGCCCAGAAAATGATGTATGTTGCCCAAATCCTTCATTGAAAATTCTGCAGCAAGAGCATCAATAATGCAACGGAACAGTGGTGCTGATGAGGCAGTCAGAACAATATCATCCACATATAGCAATAGATAAGCCATGTCTGTGCTGTGTCGGTAGACGAAAAGCGAAGTATCGGACCGAGCACCAGTAAATCCAAATGAAATAATATGAGAAGCAAAGTGGTTGTACCAGGCACGAGGAGCTTGCTTCAAACCATATAGGGACTTGTTCAGTCGACAGACAAAATCCGGATGAGTTGTATCAAGAAAACCAGAAGGTAGCTCACAATAGACTGTTTCGGATACAATACCATGCATAAAAGCATTCTTCACATCAAGCTGGTGAACGGGCCAACACGAGAGAATGCAACTGAAAGAACGGTACGAACTGTAGCAGACTTCACCACAGGGCTGAAAGTCTTGCCAAAATCAACATCGGGCTATTGAGTAAAGCCACGAAGAACCCAACGAGCCTTGTAGCGATCAAGAGAGCCATCTGGATGAAACTTGTAGTGAAAAACCCACTTCCCAGTGACAACATTCGTACCTAGAGGACGTGGCACGAGATCCCAAGTGTTGTTTGCCTGTAGAGTGGAGAATTTCTCGATCATGGCCTCTCGCCAATTGGGATCGGCGATAGCACCACAATAAGTCTTCGGAATCTGTTACAATGTTGAGGCTTGAAGGTTCAGACGCGGCATAGGAAGACAAAGACCGTCCTTCCCACGTGTCTGCATGTTATGCTCGTTGTCGATGGGTGGCACCTCGAGCACAGACTGTGGACCACATACAAATCATGGTTGCTGGTGAAGGGCGGTCGGTGTAGCCATCGGAGAGCCATAGCCTGGAGGAGTGTCGCGTGACGAGGACGAGCTCAGGGTGGTCTGACCGCACGGGGTAACGGTTGGACCACCCGGTGAACGAAGGCCCACCTGGTCTTCAGGACGAGTACTATTGGTTGGACCGCGAGGATCCGCGGTCAGACCATCGTGAGTCATGATGGGATGGTGAGGCGAATAGAGGCCCGCCTGGCCTCTGTTGGGGATGTCGCCGGGTGGACAGGGGCCAAGAAGGCCTCTGTGCATAGGCGCGGTCTGACTGGCATGAGCCGAGGTCTGACCGTTAGACTTGTAGAAGCTTGGTGGAAGCCCACGTTGACGAGTACCTGCAAAACAGTCAGTGCTAGGGAGCACCGATGAATCGTTAGTATCAAAAAGAAAATCAAAGTGGGATGAAGGAGGGTTGGAGATTTCCGCAAACAGAAAGGAGGACTCGTCAAAAGTGACATGACGAGAAATAATGATGCGGTTTGTGGCTACGTCGAGGCATCGGTATCCTTTGTGATCGAATGGATAGCCAAGGAAGACACAAACTGTAGAGCGAGGAGGAAACTTGTGTTCAGCTGTGGCAGAGAGATTTGGGTAGCACTTGCAACCGAAAACGCGTAGGTGGGAAATATCAGGTTGGGTGCCAAAGAGGGCGAAATGTGGTGTGGCAAAGGAGAGCGTTTTGGATGGTCGCAAGTTTATGAGGTGTGTAGCGGTGTGGAGCGCTTCTACCCAATAACCGGTTGGAACAGTAGCTTGGAACATAATCAAGCGCATAGTATCATTGGTGGTGCGAATAATACGCTCAACACGTCCATTTTGAGGAGACGTGTGAGGACAAGAGAGACGCAAAAGAACACCAAGACGGAGAAAGAATGCGCGTGATGTGGAATTATCGAATTCACGACCATTGTCACATTGGACTACCTTTATGGTGTGGCCAAATTGAGTGTATATATAGGCAAAAAACCATGACAAGGTCGGAAAAGTGTCTGATTTGAGGCGTAGAGGAAAAGTCCACGAATAATGAGAGCAGTCATCAAGAACAACAAGATAATACTTGTGACCAGAAACACTTTGCACGGGAGATGTCCATAGATTACAATGTATTAAATCGAAGTTGTTCGAAGCACGAGAATTTGATAGAGAAAATGGAAGACGTGTGTGGCGACCAAGCTGACAGGCATGACAAAGAGTGTCAAGTTCCTGTTTATTACATTGTGGAAATAACCTAGACAAAGCCTCGAAACCTAAGTGACCAAGACGACGATGCCAAAGCGTGGACGGTGTGGTTGCTGCGGCTAAGGCATGTGGTGGAGAAAGCATCGGCAAGGATATGGAGTAGAGCTGCCCGGAACTATTACATCTGGCGATCACGTTCTTGGTGTCCAGATCCTTCACAGAAAGACCAAACGGATCAAATTCAATGGAAACATTATTATCAGTAGTGAACTGACGAACAAAAACCAAATTTTTAATTATGTGAGGAGACACAAGAACTCGATGCAAATGTAAAGGACGAGCGGATGTAGAGAAAGAAGTGTGACCCGTGGAGGTGACGGGTAGCAATGACCCATTGCCGACAACGATAGACGACGGAGTCAAATAAGAAGGAGGATGGGAGGAGGAGAGGTTACCGGGGGAGGAGCACATGTGGCTATCGGCGCCAGAGTCCATGTACCATTCAGCGGACGGTGGCGGCGTCAGTGACATGGTGTTGAACGAGTTAGCCAGCTCATTCCGATCCCATGTTGTAGAAGATGCGGCATCGTTGGAAGCTCCCCCGTACAAAGATCTGGTGATTGGATCACCAGGAGTCGCGGTCTGGACGCTGTAGAAGGAGGCGGTCTCACTATCACCAGGTGTAGTCAGGTTGTAGTAGAAAGACATTGGCAGTCTGACAGGTGTCCAGAAGCCTGGTGGCTGACAGGCACGTGCGCCATAGGATGCTCCGTGCGCCAGAAGGGCCTGCCGAGGAGGGGCAGGTGCGCGTGGACGTGTCGGGAAGCCTGGAGGAGGACCGAGACGGGGCAAAGCACCACCCCAAAGTTGCAGGGTCCCATTCCATGGATTCCCCGGAGTGGGAAATTCACCATTGTTACTGGTGTTATTACGCTTGTTTCGATTACGCTGATTTCGACCTCGGTTGGAGGACGAGAGGCAAGAGACAGCAGCGCCGGAGGTAGGAGTGCTTGATGTAGGGCCACCAGAAACGGGAGCACGTGGAGGAGCGCCACCAGATGATGCAGAAGACGGGGTGCATCCCGCACCTACGGAGATGGCTGCCAATGCATTGGCGTTTCCCGACTTGGACTTCATCTCGATCTCTTCAAGTTGGAGATCGTTGCGTACCTCGGTAAATGTGGGAAAGGGGCGCTATCGCTTGAGAAGGGATGCCATGTGAGAGAACCGCTCGTTCAGCCAAGAAGCATCGTGAGAACGAGAGTGCGGTCGGGGACAACCTCACCCAAGTCACCGAGTGCATCGGCCATCGACTTGATACGACGACAATAGTCGGTGATGGAGAGGTCACCCTGTACGAACGTGCGAAACTAGGCGTCCAAAATCATATCACGGGTCTCCCGGTTGCCGATGAACTGCTCTTGAAGCCCAAGCCAGATGGAACGAGCTGTCGGTAGGCCCGCCGAGGCGATCTCAATAAGATCAAGAGAGACGGTGCTGTGAAGCCAGGAGATGACGGTGCAGTTCATGCGTCGTCAATGAGAGTCGGCGACAGTGGGTTCAATGTCGGTGAGGACATGATCGGAGAGCTCGTACTTCCCAAGGGTGTTGAGGAAGAGACTCTTCCACCGATTATAGTGCGGCGAAAGGTTGTCGAGGATGACGGGGATCATTGACTTGATGTTGAGGACGGCGATTGCTTGAGCATGCAAAGAAGCAACGTCGTCAACCGCTGGAGGAGAGAGGTCGTGGTTGATCAAGTCACGACGAATCTCGTCGGCTGCGAGAAGCAACTTGCAACGCGCCTCGTCGGCCGATGCACGTGCACGTGCTACCTCGATGGCCAATCGATCCGCCTCCTTAGTCAATCGAGTTAGCTCGGCAGCCAAGGCGATATCCTGTGAGGCTGCTTGTGCATCCGGGGAGCCATTGCCAACAGAAGCCATCAAGAAGTAAGAAACACGACGCGTGAGCGTCAATCTGCTACAGCGGAGACCGCGGAAACACGGTGCATGGCGACGAAGACTTCAGACCAGGCGCGAGCCGCGCACAAGCACGCCGAAGAGAAATTCGCGTGCGGAGGGCGGTTATTCGCCGCGAGCCAAACTCGACGCAAGAGGTGGAGTTGGGCGTAGCTACCGGAAGTTACGAACGAACCTAATCTGATACCATGATGGAAATATTGGAGAGAAAATAATTATTGTATTTTTATTGATTAAAAACCCCTGGGGGTGGTGCATATATATAAGGGTGTCAGGGAACCTCCCTTAATTACATAGGCAATGCGGTATTATTCTAACATCTGCTGTCAAACGAGATCACCTACTTCTTCATGTCCCTTTTTGCTCTCTTTTTGGAGCTGTGTACGATTAACATCTCACGATGTAGTCTCTTTTTTATTATCTTCCCCGGCCCATCAGTTGTGATCCAACGACCGATCGATCGGATCAGTGCCTTTACGCTTTTTAAGTGGCCTGCGCTGGTGGCTGGTGCTGAGTACTGCTGCAGAGGGGATCAAGAGGGGAACATGGAGCATCAGGGTCATCAGGGACACACACAGACACACACGGGGTCATCAGAGACCCACACACACACGCGGGGTCATCTGGGACAAAGAACGGCTCTTGGGGGGCAATGATTCATGCATCATGGTTTCCTGAACAGCGCTCCAACGGAAGCCTTTGGTCACCATCACTCTCAGAGTCACAAGGCCAGCAGAATCTTTCTCACTCCCTATCTTGCCTTTCTTTATTCCTCCAGCCTCGCATCTCTCCCTATCTTTTTTTCATGTGCCCTCCAATGTGAAGTTTTGTGTTATGGCGATATGGCAAAAGTTGGAGTCGATCTGGCCTGAAATGATCGATATAACAGTGCTTAGGATTGACTCTAGCCACTAATCAATTCGGCCTAAACTAATCTAAGAACTAATTAGGCACTTAATTTGCCATACCTTTACTCATACCTTAGTTTGGAGCGTGCTGAAGCTACTGGTGTGGTAGCCAACAGGGAACAGCACCGGGAAGAGGAGAAGAAGCTCCTGTACATGATGAAGACCATAGAAGGTGGGCATCGGGGAGCAGCGTCGTGAGAAGGACGACACTCCCCGACTTTCTTCCTCGCTTGATCAGTAGCCTTAGGGTTTCTTTGAGCGTCTAATCCGTTGATTAAAATCAATCGTGTCTAAAACGAATGTCCATCTATTTATAGAGTGAGGAAGCGGCCGAGGGGGCCTCCAACCGGTACGGTTGGTGTGTCCTCGATCAGGACACATGGAGAATAAAGTTGGTTGAGTCGGTTAACATATAAACGGACTCCTAATCTTTTTAATCCCGTGATCAAATTCTAACACTCACCCCCTTGACTATGGGTCTAAGTAACTTAGTAACTCAAAACTAAACCTACGTATATTTTCTCGTGTTTAATATAAAGCGCACGGCGTATCGAAGACAGCCAGTTACGTATTGCTTGACTCGACGACCATGTTACATCTCACACCTAGAAATATAACCGAATTCTGAGTTTGTCCCCTAAGTATCCACGAGATTGTAGGTTCTTCCTTAAATTCATGTGCGTTATGTGTTCATAGAACACATTCGATGGAAGTCTCTTTTGAATGTGGTACCACGAGGATTCGCATGAATCTAATTGCTCAATAATCATTGCTTACTATGATCCTGGATTTACTTCTTTCTGCAACAAACAACTAATGTCAGTGTGTTTTGGCTAGACCCTTGACTTGTTGTCTCAGAAATACGGATAACTTAGATGGTTTATGCTATCTACCACTTCTTAATCTGTGTTTTTTTATTTTGTCCGCTCAGCGGCCTCATCGCTAAGTTGGTATGCATCGATCATGATGCAGTTACCTTTGTTTTGGAACTTTTTCCACAATAAAGCTCCATCTTCGAGTGTTATTACATGATACGGGTTTTACTACACATCTTGCAGAAACTTAGTTTTACTGATTCATGGCTGTACTAAACTTATCATTCTTGCAAAAATACAAGTTTATACTAATCTTCATTCCATTGATTTGGATTGAACTTATTAATTCCAAAAATAACCCAGTAGACTATCTCAAGGTTGGTTAATGAGCAAACTGAGAGCTTCCGATAGCAAAAAGCTTTGGAGCCGATTTTATTTGATCGATCTCTTAGTGGTCTATGTACTGATTAATCTTGACTTATCTGAGCAGACGAATTTGTTCGCATACATATCGTACTACTAAAGTACACTCTCATATATGCCTAATTATCTCAATACTCCTTAATGTCTAAATTAGAGGACAACTCTTATTATTATCTATTAGTAGATTGACATTATACTCAAAAGCAAAACGTCATCTACAAGGTGCGATAAAAGTAAACTTCTTGTTCTAAACTTAATAAAAACTGAAATTGTCCTCATAATACTTACTATAACCCAAACTTACTGATTTACTTATAGAATTTTGAGATACTTTGTATCTCATATGTTCCTTTTGCTTAATGACAACTCTTCGGTTATCTCATAGACATTCTCGTTTAGATCTCAATTGAGAATTATTATTATTACATCAATCCGATGTAATACTAAGTCATAATGCATTGCTAATGTTTTACCGATTCTGAGTGAAACCTTAGTGGAGTCAATTGAGAATGAATTAACATAATCAATGTCTCCTTAATAAATGTTAGTCATAAGTTTGTCCTTACTATTTCTGGCTTTTTCATTTGTAGTCACGTGTTTGTGTAGACCCTTGACAGCTTACTGATTCGGCTCCATTAGGAAGGTTGACTGAGATACATAATTCATTGGCTTTTTTATGTCTCTTCTAAGCCTATATGGCTTGACACCATTCGGGTAGATGAGGGATACACATAGCTTAGTTCAAATGAGCCAGAATCATCCTTCATTTGAATATTGATCTCATGACAAGATCTACTTATTAACGCATTATTTACAAATTGGGGCGATTGTTGTCCTTCGTCATAGGCGACTAACTTAATCAACATAGAAAACTAAGATGTCCTATAAAACAGGAGTTTTATTTAATTTTGTCGCAGAAGAACTAATAAAAGGTGTTGAGTCAACAATAACAAGATATGTTGGCTTACGTTGCTCTGTCTAATCTTAGCATATATTGTTTTCATAAAATTAGTGTTGGTCAAGATGGTAGAAACAATATTATTTTACTAAATAGCCATCGAGCTGACTTTCTAATGCTTGGGCTAATTGATTAGTGACAACCTCATTAAAATTTAATGAGGATTTATGTTATGTCGTTGTCTAATATGGTGTTTTAAGGCACCAACTATTTAAATTTTGATTTAGCGTTAGAATGGAGGTTTTAAGCCTCGACCTTTTAGCTAATCTCTATGTTTAAGGACTTCACTGATTTCTTAGTAAAGCGCGGGGTATACCGATTGTAGTACCCCCCCCCCCCCTCACGATTGGATCCTAATCTTAATACCTTATTATATGCATTCATCTGAGTAAAAGATCTTAATAGGAATAATCGATTGAGAAATGGAGCGTTCAGATCCCCCCTTGAAATAGGGCATTATCGAAAGAGCTATAATTTTGAAGATGTTTCACGATTGATTCATATGCGCTTGCTATAACTTAGTCATTCTGAGAGTAAATTTGATTATAGAATCATGCAAGTATTATGAGAATGACTTGTCAAAAGACAAGACTCAACTTATTTAGGCAAGTATGTCAAGGTGAAATACTGAACTTAGTTGTACAAGCAAGATTGCTAAAATCCAATTCCTTTAATAAGGGGGGTAAATGATGAACTGAGAACTTAGTGAAACGTAAGTATGAAACCATCTTATGTTACTAATGGGAGTTTGAAACTTGGATTCTACTTTTGCATCATGACCATTAGTGACTTTTAATGATCCTAATCTCTATTCTTAGTATCCCCCTCTTATTTTAATAATTAGTCGATCATAGCAATGAGCTTTTCTAAAATGTACTGCCTTTTGCTTAGTATTACAAATGCTTTGTTTTGTTTTTCATGTAGGCTACTTGATAAAATGCAGCATTCATAATTATCCGTCATTCTAAGTATGTGCACACGCACAATGCCTTCATTTTGTTTCTTAGTTACAAGTTTATTTGTGAGAATACTTGCATTAAACTAAGTATTGTCGGTAAACTGACCTTTTATTGTAATGGAGGTTCTAAGAAGCAGTGTCACATTCAATAATCGCTCCCCGAATGTGCTTAGTAATTGAATTATCAAACATATCATGTTTAATGACGAGCTAAATACGTACGAAATCGTACTTAAACTAAATGCTTTCATCATTACGAAGAAAACATTATGAGTTTCTCCATCTCGTGAGACAGAAAATTAAAACTGAGTACAGTACTGAACTAAGTATGGAGGATTCAACTGAGTGAAATACTTAAGAGAATACATAAACTGAAATAAAAAAACTATGTTTTGATTTTCACGTTGCCTACTTGGTAAAAAATAATGTCACTGATAACATAGTAAATTTTGTCTTCCACGTTGGCTACTCGAGCAAAATTTTCCATTGACTAATATGAATAACAGTAGCTGAGACGAAATGTCGTTTTTGTTGTGTAAACAAAATATGACATTCTAAATATCAGAGAAAACATTGTAAATTTTGTATTTTACGTTGGCTACTTGAGCAAAATTTTCAATAGACTGATTCAAATTACTTAGCTAGGGAGAAACGTCGTGTTTTGTTGTTCCAACAAAATACGACGTTCAAAACAACTTAGGAAACATAGCAAGTTTCGTATTTCACGTTGGCTACTCGAACAAAACTTTCTATGTACTAAATAACTAAGTCAAATAAAAATATTGTCTTTTATCTTTCGCGTTGACTACTCGAACAAAATACAACATTCATAACTAAGAACATGGCAAATTTTATCTTTCATGTTGGCTACTCAATAAAATTTCCATGCAACTAAATAATGGAGAGCACAGTAATTATCATAAAATTACTATGTATAAACTGAGTGACCTTAGATCATTGCAATTTTATCATTCACGTTGCCTACTTAACAAAATTGCTATGAATACTTAGTGAACTATAAACATAGCATAAATTACTTTGCAAAACTTAGTACACAGTGGAAACTTTAATTCTGACTGATATACTTAAAAATTAATAATCAACAACAAAATTAATGAATCAAATTAATGAACTGATACAATACTTAAATTTGGTGTAATAATGCTAACATGACTGAGTATAAAACAATAAACATGCATTGAAATATAGAATATCATCGTATACTTAATTAATATCAGTCATTTAATTTAACTATGGAACACTAAAATGATTTTAGCCCATACTAAAATATTTGAAAAATAAATTGAAATGTAAGAGGCCCACTGTTATAATTTGGCTTGATAGCCCTTGGTGTGGCCCAAAACCCACTTAACTGAAATTCACAGAAAATATGTGTAAAGAAAAAATGAAAACCAGCCTAAAAACATGTCTATCTTCTGATATGGCCCAAGGCCCTAATTTTGGCCTAGCCCAACTGAGAAGCTAATTTGAAAATTCTAATTAATTTTGGGCGCAACCTAATAGACCTTTCGGCCCACTGATGAAAACTTGGGCTCAAACCCCACTATCACTGTAATTGTGAAGGATGAGACCGGCTTTTGTTGCCAGGTCTGCATTAGAATTAGGCGCAAGGCCCGCTAAAATTATTCCTGTGATATTCCCGGAAATGGAAAAGAATCAAACGACCTGTGTGGCTCGTTTTTCTGCTGATTCGGCCCGTGGCCCATTTACTAAAATCTGGGAAAAATCAAGGAAAACTAAGAACGGCGGCTTAGTCAGCCTACTGAAGTGCCCGCATTTGATGTCTGGCCTTCTGTGCGCCCGCCTGGGCCTATGGCCTGCTAAGTGAGCAAAATCTGCTAACACTAAAAGGGTGGTGGCCTATTGCAGCCTAACCCAAAAAAAAGATTGGGCCTGAAGCCTGCTAACATTATTGTGGCGGAATTCCACGCTAAATAGGAAAAGCGGCCCAAGCCGGCCCAAGGAGGCACCGACATGGGCTTTAAGCCCACTAAATCCCACCGGTAATTGCCCATCATCGGATTTACATCCATCGGTCCTAATTGCTTTGGCCTTTTGTGCTGAGAGAGATCTAAGCCGTTGATCATTGATCGAACAGTGTAGAGGGGACTGACTAATATACTTAAGTCGGTTTCTGAGAAACCCTTGCCATTATATCCTTTTCTCGATCCCTTCCCATTCCACCCAACACGGCGGTGAGTGGTGAGAGGAAAGAGCTCCAACGTGGCTGGTTGCTTAGGCGCCGCACGGGCTACTCACCAGCGCGCGCGCACTCACCTCAAGGTGAGCCTGTCGTACGGTGGTAGTTTGTCGGTCGGCCATCAACCTTGCTCCACCATCTTATCTTGCTAGGGTTAGGGTTAGGGACTTGGGAGACTTCACCAGAAGCCTAGGGGTCCCGGCGACTAACTATGGCACTATCGCCACTTTCTTCGTCGGCGCACGTGCTCGTTGTGGGGTGAGTGTGTCGTCGTCGAATAAGGTTGTGTACGGTGCATCCGAGGTGGGAAACCGGCGAATCTTTCCCTTCTTGGTGTCCTCATTGGAGGTGCGCCAGTATGGTCTGCGCTAGTCCCATCGCCGACGCCATGTCCAGCGGTCCCGATGGACAGGGGTGCGCGAAACCCTAAGTGTTTTAATCCGTTGATTTCACCTTCTTAATTATCTCGTTCTTTGGTTTTGAGTTCTCTTAAACTGAATGTTTATCTAAGTTCGAATTGAAACCCTAGTTTGATTCTTCATTTGATTTCGAGATCAACCTCTTAGGCACATACTAATTCGATCTTAGATTGAACTCGAACCCTAATATGAGTTTGCATCTCCTCCTTCTTAATGATTAATCATAGAACTTAAAATTAAACTAACTTCGCCCAAAGAACTTAGTGGTCTAGGTGGCTCTTGATGCCATCAATAGATATAACAGTGTTTAGGATCGACTCTAGCCACTAATCAATTTGGGCTAAACTAATCTAAGAACTAATTAGACACTTAATTTGCCATACCTTTTGCTCATACCTTAGTTTGGAGTGTGCTGAAGCCACTGGTGTGGTAGCCAACAGGGAACAGTGCCGAGAAGAGGAGAAGAAGCTCCTGTACATGATGAAGACCATGGAAGGTGGGTGTCGGGGAGCAGCACCGTGAGATGGAGGGCATTCCCCGACTTTCTTCCTCGCTTGATCGGTAGCCTTAGGATTTCTCTGGGTGTCTAATCTGTTGATTAAAATCAATCGTGTCTAAAAGAGATGCCCATCTATTTATAGGGCGAGGAAGCAGCCAAGGGGGCCTCCAACCGGTACGGTTGGTGTGTCTTCGATCAGGACACGTGGGGAATAAAGTTGGTTGAGTCGGCTAACATATAAACCGACTTCTAATCTTTTAAATCCGGTGATCAAATTCTAACATGAAATTCTATACACTATAATTAGATAAATAATGGAGTCGTGGCAAGAAAAAAATGTGAATTTGGTGTTAGAAGGAATGTTCAGATAGAGTCCTAGATTATTTCTATTTGTTAGCAGAGTCCGATCATGTAAAGAGATATTAGGAGACAGAGTTTGTTTCGGGTGTCTGTAACCAAACCGTGTACATATTTACATCTATAAATAAAGACACGCGGGCTCCTACGGGAGTTGTGACGCTTCACCTAATTTTACATGGTAACCAGAGACACCTCTTCTAATCACATCTAGAAGATGTCGTCGATGAGTTCTTCTACTGCGACGCTGATTCTTCCGGCGCTTGAACCTCCGGTCGCCGAGAAGCTTACAAGGGAAAATTTCCTACTCTAGAAAGTACAGTTTCTTCCTGTCTTGAGGGGTGCTAGATTAATGCACTATCTCGATGACAATCTGAAGCCTCCACCAGAATCAATCTCCAGCACCCGAGATGACAAGAAGACAGAGGTGATCCACTACAGGAATCCCAATCAATTAAGATCGAAACCGACGTAAGTTACTTAATTACGTCGGTTTTCTATTAATTACATCGGTTACTGGCCGACGAAGCACTTTGGACGTAATTAAGGTAACTTACATCGGCCGCCGATGTAAGTTACTTAATTACGTTGGTGTCCCGCGTTCGACGTAAGTTATTTACCTGGATGGGCCGTGGGATGCGCCGGAATACTTACGTCGGCGGCTGCCTAGCCGACGTAAGTTAAGTCGTATAACTTACATCGGTATGTCATAAACGATGTAAGTTAAGTTGTATAACTTACGTCGGTATGGTCTTACCGACGTAAGTTAAACTGGGCTAACTTACATCGACTTAAACAGAGCCGACGTAAGTTACGTTTTCATTTATTAAAAAAAATAGAAACTGACTATCTCACAGGATTGCAAGCTCCAGACAGATATACAGAAACAGTTTATACAATACACAGATCACAAAATAGTCCAAAAAACATTCAAAACATCCACAATTCAACACAAAACAGTTTGAGACCATTCACCGGGCTACACGCTAGTCCCTCCACTACCTCTGGAGCCGAGATCTTCTCAACGCGTCCCTCCGGGTGCCTGTAGGTGCAGCGAAGGAGTTTGAGCCGCCATTTCCGAACCCTGCAAAAGAACCATATATTTCCTTTATTAGCCTTATAAAGAATTGCACAACCCTGTAAAGAATCATAAAACCAATTCACAACATATATTTCATGTGTGTGTCTCTGTTTTAAATTTCTCTAAAGTCCAACCGACCCACTCCAGCATCAACAGTACATGTACACACTCATATAATCTCGCAACCTCTTTTCTTTCCCCCCTGAAACCAAGCTATCATTGCTGAACAGTCACATCTCAATTAAAGTATATTTCCATGCAAAAACAAAATGTTCTCTGATCATAAGCTAGTGCCATGTATGAAGGTCAATTAATTGGTAGTAGGGTCAGCTCTAGAGTGTTGCTTCGCTAGCTTTCCAAAACTACAACCTGAATACAAATCACATCTCAGTGCCCGCTTGGTTCTACTGTAGATGCTATATTCAAATAATAATAATTGTATTCAAATATGGACACATGTTAATGAAAGTATACTTGACTGTTTGTGGGTTTCTTCTATGCTAAAGCTTTTTTAATACTACAGAAACTATTTCAATGGTGCTAAAGGAATACTAAAATGAATACGACAATATTACCTGCTCTGATGTCTGCTCCAGCGGAAGCGTAGGAATCTTGATATCGTGACCGGTGTTTCGAGCAAGAGTCTGACATTGCAAAATATTAGAAGATATATGTTATTAAAATGCTATGAAATTTAACTACGGTAGTTTAAATTACTTATGGCCACCGCTGCTTGCATCTGGGCCATTATTAAGGTCGTCCTCCGCTGCTCCTCCCTTGCCTCCGCCATCGACCTCTCCAGCTCCGCCTGGGTTTGCGCCAGCATCACCTTCAAGGTAAGGAGCTCCAGCTAGGTCTGCGAGAGACGACCACTGGTGGTCCCAATGGACGAGACCTGGGATGATGAAGCGCGCCTCACAATGGTCGCGCCGACCACGAGTCGACAACTCCATAAAAAATGGCAAACCTGCAAAAAAATGAAAACACTAAGTAGAAGAAGATAAATTGAAAAAGAAATAAAACACATGAACAACTCACCGTCCATGGGCATTCCCGCCTCCGCTCGTGTATGCGGCTTGGGAGTCGATCGGCGCGCTTTTCCAATCGTAATCTGCACCGGTATCTTCGCGACCTCCTGCACGTATTTTGCCTACAAAATAAAGAAATATTGTAAGCATGTCAATAATAGTATTAGTTATAATGAAATTGATGAATTTTGAAAACTTACCAGCCAGTCGGCTACGACCTGACTACACTGCCCTGGCTGAGAAGGGTCACTTCCCTTGTGACCTGTCTTCCAAACCTGGGTCGGGGTCGGCTCCTGACCCATCTCTCGCTCCTGTATAGCCATGTTAGTGAGATATAAGTATATTAGGAAAAGATAAATAAATTGAAAAACTACTTACCATGTGTTTAACCAAACGCAAGTAGCCGTCGCTGCCAAAGTTGTGCTTTCCCTCGGACCCCATGCGGCATTGTCTATCCTTTATGGACTTACGATGAAAGCTTCGCTAGTCCAGTGCCAACAGAGAGCTTAAGTAAGCATCGGTGTTACCCTGTAACCAAGAAATACTAACCTGCACATATTTCATTTTTCATTAATGCAGTTAACAAACATAGATATTGAAAATATTTAACAATATTAAAAACTTACCTCCGCGTACTGCTCCCCTGTCAAGTACGCGTCGGAGTCCTTCCAAAATAGAACCTGTTGCTGCTCCTGCTCCTGGGGGTGCCGCTTGTAGTACGCGTTGACGGCCTAAATCCGAACGTTCGACAACGCCACCGTTGTGAGCTTTCGAGCGTTGTAATGGAACATGCGTCTCGCGGGGTCCTCCATGCTCGGTTCCTCTACCTGGTACCTCAGTTTTAAGGAAACAAACATTTAAGTGATATGCATTAACAATTCTAATGAGTTGAAAAAATGAAACAGTTAAACTTATCATAAAATCATGCCATACGGCTCCATGAACCGTGCCGTGGACTGGGTGAGAGACACGAGCGTAGTCATCCCACGACAGGGCAGGGAAACAATCAATGACACCAGGGTTGTGCAACTTCACGATAGCACCCAGGACACTGTTAACCTACCTGCGGTGTTTCTCGGCCCCCGTGAACGAAAAGTTGTACCAACACCTGCAATTAAAAAATATATTATATGCAGTTTGTACATGTCTCCGACAGGGTAGATCGTGGTCCGTTGAGAAGTAATCGGAGGAGGAGCCGCAAAGTGGGTCATCCTCGTCCGTCACCTCTGCTGTGACGTCGCCGCGTCCTGTGACCCTGAAGGCTCTATGGAACCATCGGAGTCCAAAGGAATGCTAGCGGTAGCCGGCTGCAGAGGGAGGCTAGCGCTAGCCGGCTCCGAAAGGGAGGCTAGCGCTATAGGGATCCTGTAGCTGCCCCACCTCTGACTCGGGCTCCTGTAGCGGCCCCCTAGCCTCTGACTCGGACTCAGAAGACTCCGAGTCAAACTGCACAAAAGAAAAAGATTGACAATAAATAATTATTAACAACTGTAATTTATAAAATAACTTTATTGTAAACTAAAATTTATCTCCGTCCACTGAAAGCACACGTGAGCTAAGGGTGGAGCGTGCGTCAGAAAGAGGGAACGTCAGCTCGAAGGTAACGAGGTCCCTGAGCAAGGGTCGCGTGGCGGCTCAAACCCTCTCACTAGCTTTCCCTTACCCTTCGACGACGTCCTGTTGCAAGGAATAAATGATTAATATGAAAAGATAATATACAAAATTAATGTTAAGTTAGTGAATAAAATGTTAATTCATAAATTTCAAAATTCATCAACATCACGGTCATGCACCCTACTCCTTAAACCAGCCCATCGATCTCCTTCTTCCGCATATCGTTTTCGTTTGCGCAAATCAACAGGTTCGACTAAGTCATCGATATCTTCAGTTTCTGATTCTGATTTTGTTTCCGTTCTGTGCCAGTCTCAATATCTTGAGCGTCTCCAACTAAGTCATCGAGTCTTACACCGGGCTCGACTAAGAAGGCGTCTGGCAACTCTTCCTCTTGGTAGACCACATCAGCCTCAGCTTCCTCATGGTAATCATCATCTCCTGGAGCGTATAACTGCTCACAAGGATTCACCTTATATACCACCCACCAAGCTTTGAATTTATTGCATGGATAAGGTAGATGTACACTTGCTCTACTTGGTGTGCAAGAAATAATGAATCGAATCCTTTCAACCATTCCTTGTGTTTTACTTCGACCATGCCAAATTTGTTTACTCGAATTCCACGAATGGAATCAAACCATTCGCAGTCAAAGAATACTGCTCGAATTGTCTTGCTTTCCACAAAAGTGAATTCAAGGATTTTTTTTAATAATCCCTTAGTACTGAGTTTCATGTTCTTGTGAATCGATTGCCCTCATCACAACTCCGGTATTAAATGTTGCCGTGAGAGGACGAAGAGATTCAAATTTAGTTGTACGGAATCGAAAGCCGTCGATGTCATATCAACCATAGCTTCTAACATTAACCACTCCACAGGATAGTTGTCGCAAATCTTCATGGACGTTGGCATCTTTTTTGCACTGTCCAAGATATGAAGTTATTAGAAAACGTAAGAATTCTTAAGTTATAAGAAAACATTGTTAATATTGATAAGTTAATGAGAAAACATTACATGATCTCGAAACCAGGAAAGAAAATTAGATCCCCCGTTTTTTCCTTCCCGTCAAATTTGTTCTATTTGCTTGCTCGTGAGTTGAAAAGAGAACCTTTTAGAATACATGTGTTGCAAAAGATGGTGAAAAGCATAAGTGTAGGAAAAACACTTACTTGAAATATTCATCCATTTCTTCCATATTAGCGTACATGTAGAAGAAAGCAGTACATCTTTCTTTTTCGCTAACGTCGTAGGAAGTGTAACTACCAATAGTAGTGCCTCTTGTTGCAAAAATGGAGAGATCGCTACAAGGAGGTTGCTCATCCATATTGTACTGCGTTACTGAAGTATTACCATTGTGTTCCTCCGCAAAGTAAACACTTGAGAAGTATCCTACTTCATTAAGAGTAAAAGCTTCGACGATGCAACCTTCAACCCTTGCCCTGTTACCAACCATTGGTTTCAGATATCTGAGTGATCTTTCAATATGATACATCCACCTATATTGCACGGGACCACCCACTTTCGCTTCAAATGGAAGATGAATTAAGAGATGTTGCATTGGATTGAAAAATCTTGGAGGAAAAGTACAGGAATCTCCTTCTCCAACTTAGTCATCATCTCTGGCGTGATTTCTTTAGCACAGAGTTGACTATAGAAGTGGCTAAGCTCGGCTAACACCTTCCACACCATATCGTCAAAGTAGCCTCGAAACATAACAGGCAGAAGTCTTTCCATGATTATGTGATAATCATGACTCTTCAACCCAATGAGCTTTCACGTTTTCACATTCACGGCTCGTCTCACACTAGCTGCATAACCATATGGGAATTTCAACCTTTGCAACCATTCGAGAACTTCTTTCTTTTCTTTAGGTCGAAGACTGAAAAGAGCGCGTGGTTTACCACCATTTTCGGAGAGCTCAAGGGTTTGATGGTTATAAAGCTCGACGAGATCCTTTCGAGCCTTTAAATTGTCTTTTGTTTTGCCCATCATGTCCATGCATGTGCTTATGATACATTCGGGCATGTTATGTTCTTGATGCATGACATAATTGTTGTGCCTTAGAATCAACGACTTCACATACGGTAGCTCCCAAAGTCCACATATGTGAGTCCAATTGTGTTTGTCTTCGTAACCTTTGAAATATCCTGGACAACCTTCATCTGGCACCAATTTGTCCAACATATCAGATATTTATGGTCCGTTAAGACGTTTCGGTGGTCCTTTAGTGACAACAGTGTTCTTTCTGAGGACATTCCTCTGTTGTCTAAACAAGTGATTCGGAGGCAGCCAACGTCTATGACAACCGAAGTAAGATATATTGCCTCCATGGGTAAGTCGAAAGCAATCTGTATCTGAGGCACATATCGGACACGTCAACTGACCATGAATGCTACATCCAGAAAACATGACGTATGCCAGAAAATCATGGACAGACCACAAATAAGCGGCTCGGAGGTTGAATTTTTGCTTCTTGTAACAGTCATACGCTTTGACTCATGTCCACAACATTTTCAACTCTTCGATCAACGGTTTCAACATCACGTTGAGACATGACCCAAGATGATACGGTCTAGGTATAATGAGGCTAAGAAACATAAACTCATTCTTCATGCAAAAAACCGATGGAAGATTGTACGGAATGACAAAGACAGGCCAACAGGAGTATCATGTGGCATTTGTGCTGAACGGCGTGAACCCATCTGTCGTCAACCCGATGTGAACATTTCTCACGTCACGACCGAATTCTGGGTCGAACCGGTTCAGCGCCTTCCATGCCTCACCATCGGACCGGTGCGTCATGACTCCATTGTTTTGATGCTCACCTTCTTTGTGCCATCTCATGTGTCTGACCATTTTTTTGAAAGGAACAACCGCTTCAACCTCGGTGTCACGGGTAAGTAACGAAGATTCTTATGTGCGACTTCCGTTGTCACAGTATCACCATCGTTATTAACAACTTTTACAAACCTCGGTTGACCACATTTCAAACATTTGTTCTCATTGGCATGTTCTCTCCACAAAAGCATGCAGTTGTCTGGACACACATCAATCTTCTCGTACTTCATACCGAGACTGGAAAGAATTTTCTTTGACTTATACATATCTTTAGGCACTTTGTTAGGATGTGGAAGGGCATCATTGAACAAGTTGATGAGCTCGTTGTAATCGTTATTAGAAAAGAAGAACTTAGACTTAATTGTCATAAGTCTAGTCACAAAATTTAGGATTGTCATTTTAGTGTGTCCATACACCGGCTCTTATGAATCTTTGAAAAATTTGAAGAACTCTTTAACCTCTGTTGTTTGAGTATCCTCTGCAAGCTCTGGTCGTATAGCTTCCAGCATCTCATCCATCATATGACCTCCGTGGCATCATCATTGTCCGCTTACACTTCTTGTACGGCTTGAAAAGCTGCCTCGTCGTGGAAGTTCCACAACTCATAATGTGACACGTAACCATTTCGACACAAGTGCATCGTAAGTTCCACTTTGTCCAAAAACGTTCTGTTTCGGCATTTCTCACATGGGCACTGCGCCTTATCGCTATTTGACAACAAAAAAGCTCGTTCCACAAAAGCTTCTGTCTTGGCGTACCACTCATCTGAGTGACCACCAGTTCTGCTCTTCCAACCAGTATACATCCAACTACGATCTTCGCCCATGTTTGACTCTACAACTTAAAGGCGGACAAATTACCGTTAGTTTCTCGTTAATTTATGCATGATAGAGGAAATAATGAGAGAAACGGTGAATTGGGTCCGTCGGGGTCCGCCATACACACGTGCGGGTGATTTAGTCGCATAATTTAACTTTACACTAAATGGGCCACGACAGAACGTAAGTGCCCCGTCAGGGTTGGGCGGTGACTTCCGCATGGCTCTCCTCCTTCTCCATGGCATTGGCATGTCAATCATCAGTGGTGAGAAAAACAAAGGGGATGTAGTCGTTCACACCTTCCCGTTTCATTTTCATCATCAAGCGACCTCATGGATTCTGATGGCCCTCACCATGCATATCCTTCCTTGTGCCTTGCCCCCGACCCTTTGGGAGGTGGGAGACTGGGAGTGGGAGCGGAGAACGGCGGAGGCAGGTAGGATTGGGCTCAGGGCCCTTGGCTTCTTAACTTGGGTCGCCACCTTTCGCGGTTGACCTAACCAGGACACCCCCGCCGAGGACATCTAACCAGCCAGTCCACGTCTCCAACTAACCAATCTCCGACCCACACGACCCACCTCTCTTATCTTCCTCGAACAATGCTGCTTGCACCTCTCGCTTTCCTGGAGCCACCGGCCACCCCCGATGTGGTGGCACCCAATAGTCGGCTGCCCCCGACGCCGCCCTCCTGATGGCGCCCGAGCTTGGTGCCCCAATCGCACCTCCCTCACACCGGCCACCCCCGGCGCCACAGCACCCGACGACCGGCAGCCCCCGTCTCTGCCCTCCCCACGGCGGTCGAGCTCGACGCATAATGAAACTAGTTAAGCATAATCTACACTAAACTAGTTAAGCATAATCTACACTAAGCAAATTAAGCATAATTAAGCAAATTAACCACTAAAGCATAATTAAATAAACATAATCTACACAAAGCAAATTAAGCATAATTAAGCAAATTAACAACTTAAGCATAATTAAATAAACGTAATATACACTAAGAAAATTAAGCATAATTAAGAAAATTAACTTCTTAAGCATAATTAAATAAACAAATAAGCAATTTAAGCATAATTTAAACAATTAAATTCAATTTCAAATTTGAATTGAAATTTCAATTTCAATTTGGGAGGGGGAGGGGGAGAGTGGGGCTCTGCAGGGAGGGTGAGGGTGGGGGGGAGGGGGGGAGGGGGGGAGGGGGGCACTCATGGAGGGGGGTGGGGGAGGGGGGTGCTCGGGGAGGGGGCAGGGTGAAAGGGGGGCGCTCGAGGAGGGGGTGGGGGCGCTCGATCAGGTAGGGGAGTGGGGGGGAGCTCCGGGGAGGGGGAGTGGGGGGAGGCATACCTGCCGAGGAGGCAGCGGCGCGGTGGGGCGCGGCAGCGGCATCGGGAGTGGCCGAGGCGGCGTCGAGCGCGGTCGGGGTAGCGTCGGGTGCGGCGGCGGCGTCGGGCACGGCAGCGGCGTCAAGCGGCGGCTGTGGCGGCATCGGGCGTGGCGGTAGAGAAAGAAAAATGAAGCGGCGGGGAAGAGGAAAAAGAGAGACACGCGGTAGAGGTTAGATTCCACTATTTATGTTGGTTAAATTCAACTATTTATGTCGGCTAGGTTGACTTATGTCGGTCCCTCTTACGGCCGACGTAAGTGAAGAGTAACTTCCGACGGCCCACTTATTTACATTGGTTGTGGGTCCCGGTCGACGTCATTTTGTGTTTATTGCTGTCGGCCGATTTACTTACATCGGCTGCGGGACGACAACCGACGTATGTTAGTTAATTTACGTCGGTTAAAATCAACCGACATAAATTAACTTAATTACATCGGTCAGCCGACGAAAGTTATTCTGGCCGACGTAAGTGTTCGGGTTTCCTGTAGTGATCGTAAATCCAGAATACATCACCTGGGTGGCACAAGATCAACAAGTGCTTGCCTACTTGCTAAACTCCCTCTCAAAAGAGGTATTGGCACATGTAGCGACCAAAGAGACATCAGCAGAGGCATGGATAACACTTCAAGAATCGTTTGCATCTTAATCTCGAGCCAAAATAGTGAACCTGAGGTTTGCTTTGACTAATACCAGAAAAAGAACATCGACAATGGCGCAGTATTTTGCTAAGACAAAAAGGCTTGCTGATAAATTGATTTCTACCGGTAAGACTCTTGAA
The DNA here is from genome assembly GCA_036927565.1 of Tuctoria greenei. Classification (NCBI taxonomy): domain Eukaryota; kingdom Viridiplantae; phylum Streptophyta; class Magnoliopsida; order Poales; family Poaceae; genus Tuctoria; species Tuctoria greenei. The sequence continues at coordinate 65,808,273 of JAYESD010000002.1, read as the reverse complement.
GATGAAGAGATTGTATCATATATTCTCAATGGTCTAGACGCCGAGTATACACCCTTCGTCTCCTCTATCATGGCAAGAGCAAACCAAATTTCTGTCAATGATATATATGTCCAAGCGCTAGGATTTGAACACCGACAAAATATGCCGCAAGGAGAAGAAAACTATTATGTTCCTTCAGCAAATGCCGCCATGCGAGGACGTGGCCGTGGCAAAAGTCCACGAAGAGGAGGTGGAGGCAGGAATAATTCTGTACGTGGAAGAGCTGGAAGAAGTGGAAATAATTACAGACCTAATCAAGGGTACGCAAGTCAAAGTCAGAAGCTTATTTGCCAGATCTGTGGCAAACCAAATCACCTAGCAGTCGCTTGCTGGTATAGATATGATCAAGACTATGTCAAGGAAGGAAAATTTGCTAGTGCAGCCATGCCTTATTATGGAGTTGACACTAACTGGTATACTGATACCGGAGCATCGGATCACATTACCACTGAACTTGATAAGCTTACAACAAGGGAGAAGTATCAAGGACAAAATCAGGTGCACGCAGCAAATGGAAAAGGTATGAACATAAGTCGTATTGGCAGTACTTTGATTTACTCCCCTAAAAAATCTTTACACTTGGATAATTTCTGCATGTTCCTAGTTCAAAAGTGAATCTTTGCTCAGGACATAAACTTATCAAAGGTAACAATGTGTTTATTGAATATCACTGGTGGAATTTTTTTGTTAAGGACCGGGCAACGAAGAATACAATTCTTGAGGGGAGATGCGAAGGAGGACTGTACCCGATTAAAACCCCAGTCGGGACAGATCAAAAGATGGGATTAGTAGCAGTCAAACCTTCATTAGATTCTTGGCATAGTCGACTAGGACATCCAGCAAATACCATAGTAGAGTATGTTCTGAAGAATAATGGCATTTCTTTTTCTGAAAGTTCTAGTAATAAAGTCGTGTATGATGCTTGCCAGAGAGCAAAAGTCATCAACTACCAACTCAATGTCAAATAGTCTATCTTCTCAACCTCTAGAGTTGATTCATTTGGATGTTTGGGGACCAGCCCCTAAGTCTATTAATAAAAAAGAGTTTTATGTAAGTTTTGTTGATGACTTTAGTAAGTACACATGGATTTACTTTCTTAAGAATAAATCCGAGGTATTTCAAGTCTTTCAGAAATTTTAGAACCTGGTTGAAAGACAATTCAGTCGAAAGATTCTTGCTGTTCAAACAGACTGGGGAGGAGAATATGAAAAGTTGAACTCATTCTTTCATAATATAGGAATTGTCCACCATGTGTCATATCCATATGTCCATCAACAAAATGGAGCTGTTGAGAGGAAGCATCGTCATATAGTGGAGGTAGGACTTGCACTGCTTGCAAATTCCTCCATGCCGTTAAAGTTTTGGGATGAGGCATTTATGACTGCAGTTTATCTCATCAATATACTACCATCCAGAGTAATTCAAATGAAGACCCCCACTGAGCTGCTAAAAACCGAACTATACCAGTCTAAGAATATTTGGATGTGCTTGTTGGCCGAACTTGAGGCCATATAATCAGAGGAAACTACATTCAGATCAATTCAATGTACCTTTCTTGGTTACAGTCATATGCACAAAAGGCTTCAAGTGCCTTGAGCCCAAGACCGAGAGAGTATATGTTTCGAGGGATGTGGTCTTCGATGAAAATATTTTTTCGTTTTCAGAGATGCATGAGAATGCTGGTGCTAGATTGAGTAATGAAATTTTAATTCTTCCAGAACACCTTTATACATGCACATTAGATTTAAAGGGAGAATCATGTACTGTTAATGCGACTAACAATACTAATGTGCATAAAAATGGTCATGATGTGCTGGAAATAATAGAGGAAGAAGGAGGTAACGTTGGATGAGGTACACAAAATGTGTCTGGTGAAAATGCTACGCATAGCGCTAGCAATATCATACAGGATGGTGGAAATCAGACAGACACAGACTTCGGTGATGATTCGGCGCCAGTCTACACTCAGGCAAAAGCATCGGATCCGAGGAGGATTTCCCCTCTGCCCAATGTGCGCACGTTGTTAGGAGGGACTTTTTTTTTTTTTTTTTTTTTTTTGAAGACACGGGGTAGCTCCCGGATACTTTAAGAGAGGAGGATGAGCTACGGGGATCCCAGGGATCGAACCCGCACGGTCAGGGGTCACACCTGGACCTCCCAACCACCCGGCCTCTGGCCGGTTCTCTTGTTAGGAGGGACTTCCGCGCGACAGTCAGCCAATGGGCTACCGCAGCAGCAGCACGTGTCAATCGATGAAAGGATTGAGGCGGGATTCGATGGAGCTGTTAATGCTGGCACTGCCGAAGCTGTACACGATGAGGAAATCAGTGCAGATTTTGATGCTGAATCTGGTGTGAATCAAGATCCTGTGGACCACCTGACCAGTCGCCTCAACGCATGAGAACAAGGTTGCAGTCAGGCATTTATCGACCCAAAGTTTTTACTGATGGAAGTGTTCGACATACATATTTTACATCAACAGGGGAACCTCAATATCTTCAAGAAGCTCTCAGCAATAATCACTGGAAAAAGGCAATGAATGAGGAGTTTCAAGCGTTGTAACAAAATCAGACTTGGGTCTTGGTACCTCCTAAACCGGGCAGAAATTTGATTGATTGTAGATGGGTGTACAAAATCAAAAGAAAAGTTGATGGTTCAATTGATCGATACAAAGACGGATTAGTTGCAAAGGGATTCAAACAAAGATTTGGTATAGACTATGATGACACATTTAGTCCAGTTGTGAAGGTTGCTACAGTAAGACTGGTGCTACCAATTGCAGTTTTATTAGGTTGGTGTCTTAGACAACTAGATGTGCAGAAAGTGTTTCTCCATGATATTCTAGAAGAGAAAGTGTACATGAAACAACCTCTTGGGTATGAAGACAAGACAAGGCCCTCCCATGTCTGTAGGCTAAAAAAGGCTATTTATGGTCTCAAGCAGGCTCTGAGAGCCTGGTATTCGAGATTGAGTATGAAACTGCAACAACTTGGATTTATTCCATCAAGGTCAGATCACTCACTGTTTATCTATAAAAAGGATGGAGTAACAATATTTATGTTGATCTACATGGATGACATTATAGTCACAAGTTCATCTAGCAATGCAGCGAATGAGTTGCTTGCAGACTTGAAAAAGATTTTGCCTTGAAAGATCTAGGAGATCTACATTATTTTCTGGAAATTGAGGTAAAGAAAACTCATGATGGATTAATACTGTCTCAAGAAAAATATGCACGTGATATTCTTAAAAGAGTGAACATGAGCAATTGCAAATCAGTGAGCACTCCTATGGTTGTGAACAGCAAGCTGTCAATGGTTGTGAACAGCAAGCTGTCAGCATACAGTGGAGATCGTTAAATGAAGAAGATGGGAAGAATTATAGAAGTATAGTATGCATACACAGCCTGATCTAGCATATGTTGTGAATAATCACAGTATCTTCATACACCAACTACTGAGCACTGGACGGCGGTTAAAAGAATCTTGAGGTATGTACAAAAAACTGTCAGTCTTGGTCTTGCTTTTAGAAAATCGACTTCAACATTAATAAGTGGATTCTTAGACGCTGACTGGGCTGGATGTGTGGATGGTAGACGTTCCACAGGCGGTTTTGCTGTATTTCTTGGAAATAATCTTATATTGTGGAGTGCTAAGAAGCAGCCTACAGTATCTAGATCCTCAATGGAAGCAGAATATAAGGTGATGGCTAATGCAACAGCCAAGATGATGTGGTTACAAAATGTTCTTAAGGAGTTGGGGATAAAAGAAAGTGGAACACCGCAGCTATGGTGTGACAATTTAGGTGCCACGTATTTGACTGCAAATCCGATATTTCATGGAAGAGTTAAACACGTTAGAGAGAAGGTGGTTAACAAGTTGATTGAAGTTCGACACATATCAACGAAAGATCAGTTAGCTGACGGGTTTACAAAAGCTCTAACACTTCCACTGCAAGAAAGGTTTCAACACAATCTCAACTTAAAAAAGTTGTGATTGAGGGCGCTGTTAGAAGGAAAGTTCAGATAGAGTCCTAGATTATTTCTATTTGTTAACAGAGTCCGATTATGTAAAGAGATATTAGGAGGCAGAGTTTGTTTCGGGTGTCTGTAACCAAACCGTGTACATATTTTACATCTATAAATAAAACTACGCGGGCTCCTACGCGAGTTGTGACGCTTCACCTAATTTTACATTTGGGTGCTCCTTGGACCATGCAGGCGTGCCGACGAGAAGCTTCTGAACTCTAGGCGCACATGTGCATGCATCGTGAAGGCAGAATCATCGCGTCTGATATGCACCTCGTGCCGACCTTAAAGTGCCCAAAAGAGCAAATGGATCGACCGATAAGACGCCTCGAGGAGTAAGCTGTATCATCACACCTCGAAGCCGGTTTAACGTTTCAGCCCCTTATTCCATGGCAGGATGCCTCCACGCGCATAGCACCATGGCCACTATGCACTAACCAATGACAAGGGCTTTCTGGTAAAATCAGCAGGCTCGTCACCGTAATAAGGGCGAGAGATCCATATGTACATGTACCGCCACAGCCGACAGCCACATCCCAACATTCCCAGCACGCGCTGAACCAGCATCACCCATTCACCCAGGCCTCTTCATGCTCCGTCCTCTCTTCTCAGCGGCCATGGAGCACCGACGTGGCGAGACGGAGCTCCAGCTCCTCCTTCTCCCCACAACAACGCCTCTGAACGCCGCCTTCCCCGCCCCTCCGCCGGCGACGACACCCTCCGACGACCACCCGCAGCTCGACCTGAGCCTTTCCATCAGCATTGGACGACCACTTACGCCGCAGGAAGCAGTTGTTGCTGCGTCGGCCGCTACTGACCAAAACGTGAAGGTGGCGGCGGACGTGCAGGCGCTGAAGCGGCGGACGGCCGAGCAGACGCGGATGGCGTCGGCGGAGCGGGCGTACGCGGAGCGCGTGATGGAGCTGGCGCGGCGGGAGCTGGAGCTAGCGGAGCGGGAGTTCGCGCGGGCGCGGGCCATCTGGGAGCGCGCGCGCGGCGAGGTGGACCGCGTCAAGCCGGAGGCTGCGCTGGAGATCAGCTGCCATGCCTGCATGCAGCGCTTCCACCCTTGTTCACTAGGCTAATAATGTCATGATGCATGCATATGCAGATGTGTATATTATATTGGTGGGTTTAAGCTCTTTGAGTTTACGAGTGTTTTTATGCCAGTTAGTTCAGTCTTCAGCCCGAGGGATGGTAATAGATCAGATCAATGTTATTCACCTCTTTATTGTACAAATTGGATAAGCTGGCCTTAACACATGCGTGCTAGCTATTCTGCCATCTCAGATAAAGAATACGGGACCATTTATGCAGCTCATGAATTTTACAGAATTTTTCTCAACTCACAGGGATTGGTCAGAGAAATCCGGACCCGATGGAAAATTTTTGCTTCCTCTCCGATCCATTACAAATGGAATGGGACGTTAAAACAGTTGGGGGATCCAGTGCCAAAACCAGGTAGTTGGGACTTCCGAAGAATGCATGTCAATCCGTACTGATCCTGGTAACAAAGGATGGTGGATATAGCAGCCTTGTCAAAATGGCCATGGATAAACGAAAAGCAGCGGATACAGTGGCCATCAGCTGATGCTTGCACGGTTATTATTCAGTCACTCTTGCCCGTGAGCAGCTGCATGCAGTTGCCAGCCGTAAATCTAGCCTAAAGGAGAAGATACAGACGCCGAGCACGACGTGTCGACGCTGCCAGTTCCAAGGGCAAGATCTGTCGGCACTCGATCGTCCGAAAGGATCTCACTGTGCTGCTACATCTGGCTCCAACCTGTTTCTTTTTTCCTGTTTTCTTCATCTGGTTTTCGCTCTTTCGATCAGTGAAGCGTTGCCTTGTACTCGTTATGGATTCAGAAGAATATAATGTTCTGCTTCCGGCCAGTAGCATATTTTTTTCGAAAGATCCGGCAAGTAGCATCTATAATGATGGGTGTAAAATGTCTTGTGGAATCAGGGGGAGTTGCTCCACTCAGTGCCTTTATCTGTAGCAAGGGGACACATGACAAGATAAAGAAGATGAACACTCTTTGAAAGTACCGACTCGAAACTGAAACATCTTGCAAATGCCAACCCATGTGCGCTGCATTTTCCATGCACGGACTTGGGATCCTGTCCTCTCGCGTCGCTTGATCCGTGATTTCTAGAAGGGTAAAGAAAATGGGTTGTTGAAACCTGAAAAAATTTCAGGCACCGGATAATTAGAAGTTAATTACCACTATTAGTCACTAATCAATGTAATTAATCATTAACCATTAATTTGATAAGGTTAATCAATCATAATTTTATTATTTTATTATTTTACAATAAACATAATCCTTACAAATTACGAATTACTCCCTCCGTCTCCATAAACTTTTCGCTTTATAGTTCAAAAATGAACTACAAAACGATAAGTTCATAGAGACGGAGGGAGTACCAATTAACAAAATAAAAAGTTTACCTCTTAGTAGTTTGTGCTGGCAGCGCTGCTTCAGGCGCCTGTTCTTTAGACTTTCCGTAAAGAAAACATCATGATGGTTATGGTATAACGATTTCTGCTATTATCTGTGGCAAAAATTACTGAACCACGGATTCGCTAACATAACACCATTTCCGTCAGCGTTATTAGCCACTGAACACAAAAGTTTTTTCTCTGTGATAATGTTAAGAAGATAAAAAAAACCTCGATGATTGGATCTCTCGGTGCCGGCCTTCAGAGATCCACAGTATGGGGACACCGGTTAGCAATATGACTTGTCCATGCGCAGAGGAAACACACGTACAGAGATGATTCCAAAACCGGGAACCTGACAGACAGAAAATAACAGGCAATGATCGACGGAAAGCGTCGTCCTTGGTCGCAAGACAAAAGGAACGGAACAAAGTAGAAGCAGATGGGCAGGGATCAGGTCGAAAAAGACAGATCATCCATTGCATGGATGATGGATGACAACATGCTTTAACTTTCGGTGATTTGGAGATGATCTGAAACTTCTTGCTGTAGGTAATGAATTACGTCTACTGGCATTACACAGACAAGGGTATGACTGCAACGAACGCCTTTGGGGAAGCTGTTTACAGTCAGAGGTAAGATCAGAATTGATTATCTTATCAAGAAGAACACTGGGGTGCTGCACGCTACTCGTAGTTTGGAGCCGGCTACTGGAATGAAATGGTATGCTGTTGGCATGGTTAAGCACTGGGGCAGCACGTCTCTGTGACGCACCACTTATGGTCAGTTGGTCACTGCGAGGCTCAGCTCCCCGTGCATGGACAGTGTTGGGAACCAATTCGCATCACAATATGTCAGCTCGGTGTAATTACCAGCGCCGGCACATGCATGCACCTTGAACTTTCCTAGCTCATCCAGCCGCAGTTGGAGTTGAGAGCAACCAATCGAACCGTTGACGATGATGATCTGTAGCTGCTACTGACCCTCTGGGTTCAGTCATCCACAAAACGAGGTCAGTAAACTGCGTTCTGGCTGGCAAGTGCATCTACTGTTTAGTATACGCTGCAGTTCGGTGGTCGGAACCCACAGTTTGAGATGTAATCGAATTGTCGGACTTGCCTATCGCCGCGTTATCCAATCAAATCGGCTCCACCTGGCCCATTTGCAATTTTCTTCCGAGCCGAATGACTCCACTGGACTGGGTCGAGCCCATCGCCGCGTCATCCAATCAAGCGGCGGCGGGAGCGAACGGCTCCCCGCCCTCCTCCACCTCCACGACGTCAAGCAAGCAGCCGGGCCGGGCGGCGAGGAGGAACCCAAAATATCTCAAGTCCCGACTCGGTGGTCGCTGCCCGCCGGCGACCGTCACGACTCACGAGACGATGGCGTGCTGCGGAGCCCTCGCGCTGCAGCTCCACCTCCCCGCATCCCCTCCCTCCCGCGCCACGCGCACCGGCGTCGTCGCAGCCTCGCGAGCAGTACGGGTAAGCGTCCCCTGTCGCCGCCGCGCTTCCTCCGTCTGGTGCTGTGCCAACCAGGAGGAGCCGCCGCTGCCGCAGGACGCCGTGCTCAAGGCCATCTCACGTGAGCAACCTTCCGTGTTTTTTTTTTCTTTCCAAAACTCGCTCCCCAAAAGTTCTACTGCTAGCAATCCTTACGCTAATGAAGGAGGAGTTAGTTGCATTGTTCAATCTTCTTATTTTGTGTTAGGAAAATTTCGTGCTGCTACTAATTGTTTCAGGCTACATCATTCCTGTGTTTTTGAAGTCAAAGTCATAACTGTGGAGTGTTTCCGACTCAAAAAAAGTCATAACTGTGGAATCAGACTGCCGGTGTAATTACATGAGTGTACTATGGAGTTTCAACTCATTTACTCTATTATAGGGGATGGCTATATTATTTCCAAAGCGATGTGCTATATATGCTTAAAACCTATCGAGAATTGATGGTGTTACACATTTTTGTTGGTCTCTGTTCATGTGTTAATTACGAATGTTTAGATGCCATCCATGCTTACTACTTTACTGGATTATTTTGTAATACATGCTTCCTTTATGTAAGTCACCAAGTCTGAAAGTAGTGTTCTGGAGACGTTATATAACATGTTTTAGATTTTTAAATTCGTAAGTACTGTTACTCACAACCTCTTTTCTTTTGTCCAAAATAGAGATCGCAAGCTCTAAAGGAAGGGTTGCACAGACAACAAATGTTATCATGGGTGGTACTGTGACAGATGATGCAACAGATGAATGGCTTGTTCTTGATAAAAAGGTGTTTCTCTTGTAGATTAGATGACATTTCCTCAGCTTCTCTTTGATGTTTACTTTGCAATAAATATGTGAATTCCTGTATTTTTAAAGCATAATGGAGGCATTGGTATGCTGTGAACCTGGACCGGGGGTACACCTCCTAGTGTGCCTGGGAGTACAGAGCGGAGAGGAGAGGAGGGAGGCTTGACTGTTGGAACGCAGGTATATCGCGGTGGAAGAGGGGAGATGTTACGGCAGTTAGGGTTAGGGTTTGTAGCCACGGTGACCCAAGGAGAAAAAACAACCCAATGAAGCAATTCTTATTTTCCTGGATGAGATTTACATGAGGAAGGGGGATGCTAATATAGGGTCCAGAAGACCCCTGCCGCACCCCCTATGGCTGTTGCACCCCTGGTTGGTTGGGACACTCCCCAACCAACCAGATGTCTTTATTCCATCTCTAATAGGTCTAATCTATTTATTCTATCTTTAAGCACACCAAATCTCTAATTTATTTATTCTTATCTAAACTTTCTATAAAAGAAGGTCCTCCCTTTTCTTGAGCCTCAAGTCGCCTTACTGGGTGTGGGCTGCTGGTGTCTTTGTGGGCCCGGCGCCCATAGCGGCGGCCCACGAAGGCGTCGACAACATTTCCCCCTTCCTGACAAAGAGCCCGTCCTCGAGCTGGAAGTGGGAGTGCTGTGCCTTGAAGTCTTCTACCTGAACCTATGAAGAATCTGCATTCGGATGGCCCATCCACTTGACTAGCAGCTCCCAGACTCCTCTGTTTAGTCGTGTACGCTAAATTTTCTATGGATGTGGTATGACACGCCCATGGAGGAGAGGTGGCAGAGGTGTCACCTTGTTTGGTGCAGATCCTTCAAACTTCTTCAGGAGGAACACATGGAAGACGTCATGTATCCGTGCTTGAGGGGGTAGTTGCAGCTTATATGAAACAACACCAATGCGCTGTATGATCTGATATGGTCCAAAATACTTAGGGCCAATCTTTGATGGCGGTGCCACTATCACGCCAAGTGCAGTGCACTGATGAAGACGTAGCCAGACCAAGTCTCCAATATTAAACTCCACCTCACGCCGAGTCTTGTCTTCATAGCTCTTCATAGCAATCTGAGCCTGCACCAGCCTGTCTTTAATCTCAGCTAAGAACTCATCTCTATCCCTTAGCTGTTGGTCAACTGCTGCTACCATAGAGACTCCCTAATGATAAGAAAGAAGTGTTGGACGGTCTCTGCCATAGACCTCTCTGAAGGGCGAGCACTTGATGGTTGTTTGGTAAGAAGTGTTGTAGCAGTACTCTGCCTAGGGAAGCCACCGCAACCATGATTTTTGTTGATCACCAGCCAGGCAATGAAGGTACATGGTGATGACCTTATTGACGACCTCAGACTGGCTGTATGACTCTGGATGGAAGGACGAACTGAGTTGCAGACGAACACCAGCTAGCTAAAATAGGTCTGACCAGAACAGACTAGTGAAGACGGTGTCGCGATCGCTAACGATAGAGCAGGGGATGCTGTGTAGACGTACAATGTTGTCGAGGAACACCCGTGCTACGAATGCAGCATTGTACGGGTGGCTCAATGGAATGAAGTGAGCGTACTTCAAAAAGCGATCTGCCACGGTCAGGATCACCGTCTTGCCTCCATCCTTTGGAAAACCCTCGATGAAGTCCATGGAGACATCACTCCAGACTTCCGAAGGTACAGGAAGTGGTTGTAGCAGACCGGTCGGATGTAGGTGGTCCGTCTTGTTGCGCTGGCATGTGGCGCAACCGCGGACGTACTCGCGCACCCGTCGCAGGAGTGACGGACTGTAGAAGGAGAGTCGTAGCCGGTGTGCCGTCTTCTGGATGCCCTCGTGGCCCCCATCATGCGCCTCAGCTAGGAGAGAGGGCCACAAGGAGGATGTGTCGGGGACGAAGAGCTTCCCCTTGTGTAGTAGAATACCGTCACGTTCGGCCCAGTCAGCAGGTGCGGCTCCCTCCTGGAGCTGGGCGCGCAGCTGCTGCGCCTGCTGGTCTGTGGCGATCTCCGCGCGAAGCGAGTCGAAGAGGTGGAAGACTGGTGCTGATATGGCGTGAATAGCCATGTCTTCCTCGTTGCGGCGGGACAAGGCGTAAGCTGCCCCATTCCGACGCCTCGACCTGTACTCAACCTGCAGATCATAGCCAAAAAGCTTGCTCACCCAAGCATGCTGAGGAATTGTCGTGAGGCGCTGATCCAGGATGTATTTTAGATTGAAGTGATCAGTCTGAACACTAAAGGGACGACCCCACAAGTAAGGCTGCTAGTGGCGTACAACCTTCACAAGGCCGATCAGTTCACGCTCATATGCCGGTAGCTTCTGGTGGTGAGGAGCTACGGCGCGGTTGAAGAAGGCGATGGCGCCGTCACCCTGGTGCAATACTACCCCGAAGGCGGTGCCCGACACATCGCAGTCGATGATGAAGCACTTGTCGAAGTCCGGCATCTGAGGAAGAGGCGCTGTCATCAGCGCCTGCTTGAGCTGAGAGAAGGCGTCCCGCGCGTCGTCAGTCCAACGGAATGCCTCCGCTTGATGAGGGCGGTGAGGGGTGCGGCCACTGTGCCATACCCAGGTATGAACTTGCGGTAGTAGCCGGTGAGCCTGAGGAAGCCTCACAAGACTCGTAAGGGTCGTGGTGTAGGCCAACGCTCCACGGCCTCCACCTTGGTCGAATCCATCGCCACGCCCTAGGAGGAGATGGTGTGTCCTAGGTAGGACACAATCTCCTCACCAAAGAAGCACTTAAACTTCTTCAGGAACAACTTGTGCGCCCGTAGTGTCTGGAACACCTGCTTGACGTGCTGGAGGTGTTCGGCCTAGGGCCTGCTATACACCAAGATGTCATCAAAGAAGACAAGCACAAACTTCATGATGTAGGGGTCGAGGACGTCGTTCATCAACGACTAGAATGTGGACGACGCATTGGTGAGGTCGAACGGCATCACCAAGAACTCATAGTGGCCTCGATGAGTTCAGAATGTCGTCTTGTCCATGTCGTCTAGGTACATGCGCACCTGGAAGTAGCCGCTGGGGAGGTCGAACTTGGTGAAGAACCTCGTGCCGCAGAGCTCGTCCAGCAGCTCATCGACCACCGGAATAGGGAATTTGTCTTTGAAAGTTCGGGCGTTGAGCTTGCTGTAGTCGATGCAGAAGCGCCACGCGCCGTCGGCCTTTCGGAACAACAACACTGGCGAGAAGAATGTGGAGGTGCACTCTCTGATGATGCCCTGGCGAAGCATCTCGGTGCCCTGCTTCTCAATCTCGTCCTTGAGAAGCTGAGGGTAGCGGTACGGCCGGACAGCTACTAGAGTTGTGTCTGGCAAGAGCCTGATGCGGTGGTCGCGACGCCGTGGAGGAGGAAGACTGCGTGGCTCGTCGAAGAGTTCCTGGAAGTTTGCCAGGAGGGCGCCCATCATGTCGATAGGTGGTGCCAGGGAAGCGCACACAGGGGTTGAGCTGCGCAGCCCCGTCCAAACCACCTCACGTTCTCCGCGCCACGACTTCATCGTGAGGTTCTCGAGGTTCCAGAGGATGGGCCCCAAGGATCGCAACCACTGAACTCCCAGAACGAAGTTGAAGCTGTTAAGTGGTAGCGCGTAGCACGTGAGGTGGAAGCAATCTCCTGCAATTATCAAGGGTACACGTGCACAGATGACTGTGCAGGAGATGGAGTCACCGTTTGCGACCCGAATGTCGACACCTGACCGCTGCAACATCACCATGCCGAGCTTCTAGATGAGGGGCTCCCTGATGAAGGTGTGAGTGGAGCCCGTGTCAACCAGTGCGGTCAACAACTTGTCGCGAATGTTGACCTGGTGCTTCATCGTGTTGGCGAGGTCGATGCCGGTCAGCACGTGTAGTGAGATGCCCTGGTCGGCAATGGTCGCGTCAACATCGTCGTTGTCGTCGTCAAGCTCCAGGAGGAAGATGCCCTTGCCGGCACACTTATGATTCGACGTGTACTGCTCCGGGTAGTGATAGCACTCTCCGCTTGCCCGTTTAGCAGCCATCTCATCCGTCATGAGACGCTTGAGGCGCGGACGTGAGGATGCCGTTATCGAAGATGTCGGAGCAGGTGCCGCAGAACCACCACTGGAAGCTGTGGTGGCGACGCGTGACATAGGGGAAGAGCGCGTAGAGCATTGAGAGGCGGCGCTCTTTTGTGTCCTGCTGTCTGTTGATGTCGCGAATTGTCGTTCGAAGGCCCTGGCCAGACTCATGGCCGTCTGCTAGATTTTTAGGGCATTGCAGTTCCACACTAGTACGAAGTGGGTTGCCCAGGCCGGCCGTGAAGAGATTGATCTGCTGGCGTTGGCAGAGATCCTCACAACGATTGAGAAGGACCAGGAACTGACGCTGGTACTACTCAACCGAACTAGTACAACGGAGATCTTTAATCTCAGCCAGGTCGTTGGAGCAGAGCGGGGGTCCGAAGCGCATGTCGACGAAGTCCGCGAACCGCTCCCAGGACACGATGCCGCATTCTCGTTCCATCGCGATGTACGAGTCGGCCGCGGAACCCTCCGGGTGGAGAGACGCGAGCCGCACCATTTCTTCAGGCATCGTTCGTGTCCCTCGGAAGTATGTTTCACACTTGTTGAGCCAGGTCAGAAGATCAGTTTCCCCGTCGTACATGGGAAAGCTGATCTTGTGACTGCGCAGCCAGCCGTCGTCGGATACAACCGCCCCTGGTGGCGCTGAAAGTCGTGCTGGTCGTTGTCACCACCAATGTTGCGGGGATCGTTGTTACCTCGCCGTGTGTGTTGCAGGTCCTCCTGCTCGGAGTTCTCAGTCTTCGACGTTTTCTCAATGCGTGCAAGGCGCACGTCATGACTGTCCAAGTGCTTATTGATGGAGTCGATCTGTCCCATCATCTGGTTCATCATCTTGCCAAGATCTTGGAGGAAAAAAGTCCCAGAATTGTCCGTGGGGCCGGACATGGTCGCTGCCCTGAAGTCCCTGGATACCAATTGTTGTGAACCTGGACCGAGGGCACACCTCCTAGTGCGCCTGGGAGTACGCAGCGATGGAGGAGGGGAGATGTCACAGCGGCTCGGGTTAGAGTTCTTAGCCACGGTGACCCAAGGAGAAGAACAACCCAACAGTGTTGTCCAGGCGTCGCCTAGGCGTCCAGTCGGCCAGCGGTGGACACCATGGAGGCTCGCCTCGCCTGGACCGAGCAAGGCGCCCACCCGGGATGGCTAGGCGTCGCCTGGCGGCCTAGGCATCCTGTCCGGCGGACGTGCAGCGCGCCAGCGAGGGGGGGGGGGACCTGTGCCGCGCCGCCGGAGGGAGGGGGACCTGTGCCGCGCCGCCGGAGGGAGGGGGAGGGGGAGACGCGCCGTGCCGCCGGAGGGAGAGGGAGGGGAAGTCGCGCTGCGCCGTCGGAGGGAGGGGAAGGGGGAGCCGCGTCGGTCGGATGGAAACGAATGCGGCGTGAAGACGATGCGTCGGTCGGCTGGAGGCGAAGTCGTGAATGGCAGGAAGACGATCCAGCGTCGGGTGCATAAAGTTGAAACGGATGGTTTGATCAGATGGGTAAAAAATGGATGGTTGGATGGGGTTAAGAGTTAAAACCCTAGAGTGAAAGTTAATGGGCCTGATTGGGCCCAATAGCCTCCCAGCCGCCACATCTATTCCCCTGTCTTCCCTTCGACTCATTCCCTCCGCCGCCAGCGCCAGACCGCTTCCTGCGCTGCCGCCAGCTCCACTAATGGCGGCCCTCGGCCTCCTTCCATGCGTCGTCGACCTTCAATGCCTCCTCCCTTGTTGTCTCCTCCTCCTCTGCTGCGCATCTACGGCCTCGCCTGACGCTCTCCTAGGCGCCCGCCTAGGCGCCTAGGCGTCGAGGCGGCCGGAGGGCGCCTAGACGTCCAGGCGAGGATTCACAACCCTGCAACCCAATATGACAATATCTTATTTTCTTGAATGAGATTTACATGAGGGAGAGGGACTGCTTATATAGGGTCCAGAAGACCCCTGCCGCACCCCTGGTTGGTTGGGACACTCCCCAACCAACCAAATCTCTTTATTCCATCTCTAATAGATCTAATCTATTTATTCTATCTTTAAACACACCAAATCTCTAATTTATTTATTTTTATCTTAACTTCCCATAAAAGAAGATCCTCTCTTTTCTTGAGCCTCAAGTCGCCGGCCTTGCTGGGTGCGGGCTGCTGGCGCCTTTGTGGGCCCGCCGCCCATAGCGGCGGCCCACGAAGGCATCCACAGCATGGTAGCAATTTGATTACCATTTGACTCCTATTCCGTTCAAAGGAAATTACTCCTTTGGTAAATATTAGTTGTAGTATACTAGTATTACATATACTAATCCTGCGCCACTTGTTGCTTATATTTGTGCATCAGCTCCAGGTTCTATGTTATACTGCATCCGGGAAGCCTGAGCACACTAACAGCATGCCATATTGTTGATAGCTGCAAAAAGCTGTTTGTGTATACCATTTCTGTAGCCTGTGTTATTGACTTAGCACGAAATGTGTGCTCTGACCTGTGGTGTGCTTTCCAACTACTCTATACCTGAAAATATTCGACGTAAGCTATGTAAAATACTTTCTACTTCTGTTATGCAGTACCCTAAAAGAAGTTGCATTATGCAGGTAAATTCATACCCTACAGTTAGAGGGTTCACAGCAATTGGTTCTGGGGGTGATGATTTTGTCCAGTCAATGGTTGTTGCTGTTGAATCAGTTATTCAAGAACGAATTCCTGAGGTGGGTTTTCTCTTTTTATTTGCAACTGTGCTTAAAAATACAGCTGGCAGCCATCAATGAAATGATTTTTGCTCACGTTACTCGGATTTGAGATTGCAGTAGGCGCTGTAAACATTGTTTTCAACATTTAGTTTGCAGCACAAATGTATATCGTCACATCCCGATATGTCAGTAACATTGTTAATTAAGATATTTATTTGGATCCGAGCAATCATCCAATTGTTAAGATATTTATTTGGATCCGAATAACATTGTGGGAGTGGGACTTTAAAAGTTTTTTTATGCCCATATTACTACATCTGACCCATGCTTATGGTCTGATGATCTTGTTTTTATAGGGTCAGATATCCCAGAAAGTGTCATCAAAGGGGAAATATGTTTCTGTGAAAATTGGACCTATTCGTGTGGTTTCAAGTGAGCAGGTAGTCCCACTAATTGATTTGCGATGAATATAATCAGAAATCGACAATCAGGGCATTTACTGCATTTCAGACATTCATTGGCATGACGAGGCTCAATATTTTTTGGTTCCAGGTCCAAGCGGTCTACAACGAGATGAAGAAAGATGAACGAATGAAATTCTTTTTGTGAATGGCAAATAGGTACTTTTATTCTTTATAAAATCTTATCCGTGATATTGTGCCATGCCATGGATGATGTGTTGTAAGCGCAAGAGTGGCCATTATGTTTAATGTAAGCACGAGATCAGTTTATGGCGGTGGGCTGCTGAATTGCATGTTGAAGCACAGAGTTACTCTCGCTCTGCATCAGCAAAGACAAGAAGTTAGTTTCATCCATGTATCGTGACATTTAAATGAGAAGAAAATATTGGGCTGACTTCGCTGATGTGTGAAAGAGCACGATGTGTTAACCAGATAGGCCGTTGGATTCGCGCAAGCAATGAAAGACTGTTCGTTGGATATATCGAGTTGATGTGATTGATTGTAATCCTGAGAAAGGCATATCGAAATCCGATGCATTTTCTACTTAAAAGGATAAAGGAAGTGAATTTTTTGAAGTATAAAGTCACAAACTTTCAAGAACAGAAAGAATATATGCAATGGTGCTATAAATCCTTCCTTGTACACAGTTTGTTCTGCACCAGCTTGGGCACCTAGTTTTTTTTTTTTTTTTTGTTGAGAAGGGCACCTAGGATTTTGGGAACCTGCGTTTCTCATTTTTAAAACTCTTATCTCCACTTCGCCCAATCACCTCGTTAAAACCTTGCTATTGCGTCAAATCATTGTGATGAAATCCGAGGACAATCTACAACGTCCTTATCCAAGAACTTTTAAACGACACGATGTGATGATTAGACAAATAAAATACAACTGACCGTCCTTAAAGATCCAAACACGATGTTGCCAGATTCTAATGAAATCTTTTTTATTTAATAGACGCCACTTCTATTCTAGTGCGATGAATAGCCTGACTTTGTCATGAATACTAGTGACTTTTCAGATAAAATGTACATGTCTCATATTTATCCGGTTCAGCAAAACTGATCATATGCTTTGCTGTCTGATTTTGAAACAATATTTATTACTCCCTCCATCCCAAAAAGGATGACGTTTTTAAAACTAAAATTAGTTCTAAAAATGATATTCTTTTTGGGATAGAGGGAGTACCATGTGTAGTACACGAAAAAAACAAAAATATTATCATGTTTACTATAAGCATAAACCCTCTTCATCGTCGAGCAGCACACCACCACCTCCACAGTGTCCCACCACCTTCTTCACTGGTCCCTACGTTTCTCCCTCACCGCCGCAAACCCTAGGGTCCTTCAACCCTAGTCCAGGAGGTGGGATCGCCATGAAGACGATGTTCCCGAACGACAAGGGAGGCAAGATCCACCCGTCTCAGGTCTAAGACCCCATCCGCACAGCTTTCGTCTCCTCCCCGTTGCCATATTTGTCCCCGTTGCTGGTCTGGTGTAACACCCGTATTTTCAAAGCAAATAAAATGCAAATAAAATAGAATTAAGATTAATTAAATAAAAAATAAGTAAATAAATAAATAAAAATAAAAGAGATTGCCCCTTTAAAAACCTTTGTAATCAAGAAAACATGTTTAGAATGCATTCCTTACTTGTGCATTTGGTGTGAGCTTTGAATTCAAATTCGATAGAAAATTCACTTGAAAACTTGAAGGCAAAAATCAAAAGAAATGAAAAGAAAAGAAAAAGGAAAACCCTTCTGGGCCGAAACTTACCCTGGGGCCCAACCTCTTCCCCCCTCCTTCTCTCCTCCCCGTGCGGCCCAGCCCACATCCTCCCTCCCTCTCTTATCTCACTGGCAAGCCGGGCCCGCTCATCATTTTCTTCTTCCTTCCTCCAACTACTGCACGCCCGTTCATGTCGCGTCGCTCGCGCGCTGCACCGCGCCTCCTGGCAACCCCCCCCCCCCCCACCCCCCGAGCAACCGCCTCCCCTATTTATTTCTCGGTTGCGCCCCCTCCCCATTCGTACCCCACTCCACACGGTAACCCTAGCCAACACCATGGATGCCGCCACCCGAGCTGCGAGCTTGATGCGGCGCAAGGAGAAGCCACCCCAGCCAACTCCGACGGGTTGCAGGGCACCCGACGTCGCGTCACCTCTACTCACTACATAAAAAAGGCTCATCCGAGATGTGCTCAAACGAAGAAGGGATACGAATAAACAGTGTGTATCCGTCGTCGCGTTTCACATTACGTTGTTATGAGAGACGAGTGGCTGGCGTGTCGCTGATCAACCTAAGTGCAAGGCAAGCTCAAAGATATAGCATCTCCCTTTTTTAATCATAACAGACGTGCTTTACAGGGTCATTGGAGACGTGTGTCACGCGCGTCGCCCATCAGCATACATGCGAGACAAGCTCTAGTGTAGTGCGTCACAGATTTATTGACTGATCCGAGACGGGCTTTATGGTAGCTCATCACAGATTTGTTGACTGATCTGAGACGGACTTTAAGGAAGCTAGTCTCCTTTATTTAGGTAATCTGAGATAATCTCTGTTATAGCTCATCGCGGATTCTTTACAGGCAGGGTCTCCTATTAGGTGTCCCCACCCCTGATTATCCTGGTTGCCGACTGCATCCTGGATCTAGCCAAAATTTGGCAGCGACATTGCCAGTGTCAGCAACATACACATACATGAACATATGTATAGCAAAAAAGATCACACTTTAAATTATATTGACCAATCAAATATTTATAAAGCGTCAATCAAGGTTATCAAGTATACTAATTACACAAAGAATACCCCTTGTTTATCTTAATTACAAAGTAACTAATTACACACATTATAACTGTCATCATCTAATCCTGTATACCGTAATGAAAATTCTCCCGATCAATGACTTCATTAACGATGAGCCTTCATAGCCTCTAATGTTATGACTGGGACATCCTTAAATTTAATAAAAATCACTGAAATCATATAAAACATTATCAAATTGTTGTCACATTCGCTTAAACAGTCTCATAAGAGAGCAAATATCTGAAGGTTTACTTGTAATTGGTATACAATTGTAATAAACACAGGAACTGTTAGTGAATGAAGAATCGAGCTTACTTGTAACAAAGACAGTTGGTGAGCATCTGCAAACCATCAACAAAGAAATTGTTCTCATCATAAAGGACATGGTAGTGAGCAGTTGTGCTTGTCACCCGAAAAAACAAACAATTTCCATTCCACTAATGCATTAATAGCTTGATGTCAAAAAACTCGTGGGAGCAACACCAATTATCGCATAGCTACTTTTATTCTAACATGGCCGCAGAGGTAGAAATCAAACTCACTATGATGGCAAATGCTAGTGTCATCCACAGTTCCTGCAGTTTCATGGGTTTGTGAATCAGAATTCATAATATACATTGATAGTCAAAACAAATACATTACTTCTGCATTGGACAAAAAACAAGTAAGATGAATGTGTTCAGGACACCAACCAGGGAGAACATTTCCACTTATGTGAAGGCGGCACCTTGCTCATACCGATTACTGAGGTCGAGGTCGAGGCGGTAGCGTGCTCCAGGGATAGGGGACGAGGCAGCATGCTCAACTCTCTGATAATGAAGGTCGGGGTTGACGGCGGGGTCAGGGTCGACGGCGGCTGCGCCACAATGACGAAGAGCGAGTTGAGGGAACAGGGACTGAATGTGACCTAGGGGGGGGGGGGGGTGAATAGTCCTTTTATTTTTGGTCGGATCCTGCAATACTTGACAAATTGATCAAATCTCGAGATATCGGACTAGTCTGGTATAGTGCGGACTAGTCTGGTGCGTGCCGACTAGATTGATCAAGTTTGATCAATTATCTCGATCCTAGGATGTATGCAGCGGAAATATACTTGTAATTTAAGTGTCACACTATTATGAACTAGGATGTAGCACAAGTTAATCTTATATTCAATGTTTCAACGTAAAGTGAACAAGATTGATTGAAACCCTAGATTGATATGAAAGAGTAAGAATAATATACACAAAGTAAGAACACAAGTTCTTTATCCCGTGGTTTGGTTCCCACAGAGGCAACCTATGTCCATGTTGAGGAGTCTATAAAAGGACCAGGTCTTCTCCAACCCTACCCTCGTCGGATCGCCACGGAGGCCAATCCTCTTCACTAATCACAAAGGGCAAATAACCAAATTCATGGGGCCTTCTCACAAGTTGAGGGCTCCCCAAGATTACAATATGAACACCACTAAGAACACACTCTTAAGATTACAATGAAAATCACAAGAGTGTGTTAGGGAATCAAACAAGAGCTCAAACGTGTGGAATCTTGTCTCTCCAATGATCAAAAGTGAACTCTCAATGGATTGATCTTTATTGCGTTGGATTTCGTGGAGAGAGGTGTTTTCTAGGCTCTTGGAGGGTGTGACGGCGCAGGAGGTCGAGAGAGGTGAAAGATGGGCCGTGCACACCTATTTATATGGGGTTTCCAAAAGTTACTGTTAGGGTTTAGAAAGATCATACTAGTCCGTGGTGGACACCGGACTAGTCTGGTGTGCTGCGTGCAGGAAACCCTAGGTGTCCTGAAATATCGGACTTGTCCGGCTAAGAGCGAACTTGTCCGATTTTGGTTCTAGAAATCTTCGGACTAGTTCGATGAATTCGGACTTGTCTGGATAAGTGAAACACTAAGTTAATTTGGGTAAGAAGTCTGCACTTGGAGGACTTGTCCGATTTAGGTCAGAGGGTTTTCAGACTAGTCCGTGCTAATATCGAACTTGTCTGATTGACATCAGAAAGATATCGGACTAGTCCGTTGGGTTATCGGACTTGTCCGATTTTGTGCAACTTGTGAAGTGTTTGGGGGACTAGTCCGCACTAGGGAGGACTAGTCCGATTCTAGTCAGAGAGATATCGGACTAGTCCGTGGTGGTACCAGACTAGTCTGGTCAGTGAAAAATTGGATTGTGGAACAAGTCCGCATTGTGAAGACTTGTCCGATCTTGTGCAGAAAGATATCGGATTAGTCCAGGGTCAGTCGGACTAGTCCGGTCCTGTATAAATTTGTGCAGTGTGTGAGATTATTTGTGCTTGAGCTCTTGGGGTGTGTTTCCTTAGCACACTCCATACACAATGATCTACTACACTTGTTTCTTGAGCTCTTTTCGGCATTGTTCCTCATTCTCCTTTCTTTTTGGCACTTTGCTCATTCTCTCATTAGAACCTGTGCTCATCTCAACAATGTGGTTAGGATCTCATTTGCTTGTCATTAATCAACCAAAACCCACAAGGGATTCCTAGATGCACTTTCAATCTCCCCCCTTTTGGTGATTGATGACAACCAATTGAGATTTCACAAAATATGATAAATAGTTGAGATTTTCATAAAGTGTGCACATATGAGTTTGAAACACATCAAGTAATGAAAACATAAGTCATATGTGCACTCTTTATTGTGGGATGCAAAACTAAGTATGTATAAATGATAATCATGATGAGAATGACATAATTGACATCAATACATCAACAACAAGCATATATGTCATTTTTATAGCAAAATCACAGATTTCATCAATATCTTCATAAGTAGTTTAAAGAATTGCATAATAGGACCAAAAGTACCAAAAGAGTATATTATAAGTCTTACAACCCACAAAGAGACAAAAGACACAAAAAATAGCTCTCCTCGCAGCCTATATCTAAAGCCTAAGACTCCTAAGACTCCCCCTTAATCTCTCCCCCTTTGGCATCAAGACACCAAAAAGAAGGAGAGGAGGGACCTAAGGTCTTCAAGCCTCGCTGTCGGTCCTCTCATCATTTTCATCTTCATTCTCAGGCTGATGAGGAGGAGGAACGTTACCATTCGAGTCCCCAATGCCAAAATAGGCAAGCTCGGAGGGAGTCAAGGGCCCGAGCTCAGTGAAACCAGAATCAGAATCATCAGAAATGACTGGAGATCCAATGGGTTTGATCTCCAGCTTTTGGAAAATTTGCTTCACATTCTCTTTGACATATCTCATATCGGCCTTTCTCCTCTTGTTTAGCTTGTGGGCTTTCACTTCGGCCTTTTTGCAAGAGGCAAAGATGGCTGATAGGTACTTCAAGATGCCACTTGGTGACCCCTTTTGAGGAGGGGCCCTAGTGGCAGGAGCAGCCCTAGCATCTCCACTAGCTCTCGCCGGAGCCTCTGCACTAGAAGCAGGAGAAGGAGCAGCTTGAACACTTGCTTGTTGAGGCTTCTGGGGCCTCAATGGTGTGTGCTTAATATCCTTGACGAACTCGATGTCTGTGAACTTTTTAATCATAAACATCAGATAGGGGGCATAGCCACAAGATCTGTTCGGCGTGCAGGAGATGTTGACCATATCGTTCCAAATGTAGTCAAAGACATCGAAATTTCTGTCCTTGCTTATGACCTTCATCAAGGTCCTGAGGTAGCCTTGCACACTTCCTGCATCCCCATCCTTCGGGGCAATGGTCTTCCTAAGGACCATGTTCAGCACCACAAAGAAAGGCTTCATGTTCTTGGTAGAAGGAGGATTGAACTTTGAGTGAGGTTCATAGAAAAACTTCATCCTGTCCTTCTCAATGACACCAATGTTGTGAATGATCAAATTGTCATTGCTGGAGGTGTCAAGATGTAGCAATCTTGCAAATTCTTCATATGTAATGGTGTACTTGGATCCATGAATCATCCAAGTCACCCACTCTTCCTCATCACTAGCAAAGTGGCAAGTAGCATAAAACTGAGCTATGACTTCATCATTACAGTTGTTTATGAAGGCGCAGAGATCCTTCAAGCCATGCCTTTCAATTGCCTCAACAACCTCCACAAAAGGCGAGCAACCCTTCTTCTCAAAGTGCGCCCAATCTATCCATTGGCTACGTACAACAGGGGTCTTCATCGGAAGATATACAGACTTGTAAAAGTCTGCATGGAAGTTACTCCAGAACCTCCCACCAGTAGCTTGCTTGGGTCGGCTGTAACAATCCATGTTTCTGAACTTTGCAGCCGTGTCGCTGCCCTTGCCATTGAATCTTTCCTCAGCAGGATCCCGAGCCCCTTTCCTTGGAGCTGACATCTTGAGGGGGCCAATCGGGCCCGTTGCAATCCCTTTGCCCTTGCCCTTTGCTTGGCGAGCACTTGCCGAGCTAGGGCCACCTCCAGCTGAAGCCTTGGAGGCAGGCTTCTTTGCGAGCACTTTCCATCGAGCCTGGGGAGGAGAAGGAGCCGACTCGGATGGGCGCTCTTGGCGCTTCTTGCTTAGGCCCGTCGAGGACCGAAGCACGACTTCGTGGTCCATCTCGTCCTCAAAATCAGAGATTTCGTCATTGGTGCTCGACATTGTCCTGAGAATGGTTTTCACAAGGTATTGATGAGAATAGATGACAAGGAATTGCATTGAGGAATTAATAAGTTAGGGTTAAGTTCAGAAAAGTCGAACTAGTCCGATGTACAGGCACAGACTAGTCCGGTTGACTGGACTTGTCCGTGCATGGATCGGACTAGTCCGATATTCAACCTCTAAAACCCTAACTATGAGACAAAAGGTGATTCCCAATGCACAAATAGCTTAGCATCAATGTAATACATCAAGGAAGCATGTATATGGTGAAAGGAACTAAGCTAGTTGATCAACATTGAAGGAAATAACAATTTCTAGGGTTTGGGATGAGATTTTACCGAAAGACTTTGATTCTCGGAGATGTAGGGGTTGAAGGAGCGGACAAGTCCGTGGTCTTCAATCCCTGAGCAATGGAGGTTGTTTTCCACCAAAATCCGAGGAGTTTTGATGGAGGATGAAGAAAATCGCCTTGGGGAGCTCGAGCGCGGAGAGAGAAAGCTTGAGGCAAGTTTGGGGTGAGAAATATTAGGGTTTGGCGCCGGCTAGGGTTATGGACACGAAAAATCAGACTTGTCCAAAAATGATCGGACTAGTCCGAACTTTTCCGGAGCCTATATCGGACTAGTCCGGCCTAACCGTCACTCTACGGACTAGTCTGCACGGGCGGACTAGTCCGGGCAACCACGGACTAGTCCGTGGTCACCAAGGAAGAAATGCTTAGCCCATTCGTATATATTCGAAGGTACTTATTAAGAAAATAGGAAGGCAGAGCAAATCATATAATCTTGATGAATATGATTAGTAAGTATACAACAATCAAGCAATGACCATAGTTCACCAAGATCTAGAAATTGACATAGTTTTTCGGGAAAAAAAATGAGAGAGATGATTTTCACAACACAATCAATGAATTTTGAAGATAGCATTCAGGTATACAAGATTTCAAGCCACATTCCGAGCATCAAGGATGTTTAGTTCATTTTGGAGCTCGCAAAAGCGTTTTTCATCAAGTGACTTGGTGAATATATCGGCTAGTTGCTTTTCGGTATTGACATGTGAAATGGCTATGTCTCCCTTCATAGAGTGGTCTCTCAAAAAGTGATGCCGGATGTCTATGTGTTTGGTCCTAGAGTGCTCAACGGGATTATGGGCAATTTTAATGGCACTGTCATTATCACAAAGGAGTGGAATATGATTCATATTGTAACCGTAATCTCTTAGAGTTTGTCGCATCCAAAGGAGTTGTGCACAACAACTCCCGGCTGCAACATACTCCGCTTCGGTCGTGGATAAGACAATGGAGTTTTGTTTCTTGGAGGACCAAGAAACTAGAGATCTACCTAGGAAATGGCATGTACCAGAGGTACTTTTTCTATCTACTTTGCATCTGACATAATCTGCATTGGAGTAACCAATGAGATTGAATTTGGAACCTTTGGGGTACCAAAGGCCTAGGTTGGGTGTATGAACTAAATATCGTAAGATTCTCTTTACGGCTGCCTAATGACACTCTTTTGGGTTGGCTTGAAACCTTGCACACAAGCATACACTCAACATAATATCTGGCCTAGATGCACATAAGTAGAGTAGAGATCCAATCATGGAGCGATATACCTTTTGATCGACATTTGGTCTATCTTCATTGAGATCCAAGTGGCCATTCATTGCCATGGGAGTCTTTATAGGTTTCACCTTGTCTATTCCAAACTTCTTGAGTATGTATTGAGTGTACTTAGTTTGGCTTATGAACGTTCCTTCCTTCTATTGCCTCACTTGGAATCCCAAGAAGTACTTTAGCTCTCCCATCATAGACATTTCAAATCTATCTGTCGTAATCTTACTAAATTCCTCACAAAAAGATTTGTTAGTTGAACCAAAGATAATATCATCAACATAAATTTGACAAATAAAGAGATCATTGTCAAAGTTCTTTGTAAACAGTGTATAATCTACTTTACTGATCTTAAAACCATTTTCAATTAAGAAATCTCTAAGACACTCGTACCAAGCTCTAGGAGCTTGTTTGAGGCCGTAGAGAGCCTTACACAATTTAAACACGTGGTCGGGGAACTCTTCATCTTCAAATCCGAGGGGTTGCTCCACATACACCTCCTCCTTGATTGGTTCATTGAGGAAGGCGCTTTTCACATCCATTTGATAGAGCTTGAAATCATGGTGAGTAGCATATGCAAGTAATATTCTGATAGACTCAAGTCTAGCTACTGGAGCAAAGGTTTCATCGAAATCCAAACCTTCGACTTGTGAATACCCTTTGGCCAGAAGTCGTGCCATGTTCCTTGTCACCACCCCGTGTTCATCTTGTTTGTTGCGGAAGACCCATTTGGTGCCGATGACATCGAACTTGGGTCTTTCAACTAGTTCCCACACCTCGTTCTGTTTAAAGTTGTTGAGTTCTTCTTGCATGGCCACTACCCAATCCGAATCCTTCAATTCATCCTTAATCCTGCGCGGTTCCAATAAGGATACAAACGAATAATTCTCACAAAAATTAGCTATGCAAGATCTAGTAGTTACTCCCTTTTTGATGTCACTGATGATGTTGTCGATTGGGTGATCTCTTTGGATGTATTGGTGTACTCTTGGGTGTGGCACTTGCTATCTTGAGTCTTCATGGTCATCTTCTTCTCCCCCTAGATAGTTGCCCTCATTGACTTGTTGATCATTTTCGTCTTCTTGAGGTTGATCTTGTATGGAGGCTCCCCCTTGATCATTGGCCTCCATTTGCGGTTCATCTTCCTCATGCACATGTAGAGGTGGCTCTTGTGGTCGAACATCGCCTAACGCCATTCTTCTCAATGCTTGACAAGGAGCTTCTTCTCTATCTAGTACACATGGATCAACTTGCTCCTTTTGGGAGCCGTTAGTCTCATCGAATACTACGTCACATGCTACTTCAACAAGTCCGGAGGTCTTGTTGAAGACACGATAGGCGTAAGAGTTCGAATCATAACCAAGCAAAAAACCTTCATCAGACTTCGAAGCGAACTTTGAAGTCATAGGATTCTTGTTCAAAATATAGCATTTGGGACCGAAAACTCGAAAATATGAAATATTGGGCTTGTTATCAGTGAGTATCTCATAGGATGTCTTCTTGAGTAGTCGATGAAGATAAAGTCGATTTATGGCGTGGCAAGCGGTGATAACCGCTTTCGCCCAAAATCGATCCGAGGTCTTGTACTCATAGAGCATTATTCTCGCCATCTCTATGAGGGTTCGGTTCTTCCTTTCGGCAACTCCGTTTTGTTGAGGGGAGTAAGGTGCTGAAAACTCATGCTTTATGCCTTCTTCATCTAGGTACTCCTCAACTTGTGTGTTCTTGATCTTTGTGCCGTTGTCGCTTCGAATGTTCTTGATCGTCAATGAAAACTCATTTTGGGATCGCTTGAAGAACTTCTTGAGTTTTCCTTGTGTTTCTGTCTTATCATGTAAACAGAAAATCCAAGTGAAGCGAGAAAAATCATCAACAACTACTAAGCCATATTTGTTACCGCCGATGCTTATGTAAGCAATTGGACCGAATAAGTCCATGTGGAGTAGCTCGAGCAGTCTTGTTGTAGTCATGACGTTCTTAGCGGGATGAGGTGCTCCAACTTGCTTCCCAGCTTGGCACGCGCTACAAGGCCTGTCTTTCTCAAAAACAACATCTTTCAAACCTCGGATGTGAACGCCCTTAAGGAGTTTTTGAAGATTCCTCATACCAACATGCACTAGCCTTCTATGCCACAACCAACCCATGTTGGTCTTTGCAATCAGGCATGTGTCAAGTTTGGCTTTATCCTTGTTGAAGTCAACAAGGTAAAGCTTTCCCTTTAACATACCCTTGAATGCAATGGAACCATCACTCCTTCTAGAGACGGTCACACCCTCATTAGTGAACAAACAATTATAACATTTGTCACATAATTGAGATATGGACAGCAGGTTATAATCTAAGGAATCAACATGTAACACATGAGAAAGAGTATGTTGAGATGATATGTCAATTTTACCAGTACCGAGCACTTTTCCTTGACTATTGTCTCCAAAATAGATGCCCTCGCTTGGATCCTTATTTTCTTCATACTCAACGAACATCCTTCTTTCTCCGGTCATATGGTTAGTGCAACCACTATCTAGCACCCATTTAGATCCACCGGAGGAATAGACCTACAAAACAAATAAGGCTTTGGTTTTAGGTACCAAACCAATTGTAGAACAGCTAGCATCTTTCAATTTTTTATCATTAAGTGCAGCAAGATCTCTATTCTTTTCAATTTCAAACTCAAGTTTATCAAGTGTGGAGGTGTGCACACTTCTTAATGAGGACAATTGTTCATATATTAAATCACATGAGGGACATGCATCATCACTAGGAATCAAAGTTTTTAAATGGTTGATTTCAGACTCTAGTGATTCAATTTTAGCAGCACTATCCCTAAGTTTTTTGTCCTTTTTCTTAAATATAATAGTGGCACAAGAAATAGCATCATACATTTCTTCGCAAGTAGGACATACCTCTTCATTGTCGTTGTTGTGTTCTGCATCTTCCATACTTGATCTTGATTTGCCCGCCATGAAGCACAAGTTTGCCAAATCATCTTCATCTTCGTCACTTCCAATGTCCACATCGCTTGAGCCAAGTTCTTGAAGTGCGGAGATAAAACTGCTCATCAATTGAAGTCCTATAAAACCCTTCTTTCTCTTCTTATCGTTTGCA
Organism: Tuctoria greenei; assembly: GCA_036927565.1. Lineage (NCBI taxonomy): Eukaryota > Viridiplantae > Streptophyta > Magnoliopsida > Poales > Poaceae > Tuctoria > Tuctoria greenei. The sequence goes on along the minus strand of JAYESD010000002.1, from coordinate 65,780,234 downwards.
TAGGAGTGCTTCGTCCTTGTTTGCTTTTCATCTCGGGAAGTAGGACCTAAAAGGTTAGGGCAATCTGAACGAAAATGTCCTGTCTTACCACATTCAAAACATCGTTGAGGTCTGGAGCTTCCTCTCCTTCTAGTTCTAACATTTTGCAATGCTTTTGAGAACCTACTCGAGAGAAGTACTAGCTCCTCCTCTGGAAATTCCTCAATCTGTTCAAGGGTTAGAGAGGACCATAAAGAAAATGTACCACAATATGTAGATTGACCGGAGCTAAGCATGTCACGTTGAGAAACAAAAGCAATAGACTTGTTGGGGTTCTTACGTGATATTATGTCAATTTCATGAGTTTTTTACTTGGAATATAGCACATATAAAGTAAGTGTACTCATGACAGTAGATTCACGAATAGATGTGACTTTCATCTCCCAAATTGACATATCTAATGCACTTAACAATTGCCTAGCATTTTCAACATCTGAAAAATTAACATTGACACTACGCAAGTTGCTGAGAATTTTATTAAAGTGAGCAAAAAGGTCATCAATAGACTCACCGGGTTGCATCTCGAAGCACATGTATTCTTTCTTGAACATGTCTTGCCTTACCTCCTTGATCGTGTTGGATCCTTCGTGGTAGTCACAAAGCGCTTTCCACACATCGTATGCAGATCGGAGGTGTGCAACACGGTCGAAGTCGCTTTGAGTTAGTACTTGAATAATCAAGTTGTGGGCTTTGTTGTTGTTGTTGTCAACGTCCCATAGGTTCGCAACCATAACTTGATTATTTGACGGCACTTCGTAAGACTTGTACACCTTTTCCCATATGGCGAAAAGCCTTGTGCCTGGATGAAGGCTTCCATACGTGCCTTCCAAACCTGAAAATCAATACCACTAAACACACACGGTTTGGCGGAGTATTTCTCTATGATGATTAGTCAAAAACACGTGAAAATCATAAATATTAGAGAACCATGGCTCTGATACCAATTGTAGGATCGAAGAGCACGTGAAAAGCTACCAGAGGGGGGGGGGGTGAAAGGTAGATTTAAAAATCTTACGCAACGGAAACAATAAAATCCCAACCCCTTCAGCAGAAAAATGATCTGTTAAAGAAATCGTGTTGAGACTAATCTAAACTTGTTTCACCAAAAGTGATAGATATCAGAGAGAATAAAGTCACAAAGATGAAACAACAAGAATCACTCAAATCCGTCGAGAGAAACTCAAGTTATGATCGAAAGATCGAACAAAGGTCAATCTGTCCTACCCGAGAAAAACAGTTCTGGAATGCTGTAAAGAAACTCGTGTAGATCAGAAATAACAAATCCAATGACCGTGAAAATTTGAAAGATGATATATAATCAAGTTGTGAAGACAACTCAAGAATAATCACGTCAATTGGATCTTTAAAACTCGAGTTATGATAAAACCACCAAAGAAAGGTAGTGCTGTGCAGAAACTCGACGAGAAAAACTTGTCTGGAACAAGTCGGACGAACAAGACACAAAATTTCCTTTAAACTACAAGTTTTATTCAATATAACACAATAGTAACAACCCCAAAGTCATGCACCACGAGCTTTGTCCTCCCTTGCTTATATAACCAGCCCGAAGGCCAACTCAACTCAAATCAGGACTCTAATCCTACTCCGTTCACGAATCGAAACTTTCCATAACTGCTCAAGACTCTTCTATACGCAGATAGAAGCAATCTTAAGACTTACAAACACCTTATAAACGTATCCCACATTTATAAAACAACTCAAATTCGTGACCCACACGAAATACTATCATAACCAACTCAAAACTTTCCATATTTGAGTCAAACACGACTCAGCCGCAGCCTGAGTCCATAACCTAGTCGGTTGGACCTTTCCGACCAATTCTTTATGTACACATCTATTCATCATGCCTCGGAACCATGTAGCCACGTCCATGCACTCCTTGCATACGTGCAAACATCTTCCAACGACGTCCACGATACCTTTATATGCATTGTTCTTGATTCAAATATGCTGCGCAACCTCCCGATCAACTCAACCACAATTCCTCCCGAACTTGGTTGTTGAACCTCATCTTCTCCCTAAGACTAGTTCAATGGATCCCATCACCAGCCATGTCTTGAACTCAAGAAACACCTGCATATGAATAAACAACCAATACTATCGAGCACAAGTCCTCGACTTGACTCTCGTTAGTTCCAAAAGTACAACATCTTACTGAGCACCTCACATAAGCATGTTGCAAACCATAACAAAATGATATCAGCCATAACCACCAAAACACACCAAAAACTTAGTAAATGAACACTAAGCAATCTTTCCATCAATGTAAAGCAAGTACGAATCATTGCAAGATAAAAGTAGAACCACTGCAATCAAGCACCGGACCTTGCCAAAGCTAACTGAACCTTCAATTGGAGCTTACCAAAACTAGCCGGACCTAGCGCCAAAGCTAAACAAAGCTAGTACAACCTAGCGCCGGAGCTTACCAAAGCTAGTACAACCTAGTGCCGGAGCTTACCAAAGCTAGTAGGAACTGGTCAACTCAAAAGCCAGAGCTAGAAAAAACATGTCGGAGCTAACCAACATAAGTCAGACCTAGCAAAACATATCAGAGCTTAACAAAGACATGTCGGAGCTATCAAAGACATGCCAGAGCTAAATACAAAGCTCACTGGAGCTACCCAAAAACATGTCGAACCTTGACAAAGCAAGTCGGACCTATTGTCGGACCTTGCAGAAGCTCGGAGCTAGAGTCGGACCTTGCTAAAAAGATGTTATGACAACATTCAAAACTTTTATTATCAAAGCCAATGTATTCAACACACATAGGTATCGCACTCGTTCCATGAGTTCCTTTGGTCTGGGTACCCTTCCAGAGTTTACTGGATTGGGTACCATCGGCCACTACCTTTAAGCCCTCACAGGAGTGGCCGATCGTCTCAAAATTCTGTTCGAGACGGTGGCCCAAGTGCTCGGTGCCAAGAGCCACAATAACCTGGTGGCGGCGACGAAGAGGAACCTCAATCGCAGGGTTACACTGCCAGTGCAGTCGGAGCAGATGGCCCAGGCTCCTGTTGCACCGGCGCCGGAGTCGCTGCCGGAGAAGGAGGATTTAGTTTTTCTTTGTTGTTTTTAGTTGATGTTTTCTTTTCTTGTGTCTTCTTGTACTTTTTTTGTGTGTTTGTAATATATTTTGTTAATGAATGAAATTTATCTGTGTTTATCTGTGCGAATGAATATTATCTTGTGTGTTCAACTATGTGAATAAATGAATGTGTAGTGTGTTCATCGTGTTCCTCAGGAATCATAAGCAAGGATTTGATTATTTTCTGGACAAATGAATGATTTAGTTATCAAGTGAATGTGCTTTAAGTTTAGTGATGTGTTGTCTGTGTGATATCAATAGTGAACCGAAGCAAAATGGAGAAAATCATGAAGCTGGTGTGGGGAATAGAAGAAGTGCTTTGCCTTTAAGACCATCTCCCTTTTAGCGGGGGAGAGGGATATATCGATAGTAGGAGACGCCCTTCGATGTTAAGCGCGTCTCTATTTTGCATCTTCGCACATACCTTATATAAGGCACGCAATCAGTCTCTCTCTCGTCTTCTCTTTGTTCGTCTTCTCTGCGCAGACAATCGACCATGGCCAATGTTGCACTGCTAAGCCCGCCGAGGGAGCCACCCTACAAGAAACAGTGCTGCCACTCCCCTGTTTGGCTCAACAATGAGCTGCTCGAGACGATGGCCGAGGTGCTCGATGCCGAGGGTCAGTAACATGGTGGCGGTGATGGCGAGGAACCTCGGTCGCGAGGTTGCACCGCCGGACCAGCCGGAGCAACCGACGGAGTAGCCGGAGCAGCCGGCCAGAGCTCCTGTTGTACCAGCACCGATGTCGCCGCCGAAGTAGGAGGAGGAGTAGGATAAATACAAAAATAAAGAATAAATGTAGAAATAGTAGGAAAATTATTTATAAAACCTTTTAAGATGAAATAAAATTATAAAGTGCAAATAAAATATATTTTGACTATAGCAAATTCATTAAAAATATTTTTAGCCTATAAATAGATACTAAAATTTAAGAATTAATGGTAAATGCATTTCTTTGACCATGAAAAATAATAAATCCTTCGTAGGGATGTATTAGTATAGGATTTTATGCTTATGTGAATATTTTGGTGTATTGTGCCTGATTTCTCTTATTTACCCTTCGTCGGTAGTTTATACGCATTCGTGTTATGATCAAGAAGCAACACGAAGACTTTAAAGATCAAGAATTTCGTCAAGAAGGCTGAGCAGCTAAATAATATAAGGCAAGTGCCCTTGAACATGTTGCACCTATTTCTAGGATGTCTAGTTAGTTACATGCTTAATAAAATGGTATCCTATTTCATGTTATGTGCCCTATTCCACATTATTTCTTGTCCCTCACATTGGATTGATTAGTTGATAGGTTTTGGTCACACTTAGCCATGCTTAAACTTTTGGGAAGGGTTTACTACATATTTAATGAACTATACTATATGGTTATTATAATCATGTTGGACACATAGTAGTAGTTGGTAGGAATCTGGCAGATGGATGGTTTGGTGCGGTGTAGTTTGCACGAGACCCGAGTTTGTATTTAACAGTGCCAGATTCTAAGGACCGGTTTATGAAGTCTCCGAGTTTCACAATACCACCACGAGATTGAGATGAGGCGGCTTCGTCAATTAATTAGGATTCTCCTAACGAAATGCTAGTAGTTGGAAGGTGAGGGGAATGTGTCAAGGCTACTGCTCTGTGATCCGCATAGCTCAAGAGGGGGCTTCTAAGGTAGAGGGTTACTCTAGGAATGCCGCAGCGGTGAAACCTTAGAGGGCTAGTACTAGTTGGGAGGATCTTTGTAAAGACCATGTAGTGATCTCCTGGCCACACACCAAAGGAAGTGTGAAATGTGATCGACGGGTCACGGGCGACAGGGACGTTCACTTAGTCCATCTGGCAACAGGGGATGAAATCACTGCTTGTGGGTAAAGGGTACACACTCTGCAAAGTTTTGTCAAACTGTCTAGACAACCGTGCCCACAGTGAGGAGCGGCTTGGGGCTGAGTTTATAATTAGACAAAGGATGGGATGATGGTTGGGAATGATATTGATATAGATGATTTATTATTACTCTATTATGATTGGGAATACTCATATAGATATACACTACAGGAAATGCGATCATTTGCGACGGCCGAATGTTGCAAATAAAGGTACTTGCAATACCCCCACTGAGCCGTCACAAAAGAGGACACCCATCGCAAGTAATAGCTTAATTTGCAACGGTCGGCCCAAAGGCCATCGCAAATAAAAAATTATTGCAAATTGAAGTTAAATTGAGATGGCCCTCCCCAAAACTGTCGCAATTTATGTAAATTACGATGGCCAACCCTAAGGCCGTCGCAATTTAAAGAGCCGTCGCAAATAAAAGGGATATACCCTGGCCCACTCAGCCCGAGTCTCCTCTATCTCTCTCTCTCTCTCTCTCTCTCTCTCACTTGCTCGTTCTCGACGCTGCTGCCTCCCTCGCTCCCGCCGCCTCCCGATGCCACCTCCCTCACCCCCGTTGCAAGATGTCGGCCGCCTCCCTCGCTCTCGCACCCGACGCCAACCACCTCCGTTGCTCTTGCTCTCGATGCTGACCGTCCGTCGCCTCCTCCCAAGCTCGGTGCCGCCCGGCGCCGCCGCCTCCCATCCCTGACTCCGGCGACTCGGACTGACGCTTCCAAGGCTTAGGTTAATTTTTTTGTTAATCATGGTTGTTTAGCTAGGTTAATCATGCTGTGTTTAATTATGCTAATCATGATTTGTTTATTATGTAGGTTTAGCTGGATAAATTGATATGTTAATCATGTTTTGTTTATTAGCTTGGTTTAATTATGTTTAGTTAGAATTATGTTTATTAGGAATGTTAGATATATTGAATTATGTTTATTAGTAATGTTTAGATAAATTGAATTATGTTTAGGTTTATTTATGCCTAGGTTTAATTATGGTTATTAGGTTTGTTTATTATGCCTAGGTCATTTTTTTGTTAATTGAGATTAATTTTGTCAATTATTTTTAATCATTTAATGATTAATGGATATTAGTTTAGTATGAGACCTATGTGTGCTGAATACATTGGCTATGACGATAAAAGTTTTGGATACTGCCCAAAAACTCTTTTAACTAGGTCTGACTCTAGGTCGGAACTCCTGCAAGGTCCGACAATAGGTCCGACTTGTTTTAGGTAGCTCCGGCAAGGTCCGACGTAAGGTCCGACTTATTTTGGCTAGGTCCGACTTCTTTGGCTAGGTCCGACTTCTTTGTCTAGGTCCGACTTGCTATGGCTAGGTCCGACATGTTTTTGCTAGCTCCGGCGCTAGGTTCAACTAGCTTTTGTAAGCTCCAGCGCTAGGTCCGACTAGCTTTGGTTAGCTCTGGCGCTAGGTCCTGCTAGCTTTAGTAAGCTCCGGTTCAAGATCTGGTTAGCTTTGGCAAGGTCTGGTGCTAAATTGCAATGGTTATGCTTTTAACTTGCAATGTTTCGAACTTGTTTTACACTTATGGAATGTTTGCTTAGTATTTTTTTACTAAGTCTTGATGCATTTTGGCTGATCATGGTGGTTAATGTTTTTGCTATGGTTTGCAACATGCTTATGTGAGGTACTCACGTAAGGTGTCGTGGTTTCGGAACTAACGTGAGTCAAGTCGAGGACTTTTGCTCGGAAGTATCGGTTGTTTATTCATGTGCAGGTTTTGCTTGACTTCAAGACATGGCTGGTGACGGGATCCATTGAACTAGTCTTAGGAAGAAGATGAGGTTCAACAACCAAGTTCGGGAGGAATTGTGGTTGAGTTGATCGGGAGGTTGCGCAACATGTTTGAGTCAAGAACAATGCATATGAAGGTATCATGGACGTTGTTGGAAGATGTTTACACGTGTGCATAGAGTGCATTGACGTGGCTGCATGGTTCCAATGTGTGATGAAGAGAAGTGAACGTAAAAAATTGGTCGGAAAGGTCCAACCGGCTGGAATATGCCTGAGGGAATATACCACAAAGGATCCAACACGATCAAGGAGATAAGGCAAGACATGTTCAAAAAAGAGTACATGCGCTTTGAGATGCAACTAGGTGAGTCCATCGACGACCTCTTTGCTCGCTTTAATAAAATTCTCAGCAACTTGCGTAGCTTCAATGTTATTTTTTCAGATGCTGAGAATGCTAAGAATGTTATTTTTTCAGCAACTTGCCCTAACCTTTTAGGTACTACTTCTCGTGATGAAAAGCAAACTAGGATGAAACAATCCTCTACAAACAACAACATGAAAAAGAAGGGTTTTACAGGATGCCAATTGGTAAATAGTTTTATCTCCGCACTTTAAGAATTTGGCTCGAGCGATGTGGACAACGAAAGTGACGAAGATGATTTGGAAAACTTGTGCTTCATCGAGGGCAAGTCAAGATCAAGTATGGAGGAGGCAGAACACAACAGCGACAATGAAGAGGTATGTCCTACTTGCGAAGAAATTTGTGATGCTATTTCTTGTGCTACTGTTATAGTTAAGAAAAAGGACAAAAAGCTTATGTACAATGCTGTTAAAATTGAGTTACTAAAATCTGAAATTAATCGTTTGAAATCTTTGATTTCTAGTGATGATTATTGTTCCTCATGTGATTTAATATATGAACAATTGTCCTCTCTAAGAATTGCACACACCTCCACACTTGATAAACTTGAGTTAGAGATTGAAAAGAACAAAGAGCTTACTGCACTTAATGACAAAAACTTGAAATATGCTAGCTGTTCTACAATTGATTTGCATTGTTCTACTTGTGATGATCTTGATAAGAAACTAAAAGATGCTATGAATGAGATTTCTATATTGAACAATGCTTTACGTTCTCATGAATTTAAATATTGTTCTACTTGCAAATTAAAAAGAAAAACTTCATGTGAAAATTGCCTTGATCTGTCCAATAAACTTGATGACATGCATAGGACATTAGATCGATTTTGTAATGCAAATAAGAACCTAAACTTTCTGCTGAATTCTTCTAAATATTGCAATGATAAATCTAGTCTAGGTTTTGATTCTCATGCTCATGCTAAGGCATATCCACCTAAAATTGTGAAGTCATTAGGAAGTGGTTTGATTAAAACAGTTCCTAAACAAAAAGAAGTGGTTTTCAAATATGCAGGATTGTTGTCTCATTCGGTTGCTAATAAACATGTTGCTTGCTCATCTAGACTTGAACATAAAGTTAAATTTCTTGTATCTACTGTGATAAAGATGGTCATGCCATAGATTTTTGTTATAGACTAGTGTCGGTACTCTGCATACCGGATACCCCTTGGGACTGCAAAGAGTGCTAAAGAACTCCACATACCTTAGTTGAAGACCTCCGAAGGCCCCACGTGTCATACGGAACCGGACCTGCCTCTCTTCTATGGTTAGTCCTAGTATCACCACGTGTATCATAAAACCGGAGCTACATTCCTTACAGAGGAAAGCTCCGGGCTAGATACCTATGCGACACCCCCGGACCTAACCCCCGACAGAGGGAAGCTCCAGTACCGACACATGTACAACAACACCAGACCTATTCGTCCAAGACGATAAGCTCCAGAGCTGCCACGCGTCCAACCGCCGGACCTTCAAGTTCAACAGGCTGGTTGGTGGACCTCCAACGGCTCGGACCTTCAAGAAACAATTAAAGACTTCAAGACCTGATTGAGTGTCATTAATACTATCTTAATGACACACAATCGAAGGGCCCTTAATACCAGTAACGCCACCGTTAAGGCACGTTACCATGTAATTAAGGGTAATTAAGTATATTAATTGTGTATTAAGCATTAGTAACCGCCAGAGCAACATATTGGGCCAGGCTAACGATGTAACGACCAGTCCTTGTACTATAAAAGGACTGGTCCAGCAATACACGGGGGGAGGCGAAACTCACACCTGGGACGACTAGATACGCCCACATACACCCAGACGAGGCACTCTAGTCTTTCACACTCAAGCGCTCAGACGCTCAATACAACAACAACACACACCCGTGGAGTAGGGTATTTCGCACAGGCAGCCCGAACCACGTAAATTCTCGTGTCTACTTGCCATCTTGTTCTGAATCTCTGTGCGCCCACAACCGAACTACAAACTCTGCGGGCTGCTAGCGGTAGCTCCGGGAGAATCGCCAGAATCACACTCCGACAGTTGGCGCGCCAGTAAGGGGGTGCTCGAGATTCAAACATGGTGAACTGTGCTGCTGGATTGTCCAATGGTAACCATGCTGCACAAACTGCTGGAGGCAATCCGTCCAACATGCAGCATCCAGCAGGTGCCGTGGCTATAGCAGGAGCCATGCCACCGCCACCACCATCCACTATGGAGAATCAAGCTGGACGTCGAGATGGGGCGTCTGCGTCAGTCACTGCATCGACAAACAACAACCCTGAACACGCGATTAATGCTGCGCGTGCTCTTCTCCAATGTCCACCGCCTCCAGGTGCACCCCAGGGTGCGATGGAGCAGTGGAGAGCTGATGTGGAACATCTGGTTGCAGCAGCAGCCGATGGCTTCAGCAATCAAGGTCCCCCCCTCGGGGTGGGCCCCATCGCAGCATCGGACCATGTCGGGTAGACTTGGTCCGCAGGCTTCACAACACAGGAGGCATGCTGCATATTAACAGGCGACATCGCTACCTTCCGGGGTGCGACGTACTCACATGGTAACCAGGCTTTCGACTCACGACCTCCGGGCCGAGCTCGATCGTCGTTACCATCAACAGGACGGCCGTGTCCACATCGAGCGTGCTCGCGAGAGGCGCGAGGCTCGGGACAACCCTGCTCCTGAGGGAGTAGGAGGAGGCTATTCTGCCTTGGTTAGATGGCCGCTGAAATTCCGGCCTCACCTGTCGGAGAAATTTGACGGGACTGTCAATCCCGCCAAATTTCTCCAAATCTACTCCACCGCAATCCTTGCAGCTCGAGGCAACGAGGCCGTGATGGCCAACTATTTCCCTGTGGCTTTAACTGGGACCACCAGGTCTTGGTTCATGAGCCTTCCGCTAGACTCCATCAACAGTTGGGTGGAGTTGTGCCAACAGTTCACTGCCAACTTCGGAAGTTCATATACATGACCAGGCACGAAACTGGACCTTTTTGCTGTCAAGCAGAAGGGGGGAGAGTCCCTGCGATCCTTCATCCATAGGTTCTCCTAGGTACGAAACACCATTCCTTCTATCTCAAGTGCTTCTGTTATTGTAGCATTCAGACAGGGCGTGCGAGACAAGAAGATGCTGGAGAAGCTGGCGACCAAGGAAGTCACCAGTCACGGAACTCTTCAGCTTGGCATACAAGTGTGCAAAAGCTGTGGAGGGCCGTGAAATGCACTCCCAACCACCTTCGGAGGACAAAAAAAGTCCTCCAAGGGTGAAGACGCTACCTCTGGGAGTGGCAAGAAGAAGAAAAAGTCCAACGGCAAGAAAAAGCCATCGACCGGCACACCTACAGCTGCTGCTGCCGCAGCTCTGGGTGGTCGGGGGCCATGCCCCGAGAAACGACCTCGGCCGTCGTCTGAAGACGGTGGCAACTCCAAGATGTGGTGTCTCATACACAAGACAAACAGCCACAACCTGGAAGGCAGTCGAGAGGTCCAGAACCTCGCCGAGCGCTACAATAAGCGCCGGGAAGAAGCTCCTTTCCATCAAAGGGAAGGAAAACAAAAAGTCAACAAAGCTTTGGCTGAAGAGGAGTTAGGATTTCAGGACCCGAAAAAGGTCTTGAAGGTTGTTTACACCTCCGTCGACACAACTCTGACGTCTCCGACAACGAGCGTTGAAATACCATGAACACCATCTTCGGTGGTTCATGGGATATCACCTCCCGTCGTGTCCTCAAGACAATGCGGCGGGACATGGCCTCTGTAGCTCCCTCTGCCATGGCGGGGCCTCATCGGAAGTGGACGGATACAACCATCACCTTTGATGCTTTGGACTGCCCGCGAAACATGATCGGAGCTGGTCAACTTCCTCTGATGGTATCTCCGATCATCAACAACATACAGCTCCACCATATAATGGTGGACAGAGGTTCGGGGCTAAACCTCATAAGCTTCGAAGCTTTCGTCAAGCTTCAGCTCTGACCTTCTGATCTTCACCCCTCCCGACCTTTCTACGGAGTAGGTCCAGGGGCCATAACTCCACTCGGTGCCATTACTCTCCTGGTGACCTTCAAGACTCGGGATAATTACTGGACTGAGAAGTTGGTCTTCGACGTGGCACAGATCAACATGCCATTCAACGCCATCTTGGGCAGGCCAACCTTGTACAAATTCATGGCTGCTGCTCATTATGGCTACTTGGTGTTGAAGATGCCAACAACATCAGGTGTTCTTCGGATCCGCGGAGATCGCACCGCTGGAGTTACTGCTCTGGAAGAACTCCATGCGCTTGCTACAGTGCAGGAGGAAGAATCTGGAAAGGAGCAAACTCCAAAATTCCCGAGCATTCGTCATCGAGGCTCAACCTTCGCACCTCGTGTGCAACCAAGCGGCGACACCATCATTCCCGTCAAAGTCGTCCAAATCGGTTCCAACACTGCTCAAACCACCCGTATATCGGGGGGTCTGAATGACAAATAGGAACTCGCGCTCATCGCTTTCCTCCGGGCTAATGTCGATGTGTTTGCCTGGCAACCATCTCAAATGCCTGGGATCCCTAGGGAAGTGATTGAGCACAATCTGAAGATTTATCCCGACACTCGGCTTGTGCACCAGAAGCCTCGGAAGCAATCAGTAGAGCGACAAAATTTCATACGTCAAGAAGTGAAGAAGTTGCTCAAAGCTGGATTCATCCGAGAAGTCTTCCACCTAAAATGGCTGGCAAACCTGGTCATTGTACCTAAGGCCGGCGGGAAGCTTCGGATGTGTATCGACTACACTACAGTGAATAAGGCATGTCCAAAGGATCCATTTCCACTACCTAGAATAGATCAGATAGTGGATTCCACCTCCGGGTGTGAATTACTGTGTTTCCTAGACGCATATTCTGGGTATCATAAAATCAGAATGTCTAGGGAAGATGAAGAGCATACTTCCCTCATCACAGTAGATGGATTATATTGTTACACTGCCATGCCATTCCATCTCAAAAATGCAGCTTCAACTTTTGTACTAGCTATGTACAAAACTTTTGGAGAGCTCATCAGATATGTAATGGAAGTGTATGTCGATGATATCGTCGTCAAGATCAAGAACAGGGAGTCATTCCTTGACACCTTGCAAGTTGTCTTTGACAAGTTGCGAATCACACACACGAAGCTGAACCCGTACAAGTGTGTCTTTGGGGTTAGCTCCGGAAAGCTTCTTGGATTCTTGGTCAACCACCGGGGAATAAAGGCGAATCCAGCGACGATTAAAGCTATTGAAGACATGCGGCCACCAGCCCACATTAAGGATGTCCAGAAGCTGACTGGATGTTTAGCTGCCCTCAGCCGGTTTATCTCAAGACTTGCGGAACGAGCACTACCCTTCTTCAAATTATTAAGGAAGTCTGGACCATTCCAATGGTCCAAAGAAGCAGAAAAGGCTTTTCAAGAGCTAAAGCAGCTCCTCACCACTCTACCAACTTTGGTAGCTCCGAATCCTGGTGAGCCACTTCTGCTTTACATTTCAGCAACTGACGAAGTTGTTAGCATGGTCCTAGTCGCGGAAAGACTAGAATCATCTCCAGTTCAAGAATCCAGACTCCCCTGGGAGGGTCTGGAGCTACCTGAAGGCGAGTCTGGGTCCCATTCCCTAGACCCGGATCCTCAAGGCAAGACACTGGAGGATCAACCTCCTTCAAATGAAGGAGTTGCTGTTGCTGAACAAGAAGATCTGAACCCCTCCGGGAAGGTCCGGGTCACTTCAGAAGAAGCTCTGGGTTCTTCAAGCAAGAACCTGGAGGTCCCTGAGCAAGGTCCGGACCCCTCCGGGAGGGTCCGGGTTGATGAGGAGGAAGCTCCAGGCCCCTCCGGGAGGGTCCGGATAGTGCAACGCCCAGTGTACTTCATCAGTGAAGTATTTCATGACGCCAAGACTCTGTACTTAGAGGTGCACAAGCTACTCTACACAATACTTATTGCCTCTAGGAAGCTTCGTCACTACTTCCAAGCTCACAAGATTTCATTGGTAACCTCTTATCCAGTGCGAGCAATCTTGCATAATGTAACACCCTAAATTTTCGCATCTAGCATTGCATACATGATCATGCATTAAACACTAGTAGAATAAAAGAAAAATAATAAAACATATATATACAAATGTATGTAGCAAAAGAAGAAATAGGAAATAATAATTATAGCCTAAAATTTGTAATAGGGAATAAGTATAAAAATAATAATATATATATATAAATATATATATAAATAATATATATAACAATATATAAAAATAGAAAAAAATATTAATAATATATGTTATAGAAATAATAAATAATAAATGTATAATATTAATAATATATATATAAAAATATATATATAATAAATTATATAATAAAAGAAAAGAAAAAAAAAGAAAAAAAAGAAGAAAGGCCAACCCGGCGGCCAGGCCAAGCGGCCCAGCCGACCGAGCGGCCCCGCCCGCGCCTCGGCTCCCGACGCCCGCCCGCGCCGGCCCCGCTGGGCCCCGCTCAGCGCGCGTGGCCTCCGCGGCCTCCCGCCCCGCCCCGACACTCCCGCCGCCGTACGCCTCCCGTCCCGCCCCGAATCCCCACCCCGACGCGCGATCCCGCCCGACCTCCCGGTTTTCCCGCCCGTCGAAATTCCCGTCGCCCCCCGAGTCCCATCCCGCCCCGCCTCCCAACCGACTCGGTTCCGATTTTCTTGCTCCCGCCGCCCCTATAAAAGGAACCGAAGCCCCACGATGCTGCCGCCAACCACGAAGGAAACCGCCGGTACAGAGAGGAAAAAAGGGGAGTCCAGAGAGCTGCGCCCAGGGAAGAAAAAGGAGGAAAAGAAGGGGAAGAAGAGGAAGAAAAAGAGGAGGGCGCCACCGTTCGCCGGAGATCGTCGCCGACATCGCGCTGCCGTCGTCGTGCCGCCGAAGGTCTGCTGCGCCATCCACTTTGTCTACGCGTCGCATTTGTTCCGCGACCGTCAAGCCGTCAGATCTACGGTAGGCCATGTTCCCGATGCGAATTTTAAAGATCATATTGAATCTAATAGGCGTGAATTGATTTTAGTTGCACCATAAATTTTATTTCAGCAGCATTAATCCCCCCTAAAACCCCCGTAAACTCATATGAACACGTATGAACTACTCGCATCTAATTAATAAACGACCGTAGTAAATTAAATTATTAAACTGTGCATGCATGCATGTCATTGCATGTTGATTATTTTGTGTGCATTATGTTGAGTATATATGTTTTCTTGTATGTATGATCACGCTAGAGGAACGCGCTCAAGAGGCCGCCATACGAGGATTTCCAAAACCAAGACTTCGAAGCGCTTGAGCAATCCCATCCGCCGGAGCAAGGCAAGTGTCCTTGAAGCATATTGATCCTATTTTAAATTAAATGTTTTGTTTGCGAACTTGCATGCTTGTGTCAAATTGATGGGAATCCTATGGTAGGAAGTTTACTAGTTTTGTTTGACCACCCTTGTCACCTGGAATTTATGGTAGAGTGTCGGGAAGGGTTTTTACCTTTTTGCTCCGCTTAACTAATTGGGATGGCAAACAACACTACACATTTAATTATACATCAATGATATTCTGGTCAATGTGAACTGGTCAATACGATGGGTGATCTAAGCAAGCCTGGTATGTGGATGGGTTGGATGTCATGGTGGTTTGCTTGCCTTAGATCTAAGGACCGGTTCATGCGAGAATATGCCAGGTCAACAGTGCCACCACAAGGCCAAGTATGGGTGCGGCGTAGCTGAATAATTAGGAGCGCTGCTAGTATGGTATGGACCATTGGATGGCGCGGGGAATGGGAGTCGAGGAGGACTGCCCTGGGATCCGCATGGCACACGAGGGGGCCCGTGGGTGGGAGAATAGAGATTCAAGCCTACCGGTGAAACCTTAGTGGGCCCGTACATACTAGTAGTCCCTTTTGAAAGGCTATTTTGTGATCTCTTGGCCACACACCTACGGAAGTGTGAGATGGCACAATGGAGGTTCCTTAGTCATCAAAGGGTGACGAAATCACAAACATGTGGGTAAAGTGGTACAACCTCTGCAGAGTGTTTAAAACTATCATGATAGCCGTGCTCCCGGTTATGAGCACCTGGATGACCTACATGATTAGAGTTGGAATTGGGATTTGGGATGGTTATGGTCTGGTAATGGTTATGGTTTATGGATTATGGTCATGGATATGAATTTGAGTTATGGTAATTGGACATGGATAATGGTGATGTTGGCAATAATTGGATATGGTTTATATTTTTTTAATATGATGGTTATGATGGGATTGTTTCACATAGACATAGTATAATGCTTTTAAATGTTTTACTGTACTTTTCAGCACTTAGCCATTATTTTTGTCGTCATTTGAATAAACCACATGTCATACTTTCCACACTTGCCGAGTACGACATGTAATCACCCTTGCAATCCCCCCCAACAGCTACTGGAGACAATTGGGAGTACCCTGAGGATCACGTGGAGTACTAGGTTGCGTACCGCCGTCAATTGCCTGTGGATTGGAGTCGTGCTGTTTAGTTTGTTTTCCGCTGCAATTATTTAGAGTTTTATTATTCGTGAACTATTGGATTTTTGTAATAAAGTACTTATTATTTAGTTAAGACGTGGTTAAATTCTGTATATCGTTTGTGATGCAACCGTATATGTGTGATGAACTTCCTGGGCACACATATGCGTTACGCTTGGTTCATATTCGGAACCGGGTGTCACAAATTGGTATCAGAGCCGCGTTGACCGTAGGACGCAAGCCTAGGTAGAATGGACACTCTAGAGCACTTAGGAACACTCTTCTAATCTGCTATTTTCGAAAATTTTGCTGCTGCTTTGTTCCTTTATTTTCAGCTGCAAAAAGTATTGATCGCTGCTGCGTTTTTTTGATATAAATTTTCAGAAGTGAGCAATATTAAGTGCTGCTGTTTTTGCTGCGTAGATTTTCGCGGAAAAAGTGTGTTTTGCCGCTGTTATGTGTGGGTAAAATTATTGTGTTGGTTGCTGTATTTTTTCTCCTTATTTTTCGTTCTTTTGGAACCGCTGCACCGCTCTTTTTCCGCCATTTTAGCTGCTGAAATTTTCAGATTTGTATTTTGTTATTTCTTTTTCCTCTAATGTATTCTTGTTTTCTGTAGATGGCCCGCACCAAGACAACCCCTCGTAAGTCGACCGGTGGACTTGTGCCCCCGCGTAGGTTGGCCAGTCGCTCTCCGGCCGTCGACCCACGTCACCCCGTGGTGATCCGTTCTGACGGCAGAGCCGCAGGACAACTGCGTCACCGTCTCCGTGCCCTACTCCGTGAGGCTGGCTACCGTCACCACAGCCTCTCGCTCTCCTACCACACCACTGGAGTGCAGCGCCCCGGCAGGAAGGAGTGGAGCTGCAAGATCTATATCTACTACAGTGACGAGTTGGTGAAGACCCACAGCAGCCCCGCTTGGAGGAGCTCCCACCGATCTGCAGAGCAGGATGCTAGCTGGGAAGCAGCCACCTTTTGGAGCCACGCCCGCCGTTTCCGTCTGGAGGACACGGTGCACGCCTTCGTCCCGCAGCGTCCCAGTGGCACTGCGCGCTTCGTCTCCAGGCACGTGGAGGGACCCCTGGACCTCCCGCAGTCTTGTCAGACTGTTGACGACGTGGCCCAGCTCAGTGCCCGACTTCAGAGGGTGCAGCAGGAGATTCAGGATGGACGTGACCTCGCCCAGCGCCACGAGGCGATAATCAGGAGGTATCGTCGGATCACCGACGAGGACCCGGACGACTACGCGTCCGACACCCCGATGTGGACCCCAGACTCTCTAGACCGTCGCAACGGTCAGCGTGAGTCATCCTTTGAGGAGTCCTCTGACGAGGAGCCTTCCAGTGTGGCGTCTACCGCACCACCGCCGCCTGCTGCCTCACCACCCCAGGACCCATAGGACCCCGAGGACCCCGACGACGACGACGACGATGAGGACCCAGATGAGTTCCCGCTCGACGACGAGTAGTCCTCGACCTATGCCACGACTCAAGGATAGGCACACCCCATTAGTAAATAAGAGCGACGTAGACATACTTGTGTGACCTTGAGTTGTGTTACTTCTTTTTGGATTTTTGTCAATTTTGTTTGGTGCTTGTTTGAGTGCTTGTGTGCTTAGTAGAGAGAGTTGTGGGATGCTTCGGCAATTGTCCACATCCTCATAATATAGGTCTATATTAATAAAGGATTATTTAGTGTCACATACCTTGATGCATATAGTTGGGACGTTTCTTTCCAAATTCTAAATCCTTCTGTCCCCACCCTTCTTTCGCCAACAGATGGTGAGAACTCGTAACCAGAGGGATGCCAACGATGAGGAGGAGAGCAATGAAGTACCTCAGAACAACCAAGGACATGCTCATGGAGCTATCAATATTGAACAACTGTTAGCTATGCAGAACCAGCTCATGCAGACCACGATACAGACCATGGGACAGCTGCAAGCTGGCAACAACAATCAGCCCCACCTGCCTCCACCGCCACCCCCGCCACATCACAATCGTTTGGGAGAGTTCATGAGGACCAGACCGCCTACCTTTGCACAAGCCACAGACCCAATGGAAGCTGATGATTGGCTGAAGACCGTTGAGAAGAAACTTGCTATTGTCCAGTGCACTGATAGGGAGAAGGTTCTCTTTGCATCACATCAGCTAGTTGGAGCAGCTGCCGACTGGTGGGAAGCTCTTTGCAACGCTCATGATAATCAGGAGACAATCACTTGGGCTGAGTTTAAGCAGAGTTTCCGTTCCCACTATGTACCTGAAGGAGTTATGATACTGAGAAGACAAGATTTTGAAAGCCTCAGGCAAGGAAGGATGAGTGTGAGTGAGTATCTCAACAAATTCACTCAATTATCAAGATATGCTCCAGAAGACATCAAAACTGATAGTAGGAAGCAATATTTGTTTATGAGGGGTCTCAACAATGAAATTCAAGTCCAGTTACTCAATACTGATTATCCAAACTTCCAAAAGCTAGTTGACAAGGCTATTGTGGTTGAGAACAAGATTCGTGAGATGGAGCAGGACAACAAGAGGAAGATGTCACATCATGGACCGCAACAAGGAAGCAATGTTCGCCCCCGCTATGCACCACCTACTGCACCACACTACAACCCATCTGCTCCTGCATACCGTGCTGCTTATCCACCCCGCCCAAATCAGCCACCGCAGCAACGTCCCGCCATGCAAGCGCCTTGCAATCCTGTGCCACCTGCGCCGTGTCCTAACATGGCGGCAAATGCTCAAAACCAGTTGCGCCCAAACTTCCCTAATGCTACGGGTGGTAAGACATGCTATGCGTGTGGAGAACCCGGACACTTTGCAAGTCAATGCCCCAGGAGAAACAATGGACCTATGAACAATGCACCAAGGCCAAGTCACCCGCGGCCAAATGGAGGAGCACCACAAGGCAACCGTGGACAGCAGAATTTTGCTCGTGGCAATGTGAATCATGTCTCTACTGAGGAAGCCCAGCAAGCTGATGATGTCGTGATTGGTATGTTTCTCGCCAAATCCAACCCCGTGACTGTTTTATTTGATTCAGGAGCATCTCATTCATTCATCTCGTCAAAGTATGTTGCCAAGTAAAATTTGCCTATATCTCATATGAAGCAAACTATGCTAGTAAGTTCTCCTGGCGGAGAGATGAGGACAAATATAATATGTCCGAAAGTAAGCATTAAAATAAGGGGGGTAGACTTTCTCGCGAACCTCATAGTATTGGACTCCCAAGGAATAGACATAATACTTGGAATGGACTGGCTGAGCAAGTATAATGGAGTCATTCAATGCGCCGAGAGGATTGTGCAGTTGACAAGTGAACATGGTACACGCATTGAAGTTGAAGCAGCCCAACCTGCAAGAGGGAAAGCGATGCTGAATCACGTGGAAGAAGTGACATTGGAAAGCATTCCGATCGTTCGCGAGTACCCGGATGTGTTTCCAGATGAGTTGCCAGGTATGCCACCTGATCGTGACATAGAATTCGCTATTGAGTTGATACCCGGAACTGCACCTATAGCTAAGAGGCCGTATAGGATGCCTCCTAAGGAATTAGCAGAGCTCAAGAAGCAAATTCAAGAGCAGCTAGAGAAGGGTTTTATACGCCCAAGCTCATCCCCGTGGGGAGCCCCAGTGCTCTTCGTGGATCAGAAGGATGGGACCCAGAGGATGTGTGTGGACTATAGGTCTCTCAACGAAGTGACAATTAAGAACAAGTACTCACTGCCCCGTATAGAGGATTTGTTCGACCAAATGAAGGGTGCCTGTATCTTCTCCAAGATCGACTTGTGGCCAGGATACTTCCAAATGAAGATTAGACCATCGGATATACCCAAGACAACATTTCGGACACGATATGGATCTTATGAGTACACCGTCATGTCATTTGGATTGACGAACGCGCCTGCGTACTTTATGTATCTCATGAATAAGGTCTTCATGGAATATCTGGATAAGTTCGTTGTAGTGTTCATCGATGATATTATGATCTACTTGAAGGATGAGAAGGAACATGAGGAACACTTGAGGCTTACGCTGCAGAAATTGAGGGAGCATCAATTGTATGCCAAGTTCAGTAAATGTCAATTTTGGTTACGGGAAGTTTCTTTCCTAGGCCATATTATCTCTGAAGGAGGAGTATCAGTTGACCCAGGGAAGGTGAGAGATGTGCTTAAGTGGGAACCGCCACAGAATGTCAAGGAAATTTGGAGTTTCCTTGGAATGGCTGGATACTACCGCCGATTCATTAAGGATTTCTCCAAAATAGCCAAGCCTATGACCGAATTACTCATGAAAGGGAAGGCATTCCGATGGACTCAAGCTTGTCAGGATAGCTTTGAAGAGTTAAAGAAAAGGTTGACAACCGCCCCGGTGTTAGTATTACCGGACGTGAGCAAGAGTTTTGATATATATTGTGATGCATCAAGACAAGGATTAGGATGTGTGCTCATGCAAGAAGGCCAAGTGGTAGCTTATGCATCGAGGCAACTAAAGAAACATGAGTTGAATTATCCTACACACGACCTTGAACTGGCAGCCGTGGTACACGCCTTGAAGATATGGAGACACTATGTTTTTGGTCACCGATGTGAGATTTATACAGACCACAAGAGTCTCAAGTACATATTTACGCAAATGGATCTGAATCTGAGGCAACGCTGATGGTTGGAGCTCATCAAGGATTATGACGTGGGAATCAACTATCACCCAGGGAAGGCCAACGTAGTGGCCGATGCCTTGAGCCGAAAAGGAGTAAGTCATCAACTCACAGTACGAGAGCTGCCACACGAGTTATGAGGAGTTTGAACGGTTGAACCTTGGATTCGTAAATGAGATGGGAACGATGGAAGTCAACCCAACATTAGAGCAGGAAATACGGGAAGGACAGACAAAGGACAAGGAAATACAGGAAATCAAGGAAAGGACCCAAGAAGGAAAAGAATTCAGGTTTGATGAGGACGAACAGGGTACCTTATGGCTTGGAAAGAGGATTGTGGTACCTAATGTTAGGCATATTCGGGAAGCAATATTGAAGGAGGAACATGACTCGCCTTACTCAATTCATCCTGGCTGTACGAAGATGTACAAGGACTTAAAGACATGCTACTGGTGGGCCAGCATGAAAAAGGACATAGCCAAATATGTTGCACTTTGTGATGTGTGCCAACGAGTTAAAGCTGAACATCAAAGGCCAGCAGGATTGCTACAACCATTGAAGATCCCGGAGTGGAAGTGGGAAGAGATTGGTATGGACTTTATAGTTGGATTACCGCGAACTCAGTCTGGCTATGATTCAATATGGGTTATTGTGGATCGATTGACAAAATCAGCTCATTTCATCCCCGTCAAGACCACATATACCACCGCGAAGCTAGCAGAATTGTATATGGAGCACATTGTGTGTCGACACGGAGTACCGAAGAAGATAGTCTCGGATAGAGGTTCTCAGTTTACCTCCAGATTTTGGCAGAAATTGCATGAAGCAATGGGAACAAGGCTGAATTTCAGTTCGGCGTATCACCCTCAAACAGATGGACAAACCGAGAGGACCAACCAAATTTTGGAAGACATGTTGAGAGCATGTGCTTTAAAGCATAGGAAAAGTTGGGATAAAAGTTTACCGTATGCTGAATTCTTGTACAACAATAGTTACCAAGCAAGTTTGAAAATGTCACCCTACCAAGCATTATACGGAAGGAAATGTAGGACTCCCTTGTTTTGGAATGAAACCGGAGATAATCAAGTGTTTGGTACTGACGTGTTACAAGAAGCTGAAAGGCAAGTCCAAATAATACGGGAAAACTTAAAGGCTGCCCAGTCTCGACAGAAAGGTTATGCTGATAATAGGCGAAGGAGTCTGACTTTTGAAGTTGGAGATTTTGTATACCTCAAAGTGTCACCTATCAGAGGTCAGCGACGGTTTAACGTCAAAGGAAAACTGGCACCACGTTACATCGGACCATTTAAGATTCTGGACAAGCGAGGAGAGGTAGCTTATCGACTTGAGCTGCCGACGTATCTCTCCGATGTACACGACGTATTTCACGTCTCTCAACTCAAGAAGTGTCTCAGGGTACCGGAAGAACAAGTGCCGATGGACGAGTTAGAACTTCAGGAGGATTTGTCCTATGTCGAGCAACCTATCAAAATTTTGGATATGAAGGAAAGGGTCACGAGAAATAAGAGGATCCGTTGGTGCAAAGTGCAATGGAAACACCATACGGAAGCCGAAGCTACATGGGAACGTGAAGAAGACCTGAAGGCAGAATTCCCTCATCTTTTCTCCACTCTATCGAATCTCGAGGGCGAGATTCACTTTAAGGGGGGTAGGTTTGTAACACACTAAATTTTCGCATCTAGCATTGCATACATGATCATGCATTAAACACTAGTAGAATAAAAGAAAAATAATAAAACATATATATACAAATGTATGTAGCAAAAGAAGAAATAGAAAATAATAATTATAGCCTAAAATTTGTAATAGGGAACAAGTATAAAAATAATAATAAAATATAATAAAATATATATTTATAAATAATATATATAACAATATATAAAAATAGAAAAAAATATTAATAATATATGTTATAGAAATAATAAATAATAAATAATAAATGTATAAATATTAATAATATATATATAATATATAATAAATTATATAATAAAAGAAAAGAAAAAAAAAGAAAAAAAAGAAGAAAGGCCAACCCGGCGGCCAGGCCAAGCGGCCCCGCCCGCGCCTCGGCTCCCGACGCCCGCCCGCGCCGGCCTCGCTGGGCCCCGCTCAGCGCGCGTGGCCTCCGCGGCCTCCCGCCCCGCCCCGACACTCCCGCTGCCGTACGCCTCCAGTCCCGCCCCGAATCCCCACCCCGACGCGCGATCCCGCCCGACCCCCCGGTTTTCCCGCCCGCCGAAATTCCCGTCGCCCCCGAGTCCCATCCCGCCCCGCCTCCCAACCGACTCGGTTCCGATTTTCTTGCTCCCGCCGCCCCTATAAAAGGAACCGAAGCCCCACGATGCTGCCGCCAACCACGAAGGAAACCGCCGGTACAGAGAGGAAAAAAGGGGAGTCCAGAGAGCTGCGCCCAGGGATGAAAAAGGAGGAAAAGAAGGGGAAGAAGAGGAAGAAAAAGAGGAGGGCGCCACCGTTCGCCGGAGATCATCGCTGACATCGCGCCGCCGTCGTCGTGCCGCTGAAGGTCTGCTGCGCCATCCACTTCGTCTACGCGTCGCATTTGTTCCGCGACCGTCAAGCCGTCAGATCTACGGTAGACCATGTTCCCGATGCGAATTTTAGCGATCATATTGAATCTAATAGGCGTGAATTGATTTTAGTTGCACCATAAATTTTATTTCAGCAGCATTAATCCCCCCTAAAACCCCCGTAAACTCATATGAACACGTATGAACTACTCGCATCTAATTAATAAACGACCGTAGTAAATTAAATTATTAAACTGTGCATGCATGCATGTCATTGCATGTTGATTATTTTGTGTGCATTATGTTGAGTATATATGTTTTCTTGTATGTATGATCACGCGTAGAGGAACGCGCTCAAGAGGCCGCATACGAGGATTTCCAAAACCAAGACTTCGAAGCGCTTGAGCAACCCCATCCGCCGGAGCAAGGCAAGTGTCCTTGAAGCATATTGATCCTATTTTAAATTAAATGTTTTGTTTGCGAACTTGCATGCTTGTGTCAAATTGATGGGAATCCTATGGTAGGAAGTTTACTAGTTTTGTTTGACCACCCTTGTCACCTGGAATTTATGGTAGAGTGTCGGGAAGGGTTTTTACCTTTTTGCTCCACTTAATTAATTGGGATGGCAAACAACACTACACATTTAATTATGCATCAATGATATTCTGGTTAATGTGAACTGGTCAATATGATGGGTGATATAAGCAAGCCTGGTATGTGGATGGGTTGGATGTCATGGTGGTTTGCTTGCCTTAGATCTAAGGACCGGTTCATGCGAGAATATGCCAGGTCAACAGTGCCACCACAAGGCCAAGTATGGGTGCGGCGTAGCTGAATAATTAGGAGCGCTGCTAGTATGGTATGGACCATTGGATGGCGCGGGGAATGGGAGTCGAGGAGGACTGCCCTGGGATCCGCATGGCACACGAGGGGGCCCGTGGGTGGGAGAATAGAGATTCAAGCCTGCCGGTGAAACCTTAGTGGGCCCGTACATACTAGTAGTCCCTTTTGAAAGGCTATTTTGTGATCTCTTGGCCACACACCTACGGAAGTGTGAGATAGCACAATGGAGGTTCCTTAGTCATCAAAGGGTGACGAAATCACAAACATGTGGGTAAAGTGGTACAACCTCTGCAGAGTGTTTAAAACTATCATGATAGCCGTGCTCCCGGTTATGAGCGCCTGGATGACCTACATGATTAGAGTTGGAATTGGGATTTGGGATGGTTATGGTCTGGTAATGGTTATGGTTTATGGATTATGGTCATGGATATGAATTTGAGTTATGGTAATTGGACTTGGATAATGGTGATGTTGGCAATAATTGGATATGGTTTATATTTTGTTAATATGATGGTTATGATGGGATTGTTTCACATAGACATAGTATAATGCTTTTCAAATGTTTTACTGTACTTTTCAGCACTTAACCATTATTTTTGTCGTCATTTGAATAAGCCACATGTCATACTTTCCACACTTGCTGAGTACGACATGTACTCACCCTTGCAATCCCCCCCAACAGCTACTGGAGACAATTGGGAGTACCCTGAGGATCACATGGAGTACTAGGTTGCGTACAGCCGTCAATTGCTTGTGGATTGGAGTCGTGCTGTTTAGTTTGTTTTCCGCTGCAATTATTTAGAGTTTTATTATTCGTGAACTATTGGATTTTTGTAATAAAGTACTTATTATTTAGTTAAGATGTGGTTAAATTCTGTATATCGTTTGTGATGCAACCGTATATGTGTGATGAACTTCCTGGGCACACATATGCGTTACGCTTGGTTCATATTCGGAACCGGGTGTCACACATAACCTGAACTCTACTGGGAATATTGCAAAGTGGGCGGCGGAATTGGATGAGTTTGATCTTGAATTTGTCCCAAGAGAAGCGATCAAGAGTCAAGCATTGGCAGACTTTGTGGCGGAATGGACCCCTTCTCCATCAAATCCTGGGGGCCCCTGTGAGCAGAAGCCGAAACCCAAGGTTCCGGTCTCCACTGAGCCTCACTGGACTCTCTACTTCGACGGATCCATGCAGAAGTAGAGGGTCGGAGCGGGAATCCTTCTCCTCGCTCCGACCGGGGAGAAGGTCAAATACATGGTTCACCTTGACTTCAAGGCGACCAACAACATGGCAGAGTATGAAGCATTAATCTATGGGCTCAAGGTGGCACTATCATATTGTGTCAAGCAGTTGTTGGTAACGGGTGATTCGTAGCTCATTATAAAACAAGTCAAAGGTGAATGCTGCTGCAATAACCTTCAATTAGCTGCATACCTACTTGAAGTCCAAAAACTTCAGAAGGACTTCGAAGTCCTAGATCTTTGCCATGTCCAGCGTCTCAACAACGCTAAAGTTGACAAACTCTCGACGAAAGCTTCAACCGTAGCTCCGGCTCCTGGCGGAACCTTCGTCCGGAGATTGTCAAGACCAACAGCTCAGCCTACTGATCTGAGCGAAGGGGGCGAGACCAGCACCTCGAAGCTAGCGGTCCCGATGGCCCTGTTACCATGGCGTCCATCAAGGGTCGTAGGTGCTGCAGGAAGCTCCGAGCAACCCAGCACGCAAGACTCAAATGCTCATGTTAGCTTCAATGCATGGATCTCGGAGATCCAGAGCTACTTGAAAGACAACATCCTTCCTAAAGATAATGTATCCACTGACCGGATAGTCAGATTGGCTAAAAGATACACACTGGTAGAAGGGGATCTCTACCGGCGTGGTGCCAACAGTGTCCTAATGCGGTGCATTACAAGGGAAGAAGGCCGCAAGCTTCTCGTGGAAATCCATGGAGGTGAGTGTGGGAACCACGCGTCTTCCCGCACATTGGTCGGTAAAACCTTCCGACATGGTTTTTATTGGCCTACAACACTCCAAGATGCAACTGAGCTAGTGAAGAAATGCGAAGCATGCCAGTTTCATGCGAAGCAAATTCACACACCAGCTCAACCTCTACAAATGATACCTCCTACATGGCCATACGCTGTGTGGGGGATGGATATCTTGGGACCTTTCACAAGAGACGTCGGAGGTTACAAGTTCCTATACGTCGCCATCGACAAGTTCACCAAGTGGCCGGAAGCAACTCCAGTTGTGACAATAAACAAGCGATCAGATATCAATTTCTTATAGTCCATAGTATGCAGATTTGGAGTCCCAAACAAGATCATAACTGATAACGGGACCCAATTCACAAGTTTTGCATTCCAAGGATATTGCAAAGACCTTGGCATCCAAGTCAGCTACGCTTCCATAGCTCACCCGACAAGCAATGGTCAAGCCGAGAGAGCAAATGCAGAAATCCAAAAACGACTCAAGACACACACATATGAGCGTCTGAAAAAACATGGAGCCAACTGGATCGAAGAGCTTCCGCCCACCTTGTGGGCAAATAGGACAACTCCAAACCGGTCAACTGAAGAGACACCCTTTTTCCTGGTGTATGGAGCTGAAGCAGTCATTCCTCCAGAAATCACCTTGGAGTCGCTCCGGGTCCAGACCTTCGATGAAGCCACACAGGATCAGCTCCGGCGTGAAGACCTTGACCTTGTCGAAGAGGGAAGGTGCCGAGCAGCTGTTCGAAATGCACGATATCGTCAAGCGCTCCGACGCTATCATCAAAGGCATGCGCATAACCGACAGCTCGAGGAAAGCGATCTGGTGCTACGGAGAATACAAACTCGAGAAGGGTTAAACAAACTTTCCCCCAATTGGGAAGGACCCTTTCGAGTGATCAAAGTATCCCGTCCCGGATGCGTTCACTTGGCAACCGAGGATGGGACACCGCTCCCTAATCCTTGGAACATTGAGCACCTCCGTAAGTTCTACACTTAACATCACAGAGGTGAGTCTGTAGTTACATATGATGTATGTTATAGCATCATTGTACATAGCCGGGTAGCTCCTTCAGGAGAACAACCGAACCTTTCCCAGAAGGTCCGCAAGATTCAGGCAACACTTGGCACAGTTACTGAACTAAAAGTGTAGCTAGTTACCCTGTGTCAAACAAGAAATGTAACACACTTAGCCTGGTTCCGTACCCTAAGAGTGTACTTATTTCTCCTGTACCCCGAACCTATAATGAAAGACACCATTATGTGAAAACAGACTCCACGTGCATTTATTTTGTACAAGCTAAATATTTTTTATTTTTCTCTTTCTTGTCTATAACAAAGTTGTGCAATCCTCAAGAAACTTTAGCTCGAACAATTCATGTATTATTCAAGTTGTATTGGTAATTCTTTCGGGTCTTAACATTGTTGAATGGCCTACTCACCTGAATGCCGCCAAGCCAATCTAGGTCTGGAGTGTGCTATCGACTTAGCCTGGTCCTCCACTCTAAGTACGCCACTCTACCTATGTAGGATCGAAGAGCACGTGAAAAGCTACCAGAGGGGGGGGGGGGGTGAATGGTAGATTTAAAAATCTTTACGCAGCGGAAACAATTAAACCCCAAACCCTTCTCGGCAGAAGAACGATCTGTTAAAAAATCGTGTATGAGACTAATCTATATGTGTTTCACCATGGAAAAGGTTATGGACATTAGAGAGAATCAAGTCACGAAGACAACACAAAAAGAATCACTTGAATCCGTCGAGAGAAACTCAAGTTATGATCAAGGGTCAATCTGATCTACCCGAGCAAAACAGTTTCTGGAATGCTGCAAAGAAACTCGTGTATCTCAGAAACCACAAATCCAATTACTGTGAAATTTTGACAGATGATATATGATCAAGTTATGAAGACAGCCAAAAAAGAATCACGTCAATTGGATCAGTAAAACTCGAGTTATGATAAAACCACCGACGAAAGGTAGTGCTGTCCAGAAACTCGACGAGTAAAACTTGTCTGGAACAAGTCGGACGAACAAGGCACAAAAGTTCCTTCAAAGTACGAATTTTATTCAATAGAACACAAGAGGAACAGCCCCAAAGTCGTCTCTGACGAGCTTTGGCCTTCCCTTGCTTATATAACCAGCCCTTAGGCCATCCCAATCTCAACTAGGACTCCAATCCTAATCCGATCACAATCGGAACTTACCATAACTGCTCAAGATTCTTCTATACGCAGATAGAAGCAATCTTAAGACTTCCAAACACCTTAGGAACGTATCCCACATTCCTAAACAACTCAATTTCGTGATACACACGAAATCCTAACATAACCAACTCGATACTTCCCATACCGAGCCATAACCGACTCTGCCGCAGCCAAAGTCTTCAACCGATACGATCCGATCCTTCTGATCAGATCTTCCTTCCATAATCCGTCTCTAGAAGCATATTGCCACGTCATGCACCTCATGCATACGTGCGAACACCTTCCTTCGACCTTCATATGCACTGTCCTTGATTCAATCATCCTGCGCGACCTCCTGACCCGCTCAACCACAGTTCCTCCCGAACTTGGTTGTTGGAACCTCATCTCCTCCTGAGACTAGTCCAATGGATCCCGTCACCAGCCATGACTTGAACTCAAGCAACACCTGCACATGAATAAACAACCAATCTATACGAGCCCAAGTCCTCGACTTGACTCACGTTAGTTCCGAACACAACACCTTACGTGAGAACCTCACATAAGCATGTTGCAAAACCACAGTAGAAACAATATCAACCGTATCATCCAAAACGCACAAAAAACTTAGCAAATGAATAATAAGCAATCTTTCCAACAAAGTAAAGCAAGTATGAAACATTGCAAATGCAAAACAAAAGCACTGCGGTCAAGTTCTGGACCTTGCCAGAGCAACCCGGAGCTTGAGCCGGAGCTAACAAGAGCTAGTAGAACCTAGCGCCGGAGCTTACCAAAACTAGTAGATCCTGGATCCGGAGCTTACCAAAACTAGTAGATCCTGGATCCGGAGCTTACCAAGACTAGTAGATCCTGGATCCGGAGCTTACCAAGACTAGTAGATCCTGGATCCGGAGCTTGCCAAAACTAGTCGGAACTAGTCAACCCAAAACCCGGAGCTAGACAAAATACGTCGGAGCTTAGCATCCCAGAGCTAACAAAAATATGCCGGAGCTATCAAATATATGCCGGAGCTAAAGATAAAGCTCACCGGAGCTAACTAAAGCTAGTCGGACCTTGCCAAGAAGTCGGACCTAGCATCTAACGTAGCCGGAGCTACCCAAAACAAGCCGGACCTATCGTCGGACCTTGCTGTAGCTCGGAGCTAGAGTCGGACCTTGATAAAAAGGTGTTTTTGGTGATATTCAAAACTTTTATCATCAAAACCAAGTGTATTCACTACAAGCCAATGTATTCAGCACACATAGGTCTTACAATCTCCCCCTTGATGAATGCATTGGCAACACCATTTAAAATTCCGAGCATTGGCTTATTTTCAATAAAAGTTCTGAAAATAATTTCTCCCCATTAATCAAAAGTAAAAAGAGAAGAAAATGAAAATCTCTCCCCCTTTTTTTTTAAAATGAAAATCTCTCCCTCTTATTATCTCTCCTTATACTAATCTCTCCCCCTTTGACAATGTATTCAGCAAGTCATGAGCATATAAACAAATTTTCTCTCCCACTTTAGTTGTTATGAGCATATTATAACATATACATATAAACAAAGCTCACCCAAGTCATACTATCAAGTAACTCACACTATCACATCAATGAGATACATAAAGTAGTGTAAGCCATGCTAGAGATCAAGTGTGATTTTCAATTTTAGCAGGTCATGATCTCACAAACTTAACTATTTCAAAACCTGAAAGCATGACACTTGTTGCTGCATTTTATTATTTTTCAAAGCATAAATTTAGAAAATATGATATTTGCAAGAGATTATATGTGCATCTGCCTTATTCTAACCAACCAAGCCAAGCCTATGTCATTTGACAATCAGAAGCTTAAGGACATGGTTTTAGTCATACACAGCTTCTTCCAAGTTCATATCTAAGTGCAATGACAAGCCATCTCAAAAGAAGAAGTGCGATGCATGCATATTCTCTTGATCTTTTCTTAATTCATATTAGTTCATAAAAAAATTCAACATGTGAGTTGATTACTTGATTAATTCTTTATGATTAAAAGCATTTGTGAACATGTAACAAGTTCAAAACAGCAAGAAAGTTCGACCACGACCAGATTTAGTGTAAGTAATTATTCCAATTACTAGACATGGCAAAAACTACAAAATGTATAACACGAGTAATGTAGTAAGAACTTTCAGCATGTATCAGGAATCACAAAGTCATATATGTATGAAATAATATGCTCATATTATTTTAATTTCATATTCACACATAGACTTCCTAAGTTTCAAAAACTCCCCCTCAATTTAAGCCATGAGGATGCATAACCCCTATTTCACTACGAATGTAACAAAAACGAGTGAAATCCAAAGGTTTTGTAAAAATGTCAGCCAATTGTTGTTCGGTATCTACATGGTGAAGCACAATGTTTCCTTTTTCAACATTATCACAGAGAAAGTGATACCTAATGTCAATGTGCTTAGTTCTAGAATGTTGCACAGGGTTTTTAGCAATGCAAATAGCACTAGTGTTATCACAGAACAGTGGAACACTATCTAGATCAACCCCATAGTCCTTAAGTGTTTGAACAATCCAAAGAATTTGTGAACAAGCACTAGCAGCAGCTACATACTCAGATTCGGCTGTGGATTGTGCAACTGAACTTTGTTTTCTAGAGGACCAAGCAACAAGAGAATTACCAAGAAAATGACAAGCACCGGAAGTACTTTTCCTATCAATCCTACAACCCCCAAAATCAGCATCCGAAAAAGCTTTCAAAGAAACGATTGAGGAAGAAGGAAGAAAAATGCCAAATTCTTGAGTTCCATGTAAGTACCTGAGAATTCTTTTGACGGCTTGATGATGTGAAACACGTGGGGAAGCTTGAAACCGTGCACAAAGACATACGCTGAATTGTATGTCCGGTCTTGATGCTGTAAGGTACAAAAGTGATCCGATCATACTTCTATATTCTTTTTGATCCACGGATTCACCATCTTCATCAAGTTCAAGTGTTGTTGCTGTTCCCATTGGTGTCCGAAGAGGCTTGCTTTTGTCCATGTTGAAGCGCCTTAGGAGATCTTTGGTATACTTTGTTTGATGCACAAAGGTACCCTCCTTGGTTTGCTTGATTTGCAGCCCCAAAAAGTAAGTGAGTTCACCCATCATACTCATTTCAAATTCGGAACTCATCATTGCTGAAAACTTGGACACAAGATCATGAGAAGCACAACCAAAGATAATATCATCCACATACACTTGAACGAATAATGAGTCATTGCCATGATTAAGCACAAAAAGAGTTTTATCAACCTTTCCCATTGTAAACCCCTTTTCAAGTAAGAATGTTTTTAACCTATCATACCATGCTCTAGGGGCTTGTTTGAGACCATATAAGGCTTTGGACAGTTTGTAAACATGATTAGGAAAATCTGGATTTTCAAAACCTGGTGGTTGTTTGACATAAACCTCCTCATCTATGTAGCCATTAAGAAAAGCACTTTTAACATCCATTTGATATAGCTTAAAACCTTTAGATGCTGCGAAAGCTAACAAAATTCTTATGGCTTCTAATCTAGCGACAGGAGCAAAAGTTTCATCAAAATCTAGACCTTCAACTTGAGTGAAACCTTGAGCAACCAACCTAGCCTTATTCCTAATCACAACCCCATCCTCACTTTGTTTATTTTTATATACCCATTTAGTTCCAATTAAAGTGTGACCCTGAGGTGGAGGTACAAGTTTCCAAACATTATTTCTTTCAAAATTTTCTAACTCTTCTTGCATGGCAATAATCCAAGATTCATTAGTGAGTGCGTGTGATATATCTTTGGGTTCAAAAGAAGCAACAAAAGCAGAATGAGCATGAGAGTTTGGATCGCAAAACCTGGACCGTGTGACTCGTTCATGCAAGCTTCCAATCATCTGTTGTGGGGGATGATCTTTGTAAAAACGTAGGGGAACAGATGTCTCACAAGCTTCTTTTTCATTAGGTTCATTGTAGATTGATGAGCTTGTGATTTGTGGACGATCAGGACCAGCAGAGGTGATAGCCGGAGCTTGTTCAATGTCCGGAGCTGGACACGTGTCAACTTTGGAACTACCAGGCAGTATCACCGGCTCTTCTTCATCTTCGAAAATACCCTCCCCCTGAGAGTATGAATCTGGTCCTGCAACACCGGAGCTAGTACCTGGGCTAGCTTCATCAAAAGACACTTCACAAGTCTCCACAATTTTGTTAGTGTCAAGTAAAAGCACACGGTAGCCTCTAGTATGAGATGGATAACCAAGAAACATGCCATCATTGGATCTATGTTCAAATTTATCAAGATTACCATGTTTCTTAACAAAGCATTTGCAACCAAAGACCCGAAAGTGTGTAACACTAGGCCTATGTCCAAACCGGAGCACATATGGTGTTTTACCTAGCTTAGCACGTAAGAAAACACGATTTGAGACATAACAAGCAGTTGCTAACGCATCAGCCCAAAATTTCCTAGGAGTTTGATATTCATCAAGCATAGTCCTGGCCATCTCAACTAGGGTTCTGTTCTTTCTTTCTACAACACCGTTTTGTTGAGGTACATATGGTGAAGAAAATTGATGATCTATTCTATTTTCAGCACAAAAGTGATCAAAGAATTGATTTTTAAATTCAGTTCCATTATCACTTCTAATTGCTTTTAATGATCCTGGATGATCGATTGATAATCTAAGAAATAAAGTTCTAAAGTGACTAAAAACTTCATTCTTAGACGCCATAAAATACACCCAAGAATATCTAGAATAATCATCAACAATAACAAGAGCATACCATTTACCTCCGAAGGATTGAACATGTGAAGGTCCTACGGTGTCAAGATGCAAAAGTTGACATGGTTCAGTTGTCATGATCATTGTGAGAGGAGTATGTGAACCTGCAACCATCTTAGCATGTCTACAAGAAGAGCATACAATTTCTTTGTCCCCTTTAAGCTTAGGCAGCCCACGTATGCGATCAAGAGTACTAACACGTGTTAGGTGATCAAAGCCTACGTGACCAAGTCTACGATGCCAAAAATATAAGTCTTTTGAATCATTAGCAACTAGACACCTATGCTTAGAGGAAGACATATCAAAATCAGCTTTAAAAACTCTTCCAAACCGGGACATGTTAAAAATAAGCTCACTATTTGAATCTACAACTTTGCAGCAGTTTTTATTGAAAGTAATTTCTAGATTTTCATCTAGTAATTGTGAGACAGAAAGCAAGTTATATTTCAAATTTTTGACAAGTGCCACATCCTTCAAAGTGTAGTGATCATTTACTCTAACCGAACCCTTAGCAATTATAGGAGTTGAAGAATTATCGGCAAAAGTAACATTCTCTACACGTGACACAAAGGTGAGGGAGGAGAACCAATCTTTGTTACCGGTCATGTGGCGTGAGCAACCTGAATCCACAATCCAAATATTCTCCTTCCTCAAGCGTGTAACCTACATAGAAGCACAATACGCCGATGACTCAATACTGGGGTTAGTCAAAAGGCATTTAGGAATCCAGTACTGAGTCACGCGACGTGCAGTAGGAAAAACACGCGAAAGCTGAGATAAAACAGCAGGTTTATGAGTCAAAGATTGAGGTTTTCTATTCTTAACAGTTGATTTAGAAGTTGTTACTTGTTTAGAGTGAAAACCAATAGCTCCGGAGGTAAAAGCAGAAAGTCCGGAGGCAAAAACTGAAGCTCCGGAGGGAACAACAGAAGATCCGGTAGCTCTCGGAGCTATCGGAACTATCGGAGCTGCTTTTGCGGATTTCTTACCAGAAGGTCCGGAAGCTACCTTTTGAAATTTCTGACTCACTAAAGCAGGTTGTGTTTTTCTAATTGCATGAAAGTTATAAGATCTAGCAATTTTTCTTTCCTTTTTCTGTTGTTTAGCTAGTCTATAACAAAAATCTATGACATGACCATCTCTACCACAGAAGGTACATTGAAATTTAACTTTGTGTTCATGTCTAGATGAGCAAGCAATATTTTTATTTGAAACCGAATGAGGCAACACTCCTGCAGATTTGAAAACCACTTCTTTTTGTTTAGGAACTGTTTGAATCAAACCACTTCCTAATGACCTTACAATTTTAGGTGGATGTGCCTTAGCATGAACATGAGAATCAAAACCTAAACCAGTTTTATCTTTGCTAGACTTGGAAGAATTCAGCAGCAAGTTTAGATTCTTATCCCCATTACAAAACCGACCTAGTGTCCTATTCATGTCATCAAGTTTCTTGGACAAGTCTAGGCAGTTTTCACATGAAGTTTTTCCTTTTAGTTTGCAATTGGAACAAAATTTAACTTCATGAGAACGTAAAGCATTGTTCAACATAAAAATTTCATTCATAGCATCTTGCAGTTTCTTATCAAGATTTTCACATGCAGAACAATGCAAGTCAATTGTAGAACAGCTAGCATCCTTCAAGTTTTTATCATTAAGTGCAGCAAGCTCTTTGTTCTTTTTAATTTCTTCATCAAGTTTATCTAGAGTGGAGGAGTGTGCGCTTCTTAATGTGGACAATTGTTCATAGATTAAGTCACATGAGGGACATGCATCATCACTAGGAATCAAAGTTTTTAAACGGTTAATTTCAGATTCTAGTGATTCAATTTTAGCAGCACTATCCCTAAGCTTTTTGTCCTTTTTCTTGACAATAATAGTTGCACGAGAAATAGCATCACACATTTCATTGCAGGTAGCACATACCTCATCATCGTCACTGTTGTGTTCTGCTTCCTCCTGACTTGATCTTGATTTTGCTTTGCCCGCCATGAAACATATGTTGGCCAGGTCATCATTCTCTTCATCACTTTCAAAGTCTATGTCACTTGAACTGAGCTCTTGAAGTGCGGTGATGAAGCTGTTGATCATCTTGCGTCCTATGGTACCTTTCTTCTTCTTGTTGTTGGAATTTCCAGAGAAGGTTCGGACCTTGCTTTGTTTTTCTTCCCGGGTGGTTGGACCTGAAAGGTTAGGGCATTCTGTACGAAAGTGTCCTGTTTTACCACATTCAAAACAGCGTTGAGGTCCGGAGCTTCCTCTCCTTCTAGTTCTCACATTTTGCAATGCTTTTGAGAATCTAGTAGAGATGAGTGCCAACTCCTCTTCTGGAAATTCTTCGATCTGCTCCAGGGTTAGTGAGGACAACAAAGCAAGAGTATTGCAAGATGATGATTGGCCGGAGCTAGACATATCACGTTGTGAGACAAATGCAATAGACTTGTTTGGGTTCTTACGTGCTAGGATGTCAATTTCATGAGTTTTTAGTTTAGAATAAAGTACATCTAATGTAAGAGAACTCATGACAGTTGATTCACGAATAGATGTTACTTTCATCTCCCAAATTGTCATGTCTAATGCACTAAGAAGTTGTCTAGCATTCTCAGCATCAGAAAAATTTACATTAACACTACGTAAGTTGCTGAGAATTTTATTGAAACGAGCAAAGAGGTCATCGATCGACTCACCTGGTTGCATCTCAAAACGCATATATTCTTTCTTGAACATATCTTGTTTTACCTCCTTGATTGTGTTGGAGCCTTCATGATATCACAGAGAGCTCTCCAAACGTCGTATGCTGACCGGAGGTGCGCGACACGATCAAAGTCGCTTTGAGTGAGTCCTTGGATGATCAAGTTTCGGGCTTTGTTGTTATTATCGACGTCCCGGAGGTTCGTAGCCGTAACTTGATCGTTAGGCGGGACTTCATAAGGTTTGTATACCTTTTCCCATATTGCGAAGCCTTGCGCCTGGATGAAGGCCTCCATGCGTGCCTTCCAAACCTGAAAATCAATACCAGCAAACACACAAGGTTTGACGGAGTACTTCTCCATGATGATTAGTCAAAAACACGTGCAGATCACAAAGATTAGAGCACCGTGGCTCTGATACCAATTGTAGGATCGAAGAGCACGTGAAAAGCTACCAGAGGGGGGGGTGAATGGTAGATTTAAAAATCTTTACGCAGCGGAAACAATTAAACCCCAAACCCTTCTCGGCAGAAGAACGATCTGTTAAAAAATCGTGTATGAGACTAATCTATATGTGTTTCACCATGAAAAAGGTTATGTACATTAGATAGAATCAAGTCACGAAGACAACACAAAAAGAATCACTTGAATCCGTCGAGAGAAACTCAAGTTATGATCAAGGGTCAATCTGATCTACCCGAGCAAAACAGTTTCTGGAATGCTGCAAAGAAACTCGTGTATCTCAGAAACCACAAATCCAATTACTGTGAAATTTTGACAGATGATATATGATCAAGTTGTGAAGACAGCCAAAAAAGAATCACGTCAATTAGATCAGTAAAACTCGAGTTATGATAAAACCACCGACGAAAGGTAGTGCTGTCCAGAAACTCGACGAGTAAAACTTGTCTAGAACAAGTCGGACGAACAAGGCACAAAAGTTCCTTCAAAGTACGAATTTTATTCAATAGAACACAAGAGGAACAGCCCCAAAGTCGTCTCTGACGAGCTTTGGCCTTCCCTTGCTTATATAACCAGCCCTTAGGCCATCCCAATCTCAACTAGGACTCCAATCCTAATCCGATCACAATCGGAACTTACCATAACTGCTCAAGATTCTTCTATACGCAGATAGAAGCAATCTTAAGACTTCCAAACACCTTAGGAACGTATCCCACATTCCTAAACAACTCAATTTCGTGATACACACGAAATCCTAACATAACCAACTCGATACTTCCCCTACCGAGCCATAACCGACTCTGCCGCAGCCAAAGTCTTCAACCGATACGATCCGATCCTTCCGATCAGATCTTCCTTCCATAATCCGTCTCTAGAAGCATATTGCCACGTCATGCACCTCATGCATACGTGCGAACACCTTCCTTCGACCTTCATATGCACTGTCCTTGATTCAATCATCCTGCGCGACCTCCTGACCCGCTCAACCACAGTTCCTCCCGAACTTGGTTGTTGGAACCTCATCTCCTCCTGAGACTAGTCCAATGGATCCCGTCACCAGCCATGACTTGAACTCAAGCAACACCTGCACATGAATAAACAACCAATCTATACGAGCCCAAGTCCTCGACTTGACTCACGTTAGTTCCGAACACAACACCTTACGTGAGAACCTCACATAAGCATGTTGCAAAACCACAGTAGAAACAATATCAACCGTATCATCCAAAACGCACCAAAAACTTAGCAAATGAATAATAAGCAATCTTTCCAACAAAGTAAAGCAAGTATGAAACATTGGAAATGCAAAACAAAAGCACTGCGGTCAAGTTCCGGACCTTGCCAGAGCAACCCGGAGCTTGAGCCAGAGCTAACAAGAGCTAGTAGAACCTAGCGCCGGAGCTTACCAAAACTAGTAGATCCTGGATCCGGAGCTTACCAAAACTAGTAGATCCTGGATCCGGAGCTTACCAAGACTAGTAGATCCTAGATCCGGAGCTTACCAAGACTAGTAGATCCTGGATCCGGAGCTTGCCAAAACTAGTCAGAACTAGTCAACCCAAAACCCGGAGCTAGACAAAATACGTCGGAGCTTAGCATCCCGGAGCTAACAAAAATATGCCGGAGCTATCAAATATATGCCGGAGCTAAAGATAAAGCTCACCGGAGCTAACTAAAGCTAGTCGGACCTTGCCAAGAAGTCGGACCTAGCATCTAACGTAGCCGGAGCTACCCAAAACAAGCCGGACCTATCGTTGGACCTTGCTGTAGCTCGGAGCTAGAGTCGGACCTTGATAAAAAGGTGTTTTTGGTAATATTCAAAACTTTTATCATCAAAACCAAGTGTATTCACTACAAGCCAATGTATTCAGCACACATAGGTCTTACAACCTACACCCCAGCAGGCCGAAGTAAGGCGAGTCCAGGAACGATTGGACCTCAAGAAAACAAACAAATGCGCTTGATTGTATACAGAATTGTTGTCGATCTAAATTTTTTTTCGGGAATAGTAAGTCGCAAATGAGTTATAGATAAGAAATGGATTTTACTGTTTTTCTTGACTTCAGTGTGCAGGAAAAATAAAGATCTTATGATGATGGTGGATGAAGCCGGAGCTATCAAAGATCCGACACCCCCTAAGATGGTCTGTTGTCGATGTTTCAAACATTGATAGTAGGCGTCGCCAGAGCTACCAAGTTCCGGCAAATCACGGGGGCCAACCGTCAACGTGAAGAAAAGATGATAGAAGGACACCCTAATGGAGGCCGTTTTCGACGCTCTACGTGTTGACAGTGGATGCTGCCGGAGCTACTAAGCTCCAACAACCCCAGAGGACCAGCTGTCAACGTTCTACGTGTTGACAGTGGATGCTGCCGGAGCTACTAAGCTCCGACAACCTTAGGGGGCCCTACTATCGACGACTTCGGACCTACAAACTAAAAGTTTGAAGCATGCAAGTCTTGAAAAAAATGCTACATCCTCTTGGTACATGTTCACAATCAAATTGTGTACATCTACCAAGGAGCCAAGTGAGGCAAAGGTTGAAGACAAGAAATGAAATTCATAAATTTCCTGGATTTCATTCATCTGAGGACAAGAGATTATAAAATTGGAGAAAAGAAGAGAAGATGCAAGTGAGAGCTACAAAGAGAGAGTCCTAGATCCTATGGAAGAACGAGGTGACCTTCTGAGCAACCTCCAACACGCTGGCCTTGGCGGCATCTCCCTCTCTGTCGATGGGAGCTTCTAGCACCAGGTCTAGTGGGAATTGAGGATCCTGGCTTGTGTAGCACGTCAACATGTACTCTGCGACGTTCTTCGCTAGGGATTGTCCTTCAATTTCCAACTAGTCCACGATGACATCGCCCATCTTGTTGAGTTTGTTGCCTGCCGAGCTCAACGCCTTCAACGTCTGGTCTAGCTCCAGCTCCGGATCATCCGGACGCACGGGACTAAAGCCCAACGGCGTCAGCGCATCATTGGCTTTGCCCAATAATTCCCATACTTGTTGGGACTCTGCAGCCCTTGAGCCTCGCACCTCTTCCAAGGACCTCTTGGTCGCCGCAAGCTCCAAGTCCTCCCGGGCAAGGCGCTCAACCTCTTTGGCGTGCTGCTGAATCTTTTCAGCAACTTGCCTTTCGAGTTTACCGAGCTCCTCTTCCCGGATGTGGATCTTGTTTCAGCGGTCGACCAGGGCTCTCTCCCGGACCTGCACTTTCTTCTCTGTGGCAGC
Organism: Tuctoria greenei; assembly: GCA_036927565.1. Lineage (NCBI taxonomy): Eukaryota > Viridiplantae > Streptophyta > Magnoliopsida > Poales > Poaceae > Tuctoria > Tuctoria greenei. The sequence goes on along the minus strand of JAYESD010000002.1, from coordinate 65,741,120 downwards.
AACTTCGTTCTCCCTCTTTGTGAGGTCCTGACCCCGCTATCAGGCCTTCTTCTCCTCTTTCTCGCAGAGCTCCCCCAACTTCTTGTTGCGCTTTGCAAGGATCTTGTCACCCAGAGCCAGCCTCTGAGCAAGCTCCTTCCCCCTCTTCACGAGGTCATCCCGCAGCTCTAGGAGTTTTTGCTCTTCATCTTCGAGCTTTTTCTCCCGCTCCTCAAAAGCCAACTGGCACTTGATGAGGCTGTAGTGGATGGCGCTGAGCTTCCACTACAGGAAACGATGAATAGGTTGTTGGTTTTAATAGATGCATCGACCCCGACACCTTTAACGCGTGTAAGGGTGTCGGTTTCAGGTAATCGACACCCATAAGTTAGAGAAGTCAGTGTTCTTGAAGAAACCGACACACATAATAGATGTGTCAGCCGGACCGACACATATATTAAATGCGTCGGCCTAACCAACGCTCTTAAAGGGGCCCCACACAAGACTCAAAGCGGTCCCGGCTGACTGATCCTCTAAGAGCGTCGGCCGGGACAAAACCGACACCCTTAAGTGGGCTCGGATTGCTCAGGCTCTAAGAGGGTCGGCCAGCGCCGAACCGACGCTCTTAAGAGGGGCCTAAACCCTTTGCGACTCTTCTCTTCTCACGCGCCTCGACACTTCTCGCCCAGCCTGTGTCCGCCCCGCCTATCGCCGCCGCCGCCAGCTCGCTGCCTCGCCAGTGCCCCCGCCCGTCGCCCCGTCGCCGGTGCCCCCGCCCGTCGCTCCGTCGCTGGCGCCCCTTGCCCGCGCCCCTGCCCGCTGCCCCGTCGCTGGCGCCCCTCGCCTGCGCCCCCGCCCCGCCTGTCGCCAGCGCCCCTCGCCCACGCCCCCCCTCCCGCCGCCCTGTCGCCAGCGCCCCTCGCCCGTGCCCGCGCCCCGCCCGTCGCCGACGCCCCTCGCCCGCGCCTCTTGCCCGCTGCTCCATTGCCGGCGCCCCTCGCCCGCGCCCGTGCCCCCACCCGTCGCCGGTGCCCCTCGCCCGCGCCCCCAGCCCGCCGCTCCCGCCCGCGCCCCCGCTCGCTGGTGCCCCTCGCCCGCGCCCCCGCCCCTCGCCTGCGCCTGCGCCCACGCCCCCGTCCCCGCCCGCGTCGCTGGTCGCCAGTGCTCCTACCTCTGGTCCGGCCTCCCTCCGGTGCCCGTTGGTTGCCGGCGCTCCTACCCCCGGTGCCCCCTGGTCTGGCCCCCTCCGGTGCACTCTGGTCCGGCCCCCGGAGCCCCTGGTCTGATCCCCCTCCGTCGCTCCCGGGAGCACTCTGGTCCGGCCCCCCTCTGGCGCCCCGTTCACTCCTCATCAGCGCATAAGGTAAAATCATGAAGTCATATATTTGAACTTTATGTGTGATCTTTGTTTGATGCATTAGTTTGTATATGTGATGTTCTATGTGTGAGCTTATTTCATAGATAATGTGGATATGTAAGATAAATTAATAGTTAATTCTCAAATTATATGCAAATTCACATGTTTAACTTATATATGTGAGCATCATTAATAGTTTCTAAATATGTGAGCATATTATATTTGTGATTAGTGTTAATTCATTAATGTGATTCATATTATGTAGTTTCTAACTCGTGAATGTGATTCATATTCATTATGCAACATGATTTGAATGTGATTAAAAGTTCATATCATGCATGTGATTGCTTCTTTTTAGCATTTGCAATATGATGACTAATTATGTGTTTGTAATATAGTAAATATTTTTATAATTATGGTAGCTTTAGAGGATTGTAGTGAAAGATGATTCTAGTTGTGAAGTATGCGTTTAGACGAGCACAGATGCGTACGACGATAATGAGGACGACTAATTAACCGCGTCTGAACGGTGGATCCGGACTTAGAACTTTCAACTCTGACCAAGTTTCCTCCTCTGTCTTGTTCTTTCCTCTCTCATAAATTATTGGGAAATGAAAATAAGGAACGCAACCTATAGAATTTGATTACCCATTTCGAATCGGCACGTATCACATGCCATTGGCATGTGAGACGTGAAGGTTCGGAATTGTCCCTTTTTGGACAACCTGGGAGTGGATCGGGGGGGGGGGGGGGGGGGGAGGGCGTGGCTTGTGACGAGACGCGAGTCTGATCTGAACGAGATTTCGACGGCATAACCCTGATGTTCTCTGCTGCACCATTTTCGGGCGTGCAGTGGAGAACAGCGGGGTTATGCTGCCGTAATTTCATCTGGATACAGACCACGCGTGTCGTCATAAGCACGTCCCACTCAACCACTCTTGGGTGGGTTTAGGACCTATCTGCCTAGTTGTAGTGACCGTCACATAACATAAAAATAAACTAATTATAATGATTTTTCTGCTTTGAAGGTATAAGTTGAAAAAATGGGTGACGACCGTAAGGTGATGTATGATGGATGGAGTTCAGATAGTGTGTACACTTTGGAATGGGAACAAATGGCAAATGTGTTCATGAACCAAGCATTTCCTAGTGGTGCTCGTTTTGTGAAATGTTCGTGTAGCAGGTGCCAGAATCGTCGACATTTTGAGAGGTCTGAAATGATGTTGCACCTTTGTAAGCATGGATTTATGCCACACTATCTAGTGTGGCGTGAGCATGGAGAGATGGATCATGCTAGTGAGTCAGACGAAAATGAGAATGAAGATCGTATGGATGAGATGATGGCGGATGTTGGTCGAGAGTACGAAGAGCAGTCACTGCCAGAGGAGGTGAAGAAGTTTTACAGACTTCTTGCCGCCACGGATGATAAAGTATATGAGGGTGCTAGTGTGACCGTTCTGTAGGTGGTCACACGACTTATGGGGCTGAAGTTTAAGTTCAATTTTGCAAACAATTGCTACAATAGTATCCTGAAGTTGATCAATGATCTCCTTCTGGCAAAACATAAGATGCCGGAAGACATATATCATTCAAAGAAGAGTTTGGAAGGTCTGGGCATGAGTTATGAGAAAATTGATGCATGCGAAAATAATTGCATGTTGTTTTGGAAGGAACACCAGAACAATACTCAATGTATGCATTGCAATGCATCTAGACATGTGAAGGTTTTGAATGATGATGGGGAAGAAATAAGTACAAAGGTACCGGTTAAACAACTTCGGTACATGCCTATCACGTCCAGACTTAAACGATTGTTCCTTTCTGAAGAAACTGCGAGGCAGATGAGGTGGCATTAAGAAGGGTTACGTGAGAGTGATGACAAAGATATTATGGTACATCCTTCAGATGGCGCACCATGGCAAGCTCTAGACCGTTTTGATCCAGAGTTTGGTAAAGATCCAAGAAATGTGCGTCTTGGATTATCAACAGATGGTTTTACTCCTTTCAGCACAAGTAATAGTCCATACTCTTGTTGGCCTGTTTTCATCATGCCTTAGAATGTCCCTCCCAACATGTGCATGAAATAAGTATACATATTCCCCGTGGCCATCATTCCTGGTCCTAAACATCCCGGGACAAAAATTAATGTGTTTATGCAACCATTGATTGAGGAGTTGAAAGAGTTATGGCAAGGTGTAAAGGCATACGACAGTCATATGAAATGTGAATTTACTTTACATGCCGCATATCTATGGTCTATACATGATTTGTTGGCATACGACATTTGGGCTGGTTGGTGTGTCCATGGAAAATTGTGTTGCCCCATATGTATGGCTGATATCGATGCCTTCAGGTTGAAGTATGGAAGAAAAGTTAGCTTCTTTGATTGCCATCGACGATTCCTTCCTTCAAATCACCCTTACAGGAGTGATACACGATCATTTCGGAAAGGCAAAAGTGTTACAGAAGGACCCCCTCGTCGATTGACAAGCAAGCAAAAAATGGCATGGCATGCAAAGTTAAAAGAGACCGCTGAAGGTGGTTTTGAGGGGTATGGTACAGGACACAACTGGACTCATATTTCTTTTCTTTGGGAGCTACCATATGCAAAAGCGTTGCTTTTACCGCACAACATAGATTTGATGCACCAGGAGCGTAATGTCGCTGAAAGCATCATAAGCATGTGTTTTGATTTTATCGGTCAAACTAAAGATAATTTGAGTGCGAGGAAAGACTTAGCTGATATTTGCGATCGTCCTGGGCTTGAGGTTATAACAAATGCAAGCGGGAATGAAAGTAGGCCACGAGCTCCATACTGTGTTCGACCAGAAGAAAAAAAGCAAATACTTGGTTGAAAACACTAAAGTTTCCAGACTGCTATGCAGCGAACATAAAACGATGTGTTAATCTCAACACTAGTAAACTGAATGGGTTGAAGAGCCATGATTATCACATTATGATAGAGAGACTTATACCAGTAATGTTTCATGGCTACTTCAAACCTGATTTGTGGAAGATGTTTACTGAACTTAGCTACTTTTATAGACATATTTGTGCTAAGGAGGTGTCGAAAAAGATGATGCGACGGTGGGAGAAAGAAATTGTTGTGCTTGTATGTAAGATGGAAAAAGTGTTCCCGTCTGGATTTATGAATGTTATGCAACATTTGCTGGTGCATTTACCTTATGAAGCATTGGTAGCAGGTCCTGCACAATTCAGGTGGATGTATAGCCAAGAAAGAGAATTGAAGAAACTTAGAGCTACAGTGCGCAACAAAGCAAGAGTTGAGGGTTGTATTGCAGAAGCATTTGCAGCTAAAGAGATTACTAACTTCTCAAGCAAATATTTTTCACGTGCCAACAACATGAATGCAAGTGTCACACGATATCATAATGTAGAAGAGCAATCTACGAGTGAGCTTAAGATTTTTCAATGGAAGGGTAAAGGTGTTGGGGCTGCTAATTCTCATTATATTTCAGCACAAGAGAGGAATTACACCATGCTTTACATATTTTTCAACATGGAGGAGGTGTTACCATATTTTGAAATGTTTGACAAGTTGTATTGGAAATCTTCACGAAAACCTACACAAAGTCAATTGGATAAGATGCGTCAGCATGGCATAAACGGTGGAAAAAGCTTTGTGGATTGGTTCCGTGAACACGTAATTTTATATCCGTTTTTCCTTTCAATATTAGTTTGCATGTTTATCATAAGATGCTAACTTTGTTTATTTATGTAGTGTATGAAAGATGTCAACATCTCCGATGACTTGCGACAGATGTCGCATGGTCAATTGAGAGCAATGAAATTTAGCGGGTACGATATCAATGGATATCGTTTTCGGACGGCAAGTTTAGAAGCAAGTCGTCCACTTGCTGCCACTACAAATAGTGGAGTAATGATAACTATCGCAGAGGGTAGTGGAAAAGTGACAGAATACTACGGTGTTCTTAAAAAAATAATAGAGTACACATTTGGTGGTCCAAAAACACTTCAACTTGTGATTTTCGATTGTGAATGGTTTGTTCCAACATCGGGCACACGATTTGATGATTTTGGAATGGTGGGGGTCAACCACAAGTCACGATACACAGCCCATAACAACAATGTTGTACTTGCGAATCAAGTGGTACAAGTGTACTATTTAAGTTATCCTCATCCAAGTTTGAAAAATTGGTGGTTTGTGTATACAGTTAACCCTGAAGTGCACCCTCATCGTTATGATGAGTATATAGAGATTCAAGAAGATTACGGTATTATCTATCAGGATGAAGTCGAGGAAGCGGAAGATTTTATGATATCTTCTAGGATAGGACTCGCAGAAATTGCTAGTGATATGTTAGAGTTGATGTCGGAAGAACAAGCTAGCCCTTCAAGAAAACGTGTTCGACAATCACAAAGAATTATGGAAAAGAAGAAAAGGAATTTGGAAGAACAGGATAGATATGATGAAGAAGAGGAAGAGATGGAAGAGAGTGAAGAGGAAGAGATGGAAGAAGAGATACGTGAATATCTTAATACACGCGTGACAGAAGTAGATTCTGATGCTAATGATTTTTGATTTATATTGTACGCATTTTTAGATTTTTAATATTATTGTATACATTCTTTATTTATTATCTAATGTTGTATACTAATCATTTCTATAACAATGTGCGCAGATGTTTAAGCTTTTGCCAACTTTGGGGAAGAAGAAGAGCAAGAAGGGTAGTGGATCTTTAGCCTCCACTCCCAGTTCTACTTCGAGCCAGCCGAACCCGTTTCAGGTACTTGTTTTTTACATACATGTAAATATTAAATTAATTGTCTATTGTTTCTTGCTTCTTTACATATTTCTTTATTTATATTTTCAGGGTACTTCTTACAGTGGGCAGAGGAAGAGGCAGTTTTTGAGTTGTGTGGCAGAGCCGACGTCGAGCGAGCCTACACGAGGTCCGCCACAGGTGACAGAGCGCTGCCCGACGTACGAGGAGTTGTACGGGGAGGAACTAGAGACTGTCAGGAAGACGTCGGAGCAGGAAGGTGGCTCAGGAGGAGGCTCAGTTGGAGGCTCAGGGCGAGGTTCAGGAGTAGGCTCAGCAGGAGGCTCAGGATGAGTCTCAGGAGGAGGCTCAGATAGTGTTGGGCGGTGGACCTCTTCTGATGGTGGGAATGAGGGAGATGATGAGGAAGAAGATGAGCCTGAGGATCCTGAGCGAGATGCCAGGATGGCAAGAAGGGCCGAGCTGGAAGAGTTAGGACACCCCGATCTATGCCCTTTTAGGTAATATTTTTAATTAACTAACAAGTTCATTATATCTGTTCAATTAACTAATTTTATGTATTTTTTATGTACAGGCTGCAGAGGCACATTTTATGTGGTGTAAGTAAAAGTATAGACGAGCAGACAATTATAAGGCCGAAGGGTACTAGGTGCTGGGTAGAGCTTGGATGGAGTGGAAAGGGGCATCGACGAGTAGTTAACACCGAGTTGGGAAACACCATCTGGTTTTGCTATCCCAGGATGGTATTAGTAGATGGTCAAAGAATTGCAGCGCATAGTTGGGATCACTATGCGCTTCAAGAGTATGGCGATTCAGGTACATGTCAGGATAAAGTTTGGGAGATTTCCTGGGTAAGTTTGTTTTGATTGTTTCCATTACATTAGTTTCCATTACATTACATCCTATTGTTATTTGACATTAATTGTTACTTGTATGCAGGGTAGGTTTCGTTTGGAGGAGGGTGTGAGTCAAGCATATGCTTGTTCAGTTTTCTATAATGCAGCAAAGAGACGTGTCAAGGACTTCTTCTCGAAGGCACGAATCAAGGCTGTGACCGTCTACTATAAGACGGTGATGTTCCAGCCTATGACAAACAAAGAAGCAGCCAAAATTCACCTCACTAGGGAGGAGTACTTGCAAAGTCATGTGGATTGGATTTGTGCGAATATAGAGGCTTGGGAATGGTTATGCGGGTATTGGGGTTTAGCCGAGTTCAAAAATATTTCTAATAGACACCGAAGAAACCAAAAGAGCAAGCCAGGAAAGCATTTCTTTGGGCCGGATGGTTATGTTCGGATGGAACAAAGGATGGTATGAATTCTTATATTCATACTTAGATTCCTTCAATTAATTGCATTTATTAAATTATTGATTTTGATATTGTAGACAGCTGAAACTGGTAGGCCTCCTACATTTTTTGAGGTTTATCTTAAGGGGCACAAAGGTCCAGACCCGAATCGCCCGGAGGTGTTATGTGATGAGGCATCAACGCAAAAATTGGTACGTATGTTGATTCTTTGTTGCTTTTATCTATCAACTCAACTTACCTTGTATTACATTAATCTGTTAACTAAATGTATCACAGCAAAAGTATGTTGAGTGTTTCAAAAAGAATCATGGACCCGATTCAAACTATTTGAGAGAGCCGTTGGATGTCGCTGCAGCATACGATGTCGGCGGAGGTCTACCGCATGGGAGGTATGTGTAAAGTTAATGCTGATTTGTATGTTAATGAATATCGATTCTTCACACTTGTATTTTTTTGTAGACTTGGGTTAGGTGATGGATATGTAGAGCGTGAGGCTTATGCTAGACGACGACCGTCCAATGTTGGTGGTAGTCGATTTCAATCATCTACAGAGGCTGAATTACGAGAAGAATTGAGACACACAGGGGAGGAGATGCAACAACAACAACAAGAGACATAGATGTTGTTGCAACAACAACAGCAACAGACACAGATGTTGCAGCAACAGATGCATTATTTGTATATGTCTCAGGTAACATGTAATTTTCTTATTTGAAAATATTATTTGATTTACAAATGTATCTACTCAAGATATCACAACTAATTTACTTGATGCAGTTCATGGGTCAAGGTAGCTCCAGCTCTCAGTTTGGTCCTCGACCAATGCAGCCAGCACTACCACAGATTGGCTCCTCATAGGTAAAACTACTTATCTTATTGACTTCAGTTATATAATGCAATATCGTAACTATTTGTGTTGTAGGATTCCGAGAGTGGTCAATCGTATGTTCCACAACCTTACGGATTTATGTCACTGTTGGCTTCTGGATTGTAGCAAAATAATCCAGGTAAACTGTAATTTTCACATTTGACCACTTTATTTGATTCCAAAATGATTCTAATTATAATCTCACAACTTCAAGTAGTTTTTCCACCGATGCCTTTCCCTTCGGTGCAGACTCACCCATCAAAAGGAGATGCAACGGTATGTATGACGTGCATACTTGTTACACCATTTTCATTATAACATCAATTACCATAATAATAAAAAGAAAAGGGAATAATAGCGGAGAGATGAAGTGAAAAAGTGAACAAGTGAGAGAGCAAGAGAGGCAGAGATAGATAGAGAGGGAGAGGAGTACATATAGAGAAAAGAAGTGATAGATAGAGAGAGAGAGAAATATATAGAGGGGGAGAGGAAGAGATAGAGATAAGAGAAGAGATAGATAGAGAGGGAGCTAGAGAGAAAGAGATAGAGGGAGAGGAGAAGAGATAGAGTAGGAGAGCGAGTGAGGGCGAGAGAGTTAGAGAGAGTGAGAGGAAATACCAGAATGTGTTTAAGTTTTAGTTCAAACCAATATGCTTCTCCTTTTTAAAGTTATATTATTAAGTAAGTAGGAGTTAACATGTTACATTGTTAAGTTTCTATTTCATTTTTATCTATTGCAGGGATCTCGTCACGGAACACCTGAAGGTGTCGATGCTTTCTTTAACATTAACGACGGAGGTGCAAGTGGAGGAAATGGGAGTGGAGGACATGCGAGTGGAGGCTCCCACGGCAAAATATGAATTTCGTTTACTCATTTTCGAACTGTTGTGCTTGTATTATGTTGTGCTTGTGTTTGAAATGTTTTATAACTTGTGTATGGTGCTATGTTTCATAACTTGTGTATGGTCATATGTTTGAAAACTGATATGCTGTATATATATTGCTGTTGTGTGTAAAATGGAGGCTCCCCATCCCGGGGAGGGAGAGAAAATAAACATTTTTTTTAAAAAAAATGTGTTATGTGCGTCGGTTTTGTCTAAACCGACGCCCATATCTGGCCACTAGGGAGACGGCCACACGACACATTGTATGCGTCGACCCTTGAAACCGACGTACTTAAGTTCATTATATGCGTCGGTTTCTATTGGACCGACGCACACAGCCGCGCTCGGTGGAGCAGCCATGTGTCCTCTTATGTGCGTCGGTTGGGCCAAAACCGACGCATATAACTCACTTAAGTGCGTCGGTCGACCTGGCTGATGCATTTAACTTTAAGTGCGTCAACCTATAGAACCCGACGCACATAGGAAGTAAATGCGTCGGCCCCGACGCACTTAGTCATTAAAGGCGTCCAAAATTCATCGTCGGCTAAGTGCGTCGGTTTTCCGACGCCTTTAATTTATGTGTGTCGGTTTCTATAGGCAACCGACGCTCATATGGCCGACACCCTATCAACGGATTCCTGTAGTGTTCTCTTTGAGGTCATTCGCTGCTTCATTAGCAGCCACGGCCTGTTCGTGGATGGCCCGGGACTGGTTGTCGAGGGATCGCACCATGCTTTCCCTCTCGTCCAGCAGCTGACCCCAGTACTCCAACTGGGCCTTTTCCCTTTTCACCCACTCCTTGTCGTTGGCCAGCCTCTTCTACGCCAGCTTGGTCTCGAATTGGAGCCGGTTGCGCCACCTCCTAAGGGTTTGGCGCTCCTCCTCGAGGGCCTTGCTGTCGTGGTAAAAGGCCAGATGAACATGACGAAGGCTGGAGCAGGCGTTGTTGATGGACAACGATAGGGGATCGGCTCTGGACTTGCAAGGGTCCTCTCCGCTGACTCCAGCGGGTTCTCCATAACAAAAATCAGCTCCCACTCCACAAGAGTGGTACCCTTAGCGTCCGCGACACTAGGGACCCCCTCCGGGATAGCCTCGGTCATCGCCGAGGAAGGTCCTGCAACAGAAGTTTCCACCTTCGGAGTGAGCTCTGAAGGTCCCGCCGCCAGGTCATCATCAACCCCTCAGGCGGGGGACCGGTAGCTTCGTCTTGGCACCCTGGCTCAGGTGCGGGTACCTCCTGAACCACCACCTCCGGGGCAGGCGTTGAAGATTCAGCCGGAGCTGAGGCCACTTCTGGCTCCAACGCTGGTGCCTCCTCCACCGCCGGTTCAGGCGCTGGCGCTTCGACCTCCACCGGCTCGGGATCCGGCACTTCCGTGACAACCGTCTTAGGTGCCGGAACTTCATCAACACCCCACTCCGCCACCGGGGCTTCAATAACATCCGTCTCTAAGGCCGGAACTGCAGCTACCTCTGGCTCTGAGGCCGGAGCGTCCATCATCACAACATCCAAAACCGGAGCTTCAAACTCCAGAGCTGGTTCTGCTGGTACATCTTCATTCCCATGGTCCGACACTACCACGAGTGCATCGGGAGATGAATCAAGGTCAAGAACTATGACAACCAACGCTGGGGCTGCCGCGACCTCAGCCACCACCTGGGGCGGCACTCGAACTGGAGCCAGAGCCTCTGCCTATGCAGCATCAGCTGCTGTCGCAGGCGCCGGAGCTTCAGCCCCTTTCTTGGATACCCTGTGGATGAAGGATGAAGAAACTCAAAATATGATTACAACAAAAAAATAACCAAATTAGGTAAAAAAGCAAATTTACCTTGGAAGACTTCCGCTCCAGCTAGCACGAAACCTCTTCACCGGACGCTCAGGACCGGACCCTGTCGCCACTGGCATAGTAGCTCCGGAAGGCTCCCCGAAACTTGCTGCCACCGTCAGTGACGTCTTAGTTGAGGCCCCCTCAACTGAGAAGGACCCTCGGACCTAGAGCCCTTAGCTGGCACTGGTACCGGAGTCACATGGCCGGAGCTGGCGTCCCGAGGACACGCCGGTGTTGGAGTGGGAGTCGCCATTGAAGACCTCCCCCTCTGGGGAGAAGGAGTTGCTGCAGAAGGAGAAGGTCTGACGGACCTCCCGTCAGAGTGCTTCAACTTCCTCTTGCGGCTGGAGGGCTTGGCTAACTCTTTCCCTTGCCTACGACTTCAGCTCTTGGCTTCGGGGCGGCAGCGGAGCCACCCTCTGAAGCTCCAGAGATCGCCACCCCGGAGGTTGATTGCCTCTCCATCAGGCCCAAGTCGTCCAACAGCAACATCTTCCTCTGGAGCTCTCAGCACTCCTCTTCATATTCAGAGGAAGGAAGGCCACCGGTGGAGACACGTCGCCAGGGCCAATGTTCCCATGCTGGAACTTCTTGAGATGGGTAGGCTTCATCGTTCAAGTTGGTGCCCAAACCAACCTCAATGCGATTGGTATCCATCTCACTGTTGAAGGCCCAGGCAGGCCGCCCCTAGGCCTCAGCGGGAACCACCTGTTCATCAAGAAGTTTTCGAAGACCATCTGGGGGGTCACCCCACCTTCGACACACTCCTAGATTCTATCCAGAATGGGCCTGTACTCCCTCGACAGCTCCGACACGTCACTCCAGGTGTCGGTGTCGACGCGGGGAGGCCTTCAGACAGTTCCAGCCTCTCGTGTCCCTCCACGGTGATGACCACCCAGTCTTTCTTCCAGTCGTCCCACTTGCCGGAAGGAAAGGACCTCAAGTACTTGAGGGGGGAGTTTTTCCGCTTCACAAAGTAGTAGAAGTCGATGAACTCATCACTCTTCCCGGTGGGGTGGACAGTGAAGAAAGTCCGAAACAACTCCACGCAAGGGGGCACACCCACCCACATCTCGCAAAAGTGGAAGAAAGTCACCACCAACAAGATTGAGTGGGGGCCAAGATGGTGGAGCTGCAGACCATAGAAATCTAGTAGCATCAGAAAGAAAGTGGAGAAAGGCGGGATCGAACCCGCCATGGCGTACCCAAGGAAGTACACTATATCTCCGGCTCGCTCCTTCTCGAAGGGAAGCTTGCCGCAGCGAATGTCATTGTCGAAGGAGCCACTGGACCAACCCATGTAGGTCCGGACCCTAGACAACTCCTTCTTGTTCCCAATGCGTCTCTAGGGAAGTCCCAACTTCATCGCAGCACGGCGGGGCGAGAGAGGAAAAGCAAGTGAAAGTTTGGAGGATTCGAGCGCAAGTTCAAATGAAAGCGTAAGAAACCCTCAAACCGTGCACACTTTCCCTCTTAAGTAAGCCCCCACAACGCTTGGATGGAAACCGCTGAAGGACCAAGGATACAGTTCAAAAACTTCACCCTGCCAATGACAAGGGGGCCCGGGGCCACCCCGACGATCAAGTCGAGGTCCTTACCCTAGGCGAACAATTGTCATGATGAAAGGTGGGAAACCCAAGGGCGGCGGCCTGACAGGGCGCGCAGAACCGATACGTCTTTCGTATCCGGAACCAGCAACCTTCGATTGCGTGAGATCCGCATGCTCAGATCTCACCTGCCGCATCCTAGATATGCCACCCGGTGATGGTTTAACCGCGAACCACCACCCCAATGACACATCCAAAAACCCTTGAAGACACGCCATGGAAATCGAAAGATGGACCTACCTCCGGCAGAATGACTTCATCCAAAAGGTCTCTCCCAGAGGTGGGCCCAGGGGGCACTGTTGGTACCCTGTGTACCGGATACCCCTTGGGATTGCAAAGAGTGTTAAACTCCACATACCTGAGTTGAAGACCTCCAAAGGCCCCACGTGTCATATGGAACCAGACCTGCCTCCCTTCTATGGTTAGTCCTAGTGTTGCCACGTGTATCATAAAACCGATACATTCCTTACATGGGAAAGCTCCGGGCTAGATACCTGTGCGGCTCCCCTGGACCTAACCCCCGACAGAGGGAAGCTCCAGTACCGACACGTGTACAACATCATCGAACCTACTCGTCCAAGACAATAAGCTCCGGAGCTGCCACGCATCCAACCGCCGGACCTTCAAGTTCAACAGGCAGGTTGGTGGACCTCCAACGGCTCGGACCTTCAAGGAACAATTAAAGACATCAAGACCTGATTAAGTGTCATTAATACTATCTTAATGACACACGATCGGAGGGCCCTTAATACCAGTAACATCACTGTTAAGGCGCGTTACCACGTAATTAAGGGTAATTAAGTATATTAATTGTGTATTAAGCATTAGTAACCGCCAGGGCCACATGTCGGGCCAGGCTAACGATGTAACGACCAGTCCTTGTACTATAAAAGGACGGGTCGAGCAATACACGGGGGGAGGCAGAACTCACACCTGGGACGACTAGATACGCCCACATACACCCAGACGAGGCACTCTAGTCTTTCACACTCAAGCACTCAGACGCTCAATACAACAACAACACACACCCGTGGAGTAAGGTATTACGCTCAGGCGGCCCGAACCACGTAAATTCTCGTGTCTACTTGCCATCTTGTTCTGAATCTCTGCGCGCCCACAATCGAACTACAAACTCCGCAGGTTGCTAGCGGTAGCTCCGGGAGAATTGCTGGAATCACACTCCGACAACTAGCTAAACAACATAAAAAGGAAAGAATACAAACTAGATCTCATAACTCTAATGCAAAATTTGCCGCACATGTTGAACTGAATGTAAGGAACTTGCAATCTGCTGTAATGAGTCAAAAACATGCAAAGATTGCTCCCAAACCTACTGTTTCTCGTGCTACACATGTAACACCTCATAGGTCAGTAGTTGGGTACAAGAATTCTCAAAATTTGGCTCATAAATCTGTTGTTTTATCTCAGCTTTCGCGTGTCATTCTTGTTATCGTGTGACTCAGTACTGGATTCCTAAATATCTTTTGACTAACCCCAATATTGAGTCATCGACGTATTGTGCTTCTATGTAGGTTACACTCTTGTGGAAGGAGAACATTTGGATTGTGGATTCAGGTTGCTCACACCACATGACCGGTAACAAATAATGGTTCTCCTCCCTCTCTTTTGTGTCACTTGTAGAGAATGTTACTTTTGCCGATAATTCTTCAACTCCTATAATTGCTAAGGGTTCGGTTAAAGTAAATGATCACTACACTTTGAAGGATGTGGCACTTGTTAAAAATTTGAAATACAACTTTCTTTCTATTTCACAATAACTAGATGAAAATATGGAAATTATCTTCACTAAAAATTGCTGCAAGGTTGTAGATTCAAACAGTGAACTTATTTTTAACATGTCTCGGTTTGGAAGAGTTTTTAAAGATGATTTTGATATGTCATCCTATAGGCATAGGTGTCTAGTTGCTAATGATTCAAATGACTTATATTTTTGGCATCGTAGACTTGGTCACGTAGGCTTTGATCATCTAACGCGTGTTAGTGCTCTTGATCGCATACGTGGGCTGCGTAAGTTGAAAGGGAACAAAGAAATTGCATGCACTTCTTGTAGACATGCTAAGATGGTCACAGGTTCACATGCTTTTCTCACAATGACCATGACAACTGAACCGAATCAACTTTTGCACCTTGACACCATAGGACCTTCAGGTGTTCAATCCTTCAGAGGTAAATGGTATGTTCTTGTGATTGTTGATGATTTTTCTAGATAGTCTTGGGTTTACTTTATGATATCTAAGAATGAAGCTTTTATTCACTTTAGAAATTTATTTCTTCGATTATCCATTGATCACCCAGGATCTTTAAAAGCAATTAGAAGTGATTATGGAACCGAATTTAAAAACCAATCGTTTGATCACTTTTGTGCTGAAAATGGAATAAATCATCAATTTTCTTCACCTTATGTACCTCAACAAAACGGTTTTGTAGAGAGAAAGAAAAGAACCTTAGTTGAGATGGCTAGGACTATGCATGATGAATATCAAACTCCTAGAAAATTTTGGGCAGATGCAATTGCAACCGCTTGTTATGTCTCAAATCGTGTTTTGTTGCGTGCTAAGCTACGAAAAACAACATATGAACTTCGGTTTGGACATAGGCCTAGTGTCACACACTTTCGGGTCTTTGGTTGTAAATGCTTTCTTAAGAAACATGGTAATCTTGATAAATTTGAAGCTAGATCTGTTGATGACATGTTTCTTGGTTATCCATCTCATACTAGAGGATACCGTGTGCTTTTACTTGACACTAGCAAAATTGTGGAGACTTGTGAGATTTCTTTTAATGAAGCTAGCCCAGGTACTAGCTCTATTATTGCAGGTCTAGATCCATATCTGCAGGGGGAGAGTATTTTCATTGAAGAAGACGAAGAAGTGGTGCTACTGCTCAAAAAGTCAGAAGCAAATGATGTTGATCACGCTGCTAATTTTGCACCACAACCAGCACCAACAACTACTGCAACTGGTATATATCGTCCTCAAGCCACAAGTTCTTTGATCTGTGATGAACATAAAGAACAAGGTGCTTGTGAAGTGTCTACTCCCCTCTGAATCCTCAAAAGTAATCCTCCACAACAAATCATCGGGAGCTTGCACGAACGAGTCACACGGTCCAGGTTTTGCGATCCAAACTCTCATGCTCATTCTGCTTTTGTTGCTTCTTTTGAACCCAAAGATATATCACACGCACTCACTTATGAATCTTTGATTATTGCCATGCAAGAAGTGTTAGAAAATTTTGAAATAAATAATGTTTGGAAACTTGTATCTCCACCGCAAGGCCAAACTTTAATTGGAACTAAATGGGTTTTTAAAAATAAACAAAGTGAGGATGGGGTTGTGATTAGGAATAAGGCTAGGTTGGTTGCGCAAGGTTTACACAAGTTGAAGTTTATATTTTGATGAAACTTTTGCTCCTGTTGCTAGATTAGAAGCCATAAGATTTTGTTAGCTTTTGCTGCGTCTAAAGATTTCAAGTTATATCAAATGGATGTTAAAAGTGCTTTTCTTAATGGCTACATAGATGAGGAGGTTTATGTCAAGCAACCACCGGGTTTTGAAAATCCAAATTTTCCTAATCATGTTTACAAACTGTACAAAGCCTTATACGGTCTCAAACAAGCCCCTAGAGCATGGTATGATAGGTTAAAAACATTCTTACTTGAAAAGGGGTTTACCATGGGCAAGGTTGATGAAACTCTTTTTGTGCTTAAGCATGGCAATGACTCATTATTCGTTCAAGTGTATGTGGATGATATTATCTTTGGTTTTGCTTCTCATGATGTTGTGTCCAAGTTTTTAGCTACGATGAGTTTGGAATTTGAGATGAGTATGATGGGAGAACTCACATACTTTTTGGAGCTGCAAATCAAGCAAACCAAGGAGGGTACTTTTGTGCATCAAATGAAGTATACAAGAGACCTTATTAAGCACTTCAACATGGACAAAAGCAAGCCTCTTCGTACACCAATGGGTACAACAATGAATCTTGAAATAGATAAAGATGGTGAACCCGTGAATCAAAAAGAATATAGAAGCATGATTTGATCACTTTTGTACCTCACGACATCAAGACCGGACATACAATTCAGCGTATGTCTTTGTGCACAGTTTCAAGCTTTTCCACGTGCTTCACATCATCAAGCCATCAAAATAATTCTCAGATACTTACATGGAACTCAAGAATTTGGCATTTTTCTTCCTTCTTCCTCAACCGTTACTTTGAAAGCTTATTCAGATGCTGATTTTGGGGGTTGTAGGATTAATAGGAAAAGTACTTCGGGTGCTTGTCATTTTCTTGGTAATTCACTTGTTTCTTGGCCTTTGGAAAACAAAACTCGGTTGCATGATCCACGACCGAATCTGAATATGTAGCTGCTGCTAGCGCTTGTTCACAAATTCTTTGGATTGTTCAAACACTTAAGGATTATGGAGTTGATCTAGATTGTGTTCCACTGTTTTGTGATAACACCAGTGCCATTTGCATTGCTAATAATCCCGTGCAACATTCAAGTACAAAGCACATTGACATTAGGTATCACTTTCTCGATGATAATGTTGAAAAAGGAAATATTGTGCTTCACCATGTCGATACTGAACAACAATTGGCTGATATTTTCACAAAACCTTTGGATTTCGCTTGTTTTGTTTCATTCGTAGTGAAATAGGGGTTATGCATCCACATGGCTTGAATTAAGGGGGAGTATAGAACCTTGGGCAGTCTATGTATGAATCCAAATTTAAAATAATTTGAGCATAGTATTTCATAGATATATGACTTTGTAATTCCTTTTTCATGCTGAAACTTCTTACTACATTACTCGTATTATACATTTTGTAGCTTTTGTCATGACTAGTAATTGGAATAATTACTTACACTAAATCTGGTCATGATCAAACTTTCTTGCTGTTTTAAACTTGTTGCATGCTCATAAGTGCTTTTAATAATGAATAATTAATCAAGCATGTTGAGTTTTTATGATCAAATAAAAAATGAATGAGAAAAGATCAAGAGAATATGCATGCATCACACTTCTTCTTTTGAGATGGCTTATCATTGCACTTAGATATGAACTTGGAAGAAGCTGTGTATGACTAAAACCATGTCCTTAAGCTTCTGATTGTCAAATGATATAGGGTTGGCTTGGTTGGTTAGAATAAGTCAGATGCAACATATAATCTCTTGCAAATGTCATATGATCTAAATTTTTGCTTTGGAATATAATAAAAATACAACAACAAGTGTCATGCTTTCAGGTTTTGAAATAGTTAAGTTTGTGAGCTCATGACTTGCTTAAATTGAAAATTACACTTGATCTCTAGCATGGCTTACACTACTTTATGTATCTCATTGATTTGATAGTGTAAGTTACTTGATAGTATGACTTGGATGAGCTTTGTTTTATATGTATGTGTTACAATATGCTCATAAAAATTGAAATTTCTCTTTTGTATCTTGTTGAATACATTGTCAAAGGGGACGGGGGTTTGATCACACATTGCACACATTCACAAGTGTTTTGGCACGATTCTTCTCAGGGGAAGAATTTTTTGTTTTTCTTCTCATTTTATTTTTATTTACAAAAGGGGAGAAATACTTTGGGGAGAAAATTGTTTTTAAAACTTTTCATGTGAATAATCCAATGTTTGGATTTTAAGTGATGTTGCCAATGCATCCATCAAGGGGTAGATTGTGAGACCAATGTGTGCTGAATACATTGGTTACGGCGATAAAAGTTTTGAATACTGCCCAAACACTCTTTTAACTAGGTACAACTCTAGGTACGAACTCCTGCAAGGTTCGACAATAGGTCTGACTTGTTTTAGGTAGCTCCAGCAAGGTCCAATGTAAGGTTCGACTTATTTTGTCTAGGTCCAACTTCTTTGGCTTGGTCTGACTTCTTTGTCTAGGTCCGACTTGCTATGGTTAGGTCCGACATATTTTTGCTAGCTTCGATGCTAGGTTCGACTACTTTGGTAAGCTCTGGCGCTAGATCCAACTAGCTCTGGTTAGCTCCAGTGATAGGTCCTGCTAGCTTTGGTAAGCTCTGGTTCAAGATCTGGTTAACTTTGGCAAGGTCCGGTGCTAGATTGCAATGGTTCTGCTTTTAACTTGCAAATATTCGAACTTGCTTTACACTTATGGAAAGTTTGCTTAGTATTATTTTACTAATATTTTGATGCGTTTTGGATGATCATTGTGGTTAATGTTTTTTCTATGGTTTGCAACATGCTTATGTGATGTGCTCACGTAAGGTGTTGTGGTTTCGGAACTAATGTGAGTCAAGTCGAGGACTTGTGCTCGAAAGTATCAGTTGTTTATTCATGTGCAGGTGTTGCTTGAGTTCAAGACATGGCTAGTGACGGGATCCATTGAACTAGTTTTAGGGAGAAGATGATGTTCAACAACCATGTTCGGGAGGAATTGTGGTTGAGTTGATCGGGAGGTTGTACAACATGTTTGAATCAAGAACAATGCATATGAAGAAGAGGAGGAAACGAAAGAGGGTCAAGATCTCCATCAAGTTCTTCATCAACCCTAAATCATCAATATCCAAGTGTTGCCTCCAATACCCTTGATTCTTTGGAGTCTTGGACACTTGGTATACCTTCTACTTCCTCTTCCTTACGTGAATTCAACCCCAAATCTCCAAATTCACGCCAATCTAAAAAACCCTAGTTCGCTAGTTCTGCGAAGTGCGGACTAGTCCGGTTCCTAGCGGACTAGTCCGATTTTCCTGGTTAAATTGTGTTGAATTAATTCTAAAATTAGATCGAATCAAATCCAAACCTATATAAACTTGTTAGAAGCTATTAGAACTAGTTAGTAAACATTAAAAGCAACTCATTAAAAAGTTCCACCTTGCATTTGCATTAATCATGCATGTCATGTCATATTGAGTAATATTTGTGCACTATTTGATTGTGTTTCTTTTCTTATATGTTTATTGTGTGGATTAGACAGATTTGCGCTAGAGAGTGCCGCGTAGGATCCCCAGCACCAAGAGTTTAAAGGCTTTGATTACAGTCAATCCCAAGAGCAAGGCAAGTGTCCTTGAACATATTGATCCTGTTTTGACAATAAATGTTTTGTTTGCAAAATTGCATGCTTGTGCCAGTTTGATGGGAAATCCTATGATAGGAAGTTTACTAGTTTTGTTTAACTACCCTTACCACCTGGAATTCATGGTAGAGAGTCGAGAAGGGCTTTTTACCCTTTTTGCTTCGCTTAATTTATTGGGATGGGAAAACAACTATACCACTTAAATTAATTATGCATTTATAAGATTATGGTTAATATGAATTGGTTAATATTATATGGTAATGGGTAATCTAAGCAAGCCTAGTATGTGGATGGGTTGGATGTTATGGTGGTTTTCTTGCTTTAGATCTAAGGATAG
Source organism: Tuctoria greenei (assembly GCA_036927565.1). NCBI lineage: Eukaryota > Viridiplantae > Streptophyta > Magnoliopsida > Poales > Poaceae > Tuctoria > Tuctoria greenei. The sequence goes on along the minus strand of JAYESD010000002.1, from coordinate 65,721,101 downwards.
GTTCGTAGAGTGACCATCCAGGACTTACAGTGCCACCACGAGGCCAAGTATGGGTGCGGCATAGCTGATTAATTAGGGCTTTACCAGTGTTGTTTGGACCATTAAGGATGCTCGGGGAAGGGGTAGTCAGATTGGGTTTGTTGATGATTGGTGGGACTATCCTGGGATCCAAATGGCTCAAGAGGGGGCCCTTGATTGAAGATGTGCTCAGTTGGAGGCATCGCCACCGGTGAAACCTCAATTGGGTGTAAATAGGCTGGTAATCCCTTTGTAATTGCTATTTTGTTATCTCTTGGCCACAGACCGACGAAAGTGTGAGATGTCATAATAGAGGTTCTAGTCACTGAAAGGTGATGAAATCACAAACACGTGGGTAAAGCGATACAAACTCTACAGAGTATTAAAACTATCATGATAGCCGTGCTCCCGATTATGAGCAACCTGGACCCTCACATGATTAGAGGGAAATTGGAATTTGGGATGGTTTGGTAATGGTTATGGTTAACAATATGGTTATGACTGTGAATTAAATTCTGGTATTGAATATGGTTAATAGTAATGATAAAATCTGTTATATGGATGATGGTAATGGAATATGGACTAGTACTATGTCATTATTTATGGTTTATGATGGGTTTATTCACATACATATAATATATTGCCTTTTCAAATGTTTTAATGTATTTTTCAGCACTTAGCCTTCATTATATTCGTCATTTGAATCAGCTACATGTCATACTTTCCACACTTGCTGAGTACGACATGTACTCACCCTTGCAATTCCCCCACCAACAATTGCAGGTCAGGATTGGGAGTATAACGATGATAATGCGGAGTTCTAGGCCGTGTCTGCTGTCGGCTTTGCCCGTGGTGTTAATTGGAGCTGCACTATCCCTTTGCTTAGTTTGCTTAGCTGCTAGTTTGCTTAATTTGTTTATTTCCGCCGCATTAGTTAAAACTTGTCATTAATAATCATTAGAGCTTGTATTCGAGGATAATATGAATTGTGTAATAAAGTTTGATAATTAATCTTGTGTTGTGGTAATTTTTCATATATCTTTTTGTGATTGCACTCGTGTATGTGTGTTGAACATCCTAGGCACACATATGCGTTCACTTGGTTCATTTTCAGAACCGGGTGTCACAAATTGGTATCAGAGCCACAAGTTGACCGTAGGACACAGTTGTGAGACCTAAGTGTGCTGAATACATTGTCTATGGCGATAAAAGTTTTGAATACTATCAAAACACCCTTATCAACATGGTCCGACTCTAGCTCCAAGCTTCTGCAAGGTCCGACAATAGGTCCAACTTTCTTTGTCTAGGTCCGACTCTAGCTCCGAGCTTCTACAAGGTCCGACAATAGGTCCGACTTTCTTTGTCAAGGTTCGACATGTTTTTGGGAAGCTCCGGTGAGCTTTGTCTTTAGCTCCGACATGTCTTTGTTAAGCTCCGATATGCTTTGCTAGGTCCGACTTATGTTGGTTAGCTCCGACATGTTTTTCTAGCTCCGACTTTTGAGTTGACTAGTTCCGACTAGCTTTGGTAAGCTCCGGCGTTAGGTTGTACTAGCTTTGGTAAGCTCCGGTTAGCTTTGTCAAGGATCAGAGCTTGATCGCAGTGGTTCTGCTTTTATCTTGTAATGATTCATACTTACTTTACAATTATGGAAAGATTGCTTAGTATTCATTTTCTAAGTTTTTGGTGTGTTTTGGTGGTTAAGGCTGATATCATTTTGCTATGGTTTGCAACATGCTTATGTGAGGCGCTCACATAAGATTTTGTAGTTTCGGAACTAACGTGAGTCAAGTCGAGGACTTGTGCTTGAATGTATTGGTTGTTTATTCATGTGCAAGTTTGCTTGAGTTCAAGACATGGCTGGTGACGGGATCCATTGAACTAGTCTTAGGTAGAAGATGAGGTTCAACAACCAAGTTCGGGAGGAATTGTGGTTGAGTTGATCGGGAGTTTGCGTAGCATGTTTGAATCAAGAACAATGCATATGAAGGTATCGTGAAAGTCAATGGAAGATGTTTGCACATGTGTAAGGAGTGCATGGACGTGGCTACATGGTTCCAAGGCATGATGAAGAGATGTGGACATAAAGAATTGTTCAGAAAGGTCCAACCGACTAGGTTATGGACTCAAGTTGCGGCTGAGTCGTGTTTGACTCAAATATGGAAAGATTTGAGTTGGCCATGATAAGATTTCGTGTGGATCAAGAATTTGAGTTGTTTTATGAATGTGGGATACGTTCCTAAGGTGTTTGGAAGTCTTAAAATTGCTTCTATCTGCGTATAGAAGAGTCCTAAGCATTTATGGAAAATTACGATTCGTGATTTGAGTAGGATTAGAGTCCTAGTTGAGATTGGGTTGGCCTAAGGGCTGGTTATATAAGCAAGGGAGGCCAGAGCTCGTGGGAGACGACTTTGGGGTTGTTCCTCTTGTGTTATATTGAATAAAATTCGTTGTTTAAAGGAACTTTTTGCCTTGTTTGTCCGACTTGTTCCAGATAAGTTTTTATCGTCGAGTTTTCTGCACAACACTATCTTTCTTTAGTGGTTTTATCATAACTCGAGTTTTTCAAATCCAATTGACGTGATTCTTTTTGGGTTGTCTTCGCAACTTGATTATCTATCATATGTTAAAATTTCACGGTCATTGGATTTGTGGTTTTTGATCTACACGAGTTTCTTTGAAGTATTACAGATCTGTTTTTTACTCGGTGGAACAGATTAACCTTTGTTCGATCTTTCAATCGTAACTTGAGTTTCTCTCGACATATTTGAGTAATTATTGTTGTGTCGTCTTCGTGACTTGATTCTCTCTTATATTTATCACTTTTTTCATGGTGAAACACGTTTATATTAGTCTCACACACGATTTCTTTTAACATATCGTTTTTCTACCGAAGGGGTTGGGATTTAATTGTTTCCGCTGCGTAAGATTTTTTTTTAAATCTACCATTCACCCCACCCTCTGGTAGATTTTCACGTGCTCTTCGATCCTACAATTGGTATCAGAGCCACAGTGCTCTAATCATTGTGATTTGCACATGTTTTTGACTAATCATCATGGAGAAATACTCTGCCAAACCTTGTGTGTTTGCTGGTATTGATTTTCAGGTTTGGAAGGCACGTATGGAAGCCTTCATCCGGGCTCAAGGCTTCGCAATATGGTAGAAGGTATACAAGACTTACGAAGTGCTGTCAAACAATCAAGTTACATCTACAAATCTGAGAGATGTCGACAACAACAACAACAAGGCTCGTAACTTGATCATACAAGGATTAACTCAAAGCGACTTCAACTGTGTTGCACACCTCCGATCTACATACGATGTGTGGAAAACACATTGTGACTACCACAAAGGATCCAACACGATCAAGGAGGTAAGGCAAGACATGTTAAAGAAAGAATACATGCACTTCGAGATGCAACCCAGTGAGTATATTGATGACCTTTTCGCTCGCTTTAATAAAATTCTCAGCAACTTGCGTAGCGTCAATGTTAATTTTTCAGATGCTGAAAATACTAGACAATTGTTAAGTGCATCAGACATGTCAATTTGGGAGATGAAAGTTACATCCATTCATGAATCTATTATCATGAGTACACTTACTTTAGATGTGCTATATTCCAAGTTAAAAACTCATGAAATTGACATAATATCACGTAAGAACCCCAACAAGTCTATTGCTTTTGTTTCACAACATGACATGCCTAGCTCCCGTCAATCTTCATCTTGTGGTACACTTGCTTTGTTGTGCTCTCTAACCCTTGAACAGATTGAGGAGTTTCCAGAGGAGGAGCTAGCACTTCTCTCTACTAGGTTCTCAAAAGCATTGCAAAATGTGAGAACTAGAAGGAGAGGAAGCTCCGGACCTCAATGCTTCGAATGTGGTAAGATAGGACACTTTCGTACAGATTGTCCTAACCTTTTAGGTTCTACTTCCCGATTAGAAAAACAATCAAGGACGAAGCACTCCTCAACAAATGATAAGAAGAAGAAGGGCTTTATAGGTCGCCAACTGGTGAACAGTTTTATCTCTGCACTCCAGGAACTTGGCTCAAGCGACGTGGACATTGGAAGTGACGAAGATGAAGATGATTTGGCAAACTTGTGCTTCATGGTGGGCAAGTCAAGATCAAACATGGAGGAGGCCGAACACAACAACGACAATGAAGAGGTATGTCCTACTTGCGAAGAAATGTATGATGCTATTTCTCGTGCCACTATTATAGTTAAGAAAAAGGACAAAAAGCTTAGGTATAGTGTTTCTAAAATTGAATCATTAGAATCTAAAATCAACCGTTTAAAACTTTGATTCCTAGTGATGATGCATGTCCCTCGTGTGATTTAATATATGAACAATTGTCCTCATTAAGAAGTGCCAAACCTCCAAACTTGATAAACTTGAGTTAGAAATTGAAAAGAATAGAGAGCTTGCTGCACTTAATGATAAAAACTTGAAAGATGCTAGCTGTTCTACATTTGATTTGCATTGTTCTACTTGTGATGATCTTGATAAGGAACTACAAGATGTTGTGAACGAAATTTCTATATTGAACAATGCTTTACGTTCTCATGAAGTTAATTTTTGTTCCAATTGCAAATTAAAAGGAAAAACTTCATGTGAAAATTGCCTTGATCTGTCCAATAAACTTGATAGCGTGCATAGGACATTAGATCAGTTTTGTAATGGGAATAAGAACCTAAACTTGATGTTAAATTCTTCCAAGTCTTGCAATGATAAAATTGGTTTAGGTTTTGATTCTCATGCTCATGCTAAGGCACATCCACCTAAAATTGTAAAGTCATTAGGAAGTAGTTTGATTCAAACAGTTCCTAAACAAGAAGAAGTGGTTCTCAAATCTGCAGGAGTGTTGTCTCATTCGGTTTCAAATAAAAATGTTGCTTGCTCATCTAGACATGAACACAAAGTTAAATTTCATTATACCTACTGTGGTAGAGATGGTCATGTCATAGATTTTTGTTATATACTAGCTAAACAACAGAAAAAGGAAAGAATGATTGCTAGATCTTATAACTTTCATGCAAAATTTGCTGCACTTGCTAAACCGAATGATAGGAACATGAAATCTGCTGTAATGAGTCGAAGACATGCAAAGTTTGCTCCCAAACATACTGTTTTTTGTGCTACACATATAACATCTCATAGGAAAGCAGTTGGGTACAAAAATCCTCAAGCTTTGGCTCAAAAACCTGCTATTTTATCTCAGTTTCCGCGTGTTATTCCTGCTGGACGCCGTGTGACTCAGTACTGGATTCCTAAATGCCTTTTGACTAACCCCAATATTGAGTCATCGACGTATTGTGCTTCTATGTAGGTTACACGCTTGAGGAAGGAGAATATTTGGATTGTGTATTCAGGTTGCTCACGCCACATGACCGGTAACAAAGAATGGTTCTCCTTTCTCTCTTTTGTGTCACGTGTAGAGAATGTTACTTTTGCCGATAATTCTTCAACTCCTATAATTGCCAAGGGTTCGGTTAGAGTAAATAATCACTACACTTTGAAGGATGTGGCACTTGTTAAAATTTTGAAATACAACTTGCTTTCTGTTTCACAACTGCTAGATGAAAATTTGGAATTTATTTTCACTAAAAATTGCTGCGAAGTTGTAAATTCAAACAGTGAGCTTATTTTTAACATGTCTCGGTTTGGAAGAGTTTTTAAATCTGATTTTGATATGTCTTCCTCTAAGCATAGGTGTCTAGTTGCTAATGATTCAAAAGACCTATATTTTTGGCATCGTAGACTTGGTCACATAGGCTTTGATCATCTAACGCGTGTTAGTGCTCTTGATCGCATACGTGGCTGCCTAAGCTTAAAGGGGACAAAGAAATTGTGTGCTCTACATGTAGACATGCTAAGATAGTTGCAGGTTCACATATTCCTCTCACAATGATCATGACAACGGAACCGTGTCAACTTTTGCACCTTGACACCGTAGGACCTTCACGCGTTCAATCCTTCAGAGGTAAATGGTATGTTCTTGTGATTGTTGATGATTATTCTAGATATTCTTGGGTTTACTTTATGGCATCTAAGAATGAAACTTTTAGACACTTTAGAACTTTATTTCTTAGATTATCGATTGATCACCCATGATCTTTAAAAGCAATTAGAAGTGATAACAGAACCGAATTTAAAAATCAATCTTTTGATCACTTTTGTACTGAAAATAGAATAGATCATCAATTTTCTTCACCATATGTACCTCAACAAAACGGTGTTGTAGAAAGAAAGAACAAAACCTTAGTTGAGATGACTAGGAATATGCTTGATGAATATCAAACTCCTAGGAAATTTTGAGCTGATGCGATTGCAACTGCTTGTTATGTCTCAAATCGTGTTTTCTTGCGCGCTAAGCTAGGTAAAACACCATATGAGCTCCGGTTTGGACATAGGCCTAGTGTTACACACTTTCGGGTCTTTGGTTGCAAATGCTTTGTTAAGAAACATGGTAATCTTGATAAATTTGAACCTAGATCTGTTGATGACATGTTTCTTGGTTATCCGTCTCATACTAGAGGCTACCGTGTGCTTTTACTTGACACTAACAAAATTGTGGAGACTTGTGAGGTGTCTTTTGATGAAGCTAGCTCAGGTACTAGCTCAAACATTGCAGGTCCAGATCCATATCCGCAAGGGGAGAGCATTTTCGTTGAAGATGAGGAAGAGGTGGAGCTGCTGCCCGAAAATTCAGCAGCTAATGACATTGTTCCAGCTCCTGATTTTGATTCACAGCCAGCACCGACGACCACTATTGCTGGTCCAGATCCTCCTCAAGTCACAAGCTCATCGATTTTTGATGAACATGAAGAAGAAGAAGCTTGTGAAGTGTCCAGTCCCCTCTGGGATCTTAAAAGTCATCCTCCACAACAAATTATTGGAAGCTTGCACGAACGAGTCAAACAGTCTAGGTTTTTCGATCCAAACTCTCATGCTCATTCTACTTTTGTTGCTTCTTTTGAACCCAAAGATATATCACAAGCACTCACTAATGAATCTAGGATTATTACCATGCAAGAAGAGTTAGAAAAATTTGAAAGAAATAATATTTGGAAACTTGTACCTCCACCTCAAGGTCACACTTTAATTGGAACTAAATGGGTGTTTAAAAATAAACAAAATGATGATGGGGTTGTGGTTAGGAATAAGGCTAGGTTGGTTGCTCAAGGTTTCACCCAAGTTGAAGGTCTAGATTTTGATGAAACTTTTGCTCCTATTGCTAGATTAGAAGCCATAAGAATTTTGGTATCTTTTGCTGCATATAAAGGTTTTAAGCTTTATCAAATGGATGTTTAAAGTGCTTTTATTAATGGCTACATACATGAGGAGGTTTATGTCAAACAACCACAGGGTTTTGAAAATTCAGATTTTCCTAATCATGTTTACAAACTGTCCAAAGCCTTGAACAGTCTCAAACAAGCCCCTAGAGCATGGTATGATAGGTTAAAAACATTGTTACTTGAAATGGGGTTTACCATGGGCAAGGTTGATAAAACTCTTTTTGTGCTTAAGCATGGCAATGACTCATTATTCGTTCAAGTGTATGTGGATGATATTATCTTTGGTTGTGCTTCTCGTGATCTTGTGTCCAAGTTTTCAGCTATGACGAGTTCAGAATTTGAGATGAGTATGATGGGAGAACTCACATACTTTTTGGGGCTGCAAATCAAGCAAACCAAGGAGGGTACCTTTGTGCATCAAACGAAGTATACAAAAGACCTTCTAAGGCGCTTCAACATGGACAAAAGCAAGCCTCTTAGGACACCAATGGGAACAGCAATAACACTTGAACTTGATGAAGATGGTGAACCCGTGGATCAAAAAGAATATAGAAGCATGATTGGATCACTTTTGTACCTCACGGCATCAAGACCGAACATACAATTTAGCGTATGTCTTTGTGCACGGTTTCAAGCTTCCCCACGTGCTTCACATCGTCAAGCCATTAAAAGGATTCTCAGGTACTTACATGGAACTCAAGAATTTTAAATTTTTCTTCCATCTTCCTCAACCATAACTTTGAAAGCTTTTTTGGATGATTTTGGGGGTTGTAGGATTGATAGGAAAAGTACTTCGGGTGCTTGTCATTTTCTTGGTAATTCACTTGTTGCTTGGTCCTCTAGAAAACAAAACTCTGTTGCACAATCCACAGCTGAATCTGAATATGTAGCCGTTGCTAGTGCTTGCTCACAAATTCTTTGGATTGTTCAAACACTTAAGGACTATGGGGTTGATCTAGATAGTGTTCCACTGTTTTGTGATAACACTAGTGCCATTTGCATTGTTAAAAACCCCATGCAACATTCTAGAACTAAGCACATTGGCATTAGGTATCACTTTCTCCGTGATAATGTTGAAGAAGGAAACATTGTGCTTTACCATGTAGATACCGAACAACAATTGGCTGACATTTTTACAAAACCTTTGGATTTCACTCGTTTTTGTTTCACTCGTAGTGAAATAGGGGTTATGCATCCTCATGGCTTACATTGAGGGGGAGTTTTGAAATTTGAGAAGTCTATGTGTGAATCTGAAATTAAAATAATATGAACATAGTATTTCATACATATATGACTTTGTGATTCCTTTTCATGCTGAAAGTTCTTACTACATTACTCTTGTTATACATTTTGTAGTTTTTGCTATGTCTAGTAATTGGAATAATTACTTACACTAAATCTGGTCATAGTCGAAGTTTCTTGCTGTTTTGAACTTGTTGCATGCTCACAAGTGCTTTTAATAATGAAAAATTAATCAATCAACTATTCACATGTTGAGCTTTTATGATCAAATAAAAATGCAAAAAGATCAAGAGAATATGCATGCATCGCACTTCTTCTTTTGAGATGGCTTATCATTGCACTTAGATATAAACTTGGAAGAAGTTGTGTATGACTAAAATCATGTCCTTATGTTTCTGATTGTCAAATCACATAGGCTTGGCTTAGTTGGTTAGAATAAGCCAGATGTGCATATAATCTCTTGCAAATATCATTTATGCTTTGAAATAATAAAATGCAGCAACAAGTGTCATGCTTTCAGGTTTTTGAAATAGTTAAGTTTGTGAGATCATGACTGTCTTAAATTGAAAATTACACTTGATCTCTAGCATGGCTTACACTACTATATGTATCTCATTGATGTGATAGTGTAAGTTACTTGATAGTATGACTTGGATGAGTTTTGTTTTATATGTATATGTTATAATATGCTCATAACAATTGAAATTTCTCTTTTGAACCTTGTTGAATACATTGTCAAAGGGGGAGAGATAATAGATAATATGTGAATTTTTAAAGATAAGTATGCAAGGGGGAGAAATTGATTACACATTGCACATATTCACAATTGTTTTGGCACGATTCTTCTCAGGGGGAGAATTTCTTTTTCTCATTTTATTTCTGTTTTACAAAGGGGGAGAAATTGTTTTTAAAACTTCTAATGTGAATAAGCCAATATTCGGATCTTAAGTGGTGTTGCCAATGCATTCATCAAGGGGGAGATTGTGAGACCTAGGTGTGCTGAATACATTGGCTATGGCGATAAAAGTTTTGAATACTACCAAAACACCCTTATCATCAAGGTCCGACTCTAGCTTCGAGCTTTTGCAAGGTCCGACAATAGGTCTGACTTTCTTTGTTTAGGTCCGACTCTAGCTCCGAGCTTCTACAAGGTCCGACAATAGGTTCGACTTGCTTTGTCAAGGTTTGACATGTTTTTTGGGAAGATCCGGTGAGCTTTGTCTTTAGCTCCAGCATGTCTTTGTTAAGCTCCGATATGCTTTTCTAGGTCCGACTTATGTTGGTTAGCTCCGACATGTTTTTCTAGCTCTGGCTTTTGATTTGACTAGTTCTGACTAGATTTGGTAAGCTCCGGCGTTAGGTTGTACTAGCTTTGGTAAAGCTCCAACGTTAGCTCCGGTTAGCTTTGTCAAGGTTCGGAGTTTGATCGCAGTGGTTCTGCTTTTATCTTGCAATGATTCGTACTTGCTTTACATTGATAGAAAGATTGCATAGTATTCATTTGCTATTTTTTGGTGTGTTTTGGTGGTTAAGGCTGATATCATTTTGCTATGGTTTGCAACATGCTTATGTGAGGTGCTCACGTAAGATGTTGTAGTTTCAGAACTAACATGAGTCAAGTCGAGGAATTGTGCTCGAATGTATTGGTTTTTTACTCATGTGCAGGTGTTGCTTGAGATCAAGACATGGCTGGTGACGGGATCCATTGAACTAGTCTTAGGGAGAAGATGAGGTTCAACAACCAAGTTTGGGGGGAATTGTGGTTGAGTTGATCGGTAGGTTGCGCAACATGTTTGAATCAAGAACAATGCATATGAAGGTATTGTGGACGTCATTGGAAGATGTTTGCACGTGTGTAAGGAGTGCATGGACATGGCTACATGGTTCCGAGGCGTGATGAATAGATGTGGACGTAAAGAATTGGTCGGAAAGGTCCAACCGACTAGGTTATGGACTCAAGCTGCGACTGAGTCGTGTTTGACTCAAATATGGAAATATTTGAGTTGGTTATGATAATATTTCGTGTGGGTCACAAATTTGAGTTGTTTTAGGAATGTGGGATACGTTCCTAAGGTGTTTGGAAGTCTTAAGATTGCTTCTATCTGCGTATAGAAGAGTCCTAAGCAGTTATGGAAAGTTTCAATTCGTGATTTGAGTAGGATTAGAGTCCTAGTTGAGATTGGGTTGGCCTAAGGGCGGGTTATATAAGCAAGGGAGGCCAGAGCTCATGGGAGACGACTTTGGGGCTGTTACTCTTGTGTTCTATTGAATAAAATTCGTAAAGGAACTTTTGTGCCTTGTTCGTCCGACTTGTTCCAGACAAGTTTTTCTCGTCGAGTTTTCTGCACAGCACTACCTTTCTTCGGTGGTTTTATCATAATTCGAGTTTTACAAATCCAATTGATGTGGTTATTTTTGGGTTGTCTTTAAAACTTGATTATCTATCACCTGTTAAAATTTCACGGTCATTGGATTTGTGGTTTTTGATCTACACGAGTTTTTTTGCAGTATTACAGATCTGTTTTTTACTCGGTAGAACAGATTGACCTTTGTTCGATCTTTCGATCGTAACTTGAGTTCTTGACGGATTTGAGTAATTCTTGTTGTGTCGTCTTCGTGACTTGATTCTCTCTGATATCTATCACTTTTTTCATTGTGAAACACATTTAGATTAGTCTCACACACGATTTCTTTAACATATTGTTTTTCTACCAAAGGGGTTGGGATTTAATTATTTCCGCCGCGTAAGATTTTTTTTACATCTACCATTCACCCCCTCTGGTAGCTTTTCACGTGCTCTTCGATCCTACAGCAGCCTAGATAGAATGGACACTTTAGGGCACATAGGAACAATTAGGAATCGATGTGTTTTTGCTTGGTGTGTTGTTTGCTATATATTGGTTGCTTGTGTGCTTAATAGAGGATTTTGGGATACTTTAGCATTGCCATGTCCACATAGGCTAGTGTAGTTAGTTTCTTAGTTTCATATCCCTTGATGCACATAACTGGGGGTGTTTCTAAATTCTTATCTCTTACTTTTCTTCAGATGGTGAGGACTCGCAACCAGAGGGATGGCAATGATGATGAGGAGAACAATGGAGCACCTCAGAACCACAATGGACAAGGACCTGCTCATGGAGCTATCAACATTGAACAACTTTTGGCTATGCAAAACCAGCTCATGCAGACCATGGTACAAACTATGTGACAGCTGCAGGCTGGTAACATCAACAATCATCCCCACATGCCTCCACCGCCACCCCCACCTCCTCATAACCAGTTGGGAGAGTTTATGAGGACTAGGCCGCCAACTTTTGCTGACCCTATGGATGCTGATGATTGGCTCAAGTCCGTGGAGAACAAACTTGCTATTGTTCAATGCAGTGACCGAGAGAAGGTGCTATTTTCGTCTCATCAACTTGTTAGAGCAGCTGCGGATTGGTGGGATTTGCTATGCTATGCTCATGAGAACCAAGAGAGAATTACTTGGGCTGAATTCAAGGAGAGCTTCCATTCTCATTATGTGCCGGAAGGTGTTATGATCTTGAAGAGGCAATAATTTGAGAACATAAGGCAAGGAAGGTCAAGCGTGAGTGAATATCTCAATAAATTCACTCAACTTTCAAGGTATGCACCTGAGGATGTAAGCCGGGACAACCGGAAGAAATATTTGTTCATGAGAGGCTTGAACAATGAAATCCAAGTGCAATTGCTGAATTGTGATTATGCTAACTTCCAAAAGCTTGTGGACAAAGCAATCATTGTGGAGAATAAGGTCCGTGAGATGGAGCAAGACAATAAGAGGGAGGCACCATATCAAGGACAACAACAAGGAAGTAATGTGCTCCCTCGCTTTGCGCCACCAAATGCGCCATATTACAGCTCCTCTGCTCCTGTACAGCGCCGTGGTTATGCACCGCACCCAACTCAGTTTGTGCAGCAGCGCCCTGTTATGCAAGCACCTAGGCCTCTAATGCCTTTTGCACCTCATGCTAATTTTCATGGTGCAAATGTTTAGAACCAAGCTCGTCCCAATAATTCTGGTGCAGCAAAAAAGTGCTATACTTGTGGAGAATCTAGACACTTTGCGCATCAATGTCCTAAGTCAGGCCTTGGTCAAGGAAGCAATGCTGAAAGACAGAACCCAAGACCCAATAGAGGATAGCCGCAAGGGAATCATGGACAACAGAATTTCGCTCGCGGCAACGTGAACCATGTATTTACGGAGGATGTTCAACAAGGGGATGACGTGGTGATTGGTATGTTTCTCACAAACTCCAACCGGACAACTATGTTATTTGATTCTAGAGCATCGCATTCATTCATTGCATCAAAATATGTTGCCAAGTATAGTTTGCCTATCTCTCATATGAAGTTTACTCTTTTGGTTAAGTCTCCTAGAGGGGAGATGAGGACAAATATAGTATGTACAAAAGTAAGCCTTAGAATAAGGGGGTAGACTTCTTCGCCAACCTCATTGTTTTGAATTCTCAAGGATTGGACATTATACTTGGTATCGACAGGTTGAGGAAGCACAATGGAGTCATTGAATGTGCCACGAAGATGGCTAAGTTGACCAAGGAGGAAGGGATCACCATAGAATTTGAAGCATCTCAACATGCACCGAAGCAATTGGAGCTGAACCACATGGACGATGCCGCAATTGAGGAGATTCCGGTGGTGTGTGATTTTTTTGATGTATTCCCAGATGAATTGCCAGGTATGCCACCTGATTGCGACATTGAATTTGTTATTGAACTAATACCTGGAATTGCACCTATAGCTAGGAGGCCCTATAGGATGCCTCCTAAGGAATTAGCAGAGCTCAAGAAGCAAATTCAAGAGCAACTAGAGAAGGGTTTTATTCGCCCAAGCTCTTCACCTTGGGGAGCGCCCGTGCTGTTTGTGGACAAGATGGATGGATCCCAAAGGATGTGTGTGGATTACCGAGCTCTCAACGAGGTGACCATTAAAAACAAGTACACCTTACCACGCATAGAAGACTTGTTTGATCAGATGAAGGGTGCTTGTGTTTTCTCCAAGATTGATTTGAGGTCAGAATACTTTCAAATGAAGATTAGACCATCGGATATACCCAAGACAGCTTTTCGGACACAGTATGGATCCTATGAGTATATTGTGATGTCCTTTGGATTGACAAATGTGCCTGCCTACTTTATGTACCTCATGAATAAGGTCATCATGGAGTACTTGGATAAGTTCGTTGTGGTGTTCATTAATGATATAATGATCTACTCGAAGGATGAGAAGGAACATGAGGAACACTTGAGGCTTACGTTGCAGAAATTGAGGGAGCATCAATTGTATACCAAGTTCAACAAGTGTCAATTTTTGTTAAGAGAAGTGTCATTTTTGGGTCATATCATCTCGGGAGGAGGAGTATTGGTTGACCCTGGAAAAGTGAGGGGCGTATTGAAATGGGAGCCACCGCATAGCGTAAAGGAAATAAGGAGTTTTCTTGGGATGGCTGGATATTACCATCGATTCATCAAGGACTTTTCCAAGATAGCCAAGCCAATGCCAGAGTTGCTAATGAAGGGGAAAGTGTTGCAATAGACCCAAGCTTGTCAAGAAAGTTTTGAGGAGTTGAAGAAAAGGTTAACAACAGTCTCAGTTTTGATACTGCCGGATGTGAGCAAAAGTTTTGATATCTATTGCGATGCATCAAGAGAAGGACTTGGATGTGTATTGATGCAAGAAGATCAAGTGATATCCTATGCATCGAGACAATTGAAGAAACATGAGCAGAATTATCCAACACATGACTTGGAACTTGCAGTCGTGGTACATGCATTGAAGATATGAAGACACTACATTATTGGTCATAGGTGTGAAATTTACATGGATCATAAGAGTCTCAAGTACATATTCACACAAACGGACCTGAATTTGAGGCAATGAAGTGGTTGGATCTCATCAAAGATTATGATGTGGGAATCAACTATCACCTGGGAAAAGCCAATGTAGTGGCCGACGCCTTGAGCTGGAAAGGAGTAAGTCATCAACTCGCAGTTCGAGAATTGCCATCTGAGTTATGTAAGGAGTTTAAATGGTTGAATCTTAGATTTATAAATGAGATGGAGATGATGGAGTTAAATCCAACTTTGGAGCAAGAAATTCGAGAGGGTCAAACGGAGGATGAGGAAATCCAATAAATTAGGGAAAGGACCCAAGAGGGGAGAGAATTCAGATTTGATGAGGACGACCATGGTACTCTTTGGCTTGGTAAGAGGATTGTCGTGTCTAATGTGAAGCATATTTGGGAGACCATAATACAGAAGGCACATGACTCACCTTACTCCAGTCACCCCGGTTGTACGAAGATGTACAAGGACTTGAAGACTTGTTATTGGTAGGCTAGCATGAAAAAGGACATAGCTGAATATGTAGCATTGTGTGATGTGTGCCAACGGGTGAAGGCAGAACACCAAAGGCGAGCTGGACTATTGCAACAATTGAAGATTCTAGAGTGGATGTGGGAAGAAATTGGTATGGACTTCATAGTTGGATTACCGCAAACCCAGTCCGGTTACGATTCAATATGGGCTATTGTGGATCGTTTGACCAAGTCAGCTCACTTTATTCCCGTCAAGACCACTTTTAATGGAGACAAGTTGGCAGAACTGTATATGGGGATAATAGTGTGTTTGCATGGAGTTCCAAACAAGATAGTATCGGATAGAGGCTCCCAATTTACCTCCAGCTTTTGGCAAAGGCTGCATGAAGCATTGGGAACAAGGTTGAATTTCAGCTCAGCACATCACCCTCAAATGGATGGACAAACTGAAAGGGCCAATCAGATTTTATAGGATATGTTAAGAGCTTGTGCTTTGAAGCATGGAAGAAGTTGGGACAAGAGCTTTCCATATGCGGAATTCTCATACAACAATAGTTACCAAGCAAGTTTTAAGATGTCACCTTATGAAGCACTAAATGGAAGGAAGTGTAAGACACCCTTGTTTTGGAATGAGACAGGGGAGAATCAAGTATTTGGCCCTGACATGTTGCAAGAAGCTGAAAAACAAGTTCAGATCATACGTGAGAACCTGAGGGCTTCTCAATCAAGGAAAAAAGTCTATGCGGACAATAGGAGAAGAAAACAAGCCTTTGAAGTGGGAGACTTCGTTTACCTCAAGGTGTCGCCAATGAGAGGTCATAAGAGGTTTAACATAAGAGGCAAGTTAGCACCTCGATACATTGGACCATTCAAGATTATGGACAAATGGGGAGAAATAGCATATAAGTTGGAGATGCCAGCTCACCTAGCAGATGTCCATGATGTCTTTCATGTTTCCTAGCTCAAGAAGTGTTTAAGGGTACCGGAAGAACAAGTGTCAATGGAAGAATTGGAATTAGAGGCAGATTTGACTTATGTTGAGCAACCGGTCAAGATCTTGGAAACCAAGGAGAGGGTCGCAAGGAACAAGGTGATTCGATGGTGTAAACTGCAATGGAAGCATCACACCGAATCAGAGGCAACATGGGAGTTGGAGGATGATCTTTAGAAGGATTTTCCCTATCTTTTCTCTTCCGCGTCGAATCTCGAGGGTGAGATTCATTTTAAGGGGGGGTAGGTTTGTAACACCCTCATTTTCATGCATCATGTCCTGCATCCATCCTTAAATATGTTTAACATTAAGCAACATAAAAAGGAACAAGTTTAAAATGAATTTAGAGCAAAACCGAACTTAACAATTCTGGGAAGTGCAGACTAGTCCGATTTTGGTGCGGACTAGTTCGATTTCTCTCTGACTTCCATCAGACATGTCTGTTTTGCTGCAGACTAGTCTGTTTTTTGCCTCTGGACATTTTCGGACTTGTCCGGCCCATAGCGGACTTGTCCGGCCCATAGTGGACTAGTCCGGTATCCCAAATTGCTTGAAATTTTGCTAAGACCCTGGACTTGTTCGGACTAGTCTGGTATTCCAGCGGACTTGTCCGTTTTTCCCCTCTGACTAACTGTTTTTCCCCTCTGGATAAGTTCGGACTTGTTCAATGTCCGGTCCGGACTTGTCTGATATCTCTTAGTCCAACTTCGGACTAGTCTGGCCCTTTTGCGGACTTGTCCGATAAATTGCGACTCCGAGTTGATCTTTTATTTCACGACTCGTTTCTTGGGTTTTACATTAAGTGGACCTAGAGATGTCGTGCCTAACTCTTTTAGAGCCCATGTGAGACTCTAAACCGACCCCTACACATGTCAAACTCAGAATCCATCCAACCCTAGCCCTCCACCTCTATATAAACAACCCCACCCCTTGACTTGACATCTATTTGTCACTTTTCAACCACACCCAAACCCTAGCTCGTGAATAGCCACCACCAAGGAGGGAGAAGGAGATCTAGAGCAAGAAGAAGAAAAGGAGGAAATGAAATAGGGTCAAGATCTCCATCAAGTTTCGTTCTACATCACCAATTCATCTCCAAGTTCTTCATCAACCCTAAATCGTCAAGATCCAAGTGTTGCCTCCAATACCCTCGATTCTTTGGAGTCTTTGACACCTGGTATACCTTCTACTTCCTCTTCCTTACGTGAATTCAACCCCAAATCTCTAAATTCACGTCGATCTAGAAAACCCTAGTTCGCTATTTCTGCGAAGTGCGGACTAGTCCGGTCCCTAGCGGACTAGTCCGATTTTCCTGGTTAAATTGTGTTGAATTAATTCTAAAATTAGATCGAATTAAATCCAAACATGTATAAACTTGTTAGAAGCTATTAGAACTAGTTAGTAAATATTAAAAACAATTCATTAACAAGTTCCACCTTGCATTTGCATTAATCATGCATGTCATGTCATATTGAGTAATATTTGTGCACTCTTTGATTGTGTTTGTTGTCTTGTATGTTTATTGTGCGGATTAGACGGATTTGCGCTAGAGAGTTCCACGGAGGATCTCCAGCACCAAGAGTTTGAAGGCTTTGATTCCAATCAATCCCAAGAGCAAGGCAAATGTCCTTGAACATATTGATCCTGTTTTGACAATAAATGTTTTGTTTGCAAAATTGCATGCTTCTGTCAATTTGATGGGAAATACTATGATAGGAAGTTTACTAGTTTTGTTTAACCACCCTTGCCACCTGGAATTCATGGTAGAGAGTCGGGAAGGGCTTTTTACCCTTTTTGCTTCGCTTAATTAATTGGGATAGGAAAAAAACTATACCACTTAACTTAATTATGCATTTATGACATTATGGTTGACATGAACTGGTTAATATAATATAGTAATGGGTGATCTAAGCAAGACTGGTATGTGGATGGGTTGGATGTTATGGTGGTTTGCTTGCTTTAGATCTAAGGATCGATTCGTAGAGCGACCATCTAGGACTTAAAGAGCCACCACGAGGCCAAGTATGGGTGCGGCGTAGCTGATTAATTAGGGCTCTGCCAGTGCTGTTCGGACCATTAAGGATGCTCGGGGAAGGGGTAGTCGAATTGTGTTTGTTGATGATTGGTGAGACTATCGTGGGATCTGAATGGCTCAAGAGGGGGCCCTTGGTTGAAGATGTGCTCAGTTGGAGGCATCGCCACCGGTGAAACCTCATGGGGTCTAAATAGGCTAGTAATCCCTTTGTAAAGGCTATTTTGTTATCTCTTAGCCACACGCCGATGGAAGTGTGAGATGGCATAGTAGAGGTTCTAGTCACTGAAAGGTGATGACATCACAAACACGTGGGTAAAGCGGTACAAACTCTGCAGAGTATTAAAACTATCATGATAGCCATGCTCCCGGTTATGAGCAACCTGGATCCTCACATGATTAGAAGGAAATTGGAATTTGGGATGGTTTGGTAATGGTTATGGTTAATAATATGGTTATGACTAGTTATGAATTAAATTCTGGTATTCAATATGGTTGGTGGTAATGAGAAAATCTGGTATATGGATGATGGTAATGGAATATGGACTAGTACAATGTCATTAGGTTTATGATGGGTATATTCACATACATATAATATATTGATTTTTCAAATGTTTTAATGTACTTTACAACACTTAGCCTTTATTATATTCGTCATTTGAATCAGCTACATGTCATACTTTCCACACTTGCTGAGTATGACATGTACTCACCCTTGCAATTCTCCCACCAACAGTTACAGGTCAGGATTGGGAGTATAATGATGATAATGCAGAGTTCTAGGCCGTGTCTGCTATCAGCTTTGCCTGTGGTGTTAATTGGAGCTGCGATATCCCTTTGCTTAGTTTGCTTAATTAGTTTATTTCTGCTGCATTAGTTCAAACTTGTCATTAATAATAGTTAGAGCTTGTATTCGAGGATAATATGAATTGTGTAATAAAATTTGGTAATTAATCTTGTGTTGTGGTAATTTTCCATATATCCTTTTGTGATTGTACTCGTGTATGTATGTTGAACGTCCTGGGCACACATATGCGTTCACTTGGTTCATTTTTGGGACCGGGTGTCACAACATGAGAAGGTTCCTCGCTAGGGTTGAGGACGCTTTCACTGGTACCTCGTCGACCCAGAGCAGACGCTCTCAGCTGATGAGTCACGTTCTGACCGGCACTTGGACTTCGTCACAACAACGATAGAGGTAAATTTCACTAGTATTTTACAAATTCTTAAAATCCAATTTCTAATTAAACTTACTTATGAATTATTTGAATTTTGCAGTCCGACTCACCGTTTGACTCAAACGCTAGGACGCTAGTTGATCCTAGCCACCCTTCGGCTAGCCAGCCCTCGGCTGGTGAGCCCTCGACTGCGCATCACTCTGGCTCGGCTGGTGACAAGTCTTCCTGGTCACCATACATGGTGCTCGAGCAGAGGCGACGGACGAGAATGACTCACTTTGTTGATCCTCCTTCTATCCTTCACAGAGGATCGTGGCTCGACTGGTTGGAGACGTGTAATAAAATCATAATGTTGAATTCTGGTTTCTTTTGATTACTTATGTAATGAATCAATAAATATCTTGCAGCGCTTGGTATGACGCGTGTTTCACCGGTGACAAACACCACAGACCGGTGAACGGTGTCCTCGGGTCCTTAGTGCGTATGCATTATACCGGGGTCATCAACGGGTTGCCCGCTACTTCGTGGGAAGACTACTCTCGCGCCCCTCACCGGGAGCAGCGCAACATTCAGGAGGTTGTATGGGCCGATTTTATGATAAGTACGTTAAATAAAATTTCTAAGTTTCAACTCTTAAAATCTTTTGAATTATTAATGAATATCTCTTCAATATATTATTTATTATAAGAAAGGTATATTTTAGAGGACTCGGACGACCCTCGCATGCTTGAGCATGCGAGCAGAGTGTTTCACATCATAGCTGGGAAGACGGTTCAACAATCTTTGTCGAACGCTCGTACTCAAGTGATTAACGAGTATTTGAAGGCAAACCAGCACGACGTGTGACACTTCCGGTAGGAGAGCGAGAGGCACCTGACGGAGGAGGAGTACGCGCAAGTACGTTAGCTGTAGTAAATATTATTTCTGATAATTTTGTTAACGGTATTTTAACGGCCAACAAATATGTGCAGGGTCACGTGAGCTGGATGAAGGGTCGGTCCGATGCATACCGGGCCCTTTGCAGGTACTGGGCTAGCGATGAGTTCAAAGCTAAGTCCAACAGGACTCGGTAGTGTAGAGCGGTCGACGGGAAGCACACCCACGGCCAAGATAACCACTTGCGTTTAGCTAAACACATGGTAAGTGTGTCTAACTTATGTTTATATATTAATAAAATATTGTTCGTACTAACACATATTGACAGGAGCGCGAGACGGGGATGTCATTGACCCCTGCTCAGGTCTGGAAGAGAGGTCACAGGGACCCTTCTCAGCCTGAGAGGTGCAGTTAGGTCGCAGTGGAGCGGCTCGTATGTTTACAAATCATTCATACTAATTCTAACTATATGGATTGTTGAACTTACACGGTTTTCTTGTTTTTCACGCTAGGTACGGGGAGGAGGCTCTAAGGATACACGACCTAGGTTTTGATTGGGAAAAATGAACCAATCGATCCTAGCCGCGTACGCAAGCGGAGGTGGCAAACCGATGTAAGGTGAGTTGGTAATTTGTTTTATCATTTTCAATTCAAGATATTTCAATTCCATATTACTGATTCTTTTTGTTTTGTGGGCTTGCCATATTCGACGGAGTTGTCAACTCAGGGGCGACATGACCTTCGAGAGACAGCTCTGCACAGGCTTTGTCGACATGCCTCAGTTGTCATGTCTCGCAAGTGGAGACTCACGCCCGTCGATTTGAGGAGAGCTGCGAGCAGCAGGAGGCGCAGAGGACGGCGATGGAGACGTAGAGGGTGGCAATGGGGGCCACCATCTCCTACCAGCAAGCCTGCATGGCGCAGATGCGGGAGGCGATGGAGGCACAAAGGCGGGCTATTGAGGTAAGTTAAAGTAATTTAAATTCATCGCATTCTTAATAATATGTAATAAACTGTAATGTTTGCAACGACAGGCCCGATTTTAAACCCAAGGAGTCCAGGGATTGCAGCTCGACCTACCGCCGTCATCGCCACCGCCACTAGTGCAGCCACCGCCGCCGGTGCACACTTCTTCTTCGGCTTTTCAGATCATGAAAAATATTCTTACTTAGTCTTAATTCATCAAACATAGGCAAATCTAATTCAACTTAGCTATTCTAGTATTCCTTAGTCTTAATTAATTAAACATAGCCAAATATAACTCAAATTAGCTAAAGTAAGCTCAATATGATCAATTGTAGCTTCTTTAATCAATTCTAGTCAAAAGCGAAGTTTCAAACTAATAAACATGTCTAACATTGCAGGGATTGGCGACGGAGGCTCAAACTCTGTTGCCCTCGATACTGGCGCCTGGAGTGACGCGTGGCGACGACTTCCAAGGCTTCGGAGGTCATAGAGGGGCTAGTGTATAGCCCCTTTTGTTTGTTTTGTTAGTTTGTGATGTGATACGAGACACTTGTGTAATGATGTGGTGACTTTATGTTATGTGATGCTTATTTGCTGCTGTAATATCTGTTGTTTCTGTGCTGCTGTTTGTTGTGTTTCTGGCCATCGAGTCAGGCAGCATTTTCTTTTTTAAAAAAAAATTAAAAATCTTATTTCTGAAGCCTTTTATACAGCTGCGTCGTAAATAAACCTTAATTATTTACCACGATCAGGGCAGGCCGTCGCAAACAAAAATAAATAAATGCGATGGCCAGGTCATGTCATTGCAAATAAAGCCCTTAATTGCGACGACTAGGGCAGACTGTCACAAGTTAATGGGCCCAGCCCATCCGCCAGGCCCATGCCCTTATTTGCGACGGCCACGGTCCACCATCGCAAATTACGTTATTTGCGACAAAAAACGAGCGATGGTAAAAAAAAACATCGCAAATAAGGAAAACCGCCACAAATAGCTTATTTACGACACTTTTATGCTTATTTGCAGTAGTTTTGGACGCTGCAAATCGTCAAGATTACTGTAGTGGTAGGTTGCTAATGAAAGCTAAGGATATGTTTAATGCTTAGTGCTTAAACCACTATCAACCTTTCCTTTTGATTGTCCTTCATGTCATTTATTTCCCACACTTGTTGAGTACTCTATGTACTCATGCGCTTGTCATTATTTTTCATAAATGCTGCTCAGTGAGAAGAAGATCAAATGATGATAAGTGCAAATTGAAGATGATGCATTAAAGGTCGCATTGCTGCCAGTTGATTTGCCTGCGGTTGCCCTATAGTTTTTCTCGTCTGCTGCTATTCACAACTCTCTTTAAAGGTATAAATATTGTTTGTATTTGATATAGAATTGTTTATCACTATTAGTCATACATATATGGCAAAACTGATCCTGGCATACACGTAGTTTGCAGCTGGTTTTATTCTTAATAAAACCAAGACATGACATATGTGCCTGGAGGACCTGGAGCTGTCGGACTACCTTGTCACCCTTCTCGTGGAGCTCGCAAAGGAGGCTGCCACGGAGGTTCCGCTATAGTAACAGCCGCCTGCACCAGCGCGAGGTGGAGGCAGAGTTCCATGTTTCACATTTATCTAGTTCAGCGGATCGATTAGATGCTCTACTATATGATTTGAAATATTATTTATTATTATATGTTCTACACAAAAAATATCATGTGTACTCTACGTCTATACACATAAACTCTCTTCGTCAATCGAGCAGCACACCACCACCCCCACAACGACCCACCACCTTCTTTGTTGGTCCCATCCGTTTCCCCCTCATCACCACAAACCCTAGGGCGCCTCAACCCTAGGCCAGGAGGTGGGATCACTATGAAGACTATGTGTCGGCCCGAAGACTGACAAGGGTGGCAAGATCCACCTATCGCAAGTCGAAGACCCCATTCGAGCGGCTTCCCGTCTCCTTCTCGCTTCCATATTTGTCTTGTCGATGGTCTGGGCTCAGAAGATCAGGAGGTGCTGGCGTACCTCGTCACGCTATCCCTGGAGCTTGCAAAGGTAGCTGCCATGGGGTTCCACTCTAGGAACAACCACCCACGTCAGGGTGAGTCAGGGGTGGGGTTCCATGTCTCATATTTACCTAGTTTAGTTCAAGGATTATATGCTCTACTATCCGAATTTCAAACAATATTTATCATCATGTTTAGTACATGCAAAAAATATATTATCATGTCTACTATACGTATAAACCCTCTAAGTCAGACGAGCAGTAGACCATCACCTCCACAATGCCCCACCACCTTATTCGTCGATCCTCTCCATTTCACCCTCACCACCAAAAACCTTAGGGCGCTTCAATCCTAGTCCATGAGGCGGGATCGCCATAAAGACAATGTGCCCGGAGCCCGACAAGGAAGCCAAGATCCACCCGTCCTAGGTAGAAGACCCCATCCGCGCTGCATTCTGTCTCCTTCCTATTGCCATATTCGTCCTCGTCGCTGGTTGGGCCCGGAGGACCCGGAGGTGCTGGCCCCTCCCTTGTCACCTTGCCTGTGGAGCTAGCAATGGATACTGCCACAAAGGTTCTGCTCTAGGAACACCCGCTTATGTCAGTATGAAGTGGAGGCAGAGTTCCAGGCTCCATATTTATCTAGTTCAACAAATGAATTAGATGTTATATTATCCAAATTTAAAACAATATTTACTATCATGTGTAATAGATGTAAAAAAATAATATTACCATGTGTATCATACACATAAACCGTATGCGTCCGTCGAGCAGCAGACCACCACCCCCACAATGGCCCACCAATTTCTTCGTCGGTCTCCTCTGATTTCCCCTCATCTCTGCAAAACCCTAGGGCACTTGAACCCTAGGATTGGAGGCGGGATCACCATGAAGACGGTGTTCCCAAAGCTCGACAAGGGTGGCAAGATCCAGCTATCATCGGTCAAAGATCACATACCAGTGGCGTTCCATCTCCTTCCCGCTGCCATATTTGTCCTCGCCACTGGTCTGGGCTTGAAGGGTCGTGAGGTGCTGGCCTACCTCATCACTCTGCCCATGGATCTCGCAAATGAGCCTTCCACGGGGATTCCACTCTAGGAACAGCCGCCCACCGTGCCAGTGCGAGTTGGAGGTGGGGTTCCATGTTTCATATTTACCTAGTTCGTCAAATGGATTAGATGCTCTACAATCCGATTTTGAAATGATATTTATTATCATGTATAGTACACACAAAAATAGAAATATTATCATGTGTTCTAGACGCATAAACTCTCTTTGTCTGTCGAGCAGCGGACCACCATCCTCACTACTCCCCTCCAACTTTTTCGTCAGTACCCTTCATTTCTCCCTCAACACCGTAAACCCTAGGGTGCTTCAACCCTAGGCCAGGATGCAAGAATGCCATGAAGACGATGTGCCCGAAGCTTGACAAGGGTGGCAAGATCCACTCGTCGCTGGTCGAAGACCCCATCATATCCTAGCAACATTCCATCTCCATCCAGATACCACCTTCATCCTCGTCGCTGGTGTGGGGCTGGAGGATTGTGTCACTGTGCCCATGGAGCATGCTATGGAGGCTGCCATGGGGTTCCACTCTAGGAACAGCAGCCTGTGCTAATGCGAGGCGGAGGCTGGGTTCCAGGTTTCATATTTATCTACTTCAGCAGACAAACTATATGCTCTACCATTCTAATATGAAACAATATTAGTCATCATGTGTAGTACATGCCAAAAAATATTATCATGTGGCCTGTATGCATAAACCCTCTTTGTCCCATGAGCAGAGGACCACCACCCCCACGACGGCTCACCACCTTCTTCATCGGTCCACTCCATTTTTCCCTAGGCCAGGAGGCGGGTCACCATGAAGATGATGTGCTTGAAGCCCAACAAGGGTAGCAAGATCCACCCGTCCTCGATCGAAGAGCCAATCTACGTGGCGTTCCATCTCCTTCCCACTACCATTTTCATCCTTGTCGTTGGTCCAGGACAGAAGACTATGACGTGTTGGCCTACCTCTTCACCCTGCTCGTGGAGCTCGCAAAGGAGGCTGCCACGGAGGTTCTGCTCTAGGAACAGACACCCGCGCCGATGTGAGGCGGAGGTGGGGTTCCATGTTTCATGTTTATCTGGTTCACCACACTGACTAGATCCTCTACTATCCAAATTTGAAACAATATTTATTTTCATGTGTAGTACACTTAAAATATAAATATTTCATGTGTACTATATGCATAAACCCTCTTCATCCATCGAGAAGCACACCACCACCGCAACAAGGCCTCACCACCTCCCTCATCACCATCGCGGGGTACTTCAACCTTAGGCTAGGAGGCAGGATCGCCATGATGATGATGTGTCAAAAACTCGACAAGGGTGGCAAGATCCACCCATTACCAGTGGAAGAGCCTACCCACGCAGCGTTCGGTCTCCTTCCTGCTACCATCTTTGCCCCCATCGCTGGTATGCCTACCTCCTCACCCTATCCGTGGAGAACGCAAAGGAGGCTGCCACGGGGGTTCCGCTTTAGGAATAGCCGCCCTCATCGGTGTGAGGGGGAGGTGGGGTTCCATGTTTCATATTTATCTAGTTCAGCAGACGGATTAGATGCTCTACTATCCGAATTAGAAAAAATATTTATTATCATGTGTAGTACATGCAAAAAAATATCATCTTAGGTACTATATGCAAAAACCATCTTCATTCATCGAGTAGCAGACCACCATCCCCACAATGCCCCACCACCTTCTTTGTTGTTGCCCTCCGTTTCTCCCTCACCCCAGCAAACCCTAGGGTGCAACCTTAGACCAGAAGGCAGGATCGCCTTGAAGACGATGTGCCCGAAGCCTGATAAGGATGGAAAAATCCAACCGTTGTCGGTCAAAGACCCTTTTCCCGAGTCATTCTATCCTCTTCTCCCTGCCATCTTTAGCCTGTCGCTGGTCTGGGGTCGGGGGATGGGGAGGTACTGGCCTACCACGTCAACCTGCCAGCGGAGATTGCAAAGGAAGCTGCGACGGGAGGTTCAGCCATAGGAACAGCTGCCCGTATTGTCGCGAGGCGAAGGTGGGCGATGAAGCACCCGGCCAGCCACCGCCCTGGAGTTTAGACCGTCCGTAGTGGCACACTGTAAAGCATATTGTATACACTGTAGTGCAGTAGAAGTTTAGAGTATGTACTATAAAATTAGAAGGAGAATAGTATATAGAGTATGTTTTAGAGTACGCTAGTGCGGATAGCTTTACACTAGGCCAGCTGTCTAGCACGTTGCCCACGTGCCGACCTACTGGTGCGGGTGCTTCAAGTGGAATATTTTATTAATATACTGTCAGTACCCTCAAGACCGGGTACCCCCACATACAAGAAGAAGCTATGGACCCGGCCTCCACGCTGAGGTAGACTCCAGAGCTACCACGTGTCCTCTGGCTCTAGGCCCTTGCTCCCGCCGAAAAGGGCTCCGGAGCTGCCACGCATCCTCCGGCTCTGGGCCCTTGCTCCCACCGAGGAGGGCTATAGAGCTTCCACGTGTCCTGCAACTTGCCCTGGGCAGTAGGTTGTGGGAGTAAGGGGTGGTGTGTCCTGTCTAGTCACGCATTGAAGGCACGCGCCTTCCCCAAGCGTACAGGTGCGACGCAGCCTCTTGTCAGGTACCGCTGCATCCAATTGTATCACAGTGAAGGCGCTGCAGGCCTACCCTACACCACCAAGTGGCTATCTTACGGTGACAAGACGGATGGGACGTTCCCTACCATCATCAACGACTACGCCTAGCCACTGGCGAACGACGCGACAAGACATCAAGTCTTCAAGGAGTGGTCAGAGGCAGCGTACGCAAGAATCCTTAGATCTTGTACAGGATAAGATCACCCCAGGGCCACCTGTTGGGCCCCGGGCACCACTTGTAAGTTGTCTGGCCTTGGACCATAAAAGGACTGGGTAGCCACCGACTTGGACATCTTCTCTGGTCCGACCAGACCCAGAATCCCTAATACACACACACATACACACTCATCAAGCAATACAATCCATCGTGGAGTAGGGTGTTACGCTCCTTGCGGCCCAAACCACGTAAAATCCACTGTCTCATACTCTTTCGCTAGAACACTAGTTTGAGGGTTAATCCCCACCGAACAAGAACATCTGCGGTTGCTCCTTAGCACATCCGAGGGAAGTGTCGCATTAACACTTCGAAAATAAATTTTGAAAAAAAAAATTAACATCAATAACCTACAATTTTGAAAAGTTGAAAAGGAACTCAGGTTTGCACAGGCCTCTCACGGAATGACACATAGATAACGTATTTCATAGGCGCCTCTAACGAAATTCGACGTGGCATGCCACACAGCCGAGAGTTTCTTGAGGCTGCAGGTCCCACGGCGAACCTCGTACGTGCCACTAACGAGATTCGCAACTGTGAGAATTTCGTATGTCTCATGCGGAATTCCCTGAGCTACGGGGCCCACCGCTATCGTCGTATATGTCACAATCGAGGTTCGGCCTCGTTAAATCGCGTCTCGCCTCCTTCCCATTGCTTGGCACTCCTCCCTCCGCCTCTGCCTCCGCTCGCTCCTTTGCCGCCGCGCCCTCCCTCCGGCTAGGCCCCTCCCGCCGGCTGGTGCTCCCACGTTGGAAGTTATATTTTTCTAATTTGTGGTAATGATTAAATAGCTATTTTAGTGGTACTTATGATTATTAAGCGCGCCCACTTCCTCCAATGTTATTTGTTATTATTTTATAGTATTTGACGTGATTAAATATATGGTTTGTTATTATTTGGCGTGATAATGATAATATGTGCTAGTTATTTTAGGTAATGTTATTTGTTTCATATTTTGTGCTACTTATATTTGATACTATATTATTTATTTTTGTACAATTTATATAATAATGATAATATGTTAATTTAAGATAATTATGCGATTACTTTAATTTTGTAGCATGTGATAAATATGTTTTTTATTAATTCCAATAGGAATGTCGGAGAAGTTAGTGTTTCGGATATTTTATGTATAAGGCACAATTGTTTATGGTTCCAATGGGGTTGATTTGTCTGGGTCACATCCTGTGAGAGAGGGATACCAAGAGCAAATGAGAGGATATTTAGTGGTGTCAAGAACTGGTTGATGAAAACCTTTAACCTTGATGCACAACAACATTAGTTGAAATTGAAAGGAATGATTAATTTCGCAAGAGATGGATTTTATTGGGATTTGATTGTTATTAACTGAACACGGAATTGGACGAAGTTTGTAGATACGGTTGCGGAGCGGGGGTGGCCTCTAGTGCATCTTGCGCAAACGAAAAAGAAAGAAGAAGAGAATGCAGCGGAAGCAGATGGAGAAGACGATACGATAGGAAATGATGTAGGGATTGATGAAGCTGGAGAGGACTCGATCCTATAAGAACGTGGTGTGGCAAATGAAGGAGAGCACATCGAGAACATAGTTGAAAAAATGAGGATAGAAGATATGAAACATGAAAATATTTCAGAAGTCTACTCTTCAGATGACGAGAATGATACTCTCGTTCCTGCAGAGTGGAATAATCCGATCTTGAGTAATTTATCAGCTAAGGAAAAGTATTGTGGTTTATTAGAATACCATGAGAATCAGTTAACACAAGGAGATATTTTTAAAGACAAATATGCTTTGAAGGATGCAGTGAAATTTTGGTCTCTGTTTGTGCAGAGATCATTTACAGTTTACAAGTCCAGTAAAAAAATACTATGATGTTAAATGTGTGTTCTCAAATTTTTATTTTTGGGACCATGGTTTTAGAGAGAAGTGGACGAAGCTATGGAGAGTATAAAAAATGATTGATCACACATGTGAGTTGCATGAATTGGAGAAGTGCAATAGTGCTCTTACATCGCAATTTATTGCAAATCACATGTACGACCATATTGTAGATAACATTCGCTTTGAACCGAAATCAATAATAAACACTATTGAGGAGGAGTTCAAGTACACCAAAGTTACTCCAAAGCATGGAAGGCCTAACAGAAGGTGATTGAGCAAATATTTGGTACATTTGAAGTGTCTTATGAAAATTTTCAAAAGTTATTGCAAACCATCCAAGAGAGGAATGTCGGTACTTATTATGACCTTATGGACGTGCCGAATAGAAGTATGCCCGGGAAGTTGTATCTCCATCGTGCATTCTTTGAATTAGGTCAATGTATTGTTGCATTAAGATATTGTAGGCCTATCCTCTGCATTGATGGCACATTTTTTACTGGAAAGTACAAATTTCAAATTCTAACAGCTATTGCAGTTGATGAGACCCAGCAGGTGTTGCCTGTGGCTTTTGATACTGTCGGTACCCTACGTACTGGATATCCCTTGGGATTGCGAAGATCACAAGGAAACTCCATCTATTAGATTTGAAGACCTCCGAAGGCCCCACATGTCAGCCGTAACTGGACCTGCTTCCCCGACATGGTTACTCCCAGGGCCGCCGCGTGTATCATAAGACCGGAGCTATCGCCCACACATGGGAAAGCTCTGGACTGGATACCAGTATGGCACCCCCGGACCTAACCCCAAACAGCGAGAAGCTCCAGTACCGACACGTGTCCAACTGCACCGGACCTACCCGTCCACGACGGTAAGCTCCAGAGCTGTCACGTGTCCTAACTGCCGGACCTTCAACCTCAAAAATCAGACTGGTGGACCCCCCAACGGCTCGGACCTTCAAGGGACAATCAAGGACTTCAAGACTCGATTAAGTGTCATTAATACCATATTAATGACACACGATCGGAAGGCCCTTAATACCAGTAACGGCACTGTTAAGGCCCGTTACCACGCTATTAAGGGCAATTAACCCCATTTATTGTGTATTAAACATTAGTAACTGCCAGGGCCACATGTCGTGCCAGGCTTACAGTGTAACGACCAGTCCTTGTGCTATAAAAGGACTGGTCAATGATACACAGACCTCTCTCGGACTCTCGGGGACCCATAGACTCTCACACGCCCTCACACACATACTCATTCGCTCAATACAACATCAACACACCCTGTGGAGTAGGGTATTATGCTCAGGCAGCCCGAACCACGTAAACCTCTGTGTCAATTTGCCACCATCTCTTGAATCTCTGCGCACCCATTACCGAACTACAAACTCCACGGACTACTAACAGTACTGCCGGGAGATCTGCCGAATTCAACCACCGACAGATACGTTGTCTGGATCGCAGACGTACCACCACGACAGTTGTTCACCTACACCTTTCGAGATCAATGACTACCTGGTGGACATTCCACAGTAGGATACAGTTCCTGCATCGCAGTTGAATGGTGCTCCCATTCTGACTCATCCTTCACAACAGTTCGACACACCAGCGCCTGTTCAGCAGTGATGGAGGAGGACATCTCCTTTGCACTTGTCGTATGATCGCGCTCATGTGACTGCTGCGCATATGTACGACACCAAGTGTGGTAGACGTTAGTTACGTGTACCCATGTACGTGTGTGTTATATTGTAAAAGACTTGTGTTACATCCTGTCTATGCACTATTTTTTCAGACTTGTCTCATATTTGTTATATTAAAACATCGTAGTGTTGTCTAATCCATTTGGTGCTTTTGCTTCTATGTCGGGCGAATCTCGTCCAAGCCATAAACGACAATGCACTTTACCATGTCAGATGAATCTTATCCACGACATCAATAGATCCATGTCAGGATAATCTCGTCCATGAAAAGAACGACATTGCACTCATCGCCATATATAAATATGACTACCCGTGCTTAGTTGTGTTCTTCACCCAAGTGATAAAAAAACAATGGCGAATAGAGGTTGTGGTAGGCATGGAGGTGAAACAATGGCGAGTACAAGTCGTGGTAGGCGTGGAGGTGCAAAATTTAGAGCAGTGCCTGAAAATTACTTGATGGGAGGTCCAACTTGGTAGGAACCAACATTAGATGAGTTCCCGCTTTTTACTAAGAGTGATTTTGTCCCGTTTCATCCTCTATGACCATACGATGGTAGCAAATAGGAGTAGCCTAAGTGTTGTTGTGACCTAGATTGTGTTGTCCAAATGATGGATGGGGGAGACGACAACAATCGTCATTTCTTTCGTTGTCCTGTTGGTGGAGTAAGTATTAAATATCATTTCTAGACATCTTTCATATATGCAGTTTTAATAACAATACTTTTGGTTTTAGTGTTACTATGATGATGAAAACTTTGGATATACTTTCTAGGTTGATCCACCACCTATCAAGGCAACTCGAGAGTACATTAAACATGTACAACATCGCAATCAAGATTTAGTGGGTGAACTAGCTAAAATTAAACTTGAACAAATGGAGTTTTATCCTAGTACAAGTCAGACGAATGATGAGGATGATAACTTCGTTTGCAATAACATGTCTTGCAACAGTCCACATCACAAGTAGTAACCAAGTAGCAAAATATGTTTCGCATATATCACAAGTATGTTTCGCATGACAAGTATGTTAAACAAGTATGTTGTGCACTTTACTTTATGTTTGCCTCTTATATTACTGTAACTTTGTAACATTTAAAAAATAATAAAATAATTTTGTCGTCTTCCAACTTGGCGGCTCGCCATACTACTTTCTGACTCGTCGAACAAATCTTGTAAGTCGAATCTTATCCACATAAAAGACGACAAAAGCTCACATGAAATGTCAGTTCACAATGCACTTTTCCATGTCAGATGTATATTATCTATGACATCAACAGGTCTATGTCAGACGAATCTCGTCCACGAAAAGAACGACATTGCACTGCTCCGTGTCAGGCGAATCTCGTGCACAAAAAGAACGACATTGCACTGCTCCATGTTAGGCAATCTCGTCCGAGATAAGAACAAAATTGCACTGCTCAATGTCAGGCCACGTGAAATGTCAGTTCACACTTATCCATCCCAGGGATAAAATTTCTCCTACAATAAGTCCATACACGATCATCTGTTCTTCTATATAACACTCAGTCTACTACCAGCTTCAACACACACTCACTACAATCATTTGATATACCTTAGTACCTTGGATGAGCGTTTCTCACCACCCACAAATAAAGAAAAGGTTCCAATCCCTAAGGGATTACATCCTTCAATGTGTTTTTGTGGCACTGATTGCAGGTTTGTTAGAGATCTTCAACTTAAGACTCTTATGGTTGCCGACTTTGGATGTGTGACAACTACGAGTACGATCCTCCTCACAGGATGTGCCCGTTTCTTCCATGTGGTAGAAAACAGGTAATATGCAACATTATTTCTGTTTTTATGAATGCTATAAATTCTAACCTTTGTACAAAAACTTACGCAGTCAACACCAACTCTTTGCGAGTTCAGGAACTACATTGATCAGGAACAATCAGCATAAGACGCCAAGTACGTTCAGAGAAAAGCTCAACTTGCAGCATGGAAGTTCTTTGAAGAACACGAGTGGGATGGAAGAATAGAGCAAGAGAGGAGGAATAAAAGGAGGGGCAGCGTATCAAGAACAAGAAGAAATTCAACAATGGTTCGTAAAGTGTGATTGCAAGAATGAAGGGGAGAAACGCATCGCAGCACAGGCATGAGAGGCTGAGCGAGAACGCAAGCGCGAGAGAGCTTGTCGCGCAAGGGAAGCCGGACTGGATGCTTTGCGTAAGCGAAAATACCTCTGTTGCACTCAGTAGCAACTTGGGTAAACCATGTTCGGCGTTCAATTCAACTAAGGCGTGTTAGAATTAGATCGACGCAAGTTAAGTGCATCGTACACACGCCATTTGTATTAGCAATTTTATGTGTTATTCGTAAAATGTGTGTACGTGTGTTTTTCCTTATATACCATAGTAGTAGAGTGGCAAACAACATCCACATATTTTCAAAACTATGTAATTTATTTTATGTAACCGCAGCCGAGATTTTTAATTTTAGTACAGTTATTTCTATAACTATGCAATTATTATCAATATATAATTTTAAAAAATCCGTATCTCCCAATACCTTGCATGAAATATATTGGTAACTTATTTTCTAGACTCAACGAAACTTACATTACAATAAGTTTTATGAATATTTCTACCAATTATAACTTCAAGTATTTATAAACAAATAACCAAAATTGAATACATTTTACAAAACTTGCACAAATGTGATCGTATTGCCTAATAAGACATTCAATTACTCTTGTTTCCACATACCAAACATATAGGAACTTCATTGAATTCCAAACTTCAAAATGTATACTCCATTTTATATTTTAGAAATTTCTAGGAAATCGATCTCTAAATTTTGATAAAGTAACGTGCACTACTACAAAACCACTTATTACGGGTGTCTCGTTTTCCAAACACAGGCGGTCCGTACAAAAATGCGACTGTGATGACGAATAAAACAATAATTGCCTGTGATGATTAAACATCATAGGTGGTTTTTAGTAAACAACCGTCGGGGTAAATACACGATTTTCACAGGAGGCTATTTATTAAGAACTGCATGGACTGTTACAAACATCACATGCGCTTTTTTAATAAACCACCGCCCGAGTAAATACATGATTTTCATGGGCAACTATTAATAAAGAATCGCCTGTACTGGCTCAAACGTCACAAGTGGTTTTTAACGAACAACTGACTGGGGTAAGACATTGTTTTCACAGGCTGCTATTAATAAAGAATTGTATGTGATGCTGATGGCTTACCTTCCAATAGTTGGGTTCCAAACAACATCTAGCAGCACAACTCTTGAAGCTTCTGTCAAGCTAATCCCTTCATAGCAAGCTCTTGTAGATGCAAGTAATACCCGGGACTCATCATTTGGATTGTTGAAAGCTTCAATTGAAGTCTGAAGATACCTTGGAATGATTTTTCCATCCATTTGAAGGATTTCTTTTCCTTCTCTCCATTTGAAAACTTATGAAGGTGCTCCTTTATCAGTTCTAATGGCTGAATATATTGACTAAAAATTAGTATATTCTCTCTTAGTGCTTCACACAAGCGTTGAAGCAAACAACTTCAATCAAAAATCTTGTTTTTACCCCTTCATAGGGATTTGACCTTAATCTTTCAAGCATAGATTTATCAATAAGTGAAGCTTCCTCATCAGACATGTTAATGGTAGTTACAAGCGAAGGGTGTGTTGAAGCTAACGAAATCACATATTCATGTTCGAAGTTAACATGCCGGCGACCAACTTCGAACATGAAAATTTGATTTCATTAGCTTTGACACATCCTTCGCTTGTAACTGCCATTAACATGTCTGATGAGAAAGCTTCACTTATGAAAAATCTATGCTTGGAAGATTAAGATCAAATCCTTATGAAGGAACAAATAAGATTTGTGATTGAAGTTGTTCGCTTCATCATTTGTGTGAAGCACTAAGAGAGATGGTATTGATTTTTAGTCAATATATTTAGCCATAAGAACTGATAAAGGAGCATCTTTGTAAGTTTTTGAAATGGAGAGAAGAGAAAGAAATCTTTCAAATGAATGGGAAAATCCTTCGAAGGTATCGTCGAGCTTCAATTGAAGCTTTCAACAATCTAAATGATAAGTCTCGGGTGTTACTTTCATCTACAAGAGCTTGTTGTGAAGGGATTAGCTTGACAAGAGTTTCAAGAGTTGTGATTCTAGATGTTGTTTGGAACCCAGCTATTGGAAGGCAAGCCATCAGTAGAGCGTTTAGGATAGGCCAGAAGAAATT
This sequence comes from Tuctoria greenei, assembly GCA_036927565.1. NCBI lineage: Eukaryota > Viridiplantae > Streptophyta > Magnoliopsida > Poales > Poaceae > Tuctoria > Tuctoria greenei. The sequence goes on along the minus strand of JAYESD010000002.1, from coordinate 65,686,463 downwards.
TGTGTACACATACAATTTGATAACTTATATAACAAGTGAAGGTGATAAATACGATAGGGAAGCCAAAAGGTGATAAATTTGTATACACATACAGAAGATGAATTTAATAATATTCAAAACATGCTATCTAAAGCTGAAATGGAGCATTCTAAGTTGATTCCAGAGGATAAGGTTTTGGAGGAGATGGCTTCATAATTTATATCATACATTTTTTCCAGCATTGACATCTTGTTGCATATAGGGTTTTAAATCCTTTTTAATACTTCTCTCTACGCGCTTGATGTTTTTTGGTTCGGTGAAAAGGTACATCTCTTAGTATTGATTATATTCCTCTTCATTACCTCCCACATTCTCAACCCCAACAATATTTTGCTTTCTAGAAACAATTACATGCATCTTCTCAGTTCCTAGATCTTGTACATAAAAAACTTGTGCAACATGATCGACGACAACCCACGGGTCATCTTTATAACCAACTTTGTTCAAGTCTACCAGTGTCAGCCTGTAGTTGTCCACTTTCACACCATTAGGATGTTTGACCTATTGGCAGTTAAATATGGGCATTAGCATTCTTTCACCATAATCGAGTTCCCATATTTCCTTTATGAACCTGAAGTATGTAGTCTTCTACCCTTGTGGATCATAAGCCTCTATACGAACACCACTATTTTGTGCAACACTCTTACCATCTTTTTCTTTAGTGTAAAATGTGTAACCATTGATGTCATATGATTGCCATGATGTCACCAAAGCAGATGGGCCAGAAGCTAACTTCTTCATTGTTGCCTCTTGTATAGAGTTTCCGTATGGTATATTTTTGTCTATTAACCATTTAGTGAAACATCTTCTGTGCTCTTTCATGATCCAGTCCTCTCTGCAGTCTCGAATTTCTTTTTAAGCTCAGTTTGATGTTCCTCGATGTACGACTCAGCTATTCGAGTTGTTGTAGTACACCAAAATGTGCACGGTGTACATTACTGTAATCTTGAACGATAAATTTTTTCCTACCCACTTTGCCTCTCCCACGTAGTCTACACTCATGTAATGGTATAGGCACACCTATCGATTTTTCATCTTTGATGTAGTCAGCGCAACCCTCAATCACTTTTTCAATGGTGTATCCTTCCATAATAGAACACTATGGGTGAGCACGGTTCTGCACATAACCTTTTGATACTCCTAAATATCTCTCCAATGGAAACATATGATGTAAATATAGTGGCCCCAATGCTTTTATCTTATCAACAAGATTATTGATTAGGTGTACTTGCATATCAAAAAAAGGATGGTGTAAAACACATCTCAAGCTTGCACATAGTATCGACGATATATGTTTTCAAATAGTTTACATCTTCATGTGCTATCACCTTTGGCAATACCGCATTGAAGAAGTAACACAAATGTGTGATGACAACTTTTATATGCTCACGTTTGATGACCCTTATTGCAATGGCAAGGAACACTATCATCATCATGTGACAGTCGTGAGAATTATAGCCGAATAAAGACAAGTCTTTCATCGAGACTAGTTTGCGGATATTGGATGAGAAACTCATGTGCACTCTTATCCCACACAAGCATTCACAAATTGCCTTTTTCTCTTCTAGTGTCAAGTTGTAGATGGCTGGGGGAAGGTTGCCTCCCGTTCGCCTTTTCTATTGGGTGAAGCTCTGGTCTCATATCAATATTTACTAGGTCCATACGTGATTTTAATTCGTCCTTTGTTTTCCTCGGCATGTCCAGCAAGGTCCCAATGATGCTGACAAATAAATTCTTTGTAACGTGCATCAAATCAATACTATGGCAAAATTCCAGGTTCTTCCAATATGAAAGATACTTGAAAAAAATTGATTGCTTCTTGAAAGTCATGTTAGTTGTATCACCCGAAGATGTACTTTCCTTTCTCTTTGTTCCTTTACATTTTTGCCCTTATCAAAAGCAATATGAATGTTCTTGACCATTTCGAACACGAGTTTTCCACTATAAGATTTTGGTGCAGTATCTTTTTTGATTTTTTTATCAAATTGTTCTTTCAGCTTCCTATACTTCCGTGTATCTGTCAAGAACTGCTGGTGTCTCATGCACATCGTCTTTCTGGATGAAGTGAGGTATAGAATCCAGTTCCATCCACACATCTTACACAATCTTTCTTCCCTTTCATTTGTCTCGATAATGTAAACAGTCTGGGATAATCATGCACGGTAGCGAATATCATTTCCCTTAGCGTGAAATACTCCCGCTTGTACTCATCCCATGTACATTCCCCTTCATTCCATAATTTCACCATATCTTCCATTAAAGGTTCCAAGAACACATCAATTTCGATGTCGGGTTGTTTCGGACCTTGGATAAGAACCCTTTTGACACAACCACGTCGGTAGGTTGTACATCATTAAGATCACAACCCATGTGCTGTGTATGCTCCTTTTTGACCAAATGAAATCATTCCTTTTGTACCCAAAAAACACCTTTTATTTCTTACTTCCTTTGCAAATTATGGATACTGAATATCAAAAATTTTCCACTGGGTTGCATCACCAGAGTGTCGAATATGTTTTTCATTCTTTTTGCGCTGCTTGGAATGCCAATGCATAAGTTCAGCCTCCCTAGGGTTTGAGAACAAATGCTTCAAGTGATCAATTACTGGAAGGTACCACATCACCAAGGCAGGAATTTTTCAGTTATTCTTCCCGCCCGCATCATCAGAAATATCATCATCATCACCTTCAGGGCAAATAATAAACATCTTATTCTTCTGGGACTTATTCATGTTGGTAACATACTGGTGATTGTAGTCCTTCTTGTATCTACTGACACCGCAGATGAGGCATCTAGTTGCGAGCTCATACTCTTTGCGATACAAAATACAATGGTTCACACAAGGGTGTATTTTTTTCACACCTATTGCCATTAGGCAAAGAGGTTTCTTCACTTTATAAGTGCTTGCAGTTTATTTGGATTTGAAGGAATTTCTGCCAAAAGATTCAAAAAATCAAAGAAACTACAATCGGATAATCCGTGTGTGGCTTTCAACTTTAGTAGTTCTAAGACTGTACGCAATGTAGTAAACTCTTTGTCACAACCCTTTGATTCATCATATAAAAGCTTTGTCGCCGCATTCCGCAATGTCTCCATTTTACTTAAACCTTTACTTGCTCCCATAGAAATCAATATATGTGGTTCGATATGACGTAACATCTCCTCATCATCAAACTCATCATCATCATCATCACCATATTGATTGTCACTACCATCATCGATATGAACATTATTGCCATCTGAACCTCTCTCATCATCTTTATCCACTTCATGTGTATCTAACTCACATATTGTGTAGTTTTCTTTGAAATCTCTTTTCATCAAATGAGATTGGATCACTATAGTATCTATCCAAGCAATGTGATTTTCGCAGTCGATACATGGACATAATATGTCATCTATCTTTTGCATTTTTGCATGTCTCTTGGATGCTTTAATAAAATTTGCAACATTTTTAATGTACACAGGATCAGGTTTTGGCATGTTATACATCCACGCTCGGCGGTCCATGCCTCAATAACGAAATTTATAATTCAATAATAAAAATTTTTTGGTGTGTTTATACTAAAACAAGGAACCTAAAGAAATTAATGTGCATTTTCATACCAGATAATTTGCACCATTGTAAAGAAAGCACTGTTGTTTGAGGATTTTTTGAGCTTTCTACAGGGAGTAATGGATTTTTCAAGTTGGGTCTATTCATTGAAATATTTCATCAAACATGTGATGTGCTTGTATTCATATTCAACCTTTAATCCTTCAAATCTACTTCTTTTTCTACAAAATTCATGGAGAAGCTCAAGGGGAGGCTCAACTACATCTTCTCTGCGATGGAAGTTGTTTGACTACAAGTTGTTTGCTCAACTACATGGGGGGGGGGGGGGGGGGGGCTGGAGTCAAACTCAACAAAACGAAACTGAAAACAAGACAACAAACTGAAAACAAAACAATGAAAGAAGAAGCCTCTTCGAACCTTTTTTCTGTTTGAAGCCTGATCAACTGATGAAAGGAACAGCACGCGCACGCTGGAAAAGTTTGGCAACCTGACGGCGTCGATGGAAAATCTCTCGAGTTAGATTTTCTACAGTGCCAAAGGGGCCCTTTACATAGTCGTCCCTTTTCACAAGCGGATTTTAATTAAGAACCGCCTGTGATAAGCATTTTCTTAGGCGGTTGTTGCTAAAGAACCGCCCATGATAAAGGCCTGAGCCAGTTCTTCAGTTTTCTTTTCCCTTGATTTTTTTATTTGTATTCCAATATAAATACTCAAACATGTATAGATTATGCAAATTGAGTCCAAATTCGATGATTATTTTTCCTATATTCTTCAAAAAATAATATCTACCAACTGGACCAAAAATTTTAAAATTTGTATAGCTAACATTGTAATGTTTTGGTAAATATCAAATTAGTCTATATTCACATATCATTTACATTTTTGTATCTCCTAATAAAGGGACCTTTCACTGAAATTTGTTTGTATGAAAATATTTGTCTTATTTATACATGTATAAATTTTATTAATGTTTTTAAAGCATTCCAACATGTCAAAATTCAAATTATCCATCATTCTAATCAAATGCTCATATACATATGAGACATTCTTCAAATTTTGAACACACATTGCTTTAAAAAAAATTATAAAATCTGAAAAAAAAAATCATAGAGGTTGATATGATGACTAAAAAGTTCTATAAATGAGTCTAATAAAAAAATAATTATATTCATCAAGATAGAAAAATGACAAATCAATAGTGTTAATTGTTTTTTATGTTCTGGCCAATTTCAAAGATTTTCCCAAGTGAAATTTAATGGGAACCTGTAATTATAAAGCATATTACAAGAAAGTGGAATTTGGGATTTTAAAATGCCCTCATTTTAATCAACAACATTAATTAAGCCTAGACTTAGTACACCTTTTCACAGACGGTTTTTAGCTACTACATAGGCTGTTGTTGCTAAAGAACCGCTTGTGATAAAGGCCCGAGCCGGTTCTTTCGTTTTCATTTCTCTTGCTTCGTTTTTATTTACATTCCAATATAAATACTCAAATATGTATAGATTCTGCAAATTGAGTCCAAATTTGATGATTCTTTTTGCTATATTCTTTAAAGATTAATATCTACCAACTGGACCAAATTTTTTAAAACTTGATAGCTAACATTTTAAAGTTTTGGTAAATATCAAAATAATTTATATTCACATATTATTCACATTTTTGTATCTCCTAAAAAATGGATCTTTCACTTAAATTGGTTTGTATGAACATATTTGTATCATTTATAAATGTATGAATTTTCTTAATTTTTAAAGCATTTCAACATGTCAAAATTCAAATTATCCATCATTCTAATCAAATGCTCATATACATATGAGGCATTCTTCAAATTTTGAACACAAATTGATTCAAAACAATTTATAAAAATCTGAAAAAAATCACATGAGGTTGGTATGATGACTAAAAAGTTATATTGAAAAATTCAATGAAAAATCATTATATTCATCAAAATAGAAAAATGACAAATAACCAGTGTTATTTGTTTTTTATGTTCTGACCATTTTCAAAAGTTTTCCCAAGTGAAATTTAATTAGAACCTTTAATACTAAAGCATATTACAAGAAAGTGGAATTTTGGCTTTTAAATGGCCCCTCATTTTAATCAAGAATATTAATTAAGTCTACATAAAGATCTTTTCAGGCGGTTGGTTTTGAATAACTGCCTCAGAGAAGTCCTCTTCTCAGGAGGTTAGTACTAAATAACCGTTTGACATAAAAGCATCTCCTCATGCGGTTGTTACTGAATAACCGCCTAAGAGAAGTCCTTTGTGTAGGCGGTTTTTCATTAAGGCCCGCCTTAGAAGATAGGCGTCTATATAACAGCGCTCGGCCTCTTTGGAAAAACCTAACCCGGGCACAATCACTTATACGCCGTCAGGATGCCAAAATTTCATTTGCCGCCAAGTCTTCACCGCCCTCACCACCGATATTCGATCTCATCGCCGAGCTTCACCCTCGCCGCTTCTTCCCTTCCTTCCAGGTACGTCGAGATTTGCCCTCGCCATCGCCGCCAAGCTTCGACCTTGTCGCCAGGTATGCTACCGCATCCTTCCCTCCTCCGTCCACGTGCTTCCTCCCCCCTCGCCCTCGCCGTTGGCCGATTCATGTCCTCGCCACCGCCACACCCTAGATTTTCTTATCGGCCTTTGATACAAGCAATATGCATACCTCATGCCTTGGTCAGTCGCCTCAAACCCTAGAATGGAACTCGGTCAGTCACCTTGGTCAGTCGCCTCAAACACTAGAATGCCTTGGTCAGTTGCCTTGGTCAGTCGCCGTAAAGAACCATGCAATGCAACTTGAAATAAAACACGAAGATGGAAGCATTATCAACCCAACTATGTTTCCTTGTTGGTTTAAGACTTGTCATATCAATATGCTCATGCATAGTTCCTTAGTGACAAATATATGGTTAATTGAATGTAGTGCCTCAATTACTATCGCAATATTTCCCTTATGTATTAGTATTTTGCCTCTTCTTCTCATGGTTTATGCTATATAAGTGGGACATATTTCTCCTATGTGTTAGAGTAGTTAATTTTATAGCTGTCGGTACCCTGCGTACCGGGTACCCCATCATACCGCAAGAAAAGCTAAGGAGTTCCTCCCGTTCAAGTTGAAGACCTCTGAAGGCCGCACGTGTTACACAGTACTGGACCCGCCTCCCTCGTTTGGGTAGCTCCGGCACTGACACGTCTACACAAGGTCGGACCTAACTCCCTCCCTAGGGAAGCACCGGTCTTGCCACCTGTCTAGTGACCCCGGACCTAACCCTTAGTAGAGGGAAGATCCGGTGCTGCCACATATGTAGCCGCTCCGGAGCCGCCTCCCCACGATGGGAAGCTCCGGAGCCACCACGTGTTGATCCTCCGGAGCTAAGACAACAACGGAAGATTGAGAGACCTCCAACAGCTCGGACTTTCAAGGGATAGTTAAAGCGACAGTTACAAGACCTGATTATGTGACACGATCAGTGGATTGCTAATAGGGGTAACGTCGTCATTAAGGAGTGTTATCACTCTATTAATTACTCTTAATACATGTATATTGTGTATTCGGTTGTTAATTACGCCAGGGCCACATGTCGATCCAGGCAAGTGATGTAACGGCCAGTCCCTAGACTATAAAATGGTTGCACCGTACAATACAGAGACAAGCAAGCTCATACGCTCACAAGCGCTAGACAGATTCATACATACAACACACAACCCGTGGAGTAGGGTGTTATGCTCAGGCGGCCCGAACCACGTAAAATCCCTCGTGTCATCATCTTGTTCATAATCTCACTTGCGCCCCAACCATTCAAGAACCTCCGCGGGCTACGATCTAGTAGTACCGAGGGAAGTGTCGATAGTACACTTCGACATTTGACGTGCCAGGTAGGGGAAGGGCCTTTGAGATTTAAAGATGGTGAACTCCACCGTAGGATCATCCAACGACAATTCTGCGCAACCTGCTAGGGGGATCCCTCCAACGTGCAACAGCCAGTAGGAGTTGTTGTCCCGGTGGGCGTTGTACCACCTCCACCTGCTCAAGCTAACAATGTTGGGCAGCGGGATGGAGTCCTGATGTCGGTCACTGCATTGACACACAAAAACCCCGAGAACGCGCTGATTGTTACGCGAACTATTCTGGAGCACCCACCAGCACACGAGCACCTCAGGGTGCGATGGAGCAGTGGTTCTCTGATGTGCAGTATCTGGTTGCAGCTGCAGTCGATGCCATCAGCAACCAATGTCCCCCCATTCAGGGCAGGCACCTTCTCAGTGTAGGACCTTGTCTGGAAAACCTGGTCCTCACGTATCACAGCACCGGAGGCATGCTGTGTCTCAACAGGTGACTTCACTGCCCTCCTAGGCGCATCGCACCCACACTGCGTCGAGACTCTCGACGCATGATTTGTGGTCAAAAATCGACCGCTGCTACAGACAGCAGGACGGCAGCATCCACATCGAGCGTGCTCGTGAAAGGCGGGAGGCTCGGGAAAACCCTCCTCCTTCTGGAGTGGGGGTGCTTGTTCAGCCTTTGCCATGCATCTACGCATGGTCCATTGGCCTTAGAAGTTCCGACCTCATCTGCCGGAGAATTTTGACAGGACTGTCAACCCCGCTGAGTTCCTCCAGATATACTACACCACCATTCTAGCGGCGGGTGGCAATGAGGCTGTGATGGCCAACTACTTCCCGGTGGCTCTGAATTGGACAGCTAGGTCCTGGTTCATGAGTTTGCCGCCCGACTCCATCAACAGTTGGGCAAAACTATGCCAACAGTTCACTGCCAACTTTGGGAGTTCCTACACTCGACTCGACACCGAACTGGACCTTTTTGCTATGAAGCAAACACCGGGAGAATCGCCGTGGTCCTTCATCCAGCGATTTTCTCAGGTACAAAATACCATTCCCTCTATCTCCAATGCATTTGTCATCATGGCATTCAGACAGGGTGTTAGAGATAAGAAGATGTTGGAGAAGCTGGCGACGAAGGAAGTCACCAGCGTCATGGAGCTGTTCAACCTGGCTGACAAGTGCGCCCCAGCTGCTGAGGGCCGAGAAATCCACTCTAAGCCAGCTCTGGAGGCTAATAAAAAGTACTCCAAATCTGAAGCCACTACCTCCGGTGGCTGCAAGAACAAGAAAAAGTCCAACAGCAAGAAGAAGTCGTCGGCCGGCACACCTACTGCTGCGGTAGCTGCAGCTCCGGGTGGCCGGGGGCCACGACCCAAAAAGCGACATCGACCTTTGTCAGAAGACGGCGGTGGTCCAAAGGTGTGGTGTCCGATCCACAAAACGGACAAACACAGCCTAGAAGTTTGTCGGGAGGTCCAAAATCTTATCGAGCACTACAACAAGCGCCGAGAAGAAGCTCCTTTCCGCCAGCAGGAAGGAAAACAAAAAGTCGACAAAGCTCCAGCTGATACGGTGCTAGGCTTCCAATACCCGAAGAAGGTCCTGAAAGTTGTCTGCAACACAGTCAACGATGATTCCGACGTCTCTGACAATGAGTGTCAGAAGACCCTCAACACCATCTATGGTGGGTCCTAGGACATTACATCTTGCCGCGTCCTCAAGACAATGCGGCGGGAAATGGCTGCCATAGCTCCTGCTGCCAGGGCAGAACCACATTAGAAGTGGATGGACACTCCCATCACTTTTGATGCAACAGACTGCCCCAGGAACATGGTCGAAGCTAGCCAACTGTCACTGATGGTGTCTGTAACCATCAACAACGTTCAGCTCTACCATGTCTTGGTAGATGGAGGCGTGACGCTCAATCTCTTTAACTTTGAAGCATTCATGAAGATCCAGCTTCAACTCTCGGACCTTCGCCCCTCAAGACCTTTCTCCGGGGTAGGTCCAGGAGCCATTAGCCCTCTTGGATCCATTACACTCCCAGCATCTTTTGGGACTAGGGAGAAGTACAGGACTGAGAAGTTGGTCTTCGACGTTGCTCACATCAGTCTGCCCTTCAATGCCATCCTGGGCAGGCCTGCCCTGTACAGGTTCATGGCCGCAACTCACTACGGCTACCTAGTGTTGAAGATGCCGACACCTTCGAGTGTTCTCCGGATCCGTGGAGATTGCACCGTCGGAGTCACCGCGCTGGAAGAACTCCACGCGCTTGCTACAACGCAAGAGTGAACCTCTGGCAAAGAGCTAGCTGCTCAACCACCGAGCACTCATCATCGAGGCTCGACCTCTGCACCACGAGTGCAGCCAAGCGGCGACACCGACGTTTCCATCAAGGTCGTCCAAATTGGTTCTGATGCTGCCCAGACCACCCGTATATCAGAAGGTCTGGACAACGAATAGGAACCCGTGCTCATCACTTTCCTCCGAGCGAATGTCGATGTGTTTTCCTGGCAACCGTCACAAATGCCTGGGATCCCTAGTGAGGTGATTGAGCACAGCCTGGAGATGTATCCCGATGCACGACCAGTACACCGGAAGCCCCAAAAACTATTAGTCAAGCAGCAAAACTTCATCTGACAAGAGATCAAAAAGCTGCTCGAAGCTCGATTCATCCGAGAGGTTCACCATCCAAAATGGCTAGCAAACCCAGTCGTTGTACCCAAGCGCGGCGGGAAGCTTCTGATGTGTATCGACTACACCACCTTGAATAAGGCATGTCCAAAAGATCCATTTCCACTACCTAGAATAGATCAGATAGTGGACTCCACCTCCACGTGTGAGCTATTGTGTTTCCTAGATGCATACTCTGGATACCACTAGATCCAAATGTCTAGGGACGATGAAGAGCATAGTGCCTTCATAACAGTAGATGGATTGTATTGCTATATTGCCATCCCCTTTGGTCTCAAAAATGCTGCTTCGACCTTTGTGCGAGCTATACACAAAACATTTGGAGAGCTAATCTAGGACTTGGTGGAGGTGTACGTCGACAAAATCGTTGTGAAGATCAAGAATAAGGATTCACTCCTTGACAACTTGCAAGCTGTCTTTGACAAGCTACGCATCACGTGCACCAAGCTGAACCTGGACAAGTGTGTCTTCGGGTTTAGCTCTGGGAAGCTCCTCAATTTCTTGGTGACTCATCGAGGAATTGAAGTGAACCCGATGAAGATCAAGTCTATTGAAGATATGCGGCCCCCAGCCCGCATCAAGGATGTCCAAAAATTAACTGGATGTCTAGTTGCGCTCAGTCGGTTCATCTCAAGATTGGTGGAGTGGATGCTACCTTTCTTCAAATTTTTTAGGAAATTCGGGCCATTCCATTGGTCCGAAGAAGCAAAAAAGGTGTTCCAAGAGCTCAAGCAGCTCCTCACCACACTACCAATCTTGGTAGCTCCAAACCCTGGTGAGCCTCTTTTGCTTTACATTTCTGCAACTACAGAAGTTGTAAGCATGGTCCTGGTCACAGAAAGACCGGAGCCACGCCCTAATCAGGAGCATAGACCTCTCCAGGAGGGTCTGGAGCTACCTGAAGGCGAGTCTGGGTCCCAACCCCCAAGCACTAATCTTCAAGGCAAAGTGCTAGAGGATCAACCTCTCTCATCTGAGGGAGTTCACATGGCTAATCAAGACGATCCGGACCCCTCACGAAGGGTTCGGGTTAGAAGAAATCTCGGACGCCTCTGGGTAGGTTCGGGAAGGTCAACAAGAAGGTTTGGACCCCTCTGGGAGGGTCCGGGTCAATGGAGAAGGAGCTTCGGACCCTTCTGAGAGGGTCCGGACTATCCATCACCTCGTGTACTTCATCAGCGAAGTACTCCATGATGCCAAGAATCGATATATTGATGTGCATAAGCTGCTTTACGCAGTTCTTATTGCCTCAAGGAAGCTTCGACATTACTTCCAAGCCCACAAGATATCAGTGGTAACTTCCTATCCACTGTGTGCTATACTGCATAACCCTAATTCTACTAGGAACATTGCCAGGTGGGCAGCGGAGCTAGCAGAATTTGATCTCGAATTCCTGCCTCGACAAGCAATCAAGAGTCAAGCCTTGGCTGATTTCGTGGCGGAGTGGACACCTTCTCCATCAAATCCTTGGGGGCTTAGTGAGCAGAAGCTGGAACGCAAGGTTCCGATCTTCACAGAGCCTCATTGGACCCTCTACTTCGATGGCTCCGTGCAGAAGCAGGCGGGCGGAGCTGGAATACTCCTCCTCGCTCCGACTGGGGAGAAGGTCAAATACATGGTGCACCTTGATTTCAAGGGGACCAATAACATGGCGAAGTATAAAGCCCTCATTTATGGGCTCAAGGTGGCACTATCTTACGACGTCAAGCAGATGCTAGTGAAGGGTGACTCGCAGCTCATCATCAAGCAAGTCAAAGGCGAATGTAGCTGCAACAACCCACAACTCGCTGCTTATCTACTTGAAGTTCAGAAGCTCTAGAAAGACTTCCACATCCTGGACCTCTACCATGTCCAACGTCTCAACAACGCAGAAGCTGACAAACTCTCAAAGAAGGCTTCAACCGGAGCTCTGGCTCCTAACGAAGTCTTTGTTTGGATATTGTCAAGACCAACCGCTCAGCCCGCCGCACTGAGTTAAGGACGCGAGACCAGCACCCCAAAGTTGGGGGTCCTGGTGGCCCTATTACCATGGTGTCCACCAAGGGTCGTAGGTGCTGCAGAAAGCTCCGAGCAACCCGGCACGCAAGACTCAGAAGCTCAAGTTAGCTCTGATGCATGGATCTTGGAGATCCGGAGCTACATGAAAGACAATCACCTTCCAGAAGACGGTGTATCCGATAACCGTAATCGTCAGATTGGCTAAAAGATACACGCTAGTAGAAGGGGATCTCTACCGGCGTGGTGCCAACGGCGTCCTAATGTGGTGCATTGCAAGGGAAGAAGGTCGTGAGCTCCTCACGTAAATCCATGGAGACGAGTGTGGGAACCACGCGTCTTCCCGCACGCTAGTAGGTAAGCCTTTCGGCATGGCTTCTACTAGCCTACAACAGTCCAGGATGCAGCTCAGTAGGTGACAAGGTGTGAAGCGTGCCAGTTCCACGCAAAACAAATACACACACTGGCTCAGTCACTGAAAATGATTCCTCCTACATGGCCATTCACTGTGTGGGGCATGGACATCTTGGGACCTTTCCCAAAAGCCGTCAGAGGTTACAGGTTCCTATATGTCGCCATCGACATGTTCACCAAGTGGTCGGAAGCTACTCCAGTTGTGACTATCAATAAGAAATTAGCTATCAAGTTCTTGAAGTCCATAGTCTGCAGATTTGGAGTTCCGAACAGAGTAATTACTGACAACAGAACCCAATTTACAAGTGCAGCATTTCAAGAATATTGCGAGGACCTTGGCATGCAAGTCAGCTATGCATCAGTAGTAGCTAACCCGGTAGGTAATAGCCAAGCCGAGAGAGCAAATGCAAAAATTTTAAAAGGACTCAAGATGCACACTTATGAGCGCTTGAAGAAACATGGAGCCAACTGGATTGAGGAGCTTCCGTCCGCACTGTGGGCAAGCAGGACTACACCTAACCGGTCAACTAGAGAGAATCCTTTCTTTCTGGTGTACAGAGTTGAAGCAGTCCTTCCTCCGGAGATCACCATGGGGTCACTCTGGGTCCGGAGCTTCGACGAAGTCGCGCAGGACCAGCTCCGGCGTGAAGACCTTGACCTCGTCGACGAGGGAAGGTGCCAAGTAGCTGTTCAGAATGCACGTTATCGCTAGGCGCTCCGGCGCTATCATCAAAGGCATGTGCGCAACCGACAGCTCGAGGAAGGTGATCTGGTGCTGTAGAAAATACTGACTCGAGAAGGGATGAACAAACTTTCCCCTAGCTAGGAAGGATCTTTCCGAGTGATCAAAGTATCTCATCCAGGATGCGTTCGTTTGGCAATTGAGGATGGAACCCCGCTTCCTAATCCTTGGAACATCGAGCACCTCCAAAAGTTTTATGCTTAGTATCACGGAGGTGAGTCTGTAATTACATACAATGTAAATTATAGAGTCTATACACAGAATCTAGTAGGTCCTCCAGGAGAACATTCGGACCCCTCCGAGAGGGTCCGGGAAGTTCAAGCAACACTTGACACAGTCACATCACTAAAAGTGTAGCTACTTGCCCTGGGTTAGTACAAGATGTATAACACGCTTGGCCTGGTTTCGTACCCCAAGTGTGTCCTTGTCTCCCTTGTAATTCGGGCCTATAATGAAAGACATTGTTGTGTGAAAGCAGACTCCACATGCTTTAATCTTGTATAGGCTCATTTTCTTTCATTTGTCCTTCTCCTTCTTATCTATAACGAAGTTGTGGAATTCTTTTTGAGTTAGTCCAAGTTATTCATATGTTGAACAAGTTACATTGTTGATCTCTTCAGATCTTAGCATTGCTGCACGGTCTACTCGCCTGAACGCCAAGCCAACATAGGTCCGGAGTGTGCTATCGACTTAGCCTAGTCCTACACCCTAAGTATGCCACTCTACCTACATTCCGGCAGGCCTTAGTAGGGCGGGTCCAGAAGGCATTCAGATCAAGAGAGATGAATTCAATGTGCTTGTTATCATATTGAATTTCTCAGGAGATCTAAATTTCAAATAAGAACAGTAAGTTGCAAACGAGTTATGGACGAGAGGACGAATTTTACTATTTTTCTTGCCTTTAATGTGCAGGAAAAATGAAAAACTCATGACGATGGTGGACGATGCCGGAGCTACTAAGCTCCAACATCCCCCAAGGGGGCCCGCCGTCGACGTTTCAAACATTGTAAGTGGGCACCATCGTAGCTAACAAGTTCCAACAACTCCCATGTGGGCCAGCCATTTATGAGAAGAAGCGAAGATGATCAAAGCAAAGACGGTGTTAAAATCACCCCAAAGGGCCTGCCGTTGATGTTTCATGTGTTGACAGTGGGTGCTTTCGGAGCTACCAAGCTCCGACAACCCCAGGGGGCCCTGCCGTCGACATTCTATGTGTTGACAGTGTGTTCCATCGGAGCTACCAAGCCCTGACAACCCCAGGGGGGTCGCCATCGATGTTATATGCATTGATAGTTGGTGTCGTCGGATCTACCAAGCTCCGACAACCCCAGGGGGCCCGCCATCGACGTTCTATACGTTAACGGTGGGTGTCGTCGGGTCTACCAAGCTCTGACAACTCCCAGGGGGCCCGCTATTGATGTTCTATGTGTTGAAAGTGGGCGCCGTCAGATCTATCAAGCTCCGACAACTCCCAGGGGGCTCGCCGTCGATGCAACAATAAAAGCTCCCCGGAGAAGTCGGAAATAAAATTCGGACCTAAAAGCTACAAGTTTGAAGCGTTTAAGTCATCAACACATCGTCAAATCCTTTTGGTACATGTTTGCAATCAAATTGTGTACATCTACCAGGGGGCAACTGAGATAAAGGACAACGTATTGAAGACAAAGACAAAACGGAATTCATTTCAGAAGGATTGAATTTCATTCATTATAGGATTGGAGATTACAAAATTGGAGAGTTACAAGTGGGAGCGAAAGAGAAAAGTCCTAGGTTCTGCGGAAATATGAGGCAACTTTCTGGGCAACCTTCTAAACGCTGGCCTTGGCGGAGTCTTCCTTACAAAATTGGAGAGTTACAAGTGGGAGCGAAAGAGAAAAGTCCTAGGTTCTGCGGAAATATGAGGCAACTTTCTGGGCAACCTTCTAAACGCTGGCCTTGGCGGCGTCTTCCTCTTCATCGATGGGCCCTTCGAGCACCGGATCCAAAGAGAATTGGGGGTCTCGGCTCTTGTAACACGCCAACACATATTCTGCAACGTTCTTGGCAAGAGATTTCCCCTCCGTCTCCAGCTGGTCCACGATAACGTCACCCATCGCGTCGAGTTTGCCGCCAGCAGAGCCGAGTGCCACCAATGCTTGGTCTAGCTCTAGCTCTGGATTGTCCAAGCATACTGAACTAAAGTCTGGCGGCATTAATCCGTCATTGGCTCACTCCAAGATGTCCCACACTTGTTGGGACTCAGTCACCCTAAATTTCCGCAGCTCCTCCAGTGACCTCCTGGCGGCCGCAAGCTTTGAGCCTTCCCGGGCGAGGCGCTCAACCTCTTTCGCGTGCTGCTGAATGCTTTCAGCAAATTGCTTTTCGCCTTCAGCGAGCTCTGACTCCCAGAGGTGGATGCAGTTCTACCGGTTGGCCAGGTCTTTATCCCTCCCCTGCACTTTCTACTCTCTGGTGGAGACTTTGACCTCTCTCTTGTTGAGGTCTTGCCCAAGCTTCTAGTATTTCTCCTCCTCTTCTTTGCACCGCAGATCAAATTTCTTGGTGCGATCTTCCAAATTTTGCACTCCCATAATCAGCTTCTGGGCGAGCTCCTCCTCTCTCTTCAAAATATCCTCCTGCTGCTCCAAGAGTTTCTCTTCCCTCTCATCGAGGTCCGCTCGGCGCTTCAGCAGAATCTCGTTCAAAGTGGTGAGGTCGTCGTGACGTTTGTCTGCAGCCTCACTGCTTTTTCTAGCATGCTCAAGAATCTCCCGAGACTTCACGTCAAGGGCCCTGATGGAGGCCTCCCTCTCTTCCAGCAGCTGGCCCCAATACTCAATTCGGGCCTTTTCCTCCTCGACCCACTCCTTTTGATCTGCAAGTCTCGTCTGCTCTAGCTTCGTCTCAAAGTGAAGCTTGTTGCGCTAACGCCTCAAGGTGTGGCGCTCTTCCTCGAGGACCTTACGGTCGTGGTCGAAGGCGAGCTGGACCTGACAGAGGCTCATGCAGGCATTGTCAATAGACAACGCCAAGGGAATAGGCTCCGGACCTGCCGGGGTCATCTCTGCTGGTTGCAAGGGGTCTTCCAAAACAAAAATTGGGTCCCACGCCACAAGAGTGGTCCCCTGTGGTTCTGCAGCACTAGGGCCGCCCTCCGGAAGCTCTTCTACTTGTGCTGCCGCCCCCGAGGGTCCCAACGCGGGAACACAACCTCCAGGGCTGACGCCGAAGGTCCCACCTCCAGATCTTCAGTCGGTGATTCTGTAGGTGGAGGGCCCACCACTGAATCCTCTGGGCGCTCTGGCTCGGACATAGACGCCCCCACGGCAATGACCTCTGGGGCGAATGTTAGAGCTTCGTCCGGAGCCCCCCACCACCGCCGGCTCAGGCGCCGGTACATCTACCACATCCGGCTCAGCTGCCGGAGCTTCAACTATTTCTGGCACAGAGGCCGGAACATCAACCATCTTCGGCTCAGCGGTCGGAGCTTCAACTATCTCCAGCACAGAGGCCGGAACTTCGGGAACCTCCGGCTGAGTCGTTGTATCTTCAGCCACTTCTAGCAAGGGCGCCAGAGCTTTGCTTACCTCTAGCTCTAGCACTGAAGCTTCCGCCACCTCTGACTCCTACACCGGAGCTTCAGTCGCTGATGCTGCAGCCGGCGGTGCATTTTCATAACCTTCTCCCCCGTGGTCCGGTGCTACCACGGGAGCCTCTAGTTTCACTTTTGGATCCAAGAACCCGACAGCTGGCGCCGGAGCTGCCGTGTCTTCTGCCACCACTTGGGGAGGCTCAGTGGTTGATGTCGGAGCTTCAGCACACACAACTTTAGTCGCTGCAGCAGATGCAGAAGCCTCAGACTTCTTTCTCGACACCATGGAAATAAAAAGTCGGGAAGATTAAAGATATAATAAAAACAAGGTTAGCACTTCAAGGTAAGTTAAGGATGCTTACCTGGGGATGCTACCGCACCAGTCGCCGCGGAATCTCTTCTTGTGAGGCCCGGAGTCAGAGCCCACTAAATCTGGTGAGACAAAAACTCCGGACCTTGGTCGGGAGCCACCTGCAGCAGCTGGAGTCTTCTCAGCTGTAACCTCCCTCGACTAGGAAGGACCTCCAGACCTGGAGATCACAGCTGGCACTAGAGCCGGAGTTGATCTGCCGGAGCTTGAGTCCGTCGAGGGCACCGCCACCAAAACAGGCGTAGTCACTGAAGATCTCCTTCGCCGAGCAGAAGGGGCTGTTGAAGTTGGAGCTGACCCGATAAGGCTTCCGTCAACATGCCTTAACTTCCCCTTCTGGCTGGAAGATTTGGCCGGCTCCATGCCCTTCCCCTTGCCCTTGCCAGTGTTATCCACCTTCTGGCTTGGGACAGTGGGGGCCACGATCTCAAAAGCTTCGGGGATCGCTACCCCAGAAGTTGATCGCCTCTCCACCACACTGAGGTCGTCCAACACTGGCATTCTTCTCTGGAGCTCCCTATTGATCTCTGGAATCATGTTCCGAGGCAGGAGAGAAGCCGGCAAAGCTAAGGCGTCGAGGGAGATTGCTCGATTCTGGAACTTCTTCAGATGGAGCTTCAAGGCTTCATCATCCATATTGTAATTCAAACCGATTTCAATCCGGTTGTGATCCATCACACTATTGAAAGCCCACGCAGGCCACTCCATTGTCTTTAGCGGAGCCCACCTGTTCACCAAGAAATTGCTGAAGACCATTTGAGGGGTTAATCCACCCTCGACGCATTCTTGGATCCTTGCCAGGACGGGCTTGTACGCATCTGATAGCTCCAGAACTGTGTTCCATGCGTCAGTGTCGACATTGGGAAGACCCTCAGGCAGCGCCAGCCTCTCGTGCTCCTCCACAACGATGATAACCCAATCCTTCTTCCAATCATCCCACTTGCCAGAGGGGAAGGACCTCAAGTACTTGAAGGGGCAGTTTTCCGCTTCATGAAGTAGTAGAAGTCGATCAGCTCTGTCCCCTTTCCGGTGGTGTGGACCATGAAGAACGTCCGGAACAGCTCAACGCAGGGAGACACGCTCACCCACATCTCGCAAAAGTGGATGAAAGTCGCCACTACCAAGAGGGAGTGGGGGTCAAGGTGATGTAGCTGGAGGCCATAGAAGTCCAGAAGCATCAAGAAGAAGGTTGAAAAAGATGGGATTAGACCCACCATGGCGTATGCAGAGAAGTACACCATGTCTCCGATGCGCTCCTTCTTGAAGGGAAGCTTGCCGAAGCGGATGTCGCGATTGAAGGAATCACTGGACCACCCCATGTAGGTCTAGACCTTCGACAAATCTTCCTTGGTCTTGATCCTGCTGCGGTGTAACACCCTCATTTTCATGCATCGTTCCCTACATACATTCATATACATGTTTAACATTAATCCACATAAAGAGGAATGGGTTTAAAATTGATTTGGAACAAAAACTCACTTAAAATTCTGGAAAGTGCGGACTAGTCCGATTTTAGTACGGACTAGTCCGATTTCTCTCTGACCTTGATCATACTTGTTTGTTTTTGCTGCGTACTAGCCCGTTTTTGCCTCTGGACACTTTTGGACTTGTCCGGTCCTATGCGGACCAGTCCGGTGTTCCAAGAATCCTTGAAAATTTGCTAATTCTCTGGACTTGTCCGAACTAGTGGACTTGTCCGTTTTCCTCTCTGACTAAAGTCAGACTAATCCGATTTTTGGCCAGAGTTGTCCGATTTCTTTCTGAATAACTTCGGAGTAGTCCGGCCCTTTTCGGACTTGTCCGATATTTCGCGACTCCGAGTTGATCTTTTGTTTCACGACTTGTTTCTTGGGTTTCACGTTAAGTGGACCTAGGGACGTCGTGCCTAACTGTTTTAGATCCCATGAGGGACTCTAAACCGGCCTCTACTCCTCTCAAACTCGAAATCCATTTAACCCTAGCCTCCACCTCTATATAAGCAACCCCACCCCTTGGCTTGACATCTATTTGCCACTTTTCCACCCCACCCAAAGCCTAGTTCGTGGAGAGCCACCATCAAGGAGGGAGCAGGAGATCCCAAGCAAGAAGAAGAGGAGGAGGAAATGAAAGAGGATCAAGATTTCTATCAACTACGAGTTCTTCATCAACAATCCACCATCAAGTTCATCATCAACCCTAGATCATCAAGATCCAAGTGTTGCCTCCAAGATCCTTGATTCATTGGAGTCCTAAACACCGGGTATACCTTATATTCTCTTTTTCTTACGTGAATTCAACCCCAAGTCTCCAAATTCACGTCGATCTAGAAAACCCTAATCTGCTGATCTCGCAAAGTGCGGACTTGTCCGGTCCCTAGCGGACTAGTCTGATTTTCCTGGTTAATTTCTATTGAATTAATTCTAAAACTAGATCTAATCACATCCAAACCTGTATAAACTTGTTAAAAACTATTAGAACTAGTTAGTGGTCATTTAAAAGCAATTTATAAATAAGTTCTACCTTGCATTTGCATCAATCATGCATATCATGTCATATTGAGTAATATTTGTGCACTCTTTGATTGTGTTTCTTGTCTTGTATGTTTATTGTGCGGATTAGACGGATTTGCGCTAGAGAGTGCCGCGGAGGATCTCCAGCACCAAGAGTTTGAAGGCTTTGACTCGAATCAATCCCAAGAGCAAGACAAGTGTCCTTGAAGCATATTGATCCTATTTTGACAATAAAAGTTTTGTTTGCAAACTGCATGTCTGTGTCAATTTGATGGGAATCCTATGGTAGGAAGTTTACTAGCTTTGTTTAACCACCCTTGTCGCCTGGAATATATGGTAGAGAGTCGGGATGTGATTTTTACCTTTTTGCTTCGCTTAATTAATTGGGATGGAAGAACAACTACACTACCTAATTAATTATGCATTAATGAGATTGTGGTTGACATGAACTGGTTAAATCTGATTTGATAATGGGTGATCTAAGCAAGACTGGTACGTGGATAGGTTGGATGTTATGGTGGTTTACTTGCTTTAGATCTAAGGATCGATTCGTGGAGCGACCATCCAGGATTTACAGTGCCACCACGAGGCCAAGTATGGGTGCGGCGTAGCTGATTAATTAGGGCTTTGCCAGTGCTATTTGGACCATTAAATATATTCGGGGAAGGGGTAGTCGGATTGGTGGGACTACCCTCGGATCCAAATAGCTCAAGAGGGGGCCCTTGGTTGAAGATGTGCTCAGTTGGAGACATCGCCACCGGTGAAACCTAAGTGGGGTCTAAATAGGCTAGTAATCCCTTTGTAAAGGCTATTTTGTGATCTCTTGGACACACACCTACGTAAGTATGAGACGGCATAATTGAGATTCTATAGTCATCGAAAGGTGATAAAATCACAAACACGTGGGTAAAGCAGTACAACCTCTGCAGAGTGTGTCAAAAACTATCATGATAGTCGTGCTCCCGGTCATGAGCAACCTGGACCCTTACATGATTAGAGGAAAATTGGGATTTTGGAATGATTATAGTTGGTATTATGGTTATGGATGGTTATGAATTGAATTCTGGTATTGAATATGGATATTGGTATATGATGGTGGATATGGAATATGGACTGGTATTATGATAACTACATGGCTTATGATGGGTTTATTTCATATACATGTAATATATTGCTTTTCAAATGTTTTAATGTACTTTTCAACACTTAGCCATTATTATATTCGTCATTTGAATCAGCCACATGTCATGCTTTCCACACTTGTTGAGTACAACATGTACTCACTCTTGCAATCCCCCCCCCCCCAACAGTTGCATGTCAGGATTAGGAGTTTAATGGCGATAATGCGGAGTTATAGGCCGTGTCTGCCATCAGCTTTGCCTATGATGTTGATGGGAGCTGCGCTACCCTATTGCTTATGCTGCTTAGCTGTTTAGTTTGCTTATTTAGTTTATTTCCACTGCATTAGTTAAACTTGTCATTAATTATTATTAGAACCTGTATTCGAGGATAATATGGTTTGTGTAATAAAATTTGGTTAATTAATCTTGTTCTGTGGTAATTCTCTGTATACTCTTTGTGAATGCACTTGTGTATGTGTGTTGAACGTCCTGGGCACACATATGCATTCACTTGGTTCATTTTCGGAACTGGGTGTCACATGCGGGGAAGACCAAATTCCATCGCGGCAAAGTGGAGCGAGAGAAGAGAAAGCTATGAAAAGGTTGGAAGGCTCTGAGCGCAAGTATGATTGAAAGTGTAAAGAGTCCTCAAACCGTGCGGGATTTCCTTCTTAAGTAAGCCTCCGCAACGCTTGGACGGAAACCGCAATGGGACCAAGATCACGTTTTCAAAAATCTACCCTGCCAATGACAAATGGGCTCGGGTCCACTTTGGCGGAAAGGCCGAAGTTATTACCCCAAATGAACCGTTGTTGTGATGGGAGGTTGGAAGCCTGAGGGCGGCGGCCTGACAAGCCGCGAACCGATATGGTTTTTGCATTGGGAACCGGCGACCTTCAATTGCGTGAGATCCGCACACGATGATCTCACCTGCCGCATTCAAAAGAAGACATGCGGTGATGGTTTAACAACGGATCATCGCCCCAACGGCACATCAGAAGACCTTTGAAGCCACAGCACGAGAATCGAAGATGACCTTACCTTCAGTAGAATAACTTAACGCAAATGGTTTCTCCCGGAGGTGGGCCCAGGGGCCACTATCGGTACTCTGCGTACCGGGTACCCCATGATACCGCAAGAAAAGCTAAGGAGTTCCTCCCATTCAAGTTGAAGACCTTTGAAGGCCGCACATGTTACACATTACTGGCCCTGCCTCCCTCGTTTGGGTAGTTGTGGCACTAACACGTGTACACAAGGCCAGACCTAACTCCCTCCCTAGGGAAGCTCCGGTCTTCCCACATGTCCAGTGACTGTAGAACCCTCATTTTCATGCATCATGCCCTACATACATTCATATACATGTTTAACATTAACCCACATAAAGAGGAACGAGTTTAAAATTGCTTTGGAGCATTTAAAATTGATTTGGAATAAAACCACACTTAAAATGCTGAAAAGTGCGGACTAGTCCGATTTTAGTGAGGACTAGTCCGATTTCTTTCTGACTAAAAATGGACTTGTCCGTTTTTGCTGCGAACAAGTCCGATTTTGCCTCTGGAAACATTCGGACTTGTCCGATTTTGTGCGGACTAGTCCGATATTCTAAGAATCCTTGAAAATTTGTTAAGTCCCTGGACATGTCCGGACTAGTACGGTGTTCCAGCGTACTTGTATGATTTCCTCTCTAACTAAAGTCGGACTTGTCTGATTTTAGGCCAGACTTGTCTGATTTTCTCTCTGGACATTTTCGGACTAGTCTGGTCCTTTTCGGACTTGTTCGATATTTCGTGACTCCGAGTTGATCTTTTGTTTTACGACTTGTTTCTTGGGGTTCATGTTAAGTGGGCCTAGGAACATCGTTCCTAACTCTTTTAGAGCCTATGTGGGACTCTAAACCGGCCTCTACTCATCTCAAACTCGAAATCCATCTAACCCTAGCCTCCACCTCTATATAAACAACCACACCCCTTGGCTTGACATCTATTTGCCACTTTTCCACCCCACCCAAACCCTTGTTCGTGGAGAGCCACCATCAAGGAGGGAGGAGGAGATCCCAAGCAAGAGAAAGAAGAGGAGGAAACAAAAGAGGATCAAGATCTCCATCAAGATCCGTTCTTCATTACCAATTCATCTCCAAGTTCATCATCAACCTTAGATCATCAAGATCCAAGTGCTACCTCCAAGTTTCTTGATTCATTGGAGTTCTAAACACCTGGTATACCTTCAATTCTCTTTTCCTTACATGAATTCAACCCCTAATCTCCAAATTCACGTCAATCTAGAATACCCTAGTTCGCTAGTTCTGCGAAGTGCGGACTAGTCCGACCTTCTACAGACTAGTCCGATTTTGCTGACTAAATTGTGTTAAAATGATTCTAAAAGTAGATATAATCAAATCCAAACCTGTATAAACTTGTTAAAAGCCATTAGAACTAGTTAGTGATCATTAAAAGCAATCTATTAATAGGTTCTACCTTGCATTTGCATTAATCATGCATGTCATGTCATATTGAGTAATATTTGTGCACTCTTTGATTGTGTTTCTTGTCTTGTATGTTTATTGTGTGGATTAAACGGATTTGCTCTAGAGAGTGACGCGAAGGATCTACAGCACCAAGAGTTTGAAGGCTTTGACCCTAATCAACCAAAAGAGCAAGGCAAGTGTCCTTGAAGCATATTGATCATGTTTTGAAATAAATGTTTTGTTTGCAAACTACATGCTTGTGTCAATTTGATGGGAAATCCTATGGTAGTAAGTTTACTAGCTTTGTTTAACCACCCTTGTCACCTGGAATATATGGTAGAGAGTCGGGAAGGGCTTTTTACCTTTTGCTTCGCTTAATCAACTGGGATGGGAAACCAACTATACCACTCAATTTAATTATGCATGGATGAGATTATGGTTAACATGAACTGGTTAATATGATATGGTAATGGGTGATCTAAGCAAGCCTGGTATGTGGATGGGTTGGATGTTATGGTGGTTTTGCTTGCTTTAGATCTAAGGACCGGTTCGTGGAGCGACCATCCAGGATTTACAGTGCCACCACGAGGCCAAGTATGGGTGCGGCGTAGCTGATTAATTAGGGCTTTGCCAGTGCTATTTGGACCATTAAGGATGCTCGGGGAAGGGGTAGTCATATTGGATTTGTTGATGATTGGTGAGACTACCCTGGGATACGAATGGCTCAAGAGGGGGCCCTTGGTTGAAGATATGCTCAGTTGGAGACATCGCCACCGGTGAAACCTTAGTGGAGTCTAAATAGGCTAGTAATCCCTTTGTAAAGGCTATTTTGTGATCTCTTGGCCACACACCTAATGAAGTGTGAGACGGCATAGTTGAGATTCTATAGTCATCGAAAGGTGATGAAATCACAAACATGTGGGTAAAGTGGTACAACCTCTGCAGAGTGTTTCTAAAACTATCATGATAGCCGTGCTCCCGGATATGAGCAACCTGGACGCTCACATGATTAGAGGAAAATTGGGAATTTGGAATGGTTATGGTTGGTATTATGGTTATGGTTATGGATGGTTATGAATTGAATTCTGGTATTAAATATGGATATTAGTATTGATGATGGATATGGAATATGGACTGGTATTATGATAACTACATGGCTTATGATGGGTTTATTTCATATACATGTAATATATTGCTTTTTCAAGTGTTTTAATGTACTTTTCAGCACTCAACCATTATTATATTCATCATTTGAATTAGCCACATGTCATACTTTCCACACTTGTTGAGTACGACATGTACTCACTCTTGCAATCCCCCCCCCCCCTCCAACAGTTGTAGGTCAGGATTGGGAGTTTAATGGCGATAATGCAGAGTTCTAGGCCGTGTCTACCGTCAGCTTTGCCTGTGGTATTGCTTGGAGCTATGCAATACCCTATTGCCTATGCTTCCTAGTTGTTTAGTTTGCTTAATTAGTTATTTCTACTGCATTAATTTGAACTTGTCATTAATATTCATTAGTGCTTATATTCGAGGATAATATGGGTTGTGTAATAAAATTTGTTTAATTAATCTTGTTCATTAGTGTATACTCTTTTGTGAATGCATTCGTGTATGTGTGTTGAACGCCTGGGCACATGAAAGTGCATCTAGGACTCCCTTGTGGGTTTTGGATGATTTATGACAAGCAATTGGGATCCTAACCTCTTTGTTGAGATGAATGCAGGCCAATAATGAAAAATGAGCAAAATACCAAAAAGAAGGGATAATGAGGAGCAAAGTGAACTTGAGCTCAAGGAAAAGAAATAGTAGATTATTGTGTATGGAGTGTGTTAAGGAAACACACCCAAGAGCTCAATCATATTTAAGCACACACACATATTGCACAAAGTTACACAGGACCGGACTAGTCCGATATCAACCGGACTAGTCCGATATCCTTTCTGCACCAGATCGGACAAGTCCGATATCTGTCGGACTAGTCCGATATCTTTCTGACTTGAGTCGGACTAGTCCTCCCCAAGGCGGACTAGTCCTCAACACACTTCACAAGTCACACAAAATCGGACAAGTCCGTTGTTAATCGGACTAGTCCGATATTCCTTCTGATCCACTTCGTACAAGTCCGATGTTTACACGGACTAGTCCGAAATTCCCACTGATCTAAATCGGACAAGTCCTCCAAGTGCGGACTTGTCATCCAACACACTTAGGGTTTCACATGTCTGAACAAGTCCGATGGCTATCGGACTAGTCCGAAGATTTCCAGTAGTGAAATCGGACAAGTCCGTTTTCAACCGGACTAGTCCGATATTTCGGGACACTTAGGGTTTGCTACACACAGCACACCAGACTAGTCCGGTGACCACCACGGACTAGTCCGATCTTTCTGAACCCTAACGGTCACTTTTAGAAACCCCATATAAATAGAGGTGCACAGCCCACTTTTACAATCTCTTGAACCCTAGCGCCGTCACACCTCCCAAGAGACTCAAAAACCACTTCTCTCCACGAAATTAAGTGCAAAAATCGATCAATCCTTTGAGGATCACTTCTAGATCATTGGAGAGACACTTGGCACACATCATTGAGCTCTTGGTTTGAATCTCTAACACACTCCTGCATTTCAATTGTAATTTCTGAGTGTGTTTTTGGTGGCATTGTGATTTGTAATCTAAGGGAGCTCTCAACGTGTGAGAACGCCCCTTGAATTTGGTTATTCGCCCCTTTGTGATTAGTGGAAGAGGATTGGCCTTCGTGGCGATCCGATGAGGGTAGGGTTGGAGAAGACCCAATCCTTTTGTGGACTCCTCAATGTGGATGTAGGTTGCCTTCGTGGTAGCCGAACCACGGGATAAATCGTGTGTCTTGTCCTTTTTGTGTTCATCACTCAAATTGATCAACTTACTCTAGGTTTTGATACACATTGCTCAATTTACATTAAATTGTTGAACACATACCTTAATTGTGATATAATCCAATATATAACTGTTAAACTGTTGTTTATTCTATATTTCCACTGCATACATTAAAGAATCAACCTAATCGATTAATCTTGATCAACTTAGTCCGTGAACACCGGACTAGTCCGCACTTTACCGGACTAGTCCAATTTCTCTGGTATTGAACTTGTTGTTGAGTGTTGCAGGATCCGAAAAAATTCAAAAGGCCTATTCACCCCCCCCCCCCTCTAGGCCTACATTCAATTGGTATCAGAGTAGGTTATTCAAGAAAGAGTTTAACCACTCAAAGAGATCATGTCGGACATGAAGGACGTCCACAAAATCAACAACCAAGATGAAGTCAACAATGACAAGACCCAAAAACTGGAGAAGTACCTCGAAGCCATTCAAGACTTCGAGGACGACGATGAGGAGACGCTGGAGCTAAAGGCGCTCCTCATAAAGAAGGCACTTTCCAAAGGGAAAGCAAAAGTTGAAGAGAAGAAGAAGGGGAGTAGTCACACCGACTACTCCCGATATCCTTTTAATTATGATCGTCTAAATTCCAATAACAATCACTACTTATCTATCCCACATGGAAAAGCCCCACACTTCGATGGGAGTGATTACTCCATGTGGAGGCAGAATATGAAGATGCATTTGATTTCCCTCAACCCAAGTTTATGGCATGTTGTATGTACAGAGATAGATATTCCAGATGACGACGAAGAGCTCACCCCAAGTCAAGAGCAGGCCATCCATAGAAACGCTCAAGCCGCAGCCGTAATCACCTCCTCTCTCAGTCGAGACGAGTTCACCAAGGTGGGTGGACTCGAAATTGCTAAGGAGATATGGGATACACTACAAACAGCACATGAAGGTGACCGGCATGTGCGTGAGGCAAAAATTGAAATGATCGAAGGCGAACTAGGAAGATTCGCAATTGAGGAAGATGAGTCACCCCAGGATATGTACAATCGATTGAAGACACTTGTCAAAAAGGTTCGATCATATGGGAGCAAGAAGTGGAATGACCACGAGGTGGTAAAGCTCATCCTTAGAGCGTTTATGCCTCGGAATGTCACGCTATGCTCAATGATCAGAGAAAGCCCCGGTTACAAAAGGATGACTCCAGATGAATTGCTTGGTAAAATTATCAACTTTGAAATGATGGAGAAACAAGCCAAGCATGTCAAAGAAATTGCCGACCTCACCTCGGCCAAGAAGAAAGGAGTTGCCCTAAAATCTACTCTCAAGCCTCTATCCAAAGAAGCAAGAGAAGCACAACTAGAGGAGGACAGTGATGACGAGAGTAGTGAGCTAGATGAAGAGGATATGATTTTGTTTATGAAAAAGTTCAAGAGAATAATGAAGAAGAGACAAGGAACAAAATCAAGTGAAGGAAAGTACAAGGAAAGGACGAAGCCAAAGATGAGGCGGGCGTGCTATAATTGTGGCGAGTATAACCACTTTATAGTCGATTGCCCGTATGAGGACAACAAGAAGAAAACTAAAGAAACCAAGCCTCAACCTAAGAAATTCTTCAAGAAGAAGAAACAAGACGAACAAGCACACATTGGGAAGGAGTGGGACTCAAACGATGAGTCCTCATCATCCGATGAAGAAGAAATGGCTAGCATAGCCATAGAAAGCACATCCAAGAAATCCACACTCTTCCCCACACTCGGTGCAAAGAAGGGAAATGGCACTTGTCTCATGGCAAAGGAAGGTAAACGCAAGGTAAACATCAAAACCCCTTCCATGCATTCCTACTCTAGTGATGATGAACTAGATAGTGATGATGAGGACATGCTAAATGGACTAGATAGGAAAACTGCTGCTAAAATGAGATTTTTACTTGACCAAATTGTTGAGAAGGAGAGGTTAATTGATCGTCAAGAGGACATGATTATCTCCCAAAAGGAGAAGTATGTCAAACTTGACAAACTCCTAGAGCTTGAAAAGGAGAAAAACAGTTCACTAGAGCTTGAGCTAGCTTCAAGCAAGAAAACTTGCTTGGAGTTAACCGACTCAAATGTTGCAATCAAGGACCAACTTGCTGACCTGATCAAGGTTAACAAAATCCTTGAAGTGCAAGTTGAGTCACTCAAGCTAAGTGAACCTTCCTCCTCTTCAAGTTCACCTTCTCAACCCACTAAAACTGATCTTGTTCATATGTGCACATGTAGTAAAATCAACACCAGTTTGAAGGAGAAGTCAACCTCCACAAAGGATAAAAATCGTACCCAGTATGGAATATTTGACAAGGAGAAGATCAACTATGCACGTAGTGCATACTTGGTCCAAAGACCTCCAAATGTCAAAAATGGCATTGGTTACTCTTATGATGTAAAGCAATATGCTGGAAGTCGTAAGAATAACAGGGGAAGGATCTCCTTTGTGAAGGGAAGATCCTCTCAAACTGATAAGTTGAAGAATAAGAAACTGAACTCGCATGAATACCGGACTAGTCCGGTCGGTGTTCGGACAAGTCCGGTCATCCGGACAAGTCCGGCCACCCAGACTAGTCCAATTCATAAACAACAGCGGCGTCTATTTAAAACTTTTGATGCCTCTTATGTGTTAATGAAAAACAATCTTGGTAAGGTTTATGCTTATTATGTTGGGCCACGCCATGGGAACACAAAATCCCATGTGTGGGTGCCCAAATGTATTGTAACTAACCTCCAAGGACCCAAGCAAGCTTGGGTACCTAAAACCAAAGCATAATTTGTTTTTGCAGGCCTATTCCTCCGGTGGATCCAAATGGGTGCTAGACAGTGCATGCACCAACCACATGACCGGAGAAAGGAGGATGTTCGTGGAATATGAAGAAAACGAGGACCCAAACGAAGGCATCTACTTCGGAGATAATAGTCAAGGAAAGGTGCTCGGTACCCGTAAAATTGCAATATCCTCTGAACGCACGCTTTCTCAGGTTTTACATGTTGAATCTTTAGATTATAACCTGTTGTCCATATCTCAACTATGTGACAAAGGTTATAATTGCTTGTTCACTAACGAGGGTGTGACCGTCTCAAGAAGGAGTGATGGTTCAGTTGCATTCAAGAGTATGTTGAAGGGAAAGATTTACCTTGTTGACTTCAACAAGGATAAAGCCGAACTCGACACATGCTTGATTGCAAAAACCAACATGGGTTGGTTGTGGCATAGACGGCTAGCGCATGTTGGTATGAGAAATCTTCAAAAACTCCTCAAGGGCGATCACATCCGAGGTTTGAAAGATGTTGTTTTTGAGAAAGACAGGCCTTGTAGCACGTGCTAAGCCGGGAAGCAAGTTGGAGCACATCATCCCGCAAAGAACATCATGACTACAACAAGACCGCTCGAACTACTTCACATGGACTTGTTTGGTCCAGTTGCTTACATAAGCATCGGCGGTAACAAATACGATTTGGTTATCATTGATGATTTTTCTCGCTTCACTTTGGTTTTCTTTTTGCATGATAAGTCAGAAACACAAGGAACACTCAAGAAATTCTTCAAGCGAGCTCAAAACGAGTTTTCATTGTCAATCAAGAGTATTCGAAGCGACAATGGCACGGAGTTCAAGAACATACAAGTGGAGGAGTACCTTGATGAAGAGGGCATCAAGCATGAATTTTCAGCGCCATACTCACCACAACAAAATGGAGTTTCCGAAAGGAAGAACCGAACACTCATAGAGATGGCAAGAACAATGCTCGATGAATACAAGACTTCGGATGGATTTTGGGCGGAAGCGATTAACACCGCTTGCCACGCCGCAAATCGGCTTTATCTTCTTCGACTACTCAAGAAAACTCCCTATGAGCTACTCACCGGTGAAGTTCGACCACAAGAGTCACCTTCGCACATAAATGAGGAAAATGAACCACAAGAGGGGACCAACAATCAAGGGGGAGCTTCAACACAAGCACGAGAGTATGAAGATGATCAACAAGTCAACGAGGGCAACCACTCAGGGGGAGAAGAAAACGATCATGAAGACACAACTCCCCAAGTGCCCCACCCAAGAGTACACGAATGCATTCAAAGGGGTCACCCAATTGACAACATCATCGATGACATCCAAAAGGGAGTAACCACTAGATCTCGCATAGCTAACTTTTGTGAGCATTACTCATTTGTCTCTTTTTTGGAACCACGTAGGATTGAGGATGCATTGAAGGATCCGGACTGGGTGGTGGCAATGCAATAAGAATTGAA
Organism: Tuctoria greenei; assembly: GCA_036927565.1. Classification (NCBI taxonomy): domain Eukaryota; kingdom Viridiplantae; phylum Streptophyta; class Magnoliopsida; order Poales; family Poaceae; genus Tuctoria; species Tuctoria greenei. The sequence goes on along the minus strand of JAYESD010000002.1, from coordinate 65,656,010 downwards.
CAACTTCAAGAGGAACGAGGTGTGGGAACTTGTGGCAAGACCCAATGCAAACATAGTGGGCACCAAGTGGGTCTTCTGCAACAAACAAGACAAACACGGAGTGGTAACAAGCAACAAGGCGCGACTTGTGGCCAAAGGGTACTCACAAGTCGAAGGTTTGGATTTCGATGAGACATTTGCTCCAGTAGCTAGGCTTGAATCTATTAGAATATTACTTGCATATGCTACTCACCATGATTTCAAGCTGTATCAAATGGACGTGAAAAGCGCCTTCCTCAACAAACCGATCAAGGAAGAAGTATACGTGGAGCAACCACCCGGTTTTGAAGACGAAGAATTCCCCAACCACGTATATAAATTGCGTAAGGCTCTCTACGGCCTCAAAAAAGCTCCTAGAGCTTGGTATGAGTGTCTTAGAGATTTCTTAATTGAAAATGGTTTTCAAATTGGCAAAGTAGACTATACATTATTCACAAAGAATTTAGATAATGATCTCTTTATCTGTCAAATCTATGTTGATGACATAATATTTGGGTCAACTAACCAATCCTTCTGTGAAGAATTTAGTAGAATCATGACAGACAGGTTTGAAATGTCAATGATGGGAGAATTGAAGTACTTCTTGGGATTCCAAGTGCGGCAACAAAGGGAAGGAACGTTCATAAGCCAAACCAAGTACACACGGGACATACTCAAGAAGTTTGGCATGGACAAGGCAAAGCCCATAAAGACCCCCATGGCAATGAATGGCCACTTGGATCTCAATGAAGATGGACCTAGCGTCGATCAAAAGGTATATCGCTCCATGATTGGATCTCTACTTTACTTATGTGCATCTAGGCCAGATATTATGTTGAGTGTATGTTTGTGTGCACGATTTCAAGCCAACCCTAAGGAATGTCACTTGACATCCGTAAAAAGAATCTTGAGATATTTAGTTCATACACCCAACCTTGGTCTTTGGTACCCAAAAGGCTCAAAATTCAATCTCATTGGTTACTCCGATGCAGATTATGCCGGGTGCAAAGTAGATAGAAAAAGCACCACCGGCACATGCCAATTCCTAGGGAGATCCTTAGTTTCTTGGTCATCCAAGAAACAAAATTCCATTGCTTTATCCACAGCCAAAGCGGAGTATGTTGCAGCCGGGAGTTGTTGTGCACAACTCCTTTGGATGCGACAAACTCTAAGAGATTATGGTTACAATATGAACCGTATTCCTCTCATTTGTGACAATGAGAATGCCATTAAAATAAGACATCATTTCTTGAGAGACCATTCCATGAAAGGAGACATTACCATATCACATGTCAACACCCAAAAACAATTGGCCGACATATTCACCAAGCCACTTGATGAAAAGCGTTTTTGCGAACTCCGAAATGAACTAAATATCCTTGATTCTCGGAGTGTGGCTTGAAAAGTTGCATACCTGTATGACCTCTTCAAAATTTTGACTGAATTGTGAAAATCATCCCCCTTCATTTTTTCTCGAAAAACTATGTCAATTATTTAGATCTTGATGAATTATGATCATTGTGTGATTGTTGTATGCTTACTGGTCAAATTCATCAAGATTAACTAATTTGTTTTGCCCCTCCTATTCTCTATTAGTGAACCTTCAAATATATATGAATGGGCTATGCAATTTCTCCTGGTGACCACGGCCTAGTCCATGGTTACCTGGACTAGTCCGCTCTTGCAGACTAGTCCACAGAGTGTCGGTTAGACCGGACTAGTCCGATCGTCCACGAACTAGTCCGATATAGCTCTCTGGATGACTTCGGACTAGTCCGGTCATGTCCGGACTTGTCCGATTTTTCGTGTCCATAACCCTAGCCGCCACCAAACCCTAATCTTCTCATCCCCACTTTTGCTCACGCTTTCCCCTCTCTTGCGCTCGAGCCACCAAGGCGATTCTCTGCTCCCTCCATCGAAAAAGTCCACATTTGGGCGAAGATCAAGCTTGACCTCTTGGGGATTGAAGCTAGTGGACTTGTCCGGCCTCCAACCACCAAACCTTCAAGCGTCAATCGATTTCTTCGGTAACTTTCTTCAAAACCCTAGAAATCTTGTTTTTCTCCATTGTTGATCATATAGCCTAGCATCCTTCACTAGATACATGCTTATTTGATGTACTACGTGTATACTAGACTAGATTTGCATTAGGAATCATTCCTTGACCTATCTGTTAGGTTTTTGAGGATGAACACCGGACTAGTCCGGTCCATGCACGGACAAGTCCGGTCCACCGGACTAGTCCGTGCCTGTGCACCGGACAAGTCCGATGTTTCTGAACTGAAAACCTAATTTTTCAATTCCTCAATGCAATTCATTGCTATCTTTTCATACTTAGGCCTTGTATCACTTACCATCATTCTTGCAAAATCATTCTCAGATCATGTCGAGTTCAAACAACGAAATCTCCAACTTTGAGGCCGAGTTGGACCAAGAAGTGGCACCTCGGCCCTCGACGGGTCTTGGCAAGAAACGCCAAGAAAGACCCTCGGAGCCAGCTCCTTCACCTCCTCAGGTTCGGAGGAAGGTGCTGGAAAAGAAGCCAGTGTCAAAGGCAGCAGCATCCTCAAGTGCCTCTCGCCAAGCCAAGGGCAAAGGCAAGGGGATAGCAATGGGGCCAGTCAGGCCCTTGAAGCTCCATGCTCCCAGCGAAGGGGTCTGGGACCCTATTGAGGAGAAGTTTAACGGCAAGGGCAGTGACTCTGCAGCCAAGTTCAGAAGCATTGACTGGTATGGCAGGCCAAAGCAAGCTGTCGATGGAAGGTTTTGGTGCAACTTCCATGCAGACTTCTACAAATTGGTGTATCTCCCAATGAAGACACCGGTGGTGCGCAGTTAGTGGATTGACTGGGCACACCTTGAGAAGAAGGAGTGCTCAGCTTTTGATGAAGTCATTGCAGCAGTTGAGAGGCATGGTCTGAAGGATCTCTTTGCCTTCAGGCATAACTGGAATGATGAAGTGATCACACAGTTCTTTGCAACTTGCCACTTCTCAAGTGAGGATGAAGAGAGTGTTACTTGGATGACACACGGATCTAAGTATAGTATCACTCAAGAGGACTTTGCTAATCTGCTCCATCTGGACACCTCTGGACATGACAGGCTGATCATCCACAACATAGGTGTCATGGAGAAGGATAGGATGAAATTCCTATATGAACCGAACTCAAAGTATGTCCCTCCCTCTACAAAGAACATGAAACCATTCTTTGTGGTCCTCAACAGAGTGCTGAGGAAGACTATTGCTCCTAAAGATGGAGATGCTGGGAGCGTGCAGGGTTACCTTCGAACCCTAATGAGAGTCATAAGCAAGGACCGCCCATTTGATGTGGCGGAATACAATTGGAATGATATGGTCAACATATCCTGCACGCCTAACAGGTCTTGTGGCTATGCTCCCTACCTCATGTATATGATTGAGAAAGTCACAGGTATTGAGTTCGTGAAGGATGTGGAGCACATTCCTTTGAGGCCTCAGAAGCCTCAACCAGTGAGTGTCCAGGCTGCTCCCTCACCGGCCTCCAGTTCCGAGGCACCGACAAGGTCAAGAAGCGATGCTAGGGTTGTCCCTACCTCTAGGGAAGCCCCTCAGAGAGGATCAGCTAGTGGGATCCTCAAGTACCTGACTGCCATATTCTCCTCCTGCAAAAAGACCGAAGTGAAGGTCCACAAGCTCAATAAGAGAAGAAAGGAGGACATGAAGTATATAAAGGCCAATATGAAGCAAATCTGCCAGAAGCTGGAGATCGCCCCCATTGGATCTCCAGTGATTTCTGAAGAGTCCGACCCGGACTTCACCGAGCTCGGGCCTCTGAACCCCTCTGAGCTTGCCTACTTTGGCATTGGGGGCTCGAGCGACTCCGTCCCTCCTCCTTCCCCTCCTCATCAAGCTGATGATGATGAAGACGAAGACGACGACGAGAGGACCGATAGTGAAGAGTGAAGACCCTAGGACCCTCCTCTCCTTCTTTTTGGTGTCTTGATGCCAAAGGGGGAGAGATTGAGGGGGGGGGGGGGTCTTAGATTTAGCTGTGGTAGGGTACGAGGAGAGAGTTCTCTTTATCTTTCTTTGTGATTGTAATGCTTTAACGCTGTTTTCATGTTAACTATGGTTGTGTGTTGAAATGCTTAATTAATTTGCAAGTATGTGTTGAAATCTGCAATTTTGCTCCTGAAATGACATATGTACTTTGTATTGATTCATCAATGTAAATTATGTCATTCTCAATGTTTCAATGCACTAAGTTATGCATCCCACCATAAAGAATGCACATATGGATATTTCTCTTACTGCTTGATGTATTTTTGAGTCATATGTGCATACTTTATGAAAATCTCATCTCTTTTTGTCATATTTTGTGAAATCTCAATTGGTTGTCATCAATCACCAAAAAGGGGGAGATTGAAAGTGCATCTAGGACTCCCTTGTGGGTTTTGGATGATTTATGACAAGCAATTGGGATCCTAACCTCTTTGTTGAGATGAATGCAGGTCAATAATGAAAAATGAGCAAAATACCAAAAAGAAGGGATAATGAGGAGCAAAGTGAACTTGAGCTCAAGGAAAAGAAATAGTAGATTATTGTGTATGGAGTGTGTTAAGGAAACACACCCAATAGCTCAATCATATTTAAGCACACACACATATTGCACAAAGTTACACAGGACCGGACTAGTCTGATATCAACCGGACTAGTCTGATATCCTTTCTGCACCAGATCAGACAAGTCCGATATCTGTCGGACTAGTCCGATATCTTCCTGACTTGAGTCGGACTAGTCCTCCCCAGGGCGGACTAGTCCTCAACACACTTCACAAGTCACACAAAATCGGACAAGCCCGTTGTTAATCGGACTAGTCTGATATTCCTTCTGATCCACTTCAGACAAGTCTGATGTTTACACGGACTAGTCCAAAATTCCCACTGATCTAAATCAGACAAGTCCTCCAAGTGCGGACTTGTCATCCAACACACTTAGGGTTTCACATGTCCGAACAAGTCCGATGGCTATCGGACTAGTCCGAAGATTTCCATAGTGAAATCGGACAAGTCCGTTTTCGACCGGACTAGTCCGATATTTCGGGACACTTAGGGTTTGCTACACACAGCACACCGGACTAGTCCGGTGACCACCACGGACTAGTCCGATCTTTCTGAACCCTAACGGTCACTTTTAGAAACCCCATATAAATAGAGGTGCACGACCCACTTTTACAATCTCTTGAACCCTAGCGCCGACACACCTCCCAAGAGACTCAAAAACCACTTCTCTCTACAAAATTAAGTGAAAAAATCGATCAATCCTTTGAGGATCACTTCTAGATCATTGGAGAGACACTTGGCACACATCATTGAGCTCTTGGTTTGAATCTCTAACACACTCCTGCGTTTCAATTGTAATTTCTGAGTGTGTTTTTGGTGGAATTGTGATTTGTAATCTAAGGGAGCTCTCAACGTGTGAGAACGCCCCTTGAATTTGGTTATTCACCCCTTTTTGATTAGTGGAAGAGGATTGGCCTTCGTGGCGATCCGACGAGGTTAGGGTTGGAGAAGACCCGGTCCTTTTGTGGACTCCTCAACGTGGATGTAGGTTGCCTTCGTGGTAGCTGAACCACGGGATAAATCGTGTGTCTTGTCCTTTTTGTGTTCATCACTCAAATTGATCAACTTACTCTAGGGTTTGATACACATTGCTCAATTTACATTAAATTGTTGAACACAAGCCTTAATTGTGATATAATCCAATATATAACTGTTAAACTGTTGTTTGATTCTATATTTCCGCTGCATACATTAAAGAATCAACCTAATCGATTAATCTTGATCAACTTAGTCCATGAACACCGGACTAGTCCGCACTTTACCGGACTAGTCCGATTTCTCTGGTATTGAACTTGTTGTTGAGTGTTGCAGGATCCGACAAAAATTCAAAAGGCCTATTCACCCCCCCCCCCCTCTAGGCCTACATTCAGCACACATATGCGTTCACTTGGTTCATTTTTCGGAACCAGGTGTCACAGTGACCCCGGACCTAACCCCCAGTAGAGAGAAGATCTGGTGATGCCACGTATATAGTGGCTCCGGAGCTGCCTCCAAACGATGGGAAGCTCCAGAGCCGCCACGTGTCGATCCTCCAGAGCTAAGACCACAACAGAAGATTGAGAGATCTCCAACGAATCAGACTTTCAAGGGATAGTTAAAGTGACATTTACAAGACCTAATTACGTGTCATTAATGATATATTAATGACACAGGATCAGTGGATTGTTAATAGGGGTAACGTCGTCATTAAGGCACATTATCACTCTATTAATTACGCTTAATACTTGTAGATCGTGTGTTAGGCTGTTAATTACGTCAGGGCCACATGTCGGGCCAGGCAGGTGATGTAACGGTCAGTCCTTAGACTATAAAAGGGTTGCACTGTACGATACAGAGACAAGCAAGCTCATACACTTACAAGCGCCAGACAGATTCATACATACAACACATAACCCATGGAGTAGGGTGTTACGCTCAGGCGACCCGAACCACGTAAAATCCCTTGTGTCATCATCTTGTTCATAATCTCACTCGCGCCCCGACCAATCAAGAACCTTTGCGGTCTACGATCTAGTAGTATCGGGGGAAGTGTTGATTGTACACTTCGATAGTAGCTTTCTTTGAAGTGGGACATATTTTTTGTCTTATTAGTTCTAGAATGAAAAGCCCTAAGAAGACTGTTGCTTTTCGTAACAATGAAGAAGGCAATATGGAGTTTAGTGACTCCAGCAGTTCAGACTCCTTTCACGGTCCATTGGATCCTTTTACAAATATAATAATTGAAAAGACTTCAGAGGATATCGTCCCAGAATATGATCCTGCCGACGAGGTATGGATCACGAATCTTAACTCCAACAGTTCAAGATAATGTTTGTTGTCAAGTATATGAAGGCTTATAATTCTTTTCTACCTAGCTTAATCGCGAAGACAACGAGGTGACTTCGGCTCCTAAAAACGCAGAAGGTTCTCCAATGGTTGAATCCTCAGGTTCACTCAAGCGAAAACAAGGGCAACGAGGTCCCAATAAGGGTCCATTGAACCGCATCATATACACAACAAGTGTCGGTCCAGGTGGGCTTCCCCAAGAACCACTAGATTCAGTTACTAAGTACAGAAATGCATGCGGTTATCTTGTTAGAGAGCTCGTGCCGATCACAATCGAGAATTGGAGAAAATTACCTGTGGAGAACAAGAATAAGTTGTGGGAGAGGATAAAGAAACAATTCAAGTTCCCGAAAGGCACGAAAGAAGTTGTAAAGAAAGCAACATTGGTCTCTTGTGACAAGAAGTTTCGTGGTTGGAAGAGTCAAATGAATGCTTATGTTAAGGCCGATAAGGTCCCTAGTCCAAAGAAGATGGTAAAAAACACACAAGCTCAGTGGCAAGAATTTGTTCGTCAAAAGACTACATTTGATGCTAAAGGCCTAAATGCAACTAGGGCAGAGCTTGCTAAAAAGAACAAATACCATCATCTCTTGGATTCTACCGAATATGCCCCTAAAGTTCAGAAATGGAATAATATATTAGAGGAAATTACTATTAAGGGCAATCCTCACACATTAGAAGGCAGCGATGAGAGAACTCAGCGGTGGGTCTTTGCTCTGTCAGATTTAACCAGCGGGGACAAACTTGAAAAAGCCTGACTCTATGAACGAAGAAGAGCAAAAAATGAAAGAAGTAATTGAAAAGCAACAGAAGGGTCTCTTCAAGCTGAAGAGGAAGAATGACCAACCTACTGCTATCCTAGGAAATCTGAACATAGTGGACGGGTTCAAGCAATATCTTCTCAGATATCCTGGAGAGATGGTTTCTCGAAGGATGAAAAGACATATAGAAGACGTGAGAAGTTCAGGAAAACACTTGATGAAACGATTTCTCAAAAGGTCAAGGAAAATGTGCAAGAAAAAATGGATCAACTTAGACAATCGAGAAAATTAGTGGCACCGAGTACAGCGGTGGTTCTCGGGGCAAAGGAGCATTTGGTATCTCCAACTGCCTACCCTAGCAGTGTAGGTTTTGTGCCAAGATCAAGGTCCCATAAGTTCGTTGTCGATGATATTGTTAAGGACAGATTTTGTCATCTTCTTGTCCCAATCGGCAGAGCAGGGAACAAAACCAAACAGGTTGCCACTGCTATGGCAAAGCCTGATCATGACTTAAACGACGATTCACTTCCATTATATTATGTTGTGGTGCATGTTTTTCAGATCATTGATAATGATTATGAAGATTATTAAATATACCACATCACACATGAGGGGATCACGACACTGGGGCAGACTGTCAACCAATTAATCCTTTAGCACTGACACGATATCTGTTGGACGATGAGTCAATTTCTAGCCCTGTCGCATCTCAAAATACTGCAACACCGTCTTCTATGTCGAAAGTCCAGGAAGATCCACTCCCGCTATGTCTCAGCAAGGATGATAGTAACCTTGCTAGTAAAGATAACCAAGAGCAACCTGTTAAACAACAGCTTGAAGTAGTACCAGAGCAAGCTGCTGGTAGTAAAAGGAAACCAGTTGAGCAACAGCTTGAAGCTGTACTAGAGCAAGATGCTGGTAGTAAAGAGCAATAAGTTGAACAACAGGTTCAACAACAGGCCAGTGTCCAACTTCCGACGACTACTCCTCGGTCATCAGTGCCTATGAAAGTTAGCTCATACGAAAATAAGAAACCTTCTAAAGAAGTGTCAAAATATTTGGAATATCTGAAGGAAAATATTGGAAAAACAAATGCATCTCGTTCTTCACTTGATCCAGCATTAGAAGATATTGAGGAGTGGGAAAAAGACGATGTCATATATAATCGGCAGAAGGATTTTGTTAAACCATGAGTTCCAATATACACGATTAAGGATGGTCCTCCTAAATATAAGAACGGAAAGCCATTCATGACATCGGTACAACTTAGCAAACAACCCATCTCACTCAAAAGAATGGTACATCACTGCCAGCACAAAATCTGATCTTTGTTACGTCACATTTCGTGTGCCGAGGAGTATTCTGGAGCACTGGAGCAGATAAACGAGTCCTTCTCTTTGAAGATCTACATAGCCTTTTCTGTCGAGACATGCTCGAAATCAACCTGCTACCGATCTGGTTCTTTTAAGTGCCTCTAATACTTCGTATTTTTTTTCTTACTACACGCATACACATTTCATGAGATTATAACAATTCTGAACTTTTTCAATATGATGCAATACATGGATAATGAAAAGTTGAACACCAAGACAAGTATCCTTGACCCTACATTGATTGCAAATAAGATATTCGACTTTAAGGTGGAATGGAAATCAGAAGAGTACAAGCACATGAATTTTTTTTTGAAAAATCAATCGCAAAACAAAAGAAGGATAAAAGGATAGGGGTTGCAGCTTACATAGGACATGCCATGTTTAACTTTGTCAGAGATGGCAAGGATCTCGTAAAGGCTCCGTACCACTTCGAGTAAGTTCGACACATGACATTGAAATATCAACTATTGTTAATTGTTAACTTAACATGTGTGTTTGTACGTGTGCAGTGAACACCACATAATGATCTTCATCAAGCCAACACAGGGTTTTGCAGTGGTCTTGGACTCAGTCGATTACCCACCAGATCATTACAAAGATTTTCTTTCCAATTTGAAATTGCACGATTATTTGATACTTTTAATTTACACACATTTAGAATGTGTTGACAAGTTTTATATGACATTTCTTGTATTACAGTACTTTGCGGTTTTACGCGGAAAAACTTGGCAGTCACAGACCTCCTAATAAGGATGCATTGCACATATCAACATATTATCCTTGTCCCAAGCAGCCTCCTGAGAGTGTCTTATACGGGTATTATGTATGCGAGCATCTTTGGAGTGCCTACGAATACAGAGTGAATTGTGAGGATGTAAGTTATCCTTAATATCGATATTGTATTTTCTTACTTTTGAGTTTCATTTTCATTGTAACTAGCGTATTTTAATACTTATATTATTTTTTTAGAAAGATATTAAACTCTAGTTTCCAGTAATGCAAGTGGTTTGCCATGAAATCCTATATACATATCTCAAGTTAGGTGTTCCTCACATCCTGTAAAATGTTCATAGCCATTTCACATGTATAAAATTCCAAGATTCAAATTTTATCTCTGTTGTTTAATATTACCAGAAACATTATTTCTATATTTTGATTCCAACTTCAAAATTCAATTGCTCATAGTAGAACTGCTCCAAAAATACCAAATAAAGTCTTGTATACTCACTTTGATTTATACTTTGAGGTAGTTCAAACCAACACATTCTAAACCTTGTTATGTGTTTCATTGCAGCACACGAAGAATGTGAACTAAGAATGGTTGGTTTCTAGAAGTATTCCTGGTGGAGGAGCGGACAAGATTGCGAGTAACCTTTGTAAATTAATACGTCGCGAAATTTTCCATCGTAGAGGGTTCTTCTTTGAAAAGGAAGGTGTAATAGCTGATGTGTCAGAACTTTGCGAGTATGAAAATAGAAATAGTTTTTAGTGAAACTTATAAACTATGAGATGACTTGTATGTCACTTGAAAGTGTAACTTGTACATATGTATATTGTTTTAGTGAAATTGACTTCTATGAGATGACTTCTGTGATTATATTGTTTTAGGGTAAACTATGAGATGACTTTTGTGTTGATTTAGTGAAATTGACCTAGAAATTAGAAATAACAGCAGGTAGTACTGCATAAGGTATACTTTATCACAGGCGGTTCTTTACCTACGGCTAGACCTGTCTATGAAACTATATTATCATAGGCGGCTAGTCATAAGTAACAAACACCTGTGATAACTCTATTATCACAGGCGGCTACTCTTACGGTACAACCTGGCTATGATAAATTATCTCCAAGGGCGGCTAGTCATAGGTAAAGATCCGCCTGTGATAACAACATTATCATAGGCGGTTACTTATAATGTACGAACCGCCTGTGATAAAGAGTCTTCACAGACGGCTAGTCATAGGTAAAGAACCACCTGTGATAAACCTATTTCACAGGCGGTTTTATATTCCGCCTTTGAAATTGCATATTATCACAGAATCTTCGTTTCAGGCGGTTTTGAAAACCACGTGTGATAATACATTTGGAGCCCTTTGAGATGAGGCTTATTGTAGCAGTGGTGTAAAACTGATTAAGTGCAGCGGCAAAACTGAAGTAAACTTGAATGTCGTACGTGCCATTCACGACAGTACTGTACACTGCGTACGTTCCTCTCACAAAAATGACGTGGCAACTGCATTTTTCCGCGTGGCATGCACCATCCGACGTGGCTTCGATACAAAGCGAATTTTGTATGTTCCTTCACTACTACAAAAAGCATTTTTACAGGCGCCTCAATTTTTCAAACACGGACGGTCCTTAAAAATATGCGACTGTGATGACGAATGATATAATAACTGCCTGTGATGAAAGAACAACACATGCGGATTTTAAAAAACAACCACCTGGGTAAATACTCAATCTTCTCAGGCGGTTATTACTTAAGAACCGCCTGCAATAAATTAACATCACAAGCGGATTTTAAAAAACAACCACCTGGGTAAATACATGATCTTCACAGGCGGTTATTAATTAAGAACCGCCTATAATGTAATGAACTTCACAAGCAGTTCTTAATTAACAACGGCCTGAGAAGATCATGTATTTTCACCGACGGTCATTGTGTAAAAACCGTATGTAGTTGTTCAATTATCACAAGCGGTGTTCATTGAAATTACAGGGATGTAGTCATTGCAATTATCACAACCGCATGTAGTTGTTGCAGGGAAAATTGTATCAGGAAAAAAATACAGATGAGCGGATACTAGTACAGTAATGCATTATAGGAAATGCTCGATCACCAGTGAGGCTGGCTTAATTGTGATAATACACCATTAGAGGCTTTACAATTGTTCAAAGATAACATCTTTACACACCGAGCACAAGTTTAAGTGAGCCTCTCTCTGTAACAGCTACAAACAACGACGATGAAGCGCCCTGTCAAGTAGAAAACAAAAATCATGCTACATTCATTGTAGATCGACGATGAAGCTCCCATCGATCGATCTAAATTATACTGTCCTGCTTGCTCCCGAAAACGTCTCTTATATTCCGCTGGATCCTGAAAATATTGACATTATTTAAATTAACAAATGTCGAAGGAGGAATGAATAACCTACATTGGTCACTAAGTCAAAGTGTCATCTAACAATGATAAGTAGATTATAGCAATCATTTTCAACATCGGGCACATTTGGCTAATGCAGCAAATGTTGAACTTCAAGTAGTATAGTTTTGATTGTAAAAGCACTGCACCACCCCTACGAAATATAATTTAAGCAATATAAGAAACCAGTTCAAATAAGTTCGACAACAATTAAGTAATAATTACATGAGCAAAATAGGTCTATCTTACAGTCTCTTGATCAAGAATCCCGATGCAGAGTGCTCCCGAACGATGGACATTTGGGTGGAAGAACCCACTTGGAAAGGCGCATCTTGGAGGCACCAAGGGATAGTCCTCAGAGAAGGAGATTGTCAGGGGGTAGTAACCATCTTCCCATTCAGTCCGCAAAAGAAATTTATTAATAGGAGGACAATGGTTAAACTCATATTGTGCTTGTTCTTCATGACTTACCCCTTGTTTACCAGGGATGATACACTGCCACTTCAATAAATCTTCCAATTCAGGCTTCGCAGAGAAATTGAAAATACCAAAAACAAACAAGACGGAAAAACAAACTACAGTTAAGTTTATCAGTCCATTACAGATACATATGTATATACAACCATGCGACCGGTGTGCCATATGTACATACATGGGGATGGTTCTTGCGCCACGCCAAGCGCTCCTCCTTCAATCAGCTACACGCCCGAGACATCATTATCTGAAAGACCAAACTTCCAAACTATTGAGTCCAAACGCATATGTACACAAATGCAAAAGGACACAATCCATATACCAACACACAAAACTGGCAGCTTATGAAAATATACAAAGCAAAAGGTAGCATGCAATGCATAGTAAGGAAACTATGCGAATTTACTTAGGTACCTCGTGGCGCGATGTGGGACTGGGCAGAGGCGTGCCTCCGCGGGGTCTTTATATAGGCGTCAGTTTTTCATAGGCAGTTTTTAAATTTTTCACAGGCGGTTGGTACTTAATAACCGCCTGAAAAGATGCTTATCTCAGGCGGGTTTTACTTACCAACCGCCTCTGATGCTGCTAAGCTCCTGTCAAGCTAATCCCTGCACACCAAGCTATTGTAGATGCAAGTAACACCCGTGGCTCATCATTTGAATTGTTGAAAGCATCAATTTGAAGCCTGACGATCCTTGGAAGGATTTTCCCATCCATTTGAATGATTTCTTTCCCTCCTGTCCATTTGAAAACTTAGGAAGATGCTCCTTTCTCAGTTTTAATGCCTAAATATATTGACTAAAAATCAGTACTCACTTTCTTAGTGCTTCACACAAGTGAGTAAGCGGACAACTTCAATCACAAATCTTGTTTTTACACTTTCATAGGGATTTAACCTTAATCTTTCAAGCATAGATTTATCAAATAAGTGAAGCTTCCTTATCACACATGTTAATGGCAATTATAAGTGAAGGATGTGTCGAAGCTCACAAAATCTGAATCGGACTGAAAATAAAGAGATCCTGCATTTGAATGGCAATATCCAGGTTAAACAGCGTGAAGGCTGTCATCATAGCTTCATGCTGTCTAACCTGGACATTATCACCCATATGTAACATCTCTTTGTCTTCAGTCTCATTGAGATTTTGTTAGCTTCGACACACCCTTCCCTTGTAACTGTTATTAACATGTCTCATGAAGAAGCTTCAATTATTAATAAATCTATGCTTGAAAGATTAAGGTCAAATTCCTATGAAAATGGTAAAAACAAGATTTGTGATTGAAGTTGTACGTTTCATTGCTTGTGTAAAGCACTAAGAGAGATGGTACTGATTTGTAGTCAATATATTTAGTCATTAGAATTGATAAAGTAGCATCTTCGTAAGTTATCAAAATGGAGAGAAGAGAAAGAAATCTTGCAGGGCTTGTTTGGGTGTACTCCTATCCAAACAAGCCCTCAAATGGACGGGAAGTATTGTCAGACTTCAATTGAAGCTTTTAACAATCCAAATGATGAGTCTCGGGTGTTACTTGCATCTACAAGAGCTTGCTGTGAAGGGATTAGCTTGACAGGAGCTCAAAATAGAAGCTGAATTTAATAATGTTCGAAACATGCTATCTAAAGATGAAATAGAACATTGTTCTAAGTTGATTTTAGAAGATATAAATATATACAATATATATCATCTCGCATTGCTATATATATTTTTTCTAGCATTGACATCTTCTCGCATATAGGGTTTCAAATTCTTTTTAATGCTTCTCTCTACGCGCTTGATGTTTTCTGGTTCGGTGAAAAAGGTACATCTCTTCATACTGATTATATTCCTCTTCATTATCTCCCACATTCTCAACCCCAACAATATTTTGCTTTCCAGAAACAACTACGTGCATCTTCTCAGTTTCTGGATCTTGAACATAAAAAACTTGTGCAACATTATCAGCGAGAATCCACAGGTCATCTTTATAACCCACTTTATTCAAGTCTACCAGTGTCAGCTCGTAATTGTCCACTTTCACACCATCAGGATGTTTGACCCGTTGGCACTTAAATACGGGCATTATCTTTCTTTCGCCATAATCGAGTTCCCATATTTCCTCTATGAACCCGAAGTATGTGGTCTTCTGCCCTTGTGAATCATAAGCCTAAATACGAACACCACTATTTTGTGCAACACTCTTACCGTCTTTTTCTTTAGTGTAAAATGTGTAACCATTGATGTCATATGCTTGCCATGATGTCACCAAAGTAGATGGGCTAGAAGCTAACTTCTTCATTGTTGCCTCTTCTATAGTGTTTCCGTATGGTATATTTTTGTCCATTAACCATTTAGTGAAACATCTTCTATGCTCTTTCATGATCCAGTCCTCTTTGTGGTCTTGGTTTTTATCACGAAGCTCAATTTGGTGTTCCTCGATGAACGACTCGGCTATTGCGAGCTGTTGTAGTACACCAAAATGTGCACGCTGTACATTCTTGTAATCTTGAACAATAAAAGTTTTCTTACCCACTTTGCCTCTCCCACATAGTCTACCCTCATGTATCGATATAGGCACACCTATCGATTTTCCATCTTTGATGTAATCAGCACAACCCTCAATCACTTCTTCAGTGGTGTATCCTTCCATAAGTGAACCCTCTGGGTGAGCATGGTTCCGCACATAACCTTTTAATACTCCTAAATATCTCTCCAACGAAAACATATGTTGTAAATATAGTGGCCCCAATGCTTTTATCTGATCAACAAGATGTATGATTAGGTGTACTTGCATATCGAAAAAGGATGGTGGGAAACACATCTCAAGCTTGCACATTGTCTCAACGATGTATGTTTTCAGATAGTCTAAATCTTTATGTGCTATCACCTTTTGCGATATTGCATTGAAGAAGTAACACAAACGTGTGATGACAACTTTTATATGCTCAGGTTTGATGACTCTTATTGCAATGGCAAGGAAAACTGTCATCATCATGTGACAGTCGTGAGAATTATAATCGAATAAAGACAAGTCTTTCATCGAGACTAGTTTGCAGATATTGGATGAGAAACTCGTGGGCACTTTGGTCCCACGCAAGCATTCGCAAATTGGTTTTTTCTCTTCTAGCATCAAGTTGTAGCTGGTTGGGGGAAGGTAATGCTTCCCGTTCGCCTTTTCTAATGGATGAAGCTCTGGTCTCAAATCAAGATTTACTAGGTCCATACGTGAATTTAATCCATCCTTTGTTTTCCTCGGCATGTCCAGCAAGGTCCCAATGATGCTGTCAAATACATTATTTGTAACGTGCATCAAATCAATACTATAGCAAAATTCCAGATTCTTCCAATACGGAAGATACTTGAAAAAATTGATTGTTTCTTTAAAGCCATGACAGCTGTATCATCCGAAGATGTACTTTTCTTTCTCTTAATTCCTTTACTATTTTTTGCCCTTACCGAAAGCAATATGAATGTTCTTGACGATTTCAAAAACAAGTTTTCCACTGTAAGGTTTTGGTGCAGTATCTTTTTCGATTTTGTTAACAAATTGTTCTTTCATCTTCCTATACTTGTGTGTATCTGTCAAGAACCGTCAGTGTCTCATGTACACCATCTTTCTGGATGAAGTGAGATATAGAAATCCAGTTCTATCCACGCACCTAACACAACTTTTCATCCCTTTCATTTGTCCCGATAATGTATACAGTCCATGATAATCATGCACGGTAACAAATATCATTGCTCTTAGCGTGAAATACTCCCGCTTGTACTCATCCCATGTACGTACCACTTCATTCCACAATTTCGCCATATCTTCCATTAAAGGTTCCAAGAACACATCAATTTTGATGCCGGGTTGTTTCGGACCTTGGATAAGAACAAATAACAAGATATATTTCCTTTTGTGACACAACCACGTCGGTAGGTTGTACATCGTTAAGACCACGGGCCATGTGTTGTGTATGCTCCTTTTTTCACCAAACGAATTCATTCCGTCTTTACCCAAGGCAAACCTCACAGTTCTGATTTCCTTCGCAAATTCTGGATCCTGAATATCAAAATTTTTCCACTGCGTTGCATCACCAGGGTGTCGTATATGTTTTTCATTCTTCTTGCGTTGCTCGGAATGCCAACGCGTAAGTTCAGCCTCCCTAGGGTTTGAGAACAAACGCTTCAAGCGATCAATTACCGGAAGGTACCACATCACCAAGGCAGGAATTTTTCTCTTATTCTTCCCGTCTGCATCGCCAGAAGTATTGTCATCGTCACCTTCAGGACCAATAATAAACTTCTTATTCTTCTGAGTCTTTTTCATGTTGGTAACATACTGGTGATTGTAGTCCTTCTTATATCTACTGACACCACAAATGGGGCATCTAGTTGCGAGCTCATGCTCTTTGCGATACAGAATACAATGGTTCACACAAGCGTGTATTTTTGTCACACCTAGTGCCATCGGGAAAAGAAGTTTCTTCGCTTTATAAGTGCTTCTAGGCAGTTTATTTGGATTTGGAAGAATTTCTACCAGCAGATTCAAAAGATCAAAGAAACTACAATCGGACCATCCGTGCGTAGCTTTCAACTTTAGTAGTTCTAAGACTGCATGCAATGTAGTAAACCCTTTATCATAACCGTTTGATTCATCATATAAAAGCTCCGTCGCCGCATTCTGCAATGTCTCCATTTTACTTAAACCTTTGCTTGCTCCCATAGAAGTCAATACATATGGTTCAATGTGACGCAACATCTCCTCACAATCGAACTCATCATCATCATCACCAGCTTGATTGTCACTACCATCATCGATATGAACATTATCATCATCTGAACTTCTCTCATCAGCTTTATCCACATCATGTGTATCTAACTCACCATGCTCTGTCCATATTGTGTAGTTTTTTTTGAAACCTCTTTTCACCAAATGAGATTGGATTACTATAGTATCCGTCCAAGCAATCTTATTTTTGCAGTCGATACATGGACATAATATGTCATCTTTCTTTTGCAACTTCGCATGTCTCTTGGATGCTTCAATAAAATTTGCAACATTATGAATGTACATAGGATCGGGTCTTGGCATGTTACACATCCACGCTCGACGGTCCATGCTTCAATAATAGAATTTTTGTCAGATTTACAAAATTTGGTCACAAATATTCTATAAAGGTCTTCTATAAAATGAATTTACAGAGACATAACAAGTATGATTAGGGCGACTAATGTAGGAGACGGGCGACGTCTTGAGGCGGAAGGAGTCGAAGGCGTCGGGAGCAGCATGCGGGGCTGAAGGATTGAAGTCGTGGGGCAAACAGGCCCAGTGGCATGGGCTAGGTCTGGGTGGGATCTAGGGATGGCAATTATACCCACGGGTACAGGTACCCGACGGGTATTGCACCCGACGGGTGCGGGTACGGGTGGATTTTTTCCGCTGCCCCCGACCTGACGCGATGGAGAGGCGCGCTGCTGGAGCATGGCACGGCTCCACTTCGCCACTTTGGTGACTGCCGCTGACTTTCCACCGACCACCGCACGCCGTCGCCCTCGGCTCTGGCCATCACCTCCGTCTTTCGGTCTCGCCGCCACCGGCAGCTGGCCCAGTGCCTCCAACACTGTCCCCGTCCTTGTCGCCACCTGCAGCTGGCCCCGGTGCCGCCTTCCACCCCCGGTGCCATTTCCCAATCTCGCTGCCGCTTGCAGATGGCCCTGTCGCTGGCTTCTGCACCCTGCCACCATTGATGTCACCTAGCAACGAGGAGGTATGGTCGCCAACGCCCAACCCTACAGCAGCTTGAGGCGGACAGAGTCGAAGGCGTCGGGAGCAGCAATCAGAGGTGAAGGATTGAAGTCGTGGGGCAAACAGGCCCAGCAGCATGGGCTAGGTCTGGGTGGAATCCGGTCCATTATATCTTGACGTCAGATCCCATCCAACGATGGTAACTAAATGGGTGAGTTATAAAACCATCTCCCTAGAAAGCTAACCCTAATCACTCCTTCGAAATATATGCAAGCAGGAGGTACGCACACACAAGTAGCATATTGAAAAGGAAAACACATAAAACTACAATTACAAGTTCGGGTAAACTTCATGCATCTTATATATATTACAATAGAATCTGTTAATTAAACTTCATATTCATGTCACATAATAGGTACAATCTACAATAAGCTTATTACAATATAGTCTATACATCAATATATAAAAGACCAAACTAGCATATAGTCCATACATCAATATACCAGAACACAATCTATACAGTCCTTACATGTGCAAAAGGACAGAATCCATATACCAGAACACACAAAACTAACAGCTTATCAGCTAATGAAAATATACAAAGAAAAAGTAAGAAAACTACATTTACCTTGCAGTGGCGTCAGCACGGTGGGGAGGCGTCAGCACGGTGGGCCGGCTGGGTGGAGAAGTGGCGGTGCGGGGTTGAGCAGCGGCGTGGAAGTATGGGCTGGGCGGCGGAGCGGCGCAGAGGAAATTCGACAGCCTTGTGGCGTCGATATAAATTCTCCAGGGTTACGTTTTGACTGTGGTGAGTGGTCCTTATATAGGCGTCGGTTTTTCACATGTGGTTTTTAACATTTTCTGAGGCGGGTTTTACTTACCAACCACCTGCGAAGATATTTAATCAAGAATATTAATTAAGAATAAGTAAATATTTTCAGAGACGGTTGGTACTTAATAACTGCCTAAGAAGAAGTTTATCTCAGGCGGGTGTTACTTACCAACCGCCTGAGATAATGCCCGATACTGTTCTTCAGTTTCCTTATCTCTTGCTTCTTTGTTATTTAGATTCTAATATAAATACTCAAACATGTTTAGATTCTGTAAATTATGTCCAAATTCGATGATTCTTTCTTCTACATTTGTATAAAATTAACATCTACCACCTGAACAAAATATTTTAAAACTTGTATAGCAGACATTGTAATGTTTTGGTAAATATCAAATTAATTTCTACTCACATAGTATTCACATTTGTGTATCTCATAAAAAAAATATCGTTCACCTAAATTTGTTTGTATGAACATATTTGTATCATTTATACATGTATGAATTTTGTTAATTTTTTTAAAAGCATTCCAACATGTCAAACTTCAAATTATCCATCATTCTAACTAAATGCTCATATACATATGAGGCATTCATCAAATTATGAACACACATTGATTCAAAAAAATTAAAAAAATCTGAAAAAATTCATAGAGGTTGGTATGATGAGTAAAAATGTCCACTAAAAAAATAAATGAAAAAAGCATTATATTCATCAAGATAGAAAAATGAAAAATAGCATTTATTGTATGTTTTTTATGTTCTGACCAATTTCAAAGGATTTATGAAGTGAAATTTAATGGTAACCTTTACTTATCAATAATATTACAAGAAAGTGGAATTTTGCCTTTTTAAATGAACCATATTTAATCAAGAATATTAATTAAGAAGAAGTAGATATCTTCACAGGTGGTTGGTACTTAATAATCGCCTGAGAAGAAGTTTATCTCAGGCGGATTTTACTTACCAACCGCCTGAGATAGTGCCCGATACTATTCTTCAGTTTCATTATATCTTGCTTCTTTTTTATTTAGATTCCAATATAAATACTCCAACATGTTTAGATTCTGCAAATTGTGTCCAAACTCGATGATTCTTTCTTCTACATTTGTATAAAATTAACATCTACCACCTGAACAAAATATTTTAAAACTTGTATAGCTGACATTGTAATGTTTTGGTAAATATCAAATTAATTTCTACTCACATATTATTCACATTTGTGTATCTCATAAAAAAAAAGATCCTTCACTCAAATTTGTTTGTATGAACATATTTGTATCATTTATACATGTATGAATTTTTTTTATTTTTTTTAAAAGCATTCCAACATGTCAAACTTCAAATTATCCATCATTCTAACTAAATGCTCATATACATATGAGGCATTCATCAAATTATGAACACATATTGATTCAAAAAAAATAAAAAAATCAGAAAAAATTCATAGAGGTTGGTATGATGAGTAAAAATGTCCACTGAAAAAATAAATGAAAAAAAAGCATAATATTCATCAAGATAGAAAAATGAAAAATAGCATTTATTGTATGTTTTTTATGTTCTGACCAATTTCAAAGGATTTATGAAGTGAAATTTAATGGTAACATTTACTTATCAATAATATTACAAGAAAGTGGAATTTTGCCTTTTTAAAGGACCCACATTTAATCAAGAATATTATTTAAGAAGAAGTAAATATATTCACAGACGGTTGGTACTTAATAACCGCCTGAGAAGATGTTTATCTCAGGCGGGTTTTACTTACCAACCGCTTGAGATAATTTTATCTTCTCAGACAGTTGGTAAATAAAACCTACCTGAGGTAACCATCTTCTCAGGCGGTCGGTGCTTAAAATCCGCCTGAGAAAATGGGAGTCTATATATACCCCTCGGCAGTGTTAGGAAAACCTAACCCGGGCGAAACACTTAGACGCCATTAGGCTGCCAAAATTTTGTTTGCCGCCAAGTGTTCGCCGCCGAGCTTCGCCGTCGCCACCAAGCTTCGCCCTCGTCACTTATAGGTACGCCGAGCAAAGCCATTGCCGTTGCCGCCGAGCTTCAAGATAAACCCTAAACCCTTCGACCTTCCATCCTCCTTCACCGTGCTGCCTCCCTCACCGCCCTCGCCGCCGCCTTGCATATCCTTGATTAGGGTTCGGGAATTGGAAAATGGTAGGCATCCTTGGTTATGGTTCGGTGGAATTCGAAAAACTGTCAAGTTCGGTGGCATCTTTGGTTAGGGTTCGGTGGGGCAAGATTTATGTGGATGGTTATATCACGATAAATTGGTAGTTGGTTCTGTGTGTCTGAAACTGTGAAATTGGTAGTTAGTAACAGCAGTATATTCCCTATTTCTGTCATCGGCCTTGCATATGCCACATAATTCTCTATTAGGGGCAAGATTTAGCTATATTTGGTTAAGTTGAGCAAATTTGGCTAATTTTGGCTAAGTTACATTATATATAGTTATACTTGACTAATTTTGACTAAGTTATGCTATATTTAGCTATATTTGGCTACTTTTGCTTAGAGTTAGCTATGCTAGACTAAGTTTGGCTAAGTTTTCTTTTATTTCTCTAAGTTAGCTTCATTTAAGCAATTGTAGCTAATCTGTGCTACCAAAAGATGTCTGCACTTATGGCTCTATCAGTTTCATTTGAGCAATTGTAGCTAATTTGTGCTACCAAAGTTATGCTATATTTAGCTCTGAAGCCAAACAAGTTGCTGGCCAACTCATTTGTGATGCCAGGAGCATCCTCACGCCCATATCTAGGTACCACTAGGTGTGGTAATGGAGTCTGAGCATATGCTGCCGATCTCTATGATACAAGAATTTAGTTAGACCTATATAACTTCAAAAATGTGTTTTGGATAAATTTACTTAATTGAGTCAAAATTGAGAAAATTTGTTTTAAATATGACCAAATTTAGCTAACTGAAGCATAATCAAGCAAGTTTGACTATGCGGGGCAAGATTTAGCTATATTTGGTTAAGTTGAGCAAATTTGGTTAATTTTGGCTAAGTTACATTAGATATAGCTATACTTGACTAATTTTGACTAAGTTATGCCTTGGATTGTCGGCGTAAAGTGAGCTTGCTAGTTGCTGCTACTGCTATTAGTCTCATCTAGGCACTGCATCTGCATAAGTACGCATCAGCATGTTGTTTTTCATTCAGTAGGCAGAACAACCAGTGACAGAGAATAAGAGGAAACTTGAGAGCGGGGACGATAATGCCCTCTAAGCTAGGTAGGAGCTGTGCGTGGATTTGATTTTTGTCCCTTGCTTGATCAGTTATAGGTCCGGAGCTAGGCGCCGCCTAGTAAACCTCAAGAACGTGGTCGCCACTCTGAACGAAGCTAGCCTATTTAGAATAAGAAGATAAAATTGCCATTGCTAGTGAGCAACTTTAACATGCTTGTCACCCTCGCAATGTATAGGAACCTTTTGGTCAATTGCCTTAAACCCTAGAATGCTTTATCAAATCCTAGAATGCTTCCATCTTTTTCTTCATGCAACACTTCATGTAGAGTTAATATGTCATTTATTAGATTTTTTGTCTTATTAGATCTAGCATGGAAAGCCCTAAGAAGACTGGTCCTAGTAGTAACAATAAAGAAGATAATATGGAGTTTACTGACTCCAGCAGTTCAGGCGCCTATCACAGTCCATCGGATCCTTTTCTGAATATAAAAATTAAAAAGACTTCAGTGGATCTAGACCCGGAATATGATCCTGCTGATGAGGTATGGATCACGAATCTTAACTTCAGCAGTTCAAGTTAATGTTGGTTGTCAAGTATACGAAGTCTTATAATTTTTTTCTACCTAGATTAATCGCGAAGACAATGAGGTGACATCGACTCCTAAAACTACAGAAGGTTCTCCATTGGATGAATCCTCAGCTTCACTCAAGCGGAAATGAGGGCAACGAGGTCCCAATAAGGGTCCATTGGACCGCATCATGTACATAACAAGGGTCGGTCCAGTTGGGCTTCCCCAAGAACCACTGGATTCAGTTACCAAGTATTGTAATGCATGCGATTTTCTTGTTAGGGAGGTTGTGCCGATCACAACCGAGAATTGGAGGAAATTACCCGAGCAGACCAAGAATGAGTTGTTGGAAAGGATAAAGAAACAATTCAAGTTCCCGAAAGGCACAAAAGAAGTTGTAAAAAACAACATTGATCTCTCGCGGCAAGAAGTTTCATGGCTGGAAGAGTGAAATGAATGCTTATGTTAAGGCCGATAAGGTCCCTAGCCCGAGGAAGATGGGAAAAATCACACAAGCTCAGTGGCAAGAGTTTGTTCATCAAAAGAGCACACCTGATGCTAAAGCTCTAAGTGCAACTAGGTCAGAGCTTGCAAAAAAAGAACAAATACCATCATCACTTGGGGTCTGCCGGATATGGCCCCAAAGTCCAGAAATGGAATAAGATCTTAGACGAAATTACCAATAAGGGCAATCCTCACCCATTAAAAGGGTGCGATGAGCAAACTCAACGGTGGGTCTTTGCTCGGTCAGGTTTGACCAACGAGGGCAAACTTGAAAAGCCCGACTCTCTGAATGAAGTAGAGGATAAAATGAAAGAAGTAATTGAAAAGCAACAGAAGGGTCTCTTCAAGCCGAAGAGGGAGAATGACCAACTTACCGCTATCTTAGGAAACCCTGAACACAGCAGACGGGTTTGAGCGGTCTCTTCTCAAATGTCTTGGCTAGATGGTTTCCCTAAAGATAAAGACACATATAGAAGACGTGAGAAGATTAAGAAAACACTTGATGAAACGATTGCTTAAAAGGTCAAAGAAAATATGCAAGGAATAATAGAACAACTTAGACAATCGGGACAATTAATGACACCAAGTACAGTGATGGTTCCGGTGCAAAAGGAGCAATTAGTATCTCCAACTGCCTACCCTAGCAGCATTGGTTCTGTGCCAGGCTCAGGGTCAACCCATAAGTTCCATGTTGATGATATTGCTAACGACAAATCTTGTCGTCTTATTGTCCCGATAGGCAGAGCAGGGAACAAAACCAAACAGGTTGCCACTGCTATGGCAAAGCCTGATCGTGACTTCAACGGGAATCCACTTCCGTTGTATTATGTTGTGGTGCAAGTTCTTCAGATCATTGATAATGATTATGAAGATTATGAAATAGACCACGTCACACCTGAGGGGATCGCGACTCTGGGGCAGGCTGTCAACCGATTAATCCTTTGGCACCGACGCAATATCGTGTTGGACGATGAGCCAATTTCTAGCCCCGTCGCATCTCCAAATACTGCAACCCCATCTTCTAAGGCGAAAGTGCATGAAGATCCACTCCCAGTCCAGGAAGATTCACTCCCCCTATGTCTCAACAAGGATGATAGTAACCTTGCTAGTAAAGATATCCAAGAGCAACAAGTTGGACAACAGCTTCAAGCAGTACCAGAGCAAGCTGTTGCTAGTAAAGAGCAACCCGTTGAGCAACAGCTTGAAGTAGTACTAGAGCCAGCTGCTGGGAGTAAAGAGCAATCAGTTGAACAACAGGTTCAGCAAGCCAGTGTCCAACTTCTGATGACTACTCCTCGATCATTAGTGCCTATCAAAGTTAGCCCATACGAAAATAAGAAACCTTCATCAGAAGTGTCAAAGTATTTGGAAACTATGAAGGAAAATATTATAAAACATCTCGTTCTTCTCATGAGCCGGAATTAGGAAATATCGAGGAGTGGGAAGAAGACGGTGTCATGTATAATCGGCGGACGACTTTAGTTAAACCAGAAGTTCCAATATACAAGCTTGAGGATGTTACTCCTAAATTTGAAATGGGAAGCCACTCATGACATCCGTACAACTTAGCAAACAACCCGTCCCGCTCAGAAGAATGCATGAGTGGTACATCCTTGCCAGCACAAGATATGGTCTTAATTGTGTCACATTTCGTATTGCAAAACAAGCATTCTGGAGCACTGGAGAAGATAGACGAGTCAGTTTATTTGAAGAGTTGCGTCCCCTTTTGCATCGGGGCATGCTCGAAATCAACCTGCTGCTCGTCTAGTGCTTGTAAGTGCTCTAATATTTTGTATTTGCTTTTCTTACTACACGTATATGCATTTCATGATAATATAACAATTCTGGACTTCTTCAATTGGATGCAATACATGGATAATGAAAAGTTGGCGTGCAAGACAGGTATCATTGACCCTACTAGGATTGCAAATGCGCTATTCGACGTCCAGGCGGATCGAAACTCAGAACAGTTCAAGCACATGAAAAAAAAGATTTTGAAAAAGCAATCGCAAAACTTAAGAAGGATAAAAGGACAAAAGTTGCAGCTTACATAGGACATGCAATGTTTAACTTTGTCAGAGACGGCAAGTACCTCGTAAAGGCTTCGTACAACTTCAAGTAAGTTCGACACATGACATTGAAATAGCAGTTATTGGTAATTGTTAACACGTGTGTTTGTGTGTTTGCAGCGATCACTACATAATGATCTTCATCAAGCGAACGCAGGGAAAGGCAATAGTCTTGGACTCGGCCGATTTCCCACCAGATCGTTATAAAGATTTCCTTTCCATTTTAAAATTGTATGTTTATTCAATAATTTTAATTTACACACATTTAGAATGTGTTGACAAGTTTTATATGACATTTCTTGTATTACAGCGCTTGGCAGTTTTACGCGGAATAGCTTGGCGGTGAGAGACCTTCCAATACGAATGCATTGGATATTAAAACGTATTATGCTTGTCCGAAGCAGCCTACTGGGAGTGTCTTATGCGGGTATTATGTATGCGAGCATCTTCGGACCGCCGGTGTATATAGAGTGAATCGTGAGGATGTAAGTTATCCTTAACGTCAATACCTTATTTTCTTACTTTTGAGTTTAATTTTCATTGTAACTATCATAGTTTAATACTTATATTCTCTGCTGTTCAATATTATCAGAAACATTATTTTCATATTTTGATTCCAACTTCAAAATTCAATTGCTCATAGTACAACTACTCCAAAAATACTAACTAAATTCCTGTATACTCTCACTTTGATCTATACTTTGAGATTGTTCAAACCAACACATGCTAAACCTTGTTATGTGTTATATTGCAGCACACGAAAAATCTGAACGAAGAATGGCCGGTTTGTAGAAGTATTCCTGATGGAGGAGCCAACAGGATTGCTTCTGAACTCTGTCAGTTCATTCGTCACGAAATTTTGCACAAAAAAGGGAAGTTCTTTGATGAGAATGGTGCAGCAGCTGATGTGCCAGAACTTTGCGACTATGCCAATAGAAACAGTTTTTAGTGAAAATTTGTAAACTATGAGATGAATTGTATGTGTAACTTGTATATATGTATATTGTTTTAGTGAAATTGACTTCTGTGATGATAATATTGTTGACTTTTGTTCTGTGATGATATTTTTTATGTTTGTTCTGTGATTATATTGAATTGACCTGAAAATTAGAAATAACAGCAGTAGTATTGTATAGGTTATACCTTATCACAGGCGGTTATTAACCAACGGCTAGGCATGCCTGTGAAAAACAATTATCACAGGCGGCTAGATACAGGTAAAGAACCATCTGTGATAACCTAGTTATCACAGGCGGTTACTATTAAGGTAGAAATCGGCTATGGTAAAAGATCTTCACAGGCGGCTTGATGTAGGTCAACATCCGCCTGTGATAACACCATTATCACGGGCGGTTAGTTATGCTGCAAAACCCGACTGTGATAAGACAATTATCACAGACGGATATATATGTTGCACCACCAGCCTGTGATAACTTATCTTCACAGGCGGCTAGCATAAGTAAAACCGCTTGTGATAATGTTTCTTCACAGGCGGTACACTTCTCCGCCTGTGAAGTTGCGGATTATCACAGGCTCTTCGTTTCGGTGGTTTTAAAAACCGCATGTGATAATAGGTTTGGAGCCACCTGCGATAAAGCTTATTGTAGTAATGTTTGGACGATATTCGTATTTTGTACGTGCCCCTTACAAAGTTTGATCATTTTTTATAATTTTTCATTTCTTGAGTTGTTTATATTAATTTTTTTCAAAACGTACATTAATAAAAAAATTCGTTTCGAGTGCTACATCAGCTTCCAGGCCCGGTAGAACCGCTCGCTGGAGCGCGACCACATCAACGAGGCTGTTGGAGCCGATTGCTCGCTCACTCCTACATTCGCATTAACGCGAGATTGACAAAAACAGAGCACAAACACATGTTTGATGACGAACGCCGCAACAAGAGGCGCATGTGTCTTGGCGATTTTATTCTGGACTCGGCTTACCGAACAACATTATATGGGCTTTTATAGCCCAACACACACACTGCCTAAACTGAACAACCTACACGTCTTCAGCCGTACTGCCGTTAGGTTTGACTGGCCTTGACGCTGTGGTCCGCAGGTCCAGCGCTGTGCCTGCGTGAGACAGCATGGAGATGAGCTCCTTCAAACCTGCGCGAGACTAGGCCATGCTGAACGCAGATAAGCTCTTCACACCATGCACGCACGAGGACTCGTTGATGCAGTGAATCACAAGCGAGTTTCATGCAACGACCTGCTCGTTTGACGCAGGACGTGGTCAGACACAGTTGCTTCCGTCATCCTGCAGAATACGCCTAGGTCCCCTACTACTAATCGCATCTCACACTCCTAAGGAAATGGAATTTTCCGCATCCGGTATGCACCTCCACCCTTGTGCATCTCCGCCCGGATTCACGATACCTGGCAGCCAGCATCGATCTCAAAGCACACGATCATATCCTACCCGCGCCACATGCGGGTAGTGTGGCTCAACACCTTCGACATCTTTGAGAAGACAGCCAAGGTCTACCACTCAGCGGCCATCAAGCTGCGCGGCTCCAATGCCACCACCATTTGAGCGATGTTAGGAAACAATGCACTTTGTAGATAAAATTAATTTTTAAAATTATAGCAGTACACATGATAGATAATTCACAAAATATAAGCAGTAACAAGCAATTAAAATAGATTATATCTATCACATTCATGCGTAAGGAACTCATCATTACTCACAGAGGAGACGTATCTAACTTAAGAGATGAAGAGCTGACAATGCGATGAAGACCGAACAATGATGTGGAACATCAAGCGAGCAGTCGCGTGTACGCTTCCCAAAAAACTTATTCGACCCAAACCGTGCAGGTTCTTCAACGAGACGTGGTTTCGGAGACACTGCTCTCCCGAACGTCGGTGACACGCTGACAAGAGGAATGGAATGATCCGAGACGGATGCACAACACGTAGAAGAATGTATTTGCTTTCTCAATAGAGTAAACCTTTTCTCACACTATGTGCATAATTCCTCTCCATTTTATAAGCAAAAATACTAGTAACCGAAGACACACTACGTAAGAAAGGCTCATCCGAGACAGGCCCCAACGAAGAAGGGAGACGAACAAACTGTGTGTCTCCGTCGTTCTATCTCGCATTACGTTATCATCAGACGTGCGACTGGCGCGTCTCCGATCATGCTAAGTGTGTGACATGCTCAAAGGAACCGAGTCTCCTTTCTTTTTGTCATAACAGACATCCTTTACGGAGTCATTGGACACGTGAGTCGTGCACGTCGCCCATTAGCATACATGCGAGACAAGCATTAAAAGAGCTCGTCACAGATTTATTGGCTGATCCGAGACGTGTTTTATTGTAGCCCGTCGCAGATTTGTTTACTGATCTCAGGCGGGCTTTGTGGAAGATTGTCTTCTTTATTTAGGTAATGCAAGACGTTCTCTATTACAGCTTGTCGCGAATTGTTTACAGACAGGGTCTCCTATTAGGTGCCCCCATCCCTAATTATCCTGATTGCTGGTTGCATCCTGGAGTTAGCCATGATTTGGCAGCCGCATTGCCAGTCAGCAACATACACATACATGAACATATGAATAGTCAAAAAGACAACACCTTCAATTATATTGATCAATCAAATATTAATAAAGTATCAATCGTGGTTATCAAGTATACTATTTACACAACAAAGAATGCCCCTGTTCATCCTAATTACAATGTAACTAATTACACACATCATAACTGTCATCATCTAATCCTGTATACTATAATGAAAATTGTCCCGATCAATGACTTTATTAACAGTGAGCCTTCATAGCCTCTAATGCTCCGATTGATACATCCTCAAATTCAATAAAATCACTAAAATCATATAAAACATTATCAAATTGCAGTCACATTCGCTTAACCAGTCACATAAGGTAGCAAATATCTGAAGGCTTAGGAACAAATTGGTATACAATTGTAATAAACACATGAACTGTTAGTGAATGGAGAATCGAGCTTACTTGTAGCACAGGCAGTTGGTGAGCATCTGCAAAGCATTTGCATCTCGCTTCGGATCATCGACCTCCTCTTCATTCTCATCGTCCCCCTTAGTTCCACCCTCAGAGGAGGGCGACTGCTCAAGTACCTCCACCCTCGAGCCTGCTGCTGAGCCTCCTCCCTGCTCGAAGCCTCCTCCCTGATCTACCCCTCTTCCCTGCTCGAAGCCTCCTCCCTGCTCTACGCCTCCTCCCTGCTCTACACCTCCTCCCTGCTCGAACCCTCGTCCCTGCAGTGCCTCCTCCCCGTACAACTCCTCGTACGTGGGGCACCGATCAAGCACTCTCGTCTCCACCCTCGAGCCTGGTGTTGAGCCTCCTCCCTGCTCTAAGCCTCCTCCCTGCTCTGACACATACTCCAACAACTCTCGTCTCTTCCTCCGTGTACTCTCAGTAGTACCCTGCAAATGCAAATAAAAATGTAACACGTAATAGATAAATAATTATGATATTGAAATAAATTTTGAAAAAACCAATTACCTGAAATAAGCCTGTTTGGTCTGAACCAGTACTAGACTGAGACGTGGAAGACGAAGATCCACTGTTTTTCTTGCCCTTCTTACCAAATCTTAAATGCTTCAACACTACAAAAATTTAGAAAAAATGATTAGTATACAAGAATATAAAACACTAAGATTTTACGTACATACGAGGATATAAAAGAATGCATACACTAACAATTAGAAATCACCAGCATCATAATCTGCTTCTATCACATGTGCATTAAGATGCTCATTTATCTCTTGCACCATCTCGTCTTCAAACTCATCTTCACTCTCTTCCTCAAATCAGACATGCTCTTCCATATTCCTTTTGTGCGTTTCAATAATTCTTTGTGATTGTCGAAGACGTTTTCTCGAAGGGCCAACTTGTTCTTCAGACATTAACTCTTGATTACCTCTATTTATTTCCGCGAGTTCTATCTCACAAGATATCCTAAAATCTTCTACTTCCTTGACTTCATCTTGATAGACAGTGGCACCATCATCTTCTTGACTCTCGCTGTAACCATCATAACGACGAGGGTGCACTTCACGATTCACTGTATATACTACCCACTAGTTTTTCAAACTTGGGTGAGGATAACTTAAATAGTACACTTGTTCGACTTGACTCGCAAGCACAACATTATTGTTAAGAGTTGTGTACCGTGAGTTATGGTTGACCTCCACCATTCCAAAATCATCCACTCGAGTTCCCGATGTTAGATCAAACCATTGACAGTCAAAATGACAAGTTGAAGTACTTTTGGACCGCCAAATGTGTACTCAATTATTTTTTGAAGAACTCCGTAGTATTCTTTCACTTCTCCACTACCTTCTGCGGCTGCTATCATTACTCCACTGTTTGTAGTGGCAGCAAGTGTACGGTTTGCTTCTAAACTGGCCGTCCGAAATCGGTATCCGTTGATATTGTATCGTTTAAATTCATTTGATTTAAATTGACCACGCGACATTTGTCGCAAGTCATCAGAGATGTTGATATCATTCATACACCACATAAATAAGCAAAGTTAGAATATTACAATAGTCATGTGAACTATGATTGTAAGAAAAAAGACGAATAAAGAACTTACATGTTCACGAAACCAGTTCACAAAGTTTGGACCACCGTTTATGCCCTTTTGACGTAACTTATCTAATTGACTTTGCGTAGGTTTCCGTGGAGATGTCCAATATAGCTTGTCAAACATTTCAAAATATGGCAACACTTCCTCCATGTTGAAAAATATATAAAGCATCGTGTAGTTTCTCTCTTCTTCCGAAATATGATGAGAATTAGCAGCCCCAACACACTTTCCCTTCCAATGAAAAATCAGAAGCTCACTCGTACTGTGCTCCTCTACATTATGATATCGTGTTGTAGATGCATTCACATTGTTGGCACGTGAAAAATATCTGCTAGGGAAGTTAATAATCTCTTTGAATGCAAATGCCTCTGCAATACAACCCTCAACTCTTGCATTGTTACGCACTGTAGCTCTAAGTTTCTTCAATTCTCTTTCTTGGTTGTACATCCACTTGAATTGTGCAGGACCTGCTACCAATGCTTCATAAGGTAAATGCACCAGCAAATGTTGCATAACATTCATAAAACCAGGTGGAAACACTTTTTCCATCTTACATACAAGCACAATGATTTCTTTCTCCCACTGCCGCATCATATTTTTCGACACTTTCTTAGCACATATCTACCTATAAAAGAAGCTAAGTTTGGCAAATATCTTCCACATATCAGGTTTGATGTAGCCACGGAACATTACCGGTACAAGTCTCTCGATCAAAATATGGTAATCATGGCTCTTCAACCCATTCAGTTTACTGGTGTTGATATTAACACATCGTTTTATGTTGGCTGCATAGCGATCAGCAAACTTCAATGTTTTCAATCAACTAAGTATTTGCTTTCTTTCTTCTGGCCTGACACAATATGGAGCTCATGGCCTACTTTCATTTCTACTTGCATTTGTTATAACCTCAAGTGCGGGACAATCACAAATGTCAGCTATGTCTTTCCTTGCACTCAAGTTATCTTTGATTTGACTGGTAAAATCAAAACACATGCTTATGATGCTTTCAACGACATTACGCTTTGGTGTATCAAATCTATATTGTGTGGTAAAAGCAATGAATTTGCGTATGGTAACTCCCAAAGAAAAGGAATATGGATCCAGTTGTGTTCTTTACCATAACCTTCGAAAACACCTTTTGCTTACTCTATTAACTTTACATGTCATGCCATTTTTTGTTTGCCTGTCAATCGACGAGGTGGTCCTTCTGTAACCCTTATGCCTCTTCGAAACAATTGTGTATCACTCCTGAAAGGATGGATTGGAGGAAGGAATCGTCGGTGGGAATCAAAGAAGCTGACTTTCTTTCCATACTTCAACCTGATGGCATCGGTGTCAGCCATACATATAGGACAATATAATTGTCCATGGACACACCAACCAGCCCAAATTCCATATGCCAACAAATCATGTACAGACCATAGATACGCAACACGTAAGGTAAATTCACATTTTAGATGACTGTTGTATGCCTTTACACCTTGTCATAGCTCTTTCAGCTCCTCAATCAATGGCTGCATAAACACATTGATTTTCTTTCCGGGATGTTTAGGTCCAGGAATAATGTCCGCGAGGAATATGTATCCTTCTTTCATGCACATGTTGGGAGGGAGGTTGTAAGGTATGATAAAAATAGGCCAACAAGAATATGGACTGTTACTGATGCTGAAAGGAGTGAAACCATTTGTTGACATCAAAGACGAACATTTCTTGGATCTGTACCGAACTCCGGATCAAAACGGTCCAGAGCTTTCCAAGCCGCGCCATCCGAAGGATGCGCCATAATATCTTTGTCAACACTCTCACGTATACCTTCAGAATGCCACCTCATCTGCTTTGCTGCTTCTTGAGACAGAAATAACCGTTTAAGCCTCGACGTGATAGGCATGTACCATAATTGTTTAATCGGTACTTTTGTAGTTATTTACTCTCCATCATCATTCTTAACCATCACATGTCTAGAGGCATTGCAATGCATACAATGAGTATCGTTTTCGTGTTCCTTCCAAAACAGCATTCAATTATTCTCACACACATCAATCTTCTTGTAACTCATGCCCAGACCAGCCAAAATCTTCTTAGATTCATATATGTCTTTTGGCATCTTATTATTTGACGGAAGGGGATCATTGAACAACTTCAGGATGCCATTGTAGCAATTGTTCGCAAAATTGAACTTAGACTTCAACGCCATAAGTCATGTGACCGCCTGCAAAATGGTCATTTTGGTGCCCTCATACACTTTTCCATCTGAGGCGGCAAGAAGTTTATAAAAAAAATTCACCTCTTCAGGCAGTGACTCTTCTTCGTACTCTCGACCAACATCTGCTATCATCTCATCCATACGATCTTCATCCTCGTTTTCGTCCGACTGACAAGCATGATTCATCTCCCCATGCTCACGCCACACTAAGTAGTCGGGCATAAATCCGTGCTTGCAAAGGTGCAACTCAATTTCAGGTCTTTTCAGACACAGATGATTCTGACACTTGCTACAAGGACAGTTCACCAAAGAAGCACCACTAGCAAAAGCTTGGTTCATGAAAACATTAGTGACATGAGCTCATTCCATACTGTGACCACCAGTTGAACTCCATCCATCATACATCACCTTACGGTTGTCACCCATTTTTCAGTTTATAACTTCAAACAGACAAATCATTATTACTTTCATTGTTATGTTATGTCACGGCCCCTACAACCTAGGCAGATAGATCCTAAACCCACCCAAGAGTGACCGAGCGGAGCGTGCTCATGACGAGACGTGGGGTCCGGATCCGAACGAAATTTTGGCAGCATAACCCCGCTGTTCTCCACTGCATGCCCGAAAATGGTGCAGCAGAGAATAACAGGGTTATGCCGTCAAAATCTCGTCCAGATCCAGACTCGCGTCTCATCACAAGCCACGCCCCCTCGGTCACTCTTAGGCTGTCCAAAAAGGGACAATTCCGAACCTGCACGTCTCACATGCCAATAGCATGTGAAACGTGCCGATTCGAAACAGGTAATTAAATTCTATAGGTTACGTTGCTCATTTCCATTTTGCGATCATTTATGAGAGAGGAAAGAACGAGATAGAGGGGGAAAGTTGGTCAGAGTTGAAAGTTCCAAGTTCAGGTCTACCGTCCACGCTTGTCTTGACGTCGTACACAAATGTGCTTATCTTCACACGTACGTTACAACTACAATCATCTCTGAGCATTCATGCACGATATTGAGTATAACTAAACTTCCAAATTTAGTATAACTAAACATTCAAACATTTCAACATAATACAAAATTGAAATATAAATGCTTCAAGTTAATTAAAGTTTTAACATGTAATCAAGTTCGCATATACAAGATAACCATTGCTAATTCATACAATTTATTTGTCATATTAATAAGTTAAGCATTGCCAAAATCATTAACAAGTAATCAAGCTCACATGATCGTATTAGTGCAACGCATTAATATCACCATGTCTATTTTCCACATTGCTAAGATCTTTATTTCTAATCGTCATTTATACAAGTTAAAAGTTTACTAAAATGGAACTTACTCATCAACAAATAATCATTTGTATATTTAGATACTATCATCTCTAGCTAAATAAGAACATTCACTACATCGCAAACACAATCCTCGATAAATATTAATCCACAATGTAAGGAATCAGCAAGCTAGATTTTACCTTCGGGTACCAGAAGCGGCGCCGCTCGAGGACGGGAAGACGGGTTCGGGGACAGCGGGTAGCGCTGCTTGGGGGCTCCGGTAGAGGCGACGCGCGGGGAGAGGCTGAGGGCGGGAGGCGACGGCGCTCGTGGCGGGAGGCAGCGCGCTCGGGGCGGGAGGCGGCGGCGGGGCTGGAGGACGGAGCGCTCGGGGCGGGAGGCCGGCCGCGGGGCTGAAGGACGGCGTGCTCGGGGCGGGAGGCCGATGGCGCGCTCGGGGCGGGAGGCAGCGGCGGGGCTGGGGGACTGCGCGATCGGGGCGTGAGACCCGCGGCGCGGTCGGGGCGGGAGACTGGCGGCGCGCTCGGGCGGAAGGCGGTGCGCTCGGCAGTGGGGGCAGCAGGCGAATCTGTGTGCGCTGGCGCGAAGGAGTTAGGGCGAAACTAAAAACGCGGTCGGCCGGCTCACCTTTATGATCGTCGGTCTTTGTGGCCAGGCCAACGGATTTAACAAAGCCATCGGTTTCATCAGAAAAACCGACAGCTATAGTTACGGTCGTCGGTTGTCTCAGTGGGACTGACGACCATAACTGAAGAACGTCGGTACGCATAAATCGACGACTATAGGTGAATTAAATGCATTGGCCCCGATGTATTTATAAACCTCGACGTCCTGTTCCCGTTTTCCTGTAGTGGGAGTTGTGGTTTGTAGGTCGAGAGAGCGCGCGAGAGCTAAATTTTTTTGCCAAAGTGTTGGGAGAGAGCGCAAAAATTTTCGCCCGAGCGTGCGCGAGCTAAAAATTGGTCAAAAATTGGAGACAGGAGTATATAACGCGTGTCTCGCATTATTTTGTGGCCAAAATGGGCACGCGGTATGCAAAGATGCACCACGGTGTGCTGAAGCCAGGAACATCATTTTTGCATACGCGCATGTCCGACTGGCAACTGTTCGCGCGCAATGCCTTATATATCGTTGCAACGCGCTCAACTTTCCGATGTGGGACAAAAGATCTTCGCATGAATCTACAACGGGCCTGGGTAAGTCACGTCTCGCATTAGCTCGTCTGGCACGAGCATCAAGAATTAGAGATCCTCATACATAACGCACGTCTCGCATTATTTTGTTGCCGAACAGGCAAGCCGCATGTGAAAATTGTTGTTCCTGCAAAACAACAGCTTTCACATGCGGACTTTTCCAACTGGAAACTGTGCGCAATTACTTATATGATAGTTGCAACGTGCTCATATTTTAAGGCGCGTCTCCATTTTGCTAAATCTCAAAAATTGGAGATGCGCCTTTTTAAAGTTCATCTCTCATGCACTCGTTTCCCTAATGCCACTCGCACTACATCGTGAGCATCCTTGCCACTCGCATGTTATTGTGAGCGTCCGTTGTAGTGATAAACAAACGCAATGACATTGCAATTAAGGGATATAATTGAAATTCAAGGATAAACAAATGCAATGACATTGCAATTCAGAGATACTTTCCAACTCAATGAATTCCATAGTTCATACACATTGTGTGCCCACTAAACTAATTTCAAATCTGAACTTATTCTTAAAGCTCCCATCGATCAATCTAAATTGCATCGTCCAGCTTGCTCCCGAACATGTCTCTTATATTCCCCAATATCCTGGAAATATTGATATTCTTTAAATTAACAAATGTTGAATAAGGAATGAATAACCTACATTGGTCACTAACAAAAATTGTCTAACCTTGATAAGTAGATTATAGCAATCATTTTCAACATCGGGCGGATTTGGCTGATGGAACAAACGCTAAACTTCAAGTAGTATAGTTTTGATTGTAAAACCAGTCTATCACCCCTACGAAATATCAATTTAAGCAACATAAGAAACCAGTTCAAATAAATTCGGTAACAATTACTAATAACATGAGCAAAATAAGTCTATCTTACAGTCTCTTGATCAAGAATCCCAATGCAGAGTGCTCCTGAGTGATGGAAATTTGGGTGGAAGAAACCACGTGGAAAGGCACATCTTGGAGGCACCAACGGATAGTCCTGCGAGAAGGAGATTGTCAGGGGTAGTAACCACCTTCCCAGTCAGTCTACAAAGGAAATTCATTAATAAGGGGATGATGGTTAAACTCATATGATTGTGCTTGCTCTTCATGACTTACCCCTTCTTTACTGAGGATGATGCACTGCCACTTCAATAAATCTCCCGATTTAGGCTTCACAGAGAAACACTGAGCAGAGAAATTGAAAATACAAAAAAGAAACAGTTAAGTTCATCAGTCCATTGCAGAGCTACATATATACAACCATGCGACCGGTGCCATATGTACATACATGGAGATGGTTCTTGCGCCGTGCCAAGCGCTCCTCCTTCAGTCGGCTACGCACCAAGCCGATATCTAACCCAGCCATGAACACTGATGATGACAACGAGGAAGGCGAGGACGACGACGGCGATGGCAAACAGAGGCGGCGGTCGCAATGGAGTTGGTCGATTGGTAAAGGAATGTTGGTCTTAGTAAAGGAGCATCGGAGACAAAGAGACGAGTGAGATAAACGCGAGACGAGAGAGACTAAAGCGAGATGCGCTAGACTAAAGCGAGACGCGCTCTATATGAAAGCGCATCTTCCATTGTTGAAAGAGAGACGCCACCAAGCCCGCCGAGGGAGCCATCGTGCAAGAAACTGTGTTTTAGTTCCCCCGAGAGGTTCAACACTGAGCAGCGCCTCATTATGGTGCAAGAGGAGTAAATAATACATCTCACGCCATGAGTTCCTTGGGTCTAGGTACCCTTCCATAGTTTACTGAATGGGTACAATCGTCCACTACATCTTCGTCCTCACGGGGGTGGCCGATCGTCTCGACATTCTGTTCGAGACAATGGCCCAGGTGTTCGGTACCAAGGGTTGCAGAAACCTGATGGAGGCGACGGAAAGCAACCTCGCTCTCGAGGTTGTACCGTCAGTGCAGCTAGCACAACCGGCGCAGTCGGCCCAGGCTTCTGTTGCACCGGCGCCAGAGTCGCCGCCAAAGAAGGAGGAGGAGGAGGTGTAGGATTTAGTTTTTCTTTTTTTGTTTTTAGTTGATATTTTTATTTTTTGTGTCTTCTTGTACGTTTTTCTTGTGTTTTGTAATATATTGTGTTAATGAATGAAATTTATCTTTGTACATCTATGTGATTGAATATTATCTTGTGTGTTCAACGACTGTATGAATAAATATATTATAAAAGTTGGCCACTGTGTGATTAAATGAATGTGTGATGTGTTCATCGTGTTCCTCAGGATTATAAGGAAGGATTTGATTATTTTCTGGACAAGTGAATGATTTAGTTATCAAGTGAATGTGCTCTAAGTTTAGTGATGTGTGATATCAATAGTGAACCGAAGCAAAATGGAGAAAATTAGGAAGCTAAAGGAGACGTGGGGAATCGGAGATGCGCTTTTCATGTAAGCTTGTCTCCCTTTCAGCAGAGGAGAGGGAGACATCGATCATAGGAGACACACTCGATGCTAAGCGCGTCTGCATTTTGCTTCTCCGCACAAACCTTATATAAGGGGACATCAGTCGTCTCTCCTCTTCTCTTTGTTCGTCTTCTCCATGCAGACAACCCACCATGGATAATGTTCTGCCGCCAAGCCCGTCGAGGGAGCCACCCTGCACGAAACAGTGTTCCTGCTCCCTCGAGAGGCTCAACAACGAGCTGCTCAAGATTTGTTCGACAGACTATTCGACCGGTTCCTGAGGCTGCTCGAGACCATGGCTGAGGTGCTCGGCGCCGAGGTCCGTAGTATCCTGGTGGCGGTGATCGCGAGGAACCTCGGTCGTGAGGTTGCACCACCGGATCCCGACCAGCCGGAGCAACCGACGGAACAGCCGGAGCAGCTAAAGGAGGAGGAGGGGGAGGAGGAGTAGGATTTAGGTTTTCTTTTGTTGTTTCTTAGTTGATGTTGTTTTTATTTTCTTGTGTATTTTACTTTTTTTGTGTTTTGTAATATATTTGTTAATGAATGAATGTGTTATCTGTGTTCATTTGTGTGATGAATATTTTGTGTGTTCAGTTGTGAATGAATGAATTAACGTTCAGCGATGAGTTCACGTCTGTCTGTAAGCGAAGACAAAGGATACGTGCTTTCTATAAAGTACATCTCATTTATTTCGCTAATAAGAGACGCGCTTTGTTAGTAGCGTGTCTCCCAGTTGTCAGAGAGAAGGCGTGTCTCTGATACCTACTTAACTGAGACGTGTTGTATTGTAACGCATCTCCTTGAACGTTCAGCCGAGCCATATTAGGTTTTCGCTGAAGCGGGCTCGTCTCGCTTAATCTTATTAGAGATGTTCGCCTTTGAGCGTGTCGCCCATCTTTGTCTCCTTTTTGCATTTCTTATGTAGTGACAATTAGTGTCACTATAGCAGACCAATTACTCTCTTAAAACTGAAGACAAAAAATTCTCAGTTTTACAAAGTAATTAGCATTGCAATAATGAGACATAATGAGTCTTCAGAGATTTACTCGCAAAATAAAATGTAGTAATTCGCGAGTAATCAAGTCGTATTAGTGT
Organism: Tuctoria greenei; assembly: GCA_036927565.1. Classification (NCBI taxonomy): domain Eukaryota; kingdom Viridiplantae; phylum Streptophyta; class Magnoliopsida; order Poales; family Poaceae; genus Tuctoria; species Tuctoria greenei. The sequence continues at coordinate 65,616,645 of JAYESD010000002.1, read as the reverse complement.
CAGACTTATTAAAAGAATAAGAGAGCAGAATTGTGCGCTAGTCGCCATATCGCTAGTCACAAGTCACGCGAAAATACGCGAATACGCGCGCGTGCGTGTGATATTTGTGTTTGGCTGTAGCTCATTCTTCTATCACATATTCTTCACATAGAAAAAGTCTTCCCATATAAATGGGTGTTACTCCTCTTAAATTTTCCATGTGAGATTAATGCGTTCTTTACACTTTTTGGAATTCATTAGGAATTAATTGGGCCAGCCCAAATATTCGAACAAGCGACACCCAACATTCGTCCGTGTCACCAAAGAACGTGTCCTCCTCGGTGGCCACCTCATACGACTCCGGCATTGAGTTGTCCCACTCCCACGTGGTGGTGAAGTCACCGACCTCCATCCTCTGCTCATTCCCTCCGTCCGCCGTTGCCGCCGCGGCTTGAACAACAACTCCACAAGAAGCCGGTGATAGCGGTGGCATCCCCTTCACACCTCCCCCAATGTGGCGGCGTCATCGGAGAACGACGTCCTTGACTACCCGTTCTCCAACTACGAGACCTCCTTCCCTTGCGAAGAGCTCCCCACCCATCTAAACTGACTTTGACCCTCGTGGCTCATCAAATCTATTAGATGCTCTACTCTCTGAATTTGAAATAATATTTTTTGTCATGTGTAGTACACTCAAAAAAGAAATATTATTATTGTGTAATGTACGCATAAACTTTCTTCATCGTCGAGCAGCGGACCACCACCACCACAGCGCCCCACCACTTCTTCATCGGTCCCCTAGCTCCGTTTATATATCTCTTGCTGACGCAAATCCTAGGGTGCTTCAACAATAGTCCAGGAGGTGGGATCGCCATGAGGATGTGCCTGAAGCCCGACAAGCGGGAGGCAAGATCCACCAGTCACCAGCCGAAGACCCCATGCGCACAACATTTTATCTCCTCCCTGTTGCCATATTTATCCTCGTTGCTTGTCTGGGCCTGAAGCATCGGGAGGTACTGGCCTACCTCGTCACCCTGCCCGTGAAGCTTGCAAAGGAGGCTGCCATGAAGGTTCCGCTCTAGGAACAGCCGCCTGTGTGGGTGTGAGGCGGAGGCGGAGTTCCATGTTTCATATTTATGTAGTTCAGCAGATGGGTTAGATGCTCTACTATCTGAATTTCAAATAATATCTAGTATCATGTGTACTACACGCAAAAAAAAATATTATCAAGTGTACTATATGCATAAACCATCTGCGTCCGTCGAGCAGCAGACCAACACCCCCACAACGCCCCACCACCTTCTTCGTCGGTCCCCTCCATTTCCTGCTCATCGTCGCAAACCTTAGGGTGCATAAATCCTAGCTAAGGAGGCCGGATCACCATGAAGATGATGTGGCCGAAGCCCGGCAAGGCTGGCAAGATCCACCTGTTGCCAGTCAAAGACTCCTGGGTTCCGCCTCCTTCCCACTGCCATCTTTGTCCTGTCGTTGTTCTGGGCCCGACGACCATCAAGTTGTGCGGGCTCCGATGCCACCATCAACTTTGTGCTGTCCCCAGCCCCCGGTCCTGTTGTCAAAGTAACATGTACTCCTCTGTGGCCACCTCGTACGACTCTAGCAGCGAGTCATCCCACATGGCGACAAGGTTTCTGTCCTCCGCACCTCCATTCATTCCCTCCGTCCATCGCGGCCAAGGATGGAACCTCCTTGAACAACAACGCCAAGAAGCCGGCGGCAGCGGCGGCACCTCCTCCACCTCCCCCGCGGCGGCGTCAACGACACTTGTGGCCAATGTCCTTGGTTTCCCGTTCTCCGACTATGGGACCTCCTTTCCCGATGTTGAGTTCCTGCTCATCCACACCGACTTCGACCTCCTAGGCGACATCCCAGTGTCCCCGTTGGACTTTCTGACAGGCTCCCGAGGAACCCCCGGCCGCTAGACCTTCTGGCTGAACTCTCCTTGGAGCCCGTGTTGCTGCCGGCAATCCTCCCCGGGGATGATGAGTGGCAACAAGTGTCTTTGCCAGCCAAGGAACAACAGCAAGTGGAGGATGACTTCTTCGAAGATATCCGACCTGTTCCTCGATCTGCTGCCCATCGTGTACGTAGATGCGCTACGGGCTGTGAACACAACGTAATTTAGTTTGCGTATAATTCTCGTAGTGTGATGGTCGCCGGCTGGTACTGTGCTCCGTACCGTGGCCGGTTATTCCAGATTTGCTTGGCGCTGGCCACCGTACCCAACAATCAATGAACGTGTTTCTTGGCAACAGCCTAGGTGTGTGTTTGCTGCTGAATCGCCGGCAGAACACGCGAGGCGGGTCGATCGAATCACCAGCGAAATAAAAGGGTCATGCGGTGTCCATGTCACGACCCCTTGGCCGCGGCTCGCTGGACCGACGACGTGAGCTCGGACTAGGTTCACCACTGAAGCGGACTGACAATATTGCGAGTCGCGAGAGAAAGAAGATGACCGATAACTTAGTTCTGTTCTGGTTCATTACTTCTATCAGGTCCCTGTCATGGTTTAACCAGTTACGCGGGTCATGCTCAGACTCGGCCCACACACACAACTCGGCCCAACAAACCGGGCGTGACATCTTCTCCTTTGAAATGAAGTTTGTCCCGAGAACTGGTGTGTAGCCCAGTTAGATAGGACCGGTGTCTCCCGCCACGCCCACCAGGGTTTGAATCTTATTCGGCCCAGGCGCTCACCTCTCCTTTCTTAATATATTTAGAGTACTCCTGGCCGTGGCTTCCGTACATGAATTTCATAAACGAAGCTTGTCCTGAAGCTTCGAATGCCAGCAATCTTCGTTCCAGCAGCAGCATCCATTGTTGTCTCGGTGTACTGATTGAACTGGAAACATTGGTTGCCGTCAGTGGAGCAGCAGCAGCACTTGTTCCAGCATTGCATCCAAGACAGAGACCTGAGCTTCGGGCTGCAGTTAAGGAGGCAAGCAAGAATACCAACAAGAGTAACCCGGTTGCATTCCTCCAGCAAATTCTCAAACGACTATGCTGATTCTGTACTGAAAGCCTTGAGACCAGCATCATACTCCTGTCTCCACCTCCTAAAGTAAAGCTGCTTCAAGCTTGGACAAAACTTGGCAATAGAAGCTGGCACAAGATCAGGAACTCCATCGCAAGAGGTAATATGCATGCATTTGATATTCCGTGGACCAGCACCAGCAGCATTAGCCATCACCCAGAAGCCCCTCTCGCCAACCGTAGTAAAGCAGACAAGTGTAAAGTTAGTGACAGCCTTCCCATAGCACCCCATCAACAGTAAGTGAAACTTCAGTGATGTTAAATCCTAACCGACGGCATGAGCTCGGATGAGGTTCTCCGCCGAAGCGGGCCAACGATATCGCGAGTCGCGAGAGAAAGAAGATGACCGATAACTGAGTTCTGTTCGCGTTCTTTCCTTCCATCAGGTTCCCGTCATGGGTTAACCAGTTACACGGGCCGTGCCCGAACTCGGCCCACCGGCCCACACACACTCAGCCCAACAAATCGGGCGTGACAGTCCATGGGATGCAGATACTCCTTTCGGATATTTATCATCTTTAGTTCAAAAATGAACTAGCTCGCGACAAACAAAAAGATCCGGAAGGAGTAATTTTTTCTCCTATTGGGACATACCCAACACAAGCACACACACACCTACAAATAAACCTGACCAGTGTGTGCATGGGTGTGTGTCAGTACTCAGTAGGAGTGTGTTGGGTGTGCCTCCCCAAAGTCCCCGGCGTCCCAAGTCGTGGAAGTGGTTCAAGCACACCCGCCTCCCCACTGCCACCCTTCCCGGTGTTCCAGGCTATCGATGTGGTTCAAGCACCCGCGTCCCCACTGACACCCTCCTCCCCTCCTCCGCCACTGCTGCCCGAAGCTCCTATGGTGGAGGAGGTCGTGCCGGAGTGGCGACCAAGGAGGAGAGGAAGCGCGGGTGGGCGGACGTGATGGGCGTGGCGATGGGCCTGCGACTGTGGGCCATCTGGAATGTCGTTAACCAGGCGGTGGAAACCACCACCTAGAAGAGGAAGAAGTCCGGTGGCAATCAGTGGCAAAGCTAGACTTGCACCTACAGTGGTGCCCATAGCCTATCTATGCTTTCTGAAGTGATTTAGCTGATTCAAATGATCTTTCTAAAGCTAATTATTTTTCTTAACTTGGTGCCGGTGCACCAGGGTACAATAACCTGGCTTCACCACTTGGGGCAATTATGTAACCGCGGGGCCTCTGTAGGATAAATCAGTGATAAAGAGGTCACCTTCTTCTCTTGTAGCTTCATGGGGTGCACACGCAACACAAGCAACCTGATGAATCAAACACTTTCACTTGGTTCTGGTTGGTCTTCTCTCTCGAGTTTCATTTTTCCTGGGCTCTTCTGCTTCGTTGATGTAATCACAGATCGATGAAGAACATGCTATCTAAAGCTGAAATAGAACATTGTTCTAAGTTGATTTCAGAAGATACAAATATATACAATATATATCATCTCGCATTGCTATATATATTTTTTCTAGCATTGACATCTTCTCGCATATAGGGTTTCAAATTCTTTTTAATGCTTCTCTCTACGCGCTTGATGTTTTCTGGTTCGGTGAAAAGGTACATCTCTTCATACTGATTATATTCCTCTTCATTATCTCCCACATTCTCAACCCCAACAATATTTTGCTTTCCAGAAACAATTACATGCATCTTCTCAGTTTCTGGATCTTGAACATAAAAAACTTGTGGAACATTATCAGCGAGAACCCACAGGTCATCTTTATAACCCACTGTATTCAAGTCTACCAGTGTCAACTCGTAATTGTCCACTTTCACACCATCGGGATGTTTGACCCATTGGCACTTAAATACGGGCATTATCATTCTTTCGCCATAATCGAGTTCCCATATTTCCTCTATGAACCCAAAGTATGTGGTCTTCTGCCCTTGTGAATCATAAGCCTCAATACGAACACCACTATTTTGTGCAACACTCTTACCGTCTTTTTCTTTAGTGTAAAATGTGTAACCATTGATGTCATATGCTTGCCATGATGTCACCAAAGTAGATGGGCCAGAAGCTAACTTCTTCATTGTTGCCTCTTCTATAGTGTTTCCGTATGGTATATTTTTGTCCATTAACCATTCAGTGAAACATCTTATGTGCTCTTTCATGATCCAGTCCTCTGTGTGGTCTTGGTTTTTATCACGAAGCTCAAGTTGGTGTTCCTCGATGTACGACTTGGCTATAGCGAGCTGTTGTAGTACACCAAAATGTGCACGGTGTACATTCTTGTAATCTTGAACGATAAAAGTTTTCTTACCCACTTTGCCTCTCCCACGTAGTCGACCCTCATGTACTGGTATAGGCACACCTATCGATTTTCCATCTTTGGTGTAATCAGCGCAACCCTCAATCACTTCTTTAGTGGTGTATCCTTCCATAATTGAACCCTCTGGGTGAGCACGGTTCCACACATAACCTTTTAATATTCCTAAATATCTCTCCAACGAAAAAATATGATGTAAATATAGTGGCCCCAATGCTTTTATCTGATCAACAAGATGTATGATTAGGTATACTTGCATATCGAAAAAGGATGGTGGGAAACACATCTCAAGCTTGCACATTGTCTCGACGATGTATGTTTTCAGATAGTCTAAATCTTCATGTGCTATCACCTTTTGCGATATTGCATTGAAGAAGTAACACAAACATGTGATGACAACTTTTATATGCTCAGGTTTGATGACTCTTATTGCAATGGCAAGGAAAACTGTCATCATCATGTGACAGTCGTGAGAATTATAACCGAATAAAGACAAGTCTTTCATCGAGACTAGTTTGTGGATATTGGATGAGAAACTCGTGGGCACTTTGATCCCACGCAAGCATTCGCAAATTAGTTTTTTCTCTTCTAGCGTCAAGTTGTAGCTGGCTGGGGGAAGGTAATGCTTCCCGTTCGCCTTTTCTACTGGATGAAGTTGTGGTCTCAAATCAAGATTTACTAGGTCCATACATGAATTTAATCCATCCTTTGTTTTCGTCAGCATGTCCAGCAAGGTCCCAATGATGCTATCAAATACATTATTTGTGACGTGCATCAAATCAATACTATGGCAAAAATCCAGATTCTTCCAATACGGAAGATACTTGAAAAAATTGATTGTTTCTTGAAAGCCATGACAGTTGTATCATCCGAAGATGTACTTTTCTTTCTCTTAATTCCTTTACTATTTTTGCCCTTACTGAAAGCAATATGAATGTTCTTGACGATTTCAAACACAAGTTTTTCACTGTAAGATTTTGGTGTAGTATCTTTTTCAATTTTGTTATCAAATTGTGCTTTCATCTTCCTATACTTGTGTGTGTCTGTCAAGAACCGTCGGTGTCTCATGTACACCGTCTTTCTGGATGAAGTGAGGTATAGAAATCCAGTTCTATCCACACACCTAACACAATCTTTCTTCCCTTTCATTTGTCCCGATAATGTATACAGTCTAGGATAATCATGCACGGTAACGAATATCATTGCTCTTAGCGTGAAATACTCCCGCTTGTACTCATCCTATGTACGTACCCCTTCATTCCACAATTTCGCCATATCTTCCATTAAAGGTTCCAAGAACACATCAATTTCGATGCCGGGTTGTTTCGGACCTTGGATAAGAACAAATAACAAGATATATTTCCTTTTGTGACACAACTACGTCGGTAGGTTGTACATCGTTAAGACCACGGGTCATATATTGTGTATGCTCCTTTTTCACCAAACGGATTCATTTCGTATGTACTCAAGGCAAACCTCACATTTCTGATTTCCTTCGCAAATTCTAGATCCTGAATATCAAAATTTTTCCACTGCGTTGCATCACCAGGGTGTCGTATATGTATTTCATTCTTCTTGCTTTGCTCGGAATGCCAACGCATAAGTTCAGCCTCCCTAGGGTTTGAGAACAAATGCTTCAAGCGATCAATTACCGGAAGGTACCACATCACCAAGGCAGGAATTTTTCTCTTATTCTTCCCGTCTGCATCGCCAGAAGTATCGTCATCGTCACCTTCAGGACCAATAATAAACTTCTTATTCTTCTGAGTCTTTTTCCTGTTGGTAACATACTAGTGATTGTAGTCCTTTTTATATCTACTGACACCACAAATGGGGCATCTAGTTGCGATCTCATGCTCTTTGCGATACAGAATACAATGGTTCACACAAGCGTGTATTTTTGTCACACCTAGTGCCATCGGGCAAAGAAGTTTCTTCGCTTTATAAATGCTTCTAGGCAGTTTATTTGGATTTGGAAGAATTTCTACCAGAAGATTCAAAAGATCAGAGAAACTATAATCAGACCATTCGTGCGTAGCTTTCAACTTTAGTAGTTCTAAGACTGCATGCAATGTGGTAAACTCTTTATCACAACCGTTTGATTCATCATATAAAAGCTCCGTCGCCGCATTCTGCAATGTCTCCATTTTACTTAAACCTTTGCTTGCTCCCATAGAAGTCAATACATATGGTTCAATGTGACGCAACATCTCCTCACAATCGAACTCATCATCATCATCACCAGCTTGATTGTTACTACCATCATCGATATGAACATTATCATCATTTGAACCTCTCTCATCATCTTTATCCACATCATGTGTATCTAACTCACCATGCTCTGTCCATATTGTGTAGTTTTTTTTTTGAAACCTCTTTTCACCAAATGAGATTGGATTACTATAGTATCCGTCCAAGCAATCTTATTTTTGCAGTCGATACATGGACACAATATGTCATCTATCTTTTGCAACTTCGCATGTCTCTTGGATGCTTTGATAAAATTTGCAACATTATGAATGTAAATAGGATCGGGTCTTGGCATGTTATACATCCACGCTCGACGGTCCATGCTTCAATAATAAAATTTTTGTCAGATTTACAAAATTTGGCCACAAATATTCTCTAAAGGTCTTCTATAAAATGAATTTACAGAGACATAACAAGTATGATTAGGGCGACTAATGTAGGAGACGGGCGACGTATTGAGGCAGACGGAGTCGAAGGCGTCGGGAGCAGCAAGTGGGGGTGAAGGATTGAGGTCGTGGGGCAAACAGGCCCAGTGGCATGGGCTAGGTCTGGGTGGGATCTAGGGATGGCAATTATACCCACGAGTACGGGTACCCGACGGGTATTGCACCCGACGAGTGCGGGTACGGGTGGATTTTTTCCCACCCCCGACCTGACGCGATGGAGAGGCGCGCTGCTGGAGCGTGGCACGGCTCCACTTTGCCACTTCGGTGACTGCCGCCGACTTTCCACTGACCACCGCACACCGTCGCCCTCGGCTCCGGCCATGACCTCCGTCTTTTGGTCTCGCCGCCGCCGGCAGCTGGCCTAGTGCCTCCAACACTGTCTTCGTCCTTGTCGCCACCTGCAGCTGGCCCTGGTGCCGCCTTCCACCCCCGGTGCCATTTCAGGACCTCGCTGCCGCTTGCAGATGGCCCTGTCGCTGGCTTCTGCACCCTGCCACCATTGATGTCACCTAGCAACGAGGAGGTATGGTCGCCAATGCCCAACCCTACAGCAGCTTGAGGCGGACAGAGTCGAAGGCGTCGGGAGCAGCAATCGGAGGTGAAGGATTGAAGTCGTGGGGCAAACAGGTCGAGCAGCATGGGCTAGGTCTGGGTGGAATCCGGTCTGTTATATCTTGACGTCAGATCCCATCCAACGATGGTAACTAAATGAGTGAGTTATAAAACTATCTCCCTAGAAAGCTAACCCTAATCACTCCTTCGAAATATATGCAAGCAGGAGGTACGCACACACAAGTAGCATATTGAAAAGGAAAACACATAAAACTACAATTACAAGTTCGGGTAAACTTCATGCATCTTATATATATTACAATAGAATCTGTTAATTAAACATCATATTCATGTCATATAATAGGTACAATCTACAATAAGCTTATTACAATATAGTCCATACATCAATATATAAAAGACCAAACTAGCATATAGTCCATACATCAATATACCAGAACACAATCCATACAGTCCTTACACGTGCAAAAGGACAGAAGCCATATACCAGAACACACAAAACTAATAGCTTATCAGCTAATGAAAATATACAAAGAAAAAGTAAGAAAACTACATTTACCTTGCAGTGGCGTCAGCACGGTGGGGAGGCATCAGCACGGTTGGCCGGCTGGGTGGAGAAGTGGCGGTGCGGGGTTGAGCAGCGGCGCGGCAGTATGGGCTGGGCGGCGGAGCGGCAGCGCGGCGCAGGGGAAATTCGACAGCCTTGTGGCGTCGATATAAATTCTCCAGGGTTACGTTTTGACTGTGGTGAGGGGTCCTTATATAGGCGTCGGTTTTTCACAGACAGTTTTTAACATTTTATAAGGCGGGTTTTACTTACCAACCGCCTGTGAAGATATTTAATCAAGAATATTAATTAAGAATAAGTAAATATCTTCACATGTGGTTGGTACTTAATAACCGCCTGAGAAGAAGTTTATCTCAGGCGGGTGTTACTTACCAACCGCCTGAGATAATGCCCGATACTGTTCTTCAGTTTCCTTATCTCTTGCTTCTTTTTTATTTAGATTCCAATATAAATACTCAAACATTTTTAGATTCTGCAAATTGTGTCCAAATTCGATGATTCTTTCTTCTACATTTGTATAAAATTAACATCTACCACCTGAACAAAATATTTTAAAACTTGTATAGCTGACATTGTAATGTTTTGGTAAATATCAAATTAATTTCTACTCACATAGTATTCACATTTGTGTATCTCATAAAAAAAAGATCATTCACTCAAATTTGTTTGTATGAACATATTTGTATTATTTATACATGTATGAATTTTGTTAATTTTTTTAAAAGAATTCCAACATGTCAAACTTCAAATTATCCATCATTCTAACTAAATGCTCATATACATATGAGGCATTCATCAAATTATGAACACACATTAATTCAAAAAAAATAAAAAATCTGAAAAAATTCATAGAGGTTGGTATGATGAGTAAAAATGTCCACTGAAAAAATAAATGAAAAAAGCATTTTATTCATCAAGATAGAAAAATGAAAAATAGCATTTGTTGTATGTTTTTTATGTTCTGACCAATTTCAAAGGATTTATAAAGTGAAATTTAATGGTAACCTTTACTCATCAATAATATTACAAGAAAATGGAATTTTGCCTTTCTAAAGGACCCATATTTAATCAAGAATATTACTTAAGAAGAAGTAAATATCTTCACAGGCGGTTGGTACTTAATAATCGCCTGAGAGGAAGTTTATCTCACGCGGGTTTTACTTACCAACCGCTTGAGGTAGTGCTTGATACTGTTCTTCAGTTTCCTTATACCTTGCTTCTTTTTTATTTAGATTCTAATATAAATACTCAAACATGTTTAGATTCTGCAAATTGTGTCCAAATTCGATGATTCTTTCTTCTACATTTGTATAAAATTAACATCTACCACCTGAACAAAATATTTTAAAACTTGTATAGCTGACATTGTAATGTTTTGGTAAATATCAAATTAATTTTTACTCACATATTATTCACATTTGTGTATCTCATAAAAAAAAGATCCTTCACTCAAATTTGTTTGTATGAACATATTTGTATCATTTATACATGTATGAATTTTGTTAAAAATTTTTAAAAGCATTCCAACATGTCACTTCAAATTATCCATCATTCTAACTAAATGCTCATATACATATGAAGCATTCATCAAATTATGAACACACATTGATTTAAAAAAAAAATCTGAAAAAAATTCATAGAGATTGGTATAATGAGAAAAAATTTCCACTGAAAAAATAAATGAAAAAAGCATTATATTCATCAAGATAGAAAATGAAAAATAGCATTTGTTGTATGTTTTTTATGTTCTGACCAATTTCAAAAGATTTATGAAGTGAAATTTAATGGTAACCTTTACTTATCAATAATATTACAAGAAAGTGGAATTTTGCCTTTTTAAAGGACCCACATTTAATCAAGATTATTAATTAAGAAGAAGTAATTATCTTCACAGGAGGTTGGTACTTAATAACCGGCTGAGAAGATGTTTATCTCAGGCGGGTGTTATTGACCAACCGCCTGAGATAATCTTCTTCTCAGGCGGGTTTTAATTACCAACTGCCTCAGATAATTACCTTATGATTACCCAAGTCTGAGGAACACGATGAACACACTACACATTCATTCATTCACACAGTTGAAGAACACACAAGATACTCATTCATTAACAATATTCAATCACACATCTCAAACAAGAACACACAAGATACACAATATTTACACAAAAACATACAAGATACACAAGTAATATTTAATCACATAGATGAACAAAGATAGATTTCATTCATTAACAATATTTACAAAATAGAAGCAACTGAAAACAACAAAGAAAAACTAATTAAATCCTACCCCTACTCCTACTCCTACTCCTACTCCTCTTCCTCCTCCTCCTCCTCCTCCTCCTCCTCCTCCTCCGGCGGCGACTCTAGCGCCGGTGCAAAAGGAGACAGGGCCGCTTGCACCGGCTGCACCGGCAGTGCAACCCCAAGAACGAGGTTGCTAGCCGTCGCCTCCACCAGCGTTCTATGGCCCTCGGGGCCAAGAACCTGGGCCATCATCGCGAACAGAATGTTGAGACGATCAGCCACCCCCGTGAGGGCGTAGGGGTAGTGGCCGATGGTAGTACCCATTCCAGGATACCCTGGAAGGGTACCCAGCCCCAAGGCACTCAAGGCGCGAGACGTATTGTTGTACGCCTCTCGCGCCATGAGGAGGCGTTGTTGGGTGTTGATACTCTCGGGGGAGCTGCAACATTGTTTCTTGCAAGGTGGCTCCCTCGGAGGGCTTGGCGGCGGAAGGTCGGCCATAGTGGTGTTGGGTCGTTGGAGCGGAGGAAGAAGAAGAAAAGAAGAGGATTCAAAGTGAGTGACGCGCTTGTGGAGAACTAAAGGGTGATGGCGCGTCTTTAATAAGGGCCGCGCGGAGCAGTTGGTTTACCGCGCATTGAAAGGTCGCGCCTCGGGGAAAATAAAGGTCGTGCACGGACGTCAACACGTCCGTAGGTGAGGGGTCTTTATGTAGGCGTCCGTTTTTCACAGGCGGTGTTTAAATTTTTCTCAGACGGGTTTTACTTACCAACCGCCTGAGAAGATGTTTATCTCAGACGGGTGTTACTTACCAACCGCCTGAGATAATGCCCAATATTGTTCTTCAGTTTCCTTATCTCTTGCTTCTTTTTTATTTAGATTCCAATATAAATACTCAAACATGTTTAAATTCTGCAAATTGTGTCCAAATTTGATGATTCTTTCTTCTACATTTGTATAAAATTAACATCTACTACCTGAACAAAATATTTTAAAACTTGTATAGCTGACATTGTAATGTTTTGGTAAATATCAAATTAATTTCTACTCACATATTATTCACATTTGTGTATCTCATAAAAAAAAGATCCTTCACTCAAATTTGTTTGTATGAACATATTTGTATCATTTATACATGTATGAACTTTGTTAATTTTTTTTAAAGTATTCCAACATGTCAAACTTCAAATTATCCATCATTCTAACTAAATGCTCATATACATATGAGGCATTCATGAAATTATGAACACACATTGATTCAAAAAAATTTAAAAAAATCTGAAAATAAATCATAGAGGTTGGTATGATGAGTAAAAATGTCCACTAAAAAAATAAATGACAAAGAGCATTATATTCATCAAGATAGAAAAATGAAAAATAGCATTTGTTGTATGTTTTTTATGTTCTGACCAATTTCAAAGGATTTATGAAGTGAAATTTAATGGTAACCTTTACTTATCAATAATATTATAAGAAAGTGGAATTTTGCCTTTTTAAAGGACCCACATTTAATCAAGAATATTATTTAAGAAGAAGTAAATATATTCATAGGCGGTTGGTACTTAATAACCGCCTGAGAAGATGTTTATCTCAGGCGGGTTTTACTTATCAACCGCCTGAGATAATTTTATATTCTCAGGCGGTTGGTAAGTAAAACCTGCCTGAGGTAACCATCTTCTCAGGCGGTCGGTACTTAAAATCCGCCTGAGAAAATGGGAGTCTATATATACCCCTCGGCAGTGTTAGGAAAACCTAACCCGGGCGAAACACTTAGACGCCATTAGGCTGCCAAAAATTTCGTTTGCCGCCAAGTGTTCACCGCCGTCGCTGCCGAGCTTCGCCATCGCCACTGAGCTTCGCCCTTGTCACTTACAGGTACGCCAAGCAAAGCCATTGTCGTCGCCGCCGAGCGTCAAGGTAAACCCTAAACCCTTCGACCTTCCATCCTCATTCGCCGTGCCGCCTCCCTCACCGCCCTCGCCGCCGCCTTGCATATCCTTGGTTAGGGTTCGGGAATTAGAAAATAGTAGGCATCCTTCGTTAGGGTTCGATGGAATTCGAAAAACTGTCAAGTTCGGTGGCATCTTTGGTTAGGGTTCGGTGTGGCAAGATTTATGTGGATGGTTATATCACGATAAATTGGTAGTTGGTTCTATGTGTCTGAAACTGTGAAATTGGTAGTTAGTAACAGCAGTATATTCCCTATTCCTATCATCGGCCTTGCATATGCCACATAGTTCTCTATTAGGGGCAAGATTTAGCTATATTTGGTTAAGTTGAGCAAATTTGGCTAATTTTGGCTAAGTTACATTAGATATAGTTATACTTGACTAATTTTGACTAAGTTATGCTATATTTAGCTATATTTGGCTACTTTTGCTTAGAGTTAGCTATGCTAGACTAAGTTTGGCTAAGTTTGCTTTTATTTCTCTAAGTTAGCTTCATTTGAGCAATTTTAGCTAATCTGTGCTACCAAAGATGTCTGCACTTGTGGCTCCTATCAGCTTCATTTGAGCAATTGTAGCTAATCTGTGCTACCAAAGTTATGCTATATTTAGCTCTGAAGCCAAACAAGTTGCTGGCCAACTCATTTGTGGTGCCAGGAGCATCCTCACTCCCATATCTAGGTACCACTAGGTGTGGCGATGGAGTCTAAGCATATGTTGCCGATCTCTATGATACAAGAATTTAGTTAGACCTATATAACTTCAAAAATGTGTTTTGGCTAAATTTACTTAATTGAGTCAAAATTGAGAAAATGTGTTTTAAATATGACCAAATTTAGCTAACTGAAGCATAATCAAGCAAGTTTGACTATGCGGGACAAGATTTAGCTATATTTGGTTAAGTTGAGCAAATTTGGTTAATTTTTGCTAAGTTACATTAGATATAGCTATACTTGACTAATTTTGACTAAGTTATGCCTTGGGTTGTCAGCGTAAAGTGAGCTTGCTAGTTGGTGCTACTGCTATCAGTCTCTTCTAGGCACTGCATCTGCACATATCCGCATCAGCTTGTTGTTTTTCATTCAGTAGGCAGAAGAACCAGTGACAGGGAATAAGAGGAAACTTGAGAGCGGGGACAATAATGCCCTCTAATCTAGGTAGGAGCTGTGCGTGGATTTTCTTTTTGTCTCTTGCTTGATCAGTTATAGGTCCGGATCTAGGCGCCACCTAGTAAACCTCAAGAACGTGGTCGCCACTCTGAACGAAGCTAGCCTATTTAGAATAAGAAGATAAAATTGCCATTGCTGGTGAGCAACTTTAACATGCTTGTCACCCTCGCAATGTATAGGAACCTTCTGGTCAGTCGCCTTAAACCCTAGAATGCCTTATCAAATCCTAGAATGCTTCCATCTTTTTCTTCATGCAACACTTCATGTAGAGTTAATATGCCATTTATTAGATTTTTTGTCTTATTAGATCTAGCATGGAAAGCCCTAAGAAGATTGGTCCTAGTAGTAACAATAAGGAAGACAATATGGAGTTTACTTACTCCAGCAGTTCAGGCACCTATCATAGTCCATCGGATCCTTTTCCGAATATAAAAATAAAAAAGACTTCAGTGGATCTAGACCCGGAATATGATCCTGCCGACGAGGTATGGATCAAGAATCTTAACTTCAGCAGTTCAAGTTAATGTTGGTTGTCAAGTATACGAAGTATTATAATTTTTTTCTACCTAGATTAATCGCGAAGACAATGAGGTGACATCGACTCCTAAAACTGCAGAAGGTTCTCCATTGGATGAATCCTCAGCTTCACTCAAGCGGAAACGAGAGCAACGAGGTCCTAATAAGGGTCCATTGGACCGCATCATGTACATAACAAGGGTCGGTCCAGTTGGGCTTCCCCAAGAACCACTGGGTTCAGTTACCAAGTACTGTAATGCATGCAGTTTTCTTGTTAGGGAGGTTGTGCCGATCACAACCGAGAATTGGAGGAAATTACCCGAGCAGACCAAGAATGAGTTGTGGGAAAGCATAAAGAAACAATTCAAGTTCCCCAAAGGCACAGAAGAAGAAAGCAACATTGATCTCTTGCGGCAAGAAGTTTCATAGCTGGAAGAGTGAAATGAATGCCTATGTTAAGGCCGATAAGGTCCCTAGCCCGAGGAAGATGGGAAAAATCACACAAGCTCAGTGGCAAGAGTTTGTTCGTCAAAAGAGCACACCTGATGCTAAAGCTCTAAGTGCAACTAGGTCAGAGCTTGCAAAAAAAGAACAAATACCATCATCACTTGGGGTCTGCCGGATATGGCCCCAAAGTCCAGAAATGGAATAAGATCTTAGACGAAATTACCAATAAGGGCAATCCTCACCCATTAGAAGGGTGCTATGAGCGAACTCAACGGTGGGTCTTTACTCGGTCAGGTTTGACCGACGAGGGCAAACTTGAAAATCCCGACTCTCTGAATGAAGTAGAGGATAAAATGAAAGAAGTAATTAAAAAGCAACAGAAGGGTCTCTTCAAGCCGAAGAGGGAGAATGACCAACTTACTGCTATCTTAGGAAACCCTGAACACAGCGGACGGGTTCGAGCGGTCTCTTCTCAAATGTCTTGGATAGATGGTTCCCTAAAGATAAAGACACATATAGAAGACGTGAGAAGTTTAAGAAAACACTTGATGAAACGATTGCTTAAAAGGTCAAAGAAAATATGCAAGAAATAATAGAACAACTTAGACAATCGGGACAATTAGTGACACCAAGTACAGTGATGGTTCCGGTGCAAAAGGAGCAATTAGTATCTCCAACTGCCTACCCAATGAATGTAGGCCTAGAGGGGGGGGGGGGGTGAATAGGCCTTTTGAATTTTTGTCGGATCCTGCAACACTTAACAACAAGTTCAATACCAGAGAAATTGGACTAGTTCGGTAAAGTGCGAACTAGTCTGGTGTTCACGGACTAAGTTGATCAAGATTAATCGATTAGGTTGATTCTTCAATGTGTGCAGCAGAAATATAGAATCAAACAACAGTTTAACAGTTGTATATTGGATTATATCACAATTAAGGCTTATGTTCTACAATTTATTGTAAATTGAACAATGTGTATCAAACCCTAGAGTAAGTTGATCAATTTGAGTGATGAACACAAAAAGGGCAAGACACACGATTTATCCCGTGGTTCGGCTACCACGAAGGCAACCTACGTCCACGTTGAGGAGTCCACAAAAGGACCGGGTCTTCTCCAACCCTACCCTCGTCGGATCGCCACGAAGGCCAACCCTCTTCCACTAATCACAAAGGGGTGAATAACCAAATTCAAGGGGCGTTCTCACACGTTGAGAGCTCCCTTAGATTACAAATCACAATGCCACCAAAAACACACTCAGAAATTACAATTGAAACGCAGGAGTGTGTTAGAGATTCAAACCAAGAGCTCAATGATGTGTGCCAAGTGTCTCTCCAATGATCTAGAAGTGATCCTCAAAGGATTGATCGATTTTGCACTTAATTTCGTGGAGAGAAGTGGTTTCTGAGTCTCTTGGGAGGTGTGACGGCGCTAGGGTTCGAGAGGGTATAAAAGTGGGCCGTGCACCTCTATTTATATGGGGTTTCTAAAAGTGACCGTTAGGGTTCAGAAAGATCGGACTAGTCCGTGGTGGTCACCGGACTAGTCTGGTGTGCTGTGTGTAGCAAACCCTAAGTGTCCCAAAATATCGGACTAGTCCGGTCGAAAACGGACTTGTCCGATTTCACTACTGGAAATCTTCGGACTAGTCCGATAGCCATCGGACTTGTTCGGCCATGTGAAACCTTAAGTGTGTTGGATGACAAGTCCGCACTGGGAGGATTTGTCCGATTTAGATCAGTGGGTATTTCGGACTAGTCCGTGTAAACATCGGACTTGTCCGAAGTGGATTAGAAGGAATATCGGACTAGTCCGGTTAACAACGGCCTTGTCCGATTTTGTGTGACTTGTGACGTGTGTTGAGGACTAGTCCGCCCTGGGGAGGACTAGTCCGACTCAAGTCAGAAAGATATTGGACTAGTCCGACAGATATCGGACTTGTCCGATCTAGTGCAGAAAGGATATCGGACTAGTCCGGTTGATATCGGAGTAGTCCGGTCCTGTGTAACTTTGTGCAATATGTGTGTGTGCTTAAATATGATTGAGCTCTTGGGTGTGTTTCCTTAACACTCCATACACAATAATCTACTATTTCTTTTCCTTGAGCTCAAGTTCACTTTGCTCCTCATTATCCCTTCTTTTTGGTATTTTGCTCATTTTTTCATTATTGGCCTGCATTCATCTCAACAAAAAGGTTAGGATCCCAATTGCTTGTCATAAATCATCCAAAACCCACAAGGGAGTCCTAGATGCACTTTCAATCTCCCCCTTTTTGGTGATTGATGACAACCAATTGAGATTTCACAAAATATGACAAAAGGAGGTGAGATTTTCATAAAGTATGCACATATGACTCAAAAATACATCAAGCAGTAAGAGAAATATCCATATGTGCATTCTTTATGGTGGGATGCATAACTAAGTGCATTGAAACATTGAGAATGACATAATTTACATTGATGAATCAATACAAAGTACGTATGTCATTTCAGGAGCAAAGTTGCAGATTTCAACACATACTTGCAAATTAATTAAGCATTTCAACACAGAACCATAGTTAACATGAAAACAGCGTTAAAGCATTACAATCACAAAGAAAGATAAAGAGAACTCTCTCCTCGCACCCTACCACAGCTAAAGCTAAGACTCCCCCTCAATCTCTCCCCCTTTGGCATCAAGACACCAAAAAGAAGAAGAGGAGGGTCCTAGGGTCTTCACTCTTCACTGTCGGTCCTCTCGTCATCGTCTTCGTCTTCATCATCATCAGCTTGACGAGGAGGGTAAGGAGGAGGGATGGAGCCACTCGATCCCCCAATGCCAAAGTAGGCAAGCTCGGAGGGATTCAAGGGCGCGAGCTCAGTGAAGTCTGGGTCAGAATCCTCAGAAATCACTGGAGATCCAATGGGATCGATCTCCAACTTCTGGCAAATTTGCTTTACATTGGCCTTTATGTACTTCATGTCCTCCCTTCTCTTCTGGTTGAGCTTGTGGGCCTTCACTTCGGCCTTCTTGCAGGAGGAGAATATAGCAGCTAGATACTTGAGGATCCCACTAACTGATCCTTTCTGAGGGGCTTCCCTTGAAGTAGGGACAGCTCTGGCACCTTCACTTGATCTTGCAGGTGCCTCTGGACTGGAGGCCATCGAAGGAGCAGCCTGCACACTTGGCTTTTGAGGCATTTGAGGCCTCAAGGGGAGATGCTCCACATCTTTCACAAATTCAATGCCAGTGACTTTTTCAATCACAAACATAAGTTAAGGAGCATATCCGCAAGATCTGTTGGGAGTGCAGGAGATGTTTACCATATCATTCCAAATGTATTCCGCCACATCAAATGGGCAGTCCTTGCTTATGACTCTCATCAGAGTCTGGAGGTATCCTTGCACACTCCCTGCATCCCCATCCTTAGGGGCAATGGTCTTTCTTAGCACTCTGTTCAACACCACAAAGAACAACTTCATGTTTTTGGTGGAAGGAGGGTTGAACTTTGAGTTTGTCTCATATAGAAACTTCATCTTGTCCTTCTCAACGACCCCAATGTTGTGTATCACTAAGCAATCAGACCTTGTGGAGTCAAGGTGGAGCAAGCTAGTGAAATCTTCTTGAGTGATGCTGTACTTGGATCCATGGGTCATCCAAGTGACACTCTCTTCATCCTCACTAGAGAAGTGACAGGTCGCAAAGAACTGCGCAATCACTTCATCATTCCAGTTGTGTCTGAAAGCAAACAGGTATCTCAGTCCATGCTTTTCAATGGCTCTCACTACATCAATGAACGGTGAGCAACCCTTCTTCTCAAAGTGTGCCCAGTCAATCCACTGAATGCGCACCACGGGGGTCTTCATCGGTAGATACACCGATTTGTAGAAGTCTGCATGGAAGTTGCACCAAAACCTTCCATCGACAGCTTGCTTTGGCCTGCCATACTAGTCAATGCTTCTGAACTTGGCTGCAGAATCACTGCCCTTGCCGTTGAACTTCTCCTCAGTAGAGTCCCGGACCCCTTCCCTGGGAGCATGTAGCTTCAAGGGCCCGACTGGCCCCATTGCTATCCCCTTGCCCTTGCCCTTGGCTTGGCGAGAGGCACCTGAGGATGTTGCTGCCTTTGACACTGGCTTCTTTGCCAGCACCTTCCTCCGAACCTGAGGAGGTGAAGGAGCTGGCTCCGAGGGTCTTTCTTGGCGTTTCTTGCCAAGGCCCGTTGAGGATCGAGGTGCCACTTCGTGGTCCAACTCGGCCTCAAAGTCGGAGATTTCGTTATTTGATCTCGACATGATCTGAGAATGATTTTGCAAGAATGATGGTAAGTGATACAAGGCATAGGTATGAAAAGATAGCAATGAATTGCACTGAGGAATTGAAAAATTAGGTTTTCAGTTCAGAAACATCGGACTTGTCCGGTGCACAGGCACAGACTAGTCCGGAGGATCGGACTTGTCCGTGCATGGACCGGACTAGTCCGGTGTTCATCCTCAAAAACCTAACAGATTGGTCAAGGAATGATTCCTAATGCAAATCTAGTCTAGCATACACGTAGTACATCAAATAAGCATGTATCTAGTGAAGGATGCTAGGCTATACGATCAACAATGGAGAAAAACAAGATTTCTAGGGTCTTGAAGAAAGTTACCGAAGAAATCGATTGAAGCTTGAAGGTTTGGGGGTTGGAGGCCGGACAAGTCCGCTAGCTTCAATCCCCAAGAGGTCAAGCTTGATCTCCGCCCAAATGTGGACTTTTTCGACGGAGGGAGCAGAGAATCGCCTTGGTAGCTCGAGCGCAAGAGAGAGGAAGGCGTGAGCAAATGTGGGGATGAGAAGATTAGGGTTTGGTGGCGGCTAGGGTTATGGACAAGAAAAATCGGACAAGTCCGGACATGATCGGACTAGTCCGAAGTCATCCAGAGAGCTATATCGGACTAGTTTGTGGTCTATCGGACTTGTTCGGTCTAACCGGCACTCTGTGGACTAGTCTGCAAGAGCGGACTAGTCCGGGTAACCACGGACTAGTCCGTGGTCACCAGGAGAAATTGCATAGCCCATTCATATATATTTGAAGGTTCATTAATAGAGAATAGGTGGGACAAAACAAATCAATTAATCTTGATGAATTTGACCAGTAAGCATACAACAATCACACAATGATCATAATTCATCAAGATCTAATAATTGACATAGTTTTTCGAGAAAAAATGAAGAGGGATGATTTTCACAATTCAGTCAAAATTTTGAAGAGGTCATACAGGTATGCAACTTTTCAAGCCACACTCCGAGAATCAAGGATATTTAGTTCATTTCGAAGTTCGCAAAAATGCTTTTCATCAAGTGGCTTGGTGAATATGTCGGCCAATTTTTTTTGGGTGTTGACATGTGAGATGGTAATGTCTCCTTTCATGGAATGGTCTCTCAAGAAATGATGTCTTATGTCTATGTGTTTAGTTCTAGAGTGCTCAACTAGATTGTGGGCTATTTTAATGGCACTCTCATTGTCACAAAGGAGAGGAATACGGTTCATATTGTAACCGTAATCTCTTAGAGTTTATCGCATCCAAAGGAGTTGTGCACAACAACTCCCGGCTGCAACATACTCCGCTTCGGCTGTGGATAAAGCAATGGAATTTTGTTTCTTGGATGACCAAGAAACTAAGGATCTCCCTAGGAATTGGCATGTGCCGGAGGTGCTTTTTCTATCTACTTTGCACCCGGCATAATCTGCATCGGAGTAACCAATGAGATTGAATTCTGAGCCTTTTGGGTACCAAAGACCAAGGTTGGGTGTATGAACTAAATATCTCAAGATTCTTTTTACGGCTGTCAAGTGACATTCCTTAGGGTTGGCTTGAAATCGTGCACACAAACATACACTCAACATAATATCTGGCCTAGATGCATATAAGTAAAGTAGAGATCCAATCATGGAGCGATATACCTTTTGATCGACGCTAGGTCCATCTTCATTGAGATCCAAGTGGCCATTCGTTGCCATGGGGGTCTTTATGGGCTTTGTCTTGTCCATGCCAAACTTCTTGAGTATGTCATGCGTGTACTTGGTTTGGCTTATGAACGTTCCTTCCCTTTGTTGCCGCACTTGGAATCCCAAGAAGTACTTCAATTCTCCCATCATTGATATTTCAAACTTGTCTGTCATGATTCTACTAAATTCTTCACAAAAGGATTGGTTAGTTGACCCAAATATTATGTCATCAACATAGATTTGACAGATAAAAAGATCATTATCTAAATTCTTTGTGAATAATGTATAGTCTACTTTGCCAATTTGAAAACCATTTTCAATTAAAAAATCTCTAAGACACTCATACCAAGCTCTAGGAGCTTGTTTGAGGCCGTAGAGAGCCTTACGCAATTTATATACGTGGTTGGGGAATTCTTCGTCTTCAAACCCGGGTGGTTGCTCCACGTACACTTCTTCCTTGATCGGTCCGTTGAGGAAGGCGCTTTTCACGTCCATTTGATACAGCTTAAAATCATGGTGAGTAGTATATGCAAGTAATATTCTAATAGATTCAAGCCTAGCTACTGGAGCAAAAGTCTCATCGAAATCCAAACCTTCGACTTCTGAGTACCCTTTGGCCACAAGTCGCGACTTGTTTCTTGTTACCACTCCGTGTTCGTCTTGTTTATTGCAGAAGACCCACTTGGTACCCACTATGTTTGCATTGGGTCTTGCCACAAGTTCCCGCACCTCATTCCTCTTGAAGTTGTTCAATTCTTCTTGCATTGCCACCACCCAGTTCGGATCCTTCAATGCATCCTCAATCCTGCGTGGTTCCAAAAAGGAGACAAACGAGTAATGCTCACAAAAGTTAGCTATGCGAGATCTAGTGGTTACTCCCTTTTGGATGTCACCGATGATGTTGTCGATTGGGTGATCCCTTTGAATGCATTGGTGTACTCTTGGGTGGGGCACTTGGGGAGTTGTGTCTTCATGATCGTTTTCTTCTCCCCCTGAGTGGTTGCCCTCGTTGACTTGTTGATCATCTTCATACTCTCGTCCTTGTTTTGAAGCTCCCCCTTGATTGTTGGTCTCCTCTTGTGGTTCATTTTCCTCATTTATGTGTGAAGGTGACTCTTGTGGTCGAACTTCACCTAGAGCCATTCTTTTCAATGCTAGACAAGGAGCTTCTTCTTTACCTAATTCACATGGATCAACTTGCTCCTTTTGGGAGCCATTAGTCTCATCGAACACTACGTCACGTGCTACTTCAACAAGTTCGGAGGCCTTGTTGAAAACACGATAGGCGTAGGTGTTCGAATCGTAGCCGAGCAAGAAACCTTTATCGGACTTTGAAGCGAACTTTGAAGTCCTGGGCTTCTTGTTCAGGATATAACATGGAGAACTGAAAACTCGAAAGTATGAAATGTTTGGTTTGTTACCGGTGAGTAGCTCATAGGGAGTTTTCTTGAGTAGTCGATGAAGATAGAGCCGATTTGCGGCGTGGCAAGCGGTGTTAATCGCTTCCGCCCAAAATCAATCCGAAGTCTTGTATTCATCGAGCATTGTTCTTGCCATCTCTATGAGTGTTCGGTTCTTCCTTTCGGCAACTCCATTTTGTTGTGGGAGTATGGCGCTGAAAATTTGTGCTTGATGCCCTCTTCATCAAGGTACTCCTCCACTTGTATGTTCTTGAACTCCGTGCCATTATTGCTTCGAATACTCATGATTGACAATGAAAACTCGTTTTGAGCTCGCTTGAAGAATTTCTTGAGTGTTCCTTGTGTTTCTGACTTATCATGCAAAAAGAAAACCCAAGTGAAGCGAGAAAAATCATCAATGATAACCAAACCGTATTTGTTACCGCCGATGCTTATGTAAGCAACTGGACCAAACAAGTCCATGTGAATTAGTTCAAGTGGTCTTGTTGTAGTCATGATGTTCTTTGCGGGATGATGTGCTCCAACTTGCTTCCCGGCTTGACACGCGCTATAAGGCCTGTCTTTCTCAAAAACAACATCTTTCAAAACCTCGGATGTGATCGCCCTTGAGGAGTTTTTGAAGATTCCTCATACCAACATGCGCTAGCCGTCTATGCCACATCCAACCCATGTTGGTTTTTGCAATCAAGCATGTGTCGAGTTCGGCTTTATCCTTGTTGAAGTCAACAAGGTAAAGCTTTCCCTTCAACATACCCTTGAATGCAACGGAACCATCACTCCTCCTTGAGACAGTCACACCCTCGTTAGTGAACAAGCAATTATAACCTTTGTCACATAGTTGAGATATGGACAGCAGGTTATAATCTAAAGATTCAACATGTAAAACATGAGAAAGCATGTGTTTAGAGGATATTGCAATTTTACCGGTACCGAGCACCTTTCCTTGACTATTATCTTCGAAGTAGATGCCTTCGTTTGGGTCCTCGTTTTCTTCATATTCCATGAACATCCTCCTTTCTCCGGTCATGTGGTTGGTGCATCCACTGTCTAGCACCCATTTGGATCCACCGGAGGAATAGGCCTGCAAAAACAAATTATGCTTTGGTTTTAGGTACCCAAGCTTGCTTGGGTCCTTGGAGGTTAGTTACAATACATTTGGGCACCCAAACATGGGATTTTGTGTTCCCATGGTGTGGCCCAACATAATAAGCATAAACCTTACCAAGATTGTTTCTCATTAATACATAAGAGGCATCAAAAGTTTTAAATAGAAGCTGCTGTTGTTTATGAATCGGACTAGTCTCGGTGGCCGGACTTGTCCGGATGACCGGACTTGTCCGGACACGGACCGGACTAGTCCGGTATTCATGCGAGTTCAGTTTCTTATTCTTCAACTTATCAGTTTGAGAGGATCTTCCCTTCACAAAGGAGATCCTTCCCCTGTTATTCTTATTACTTCCAGCATGTTGCTTTTCGTCATAAGAGTAACCAATGCCATATTTGACATTTGGAGGTCTTTGGACCAAGTATGCACTATGTGCATAGTTGATCTTCTCCTTGTCAAATATTCCATACTGGGTAGGATTTTTATCCTTTGTGGAGGTTGACTTCTACTTCAAACTGGTGTTGATTTTACTACATGTGCACATATGAACAAGATCAGTTTTAGTGGGTTGAGAAGGTGAACTTGAAGAGGAAGAAGGTTCACTTAGCTTGAGTGACTCAACTTGCACTTCAAGGATTTTGTTAACCTTGATCAAGTCAGCAAGTTGGTCCTTGATTGCAACATTTGAGTCGGTTAACTCCAAGCAAGTTTTCTTGCTTGAAGCTAGCTCAAGCTCTAGTGAACTGTTTTTCTCCTTTTCAAGCTCTAGGAGTTTGTCAAGTTTTACATACTTCTCCTTTTGGGAGATAATCATGTCCTCTTGACGATCAATTAACCTCTCCTTCTCAACAAGTTGGTCAAGTAAAAATTTCATTTGAGTAGCAGTTTTCCTATCTAGTCCATTTAGCATATCCTCATCATCACTACCTAGTTCATCATCACTAGAGTAGGAATGCATGGAAGGGGTTTTGATGTTTACCTTGCGTTTACCTTCCTTTGCCATGAGACAAGTGCCATTTCCCTTCTTTGCACCGAGTGTGGAGAAGAGTGTGGATTTCTTGGATGTGCTTTCTATGGCTATGCTAGCCATCTCTTCTTCATCGGATGATGAGGACTCATCGTTTGAGTCCCACTCCTTCCCAATGTGTGCTTGTTCGGCTTGGGATTTTGGTTTCTTTAGTTTTCTTCTTGTTGTCCTCATAAGGGCAATCGACTATAAAGTGGTTATACTCACCACAATTATAGCACGCCCGTCTCATCTTTGGCTTCGTCCTTTCCTTGTACTTTCCTTCACTTGATTTTGTTCCTTGTCTCTTCTTCATTATCCTCTTGAACTTTTTCATGAACAAAATCATATCCTCTTCATCTAGCTCACTACTCTCGTCATCACTGTCCTCCTCTAGTTGTGCTTCTCTTGCTTCTTTGGATAGAGGCTTGAGAGTAGATTTTAGGGCAACTCCTTTCTTCTTGGCCGAGGTGAGGTCAGAAATTTCTTTGACGTGCTTGGCTTGTTTCTCCATCATTTCAAAGTTGATAATTTTACCAAGCAATTCATCCGATCCTTTTGTAACTGGGGCTTTCTCTGATCATTGAGCATAGCGTGACACTGTGAGGCATAAAAGCTCTAAGGATGAGGTTTACCACCTCGTGGTCATTCCACTTCTTGCTCCCATATGATCGAACCTTGTTGACAAGTGTCTTCAATCGATTGTACATATCCTGGGGTGACTCATCTTCCTCAATTGCGAATCTTCCTAGTTCGTCTTCGATCATTTCAATTTTTGCCTCACGCACATGCCGGTCACCTTCATGTGCTGTTTGTAGTGTATCCCATATCTCCTTAGCAATTTCGAGTCCATCCACCTTGGTGAACTCGTCTCGACTGAGAGAGGAGGTGATTGCGGCTATGGCTTGAGCATTTCTATGGATGGCCTGCTCTTGACTTGGGGTGAGCTCTTCGTCATCATCCGGAATATCTATCCCTGTACATACAGCATGCCATAAACTTGGGTTGAGGGAAATCAAATGCATCTTCATATTCTGCCTCCACATGGAGTAATCACTCCTATCGAAGTGTGGGGCTTTTCCAAGTGGGATAGATAAGTAGTGATTGTTATTGGAATTTAGACGATCATAATTAAAAGGATATCGGGAGTAGTCGGTGTGACTACTCCCCTTCTTCTTCTCTTCAACTTTCGCTTTCCCTTTTGAAAGTGCCTTCTTTCTGAGGAGCGCCTTTAGCTCCAGCGTCTCCTCATCGTCGTCCTCGAAGTCTTGAATGGCTTCGAGGTACTTCTCCAGTTTTTGGGTCTTGTCGTTGTTGACTTCCTCTTGGTTGTTGATTTTGTGGACGTCCTTCATGTCCGACATGATCTCTTCGAGTGGTTAAACTCTTTCTTGAAGAACCAAGCTCTGATACCAATTGAATGTAGGCCTAGAGGGGGGGTGAATAGGCCTTTTGAATTTTTGTCGGATCCTGCAACACTCAACAACAAGTTCAATACCAGAGAAATCGGACTAGTCCGGTAAAGTGCGGACTAGTCCGGTGTTCACGGACTAAGTTGATCAAGATTAATCGATTAGGTTGATTCTTCAATGTGTGCAGCGGAAATATAGAATCAAACAACAGTTTAACAGTTGTATATTGGATTGTATCACAATTAAGGCTTGTGTTCTACAATTTATTGTAAATTGAACAATGTGTATCAAACCCTAGAGTAAGTTGATCAATTTGAGTGATGAACGCAAAAAGGGCAAGACACACGATTTATCCCGTGGTTCGGCTACCACGAAGGCAACCTACGTCCACGTTGAGGAGTCCACAAAAGGATCGGGTCTTCTCCAACCCTACGCTTGTCGGATCGCCACGAAGGCCAACCCTCTTACACTAATCACAAACGGGTGAATAACCAAATTCAAGGGGTGTTCTCACACGTTGAGAGCTCTCTTAGATTACAAATCACAATGCCACCAAAAACACACTCAGAAATTACAATTGAAACGCAGGAGTGTGTTAGAGATTCAAACCAAGAGCTCAATGATGTGTGCCAAGTGTCTCTCCAATGATCTAGAAGTGATCCTCAAAGGATTGATTGATTTTGCACTTAATTTTGTGGAGAGAAGTGGTTTCTGAGTCTCTTGGGAGGTGTGACGGCGCTAGGGTTCGAGAGGGTATAAAAGTGGGCCGTGCACCTCTATTTATATGGGGTTTCTAAAAGTGACCGTTAGGGTTCAGAAAGATTGGACTAGTCCATGGTGGTCACCGGACTAGTCTGGTGTGCTGTGTGTAGCAAACCCTAAGTGTCCCGAAATATCGGACTAGTCCGGTCGAAAATGGACTTGTCCGATTTCACTACTGGAAATCTTCGTACTAGTCCGATAGCCATCGGACTTGTCCGGCCATGTGAAACCCTAAGTGTGTTGGATGACAAGTCCGCACTTGGAGGATTTGTCCGATTTAGATCAGTGGGTATTTCGGACTAGTCTGTGTAAACATCGGACTTGTCCGAAGTAGATTAGAAGGAATATCGGACTAGTCCGGTTAACAACAGACTTGTCTGATTTTGTGTGACTTGTGAAGTGTGTTGAGGACTAGTCCGCCCTGGGGAGGACTAGTCCGACTCAAGTCAGAAAGATATCGGACTAGTCCGACAGATATCGGACTTGTCCGATCTAGTGCAGAAAGGATATCGGACTAGTCCGGTTGATATCAGAGTAGTCCGGTCCTGTGTAACTTTGTGCAATATGTGTGTGTGCTTAAATATGATTGAGCTCTTGGGTGTGTTTCCTTAACACACTCCATACACAATAATCTACTATTTCTTTTCCTTGAGCTCAAGTTCACTTTGCTCCTCATTATCCCTTCTTTTTAGTATTTTGCTCATTTTTCATTATTGGCCTGCATTCATCTCAACAAAAAGGTTAGGATCCCAATTGCTTGTCATAAATCATCCAAAACCCACAAGGGAGTCCTAGATGCACTTTCACCCTAGCAGCGTTGGTTCTGTGCCAGGCTCAGGGTCAACCCATAAGTTCCCTGTCGATGATATTGCTAACGACAAATCTTGTCATCTTCTTGTCCCGATAGGCAGAGCAGGGAATAAAACCAAATAGGTTGCCACTGCTATGGAAAAGCCTGATCGTGACTTCAACGGGAATCCACTTCCGTTGTATTATGTTGTGGTGCAAGTTCTTCAGATCATTGATAATGATTATGAAGATTATGAAATAGACCACGTCACACCTGAGGGGGTCGCGACTCTGGGGCAGGCTGTCAACCGATTAATCCTTTGGCACCAACGCGATATCGTGTTGGACGATGAGCCAATTTCTAGCCCCGTCGCATCTCCAAATACTGCAACCCCATCTTCTAAGGCGAAAGTGCATGAAGATCCACTCCCAGTCCAAGAAGATTCACTCCTCCTATGTCTCAGCAAGGATGATAGTAACCTTGCTAGTAAAGATATCCAAGAGCAACAAGTTGGACAACAGCTTCAAGCAGTACCAGAGCAAGCTGTTGCTAGTAAAGAGCAACCAGTTGAGCAACAGCTTGAAGTAGTACTAGAGCCAGCTGCTGGGAGTAAAGAGCAATCAGTTGAACAACAGGTTCAACAAGCCAGTGTCCAACTTCCGATGACTACTCCTCGATCATTAGTGCCTATCAAAGTTAGCCCATACGAAAATAAGAAACCTTCATCAGAAGTGTCAAAGTATTTGGAAACTATAAAGGAAAATATTATAAAATCGAGTGCATCTCGTTCTTCTCATGAGCCAGAATTAGGAAATATTGAGGAGTGGGAAGAAGACGATGTCATGTATAATCGGCGGACGACTTTAGTTAAACCAGGAGTTCCAATATACAAGCTTGAGGATGTTCCTCCTAAATTTGAGAATGGGAAGCCGCTCAAGACATCCGTACAACTTAGCAAACAACCCGTCCCGCTCAGAAGAATGCATGAGTGGTACATTCTTGCCAGCACAAGATATGGTCTTAATTGTGTCACATTTCGTATTCCAAAACAAGCATTCTGGAGCACTGGAGAAGATAGACGAGTCAGTTTATTTGAAGAGTTGCGTCCCCTTTTGCATTCGGGCATGCTCGAAATCAACCTGCTGCTCGTCTGGTGCTTGTAAGTGCTCTAATATTTTGTATTTGCTTTTCTTACTACACGCATACGCATTTCATGATATTATAACAATTCTGGACTTCTTCAATAGGATGCAATACATGGATAATGAAAAGTTGGCGCGCAAGACAGGTATCCTTGACCCTACTAGGATTGCAAATGCGCTATTCGACGTCGAGGCGGATCAAAACTCAGAACAGTTCAAGCACATGAAAAAAAAATTTTGAAAAAGCAATCACAAAACTTAAGAAGGATAAAAGGACAGAAGTTGCAGCTTACATAGGACATGCAATGTTTAACTTTGTCACAGACGGCAAGGACCTCGTAAAGGCTCCGTACAACTTCGAGTAAGTTCAACACATGACATTGAAATAGCAGTTATTGGTAATTGTTAACACGTGTATTTGTGTGTTTGCAGTGATCACTACATAATGATCTTCATCAAGCCAACGCAGGGAAAGGCAACAGTCTTGGACTCGGCCGATTTCCCACCAGATCGTTACAAAGACTTCCTTTCCATTTTGAAATTGTACGTTTATTCAATAATTTTAATTTACACACATTTAGAATGTGTTGACAAGTTTTATATGATATTTCTTGTATTACAGCGCTTGGAAGTTTTACACGGAACAGCTTGGCGGTGAGAGACCTTCCAATACGAATGCATTGGACATTAAAACGTATTATGCTTGTCCGAAGCAGCCTACTGGGAGTGTCTTATGCGGGTATTATGTATGCGAGCATCTTCGGACCGCCGGTGTATATAGAGTGAATCATGAGGATGTAAGTTATCCTTAACAACGATATCTTATTTTCTTACTTTTGAGTCTCATTTTCATTGTAACTAGCATAGTTTAATATTTATATTCTCTGCTGTTTAATATTACCAGAAACATTATTTTCAAATTTTGATTCCAACTTCAAAATTCAATTGCTCGTAGTACAACTGCTCCAAAAATACTAACTAAATTCCTGTATACTCTCACTTTGATCTATACTTTGAGATTGTTCAAACCAACACATGCTAAACATTGTTATGTGTTATATTGCAGCACACGAAAAATCTAAACGAAGAATGGCCGGTTTGTAGAAGTATTCCTGATGGAGGAGCCAACAGGATTGCTTCTGAACTCTGTCAGTTCATTCGTCACGAAATTTTGCACAAAAAAAGGAAGTTCTTTGATGAGAATGGTGCAGCAGTTGATGTGCCAGAACTTTGCGACTATGCCAATAGAAACAGTTTTTAGTGAAAATTTGTAAACTATGAGATGAATTGTATGTGTAACTTGTATATATGTATATTATTTTAGTGAAATTGACTTTTGTGATGATAATATTGTTGACTTTTGTTCTGTGATGATATTTTTGATGTTTGTTCTGTGATTATATTGAATTGACCTGGAAATTAGAAATAACAGCAGTAGTATTGTATAGGTTATACCTTATCACAGGCGGTTATTAACCAACGGCTAGGCATGCCTGTGAAAAACAATTATCACAGACGGCTAGATACAGGTAAAGAATCATCTGTGATAACCTAGTTATCACAGGCGGTTACTGTTAAGGTAGAAACCGGCTACGGTAAAAGATCTTTACAGGCGGCTTGATGTAGGTCAACATCCGCCTGTGATAACACCATTATCACGGGCGGTTAGTTATGCTGCAAAACCCGACTGTGATAAGACAATTATCACATACGGATATATATGTTGCACCACTAGCCTGTGATAACTTATCTTCACAGGCGGCTAGCATAAGTAAAAAACCGCTTGTGATAATGTTTCTTCACAGGCGGTACACTTCTCCGCCTGTGAAGTTGCGGATTATCACAGACTCTTCGTTTCGGCGGTTTTAAAAACCGCGTGTGATAATAGGTTTGGAGCCACCTGCGATAAAGCTTATTGTAGTAATGTTTGGACGATATTCGTATTTTGTACGTGCCCCTTACAAAGTTTGATCCTTTTTTATAATTTTTCATTTCTTGAGTTGTTTATATTAATTTTTTTTCAAAACGTACATTAATAAAAAAAATTCGTTTCGAGTGCTACATCAGCTTCCAGGCCCGGTAGAACCGCTCGCTGGAGCGCGACCACATCAACGAGGCTGTTGGAGCCGATTGCTCGCTCACTCCTACATTCGCATTAACGCGAGATTGACAAAAACAGAGCACAAACTCAAGCTGTTAGTGGTGCGGGCCTGTCCACTAATCCATTAAGCCCACACCACTAAAAACATGTTAGTGGGTATAGCGACGGCCCACTTATTTTCTGGCGGACGAAGTGGGCTTCTCCGCTCGGCCCACGAAGTCCACGTACAGCTGCAAAGCCTGCAACTGGTATCTGCAGCCCCTAACCCTAGCACCACTTCTCCCACGGTGGCACACGCTCGCGCCAGTGGCTCCACGGCGCGTGCCGGCGCTGGACTCCGCCGGCCGCCACTCTGTAGCGCACATCGCCCCTAGCCTCTGCTGCGCAGGCCTTCTGCTCGTTCCTCCTCGTCGCATAGAAAGACGCTCGTGCCGGCGGCTCCACTGCGCGCGCCGGCGCTGGGCTCTGCCGGCCGCAGCTCCACAGCGCGCGTCACCACTGGTAATAGATTCTCCTTGATCCAAGACCTACTTCATTCCTGGTAATAGATTCATCATCCGCTGTCCTTTGGACTGTTTAAATTAGATCGCCTCCCTTCCCTTCTACTACTAGTAGTTTAGAAGAGAGTAATTCTGGAGGATTTAATTTCCCAGGTTTTGCTTTTCTTTTAGATCTGCTTCCTCCAGTTGAGCAGGAGCTCTTTAATCTCCTTTCTTTCTTTAAGGTTATGATCTGATCAGCTGCATCGAGTTAGTGTTAAGATCCCCATTCTATGCCCTGTCTGTTGGGGCTGCCAGAACTGTATAAACGATGGATTGGAAGCCTAATTTATATGTAGTAAACAAAAAAACATCCCTGCTGCTCGACATCATCCGTGGTCATGGAACCTCCTTGTTCCAAGAACTCCATACGACTTTCTACTACTAATTTGCGTTTCACCATTTTTATTCTTGATTTGTTATGCCTTTTATCATGCCCATGTTACCGTAATAACATCTGGACTGCTATTGCTTTTAGCATCATGTCAGAAATGAATGACTCCAATGCCGCTGCTCTTGTTGAACTCTGAGCCTATGGATCGAAGTGAACATAACTCCATGCCATCAGCTCAGCAACAGATTATTCACTTATTCTCTAGAGTAATGACCTAGTGCTCTTGGTAATTAGCACTGTTACATAATCTCCAGAAACCCTGTTGTCCTGTGGCAGGAAGAAGCAATCAAGAAGAAGTTTGGAGGACTAGTGCCCAAAAAGCGATCGCTCATATCCAAGGTTGTACTCCCTCCGTGCAGAGCTTAAGTAGTTGAGACTTTCCAAATTTTCATGGATTAGCATTCTGACACTAAAGTCATGTACAGCAAGGTGTTGCAAAAATGAAAGGGTCGCTGGAGGCACTTCGGCCAAAGTTGCAGGTACTGTCAATTTGTTGCGTTTAGCATCTTTAAATAAAAAAAATGAGCATTCTAGTGTATTTAGCTCAAATTCAAACCTGCCTGGCTCTTTACATATCGATCACATCATTTTTTACCTTGTCCCTGTTTAACTGAGGAGAGAATCAGAAGCAATCAATGTACAGTACTCAAACTAGCTTTCTTGCATTTTATTTTTTACTTATCCATGAGTGGCTTCGTTTTGCTTTTTTTTTCCTGATTTGTAGCACTCTAGTTATGGTGTTCAGTTCCAACATTTTTACCTAAAATTCTTATCATGTTATTTAATGCGGAAGATGTCGACAATATCTCTGAACAAAGAGATTGGGGGCTCAATGATGCCAACACAACAACTTCAAGAACTTGGAGGCTCTCCACAGATTAGCTCTCCATCTTCAAAGCGAAAATTACCAACAACGACTGATTTAGAAAATCACCCGGTTGCAAAGCGTGTGAAGCCTCCTGCGGCAAGAAATCCGAAAGCAAAGAAAAGGGGATCTCCCAACATCCGGGTGCAAGCGAGGTCACCAATTATCATAAGATCACCCATGATGAGGTTGTTGGTGTCTCCTAGGGTGGTGGGAACAATATCTCAAGCACAATCATCACACCATAGAGCAGCTCCCTCGTCAGGGACTAGGCAGAGGTCTCTGTCAAGGTCTCCTACTCCTACGCCGCCATTATCTCTATTTCCGGAAGCAAGAACCCATTCAAATATTTATAGTAAGTGTTTTCCAAAAGCAAGTTACTTTAATGAACTTACTTCTGCTTTGCTGATTTGCTCATTAATCTGTATATTTTTGCTTGTAGATGACATTTCTGGTACTTCATATGGCAGCAAACCACGTAAACTTAGATCAACAGTATGGAAGGAAGTACAACCGATTTACTATCATGGAAAACTGATACAAGGTCGCTGCAAATATTGCAATGAATTATTTCCTGCTGCACGGAATTCAGGGACAAGTCACATTAAGAGACATTTAGGTATATGTGAAGAAAGGGCCAAAATTCATGACATGGTAGAGCAATTGCAATCTTCAACATTGCCAAACGAAGCAGCTGCTCTAGCAGATTGGAAGTTTGATCCTCAAAAAACTAGGGGGGAGCTGGTAAGAATGATCGTGCTTCATGAACTTCCATTTTCAATTGTTGAATATGACGAGTTCATCAGATACTCAGCAAGCTTAAACCCAGTGTTTAAGTTAGTCGGTAGAACAACTATAAAATTGGATTGCATGAAAGTTTTTTTAGAATCATCGATCAGTGTTGAGAGATACATTTACTGGTTTTAATTCTAGAGTTTCACTGACTGCTGATGCTTGGATATCCAAGGGAAATATAGGTTATTTGTGCATTACTTGTCACTATATAGATGCTAGTTGGAAGGTTCAGAAAAAAATTCTAAGGTTTTGTTACATCAAAACACCGCATGATTCTCAG
This sequence comes from Tuctoria greenei, assembly GCA_036927565.1. Classification (NCBI taxonomy): domain Eukaryota; kingdom Viridiplantae; phylum Streptophyta; class Magnoliopsida; order Poales; family Poaceae; genus Tuctoria; species Tuctoria greenei. Next base: position 65,582,601 of record JAYESD010000002.1, on the reverse strand, counting down.
AATATCTATAATGTGGTGTTGAAGACTATCCGCTATTATCATATTGAGGATAAGCTCTTTAGTGTAACATTGGATAATGCACAAGTTAACACATCAATGATGGACTCATTGTCTGAACATCTTTTCACAAGACAGTTATTGTTCTGTAGTGAACTGTTTCATGTTCGGTGTGCTGCCCATGTTCTTAATCTCATCGTTAAGGATGGTTTACAAGCAATAGATAGTGCCATCCATAATGTTAGAGAAAGTGTGAAGTATGTAAAGTCTTCTCAGTCTAGAAAGGAAAAATTTGAGGAAATTATTGCTGAGCTAGGAATATCTTGCAAGAAACGACCTTCACTTGATGTGCCAACACGTTGGAATTCAACTTATCTCATGCTAAAGTCAACTCTACCACTAAGGGCAGCTTTCCATGAGTTTGAAGTACAAGATATTAACTATAGGTACTGTCCTTTGACTATAGAGTGGGAAAGGGCTGAGGTGGTATGTAGTTTGTTAAAAGTCTTCAAGAAAGGTACCAAAGTTGTCTCTGGTTCAAAATATCCAACTTCCAATCTTTATTTTCATCAAATTTGCGAAGTCAGACAAGTTTTGAAAGAGGAGGCGTTAAGTGCCAACACAATTGTTACATCCATGGTTAGAGAAATGCAAAAGAAGTTTGACAAGTATTGGAAGCTTTCTTACTTGGCAAATTGCATACCAGTGGTTCTTGATCCTAGATTCAAGTTTTGTTTTGTAGACTTCCGTCTGAGGCAAGCTTTTGGAGACTGTGCAGATGATCACATCAATAGAGTGGATAATATAATTACAAATTTGTTCAATGCATACTCTTCTCAAACTCAAGACAGAGCTGGTTTCACTAATCAGCAAGATGACACCATGTCTCCAAGACAAGATTGTCCATGGTCAGATTGGTCATATCATTTGAGTGTTCAAAGCAAGCAAGGGATAAATGAGATGGATAGATATATGCAAGATGAATTTCCCCTGTGATGATGAGAGCTTTGATATACTACATTGGTGGAAGATGCATTCACCTAAGTATCCAACTTTGGCTCGCATGGCTCGTGATGTCTTGGTAGTTCCAGCTTCTACAGTGGCATTGGAGTCTGCATTTAGTACTGGTTCAAGGATTATTAGTGACTATAGGAGCAGCTTGTCCACTAGCACGGTTGAGGCTTTAGTGTGTCTCCAAGACTGGTTTCGGGCTGCAGGTATACTCATATTATTAATTTCGCAGACTTGCAGTGGAACTTCAGATTCTAACTTCTTAATTTTCCAGGATCATCTTATTCTCATATCTTGTCAAGTGAGAATTTGGACACCAATGATGAAGATATTGATCTCTGATTCAAAGGTAACAAAGTTAATTGATTCATGTCAATATGCTATTATGTAATTCAACATTACATTTGGATCTCGTTGATGTACATAATTCAACATGGCATGCATGTGCGTAGAGGCTTCAAAAGTATGATCTTACTATTCTTACAACTGCAATACAATTGTAATAGTGCTCAGAATTTTTTTTGTCTGCTAGTCCTATTTTCTCATGTTTATTGATAGATGAAACATTCTTTCAACTGCAATATGGTTCAAGCAACTGATGACTTTTGCGGTATTGCTTGTGTCTTTTATGACTTGGTAGATTTATCGTCTTGCAATTTTGCACTAGGGTGATGTTATTTTGACTCCTGGAATTAAAGGAACAATACTCCCTGGTATAGCAAGGAAAAATATCATTGAAGTTGCTCAGAGCAAAGGCTTCAAGGTAAATTACTCATCACCCTCATTGGTTCAAAGTAACTGAGGAAAAGGCTGCCTGGGCAGCCTATTTAACTACAAGTTTAAAGTGGTTGTATCTATAGTTTCACACATTAGTCACTTTGTATCTAGAACTTGTTAACATGTGTAGTCATTGTAGTGGGATAAGTGAAAGTAAGCTTTTAGCTAAGTTATTAACTGGAGCCTTTTTCTTATCACATCTGCCAAGCCTTGAAGGCTTTTTTGGTTGGTCAGTTATATGGTGATTGATCAGATGAAGTTTAACTGTTTTCTAAACATGTCAGAACCACATGTTGCCTCCAATTTTTACGCAGTCTTTAACTAAAATAATATGCTTATTCAGAAAAGTACATTCGCAATTGCTGATTCAGTTTGCATAATACTCGGTGCAGGTGCAGGGTGATAAGTAGCTTGTGCTTCTGCATGTCGGTGAAGTGATCAGGATCGTCCTCAGGAGGAAACCGAGTCCAATACTTTGCTGCTCCTATTTGTGACACGGCTTCATTATATGTTGGTTTTAATTTGATAATTTGCACCTGATCAGAATATTTGGCCTATTGCTTCTCTGGCCTTTTATAAGGTTATTTTTGTTTTGTTACTCTGCCTCATATTGAACCTGGCAAAAATATTTGGCTTGGTTGAAGTATTTGAGCTAGTCACCCATGAATAGTTATTCATTTTGTTACTACCAATTTTTATATGATGATGTCCGATTGTCAATTGCCATATTCCTGAATTGAAATTATAAAGATTGTGGCTGCAATGATTTTTCAAATATTGGTTTTGAGGTAACTGTGATGGTTCATAAATTATTGCTATACCACCTTTGACAACTAACGAAAAAAACAAATGAAAACAGCTCAAACGCCTTAGCAGGTGGTAGTGGGCTGCAAAACAATACCCACTAAGCCCACTAACAATTTAGTATCTATACTAAATTGACCAACAGGACCCACTAAACCCACAAATAAATGAAGTGGACAAAGCAGGTGGTAGTGGGCTGCCCGCGGCCCGCCCCACTTTCAGCCTGAGCACAAACACTTGTTTGATGACGAACGCCGCACCAAGAGGCGCATGTGTCTTGGCGATTTTATTCTGGACTCGGCTTACCGAACAACATTATATGGGCTTTTATAGCCCAACACACACACTGCCTAAACTGAACAACCTACACGTCTTCAGCCGTACTGCCGTTAGGTTTGACTGGCCTTGACGCTGTGATCCGCAGGTCCAGCGCTGTGCCTGCGTGAGACAGCATGGAGATGAGCTCCTTCAAACCTGCGCGAGACTAGGCCATGCTGAACGCAGATAAGCTCTTCACACCATGCACGCACGAGGACTCGTTGATGCAGTGAATCACAAGCGAGTTTCATGCAACGACCTGCTCGTTTGACGCAGGACGTGGTCAGACACAGTTGCTTCCGTCATCCTGCAGAATACGCCTAGGTCCCCTACTACTAATCGCATCTCACACTCCTAAGGAAATGGAATTTTCCGCATCCGGTATGCACCTCCACCCTTGTGCATCTCCGCCCGGATTCACGATACCTGGCAGCCAGCATCGATCTCAAAGCACGCGATCATATCCTACCCGCGCCACATGCGGGTAGTGTGGCTCAACACCTTCGACATCTTTGAGAAGACAGCCAAGGTCTACCACTCAGCGGCCATCAAGCTGCGCGGCTCCAATGCCACCACCAACTTTGAGCGATGTTAGGAAACAATGCACTTTGTAGATAAAATTAATTTTTAAAATTATAGCAGTACACATGATAGATAATTCACAAAATATAAGCAGAAACAAGCAATTAAAATAGATTATATCTATCACATTCATGCGTAAGGAACTCATCATTACTCACAGAGGAGACGTATCCAACTTAAGAGATGAAGAGCTGACAATGCGATGAAGACCGAACAATGATGTGGAACATCAAGCGAGCAGTCGCGTGTACGCTTCCGAAAAAACTTATTCGACCCAAACCGTGCAGGTTCTTCAACGAGACGTGGTTTCGGAGACACTGCTCTCCCGAACGTCGGTGACACGCTGACAAGAGGAATGGAATGATCCGAGACGGATGCACAACACGTAGAAGAATGTATTTGCTTTCTCAATAGAGTAAACCTTTTCTCACACTATGTGCATAATTCCTCTCCATTTTATAAGCAAAAATACTAGTAACCGAAGACACACTACGTAAGAAAGTCTCATCCGAGACAGGCCCCAACGAAGAAGGGAGACGAACAAACTATGTGTCTCCGTTGTTCTGTCTCGCATTACGTTGTCATCAGACGTGCGACTGGCGCGTCTCCGATCATGCTAAGTGTGCAAAATGCTCAAAGGAACCGAGTCTCCTTTCTTTTTTTCATAACAGACATCCTTTACAGGATCATTGGACATGTGAGTCGTGCACGTCGCCCATTAGCATACATGCGAGACAAGCATTAACAGAGCTCGTCGCAGATTTATTGGCTGATCCGAGACGTGTTTTATTGTAGCCCATCGCAGATTTGTTTACTGATCTCAGGCGGGCTTTGTGGAAGCTTGTCTTTTTTGTTTAGGTAATCCAAGACGTTCTCTATTACAGCTTGTCGCGAATTGTTTACATGCAGGGTCTCCTATTAGGTGCCCCCATCCCTAATTATCCTGATTGTCGGTTGCATCCTGGAGCTAGCCATGATTTGGCAGCCACATTGCCAGTCAGCAACATACACATACATGAACATATGAATAGCCAAAAAGACAACACCTTCAATTATTGATCAATCAAATATTAATAAAGTATCAATCGTGATTATCAAGTATACTATTTACACAACAAAGAATGCCCCTGTTCATCCTGATTACAATGTAACTAATTACACATATCATAACTGTCATCATCTAATCTGTATACTATAATGAAAATTGTCCCGATCAATGACTTTATTAACGGTGAGCCTTCATAGCCTCTAATGCTCCGATTGATACATCCTCAAATTCAATAAAATCACTAAAATCATATAAAACATTATCAAATTGCAGTCACATTCGCTTAACCAGTCACATAAGGTAGCAAATATCTGAAGGCCTAGGAACAAATTGGTATACAATTGTAATAAACATAGGAACTGTTAGTGAATGGAGAATCGAGCTTACTTGTAGCACAGGCAGTTGGTGAGCATCTGCAAAGCATTTGCAGAGAAATTGTTCTCATGGTAAAGGACATGGTACTGAGCTGGTGTGCTTGTCCCCTGAAAAAGCAAACACTTTACATTACACTGATGCTTTTATAGCCTGATATCAAAAACTCGTGAGAGAAACACTAATTATCGCATAGGTACCTTGATTCCAACATGGCTGCAGAGGTAGAAATCAAACTCACTGGGATGGCAAATGCTAGTGTCAACCACAGATCCTGCAGTTTCAAGAGGTTGCGGATCAGAAGTCATTATATACATTGATAGTCCAAACAAATACATTACTTCTGCATTGGACATAAATAAGGAAGATGAATGTATACTGTAAAGAAAATTCTCCCTTTGGATCAATGACTTTATTAATGATGAGCCTTCATTGGACATCCTCAAATTCAATAAAATCAATAGAATGCACGCTCTGAGGGCAGGGTCGAGGCGGCAGCGTGATTCGGGGATAGGGGATGAGGCAGCGACGTGCTCCGGGACGAGCTGGCGGAGGCGCCGGAGTGGGGCGGTTCCTCAACTCTCTGATGACAGCAGGCCGGCGTGCTCCGGGACAGGGAGAATATTTCCACTTATGTGAAGGTGGCGGCATGCTCATATCGATTACCGAGGTCGGGGTCGATGCGGCGGTGTGCTCTGGGGACATGCAAAGAGGTGGCATGGTCCAGCATGCTCAACTCTCTGATGACGAAGGTAGATGTTGACGGCGAGGTAGGGGTCGAAGACGGCAGCGCGACAATGATGAAGAGCGAGTTGAGAAAGAGGGACGGCGACGACATGCTCAGGGACACTACAGGAAAACGCATATAGGGGGTCGGCCCTGTAAACGTCGGTTGTGCACTAAAACCGACGTACATAAACTGTGAACGTCTGTTGACCGACGCATATAGCCGACGTCACAAATTTGATGTCTTTAACATTTAAAAGCGTCGGTCCCGACGCTCTTAGGGATTTAAAGCTGTCGGTGACGTAGGACAAACGCACATAACATTAAGACCGTCGGCCGAGGAACCGACGCATTTAAAGCTTATAAACGTCGGTTTCCTGGACAAGCCGACGGCCTTAAGGTCCGTATGACCGTCGGCCAGATTGAAACCGACGGCCTTAAGGGCCTTATGACCGTCGGCTAGATTGAAACCGACGGTTTTAATCAACTTATGACCGTCGGCCACGTGGAGAACCGACGGCCATAGTACAGATATGAGCGTTGGCCCTCCCTAAACCGACGGTCTTACTTGTTTTTTTTTTTCCACACCGTTTTCTCTGCCTCCCCGACTGGGGAGCCTCCAGCAGCTCATACAGCCATTCCATACAGTCATTCCATACAGCAATTTCAATACATTCCATACAGCAGTTTCAATATCACAAGTTCTCAAACATAAGATTCCATACAGCAGCTTCAATTCCATACAGCAGTTTCAATACATTCCAAACATACAAGTTCTAAAACATAAGATCAATCCGCACAACATTGTATTAACTCGAAACATCACAAGCAAAGATAGTAAACAACCATGAAGATCAATCCGCACGCATGTTGTGAGAGCTTCCGCCACTCGCTCCTCCACCGCTTGCACCCATGTTGTTCAAATTTAGAAAATCATCACAACCATAAGGTGTCACTTGATGAGAATCCTACAAAAACACATTCAAATTAAAGTTTACATTAGTAAAAACAATTTCGCATGTCTGTAGGGTGCTACTTTACTAATATGTTATAAAACTTGCATAGCTATAAACATTAGTCTTAATTTGACTTTGATTTGAGATTAGAAAATTGTACCGCTGTTGCATGAGTTGCCGATGGCACGGGACCGGCTGGCTTTGGTAGAAAACCTGGATATGGTGGATATGGATATGGTGGCCAAGCTGGAGGAGTTGCGTCCAACATCGATAGAAATCCTTGAGCTGGTGGAATATATCCTTAGCCACTCTCGGAACCCTGTGACAAATATTATTACTATTGTCTAGTGTTACTCGAATGAATAATACAGGAAGTCAAAATTATACCTGTGACGACGAAGCAAACGGGGTACGAGGAGCACCGAACTGCGATCCAATTCCACCATGAGGGATAAACTGCATCAAGTAAAGATAATAAGTTAATTAATGTAACATACTGTAATAACCAAAATTTAACTCGAAGAAAACAATCATGTGTACCTGGAACATATATGCCATTTGTTGCTACATTTGCATATTCATCCGTCGTATCTCACACATCTCTTCCTTATTGTGTCTCAGTTCTTCTTTTAATTCTCTTTCCGTATTAGACTCAGACCTACTAGAACTGACGCTAGACGACCTTCGTCTAGCATAAGCCTCGCGCTCCACATACCCATCACCCAACCCAAGTCTAGAAAATATGTAAGTGTTATGAATTGATAGCCATAAACATATAAATCATCAATGTCTTTTCACATACCTCCCATGCGGTAGACCTCCATCGGCTTCGTACGCTGCTGTCACATCCAAAGACTCGTTGACATAGTCCATGGCATCTCCATGAGTTTTCTTAAAACACTCAACATATTTTGCATGCAATACATTAAAATAACAGACAGGTCTAGTACAAGATAAATTGGCTTCATGAACACATGTAACAAATAGTGAACATTCATACCAATTTTTGTGTCGATGCCTCGTCACATAGCTGCTCCGGATGACTTGGATCTCGACCTCTGTGTCCCCTAAGATAAAGCTCAAAAAAAGTAGGAAGCATCCCAGTTTCAGCTGTCTGCAATACAAAACTTCAACATTTCAATCAATACAATTTTTTTCAAGCAAAGTATGATTGTAAGAATCCATACCATTCTTTTCTCCATTCACACATATCCATCCGGTCCATAGAAGTGCTTTCCAGATTTACTCTTCCGGTTCCTTCGATTTCTGTTAGATTTATTTTTGAACTCATCTGACGCCCAATACTCGCATAGCCACTGCCAAGCCTCCATATCCGCACAAATCCAATCGACGCTACTCTGTAAGTACACCTCCTTATCTAGGTGAATTTTAGCTGCATGTTTATTTGTCATTGGATGCAACAACACCGTCTTGTAGTACACGGTCACGGCTTTGATCCGTGCATCAGAGAAAGAGTCCTAAGTACGTCTTCTAGCTGCATTCTGAAAAACAAAACTTGCATAAGCTTCACTCGTACCCTCCTCCAAGTGAAACGAACCTTGCATATAAGTAACAATTACTATCATCCAAATAAAGAAGAAATGGGATTAAATTGATAAGAATAAAGTTACCCAAAATATATCCCAAACTTTATCCTGACAAGTACCTTTGTCATACTGTTCTAGCGCATAGTGATCCCAAATACGCGCCACCTTTCTTTGGCCTTCCACTAAAACCATACCGGGAAAACAAAAGTGAATGGCATTTCCCAACTCCGTTTTGATTACCCGTTGATGCCCCTTGCCACTCCAACCAGGCTCGATCCAGCACCTGGTACCCTTTGGCCTGATAATTGTCCGCTCGTCAAGGCTTCTAGCTGGATTACATAAAAGATGTCTCTGTAACCTGCACAGAGAATATTAGTTAATTAGTTGACAAGAAAAAAAAATATAAAAGATATTTAGCTTATCAATAAATCTAAAATAATACCTAAAGGGACATCGATCAGGCCGCCCCAACTCATCTAGCTCTACCGCAGTTGCCAACCTTGCATCTCGCTTCGGATCATCGACCTCCTCTTCATTCTCATCGTCCCCCTTAGTTCCACCCTCAGAGGAGGGCGACTGCTCAAGTACCTCCACCCTCGAGCCTGCTGCTGAGCCTCCTCCCTGCTCGAAGCCTCCTCCTTGATCTACCCCTCTTCCCTGCTCCAAGCCTCCTCCCTACTCTACGCCTCCTCCCTGCTCTGCGCCTCCTCCCTGCTCGAAGCCTCGTCCCTGCAGTGCCTGCTCCTCGTACAACTCCTCGTACGTGGGGCACCGATCAAGCACTCTTGTCTCCACCCTCGAGCCTGGTGTTGAGCCTCCTCCCTGCTCTAAGCCTCCTCCCTGCTCTGACACATACTCCAACAACTCTCGTCTCTTCCTCCGTGTACTCTCAGTAGTACCCTGCAAATGCAAATAAAAATGTAACACGTAATAGATAAATAATTATGCTATTGAAATAAATTTTGAAAAAAACCAATTACCTGAAATAAGCCTGTTTGGTCTGAACCAGTACTAGACTAAGACGTGGAAGACGAAGATCCACTGTTTTTCTTGCCCTTCTTACCAAATCATTAATGCTTCAACATCTACACAAATTTAGAAAAATGATTAGTATAGAAGAATATAAAACACTAAGATTTTAAGTGCATATGAGGATATAAAAGAATGCATAAAGTAACAATTAGAAATCACCAGCATCATAATCTGCTTCTATCACATGTGCATTAAGATGCTCATGTATCTCTTGCTCCATCTCATCTTCAAACTCATCTTCACTCTCTTCCTCAAATCAGACATGCTCTTCCATATTCCTTTTGTGCGTTTCAATAATTCTTTGTGATTGTCGAAGATGTTTTCTCGAAGGGCCAGCTTGTTCTTCAGACATTAACTCTTGGGTACCTCTATTTATTTCCGCGAGTTCTATCTCACAAGATATCCTAAAATGTTCTACTTCCTTGACTTCATCTTGATAGACAGTGTCACCATCATCTTCTTGACTCCCGTTGTAACCATCATAATAACGAGGGTGCACTTCACGATTCACTTTATATACTACCACTAGTTTTTCAAACTTGGGTGAGGATAACTTAAATAGTACACTTGTTCGACTTGACTCGCAAGCACAACATTATTGTTAAGAGTTGTGTACCGTGAGTTATGGTTGACCTCCACCATTCCAAAATCATCCACTCGAGTTCCCGATGTTAGATCAAACCATTGACAGTCAAAATGACAAGTTGAAGTACTTTTGGACCGCCAAATGTGTACTCAATTATTTTTTAAAGAACTCCATAGTATTCTTTCACTTCTCCACTACCTTCTTCGGCTGCTATCATTACTCCACTGTTTGTAGTGGCAGCAAGTGGACGGTTTGCTTCTAAACTGGCCGTCCGAAATCGGTATCTGTTGATATTATATCGTTTAAATTCATTTGCTTTCAATTGACCACGCGACATTTGTCGCAAGTCATCAGAGATGTTGATATCATTCATACACCACATAAATAAGCAAAGTTAGAATATTATAATAGTCATGTGAACTATGATTGTAAGAAAAAAGACGAATAAAGAACTTACATGTTCACGAAACCAGTTCACAAAGTTTGGACCACTGTTTATGCCCTTTTGACGTAACTTATCTAATTGACTTTGTGTAGGTTTCCGTGGAGATGTCCAATATAGCTTGTCAAACATTTCAAAATATGTCAACACTTCCTCCATGTTGAAAAATATATAAAGCATCGTGTAGTTTCTCTCTTCTTCCGAAATATGATGAGAATTAGCAGCCCCAACACACTTTCCCTTCCAATGAGAAATCAGAAGCTCACTCGTATTGTGCTCCTCTACATTACGATATCGTGTTGTAGATGCATTCACATTGTTGGCACGTGAAAAATATCTGCTAGAGAAGTTAATAATCTCTTTGAATGCAAATGCCTCTGCAATACAGCCCTCAACTCCTGCATTGTTACACACTGTAGCTCTAAGTTTCTTCAATTCTCTTTCTTGGTTGTACATCCACCTGAATTGTGCAGGACCTGCTACCAATGCTTCATAAGGTAAATGCACCAGCAAATGTTGCATAACATTCATAAAACCAGGCGGAAACACTTTTTCCATCTTACATACAAGCACAATGATTTCTTTCTCCCACTGCCGCATCATCTTTTTCGACACTTTCTTAGCACAGATCTGCCTATAAAAGAAGCTAAGTTTGGCAAATATCTTCCACAGATCAGGTTTGAAGTAGCCACAGAACATTACCGGTACAAGTCTCTCCATCAAAATATGGTAATCATGACTCTTCAACCCATTCAAATTACTGGTGTTGATATTAACACATTGTTTTATGTTGGCTGCATAGCGATCAGCAAACTTCAATGTTTTCAATCAACTAAATATTTGCTTTCTTTCTTCTGGCCTGACACAATATGGAGCTCATGACCTACTTTCATTTCTACTTGCATTTGTTATAACCTAAAGTGCGGGACAATCACAAATGTCAGCTATGTCTTTCCTTGCACTCAAGTTATCTTTGATTTGACTGGTAAAATCAAAACACATGCTTATGATGCTTTCAGCGACATTACGCTTTGGTGTATCAAATCTATATTGTGTGGTAAAAGCAATGACTTTGCGTATGGTAACTCTCAAAGAAAAGAAATATGGGTCCAGTTGTGTTCTTTACCATAACCTTCGAAAACACCTTCTGCGGACTCTTTTAACTTTATATGTCATGCCATTTTTTGTTTGCCTGTCAATCGACGAGGTGGTCCTTCTGTAACCCTTATGCCTCTTCAAAACAATTGTGTATCACTCCTGAAAGGATGGATTGGAGGAAGGAATCATTGGTGGGAATCAAAGAAGCTGACTTTCTTTCCATACTTCAACCTGATGGCATCGGTGTCAGCTATACATATAGGACAACATAATTGTCCATGGACACACCAACTAGATCAAATCCCATATGCCTACAAATCATGTACAGACCATAGATACACAACAAGTAAGGTAAATTCACATTTTAGATGATTGTTGTATGCCTTTACACCTTGTCATAGCTCTTTCAGTTCCTCAATCAATGGCTGCATAAACACATTGATTTTCTTTCCGAGATATTTAGGTCCAGGAATAATGTCCGCGAGGAATATGTATCCTTCTTTCATGCACATGTTGGGAGGGAGGTTGTAAGGTATGATAAAAATAGGCCAACAAGAATATGGATTGTTACTGATGCTGAAAGGAGTGAAACCATCTGTTGACATCCCAAGACGAACATTTCTTGGATTTTTACCAAACTCCGGATCAAAACAGTCCAGAGCTTGCCAAGCCGCGGCATCCGAAGGATGCGCCATAATATCTTTGTCAACACTCTCACGTATACCTTCAGAATGCCACCTCATCTGCTTTGCTGCTTCTTGAGACAGAAATAACCGTTTAAGCCTCGACGTGATAGGCATGTACCATAATTGTTTAATAGGTACTTTTGTAGTTATTTACTCTCCATCATCATTCTTAACCATCACATGTCTAGAGGCATTGCAATGCATACAACGAGTATTGTTTTCGTGTTCCTTCCAAAATAGCATTCAATTATTCTCACACACATCAATCTTCTTGTAACTCATGCCCAGACCAGCCAAAATCTTCTTAGATTCATATATGTATTTCGGCATCTTATTATTTGACGGAAGGAGATCATTGAACAACTTCAGGATACCATTGTAGCAATTGTTCACAAAATTGAACTTAGACTTCAACGCCATAAGTCATGTGACCGCTAACAAAATGGTCATTTTGGTACCCTCATACACTTTTTCATCTGAGGCGGCAAGAAGTTTATAAAAAAATTTCACCTCTTCGGGCAGTGACTCTTCTTCGTACTCTCGACCAACATCTGCTATCATCTCATCCATACGATATTCATCCTCGTTTTCGTCTGACTTACAAGCATGAGTAGTCGGACATAAATCCGTGCTTGCAAAGGTGCAACTCAATTTCAGGTCTTTTCAGGCACAGATGATTCTGACACTTGCTACAAGGACAGTTCGCCAAAGAAGCACCACTAGCAAAAGCTTGGTTCATGAAAACATTAGTGACATGAGCCCATTCCATACTGTGACCACCAGTTGAACTCCATCCATCATACATCACCTTACGGTTGTCACCCATTTTTCAGTTTATACCTTCAAACCAGACAAATCATTATTAGTTTCATTGTAATGTTATGTCACGGCCCCTACAACCTAGGCAGATAGATCCTAAACCCACCCAAGAGTGACCGAGCGGAGCGTGCTCATGACGAGACGTGGGGTCCGGATCCAAACAAAATTTTGGCAGCATAACCCCGCTAGTCTCCACTGCATGCCCGAAAATGGTGCAGTAGAGAATAACAGGGTTATGCCGTCGAAATATCGTCCAGATCCAGACTCGCGTCTCGTCACAAGCCACGCCCCCTCGGTCACTCTTAGGCTGTCCAAAAAGGGACAATTCCGAACCTGCACGTCTCACATGCCAATAGCATGTGAAACGTGCCGATTCGAAATGGGTAATTAAATTCTATAGGTTACGTTGCTCATTTCCATTTTGCGATCATTTACGAGAGGAAAGAACGAGACAGAGGAAGAAAGTTGGTCAGAGTTGAAAGTTCCAAGTCCAAGTCTATCGTCCACGCTTGTCTTGATGCCGTACACAAATGTGCTTATCTTCACGCGTACGTTACGACTACAATCATCTCTGAGCATTCATGCACGATATTGAGTATAACTAAAGTTCCAAATTTAGTATAACTAAACATTCAAACATTTCAACATAATACAAAACTGAAATATAAATGCTTCAAGTTAATTAAAGTTTTAACATGTAATCAAGCTCGCATATACAAGATAACCATTGCTAATTCATACAATTTATTTGTCATATTAACAAGTTAAGCATTGCCAAAATCATTAACAAGTAATCAAGCTCACATGATCGTATTAGTGCAACGCATTAATATCACCATGTCTATTTTCCACATTGCTAAGATCTTTATTTCTAATCGTCATTTATACAAGTTAAAATTTTACTAAAATTGGAACTTACTCATCAAAAAATAATCATTTGTATATTTAGATACTATCATCTCTAGCTAAATAAGAACATTCACTACATCGCAAACACAATCCTCGATAAATATTCATCCACAATGCAAGAATTCATCCACAATGTAAGGAATCAGCAAGCTAGATTTTACCTTCGGGTACCGGAAGCGGCGCCGCTCGAGGACGGGAAGAGGGGTTCGGGGATAGCGGAGAGCGCTGCTCGGGGGCTCCGGTAGAGGCGACGCGCGGGACGAGGCTGAGGGCAGGAGGCGGCGGCGCTCATGGCGGAACGCAGCGCGCTCGGGGCGGGAGGCGACGGCGGGGCTGGAGGACGGAGGCTCGGGGCGGGAGGCCGGCCGCGGGGCTGAAGGACGGCGCGCACGGGGCGGGAGGCCGATGGCGCGCCCAAGGCAGGAGGCAGCGGTGGGGCTGGGGGATGGCGCGATCGGGGCGTGAGACCGGCGGCGCAGTCGGGGCGGGAGACTGGCGGCGCGCTCGGGCGGAAGGCGGTGCGCTCGGCGGCAGGGGCAGCGGGCGAATCTGTGTGCGCGGGCGCGAAGGAGTTAGGGTGAAACTAAAAACGCGGTCGGCCAGCCCACCTTTATGACTGTCGGTCTTTGTGGCCAGGCCGACGGATTTAACAAAGCTATCGGTTTCATCAGAAAAACCGACAGCTATAGTTACGGTCGTCGGTTGTCTCAGTGGGACCAACGACCATAACTTAAGAACGTCGGTACGCATAAACCGACAACTACAGGTGAATTAAATGCATCAGCCCCGACGTATTTATAAACCCCGACGTCCTGTTGCCATTTTCCTGTAGTGGGAGTTGTGGTTTGTAGGTCGAGAGAGTGCGCGAGAGCTAAATTTTTTTGCCAAAGTGTTGGAAGAGAGCGCGGAAATTTTCGCCCGAGCGCGCGCGAGCTAAAAATTGGTCAAAAATTGGAGACAGGCGTATATAACGCGTGTCTCGCATTATTTTGTGGCCAAAATGGGCACGCGGTATGCAAAGATGCACCACGGTGTGCTGAAGCTAGAAACATCATTTTTGCATACGCGCATGTCCGACTGGCAACTGTTCGCGCGCAATGCCTTATATATCGTTGCAACGCGCTCAGCTTTCTGATGTGGGACAAAAGATCTTCGCATGAATCGACAACGGGCCTGGGTAAGTCACGTCTCGCATTAGCTCGTCTGGCACGAGCATCAAGAATCGGAGATGCTCATACATAACACACGTCTCGCATTATTTTGTTGTCGAACAGGCAAGCCACATGTGAAAGTTGTTGTTTCTGCAAAACAACAGCTTTCACATGTGGACTTGTCCAACTGGAAACTGTGCGCAATTACTTATATGATAGTTGCAACGTGCTCAGATTTTAAGGCGCATCTCCATTTTGCTGGATCTCAAAAATCGGAGATGCGCCTTTTTAAAGTTCATCTCTCATGCACTCGTCTCCCTAATGCCACTCGCACGACATCGTGAGCATCCGTTGCCACTCGCATGTTATCGTGAGCGTCCGTTGTAGTGATAAACAAACGCAATAACATTGCAATTAAGGGATATAATTGAAATTAAAGGATAAACAAACGCAATGACATTGCAATTCAGAGATACTTTGCAACTCAATGAATTCCATAGTTCATACACATTGTGTGCCCTCTAAACTAATTTCGAATCTGAACTTATTCCTAAAGCTCCCATCGATCAATCTAAACTGCATCGTCCAGCTTGCTCCCGAACATGTCTCTTATATTCCCCTAGATCCTGAAAATATTGATATTCTTTAAATTAACAAATGTTGAATAAGGAATGAATAACTTACGTTGGTCACTAACACAAATTGTCTAACCTTGATAAGTAGATTATAGCAATCATTTTCAACATCGGGTGGATTTGGCTGATGAAACAAACGCTGAACTTCAAGTAGTATAGTTTTGATTGTAAAACCAGTCTATCACCCCTACGAAATATCAATTTAAGCAACATAAGAAACCATTTAAATAAAGTTCGGCAACAATTACTAATAACATGAGCAAAATAAGTCTATCTTACAGTCTCTTGATCAAGAATCTCAATGCAGAGTGCTCCTGAGCGATGGAAATTTGGGTGGAAGAAACCACGTGGAAAGGCACATCTTGGAGGCACCAACGGATAGTCCTGCGAGAAGGAGATTGTCAGGGGTAGTAACCACCTTCCCAGTCAGTCTACAAAGGAAATTCATTAATAAGGGGATGATGGTTAAACTCATATGATTGTGCTTGCTCTTCATGACTTACTCCTTTTTTATTGAGGATGATGCACTACCACTTCAATAAATCCCCTGATTCAGGCTTCACAGAGAAACACTGCGCAGAGAAATTGAAAATACCAAAAAGAAACAGTTAAGTTCATCAGTCCATTGCAGAGCTACATATATACAACCATGCGACCGGTGCCATATGTACATACATGGAGATGGTTCTTGCACCATGCCAAGCGCTCCTCCTTCAGTCGGTTACGCGCCAAGCCGATATCTAACCCTGCCATGAACACTAACGATGACAACGAGGAAGGCGAGGACGACGACGGCGATGGCAAACAGAGGCGGCGGTCGCAATGGAGTTGGTGGATTAGTAAAGAAATGTTGGTCTTAGTAAAGGAGCACCGGAGACAAAGAGATGAGCGAGATAAACGCGAGACGAGAGAGACTAAAGCGAGATGCGCTAGAGACTAAAGCGAGATGCGCTCTATATGAAAGCGCATCTTCCATTGTTGAAAGAGAGACGCCACCAAGCCCACCGAGGGAGCCATCGTGCAAGAAACTGTGTTGTAGTTCTCTCGAGAGGTTCAACACTGAGCAGCGCCTCCTTATGGTGCAAGAGGAGTAAAATAATACATCTCACGCCATGAGTTCCTTGGGTCTGGGTACCCTTCCATAGTTTACTGGAATGGGTACAAACGGCCACTACATCTTCGTCCTCACGGGGGTGGCCGATCGTCTCAACATTCTGTTCGAGACCATGGCCCAGGTGCTCGGCACCAAGGATTGCAGAAACCTGGTGGAGGCGACGGAAAGCAACCTTGCTCTCGAGGTTGTACCGTCAGTGCAGCCAGCACAACCGGCGCAGTCGGCCCAGGCTTCTGTTGCACCGGCGCCAGAGTCGCCGCCAAAGGAGGAGGAGGAGGAGGTGTAGGATTTAGTTTTTCTTTGTCGTTTTTAGTTGATATTTTTCTTTTTTGTGTCTTCTTGTACTTTTTTCTTGTGTTTTGTAATATATTGTGTTAATGAATGAAATTTATCTTTGTTCATCTATGTGATTGAATATTATCTTGTGTGTTCAACGACTGTGTTAATGAATATATTACAAAAGTTGGCCACTGTGTGAATAAATGAATGTGTGATGTTTTTATCGTGTTCCTCAAGATTATAAGGAAGGATTTGATTATTTTCTAGACAAGTGAATGATTTGGTTATCAAGTGAATGTGCTCTAAGTTCAGTGATGTGTGATATCAATAGTGAACCGAAGCAAAATGGAGAAAATCGGGAAGCTAAAGGATACGTGGGGAATCGGAGACGCGCTTTTCATGTAAGCTTGTCTCCCTTTCAGCAGAGGAGAGGGAGACATCGATCATAGGAGACACACTCGATGCTAAGCGCGTCTGCATTTTGCTTCTCCGCGCAAACCTTATATAAGGGGACATCAGTCATCTCTCCTCTTCTCTTTGTTCGTCTTCTCCATGCAGACAACCTACCATGGACAACGTTCTGCCGCCAAGCCCGCCGAGGGAGCCACCCTGCACGAAACAGTGTTCCTGCTCCCTTGAGAGGCTCAACAACGAGCTGCTCAAGATTTGTTTGACAGACTATTCGACCGGTTCTAGAGGCTGCTCGAGACCATGGCTGAGGTGCTCGGCGCCGAGGGCCGTAGTATCCTGGTGGCGGTGATCACGAGGAATCTCGGTCGCGAGGTTGCACCACTGGATCTTGACCAGCCGGAGCAACCGGCGGAGCAGCCGGAGCAGCTGAAGGAGGAGGAGGGGGGGAGGAGTAGGATTTAGGTTTTCTTTTGTTGTTTTTTAGTTGATGTTGTTTTCATTTTCTTGTCTTTTACTTTTTTTGTGTTTTGTAATATATTTGTTAATGAATGAATGTGTTATCTGTGTTCATTTGTGTGACGAATATTTTGTGTGTTCAACTGTGGATGAATGAATTAACGTTCAGCAATGAGTTCATGTCTGTCTGTAAGCGGGACAAAGGATACATGCTTTCTATAAAGTACGTCTCATTTATTTCGCTAATAAGAGACGCGCTTTGTTAGTAGCGCATCTCCCAGTTGTCAAAGAGAAGGCGTGTCTCTGATACCTACTTAACTGAGACGTGTTGTATTGTAACGCATCTTCTTGAACGTTCAGCCGAGTCATATCAGGTCCTCACTGAAGCGGGCTCGTCTTGCTTAACCTTATTAGAGATGTTCGCCTTTGAGCTTGTCGCCCATCTTTGTCTCCTTTTTGCATTTCTTACGTAGTGACAATTAGTGTCACTAAAGCAGACCAATTACTCTCTTAAAACTGAAGACAAAAAAATCTCAGTTTTACAAAGTAATTAGCATTGCAATAATGAGACATAATGAGTCTTCAGAGATTTACTCGCAAAATAAAATGTAGTAATTCACGAGTAATCAAGTCGTATTAGTGTCAGACTTATTAAAAGAATAAGAGAGCAGAATTGTGCGCTAGTCGCCACATCGCTAGTCACAAGTCACGCGAAAATACGCGAATACGCGCGCGTGCGTGTGATATTTGTGTTTGGCTGTAGCTCATTCTTCTATCACATATTCCTCACATAGAAAAAGTCTTCTCATATAAATGGTGTTACTCCTCTTAAATTTTCCCTGTGAGATTAATGCGTTCTTTACACTTCTTGGAATTCATTAGGAATTAATTGGGCCAGCCCAAATATTCGAACAAGCGACACCCAACATTCGCTCGTGTCATCAAAGAACGTGTCCTCCTCGGTGGCCACCTCATACGACTCCGGCATTGAGTTGTCCTACTCCCACGTGGTGGTGAAGTCACCGACCTCCATCCTCTGCTCATTCCCTCCGTCCGCCGTTGCCGCCGCGGCTTGAACAACAACTCCACAAGAAGCCGGTGATAGCGGTGGCATCCCCTTCACACCTCCCCCCAATGTGGCGGCATCATCAGAGAACGACGTCCTTGACTACCCGTTCTCCAACTACGAGACCTCCTTCCCTTGCGACGAGCTCCCCACCCATCTAAACTGACTTTGACCTCGTGGCTCATCAAATCTATTAGATGCTCTACTCTCTGAATTTGAAATAATATTTTTTGTCATGTGTAGTACACTCAAAAAAGAAATATCATTATTGTGTATTGTACGCATAAACTTTCTTCATCGTCGAGCAGCGGACCACCACCACAGCGCCCCACCACTTCTTCATCGGTCCCCTAGCTCCGTTTATATATCTCTCGCTGACGCAAATCCTAGGGTGCTTCAACAATAGTCCAGGAGGTGGGATCGCCATGAGGATGTGCCTGAAGCCCGACAAGCGGGAGGCAAGATCCACCAGTCACCAGCCGAAGACCCCATGCGCACAACATTTCATCTCCTTCCTGTTGCCATATTTGTCCTCGTTGCTTGTCTGGGCCTGAAGCATCGGGAGGTGCTGGCCTACCTCGTCACCCTGCCCGTGAAGCTTGCAAAGGAGGCTGCCACGAAGGTTCCGCTCTAGGAGCAGCCGCCTGTGTGGGTGTGAGGCGGAGGCGGAGTTCCATGTTTCATATTTATGTAGTTCAGCAGATGGGTTAGATGCTCTACTATCTGAATTTTAAATAATATCTAGTATCCTGTGTACTACACGCAAAAAAAATATTATCAAGTGTACTATATGCATAAACCATCTGCGTCCGTCGAGCAGCAGACCAACACCCCCACAACGCCCCACCACCTTCTTCGTCGGTCCCCTCCATTTCCTGCTCATCGTCGCAAACCTTAGGGTGCATCAATCCTAGCTAAGGAGGCCGGATCACCATGAAGATGTTGTGGCCGAAGCCCGACAAGGGTGGCAAGATCCACCTGTTGCCAGTCAAAGACTCCTGGGTTCCGCCTCCTTCCCACTGCCATCTTTGTCCTCGTCGTTGTTCTGGGCCCGACGACCATCAAGTTGTGCGGGCTCCGATGCCACCATCAACTTTGGGCTGTCCCCAGCCCCCGGTCCTGTCGTCAAAGAACATGTACTCCTCTGCGGCCACCTCGTACGACTCTAGCAGCGAGTCATCCCACATGGCGACAAGGTTTCTGACCTCCGCACCTCCATTCATTCCCTCCGTCCATCGCGGCCAAGGATGGCACCTCCTTGAACAACAACTCCAAGAACCCGGTGGCAGCGGCGGCACCTCCTCCACCTCCCCCGCGGCGGCGTCAACGACACTTGTGGCCAATGTCCTTGGTTTCCCGTTCTCCGACTATGGGACCTCCTTTCCCGATGATGAGTTCCTGCTCATCCACACCGACTTCGACCTCCTAGGCGACATCCCAGTGTCCCCGTTGGACTTTCTGACAGGCTCCCGAGGAGCCCCCGGCCGCTAGACCTTCTGGCTGAACTCTCCTTGGAGCCCGTGTTGCTGCCGGCAATCCTCCCCGGGGATGATGAGTGGCAACAAGTGTCTTTGCCAGCCAAGGAACAACAGCAAGTGGAGGATGACTTCTTCGAAGATATCCGACCTGTTCCTCGATCTGCTGCCCATCGTGTACGTAGATGCGCTACGGGCTGTGAACACAACGTAATTTAGTTTGCGTATAATTCTCGTAGTGTGATGGTCGCCGGCTGGTACTGCGCTCCGTACCGTGGCCGGTTATTCCAGATTTGCTTGGCGCTGGCCACCGTACCCAACAATCAATGAATGTGTTTCTTGGCGACAGCCTAGGTGTGTGTTTGCTGCTGAATCGCCGGCGGAACGCGCGAGGCGGGGTCGATCGAATCGCCAGCGAAATAAAAGGGTCATGCGGTGTCCATGTCACGACCCCTTGGTCGCGGCTCGCTGGACCGACGACGTGAGCTCGGACTAGGTTCACCACCGAAGCGGACTGACAATATTGCGAGTCGCGAGAGAAAGAAGATGACCGATAACTTAGTTCTGTTCTGGTTCATTACTTCTATCAAGTCCCTGTTATGGGTTAACCAGTTACACGGGTCATGCTCAGATTCGGCCCACACACACACAACTCGGCCCAACAAACCGGGCGTGACATCTTCTCCTTTGAAATGAAGCTTGTCCCGAGAACTGGTGTGTAGCCCAGTTCGATAGGACCGGTGTCCCCCGCCACACCCACCTGGGTTTGAATCTTATTCGATCCAGGCGCTCACCTCTTCTTTCTTAATATATTTAGAGTGCTCCTGGCCATGGCTTCCATGCATGAATTTCATAAACGAAGCTTGTCCCGAAGCTTCGAATGCCAGCAATCTTCGTTCCAGCAGCAGCATCCATTGTTGTCTCGGTGTACTGATTGAACTGGAAACATTAGTTGCCGTCAGTGGAGCAGCAGCAGCACTTGTTCCAGCATTGCATCCAAGACAGAGATCTGAACTTCGGGCTGCAGTGGAGGAGGCAAGCAAGAATACCAACAAGAGTAACCCGGTTGCATTCCTCCAGCAAATTCTCAAACGACTATGCTGATTCTGTACTGAAAGCCTTGAGACCAGCATCATACTCCTGTCTCCACCTCCTAAAGTAAAGCTGCTTCAAGCTTGGACAAAACTTGGCAATAGAAGCTGGCACAAGATCAGGAACTCCATCGCAAGAGGTAATATGCATGCATTTGATATTCCGTGGACCAGCAGCATTAGCCATCACCCAGAAGCCCCTCTCGCCAACCGTAGTAAAGCAGACAAGTGTAAAGTTAGTGACAGCCTTCCCATAGCACCCCATCAACAGTAAGCAAAACTTCAGTGATGTTCAATCCTAACCGACAGCGTGAGCTCGGACGAGGTTCTCCGCCGAAGCGGACCAACGATATCGGGAGTCGCGAGAGAAAGAAGATGACCGATAACTGAGTTTTGTTCTCGTTCTTTCCTTCCATCAGGTTCCCGTCATGGGTTAACCAGTTACACGGGCCGTGCCCGAACTCGGCCCACACACACTCAGCCCAACAAATCGGGCGTGACAGTCCATGGGATGCAGATACTCCTTTCGGATCTTTTTATTTATCATCTTTAGTTCAAAAATGAACTAGCTCGCGACAAATAAAAAGATCCGGAAGGAGTAATTTTTTCTCCTATTGGGACATACCGAACACAAGCACACACACCTACAAATAAACCTGACCAGTGTGTGCATGGGTGTGTGTCGGTAATCAGTAGGCGTGTGTTGGGTGTGCCTCCCCAAAGTCCCCGGCGTCCCAAGTCATGGAAGTGGTTCAAGCACACCCGCCTCCCCACTGCCACCCTTCCCGGTGTTCCAGGCTATCGATGTGGTTCAAACACCCACGTCCCCACTGACACCCTCCTCCGCCACTGCCGCCCGAAGCTCCTACGGTGGAGGAGGTCGTGCCGGAGTGGCAACCAAGGAGGAGAGGAAGCGCGGGTGGGCGGACGTGATGGGCGTGGCGATGGGCCTGTGACTGTGGGCCATCTGGAACGTCGTTAACCAGGCGGTGGAAACCGCCACCTAAAAGAGGAAGAAGTCCGGTGGCAATCAGTGGCAAAGGTAGACTTGCATCTACAGTGGTGCCCATAGCCTATCTATGCTTAATTCTGAAGTGATTTAGCTGATTCAAATGATCTTTCTAAAGCTAATTATTTTTCTTAACTTGGTGCCGGTGCACCAGGGTACAATAACCTGGCTTCACCACTTGGGGCAATTATGTAATCGCGGGGCCTCTGTAGGATAAAACAGTGATAAAGAGGTCACCTTCTTCTCTTGTAGCTTCATGGGGTGCACACGCAACACAAGCAACCTGATGAATCAAACAGTTTCACTTGGTTCTAGTTGGTCTTCTCTCTCGAGTTTCATTTCGCCTGGGCTCTTCTGCTTCGTTGATGTAATCGCAGATCGATGAAGAAGATGGTCAATTTACAGTGGGCAATGGACTAGCTGCTCGTTCCGATTGCTTCAGGTGAAGCGTGTGTCGCCGCTGCCTTTGCTCTGTTTCTTCAGGGAGGCGGCTCCTATCCTACCCCTTTCATCGTCGTCGGCCCCAGAACCGTGTTTCGTGAGCCTTTTCTTATCGGGTGTCGCAGCAGCCTCGCTGCTTGCGTCTCTTGAACCATCTTCGTCCTCAGGCTCCGAGTCCCTCGGCTGAGCCTGAACCGCGGAAGCGGCGCAACCAAGACACTAGCTTCCTGAGATTTCAATTAGTACCAAAAGGTCGATAATACTAAATCCCAGTTGCAGGTAGATGTACTAAATGGTAGATACTCCTACCGTTTCCAAAAACTTATCATCTTGTAGTTAGAAATAAATTATAAAATGACAAACTTTTGAAAATGGATGAAGTACCATTGTCGAAGTGTTATTGCGACATTTCCTCTGGACCTGCTGTGTGAGCCGCTCACAAAGGTTCTTGCTCGGCATAGCTTAGTCTTCAGGTGAGATTGCGCGTATGAGAGATGGTGAGACGGTGGTTTTACATGGTTGGGCCGTCGGAGCGTAATATCCTACTTCACGGCGTGAGTTGTATTGCTGGAGCGTATGCTCTCCTAGGTGTGAATGTGTGTGTTGAGTGTGTATGGTCAAATTTCTTGTAACGGTGGTGGTCTAGTCCTTCTATAGACAAGGCAAGATGACTTACAACTGGGGCCCGGAGCCCGACAGGTGGCACCATGGTGATCTTATCCTAAAGATCTAAAGCTTCTCGCATAAGCTTCCTCTGATCTTAGCTTGAAGAACCGTCGTCTTACCGCTTCAGACGTCAGTGGCTCATGCATAGTCGTTGATGAGGACAGAGGATGCACCGTCCAATTGTCCTGTCGTTGTAAGCTACCCACTTGGCGGAAAGGGGTAGTCTTGCGGCGCCTTTACTGTGATACGACTGGTTGCAGAGGTACCTGACTGGAGGCGTACGACGTGTCGTGTGTCGGGAGAGGGTGCATGTCTTCAATGCTTGATTTAGATAGGGCGCATCATCCCTTAACTCCCGCAACCTACTGTTCAGGATAAGTTGTAGGACACGTGGCAGTATCGGAGCTGGCCACTGCGGGGGAGGCTAGATCCTATACTGTGGTGCACGTGGCAGCCCTAGAGCCCTTCTTTGAGGTGAGCTGGGAATCCGAAGTTGCAGGACACGTGGTGGAGCCGGTGCCTGCCTCCACGGGAGGTGGACGATCTAGTGCTTCGGGCCACGTGACAGCATCGGAGCCCACTCCTATGGTGGAGTGAGATCCCGTCCCGTTGAACACGTGGCAGCTCGGGAGCCCGTCTCATCGAATGAGTTGGACCCCATCTTGAGGTCCATGTGGCAGTACCGGAACCCGTACTTGAGGAAGGTTAGGGTTCGGTCCTTCTGGACACGTGGCGCCATCGGACCCTGCCTCGGCGGGGAGGCAGGGTACTTAGGTGCTTTCAGCCTCTGTGCGAGGGTACCCCGTATTCTTGGTACCGACAATGGCCTCTGGGTCCATCTTGGGAGGAGGTGATGAGTCCAAGGATGGAGCCCTAACCTTGCTTTCCTGCACTATCTTTTGATTTCGTCTTGTCAGCTGAAATAGTGCGCACCTCTGCCATCGCAACCATGTGTCCTCTCCCGGTTGAGAGGTTATAGCGACGGGATCTTTGCTTGCTGCCATATCTATATCGCGACAGTTCCCAAGGTGGCTGCAATGCTTCCACTGCTCTTTCTCCGTGGGAACTGTCGAGTTGCCTTCTCAGGTGGGTGCTCGCTCGGGCTAGTTCTTCTAACAAGGGACTTGGGCCCCACTGTCATGGTCGATGTGGGTTGAGCAGCGGATTTCGGGCCCGGGTGACCTGCACGATGTGCTCAATCGTCGCCGAGGTGTTTAAAAGGAAACCTTTGAGGGCAAAGGTAGTTCCTTCCCTACTTGCACCCCAGCACTTGAGCCTTCGTCTTCTTCCTTGAGCACCCACGGTTCCCCCACCTGCAAAGTTCTTGACTCCTGCTTTAATGGCCTCGGACTTGCCTCCTTCCCGCTTGGTGGACGTAGCACTCGTGAGGCGGCTGCTTGACTGGGAGGATGAGAAGCGATGAGATCTGATCCGCCCCGGTTCCCTGCCTCTCAAGTTAGAGTAGGAAGAGATCGTCTTCCTTACCTGGTATGCGTACTCCATGTTCGTTCCACCCGTTTCCTCCTTCCTTGTGACGCTTCTGGAGGTCTTCGGGCTCTAGCTTCATCACCTGCCGCTGAACTCTTTTGTGGTGGCGGTTGTGTTCTCGCACTTTTGCAAGATGTTCGTCGAAGTGTACCCGTCCATGCTGGTGTTCCAGCAGTTCTTCATGCTGAGGCGGACTGGGAAGAGCAAGACAAACTTCCTCAGTGTGCACTACTTCCAGCAGCGGGCCAACAATCCCTTCAAGTACATCACCCCGCTTTCAACCGCGAGGTGGGATGGCTGGAGGGGTGACTGAGTGATCCTACACGCCGATGCCCATGATCGCATGGTCCAGCCCATCGACTAGCCTGCGCTTAGTAAGAAGACCTAGGAAGAGCGCCCGAAGTTGGAGCCGGAGTATACCTCGGTGATGGAGAGGATCCGATACCTGGTGAACCATGGTTTGTCATTGTTGATAGAGCTGGCAGACTTCGTGCGTCGAGGGATGAATTCCCAAGTGACCCCTCTTCCACACTTGCATAGGTGTCGGCTCTTGACCGCTCTCGCGCTCCTATCGATATGTGTTAGCACAATGAAGATTATAAAATTACTTAACTAGAATTCAGGTCACACTTACCATCCATTTAGTGAGTCGTAGGTAGCCTTTCGCACCAAACCGGTGTTTCCCGTCCGTCCCTCGACTCTCTCGACGGGTGACAGATAACCCTGGAAGCCCCCGCTCGCCCAATGGGCGCACAAGGCACGATACGCTTTCGGGCGGCTGTCAAGCCACGCAACACCGACCTGCACACATTTATTATTGGTTCAAAAGATTGTTAACAAAATCTGATAATGTAGCAGCCACTTTACCTCTAAGTAATGTGCCTCCGTCAAGTACTTGTCAGCAACCTCCCTTTACTGCCCAGGACACCGTTCACCTATTGGTGGTGTCCCTATCTAGTTAATGAGAAGTCTTCCCAAGACCTAATAGATGATTCTCAATTAGTACATATATAAGTATAAAAATATGTAAATTGAATTGTTAAAGATTTACTAACCTATCGTCAACCGGATGAATAATGATTCAATCGTCTGAGTTCGCAGAACTGGAGGAGCAGCATTGCAGTGGCTCCTCCTAGTCCGCTGCCTCGAAGCCGTCTCCACATTAGGTGACCCAGAAGAGGGGTCACTCGACTACGCTGCCTCGCAAGAGGGCTCCAAAGACGGCTCTGATGCAAGCTCCGAGGTGTGCTCCGAAGCAGGCTTTGAAGCCTAGTCAGCCTGCGGTGGCTGAAGAGGACCCCTGGCCTCTGAGTCCTCGAATGTATAGTGGTACTAACAATTTTAAAGATTCATATTATTAATTAAAGAATTACTTATATAATTTATGTAATTAACTATTATTTACTTGTCTTGACCGCTGTGACAACTCTGGTAGATGGCTCTGCAACTGAGTCCATCTACCCCCTCTAAGTTGACTGCCCTGGAATACCTCGTTAGCTCTCGTGACACTCGTGGCCAGAAAGCTCTGCGGCCCTGCCCTCTGTCATTTGCTGCTGCTCAATGATAGCCCATTTAAAGGAAAAATTGCTAATGAATTTAAAGGAAAGTATACAAGAGAAAGAAGAGATGAAGGAAACATTACTTGTACTGAATTTTAAAATTCATCAACATCGTGATCATGCACTCTACTCCATAAACCGGACCATCGATCTTTTTTTGTGGTTATTGCCTATTTTTGTTTTCGCATCTTACAAGTCTTTATATCTTCTGCATCTCCAACTAAGTTATCAAGTTCTAAACCAGGCTCAACGACAAAAGAGTCTGATAACTCTTGTTCTTGGTAAACGACATCAATCTCATCATCAACATATGCATCATTGTCTGGATTCACCTAGTGCACAACCCACCAAACCTTAAGGTTTTTGCATGGATAATATAGATAATACACTTGCTTGACTTGGTGCGCAAGGACGAAGGTGTCACAGCCTCATAGCTTTTCATTGTATTTGACTTCTACCATGCCAAATTGGTTTTGTCATGTTCCATTATTATGATCAAATCAATCGCAATCAAAGAAGACTACATTAAGGACCTTATTCCCCGCAAAACTAAATTCAAGGATATTTTTAATGATCCCATAATAATTAGTTTGACATCCTTCAGCGTCAACTGCCCTCGTCACAACTCCGCTGTTACATGTTATCCTGAGAGGACTTTGAGCTTAAAATTGAGTTGAACGAAATCGGAACCTATTGACGTTGTATCGACCGTAGCTTTTAATTTTAATGGATCCTTAGGACAGTTGTCGCAAATCTTCATGGATGTCGGCTTATATTTTGCACTGTCCAACATATGAAGTTAGAAGAGTATTTTATGCTATACACGTAATTACTAAGAAAAACAAGACATGAACATCTTACTTGTGCATGAAACTAGGATTGGAAGTTAGGCCCTCCATTTACTCTATAATATCGCATCAATTGTATTTGCCTGCTTGTAGGTTGCTACTTAGATTTCCAATTTTGTTGATCGAACTCACTAAATAAGGAAAAAACATAATGATTAGCATATATGTATAACACAACACGCTAATTATTATAGAAGTTGAATAAACACTTACTAAAAATATTCTCCATCCGCTCTATATTAGCGTACATGTATAGCAAAGCAGCCATCTTTTTATAAGTTTCAACATCGTAGCTCATGCCACTACCAACAGTGGTGCCTCTCATTTAAAAATTTGAGATGTCACTACAAGGGGGTGCTTCATCCATATTGTACCACAACGTGGAAGCATTAACATTGTGTTCTTATGCAAAATAAACACTTGAAAAGTATCCTATCTCATGAATGGCGTATGCTTCGGCGAGGCATCCTTCAACCCTTGCTCGATTGTGAACTATTGGTTTAAGACATCTGAGTGCTCTTTCAACGTGATACATCCACCTATATTGCACAGGGCCACCCACTTTAGCTTCATATGGAAGGTGGATAAGGAAATGTTGCATTGGATTGAAGAACCCCGGAGGGAAAACTTTTTCCATCTTACATAAAAGCAATGGTATCTCCCTTTCCAACTTATCCATCATCTCCCTTGTGATTTATTTAGCACAAACCTATCTATAAAAGTAGCTAACCTCGACTAACACCTTCCACACCGCATCATTAAGATAGCCCTGAAACATAACTAGTAGAAGTCTTTCCATGATTATGTGATAATCATAAATTTTCAACCCTGTGAGATTTCCAGTCTTAACATTTACGGCTCGTCTCAGGCTAGCAGCATAACTGTCTTGGAATTTCAACATTTTCAACCACTCCAGGACTTCTTTCTTTACTTTTGGCCGAAGACCGAAAAAGCACGCGGTTTGCCACCAGCTTCGGAGAGCTCAAGAGTTGTACGGTTACAAACCTCTGCCAAATACTTACTAGCATTTATATTGTCTTTTGTTCTGCTCATCATATCCAAGCATGTGCTTATGATGCATTCGCCCATGTTATGTTTCTGGTGCATGACATCAATGTTATGCATTAGGATTAACAATTTCACATACTGCCAATTGTGGTCCTCTCCATAACTAACAAAATATCCAGGATGACCTTCATCTACTACTAAGTTGTTCAATCGTTCAACAATCTTCAACCCGTTTATACGTTGCGGTGGTCCTTTTTTGACAACAGTGTCCTTCCTGAAGGAATTTCTCTATTGCCTAAATACGTGATTGGGCGGTAACCAACGTCTATGGCAATCAAAATAGCAAATCTTGCCACCATGATTTAGACGAAAACATTCTGCGTTCGAAGCACATATCAGACATATCAAACGACCATGAGTGCTCCAGCCAGAAACCATGTCGTAAGCTGGAAAATCATGGACATACCACAAGTATGCAGCTTGAAAGTTGAATTTATATTTTTTTTGTAACAATCGTACGTTTCGATTCCTATCTATAACACTTTCAACTCTTCAATCAATGACTTCAACATCATGTTCAGTCGTGAACCAGGATTATTTGATCCAGGTATAGTAAGGAAAAGGAACATAAACTCATACTTCATACAAAGAGATGGTGGTAAGTTGTACGGAATAGTGAACATGGGCCAACAAGAGTATGGTGTTGCGTTTGTACTGAACGGTGAGAAGTCGTCTGTCGCCAACCCGATGCGAATATTTCTCGTGTCATTGGCAAAATATGGATCAAAGTGGTTAAGCGCTTTCCATGCCTCAACGTCAGACGGGTGCACCATCATTCCATGATTCTCACGTACACCTTCTTTGTGCCACCTCATGTGTTTGACTGTTTTTTTAGAGAAACAAGCGCTTCAACCTATATGTGACAGGCAAGTAGCAAAGCTACTTCTATGCAACTTCAGTCATTACTTTTGTACCGTCGTCATTAACAACTTTGACAAATCTCGCTTTATCACATTCTAAACACTTTTTCTCGTTGGCATGCTCTTTCCAGAAAAAGCATGCAGTTGTGTGGGCACATATCAATCTTCTCATAGTTCATACCAAGACCGGAAATCAATTTCTTAGACTGATACATATCTTTAGGCAATTTACGGGGTCGGGAAGGACATCACTGATCAATTTGATGAGGTCGCTGTAGCAGTTATTAGAGAAGAAATACTTAAACTTAATTGCCATAAATCCAATCATGAAATTGAGGATCATCACTTCGCTTTGTTAATGCAACAACTGTTCTGATGCCTCGAGAAGCTCGGACAACTTCTTTGCATCCATTGTAGGAGGATCCTCTGTCGATTTAGGATTTATGGTTTCAAGCATCTCGTCCATCCTATTGATCCCTGTGCTGTCAGCCTCATCTCGATCTTCTATGGCTTGAGAAGGTGTCTCACCGTAAAAGGTCCACAACTCGTAATATGGATGAAACCGTTTCGAAACAAGTGAAACATCATCGTCACATTATCGAAACATTTGGCATTCTGACATATGGTACATGGAAGGGATAATTCCGAACCTACACGTCTGACATGCCTATCGCATGTGATTCGTGCCGATCAAAAACGAACGATGCATTTCTATACGTTACGTATTTTCTTTTCATTTTTAAGTCATTTATGAGAAAGGAAAGAAAGAGAGAGAGATAGAGGAAAGTTGGTTTTAGATCAAACTTCCACGTCCCTTCGCTTTCGTGTCGTCCTCGCTATCGCCGTTCGCTTTCGAGCCATCTCGACGAGTGCGTTACGACTACAACTGTATATACGATACGGCACGCATTTAATGTGTGTCATGTCGTGTCGGGTTGGGGCGTGCCGGGCCAGACAGGCCTGAAATATTTTTACTTACATATATTAACTAGTCATTCAAAAACATTAAATTTAAATAAACAATAAGTACCAATTAGTGAACAACATAATAATGCACTAACATTGAGGGCATAATTCAAGATTGACGTTGAGGGCATATCATATTTCAACATTGAGGGCATAATTCACATTCCATAATTAAACATTGCATAATTCACATTAAACTTGCATAAATAACCATTGCCTAATTCACATTGTATAATTAAACTTGCATCTCAACATTGTAGAATTATCACATTCAAACTTGCATAATACACATTTAAATATCACATTCAAACATTGCATAATTCACAGTTGCATCTCATAATTCACATTGCATAATTCAAACCGTGTTGCGAGGGCTGTGGAGGGTGCTGGGAGGGCGGTGGGGAGGCCGTGGAGGGTGCTGGGGGTGAGAGGGGGGGCTTGGCCGCCGACCATGGAGGGAGGGTGGGGGCTCGGCCATGGGAGGGAGGGTGGGGGAGCTTGGCTGCTGGCCATGCAGGAAGGGTGGGGGCTTGGCCGTGGGAGGGAGGGTTGGGGTGGGGGGGGCGGGGGGAGGGGCTTGCCGCCGGCCATGGAGTGGGGAGGGGGCTCGCGGCCGACATCCATGGAGTGGGGAGGGCTCGGTCGACCAGCGTCCATGGAGTGGGGAGGGGGCTCGCGGCCGTCGTGGAGGAGGGGAAGGAGAGAGGAGGGTGGCATACCTGAGAAGCCGGTGCACGGGGACAACGGTGAGCTTCGGCGGCGGCGGTGGTGACCTTTGAGCGTGCGTTCGTCAGCGGCGGCGGCGACGTTTGAGCGTGCAGCGAGTGAGTGAATTGTGAGGCGCGGGAGTGAATTGTCGAGCTCAGCGCGGGTATTAGGTCAAGAACTAACGACGGTTCGGTCTACCATTGCCAGATTATTGGCAAAGATTAGGTCCAACGTCGCTAATTATGGACCTTATTGGTGACAGTTTAGGTCTACCGTCGCCAATTATGGCTCGGGTGGGCCTGGTACTTGACCCATATTGAGGACGGCCCTTGTTGCCGACGGCGGATCGTCGCTCATAACTAATTGACGATGAAGCTAGGTTAACCATCGTCAATTAAGACGTAATTGACGACGGTGGGTTTTAGCCATCATCAATTATTTATTTGACGGCGGCACCGTCGTCAATTAATGTGGTTGTCGTTTATGTTCAGGATTCCTATAGTGAAGGTGGCTTCCATATTTTGTATTTATCTAGTTCAGCGCAAAAGGATTAGATGCTCTAATATCCAAATTTAAAACAATTTGTTATCCTGTGTTAGTACACATAAAAAAAATAAATAGCATCATGTGTACTATACGCATAAACCCTCTTCGCCTATCAAGCAGCAAACGACCACCCCACGACTCCCCTCCAACTTCTTCTCGATCTCCTCTGTTTCTCCCTTACACCGCCGCAAACCCTAGGGCACTTCAACCCTAATCCAGGAGGCGGGAACACCATAAAGATGATGTGCCCGAAGCCCGACAAGGGTGGTAAGATCCACCGTCGTCGATCGAAGACTCCATATGAGCGGTGTTTTCCGTCTCCTTCCTGCTGCCACGAGGTCCTCAAAACTGGTATGGACCCGGAAGACTGGGAGGTGCTGGGCCTGCTGGCCTACATCGTCACCCTGCCACTACAGCTTGCAAAGGAGGCTGCCACGGAGTTCCGCTGTAGGAACAGCCGCCCGTGCCGGCGAAGGTGGGCGATGAAGCAGCCGCCGCCCTGGGGTTTACACTAGGTCAGCTGTCTGGCTCGTTGCCCACGTGCCGACCTATGGGTGTGCGGGTGCTTCCAGTGCTACATCAGCTTCTGGGCCTGGTAGAACCGCTCGCTGTAGCGCGACCGCATCAACAAGGCTGTTGGAACCAGGATAGCTCGCTCACTCCTACATTCGCATTAACGCGAGATTAGCAAAAACAGTAGCACAAACACTTGTTTGGTGAGGAACGCCGCGACAACAGGCGCATGTGTCTTGGCTCAACTCGGCTTACCGAACCACATGATTATATCGGCTTAGCCCAACACACGCACTGCCTAAACTAAACAACCTACACGTCTTCAGCCGTAATGCCGTTAGGTTTGACCGGCCCTTTTGACGCTGTGATCCGCACGTCCAGCGCTGGCCATGCATGCGGCATTTATGCCTGCGTGAGAATGCATGGAGATGAGCTCCTTCAAACCTGCGTGAGACCAGGCCATGCTGAACGCAGATAAGCTCTTCAAACCAGGCACGCACGAGTACTCGTTCATGCAGTGAATCACAAGCGATTTTCATGCAACGACCTGCTCGTTTGACGCAGCCTGGAGCAACGAACTCCGACTCACGCATCGTGCATGTACTCTACGCCGTCTTGCATGACCCGCATGGTTTCCAGGACGTGGTCAAACACACTTGCACCGATCTCAAAAATCACGCGATCGAATCCTCCCCGCGCCACATGCAGGTGTGGTTAACACCTTCGACACCTTTGAGGAGACCGCCAAGACCTATGACTCAGCGGCCATCAAGCTGCGTGGCTCAGATGACACCACCAACTTCGGGCGACCCCCCAGCCCTCGGCCATGTCATCAAAAAATGTGTCCTCCTCGGTAACCACCTCGTACGACTCCAGCATTGAGTTATCACACGTGGCGGCGAGGTCACCGACCTCCGTCCTCTGCTCATTCCCTCCATCCGCCGTCACCGCTGCGGCTTGAACAACAACTCCAAGAAGTCGGTGGCAGCAGCGGTACCCCCTCCACCTCCCCCCAGTGCGGTGGTGGCATCGGAGACCGACGTCCATGGCTGCCCGTTCTCCAACTACGAGACCTCCTTCCCCTACGACGAGCTCCCGTCCATCTAAACTGACTTCGACCTCTTGGCTCATCAAATCTATTAGATGCTCTACTACCTGAAATTGAAATAATATTTTTTGTCATGTGTAGTACACTTAAAAAAAAAAGAAATATTATCATGTGTACTGTACGCATAAACCCTCTTCATCGTCGAGCAGCAGGCCACTACCACCACAACGCCCGACCACCTTCTTCGTCGGCCCCCTCCATTTATTTCTCACCGACGCAAACCCTAGGGTGCTTCAACACTAGTCCAGGAGGTGGGATCGTCACGCCGATGTGCCCGAAGCCCAACAAGGGAGGCAAAGATTCCCAGTCATCGGTCGAAGAGCCCATGCACGAATTTTGTCTCCTTTCCGTTGCCATATTCGTCCTCGTCGCTTGTCTGGGCCCAAAGGATCGGGAGGTGCTGGCTCATCACCCTGCCCATGAAGCTTGCAAGAAGGCTACCATGAAGGTTTTGCTCTAGGAACAGCCGCCTGCGCGGGCGTGAGGCGGCAGCGGGGTTCCATGTTTCATATTTATCTAGTTCAGTAGATAGATTAGATGCTCTACTATCTGAATTTGAAAAAATATGTAGTATCATGTGTACTACATGCAAAAAAAGAAATATTATCAAGTGTACTATATGCATAAACCATCTACGTCCGTCGAGCAGAACACCAACAACCCCATAGTGCCCCACCACCTTCTTCGCCGGTCCTCTCCGTTTCCTGCTCATCGTCGCAAACCCTAGGGCGCATCAACCATACGCCAGGAGGCCGGGTCGCCAAGAAGACGATGTACCCGAATCCTCACAACTGTGGCAAGATCCACCTGTCGCCGGTCAATAACTCCTGCACGAAGTTCCATCTGCTTCCCACTGCCATCTTTGTTCTCGTCGTTGGTCTGGGCCCGACGACCATCAAATTGTGCGGCTCTGACGCCACCATCAACTTAGGGCTGTCCCCAGCCTCCAATCGCGTCATCAAAGAAAATGTCCTCCTCTGCGACCACCTCATACGACTCTAGCAGCGAGTCGTCCCACATGGTGACAAGGTTGTTAGGAAATCAGCGGAAAGCTACTCTAGCAACTCTACCGCATCACCCAGGAAACATGCGAGTACAGCGGTCATGGATCGTTACCACTAGATGCGCAGCGCAACGGAACGTTGATGCGCGTCGGTGTAAGGGAAGTAGACGATCTCGTTCGTCTTCTCCTCGTCCTCGTCACAGCAGCAGGTAGACGATCACGATCGTCGTAGCCAATCAGCGCAGCAGTAGCAGCAACGCCTCCACGGAGTCCACACGTACGGAGAGGAACGCCGTGCACCGGTGTGCTAGCACCGCGTGCGCGGTAAGGGTCTCGGCGTGAGGCCTGCGAGGGGTGGCGGCTAGGGCTGTCACGTGGTGGGATGATTAGCCCCTAACCCTACCTCTCATATTTATAGGCGTACTAATAGGCTTTTAGGTCGCAGGCCCATTAGTACCCTAATTGCTTATGGATCAAATATCCAATAGGCCTGAACCCGAATTGTTATGATTGCCTCTTGGGCACATCACCAACAATCTCCCACTTGCACTAGAGACAATCATCTAGCCAAGATTTTCGATATTCCAACTCCTTAAGTGTGTGACCCGTTAGGTTCATGAGCAGTCGGTTGTGAATGGAAACCATTTCCAACCACAAGTTAGTAGAGGTACCTAGCAGGACATACTGACTCCCGACTGTACATAAAGATCATATCGGCCGAACCTAGATACATTCAACATGCTAATCCCTTTGCCTCACGATACCAGTCAAGCTCAAGGCGAGATGCGTGCCATCCTTGTGATAGCTCGACCATTCACTCGATCAAATAGTGGATTCATTCCGTGACTAACTTTTAGTCACTGTGATTAACCTTTAATCACCTTGGCATGACCATGCACTTTCAAATCCAACTATCTCGAGGGGCCCATAGATATCTCTCCTGTTATTTAGGAGGGGCAAATCCCATCTTGATCCGCGCACATCACATTCTATGTTTCATTATATACCCGAAGACTACTTTTATGACTACCCAGTTACGGAGTAGCGTTTGGTAGTCTCAAAGTACACAACTATGCATAGTGAGAAACAATGGCGATCTCAGGTCTAAGGATCTAGCAGGTGTATCACTCAAGACCAACTGATGGCACATATGGAAATAACAATCCCAGCAGTGTCTTGGAGTGGGTCAATCCAACACCATGTTCACTAACATGTGTTCACATTATTAATTTGATATCTCTATATCTATGATCCGTGAAACGTGATCATCAATTAATACATGTGCTAGTCTGTATGCAATCATTATCTCATATAATGATATAGACTAGGGATCATCTAGAGTAACATTACTTTTAACAAAGAGTTTCACGAACAAGTCACATACTTGATGATCAATGTAGATAATGATTACTCATATAACAATTTATTTAATAGTACATAAACATAGCTGTGACACAAGTCTCCCACTACACATTATGATCACTGATGTAAGTATCTAATACCCATAGATCTCGTGTGTGCCTCATGCTTTGATTGTGAAAGAGGCTTTGTCAACGGATCTGCAATATTCAAATCCGTGTGCACCTTGCATATCTTCACATCACCTCGGTCGATGATCTCTCGAATGAGGTGATAGCGTCGTAGTATGTCTTTGGATCGTTTGTGTGATCTAGGCTCCTTTGCCTGTGCGATGGCTCCACTATTGTCACAGTAGAGATCCACAGGACTGGACGCGCTAGGAACAACACCCAACTCAGAAACAAATTTTCTGATCCAAACAGCCTCCTTTGCAGCTTCAGAAGCTGCAATATACTCCGCCTCTGTGGTTGAATCTGCTACTGTATCTTGCTTGGAACTTTTCCAGCTCACTGCCCCTCCATTGAGGCAGAATACAAAACCGGATTGCGATCTAGAATCATCCTTATCAGTTTGGAAGCTGGCATCAGTGTAACCTTTTACAACCAGCTCTTCTTCACCTCCAAACACTAAGAATGCATCCTTAGTTCTTCTTAAGTACTTAAGGATGTTTTTGACAACGGTCCAATGAGCCTCACCAAAATCTGATTGATATCTACTCGTGATACTTAGAGCATAAGATACATCTGGGCGTGTACATAGCATGGCATACATGATGGATCCAATAGCCGAAGCATAAGGAATCGCTCTCATCCTCTTTTGCTCATCAGGTGTCGAAGGACACTGACTCTTGCTTAGAGTAATGCCATGTGACATTGGCAAGAAACCTTTCTTGGAATCTTGCATATTGAACCGATTCAATATCTTGTCAATATATGTATCTTGACTTAATCCAATTAGCCTTTTAGATCTATCTCTATAGATCTTTATGCCCAAAATATACGTTGCCTCTCCTAAATCCTTCATTGAGAAACTTTTTCTTAATGAGGATTTAACATCATCAAGCATTGAAATGTCATTTCCGATCAATAATATGTCATCTACATATAGGACCAGAAATACATGTGTGCTCCCACTAAACTTCTTGTAAATACAAGGTTCTTCTACGTTCTTGATGAAACCAAACCCTTTGATTACTTCATCAAAACGCAGATTCCAACTCCGAGATGCTTGCTTCAGTCCATAGATGGACTTTTGAAGCTTGCATATTTTACTAGCATTTTTAGGATCGACAAAACCCTCAGGTTGTGTCATGTACACATCCTCAGTCAGACTTCCATTAAGAAAGGCTGTTTTGACATCCATTTGCCATATTTCATAATCAAAATATGCAGCAATTGCTAGAAGAATCCGAACAGACTTAAGCATTGCAACGGGTGAGAAAGTTTCATCATAATCAACACCTTGAATTTGTTTGAAACCTTTCGCTACCAATCGCGCTTTATAGATGTGAACATTTCCATCCATATCAGTCTTTTTCTTGAACATCCATCTACAATCGATAGGTCTCACACCTTCGATTGGATCAACCAAGTTCCAAACTTGATTTTCATGCATGGATTCAATTTCAGATTTCATGGCTCCAAGCCACTTCTCAGAGTCGGGTCCCATCATTGCTTCAGTATAGGTCGTGGGCTCATTATTGTCTAACAATACCATGTTATGCTGCTCCGTGGTTAGAAGCGTTAACTTTTCAGTTGCACGACGTACCCTCGTAGACCTTCGTGGGGCTGGTGTTTCATCAACTGGTTGCACAACATCTTGTACATCCTGTATAGGATCGGTGGGTGTTGAAACATTTTCAGGTATTTCTTGAATTTCTTCAAGATGCACCTTGCTCCCACTAACTCCTTTTGAGAGAAACTCTTTCTCCAAGAAGACACCATTGCGAGCGGTAAACACTTTACCCTCTGCTTTATTATAAAAATAATACCCTTTGGTTTCCCTAGGATATCCCACAAAGAAGCATTTGTCTGATTTTGGAGTGAGTTTGTCTGACGTCAAACGTTTGACATAAACATCACATCCCCAAACTTTGAGGAAAGACAATCCGGGACGTTTCCCGGTCCACATCTCATATGGTGTCTTCTCAACAGACTTAGTTGGGACTCTGTTTAGTGTAAACGTAGCAGTTTCAAGAGCATAACCCCAAAAGGATAGTGGAAGATTTGCTTGGCTCATCATCGACCTAACCATGTCCAACAAGGTTCGGTTCCTCCGCTCGGACACCCCATTCCATTGAGGCGTTCCAGGTGGAGTCAATTGTGGAACAATTCCACATTGTTTCAAATGATCATAAAATTCATGGCTCAAATATTCACCCCCACGATCAGATCGTAGAAATTTGATTGTCTTGCCCAATTGATTTTGTACTTCATTCTGAAATTCTTTGAACTTTTCAAAGGATTCAGACTTGTGCCTCATTAGGTAGACATAACCATATCTACTAAAGTCATCGGTAAATGTGATGAAGTACTGAAAACCACCTCTGGCAATTGAACTCATTGGTCCACATACATCTGTGTGTATAAGTCCCAACAAGTCAGTCGCCCTCTCACTTTGACCAGTGAAGGGTGCTTTGGTCATCTTTCCAAACAAACAAGATTCGCATGTGTCAAGTGATTCAAAATCAAATGAGCTTAGTAAACCATCTTTATGGAGTTTTTCAATGCGTTTCTCATTTATATGACCTAAGCGACAATGCCAAATAAAAGTGGGACTTAGATCATTATGACGAGCCCTTTTGGTATTAATGTTACAAACAGTTTTATCCTCAAGATCAAGAACATATAATCCATTCACCAATGGACATTGAGCATAGAAAATATTATTGTAATAAATAGAACAACATTTGTTCTTTATTACAATCTCATAACCATCAACTTCTTCTAAACACGAAGAAGAGATAATATTCTTGCTCAAAGTAGGAATGCAATAACAATTATTCAATTCCAAAACTAATCCTGAGGGTAATGACAAGTGGTAAGTTCCGACAGCTATGACCGCAACCTTTGCTCCATTGCCAACACGAACATCCAACTCGCCTTTTGCAAATCTTCTAGTCTCACTTAGACCCTGCAATGATTTGCAAGTGTGAATCATCGATCCGGTATCAAATACCCATGATTCACTAGAAGATAATGCAATGTTAATTTCTATAACATTTATACCTGAAGTGGAAGTCTCACTTCCCTTCTTCTTCTTCATATCCTCCAAGTACTTCTTGCAGTTCCTAGACCAGTGTCCCTTACCATGACAGTGAAAGCATTCATCATCAGGAGAAGGGCCAGATTTGCCCTTTGGCTTAGACTTTGAGCTTGAGGGCTCATCGGGAACCTTTCCCTTGCCTTTGCCTTTAGGATGCGTCACACGCTTCCTCTTTTTATTCTCCTTTTGTACCATCATCACATGATTGGCATTTTTCTTAATGCTTTCTTCGGCTGTTTTAAGCATCCCATGCAATTCAGCCAAAGTTTTCTCCATGCCATTCATTTGAAAATTCAATATGAATGGCTCGTAGCTCGGTGGGAGCGACTGGAGAACAACGTCAATAGCCAGATCATCCTTGAGTTCAGAACCAAGTTTGCCCAAAGTTTCAATGTAACCAATCATCTTGATTACATGAGGGCTGACCGGGCTACCCTCCGCCAGCTTGCATGAGAACAAGGACTTTGAGATATTGTATCTTTCAGCTCTTGCTTGATTCTCAAACATTCCACGCAGTCCCTCAATCATAGAATAAGCATCTGTATGCTCATACTGTTTTTGTAGATCAGGGGACATAGTGGCAAGCATGAGGCAGCTTACATTAAGCGCATCATCGCAGTGCTTCGTATAAGCTCTACGTGCTGCATTAGTTGCATCAGCTGGGAGGTCATCAGGGTAAGGCTGCAGAAGAACGTACTCGGTTTTCTCTTGCCTGAGAACGATTCTCAGGTTGCGGTACCAATCGATAAAGTTAGCTCCATGGAGCTTTTCCTTTTCAAGCACAGATCGCAAATTGAAACCGGAATTGTTACTAGCAGACATGATCTACAATAGAAAATAAATATGCAAGGTTTAGCACTATGTTA
Organism: Tuctoria greenei; assembly: GCA_036927565.1. Classification (NCBI taxonomy): domain Eukaryota; kingdom Viridiplantae; phylum Streptophyta; class Magnoliopsida; order Poales; family Poaceae; genus Tuctoria; species Tuctoria greenei. The sequence goes on along the minus strand of JAYESD010000002.1, from coordinate 65,542,941 downwards.
TGTACCAATCTTCTATTAACAGTTTAATAAAAGATATTACCACTATATTATCATCGTCTTCCCTCTAACGATATATAGTGGTTCAAGATCCATATTCACTAATTCCTAGTGAGCTTTGGCTTCACGGCTAGGAAAATAGTGACATAGGTAAACAACAATTGTTAATCATATCCCTATATGACTCTTGTTTGTTGGGTGACATCCAATGCCCCGGCTCCCAACTCTATGCCATAAAGCCCAAAACCGTTTTGATAGCTTTGTTGAGTAAACCAACACTATGCATGTGAATGTCCAACATTCACCCTATGAATTATGATAGATGATGGTACTTTGCTTTGGCAAACCTACCACACAACAATCAAAATAACATAGGTGCAGCTATTGGTAAATGGCATCAAATGCTCAACTTTTGTGAGGGAAGCTATTCTATCATGACAAAACATCCACCATATGAAGAGCATGAAAAGAAAGTAATAAGCATCACAGGCATATGATAATATCACATTGTGAATAGTATGGCCTTTAGAATCATAATGGTCTCCATCGCCATGGTTCCATTAAGATCTGAGCTGTCATGCTTCCCTTCTTGTGGTGATCTCCATCTCCACCATGCTTGAGGACATCTCCATGATAATAAAAGAAGCTAATACAATTAATAGGCCCTCTTTGGCAGAGCTTCACGAAGCTGATTCTCAGGCAGAATCAGGGAAGCTGTGCCAAACACTGTTTTTCAGAAGAAGTGATTCTTGACTAATTCTGTGAAGTGATTCTCTGAAATAAACTAAGGGGCTGGAAGCTGAAAAAAGTAGCTTCTCCTGATTCTGTGAAGTGATTCTCTGTCCTGATTCTAAGAGTTTAATCTATAAAATCATAGAGAATCATTTTCAGCCACAGAATCACTTCACCAGAGAGTCAGAAGTGAATCAAGAGAATCAGCTTTGTGGAGCTGTGCCAAAGGAGGCCATAGCTACCAAATAAATTACAAGAGAGATCAAGCATCACAGGTCGACACGCAGGTCGTTATACAATTATGTGACAACCTCAACCCGGTTGTGTTAATTTTGCAGCACGCAGGCCGCACGAATATTACACACAGATTATCACATCACATTAGGCCATACCATTCACATCATTCCCTGCAAAAACGAGTTAAGCGTAGAACGGTTTCTAGCGCAAAACGATATTATGTAATCGCTATAGCAGACAGCAAAACGGCGGTCCCGCTAGCCGGTTAGCGGGCGGGGGGTCGAGGGGGGAGCCGCCCCCGCGGGTTTCAGGGCAGCGCCCTGAACACCAAACGGAATTACATAGATCACATCTATGAAATCACTATGAAAATCTCATCGGATTGATCAAATCACCCCGAATCCGAGACATTCAGAATGTCTTAAATTTTCAATGTGATCGGTTATTCATGAGTAGATCGCGACTCATGACCGTGGTCTGTTGGCTCAATCTGTTAGCTATGTACGCGATTAGTCCCGATGGTGATTCCAGCCGGTAGGGACAGGTTGCGCACACAGCAGAGAAGGAGCACGAACTGACCCTTTAGTCATATACGATCGCAATCTACTCTAACCAATTCCAAACCCCAAAAACCGTGCGAAAAATTCATCGTATGAACATGTCTGCAGTAGATCCAGACCAAAAACTATGCAAGTCGGCTCTGATACCACTGTTAGGAAATCAGCGGAAAGCTACTCTAGCAACTCTACCGCATCACCCAGGAAACATGCGAGTACAGCGGTCATGGATCGTTACCACTAGATGCGCAGCGCAGCGGAACGTTGATGCGCGTCGGTGTAAGGGAAGTAGACGATCTCGTTCGTCTTCTCCTCGTCCTCGTCACAGCAGCAGATAGACGATCACGATCGTCGTAGCCGATCAGCGCAGCAGTAGCAGCAACGCCTCCACGGAGTCCACACGTACGGAGAGGAACGCCGTGCACCGGTGTGCTAGCACCGCGTGCGCGGTAAGGGTCTCGGCGTGAGGCCTGCGAGGGGTGGCGGCTAGGGCTGTCACGTGGTGGAATGATTAGCCCCTAACCCTACCTCTCATATTTATAGGCGTACTAATAGGCTTTTAGGTCGCAGGCCCATTAGTACCCTAATTGCTTATGGATCAAATATCCAATAGGCCTGAACCCGAATTGTTATGATTGCCTCTTGGGCACATCACCAACAAAGGTCCCCGACCTCTGTCCTCCACTCATTCCCTCCGTCCGTCACGGCCGAGAATGGCACCTCCTTGAACAACAACTCCAAGAAGCCGGCAGCAGCGGTGGCACCTCCTTCACCTCGCCGCAGCGGTGGCGGCACTGGAGACCGATGTCCTTGGTTGCCCGTTCTCCGACTACGGGACCTCCTTTCTCAACGACGAGTTCCTGCTCATCCACACCGACTTCCACTTCCTGGGCGACATCCCAAGTCCTCATTGGACTTTCTGGCAGAGCCCCCCGAGGAGCCCCCGCTAGACCTTCTAGCTGAGCTCCCCTTGGAGCCCGTGTTGCTGCCTGTAAACCTCCTCGGCGATGATGAGCGGCAACAAGTGTCTTTGCCAGCCAAGGGACAGCAGTGCAAGTGGATGACGACTTCTTCGAAGATATCACTGACCTGTTCCTCATCGATCTGCTGCCTGTCGTGTAGATGCGCCACCAGCTGTGAACACACTGTAGATTAGATTGCGTCTAATTCTGGTAGTGTGGTCGTCGTCGGCTGGTACTGTGCTCTAGAGTGTGGTCGGCTATTCCAGATTTGCTCGACGCCGGCTACAGTACCTAACAATCAATGAATGTGTTTCTTGGTGACAGCTTAGGTATGTTTGCTGCTGAATCGCCGGCAGAACGTGTGAGGCGGAGTCGATCGAATGGACAGCGGAATATGGTTTGCATCCAGGTGGGGATGCACGCGAAAAAATGTTGCAGAAATCTTTTTCTCCTTTTGAGACATACCCAACACACGCGCGCACACACCTACAAATAAACCTGACCAGTGTGTGCACGGGTGTGTGTAAGTAGGCGTTATTTGGGTGTGCCTCCCCAAGTCCCCAGCGTCCCAGGTCGTGGAAGTGGTTCAAGCACCCGCCTCCCCACTGCATGCCACCCTTCCTGCGGCATCCCAGGCCATCGATGTGGCTCAAGCACCGGCGTCCCCACTTCCACCCACCTCCCCTCCTCTGCTACTACTGAAGGTTCCTGATGCCACAAAAAAATTAATTGAAGAAGAATAAAGAAGAACTGAAGAATCATGATTTCCGGTAGATCGACACATCCCTCTTGGTTTATGTTAGAACGATGTTGTTGCAACCAAGAATCAAAGGTAATCTCGAAGAATTGAAGAAAATAAAATCAAATTGAAGAATAATAAAGAAGAACCGAAGAATCAAAGCTTGGTTTCTGGTAAATCGACATGTCTTGTTTGGTTTCCGATAGGTCGACATGGTATTGCCCTCCTACTTGATTTTGACCATGGAAAGGAGCTCACCTGACTGGATCTCCTTGTAGGAGAAGGCCACCTAGCCCTCCACTTGTTCAGTCGATGGATTAGATGCTCTATCAGAATTTGAAACAATATTTAGTATCATGTGTGCTACACGCAAAAAAAAGAAATATTATCAGATGTACTCCCTCCGTACCGAAAAGCTTGTCGCTTTGTAGTTCATTTTTGAACTACAAAACGACAAACTTTTCGGAACGGAGGAAGTACTATACACATAAATCATCTGCTCCGTCGAGCAGCAGACCAACATCCCCACAACGCCCCACCACCTTCTTCGTCGGCCCCCTCCATTTCCCGCTCATCGCCGCAAACCCTAGGGTACATCAACCCTAGGCCAGGAGGTCAGATCGCTATGAAGACGATGTGCCCGAAGCCTGACAAGGGTGGCAAGACGACCATCAAGTTGTGCGGCTCCGACGCCACCATCAACTTCGGGCTGTCCCCCAGCCTTCGGCCGCATCGTCAAAGAGCATGTCCTCCTTTGCGGCCACCTCGTACGACTCTAGCGGCAGCGAGTCGTCCCACATGGCGGCAAGGTCCCGACCTCCGTCCTCCACTCGTTCCCTTCGTTCATCGGGCCGAAGATGATAGCTGCTTGAACAACAACTCCAAGAAGCCGAGGCGGCAGCTGGGGCACCTCTCCACCTCCCCACGGCGGCGGCAGCGGCACCAGAGACCGACGTCCTTGATTGCCTGTTCTTCGACTACGGGACCTTCTTTCCCGACGACAAGTTCCCGCTCATCCACACCGACCTCCTGGGCAACATCCCAGAGTCCCTGTTGGACTTTCTGGCAGAGCTCGCCGAGGAGCCCCCGACCGCTAGACCTTCAGGCTGAACTCCCCTTGGAGCCCGTGTCACTGCCCGCAATCCTCCCCGCCGGGGATGATGAGCGGCAACAAGTGTCTTTGCCAGCCAAGGGACAACAGCAAGTGGATTTCGAAGATATCGCCGACCTGTTCCTCATCCATCTGCTGCCCATGGTGTAGATGCGCCACCGGCTGTGAACACACCACAGTTTAGCTTGCGTCTAATTCTCGTAGCGTGGTCGTCGCCAGCTGGTACACCGTGCTCTAGAATGTGGTCGGCTGTTCCAGATTTGCTCGGCGCCGGCCACCGTACCCAACAATCAATAAATGTGTTTCTTGCGACAGCCTGAGTGTGTTTTTTTTTCTAGACATTTTTCTCATATTGAGACATACCCAACACACGCGCACACGCGCCTACAAATAGACCTGACAGTGTGTGTGGGCGTGTGTCAGTAGGCGTGTCTTGGTTGTGCGGCGCCGGCGTGTGCCTCCCCAAGTCCCCGGCGTCCCAGGTCGGAAGTGGTTCAAGCACCCGCCTCCCCACTGCCACCCTCCCCGGCATCCCAGGCCGTCGAGATGTGGTTCAAGCACCCGCGTCCCGGCCCACTGTCACCCGCCTCCCCTCCTCCGCCACTGCCCTCCCAAGCTCCTACGATGGTGGAGCAGGGCCCCCTCTGCCCTACACCTACACCCCTGCTGCAGGCAGATAACCACCGGTGAGCGGTGACGCGTTTCTTAGAGCAAGCACAGTGAAGTCCAGTCAGCTGGCTACATGAAAATCCCAGAGGTGGAGGAGCGAGAAAACCAGACAGAGGTTGAGACGGGCGTCTCACGAGTCGCTCGGCTGAACCGCGGAAGCGGCGCAAACCAGTACACTAGCTTCCTGAGATTTCGAGATTAGTAATATACAAACTGTACCTTCAGGATTCTACTCTTGATCACTTGAGAACGGGCCTCACAATGCATATATACATCTTGAGCACCACGCAGACCGCCCTAGGCTTTGGTTCAAAACATTTCAGTTCCAGATCATAGAAACAACAATAGTACACAATGCAAACAAAATGGTATGATACTACTAATGGTTTCGGTGGCTCAGGTAGTGATGCTATCAAATACATTCTTTGTAACGTAGATCAATCAATACTATGGTAAATTTTCAGATCCTTTAAGTAAAGAAGATACTTGAAAAAAATAAATTGTTTCTTAAAAGCTGTATGTGTCAATTGTATCACTTGAAGATGTAGTTTTCTTTCTCTTTGTTCTTTTACTTTTTTGTCTTTATCAAAAGCAACCTGAATGCTCTTGACTATTTTGAACACGAATTTTCTACTCTAAAATTTTCACGCAACAACCTGCTCGTTTGACGCAGCCTGGAGCAACGAACTCCAACGACACACACACATCGTGCATGTACTCTACGTCGTCTTGCATGACCCGCATGCTTTGCAGGACGTGGTCAGACACACTTGCTTCCGTCATCCTGCATGCTGAATACGCCAGGGTCCCCTACTACTACTGGCATCTCACACACCTACTAAGGAAATCCAATTTTCTGTATCCGATTTGCACCTCCACCCTTGTGCATCTCGGCGCCGATTCATGATACCGGGCAACAGCACCGATCTCAAAGCACACGATCGAATCCTCCGTGTGCCACATGCGGGTGTGGCTCAGCACCTTTGAGGAGGCCACCAAGGTCTACGACTCGGCGGCCATCAAGCTGCGCAGCTCCCATGCCAACACCAACTTCGGACGACCCAACCGTGTCATCAAAGAGCCACCTCGTATGACTCCAGCATTGAGTTGTCCCACGTGGCGGCGAAGTCACCGACCTCTGTCCTCTGCTCATTCCCTCTGTTCGCTGTCGCATCCGCGGCTTGAACAACTCCAAGAAGCCGGTAGCAGCGGCAGCACCTCCTCCACCTCCTCCCTCCACTGTGGCGGCCGCATCGGAGACCGGTGTCCTTGCTGCCCGTTCTCCGACTACCAGACCTCCTTTCCCTACGACGAGCTTCCGCCCATCTAAACTGACTTTGACCTCCTGGCTCATCAAATATATTAGATGTTCTACTATCTGAATTTGAAATAATATATTTTATCATGTGTGAAGTACACTCAAAAAAAAATATTATCATGTGTATTGTACGCATAAACCCTCTTCATCGTCGAGCAGCGGACCACCACCACCACAACGTCCCACCTTCTTCGTCGGCCCACTCCGTTTATTTCTCGCTGATGCAAACCCTAGGGTGCTTCAACACTAGTCTAGGAGGCAAAATCGCCAAGACGATGTTGGTTCCACGTTGGTAGACACGAGCAATCTCGACAAAATATCTGAAGAACAAAGAACAGAACGTCTGGAACAAAACAAAGCAGCACACATATTTTTCTTTTCTTCTGAAGGAATAGATTCCTGGTTTATTCAATCTCCTATTTATAGATTTACGAAAGACCTCACGTCCAACTCGGTTCAGTAATTGAACCCAACACGACGCACCCCGATTACAGACTTGTATTCGGTTTAGGCTTCTAACTAAACTTTCCTAACAACCATTATAACAGACTCCGACTCATATTCCTCTGTACGACAAGCTTATGTAACAATCACCTCCTTAAGCTTGTTGTATCCAATCTCTTCTGTTCACATCTTGAATTCCAATCTTGTAACACATTTCTTTGAACTTGGTGCGGCATAGTGGTTTTGTTAAGTCATCAGCCAATTGTTCATTTGTGCAAACATGTCTCACCTTTATCCTTCCTGCATCTACACATTCCCGAATATAATGAAAACGAGTTTCTATATGCTTGCTTTGGTCATGTAGTACCGGATTTTTACATAATGATATAGCAGATTGATTGTCAATTTGAATCAATATTGGTTCTTCAGTTTTTCTTCCCAACGGGTCACTTAACAGTCTTTCCAGCCATATCCCTTGACATGCTGCTGCACAAGCTGCTATATATTCAGGCTCACAAGACGAGAGTGCCACAATCTTTTGTTTCTGAGAATTCCAACTGATTGGATTTGACCCCAAATAGAAAATCATACCCGAAGTGCTTTTTCTATCATCAGGATCACCTGCATGGTCACTGTCTGAAAAACCAAGTATTTTTATTCCTTCCTTACTTGGTCTGTATGTAATCCCATGATTTAAAGTTCCTTTAATGTACCTTAGTACCTGTTTTACCGCTGCAAAATGTTCTGATGTGGGTTTTTCCATATATCTACTTATTATTCCAATAGAATAGGCTATATCTGCCCTTGTGTGTATGAGATACCTCAGACTGCCAACCAAGCTGCGATATTGAGTACTGTCAATGCTTGGAGCTGTACTTTCTTTCTTCAGTTTCTTCTTTGGATCCATTGGAATCACAGCAGAGTTACAATCCTTCATCCCACATTTTTCAAGTACTTTCTCTGCATAAGCTCTCTGGTTCAGAGATATAAAACTTGAATCTTGTTTTACTTCAATGCCGAGATAATAGCTTAGTAGTCCCAAATCACTCATATCAAATAGCTTTTTCATATGAGCTTTGAAAACATTGACATCTTCATCACTGCTACCAGTAATTATTAAATCATCGACATATACTCCAACCAAGAGTATTTTGCCTTGGTAGTTCCTTTTGTAAACTGCATGCTCTAAGATGGACCTCTTAAAACCAAGCTCATTCAGAGATTTATCAAGCTTCGAATTCCAAGCTCTAGGGGCTTGTCTAAGTCCATATAAGGCTTTATGGAGTCTCATTACTTTGTGCTCTTCTCCAATTTTTTCAAAACCTGGTGCTTGTGAAACATACACCTCTTCAATGAGATCTCCGTTTAGAAATGCAGATTTTACATCCATGTGATGTATCTTCCATCCTTCTTGTGCTGCTAGTGCTATTAGTAATCTTATAGTTTCAATTCGTGCCACATGTGCAAAGACTTCATCAAAATCAATACCTTGTCGTTGAACATAGCCCTTAGCAACCAATCTTGCTTTTTGTTTCACCACATGTCCTTTGCTGTCTCTTTTTAGTTTGAATACCCACTTCAAACCAACTGCTTTATGTCCTGGTGGTAATGTTGTCATTGACCAAGTTTTATTTTCATGTATAGAAGAAATTTCTTCTTCCATGGCTTGTCTCCAACTTGGTACTGCATTGGCCTCTTGGAAATTTACAGGTTCTTCCATCCCAAGCAACTAGAGTCCTGAATACGTAATATTTTTATGTGCAGTCTCCTGATAGATTGAAGGTACTGATCTAAAACGTAAAGGTTGATTAGGAGAAAAGTCTCCTTCTGAAATTTCCCCTTCTTGATCATCTTGTGAAAAAATCCATTTCCACTTTCACCATTTTCAATGGGAATATCTTGATTCTAGACTTCTATTTCAGGTAGCTCTTGTTCTTCTCTTTGTATTTCAATTTCTTTGTCAGTCAAGTCATCATACTGAACAGTGAGTGGTTCATCTTCTAGACTTGTTTCTGAATCATCCATATTCCAGGGCCATGCCTTGTCCTCTTCAAATATCACATCTCTTGAGACATGAATTCTTTTAGCAACTGGATCATACATACGATATGCATTTGAATGAATATCAGTTTCATATCGTAGAAAGATCATTTTTGAGCTTCTATCTTCCAGTTTGGAGAGATGAGGTGTGTTTCTTTTTACATGGCCAACACAACCAAAAACCTTGAAGTGTCCAACCGAAGGTTTTCTTCCATACAAAGCTTCATAGGGTGTCATGTTCAAAACACTCTTTGTAGGTGCTCGATCTAAAATGTAGACTGCCATAGTAACTGCTTCTCTCCAAAATTTATTTGGCATGTTTTTTCCTTTTAGCAGACTTCGAGCCATCTCAACCACAGTTTGGTTCCTTCTTTCAACTACTCCATTTTTTGTGGAGTATATGGAGCTGTCAAAAATCTTCTGATCTTTTGTTCTCTGCAATAAGTACTGAACTCTTCAAAGGTAAACTCACCTCCCCGATCTGTCCTGAGTGAGCCTATATGCAGAGATACCTCTTGCTCCATAGATCCTTTCAATCTTATGAAAGCCTGAAGTGCCTCATCTTTTCTTCTTAACAAAGTGATCCACATAAATCTTGATAGATCATCAACCAGAAGTAAGAAGAACTTCTTGCCTGCATGAGTTTCAGGAGATATTGCCCCACATAGATCATCATGGATTAGTTCAAGAGGTTTTTAGCACGATAGCTAGTCATTGCAGGAAATGGTTTTCTATGTTGTTTACCAATCAAACAGCCATCACAAATTCGATCTACGTGTCTTATTCTTTGTATTTCTTTTACCATTTCTCTGTCAGACAACCTTTTTAATGCATGAAAATTGATATGACCATATCTTGCATGCCATAACCACTCCTTTTCAGAAGATTTTGCTAACCAACATTCAGGTTTTGTGTCTTTCACATTCAAAATGTAAAGCCGACTTTTGATTGACTTACTTCGGCAATTATCCTTCTCCTTCTATCTTGGAGAATGATGACACCACCTTCAACAACAGTTCTGCAACCATTTTCATCAAGCTTCCCTATGCTTATAATGTTGGCTTTTAAATGTGGAATATAATATACTCCTGTGAGTATACGGTGTTCCCCATTTTGGCACTCAAGAAGAACTGACCCCTTTCCACATATTCTCACTGTTGATCCATCTCCAAACTTTACCAATCCTTCAAAATTGGTATCTAGGTCAGTAAATTTTTCTTTTCTTCCTGTCATATGATTGCTAGCACCTGTGTCAAGGTACCATGATAATCTTTCCTAATTGAGTTGAGTGGGAACGATTCTTCTTTCATTTAACATGATTTTCATTTCTGTCTTGGATGGTTTCTGAACTGTGTTGCACATTTTCATCATCAGAAGTTGAGACCCTTCATCTTCACTTCCTTTTGACTGAATTCCTTTAGCCTTGAACCTTCTATCAGGCTTCCTGCATTTTTCTGCAAAATGACCTTTCTGATTACAATTAAAACATTTTACTTTCGATAGATCAAACCCAGCTGGTCTTCTTTCATCAACAAACCGTTCAAAGTTGTTCTTGACACCTCCATAGGTATGTCCCTTACCTTTGCCTTTCTGCCCTTCATTTTTCTTAGTGCCTTCAAATTTCTTCTTCTCCTTTGCTATCCTGGCTTCCATATCAGAATGAGAGTACAAAAGTTTTTCTCCATTTTCCTTAGAATCTTTCCTCCCTCTCTGCTTTTCTTCATGTGTCCTTAGCCTTCCAATTTCTTTAGGTACTGTCATTTTGGTAATGTCAGTAAACTGTTCTATAGTACCAATGATTTCTGAAAATTTATCAGTGACTGAAGAGAACAGCTTCTCGACAGTTTCAATGTCCGTCATTGAACCTCCAAGAGACCTGATTTCACTCACAAGATTCGTGAGTCCTACTGAATATTCAGCAATTGATTCAGACTGTGACATCTCCAGTTTGTTAAGCTATCTCTTTAGCACTTGTGCACAAGCTCGCTTAACCTTATCTTCTCCTACTCTCATTTCTCTAATGGCATCCCATGCTTCTTTTGCAGTCTCATATTCAGCAAGAGTCATTACCATAGAATCAGGAACAGATTGTGAGAGTGCAGCCATGGCGCCTTCTTCGACTTCACTATCGACATCTTATTCTCTCTCAATGGCTTTCCAGACCCTGAGATTCTTTAGTATGAACTTCATCTTCATAGCCCACACCAGATAATGTGTGTCATTCAGCATGGGATACTGAATGGGCACCGAGCTGGATTCTGGCACCAGCAAGACAGCCTTGTTGGTTTCAGATCCAACCGTTCCTTTTCCTTTTTGTTTGTCCTCAACTCCGGCCATTGTTCTTGAGTTTCTGTCGACTTCCTAGTGCTCGATCTGGCTCTTATACCACTTGTTGGTTCCACGTTGGTAGACACGAGCAATCTCGACAAAATATCTGAAGAACAAAGAACAGAACGTCTGAAACAAAACAAAGCAGCACGCGTATTTTTCTTTTCTTCTGAAGGGATAGATCCCTGGTTTATTCAATCTCCTATTTATAGATTCACGAAAGACCTCACGTCCAACTCGGTTCAGTAATTGAACCCAACACGACACACCCCGATTACAGACTTGTATTCGGGTTAGACTTCTAACTAAACTTTCCTAACAACTGTTATAACAGACTCCGACTCATATTCCTCTGTACGACAAGGGATGCAAGATCCACAAGTCACCAGTCGAAGACCCCATGCACGCAACATTCCATCTCCTTCGCGTTGCCATATTCGTCCTCGTCGCTTGTCTGGGCTTGAAGGATCGGGAGGTACTGGCCTACCTTGTCACCCTGCCCGTGACGCTTGCAAAGGAAGCTGCCACGAAGGCTCTGCTCTAGGAACAGCCGCCCGTGCGGGCGTTAGGCGGAGGCGAGGTTCCATGTTTCATATTTACCTAGTCCAGCACACGGATTAAATGTTCTACTATATGAAACAATATTTAGTATCATGTGTACTACACGCAAAAAAAAGAAATATTACCAAGTGAACTATATGCCATAAACCATTTGCGTCTGTCGAGCAGCAGACCAACAAACCCACAACGCCTCACCAACCTTCTTCGTCGATTCCCTCTGTTTCTTGCTCATTCGCCGCAAACCCTAGGGCGCATCAACCCTAGGCCAGGAGGCCAGATCGCCATGAAGATTATGTGCCCAAAGCCCGACAAGGGTCGCAAGATCCACTCATCGCCGGTCAAAGACCCCTTCTGCATGGAGTTCCGTCTTCTTCCCACTGCCATCTTTGTCCTCGTTGTTGGTCTGGGCCCGCCGATCATCAAGTTGTGCGGCTCCGCCACCTCCATCAACTTTGGGCTGTACCCAGCCTCCGGCCACGTCATCAAAGAACATGTCCTCCTCTGCGACCACCTCGTACGACTCTAGCAGCGAGTCGTCCCACATGGCGACAGGGTCCTTGACCTCCGTCCTCCACTCAATCCCACCGTACCTAACAATCAATGAATGTGTTTCTTGGCGACAGCTTAGGTGTGTTTGCTGCTGAATCGCCGGCGGGACGCGCGAGGCGGAGTCGATCGAATGGCCAGCGGAATATGGTGTGCATCCAGGTGGAGATGCAAACGCACGGATGATGCATAAATTTTTTTCTCCTATTGAGACATACCCAACACACATGCATACACTCCTACAAATAAACCTGACCAGTGTGTGCATGGGTGTGTATCCGTAGGTGTGTGTTGGGTGTTCCTCCCCAAGTCCCCGACGTCCTAGGTTGTGGAAGTGGTTCAAGCACCCACCTCCCCACTGCATGCCACCCTTTCCGCGACATCCCAGTCCATCGATGTGGTTCAAGCACCTGCGTGCCCACTTCCACCCGCCTCCCCTCCTTCGCCACTGCTGCCCCAAGCTTTTTGGATGCCACAAAAAAATTAATTGAAGAAGAATAAAGAAGAACCGAAGAATCATGGTTTTTGCACTATAGGAAACGCGATCATTTGCGACGGTCGACCGTTGCAAATAGAGTTATTTGTGACAGCCGGCACCGAGCCGTCACAAATCTCTATAGCCGTCGCATATAGGTTGTTAATTTGCGACGGCCGGCCCGAAAGCCATTGCAAATGTACTGGCTGTCGCAAATATGGCTTATTTGCGACGACCCGTAAAAGAAGCCGTCACAAATACATTTAATTTCGACGGCCAACCCTAGGGACATCGCAATTAAAAAGATCGTCGTAAATTAAAGCGATATACTCCGGTCCTCTCTTGGCCCGACTCACTTCGTTCCAAGCCGTTGCCTAAGTGTCGCCGCCTGAGCTGAGAGCGCACGCCGCCGCCGTCGCCCGCTGTCGCCCGCCCACCGCTGCCGCCGCACGCCGCCCCCGTCTCCGCCTCCCATCGCTGCCTCTCAGGTAAACTCCTCCTCTCCCCTCCCTCGATGGTCGGCCCCCTCCCCTCCCTCCATGGTAGCCCCCCTTCCGTCCCCTCCATGGCCAACCCCCTCCCCTCCCCTCCCTCCATGGCCGAGCTCCCCCTCCCCTTCCTCCATGGTCAAGCTCCCCCTCCCCTTCCTCCATGGCCGACCCCCTCCCCTCCCTCCATGGCCGAGCTCCCCACCTCTATGGTCGAGCTCCCACCTCCCCATCCCTCCATGGCCGACCCCCCCCCCCCCCCCCCCCTCCATGGCCGACGCCCCCTCCCTCCATGGCTGAGCTCCCCACCTCCATGGCCGAGCTCCCCCCCTCCCCCTCCCTCAATGGCCGATCCCCCCCTCCTCCATGGCCAACCCCCCACCTCCCCTCCCTTTATGGCCGACCCCCCCTCCCCTCCCTTCATGGATTATGCAATTCAATTTTGCAATACAATTTTGCATTTCAATTATGCAATTCAATTTTGAATGCAATAGAATTGTTGATTATGCAATTGAATTTAGAAATTCAATTTAATTGTTGATTATGCAATACAAATTTGAATTATGTTAATTACATACTTATTAAATTGTTGATTATGAAATTAGATCTCAATTTTTAATTGTTAATATAATTACATGTTAATACTTGCATGCAATTGCCTTCTTTAATGCTTTTTTATATTTAATTGCTTATGTTTAGGTTCATGCTTAATTATGTTTATGTTTAGAATAAAATTATTTATGTTTAGATTTATGTTTATTAATTGATAAATTACAATTTAATAATTATTATGTTTTGAAATTGTATACGTTTAATTGAATTGCTTGCTGTTACTATATGTACAAAAATGGGATTCGGTTTGGCTTGACCCGACACAACCCATTTTTGGCCCGAAAAGGCCCATTTAGATGGAAGTTAAAGTATGCGTCTAAACAAACACGAAGACGAACGACAACGGAGCAGACGACAAGGACCCACGCGTGTGGATGGCGGACCTCGACAGACCCACTTCTCTGTCTCTCTCTCATTCTTTCCTCCTCTCTCATCTTGAAGAGCTGCAGACCCCCGCAAGCGGCGGACGCGGCGGTGGCCCAGGCGAGCGACATACACGACGGCTTTGAGATGGCACAGAAGCGAACAACAACGGTAACCATCACAAATAAAGTCTCGTAGCCATCATTGGCGACGGTAAACGTCGTTCGTCCATAAGATGTCGTTACTTATGACAAGCTCCCACACATGGACGGCGGGCCCTGACGGGTGGTTTTCTCCCGTTTATTCCTCGCCCCCCCCCCCCCCCAGCTTGAAGAACAGCAACATTTTTGGGGGGGTGCAGTGTAAAACAAGCGAGGTTATGCTGCCGAAATTTTGTTCGGATTCAGATTTTGTGTCTTGTTAGAAGCAGGATAAATTCTGCATACATTAACAATAATTTCTTTGGCTTTAAACTGCAGAGTCAAATATGAGTGAAGACCGCAATTGGATGTATACTGGATGGAAGGGCAAAACTGGTGCTCACTCGGATGATTGGTACATCAAATTAGATAAATTTTTGGGTCGAGCATTTTTGTTGTCAACGGATGATAAGGTGTGGTGCCCATGTAAGAAATGCCAGAACACCAAGTTTTTGAGCAGATTGGATCTTTCGTTTCACTTATGTCGAAACAGTTTCACGTCACATTATGAGGTGTGAACTTTCCACGACAAGACTAAATCTCGAGTCATAGTAGAAATGGATGAGGAAGATGATACAACGAGAGTTGATAGGATGGATGAGATGCTAGAAGCTCTGGAAGCAAAGGATCCTCTTATAAAGGAGGCAGACGAGTTCTTCGAGGAGCTCAAGAAATCACAACAGCCGTTGCATGAACACACGGATGTGATCGTCCTTGCTTTCTTGACCAGATTTATGACAACTAAGTCTAAGTATTTTTTTCCATCAACTACTATAATGATATCACGAAATTGATCTGTGATACTCTTCTACAACCTCACAAAGCACCTAAAGATATGTATCAGTTGAAGATTCGAATATCTGGTCTCGGTATGAACTATGAGAAAATCGATGTGTGCCCAGACAACTGCATGCTATTCTGGAAAGAGCACGCCAATGAGAACATGTGCTTGAAATGTGGTAAATCGAGTTTGGTCGAAGGTGTTAATGATGATGGCGATAATGTGATAACAGATGCCGCACATAAGCAGTTTTGTTACTTGCCTGTGCCACCTCAATTGAAGCAGTTGTTTCTTTCAAAAAGAACCGCAAGACAAATGATATGGCACAAAGAAGGTATACGGTCGAACAAAGAATTTTTGACGCATTCGTCCGACGGTGATGCATGGAAGGTGCTAGACCGTTTCGATCCAGATTTTTCCGGTGATGCGAGAAATGTTCGCATTGGGTTAGCGACAGACAGATTTTCACCATTTAGTACAAACACCATGCCATACTGCTGTTGGCCCATTGTCGGTACTGTAGTAGCGATGAGTTTAAGGCTAAGTCCCAGAGGGCTCGAGGGTGCAGAGGGGTCGAGGTGAAGCACAACCACGACTAAGATAACCACTTGTGTTTAGCTAAACATATGGTATGTATCTAACTTATGTTTATATATTCATAATATACTGTTCGTACTGACACGTATTGATAGGAGCGCAAGACGGGGGTGCCGCTGTCAGAGGGTGATTCCGGCAATTCTCCCGGTACTACCGTTAGCAGCCCGCAAAGTTCTTAGTTTGGTTAGGGCGCGCGGAGATTCAGAAGAAGGTGGCAGTTTGACATGAGTATTTACGTGGTTTGGGCCGCCTGAGCGTAATACCCTACTCCACGGGTGTGTGTTGTTGTTGTATTGAGCGTCTGAGCGCTTGAGTGTCAGAGACTAGAGCGTCTTGAGCACGTGTGGAAGCCCTTCCGTGTATCACTCGATCAGTCCTTTTATAGTATAAGGACTGGCCATTACACCATTAGCCTGGCCCGACACGTGGCCCTGGCGGTTACTGATGTCTAATACACGATTAATGTACTTAATTCTTCTTAATAGCGCAGTAACGTCCCTTAATGGTGGTGTTACTAGTATTAAGGGTCATCCGATCGTGTGCCATTAAGATAGCATTAATGACACTTAATCGGGTCTTGGAGTCTTTAATTGTTCCTTGAAGGTTCGAGCCGTTGGAGGTCCACCAATCTGCCTGTTGAGATTGAAGGTCCGGCGATTGGACGCGTGGCAGCTCCAGAGCTTACTGTCTTGGATGAGTAGGTCCAGTGCTCTTGTACATGTGTCCGTACCAGAGCTTCCCTCTGTCGGGGGTTAGGTCCGGGGGTGCCACACAGGTATCTAGTCCGGAGCTTTCCCATGTATGGAATGTAGCTCCGGTTTTATGATACACGTGGCGGCACTGGGACTAACCGTAGAAGGGAGGCAGGTCCAGTTCCGTATGACATTTGGGTCCTTCGGAGGTCTTCAACTCAGACAGGTGGAGTTCCTTTCTGCTCTTTGCAGTCCCAAAGGGTATCCGATACGTAGGGTACCGACAGTGGCCCCCTGGGCCCACCTCTAGGAGAGACTTTTTGGATTAAGTCATTCTGCCAGAGGTGGGTCCATTTTTTATTTTTCTGCCATGTCTTCAAGGGTCTTTGGATGTGCTGTTGAGTTGGTGGTTCGCAGTTAAACCACGGCGCATGGCGTCTTCAGGATGCGGCAGGTGAGATTTGCGCGTGCGGATCTCACGCAATTGAAGGTCGCCGGTTCTCAATACGAAAACCGTATCAGTTCCGCGCGCCCTGTCAGGCTGCTGCCCTCAGGCTTCCCACCTCTCATGATGACAACTATTCGCCTGGGGTAAGGACCTAGACTTGATCATCAAGGTGGCCCCGGGTCCCCTTGTCATTGGCAGGGTGAAGTTTTTGAATTGTATCGTTGGCCCTTCTACGGTTTCCATCCAAGCGTTGCGGGGGCTTACTTAAGAAGGAAAGCGCGCACCATTTGAGGATTCCTTACGCCTTCATTTGAACTTGCGCTCGAATCCTCCAAACTTTTGCTTGCTTTTACTCTCTCGCCCCGCCGTGCTGCGATGGAGTTTGGTCTCCGCAAGAGGCGTCTCACGACCGACGGCGATTTGAAGAAGGTCCGGACCTACATGGGGTGGTCTAGTGACTCCTTCAACCACCTGGTGCGCGCCGGCAAGCTCCCATTCAAGAAGGAGTGCGCCGACGACATGGTGTACTTCTCCGCGTACGCCATGGTGGGACTAATCCCACCTTTCTCCACCTTTCTCTTGATGTGTTAAACTTCTATGGTCTACAGTTGTACCACCTTGGCCCCCACTCCATTCTTCTGGTGTCAACCTTCATCCACTTTTGCGAGATGTGGGTGGGGGGAACCTGCGTCGAGCTCTTTCGCACCTTCTTCACCATCCACACCACCCGCAAGAGTGACGAGTATCTCGACTTCTACTATTTTTTGAAGTGCAAGAAATGCCCGTACAAGTACTTGAGGTCGTTCCCTTCCGGCAAGTGGGACGACTGGAAGAAGGATTGGATTGTCATCACGGCAGAGAAGCATGAGAAGATGGAACTGCCTGAAGGCCTTCCCAACGTCAACACTAAAGCCTGGAGCGAAGTTCTGGTGTTGTCGGACGCCTTCAACCCTGCCCTGGCCAGGATCCGCCAATGTGTGGAAGGAGGGGTGACTCCCCAGGCGGTCTTCTGCAACTTCCTGGTCAACAGGTGGGCTCTGCTGAAGAAGAGGGAGAAGCTCGCCTGGGCCCTCAACAGTGTGATGGACGATGACCGGATTGAGACCGGTTTGAAGTCTAATATGGAAGGCGCAGCTTTGGAGCTTCATCTCAAGAAGATCCAGCACGACATCGACGTCAAGGGCGACGACTTGACTCCGCTGGAAGCTTTCCTCCCTATGAACATGGAGGCGGAGTTCAGCAGGGAGCTCCGGGGGAAGATGCCGGTGCTTGACGACCTCGGTGAAGTTGAGAGGCGTCCGACCACCAAGCTGGCGATCCCCGGAGCTTCTGAGGGTGGCCCTGCTCCTGCCTCAAGACAGGGAGTTGAAGTGGTAGGCAAGGGCAAAGAGTTGGCCGAGCCCTCAAGCCGAAAGAGGAAGTTGAAGCACTCTGACAGGAGGTCCGTCAGACCTGCTCCTTCCACGACAGCTCCTTCTTCCTGGCGGGGGAGGTCTTCTACGGCGACAACCACTCCAGCATCAGCGTCTCCCCGGAATGCCAGCTCCGCCGAGGTGACTCCGAAGCCGAAGCCATCAAAGGACTCTAGGTCCGCCGATTCTTCTCAGTCGAGGGGGGCCCCCACTGAGACGTCACTAACGGTGGCAGCAAGCTTCGGAGGGCCTTCCGGGACTGCTACCCCAGTTGCAACTGGGTCGGGTTCCGAGCGTCTGACGAAGAGGTTCCGCGCTATCTGGAGCAGAAGTCTCTCGAGGTACATTTGCTTTTTTACCTCAGTTGGTTATTTTTTGTTGTAATCATATTTTGAGTTTCTTCGTCCTTCATCCACAGGGTATCCAAGAAAGGGGCTAAAGCTCCGGTTCCTGCGATAACAAATGATGTTGTACAGGCGGAGGCTCCGGCTCCAGTTCCAGCGCCGCCCCAGGTGGTGGCTGAGGTCGCGGCAGCTCCGGCGCCAGCTGTCGTGGTCCTTGACCTCGAGTCATCCCCTGAAGCTCTCGTGGTAGCGTCGAACCACGGGAAGGAAGATGTACCAGCAGCACCAGCTCCGGAGGTTGAATCTCCGGTTTTTGATGTTGTGATGATGGACGCTCCGGCCTCAGAGCCAGAGGTAGCTGTAGTTCCAGCCCTAGAGTCAGTACCCTATGTACCGGATACCCTTTGATACTGCAAAGAGCACAAAGGAACTCCACCTGTCTGAGTTGAAGACCTCTGAAGGCCCCACGTGTCATACAGAACCGGACCTGCCTCCCTTCTACGGTTAGTCCCAGTGCCGCCACGTGTATCTTAAAACCGGGGCTACATTCCATACATGGGAAAGCTCCGGACTAGATACCTGTGTGGCACCCCCGTACCTAACCCCCGACAGAGGGAAGCTCCAGTACTGACACGTGTACAACAACACCAGACTTACTCGTCCAAGATAGTAAGCTCCAGAGCTGCCATGCGTCCAACCGCAGGACCTTCAACCTCAACAGGCAGATTGGTGGACCTCCAACGGCTCGGACCTTCAAGAACAATTAAAGACTCCAAGACCCGATTAAGTGTCATTAATGCTATCTTAATGACACACGATTGGATGACCCTTAATACCAGTAATGCCACCATTAAGGGATGTTACTACGCTATTAAGAGGAATTAAGTACATTAACTGTGTATTAGACATTAGTAACCACCAGGGCCACATGTTGGGCCAGGCTGATGGTGTAACAGCCAGTCCTTATACTATAAAATGACTGACCGAGCGATACACAGAAGGGCTTCCACACGTGCTCAAGACGCTCTAGTCTCTGACACTCAAGCGCTCAGACGCTCAATGCAACAACAACACACACCCGTGGAGTAGGGTATTACGCTCAGGCGGCCCGAATCACGTAAATCCTCGTGTCAAATTGTCACCTTCTTCTGAATCTCCGCACGCCCTAACCAAACTAAGAACTCCGCGGGCTGCCAACCGTAGTACTGGGAGAATTGCTGGAATCACCCTCCAACAGCCGCCGACCCCTGCTGAGATCTGGAAGAGAGGTCACAGGGACCCTTCTAAGCCTCAGGGGTGCAGTTAGGCCACTACCGAGCATTTGATAAGTTTAGAAATCATTCATATTAAATATAACTATATGGATTGTTGAACTTACACGATTTTCTTGTTTTTAAGGCTAGGTACGGGGAGGAGGCTTGGAGGATACACGGTGCATATTTTGATTGGGAACATGAACCAATCGATCCTCAAGCCGCGTATGCAAGCGGAGGTGGAAAAGCCCACGAAAGGTGAGTTCATAAGTCATTTTATCATTTTCAATTCAAGATATTCAAGATATTTCAATTCCATATTACTTATTATTTTTTTATATATTCTCACCATATCCAACGGAGTTGTTGAATCGAGGGCGGCGAGACCTGTGAGAGGCAGCTCCACGCAGGCTTCGTTTGCGGGCCTGAGTCGCCGTGTCTCGCGGATGGAGACTCTCGCTCATCAGATCTAGGAGAGCCGCGAGCAGTACCAGTCGGACATCGAGACGCAGAGCGCGATGATGGAGACGCGGAGTGCGGCAATGGAGGCCACCATCTCCTACTAGCGAGTCTGCATGGAGCAGATGCGGCAGACGATGAAGATGCAGAGGCAAGAAATGACAATAAGTTAAATAATTTAAATGCATCGCATTCTTAATAAAATATAATAACCTGTAACATTTGCGATGACAGAGCTTCTTTCAAGGCTACGAAGTCCAGGGGTTGCACCTCGAGTTACTTCCACAGCCGCCGCCAATTCCACCGCCAGAAGTGGAGCAACCGCCGCTGGTGCACATTTCTCCGGGTTTTCAAGTAATCAAAAACGTTCTTACTTAGTCTTAATTCATCAAATGTAGATAAATCTAATTCAACTTAGTTATTTTAGGGATCGACGACGGAGGCTCAAACTCCGTCGTCGTGTATATTGGCACCTGGACTGACGCGCGGTGAAGACGGTGGCGACTCCGGAGGTAGTGGACGCTAGCGGATAGCTTCTCTTCTTTGTTTTCTGTTCTTGTGATTAGATGCGAGACACTTTTGAGTTGTGATGGATGGTGATGTTATATATTGTGTTTTGGAGATGCATTCTATTGATGCTGCTGTTATGTGTTGTTATATAATTTGTCTCTGTCGTGTTTCTGGCCATCGAGCCGGGCTGAACGTTCTATTTTTAAAAAAAAAACTTATTTGTGACGGCTTTTTATACAGTACCGTCGCAAAATAAGGGTTCTGGCCATCGCAAATAGAATCTGTGTTATTTGCGACAATCACGGTAAGTCGTCGCAAATAGGCCCTTAATTGTGACGACCACAGGGAGCCATCGCAAACTGTCGGGTCGGGCCCATCCGCTGGGATCAGGCTCTTATTTGCGACGGCCGCCGCAAGCTGTTGCAAATAACCTTAATTGCGACAAAACACAAGCGACAGCCTGAAACCGTCGCAAATAAGGAAAACCGTCGCAAATAGCTTATTTGCGATGATTTTCCCTTATTTGCGACGACCCTGGCCGTCGCAAATCGTCGGGATTCTTGTAGTGTCGGGAGATCGACATATCTCTCTTAGTTTATGATAGAACAGTGTCGTTGCAACCAAGAATGAAAGGTAATCTCGAAGAATCGAAGAAGAATAAAATCAAATCGAAGAGTAATAAAGAAGAACCGAAGAATCAGGGAAGAATTGAAGCTTCGTTTCCGGTAGATCGACATGTCTCGTTTGGTTTCCGATAGATCAACATGGTGTGCCCTCCTACTTGTTCTCAACCATGGAAAGGAGCTCACCTGACGGGATCTCCTTGTAGGAGAAGGCCGACTAGCCTGGAAGCGGAAAATGAAAGGGGAAAAAAGAAGAAAAGGGGAAAGAAAAAGGGTGAGAGGAAAGCAAAGAAGAAATGAAAAATGAAAGAGATGATTTAATAAATATAAATGATATATATATATATATCAGGATATAGTTGATATAGATTACGGATATATAGTACAATGAGTGTGAATAACTGTAATTTAAAGTATCAATTTTTTTAGAGTGTTGTAAATAGTATTCATTTGGAATAGGATGAGTGGATTGAGTCCGATAAGCGGAATGATGGTGCGTGTCCACGGGGCCAAGACGTCCGCTGTGGGAGGTGGAGGATGCAGTGGAACTAATCACCCACCCGATCTCCGTCTCATCTAGCATGCAAATAATTTCCTCCAATTTTCCTGGAGCAAAAAACTCTCCTTTTGATGTGTACCAACTGGTGTGCTGAGAAAAGCCAGAGCGGGAGCGGCTGTGGGAGAGCGAGCAAAGGTATTTGCATATGACCGCGGTTTCAAATTGGTGTGCTGGTTCTTTGGATGGCTAGAACAACAATTGTTTTTCTGTTCTTTTCTCTTCTCTTTGGATAGCATTTGGAGTTTACTTGCTCACCACTCAGACACCAGTCTTTACTTGCTTACCATTCGGCGTTTAACAACCTCATCTGGACACAAATCTTTACTCTGCTCACCATTTGAAAAGTTTAGTTTGCAGCAGTCACTACCAACATATTATACTGTAGAGAATTCCAATCATTTAAATTTACTTGCTTATTACTTCCATTTCGTACTACTCTTATATGCATCATTTAGAGCTTATTTAGATGCACTCAATCTATGTGGATTAAAGTGAAAAATGAACTAATTTTCTCCTAAATCCACTTCACACTACAGGAATCGGGTAAAAGGCCGTCGGCTATATAGTCGTCGGTAACCTGAATAAACCGATGCCTTTACATTAAAAACATCGGTTCACCGACGTTCATAGCCGATGAATCAGATTCGACGTTTTTAACTCTTATGACCGTCGGGGCCGACGCCTTTAAGAGTTAAAACCGTCGGTACTAGGGAGCCGACGCATTTAATATCTGTAGGCGTCGGTGGCCGCCCGACGGCTTTAATGCGGTTATGAGCGTCGGTGTGGGACACACCCGACGGCTTTAATGCGGTTATGAGTGTCGGTGTGCAGCGCGGCCGACGTCTTTAACTCAATTATAAGCGTCGGCTTGGGTAAACGGCCGACAGCTTTAATTCGGATAAGAACGACGGCTTTATATATACTGACGGCTATACTTGCCTTTTTTTAAACGCCCGCCTGTTTATTCTTACCCGCCCAGATGGGCAGTCTCCGGGAGCTGAGCTCCCATCCAGTTACACATCACACACCAGCACCAATACAACAAGTATAGCAACACAGCACCAATACAAATTCACAAGCACAATTTCACAAGTTCACATAAACATCACAAGTTCACATAAACATCACAAGTTCACATAAAGTTCACAAAGTGACAATGAAAATGACATTTACGAATTCATGTGTTGGAACCTCCGCCACTCGCACCTCCCTCGTTTAAATTCAGAAAATCATCACAACCTTGCACATGATCGGAATCCTGCAAGAAACAAATACAAGTACACATTACGCTAATTTTAAATGTCATTTCACCAGTTATGACTCATATAAACAAATCTATTTAACTTATCTAAACATTCATGTGAACCAGAAATTAACAGTAGAACGCAAATACACTGGAAAAAACTTAAGCCCATGATTATCCAGAGGATAATGTTAATTTGACTCAAAGCCGCTAAGTATTATTCAAACTAAACTATGCTTTATAGGAAATAACGATTTAGAAGTCATACCGCTGCGGCCGGAGTTGTTGATGGGTTAGTTTGTCCCGGATTAAAGGGCATCGGGGGTACAACAGCTGGATACGGCTGCAATCCAGGAGCCAACAATGACATAAATCCCTAAGGTTGAGGAGCAAATGGTTGACCACTCTCAGAACCCTGATAGACATATGGTTAGAATTTTGTATTATAATTTAATGTAGTAAGACACACTGTGGTACCTGTGACGAGGAGCCAATATGTTGTCCTGGCTGCATTGGACGAGGCATACCACCTTGAGCGAAGAACTACATGAATTAAAGATATTTAGTTAATTTAACACATAGTAAAAAGTATTGTAACTTGAATAGAACAACAAAGTATACCTGCGACATCATATCAAACTGCGGTGGTTGTGGTGTGTTGAATGGAGTACTGGTGCTACCGTGACCCAAAAATTGCATCAAGTAAATTATTTGTGAGATCTAAAGTGAAACATTTAAAATCAAATAAATAGCTCAATTGTTAAGATACCTGTGTCATATATAGATATTGCATCTGTTGCTGCACTTGTTGTTGTATCTGTTGTTGCATTTGCTGCATCTGCATCTCTGTCTGGTGCTGCTGCTGTTGCTGTTGCAACTGGGTCTGCATCTCTTCCTGAGTGCGTCTCAACTCTTCTCTTAATGCATCCATCTCAACAGTAGACTGGGACCTACTAAAACTAGCACTGGAGTGTCGTCGCCTAACATAGGCCTCACGCTCCACATACCCGTCGCCCAATCCAAGTCTACAAAAGATACAAGTGCGATGAATCGACAATCATTAACATAGAAACAACATTATCTTTACACATACCTCCCATGTGGTACACCTCCACCGGCTTCGTACGCTGCACCCACATCCAAAGGTGCTCTTACAAAATCCGCCTCATCTCCATGATTTTTTTGAAGCACTCAACATATTTCGCCTGTGAGGATACAATGATTTCATGCGTAGATGTAATAAAAGGTAAAATAACTTGAATAGATCATACTTACCACTTTTTGCGTTGTTGTCTCATCACACAATTGCTCCGGGCGATTTGGGTCTGGACCTCTATGCCCCTTAAGGTAAACCTAAAAAAAGCTAGGAGTGATACCAGTTTCAGCATGCTGCAATAACAAAATTCAAAGGTTAGTCAATACAACTATTTCAATCAATCTATGTTAGATTTTAAGAATTCATACCATTCTTTGTTCCATCCGCGCATGTCCATCCGGCCCATAGTAATGCTTTCCAGGCTTGCTCTTCCGGTTTTTTTGGTTTCTATCCGAAACTAACTTGAACTCATCCGACGCCCAGTACTCACTGAACCATTCCCAAGCTTCCGGATTCACACATATCCAATCCACGTTGTTATTCAAGTACTCCTCCTTAGTTAGATGTAACTTGGCTGCTTCATTTTTTGATATGCGTGTCAACAACTTAGTCTTGTAGTATACAATCACAGCTTTGATCCGGGCATTGGAGAAGGAGTCCTTTGTGCGCCTTCTTGCTGACTCATGAAAAACCGGTCTTACATATGCTTCACTCTCGCCTTTGTAAGGATCGAAACGCCCAAGAGGGGGGGTGAATTGGGCTTTCTTTCAAATTTTAAGGCAATTAAAAACGAACTACTTAAGCCCAATTCCCAATGCGGTTCTAACGATGCAATCAACGTAGATATAACTTGTGAAGTAAAGATTGCATAATGTAAAGAGAGGGTGAGAAATGCAAACGCTAGGGGACACGAAGGTTTATCCCGTGGTTCGGCAAGATCGCAAGGATCTTCTTACGTCCACGTTGTGGCACCCACCGAAGGGTTTTGCCACTTCCAATGTCACCGAGATAATGGAGTCTTCACTAATCTTCTCCGTTCGCCATCTCCGGCAAGGTGGAGCTCAAGCCTTGTACAACCTTCGATGTTCCGGGCTTCCACACACACCTTGGCAAGCTCCGGAACGATCTTCTTCAACTTCTCACTAGCCTAGAGAGTTCAATCACAAAGAAAGAACGCACACAAGCTTCTCTCTAGCCTATTACAAATGATCTAAAAGTGTGGAAATGTATGCTCTATAGTCTTGAATGCTCTTGGATGTGTAGTTGGCTTCAGGTGATCAAGACATGTCGAAATGACTGGTTGGAGGGGTTTAAATAGCCAGCCTTCCCGAATTAGCCGTTGGAAAAGTAGGCTGATTAACTTTATTGTTAACATCGGATGATCCGATGCACCCCTTTATTGAGCATCGGTCGATTTCAATTTGCTGACATCACTGTGTCAGATATGACCGTTGATCGACCGATGTAACATCCACTTCATCATCGGATGAACTGGTGAGTAGATCTTCAAACTTGGTCCAGAAGTAATAGCTTCTGTTGAATTGGACCGATGTACACTTGGATTGATCGTCGGATGATCCGGTGTGTACTTCTCCAGAATTACTCAAAGATCATCCCTCCTGTTGGATTCAACCGATGTGCCACTTCCTTCACATCGAATGATCCAGTGTGTACTTGGCTCTGAGGTCTTCTTCTTCTGCAAACTCAAACTCGACCGATGTAGTCATTTTGCAAGACATCGGATGATCCGGTGAGTTAAACTTGTTTGCTTCGAGTTGTTTTGAGTTGATCTTTTGGAATCTTCTCGAGTGACCTCTTTGACAATTGTTAGACTTGTTCTTCTGATGAATGTTAATCTTCTTGTGTTGCCAATTTTGATAGAATAACATCGTTGAATGAGTTCTTCATTTATTCTTCATGAAAATCGAATAACCCCTTAGAATATATCGTTGAGGGGTCTCCATTTGTATCCAATGAGCAGTAGATGATATGAGAGATGATTCATTACGTTTGATTTGTTTTACGTGAGACCTCACATCCACAAACTCATTAGTAATCACTAACGGTTGTCATTAATCACCGAAACCATACCTCATGGGGGCCTAGATGCTTTCAATCTCCCTCTTTTTGGTGATTGATGACAACACAACAAGTAGAGCATAGAAGTAATGAAATTAAGACGAAATGCTCTTAAAAGAATATAACAAGTACAAATTTGCAACACAAGAGGCTCGAAGGCTCAAATAATGATCAATAAAGCACAAGAGCACAAAGTAGCAGACTGAGTACAAAAAAAAAATGGCAAAAGATAGTAAATGACAGATAATAACAAGTAGACACAAGGAAAGACTCCCCCTAAAACTGAGCTAACCTCCCCCTGACTCTAACTCTTCTCCCCCTTTGGCATCAAGACACCAAAAAGGGAAGTTGAGTGCCTACGACTCTGGCGCGCTCCTGGCGATGGTGAAGCGGTCGGCGTCGGTGGCGCTGTCGTCAGAGCTGCTCGAGGCGGAGGTCGCTGGAGCTGGAGCTGAAGGAGCTGGAGGAGCCACTGAAGGTGCTGGGGGATCCGCTGAGACTACTGGCGCCGGTGGAGCTGGAACTGTCGGTAAGGGTGTGCTAAACACTGGAGTAGGTGAGAACTGGAACGACGTCGGTGGCAGCACAGGTGAGAGAATCGGCGCAGTCGAGACAAGCAGAGACGACATACTGAAGCTCGGAATAGGCGAGGTCGGCACTGGGGCTGCAGCATGTGCCAGAGGAGGTGCTCCGGGAGTCTGACCAAGTCCCGGCTGCTGAGGTGGAAGGGCGATCCCGGTCTGCTGGTAGAGGTTGATGATCAACCCGAGAATGCCCATCATAGCCTGCTGAGTCTGCTGCTGCTGGTCGAGAGTGCGCCTGGTCATCTGATCAACAAAGGTAGTGAACCTGTCGGTGTCCTCTCGCCTCTGACGGGCTATCTCCAGCTGCATCTCCTGCTGCTGCCTCTGAAGCTCCTCGTGTCGTGCGGCCTGCTGACGCTGCTGCTCGATCATCTGCTAAAGTAGGGACGAGAGCTCAGAAGGCTGTGACACTTGTGCCTCTGACACCGGAGGTGGTGTAGGTGGTGGAGCAGCTGATCCTCCCGCCTCCGTGTCGTGCTGTCTCGGTGGAGGATAAGAATGAGGAAAGTACTCCTCGACGCTGTCGCTGGTGTCACTGTCTGACCAGATATGCTGTAGGTCTCCACCCTGAGCCTCTGCCTGTGCAAGCTCTGCGTCCTCCCTGGCCAAGTCTGCCCAGACCTCCTCAGAAAGTCTAGCCCGGACCTAACGCTCGACTGGACGACCAAGGCGCCGGTCTCCAGGAGCGGGGACTCGGTAGTGGCTGATCCGAGTAACGTGGAGCTCTGTAAGAGGAGCAGTGCCTGGAGAACCCTCTGGAACCAGCTGGTGAAGAAGGTGACAGATCCAGTGACCAAAGACCAACTGTCGAAGCATCCCAACTCCATCAGTGATCACATCCTCCATCTCGCAGATCAAGATGTCCACGATATCGAACTCCATCCCGTTCATCACATAGAACAGGAGAGTCTGCTGTAGGCTCGTGAAACCCTCAAGGTAGCCATACCTCGGAAGCAGTGTGCGGCGCAGTATGTGGTGAACTGTGCGAGCCGCTGGAGTGAGTAGCGCTGGCACCCTTGGCTGGTCTGGAGTGAAGGGCGGAGTGAACAGCCCACTGATCTCGTCGAACGGTGGTGACACTCCTCCAGTCAGTGGCCTCCTCGGTGGATCTGCGTCTCCGTACATGATCTGGTGCAGACAAGTAGTAGAGGTGTCCACACCAAGCAGTCTGGCCAACAGATCTCGAGACACGTCGTGGCGCTGCCCCAAGAACATGAAGTGGATCGAACGACGACCCTCAGAGACGTAGAGAGTGGCGTAGAAGACTCGGACCCACTCCTCGATGTAGGCACTCCGCTGGTGTGAAAAAAGCTCTACCAGACCTCTGTATCTCTCAAAGAATGGTCTGATCCTGTGTCCGACTGCTGCAGCTAGCTGATTCCAATCAATATTGTTATGCTGGAAGAGCTTGTGGCCCCGACGCCTGTATGTCTCGTACAGGGACGCCTGTGTCAGGGTCCAGAAGCAGGGATCCACTCGAGTGTCCCTCGGCTGCGGGAACCACTCCTCAGGCAACACTGTCCATCTGAGCCTCTTCAACTGCTTTGCCTTGAACTTCCTGTAATCTGTCAGTCTGACATCCTCAGCAACTCTGACGGCAGTATCCATCTGGTAGATGGCCCTCTGGGCCTCTCTGTCCTCGGCGCGGTCAGCTGCAGAGGGGCGCTGACTCACCGTAGGGGTCTGTCCACCCCCACAAGTCCTCGGAGTGCGCCGATGGACAAGAGGCGTCACCTCGGTCTCCTCCTCGTTGGAGTCCTCGGGAGGCACCGGCTGGACCGGAGGCTGCTCCTGCCTCTGCCGAGACTCGCAGATCCGCAAGGAACCGCGATGGCCGCGCTCACGCTCATCGGCGGCGCGAGCGGCCAACTCCGCACGACGGGCGTCCTTGGACAGCTTCTGCTTCTTCGCGGCGGGCTCCTCGATAGCCTTGCCCTTTCCTTTGCGATCGCGACCCATCTTGATGCAATGGAGAGCTAGGGTTAGCGATGATGAAAATGAACGACGAAAAACAACGAAGGACGTCACACGACATGGAGCAAACCTTAGCGACGAGCGATCACGAGCACTAGGGGCACAAATCGACGAAAGAGACGACGCACGGCCGGGCAAACCCTAGCGGCAGAGAGCACGCGGGGGCCGAGTGCGAAGTGAGAGACGGTGCTCGGGTGAAGGTGCTAGGAGGCCGGCGGTGGATGCTGCAGGAGTGGTGGTGCGGTGGCGAGCTAGGAAGCAGAGGCGGCAGCCTGGGAGGCGGTGGCGACGGCCTGGGAGGCGGTGGCGGCGCTCGGGCACGGCCAGCGCGAAGGGAGGGCGCGATGGCGGCGCACGGGTGCGGCGGCAGCCGAGGGAGGAGGCGCGGTGCGCGGGCAAGGGCGACGGCGGCGGCGCGGAGGTCGCCGGCGGCGGCGGCCTGAGGGCGACGGCGGCGGCATCCGGCGGCGGAGGAGATGGAGGGCGCGAGGAGATCGGCTGGCGGCGTTGGGATCGGGAGAAGGAAGACTAAAAGGGGGTACGGCCGAACCGTTTTAAAGAACGGGCAAACCCTAGCCGCAGACTTAACACCGGATGGACCGATGCACATCGGAGGATGCATCGGTCGAGTTCAACAGAGAGTTGTTCCAAAAACTCTCTTTGAACACCGGATGATCCAACGTTGAGGTGTCCATCATCGGTCGATTTCTGCAGGGCACAAGAAAACTGAACACCAGATGCTCCGATGTTTTCTGAGATGAACTCATCGGTCGATCTCTGAACTCTGACTGAT
Source organism: Tuctoria greenei (assembly GCA_036927565.1). Lineage (NCBI taxonomy): Eukaryota > Viridiplantae > Streptophyta > Magnoliopsida > Poales > Poaceae > Tuctoria > Tuctoria greenei. Next base: position 65,513,115 of record JAYESD010000002.1, on the reverse strand, counting down.
CTGAACTTTGAGCTAAAGCACCTGTTGATCCGATGACACTGCTGGCCCTAGCATCGGATAATCCGATGACTACAGAACTTCTAAGACAGCCCATATATGTCCTTGGACTAAAACACACAAAGAGAGGAGCGAGTCCTAGGACTTTTTGGGCAACTCCTAACCTCTAATAGAGGGCTTCAAATATAGTGCCACATATTGGCTAAGCCCTTAAGCAAGAAGAGCACACAAAGAGAGTTAGGAGGGTAAACTCAAGGGAATGTAAGGCCCATGCTTTGTGAGCTAGAGTATGGAAAACTTCTATCTCATTAAAGCATGTTCCTTTAGAATTTTGCTCTTTCCACATCATATGAGTTGAGATATTGCATTTTAAACAAGTATTCTTCTCATGATGTGGGTTCCCCTTTGTGACAATCTACCGTATGCAATGCCAAACAATTAATGCAAGATATTAAATGAGTGCAAGTTTATATGGCAAGGATCATGCAAGGCATAAAATAAATCTATCTTGCCAAGTTTAAACCTTCCAAAGGCTTCCTCGGGGAAAACTATTTCTAGCTCGCCCCTATCCTTTGGGAGTTAGACAAGACCTATATGATATGCATCCTTACATGAACATAGCAACTTACATGATGTTAGATGCATCTAGCACATTTAATTCACTTCTAAGTCTAGAAAAAGTTTTCTCATCAAGTGGTTTAGTGAGGATATCCGCCAATTGTTCTTCGGACCTAACACCTTGCAAAGAGATGTCTCCTTTAGCCTCATGATCCCGCAAGAAGTGATGGCGAATATCAATGTGCTTAGTGCGGGAGTATTGAACGGGGTTTCTAGCTATCTTAACCGCACTTTCATTGTCACAAAGGAGAGGTACACAACTAAATTTAATTCCAAAGTCCAAAAGGGTTTGCTTCATATATAGGATTTGGGCACAACATGCACCGGCCGCTATATACTCCGCCTCAGCGGTGGACAAGGCCACGGAATTTTGCTTTTTGCTCGACCAAGATACTAGGGAACGCCCAAGTAAGTGGCACCCACCGGAGGTACTCTTGCGATCCACACGGCATCCGGCAAAGTCTGAATCCGAGTAACCCAAGAGATGGAAACTAGCGTTCTTGGGGTACCACAAACCTACACTTGGGGTATGCTTGAGATACCGAAGTATCCTAAAGACCGCCTTACGATGCGATTCTTTAGGTGCCGCTTGAAAGCGAGCACACAAGCACACACTAAACATGATATCGGGCCTAGATGCGGTAAGATATAACAATGAACCAATCATGGAACGGTAGTGAGATTGATCAATAGGTTTACCGTCCAAGTCCGCGTCGAGATGACAATTTGTCGCCATTGGAGCACTTCTTGAGCTACAATCTCCCATCTCAAATTTCTTCAAGAGGTCCTTGGTGTACTTCTCTTGGTAGATGAAGGTCCCCTCTTGAAGTTGCTTGATTTGAAATCCAAGGAAGAAGTTGAGCTCTCCAATCATTGACATCTCGAATTCCCTAGACATCATGGTGCCAAACTCATGGCTAAGAGATTTGTTAGTTCAGCCAAAAATAATATCATCGACATAAATTTGACAAATAAATAAATCCCCGTTGATGTCCTTGGTGAAGAGTGTAGTGTCCACCCTCCCGATCTTGAATCCTTGCATGACCAAGAAATCCCTTAGACATTCATACCACGCCGTAGGTGCTTGCTTGAGCCCGTAGAGCGCCTTGTGTAACCTATACACATGATTAGGATTCCTCGGATCTTCAAACCCGGGAGGTTGCTCAACATAAACAAGCTCGTTAATATAACCATTAAGAAAGGCACTTTTAACATCCATTTGATAAAGCATTATATTGTGATGCGAAGCAAAAGCAAGGAGTATACGAATAGCTTCTAACCGAGCGACCGGAGCGAATGTTTCTCGAAAGTCTAGTCCTTCAACTTGTGAGAAACCCTTGGCCACAAGTCTTGCCTTGTTGCGGACCACAACGCCATTCTCGTCTTGTTTGTTGCGGTACACCCACTTCGTTCCGATGACGTTCTTGTCCTTGGGTCGCTCCTCCAACACCCAAACTTCATTGCGGGTGAAGTTGTTGAGTTCTTCTTGCATGGCCATCACCCAATTTGGATCTTGGAGTGCTTCCTCTATATGAGTGGGTTCTACACACGAAACAAACGAGTAGTGCTCACAAAACGAAGCAACATGGCGGGAACGAGTACTTACGCCCCTTGAAGGACTTCCAATGATTTGGTCCATTGGATGCGCCTTGGAGATGCGTCCATGCCTCATAAGTGGTTGTGAAGCACTTGGCGGTGGTGAAGCGTGTTGCTCCTCTTGTGGTTGGACTTGATCATGGACTTCTTCTTCATCTTGATGTTGTATTGCTTGTGAGTCTTGAGTTGGCAATGGATCATCTTTCTCCTCTTCGTCTACTTGAGGCGCCATGCAGGTGTTGTTGTTGGAACTTGAAGCTCCCCCTTGATCATGGCCCTCTTCAACTTCCGGCTTGATGTCTCCAATGGTCATGTTCTTCATGGCTTCTCGTAGAGGCTCATCATCTATTTCATCATGACCAAAACTCTCCTCTTGGGAGCCATTAGTCTCATCAAACTCAACATCACAACTTTCTTCAACTAGACCGGAGGTTTGGTTGAATACTCGATATGCTTTTGAGTTTGATGCATAACCAAGAAAAATGCCAACATCACATCTTCTTTCAAACTTATCGATCCTTTTCTTGCGGTAGATGTAGCATTTGCACCCAAAGACTCTAAAGTAGGAGATGTTGGGCTTTCTCCCAATGAGAAGCTCATATGGGGTCTTTTGGAGTAGTCGGTGAAGATAGACCCTGTTTGCGGCATGGCACGCCGTGTTGATTGCTTCGGCCCAAAACTTCTCCGACGTGCCATAGTCATCAAGCATTGCTCTTGCAAGAGTGATGAGGGTTTTGTTCTTCCTCTCAACGACACCGTTTTGTTGAGGAGTGTATGTGGTGGAGAATTCATGCTTCACACCTTCACGGTCACACCACTCCCCAATGTTGTAGTTCTTGAATTCGGTGCCGTTGTCACTCCGGACCTTGATAATGGGAAGTTGGAATTCCCTTTGAGCACGATTGGCGAAGGTCTTGAACACTTCCGGAGTTTCACTCTTGTCACCTAAAAATAGAGTCCAAGCATAGCGAGAGTAGTCATCAACTATAACAAGACAATAGAGGTTACCGCCAAGGCTTTGGTATGTGGACGGTCCGAAGAGGTCCATGTGGAGTAGTTCAAGTGGCTTGGAGGTTGACACCATTGTCTTCATTGGGTGGTGTGAAGCAACTTTCTTCCCGGCTTGACAAGCGCTACAAAGCTTGTTCTTCTCAAACGTCACATCCTTCACGCCGGTCACCATCCCAAGCTTGAATGACTTCTTGAGTTTGCTCATTCCAATGTGTGCTATGCGTCGGTGCCATAGCCAACCCAAGCTTGTCTTAGTGAAAAGACAAGTGGTTAGGCTAGCATTCTTGTTGGAGAAGTCTACTAAGTAGAGATGTCCATGCCGAAACCCTTTGAAGATTAGCTCTTTGCTTGCCTCACTACTCACAACAACATCATTTTTGCTAAATGTGCATGTTAGTCCAAGATCATAAAGTTGTGCAATGGAAAGTAGATTAAAGCTAAGCGACTTAACATACAACACATTAGAAATGGATAAATCATTAGAGATAGCAATTTTACCTAATCCTATTACCTTACCCTTAGAATTGTCACCAAAAGTGACTTGTTCATGATTACCGGGGTTTTCTATGGTGGTGAACATACCATCATTGCCGGTCATGTGTTGAGTGCACCCGCTATCGAGTACCCAATGCTTTCCTCCGGCTTTGTAGTTCACCTACACACATGAAGTTAATTTTTGACTTTAGGCACCCAAGCCAACTTAGGTCCTTGTATGTGAGATACAAGTGTCTTTGGGACCCAAAGTTGCTTGGGGAGCTTCCCCTTCATGCTCTTCATGTCTTTCCCAATGAACCTAGCTTTCACCTTGCCATTCACTTTGCTAAGAAGATAATAGCGATCATTGAAAATAGATTTGTAGTTAGTAGGAAATTTAGGTGAAGGTCGGTTAGGAAGAGGACACTCCCTTGTGTGGTGACCGGTGACCTCACAATGTTGGCAATAAGAACCAACTTCCTTGATGAAGCTTGTTCTAAGCTCCGGTGAGGGCACCTTTCCTTTGTTGGGCACCGGGAAGGATCCAAGTCCTCTTTTGTTGAAGGCTTTTGCTTGTTGGAAGAGGATTTCCTTGTGCTTGACTTCACCTTTTGAAAGTCTAGCCACACTAGTGCGGAGACTCTCAATTTCTTCCAACAAGTCCTTCTCCCTAGCATTAGCTTTCAAAGACAAAGACTTGTCCAAGACATTAGAGACATGCGAAGTAATGGATATCTTATCATTAAGAGTTTGTTTCTTTGCATATTTTAACTCTTGATCAAGCATGTCATGAGAAATGTTAAGTGTTTGGTATTCTTGAGTTAGCTTGTTGTGCTCCTCCAAGAGAGTTTGGTGTGCTATGTTGAGCTCATAATTGTCTACCTTGATTTTAGCATTTTCTTCCTCAATTTGCTTGACATGAGATTTGAGCGTGTCATGCTCTTTAAGTATGCTTTCATACTTGTCAAGCAAATCAAGGTTAGCACTCTCAAGTTTAGCACGAATTTCTTCAAGAGTTTTAACCTTACTCTTCTCTCTCTTAATGATAGCATGATATTCATTAATCAAAGAAGTTAAATCATCGGGGGAAAGCTCATCATTACTAGAGTCGTCACATACCTTGGTGTTACCTTTAGCCATGAGGCACATGGGTGGTGGAGGAAGAGGTGAGTCATCATGATTGGCAATGGCAAGGCCGGCCAAGCTTTCTTCTTCTTCTTCTTCACTCTCTTCATCACTTGTTTCTTCGTCGGTGACCCATTCATTTGCCTCACACATAAACACCTTTTGTGGACCACTTCTCCTCTTTGGGAAGAGTCTTGCCTTTTTGCCCTTGTCTTGCTTCTTCTTCCTAAAGGCTCTTGGTTTGGGCTTGGCTTCTTCTTCATCATCATCACTTTCTTCAAGCTTGCGTTGCTTGCCTTTGTGGTTCTCTCTCCTTTTGTCCGGTTTTGGACAATCATAGAAGATGTGGCCTTGATCTCCACAATTGTAGCATATCTTGCGATCGTCTCTTCTTGGTAGAAATGCCTTCTTCTTGGGATCAAAGGTGTATCCCTTTTTGGTGATCTTGGAGTTCAAGCGTGAGAACTTTCTCATCATCAAGGCAAGCTCATCATCGTCATCTTCACTTGACGCTTGCTCTTATTCACTTGAGCTAGGCTCAACCACCTTCTTCTTCTTGAAGCTTGCCTTCTTGGTGGAGGCCTTTAGAGCAATTGTTTTTTATGATGATTGCTCCATCATCCCAAGTACACTCATCTCATGAGCGTGTATTTCTCAAATGAGCTCCGAAACTTCAATGTTGTCAAGTGATTCCTTTTGGAGCATGGAGTTGATGATGTTGTACTTCGGCTTGGGAAGGAGCATGAGGATCTTGCGGTTAATAAGTCCCTTTCCAAGAGATGCAATGTCAAGAGCATTAATTTCCTCAATAAGAACATTTAAGCGTGAAAACATTTCATTAACATTTTCATGAGGAAGCATCTTAAATTCATCATATTTAGCTTTGAGCATGTGATATTTAAGTTCCTTTACACGAGATGAGCCCTCATGGATTTCTATCAAGCAAGCCCAAATTTCACAAGCTTTCTCCTTACTAGCAATCCTAGAGAAGACATCTTGACTTATGCATTCATAAATAGCATTCCTAGCCTTAGCATCCCACTTAACTTGATCACCCACATAGTTAAGTTCTCCAAATCCCGCATGAGTCGCTTCCCAAACTTCGGGGGCAATAGCCTCAAGGTAAGCGCGCATGCGTGCTTTCCAATAGGCAAAATTCTTGCCCTCGAAGATAGGAACCGAACCCCCAACCTTGGCCATTTTTGCTCTCTAGCGGTGAAGCTAGAATGATCCTATGAGCAACCTTGCTCTGATACCAATTGTAAGGATCGAAACGCCCAAGAGGGGGGGTGAATTGGGCTTTCTTTCAAATTTTAAGGCAATTAAAAACGAACTACTTAAGCCCAATTCCCAATGTGGTTCTAACTATGCAATCAACATAGATATAACTTGTGAAGTAAAGATTGCATAATGTAAAGAGAGGGAGAGAAATGCAAACGCTAGGGGACACGAAGGTTTATCCCGTGGTTCGGCAAGATCACAAGGATCTTCCTACGTCCACGTTGTGGCACCCACCGAAGGGTTTTGCCACTTCCAATGTCACCGAGACAATGGAGTCTTCACTAATCTTCTCCGTTCGCCATCTCCAGCAAGGTGGAGCTCAAGCCTTGTACAACCTTCGATGTTCCGGGCTTCCACACACACCTTGGCAAGCTCCGGAACGATCTTCTTCAACTTCTCACTAGCCTAGAGAGTTCAATCACAAAGAAAGAACGCACACAAGCTTCTCTATAGCCTATTACAAATGATCTAAAAGTGTGGAAATGTATGCTCTATAGTCTTGAATGCTCTTGGATGTGTAGTTGGCTTCAGGTGATCAAGACATGTCGAAATGACTGGTTGGAGGGGTTTAAATAGCCAGCCTTCCCCAATTAGCCGTTGGAAAAGTAGGCTGATTAACTTTATTGTTAACATCGGATGATCCGATGCACCCCTTTATTGAGCATCGGTCGATTTCAATTTGCTGACATCACTGTGTCAGATATGACCGTTGATCGACCGATGTAACATCCACTTCATCATCGGATGAACCGGTGAGTAGATCTTCAGACTTGGTCCAGAAATAATAGCTTTTGTTGAATTGGACCGATGTACACTTGGATTGATCGTCGGATGATCCGATGTGTACTTCTCTAGAATTACTCAAAGATCATCCCTTCTGTTGGATTCAATCGATGTGCCACTTCCTTCACATCGGATGATACGGTGTGTACTTGGCTCTGAGGTCTTCTTCTTCTGCAAACTCAAACTCGACCAATGTAGTCATTTTGCAAGACATCGGATGATCCGGTGAGTTAAACTTGTTTGCTTCGAGTTGTTTTGAGTTGATTTTTTGGAATCTTCTCGAGTGACCTCTTTGACAATTGTTAGACTTGTTCTTCTGATGAATGTTAATCTTCTTGTGTTGCCAATTTTGATAGAATAACATCGTTGAATGAGTTCTTCATTTATTCTTCATGAAAATCGAATAACCCCTTAGAATATATCGTTGAGAGGTCTCCATTTGTATCCAATGAGCAATAGATGCTATGAGAGATGATTCATTACGTTTGATTTGTTTTACGTGAGACCTCGCATCCACAAACTCATTAGTAATCACTAACGGTTGTCATTAATCACCGAAACCATACCTCATGGGGGCCTAGATGCTTTCAGCTTTCCTGCAAACGAAACACACCCTGCAATACAAACAATAATTAATGTTAATCAAAACAAGATGTAATATAATTGAAGGACTATGAATACACTTACCCAAAACATATCCCAAACTCTGTTCTGACAAGTACCCGCAGGGGCATACTCTTTCAATGCATAGTGATCCCAACTATGCGCTGCAATTCTTTGACCGCCCAACACAACCATTCCGGGAAAGCAAAATCGGATGGTGTTTCCCAACTCTGTGTTAATTACTCGTCGATGCCCCCTACCACTCCAATTAACCTCGATCCAGCACCTAGTACCCTTCGGCTTTATAACTATCCGCTCATCCAAGCTTTTGCTTGGAGTACATAAAAGGTCCCTCCGTAGCCTATTCAAACAATATTAGTTAATTAGTTTACAATAAACAAAGATAAAAGATAGCTTATCAATTAATCCGAAATAGTACCTGAAAGGGCATCGAGCGGGCGGTTGACCTGCCTCAGCTAGCTCTGCAAGTCTTGCCAACCTCCTATCTCGCTCGGGATCATCCCCCTATTCGTCATCGCCACCCTTGTCGTCCGCCTTAGCACCACCCTCAGAGGAGGACCGCCCAAAGACCGCCGCAATTGTCCGGTCTCTCGTGTTCGAACTTGAGTCTCCTCCCTGCTCTGACGACTGTCTCACAGTATCCATCTCCTCGTGCAAGTCTTGAGCCAGACTCGGCTCTGGCTCTCGTGAGGGCTCTGGCTCTCGTGAGGGCTCCGACTCTGCGACACACCGCATGAGCTGTCTTTGCCTATCCACACTTACGTTTGTACCCTACAAATGAAAATTAACATGTAACAAATATTAGATAGTTAATTATAATACTAATATGTATTTAAAAATAAAAAAGTACCTGAAACAAGCATGTGTGCCCCGAACTACTAGTATGGTCCGAACTACTACTGCGCTTTTTCCTGCCAAGTCTGATATGCTTGAACATCTGCATAAATTTCAAAATAATGATTAGTTATACAAAACAAATGGTAGATAAATGCGTACAATAAGAATCAAAATCTGACATAATACGTACAATAAGAATCAAAATCTAACATAATGCGTATAATAAGAATCAAAATCTAACATAATGCATAGAATAAAAATCAAAATCTAACATAATACGTACAATAAGAATCAAAATCTAACAGAATGCATACAATAAGAATAAAAAATCATCAACATCAGAATCTGCTTCTGCCACACGTGCTTGAAGATGTTCACGTGTCTCTTGTTCTTCTATCTCTTCTTCAAACTCTTCTCCTTCACTGTCTTGATCAAATTCTTCTTGATCCTCAATAATCCTTTTCTACTTTTCAATAATCCTTTGTGACTGTCGAATACGTTTTCTCGAAATGCTAGTATGTTCTTCAGACATTAACTCAAAAGTATCACTAGCTATCTCTGCTAGTCCTGTCCCGCTAGATATCCTAAAATATTCTACTTCCTCGACTTCATCTTGATATACATCACCATCATCATCTTCCTGATTATCTATGTATCCATCATAACGACGATGGTCCACTTCAGGATTAACTTTGTATACAACCCACCAATTTTTGAAACTTAGATGAGGATAACTTAAATAGTACACTTGTTCCACTTGATGGGCAAGTACAATATTGTTGTTATGAGCTGTGTACCGCGAGTTCTGGTTAACTCAACCATTCCAAATTCGACTCGTGTGCCCGATATTAGATCAAACAATTGACAGTCGAAAATCACAAGCTTCATTTCTTTCGGACCGCCAAATGTGTACTCGATTATTTTTTGAAGAACACCATAGTAAGCATTGACTTCTCCACTACCCTCCGTTGTTGTTATCATTACTCCACTGTTTGATGTGGCTCCAAGTGGGCGGCTTGCTTCTAAACTTGTCGTACAAAAACGGTATCCGTTGATATCGTATCAGCTAAATTCTCTTGCTTTCAGTTGACCATGCGAAATCTATCGCAAGTCATCTGAGATATTGCGATCTTGCATACATTACATAAATAGACAAAGTTAGCATCTTATGATAAGTATGTGAACTATAATTGAAGAAAAAAGACGGATAGAAACATTACATGTTCATGGAACCATGCCACAAAGCTCAGCCCACCATTTATGCCATACTGTCGTATCTTATCCAGTTGACTTTGTGTAGGTCTTCGAGAAGATATCCAATACAACTTGTCAAATATTTCAAAATATGGTAACACTTCCTCCATGTTGAAAAACATGTAAAGCATGGTGTAGTTCCTCTCTTGCTCTGAAATATGATGAGAATTGGCAGCTCCAACACCTTTACCCTTCCAATTAAAAATCTTAAGCTCAGTCATATGTTGCTCTTCTACATCATGATATCGTGTCTTAGATGTATTCACATTGTTGGCACGTGAGAAATATTTCATGGAAAAATTTGTAATATCTTTAGCTGTAAATGCCTCTGCAATACACCCCTCAACTCTTGCCTTGTTGCGTACTGTAACTCTAAGTTTTTTCAATTCCCTTTCTTGACTATACGTCCAGTTGAACTGTGCAGGACCTGCTACCGACGCTTCATAAGGTAAATGTACCAACAAATGTTGCATAACATTCATAAAACCAGGCGGAAAGACTTTTTCCATCTTACATACAAGCACAATGATTTCTTTCTCTCACTGTCGCATCATCTTCTTCGACACTTCTTTAGCGCATATTTGCCTATAAAAGTAACTCAGTTCAGCAAATATCTTCCACAAATCAGGTTTGAAGTAGCCATAAAACATTACAGGCACAAGTCTCTCCATCATAATATGGTAATCATGACTCTTCAATCCATTTAGTTTACCGGTACTAAGGTTAACACAACATTTTATGTTAGCTGCATAGCGGTCCGAAAACTTCAATGTCTTCAACCAAGTAAGTATTTGTCTCCTTTATTCTAGCTTGAGACAGTAAGGAGCCCGTGGCCTACTATCATTTCCACTTGCATTAGTTATAATCTCAAGCCCAGGACGATCGCAAAGATCAGCTAAGTCTTTCCTCGCATACATATTATCTTTGGTTTGACTGGTGAAATCAAAACACATGCTTATGATGCTTTCAGCCACATTACGCTCCTGGTGCATCAAATCTATATTGTGCGGTAAAATCAACGTCTTTGCATATGGTAGCTCCCAAAGAAAAGAAATATGAGTCCAGTTGTGTTCTTTACCATACCCTTCGAAACCACCTTCAGCTGACTCTTTTAACTTTGCATGCCATGCCATTTTTTGTTCACTTGTCAATCGACGAGACGAACCTTTTGTAACCATTTCGTCTTTCCGAAATGATTGTGTATCACTCCTAAAAGGATGGTTTGAAGGAAGGAATCGTCGATGACAATCAAAGAAGCTGACTTTTTTTCCATACTTTAACCTGATAGCATCAGTGTCAGCCATACATATGGGACAACACAATTGTCCGTGAACACACCAACCAGCCCAAATTCCATATGCCAACAAATCATGGATCGATCATAAATATGCGGCACGTAAGGTAAATTCACACTTCAGATGATTGTCATATGCCTTTACACCATGCCATAGCTCTTTGAGGTATTCAATCAACGGCTGCATAAACAAATTGATTTTCTTCCCAGGATGTTTAGGGCCAGGAATGATAGCCGTGAGAAATATGTATCCTTCTTTCATGCACATGTTGGGAGGAAGATTGTATAGCATGATAAATACATGCCAACAAGAGTATGGACTGCTACTGGTGCTGAAAGGAGTGAAACCATCTGTTAACAATCCAAGACGAACATTTCTGGGATCTCTTGCAAACTCCGGATCAAAACGGTCTAAAGCTTGCCATGCCGCACCATCAGAAGGATGCGTCATAATATCCTTGTCATCGCTCTCACGTATCCCTTCAGAATGCCACCTCATCCGTTTCACTGTTTCTTGGGACAGGAACAACCGTTTTAGCCTTGTTGTGACAGGCATGTACTGAAGTTGTTTAATCGGTACTTTTGTAGTTGTTTCCTCTCTATCATCATTCAGAACCTTGACATATCTAGATGCATTGCAATGCATACAATGTGTATCGTTCATGTGTTCCTTCTAAAACAACATGCAATTATTATCGCACGCATCAATCTTCTTATAGTTCATGCCCAAATCACTCAAAATCTTGTTAGAGTGGTATATGTCTTCCGGCATCTTATGCCCAGATGGAAGGAGATCACCAATCAGCTTCAAGATATCATTACAGCAATTGTTTGCGAAATTAAACTTGGACTTCAATGCCATAAGTCGTGTCACCGCCTCCAGAATGCTCACATTGGTGCTCTCATGCACTTTTTCACCTAAGGCGGCAAGATGGTCATAAAACTCTTTCACATCCTTCGACATTGACCCATCTTCGTACTCTCTACCAATGTCTGCTAACATTTCATCCATCCGATCATCATCCTCATTGCTGTCTGACTGATTATCATGAACCATCTCCCCATGCTCGTGCCATACTAGATAGTCAGGCATAAAAATGTGCTTGCAAAGGTGCTCCTCAATTTCATCCTTATATAGATGTCGACGATTTCGACACTTGCTACACGGACACTTCGCAACATGAGCACCACTAGCAAAGGCTTGGTTGACGAAAACATTCGCGATACGAGCCCATTCCATAGTGTGTGCACCACTTGAACTCCAACCATCATACATCGCTTTACGATCGTCACTCATTTTAGCTTATACCTTCAAAGTAAAAAATGTAAAAAATCTAATAGATAATACACACAAACCATATAACTATATATATAAGATGTATCGTTCTTTTATAGATGACAACACGAGAACACGGAGACTCACTCTACATAACCTAATTAACATGACGGCATCATCTAAATCACTAATTAAACTATTCAACAAACATACATTACAAATTCATTTTAACTCAACTTTTCGATTTGCAATTAATAACTACAATTATATGTTAAAATACATTTCGAGCATACATTTTAATTAATAGAGACAAATGCTAGAAACATTCATACAATAGAAATTAAACTAATTAAACATTCATAACGGCATCATCTAAATCGCTAATTAAACATTTCAAGCATACATTCATCCATTAAAAATTAGATTAATAGATTGAAAAGTAGGGCAGCTAGAAATATACCTTAATCGGCGGTGCTTGGACGGAGGGGGAAGCCGGGCGGGCGGGCGGGCAGAGTAGCGCATGGCCCTCTCTGCACGCGCCGCGCCGGAGGGCGGGCGGGCGGGCGGCGCCGGAGGGCGGCGGCACAGCGGTGTCTCGAGTGCAGAAAGGCGGCCGGCGGGCGGGGTGTCTAGTGCGCGGGCGAGTGACGAGCGTACGGGGAGATAGGTTTTACCGAGCCGGTCCCATTTATAGTCGTCGGTGGTCCTACCGACGCCTATAAGTTAAACATCGGTTCCATCTTGGAACCCGACGGCCATAACGTTTAGCGGCGGAACCATCGCGACTAGCAGTCGGGCCCACGTTAAGACCGTCTGTTGCCCCGAAAGCACCGACGGAATTAATATATCCGTCGGTCGGCCGACGTTTATACCGTTATGTACGTCGGTTCTGGTGCACCGGCCGACATATTAAATTAAAGGCGTCGGCCAACCGACATCCATAATTTTATGTCCGTCGGTTTCAATGTACCGACGCTCTTAGTTAATTAAATGCGACGGTCCCGACGACCTTTTTGGGAACCGACGGCCAATTGCCCGTTTCTTGTAGTGTTAATCCACTTATATTAAAGTGAATCCACTGCTATGTAAACAAGCCTTTAATGGAGTTGCAGAAGATTCTAGTAGTAAGCAAATGCAGCATGTTCTTGATAAGAAATGCATGCTTCGCCTTAACCCGATCGGATATTTTATGATTAGTTATGTCATCTAAAACAAAAGTAGAAATTCATGTTGTAGTGTGTTCGCGACACCATGTTACATGAGATACATTCTGGACTATTTGCATCTGATAGAGTAGTACTTCCTCCATATAAAAATACTTGTCACTCTCTACTTTATTTTTAAGTAAAGAGTGATAAGTATTTTGGATGAAAGAAGTAGTGAAAGATAAAAGAGACATCTCATATGAACTGTCCAGTCCTGCTGTCGCCGTGACCGTTATGTGATCAGTTAATGATCATGATGACACATCCGCCCCAATATTGTTGTTGTTGCTGTCGCACGACGTGGTTTTAGAGTGTGTTTGGTTCGTAGGATGGAACAGCACAAACCTACTTTTTGTGATGTTTGTTTCGGAGACAAGTAGAATCAAGGATAACATCTCATCTCACAGATTGACCGTGAAACGATGAGAGGAGAGAAGCGGACAGAGCACACCAAGCGCACAAGATGTTCGAGGAAATGATTTAGTGAGAAGCAGATAACAGAGTAGGGAGACATCATTAATTCTCATCCCATTTTGTCCCTCCAATCAAACAAAAAATAATGATCACCCTATCCTTTCAGACAAACAATAAATGAGGCAATCTCATATCTAAAAACACGAATGAACACTACCTGAATCGCAGATAACTACATTTCAACAGGGCAGGTTGTTTGTGTCCGCCGAGCAGGGATCCTTCAATCGCAAAAGAGGTTCGATATAATGCAGCTGTTTGTTAGGAGTAGGAGAGCTTGGCAGCATGGGACTTAGGTTATATGTGGGGATAGTTATATGTGGGGCTACGGCCCATAGATTAGTACATTACAATTTTTAGAACTTTCTTATACATTTTCATTCAACACGTAAAATAACTCTACATAGTTATGTAGGAAATATTGAAGAGGTCACAGAACTCCACAATGGTTAATTTGTACTTCTGGAGATTATCTAGATAAAACTGCGGAGGGATTTAGTAAAATAACCTATAGAAGATTGGTAGACTTCACTTCCACCCTAAATGTGCCGTTGAATTATCATGAACAGCAATATAATGCAGTTTTTTTTCTTTTTTGAGAAATAACATGCATAAACATAAAAGAGAGCTATAAAATGAGAGAAAACTCAGCGGGAGGGCAGCATTGAGAACAATGCATTGAACTGGGTAACCGATACAAAGACATGATTCCAGCAAGCGTGTCCCCAAGCTCGCAACAACAATGAACAAAAAATTCAGAACGTAACAGTCAACCCAGAGTACAAGTTAAGAGTCAATACAAAACATCTAGTATCTGGGCATCTTTATTTCCTCGTTCATTCAGCTTGACAAAGGAAACATGATCTTACAGAGGAATTGAAAAGGATTTCTTCAACTTTTCTACCTCCAAATAAGCAGTAGAGTAAGGGAGGAACTCTGAGAAATGGCTTTGCATCAGGTCATTGATGGCAACTGCGAGCTTTGGAATCTCCATGATCTCCTCGTTGGTCAGCTTCCGAACAAACCTGGCTGGGTTTCCGGCCCAGAGTTCACCAGTCGGTATCCTCCTTCCAGGAGGCAGAACCGAGCCAGCTTCAAGGATTGAGTTGGTTTCAACCAATGAACCTTCCATGAGGATGGAGTGCTGACCAATGATGCACTCAGGCTCTATGGTGCATGAGCGCAGCAGACAACAGGCGCCCACTGTCACATACCGATCCACAAGGGTCTCAGCTGGAAGTCCTGCAAGAATATAAAAGGAAGACGAGATCAAAGCCGACCCTAACTAACAGCCATAGCTATCACCAGAAACTACAGGTTACATAGAAGGCCCCAAATTTCCTCCAGAAGCCTTAACACAAGTTGGTTGCCATAAGTCTTTGCATGTGTCCAGAACTATATTTTCTCAAACAGAAGGAAAGAAGGGAAAATGGTGTGGATTGGTGGTTGAAAAAAAGTGTCAACTTGATGGTGGCAAAGCGAGATTGAGACAAACATCAATGAGAGATTTCGATTTTTCTCAACAAAACCAAATAGAATCCGCGGATCTATTATTCGTATAATAGAAGTGCATAATTTGCAACTCCTGCAATTTTCATCCAAATGGCCAAGGGGTGATGGCATGTTGACACCAGTCATGATAAATTCAATTAGCAGACACCAAGTTAGAACATCAATGAGGATTTATGTTGTAAAAAGGATTACAGATGTGAACTTCCAAATACAAATGAAAGCCCACCAACAGCGTTGTCCAGACGGCACCTAGGCGTCCAGTCCCTCCAGACCGGACGCCATGCCTCCTCACCTCGCCTGGGTGTCGCGTCCAGCCGTTCGCCCCGACTGGACGACCACCTGGCGTTTACAAGGACGATGGTTGGCGATGGTCAACACGACGGATAGGGAAAGGAGGGACACCGTTGGATCAAAAGTTGATGGCTGTCCATCAATATCTGTTATGTTATGGGGCTGGTTGGGCCATCAAATATCCCCAACCCTAACTCCCGCCCCGCCGCCGCCCTTTCTTCTTCCTTGCGCCATGCAGGGCTCTCTCTCGCCCGTCCTGCCGCCGCCATGGTCCTGCAACTTTGACCTGCCCACCCACCCTACCCCCATCCCCCCACCCTCCCACAGCCCCAGCCCCCAAGCGTGTGCCGGCCTTCTGCTGCGCCGCCCCCCTCATCGTCTCTAGAACCACTGCTGCTCCCTCATCTCGCCTGGTGCTCGCCTAGGTGTCAAGACGGGGATTTACAACCTTTCCCACCAATACTGTACACAATGCAGCATTGCTATGTTTTGGGATTGCAGGAAAATTACAACCAGGAAACTAAACTACATTGACTAATTTATCCAAACCAATGTTTACTAGAACAGCAGCTTGAAAATATGACACCTATCATGAAAACTTTGAAGCAACAAGGTATCTAACTACGAATAAGATTAGTTTTTTGGCAAAAATGCATGAATATACAACAGATGCCAACATGGCAATTCATTGAAGGGCATGAGTAGCATTAAATTCCCATAAGAACAGGTCCAACACTGAATGTAACTTACACTAAATGCAGATTCACATGGTCTCACACCAAGCCCACCACTTCTTCTCATTCAAACGCACACCAATAAGAAAAAACAATAGAGCCACCATTACTGCTCTGGTGAAGTTCACCACCACTGATGGGGCCAATGGCAGCCTGAGGGAAACAGCAAAATAGGTTGGGGTCCTTGGGGAACAAGAAAAGTGGCGAGATACGGTACCGGAACATATCAAGTACCAGCCTCAGTCTACATATTCCTTTTTCAATGGCAGAAGAATGTGATACTCATAAAAATAAAGGAGGTAGGAACAGTGGTGGCGTTTCTCATGCTAAATTAAGTTTTATTTATCCATCATAGAGCAGTTTCTGCCTCAAAGTCTTACGGCAGGGATTTCCAATTCTAGCTAGAAACGGGAGCCAGAATCATTGTCAAATACCCCTTAAGTCCATTGACCCATCTCTTCTATTCCCTATTCCTGGTGAGTTTTTAAAGCTATGGAACCAGCCATACGCAGTCATGAAAAAAACGCATAGCAGCAAATTCCCTGAGCACTACATGGAAAGTTGAACCCGCTAACCAGTAGTCCGTTGTCACTAATATGAGAAGTTTTCTAATGAGTTATGAGGGCAACTATTACTTTATCAAAATTGAAGTGTCTCCTCGAATTGACAGATACACACACAGAACTTGGACATTGTTATGAGCTTATATAAGCGTAATGAAAGATGATATGTGGGTTATGAGTAATGTGACTGGACAGCGCCATTTCTGTGGTTATTCCGGTACATATAGGTAGAGTGAAAACACAGGCACTGAAGCACGGTTAGAAATCACGTCAAAAAGCTAAGCAGTAGCAAGTAGGTACTCCGTACTAAACGAACCATGGCTTAAGGTCTTATCGCAAGAAACCCCGCAAAGCCATCTGGATCCGCTCCCCAGAAAAGAGAAACGCATGGCATAAAAAGGTTCAGGTCAACTATCATGCGGCACAGGACATGATTAGGCGCGGCCGATTCCTCCCGGCAGGAACCGAAACGAAAGCATCTATGACGCCGCATCACTCTCGAGATCTGCTCAGAAGGTTGAGGAAGCGGGCCGTGGCTGGCTAGATCTAGCACGCAGGAAGGGGTTCCCGAACCGAATCGAGCGAAGGAAAAGTGACCTGTGGGCGCGGCCCAGGCGGCGTGGAGGACGCAGCGCTCCTGCACGTTGGCGCAGAAGCCGAGGGTGATCTTGTTGAGGTCCCCCCGCAGCACGGCGCCGCTCCAGACGGAGGCGCCGTCGTAGACGGTGACCTGGCCGGCGAGCACGGCCTCGGGGGCGACGTAGGCGTCCACCGCCACCTTGGGCATCCACTGCCCCAGCGGCACCAGCTGCCGCTGCCCGCGGTAGTCCCACCGCACCCGATCCGCCGCCCCCGCGGCGGCCGTGGCGCTGGGGGGCGGCGGGGCGGGCTGCACGGAGGGGGACGCGGCGGAGGCGGGGGCGGAGAGGAGGCGGCGGAAGGAGGGCGTCACCGCGGCGGCGGAGGCGCGGCGGGAGAGGCGGGAGAGGGAGGCGGCGACAGCCATGGTGGTTGTGGTGGGTCGGGGCGGAGGCGTGGCCGTGCGCGTGAGAGCGGAGACTGTGATTGGTTCGCGACGTCTATGACCGAGATGGTGGGCCGTGCTTTCCGTGTAAACGGGCCGTTACAGGTTATTTATCTCTCGGCTCGTTTAGCTGGATGCATTATTTTTGCATTGCTGTAGCTCAATGCAATTATGCAACTTACAGTGGATGGATGGAAATGCTTGGGCTATAATGACAGTAGCAGAAAAAAACATCCCTTTGAACTGGATTTAGTTAATACTCCCTCTGACCAAAAAATTATCATTTTATAGTTCATTGTGTACTTCACAAACTTCGAACTTTTTGATATAAAAGGGGTACGTTGTACGCAAATAAATGGATAATCACGGATCATGGCATCAGAAATCGAAGCACGTGTACGCACGAACGCAGATTTCAATCATAGGCGGGATTGATAAGCGAATCTTAACAAGAGTACAATACACTGCACCGCAGCATCCCGAGGGGGTGTTGTCGCTGCAGCAGCAGCCAGCAGTGAAATCGACAACAAAAATACTACTGCTGCTGGTACTAGCTAGTACTACTACCACTGTACTAGGTAGTAGGTGGAAATCACACATCACAAGCATACAGATAACAAGGGAAGGAATCGAAGGAGGGGAGCCTCGGCTGAAACTGAAACAGAGGTGGTGGTACTACTAGTACTAGCCGGCGTAGATGTGGACGCCTATGGCGATGAGGAAGATGGTAATGAGGGCGAAGTAGAGGACGGCGTGGACGAGGATGGCGACGCCGCTGGTGTGCATGGTGCCGAAGCCGACGACGCGGCCGTGCGCCGGCAGCTGGAACAGCAGCCCCGGCGTGAGCAGCACGAACAGCACCGTCGCGATCAGCACGGGGCCCCAGTCCGCCATCTCCTATCCGATTACAGCTCTCGTCGCCTGTCGGCCTTGGGGATCTTTTGCTCTGTTTCTCGTCCGAGGAGGAAGAGGAGGAAGCAGGGAGGAGTGAGTATGTAACTAATGGCAGGGAGACGTTGCGTCTAATTAAGTAGAAGTAGGAGCAGCAAAAGCAAACGATCGGCGAGACGAAACATGGCTGGCTGTCACCGACGCGCGCCGTCGTCTCTTCGGGGACACGTGGTCGCACGCGCGGCCGCACTGCCAGACTGCCTGCACGCAGTCGCACGCCGCACTCTCCTCTCACTCACCGCGTAGAGCCGGGAATGCGTTCCACACCACACCTGTGCGCAAGTGCCAAACGAGGCGACGTCCACAGAGCTACTCCGCTTTGGAATCGAGTCCAAAGCTCTACCTCATCTGCCGACGACGCAACCCAAACCCAAACCCAACCCAAAAGCTAGGCAGCCAGTCGTGATCCGATCCGCAGAATAAAAATATCCAGACTTTCCTTTTCCGTTCTTTATTTTCCACCAACAAAAGTGACGATTTCTTCGCCGGTGAAGGAACGAAGGAAGGCTTCCGTAACGGCAATGGTAAAACCGGATACTGATTTTGACACTGACACGTCGCCTTGCTGGAGCGCGTGGTCCGTTGTTCAGCGAATAATCACTCTGTTTCTAAAATAAATGATGTTTAAAACAACTAAATTGAAGAGAATAACTGATGTGCAATCTGCTGTTTTGTGTTAAGGATGCAATTTTTACATTTCAACCGTTCCTTACTAATCTAAAAGTGACTGCAATCAGGGTTCTTTTTGCATATTATCAGCAACATTAGTTAGAGGAATTTAAGTGCTAAAAGTACAACACTCTTAGATTGGTAAGAAACGGTTGAGATGTAGAGATTGCATGCTTGCACAAAACAACAAATTGCACAACAGCTGTTCTCTAAATTGAACTAATATTTATTCTAAACATCATATTTCAGAATGGAATGGAGTATTATCGGGATTTGGAGTGCCCCGAAAATCGACTTTTGGAGCGTGCTACTCTCTCCAACCCATGTCATCCTATCTATGTACTATAATTTTCTTGTATTACTTATTATTCTCTCCTCTCTAGTATGTCTCTCATCCTTTAACTCTTTTGTTATTCCGGCGTATAGCGCCAAAACAACAAGTGTTCTAAACCATTAGGGACTATTGTTAGCTTGTTAATAACTATTAGTTGGAGATGTTATAAACTACAAGATATAATAGTGGTTTGATTATTACTTGATCTGATACTTTTGGTTGTTCTCGGTTGTTCTTCGATGATTATTGCATTGAAATAAATTGGCTAGACCCAATTAATATTCAAAAATAATTTTCAATGAATCTCAAAGGCCCATTAAGATAAGAGAGTATGGTGTTAAATGTTAAATCCCACATGAGAAGTAAAAGTAGAGCAACTTCTACATATAAAATAGGTTGTTCTTCCACTTCTTGAGTGAAAGAGAAGTGGAGGAGAGAGGGGTGGCTCACGCGCGCTCCTCCGAATTTTGTGGCTTCCGAGACTAAGTCAAATTCGTTGGAGACGGACGCGTCTACGACTGCAGAGTCAGATCAGATGCGGATCGTCCGGATCGCAGCCAAACCGCCTCTAAGAACTCTATAAATACGAGTGTTCGCGACAGGGAAAATCATCCCACGATTAGATCGTTCACACGTTTGCGTTTCTTGTGCCGCCTTTCAGTCTACTCCATCTCGACGATCGGGAGAGCTGGTCTTCAAAACCGCTCACCCTTGCGATCCTGCACCGGGAGAGGACAAATAAGGTTTTCGGGAAGCGCTTCGCGCGACTGCTTGCATTCTTCATCACGAGCCGTCTACCGAAGAGATCGGGCATTGCGGCCCAATATCAACACCAACGTCTGCAGCGGTTGTTCGCGGTCAGATCTACAGTAGTTCCTCCGTCTTCTAATCGGTATGTGATATTACTCGTCCCATCTGTCTGCCAGTGTCAATCGCTGATGTTTTCGTGTGTTTTTCCAGAATTGTTCAGTAAATTGTCTCGTATTTTCTAACAATCCAAAAACTTTATTAGGCAATTTCCTGAGTTGAACATGATGATTTTAGCCAATGCACTGAGGCCAGAGAAATTTTCTTGCGTGCACTTTAAGAGGTGGCAAGTTAAGGCCACACTATGGCTCCAGTCACTTAAGATCTTCTAGGTAACCGAGATCAGACCTCAAGGTCCATTATTTGTTGAAGAATAGACGAAGTTCGAGGAAGCCAAATCTGCTCTGAGAGGATGTATCTTAAGTGTTCTTGACAACAAATTTTGTAATATTTATCTGACAGTCACGGATGGTAAGAGCTCTGGGATGCACTTAACGCTAAGTATGGTGCAGCCGATCCAGGCGGTAAACTGTATATCACGGAGAATTTTCATGACTACAAGATAGTTAACAATTGTCTTGTAGTTAAACAATCTCATGAAATACAGTGTCTCGCGAGAGAGCTCAACCTCCTTAAATGTCCTTTACCTGACCAGTTTGTGGTTAGATGCATTATTGCAAAGTTACCTCCTTCATGGAGGAACTTTGCCACAGCTCTGAAATACAAAAGACAGGAAATATCAGTTGAAAACATGATAACATCTCTTGATTTTGAGGAGAAGACTCGGGCTAAGGACACTACTGAAAAAGGAGGTGAGGGTCAATCTAGCGCTAATGCTAATATGATGCAGAAACCCAATGCCAAGAATAAAGGGAACAACAAGTCTCAATTCAAGCTAAACAAAACTAATGCTTTCAAGAAGAAGAAGTCAAACAAAATCAATGATGGATGCCGCTACACTTGTGGGGAGCAGGACATATTTCCAATAACGGTCCTGACAGAACAGATCGCAGAGGGAAAGTGAATGTCAACATCGTGACGTCTAGCAATGTAGATGGATACGGTAATTCTTTTACTGTTGTTTCTGTCACTCAAACACTATCTTGGTGGTTTTATATGGGTATTAATGTTCATGTATGTTCTGACATGTCTATGTTTACTTCTTACCAGCTCGTGCAGCTAAAGAACGTGCAACATGTCCCTACTATAAACAAGAATCTTGTTAGTGGTACCCTTCTATGCAGAGATGGGTTTAAAGTATTTTTAGAGTCCAATAAAATAGTTGTGTCCAAGCAT
Organism: Tuctoria greenei; assembly: GCA_036927565.1. Classification (NCBI taxonomy): domain Eukaryota; kingdom Viridiplantae; phylum Streptophyta; class Magnoliopsida; order Poales; family Poaceae; genus Tuctoria; species Tuctoria greenei. The sequence goes on along the minus strand of JAYESD010000002.1, from coordinate 65,491,088 downwards.
GAACAATTTATTAGTAAAGGCTATGAATGTGGAGGCTTGTTCCGCTTTTCTCTTTCGGAGTTTAATAATAAGTTAGTGAACCATACTTGTGGCAGTATTAATAATGATGCAAGTATTTGGCATTCTCGTTTATGTCACATTAATTTTAGTTTAATGAATCGACTATCTAGTATCAAATTAATTCGGGAATTCACCATTGTCAAAGGTTTTAAGTGCCATAGTTGTGTGCAATCAAAACAACCTCGAAAGCCTCACAAGGCAGCCGAGGAGAGAAACTTGACACTATTTGAACTCATACATTCTGATCTATGCGATATGAATGGTGTGTTGACAAAAGATGGAAAGAAATACTTTATGATATTAATAGATGATTCTACAAGATTCTACTATGTTTACTTGTTGCAAACTAAAGATGAAGCTTTAGACTACTTTAAAATCTATGTATTTGAAGTAGAAACTCAATTAGAGAGAAAGATCAAACGTCTTAAGTCAGGTCGTGGTGGTGAGTATTTTCCCAAAATCTTTGATGATTTCTGTGCAAAACACGATATTATACATGAGAGGATGCCTCCCTATTCACCCCAATCAAATGGGGTAGCCGAGAGGAAAAATCACACATTGTGTGACTTGGTGAATGCCATGTTAGACATATTCGATTTATCTAAGGCATGGTGGGGGAAGCTCTAAACCGCGTTCCAAACAAGAATAAAGAGAAAACCCCTGATGAGGAGTGGGTTGGGAGAAAACCATCATTTTCATACTTGCGTACTTATGGATGTTTGACAAAGGTTAATGTTCTAATTACCAAGAAACACAAGCTGAGACCAAAGATAGTGGATTGTGTCTTTCTACGCTATACTTATAGGGGCAACACATATAGATTTTTAGTAGTTAAATCTGAGGTACCTGATATGCATGTTGAAACTATTATGGAATCTTGTGATGCAACATTTTTTGAGAATATTTCCCTATGAAAGATATGCATAGCACTGCTAGGATCTCTTCTGAAATTTGTCCTGAATCCACCACAACTAGCGAGTTTCTTGATACACTGTTTGAGAGTTTTCCAGAGGAGGAACACAATAAAATAACTCAGTCGAGTAAGAGATCACGGATTGCAAAATCCTTCGGTGATGATTTTATTGTGTACCTTGTGGACGATACTTCTAGATCCATAGCAGAGGTATATGCATCGCCTGATGTAGATGACTGGAAAGAAGTTGTTCATAGTGAGATTGACTCAATTCTTTCCAATGGAACTTGGGAGTTAACTGAACGACAGTAAGTGGGTGTTTAAGAAGAAGCTCAGGCCTGACAGTACTATTGTAAAGTACAAGATGAGGTTAGTTTCAAAGGGATATACTCAAAAGAAAGGTGAAGACTATTTTGACATCTAATCACCTATCACCGGAATGATGACAATTCATGTACTACTTTCTTTTGCTGCCTCTTATGGTCTAATCATCCATCAAATGGATGTGAAGACAGCTTTCCTTAACGGGGAGTTGGAAGAGGATATTTATATGGAACAACCTGATGGTTTGAGACAAAGGTGTGCAAATTGTTGAAATCCTTGTATGACCTCAAACAAGCACCTAAGCAATGGCATGAGAAGTTCGACGGTACTTTGACATCTGCGGGCTTTGTCATTATAAGGATGATCAGTGTGTGTACTATCGCCATGGTGGAGGCGATAGCGTTATATTATGCTTGTATGTGGATGATATACTCATTTTTGGTACGAGCATTGATATAATTTCTGAGGTCAAGTCTTTTCTATCAATGTGTTTTGATATGAAAGATCTGGAAGAAGCTAATATTATTTTGAACATTAAGTTGAATAAGGATGAGAGTGGGATTACTTTAAGTCTATCCCACTATGTTGAGAAAATCTTGAGCCGGTTCAGCTTTATGGATAGCAATATTTCTCCAACGCTTTATGATCTCAGCGTGATACTCAAAAAAACAAGAAAGAATCAAGATATCAACTTAGATATTCTCAGATGATCAATTCACTCATGTACTTAGTAAGCGCAAGCCGTCCTGATATCTCGTTTACTTTGATCAAACTGAGCAGGTTCATGTGAAACCTGAGTATAGATCATTGGCATGCACTTGAAAGGGTTATACGCTACTTGAGAGGTACAATGAGTTATGGAATTCACTATAGTGATCATCCGGACGTGCATGAAGGATATAGTGATTCGAACTGGATCTCTGATGTTGATGAACTCTATGCCACGAGTGGATATATGTTCACTCTAGCTGGTGGCGCTATATCATGGAGGTCTTGCAAATAGACCATTTCGACGAGGTCAACCATAAATGCAGAACTCAATGCTTTAGAGATATCAACTGCATAGGCAGAATAGCTATGAGAACTCTTGATGGATTTGCCTATAGTTGAGAAACCATTGCCGACAATTCTTATGAACTGTGACAATCAGACGATGATAGCCAAAGTGAACAATTTTAAAGATAATGCAAAATCATCAAGGCATGTCAAGAGACATTTGAAATCTGTCAGGAAAATGAGAAACTCCGGAGTTATTACTGTTTCGTACATATAAACAGATAAAAACCAAGCAGATCCCTTTAGGAAGGGTCTATCACGTAATGTCATAGAAAGTGCATCGAGGGATATGGGTTTGAGACCCATTGATATGACACCATAGTAGTAATCCAGCCTATGTGATCGGAGATCCCGTGAATTAGGACATGGAAAAACAAGCTAGTGGTTCACCGAGGAGAGTACTTCCTATAGACTCTCTCTATGTGAAGATGCACACTTGTACTCTCAAACTGTAAGGCAGATTGACAATTTGCCTTAATGTGTTTTTGTTGGCTATGTGTAGCAAAGATATCGTCCTACACGGTAGTCTTGAAGGAAACACACCTATATGCGCTCCGATTGTCTAACGTTGCAGTTTGTGAGATTTGGGTGATCTCTGGAAAGCTTATGAAGAGACCAGGGAGTACGACGAATATGCTCCACCCGCGGGGTAGACTACTGGTAGTCAAGTACTGGTAATGGTCTTTGAGTGAAGTCAGTTCGCACAAAACTTACAATTCAAGACGTAGTCCATTGTTCAAGTTGTGACCTGATGAAACTTGAGGATCTAGGCAGAAGTTCAATTTAACAGTCTCTGCCGAAACACTAGTATATAAAACAAGGAACGAGAATAACCTCTCTCCTAATGGCTTTGAGATCTGGTGGTGGATTGTTAGAATAAATGGGCTAGGCCCAATTAATATTCAGAAATAATTTCCAATAAATCTCAAAAGTCCATTAGGGCAAGAGAGAGTGGTGCTAAATGTTTAGTCTCACATGGGAAGTGGAAGTGGAGCAACTCCTACATTTAAGGGAGGTTGTTCTTCTACTCCTTGGGTGATAGAGAAGAGGAGAAGAGAGGGATGGTCTACACACGCTCCTCCTCCTCCTCGCTCGCCTCGCCATGCCACGCCATGCATCGCCCCGCACACGCGCGCATGCACGCGTGTGTTCGTGTGAATTCGAGCCTCGAGCTGAGCCCAAATTTTATCTTTTGCAGAAAATTTATTTGAGCTTTTGGGCTTTCAAATTTTGGGGCTTCCGAGACTGAGTCCAAGTCGTTGGAGACAGACACGTCTATGACTGTAGAGTCAGACCGGATGCGAATCATCCGGATCGTAACCGAACCGCCTCTGTGAGACTCTATAAATACGGGTGTCCGCGGTAGGGAAAATCATCCCACAATCAGATCGTTCCCACATTCACATTCCTTGCACCACCTTTTAATGTACTCCATCCCGAGCGCCGGCGTGCACCGACGATCGGGAGAGCAGGTCTCCAGAACCGCTCGCCCTTGCGATCCTGCACTAGAAGAGGGCGAATAAGGTTTTTGGCAAGCACTTCGCGCGAATGCTTGCGTTCTTCACCACGGGCCTTCCATCAAAGAGATCTGACGCTGCGGCCCAACATCGACACCAGCGTCTGCAGTGGTTGTTTGCTGTCAGATCTACAACAGTTCCTCCTGCTTCTAATCGGTATGCGATATTACTCGTCCCATCTGTCTGCTGGTGTTAATCGCTGTTGTTTTCGCGTGTTTTTCCGGAATTGTTCAGGAAATTGCCCTGTATTTTCTAACATATTGTGTTGTAGAATTTGCGATGGTGAAACATATCTTCCATCTCAAACACTACATAAATCCCGACGATTTGCGATGACCAAATAAGCAAAAAAACCATCGCAAATAAGCTATTTGCATCAGTTATCGGCCGTCGCTCGAGTTTTGTCGCAATTTAGCTTATTTGCGATGGCTCGTTCTTTTGCGATGGCTACCCCCAGTCATTGCAAATAAGTAAGTTGCGACGGCTAAAGACAATCGTCGCAAATTAGCTTATTTGCGATGACTGCAGGTGGCCGTGGCAAATAACTTAGGTTTATTTGCGACAGCTTCTATAAAGTACCGTCGCAAATAGTGGAGTCTTATTTGCGATGATACTGTATAAAAGCCATCACAAATAAGATTTTTTATTTTTTAAAAAAGTAGAAAATGTTGTTCGACTTGATGGCCAGAAACACGACAGACATAAAATATATATAAAACAGCAATACAGTCACATAACAACATCTCCATTACAACACAAGAAGATAAAATATATAGCGTCTCCATCACAACACAAGAACACAAAACAAAGAGTGAGGCTATCCGCTAGCCCATCTACTACCTCCCGTGCTGCCAACGTTCTCGCCGCGCATCGGTCTAGATGCCGGTATAGACGGCGACGGAGTTTGAGCCTCCGTCGCCAATCTTTGCATCACAGAGAAGTTGTTTGACATATTTATTAGTTTGAAACTTTGTTTTTGACTAGAATTGATTAAACAATCTAGATTTGATCATATTGAACTTACTTTAGATAATTTGAGTTAGATTTGGCTATATTTGATTATTTAAGACTAAGTAAGACTATAATAGCTAAATTGAATTAGATTTTCCTATGTTTTATGAATTAAGACTAAGTAAGAACATTTTTATTACTTGAAAACACGGAGAAGTGTGCACTGGCAGTGGTACGTGCACTTCTGGAGGTGGAATTGGCGATGGTAGTGGAGGTAGCTCGAGCTGCAACCTCTGGACTCTGTGGCCTTGAAAGAAACTCTGTCATTACAAACATTATAGGTTATTATATATTATTAAGAATGCGATGAATTTAAATCACTTTAACTTACTGCCTTTGCTCTTCCATCGCCTCCCGCATCTGCTCCATGCAGGCTTGCTGGTAGGAGATGGTGGCCTGCATTGCTGCCTTCGCTGCCTCCATCTTCGCCTTGCCCTCCTCGACCTGACGGGCGAGAGTCTCCACCTGCGAGACATGGCGACTCGGGCCCACCAATGAAGCCTGCGTGAAGCTGCCTCTCGCAGGTCTCGCCGCCCTCGAGTCGACAACTCCGTCGAATATGGCGAGCCTATAAAAAAAGAATCAGTAATATGGAATTGAAATATCTTGAATTGAAAACGATTTAATGAATTATGAACTCACCTTTCGTGAGCTTTTTCACCTCCGCTTGCATACGCGGCTTGAGGATCGATTGGTTCATGTTCCCAATCGAAAAATGTGTCATGTATCCTCCTAGCCTCCTCCCCGTACCTAGTCTAAAAAACAAGAAAACATTGTAAGTTCAACAATCCATATAGGTATAACTAATATTCATGATTTCTAAACTTACCAGCCGCTCGGCCGTGGCCTGACTGCACCCCTGAGGTTGAGAAGGGTCCCTGTGACCTCTCTTCCAGACCTCAGCAGGGGTCGGCAACACCCCCGTCTTGCGCTCCTATCAATACGTGTTAGTACGAACATTATATTAGGAATATATAAACATAAGTTAGATACACTTATCATGCGTTTAGCTAAATGCAAGTGGTTATCTTGGCAGTGGTTGTGCTTCCCATCGATCCCTCTGCACCGTCGAGCCTTTTGGGACTTAGTCGTAAACTCATTGCTAGCCCAGTACCGATAAAGGGCCCGATATGCATCGGACTGACCCTGCAACCAGCTCACGTGACCCTGCACATAGTTGTAGGTCGTTAAAAATACCGTTGAGGAAATTATTAGAAAAAATATTTAATACACCCCACGTACCCGTGCGTACTCCTCCTCTGTGACGTGCCTCTCGCTCTCCTACCGGAAGTGTCGCATGCCGTGCTGGTTCGCCTTCAAGTGCTCATTGGTAACTTGAATACGAGCGTTTGACAAAGCTTGCCGAACCGCCTTTGCAGCGTTGAAGTGAAACACTTTCCTCGCATGCTCAAACATGCGAGGGTCGTCCGGGTCCTCTAAAATATACCTTTTCTGTGATAAAAAATACATTAAAAAGATGTTCATTAAAAGAGTTTAAGAGATAAAACTTAGAAATTTTATTTAACATACTTACCATAAAATCGGCCCATACAGACTCCTGAACATTGCGATGCTCTTGGTGAGGGGCGCGTACGTAGTCCTCCCACGAAGTAGCAGGCATCCCGTCAATGACCCCGGGATAGTGCATACGCACTAAGGACCCAAGGATACCGTTCATTGGTCTGTGGTGTCTGTCACCAATGTAAGACGCGTCGTACCAAGCATTGCGAGAAATTTATTGGTTCATTACTTAAGTAATCAAAAGAAAGCAGATTTGAACACTACGATTTTATTACCTGTCTTTGACCGGATGAATCACCATCCTTTGTGAAGGGGCCGTAGGAGGACTGACAAAGTGAGTCCTCCTCGTCCGCTGCCTCTGCTTGGACACCACATCTGGTGACCCATAAGGCTCGTCACCAGCCGAGCCAAAGGACTCCGGAACAGAAGGCTCGTCAGCCAAGGGCTAGCTGACCGAGGGCTGGCTCACCGAAGGGTAGCGAGGCTCAACTGGCACCCTAGCCTCTGGGTCAGTAGGTGAGGACTACAATATTCAAATGATTCATAAGTAAGTTTAATTGGAAATTGAATTTGAAGAATTTGTCAAATACTAGTGAAATTTATATGTGTAGGCTGCTATGACGAAGCCTTAGAGCTGGTCAGAACGTGCCCCAACAGCTGAGAGTGTCTGCTCCCGGTCGACGAGGCACCAGCGAAAGCGTCCTCAACACTAGAGGGGCAGTACCCCCTCATCGCCGCCACCTTCTTACCTTTCTTAGACGTCATCCTGTTTTAATAGATAATCAGTAAATATGCAAATAAGATATAAAAATTTCATGTTACTATCTTCAAGAAAACGTTACTTGTAATCACTTTCAAAATTCATCAACATCATTATCATGTGCCCTACTCCTTAAACCAGCCCAATGATCTTCCATTGTGACCCGTTCTTATTTCCGTTTTCACATATCATCTGTCTCTACATTTTCAACATCTCCAACTAATTGATCGAGTCCTGCACCAGGCTCGATGATCAAAGTGGCTGGCAACTCTTCTTCTTGGTATACTTATTCAACGTCTTCACTATCATGGTAACCATCGTCCCCAGGAGTATATAACTGTTCACGAGGATTCACCTTATATATCACCCACCAATCACTGAGCTTTGTGCATGGATAAGATAGATAATACACTTGCTCCACTTGGTGTGAAAGAACAAACGTATCGTAACCTCGTAGTCAGTTCTTGTGTTTGACTTCCACCATTTCAAATTAGTTTTCTCGAGTTCTATGAGTGCTATCAAACAAGTCATAGTCAAATAAGACAACTCAAAGTGTCTTATTTCTGGTAAAAGTAAATTCAAGGATTTTGTTAATGATCCCATAATAATTGGTTTCATGCCTTTGAGTGTTAGTTGCTCTCGTCACAACACCGAATTTGATGTTATTGCGAGAGGACGAAGAGCTTCAAAATGAGTTTTACGGAATCGAAAGTCATTTACGTCATATCAACCATAACTTCTAACATTCACCAATCCATAAGATAGCTGCTACAAATCTTTATGGACATTGTGAGTCATGAACTGTCAAAAATGATTATAAGTTAAAATAATACTTCTTTAATAATAGTAACTTATAATATATATAAGACGAGAGAGTATTACATAATCTCAAAACCAGGATAGTAAACCCGACCCTCCATTTAATCCTTCTTGTCGCATCCCTTCTACTTGTTTGGCCATAGGTTGATGCCTATGTGGCCAACATTGTCTGTGGAATTCGCTGAACGTGAAAAACATTTTTTAGAATACACGTGTAGCAAAATATGTTGATTAGCATAAATGTAGGACAAATACTTACTCAAAATATTCTTGCATGCCATCTATCATACATGTAGAGTAAAGCAACAATCCTGTCATGTTCGGGTATGCCGTAGGTCGTGTAGCTACCAACGGTAGTGCCTCGTTTGAAAAATAGAGAGGTCGCTACAAGGGGGTGTTTCGTCCATATTGTACCGCATTGCTGAAGTATTAACATTATGTTCTTCTGCAAAGTAGACACTTGAAAAGTATCCTACTTCTTGAAGAGCATATGCTTCAGCGATACACCCTTCCACCCTTGCCCTGTTGCCAACCATTGGTTTCAGATATCGTAGCGCTCTTTCAATGTGATACATCCACCTGTATTGCACATGACAGCCAACTTTAGCTTCGAATGGAAGGTGGATAAGCAGATGTTGCATTTGATTGAAGAAACCTAGTGGAAATTTTTTTCATCTTACATAAAAGTACTGGTATCTCCTTCTCTAACTTATCCATCATCTGTATCTTGATTTCTTTAGCACAAAGCTCTCTATAGAAATAGCTGCTAAAACCTTCCACACCGCATTCATCTAGATAGCCTCGAAACATAACAGGTAAGAGTCTTTCTGTGATAATGTGATAATCATGACTCTTCAACCCAGTGAGGTTTCTTGTCTTCACATTCACGGCTCGCTTCAGGCTACCTGCATGACCATTTGAGAATTTCAAAGTTTTGAACCATTTTATGACTTTTTTCTTTTCATTAGGTCGAAGACAGAAAGAAGCATGTGGCTTACCACCACTTTCAGAGATTTCATGAGTTGGACAGTTACAAATGTATGCCAAGTCTAGTCTAGCTTTTATATTGTCTTTCGTTTTGCCAGTCATATCCATGCATGTTCTTATGATACTTTCGCCCATGTTATGCTCCTGATGCATGATATCAATGTTGTGCATTAGAATCAACGACTTCACATACAGTAGCTTCCAAAGTCTACATATGTAAGTCCAATTGTGTTCCTCTCCGTAACCTACAAAATATCTAGGACAACTTTCATATGACATCAGTTTGTCCAACATATCAGAAATTTCTAACCCGTTGAGGCGTTTTGGTGGTCCTTAGTGATAATGGTGTCCTTTCTAAAGACATGCCTCTGTTGTCTAAATGTGTAATTCGGAGCCAACCAACATCTGTGACAATCGAAGTAAGATATCTTGCCTCCATGAGTTAGTCGAAAGCAATCCATGTCTGAAGCACATATAGGACACGTCAGACGACTGTGAGTGCTCCATCCGAAAAACATGTCGTATGCCGGCAAATCATGGACGGAACACAAACAACCAGCTCGAAGGTTGAATTTCTGGTTCTTGTAACTATTGTACGCTTCGACTCCTGTCCACAACATTTTCAATTTTTCGATCAGCGGTTTCAACATCACGTTGAGACGTGACCCAGGATGATTCGGTCCAGGTACAATGAGGTTGTGGAACATGAACTCGTACTTCATACAAAATGTCAGTGGCAGGTTGTACGGAATGACAAAGATGGGCCAACAGAAGTATGGCGTGGCATTTGTATTGAACGATGAGAATCCATCTGTTGCTAAACTGATGCGAACATTTCTTGCATCACGAGAAAAATCTAGATCGAAATGGTCTAGCGCCTTCCATGCATCACCGTCAGACGAATGCGTCAAGAACTTTTTGTTCTCACGTTTACCTTCTTTGTGTCATCTAATGTGTCTTGCGGTTCTTTTTGAAAGAAATAACCGTTTCAACCGAGGAGTCACATGCAAGTAATGAATTTGCTTATGTGCGAAATCTATCATCACATTGTTGCCATCATCATTAACAACTTTGGCATACCTTAGTTTATCATGTTTCAAGCACATGTTCTCGTTGACGTGCTCTTTCCAGAATAGCATGCAGTTGTCTGGGCACACATTGATTTTCTCATAGTTCATACCGAGACCAGATATCAATTTCTTCAAATGATACATATCTTTAGGCGCTTTGTAAGGTTGTTCAAAGATATCACAGATTAATTTCATAAGATCATTGTAACAGTTGATGAAAAAATAGACTTAGACTTAATTGCCATAAATCTTGTCATGAAAGCAAGGACATTCATATCCGTGTGTTCATGCAATGGTTGTTTTGATTTCTTGAGCTCATCAAAGAACTTGTCTGCCTGCATTGTAACAGGATCCCCCACTTCCAGAGCTTCTAGCATCTCATCCATCCTATCACACCCGTTCTATCATCATCCTCATCCACTTCTTCTATGACTCGAGATTTAGTCTCACCGTAGAAGGTCCACACCTCATAATATGGCGTGAAACCGTTTCAACATAAGTGAAACGAAACTTCCATTCTGTTCAAAAACTTGGTGTTTTGATATTTCGTATATGGGCACCACACCTTATCATCCGTTGAGAACAAAAATGCTCGATCCAAAAATTCATCTAACCTGGTGTACCACTCATCCGAGTGACCACCAGTTTTGCTCTTCCAACCAGTATACATCCAACTGCGGTCTTCACCCATGTTTAACTCTGCAGTTTAAAGTTGGAGAAATTATCGTTAATTTATGCAGGATTTATCCTACTTATGACGAGACACAGAACCTGAATCTGAACAAAATTTCAGCAGCAAAACCTCGCTTATTTTATACTGTACCGCAAAAAATGGTGCAATTTTTTAAGCTTTGGGGTCAACTGTCCAAGAACAAGATAGGAGGCTAGGAAAGAAAGAGAGAGGAGAATTGAACGGGAGGAAACCACCTGTCAGGGCCCGCCGTCCATGAGCGGGAGCTTGTCATCGTCACCGTCACTTTTTGCCTAAACCCTAAACCCTAAATGGCCTGTGTCGGCCCGGGTCGTGCCGAAGCCCATTTAAACCTAAACCTAGCTAAGAAAATTTAATCTCAATTAACAAAAAATTGAACCTAAACATTTACATAGCATGACAATAAACATTTACATAGCATGACAATAAGCATAAGCATGGCAATAAACATGGCAATAAGCATGGCAATATACATAACATCTAAATATAAGCATAGCAATAAGCATGGCGATAAGCATAAGCATGGCAATAAACATAGCATGTCAATATACATAGCTTCTAAACATAAGCATAGCAATAAGCATGGCAATAAGCATGGTAATAAACATAAGCAAATGTTCATCGCAAACGTGAATCACAAAGCCAAAATTAACATAGGAGATCAAGCTAATCATTTGCGATGCACAAAGCCTAATCACAAGCCTAAATCACAAAGGCTAAATGAACATGGGAGGGGAGGACCTTGCGGGAGGCGCTCCCGTCGGTGAGGCAGCCGGGGAGGCGACGGGGAGGCGGCGGCGGCGGGCGCGTGGGCGTCGGGAGCGTGGCGAGAGCGTCGGGAGCGCGTAAGTGCGTGAGTCGGGCCGATAGTGGGCCGGGGTATATACCTTTTGTTTGCGACGGCTCAGTTAATTGCTACGGTCTTAGTGTTGGCCGTCGCAATTAAGTTTACTTGCGACGGTTTTTTCTGACCGTCACAAAGTACATCCTATTTGCGACGGTCAATTAAATCGTGACGGCCCTAGGGTTAGCCGTTGTAAATAAAGACTTATTTGCGACGGCTTCAACTTTGACCGTCACAAATAGAGGCCAATTTGCGATGACTGCCTATTTTGCGACGACCAAGAGCTGGCCATCGCAAATTAAGCTATTTGGGACGGCCGGGCATCGATAAAAAAATTAGCCGTCGTAAATGATCGTGTTTTCTGCTGTGAAAAAACTTGTCATTTTGTAGTTCATTTTGAACTACAAAACGACTAACTTTTTTGGTACGGAATGAGTACGATAGAGATGTAGTATTTCCACATAAAACACGTATTGTACACACAACAAAAAGGAAACTTTAGAAGAAAGTCGTGTTCGATCATTGGGGCTCAGGGCTAAGTTTCTACGTATTATTCACACAAGTGACGTACTGTCACGTCTATCGTCTACGCGCCGCCCCGCCCGACAAAGAATACAGGCAGAAATAAGAGGGTCGACTGTGATTAGTGAATCTTTAGATTCTAGTAGAAATTACAGCAGGGGAATGAAGAATTTGGTGTGCTTTAAATTCAGGCTCTCTCATTTAGCCGTTCTAGTGCTCTTCTACGCGCCGGTCACTCCAGTCCCTTTCGTTCGGTTTGACGACAGCCACCATCGTCCACCACACTCGTTGGGCGCGCCTTCGGTTACATAGGGTCGCTTCGAAGAATCTCTCCGAATCCGTGACTTGGTTGTCTCTTACTCCTGGGCTCTGTGGCCTGCTTCCTCGATGCGGAGAAGGTGGTGAGGAGGAAGAATGTTACCCATAAAAGGCTGAAGACAAATGGCATCTTCAGTGTATCGACAATGTTCAGATACAATGATACAAAATCTCAAGATCAAAATGCAACACCAACCATGAAACAAAAAAGGCTTGCTGATGCCTCACCTAGCTAGTTTCCTTGTGTTCTCTACTATAACCATGGAGGAGAGTCGGCAGGCGTACTGACCACAATTCTACTTCCATTGATCGGCATCCTATCAGATTTCAGAACCGCTTCATTCAGTAGAGCAAGACCAACTACCGATGTCTGTGAGAAGCATGAAAGATATAAGACCTGAGGCCACACAAGTGAGCAGTTGTAACAACGATCTATAGCAGTAGGATTCTCTTGCGGGCTACGAAAGTCAGCGAGCCTGATCCAACATGTCAGTAAATATGCATTGCTGCAGAGGTTCTTGACGGGCTGTGAAGGCCTGATGGCAACATACAGACCGGAGAAATCTACTCTAAGCATCCGGCTGCCGGCTACGGCTCCTCAAGCAGTAACACATATGCTTCTAAACGAATGGAAGTCCACGCCTCCACGGAATGGCGTACTAACTCGGAACCACATTTGCAGTGCTAACTATTCGCATGCTCCTGAACAAACGTTCGTCAGAGTAACAACTGAATTAATCAGGGCGACAGTAGTGAAAGTGTGAAACGCAAACGCACATTAGTGTCAGTGCCGTGTCTTATTTTTTTTTTCTTCGGACGACGGCACAAAGATCATAAGATGTTTTGCCGCTCGAAACATTCAGCTAGCAGCTGCTGCTGCACGAACAAGTGCGTGACCCTGCTCGAGAAATGGAAGTTCAGTTCAGGGCAGAAGAACCAAGCCTCCAGTAACAACAGCTCACGACGCACGCACCTGACTTTTAATCCACTTGCTTTTGCTTCCAATGTTTAATTAGGGTTTGTTGCAGCTTAAATAAAACACGGGCATTTACGGAATGGCAATGTCTATAAGAATAACAAAGAGAATTAATCGTGGAAATAGTACTAGTGCTGCCATTAGAAGTAGAAATTTGTTTTCCCCTTATGTTTTCACATTCAGAGGGCTGTACTGTACATATAAATAAACCAGAAAAAAAGTTTGGTTGGTAGATGAAGATGACTAGTAGGGTATGTATGGACTTTTTGTTTGAAATGGCCGAAATGCCCTTGATGATCGAGCTGGAATCGAGGAGGGAAGAGAGGATCGAGGAAGAAGAAACGAAATAGAGGAAGAACAGCGGAAGGAACAGGAAGAAAGATCAAAGGAAGACAATGACAATAATATTCTGTTATGTTTTCATACCTCCTATTGTTCCCCTCCCACTCTCTTATGTACCTGTCGGTACCCCGCAGACCGGGTACCCCCGCGCATAAGGAGAAAACGGCTAAGGACCCGACCTCTACTTAAGAGGCTGAATCCGAGGCTGCCACGTCGTGGAGGGAAGGACCAGATCCTACCTCTCTGCCGGGGAGGGCTCCCGGGCTGCCGCGTGGCTGGCAGAACTGCACCCTCGCCTCCCCGCTGAGGCGGGCTCCGAGGCTGCCACGTGGCCAATCGGAACCTCGGGGCCAGGCCCGCTTCCTCGCGGGAAAAGGCACCGGAACTACCACGTGGCCCGCAGGGCTGAACCTCCACCCCTCCACAGGCGTGGGCTCCGGATGCGCCACGTGGCCTGTACCATCGAGTGCTCGACTCCCCACGGAGGCAGGCTCCCGCGCCACCACGTAGCGGACGACCAACTCAGTGCGGTAGGACGCCGCAGTAAAGGAAGGCGTGTGCTGCTCGAACAGGCATTAAAGCACGCGCGCCTTCCCCAGGCGAAGCGGAGTCGCACACGCGTAAGTCAAGGCTCCAGTGTCCTGTCTTGTCCAAGTAGCCGGTACAGACCCACGCCGCAAGACGGACGAATGGGCCGCAAGGACAAGACGGTTGGGACGTGCACTGCCATCATCACCAACTATGTGTAGCCCTAGCACACGACGCGACGGGACGGCGCATTGACGCTCCTGACAAGGGGAAGTAGATAGCATTTAATCTTAGATCTTGTATAGGATTTGGCTCTCCCCGGGACCACCTGTCGGGGCCTAGGGCCCACCTTATGACTGTAGAGTCCTTGGACTATAAAAGGACTCTGCAGACCACCTTCACAGGGGATCGAAAAATCAGACCAAGGCTCATACACGCTCAAGCAAAGGAATACACAAACACTCCCGTGGACGTAGGGTGTTATGCTTCGGCGGCCCAAACCACGTAAACCCTCTGTGTTCACCATCTCGCTGCGCTCAATCTCCTGGGACTAGCCCTCGTGAATCCAAAGAACCTCCGCGGGCTGCTCTCTAAGCAGGTCCGGGGGAAGTGTCGTTTAAGACCTTCGACATTTGGCACGCCAGGTAGGGGGGCTTTTCCCGGCAAAGATCTTCACCAGCAGCATGGTGAACGCCTGTTCCAATGCTAGCTCCTCCAGGCCATGCTCGTTCCCGCATATTCTCTCTCATATGCTAGGGCACTCTCTTCTTGTCTCGCGCCTAGTGTAGTTATGCAATCCTGCTGCTGGCGGGTCTACTTGAGGTTCCTGTGATGTATTTGGGTTCTTTGGTTGTTTTCCTGCTCGGGAGCCCATGGCGCCGAAAGGTCACTCCCCTAAAAAGCTAACACCCGTGGGAGGTCCAAAATGTACAGCCTGCTTAGCCTAGTCCTGCACCCTAAGCATGTACACTTTGCCTCTTCAGTGCTAACGGCTGAGTACAGGGGAACCGATGGCACACACTCCAGAGCGGGCGATAACCATAATCTGGATACCTTCGCACTGAATTACTCATGCACCGTAAGCCCGGCTCGGGACCGTAAGACATAACGAGACTAAAAGCATGAAGGGAGTAACCGACGAGCAAAATTATTTAAATTATGCTTTAATTTTTTGCTTACTTTTGCATATCGTCTGCTGTATGCCCGTTTCTTCTGTCTCGTCCTAGTTGGAGTTGTGCTATCCTGCTAAAGGCGGATCCGCATGAGGTACCTGTAATGTGTTTGGGGTCCGATGGTCGTTTTCTTGCTCGGGGTCCATGGTGCCGAATGGTTCTCACTCCTGAAAGGCTAACGCCGAGCTGGAGGTCCAGGGTGTGCAACTTGCTTAGCCTGGTTCTGTACCCTAAGCATACACACCTTGCCTCCCAGTGCTAACAACTGAGTACAGGAGGCCGGACAACTCATGCCCTGAGCAAGGCAGCGACCATACCCTGGATGCTGTCGCACCGAATTACCCATGCCCCGTATCTTAGCTAAGGACCGTAAGCCATAACAAAACTAAAGAGCAGAGAAGTGGTGACCGACGAGCAAAATTACTTTTTGTTTACCGTGTGTGCAGGACATACAGGGAGCCGCCGCTTACTTTCTACACATCTGTAGTAGGTGCCATCGATGCGCCTCCGAGCTCCGGCACCCCCAAAGGGGGCTGCCGACGTCACTTCTCAGAGCCCCGGTGCCCCCAAAGGGGGCCGTCGACGTCACTTCGAGCTCCGCCGCCCCCAAGGGGGCTACCGACGTCACTTCTTCGAGCTTCGGCGCTCCCAAAGAGGCCGCCGACGACGCTTCTTTAAGCTTCGGCGTTCCCAAGGGGGCCGCCGGCGACACTTCTCCGAGCTCCGCCCCCAAGGGGGCCGCCGACGTCACTTCTTCGAGCTCCGGCGCTCCCAAGGGGGCCGCCGCCGACGCATGTCCAAGCTCCAGCACCCCCATGGGCACCACCGATGTCACTTTTCCGAGCTCCGACGCCCCCCGAGGGGGCCTACTGGTGCCACTTTTACAAGACAAGATGAAGGCCCCACCCACGAGATCGTCATCTCTCCCGAGGTGGGCCCGAGGGCCACTGTCGGTACCCCGCAGACCGGGTACCCCCGCGCATAAGGAGAAAATGGCTAAGGACCCGACCTCTACTTGAGAGGCCGAATCTGAGGCTGCCACAACGTGGAGGGAAGGACCAGATCCTACCTCTCCGTCGGGGAGGGCTCCCGGGCTACCGCGTGGCTGGCAGAACTGCACCCTCGCCTCCCCGTTGAGGCGGGCTCCGAGGCTGCCACGTGGCCAATCGGAACCTCGGGGCCAGGCCCGCTTCCTTGCAGGGAAAGACACCGGAACTACCACGTGGCCCACAGAGCTGAACCTCCACCCCTCCACAGGCGTGGGCTCCGGATGCGCCACGTGGCCTGTACCATCGAGTGCTCGACTCCCCACGGAGGCAGGCTCCAGCGCCACCACGTGGCGGACGACCAACTCAGTGCGGTAGGACGCCGCAGTAAAGGAAGGCGTGTGCTGCTCGAATAGGCATTAAAGTACGCGTGCCTTCCCCAGGCGAAGCGGAGTCGCGCATGCGTAAGTCAAGGATCCAGTGTCCTGTCTTGTCCAAGTAGCCGGTACAGACCCACGCCGCAGGACGGACGAATGGGCCGCAAGGACAAGACGGGCGGGACGTCCACCGCCATCATCACCAACTATGTGTAGCCCTCGCACACGACGCGGCGGGACGACACATTGATGCTCCTGACATGGGGAAGTAGATAGCATTTAATCTTAGATCTTGTATAGGATTTGGATCTCCCTGGGACCACCTGTCGGGGCCTGGGGCCCACCTTGTGACTGCAGAGTCCTTGGACTATAAAATGACTCTACAG
Organism: Tuctoria greenei; assembly: GCA_036927565.1. Lineage (NCBI taxonomy): Eukaryota > Viridiplantae > Streptophyta > Magnoliopsida > Poales > Poaceae > Tuctoria > Tuctoria greenei. The sequence continues at coordinate 65,473,887 of JAYESD010000002.1, read as the reverse complement.
ATGACCTTCATAGGGAATCGAAAAATCAGACCAAGGCTCATACACGCTCAAGCAAAGGAATACACAAACACCCCCGTGGACGTAGGGTGTTACGCTCCGGTGACCCGAACCACGTAAACCCTCTGTGTTCACCATCTCGCTGCGCTCAATCTCCTGGGACTAGCCCTCGTGAATCCAAAGAACCTCCGTGGGCTGCTCTCTAAGCAGGTCCGGGGGAAGTGTCGTTTAAGACCTTCGACAGGTCCCGTTATCAGTTATGATCTTGTTTGGAACTCCAAATCTGCATACTATGGACTGCAAGAAGTTGATAGATGATTGCTTGTTTATTGTCACAACTGGAGTTGCTTCCGGCCACTTGGTGAACTTGTCGACAGCGACATACAGGAACTTGTAACCTCCGACGGCTCTTGGGAAAGGTCCCAAGATATCCATCCCCCACACAGCGAATGGCCATGTAGGAGGTATCATTTGTAGGGGTTGAGCTGGTGTGTGAATTTGCTTTGCATGGAACTGGCATGCTTCGCATTTCTTCACTAGCTCGGTTGCATCCTGGAGTGCTGTAGGCCAGTAAAAACCATGCCGGAAGGCTTTACCGACCAGCGTGCAGGAAGACGCGTGGTTCCCACACTCGCCTTCATGGATTTACGCAAGGAGCTCGTGGCCTTCTTCCCTTGTAATGCACTGCATTAGGATGCCGTTGGCACCACGCCGGTAGAGATCCCCTTCTACCAGTGTGTATCTTTTAGCCAATCTGACTATCCGGTCAGGAGATACATTATCTTCAGGAGGGATATTGTCTTTCAAGTCGCTCCAGATCTCTGAGATCCATGCATCGGATCTAACTTGAGCATTTGAATCTTTCGTGTTGGGTTGCTCGGAGCTTCCTGCAGCACCTACGACTCTTGATGGACGCCATGGTAACAGGGCCATCGGGACCGCCAGCTTCGAGGTGCTGGTCTTGCCCCCTTTGCTCAGTTTGGCAGGCTGAGCTGTTGGTCTTGACAATCTCCGGATGAAGGTTCCGTCGGGAGCCGGAGCTCCGGTTGAAGCTTTCATCGAGAGTTCATCGGCTTCAGCATTGTTGATACGCTGGACATGGCAAAGATCCAGGACTTCGAAGTCCTTCTGAAGCTTCTGGACTTCAAGTAGATATGCAGCTAGTTGAAGGTTGTTGCAGCAGCATTGACCTTTGACTTGTTTTATAACAAGCTGCGAATCACCTTTTACCAACAACTGCTTGACACCATACGATAGTGCCACTTTGAGCCCATAGATTAATGCTTCATACTCCGCCATGTTGTTGGTCGCCTTGAAGTCAAGGTGAACCATGTATTTGACCTTCTCCCCGCTCGGAGCGAGGAGAAGGATTCCAGCTTCGGCCCACTGCTTCTGCACGGAGCCGTCGAAGTAGAGATTTCAGTGAGGCTCAGTGAAGACCGGAACCTTGGGTTCCAACTTCTACTCACTGTGGCCCACAGGATTTGAAGATGGGGTCCATTCGGCCACGAAGTCCGCCAATGATTGACTCTTGATTGCTTTTCTTGGGACGAATTCAAGATTGAACTCGGCCAATTCTGGTGCCCACTTTGCAATGTTCCCAGTAGAGTTGGGATTATGCAAGATTGCGCGCAGTGGATAAGAGGTTACCACTGAAATCTTGTGATCTTGGAAGTAGTGACGAAGCTTCCTAGAGGCAATGAGAACTGCGTAGAGCAGCTTATGCACCTCTAGGTATCGAGTCTTGGCATCATGGAGTACTTCGCTGATGAAGTACACTGGGTGCTAGACTGTCCGGACCCTCCCGGAGGGGCCCGAAGCTTCCTCCTCATCAACCCGGACCCTCCCGGAGGGGTCCGGACCTTCTTCGGGGACCTCCAAGTTCTTGCTTGAAGAACCCGGAGCTTCTTCTGAAGTGACCCGGACCTTCCCAGAGGGGACCAGATCTTCTTGTTCAGCAACAACAACTCCTTCATTTGAAGGAGGCTGATCCTCCAGTGTCTTGCCTTGAGGATCCATGTCGGTACCCTAGAAACCGTACACCCCTTGAGGTTACAAAGATTTCAAAGGAAAGTCACCTACTTGGTTTAAAGACCCTCGGAGACCCACTTGTCAGACATGACCGGACCCGCTTCTCCAACATGGTTAATCCCTGGGTCGCCACGTGTACAACCAAACCGGAGCTACCGCCCACAAGGGGGAAGCTCCAGGCCACGTACCGAAACGGCACCTCTGAACTTAACCCCAGACCGAGAGAAGCTCCGGGCTTGACACGTGTCTGGTAGCCCCGGAGCTACCTGCTTCCCACAGCAAGCTCCGGAGCTGCCACGTGTCCAATCGTCGGACCTTTCAGCCTCTAACCTCCGGAAGACCTTGTAACGGCTCCGGACCTTCAAAGGAGAGCCAAGGACTTCAAGACCCGATTAAGTGCCATTAATGCCATATTAATGACACTTAATCGGACGATCTTAACACCAGTAACGGTGCTGTCAAAGCCCGTTACAGGATCATTAAGAGCAATTAATCGTGTATCAATACTAGTAACCGCCGGGGCCACATGTCGGGCCAGGCTAGCTTGTAACGGCCTGTCCTTGTACTATAAAAGGACAGGCCGAGGATACACTCAGGGAGGTTCACGGACGATCATACGCACCCCACACGTTCGTGGCAAGCTCTTACCGCTAATACAACACCAACACACCCGTGGAGTAGGGTATTACGCTCAGGCGGCCCGAACCACGTAAATTCTTGTGTCTCCTGTGTCAAACTCCTATTCACCTTCTTGAATCTCCGCGCGCCCACACCAAACTTCAAACTCCCCAATCACTTTAGAAGTGTAGGGAGATCTGCCGGTTCCAAAACCGCCGACAGTTGGCGCGCCAGGTAGGGGCGCCTGAGATTTCAAGAATGGTGAACTCTGCTGCTGGATCATCCAACGGCCAACCTACCGCTCAGGCTGTTGGGGGCAATCCCTCCAACAGGCAACCACCTGCAGGAGCCTCAGCACCAGCAGGAGTCACACTCCCACCACCACCATCTCCTCCAGCAAATCGTGCTGGGCAGCGTGATGGTGCGCTGGCGTCAATCACTGCGTCAGCAAATCATGACCATCCAGAACACGCGCTTCATGCAGCGCGTGCTCTTCTTCAACGTACACCACCTCCGGATGCACCTCGGGATGCACTGGAGCAGTGGAGGGCTGACGTGGAGCATTTGGTTGCAGCAGCAGCCGAACACCTCAGCAACCAGAGTCCTCCTCCTTCAGGAAGAGCCCCGTCGCAGCGGCGAACTTTGTCTGGAAGACTTGGTCCGCATGTCTCTAACAGCAGGAGACGTGCTGCGTCACAACAAGTGACGTTGTTTCCCTCCGGGGCTCGACGTACTCACACGGTATCCAGGCTTTCGACTCACGACCTCCGGGCGGAGCTTGATCGCCGATACCGCCAGCAGGACGGCCGAGTCCATATTGAGCGTGCCCGTGAAAGACGGGAAGCTCAGGACCTTTCTACTCCTGAAGGAGTAGGAGGAGGCTGTTCAGCCCTAGCCATGCACCTGCGCATGGTTAGATGGCCACAGAAGTTCCGGCCTCACCTGCCGGAAAAATTCGACGGGACTGTCAACCCCGCCGAATTCCTTCAGATATACTCCACTGCAATCTTGGCAGCTGGAGGAAATGAGGTCGTGATGGCCAATTACTTTCCAGTGGCCTTAACTGGGACCGCCAGGTCCTGGTTTATGAGCCTTCCACCCAACTCTATCAACAGTTGGGAGGAGCTGTGCCGTCAGTTCACTGCCAACTTCAGGAGTTCATACACCCGACCAGGCACTGAACTGGACCTTTTTGTGTTCGTGCAAAAAGGGGGAGAATCTTTGCGGTCCTTCATCCAGAGGTTCTCTCAGGTACGAAACACTATCCCTTCTATCTCAAGCGCTTCTGTTATTGTGGCATTCAGACAGGGCGTACGGGACAAGAAGATGTTGGAGAAGCTGGCGATCAAGGAGATCACCAGCGTCACGGAACTCTTGAGCCTGGCAGACAAATGTGCCAGAGCTGCGGAGGGCCGTGAGATGCACTCCAAACCAGCCGCGGAGGATCACAAGAAACCCTCCAAAGAAGAAGCCGCTACCTCCGGGAGTGGCAAGAAGAAAAAGAAGACCAACGGCAAGAAGAAGCCGTCGGCCGGCACATCCAACTTTGCAGCTGCTGCAGTTCCGGGTGGCCGGGGGCCACGCCCCGAGAAGCGACCTCGACCGTCTTCTGAAGACGGTGGCAAACCCAAAGTGTGGTTTCCCATTCACAAGACGGGCAGCCACAGTTTGGAAGACTGCCGGGAGGTTCAAAACCTTGCCGAGCGCTACAGCAAGCGCCGGGAAGAATCTCCTTTCCGACAGAGGGAAGGAAAGCAAAAGGTCGACGAAGCTCCGGCTGAAGAGGAGTTAGGGTTTCAGGATCCCAAAAAGGTCCTGAAGGCTGTCTACACCTCCGTCGACGATGATTCTGACGTCTTTGACAACGAGCGTCAGAAGACCATGAACACCATTTTTGGTGGATCATGGGATATCACCTCTCGTCGCGTCATCAAGACAATGCGTCGGGATATGGCCGCTGTAGCTCCTACAGTCAGGCCGGAACCTCACCGAAAGTGGATGGATACGGCCATCACTTTTGATGCTTCGGATTGTCCCCGGAGTATGGTTGGAGCAGGACAGTTACCCTTGATGGTATCTCCTACCATCAACAACATCCAGCTCCACCATGTCATGGTAGATGGAGGTTCGGTGCTTAATCTCATCAGCTTCGAAGCTTTCACTATGCTTCAACTCCGACCTTCGGATCTCCAGCCCTCTCGACCTTTCTTCGGAGTAGGTCCGGGGGCCATTACCCCACTCGGAGCTATTACTCTCCCCGTTACCTTCGGGACCCGGGAGAAGTATCACACCGAGAAGTTGGTCTTCGACGTCGCTCAGATCAACTTACCATTCAACGCCATCTTGGGTAGACCTGCCCTATACAAATTCATGGCAGCTGCTCATTATGGATACCTGGTGTTGAAGATGCCAACACAAGTAGGCGTTCTCCGGATCCGCGGAGATCGCACTGCCAGAGTAACTGCTCTGGAGGAACTCCACGCACTCACCACGGCGCAAGAGGAGGACTCCAGACAGGAGCAAGCTCCGAAACCCCCGAGCATTCGTCAACGAGGCTCGACCTCTGCACCCCGTGTGCAGCCAAGCGGCGACACCGACATTCCCGTCAAAGTCGTCCAAATTGGTTCTGATGCCGCTCAAACCACCCGTATATCAGGAGGATTGAACGACAAATAGGAACTCGCGCTCATCACTTTCCTCCGGGCTAACGTTGATGTGTTTGCTTGGCAACCGTCACAAATGCCTGGGATCCCCAGGGAAGTGATTGAGCACAATCTGAAGATCTACCCCGATGCCCGACCTGTGCATCAGAAGCCTCGGAAGCAATCCGTAGAGCGGCAGAACTTCATCCGACAAGAAGTAAAGAAGCTACTCGAAGCCGGATACATCCGAGAAGTCTTCCATCCAAAATGGCTGGCAAACCCAGTCGTTGTGCCCAAGGCCGGCGGGAAGCTTCAGATGTGCTTCGACTACACCACACTAAATAAGGCATGTCCAAAAGATCCATTCCCACTACCTAGAATATATCAGATAGTGGATTCCACCTCCGGGTGTGAATTACTGTGTTTCCTAGACGCATATTCTGGGTATCACCAAATCAGGATGTCTAGGGAGGATGAAGAGCATACTTCATTCAGCACAGTAGATGGATTGTACTGTTACACAGCCATGCCATTTGGTCTTAAGAATGCGGCTTCAAATTTTGTACGAGCTATGTACAAAACTTTTGAAGAACTCATCAGAGACATAGTGGAAGTGTACGTCGATGACATCGTGGTCAAGGTCAAGAACAAGGAGTCACTCCTAGACACCTTGCAGGCTGTCTTCGACAAGCTGCGGGCCACCCGCACAAAGCTAAACCCGGACAAGTGCGTGTTTGGGGTTAGCTCCGGAAAACTTCTTGGTTTCCTGGTAAGTCACCGGGGCATAGAAGCTAATCCGGCGAAGATAAAAGCCATTGAAGACATGCGGCCACCAACCCGCATCAAAGACGTCCAAAAGTTAACTGGGTGTCTAGCAGCCCTCAGCCGGTTCATATCAAGACTGGCGGAACGGGCACTTCCCTTCTTCAAGTTATTGAGGAAGTCCGGACCATTCCAATGGTCCGAAGAAGCAGAGAAGGCATTCCAGGAGCTGAAACAGTTCCTCACCACCCTACCAATTCTGGTAGCTCCGAACCCTGGTGAGCCTTTACTGCTTTACATTTCAGCTACTGACGAAGTCGTCAGTATGGTTCTGGTTGCGGAGAGACAGGAACTACCCCACACTCAGGAATCCAGACCCCTTCGGGAGGGTCCGGAGGTTCCTGAAAGCGAGTCTGGGTCCCAGCTCCCAGATTTGAACCCGCAAGAAGTCACTTCAGGAGACCTAGACCCCTCCTGGAGGGTCCAGGTCATTTCTGAAGAAGCTCCGGGTTCCTCCAGCCAGAACCCGGAGGTCCCCGAAGAGAATCTGGACCCCTCCGAGAGGGTCCGGATCAATGAAGAGGAAGCTTCGGACCCCTCCGGGAGGGTTCGGACCATTCAACGCCCAGTATACTTCATCAGTGAAGTATTACATGATGCCAAGACTCGATACCTAGAGGTGCATAAGCTGCTCTATGCAGTTCTTATTGCATCCAGGAAGCTTCGACACTACTTCCAAGCTCACAAAGTCTCGGCGGTGACCTCCTATCCACTTCGAGCAATCCTGCATAATCCCAATTCAACTGGGAATATTGCAAAGTGGGCAGCGGAATTGGCTGAATTTGATCTTGAATTTATTTCAAGACAAGCAGTCAAGAGTCAAGCTTTGGCAGATTTTATGGCAGAATGGACTCCCTCTCCATCAAATCCAGTTGGCCCCAGCGAGCAGAAGACGGAGCATCAAGCTCCAACCTTCACCGAGCCTCACTGGACCCTCTTCTTCGACGGCTCCATGCAAAAGCAGGGGGACGGAGCTGGAATCCTTCTCCTTGCACCGACTGGGGAGAAGGTAAAATACATGGTACACCTTGACTTCAAGGCAACCAACAACATGGCAGAGTATGAAGCATTCATCTACGGACTAAAGGTGGCACTGTCATACGGTGTCCGGCAACTGCTGGTCAAAGGAGATTCACAACTCATCATCAAGCAGGTGAAGGGTGAATGGTCCTGCAACAATCTCCAACTAGCTGCTTACCTCCTAGAAGTCCAGAGGCTTCAGAAGGACTTTGAAGTCCTAGACCTCCACCATGTTCAGCGTGCCCACAACGCTGAAGCCGACGAACTCTCGATGAAAGCGTCAACTGGAGCTCCAGCTCCTGACGGAACTTTTGTCTGGAGATTGTCGAAACCCACAGCTCAGCCTGCCGAACTGAGCGAAGGGGGCAAGATCAACATCCCGAAGCTGACGGTCCCGATGGCCCTGTTACCATGGCAGCCATCAAGGGTCGTAGGTGCTGCCGGAAGCTCCGAGCAACCCAGCACGCAAGACTCAAATGCTCAAGTTAGTTCCGATGCATGGATCTCGGAGATCTGGAACTACTTGGAAGACAACATCCTTCCTGACGATGATGTATCCGCTGACCAGATAGTCAGATTGGCTAAAAGATACACGCTAGTAGAAGGGGATCTCTACCGGCGCGGTGCCAACGGCATCCTAATGCGGTGCATCACAAGGGAAGAAGGCTGCGAGCTCCTCGCAGAAATCCATGGAGGCGAGTGTGGGAGCCACGCGTCTTCCCGCACGCAGGTTGGTAAAGCCTTTCGGCATGGCTTCTACTGGCCTACAACACTCCAGGATGCAACTGAGCTGGTGAAAAGATGCAAAGCATGCCAATTTCATGCAAAGCAAATTCACACTCCGGCTCAGTCCTTACAAATGATACCTCCTATGTGGCCCTTCGCTGTGTGGGGGATGGACATCTTGGGACCCTTCCCAAGAGCCGTCGGAGGTTACAAGTTCCTGTACGTCGCCATTGACAAGTTCACCAAGTGGCCGGAAGCAACTCCAGTTGTGACGATCAACATGCAATCTGCTATCAACTTTCTACAATCCATTGTAAGCAGATTTGGAGTCCCAAACAAAATCATCACTGATAATGGGACTCAATTCACAAGCTCCGCATTCCAAGGATATTGCAAAGACCTCGACATACAAGTTTGCTACGCTTCCGTAGCTCACCCAGCCAGCAATGGCCAAGCCGAGAGAGCAAATGCTGAAATCCTTAAAGGACTCAAAACGCGCACCTATGAGCGCTTGAAGAAACATGGAGCCAACTGGATCGAAGAGCTTCCGCCCACTTTATGGGCTAACAGGACATCACAAAACCGGTCAACTGGAGAGACACCCTTCTTCCTGGTGTACGGAGCTGAAGCAATCCTTCCTCCGGAAATCACCTTGGGTTCACTCCGGGTTCGGACCTTCGACGAAGCCGCGCAGGACCAGCTCCGGCGTGAAGACCTAGACCTCCTTGAGGAGGGAAGGTGCCAAGCAGCTGTTCGGAATGCCCGATATCGTCAAGCTCTACGGCGTTATCACCAGCGGCATGTACACAACCAACAGCTCGAGGAAGGCGATCTGGTGCTACGGAGAATACTATCTAGAGAAGGGTTAAACAAACTCTCCCCCGGCTGCGAGGGGCTCTTCCGAGTGATCAAAGTATCCCGTCCCGGAAGCGTTCGCTTGGCTACCGAGGATGGGACACCTCTCCCAAATCCTTGGAACATCGAGCACCTCCGTAAGTTCTATACTTAATACCACGGAGGTGAGTCTTGAGTAACTTGGGGTGTATGTTATAGAGTCATTGTACAGAGTCGGGTAGTTCCTCCGAGAGAGCAGCCGGACCTTTCCCGAAAGGTCCGCAAAGCTCATGCAACACTTGTCACAGTCTCAGGACTAAAAGTGCGGCTAACTACCCTGGGTCAAACGAGAAACCAAACACACTTAGCCTGGTTCTGTACCCTAAGAGTGTACTTGTTTCCCCTGTACCCCGGACCTATAATGAAAGACATCTTCATGTGAAATAGACTCCACGTGCATTTATTTTGTACAGGCTCAACATTTTCATTTTTCTCTTTCTTGTCTATAACTAAGACGTGCAATTCTTAAGAAATTTTAGTTCGACCGGTTTATATACAATTCGAGTTGTATTGTCAATTCTTTTGGATTCAAATATAGTTCATGGCCAACTCGCCTGAAAGCCGCCAAGCCAATCTAGGGCCGGAGTGTGCTATCGACTTAGCCTGGTCAAGCACCCTAAGTACGCCACTCTACCTACACCCCGGCAGGCCGAAGTAAGGCGGGTCCATGGACAGTTGAACCTAGAAGAAAAGACAACGCATCCGGTTGTATTTAAAATCGCGTTCAACTTAAAGTCTTCTTAAGAATCGTAAGCCGCAATGAAATTATAGACAAGGAACGAATTTTACTATTTTTCTTGACTTAAGTGTGCAGGAAAAATAAAGTCTACGTTGATGGAGAAAAGCCGGAGCTAACTAAGCTCCGACTCCCCAAAGGGGGCCAACCGTCGGCGCTGAATAAAAGATGGTGAGAAGACCCCGTAAATGGAGTCTGCTGCCAACAAGCCAAGTGTTGGCAAAGGTCGCTGCCGAAGCTACTCAATTCCGACACCCCGGAGGACTAACTATCGACGCTCTACGTGTTGATAGAGGCTATTGCCGGAGCTACCAAGCTCCAGCGATGGACAATGCCGGAGCTTCTAAGCTCCGACAACCTCAGGGGACCTTCACTATCGAAGGCTTCGGACCTAAATGCTACAAGTTCGGAGCAAATGAGTCTTCAACAAAACACAATATCCTTTTGGTACATGTTCACAATCAAATTGTGTACATCTACCAGGGGGCCAAGTGAAGATAAAGGTGTTGAAGACGAAAAGTGAAATTCGCAAAAATTTTGGGGATTTCATTCATCTGGAGACAGGAGATTACATCTGGAGACAAGGGATGACAAAATTGAGGAAGAAGAAGAGAAAATACAAGTGAGAGCTAAAGAGATGGTCCTAGACCCTATGGAAGAACTCGTCGACTTTCTGCGCGACCTCCGATATGCTGGCTCGGGTAGCTTCGCCTTCTCCTTCGACGGGGCCTTCAAGCACCGGGTCCAGAGGAAATTGGGAGTTCCGGCTGGTGTAGCACGTCAGCACATACTCTGTGACGTTCCTCGCCAGGGATTGCCCCTCAACCTCCAGTTGGTCCGCGATGACATCGCCCACCTTGGAGAGCTTGCTACCTGCTGCGCTCAACGCCTGCAGCGCAATGTCCGGCTCCGGCTCCGGATCATCCGGGCGCACGGGGCTGAAACCCATCGGCGTCAGCGCGTCGTTGGCCTTGCCCAGGAACTCCCAAATCTGTAGGGAGTCCACCGTCCTTAAGCTCTTCATCTCTTCCAAGGATCTCCTGGCCACCGTCAGTTCGGAATTCTCACGGGCGAGGCGCTCAACTTCTTTGGCGTTTTGCTGAATCTTTTCAGCAACTCGCCTCTCGAGTCTTCCGAGCTCCTCCTCCCGGAGGTGGATCTTGTTCCAGCGATCGACCAGGTCCTTCTCCCTAGCCTGCACTTTTTTCTCCCGGGCAACAAGGGCACACTCGTGTTTGTAGAGTTCCTGCCCTCGCACCCAGGTCTTCTCCTCTTCCTCTTGGCAGCGCTCTTCCAATTTCTTGGTGCGCTCCTCGAGGCCCTTGTCAGCCAGAGCTACTTTCTTGGCGAGCTCCTCTTCCCTCCTCAGGACGTCATCCCGCAGCTCCAGGAGTTTCTGCTCTTCATCCTCGAGCCGTCTCTCCCTCTCTTCAAGTGCCTCTCGGCGCTTGATGAGTGCGGTGTTAATGGCCTCAAGCTGTTCGTGCCGGACATTGGCCGCGTTATTGGCAGCTTTGGCCTGATCGTAGATCTCCCGGGATTGAGTGTCGAGGGCATGAGTCATGCTCTCCCTGTCATCCAGCAGCTTGCCCCAGTACTCCAGGCGGATCTTCTCCCGCTTGATCCACTCCTTGTCATCCGCTAGCCTCGACTGCGCCAGCTTGGTCTCAAAGTAGAGCCGGTTACGCCACCGCCTAAGGGTTTGGCGCTCCTCTTCAAGAGCCTTGCTGTCGTGGAAGAAAGCCAATTGGACTTGACGCAGACTGGAGCAGGCGTTGTCGATAGACATCGACAGCGGGATGGGCTCCGGACCTACTGGGGTCTCCTCTGCTGGTTCCAGCGGGTCTTCACACACAAAAATTGGGTCCCACTCTACGAGAGTGGACCCCTGAGCTTCCAAGGCACTAGGGCCGTCCTCCGGGATGGCCTCAGTCACCATCGAAGAAGGCCCCGCCGCCAAGTCTTCGTTCACCTCCTCGGGCAGGGGGCCAGCGACTTCGTTTGGGCACTCCAGCCCTGCCGCAGGTACCTCTGACGTCGTCACTTCCGGAGCAGGAGCTGCTACTGGCTCCGACCGGGACACCTCTTCCGAGGGAGGCTCGAGCTCCGTCGCCTCTTCAACCACTGGCTCTATGACCGGCGCTCCAACAATAACCGGCTCAACGGCCGGTGCTTCGGAGGTAGCTGGCTCAACTGCCAGAACTACCTCGACTACCGGCTCACATGCCGGGGCTTTAGTCACCTCCGGCTCAACCGCCGGGGCTTCAACACTTTCCGGCTCTGAGGCCGGGACTACTACTTCCTCCGGCTCAATAGCCGGAGATTCCATCACTGCAGCACCAGGACCCGAAGCTTCAACCTTCGAGACAGGTGCCACTGGCGTGTCTTAACTCCCGTGGTCCGGCGCTACCACGGGAACTTCTGGGGACGAGTCGAGGTCCATGACCACGACAGCCGGCGCCGGAGCTGTTGCAGCCTCAGCCACCACCTGAGGCAGCACCGGGACAGGAGCAGAAGCTCCCACGGCCTCAGACATCGTGGCTGAGGGTGGAGCTTCACTCCCCTTCTTGGGGACGCTGCAGATGACGGACGAAGAAAATTAACAAACAATCGCTACAATTAAAAAGTTAACCAAGGTAAAGATTAAAAATTACCTTGGAAGACTTCCGCACCAGCTTGCGCGGAACCTTTATCCTGGATGTTCCGGGCTGGCCACGGTCGGCGTAGAAGCTCCAGAAGGCCCCTCGGAACTTGTCGCAGCTACGGGCGTTTCCCGGGTCGAGGCTCTCCTCGATCGGGAGGAACCCCTGGACCTGGAGGCTCCCACTATCCCAGGTGCCGGAGTCGTGCGCCCGGAGCTAACACCCCAGGAGGGTTCCACCACGGGGACAGACGCGCTCCGGGAGGATCCCACTGTAGGAACGGTATCGTTCCGGAAGGACCCCACTACGGGGACAGTCGCCACGGTGGCAGAATATCTTCCCCTTTGGGGAGAAGGAACCGAGGCGGAAGTAGCGGGCCTGACAGACCTTCCGTCGGTGTGTCGCAGCTTCCTCTTCCGGCTCTCCGGCTCATCCACCAGCTCCTTGCCCTTGCCGACGACCTCGACCCTCGGCTGTGGGGCAGGGACGGAGCCATCTTCGGGCATTCCGGGGATCGCCACCCGGGTGGTTGATCTTCTCTCGACGACACCAAGGTCGTCAAGTGCGGGCATCATCCGCCGGAGCTCCCTGCTGAACTCCACTTCCACGTTTAGAGGGAGAAAGGCCGACGGCGGAGTCAAGTCATCACCGTCAACGTCGATGCCGTGCTGGAATTTCTTGAGGTGGAACTCCAAGGTTTTCCCCACCATGTTGGACTTAAACCCGGTCTCAACCCGGTCCTCGTCCATCACGCTGTTGAGGGCCCAAGCGAGCTTCTCCCTCCTCTTCAGCGGCGCCCACCTGTTGGCCAGGAAATTGCAGAATACCTCCTGAGGAGTCAATCCTCCCTCCACGCATTGGCGAATCCTGGTCAAGGCGGGGTTGAAAGCTTCCGCCAGCACCGGAACCTCACTCCAGATCGTCGTGTCGATGCCGGGCAGACCGTCGGGCAGCTCCAACCTTTCGTGCTCCTCCACCTTGACGACTATCCAATCCTTCTTCCAGTCATCCCACTTCCCGGAAGGGAACGACCGGAGGTACTTGAATGGGCACTTCTTGCGCTTCACAAAGTAGTAGAAGCCAAGGTACTCATTGCTCCGGCCGGTGGTATGGACGGTGAAGAAGGTCCAGAAGAGCTCGATGCAGGGGGGGATGCCCACCCACATCCCACAGAAGTGGACAAAGATGGACACGAGGAGAATGGAGTGAGGGCCAAGGTGGTATAGCTGCAGACCATAGAAGTCTAGCAGCATCAAGAAGAAAGAAGAAAAAGGTGGGATCAACCCCACCATGGCGTACGAAGAAAAGTACACCATTTCGCCGGCGCGCTCCTTCTCGAAGGGGAGCTCTCCGCCGGCACGGACCAAATGGTTGAAGAAGTCCGAGGACCACCCCATGAGGGCCCGGACCTTCTTCAAATCGCCATCGGTCTTCAAGCGGCCCTCGCGCAGACCCAACTCCATCGCGGCACAGCTAGGCAAGAGAAGAGGAGCGAAGCACGAGTTGGGAGTTTGAGCGCAAGATCAGATGAGAGGCGTAAAGAACTCCCAACGGTGCATGCTTTCCTTCTTAAGTAATCCCTCGCAACGCTTGGATGGAAACCGCAGGGAAGTCGAAGATACCACTCAAAACTTTAACCCAACCGATGACAAGAGGGCCCGGGACCACCCCGAAGATCAAGTCGAGGCTCTTACCCAGGCGAACGGTTTTCATCATGCGGCGGGAAACCTAAAGGCGGCGGCCTGACAGGGCGCGCGGAACCGATACGGTTTTCGTATCGGGAACCGGCGACCTTAAATTGCGTGAGATCCGCACGTCAAAGATCTAATCTACCGCACGAGGTGCGCCACACGGCAGGATCTAACTGAAAATCCTTGCCAACGGCACCTTCGAAGACCCTTGAAGACCCAGTTCAAGAGTCGCAAGGATGGACCCACCTCTGACGGAATGACTTCACCCCAGTGATCTTCCTCGGAGGTAGGTCCAGGGGGCCACTGTCGGTACCCTAGAAACCGTACACCCCTTGAGGTTACAAAGATTTCAAAGGAAAGTCACCTACTTGGTTTAAAGACCCTCGGAGGCCCACTTGTCAGACATGACTGGACCCGCTTCTCCAACATGGTTAATCCCTGGGTCGCCACGTGTACAACCAAACCGGAGCTACCACCCACAAGGGGGAAGCTCCGGGCCACGTACCGAAACAGCACCTCTGGACTTAACCCCAGACCGAGAGAACCTCCAAGCTTGACACGTGTCTGGTAGCCCCGGAGCTACCTGCTTCCCACAGCAAGCTCCGGAGCTGCCATGTGTCCAATCGTCGGACCTTTTAGCCTCTAACCTCCGGAAGACCTTGTAATGGCTCCGGACCTTCAAAGGAGAGCCAAGGACTTCAAGACCCGATTAAGTGCCATTAATGCCATATTAATGACACTTAATCGGACGATCTTAACACCAGTAACAGTGCTGTCAAAGCCCGTTACAGGATCATTAAGAGCAATTAATCGTGTATCAATACTAGTAACCGCCGGGGCCACATGTCGGGCCAGGCTAGCTTGTAACGGCCTGTCCTTGTACTATAAAAGGACAGGCCGAGGATACACTCAGGGAGGTTCACGGACGATCATACGCACCCCACATGTTCGTGGCAAGCTCTTACCGCTAATACAACACCAACACACCCGTGGAGTAGGGTATTATGCTCAGGCGGCCCGAACCACGTAAATTCTTGTGTCTCCTGTGTCAAACTCCTATTCACCTTCTTGAATCTCCGCGCGCCCACACCGAACTTCAAACTCCCCAATTACTTTAGCAGTGTAGGGATATCCGCCGATTCCAAAACCGCTGACAATCCAGGTCTGGGGGCTGGGACCCAGACTCGCCATCAGGTAGCTCCGGACCCGTCCGGAGGGGTCTGGACTCCTCAAGTGGGTATGATTCTGTTCTTTATGCAACCAGGACCATGCTGACAACTTCATCAGTTGCCGAAATGTAAAGTAGAAGTGGCTCACCAGGATTCGGAGCTACCAAAGTTGGTAGAGTGATGAGGAGTTGCTTTATCTCTTGGAAAGCCTTTTTTGCTTCTTCAGACCATTGGAATGGTCCGGACTTCCTCAATAATTTGAAGAAGGTTAGTGCCCATTCCGCCAGTCTTGAGATGAACCGGCTAAGGGAAGCTAGACATCCAGTCAGCTTTTGGACATCCTTGATGTGGGCTGGTGGCCGCATGTCTTCAATAGCTTTAATCTTTGCCGGATTCGCCTCTATTCCTTGGTGGTTCACCAAGAATCCAAGAAGCTTCCCGGAGCTAACCCCGAAGACACACTTGTCTGGGTTCAGCTTTGTGCGTGTGATTCGCAACTTGTCGAAGACAGCTTGCAAGGTGTTAAGGAACGACTCCTTGTTCTTGATCTTGACGACAATGTCATCGACGTACACTTCCACTACATCTCTGATAAGCTCTCCAAAAGTTTTGTACATAGCTCGTACAAACGTTGAAGCATCATTTTTGAGACCAAATGGCATGGCAGTGTAACAATATAATCCATCTATTGTGATGAAGTAAGTATCCTCTTCATCTTCCCTAGACATTCTGATTTGATGATACCCAGAATATGTGTCTAGGAAACACAGTAATTCACACCCGGAGGTGGAATCCACTATCTGATCTATTCCAGGTAGTGGGAATGGATCCTTTGGACATGCCTTATTTAGTGTAGTGTAGTCGATACACATCCGAAGTTTCTCGCCGGCTTTTGGTATAACGAATGGGTTTGCCAGCCATTTAGGGTGGAAGACTTCTCGGATGAATCCAGATTCGAGCAACTTCTTCACTTCTTGACGTATGAAGTTCTGTCGCTCTACTGATTGCTTCTGAGGCTTCTGATGTACATGCCGAGCATTGGGATAAATCTTCAGATTGTGCTCAATCACTTCCCTAGGGATCCCAGGCATTTGTGACGGTTGCTAGGCAAACACGTCGACATTAGCCCGGAGGAAAGTGATGAGCGCGAGTTCCTATTTGTCATTCAGACCTCCTGATATACGGGTGGTCTGAGCGGCATTGGAACCGATTTGGACAACTTTAACGGGAATGTCGGTGTCGTCGCTTGGTTGAACACGAGGTGCGGAGGTTGAGCCTCGATGACGAATGCTCAGAGGTTTCAGAGCTTGTTCCTTTCCGGATTCTTCCTCCTGCGCTGTAGCAAGCGCGTGGAGTTCTTCTAGAGCAGTAACTCTGGCGGTGCAATCTCCGCGGATCCGGAGAACGCCTGAGGGTGTTGGCATCTTCAACACCAAGTAGCCATAATGAGCAGCAGCCATGAATTTGTACAAGGCTGGCCTACCCAAGATGGCGTTGATTGGTAAGTTGACCTGCGCCACGTCAAAGACCAACTTCTCGGTCCTGTAATTCTCCTGAGTCTCGAAGGTCACTGGGAGAGTAATGGCACCAAGTGGGGTGATGGCCCCCATACGTACTCCGGAGAAAGGTCAGGAGGGGCGAAGATCCGAAGGTCGGAGCTGAAGCTTAACGAACGCTTTGAAGCTTATGAGGTTCAACCCCGAACCTCCGTCCACCATTACATGGTGGAGCAGGATGTTGTTGATGGTCGGAGATACCATCAATGGAAGTTGGCCAGCTCCAATCATGTTCCGTGGGCAGTCTGAAGCATCGAAGGTGATGAAAGTGTCCATCCACTTCTGGTGCGGCTCCGCCCTGGCGGTGGGAGCTACTGAGGCCATGTCCCGCTGCATGGTCTTGAGGACACGGCGGGAGGTGATGTCCCATGAACCACCAAAGATGGTGTTCATGGTCTTTCGGCACTCGTTGTCAGAGACGTCGGAGTCATCGTCAATGGAGGTGTAAACAACCTTCATGACCTTTTTTGGGTCCTGAAAGCCTAACTCCCTCTTCAGCCGGAGCTTCATCGACTTTTTGTTTTCCTTCCCTTTGACGGAAAGGAGCTTCTTCCCGGCGCTTGTTGTAGTGCTCGGCAAGGTTCTGGACCTCTCAGCAGCCTTCCTGATTGTGGATGTTCGTCTTGTGTATGGGACACCATATCTTGGAGATGCCATCGTCTTCAGACGACGACCGAGGTCGTTTCTCGGGGCGTGGCCGCCGGCCACCCGGAGCTGCGGCAGTGGGTGTGCCGGCCTACGGCTTCTTCTTGCCATTGGATTTTTTCTTCTTCTTACCACTCCCGGAGGTAGCGGCTTCACCCTTGGAGGACTTCTTGTTGTCCTCCAGAGGTGTTTGGGAGTGCATTTAATGGCCCTCCGTAGCTTTGGCACACTTGTCTGCCAAGCTCAAGAGTTCCGTGACGCTGGTGACTTCCTTGGTCGCCAGCTTCTCCAGCATCTTCTTGTCTCGAACGCCCTGTCTGAATGCCACAATAACAGAGGCACTTGAGATAGAAGGAAAGGTGTTTCATACCTAGGAGAACCTCTGGATGAAGGATCGCAAGGACTCTCCCCCTTTTTGCTTGACAGCAAAAAGGTCCAGTTCTGTGCCTGGTCGGGTGTATGAGATCCCGAAATTGATGGTGAACTGTTGGCACAACTCTGCCCAACTGTTGATGGAGTCAGGCGGAAGGCTCATGAACCAAGACCTAGCGGTTCCAGTCAAAGCCATAGGGAAATAATTGGCCATCATGGCCTCATTGCCTCCAGCCGTAAGGATAGCGGTGGAGTAGATTTGGAGAAATTCGGCAGGATTGACAGTCCTGTCAAATTTCTTCGGCAGGTGAGGCCGGAACTTCTGCAACCATCTGACCATGCGTAGGTGCATGGCTAAGGCAGAACAGCCTCCTCCTACTCCCTCGGGAGCAAGACGGTCCCGAGCCTCTCGCCTCTCGCGAGCACGCTCGATGTGGATGTGGTCGTCCTGTTGACGGTAACGGCGATCGAGCTCCGCCCGGAGATCATGAGTCGAAAGCCTCGTTATCGTGTGGGTACGTTGCGCCCCGGATGGCAGCAACTTCGCTTGTTGAGATGCAACACGCCTCCTGTGCTGTGAAGCGTGCGGATCGAGTCTAACCGACAAGGTCCGATGCTGCGATCGGGCCCGCCCCGAGGGTGGAGGACCTTGATTGCTGATGCAATCGGGTGCTGCTGTAACCAAATGATCTACATCATATCTCCACTGCTCCATCGCACCCTGGAATGCTCCTGGAGGTGGTGGACATTGGAGAAGAGCATGCGCAGCATGAAGCGTGTGTTCTGGGTTGTTGTTCGCTGATGTAGTGATCGACGCGGACGCCCCATCTCGTATTCCAGCTTGATTCGCCGGTGCGGACGGTGGCGGTGGTGGCATGATTCCTGCTGGGGTCACAACACCTGCTGGCTACTGCATGTTGGAGGGATTGCATCCAGGAGGTTGCGCAGCATGGTTACCGTTGGATGATCTAGCAGCAGAGTTCACCATGTTTGAATCTCGGGCACCCCCTACCTGGCGCGCCAACTGTCGGAGTGTGATTCTGGCAATTCTCCCAGTACTACCTTTAGTAGTCCGCGGAGTTCTTAGTTCGGTTGTGGGCGCGTAGAGATTCAGAACAAGGTGGTAAGTTGACATGAGGATTTACGTGGTTCGGGCCACCTGAGCGTAATACCCTACTCCATGGGTGTGCGTTGTTGTTGTATTGAGCGTCTAAGTGCTTGAGTGTGAAAGACTAGAGTGTCTCGTCTCAGCGTACGTGGGCGTGTGTGTCTGTAAGTCCCCTCCATGTATCGCTCGACTAGTCCTTTTATGGTATAAGGATGTGGCCCTGGCGGTTACTGATGTCTAATATACAGTTAATGTACTTTATTCCTCTTAATAGCGTAGTAACGTCTCTAAATGGTGGCATTACTGGTATTAAATGTCATCTGATCGTGTGTCATTAAGATAACATTAATGACACTTAATCGAGTCTTGAAGTCTTTAATGTTCCTTAAAGGTCCGAGCCGTTGGAGGTCCACCAGTCTGCTTGTTGAAGTTGAAGGTCCGGCGGTTAGACGCGTGGCAGCTCCGGAGCTTACAGTCTTGGAAGAGTAGGTCCTGTGTTGATGTACTTGTGTTAGTACCGGAGCTTCCCTCTGTCGGGCGTTAGGTCGGGGGTGCCACACGGGTATCTAGTCCGGAGCTTTCCCATGTGTGGAATGTAGCTCCGGTTTAACGATACATGTGGCGACACTGGGACTAACCATAGAAGGGAGGCAGGTCCGGTTCCGTATGACACGTGGGGCCTTCAGAGGTCTTCAACTGAAACAGGTGGAGTTCCTTTGAGCTCTTTGCAGTCCCAAAGGATATCCGGTACACAGGGTACCGACAATAGGTTCTCCCTCAAAACCATACCGGTTATGTGTCTCCTGAACACGCTGAGCGGAAGACCTTTGGTTAGCGGATCCGCGAGCATCTGGTCGGTACTGCTATGATCTAGACTGATGACATGACTCTGGATTCATTCTTTCAATACGTAGTACTTAATGTCGATGTGTTTGGTAGCACCACTCGACTTATTATTGTGAGAGTACAATACTGCATGTTTGTTATTGCAGTATAGCTTAAGTGGTTTTTTAATGTTGTCGACCACTCTAAGTCAGGGTACAGATTTCTTAAGCCACATAACCTGTCATGTAGCCTCATAATAAGCAACAAACTCAGCATACATTATGGATGATGCCATGATGGTTTGTTTGGAGCTTTTCCAAGAAATAGCTCCATCCGCGAGGGTAAAAATGTAGCCTGATGTTGATTTCCTAGTATCCACGCACCACGCGAAGTCTGAGTCTAAGTAACCCACTATTTATAGCGAGTCTAGTTTCTAATAAGTCAACATGAGGCTCTTAGTACCTTGCACATATTTTAACACTTTCTTAACTGCCTTCCGGTGGTTGGATCTTAGATTGGCCTTATATCTGCCAAGCATCCCGCTGACATAAGCTACGTCAGGGAGAGTACAAACTTGAGCATACTGAAGGCTTCCGACAGCTGAAGCATAGGGAACTGTTTTCATCTGATCGACTTCATACTGATTCTTAGGACACTGAAAGTTCCCAAACTTATCGCCCTTGACATGTGAAGCAGGTGTGGGCTTACTCATATGCATATTGTATCTTTTGAGTACATTCTCTAAGTACGACTTTTGGGAATGGCCTAATACCCCCTTAACTCTATCTCTGTGAATCTCTATGCCCAAAACATAGGAGGCTTCACCTAGATCTATCATATCAAAGTTTCAGGAAAATAACTTCTTAGTCTCTAATAGTATATCGATGTTACTACTTGCAAGTAGTATGTCATCTACATAAAGCACGAGAAAGATGAATTTCCCGTTCTTAAACTTAGTGTATATGCAATTGTCCTCCTCATTCTCATTGAACCCAAATTTCCTGGTTGTTTCATTGAACTTGAGATACCATTATCGTGAGGCTTGTTTGAGTCCATAAATGGATTTCCTAAGTCAACATCCCAAGTTCTCCTTACCCTTAGCAAAGAAACCTTTCAGTTGCATCATATAGACATACTCATATAGATCCCCATTGAGAAACGCCATCTTCACATTCATCTGATGTAATTCTAAATCATAATGCACTACTAATGCCATACAATTCTGAACGAATCCTTAGTTGAGACAGGTGATAATGTCTCATTGTAACCAATGCCTTCTCTCTGATGAAACCTTTTGCAACAAGTCTAGCTTTGTATTTTTCAATATTCCATTTGGAGTCACGTTTGATTTTGTATACCCATTTACAGCCTACTGTTTTGGCTCCTTTAGGAACTTCAACTAAATCTGAGACTTTGTTTGCATCCATAGACCTCATCTCATCCTCCATGGCTTTATGCCACTCAGACGACTAAGGACTGCTCATAGCTTGTTCAAATGAGGAGGGATCATCCTGCATTTGAAACTCTACACTCATATAGACCTCATAGTGAGTCGGTATTGCTAATCGTCTAACTATCTGGGATCTCCTAAGTTGCGCATCATCTTCTGGCGGCTGTTGTTCCTCATTAGAGATAGCTGACTCAGGTTGCTTAGAAGGCTGAGCTGGCTCTTATTGTACTAGAGCATCACTATTTTCTATCGCTGATGGAGAACTAACAACAGGTGTTGCACCAGCATTATCAGGCACCTGTGGTGCATCAACAACAGGCAGAGTGAAGAATGGTTCTTGAATTATATAAGTTGGCACGTAGACCCGCTTCTCATTAAGATCAATATCACGTCTTACCGTGCCCCCCTTGATCATTGAATCCTCTAAAAAAATGACATGTCTCATTTTTACAAACTTAGTATGCCTGCTGGGACCTTAGAAACGAAAGCCATTACTCTGATCGTTATAGCCATTAAAATGGTAGCTAACTATTTTAGGATCTGTGGACGGCTGTTATATACAAATTTCACCCGTCAATATAACTCAATTATGTGAAGGAAAAATCATTTCTTGCACACATCACATTTCTATTTAACCTATTTCCACTTGTCCTTGGAAAAGTACTGCATGCAGAGATTCTATGCAGAATTGAAGTGAAACAAGGGGATGGATCCTATAAAATACCATTCCAGCCAATCAATCAATGACATGTGGCACCACATGGATCAAATGGCACACAAACAGAAGTATCCAAGGCCACCCAATGGTGTAGCACCAATATCAGTCAACGGGACCCACCTGGGAGAGACTTGGAGGAAGCACACCGCAAAAGGAGCCAAGACAGGTTGGCCTACCGCCCCTTGTCAGCCTAATAGGTCCTGG
Source organism: Tuctoria greenei (assembly GCA_036927565.1). NCBI lineage: Eukaryota > Viridiplantae > Streptophyta > Magnoliopsida > Poales > Poaceae > Tuctoria > Tuctoria greenei. Next base: position 65,452,021 of record JAYESD010000002.1, on the reverse strand, counting down.
CGCCAATCGCGGTCAAACACCACATCTTGGCTCCACCCGGATTGAAGAGGTCATGAGTGACTGATTTGCGCGCTTTTAGTGGTAGGAACCGACCCTTCTCCAAGCTATAAATAGGACCCCTCACTTAACCACTCACCACTTGAGTATTCATCCATTGTATCCACTACTCTCCATAGGTTTAGAGGAGTATAGGCCATGGACAATAGAGTCTCTAGTCCATAGTCCAAGTAGGAGAGGAGTAGAGGGAGTCTCTTCCAAAATCCTAATTGGGAAAGGTATGGCTCTTATATTCCTATTTGTATTTGTGACTTATTCTTAATAAAGATGTTATCCTTAATCTTCTATTGTTCGTATATTTTGATGAAGCGTTTCTTGTTTGATTGTGGATTCCATGTATGTAGTAGGAGTAGTATTTATGATATGCTATATCCTTGTCATTATATCATCATAAACACTACAAACCCCCCACTTGAGTGAATTAGCTATGACATGATTATGTTAACATGAATCACTTATGCTATGAATTAACATTGGTTCAATGATGATTTAGTTCATTGCCTTAGGATGGCTTGTGCATAGGCTTCTAAGGTAATTACTTAATATGCTAGCATGGTGCTATGATAGAAAGTAGCGTTGAATGTCTCGTAAACCCACAGATTGAAGAGGTAGGCAGTACGTGGTGATAGCCCTATCTATCCTTTGTAATCCACCATGTTCGGCTATGCCACAGGCTCTTGGCGGGAGTCATCCTAGTATTGCTAGGGGTAAACCCGTGCTTGGTGTGTTAATCCACTTAGCATGAGAATTCATAATTAATATAATTATTAGTAACTAACATAGGATATGTATATGTACATTAGAAGCATAGTAGGAGTCTCTACCTAGCTCTTAGCCTAGTCCCTCTTTACCCCATTTATCCACTTAGGATAGAATGCTCTTGTGTGTGTCACATTACTCCAATTTATCATTTATCCATCCTTGCTAGAACCCTACCTAGGCCAACCTAGCATCTCCACTTGATGATTGCTTTGCTTCCATCTAGCCTTCCTTTGGGAGAATATAAATGACACCATATGGGAATACTCTTAGAGGGGAAATGCTACATCAATAGTTTCCGTGCACTTGCGGATTTATATGTATAATCTAAAATCTATTAACAAGCATTTCTGGCACCACTGCTAGAGATGGAATGTTAGTAGTGCATAGGAACCGTCAACAAGCATTTCTGGCGCCGTTGCCGGGGAAGGCAACCGAAGTATTGCATGATTGAGTGATTAGGATAGGACCCTGGTAGGTTTTAATAGGATGACAATTCTTTGTTTTCGCATTTTATGTGAAAACGGGGTAGTGTATGTCTGAGAGGTCGACCTCGTGTCGTTACTCCTCAGAAGCTTCAAGCGGTAAAGCAAGCTAGCACAACTGCACCAACAACTGAAATGCTAATGGCCCAGAAGACCCTTCGTCAATTTTTGGTTCCCTCTGCTAACAATGTGCCTGTTGGGCCCACTATTAACACGGGAGACGTAAACTTCAAAATCAAGACTAGCCTTATCACTATGGTGCAAGCCAACCCATTTGTGGGAAGGCTAACGAGGATACAAGTGCTCACCTGCAACAGTTTCTTGAGATCCGTAGCACTTTTAAGATCAAGGACGTATCTCCTGATGCTATCCGTCTTAGGTTGTTTCTGTTCTCTCTTCTTGGGAGAGCAAAACAGTGGTTCTACGCGAACTGAAATGTTGTAGACACTTTGGCGAAGTGCTCTACGACATTCCTTGCCAAGTTTTTCCCGTTGGGCAAGACCAATGCCCTACATGGAAGAATTTCCAGCTTCAGCAAGATGCCAAGGAATCTAATCCCAAGTTGGGAAAGGCTTCAGGAGTACATCCTAGCCTGTCCCCACCATGGGATGGATGATTGGCTAATTATCCAAAATTTCTACAATGGGCTGATCCCTTCTGTCGGTGACCATGTTGATGTTGCTGCTAGAGGTGCCTTATTCTCATTAACGGTGCCCAAAGCCAAAGATTTGATTGAGAAGATGGTGTCAAACATTAGTTGGTGCAACGAGCGTCTCTTTAACCGCCAGCGAGGCATGCACACCTTGAAGGAGGTGGACATGATCGCTGCCAAATTGGACCTCCTTATGAAAAAGATTGATGGACAAAGCAATGGTGAGGTATGTAGCCTATGCCTTAGACTCTCACATCACTTGTGAAGTCTGTGGCAACACGGGCCGTTTGGGCAATGACTGCCCAGAAACCTGTGAGGATGCCCTATACGTAGCCAACAATGGAAACAACAATGGCTATCGTCCAGGAGGTCAAGGGTGGGGCCAACCACGCCCATTGTTTCAAGGAGGGTACGACAACAATGGCAACAATTGAAATCAACCCAACTTGAGAGAACTTGCCATGCCAGCTGAAGATCAATGAGGCTATATCCAAAAAGCTATCAGCCAATGACAAGAGCCTAGAAAGCATTAATGCCAAGATTGAAGGACTATCCTCAGCCTTCAAGAATCAATTGAGTTTTAAAAAGATGTTGGAAACTCAATTGGCTCAACTGGCTGCAATTGTTCCTCCAATGGAGAAAGTGAGTGCGGTGGATACGAGAGGGTGCAAGACCACTCGTGACCCACCATACCCCACACAAGAGAAGAGGACAACTACAAAGGAGAAGGAGGATATCCCAGTTGGCATAAGTGAACCACTTAGTGAGAGAATGACCAATCACTTTGAGGACACCAACTTATTTCCATTCCATTACAGGCAAAGCAAGCCAACAGTGGATGAGCAATTCAACCGCTTCATTGAGATCATCCAAAAAATCTACATCAATGTGCCCTTGATTGACGTGATGCAAGTACCCACTTATGCTCGCTATCTCAAGGACATATTGAATAACAAGCGGCCATTGCCCACCGCTGAGGTTGTCAAGCTTACAGAAGACTGTAGCACAACCATCCTCAATAGGCTTCCAAAAAAGAAGAAAGACCCTGTATGTACTACAATTTCATGCTGAATTGGGGCTCACCACTTTGACAAGGCCCTTTCTGACCTTGGAGCAAGTGTGAGTGTGATACCCAAGGTGGTTTTTGACCAGCTAAACTTCATGGAACTTACTCCAACACCAATGCAGTTCCAACTGGCTGATTCTACAGTCCATTATTCGGCGGGTATTGCTGAATATGTTCTGGTGAAAATCCAGAATTGCTTCATACCTGTGGATTTTGTGGTGCTCGACATGGAGGTCGAGAAGGATACGCCGCTCATTCTTGGGCGACCATTCCTAAGCACTGCGAAAGCTTGCATAGATGTGGGATCTGGAGAAATCCACTTCCATAACAATGGCAAGGAGGAGAAGTTTATCTTTTGCCCAAAGTTGGAGCAATGCTCCTTGATCCGTATCAAGTATGGGCTGAATGTTAAACACATTCAAGAGGTCGAAATCGCACCTCCAAAGGTGGACCTGCTCATTGCATTCATGAGGAATTTTATCTATGTGGAAAACCCGTCTTATCGTCCACGTCGACACCCCAAGAAGACGGAAAAGTCCGGGCCTCTCCAAAGGCCCATGTCCACCAAGCCGCCAAAGAAGGTATGGCGGAAGAAGAAAGACAAGCCATTTGAGCCCATCCCTCCGGGCCCAGATATTAAAAAATGAAGAAGGAGGAATGTCCATCTCATCAGACGGTGGTGAGACCTAGCCAATAGGTTAAATTGGTAGTTATCCTTTTCTTTGATTTTTCTTTTCTCTTTATTTTGTTTTCCCCATTTGATTTTATTTTCCCTACTGCATATTTGATTTTCTTAGTAAGTTGAGAATCTTATATTCTTAAGTATTATTTTTATTTCTTTATTTTCACAAAAATAAAATTGTTGGGTTTTGAAAAAAAAGAGTCTTTACTCGGAAAACAATTGTCCTGAGATGCAAAAGTGGTAATTCACCAACATGCTAATCACATAACCGTTGGGGAGCCACCTGCCAAAAGGGAGAATAGGGGGGCCCACTTGTCAGTTCAGTCGACCCACCTGTTCAGCCGACTAGGGGAAGGAGCCATTTTTGCTCTCTCTCCTCCAACGGCTACATTTGGAACCCAAGTGACTATTGGGGAGTGCACACTATAAATCGTGGCTGTGAGGGGCACTTCTCCTCACACTTCAACTCATTTCATACCTCCCCAAAGTCACTCTTGCTCACATTGTTTTTCTTGCTCTCCATTGAAGTGCTCTTGATCAATTCCCAACTAAAAAAGATTTGCTTTTGCTTGCATTTGCAATTTGCTCTCAAGTTCTTCAAGGGAAAATTCGTTGGAGTTTTGCTTTCGCTAACATTAACTCTTTTGAGTTTTTTGTCTTGTGTTCTTGTTTGTTGTGGCCATGAAAGGAATGAAGAAGTTGTTTGGAAAGAGGAAGGAGGTTGGAAGCTCAAGCCATGGTGGAGACTCAAGTGCACGTCCCTCTTCCGTTGCTACCCCATGTTCACGGAGGAGGAGTGTAGGTGAAGACACTACCATGGGTGAGAAGAGAAACCCTCATCAACTTCATGACAACGACCTTGACATACAAAGTGAAGTTGAAGATCAAGCACGCAAGCTCCTCCAAGATCGTGAATTTTCTCATACGAAAGCTTATAATCTGGATTTGATCTCCAAAATAGGTATGGATTCCAAATTCTTTTCCATTTGGTGTGCACTAGGATGGGAAAACTTTGCTCACATAGAGGAGAGAGGCTCACGCCTTCTCTCCATACAATTCCTTTGCACACTCAAGATAGGATTTGATGGTCTTACTTTTCGATTATTTCAAAAAGAATACAATATCCTATGGAAAGAATTAAGTGAAATCCTTGGCTCTCATAGATGATGTTTGCTAGATTTAGATGCTTTGCCTAAGTTTAAAAAATATAGTTTTTGGCAAGATTTAATTTCTGAGGTCAGATGTAGTGCACCTAGGAATAGCCACTTACACAACCCTACTCTACGCTTCATGCATAGATGGGTGGCTATGACTATGTTCCCTAGAGGAGACATAAGGATAGTGTGTGATGATGAGCTGGAAATTTTATTTGCCATGATTAAAAAGATAAAAGTTGCTCCAGTTATTGCCATGATGACATAATGGTTAGATTACATTTCAAGAACATGGCCAATTGAATGGACTTCATTGATTACTCGTGTTGCTCTAGGGTAGGGGCACTAGAATATTCTTCATTTGAGTATATTGAAAATGAAAGATAATTAATTGTTGAAGATTATTTAGTGCAAGGACATACCCTTAAGCATGATCAAGATGGCTCTTTGATATTTTATTATCCCGACTTTTTGAATGAAATTCGGTTACCTAACCCGAATTATTATTTGTACAAATGTCGGAGGATAACCATTGACCTTCTTCCCATCGTGGAAGCATGAAGAAGTAATGTCTCTGGTAGGGTTACTAGAAGCCGTGCAAGGATAGCGGCCATGCCCCAAACAACCTCCACGGTCTATGAGTACGAAGAGTAAGAGAACCCAATGGGTGATGCACCCGGATGGACTCAACCTCCATCGTATGAGACCGAAGGTCCGTCTTGGCATGGATGACCAGATGCCACATGGGATCCACCTCTATCCACTCCAAGCTCTAGCAGCTTGCCTCCATCATCCATGAGAAGATGTCGTTCCTCTTCGGCTAGAAGTCATCGTGACTATAGCCAAGGAATGAGGGATCTCACTAGACGTATGGAAGAGCTTGAAGTGAGAACGGGTGACATCTACAACACTTTCCAAGGGCATGTCCAATGTACCCAAGAATGGCAACAACACATGGATGTTCAATTCATCAACTTCAACTCAACGCTACAACAACAACAAGCCGATCTCGCGACATACTTCCGTCGTCAAGGGTCAACCCTCCTCATGGAGGTGAGTGAAGAATAAGCTTGGGGGAGGACCCCACTTGAGTTAAATTGTATCAACCCCTTTGCATATTTAGTTTCCATTCAACCATCATTCACCTTGCATATACAAAAATAGGATAGATCTGTTTTCAATAAAATAAATGATGTGCGGTAAGAATGGTTTTAAATTCACATAGATGAAATGACGAATAGTTGTTCTGTTTTAATTTTCCTAAGTCCCTAGTTTACAACTTACTACTCTCCAACATATTGCCCTCATTAGCTAAAATTTCTTTTGCCTTGATTTGGAAATTGTGGGTAGCAAAATCTTAATCCATTCTAAGTTTTTGTGAGATATGATATAGTGATAGGGCTGCTATTCCTAGTTTGAAAGTGAAACTTAGATTTCCAGAGAAATTTTAAAAAGATTTAAGTTACTCTCATTTGATTGGGAATACCTACCAAAGCCATATGATACATTACATTGATAGACCTTATTCATATGCTATTTGTCTTCACATTGAGATTTGTCAAACTAGCATAGACCTATGTAAGATTTCATTCATTACTGTTTGAATTCAAGACTTCACATGTACATGCTATGCTTCTACACTAGAAGTAAGCAAAATTCTGTCATACCATCATTCCACAATAAAAAGAGAAATTTCATATCATTCATGCTTAGTACTCTACAAAATTTATTGCATAAAAAGGGAGTACAAGACATGGCTACAAGAAAAAGAAAAAGAAAAAATTGCATGCTTACATCATAAGCATGAGAAAAAAAGAGTAGTCATGTTTCATCCCTGCAAAATAAGAGAGTCTACTCAAAAAGGAGTCATCTCAATATCCACATCCACTCCTTTCCATCACACAAGCACAAGTCTTGAATCAAATTTTTTTAATTAATTTCTCCTAAGGCTTACTCTTTTGACTTAGCAATATTATGTGTTGCGAATATGCCTACTATATTCCCTACCAAGCTCCACATACAAGCCTTATGTAGAGGTAGGATGAATTTAGGCACAATGCCTTGGTGAGGATACATTTCCGCTACACATAAATGAGAGACTAATAGAATCAAATTGAGATACTTAAAATCTACATTGAACTCTCCGAAATTTGAGTGGAACTTGGTTTCTAGGGTATGTGTTCCCCATTTGTTGTTCTATCTTTCAACCAACCATGAATAGAAGATGGTATGAGCCCCATAATGACCTAAGATGGGTGAAGTATCATGCTAATTTTTGCAATACTAGGTAGAGTATTTTTTTGCGCACATGGTACTTCTAAAAAATAGAACATAGTAGCAACTCCTGATCATCAACCTAAAGTCCTTCACTTTGCTCGGGATGAGCAAAGGATAAGCTTGGGGGAGTCTGTTGACACCTATTATATACTAATTTCACCCGTCAATATAATTCAATTATGTGAAGAAAATATCATTTCTTGCACACATCACCTTTCTATTTAACCTATTTTCACTTGTCCTTGGAGAAAGTAGTGCATGCAAAAATTCTATTCAGAATTGAAGTGAAATAAGGGGATAGATCCTATAAAATATCATTCTAGCCAATGAAGCGACAACATGTGACACCACATGGATCAAATGGCCCACAAACAGAAGTATCTGAGGCCATCCAATGGTGTAGCACCAATATCAGTCAATAGGACCCACCTGGCAGAGACCTGGAGGAAGCACACCGCAAAAGGAGCCAAGACCTGGTCGGCCGACCCTCCTAGTCGGTTGACTAGGTCCTGGCGCCAAACACGGTCAAATGCCACGTGTTGGCTCCTCCCAGATTGAAGAGGTCATGGGTGACTGGTTCCTACGCTTTTGGTGGCGGGAACCAATCCTTCTCCAAGCTATAAATAGGACCCCTCACACCTCACTTCAACATACACCACTTGAGTATTCATCCATTGTATCCACTACTCTCTATAGGTTTAGAGGAGTATAGGTTGTAGAGAGGAGAGTCTCTAGTTCATAGTCCAAGTAGGAGAGGAGTATGAGTCTCTTCCCAATTCCTAATTGGGAAAGGTATGGCTCTTATATTCCTATTTGTATTTTTACTTTATTCTTAATAAAGATGTTATCTTTAGTCTTCTATTGTTCATATACTTGGATGAAACGTTTCTTGTTTGATTGTGGATTCCATGTATGTGGTAGGAGTAGTATATATAATTATGGTATATCATTGTCATAATATCATCATAAACACTACAAACTCCCACTATAGTCTAATTAACTGTGACATGATTATGTTAACATGAATCACTTATGCTATGAATGAACATTGGTTCAACGATGATTTAGTTCATTGCCTTAGGATGGCTTGTGCCTAGGCCTATAAGGTAATTACTTAATATGCTAGCATGGTGCTAGGATAGAAAGTAGTGTTAAATGTCTCGTAGACCCACAGATTGAAGAGGTAGGCAGTAGGTGGTGACAACCCTATCTGTCCTTTGTAATCCTCCATGTCCGGCTATGCCACAGGCTCTTGGCGAGATTCGTCCTAGTATTGCTAGGGGTAAACCCGTGTCCGATGTGTTAATTCACTTAGCATGAGAATTCATAATTAATATGATCATTAGTAACTAACATAGGCTATGTATATCTACATTAGAAGCATAGTAGAAGTCTCTACCTAGCTCTTAGCCTAGTCCCTCTTTACCCCATTTATCCTCTTAGGATAGAATGCTCTTGTGTGTGTCACACTACTCCAATTTATCATTTATCCATCCTTGCTATAATCCTACCTAGGCCAACCTAGCCTCTCCACTTGATGATTGTTTTGCTTCCATCTAGCCTTCCTTTGGGAGAATATAAATGACACCCTTTGGGAATACTCTTAGAGGGAAAATGCTACATCGATAGTTTTTGTGCGCTTGCGGATTTATATGTATAATCTAAAATCTATTAACAAGCATTTCTGGCACCACTGCTAGAGATGAATTGTTAGTAGTGAGTAGGAATCGTCAACAGGATCCAACTTTCCAAAGTTTAGGTTAAATATCTTAGCCTCAGCAGGACAACCCTATATGTGCAAGTATCTAAGTGAGGGCTTACGTTTAGTCCACAACTCAAACAGTGTTTTGGACACTGACTTAGTAGGAACCCGATTAAGGAAATGAATGGTGTTTTTAATGCCTCCATCCACCAGTTAATTGGCAAGTCTGAGAAACTAAGCATGGATCTAACCATGTCCATTAGCGTACACTTGTGTCATTCCGCTACTCTATTTTACTGAGGCTCGCCCGGTGTAGAATATTGGGCGACTATATCATGTTCTTGTAGGAACCGTGCAAACGGTCCTCAAACTTGGCTATCGATACTGAAAGTTGCCTGGGGGGGGGGGGTGAATAGGCTAATCGACCTGAAATGACTCAATAAAACAAAATCAGTACGTAGGGGGCAGACTAGTCCGGTCTATGGGCGGACTAGTCCGGTCCTCCTGCAGGGAAAACCTAAAAAGAGTTTCTAACAGGTTTTAGTTGGATTTTTGTGATGCGAAAAGTGTTAGGATGATTCAGTGAACCTTAACAAGTTATATAGCAAGTATGAAGCTAAGGATCACAGTGAAACAAGAACGATGGACAAAAACGGTAAAGCTAACCCTGAAAGCAATGTGCGATAAATGAAAGCGAAGTACACAAGGGACACAAGGATTTTATCTCGAGGTTCGATCCCACACCGGAATCTACGTCCCCGTTGAGGATCCCACGAAGGACCGGGTTCAACAACCCTTCCCTCACCGAGTTTGCCACAAGGGCCAAACCGGTTCTCCACTATCACAAGGGTGAATACAAGATTCGTTGGGGCTTCTCACAGTCTAAGCCTCCCACAAAAAATATGATCACAAATCACAAAGAACAACTCAAGCCACAGATTACAAAGATTCAACAAGTGCAAGAGATCAAACCGAGAGCCTAGAGCGGTGTTCTTCCTCTTCTTCACCTCACCAAACCCTAATCCACACAAGAATTAGTTTAGAGGGAAGGTAGTCAAGAAGGAGGCTTTTGAAGGCTCAAAGTTTGCTGTGGCGGCGCTAGGGTTTCAAAGTTGTTCAAATGAATCTGGGGGTCCACTATTTATAGAGGTTCCAGGCCCATACTGCTGACCTCAGCAATTGGGCCGACTAGTCTGGCCTAGGGCTCGGACTATTCCGGCCTTCGGGACCACTGACGTCCCTGACAACTGCCACACTGTATGGCAATCATCACGCTACCCACCAAAATCAAATTCAAACGGTCACTTCATAACGGACTAGTCCGGTCCAGACCGGACTAGTCCGGCCCCCAGGGCGGACTAGTTCGGCCTCCCAAACTTAGTCGCTGAAGCACCTAACTCTCACCAATCCGGACTAGTCCGGCCCCCAGGGCGGACTAGTTCGATCTCAGTCAGGACATCTTGGTTCGGACTAAAACAGACAAGTCTGGGGTTTTGGGACTTGGTCTCGAAAACCCACTCCATGACTACCCCAGACTAGTCCGTCCCACTACGGACTAGTCCGAAGTCAGTCAGACCCTTCTGGTCCGCCTGAAAACGGACTAGGCCGGCCAGGAGCGGACTAGTCCGGCCACCAGCACGGACTAGTCCGGCCACTCCTGCCAGACCACTCTAACACTCTTCTCTCAATAGGTTTTGATTCCTAAACCGCTTTGATCTCCCAAATTGATCTCAATGCACTTTACGCACACATCCTCATACATATACAGCTAGTCTAAACTCGACACGCTAGAAACCCTAGTTTCTTCTTTTCGAGTCTACACCGCCGTTTTCATCCTTTTCCTTTTTGAGGGTTTGTGATTCCACTTGAGTCCACACTTGTGCTTAAGATCACTGAGCTCATTAGTTACTTAATTGTCATCATTAATCATCCAAAACCCACGGGGATCCTAGATGCACTTTCAATGTCCCCCTTTTTGGTGATTGATGACAACACATTAAGTCTTCAACATATAAGAGTATAAAATTTGGTTTTCATAACGTGCGGGTGTATGAGTGACTCCCCCTCAATGAATGCATCATAAAAAGAAGATTGAGGAAGTCCTTCATAAACGCACGCGTTATGGTGGGGTGCCTACGTGTTGTGCTCAACATTTGTGACAAGACATATTAAATATGAATATGATCAAAATATAGACATTCAAAGCATCATATTGATATTAAACAATCAAAAACATAGTCTTGCACAAATTTAAACATTCGAATGACATAAATATTACATTAAGGAGTGCAACATGTCCAAGGATCCAAATAACTAGACAAGAGCTACTACCCCCCCCCCTCTAACCCCATCTAACTCTCCCCCTTTGGCATCAAGACACCAAAAAGGAAAAGAAGAGGGGAACTACGAGGCCTATCAACTAGTCATCGTCCTCCTCGTCGTCTGCCGCCTCGTCACTCTCTAAGGCCCCCGGATCCTCATAGTACTCATTGTCGTCGTCGGAGACCCGTGCTGAGGGAGCTGCCTTGGAAGAGCTCCCGTCCTCATGGAACTGGGCGAGCTCGTCGGCGGTGAAGTCAGGGAACGGAGTGATCTCGCCATCACTCTCCTCCGAAGGGGACATGGGTACCTCAAGCTTGTCACACATTGCCTTGAGGTACTTCTCTTGACGCTTGTGCACGCGCTGATTGCGGACTTCTTGCTTCCGGCAGGAGGTGAAGATGGCCTTGAAGCACTTGAAGAAAGCGCTCATCGACTGAGGCGGAGGTGGAGATGGAGGTGCCACGGGGCGAGGTGCTTGCATACCAGGATGAGAGGGACGCTCTGCATTCTTCCGGTGCGGAGGAGGCGGCACAGAAGGTGGCGTCCGTGGATGAAGCGGGCGATGAGTCACATCCTTGACAAAGGTCAAGCCAGACACCTTCTCGTTGAGACACATGACGTAGGGTGCATACCCACATGCACAGTCAATAAGAAGGAGCAGGTGCCTTAGGCTGCCTTGGATCACCCCTGCATCACCATCCTTGGGTGCTATGGTCCTCCTCAGAATCCGGTTCAGGATGCTATAGAATGGCTTGGTGTTGTGAGAAAGCCCTGACTCATAGGACACATGGCTGGGGTACATGTAGTCCATTTGATCTCTGTCTACGGCCTTGAGGTTAGAAATAATGATCTCATGATCCAAATGAGCCTCAAGCCCGAGAATCTTGGAAAACTCCGCAAAGGTGACTGAGTACTGCTCCCCATGAGTCATCCAAATGATCCGTCTATCATCTTGAGTGGTGAAGTAGATGGTAGAGTGAAACTGCAGGATGACCTCAACATTCAAGTTATACTTGAATCCCATTATGTCCTTGAGCTCATGACGCTCAGCAGCCTCAATGACCGCATCAAAAGCAGAGTGTTGCTTCTGGGCCATATAGTCCCAGTCAACCCATTGAGCTTCAATCACAGGCTTCTTCATCGTCTGGTAGACCAGACGGTAGTAGTCACAATAAAAGTCGCACCAAAACCTTGGGTCGGCGGTGCTCCTTTCATACTTGTAGACTTGTCAGTTCGTAATTTTCTTGCCTTGTCCGCTCCTTTCCCATGGAAGACATTTGCAGCCAACTCACGCTTCCGATTAGGGTTCCTTTCAGGAGTGTGGACTTCCAAGGGGCCAATGGGTTTGTCCTACCCCTTCTCCTTTATGACCACGCCCTTGGCCTTCTTAGCCAGAAACTTCACAGAGGGCTTCTTTTTCTAGGGCTCTACAGGAGCCGAAGCCTTGCCCTTCTTTGGATCTCTTCTGATCTGACATTCAGCAACTTCTTCTTGGGCTTGCTCCTTAGCCCTTTCCTTCTCTCCCATTGTCACTAGCCTCTTCCGCTTAGAAACTTGTGCTGTGGCAGCCTAAGAGTTGTGTGCTTCTCGCTCTTCTCGCTTCTTCTTTCGGAGCTCCTTGCAGGACTCCTCCATGGCACGAGCCAATGCCTCATCCTCATTGTAGGCCGTAGCTACGGCCTTAGATGTTGCGAGAGCTTGTAGTTGTTTGGCTGCTTTTCCTCTCTCTCGCTGCTCGAGGTGCTTCTTACAGCCTCAACCTCTGCCCGTGCCCGTTCTTCACCAAGGCGAAGCTGCTCAGCCTCCCACTCGGGGTCAGTGGGGGGGGGGGGGGGGGGGAGAAGCGCATCGACGAGGAGCTGCCATTGCTGCTGAAACATGAAGAAGACATAAGATAGAAGGTCAAGAAAGTGGAATGGTGCAAAAGAAATCATGAGAAACAGCCAAAGTTAGAGTCTGTCCTGTATAAACCAAACTTGTCCGCCTGGCACCGGACTAGTCCGGGTTGCACAGGATAAACCCTAACCCTAACGGTTTTTTGATAAATCGTTGAATCAAGTCACAATACTCCTAGGCTATGATCACAAGGGTACTAGAAACAACTTTAATGAAGAGGCACCTATCAAAAACTCTATGAATCAAGAATGTGGAAAGTTTTTGAAAAGACAGGAATACCTCTTCAAATCTTGACAAATCGACAAGATCGGGGATGGATCGCGTCGGGAATGATTGGGAAAGGTCTCCCTCGCCTCCAAAGGGTCCAATGCACAGATTGGAATCGGTTTTTGGTGGAGGAAATTGAAAATCGCCCAAAAGTGGAGATTTTCGAGAGTGAGGAAGTGAGAGAGGCAAGTGAGAGGGAGAGGAGGGGTCGGGCCGCCTCCTGGGGGTTTAAGTCCCCAGGGGCCAAACTAGTCCGGTCTGCGGACCAGACCCGGACCAGACTGAATCCGGACTTGTCCGGCCTTAGGGCGGACTAGTCCGGTCCAAAAAGGCTGAAAACATATATATTTGAGTTTTAGCCACTATAGATGATCCTTTTGGACATATTACCACAACAAAACTTTATGAATATGGTCAGTAAGCAATCAACAATCAAACTATGACCATAATTCACAAAGTCAATAGTTTTCCAAATATTTTGGAGAAAATCGAGATAGAGATGAGTTTTTCAAACACATACGTTCTTTTGAATAAGGTGCAAAGTAAACATTCAGATGTGCATGTTTCAAGCCACATTTTGAGAATCTAAGATATTGAGCTCACTCCTAAGCTCACAAAAATGCTTCTCATCTAGGGGCTTGGTGAATATATCGGCTAGTTGGTTCTCGGTTCTTACATGGGAAATCACTATATCCCCCTTCAAGGAATGATCTCTCAAGAAGTGGTGTCTAATATCGATGTGCTTTGTCCTCGAATGCTCAACTGGATTACGGGCTATTTTTATGGCACTCTCATTGTCACATAGGAGTGGAATATGGCGAAAGTTTATATCATAATCCCTTAGAGTTTGTCGCATCCAAAGAAGTTGTGCACAACAACTTCCGACTGTGACATACTCTGCTTCGGCTGTGGAAAGAGCAATGGAGCTTTGTTTCTTTGAGGACCAAGACACTAAGGATCTACCCAAGAATTGACATGTCCCGAATGTGCTCTTTCTACCAACTTTGCACCCTGCATAATCCGCATCGGAGTAGCCAATAAGGTTAAACTTGGATCCTTTGGGGTACCAAAGTCCTAGGCTAGGTGTGTGAACTAAATATCTAAGAATTCTCTTAACGGCGGTCAAATGACACACCTTAGGTGCAACTTGAAAACGTGCACACATACACACACTAAGCATAATATCGGGACTAGAAGCACAAAGATATAACAAAGAACCAATCATAGAACGATATACCTTTTTGTCCACACTTGGACCATCTTCGTTGAGGTCTAGATGTCCATTAGTCGCCATTGGAGTCTTGATGGGTTTGGCCTTGTCCATGTCAAACTTCTTTAATATGTCTTGAGTGTACTTTGTTTGACTTATGAACGTGCCTTCTTTGATTTGCTTGACTTGGAAACCTAAAAAAAAAAACTTCAACTCTCCCATCATGGACATCTCAAATCTCTCTGTCATTATCTTAGAAAACTCATCACAACACACTTTTTTAGTAGAACCAAATATGATGTCATCGACATATATTTGGCACACAAAGAGATCATCATTCAAGTGCTTTGTAAAGAGAGTATAGTCAGCTTTTCCTATCTTAAAACCATTTTGAATCAAAAAGTCTCTAAGGCACTCATACCAAGCTCTAGGAGCTTGTTTGAGGCCGTAGAGAGCCTTACATAATTTGAAGACATGGTTTGGGAAGTCTTGGTCTTCAAAACCCGACGGTTGCTCTACATAGACTTCCTCCTTGATTGGACCATTTAGGAATGCACTCTTGACGTCCATTTGGTAGAGCTTAAAATCATGGTGAGTAGCAAAGGCAAGTAATATACGAATTGACTCTAGCCTAGCTACGGGAGCAAAGGTTTCATCAAAATCCAAACCTTCGACTCGTGAGTACCCCTTGGCCACAAGTCGTGCCTTGTTCCTTGTCACCACGCCATGCTCATCTTGCTTGTTGCGGAACACCCACTTGGTGCCCACAACATTTTCTTATGGACGCTTGACAAGCTCCCAAACTTTGTTCCTCTCAAAGTTGTTGAGCTCCTCTTGCATGGCCACCACCCAATCCGGGTCTCTCAATGCGTCTTCAACCTTATGAGGCTCCAAAGAAGAGACAAAGGAGTAATGTTCACAAAAGTTTGCAACACGAGAACGAGTGGTTACCCTTTTTGTAATATCTCCTAGGATGTTGTCAACGGGGTGATATGCACACAAGGATGTGGAGGTTGAACCCTTGAGTCATCATCATCCTCTTCTGCTTATTGGTCTCCCCCTTGATGTATGCTTCCATCTTGAATTTTGTCTTCTTGATCATGTTGAGGTGCCACTTGTCCATCTTCAACTTGGTCACGTGGGGGGTGACTTGCATCATCTTGTGGTTGATCACTTGAGTTTTGAGGTTGTTCTCGTGGATGAATATCTCCAAGTGCCATCCTTCTAAGAGCTTCTTGTGGAGAGTCTTCCTGATCTAACAAACTTTGATCAACTTGCTCCACATGGGAGCCATTAGTTTCATCAAACACCACGTCGCGTGCTATTTTAACAATCCCGAAGGATTTGTTGAAGACACGATAGGCGTGGGTGTTTGAATCATAACCAAGCAAGAAACCTTCATCGGACATTGAAGCAAACTTCGAAGTCCTAGGCTTCTTGTTGAGAATATAGCATTTGCTCCCAAAGACACGAAAAAAAGAGACATTGGGTTTCTTACCAACTAGAAGCTCATAGGGGGTCTTCTTGAGGAGGCGGTGGAGGTACAATCGGTTGACGGTGTGGCAAGCGGTGTTAACCGCCTCCGCCCAAAACTGGTATGATGTTTTGTAATCATCAAGCATCGTCCTTGACAGCTCGATGAGTGTCCTATTCTTCCGTTCCACCACCCCATTTTGTTGAGGGGAGTAGGGGCTGAAAATTCATGCTTGATGCCCTCCTCATTCAAGAACTCTTCCACTTGAGTGTTCTTGGACTCGGTGCCGTTGTCGCTTCTTATAGCCTTGATTCTTCAGGTGAACTCATTTTTAACTCTCCTCAAGAACCTCTTGAGGACATCGTGAGTCTCACCCTAATCATGTAAGAAAATACCCAAGTGAAACGAGAAAAATCATCAATAATAACAAGACCATATCTGTTACCGCCAATGCTAATGTAGGTTATCGGCCTGAAAAGGTCCATGTGTAGCAGTTCCAAAGGCCTTGTCATCATGATATTCTTGGATGGATGTTGAGCTCCCACTTGCTTCCCTGCTTGGCAAACACTACACGACCTATCCTTTTCAAAGACAACATACTTCAAACCACGAATGTGCTCACCCTTGAGAAGTTTTTGTAAGTTCCTCATCCCAACATGGGCTAGCCTTCTACGCCAAAGCCATCCCATGTTGGTTTTCGCCATTAAGCATGTGTCAAGTTGGGCTTTATCCGCGGTAAAATCCACAAGATAAAGCTTTACTTTGAGCACATCCTTAAAGGCGATTGAGTCATCACTTCTCCTAAGGACACTCACACCCTCATTAGTAAAAACACAATTATACCCTTTGTCACATAGTTGTGATATGGACAATAGGTTATAGTCTAAAGAATCAACATGCAAAATATGAGAAAGAGTATGTTGGGGAGAAATAGCAATTTTACCGGAGCCAAGGATTTTCCCTTGGCTATTGTCCCCAAAGAAGATCCCTTCACTTGGATCATCGTTTTCTTCATACTCCACGAACATTTTCCTCTCTTCAGTCATGTGGTTGGTGCATCCACTATCAAGCACCCATTTGGATCCACCGGGGGAGTATGCCTACAAAACAAGATTATGCCTTCCTTTTAGGTACCCAAGCGGAGTTGGGTCCTTTGACATTAGTAGTGAGACACTTGGGCACCCACACGCAAGGCTTGGGGCTCTTGCGGAGTGGCCCAACATATTTAGCAAAGACTTTGCCATACTTGTTCCTCATTGGAACATAAGATGCATCAAAATCATGAAAGAGAGGATGTGGTTCAGTTTTAGGCATATCATTGCTTGTTGAAATGTTCTTCCAAATTTTAGTTGGGGATGTGCTTCCCTTGACAAAGACAATCAAGTCTTTGCCACACTTGGAGGTTTTAGCATTTTGCTTTCCGCCTCTAGTATAACCAAGACCAGCTTTGACATAGGGAGATCTTGTGTTGGTGTATGCACTTCGTGCATACGCCACCTTCTCTTTGTCAAAGATGCCACCCTTAGGTGCTTGTTTCTCTTTATTCAACTTAAGCTCATCCTTCAATTTAAGAATCAAGTTTGAACATTTGCAAGTGGAGATTGTTTTGGATGCAACCTTTGAAGAGGGTGAGATTTTGGAGGAAGAGGCTACATTAGTCTTGAGAGACTCAACTTGAGTTTCAAGGATCTTGTTAACTTTTTCCAAGTTCATCCCTGAGCCCAATGGTCGTCTCCTCAAGACTTGAGCATGTTTTCTTGCTTAGAGCAAGTTCATGCTCTAATGCCTTGCTCTTCTCTCTCTCAAGCTCAAGGAGCTCAATGAGCTCTTGACATCTCTCCTTTTCATAGATAAGCATGTCCTATTGCTTATGTATGAGCTCCTCCTTCTCAAAAATTTCATCCGAGAGCAATTTCATTCTACGCAAAGTGCTCTTACTTATATCCTTAAACATGTGTTCATTTTCACTAGCACTCAAATTCATCATGAGAGGATATGGAGGAGGATGAGCGAGAAGTAGCCTTTCTCCTTCCTTATTTCGCCATGAGGCAAGTTGGCTTGTGGTCATTGAGGTTTGGGAAATGCTTGCTTCCCTTGGAGCTCCTCCCGATGGCTATGGTTGCCACCTTCTCCTCGTCTTCGGAGGAGGACTCATCGTTAGAGTCCCATTCCTTGCCCAAGTGAGCATGACCAGAGGGCCTCTTCTTCTTGAAGTATTTCTTTTCTTGAGGCTTGCCCTCCTTCTTCTTCTTGCCCTCTTCATGTGGGCAATCCACAATGAAGTACCCGTACTCACCACAATTGTAGCAAGCTATCTTTGTTTTGGGCTTTGCTTTTTCCTTGCCCTTGCTCTCGTGGTTGTATCCTCCTTTCCTTCTCCTCATCATCCTCTTGAACTTGTTGATGAAGAGGGTCTCTTCCTCATCGGTGTCGAGACTCTCCTCATCATCTTCTTTTTGCTCTTTTGAGGAGGATGTCGCTTTGAGTACAACATCCTTCATCTTCGAGGCGGTGAACCTTTGGAGGTAGTTGTAGAAGAGTGCCTCCTTCTCCATGATCTCTTGGTTGATGATCTTTCCTAGAACCTCCTCTGGGGTCATTTGAGCAAACCCCGGGCTTTCTCGTATCATGGAGCAAAGAGAGACGTTTCTAGGCATGAATGCCCGAATCATCCTCTTCACCACCTCGTGGTCCATCCACTTGGTGCAACCATAAGATCTACTCTTGTTGATGAGCAGCTTTAAGCGGTTGTACATCTCCTAGGGAGATTCACCATCCATAAT
Source organism: Tuctoria greenei (assembly GCA_036927565.1). Lineage (NCBI taxonomy): Eukaryota > Viridiplantae > Streptophyta > Magnoliopsida > Poales > Poaceae > Tuctoria > Tuctoria greenei. The sequence continues at coordinate 65,433,235 of JAYESD010000002.1, read as the reverse complement.
GGTGAACCTCCCGAGCTCTCCTTCAATAAGCTCAATCTTAGAGTCCTTCATGACTCGGTTGCCTTCATGAGCCGTCTTGAGGGTGTCCCAAATATCCTTGGCCACCTCAAGTCTATCTACTCGGTTGAACTCATCTCTTGAGAGAGATGAGATGATCACTCCGGCCGCTTGGGCATTGCGGTGAAGGAGAATGGCTTGCTCCGGAGTGATGTCTTCCTCATTCTTTGGGATGTGCACCCCGATCAACACAATTTGCCACAATGAAGGGTTGAGTGACACGAGATGGATCTTCATATTGTGATTTCACATCCCGTAGTCGGTTCCATCGAATTGGGGAGGCTTCCACAATGGGATGGAAAGGTAGTGGTTGTTGGAGACAAGGCGTTCATAGTTGTAGCCTTGTTGGTTGTAGTGGCTCGTGCCACCCGTTGTAGAGGTCGAAGTGTCAACCTTTGGAATCTTCAACTTTTCTCGAAGTTTCGCCTTGAGCTGTCGAGTTTCTTCGTCATCCGTCGATTTGTCTTGGTAGACAATCATCTATTCTTGGGTTGCTTGGATCTCATTAGTCGAGACTTCATCATACCCCACTCCGTCCATCTTCTCTCTGAGTTGTTAGACTCTTTGGGAGAGTCCTTGCTCTGATACCAATTGAAAGCTGCCTAGAGGGGGGGGGGGTGAATAGGCTAATCGACCTGAAATGACTCAATAAAATGAAATTAGTACGTAGGGGGTGGACTAGTCCGGTCTAGGGGCGGACTAGTTTGGTCCTCCTACAGGGAAAACCTAAAAAGAGTTTCTAACAGGTTTTAGTTGGATTTTCGTGATGCGAAAAGTGTTAGGATGATTCAGGGAACCTTAACAAGTTATATAGCAAGTATGAAGCTAAGGATCACAGTGAAACAAGAACGATGAACAAAAACGGTAAAGCTAACCCTAAAAGAAATGTGTGATAAATGAAATCGAAGTACACAAGGGACACAAGGAGTTTATCCCGAGGTTCAATCCCACACAGGAATCTACGTCCCCGTTGAGGAGCCCACAAAGGACCAGGTTCAACAACCCTTCCCTCACCGAGTTTGCCACAAGGGCCAAACTGGTTGTCCACTATCACAAGGGTGAATACAAGATTCGTAGAGGCTTCTCACAATCTTAGGCTCCCACCACAAATATGATCACAAATCACGAAGAACAACTCAAGCCACAAATCACAAAGATTCAACAAGTGCAGGAGATCAAACCGAGAGCCTAGAGCAGTGTTCTTCCTCTTCTTCACCTCACCAAACCCTAATCCACACAAGAATTAGTTTTAAAGGGAAGGTAGGCAAGAAGGAGGCTTTTGAAGGCTCAAAGTTTGTTGTGGCGGTGCTAGGGTTTGAAAGTTGTTCAAATGAATCTGGGGATCCTCTATTTATAGAGGTTCCAGGCCCATACTGCTGACCTCAGCATATGGGCAGACTAGTCTGGCCTAGGGCCCAGACTAGTCTGGCCTTTGGGACCACTGACGTCCCTGACAACTGCCACTCTGCGCGGCAATTGTCACGCTACCCGCCAAAATCAAATTCAAACGGTCACTTCATAATGGACTAGTTCGGTCCAGACCGAACTACTCCGATCTCACACAGAACGGACTAGTCTGGAGACCACGGACTAGTCCGACCCCCAGGGCGGACTAGTCCGGCCTCCCAGACTTAGTCGCTGAAGCACCTAACTCTCACCAACCTGGACTAGTCCGACCCCCAGGGCGGACTAGTCCAATCTCAATCAGGACCTCTTGGTCCGGACTAAAACGGACAAGTCTAGGGTTTTGGGACTTGGTCCCGAAAACCCACTCCATGACTACCCCGGACTAGTCTGTCCCACTACGGATTAGTCCGAAGTCAGTCAGACCCTTCTGGTCCGCCTGAAAACGGACTAGGCCGACCAGGAGCAGACTAGTCCGGCCACCAGCACGGACTAGTCCGGCCACTCCTGCCAGACCACTCTAACACTCTTCTCTCAATAGGTTTTGATCTCTAAACCGATTTGAGCTCCCAACTTGATCTCATTGCACTTTACGCACACATCCTCATACATATATGGATAGTCTAAACTTGACACGCTAGAAACCCTAGTTTCTTATTTTCGAGTAGACACTGCCATTTTCATCCTTTTCCTTTTTGAGGGTTTGTGATTCCACTTGAGTCCACACCTGTGCTTAAGATCACTGAGCTCATTAGTTACTTAATTGTCGTCATCAATCATCCAAAACCCATGGGGATCCTAGATGCACTTTCAGATACCCTGTATACCAAGTATCCCTTTGTACCAGAAGAAGAAACGTCGAGTTCCACCTTCGAGTATCATGGAGCCGGAGGAAACACATGTCCCATAGTGCCAGAACTGCTTCCCTCCATAGGATAGTTCCGGTGCTGCCACATGTCCAGTAGCTTTGGACCTACCTCCCTGCAGAGAGAAGCTCCAGAGCTGCCACATGTCCAGTAGCTCCGGTCCTGCCTCCCTGAAGAGGGAAACTCCAAAGCTGCCACGTGTCCAGTAGCTCCAGACCTAAGTCTGCAACGGGAAGACAGTGTGATCTCCAACTGCGCGGACATTCAAGGGCTATCAATTAGCCATTACAAGACCTGGTTAACACGTCATTAATGCTATATTAATGACGCATGATCAGAGGACTATCAAGACTGGTAATGCTACTGTTATGACACGTTATCATGCTATTAACCACCCTTAACACCATAGATCATGTATAGGGTAGTTTAATACAGCCGGGGCCACGAATCGGGCCAGTCACACACTATAACAGCCAATCCTTATCATATAAAAGGGATGCGCTACACGGTAGAAAGGTGAACTGATTGGAGACCAACCGCAGCCAAACTCATACACACTCATACTCATACAATCAACACACACCCCATGGAGTAGGGTATTACGCTCAGGTGGCCCGAACAACGTAAAATCCTTTGTGTTCACCCTTGTTCTTGGTCTTGATCAGCGTCCCATTGGAATACAAACCTCTGCGGACTACTTCTTAGTAGTACCGGGGGAAGTGTCCTAGTCCACACTTCGACATTTGGCACACCACGTAGGGGGGATTTTAAGATTTCAAGATGGTGAACTCCGCTGCCACGTCATCCAACTGACCGGCTGTGCAACCCATTGGGGCAAATCCCTCCAATGTACAACAACTGGCCAATGTTGTTGTTCTAGCGGGCATCACACCACCACCACCTGCTCCAGCAGCCAACACTGGACAGCAGGATGGTAAATTCGCATCGGTCATTGCATCGACGAAAAACCCCGAGAACACGCTAAATGCAGTGTGAACTCTACTGCAGACACCGGGAGCTCCTCCGTGTGAGACCTATGTGTGCTGAATACATTGGCTATGACGATAAAAGTTTTGAATACTACCAAAACACCTTTATCATCAAGGTCCGGCTCTAGGTCTGACTAGCTTTGGTTAGCTCCGGCGCTAGGTCCTGCTAGCTTTGGTAAGCTCCGGTTCAAGGTCCGGTTAGCTTTGGCAAGGTCCGGTGCTTGATCGCAATGTTTCTGCTTTTATCTTGCAATGTTTCGAACTTGCTTTACACTTATGGAAAGGTTGCTTAGTATTATTTTACTAAGTTTTTGGTGTGTTTTGGTGGTTAAGGCTGATATCATTTTGCTATGGTTTGTAAGATGCTTATGTGAGGTGCTCACGTAAGATGTTGTAGTTTCGGAACTAACGAGAGTCAAGTCGAGGACTTGTGCTCAGAAGTATTGGTTGTTTATTCATGTGCAGGTGTTGCTTGAGTTCAAGACATGGCTGGTGATGGGATCCATTGAACTAGTCTTAGGGATAAGATGAGGTTCAACAACCAAGTTCGAGAGGAATTGTGGTTGAGTTGATCGGGAGGTTGTGCAGTATGTTTGAATCAAGAACAATGCATATGAAGGTATCGTGGACGTCGTTGGAAGATGTTTGCACATGTGCAAGGAGTGCATGGACGTGGATGCATGGTTCCAAGACGTGATGAAGAGATGTGGACGTAAAAATTGGTCGGAAAGGTCCAACCGACTAGGTTATGGACTCAGGCTGCGGCTGAGTCGTGTTTGACTCGAATATGGAAAGTTTTGAGTTGGTTATGATAGGATTTTGTGTGGGTCACGAATTTGAGTTGTTTTAGGAATGTGGGATACGGTCCTAAGGTGTTTGGAAGTCTTAATATTGCTTCTATCTGCGTATAGAAGAGTCTTAAGCAGTTATAGAAGTTTTGATTCATGATTTGAGTAGGATTAGAGTCCTATTTGAGATTGGGTTGGCCTAAGGGCTGGTTATATAAGCAAGGGAGGCCAGAGCTCGTGAGATACGACTTTGGGGCTGTTCCTTTATGGTTTTATCAATAAAATTCGTAGTTTGAAGGAACTTTTGTTGCTTGTTCGTCCAACTTGTTCCAGACAAGTCTTTCTCGTCGAGTTTTCTGCACAACACTACCTTTCTTCAGTGGTTTTATCATAACTCGAGTTTTACAGATCCAATTGACGTGATTCTTTTTGGGTTGTCTTCAAAACTTTATTATCTATCATCTTTCAAAATGCCACGGTCATTGTATGTGTGGTTTCTGATCTACACAAGTTTCTTTGCAGCGTTTCAAAATTGTTTTTCTCAGATAGGACAGATTAACCTTTGTTCGATCTTTCGATCTTACCTTGAGTTTCTCTCGACAGATTTGAGTGATTCTTATTGTGTCGTCTTCGTGACTAGATTCTCTATGATATCTATCACTTTTGTCATGGTGAAACACGTTTATATTAGTCTCACACATGATTTCTTTAACATATTGTTTTTCTACCGAAGGGGTTGGGATTTAATTGTTTCCGCTGCGTAAGATTTTTTAATCTACCATTCAACCACCCTCTGGTATCTTTTCACGTGCTCTTCGATCCTACAATTGGTATCAGAGCAACGGTGCTCTAATCTTTGTGACTTGCACGTATTTTGACTAATCATCATGGAGAAATACTCCGCAAAACCTTGTGTCTTTAGTGGTATTGATTTTCAGGTTTGGAAGGCACGTATGGAAGCCTTCATCCAGGCTCAAGGCTTCGTAATATGGGAGAAGGTATACAAGCCTTACGAGGTGTCATCAAATGATCAAGTTACAGCTACCAATCTGAGAGATGTTGACAACAACAACAAGGCTCGGAACTTGATCATACAAGGATTAACTCAAAGCGACTTTGACCATGTTGCACACCTCTGATCTACATACGATGTGTGGAAAGCACTTTGTGACTACAACGAAGGATCCAACACGATCAAGGAGGTAAGGCAAGACATGTTCAAGAAATAATACATGTGCTTTGAGATGCAACCCGGTGAGTCTATTGATGACCTTTTTGCTCGCTTTAATAAAATTCTCAGCAACTTGCGTAGTGTCAATGTTAATTTTTCAGATGTTGAAAATGCTAGTCAATTGTTAAGTGCACTAGATATGTCAATTTGGGAGATGAAAGTCACATCTATTCGTAAATCCACTGTCATGAGTACACTTACTTTAGATGTGCTATATTCCAAGTTAAAAACTCATGAAATTGACATAATATCACGTAAGAACCCCAACAAGTCTATTGCTTTTGTTTCTCAACGTGACATGCCTAGCTCTGGTCAATCTTCATCTTGTGGTACACTTGCTTTGTTGTCCTCTCTAACCCTTGAACAGATTGAGGAGTTTCCAGAGGAGGAGCTAGTACTTCTCTCTACTAGATTCTCAAAAGCATTGCAAAATGTGAGAACTAGAAGGAGTGGAAGCTCTGGACCTCAATGATGTTTCGAATGTGGTAAGATGGGACATTTTTGTTCATATTGCCCTAACCTTTCAGGTCCTACTTCCCAGGATGAAAAGCAAACAAGGATGAAGAACTCCTCTGCAAATGATAAGAAGAAAAAGAAGGGTTTTACAGGACGTCAATTGGTGAGTAGTTTTATCTCCGCACTTCAAGAACTTGGCTCAAGCGATGTGGACATTGGAAGTGACGAAGATAAAGATGATTTGGCAAACTTGTGCTTTATGGCAGGCAAATCAATATCAAGTATGGAGGATGCAGAACACAACAGCGACAATGAAGAGGTATGTCCTACTTGTGAAGAAATGTGTGATGCTATTTCTCGTGCCACTATTATAGTTAAGAAAAAGGACACAAAGCTTAGGGATAGTGCTACTAAAATTGAATCACTAGAATCTGAAATCAACCGTTTAAAAACTTTGATTCCTAGTGATGATGCATGTCCCTCATGTGATTTAATATATGAACAATTGTCCTCATTAAGAAGTGCGCACACCTCCACACTTGATAAACTTGAGTTAGAAATTGAAAAGAATAGAGAGATTACTGCACTTAATGATAAACTTGAAAGATGCTAGCTGTTCTACACTTGATTTGCATTGTTCTACTTGTGATGATCTTGGTAAGAAACTACAAGATGCTATGAACGAAATTTCTATATGGAACAATGCTTTACGTTCTCATGAAGTTAATTTTGTTCCAATTGCAAATTAAAAGGAAAAACTTCATGTGAAAATTGCCTTGATCTGTCCAATAAACTTGATAACATGCATAGGACATTAGATCGGTTTTGTAATGGGAATAAGAACCTAAACTTGTTGTTGAATTCTTCCAAGTCTTGCAATGATAAAACTAGTTTAGGTTTTGATTCTCATGCTCATGCTAAGGCACATCCATCTAAAATTGTAAAGTCATTAGGAAGTGGTTTGATTCAAACAGTTCCTAAACAAAAAGAAGTGATTTTCAAATCTGCAGGAGTGTTGTCTCATTCGGTTTCAAATAAAAATGTTGCTTGCTCATCTAGACATGAACACAACGTTAAATTTCATTGTACCTACTGTGGTAGAGATGGTAATGTCATAGATTTTTTTTATAGACTAGCTAAACAACAGAAAAATGAAAGAATGATAGCTATATCTCATAACTTTCATGCAAAATTTGCCGCACTTGCTAAACCAAATGATAGGAACATGCAATCTGTTGTAATAAGTCGAAAACATGCAAAAGTTGCTCCCAAACCTACTGTTTTTTGTGATACACATGTAACATCTCATAGGACAGTAGTTGGGTACAAAAATCCTCAAGCTTTGGCTCATAAACCTGCTGTTTTATCTCAGCTTTTGCATGTTATTCCCGCTGCACGTCGTGTGACTCAGTACTGGATTCCTAAATGCCTTATGACTAACTCCAGTATTGAGTCATCGACGTATTGTGCTTTTGTGTAGGTTACATGCTTGAGGAAGGAGATCTTTTGGATTGTGGATTCAGGTTGCTCACGCCACATGACTGGTAACAAAGAATGGTTCTCCTCCCTCTCTTTTGTGTCACGTGTAGAGAATGTTACTTTTGCTGATAATTCTTCAACTCCTATAATTGCTAAGGGTTTGGTTAGAGTAAATGATCACTACACTTTGAAGGATGTGGCACGTGTTAAAAATTTCAAATACAACTTGCTTTCTGTTTCACAACTGCTAGATGAAAATCTGGAAATTATTTTCACTAAAAATTGCTGCAAAGTTGTAAATTCAAATAGTGAGCTTATTTTTAACATGTCTCGGTTTGGAAGAGTTTTTAAAGATGATTTTGATATGTCTTCCTCTAAGCATAGGTGTTCAGTTGCTAATGATTCAAAAGACTTATATTTTTGGCATCGTAGACTTGGTCACGTAGGCTTTGATCATCTAATGCGTGTTAGTGCTCTTTATCGCATACGTGGGCTGCCTAAGCTTAAAGGGGACAAAGAAATTGTGTGCTCTTCTTGTAGACATGTTAAAATGGTTGCAGGTTCACATACTTCTCTCACAATGATCATGACAACTGAATCGGGTAAACTTTTGCACCTTGACACCGTAGGACCTTCACGAGTTCAATCCTTCGGAGGTAAATGGTATGTTCTTGTGATTGTTGATGATTATTCTAGATACTCTTGGGTTTACTTTATGGCATCTAAGAATGAAGCTTTTAGTCACTTTAGAACTTTATTTCTTAGATTATCAATTGATCATCCATGATCTTTAAAAGCAATTAGAAGTGATTAGAAGTGATAACAGAACCAAATATAAAAATCAATCTTTTGATCACTTTTGTGCTGAAAATGGAATAGATCATCAATTTTCTTCATCATATGTACCTCAACAAAACAGTGTTGTAGAAAGAAAGAACGGAACCTTAGTTGAGATGGCTAGGACTATGCTTGATGAATATCAAACTCCTAGGAAATTTTGGGCTGATGCGATTGCAACCGTCTGTTATGTTTCAAATCGTGTTTTCTTGCGCGCTAAGCTAGGTAAAACACCATATGAGCTCCTATTTGGACATAGGCCTAGTGTTATACACTTTCGGGTCTTTGGTTGCAAATGCTTTATTAAAAAACATGGTAATCTTGATAAATTTGAACCTAGATCCATTGATGGCTTCTTTCTTGGTTATCCATCTCATACTAGAGGCTAACGTGTGCTTTTACTTGACACTAACAAAATTGTGGAGACTTGTGAGGTGTCTTTTGATGAAGCTAGCACAGGTACTAGCTCAAACATTGCAGCTCCGGATCCATATCCGCAGGGGGACAACATTTTCGTTGAAGATGAGGAAGAAGTGGTGCTGTTGCCTGAAAATTCAGCAACTAATGACATTGTTCCAGCTCCTGATTTTGATTCACAGCTAGCACCGATGACCACCATTGCTGGTTCAGATACTCCTCAGGTCACAAGCTCATCGATTTGTGATGAACATGAATAAGAAGAATCTTGTGAAGTGTCCACTCCCCTCTGGGTTCTCAAAATTCATCATCTACAACAAATTATTGGAAGCTTGCACGAACGAGTCACACGGTCCAGGTTTTGCGATCCAAACTCTCATGCTCATTCTGCTTTGTTTGCTTCTTTTGAACCCAAAGATATATCACACGCCCTCACTAATGAATCTTGGATTATTGCCATGCAAAAAGAGTTAGAAAATTTTGAAAGAAATAATGTTTGGAAACTTGTACCTCCACCTCAAGCTCACACTTTAATTGGAACTAAATGGGTGTTTAAAAATAAACAAAGTGAGGATGGGGTTGTGGTTAGGAATAAGGCTAGGTTGGTTGCTCAAGGTTTCACTCAAGTTGAAGATCTAGATTTTGATGAAACTTTTGCTCCTGTTGCTAGATTAGAAGCCATAAGAATTTGTTAGCTTTTGCTGCATCTAAAGGTTTTAAGCTATATCAAATTGATGTTAAAAGTGCTTTTCTTAATGGCTACATAGATGAGGCGGTTTATGTCAAACAACGACCGGGTTTTGAAAATCCAGATTTTTTTAATCATGTTTATAAACTGTCCAAAACGTTGTACGGTCTCAAACAAGCCCCTAGAGCATGGTATGATAGGTTAAAAACATTCTTACTTGAAAAGGGGTTTACTATGGGCAAGGTTGATAAAACTCTTTTTGTGCTTAAGCATGGCAATGACTCATTATTCGTTCAAGTGTATGTGGATGATATTATCTTTGGTTGTGCTTCTCATGATCTTGTGTCCAAGTTTTCAGCTATCATGAGTTCAGAATTTGAGATGAGTACTATGGGAGAACTCATGTACTTTTTGGGGCTGCAAATCAAGCAAACCAAGGAGGGTACCTTTGTGCATCAAACGAAGTATACAAAAGACCTCCTAAGGCGCTTCAACATGGATAAAAGCAAGCCTCTTCGAACACCAATGGGAACAACAACAACACTTGAACTTGATGAAGATGGTGAACCCGTGGATCAAAAAAATATAGAAGCATGATCGGATCACTTTTGTACCTCACGGCATCAAGACCGGACATACAACTCAGCGTATGTCTTTGTGCACGGTTTCAAGCCTCTCCACGTGCTTCACATTGTCAAGCCCTCAAAAGGATCCTCAGGTACTTACATAGAACTCAAGAATTTGGCATTTTTCTTCCTTCTTCCTCAACCGTTACTTTGAAAGCTTTTTCGGATGCTAATTTTGGGGGTTGCAGGATTGATAGGAAAAGTACTTCCGGTGCTTGTCATTTTCTTGGTAATTCACTTGTTGCTTGGTCCTCTAGAAAACAAAACTCAGTTGCACAATCCACGGCTGAATTTGAATATGTAGTTGCAGCTAGTGCTTGCTCACAAATTCTTTGGATTGTTCAAACACTTAAGGACTATGGGGTTGATCTACATAGTGTTCCACTGTTTTGTAATAACACTAGTGCCATTTGCATTGCTAAAAACCCTGTGCAACATTCTATAACTAAGCACATTGACATTAGTATCACTTTCTCCGTGATAATGTTGAAAAGGGAAACATTGTGCTTCACCATGTAGATTCCGAACAACAATTGGCTGACATTTTTACAAAACCTTTGGATTTCACTCGTTTTTGTTTCATTCGTAGTGAAATAGGGGTTATGCATCCTCATGGATTACATTGAGGGGGAGTTTTGAAACTTGACAAGTCTATGTGTGAATCTGAAATTAAAATAATATGAGCATAGTATTTCATACATATATGACTTTGTGATTCCTTTTACATGCTAAAAGTTCTTACTACATTACTCATGTTATACATTTTGTAGTTTTTGCCATGTCTAGTAACTAGAATAATTACTTACACTAAATCTGGTCATGGTCGAACTTTCTTGATATTTTGAACTTGTTGCATGCTCACAAGTGCTTTTAATCATACAGAATTAATCAAGTAATCAACTCACATATTGAGTTTTTATGAACAAATATAAGTTGAGAAAAGATCAAGAGAATATGCATGCATCACACTTCTTCTTTTGAGATGGCTTATCATTGCACTTAGATATGAACTTGGAAGAAATAATGTATGACTAAAACCATGTCCTTAAACTTTTGATTGTCAAATGACATAGGCTTGACTTGATTGGTTAGAATAAGGCAGATGCGCATATAATCTCTTGCAAATATCATATGATCTAAATTTATGCTTTGAAAAATAATAAAATGCAGCAACAAGTGTCATGCTTTCAGGTTTTGAAATAGTTAAGTTTGTGAGATCATGACTTGCTAAATTGGAAATTATATTTGATCTCTAGCATGGCTTACACTACTTTATGTATTTCATTGATGTGATAGTGTAAGTTACTTGATAGTATGACTTGGATGAACTTTGTTCTATATGTATATGTTATAATATGCTCATAACAATTAAAATTAGTCTTATAAACCTTGCTGAATACATTGTCAAAGGGGGAGAGATAATATGTGAATTTTTAAAGATAAGTATGCAAGGGGGAGAAATTGATTACACATTGCACATATTCACAATTGTTTTTGGCACGATTCTTCTCAGGGGGACAATTTCTTTTTCTCATTTTATTTCTATTTTACAAAGGGGGAGAAATTGTTTTCAAAACTTTTAATGTGAATAAGCCAATGTTCAGATTTTAAATGGTGTTGCCAATGCATTCATCAAGGGGGAGATTGTGAGACCTATGTGTGTTGAATACATTGGCTATGGCGATAAAAGTTTTGAATACTGCCAAAACACCTTTATCATCAAGGTCTGGCTCTAGGTCCGACTAGTTTTGGTTAGCTTCGGCGCTAGGTCCTCCTAGCTTTGGTAAGCTCCGGTTCAAGGTCCAGTTAGCTTTGGCAAGGTCCGGTGCTTGATCGCAATGTTTCTGCTTTTATCTTGCAATGTTTCGAACATGCTTTAAAATTATGGAAAGGTTGCTTAGTATTCTTTTACTAAGTTTTTGGTGTTTTTTGGTGGTTAAGGCTGATATCATTTTTCCATGGTTTGCAACATGCTTATGTGAGGTGCTCACGTAAGATGTTGTAGTTTCGGAACTAACGAGAGTCAAGTCGAGACCTTGTGCTCGGAAGTATTGGTTGTTTATTCATGTGCAGGTGTTGCTTGAGTTCAAGACATGGCTGGCAATGGGCTCCATTGAACTAGTCTTGGGGAGAAGATGAGGTTTAACAACCAAGTTCGGGAGGAATTGTGGTTGAGTTGATCGGGAGGTTGCACAGCATGTTTGAATCAAGATCAATGCATATGAAGGTATCGTGGACGTCGTTAGAAGATGTTTGTACGTGTGCAAGGAGTGCATGGACGTGGCTGCATGGTTCCAAGGTGTGATGAAGAGATGTGGACATAAAAATTGGTCGGAAAGGTCCAATCGACTAGGTTATGGACTCAGGCTGTGGTTGAGTCGTGTTTGACTCAAATATGTAATGTTTTGAGTTGGTTATGATAGGATTTCGTGTGGGTCACGAATTTGAGTTGTCTTAGGAATGTGGGATACATTCCTAAGGTGTTTGGAAGTCTTAATATTGCTTCTATCTGCGTATAGAAGAGTCCTAAGCAGTTATGGAAAGTTTCGATTCGTGATTTGAGTAGGATTAGAGTCCTAGTTGAGATTGGGTTGGCCTAAGAGCTGGTTATATAAGCAAGGGAGGCCGGAGCTCATGGAAGACGACTTTGGAGCTGTTCCTCTTATGGTTTGATCAATAAAATTCGTAGTTTGAAGGAACTTTTGTGCCTTGTTTTTCCAACTTGTTCCAGACAATTCTTTCTCGTTGAGTTTTCTGCACAGCACTACTTTTCTTCGGTGGTTTTATCATAACTCGAGTTTTACAGATCCAATTGACGTGATTCTTTTTGGGTTGTCTTCAAAACTTGATTATCTATCATCTATCAAAATTGCACGGTCATTGGATGTGTAGTTTCTGATATACACGAGTTTCTTTGCAGCGTTCCAGAACTGTTTTTCTCGGGTAGGACATATTAACCTTTGTTCGATCTTTCGATCGTAACTTGAGTTTCTCTCGATGGATTTGAGTGATTCTTATTGTGTTGTCTTTGTGACTTTATTATCTATGATATCTATTACTTTTGTCATGGCGAAACACGTTTAGATTAGTCTCACACACGATTTCTTTAACAAATTGTTTTTCTACCGAAGGGGTTGGGATTTAATTGTTTCTGCTGCATAAGATTTTTAATCTACCATTCACCCCCCCTCTGGTAGCTTTTCACGTGCTCTTCGATCTTACAATCCGGCCATGCTAGAACAATGGCGCACTGAAATTGAGCTTTTGGTTGCAGTCGCAGCCAATGCGATCAACAACCAAGGTCTGCCTCTTGTAGGGCAAGCACCTTCTCGGAACAGGACCTTGTCTGGTATACTTAGTCATCCGGCATCGCAGCTCAGGAGACGTGCGCCGTCCCAGCAAGTGACGTCACTGCCCCCTGGGGCTCGCCGTACTCACACGACGATGAGGCTCCCGACTCAGGACCTCTGGTCGGAGCTCGACCGCCGTTACATGAGGCAGGACGACCGCGTCAATATTGAGTGTGCTCGCGAGAGGCGAGTTGATCGAGAAAACCCCTCTCCTCTAGGAGTGGGAGGCGGCGGTTCGGCCCTTGCTATTCATCTTCGCATGGTCGAGTGGCCACCCAAGTTCCAGCCTCATCTGCCGTTGAAATATGATGGGACAGTCAATCCTGACGAGTTCCTTCAAATCTACTCCACAGCCATTCTCGCGGATGGAGGCAATGAGACTGTGATGGCAAACTACTTCCTTGTAGCTCTAACTGCGACTGCAAGATCCTGGTTATGAGCTTACCTCCCGACTCTATCTATAGTTGGGGGGGGGGGACTATGTCGCCAGTTCACCGCTAACTTCGGGAGCTCCTACACCCGGCCTGGCACCGAGCTGGATCTATTCGCCGAACAACAGAAGTCAAGAGAGTCACTGCATTCCTTCATCCAATGATTATTTCATGTACGAAACATCTTTCCTTCTATCTCCAACGCCTCTGTCATTGTTGCATTCCGACAGGGAGTTCAAGACAAGAAGATGCAGGAGAAGTCAGCAACCAAGAATGTCAGCAGCGTCACAGAACTCTTCAGCTTGGTTGACAAATGCGCCAGAGCTGCAGAAGGCCATGAGATGCACTACAAATCAACTGCAGAGGCCAAACAATCTACCTCCAAAGCTGAAACTTCTGCCTCTAGCAGTAGTAAAAAGAAGAAAAAGTCAAGTGGCAAGAAGAAGTCACTTGCCAGCACACATACCGCTGTCGCTGCCACAGCACCTGGTGGTCGGGGGCCACACCCCGACAAGCGACCTAGACCATCGTCTGAAGACGTCGACAGTGAAAAGATTTGGTGTCCGATTCACAAATCGACAAGCCACAATATTTAAGACTGTCGTGAGGTCAAGAGGCTTGCTGAACGCAATAGCAACGACAAGACGAGACCCCTTTCCAACAGCGGGAAGGGAAGCAAAAAAGTCGACGAAGCTCCATCTGATCAGGAGCTAGGCTTCCACACAAGAAGGCGTTAAAGGCAGTCTACAACAACGTCGACGAAGACTCTGACATCTCCAACAATGAGCATCAGAAGACTCTCCATATGATGTATGGAGGGTCCTGGTGAAAGTGCATCTAGGCATCCCTTGTGGGTTTTTGTTGATTTATGACAAACAAATGAGATCCTAACTAAATTGTTAAGATGAGCGTAGGTTTCAATAAAATTATGAAGAAAGCACAAAAAGAAAGGAGAGTGAAGAATCAAGTTGAAAAGAGCTCAAGAAAATGAATAGAATACTTTTTTTGTATGGAGTGTGTTGGAGAAACACACCCCAAGAGCTCAAGCAAAAGAAATCACTCTCACTGCACAAGTTTACATAGGTCCGGACTAGTCCGATATTCACCGGACTAGTCCGATAACCTCTCTGTCCAGGATCGGACAAGTCCTCCCAGTGCGGACTTATCCGCATCGAATTAGCCCGATAAAGTTCGAACTAGTCCGATAAACCTTCCGATCAATATCGGACAAGTCTGATAGTCCACAGACTAGTCCAAAATCCCCACTGACCTACTTCGGACAAGTCCTTAGCCCCTCAAAATTTCACGATACCGGACTAGTCCGATAACCTCTCTAACTAAAATCAGACAAGTCCCTTAAGTGCGTACTTATCATCAATTCACTAAGGGATTCACCACGAATCCGAACATCTCCAGAGACAAAAAACGGACTAGTCCGACTTTTGCCAGACAAGTCCGATAATTCAGGACACGATTTCCCACACGTCGCACACCGGACTAGTCCGAACTTTGTAAACCCTAACAGTAACCTTTGGAAACCCTAGTATAAATAGAGGTGCACGGCCCAACTATGATCTCTCTCGACCCCCTGCGCCGTCACACCTTCCAAGAGCCCAAAAAACACGTCTCTCCACACAATCCAATGCAAGAAAGATCAAATCCTTGAGGATTAACCTTAGATCAAAGTAGAGACACGTTCTTCGCGTCTTGAGCTCTTGGATTTGATTCTCTCACACACTCTAGCTGTTTCATTGCATACTTTTCGAGTGTGTTTGGTGGTGTTTTGATTTGTAAAATCTTGGGAAGCCCTCAACTTGTGAGAAGGCCCCTTGAACACGGTTATTTACCCCCTTTGTGATTAGTGTAAGAGAATCGGCCTCAGTGGCGATTCAACGAGGGTAGGGTTGGTGAAAACCCAGTCCTCTGTGGGCTTCTAAACGTGGATGTAGATCTCCTCTGTGGAATCGAACCACGGGATAAAAATCATTGTGTCCTTTGTTTTTGTTCTTTCTATTCATAGTAATCTAGGGTTTGCTCAATATTGTTCAAGTTGTGTTAAAACTTTGAAACTAAAGTTAACTTGTGCCACATCCAGTTTCATTGAAACAATACACTTTATTTGTAACTCAATTTCCGCTTCATAGAGGACTTTAATCGAAATCACTGATCAAACTTGATCAATCTAGTCTGCATACACCGAACTAGTCTGCACACTACCGGACTAGTCCGATTTCCCTATGTTTGATCAGGTTGCTAAGTGTTTCAGGTTCCGACGAAAAGTTCAAAAAGCCTATTCACCCCTCTCTAGGCTACATTCAATTGGTATCAGAGCAGAACTCTTCAAAAAAGAGACTAATCGCTCGAAGAGAAGATGTCGGACATGAAGGATGTGCACAAGAACTTCAACCAAGAGAAAGTTGAAGATGAAAAGACTTAAAAGTGGAGAAGCTCCTTGACGCCATCCAAGACTTCGAAGATGATGATGAGGAGATGCTTGAACTCAAGGCGCTCCTAAGGAAGAAGGCGCTCTCCAAAGGGAAGATAAAGATCGATGATGAGAAGAAGAACAAGGGGAGTAGTCACACCGACTACTCCAGATATCCTTTTAATTATGATCGTTTGAATTCCAATAACAACCATTTTTTATCAATTCCTTTAGGAAAATCCCCATTCTTTGACGGCAATGGTTATTCAATGTGGAGGCAAAATATGAAGATGCATTTAATATCACTTAACCCGAACTTGTGGCATATAGTGTGTATAGGGATAGATATCCCGGATGACAATGAAGAACTCACACCAAGCCAAGAACAACCTATCCATCAAAACGCTCAAGTTGCAGCTGTCATAACTTCATCATTGAGTCGAGGCGAGTTCACCAAGGTGGATGGACTCAAAATTTCAAAAAGAGATATGTGACACATTACAAACTGCACATGAAGCGATCGTCATGTGCGAGAGGCCAAGATTGAAATCATCGAAGGCGAATTGGGAAGATTCGCCATAGGAGAAGATGAGTCACCGCAAGACATGTACAATCGATTGAAGACTCTCAATAATAAAGTTTGAGCCTATGGAAGCAAAAAGTGGAACGGTCACGAGGTGGTGAAGCTAATACTCAGAGCCTTCATGCCTCACAACGTGACTCTATGTTCGATGATTTATGAAAGCCCCGGGTACAAGAAAATGACCCCAGATGAATTGCTTGGAAAGATTATCAATTTTGAGATGATGGAAAAGCAAGCAAAACATGTCAAAGAGATTGTCGACCTCACCTCGGCAAAGAAGAAAGGAGTCGCGTTGAAGTCCACTTGCAAGCCCATGTCAAAAGAAGCTCGAGACGCTCAACAAGAAGAGGACAGCGACGACGAAAGCAGCAATATAGATGAAGAGGATATGATCCTCTTTATGAAGAAATTTAAAAAGATGATGAAAAGAAGACAACGTGGTAAATCAAATGAAGGAAGACACAAAGACAAATCACGACCTAAGTTGAGGTGCTCTTGCTATAACTGTGGTGAATACAACCACTTTATAGTTGATTGTCCTTATGAAGAAAACAAGAAAAAGGCCAAGGATACAAAGCCTCAACCCAAGAAGATGTTCAAGAAGAAGAGGCAAATTGGACAGGCGCACCTAGGAAAGGAGTGGGACTTCAATGATGAGTGCTCATCCGAAGAGGAAGAGGAGATGGCTAGCATAACCATCAAGAAGACAACCAAGAAATCCACCCTCTTCCCAACTATTGGCGCAAGGAAGGACAACGACACATGTCTAATGGCGAAGGAAGGTAAAAGAAAGGTAACAACTAAATCTTCCTCCTGCATTCTTACTCTAGCGATAGTGATGCTTATAGTGATAATGAAGATATGCTTGTTATCTTAGATAAGAAAACTGTTGCAAAAATGAAATTCTTGATGATAAACTTTATTGATAAGGAGTAGCTTGTTGATCGCTAAGAAGATGTGATCATCCTTCAAAAGGAGGAGTATCTTAAGATCAAAAAGCTCCTTAAACTTGAAAAGGAGCGAAGTAAGTCACTAGAGCTTGAGTTAGCTTTAAGCAAGGAAGCTTGCTTGAAGTTAAGTGACTCAAATGTAATCATCAAGGATGATCTTGCTAACTTAACCAATGTTAACAAGATCCTTGAGGTACAAGTTGAGTAACTCAAGCAAAGTGACCCTTCATCCTCTTCAAGCTCACCTTCTCAACACTTCAAATCTGAAACTACTATTACTTGTGCATGTGCTAAAATTGACACTAATTTGAAGGATAAGTCGAACTTGAAAAAGGACAAGCATCCTTCCTGTAGTGGCATATTTGACAAGGAGAAGATCAAGTAAGCACGAAGTGCATACTTGGCCACAAGACCTCCTAATGTCAAATATGGCATTGGGTATTCTTATGGTGAAAAGCAAAATGCTATAAGCCACAAGAATAATAAGGGGCACATTGATTTTGTCAAGGGAAACTCCTCTCAAGCTAGAAAGCCTAATAATGTTGACAAGTACAAAAATGTTAACACATATGAGCAACAACTATTGTTTAGAACCTTTGACGCATCATATGTTCTCATGAAAAGTAATTTCGGTAGAGTTTATGCTAAACATGTTGGGCCATGCCATGGAACACCAAGTCTCATGTGTGGGTGCCCAAATCACTTGTAACTAACCTCAAAGGACCCAACCAAGCTTGGGTACCAAAAACCAAAGCGTAATTTGTTTTTGCAGGCCTACTCCTCTGGTGGAGCAAAATGAGTGCTAGATTGTGGATGCACCAACCACATGACCAGAGAAAGAAGGACGTTCGTTGAATATGAAGTAAATGAAGATCCAAGCGAAAACATCTATTTTGGAGACAACCATCAAGGAAGGGTGCTGGATACCGGTAAAATTGCAATATCATCTGAACACACTCTTTCTCACATTTTACATGTCGATTCCTTAGATTATAACCTAATGTTCATATCTCAATTGTGTGACAAGGGTTATAATTTCTTGTTCACTAATGAGGGTGTGACCGTCTTTAGAAGTAGTGATGACTCGGTTGCATTCAAGGGCATGTTAAAGGAAAAGCTTTATCTTGTTGACTTCAACAAAGATAAAGCCGAACTTGACACATGCTTGATTGCAAAGACCAACATGGGTTGGCTGTGGCATAGTTGGGTCTACGAGATATTCAACGCTACTTAACTATCTTAGCATCATGCTAAAATATTAAGTAAATACCTTAGGAGCCCGGGCACAAGCCATCCTAAGGCAATGAACTAAATCATCGTTGAACCAATGTTGGTACATAGCACAAGTGATTCATATTAACATGATCATATCATAACTAATTAGACTATAGTGGAGCTTTGTAGTGTTTATGATGATAGATTAAGAGTGATATGGCATAATCATAAAGATTATTCCTACCACATACATGGAATCCACAATAAAACACGAAACACTTCATCCAAGTATATGAATAAAAAAGACTAAAGATGATATCTTTATTATGCATAAAGTCACAAATATAAGAAAAGATACATAAGCCATACCTTTCCCAACTTGTACTTGGGTGGTTAAATCCCTATGAAAGTATAAAAACAAGATTTGTGATTGAAGTTGTTCACTTACTCGCTTGTGTGAAGCACTAATAAAGTAGGTATTGATTTCTAATCAATATATTTAGGCATTAAACCTGAGAAAGGGGCATATTTCTAAGTTTTCAAATGGACAAGAGGGAAAGAAATCCTTCAAATGGATGGGAAAATCCTTCCAAGGATCGTCGGGCTTCAAATTGATGCTTTCAACAATCCAAATGATGAGCCACGGGTGTTACTTGCATCTACAAGAGCTTGCTGTGCAGGGATTAGCTTGACAGGAGCTTAGCAGCATCACAGGCGGTTCTTAAATAATGACCGCCCGTGGAAACCATGTATTTTCTCAGACGTTGGTTAATTAAGAACCGCATGTGATGTTAGCTACATCACATGTGGTTCTTAATTAATAACCGCTTGAGAAAATACATGATTTCCACGCGTGGTTGTTTCTTAAAATCCGTCTGTGATGTTCTGTCATCACAGGCGGTTATTGTATCATTCGTCATCACAGTCGCATTTTTTTACGGATCGTCTGTGTTTGAAAAATCCAAGTGCCTGTGAAAATGCTTTTTGTAGTAGTGGGTCCTTCATCACTTCAATATGGATAGTGCTAAACCTATAAGTACACCATTGGCCCCCCATTTCAAGTTGTCTATTTCTCAGTGTCCAAAAACTGATGAAGAAATTGAATGCATCTCAAAAGTTCCATACTCTAGTGTTGTTGGGTCTCTCATGTATGCTATGGTACGCTCTCGCCCTGATTTGTCACTTGCTATGAGCGTTGTTAGTAGATACATGTATAACCCTGGTAAAGAACACTGGAAGGCAGTTCAGTGGATTTTCAGATATCTACTTTGTTCTTCTGGTGTTTGTTTGTGTTTCAGAAAAAATAGAGATGGACTTATTGGCTATGTTGTTGCTGATTTAGACAAGAGAAGGTCTCTCACAGGATATGTGTTCACTGCTAGGGGTTATGCTGTGAGTTGGAAAGCTTGTTTACAAACTACAGTTTCCTTGCCTATTACAGAGGCTGAATATATGGCTATTGCAGAAGTATGTAAGGAAGTAATCTGGTTTGAGGGTTTGTATTCTGAACTTTGTGGATTTCAGTCTTGCATCACCTTACAGTGTGAAAGTCAAAGTGTCATATATCTCACCAAAGATGCTATGTTTCATGAGAGGACGAAAAATATTGGCATCCGGTATCATTTTGTGCGAGATACTATTGATTAAGGCATGATTAAAATTTGCGAAATCAGCACCCATGATAATCCTGCAGACATGATGACCAAGCCTGTTCCTGTTGCCAAGTTTGAGCTTTGTTCAAACTTGGTTGGTATTACTAACTAGTCCCTAGTGACTTTTTTGCGCTAGCGGTTAAATTGTTCATTGAGATGAAAGATTAATGCTACAAGAAGGAATTTGTCTCAAAGTGGAGTTTGTTGTTTAATGATCCAAATTCAATTGGAGACAAAGAGGCAGGATTTCCGAAGTGAAGCAGAGGAAATCTGCCCATAAGGCGGGTCGCGCCCCGCTTGGGACGTCGAGGTCTGCAGGGGGCGGAAGCCCACGCGGTACGGATCGTTACAGAATAGGACTCTAATTCGCCACCTATAAATATCCCTCGTAAGCCGTCGGGAGAGGTATGAAAGTATTGTAATCTTCCACATTTGTAAACCTCCTGATATAGTGAAGATTTGCTGGCCGGCGCCCGTGGTTTTTTCCCCTTCGTCTTGGAGGGGGTTTTCACATTAAATCTATGTCTCCTCTGTTTTGATCTAAATTTTGTTCGTCGATTCTAACAAACAATCTATAAGAAACATTCTGTCAATTAAAGAAGGTACAATACAGTAATGTCAATATGGACAGTGCAGGTAAAACAGGAAAGTCTGGCAGCAGCCTCCTTGGGAACTAACATCGTACCCTTAAAGAGTTCCTGTGTGACGCCTATTAGCAACTCATAAGGCGTGCTATCATGTGACAACAGGCCTGATCACACAATATGCGGCATCTAGATAATGATTTGTTCTATGAAGTAACAATAGTACAATTGTACAATTTTAATGTTACAAATGCTTAAAGTAGTTTTAGTCAAATGTCTTCAACAATATCCATCTGCCCTTGCAAGAAAATCCTCTTATCAACAATGAAGTTAGATGATAGAATCATAGAATAAGGCTATTGACCCAAATGATGCCGTGTTTTGAGTTCTACGTGGAAATTCCCAGTGTGGCATCTTCCTTAACATTTGTAATAACCTTAAGAAGGTCAACTGGGGTTGCAGCAGGGTCTAATTCATGGCAGCCTTTTGGAGCGTTATTTCTTTCTTCCCTGGTGAGCAAGTGAGAAGGAACTCTATGTGAGAAGCGGAAAAGCTTCTCCTTCGGTATCCTTCTGACCACATCAGGGCCCGTGAGCCTATGGAAGACCGCTTTAAAACCAGCTACCTTCAGCAATGGGATGACATTCGCACCTTGCTCTTCAGTGAAATCATCAATCACTTCTACTATTTCATACTTGTATATCATATCATCAGTTGTCAGATCATTCCAATCAGAAGACCAGTTCCGGTACAAAGCCCATGTATCACCTTTCTTGGGAGTAATCTTGATAATTCCCCAAGGACCTTTAGTCCAGTTAACTCTGTGGGAAAAGATGTTAACTGTTTCAGTAATCTGATATCTTCCAACCCTAAAATCACCACATGTCTTTGTGAAACCTGAGGCAATCCAGTTTATTGGTGCCAATTCACTGTTGGACTTAGAATTGAGGAAGCTCATTCGGATTCTGAAAGGTTTCAGTGAAATAACTTTTTGCACCATTGCATATAGGCGAGGCATGCCATCTTCACTGTCATATGTAGCCCATACCTGATCCTTTCCAAAAGCTCTTTCTGTGCGATCTCTATCAAAATCATGGAAATCAGGGTCTGGGACATCAATGGACACAGGTACACGCTTCTGTTCTGAATTATTTTCGTCAGTTATAGGAATTTCGACATCAACAATTTTTGTGTGTATATTTTCCGTTTCTTGATAGGATTATCAGAGAGGAAGCCATTATTAACCTTCTGTTGCTTTCAACATGCTTCTCTTTTCTTTCAGTCTCCCCTTTCTCTGCAAAGTGGGTGGACATTGAAATATTCAAGTCTTGTATTTTTTCACGAATTGCCACCTTGGCTTTGTCAATAAGAAGACCTTGGGTGTCAAGTTGGAAGATCTCCCTCAAGACATTAGCTTTCCTTCCACTTACAGCAGACCTATACCTTTCCCCTGAAGTGTCATTGACATTAAACCAATTAACGCTTCCTGCATCAGAAGTCACAGGTGTACCAACACTTGCAGCCACTGTGTCCCCATTACAGTCCACAGATGCATAGCCATTACTAATATTTCGCCTCCTGTACGAAAGATGTCTTCCACGGCCTGATGCGTATTCATTGGCACTTGAATTATAACAGTAAATGTAGTTCTCCTCATGCTTTTTTCTTGCTTTTTCTAAAGTCTGGGTGCCGTAGGCAGCAGTGCCTGTTGTCCTGGGATACTCGTTGCACTGGAAACTTTGGTTATTGTGGGCCTCATAAGTGTTCTCTTGTTGGTATACTCCATGTCCTGTGCCTGGAACACTCTTGTTTCTGCTTGCTGAATTATATGAATCATCAGCAACAGTGTGGTTCTTCTTTTGCTGCAGCTTGGTTGACCAGGAAAACGGAGAATTGTTTCCATTGCTGGGATATCCAGTTTCTACAGCCATGAATGCATGGTGGCAGTTTGGGCAAAGAAGGTTATGGTTCAGATAAATTCTTAAGTATTCGTACTGCATACGACAGCGGTCGCACGATGTCCAGAATGTGTCAACACCTGGAGGATGAATTGTAGCCTCAGCTGCTGCTGCTGCTGCAGCAGCGGCAGCGTTCTTTCAAGCCCGTTTATTTGCCTTCTTATCATAAGTATACAAACAGTTGGCTCCATTCACGGCAGAATGGTCTCGCCTCTTCTGATCATAAAGCATCTTCCTACTCTTATCAGACAACACACTCCATGCCTCGGAGACAAGTTTGAAGGCAGCCTCTGCACCAACAGACTTGTTCTTGTCTGGATGCAATAGGAAAGCTAACTTTTTTTACTGTTTCTTCACCTCCTCCTTATCTGCAGAGGGGCGGAGAGACAGTATCCGATACCAGTCGCTCTCCCCATCGGTCTTTGACTCTGATGCAAGGTGAACCTCAAGTGTCGCGGCCATCTGAGATATGCCCTCAAGTGATGGGCACATGTTTTGTGCCTTGATCACCGATCTCAGGGCACCCTTCATGTTACACGCATGGAACTTGCGCTCCGCTGCATCCTTCGCCCTGAGGGCTTCGCCCATCACGCCATGGCTACTCATATCTGCACTCAACTCCACCTTCAGATCAGCAATCAGTGGGTCTTGAACAGGAGAAAGAGGCCAAGATCAATCACCAGGCAGGAACCTAATACACTCATTGCATCACTCGAATAAAAGAGGTCGTGAGCTGTTTAATGCCACAGCCTGCAAGCAACATGACAAGTGTCAGAAATTTTGCGGAAACCAAAATTGAGTGCACAGGATGAGATATAGCATCGCTACTAAAATTTTCACCAAAATGAGATTTCAAAACATACCAGCACACTTAAGTCATAAATCACGCTTCGAAAGTAGCCGGTACCTAGGCAAAACACCTGAAGCTGAACTCTACAGCTAGAATCCTAGCATACACTGGGAAACAATACATCTAGTTAGCGAAAGATCCGGAATTTACTTCAAAACGACAACCAGCTCACATCCCAAAAGGAGGATTGAAATGGAGGTCCTACACAGCCCCAATCAAGATGTGAGGCCCTCAACCCTCTCAAACACAGCTCGAACATAGCATAGCCAGGATATTAGGAGAAGTGAGGCGAACCTTGGATCAGGTGCTGACCGCTGCGAGCTTGTGCCCCGGACTCCCTGCTCCCGCTGCCGGACGCCGGCGCTCGCCCTACCGGCACCGACGGCCAGGCTCGCCCCGCCTTCCGGCCTCAAACCCTAGGTGCCTAGATCTGGAGCCACACAGCAAGGCCAGCTGAGAAACGAAGCTCGATCGGAAGCTAAGACCGAGAGGAATCGATCTAGACGGTACCTGTGCAGATTTCTTGGCGGAGACGCGCGAATTTACGCGGATTTCAAGCCACGAACACCCCAAAATTATATTTTTGCCGGGGTATTACAACTCCTATGGAAAAAGTAGGTCGCTTGCTGGTAAAATAAAAAAAATACAGCCAGGTTTGTACCTCTGCAAGTTTTGAACTTTGCCCTCATTTGATTGAGAAAAAAATAAAACTTTCTGGTAAAGCTTAACCATAGTTCAAAACAGCATAGGGGCTTTGCTGTCATTTCAGCTCCCAGCAAAGAGCACTATTAAAGCAAACAATACGTATGCCGGTGGACGCCGTTTTAAATTTAATTCCTAATTTAAAAGGCTTAGTTATTGGCTGGAGTTTCTCTGATTGTCACAGAGCATGTAAAAGTGGTCATAAGTATCTCCTTGGTAGACCCCACGTCACAAAGAGCAAACGCCAAATCTGTTATACCATATGCATATGACACTTTTCGGTCTTAACACCGGCACATACTCTAAGCCTACAGAGAAACAGGTAGGTGGAGCAATTCACACTACAGAAACAAACAGAGTGAAAATCATAGAATACACCATATTATAAGAAATATGCTACGACTTAAGGAAGATGCAGCTTAATCGTTCCTGAAAGCTTGTCGTTTTTTAGTTCATTTTTGAACTACAAAACCACAAATTTTTTAGGACAAAGAAGTAAATGTGAACAGTATGGTACAATAGGAAAGTCTGGAAGCAGTTTCAAACTAAGCTCTTACACCAGCTAAAACACCATACACTTGCAGAATATCACTGGGTGACTCCTGTCAGCAAATCATGAGCTCTGACAACAGGTCTGATCACAATATGCGGCATCCTGATAATTCTTGCTCTATACTACAACATGAATGTTAGAAATGTTTTAAAAAGTAGTAATAGTCAAATGTCTTCAATGTTATCTATTTTAGCCCTCCTAACAACGTTCTCCTCATTAGCCAGAAGTTAGATGATAGAATAAGGCTCTTTGCGCCAAATGATCCTGACGGGTCATCTTCACAGAAGTACATATTGAGTTATTGACACCTCGGACATGCTACCAAGCAGATGCAAGTTCTGACGCCAGAGTAGTTGAGCTCTGCATGAAATCTCCGAGCGCAGCATCTTCCTTAATATCCGTAATAACCTTAAGAAGGTCAACTGGAGTTGCAGCAGGGCCTAATTCGTGGCAGCCTTTTGGAGAATTATTTCTTTCTTCCCCAGTGAGCAGTCGAGAAGGCACCCGACATGAGAAGCGGAAAAGCTCCTCCTTTCGTATCCTTCTGATCACATCTGGGCCTGTGAGCCTATGGAAAACCGCTTTAAAACCAGCAACCTTCAGAAATGGAATGACATTCACACCTTGCTCTTCAGTGAAATCATCAATCACTTCTACTATTTCATACTTGTATATCACATCATCATGTGTATAAGCTCATTCCAATCAGAAGACCGGTCCCGGTACAAAGCCCATGTATCACCTTTCTTGGGAGTAACCTTGATAACTGCCCGTGGACCTTTAGTCCAGTTAACTCTGGGAAAAGATGTTAACTGTTTCAGTGATCTGATATCTACCAACCCTAAAATCACCACATGTCTTTGTGAAACCTGAGGCAATCCAGTTCATTGGCGCCAGTTCACTGTTGGACTTGGAATTCAGGAAGCTCATTCGGATTCTGAAAGGTTTCAGTGAAATAACTTTCTGCACCATTGCATATAGCCGAGGCATGCCATCTTCACTATCATATGTAGCCCATACCTGATCATTGCCAAAAGCTCTTTCAGTGCGATCTTTATCAAAATAATGGAAATCAGGATCTGGGACGTCAATGCACACAGGTCCTCACTTCAGTTCTGGATTATCAGTTGCGGGCACATCAGCATCTTTTGTTGTGTATATCTTGCGTTTCTTCATGGGGTTATCAGAGGATATGCCGTTAACCTTAAAATTGTTCTCAACATGCTTAGATTTTCTTTCAGCTTCCTGGTTCTCTGCAAAGTGGGTAGATGTTGAAATATCCAAGCCTTGTAATTTTCATGAATTGCCGCCTTGGCTTTGTCAATAAGAAGACCTCGGGTGTCAAGTTGGGAGATCTCCCTCAAGGCATTAGCTTTCCTTCCACTGACAGCAGACCTAAACCTTTCTGCCGATTTGCCATCGGCATTTATCCCATTAACGCTTCCTACATCGGCAATTACAGATGTACCAGCTGTTGCACACAAAGTTTCCTCTGTACAACCGACAGATGCATAGCCATTATCAATATTCCGTGTAACACCCAATTTTTTGAAAGGAAAAAAAATATAAAATGAATTTTTCAAGAACTATAAGACAATTTCTTTTGGAATAAAAGTCATATAAAGCAAGTGCATCATATTTTAGTGCATATGTGAAATTTTTGAAAATTCAAATTCGTTAGAATTTTCGTTTTAAAACTCAAATCCTAAAATTGAAGAAAAACAAAACAGAAAAAAAAAGGAAAAAGAAAACACGCATCTGGGCCTAATCTCCCTTTCCCGGCCCATTTCCCTTCTCTGCACCGGCCCGCGCCCCCTTCCTCTCGCTGCCAGCCGGGGCCTGCAAGTCAGCTCTGTCGAGGTGTCCAAACTGACACCTCCCCCAGACTAGCTCAGAGGCTGCCCGCGGTGGTTCGTTGTATTTTCGAGGGACTAGTCCTAACAAGATCAAGCGCAGTTGACGATGAACGCAAGGATTTTATGTGGTTCGGGCCGTCTGAGCGTAATACCCTACTCCACGGTGGTTTGTGTGTTGTATTGATCGAGTGTGTTGAGTCGCTTAGTGTGACACCCGGTTCCGAATATGAATCAAGCGTAACGCATATGTGTGCCCAGGAAGTTCATCACACATATACGGTTGCATCACAAACGATATACAAAATTTAACCACGTCTTAACTATTAAATAGGCACTTTATTACAATAATCCAATAGTTCACAAATGATAAAACTCTAAATAATACAGCGAAAAATAAACTAATTAAGCAACTAAGCAAACTAAGCAAAAGGATAGCGCAGCTCCATGCAACACCACAGGCAAAGCTAACGGTAGACACGGCCTAGAACTCCACATTATCGCCATTAAACTAACAATTCTGACCTGCAACTGTTGGGGGGGGATTGCAAGAGTGAGTACATGTCGTACTCAGCAAGTGTGGAAAGTATAACATTATACTATGTCTATGTGAAACAATCCCGTCATAACCATCATATTAACAAAATATAAACCATATGCAATTATTGCCAACATCATTATTATCCATGTCCAGTTACCATAACTCAAATTCATATCCATAACCATAATCCATAAACCATCCATAACCATTACCAAATCCCAATTTCCCTCTAATCATGTAGGTCATCCAGGTGCTCTTAACAGGGAGCATGACTATCATGATAGTTTTAAACACTCTGCAGAAGTTGTACCACTTTACCCACACGTTCGTGATTTCATCACCTTTCGGTGACTAAGAAGCCTCCATTATGCCATCTCACACTTCCGTAGGTGTGTGGCCAAGAGATCACAAAATAGCCTTTCAAAAGGGACTACTAGTATGTACGGGCCTACTGAGGTTTCACCGGCAGGCTTGAATCTCCAGTCTCCCACCCACGGGCCCCCTCGTGTGCCATGCGGATCCCAGGGCAGTCCTCCTCGACTCCCATTCCCCGCACCATCCGATGGTCCATACAATACTAGCAGCGCTCCTAATTATTCAGCTACGCCGCACCCATACTTGGCCTTGTGGTGGCACTGTTGACCTGGCATATTCTCGCATGAACCGGTCCTTAGATCTAAAGCAAGCAAACCACCATAACATCCAACCCATCCACATACCAGGCTTGCTTAGATCACCCATCGTATTGACCTGTTCACATTAACCATAATATCATTGATGCATAATTAAATGTGTAGTGTTGTTTGCCATCCCAATTAATTAAGCGAAGCAAAAAGGTAAAAATCCTTCCTGACGCTCTACCATATATTCCAGGTGACAATGGTGGTTAAACAATTCTAGTAAACTTCCTACCATAGGATTCCCGTCAATTTGACACAAGCATGCAGTTTTGCAAACAAAACATTTATTTTAAAACAGGATCAATATGCTTCAAGGACACTTGCCTTGCTCCGGCGGATAGGGTTGCTCAAGCGCTTCGAAGTCTTGGTTCTCGAAATCCTCGTACACGATCTCTTGAGCACTTCCCTCTACTTGTGATCACACATACAAGAAAGTACATACAAATCAACATAATGCACACACATTGATCAACATGCGATGATATGCATGCATGCAAAGATCAATCATAAATTAATTATGGTTGTTTATTAATTAGATGCAACTAGTTCATACGTGTTCATACGAGTTTATGGGGGTTTTAGAGTGGATGAATGCTGCTGAAAATAAAAAGACGACGCAACTACGATCAATTTACATCTATTAGATTCAATTTGGTCGCTAAAATTCACATCGAAAACATGGCCTACCGTAGATGCAATGGCTTCGATGATCGCAGGATGGGGACGATGCGTAGGCGAAGTAGATGCGCAAGGTCCTCCGGCGGCACGACGACGGCGACGCGATGGCGACGACGATCTCCGGCGGACGACGGCGCTCTCCTCTTTTTCCTCCTCTTCTTCCCCTCCTTTTTCTTCCTTTTCTTCCCTGCGGTGCAGCCTCTGGTGCTTTTTTTTTTATGTACCGGCGGCGTTTCTTTGGAAGGCGGCGGCGTTTTCCTGGGATCGGGGAAAAACACGAAGCCTGGAGGCGTTTATATAGGCGGCGGCTAGGGCATACGCGTGCGGCGCTAGCGTGACACGGGAGGCCGGGGCGCTTGGCGCGTAATCGACTCGGTCGGCGGGACGCGCGGGCGGGGTCGGGCGGCGCGCTCGTCGCGCTGGGGCACGAGCGGGTGCCAGGCGCGCGCGGGAGGCGGGACCCAGCGGGCGGGGTCGGGGTGCGTCGGTCGCGGGGTCGCGCGGGGTCGCCAGGCGCGCGGGATTCGCACGCTACGCGCGGGCATGGCTGCGATGCCGTGCTGGGGCCGGGGCGCTGCAGGGTGGGCCGGTTTGGCCTGGCCGGCAGTGGCCCCTTTTCTTTTTTTTTTCTTTTTATATTATTATTATAATATATTTTATTATTTATATTTTATTTATTTTATTTATCTTATTCATTTAATTTATTTATTATTATATATATATTTATTATTATATAATTTATTTATATATATATATTTCTTTTTATATATTATTATTATTATTTTATATTTATTCCCTAATACATGTTTTAGGCTATAATTATTATTTTCTATTTCTTCTTTTTGCTACACCATATATGTATGGTTTATCGTTTTTCTTTTATTCTATTAATACTTAATGCATGAACATGTATGCAATGCATGATGCGAAAATTGAGGGTGTTACAAACCTACCCCCTTAAAGTGAATCTCGCCCTCGAGATTCGATAGCGTGGAGAAAAGATGAGGGAATTCTGCCTTCAGGTCTTCTTCACGTTCCCATGTAGCTTCGGCTTCCGTATGGTGTTTCCATTGCACTTTTTGCACCAACGGATCCTCTTATTTCTCGTGACCCTTTCCTTCATGTCCAAAATCTTGATAGGTTGCTCGACATAGGACAAATCCTCCTGAAGTTCTAACTCGTCCATCGGCACTTGTTCTTCCGGTACCCTGAGACACTTCTTGAGTTGAGAGACGTGAAACACGTCGTGTACATCGGAGAGATACGTCGGCAGCTCAAGTCGATAAGCTACCTCTCCTCGCTTGTCCAGAATCTTCAATGGTCCGATGTAACGTGGTGCCAGTTTTCCTTTGACGTTAAGCCGTCGCTGACCTCGGATAGGTGACACTTTGAGGTATACAAAATCTCCAACTTCAAAAGTCATACTCCTTCACCTATTATCAGCATAACCTTTCTGTCGAGACTGGGCAACCTTTAAGTTTTCTCGTATTATTTGGACTTGCCTTTCAACATCTTGTAACACGTCGGGACCAAACACTTGATTATCTCCGGTTTCATTCCAAAACAAGGGAGTCCTACTCTTCCTTCCGTACAATGCTTCGTAGGATGACATTTTCAGACTTGCTTGGTAGCTATTGTTCTACGAGAATTCAGCATACGGCAAACTTTTATCCCAACTTTTTCCATGCTTTAAAGCACAGGCTCTTAACATGTCTTCCAAAATTTGGTTGGTCCTCTCGGTTTGTCCATCCGTTTGAGGGTGATACGTCGAACTGAAGTTCAACCTTGTTCACATTGCTTCGTGCAAATTTTGCCAAAATCTAGAGGTGAACTGAGAACCTCTATCCGAGACTATCTTCTTCGGTACTCCATGTCGACACACAATATGCTCCATATATAATTTTGCTAGCTTCGCTGTGGTATATGTGGTCTTGACAGGGATGAAGTGAGCTGATTTTGTCAACCGATCCACAATAACCCATACTGAATCATAGCCAGACTGAGTTCGCGGTAATCCAACCATAAAGTCCATACCAATCTCTTCTCACTTCCACTCCGGGATCTTTAATGATTGTAACAATCCGGCTGGCCTTTGATGTTCAGCTTTAACTCGTCGGCACACATCACAAAGTGCAACATATTCGACTATGTCCTTTTTCATGTTGGCCCACCAATAACATGTCTTTAAGTCCTTGTACATCTTCGTACAACCGGGATGAATTGAGTAAGGCGAGTCATGTTCCTCCTTCAATATTGTTTCTCGAATATGCGTGACATTAGGTACCACAATCCTCTTTCCAAGCCATAAGGTACCCTGTTCGTCCTCATCAAATCTGAATTCTTTTCTTT
Source organism: Tuctoria greenei (assembly GCA_036927565.1). Lineage (NCBI taxonomy): Eukaryota > Viridiplantae > Streptophyta > Magnoliopsida > Poales > Poaceae > Tuctoria > Tuctoria greenei. The sequence goes on along the minus strand of JAYESD010000002.1, from coordinate 65,402,043 downwards.
CTTGGGTCCTTTCCTTGATTTCCTGTATTTCCTTGTCCTTTACCTGTCCTTCCTGTATTTCCTGCTCTAATGTTGGGTTGACTTCCATCGTTCCCATCTCATTTATGAATCCAAGGTTCAACTGTTCGAACTCCTTGCATAACTCGGATGGCAGCTCCCGGACTGTAAGTTGGTGGCTTACTCCTTTTCGGCTCAAAGCATCGGCCACTACATTGGCCTGCCCTGGGTGATAGTTGATCCCCACGTCATAATCCTTGATGAGCTCCAACCATCGGTGTTGCCTCAGATTCAGATCCGTTTGCGTAAATATGTACTTGAGACTCTTGTGATCGTATAAATCTCACATCGGTGACCAAAAACATAGTGTCTCCATATCTTCAAGGCGTGTACCACGGCTGCGAGTTCAAGGTCGTGTGTAGGATAATTCAACTCATGTTTCTTTAGTTGCCTCGATGCATAAGCTACCACTTGGCCTTCTTGCATGAGCACACATCCTAATCCTTGTCTTGATGCATCACAATATATATCAAAACTCTTGCTCACGTCCGGTAATACTAACACCAGCGCGGTTGTCAACCTTTTCTTTAACTCCTCAAAGCTATCCTGACAAGCTTGAGTCCATCGGAATGCCTTCCCTTTCATGAGTAATTCGGTCATAGGCTTGGCTATTTTGGAGAAATCCTTGATGAATCGGCGGTAATATCCAGCCATTCCAAGGAAACTCCGAATTTCCTTGACATTATGTGGCGGTTCCCACTTAAGCACATCTCTCACCTTCCCTGGGTCAACTGATACTCCTCCTCCGGAAATAATATGGCCTAAGAAAGAAACTTCCCGTAACCAGAATTGACATTTACTGAACTTGGCATACAATTGGTGTTCCCGTAGCTTCCGCAATGTAAGCTTCAAGTGTTCTTCATGTTCTTCCTCGCTTCTCGAGTATATCATAATGTCATCGATGAACACTACAACGAACTTATCCAGATATTCCATGAAGACCTTATTCATGAGATACATAAAGTACGCATGGGCGTTCGTCAATCCAAATGACATGACGGTGTACTCATAAGATCCATATCGTGTCCGAAATGCTGTCTTGGGTATATCTGATGGTCTAATCTTCATTTGGAAGTATCCTGACCGCAAGTCGATCTTGGAGAAGATACATGCACCCTTCATTTGGTCGAACAAATCCTCTATACGGGGCAGTGAGTACTTGTTCTTAATTGTCACTTCGTTGAGAGACCTATAGTCCACACACATCCTCTGGGTTCCATCCTTCTTATCTACGAAGAGCACTGGGGCTCCCCACGGGGATGAGCTTGGGCATATGAAACCCTTCTCTAGCTGCTCTTGAATTTGCTTCTTGAGCTCTGCTAATTCCTTAGGAGGCATCCTATACGGCCTCTTAGCTATAGGTGCAGTTCCGGGTATCAACTCAATGGCGAATTCTATGTCACGATCAGGTGGCATACCTGGCAACTCATCTGGAAACACGTCCGGGTACTCGCGGACGATCGGAATGCTTTCCAATGTCACTCCTTCCACTTGATTGAGCATTGCCTTCTCTCTTGTTGGTTGGGCTGCCTAACCTTCGATGCGTGTACCATGTTCACTTATCAACTGCACAATCCTCTCGGCACATTAAATGACTCCATTATACTTGCCCAGCCATTCCATTCCAAGTATTATGTCTATTCCTTGGGAGTCCAAGACTATGAGGTTTGCGAGAAAGTCCTTATTTTAATGCTTACTTTCGGACATACTATATTTGTCCTCATCTCTCCGCCAGGAGAACTTACTAGCATAGTTTGCTTCATATGAGATATAGGCAAATTGTACTTGGCAACATACTTTGACGAGATGAATGAATGAGATGCTCCCGAATCAAATAAAACAGTCGCGGGGTTGGAGTTGGCAAGAAACATACCAATCACGACGTCATCAGCTTGCTGGGCTTCCTCAGTAGAGACATGATTCACTTTGCCATGAGCAAAATTCTGCTGTCCTCGGTTGCCTTGTGGTGCTCCTCCATTTGGTCGCGGGTAATTTGGCCTTGGTGCATTGTTCATAGGTCCATAGTTTCTTCTGGGGCATTGACTTGCAAAGTGCCCGGGCTCTCCACACACATAGCATGTCTTACCGCCCATAGCATTAGGGAAGTTTGGGCGCAACTGGTTTTGAGCATTTGGCGCCATGTTAGGACGCGGCGCAAGTGGCACAGGATAGTGAGGCGCTTGCATGGCGGGGCGTTGTTGTGGTGGCTGATTTGGGCGGGGCGGATAAGCAGCGCGGTATGCAGGAGCAGATGGGTTGTAGTGTGGTGCAGTAGGTGGTGCATAGCGGGGGCGAACATTGCTTCCTTGCTGCGGTCCATGATGTGGCATCTTCCTCTTGTTGTCCTGCTCCATCTCACGAATCTTGTTCTCAACCACAATAGCCTTGTCAACCAGCTTTTGGAAGTTTGGGTAATTAGTATTGAGCAGTTAGACTTGAATTTCATTGTTGAGACCCCTCATAAACAGATACTGCTTCCTACTATCAGTTTTGATGTCTTCTAGAGCATATCTTGATAATTGAGTGAATTTGTTGAGATACTCACTCACGCTCATCCTTCCTTGCCTGAGATTTTCAAAGTCTTGTCTTCTCAGTATCATAACTCCTTCAGGTACACAGTGGGAACGGAAAATTCTCCTTGAATTCGGCCCAAGTGATTCTTTCTTGGTTCTCATGAGCACTACAATAAGCATCCCACCAATCCGCAGCTGCTCCAACGAGTTGATGAGAAGCGAACATGACCTTCTCCCGGTCACTGCATTGGACAATGACTAGCTTCTTCTCCACGGACTTGAGTCAATCATCCGCATCCATAGGGTCTGCGGCTTGAACAAAGGTTAGTGGCCTAGTCCTCATAAACTCTCCCAATCGGTTATGAGGAGGCGGGGGTGGCGGTGGAGGCATGTGGGGCTGATTGTTGTTATTGCCAGCCTGCAGCTGTCCCATAGTTTGTATCATGGTCTGCATGAGCTGGTTCTGCATAGCCAGTAGCTGCTCAATATTTATGGCTCCATGAGCAGGTCCTTGTCCAATATTGTTCTGAGGTACTCCATGGTTCTCCTCCTCACTATTGACATCCCTCTGATTGCGAGTCCTCACCATCTGAAGGAGAGCAATAGGTAAGAATTAAGAAATGTCCCCAACTATATGCATCAAGGGATATGAAGCTAACCAACTAGCTGTACTAGCCTAGGTGGACATGGCAATGCTAAAGCATCCCAAAATTCTCTATTAAGCACACAAGCAAACAATATATATAGCAAACAACACTCCAAGCAAAAACACATCGATTCCTGAGTGCTCCTATGTGCTCTAAAGTGTCCATTCTATCTAGGTTGCGTCCTACGGTCAACCTGGCTCTGATACCAATCTGTGACACCCGGTTCCGAATATGAACCAAGCGTAACGCATATGTGTGCCCAGGAAGTTCATCACACATATACGGTTGCATCACAAACGATATACAGAATTTAACCACGTCTTAACTATTAAATAGGTACTTTATTACAATAATCCAATAGTTCACAAATGATAAAACTCTAAATAATGCAGTGGAAAATAAACTAATTAAGCAACTAAGCAAACTAAGCAAAAGGGATAGCGCAGCTCCATGCAACACCATAGGAAAAGCTGACGGTAGACACAACCTAGAACTCCACATTATCGCCATTAAACTCACAATTCTGACCTGCAACTGTTGGGGGGGGGATTACAAGAGTGAGTACATGTCGTACTCAGCAAGTGTGGAAAGTATGACATGTGGCCGATTCAAATGACGAATGTAATAATGGCTAAATGCTGAAAAGTACAGTAAAACATTTGAAAAACATTATACTATGTCTATGTGAAACAATCCCGTCATAACCATCATATTAACAAAATATAAACCATATCCAATTATTGCCGACATCATCATTATCCATATCCAGTTACCATAACTCAAATTCATATCCATAACCATAATCCATAAACCATCCATAACCATTACCAAATCCCAATTTCCCTCTAATCATGTAGGTCATCCAGGTGCTCTTAACCGGGAGCACGTCTATCATGATAGTTTTAAACACTCTGTAGAGGTTATACCACTTTACCTACACGTTCGTGATTTCATCACCTTTCGGTGACTAAGAAGCCTCCATTATGCCATCTCACACTTCCATAGGTGTGTGGCCAAGAGATCACAAAATAGCCTTTCAAAAGGGACTACTAGTATGTACGGGCCCACTAAGGTTTCACCGGCAGGCTTGAATCTCCATTCTCTCACCCACGGGCCCCCTCGTGTGCCATGCGGATCCCAGTCCTCCTCGACTCCTATTCCCCGCGCCATCCAATGGTCCATACAATACTAGCAGCGCTCCTAATTATTCAGCTACGCTGCACCCATACTTGGCCTTGTGGTGGCACTGTTGACCTGGCATATTCTCGCATGAACCGGTCCTTAGATCTAAAGCAAGCAAACCACCATAACATCCAACCCATCCACATACCAGGCTTGCTTAGATCACCCATCGTATTGACCAGTTCACATTAACCATAATATCATTGATGCATAATTAAATATGTAATGTTGTTTGCCATCCCAATTAATTAAGCGAAGCAAAAAGGTAAAAACCCTTCCCGACTCTCTACCATATATTCCAGGTGACAATGGTGGTTAAACAATTCTAGTAAACTTCCTACCATAGGATTCCCGTCAATTTGACACAAGCATGCAGTTTTGCAAACAAAACATTTATTTTAAAACAGGATCAATATGCTTCAAGGACACTTGCCTTGCTCCGGCGGATAGGGTTGCTCAAGCGCTTCGAAGTCTTGGTTCTCGAAATCCTCGTACACGATCTCTTGAGCACTTCCCTCTACTTATGATCACACATACAAGAAAGTACATACAAATCAACATAATGCACACACATTAATCAACATGCTGGGGCGCGAGCGGGTGCCAGGCGCGCGCGGGAGGCGGGACCCAGCGGGCGGGGTCGGGGCGCGTCGGTCGCGGGGTCGCGCGGGGTCGCCAGGCGCGCGGGATTCGCGCGCTGCGCGCGGGCGTGGCTGCGGTGCAGTGCTGGGACCGGGGCGCTGCGGGCTGGGCCGATTTGGCCTGGCCGGCAGTGGCCCCTTTTCTTTTTTTTCCTTTTTTTTTCTTTTTATATTATTATTATTATATTTTATTATTTATATTTTATTTATTTTATTTATCTTATTCATTTTATTTATTTATTATTATATATATATTTATTATTATATAATTTATTTATATATATTTCTTTTTATATATTATTATTATTTTATATTTATTCCCTAATACATGTTTTAGGCTATAATTATTATTTTCTATTTCTTCTTTTTGCTACACCATATATGTATGGTTTATCGTTTTTCTTTTATTCTATTAATACTTAATGCATGAACATGTATGCAACGCATGATGCGAAAATTGAGGGTGTTACACTTAGTCGGTTGCCGCTCGGTCCTTTTATAGTCCAAGGCCAAGCAGCTTACAAGTGGGACCCGAGGCCCGACATCCCTCCTAAGATTTGGGAGTAAATGCTATCCCCTGACAATGGCTTCAATGTGCCGCCTGTCCATGCCTTGCTGCAGGGCTACACATAGCCCCTCATCATGGCAGGCGGTGTCTGGTCCGTCTTGTTGCGCACTCTCATCCGTCCGTCGTACATAGTAGTTCGGCGCCAGCCTGTTATCGATGGACTGGGTACATGACTCTTGACTTATAAGTGCGAGCTCCTGCTTACCTAGGGAACATGCACGTATTTTTTGTTTAGGTGCACTGTGCTTGTTCCTCTTTATTGCCGCTATCGCAGGATGAGCTAGGTGCGGCGCTGCTTGCCACGTGGCGAGTCTGGTCCTTCCCTCTGCCGGGTGGTCGGGCCCGGAGCTGCCGGACATGTGGCTGCACCGGACCTTCTTCCTACAGGGAGGCAGGTCTGGGGCTGCCGACCTGGTGAGCACGTCGGACCTCTCCTTGGCGGGGAGGTGGACTCAGACCTGCGGGACACGTGGCAGCGCCGGACCTCCCCTCCGTGAGGGAGATGCACCTGGAGCTGCAGGACACGTGGCAGCGTCGGGCCTTCCCTTAGTGGAGAGGCGTGGCTATGCCGCATGCCAGGTGACACCCTGGGACCTCGTCGGATCCTGCCCCCACAGGCGGTGGGACCCAGCGTGCCTCCTTTCTTGTATCTAGGGGTACCCGGTTCTCCAGGTACCGACAGTGGCCCTTAGGCCCATCTCGTGGAGGAACTTCCTTGATTAAGTGGTTATCCTGAGGTGGGGCCATTTTGAATCCTCGTGTCACGACTTTAAGGGCTTCCCTTTAATGCGGCAGATAAAATCTTTGTCTGTAGATATCGCGCCATCAATGACAGTCGATTCGCGATACGAATTTTGTTTCAGTTCCGCGCGCCCATTAAGTCGCCGCCCTTTAGTTTTAACTCCCGCCTACAAGAGCGACTACCTCGAGGCGGCTACTCGGCATTTCCCCGAATCAGACTCCGACCCATCAGTTATAGTGCGAGTATCTCCAGTATCATGGTGTCTGTGGTTTCCACCCAAACATCGCAGATGTATACTTAAGAAGGGGACTAGTACCGACCACATACTCTTCATGCCTCCACTCGCACCCGCGCTTAAGACCTTACTGCCTTCTCGCATCCTTCATCTTTGAGCCCTATCCCTCGCACAACCATCCTTTCCCTACTCCATCTTGTTGCCATGGAGTTGAGTCTCCCCACCAGCAAGATCAAGACTGAGAAGGGGTTGAAGAAGGTCCGAGCCTACATGGGATGGTCCCATGACTCCTTCAACGACAAGATCCGCTTTGGAGAGCTTCCTTTCGAGAAGAAGAACACTGGTGACATGGTCTTCTTTCAAGGATACGCCATGGTCAGCCTGCTTCCCCCCTTCTCGTCCTTCCTAATGACATTGTTGGAGTTCTACGACATCCAGCTGCACTTCCTTGGGCCCCACTCAGTTCTGTTGGTTGCTACCTTCGTCCACTTCTGCGAGATGTGGGCGGCAGTGCGGCCTAGCTTAGAGCTCTTCTGGAATATCTTCACCCTGCAGACCACCGGGAAGGGAAACAAGATGGTTGGGCTGTACTACTTCATGAAGCGGAAGCAGTGCCCCTTCAAGTACTTGGAAGCCTTTTCCTCCGACAAATGGGACGATTGGAAGAAGGAGTGGGTGATCATCACTATGGATAGGCACGAGAAGCTAAACCTACCAGAGAGCCTCCCAAACGTGGATACCGACCTCTGGAATGAGCTCCCGGAGCTGCAGGGGCGTACAAGCCCGTTGTGGCGAGGATTGAAGGTTGTGTCACCGGCGGAGTGACCCCCCATATGGTCTTCGAGAACTTCCTGAGGAACAGGTGGGCACCACTGAAGTTCAGGGAACAGATTGCGTGGACATTCACGCCGCGTGATGCTGACACCCAAGTGAGGGACAAAGCACTGAAGGAGCTACTGAAGAAATTCTAGAGCAAACCCAGCATCTCGCTCGACTCCCTGACACCTCCAGAATCTTTCCCACCCCTGAACCAGGCTCCTGAGTTCTGCCGAGAGCTCCGGAAGCTAATGCCAAGGTTGGATGACATTGGGGTTGTGACGAGGCAGGCTCCCCCCGCAACCGCTGCAGCTGGGGCCTCCGGGACGTCAACCCCAGTTCCCCCAAGCCGGGGAGGTGAGGTTGCTAGCTCCAGCAAGGGCGAGGTTCCCGCAGAGCCCTCCAGCCGGAAGAGGAAGCTAGTACAAGGAGACGGAAGTCACGTCGGGACCTCCGAAAGCCCACCTCATCCAGTTCCTGGACCTCCGACGGGCGCCAGTTCTGGGGGACCACCTCCCACCTTGGTGCCAAGTACGAGTCCAAGTTCCAGTGCCCCCCCCCCAAATGGGGGTAGCTCCGGCCAGGGAGGCTCCGGCTCCGACCCAAGCTCCTGGGCAGCTTGGGGCTCTGGCCACGTCGGGACCATCGAGCTCTTGCTCTGGCCTTGCTAAGAAGCGGCTCTGTCTCCGAAGTACTTGGGGCTTCCCAAGGTAAACAACTAAGCCCTTACTTTGATTTCTTTTTGGGTCAAGGTCACCCTTTAAATGTTTCTATCTTGGATGGTCAGCACTTCCATGAAGGGGGAGATGACCGCCACACCACCGGCCGCACGGGAGGTTGAGCAGGCAGACTCTTTACTCCTGCTCCTGCACCTACCCTGACGAATGTGGAGGCTCTAGACGACTCGAGGGCGGCTCCGACCTCAGGTGCGGTTGCACCAGGACTGAGGGCTACGGTCATTGACGCGGGGACGGCTGAGGCTCCGGTGCCAGAGCCAATAGCCCCTGAGGCCCTGGCGGGGGTGCCGGGCGCCGGCACAGTTCCTGAGTCGGCGGAAGTTTCACCCCCGGCACGGGGAGCCACCGAAGGATCGGCCCCCATGGCATCTTCCGAGGAGATTCCGGTGCCCAAGCCGGATGTAGCTGAGGGGCCGGCCCCCATGCCAGATGCTGTAGAGGCCCCGGTCGTCAGACCGGAAGTAGTGGAAGAGCTGGCCCCCACGCTAACTACTGCAGAGGTTGTGGTGGCTGACTTGATGGTCGTTGAAGCATCTGGTCCTGCGTCGAGGGTAGCTAAGGCTCCGGTGCCCCAGTCGGCGGCGTCCAGCACACCTGCGTTCGGGCTACGAGCCGCGGAGGTTCCGGACGCACATCTTGTCTCTATGATGTCGAAGGCTGAACCGGAAGCGTCTGTGGCTGTACTAGCGGGTCTGGCGGAGACCGGCACTGCTCCAGCCATCCTTATTCTTCGTGTCCCCAGCGCTATGGGACTCCCGGAGGACACCCCCAGGCGCCTCAAGCCTGCGGGTGTCGCTGCCTTCAAGGGGGAGCCCCTCCCGGGTGATGGCGGACGTCCTGATGGCAATGGGGGAGGCAACACTCCCATCTGGTTTGGCACCCATTGCCTTAGAATTAGCCATTGACAATGCCAACTCCAGCCTGTAGCAGGTTGTCGTGTCCTTCAAGCACAACTGCAAAGCCTTGGAGGAGCGTAATAGGCTCCGTCAACGAGAAGAACGGGTCAAGGGCGAGCAAACCCGGCTGGTCGAGCAAGGTGAGCTTCTCAACGTGATAGAGGCTACCCTCAAAGCTCACGATGCGAAGGCACAAAAGATATACGAAGAAGCCGTGGAGTGCCACGGAGCTGTGGACCAGAGCCAAGGGGGTCTAACCGCCTGGCATGAGACCCTCTAAAAGCGCCGCCAGGAGCTGGACTTGGGCAAGGCCGAACTCGCTGAGAAGTGGAAGGACCTGGGTCGGAGAGAAGAGGATCCCTCCCGGAAGCTGTTGGCGGGTGAGCAGAGCTTGACGGACCGCCGCAAGAGATTTGAAGCATGGTGCAAGCTCGAGGAGGATAGGCTCTGGGAACGGGGGCAAAGCCTCAACAAGCGAGAGGCTGATGTCTCCGCTAGAGAGGATACAATCCGGGGCCGGGAGGAAGACTTGGTGGAGCGTCAGAACTGTATCTTCCTCAAGGAGTCAGAGCTCGCTTATCCTGAGCGGCAGCTAGCCAAGAGCATCCAGCAGCACGGCAAGGAGGCCGAACGCCTTGCAAAGGAGGGTGCGGGACTTGCAGCCACCAGGAGGGCTCTAGAGGAGTTGCGGAGCTCGAGAGCGGCCGAGTCCCAGCTCGTGTGGGACTTCCTGGGACGGGCCAACGAAGCACTGGCACAGTTTGGCTTCAGCCCTGTACATCTGGCCAACCCGGTGTTAGAGCTAAATGAAGCGCTGGTGGCTCTTAGATCTGCTGGCAGCAAGCTCGACGCGGTGGTCGACGTCGTCGCGGACCAGCTGGAGACGGAGGGGAAGTCCTTGACCAAGACCGTCGTCGAGTACGTGTTAACATGTTACCAGAGTCAGGACCCCCACTTCCCCCTGAGTCCAGCAGTCGAAGGGCCGATCGAGGAAAAGCTGGATGCTACCCGGGAGAGTGTTCAAGAGGCCGCTCAAGCTGTTGCCTCAGCTATCCGTAGGACATAGGCCTTTCTTTTCTTGCTCCCGCCTGTATGCTTCCAATTTTGTAAGATAATCTTTAATGAATGAAGTCCTCTTGATCTTCGGCTCTGATATTTTTGTGTCCTGCCCCTGGTAGATGTATGTAATTTTGATTGTGTACATGTACCAAAAGGAACTAACACTCGCTTCGGGAACATTGGCCCCCTGGGGTTGTCGGGGCTTAGGAGCTCCAATAACACCCACTGTCTATGTGGGAGGCGCCACCGCCGGCCCCCTGGGGTTGTCAGAGCTTAGGAGCTCTGGCAACACTCATGATCTACGTAGGAGACGCCACCGCCGGGCCCCCTGGGGTTGTCAGAGCTCAAGAGCTCCAGCAACACCCATGATCATGGTAGGACGTCGACGCCGTGCCCCCTGTAATTGCTGAAGCCGAGGAGCTCCGGCATCGCCCGTTGTTGATGTAGAGGACGCTGACGGCGAGCCCCCGAGACTACACTCGGTGGAGTGGTCGTTTGCCACTAGAGGTACGAGAGTGGCTTTATTTAGCATTGTACCATAGGAACCTGTGCGCATGATAGATAAAAGCTAATTCCGCTCTCCAGTCAATCTTTTACCCACACTCTATTAGTGTCGCTTGTCTTATGATTCGTTGCCGTCGTGGGGGGCTTGACTAACTCAGGGTCCCCCCTACTCGAAACATGTTTCCCGCCACACGCGAAGGGTGGGTTCGGAGGTTTCATACACTTAGCAGGTACCCAAAGTGACCCGCCGGCAAACGGACAGTAGCGCTGCCACTATTGTAGAGACAAAGGAAAAAACTGACCGCACCCACACTAGGTGATGAGCTAATAGCAAATGTGTGACATCATTCATAAGAACTAAAGATAATTTCAAATGAACAAGACATTTTAGGGTAGGGCAAATATCTTTTCATTATAACACTCATAGGAGAGAATAGACTTTACAGGAGGAACGACCCGACCTGGGCGGCAGGGAGCTGAGTGTACCTTCTCAGGGTATCGGACCATGCCGAGCAAGGCAGACACTCGGAGCTCATCCCTCAGCCTTAGTTAACCCAAGTTCTATCTCTAGACACTATGCTAACTTTATAACAAAAGAAAATAAAATGCCCTTCCACTGACTAACTTACGGGGGTGTTCGATATTCCATGGGTTGGGCACTGGTTGCCCATCCTCCATAGCTAGGCGAACACACCCTGGGCGACAAACTTCTGTGACCCGGGAGAGACCCTCCCACTTGGGGGAGAGTTTGTTTGTCCCTTCATGGGAGAGCAGACGTCGCTGGACCAGGTCGTTCACCTTGAGCTCCCTACTGCGCACGGTCCGCTGATGGTAGTGTCGGAGCGCTTGCCTGTACCGTGCATTTTGGAGGGATACTCGTATGCGTCCCTCGTTGATGAGGTCCATATCTTCACGCCTGAACTAGTCCTGTGTGGCTTCGTCGTACATCCGGACACGAGGGGAGCCCATGGTGATTTCTGGGGGAAGGACGACCTCCGCCCCGTACACCAGGAAGTAGGTTGTTTCTCCCGTAGCTCGGCTGGTTGATGTCCGGCTAGCCCACAGCGCGTATGGCAACTCATCCACCCAATTTGCACCATGCCTCTCGAGGCTTGAGTATGTATGAGTCCGCAGGCCCTTGAGAATCTCGGCGTTTGCCCTCTCTACCTGCCCATTGGTCTCGGGATGGGCGATAGAGGCATAACAAACTTGGATTCCAAGGTCCTCACAGTATTCTTGGAACGCTGCACTCGTGAACTGGGTCTCGTTATTAGTGATGATTCTGTTCGAGACCACGAACCTGCAGACAATCGACTTGATGAACTTCACTGCTGACTGCTTGTTAAAGGTGATGACTGGGGTGGCTTCTGGCCATTTGGTGAACTTATCTACGGCGACATAGAGGTACCGGAATCCTCCGACGGCTCTTGGGAAAGGTCCCAGGGTGTCCAGTCCCCACACGGTGAATGGTGACGAGGGAGGGATCATCTGTAGCGCTTGAGCTGGTGTGTGAATCTGCTTGGCATGGAACTGACACGCCATGCATCTCTTAACCATGTCAGCGGCATCCTGGAGCATTGTGGGCCAGTAGAAGCCGTGCAGAAAGGCTTTATCGACCAGCGTGCGGGCCAATGTGTGGTTCCCGCACTCACCTCCATGGATTTCTGCAAGCAAGTTGCAGCCTTCCTCCCGGGTAATGCATCGCAATAGGATGCCGGTGGCACCAGGCCAGTAGAGATCCCCCTCTACTAGCGTGTATCTTTTAGCCATCCGCACAATCCGTTCTGCCAGGGCATGTTCTTCGGGAAGGTAGTTGTCTTTTAAGTAGTCTCGTACCTTTGAGATCCATGCATCGGGACCTCCTTGAGCTTCTGGTTCTTGGGCGCCCAGCTGCTCGGAGCTGCTGGAGGCGCATAGGAACCTTGGCGGGCACCATGGTTGCAGGGCCGCCGGGGTTGCTAGCTTCGAGGTGCTAGCTTCACCCCCTTCACCCGGCTCGGCAGCTCGGGTGGTTGGTCGCGATAACGTCCTTGCAAAGACTCCTTCGGGCACTGGTGCCTCTGTGGAGGCCTTCGTTGATAGGTCATCTGCGACTGAGTTGTCAGCGCGGGGCACATGGCACAGATCCAAGGCTTCCAACTTCCTAACGTGCAGCAAGTATGCCGCCAACTGGGGGTCGTTGCAACTACACTCCCCTTTGACCTGCTTGACAATTAGCTGGGAATCACCTTTGGCAAGGAGCTGGCGGACATTGAGGGTCAACGCTGTCTTCAGCTCGTAGATGAGGGCCTCATACTCTGCCATGTTGTTGGTGGCTTTGAAGCCAAGGTGCACCATATACTTGAACCGCTCCCCTATCGGAGCTATGAGCACCACCCCGGCCTCGGCCCCCTGTTTTCGGGCAGAACCATCGAAGTAAAGCATCCACAGGGTTTCAGTGAAGACCGGTGCTCCAGACACTGGGTCCCTGCTGACTGAGCTTTTTGGGATGCTAGGCGATGGAGTCCACTCATCCAGGAAATCCGCCAGGGCCTGACTTTTGATCGCATGTCGAGGAAGGAACTCAATCTCAAACTCCGCTAGCTCGGCTGCCCACTTGGCGATGTTGCCGGTAGCATTAGGGCTGTGGAGCACCGTTCTCAGCAGGAAGGAGGTGACCACTGAGATCTTATGGCCCTGGAAATAGTGTCGGAGCTTCCTCAATGCTATGAACATGGCGTACAATAGCTTATGTATCTCCTGATACCTTGTTTTTGCCTCATGGAGGACTTCGTTGATGTAGCAAACTGGCCTCTGAGTGGTCCGGACTCTATTCGGGAGGTCTGGAGCTCCTTGCAGCGGATCCAGGTCCTGGGGTTCCTGGCTCCTAGGACCCGCACCATCCTCCGGGGGCTAGGGCTCAGCGATTCCCGGGTTTCCGGAGCCCCCCAGGGGGAGATCCATGGCCTTGTCCGAGGCCTGAGGCTCGGAGCTTGCGTCGTGAGCTCCTTGCAGTGTATGTTGCTGGCATGGTTCCGATCGCTCTGCGACCACGACCATACTAACCACTTCGATTGTTGCAGTAACATACCACAGCAAGGGCTCATCGGGCTCCAGCGCCACCATAACTGGGAGGGACGTCATGTGCCTCTTGAGCTCCTGGAACACCGTCTCCGCCTCTTCGGTCCACGCAAAGGGACCTGCCTTCCACAGGATATTGAAGAAGGGAAGCGCTCGCTTCGCCAACCTTGAGATGAATGGGCTGAGGGCTACCAAGCACTCTGCGAGCTTCTCTACGTCTTTGATGCGTGTCGGGGGCCGCATCAGCTCTATCGCCTTGATCTTCTCTGGATTTACTTCGATCCCACGGTGAGAAACCAGGAATCCAAGCAGCTTCCCAGAAGAGACCCCGAAGACACACTTTTCGGGGTTTAGCATCGTGCGCGTAAGGCGGAGCTTGCTGAAGACTTGCGCTAAGCTATCCAAGAAGGATGCGTGGTCTTTGATTTTGACCACGATGTCATCGACATACACCTCTACCAGGTCTCTAATGAGGTCCCCAAATGTTTTATACATTGCACATACAAAAGTAGGGAGAGCATTCTTAAGACCATAAGGCATGGAGATATAACAATACAAGCCATCTACTGTTACAAAAGTAGTGTGTTCTTCATCATCTCTGGACATAGGTATTTGACGGAAACCAGAATACGCCTCTAGGAAACACAATAGATCATAGCCTGATGTGGAGTCTACAATTTGATCTATCCTGGGGAGTGAGAATGGATCTTTTGGACATGCCTTATTTAGGTTGGTGTAGTCGATGCACATCCGAAGCTTCTCGCTGGCCTTGGGGACGACAACAGGATTAGCCAACCACCGAGGGTGGTGGACCTCCCAGATGAAGCCAGCGTCGAGCAACTTCTTAATCTCGTCTCAGATGAAGTTTTGACGCTCAACAGACTGCATCCGGGGCTTCTGTTGTACCGGGCGGGCGTTGGGGTAGATCTTCAGATGGTGCTCAATCACCTCCCTGGGGATCCCGGGCATGCGATGGTTGCCAGGCAAACACATCGACATTGTTCCGGAGGAAGATGACGAGCACGAATTCCTATTTGTTGTCCAGGTTACCCACTATGCAGGTTGTCTGGGCAGCCTCAGAGTTGATCCTGACAACTTTTACTGGGATGTCATCTTCGGGGGGCAGCACGCGCGGAGCTGCGGTGGAGGTCCGTTGGGGCGGGCCTTGACTTGGTCGGCCTTCCCTCGCGTCATCCAGGTTCGGGACCCACCCTGCAGCGAGTGCTTGGAGCTGCTCCAAGGCTGATACCGCCATAGTGCGATCTCCCCGGACCTTGAGGACCCCGGATGGCATCGGCATCTTTAAGACTAGATAGCCGTAGTGAGCCACAACCATGAACTGGTATAGCGCCGGCCTTCCGATGATAGCATTAAAGGGAAGCTTGACATCCGCCACGTTGAATAGGATATTCTCCGTGCGGTAGTTTTTCGGCATACCAAAGGTTACCGGTAGGTGGATGCTACCACTAGGCACGATCCGCCCTGGGCCCACGCTTGAGAACGGGCTCGAAGGCGTGAGCCGAGACATAGGTATCTGCATCTTCCGGAAGGCTGCAGTGGAGATGAGGTTGAGGCCTGCGCCGCCGTTGATCAGCACATAATGGAGCCTCACGTTGGCAATGGTTGGGGCCACGAGCAGCGGGAGCACCCCTGCCACTGCCATGTTCTTCGGGCAGTCCGAGGCATCGAAGCTGATCGCAGTGCTCATCCACTTGCTGTGGGGAGCCGGACTTGGCACCGAGATCACTACCGCCACGACCCGTCGTAGGACTTTCACCGCGTTCCGAGACACAGGGTCCGAGGCTCCCCCGTAGATGACATAGAGGAGCTTCCGACGCTCCTGTTCGCTACTAGTGTCAGAGTCAGCACTCGTGAACACTGCTTTCACCGCCCTGTGGGACTCCTGGTACCCCATGTCCTCGTCTTTGTTCTCCACATGGTCTAGCTTCTGCTTACCCTCCCTCTGGCAGGGGGGTTTGCTCTCTTGACGCTGCTGCTTCTGCAGTTGCTCGCAGAAACATTCTGCGAGCTTCTTGACCTCCCAGCATTCACTTGCACTGTGACCATAGGTCCGGAGCACTGGGCATTTGAAGTCAGCATCATCACCCTCATGTGATGGGCGTGGGCGCTTATCCTGGCGTGAGCTCCGGGCTCTGCCAGTCGCCGCAGCTACCACCATGGGAGCTCCGGGCCTCGGCTTGCTCCTGCCGCAACTCCCATTCTTCTTCTTCCCGCCACCACCCCTAGTAGTGGCCTCTGCTTCGGTCTGTGAGGGCTCCCCACTCTCTGAGTAGGGTCGGGCGTGCAAGTTATGCCCCTCCGCGGCCTTGGCGCATCTATCTGCCAACACAAACAGCTCGGAGACATTACGCACATCATGTGTGGCGAGCTTCTCGAGCATCTTCTTGTCGCTCACACCCTGCCTAAATGCAAATATGACATACGCATTCGAGATGTGCGGGATAGTGTTCCGTACCTGGGAGAATCGTTGGATGAATGTTCGCAGCAGCTCCCCCGAGCACTATTTAATAGCGTGGAGGTCGAGTTCCATGCCAGGGCGCTCATACGAACTTCAGAAGTTCGCCACAAACTGCCGACACAGCTCTTCCAGGAGGTAATGGACCCCTGGGGCAGGTTCATAAGCCATGACCGGGCTGGACCGGCCAGGACCACAGGGAAATAGTTGGCCATGATGACCTTGTCACCCCTCAAAGCCAGGATCGAGGTGGAGTAGATCTGCAGGAACTCACTCAGGTTGACGCTCCTGTCATACTTCTCTAGCGTGTGCGGCCGGAACTTGTGAGGCCAGACCACTCTCTGCAGGTGCGGAGCTCTAGCTAGAGTTGCGCACCCTCCACGGGGTGACTGGTTTGGCGCTGCATGACCTTAATGGCCAAGTGGCACTGCGTACGCTTGGTGTTGAGGCGCTGTGGCAGAAGCCTGGTGTGGCGAAGGCACACCATATTCCTAGAGTGGAGGAGCCGCGACGTACGCCTGGTGTGGTGGGGGCGTCACGTACGTTTGGTGCTGCGCGGGGGGCATCACATACCCCTCTCGCAGCAGAAGAGTGTCGTGCGCATGGATTCCTGGGCCCGGTAGGCTGTAGTCGGCCTCAAGATTGCGGCGCCGCTCCCTCTGTCATTCGATGATGACTCGACAGTCCTCGCCTGCCCTACGGCGCTGCAGCTCAGCCCACAGGTCTGCCATCGAGAGCCTCGTCGAGCGGCTATCAGCGGTCCGACGGTCGACTCTAGGCTTGCGGGACAGGGAAACAAAAGTTGATGCTGCTCGCCTCCTGCCCTACGGGGTCGCTTGGATTGCAGCAACGACCAGGTGGTCGACGTCGTCTACCCATTGCTGGGTCGCCCCCTGCAGGGCACCTGCCGTCGGTGCATTGCGGAGCAGTGCACATGCGGCCAGGAGCGCACTCTCCGGGCTTGCTGCCGGTGGTGCTGTAGCGGCTGTCGCAACAGGAGTGCAGCGTGCTGTTTCGTGCGGGCCTGGAGTCATCACGGGTCCAGATCTTCCCGCTCTAGAGCGGGACCCAGAGCTGGGGTGGGATGAAGCTTGATCCTCTCCTGCCACCTGCTAGCGAGGCTGTGGCCTGGAGGAACTAGCGTTGGAATGTGCGTTCACCATGCTGCCGGTGAAGATGCTTGCGAGAGAAACCCCCTACCTGGCGCACCAAATGTCGAGGTGTCCAAAATGACACCTCCCCCGGACTAGCTCAGAAGCTGCCCGCGGTGGTTCTTGTATTTTCAAGGGGCTAGTACTAATAAGATCGAGCGCAGTGGACGATGAACGCAAGGATTTTACGTGGTTCGGGCCGCCTGAGCGTAATACCCTACTCCACAGTGGTTTGTGTGTTCTATTGCTCGAGTGTGTTGAGTCGCTCTGGGTCTGAGTGAATGTTCCTTAGTCGGTTGCCGCTCAGTCCTTTTATAGTCCAAGGCCGAGCAACTTTCAAGTGGGACCCGGGGCCCGACATGTGGCCCTTGGTGTACCAAATCACTCCTAAGATTTAGGAGTAAATGCTATCCCATGACAACGGCTTCAATGTGCCGCCTGGCCATGCCTTGCTGCAGGGCTACACATAGCCCCTCATCATGGCAGGCGGTGTCTCGTCCATCTTGTCGCGGCCTCACATTCGTCCTTCGTACATAGTAGTTCGGCCCCAGCCTGTTATCGATGGACTGGGTACATGACTCTTGACTTATGAGTGTGAGCCCCTGCTTACCTAGGGAACATGCACATCTTTTCCGTTTAGGTGCACTGGGCTCATCCCTCTTTATTGCCGCTATCGCAGGATGAGCTAGGTACGGCGCTGCTTGCCACGTGGCGAGTCTGGTCCTTCCCTCTGCTGGGTGGTCGGGCTCGGAGCTACCGGACACGTGGCTGTACCGGACCTTCTTCCCGCAGGGAGGCAGGTCTGGGGCTGCCGACCTGGTGAGCACGCCGAACCTCTCCTTGGCGGGAAGGTGGACCCAGACCTGCGGGACACGTGGCAGCGCCAGACCCCCCCTGCGTGAGGGAGATGCACCTGGAGCTGCAGGACACGTGACAGCGTTGGGCCTTCCCTCAGTGGAGAGGCGTGGCTATGCTGCATGCCACGCGGCACCCTGAGACCTCGTTGGATCCTGCCCCCACGGGCGGTGGGACCCAGCGTGCCTCCTTTCTTGTATCTAGGGGTACCCGGTTCGCGAGATACTGACAAGCTCCTTCTCCCATCGAAGCGCCGCGCCGCCCACTCGCCCACCTTCAATGTCAGTCGTTTCTACCTCAATCAAGCGCCAAATTGTGCCTAATGATGGCACCGCGCATTACTCTACCGAAGCCCTATAAAATCCGGCCGATCCCCCTCGGTTTTCATCGCTTACCCCCGACACTTCAAAACCTAGCCGCCGTCAAGCTCGATATTGGCGACCTCGTTCCCGTCGATTCATCCAATTCCCGTCCTCGAAACCTTGCCTAACGTGTTCGCCGTGTTGTTAGGAGTTCGCTGGGCCTCACCGTCGTGGAGGAGCGCTGTTGCGTCGCCGACTTAGTCGGGCGCTGCCGGGTTTTTCCGTCCCTCACCGTCACCGACCAGTTTCCGCTCCATTTCGGGTCTTGCTACGCATCTAGGTGAGTTCCCCTTCTTCCCCTCTCTTGTTTCCATCATTTTTCGTCAAGTTTGGTAGCCCGTACTGTAAAATAGGGCACGCCAGCCAACTCCGGCGGCTCCGGCCGCCGCACGCCGCCGCCCTGGTCACCCCAGGTGACGTGGCTCCATCTCCACCCTCAATTTTATTTCCTACAGCCAAGATTAGATTGTAAAGATACCCCTTCATGTTTTAAATCAGAGCCATCTATTTTAAATCCTACATCCCACATTCAAACAGCCGTAACCGTTGGTAATTTCATAGGTAAACCCCTGGACAATTCAAACTATTCATAGTCTAGTCCAAAATTTTATAAAACTAATCCTAGACTTTCTAGAAATTAAGAAATAACTGTGAAATCGAGTAAAAAGTTGGCAGAAAGCCCCTGGAATTTTGGAAAATAGCAAATAAAATATTGGAAAATTGTAGAATAACCCCTGGACTTTATTAAAATAATTTTTAACCTCTATTTTTGCAGAAATGACCCTGAAAATACCAAAAATTAAATAAAAGTCCCTAATTTCTATAAAATATTATAAAAACAGTTTTATAAATATTTTTAATTTATATTCAATTTTGTAATATTGTTATTAATTTACTTAAATTTCTGAATTATGCATAAAATGCAATATAAATGTATTTAATTCATAAAAATTAATGTACACATAGAAATAAATATTAAAAATGGTGTAAAAATTATAAAATGCACATTTTATGTTATAAATCTCTTTTAAGCATATTTTTGAAGGAGAAAACTTACTAGAAAACATTAATAGCTTTCAATTAAATATAAAAATTGTATAAAAATTTCTAAAAATAGGTTTTACTCAAATTATTTCATTTAACTCTAATTTCCCAACAAATAGTTTATGCCTATTATTTAAATTAACCATAAAATCACTAATATTTAAAAATTTATGTTTATTTAATTGTAATGTTTGCATATTGTGTTGTTCTTATTGTATCTTATCATTTTGTGTGCATCGTTGTAATCTAGAGTCAGGGTCAGAACCCATACTCAATCTTCAAGAGCATCAGTTTCCTATCGACCACCAAGCTTACTCTGGAAGCAAGTTCCTTGACCATTTTGCACCCTTTTTGTTAAGTTTTAGTTAGATGCATGCTAAATTCAAATTGAATCCTATGTTATGTTTTCTCTAGATTTTCCACAGTATTCCTTGTCGCCATGGTTTGGGTGGATTATTATTAACTAGTTCTTGCTTAGCCATGCTTAATTGAATATGAATCAATTTGTTTAAAGGTTATATTTGATCTACTACGATTTGTGATTTATTAAAAGTAATGAAAGTAGTTGGTAGGAATCTGATAGGAGGTGTTGAATGGATTGGTGCATGCGTGCACAAGACCTTGGTTTGGGGCTTGACACCTATCGGATTCTAAGGACCGATTTATGGAGGAAGTTGCTAAGCCATACAATATCACCACAGGGTTGTATATGGGACAACTTGGTTTAGTAATTTGGTCTCTCTCGATGTAGCGTTTGTAATCGAACGAGTGGGGAATTGGTTCAGAGTACTGCTGTGGGATCCGCATGGCTGAAGAGGGGGCTTCTCCCGGCGGAGGGAAAAATAGACTCCAGGTGCCGGAGCAGTGAAACCTCAGAGTATCAATTGCAAGTCGGGAGAACCATCAAAAATACCTCGTAGTGATATCCTGGCCACACACCTTTGGAAGTGTGTAATGTGGTTAGCTACCATGAGCAACAGGGAGGTTTACCTTAGTCCACCTGGCAATAAGGGATGAAATCACGAACTGTGGGTAAAGGATACACACTTTGCAGAGTTTTGTCAAACTGTCTAGACAACCGTGCTCACGGACGCGAGCAGCTTGGGACCAAGTTCGTAAGTAGTACACACGGTTAAATGGTGAATGGTTTGGGTTTGAATATCATCTGGTTACTTTGGGATTTATGGTTGGGATTCACCTAGATGTAGGTGCTTAACAACATTAAGAGTAGGTTGTAACTACTATAGTGCTTTTACCACTATTTGCCTTCCTTGATATGAACTACATATCATAACTTCCCCACTTGCGAGTACCGTTGGTACTCAAACTTGTTAGTTGCATACCCCCCCCCCCCCCAGTCTATGAAGATGAAGAGTTGGAGAATCAGGACTTCTATGGAGATACCGATGAGATGTTCTAGGCTGGCGTATCCCCCGTGCAACGCCTATGATTGGAGACCTTCATGTGTTTTTCCGTTGCTTATGTACTTTTATTTTAGACCTGGAAGGTCATTTATATAATAAAATTATGTACTCGAACATGGCAATAATTAACAGTGTCGAAGGTCTTAAACGACACTTCCCTCGAACCTGCTTAGAGAGCAGCCCGCGGAGGTTCTTTGGATTCACGAGGGCTAGTCCCAGGAGATTGAGCGCAGCGAGATGGTGAACACAGAGGGTTTCGTTGGTTCGGGCCGTCGGAGCGTAACACCCTACGTCCACGGGAGTGTTTGTGTATTGCCTTGCTTAAGCGTGTGTGGGTTTCAATGGGTCTAATGCCGTCCCCTGTGAAGGTCATCTGTAGAGTCCTTTTATAGTCCAAGGACTCTGTAGTCACAAGGTGGGCCCCAGGCCCCGACAGGTGGTCCCGGGGAGAGCCAAATCCTATACAAGATCTAAGATTAAATGCTATCTACTTCCCCTTGTTAGGAGCGTCAATGCGCCGTCCCGCCACATCATGCACAAGGGCTACACATAGTTGGTGATGATGGCGGTGCACGTCCCGCCCGTCTTGTCCTTGCGGCCCATTCGTCCGTCTTGCGGCGTGGGTCTGTACCGGCTACTTGGACAAGATAGGACACTGGAGCCTTGACTTACGCATGCGCGACTCTGCTTCGCCTGGGGAAGGCGCGCGTACTTTAATGCCTGTTCGAGCAGCGCACACCTTCCTTTACTGCGGCGTCCTACCACACTGTGTTGGCCGTCCGCCACGTGGTTGCGCCAGAGCCTGCCTCTGTGGGGAGTCGAGCACTCGATGGTACAGGCCACATGGCACATCCGGAGCCCACCCCTGTGGAGAGGTGGAGGCTCAGCCCTGCTGGCCACATGGTAGTTCTGGTGCCTTTCCCTGCGAGGAAGTGGGCATGGCCCGGAGGTTCTGATTGGCCACGTGGCAGCCCCGGAGCCCGCCTCAGCGGGGAGGCGAGGGTCCAGTTCTACCCGGCGGAGAGGTAGGATCTGGTCCTTCCCTCCATGACGTGGCATCCTCTGATTCAGCCTCTTAAGTAGAGGCCGAGTCCTTAGCCGTTTTCTCCTTGTGCGCGGGGGTACCCGGTCTGCGGGGTACCGACAGTGGTGCTCGAGCCCACCTCGGGAGAGTCGTCAATACCGCAGGTGGGGTCTTCTTCCTTATCTTCCCGCGCAACTCTTTCGATTCCAATTCGGGACAGTTCCCCGGGCGACACGTCCCTGCCGTTGTGGCGACGCATCTCCTCCTGGTAAGCGGAGGCACTGGACAGGCGCCGCGCGACATGAATTTCGCCTTCAATCGTGCTTTAACTGTGGTGGTTCCTAAGGTGACTCCTGCACTTCTTCTACTTTTGCCTTTCCAGAAACCGCGGAGTTACCTCCCGCATAGTTAGCCACCCGGCTCGCCTTCTTTGTCGAGCGATCTGGGCCCTCACATCATTGCCTATGCGGGTCTGTTGCTCTTCTACTGAGGCTGCGGCGATTCACACGCTGCGTCTGTTGGCTTGTAGAGGTGAATAAAAAGAGACCTTTCCCCCTAAGGGTCCTTTCTTCCGCTTCTGCATCCTTGCGCTCGTGCCTTCTTGCCCCAAGCCGAGTCCTTGCGCTCTAGCTCCCAATCTCCCCTTCTAGGGCCTCCTCCTTCGATCCTCATGGCGAGCATCCTGCCCAAGTCCCGGCTTGTAACACCCTCATTTTCATGCATCATGCCCTACATACATTCATATACATGTTTAACATTAATCCACAACAAGAGGAACGAGTTTAAAATTGATTTGGAACAAAACCGCACTTAAAATGCAGGAAAGTGCGGACTAGTTTAGTTTCGTTGCGGACTAGTCCAATTTCTCTCTAACTAAAAATGGACTTGTCCATTTTTGCTGCGGATTAGTCCGATTTTTGGCACTGGAAACTTTCGGATTTGTCCGATTTAGTGCGGACTAGTCCAATATTCCAAGAATCCTTGAAAATTTGCTAAGTCCCTGGACTTTTTCGGACTAGTTCGGTGTTCCAGTGGACTTGTCCGTTTTCCTTTCTGTTCAAATTCGGACTTGTCCGATGTTTGGCCAGACTTGTCCGATTTTCTCTTTGGATGACTTCGGACTAGTCCGTTCCTGTCCGGACTTGTCCGATATTTCGTGACTCCGAATTGATCTTCTGTTTTACGACTTGTTTCTTGGGTTGCACGTTAAGTGGGCCTAGGGACGTCGTGCCCAACTCTTTTAGAGCCCATGTGGGACTCTAAACCGGCCTCTACTTCTCTCAAACTCAAAATCCATCTAACCCTAGCCTCCACCTCTATATAAACAACCCCACCCTTGGTTTGACATCTATTTACCACTTTTCCACCCACCCAAACCCTAGTTCGTGGAAAGCCACCATCAAGGAGGGAGGAGAAGATCCCAAGCAAGAAGAAGAGGAGGAGGAAACGAAATAGGATCAAGATCTCCACCAAGTTTTTGTTCCTCATCACCAATTCATCTCCAAATTCATCACCAACCCTAGGTCATCAAGATCCAAGTGCTACCTCCAAATTTCTTGATTCATTGGAGTTCTAAACACCTGGTATACCTTCTATTCTCTTTTCCTTACGTGAATTCAACCCCTAATCTCCGAATTTACGTCGATCTAGAAAACCCTAATCTGGTGATCTCGTCAAGTGCGGACTTGTCCGGTCCCTAGCGGACTAGTCCGGTCTTCCTGGTTAAATTACATCAAATTGATTCTAAAATTTGATCTAATCGAATCCAAACCTGTATAAACTTGTTAAATGCTATTAGAACTAGTTAGTGAGCATTGAAAGCAATCTAGTAACAAGTTCTACCTTGCATTTGCATCCATCATGCATGTCATGTCATATTGAGTAATATTTGTGCACTCTTTGATCGTGTTTCTTGTCTTGTATGTTTATTGTGTGGATTAGACGGATTTGCGCTAGAAAGTGCCGCGGAGGATCTACAACACCAAGAGTTTGAAGGCTTTGACCCTAATCAACAGCAAGAGCAAGGCAAGTGTCCTTGAAGCATATTGATCCTGTTTTAAAATAAATGTTTTGTTTGCAAACTGCATGCTTGTGTCAATTTGATGGGAATCCTATTGTAGGAAGTTTACTAGATTCGCTAAACCACCCTTGTCACCTGGAATATATGGTAGAGAGTCGGGAAGGGCTTTTACCTTTTTGTTTCGCTTAATCAACTGGGATGGAAAACAATTATACCACTCAATTTAATTATGCATGGATGAGTTTATGGTTAACATGAACTGCTTAAATATGGTATGGTAATGGGTGATCTAAGCAAGCCTGGTATGTGGATGGGTTGCATGTTATGGTGGTTTGCTTGCTTTAGATCTAAGGACTGGTTCATGCGAGAATAAGCCAGGACTACAGTGCCACCACGAGGCCAAGTATGGGTGCGGCGTAGCTGAGTAATTAGGGCTTTGCTAGTATTGTTTGGACCATGGTGGATGCTCGGGGAAGGGGTAGTCGGATTGGGTTTGTTGATGATTGGTGGGACTACCCTGGGATCTGAATGACTCAAGAGGGGGCCCTTGGTTGAAGATGTGCTCTGCGGGAGACATCACCACCAGTGAAACCTCATTGGGTTCTAAATAGACTAGTAATCCCTTTTTTAAGTCTATTTTGTGATCTCTTGGCCACACACCAACGGAAGTGTGTAATATGACCGACGGGTCATGGGCATAAGGGAGATTCTGAGTCACCGAAAGGTGATGAAATCACGAACACGTGGGTAAAGAGGTACAAACTCTGCAGAGTGTTAAATAAAACTATCATGATAGCCGTGCTCTCGGTTATGAGCACCTGGACAACTTCCATGATTAGAGGGAAATTGGAATTTGGGATGGTTATGGTTTGGTAATGGTTATGGATGGTTATGGATTAATTTCTGGTATTGAATATGGTTATTGACAATGGTGAAATCTGGAATTATTGATGATGGTAGTGAATTCAGATTGGTATTATGGTATTACTTATGATTAGGATGGGTTTACTTCACATACATATAATATGTATACATTGCTTTTCAAATGTTTTACTGTACTTTTCAGCACTTTGCCATTATTATTGTCGTCATTTGAATCAGCCACATGTCATACTTTCCACACTTGCTGAGTACGACATGTACTCACTCTTGCAATCCCCCCACCCCCAACAGTTGCAGGTCAGGATTTGGAGTTTAATGGTGATAATGCGGAGTTCTAGGCCATGTCTACCCTCAGCTTTGCCTGTGGTGTTGATTGGAGCTGCGCTATACCCTATCCCTTATGCTTAGTTTGCTTAATTAGTTTATTTCCGCTGCATTAGTTGAACTTGTCACTAATATTCATTAGAGCTTGTATTCGAGGATAATCTGGTTTGTGTAATAAAATTTGGTTAATTAATTTTTTCTGTGGTAATTTTCTGTATACTCTTTTGTGATTGCACTCGTGTATGTGTGATGAACATCCTGGGAACATATATGCATTAGCTTGGTTCATTTTTCGGAACCGGGCGTCACAGATTGGTATCAGATCCACAGGTTGACCGTAGGATGCAGCCTAGATAGAATGGACACTTTAGAGCACATAGGAGCACTCAGGAATCGTTGTGTTTTTGCTTGGAGTGCTGTTTGCTATATATATTGCTTACTTGTGTGCTTAATAGAGGATTTTGGGATGCTCTAGCATTGCCATGTCCACCTAGGCTAGTGTAGCTAGCTGTTTAGCTTCATATCCCTTGATGCATATAGTTGGGGACGTTCTCTAATTCTTACCTATTGCTTTTCTTCAGATGGTGAGGACTCGCAACCAGAGGGATGGCAATAATGAGGAGGAGGACAATGGAGTACCTCAGAACAATATTGGACAAGGATCTACTCAGGGAGCTATCAACATTGAGCAGCTGTTGGCCATGCAAAACCAGCTCATGTAGACCATGATACAGACTATGGGACAGCTGCAGGCTGGCAACATCAACAATCAGCCCCACATGCCTCCACCACCACCCCCGCCTCCTCATAACCGATTGGGAGAGTTTATGAGGACTAGGCCACCAACCTTTGCTCAAGCCGCTGACCCTATGGATACGGATGATTTGCTCAAGACCGTGAAGAAGAAACTTGCTATTGTCCAATGCAGTGACCGGGAGAAGGTCTTGTTTGCTTCTCATCAACTAGTTGGAGCAGCTGCGGATTGGTGGGATTCTTATTGCAATGCTCATGAGAACCAAGAGAGAATTACTTGGGCCGAATTCAAGGAGATTTTTCGTTCTCATTATGTGTCCGAGGGCGTTATGATCTTGAAGAGGCAAGAATTTGAGAATTTAAGGCAAGGAAAATCAAGCGTGAGTGAATATCTCAATAAGTTCACTCAACTCTCAAGGTATGCGCCTGAGGATGTTAGTCGGGATAGCCGGAAGGAATACTTGTTCATGAGGGGATTGAACAATGAAATCCAAGTGCAACTACTCAATTGTGATTATGCAAATTTTTAGAAGCTTGTGAACAAAGCGATTGTGGTTGAGAACAAGATTCGTGAGATGGAGCAAGACAATAAGAGAAAGGCGCCATATCAAGGACAGCAACAAGGAAGTAATGTGCGCCCTCGCTCTGCGCTGCCCAATGCGCCCTATTACAACTCCTCTATTCCTGCTCAGCGCCCTGGTTATGCACCACGCCCAACTCAATTTGTGCAGCAGCGCCATGTCATGCAAGCACCTAGGCCTCCGATGTATGCGCCTCGTGCTGATTTTCCAGGAGCCAATGCTCAAAACCAAGCTCGTCCCAATAATTCTGGTGGAGTTAAGAAGTGCTATACTTGTGGAGAAGCTGGAAACTTTGCGCATCAATGTCCTAAGTAAGGCCTTGGTCAAGGAAGCAATGCGCTGAGGCAAAACCCAAGACCCAATGGAGGACAACCACAAGGGAACCGTGGACAGCAGAATTTTGCTCGTGGCAACGTGAACCATGTCTCTACGTTGGATGCTCAACAAGCGGATGACGTGGTCATTGGTATGTTTCTCGCCAACTCCAATCCCGTGATTATGTTATTTGATTCTGGAGCATCGCATTCATTCATTGCATCAAAATATGTTGCCAAGTATAGTTTGCCTATCTCTCATATGAAGTTTACTCTATTGGTTAAGTCTCCTGGAGGAGAGATGAGGACAAATATAGTATGTCCAAAAGAGGCCTTAGAATAAGGGGGGTAGACTTCTCCACCAACCTCATTGTTTTGGATTCTCAAGGATTGGACATTATACTTGGTATGGACTGGTTGAGGAAGCACAATGGAGTTATTGAGTGTGCCACGAAGACGGTGAAGTTGACCAACGAAGAAGGGATCACCGTAGAGTTTGAAGCATCTCAAACCGCACCGAAGCAATTGGAGTTGAATCATATGAACGGTGCCGCAATTGAGGAGATTCCGGTGGTGTGTGAATTTTTGGATGTTTTTCCGGACGAGTTGCCAGGTATGCCACCTGATCGAGACATTGAGTTTGTTATTGATCTAATACCTGGAACTGCACCTATAGCTAAGAGGCCGTATAGGATGCCTCCTATGGAATTAGCGGAGCTCAAGAAGCAAATTCAAGAGCAACTAGAGAAGGGTTTTATTCGCCCTAGCTCTTCACCTTGGGGAGCGCCCGTGCTGTTTGTGGACAAGAAGGATGGATCCCAAAGGATGTGCGTGGATTACCAAGCTCTCAACAAGGTAACAATCAAGAACAAGTATACCTTGCCACGTATAGAGGACTTGTTTGATCATATGAAGGGTGCTTGTGTCTTCTCTAAGATTGATTTGAGGTCAGGATACTTTCAAATGAAGATTAGACCATCGGACGTACCCAAGACAACTCTTAGGACACGGTATGGATCTTATGAGTACACCAAGATGTCATTTGGATTGAAAAATGCGCCTGCCTACTTTATGTACCTCATGAATAAGGTCTTCATGGAGTACTTGGACAAGTTCGTCGTGGTGTTTATTGATGACATTATGATCTACTCGATGGATGAGAAGGAACATGAGGAACACTTGAGGCTTATGTTGCAGAAATTGAGGGAGCATCGATTGTATGCCAAGTTCAACAAGTGTCAGTTTTGGTTGAAAGAGGTGCCATTTTTTGGGTCATATAATCTCAGGAGGAGGAGTATCGGTTGACCCCGGAAAAGTAAGAGACGTGTTGAAGTGGGAACCACCGCAAAACATCAAGGAAATAAGAAGTTTTCTTGGGATGGCCGGATATTACCGTCGGTTTATTAAGGACTTCTCCAAGATAGCCAAGCCTATGAAAGAGTTGCTAATGAAGGGAAAGGCTTTCCAATGGACTCAAGCTTGTCAGAAGAGTTTTGAGGAGTTGAAGAAGAGGTTGACAACAGCCCTAGTTTTGATACTGCCGGATGTGAGCAAGAGTTTTGATATTTATTGTGATGCATCGAGACAAGGACTTGGATGTGTATTGATGCAAGAAGGTCAAGTGTTCGCCTACGCATCAAGACAATTGAAGAAACATGAGCAAAATTACCCCACACACGATTTGGAACTCGCAGCCGTGGTACATGCATTGAAGATTTGGAGGCACTATGTTCTTGGACATAGGTGTGAAATTTATATGAATCATAAGAGTTTGAAGTATATTTTCACACAAACGGATCTGAACTTGAGGCAACGAAGATGGTTGGAGCTCATCAAAGATTATGATTTGGGGATCAACTATCATCCAGGAAAGGCCAACGTAGTGGCTGATGCTTTGAGTAGAAAAGGAGTAAGTCATCAACTCACGGTTCAGGAGCTACCATTCGAGTTATGTAAGGAGTTTGAACGGTTGAGCCTCGGGTTTGTAAATGAGATGGAGATGATGTAGTTAAACCCAACCTTGGAACAAGAAATTCGAGAGGCACAAACCACAGATGAGGAGATCAAGGAAATCAAGGCAAAAAGGTTATGCGGACAATAGGAGGAGGAAATTAGCCTTTGAAATAGGAGATTTTGTTTACCTCAAGGTGTCACCAATGAGAGGTCATAAGAGGTTTAACATAAGAGGAAAGCTAGCACCTCGTTATATTGGACCATTCAAGATTTTGGACAAAAAAAGGAGAAGTAGCGTATAAGTTGGAGATGCCAGCTCATCTTTCAGATGTACATGATGTCTTTCATGTTTCCCAGCTCAAGAAGTGCTTGAGAGTACCGGAAGAACAAGTGCCAATGGAAGAATTGGAACTAGAGGAAGATTTGACTTACGCCGAACAACCGGTCAAAATCTTGGAAACCAAGGAGAGAGTCACAAGGAACAAGGTTATTAGATGGTGTAAAGTTCAATGGAAGCACCACACAGAAAAAGAAGCGACGTGGGAATTGGAGGATGATCTCAAGAAGGACTTTCCCTATCTCTTCTCTTCCGCGTCGAATCTCGAGGGCGAGATTCATTTTAAGGGGGGTAGGTTTGTAACACCCTCATTTTCATGCATCATGCCCTACATACATTCATATACATGTTTAACATTAATCCACAACAAGAGGAACGAGTTTAAAATTGATTTAGAACAAAACTGCACTTAAAACGCAGGAAAGTGCGGACTACTCCGGTTTCACTGCGGACTAGTCCGATTTCTGTCTGACTAAAAACGGACTTGTCCGTTTTTGCTGTGGATTAGTCCGATTTTTGGCACTGGAAACTTTCGGACTTGTCCGATTTAGTGCGAACTAGTCTAATATTCCAAGAATCCTTGAAAATTTGCTAAGTCCCTGGACTTTTCCGGACTAGTCCGGTGTTCCAGCGGACTTGCCCGTTTTCCTTTCTGTTCAAATTCGGACTTGTCCGATGTTTGGCCAGACTTGTCCAATTTTCTCTCTGGACGACTTCGGACTAGTCTGTTCCTGTCTGGACTTGTCCGATATTTCGTGACTCCACATTGATCTTTTGTTTTACGACTTGTTTCTTGGGTTGCACGTTAAGTGGGCCTAGGGACGTCGTGCCCAACTCTTTTAGAGCTTATGTGAGACTAAAAACCGGCCTCTACTTCTCTCAAACTCGAAATCCATCTAACCCTAGCCTCCACCTCTATATAAACAACCCCACCCTTGGTTTGACATCTATTTACCACTTTTCCACCCACCCAAACCCTAGTTCGTGGAAAGCCACCATCAATGAGGGAGGAGAAGATCCCAAGCAAGAAGAAGAAGAGGAGGAAACGAAAGAGGATCAAGATCTCCACCAAGTTTTTGTTCCTCATCTCCAATTCATCTCCAAATTCATCACCAACCCTAGGTCATCAAGATCCAAGTGCTACCTCCAAGTTTCTTGATTCATTGGAGTTCTAAACACCTGGTATACCTTCTATTCTCTTTTCCTTATGTGAATTCAACCCCTAATCTCTGAATTTATGTCGATCTAGAAAACCCTAATCTGCTGATCTCGTCAAGTGCGGACTTGTCCGGTCCCTAGCGGACTAGTCCGGTCTTCCTGGTTAAATTACATCAAATTGATTCTAAAATTTGATCTAATCAAATCCAAACCTGTATAAACTTGTTAAATGCTATTAGAACTAGTTAGTGATCATTAAAAGCAATCTAGTAACAAGTTCTACCTTGCATTTGCATCAATCATGCATGTCATGTCATATTGAGTAATATTTGTGCACTCTTTGATTGTGTTTCTTGTCTTGTATGTTTATTGTGTGGATTAGACGGATTTGCGCTAGAAAGTGCCGCGGAGGATCTACAACACCAAGAGTTTGAAGGCTTTGACCCTAATCAACAGCAAGAGCAAGGCAAGTGTCCTTGAAGCATATTGATCCTGTTTTAAAATAAATGTTTTGTTTGCAAACTGCATGCTCGTGTCAATTTGATGGGAATCCTATGGTAGGAAGTTTACTAGATTTGCTAAACCACCCTTGTCACCTGGAATATATGGTAGAGAGTCGGGAAGGGCTTTTACCATTTTGCTTCGCTTAATCAACTGGGATGGAAAACAATTATACCACTCAATTTAATTATGCATGGATGAGATTATGCTTAACATGAACTGGTTAAATATGGTATGGTAATGGGTGATCTAAGCAAGCCTGGTATGTGGATGGGTTGGATGGTATGGTGGTTTGCTTGCTTTAGATCTAAGGACCGGTTCATGCGAGAATAAGCCAGGACTACAGTGCCACCACGAGGCCAAGTATGGGTGCAGCGTAGCTGAGTAATTAGGGATTTGCTAGTACTGTTGGGACCATGGTGGATGCTCGGGGAAGGGGTAGTCGGATTGGGTTTGTTGATGATTGGTGGGACTACCCTGGGATCCGAATGGCTCAAGAGAGGGCCCTTGGTTGAAGATGTGCTCTGCGGGAGACATCGCCACCGGTGAAACCTCATTGGGTTCTAAATAGACTAGTAATCCCTTTGTAAAGTCTATTTTGTGATCTCTTGGCCACACACCAACGGAAGTGTGTAATATGACCGACGGGTCATGGGCATAGGGGAGATTCTTAGTCACCGAAAGGTGATGAAATCACGAACACGTGGGTAAAGAGGTACAAACTCTGCAGAGTGTTAAATAAAACTATCATGATAGCCGTGCTCCCGGTTATGAGCACCTGGACAACTTCCATGATTAGAGGGAAATTGGAATTTGGGATGGTTATGGTTTGGTAATGGTTATGGATGGTTATGGATTAATTTCTGGTATTGAATATGGTTATTGACAATGGTGAAATCTAGAATTATTGATGATGGTAGTGAATTCAGATTGGTATTATGGTATTACTTATGATTATGATGGGTTTACTTCACATACATATAATATGTATATATTGCTTTTCAAATGTTTTACTGTACTTTTCAGCACTTTGCCTTTATTATTGTCGTCATTTGAATCAGCCACATGTCATACTTTCCACACTTGCTGAGTACGACATGTACTCACTCTTGCAATCCCCCCTCCCCCAACAGTTGCAGGTCAGGATTTGGAGTTTAATGGTGATAATGCGGAGTTCTAGGCCGTGTCTACCGTCAGCTTTGCCTGTGGTGTTGATTGGAGCTGCGCTATACCTTATCCCTTATGCTTAGTTTGCTTAATTAGTTTATTTCCGCTGCATTAGTTGAACTTGTCACTAATATTCATTAGAGCTTGTATTCGAGGATAATCTGGTTTGTGTAATAAAATTTGGTTAATTAATTTTGTTCTGTGGTAATTTTCTGTATACTCTTTTGTGATTGCACTCGTGTGTGTATGATGAACATCCTGGGCACACATATGCGTTAGCTTGGTTCATTTTTCGGAACCGGGCGTCACACGGCTCTCCTGGTCTGCTGACCTGGCC
Organism: Tuctoria greenei; assembly: GCA_036927565.1. NCBI lineage: Eukaryota > Viridiplantae > Streptophyta > Magnoliopsida > Poales > Poaceae > Tuctoria > Tuctoria greenei. Next base: position 65,369,723 of record JAYESD010000002.1, on the reverse strand, counting down.
CCCATGCGCTGGCTTCTCTACTGGCATGCTCCTGAGCAAGAGAAGTGGCTCCGCCCCGAGAGGCTGCCGCTGAGCCTCTCTGCTGGGGAGATGGTGCTATTTTCGTCGTACGTGTTGGCCGGCTTCATCCCGCCTGCATCCGCCTTCCTGGTCATGCTCCTGGAGACCTTCGGCCTCCAACTCCACCACCTCGCGCCGAACTCAATCGCCATGCTGGCGGTCTTTGCTCACCTCTGCGAGATGTTCGTGGGGGTGATGCCGTCGTTGAAGCTCTTCAGGTACTTTTTTGTACTAAGGGCCACCGGCAGAAGCTCGAAGGAGCATCTCGGTGCCTACTACTTCCAGTGCCGAACCAAGGTCCCCTCAAGGTACATTGCTTCCTTCAACTCTACACGATGGGAGCAGCGGCACGAAGATTGGATGATCGCCAAGGTCGAAGCTCACGACCGGATGTGCCTCCCCACCGGGATCCCCTACTCCGAGCGGTCATTCTGGGAGGAGCGCCCAGAGCTGGAGGAGGCGTTCAACCCGGTGTTGGAGAGGATCCAGATGCTGGCGGACCACAAGCTGTCGTCTGCCATGGTGCTGGGGGACTTCATGTCCCGCCGCATAGCTCCGCTCCAGCGCCACACCCGCCTGGCGTGGATGTTCACCGGCCTATCGGACTGCACCCGGCTCGAGACCGGCCCCGACTCCAACCTGGACGAGCAGTAGCTGCACGACATGCTGTCCCGGGTCTGCCCCAACGACATTTCCCTCGAGGAGCTAGCTCTTCCGACGGCCTGCCGCCCCTTGTGCTCAGACTCCGAGCTGAAGAGGCAGCTGCTGAAGACGATGCTGACACTCGACGAGTCCGGGCTGGCACAGCGCCAGATCGAGGACCCGTTCCGGGGGGTCAACATCGTCGATGATGCTGACGGAGGTGGGGCTCCATCAAGCGACGAAGATCCTTCAAGCGACGACGCCTCAAGTGGGCCCCAGCACCGTCAATGGGGAGGCGACGACGCCTCTGTTGACAAGGTCAAAGGGAAAGCAACGGTTCCGGTGTCGGACCCGACCCCCAATAAGCGTGCCCAGTCGCTGCTGCTGGACCCCTCCGCTCCTCGTCAGGACACTGGAGCCCTGCCGCATTCGTCGTCTGGGGGCGCCGATGGCGCCACTTTGCCGCTCGAGTCCTCGACGCGCAAGAGGGGGAGGCTCCTCAACACTGACGGGATCGCAACGTTCCCTCGTCGTTCGGAGGAGCGCCAGACTTCGGGGGTGCCGCCGACTCCTCCACCTCAGGGGCCCCCAGCACACTCAGCGGCCCCCGCCGTGGGTTCGGGGGGTCCGAACCCCCCAACCCTTTTGGGAAGCTGTGGAACTTCAATATACCCCGATAAGCATGCATAGATTTTATCTTGGGTGCTCTTTGCTGTGTGCTTACCCTGCCATTTCCTTATGACCCGGGTTTGCTTGATTTAAGCACCACTACAGCTACTCCTTCTCCGCCCGCGGGCCCTTCTGCTGGGGGGTATACCGCTCCAGCCGGCTCGCGGGGCTCTTCTGCAGCCTTGGGCCCCGCTCCGATGCACCGGGCTGCTGCCGCCGGGGTGCCATGGGCCTCCGTGCCCGAGACCCCCACAGCGGCTGCTGAAGCCCAGCCGCACGCGCTGGCGACTGTTGCCGCGCCCGCCAACGACTCCGCATCCACCGGCTACTCCGTGCCGGCCGATGCCGCCGCGCCGTGTGACACCGCTACGTCGGCTGGCGCTACTGCCCCGGGTGCCGCCGCCGGGGAGGGGGCCCTTGGGGGCGACGCGCCTGCTTCTGGTGGTGGTCCCTCCCTGCCTTCTCCGATTGGGGGAGCTCTGGTCCCCGTCTCCCCAGTGGTCCTCCAAATGGAGGATGATATCAAAGAAGTGGGGAGGCAGGGACCCGCTGCTGTGGTGGAGCCCCTCCCCCTGTCTGAGGCCATGGCCGTGGCCTACTCCGGCTTCTGACAGGCTCAGGCGGCCCTCGCCCGGGAGAAAGGGCGGCTTGAAGATGAGGATGACTGGCTCCGGGAATCGGCGAGGACCCTGGAGGCCCGGACCCGTCTGGCGGAGAGCCGAGCGGCTCAGCGGGAGGCGGTTGTTCGGGAGGAGATGAAGATCCTTGAGCAAGAGTGCGAGCTCATCGCTCAACTGGACGTCGTCACCCAGAAGCTGAAGGCGGACGCCACGGCTATCCACGCTGAGGCCAGCTCTCGCCTCTAGTCCTGCGAGGAGCTCCAGCAGGTGCTATCTCGCCTGGAAGCTGCTCTTGCCGAACGGGAGCAAGAGTTGGCGGCGAAGCAGGCTGAGGTGGAGGCGACCTCCCGCTGGCTTGTCCTCCAGCAGGAAGGGGCAAACGTCCGCACCGCCGAGCTAGACCGCCGGGACGCTGCCCTGGCTGAGGCGGAGCAAGCCCAGCTCGTCGAGCGCCAGGATCTCCTGGACCGCGAGCTCAACATCACCCTCAAGGAGGGTGACTTGGACCGCTGCGAGAAGGGGGTCGGCGAGCGCAAGAGGGCCCTGGCGGCCAAGGAGAAGCGGTTCCTGGACGGCGGCCCCCGGGCGTTGGCGGCGGCCCCCGGGCGTTGGCGGCGGCCCAGCAGGAGGTGCAGGAGCTCCGGGCGTCGTGCTCTGCTGAGGCCCGGAAGGTCTGGGAGTTCATTGGTGGCGCCGACTCGGCTGTGGTGCCGCTCGGCTTCATCCCGGTGCGCGTGGGGGAACCAGCGCAGGAGGTGAGCCAGGTGTTCCCGGCACTTGACTCCACCAGCCTGAGGATGCATTCGCTGGGGGCCATCATCGACAGTCAGCTGGAGGCAGAAGGGAGGATGCTGGTGAAGGAGGTGGCGACGCACATCCTGGCCTGCTACCGGAGCTGGTACCCCGACGTCCCTCTACAGACGGTCCTCGAGGGGCCCATCCTCGAGAGGGAAGAGGTCGCCAAGTCTGAAGTCTCGGATGCGGTGGCGCTCATCACCTCAAGGTTCCAGCAGAGCGGCTGAGGGCTCCCCATGCGCTGTTTATGTTTTGTGTTTCTTTCAGCTTTTGTCTGTGGTTGCTTGTTGTTCCTTAGCTTCTAGGACCTGCCGCCCCCCGGAGTGTGGCCCCCTGACAGGTGTGGCCAGTTGTTATGGGCACACCTGTCAGATACCAAGAAGTTAGGGCGGACGGTTACAGGGGAGCTTAGGATGCGTAGGTAGAATTGCTGTAGCTGAGTATGGAGGGACGTCAACGGCGGGCCCCCTGGGGGTGCCGCCGGAGCTTCGGTCTGGCGGTGCCCACCATCTTCTGTGAAACGTCGATAGCGGGCCCCCTGGGGGTGCCACCAGAGCTTTGGTCCGGCGGTGCCCACCATCTTTGGTGAAACGTCGATGGCGGGCCCCCTGGGGGTGCCACCAGAGCCTTGGTCCGGCGGTGCCCACCATCTTTGGTAAAACGTCGACGGCGGGCCCCCTGGGGGTGCTACCGCAGCCTCGGTCCGGCGGTGCCCACCATCTTTGGTGAAACGTCAACGGCGGGCCCCCTGGGGGTGCCACCGGAGCCTTGGTCTGGCGGTGCCCACCATCTTTGATGAAACGTCGACGGCGGGCCCCCTGGGGGTGCCACCGGAGCCTTGGTCCGGCGGTGCCCGCTATCTTTGCGGGTACTCTGACGGTTGTCGCCGGGATAACTCCTTGAAGACCTGCGTATAGATCAAAAAACAGAAGAAGTAATTCTGTCCGCTGGTCAGTGCTTCCCTGCTCCTTTTTAGTGTCGCTTGACTTATGATCTTGGGCTGACTCATGGGGCTTGGGTAATTCAGTGCATCTGCACCTAGGGCTCGCTATCACAACTACTTAAGGGTGGTCCATCTAGCCCCCAGTACTCAGCTGCAGCGCTGGGGAGGAAAGGCGCACAGGATTAGGGTGCAGGACCAGACTAAGCAGGTTGTGCCCCTGGACCTCTCGCTCGGCGTAAGCTTTTCCCAGGGGAGACCATCTGGAGACACAGACCCCCGAGTATGGGAACATCCGAGGCCCCAGACACATTGCAGGTACCTCAAGCGACCCCACCTGCAACCAGACTGTAAAACCCTGAATTTTTGCATCATGCATTGCATACATGATCATGCATTAAACATTAGTAGGATAAAAGAAAGATAATAAAAGATAAAACATACATTTATGGTGTAGCAAAAAGAAGAAAGAGAAAATAATAATTATAGCCTAAAACATGTATTAGGGAATGAATAAAAAAATACACATATAATAATATACATTGATATTTGATTATGTAAATAAATAAATAAAAGAAAAAAAAGAAAAAAAAAAGAGGAGCAGCCCGGCCGGCCACTCCCGAGCGCGTAGCGCGCCAACCCCGCCGTACTGGCCTCCCGCGCCTGCCCCGCCCGCACCGCCGTCTGGCCCCACCACGCAGCCGACCAGCGCGCGTGCCCGAGCGCGCAGCGCGCACCCCGCCACCGTTGACCCGCGCCGCGACCCGCGCGCCTTGGCGCCCCGCCCGCTGGGCCCCGCTCCCGCGCTGAACCGCCCCAGTCGCCCGACCCCGACCGAGCGCCTCCCGCGCGCGTGCCTAGCGCGATGCCGCTCGCCCGCACGCTCCAGAGACCGAGCCGGTCTCTGGATCGACGTACGCGCCTATATAAACGCCGGGAGTCTTCGTGTTTTTCCCGATCCCAGGAAAACCCTAGCCGCCAGAACAGAAAAAAGGACCAGAGGCTGCACTGCAGGGAAGAAAAAGAGGGAAAAAGGGAAGAGAAGAGGAGGGTGCCGTCGTCCGCCGGAGATCGTCGTCGCCATCGCGTTGCCGTCGTCGTGTCTCCGGAGGACCTTGCGCATCTACTTCGTCCACGCGTCACCTTCGTCCCGCGATCTTCGAAGCCGTCGCATCTACGGTAGGGTTCGTTTTTCCGATGCAAATTTTAGCGACGTATTAGATCTAATAGACGTAAATTGATTTTAGTTGCATCGTCTTTTTATTTTCAGCAGCATTAATCCACTCTAAAACCCCCGTAAACTCATATGAACATGTATGAACTAGTTACATCTAATTAATTAACAACCATAGTTAATTAATAATTGAACCTTGCATGCATGCATATCATCGCATGTTGATTAATGTGTGTGCATCATATTGATTTGTATGTATATTCTTGTATGTGTTATCACGAGTAGAGGGAAGTGCTCAAGAGGTCGTGTACGAGGATTTCGAGAACCAAGACTTCGAAGCACTTGAGCAACCCTATCCGCCGGAGCAAGACAAGTGTCCTTGAAGCATATTGATCCTGTTTTTAAAATATATGTTTTGTTTGCAAAATTGCATGCTTGTGTCAATTTGATGGGAATCCTATGGTAGGAAGTTTACTAGATTTGTTTGACCACCCTTGTCACCTGGAATATATGGTAGAGAGTCAGGAAGGGCTTTTTACCTTTTCGCTTCGCTTAATTAATTGGGGTGGAAAACAACACTACACATTTAATTATGCATCAATGATATTCTGGTTAATGTGAACTGGTCAATACGATGGGTGATCTAAGCAAGCCTGGTATGTGGATGGGTTGGATGTCATGGTGGTTTTGCTTGCTTTAGATCTAAGGACCGGTTCATGCGAGAATAAGCCAGGACTACAGTGCCACCACGAGGCCAAGTATGGGTGCGGCGTAGCTGATTAATTAGGGCTTTGCTAGTGCTGTTTGGACCATTGTGGATGCTCGGGGAAGGGGTAGTCAGATTGGGTTTGTTGATGATTGGCGGGACTACCCTGGGATCCGAATGGCTCAAGAGGGGGCCCTTGGTTGAAGATGTGCTCAGTTGGAGGCATCACCACTGGTGAAACCTCAGTGGAGTCTGAATAGACTAGTAATCCCTTTGTAAAGGCTATTTTGTGATCTCTTGGCCACACACCAACAGAAGTGTGTAATATGACTGACGGGTCATGGGCATAAGTGAGATTCTTAGTCGTCGAAAGGTGATGAAATCACGAACACGTGGGTAAAGTGGTACAAACTCTGCAGAGTACTAAAACTATCATGATAGCCGTGCTCCCGGTTATGAGCACCTGGACAACTTCCATGATTAGAGGGAAATTGGGATTTGGGATGGTTATGGTTTGATAATGGTTATGGTTTGGTGATGGTTATGGTTGATATTATGATTATGGTTATGGTTATGGGATGGAATTATGGTTTATGACATTGATTATGGTTATTGGTAATGGTGATTTATGGACTGGTATTATTATGGTTACATGGTTTATGATGGGTTTACTTCACATAAATATGATACATTGCTTTTCAAATGGTTTACTGTACTTTTCAGCACTTTGCCATTATTATTGTCGTCATTTGAATCAGCCACATGTCATACTTTCCACACTTGCTGAGTACGACATGTACTCACTCTTGCAATCCCCCCCCCCCCCCCCCACAACAGTTGCAAGTCAGGATTGGGAGTTTAATGGTGATAATGCGGTGTTCTAGGCCGTGTCTACCGTCAACTTTGCATGTGGTGTTGCATGGAGCTGCGCTATCCCTTTTGCTTAGTTTGCTTAGTTGCTTAATAGGTTTATTTCCGCTGCATTAGTTGAACTTGTCATTAATATTCATTAGAGCTTGTATTCGAGGATATAATGAATTATGTAATAAGAGTACTTATTTAATAACTTGAGCTGTGGTAATTATCTGTTTATCATTTGTGAATCACTCGTGTATGTGTGTTGAACATCCTGGGCACACATATGCGTTAGCTTGGTTCATTTTCGGAACCGGGCATCACACAGACAACAAGGCTCCCACTATTGCTAGAGCAGGGAAAAACGATAACGCCCATGATAGATCACGAGCTACAGCGAACGCACAGCAATATCATAAAAAATTAAAGATAATTTTTTGAATGAGAAACCATATACAGGACAGGACAACATTCTTTTCATTGCGTTCTCCCACAAGATGGGATAGGTTTTACAAGGGGAACGACCCGGCTCGGGCGACAAAGGAAGTCGAGTGCACCTACTTAGGGTTCTGGACCAGGCTAAGCGAAATGTGCACTCAGAGCCTCGTCCCTGTAGCCTTAGTTACCCTAAGTACCGTTCCTAGGCACCATTTACCTTTTACAATGAAAGAGAACTGTCCTGATGCTGGTCTAGGGGTAGAACATACGGAGGTGCTCGATGTTCCAGGGGTTGGGCAGTCGCTCTCCATCCTCCGTAGCTAGGCGGATGCACCCAGGGCGGCATACCTCCGTAAACCAGAAGGGGCCCTCCCATCTGGGGGAGAGTTTGTTAGCCCCTTCCCGGGAGAGTATGCGATGCAACACCAGGTCGCCTACCTTTAGCTCCCTACTCCGCATGGTCCTCTGGTGGTAGCGCTAGAGCGTCTGCCTGTACCGCGCATTTCAGAGAGCCGCTCTCACTCGTCCCTCGTCGAAGAGGTCCACATCTTCACGTCGAAGCTGGTCCTGCGCGGCTTCGTCGTACACCCGGACATGGGAGGAGCCCCGGTAATTTTTGGGGCGGACGGCCTCTGCCCCATACACCAGGAAGAAAGGTGTTTCCCCCGTGGCCCGACAGGTTGATGCCTGGCTAGCCCACAGTGCAAACGGAAGCTCATCTACCTAGTTTGCACCATGCTTCTCAAGGTGTGAGAATGTGCGAGTCTTGAGGACCTTGAGGATCTCTGCATTGGCCCTCTCGACCTGTCCATTGCTCTCTGGATGAGCGACAGATGCATAAAAGACTTGTATCCCAAGGTCCTTGCAGTATTCCTGGAACGTTGCACTTGTGAAGTGGGTCCTGTTATCAGTGATGATTCTGTTCGGGACCCCGAACCGGCAGACGATCGACTTGATGAACTTGACTACTGACTGCTTGTTGATGGTGACAACTGGGGCGGCTTCTGGCCACTTGGTGAACTTGTCTACGGCGACGTAGAGGTGCCGGAATCCTCCAACGGCTCTGGGAAAGGGTCCCAGGATGTCCAACCCCCATACAGCGAATGGCCATGAGGGAGGGATCATCAGCAGCGCCTGAGCTGGTGTGTGGATCTGCTTGGCATGGAACTGGCATACCTTGCATCTCCTGACCATCTCGACGGCATCCTGGAGTGCTGTCGACCAGTAAAATCCGTGCCATGTTCTTTGGGAAGGATGTTGTCTTTCAAGTAGTCCCAAACCTCCGAGATCCATGCATCGGGACTTACTTGAGCCTCTGGATCTTGGGCGCCCGGTAGCTCGGAGCTCCCGGTGGCGCATACGATCCTTGGCGGGCTCCATGGTAGCAGGGCCGCTGGGACTGCCAGCTTCGAGGTGCTGGGCTCGCCCCCTTCACCTGGTTCGGCTGCTCGGGCAGTTGGTCGCGGTAACGTCCTTACAAAGACTCCTTCAGGCACTGGGGCCCCTGTGGAGGCCTTCGTTGACAGGTCGTCTGCGATTGAGTTGTCAGCTCAGGGTACATGGCACATGTCCAAGACTTCAAAGTCCTTATCCAGCTTCTGGACATGCAGCAAGTATGCTGCTAGCTGAGGGTCATAGCAGCTACACTCCCCTTTGGCTTGATTGATGATCAGCTGGGAATCACCTTTAGCCAGAAGCTGACGAACATTGAGGGTCAGGGCAGTCTTTAGCCCAAAGATTAGGGCTTCGTTCTCTGCCATGTTGTTAGTCACCTTGAAGTCGAGGCACACCATGTACTTGAACTTCTCCCCAGTCGGGGTGAGCAGCAGGACCCCGGCCCCAGCCCCCTGCTTCCGCGAGGAGCCGTCGAAGTAGAGTGTCCAGGGGGTTTCAGTGAAAACTGGGGCCTTGGTCATCGTCTCTCCGTTGTCCGGGCCCCCTGGGTTGCTTGGCGATGGAGTCCATTCTGCCAAGAAGTCTGCCAGTGCTTGGCTCTTGACTGCATGTCGAGGTAAGAACCCTAGATCGAATTTCGCCAGCTCTGTTGCCCACTTGGTGACATTGCTAGTCGAGTTGGGGCTGTGGAGTACGGTCTTTAGTGGAAAGGAGGTGACCACTAAAACCCGATGGGCCTGGAAGTAATGCTGGAGCTTCCTCGATGCTATGAGCACTGCATACAACAGTTTGTGTACCTCCAGATACCTTGTTTTTGCTTCATGGAGGACCTCACTGATGTAGTAGACAGGCCGTTGGGAGGTCCGAACCCTCCCTGGGGGGTCCTGAGCTCTTTGCGATGTGTCTGCATCCTAGGGAATGTGGCCCCCAGGACCTGGTCGGACCTCTGGGGGCTGGGACCCGGAGGGCTCTTGGTCACTGAAGCGCACAACAAAGGGGTCCTCTGCTGGTTGCGGGCCCTGAGGCTCAGCCTCCCCCCCGGGGGGCTCCCTCGGGTGCTTGCTGCGGTAGTAGCTCTGGCCGCTCTGCAACCAAGACCATGCTGACCACCTCCATTGTTGCGGTGATGTAGAGCAGGAGTGGTTCGCCGGGTTCCGGCGCCACCATGATGGGTAGCGTCGTCAGGTGCTTATTGAGTTACTGGAACGCCGCTTCTGCTTCCTCGGTCCACACAAAGGGACCCGACTTCCAGAGAATCTTGAAGAAGGGGAGCGCTCGCTCAGCCAGTCTTGAGATGAACCGGCTGAGGGCCGCCAAACACCCTGCAAGCTTCTGCACATCCTTGATGCGGGCCGGTGGCCGCATCAGTTCTATTGCCTTGATCTTCTCTGGGTTAGCTTCAATTCCTCGGTGTGAGACCAAGAAACCAAGGAGCTTCCCTGCGGAAACCCCAAAGACGCACTTGTCGGGGTTCAGCATCATGCGCGTCGTGCGCAGCTTGCTGAAGACCTGGGCTAGGATGTCTAATAAGGATGTGCGGGCTCTAATTTTTACCATGATGTCATCGACATACACCTCTACCAGGTCTCTAATGAGGTCCCCAAATGTCTTATGCATTGCACGTACAAAGGTGGGGAGAGCATTCTTGAGTCCATAAGGCATGGAGACATAACAATACATGCCATCTACTGTTATGAAAGCAGTGTGCTCTTCATCCTCCCTAGACATTGGTATTTGGTGGAAACCAGAATATGCATCTAGGAAACACAGAAGGTCACAGCCTGATGTTGAGTCTACTATTTGATCTATCCTAGGAAGAGGGAATGGATCCTTTGGGCATTCCTTGTTGAGGTTGGTGTAGTCGATGCACATTCGGAGTTTCCCGCCAGCTTTGGGAACGACAACAGGGTTGGCCAGCCACCATGGGTGGTGGACCCCCCGGATGAAACCAACATCGAGCATCTTCTTGATTTCTTCACGGATGAAGTTCTGTCGCTCGATAGACTGTTTCCTGGGCTTCTATTGCACCGGTCGGGCGTCAGGGTAGATCTTCATATGGTGCTCAATCACCTCCCTAGGGATCCCGGGCATTTTTGATGGTTGACATGCAAACACATCGACATTGTCCTGGAGGAAGGCAACGAGCGCGAGTTCCTATTTGTTGTCCAGGTTCCCCGCGATACGGGTTGTCTGGGCAGCCTCGGAACCAATCCTGACGACCTTTACTAGGACATCGTCGTCGACTCGTTGCACACGGGGTGCAAAAGTGGAGGCCCGCTGTGTCGGGCCCTGTTCTGGTCGACTCTCCTTCGCGCCCCCTGAAGCTGGAGCCCTCCCTGCTGCGAGTGCCTCGAGCTGCTCCAAGGCGGATACTACAGCTGAGCGGTCCCCTCTGATCCTGAGGACGCCGGAAGGCGTCAGCATCTTCTGGACGAGGTAGTCGTAGTGGGCTACGGCCATGAACCTGTAGAGCGCCAGCCTCCCGATGATTGCGTTGAAGTGGAGGTCGATGTCCGCCACATCGAACAAAACACTCTCCGTACGGTAATTCTCCGGGGTCCCAAAGGTCACCAGGAGGTGAATGTTACCATACGGGAGGATCTGCCCCGGTCCGACACCTGAGAGCGGGCTCAAAGGTGTGAGCCGGGACATCGGCAGCTGCAGCTTACGGAGGGCCACTGTGGAGATGAGGTTGAGGCCTGCCCCACCATCAATCAGCACGTGAAAGACCTTCACGTTGGCGATGGTCGGGGACACTAGCAGCGGGAGTACGCCTGCTCCCGCCATGTTCTTCGGGTAGTCAGAGGCGTCGAAGCTGATCGCCGTGCTCATCCACTTGTGGTGGGGATCCGGACTTGGGGCGGGGGCCACTGCAGCCACTGCCCGTTGTAGAGTCTTCACCGCGTTTCGAGACATGGGGTATGTGGCTTCCTCGTAGATGACATGGAGGGTTTTGTGGTGCTCCTTATCACTGCTGGAGTCGGAGTCGCCACCCTCAAAGACGGCCTTCACCGCCCTTTGGGGTTCCTGGAACCCCATCTCGCTGTCATCCTCCTTCTCAGTATCGACCTTCTGCTTGCCCTCCCTCTAGCGGGGAGGTGCGCCCTCCTGGCGCTGTTGTCTCTGTTTCTGCTCACAGAAATGTTCCGCAAACCTCTTCACTTCCCGGCACTCGCTAGCGCTATGGCTATTTGTGCGGTGCACCGGACACTTGAAGTCAGGCTCCTCGCATTCTGGTGACTGTCGAGGGCGCTTGTCTCGGCGCGGCGGCCGGGCTCCGCCGGGAGCCGCGGCTGCCACTGCATGGGCTCTGGGCTTTGTCTTGTTCCTGCCATTGCCCTTCTTCTTCTTCTTGACGCTGCTCCTTGCAGAGGCTCCTTCCTCAGTCGACGTGACCTCTCTTGCCTCCGAGGAAGGTTGGGAGTGCCAGTTGCGTCCCTCAGCTGCCCTAGCACATCTGTCTGCCAGGACGAACAGCTCGGAGACATCACGCACTTCATACATGGCTAGCTTCTCGAGCATTTTCTTGTCCCTCACACCCTGCCTGAACGCAACAATAACTGATGCGCTAGCTATATGAGGGATTGTGTTCCGTACCTGAGAGAACCGCTGGATGAATGATCGCAGCGACTCTCTAGCACGATGTTTTACGGCGTGGAGGTAAAGCTCTGTGCCAGGGCACTTGTAGGAACTACCGAAGTTTGCCATGAACTGTCGGCACAGTTCATTCCAGGAGGTTATGGACCCCTGGGGCAGGTTCATGAGCCATGACCGGGCTGGGCCGGTCAGGACGACGGGGAAGTAGTTGGCCATGACGGCCTCATCGCCTCCTGCAGCTAGTATCGCGGTGGAGTAGATCTGCAGGAACTCACTCGGGTTGACACTCCCGTCGTACTTCTCCGGCATGTGTGGCCAGAACTTTCGTGGCCAGACCACGAAATGGAGGTGAGGTGCCAGAGCCACACACCCTTGGGTGGGGCTGGCTGGCGCCGGTCGTGGCGCTACATACCCCTGGTGTATAGGCAGGCCTGCGTACACCTGAGGCTGGGGTGGTGCAGCATACGCCTATGGGGGTGGAGGCGCGATGTACGCCTGGTATGGAGGTGGCGTAACATACGCCATATTCGGCGGTGGCACGGCGTGAGCCTGGGGAAAAGGGCACGGTGCACTGTAGTTTGCCTCAAGGTTGTGCTGCCGCTCCCTCTGTCGCTCGATGGTAACTCGGCAGTCTTCTCCCGACCCGCGGCGCTGCAGCGCGGTTCTCAGGTCTGTTGCCGAGATCCTGGTCGATCGCGAGTCTGCCATCCATCGTTCGATGGTTGGAGTCCGCGACAACAACACATGCATCGGTTGGGCATGTGTTTCCCTTGGTGTAGGTGCGTTGAGCGCAGGGGTGACGAGGTGGTCGACGTCGTTGATCCACTGCCGAGCTGCTCCCCGAGGAGCATCTCCAGCAGGTGGATTGTGGAGTAGCGCGCGCGCTGCTGCGAGCGCACTCTCCGGGCTTGCTGCCGACAGCGCTATAGATGTCGTCACGGCTGGAGTATGCCATGGTGTGGCGTGCCGACCTACAGCCGGCGAGGTGACAGCAGGGCGACGTGAAGGTCCCAGCCTCGCTGCTCTACAGCGGGATCCAGCTCTAGAGCGAGATGATGCCTGGTCCTCAGATACTGCTTGTCGCCGAGACTGCAGCCTGGATGTACCGGCGTCGGAATGGCCGTTCACCATTGCTGCTGGTGGAAATCTTCACAGGGAAAAGCCCCCTACCTGGCGCGCCAAATGTCAAAGGTCTTAAACGACACTTCCCCGAACCTGCTTAGAGAGCAGCCCACAGAGGTTCTTTGGATTCACGAGGGCTAGTCCCAGGAGATTGAGCGCAGCGAGATGGTGAACACAGAGGGTTTACGTGGTTCGGGCCGCCAGAGCGTAACACCCTACGTCCATGGGAGTGTTTGTGTATTGTCTTGCTTAAGCGTGTGTGGGTTTCAATCGGTCTAATGCCGTCCCCCGTGAAGGTCGTTTGTAGAGTCCTTTTATAGTCCAAGGACTCTGCAGTCACAAGGTGGGCCCCAGGCCCCGACAGGTGGTCCCAGGGAGAGCCAAATCCTATACAAGATCTAAGATTAAATGCTATCTACTTCCCCTTGTCAGGAGCATCAATGCGCCGTCCCGTCGCGTCGTGCGCCAGGGCTACACATAGTTGGTGATGATGGCGGTGCACGTCCCGCCTGTCTTGTCCTTGCGGCCCATTCGTCTGTCTTGCGGCGTGGGTCTGTACCGGCTACTTGGACAAGACAGGACACTGGAGCCTTGACTTACGCATGCGCGACTCCGCTTCGCCTGGGGAAGGCGCGCGTACTTTAATGCCTGTTCGAGCAGCGCACACCTTCTTTACTGCGGCGTCCTACCGCACTGAGTTGGCCGTCCACCACGTGGTTGCACCAGAGCCTGCCTCTGTGGGGAGTCGAGCACTCGATGGTACAGGCCACGTGGCGCATCCGGAGCCCACCCCTGTGGAGAGGTGGAGGCTCAGCCCTGCGGGCCACGTGGTAGTTCCGGTGCCTTTCCCTGCGAGGAAGCGGGCTTGGCCCCGAGGTTCCGATTTGCCACGTGGCAGCCCCGGAGCCCGCCTCAGCGGGGAGGTGAGGGTCCAGTTCTGCCGGCCACGCGGTAGCCCGAGAGCCTGCCCCGGCGGAGAGGTAGGATCTGGTCCTTCCCTCCACGATGTGGCAGCCTCTGATTCAGCCTCTTAAGTAGAGGTCGAGTCCTTAGTCGTTTTCTCCTTGTGCGCGGGGGTACCCGGTCTGCGGGGTACCGACAAACGGTATTTCACTTTCGTCTACACATGTATGAGATTAACTGATCCTGGCATACACGTGGAAAGCATCTGGTTGTCTTCTTAATACCAGGTGTGACAAAGTGGTATCAAAGCCATGTTGCCCATAGGACGCGAGCCTAGATAGAAATGGACACATTAAGGACTTTCCTATTTTCATAAAAAGACTTTCACAAAATTTCTTTGTATATCCTACCTTGTCTTGTTGTCTAACCCCATTTGTCTTCACTAATTTGTTTTTATAACACTCTTCTCATCATGTGCAGATGGCCAACACTCACCTGACCACCACATGGATTCAACTTGTCTCATGTATTCCAACCCATGTTCCAAGATCCCCTCAGCAAGATCCAAAAAACTTGATGACATACTATTCCACTGGAGATGTCACTGAAGGAATGAATCATCGTATTAGGGCGATGCTACTTGCTGCTGGATACGACGCCCACAAGCTCTACATTTGCTATCATACTACTGAGGTTCATCATGTCAACCGTGAAGAATGGATGAGTGAGCTCTTGATCTACTACAACGGTCAGCTACTCAAGAATCACTTGGCCCCAGCTTGGAGAGTCACTCGAGCGGATGCGTAGAAGGATGCAACATGGGTGGCTATCACTAGCCAATGCTACACCAACCGCCAGAGACTCCAAGACACCACCCACACCTACACGCCTCAACGTCCAATCGGCATCAATAACTTCACTTGTGCACCACTACAGCCACAGTTCACGAATTGGCAAATGGAAAGAAGCATCAATGATGGAGTTCATCTCAGCAACCACCTCGAGCGCTGCCAGCGGGAACTTCAAGTCATGTGTGATCTCATGAAGTATCAGTAGGCTATCATCCAAGAGTACCAAAGGATCATTGATGAGCACCTTTGAGGGATATACCTCAGGCATTGAGACTTGGATGTACGAATAGGATCTAAAGAAGAGAGTTAACTCACCCTACACAACACAACATAGGAATAGCTACTTTACCCAATAATGTAATAAGACGAGTAGAGACGTGTTATGATCCTGGATCCTACGAGCGTGCAATCACTGTAATTATGCAATCCTGCAATCTGTTAACTTCGGCCCTGGGATCGTGATCGTACGGCAGCTGCAAACTTTGCACATAAGTCCTCCCACCTGGGGCAGTAAATATGCAAATACGAGCCCAGCATCCATAACCGATGGTGGCTAGAAGTCCATCGCCCGACGCCCGAGTCTGGACTTCCTTCAACATCTCCCTCGGGGGATCGCACTTGCCGGATCGCAATCGTGGACATCACCTTCGGTCGCCGTCCAGCTCGGCCGCCGGTGCACTCGTCCGACGCTGCCAGATCAGAGCCGAGTTCCTTCGCCCAACGTCAGACCGCCCTCTCGTGCGACGCCGCAGACGTTGCCTTCGCCCAACGTCGCCCACACAAGAGCGACGATGCTGTAATCGACGAAACAACTCGTTCTGCAGCCCAGCCATGCTGGGATCGTGTGTGATCCCAACCTGCATGTACATGCTGGGATGGTGTGCAAATCAATTCCTGTGAACTCATTTTTTAGTCAAACTCACAATCTTCGGCTGAGGAAAAGGTAGTACTGCATTCTTGTTTTGAAATCTCCGATATTATTTGTGTCCATGTTGGAGTTCTGGATACAACTTGGAGTCGATCGATGCAAGCAAATGCAACACAACTTGGAGTCCAGCTTCCTGTTGCGGTCTGAAGCGGCAAAATGTCGAACACGTTACGTGCGCGACTTCACCACATCATAAACTCTAACAGCATATACCGCTGCTCGCATGCTCCGAACATCGAGGTGAATCGACGACGACGGCACTCCTGTGAACCTGTCGAATCGACGAATCGTTGGAAATAGCGTCGAACTTGCGCGCCTGACAGTGTAGAGCTCGCGCCCGACGAATCGACGAACTGCAAGGGCGAGTGCAGCGACCTCCGCGCATGGAGCAGGGCATCGTGGCTATCGTCGGTGGTTGTACAGGTCGCTGTGGTGCCCTTCGTCCAGCGAGCGAGATGCCATCGGCGGCCACGTTGGGGAAGAACGTGCTAAAGGTCAGCTAACGTACGTACATGGCTCGGCTCGGATCAACTCCTCTCGTGGGCTTGTATTTGCATATTTACTGCTTCAGGTGGGAGGACTTATGTGCCAAATTTGCAGTTGTCGTACGATCAGGATCCCATGACTAAAATTAACAGATTGCGGGATTGCATAATTACCGTGATTGCACGGTAGTAGGAGCCTATGATACTAAGTTGTGTTGTTTTGATTTGTGACTGTTTGCTTGTTTGTTCTTGCGATGTGTGTTGTGTAATGCTTTGGAACCTTGTACACAACCTCATCTTTTTATTAAATAAAATAATATTTTCATAAACTTATTCTCCTTGATGCATATAGTGGGAATCGTATATAACAATAGTTATTTTCTTACCTTATTATTCTGAAACAACACCCCAACATCAGATGGCAGGTAGAGGAAGAGGATGTGGTCGTGGGGTACCCCTTAACAATGATGAGGATGATGGGATTCCGATACCACAGTGGAACGGAAGAGGTGCCCGTGGACCACCAGCAACGAATCAAATGCAACAAATGATGGCGATGCAAATGCAATTGATGCAGAATTTGACACGGATTGTGGACAACATGCAACAAGCACATCCACCTCCACCGTCGCCGCCTCCTCATCAGCAGCCAAGATCTTGTCTAAGGGGCTTCATGAACACTCAACCTTGCAGCTCATCAACTCTCTAGAGATCTTTTCAAATGCTATAGAGCCTATGGATGCTGACGACTGGTTAAAGACAATTGAAAATAAGCTCGGAATAGTTCAATGTGAAGGAAGAGAAAGAGTATTTCTTGCATCTCATCAACTCTCAGGACCTGCAGCTGACTGGCGGCTGCACATGAAAACCCAGAGAACATAACTTGGCAAGAGTTTGTGCACAACTTTCGGAACCATCATGTGCCCGAAGGCAAAATTCAAGCAAAGAGCCAAGAGTTCCTCGCCTTGAAACAAGGAAATATGGGTGTACGTGAGTATCTAAACAAGTTTACACAGTTATCTCGTTATGCTCCTGGAGATGTAGATACCGATGCAAAGAAGCAGTTTTGTTTCAAGGAAGGGTTGGATAAAGAAATACAGCTAACAATGTCCTCAAGTGACTATGCTGATTTTCAAAAGCTAGTGGACAAACCTTTCAACGTGTAGAGGAAGAAACGGGAATTCGAGGAAGAAAACCCCAAGTGAAAGGTGGTGCATTTGCAATCTTCTGGTAGCAACAATCGTCCTCGATTCGCTACTCATCAAATGGGACAGATGAGTCATCCCACCAACTCTTCTTTTAGGCCACAAATGCCATATACCCCGCAGGGTCAGCAGATGCAACACCAGCGTTCTTCTGGTCCAATAGGGCAGCCACAACATAATCAGCAGTCAGGGAATAAAACTCAAAGTACCAACATGTCTGGACAATGCTATATCTGCGGCGAGAGAGGCCACTACTCCTTCAGTTGCCCAAAGAAGCAGTCGACACATAATCCATCGTATGTCCGGGTCAATAACATGTCCTTGGAAGATGTTCAGGGCACATCTGAAGTAGTGAATGGTATGTCTTGTGATGATTCTCACTCTATTACAGTATTACATGATAGCGAGAAAAGTTTACCCTAATGTAAGTCAAAGCATAAGGGGGGTAGCCTACCAGTTAAAGCTACCTCGAGGCATTACGAGGAGGAAGATGATTCACGTGTGCAAGATGCAACAAAAATACCCTCGAAGGAAGAAGCAACGTGGAGAAGACAAAGAAGAAGGCCCTGTTTTCGATCTCTTTCTATAGGACGTCCGAATCTCAAGGGCGATATTCCTTTTTAGGGGGGTAGAATTGTAACACCTAATTTTTGGAAAGAAAAAAATGTAAAATGAAATTTTCAAGAACTATAAGACAATTTCTTTTGGAATAAAAGTCATATAAAGCAAGTGCATCATATTTTAGTGCATGTGTGAAATTTTTGAAAATTCAAATTCGTTAGAATATTCGTTTTAAAACTCAAATCCTAAAATGGAAGAAAAAAACAGAAAAAAAAGGAAAAAAGAAAACACGCACCTGGGTCTAATCTCCCTTTCGTGGCCCATTTCCCTTCTCTTCTCTGCGTCGGCCCGCGCCCCCTCCCTCTCTCTCCTCCTCGCTGCCAGTCGGGGCCCACAAGTCAGCTCCTTCTCCCACTGAAGTGTTGCGCCGCACACTCGCCCACCTTCAATGCCAGCAGTTTCTACCTCAATCAAGCGCCTAATTGTGCCTAATGACGGTGCCGCGTGTTACTCCACCGAAGCCCTATAAAATACAGTCGATCCCCCTTGGTTTTCCTCGCCCCCGACACTTCAAACACTAGCCGCCGTCAAGCTCGGTATTGGCAACCTCGTTCCCGTCGATTCATCCAATTCCCGTCCTCGAAACCTTGCCTAACGCGTTTTCCGTGTTGTTAGGAGCTCGCCGGGCCTCACCATCGTGGAGGAACGTCGTTGTGTCGCCGACTGCATCGGGCGCCGCCGAGTTTCGCCGTCCCTCACCGTCGCCGACCAGTTTCCGCTCCATTTTGGGTCTTGCTACGCATCTAGGTGAGTTCTCCTTCTTCCACTCTCTTGTTTCCATCATTTTCCGTCAAGTTTGGTAGCGCGTACCGTAAAATAGGGCACGCCGGCCATGGCACCGCCATCCCCGTCGGCTCCGGCCGCCACGAACCGTCGCCCTGGTCACCCCAGGTGATGTGGCTCCATCTCCACCCTCGATTTTATTTCCTACGGCCAAGACTAGATTGTAAAGATACCCCTTCATGTTTTAAATCAGAGCCATATATTTTAAATCCTACAACCCACATTCAAACAGCCATAACCGTAACTCCTGGACTTTATAAAAATAATTTCTAACCTCTGTTTTTGCAGAAATGACCCTAAAACTACCAGAAATTAAATAAAAGTCTCTAATATAAAATATTATAAAAAACAGTTTTGTAAATATTTTTAATTTATATTCAATTCTTTAATGTGGTTAGCTACCACGGGTAACATGGAGGTTTACCTTAGTCCACCTGGCAACAGGGGATGAAACCACGAACTGTGGGTAAAGGATACACACTCTGTAGAGTTCTGTCAAACTGTTTAGACAGTCGTGCTCACGGACACGAGCGGCTTGGGACCAAGTTCATAATTAGCACACATGGTTAAATGGTGAATGGTTTGGGTTTGGATATCATCTAGTTACTTTAGGATTTATGGTTGGGATTTACCTAGATGTAGGTGCTTAACAACATTAAGAGTAGGTTGTAACTGTTATAGTGCTTTTACCACTGTTTGCCTTCCTTGATATGAATCACATGTCATAAATTTCCCACTTGCGAGTACCGTTGGTACTCAAACTTGTTAGTTGCATACCCCCCCCCCCCCAAGTCTACAAAGACGAACAGGTGGAACTTCTATGGAGACCCCGATGAGATGTTCTAGGCTGGCGTATCCCCCGTGCAACGCCAGTGCTTGGAGCCCTTTATGTGTTTTCCGCTGCTTATGTACTTTCCTTTTAGACCTGGAAGGTCATTTATATAATAAAATGATGTACTCGAACATGGCAATAATTAATGGTATTTCACTTTCGTCTATACATGTATGAGATTAACTGATCCTGATATACATTTGGAAATCATCTGATTGTCTTCTTAATATCAGGTGTGACATTTCGCCTCCTGTTTGTATGCCTTACACAGCCTGATTGGAATTCATTGGCACTTGAAAAATAACTGTATATCTGGTTCTCCTCATTGTTCCTTTTTGTTTCTTCTAAAGTCTGGGCACTGTAAGCAGCAGCACCTTTTGTCTTTGTGTCCTGATTGAACTGGAAACTTCGGTTATTGTAGGCGTCATAAGCGTTCTCTTGCTGGTATATTACTTGTCCTGTGTCTGGAACACCTGAGGTTCTACTAGCTGAGTTATTGGAGAGATCAGCATTAGTGTGTTTCTTCTGTTGCGGTGGCTTTGTTGACCAGGAGAACGATCTGGCTCCATTGCTGGGCTATCCAGTTCCTACAGCCATAAACGCCTGATGACAGTTTGGGCAAAGTAGGTTATGGTTCAGATAAATTCTCAAGTACTCGTACTGCATCCGACAGTGCACTACTACAATAAGCGTCATCGCAGGCGGTTTCAAACCTATTATCACACGCGATTTTTAAAACCGCCTGAAACGAAGGGCCTGTGATAATCCTCAATTTCACAGGTGGAGAAGTGAAACCGCATGTGAAGACACATTATCACAGGCGGTTTTTTACTTAGGCTAGCCGCATGTGAAGATATGTTATCACAGGCGAGTCGTGCAACATATATAACTGCCTGTGATAATTGTGTTATCACAGGCGGATCTTGACCTACATCAAGCCGCCTGTGAAGACAGTTTATCGCAGCCGGTTTCTACCATAACATTAACCATCTGTGATAAGTAGGTTATCACAGATGGTTCTTTACCTATATCTAGCCGCCTGTGATAATTGTTTTTCACAGGCAGGTCTAGTTGTTGTAAATAACCGCCTGTGATAAGGTATAACCTATGCAGTACTAGCTGATGTTATTTTTAATTTCTAGGTCAATTCAATATAAACACAGAAAAGAAGTCAACAATATCATCACAGAAATCAACAATATCATCACAGAAGTCAATTTCACTAAAACAATATATATATGTACAAGTTACACATACAATTCATCTCATAGTTTACAAGTTTTCACTAAAAACTGTTTCTATTGGCATAGTCGCAAAGTTCTGGCACATCAGCTATTGCACCATTCTCATCAAAGAACTCTCCTCTTTTGTGCAAAATTTCGCGACGAATGAATTGACAGAGTTCAGCAGCAATCTTCTCGGCTCCTCCATCAAGAATACTTCTACAAACCGACCATTCTTCATTCACATTCTTTGTGTGCTGCAATGAAACACATAACAAGGTTTAGAATGTGTTGGTTTGAACAATCTCAAAGTATAGATCAAAGTGAGAGTATACAGGAATTTATTTGGTATTTTTGGGGTAGTTGTACTATGAGCAATTGAATTTTGAAGTTAGAATCAAAATATGAAAATAATGTTTCTGGTAGTATTGAACAGCAGAGAATATAAGTATTAAACTATGCTAGTTACAATGAAAATAAAACTCAAAAGTAAGAAAATAAGATATCGACATTAAGGGTAACTTACATCCTCACGATTTACTCTATATTCGCTGGCGGTCTAAAGATGCTCGCATACATAATACCCGCATAAGACACTCCCAGCGGGCTGCTTCGGACAAGCATAATACGTTTTAATGTTCAATGCATTCGTATTAGAAGGTCTCTCACCGCCAAGATGTTCCGCGTAAAACCGCCAAGCGCTGTAGTACAAGAAATATCATATAAAACTTTTCAAGACATTCTATGTGTAAATTAAAATTATTGAATAAACATACAATTTCAAAATGGAAAGGAAATCTTTGTAATGATCTGGTGGGTAATCGGCCGAGTCCAAGACTGTTGTCATTCCTTGTGTTGGCTTGATGAAGATCATTATGTAGTGATCACTGCAAACATACAAACACATGTGTTAACAATTACCAATAATTGCTATTTCAATGTCATGTGTCGAACTTACTCGAAGTGGTACGGAGCCTTTACGAGATCCTTGCCGTCTCTGACAAAGTTAAACATCGCATGTCCTATCTAAGCTGCAACTTCTATCCTTCTATCCTTCTTAAGTTTTGCGATTGCTTTTTCAAATTCTTTTTTTTCATGTGCTTGAACTTTGCTGAGTCTCGATCCGCCTTGACGTCGAATAGCGTTTTAGCAATCCGTGTAGGGTCAAGGATACATGTCTTGCGTTTCATCTTTTCATTATCCATGTATTGCATCCTATTGAAGAAGTCCAGAATTGTTATAATCTCATGAAATGTGTATGCGTGTAGTAAGAAAAGCAAATGCAAAATATTAGAGGCACTTACAAGCACCAGACGAGTAGCAGGTTGATTTCGAGCATGCCCCGATGGAGAAGGGGATGCAACTCTTCAAATAAAATGACTCATCTATCTGCTCCAGTGCTCTAGAATGCATCTTTTCAAATACGAAATGTGACGCAAGAAAGATCATATTTTGTGCTGGCAAGGATGTACCACTCATGCATTCTTTTGAGCAGGGCAGGTTGTTTGCTAAGTTGTACGGATGTCATGAACGGCTTCCCATTCTCAAAGTTAGGAGGAACATCCTCAAGCTTGTATATTGGAACTCCTGGTTTAACTAAAGCTGTCCACCGATTATACATGACACCGTCTTCTTCCCACTCCTCGATATCTTCTAATGCTGGCTCATGAGAAGAACGAGATGCACTCGATTTTCTAATATTTTCCTTCATAGTTTCCAAATACTTCGACACTTCTGATGAAGGTTTCTTAATTTCGTATGAGCTAACTTTGATAGGCACTAATGATCGAGGAGTAGTCGTCAGAAGTTGGACACTGGCTTGTTGTTGAACCTGTTGTTCAACTGATTGCTCTTTACTCCCAGCAGCTGGCTCTAGTACTACTTCAAGATGTTGCTCAATTGGTTGCTCTTTACTAGCAACAGCTTGCTCTGGTACTGCTTGAAGCTGTTGTCCAACTTGTTTCTCTTGGATATCTTTACTAGCAAGGTTACTATCATCCTTGCTGAGACATAGGGAGAGTGGATCTTCCTGGACTAGGAGTGTATCTTCATGCACTTTTGCCTTAGAAGATGGGTTTGCAATATTTCGAGATGCGACGGGGCTATAAATTGGCTCATCGTCCAACATGCTATCGCATCAGTGCCACAGGATTAATTGGTTGACAGCCTGTCCCAGAGTCACGATCCCCTCATGTGTGATGTGGTCTATTTCATAATCTTCATAATCATTATCAATGATCTGAAGAACTTGCACCACAACATAATACAACGGAAGTGGATTCCCGTTGAAGTCACGATCAGGTTTTGCCATAGCAGTGCCAACCTGTTTGGTTTTGTTCCCTGCTCTGCCGATCGGGACAAGAAGACGATACGATTTGTCGTTAGCAATATCATCGGCATCGAACTTATGGGTTGACCCTGAGCTTGGCACAGAACCAACACTGCTAGGGTAGGCAATTGGAGATACTAATTGCTCCTTTGGCACCGGAACCATCGCTGTACTCGGTGCCAGTAATTATCCCGATTGTCTAAGTTGTTCCATTATTTCTTGCATATTTTCATTGACCTTTTGAGCAATCATTTCATCAAGTGTTTTCTTAAACTTCTCACATCTTCTATATGTGTCTTTATCTTTAGGGAAACCATTTAGCCAAGACATTTGAGAAGAGACTGCTCGAACCCTTCCGCTGTGTTCAGGGTTTCCTAAGATAGCGGTAAGTTGGTCATTCTCCCTCTTCGACTTGAAGAGACCCTTTTGTTGCTTTTCAACTACTTCTTTCATTTTTTTCCTCTACTTCATTCACAGAGTCGGGCTTTTCAAGTTTGCCCTCACTGGTCAAACCTGACCGAGCAAAGACCCACCGCTGAGTTCTCTCATCGTAGCCTTCTAATGGGTGAGGATTGTCCTTACTGGTAATTTCATCTAATATCTTATTCCATTTCTGGACTTTGGGGGCATATCCGGCAGACCCCAAGCGATGATGGTATTTGTTCTTTTTGGCAAGCTCTGACCAAGTTGCACTTAGAGCTTTAGCATCAGGTGTGATCTTTTGACGAACAAACTCTTGCCACTGCGCTTGTGTGATTTTTCCCATCTTCCTCGGGCTAGGGACCTTATCAGCCTTAACATAAGCATTCATTTCACTCTTCCAGCCACGAAAGTTCTTGCCGCAAGAGACCAATGTTGCTTTCTTTACAGCTTCTTCCGTGCCTTTCGGGAACTTTAATTGTTTCTTTATCCTTTCCCACAACTCATTATTGGTCTCCTCAGGTAATTTTCTCCCATTCTCAGTTGTGATTGGCACGAGCTCCCTAACAAGAAAACCACATGCATTTCGGTACTTGGTAACTGAATCCAGTGGTTCTTGGGGAAGCCCACCTGGACCGACCCTTGTTATGTACATGATGTGGTCCAATGGACCCTTATTGGGACATCGTTGCCCTAGTTTCCGCTTGAGAATGGCTGAGGATTCATCCATTGGAGAACCTTCTGCGGTTTTAGAAGCCGAAGTCACCTCGTTGTCTTTGCGATTAATCTAGGTAGAAAAGAATTATAAGACTTCGTATACTTGACAACCAACATTAACTTGAACTGCTAAAGTTAAGATTCGTGATCCATACCTCGTCGGCAGGATCATATTTCAGGTCGAGATCCTCTGAAGTCTTTTTAATTTTTATATTAGGAAAAGGATCTGATGGACTGTGAAAGGAGCCTGAACTGCTAGATTTAGTAAACTCCATATTGTCTTCTTTATTGTTACTACCAGCACCAGTCTTCTTAGGGCTTTCCATCTAGAACTAGTAAGACAAAAAATATAATGAATGACATATTAACTCTACATGAAGTGTTGCATGAAGAAAAAGATAGAAGCATTCTAGGATTTGATAAGGCATTCTAGGGTTTAAGGCGACTGACCAAAAGGTTCCTATACATTGCGAGGGTGACAAGCATGTTAAAGTTGCTCACCAGCAATGGTAATTTTATCTTCTTATTCTAAATAGGCAGTTACTTGTATATGTTTTCTGAGCACAAGCGATGTTCAACAGCCGTATGCGAGCACATTGCTTTGTTTGGCAAAAGGATAGCGACACCGAACTCGAAGGATCACAACCCTGTGAGATGAAGTGTGGGGCGGCTACACTCTATTTTCAGTACAGATGCTATTATCCACTCATGTTACCACCAAGTTCCAAGATTTTTAACTGAAATTTGGCAGAGCTTCCTTTGTATGTTGTTGATTTTGTCCACAATTTTCAAATAGAGAACGTTCATATTTGCAGAAACAATATATTGCAAACTTGTTACACATATCCTCAGGATTCCATAAATGTAAATTATGAAGTCTTTTGATGATCCTACTAGAAATTACAATCCAAACAGCAACTGAATACATAACTGTCTAGATTCTGAACTGTTACGACACCTTCAATGGTACTTCGATTTAGACCTGGTTATTGTGTGTTTTAGCCTTAGAGTTGAATAGGAAATTGATAGAGGACTCTTTAATATTTCCATACATGTATGGATATGCATAGGTTGATTTTCTAAATTAAGAATTATGGCTGTTCAAAGTTTAGAAATTTACTGGCTGTTTCAGATAGCACTGTACACAGGTACTAACTTCAACTCCAGTTTCTAATTAGTTCTAAACCGAATTTGAGTTAACAATGAATAGAAAAGTTGTAGAAGAGCTCTTCCCCTTTCAAAAAATGTATAACAATAGACTAGAAGAGCTTTCTACAGATAATTATTGCAAAAATTTAGATGCTTGTTCATACAGTTTCAGAACAGCAGCTGATTTAGTTAGAGAAGATTGTCATCACCTTACAACGGTCTATTGGCTTGAAGGTCAATAGAAAACTTACAGAATACTTCAAGAGCTTACCAAAAAGTATTCATTTGCCTCCATAGCCCTTCAGGTTGAAGAGATATGGTTTTTAAAGTTTGACACTGCTACCAGATTTCAGAAATGAATTTGACAAAATTTACTTTATTTGTGGCTGGTTTGATCCTTGATTTTCAAACAGATAACATCACAACTTGACAGCAACTTACATTACAAACTTGTTATACAGGTCGCAATGTTTCCGGAAATGTATTACACAAAGATATTCGACCATTCTACCAAGAGTTATGGTCGAAATCGTGACTGTATACAAAACTGTCCGCTAGGTGTTCATATTTGATAGAGGTTGGAACTTCAAGTTTTTTCTTTAGTTTCATGAGGATTCTGATCTGGAGTTCAATAGAAAAGATGTAGAGGAGTTGCTATAGAAGGCTAACCAAGGATGCCTACTCTTTTCGAATTCCTGAACCCTAACCAAGGAAATCAATACACAGCATCATTTGACTCGGCCGGCGGTGAGGGCGAGGAGGGAGGCGACACGGGGAAGGAAGAGGGAAGGTCGAAGGGTTTAGGGTTTACCGTGAAGCTCGGCAGCGATGACAATGGCTTCGCTCGGCATACCTAGAAGTGACGAGGGCGAAGCAAACGGACAACGGCGAAGCTCCGCGGCGATGGTGAAGCTCGGCAGCGGCGGCGAAGCTCGGCGACGAGAGCGGTGAAGACTTGGTGGCAAACGAAATTTTGGCAGCCTGACGGCGTCTAAGTGATTTCGCCCGGGTTAGGTTTTTCCAACGGAGCCGAGGGGTATATATAGACGCCTATTTTCTCAGGCGGATTTTAAGTACCGACCGCCTGAGAAGATGGTTATCTCAAGCGGGTTTTACTTACCAACCGCCTGCGAAGATTCAATTATCTCAGACGGTTGGTAAGTAAAACCCACCTGAGATAAACATCTTCTCAGGCGGTTATTCAGTAACAACTGCCTGAGAAGATCTTTACGTATGCTTAATTAATATTCTTTTCATATATTAATATTCATTTTCTCAGGCGGTTATTAAGTACCAACCGCCTGAGAAGATCTTTACTTCTTCTTAATTAATATTCTTGATTAAATGTGGGGCCTTTAAAAAGGCCAAATTCCACTTTCTTGTAATATTATTGATTAGTAAAGGTTATCATTAAATGTCACTTCATAAATCCTTTGAAATTGGTCAGAACATAAAAAATATATAACAATTGCTATTTTTCATTTTTTTATCTTGATGAATATAATGATTTTTTCATTTATTTTTTCAATGGACATTTTTAGTCATCATACCAAGCTCTATGAATTTTTTCAGATTTTTAAATTTTTTTTAATCAATTTGTGTTCAAAATTTGAAGAATGTCTCATATGTATATGAGCATTTAGTTAGAATGATGGATAATTTGAATTTTGACATATTGGAATGCTTTAAAAAAATTAACAAAATGCATACATGTATAAATAATACAAATATGTTCATACAATCAAATTTCAGTGAAGTATCCTTTTTTAGGAGATACACAAATGTGAATAATATGTGAGTATAAATTAATTTGATATTTACCAAAACATTATAATGTCAGCTATTAAAGTTTTAAAATATTTGGTTCAGGTGGTAGATGTTAATTTTTGAAAATTATAGAAGAAAGAATCATCGAATTTGGACTCAAATTGCAGAATCTATACATGTTTGAGTATTTATATTGGAATCTAAATAAAAAAGAAGCAAGAGAAAAGAAAACTGAATAATAGGCTCGGCAATTATCTCTGGCGGTTGGTAAGTAATACCCGCCTGAGATAACATTTTCTCAGACGGTTATTAAGTATCAACCGTCTCAGAAGATCTTTACTTCTTCTTAATTAATATTCTTTATTAAATGTGGGACCTTTAAAAAGGCCAAATTCCACTTTCTTGTAATATTATTGATTAGTAAATGTTACCATTAAATTTCACTTATAAATCCTTTGAAATTGGTCAGAACATGAAAAAACATATAACAATTGCAATTTCTAATTTTTCTATCTTGATGAATATAATGATTTTTTTCATTTATTTTTTCAATGGACATTTTTAGTGATCATACCAAACTCTATGAATTTTTTCCGATTTTTTTTAAATTTTTTTGAATCAATGTGTGTTCAAAATTTGATGAATGCCTCATATGTATATGAGCATTTAGTTAGAATGATGGATAATTTTAATTTTTACATGTTGGAATGCTTTAAAAAAATTAACAAAATTCATACATGTATAAATAATACAAATATGTTCATACAAACAAATTTCAGTGAATGATCCGTTTTTTAGGAGATACACAAATATTCTTAATATATGAGTATAAATTAATTTGATATTTACCAAAACATTACAATGTCAGCTATACAAGTTTTCAAATATTTGGTTCTGGTGGTAGATGTAATTTTTGAAAATTATAGAAGAAAGAATCATTGAATTTGGACTCAATTTGCACAACCTATACATGTTTGAGTATTTATATTGGAATCTAAATAAAAAAGAAGCAAGGGAAAAGGAAACTGAAGAACAGGCTCGAAAATTATCTCGGGCGGTTGGTAAGTAATACCCGCCTGCGATAACATTTTATCAGGCGGTTATTAAGTACCAACCACTTGAGAAGATCTTTACTTCTTCTTAATTAATATTCTTGATTAAATGTGGGGCCTTTAAAAAGGCCAAATTCCACTTTCTTGTAATATTATTGATTAGTAAAGATTACCATTAAATTTCACTTAATAAATCCTTTGAAATTGGTCAGAACATAAAAAACATATTTATTTTTCTATCTTGATGAATATAATGATTTTTTCATTTATTTTTCAATGGACATTTTTAGTCATCATACCAACCTCTACGAATTTTTTCCGATTTTTTTAAATTTTTTTGAATCAATGTGTGTTCAGAATTTGATGAATGCCTCATATGCATATGAGCATTTAGTTAGAATGATGGATATTCTGAATTTTGACATGTTGGAATGCTTTAAAAAATTAAAAAATTCATACATGTATAAATAATACAAATATGTTCATACAACAAATTTCAATGAAGGATCTTTTTTTAGGACATACACAAATGTGAATAATATGTGAGTATAAATTAATTTGATATTTACCAAAACCAACCGCCTGAGAAAAAGTTAAAAACTGCATGTGAAAAACGGACGCCTATATAAAGACCCCTCGGGCACCACAGTTAAAACGTAACCCTGGAGAATTTCCATCGACGCCGCCAGGCTGCCGAAATTTCCCACCGCCGCGCCGCCGCCCAGCCTGCACTGTCGCGCCGCCGCCCAGCCTGGTACCGCCACGTCTCCACCCAGCCCCGCAGAGGCATGCCTCTACCCAGCCTCACATCGCCGCCCCACCGTGCTGATGCCCCGCGCCACAAGGTACCTAGTAAATTCTCATAGTTTCCTTACTATGCAATGCTACCTTTATTTTTCCATATCAGTTCTTAGTGTCCTTACGCATGTAGTTTCCTTACTTTTTCTTTGTATATTTTCATTAGCTGATAAGCTGCTAGTTTTGTGTGTTCTGGTATATGGATTGTGTCCTTTTGCATGTGTGTACATATGCCTTTGGACTCAATAATTTGGAGGTTTGGTCTTTTAGATATTGATGTATGGACTATATTATAATAAGCTTATTGTAGTTTGTACCTATTATGTGACATGAATATGATGTTTAATTAACAGATGATATTATAATATATATAAGATGCATGAAGTTTACCCAAATTTGTAATTGTAGTTTTATGTGTTTTTCTTTTCAATATGTTACTTATGTGTGCGTACCTCCTGCTTGCATATATTTCGAAGGAGTGACTAGGGTTAGCTTTCTAGGGAGATGGTTTTATAACTCGCCCATTTAGTTATCATCATTGGATGGGATCCGACGTCAAGATATAACGGATCGGATCCCACCCAAACCTAGCCCATGCTATTGGGCCTGTTTGCCCCACGACTTCAATCCTTCACCCCCGCTTGCTGCGTCGGACGCCTTCGACTCTGTCTGCCTCAAGACGTCGCCCGTCTCCTCCAGACTCGATGCCGCTGCCTCCCGTCCGTCACGCTTTTTGTTCGTCGCTGACGCCTTATGCCTACCGCCGCTGACACCTCCTGTCGATCACCGCCGCTGCCAATCTCCATTACCTCGCAAGGTACAAGTGCTGCCAAAGATCCTTGCTTATAACGCCGATCTTAGAGTCTTATTTGACGTTGCTGCCGCTCTCCTACGTGCCACCTCTCTCTACAACTCTGTATCGACTTGGTATTACCGTAAAAATCTTGGTATTCACTCATATGATACAGTCTTGTTATGTCTCTGTAAATTCATTTTATAGAAGACCTTTAGGGAATATTTGTGGCCAAATTTTGTAAATCTTACAAAAATTCTATTATTGAAGCATGGACCGTCGAGCGTGGATGTATAACATGCCAATACCCGATCCTATGTACATTCATAATGTTGCAAATTTTATTAAAGCATCCAAGAGACATGCGAAGTTGCAAAAGATAGATGACATATTATGTCCATGTATCGACTGCAAAAATAAGATTGCTTGGATGGAGACTATAATAATCCAATCTCATTTGGTGAAAAGAGGTTTCAAAAAAAAAACTACACAATATGGATAGAGCATGGTGAGTTAGATATACATGATGTTGATAAAGATGACGAGAGAGGTTTAGATGACGATAATGTTCATATCGATGATGGTAGTGACAATCAAGATGGTGATGATGATGATGAGTTCGATTATGAGGAGATGTTGCGTCACATTAACCATATGTATTGACTTCTATAGGAGCAAGTAAAGGTTTATGTAAAATGTAGACATTGCAGAATGCAGCGGCGGAGCTTTTATATGATGAATCAAACGATTTTGATAAAGAGTTTACTACATTGCGTGCAGTCTTAGAACTACTAAAGTTGAAAGCTACACATAGATGGTTCGATTGTAGTTTCTCTGATCTTTTGAATCTTATGGCAGAAATTCTTCCAAATCCAAATAAACTGCCTAGAAGCACTTATAAAGCGAAGAAACTTCTTTGCCCGATGGCACTAGGTGTGACAAAAATACACGCTTGTGTGAACCATTGTATTCTGTATCGCAAAGAGCATGAGCTCGCAACTAGATGCCCCATTTGTGGTGTTAGTAGATATAAGAAGGACTATAATAACCAGTATGTTACAACACGAAAAAGTCTTAGAAGAATAAGAAGTTTATTATTGGTCCTGAAGGTGACGATGACGATACTTCTGGCAATGCAGACGGGAAGAATAAGAGAAAATTCTTGCCTTGGTGATGTGGTACCTCCTGGTAATTGATCACTTGAAGCGTTTGTTCTCAAACCCTAGGGAGGTTGAACTTATGCGTTGGCATTCTGAGCAATGCAAGAAGAATGAAAAACATATTCGACGCCCTGGTGATGCAACGCAGCGGAAAATTTTTGATATTCAGTATCCAGAATTTTCAAAGGAAATCAGAAATGTGAGGTTTGCCTTGGGTACAAACGGAATGAATCTGTTTGGTGAAAAAAGGAACATACATAGCACATGGCCCGTGGTCTTAACGATGTACAACCTACCGACATGGTTGTGTCACAAAAGGAAATATATCTTGTTATCTGTTCTTATCCAAGGTCCGAAACAACCCAGCATTGAAATTGATGTGTTCTTGGAACCTTTAATGGAAGATATGGCAAAATTGTGGAATGAAGGGGTACGTACATGGGATGAGTACAAGCGGGAGTATTTCACGCTAAGAGCAATGATATTCGTTACCGTGCATGATTACCGCAGACTGTTTACATTATCGGGACAAATAAAAGGAAAGAAAGGGTGTGTAAGGTGTGTGGATAGAACTGGATTTCTATACCTCACTTCATCCATAAAGACGGTATACATGAGATACCGACGGTTCTTGGCAGATACACACAAGTATAGGAAGATGAAATAACAATTTGATAACAAAATCAAAAAAGATACTGCACCAAAACATTACAGTGGAAAACTTGTGCTCGAAATGGTCAAGAACATTCATATTGCTTTCGGTAAGGGCAAAAAATGTAAAGGAATCAAGAGAAAGAAAAGTACATCTTCGAATGATACAACTGACATGGCTTTCAAGAAACAATCAATTTTTTTCAAGTATCTTCCGTATTGGAAGAATCTGGAATTTTGTCATAGTATTGATTTGATGCATGTTACAAAGAATGTATTTGACAGCGTCATTGGGACCTTGCTAGACATGCCGATGAAAATAGAGGATGGATTAAATTCACGTATGGACCTAGTAAATCTTAATTTGAGACCAGAGCTTCATCCAGTAGAAAAGGCGAACGGGAAGCATTACCTTCCCCCAGCCGGCTACAGCTTGACGCTACAAGAGAAAAAAGCAATTTGCGAATGCTTGCGTGGGATCAAAGTGCCCACGAGTTTCTCATCCAATATCCGCAAACTAGTCCCAATGAAAGACTTGTCTTTATTCGGTTATAATTCTCACGACTGTCACATGATGATGACAGTGTTCCTTACCATTGCAATAAGAGTCATCAAACCTGAGCATATAAAAGTTGTCATCACACGTTTGTGTTACTTCTTCAAGGCGGTATCGCAAAAGGTGATAGCACGTGAAGATTTAGACTATCTGAAAACATACATCATTGAGACTATGTGCAAGCTTGAGATGTTTTCCGACCATCCTTTTTTGATATGCAAGTACACCTAATCATACATCTTGTTGATCAAATAAAAGCATTTTAGCCACTATATTTACATCATATGTTTTCATTGGAGAGATATTTAGGAGTATTAAAAAGTTATGTGCGGAACCGTGCTCACCCAGAGGGTTCAATTATGGAAGGATACACCACCGAAGAAGTGATTGAGGGTTGCGCTGATTACATCAAAGATGGAAAATCGATAGGTGTGCCTATACCAGTACATGAGGGTAGACTACGTGGGAGAGGCAAAGTGGGTAAGAAAACTTTTATCGTTCAAGATTACAAGAATGTACACCGTGCACATTTTGGTGTACTACAACATATCGCAATAGCTGAGTCGTACATCAAGGAACACCAAATTGAGCTTCGTGAAAAAAACCAAGACCGCACAGAAGACTGGATCATGAAAGAGCACAGAAGATGTTTCATTGAATGGTTAATAGACAAAAATATACCATACGGAAACAATATAGAAGAGGCAACAATGAAGAAGTTGGCTTCTGGCCCATCTGCTTTGGTGACATCATGGCAAGCATATCACATCAATGGATACACATTTTACACTAAAGAAAAAGACGGTAAGAGTGTTGCACAAAATAGTGGTGTTCATATTGAGGCTTATGATTCACAAGGGCAAAAGACCACATACTTCGGGTTCATAGAGGAAATATGGGAACTCGATTATGGCGAAAGAATAGTAATGTCCATATTTAAGTACCAATGGGTCAAACATCCTGATGGTGTGAAAGTGGACAATTACGGGCTGACACTGGTATACTTTAATAAAGTGGGTTATAAAGATGACATGTGGGTTCTCGCCGATAGTGTTGCACAAGTTTTTTATGTTTAAGATCCAGAAACTGAGAATATGCACGTACTTGTTTCTGGAAAGCAAAATATTGTTGGGGTTGAGAATGTGGGAGATAATGAAGAGGAATATAATCAGTATGAAGAGATGCACCTTTTCACCGAACCAGAAAACATCAAGCGCGTAGAGAGAAGCTTTAAAAAGAATTTGAAACCCTATATGCGAGAAGATGTCAATGCTGGAAAAAATGTATGATATATATTGTATATATTTGTATCTTCTGAAATCAACTTAGAACAATGCTCTATTTCAACTTTAGATAGCATTTTGAACATTATTAAATTCAGCTTCTGTTTCGAACATTATTAAATTCAGTATGTGTATATAAATTTCTTCTGACCTATGATCATCATGCTTGCCTTCCAACAGCTCGGTTCCAAACAACATCTAGAAGCACAACTCTTGAAGCTCCTGTCAAGCTAATCCCTTCACAGCAAGCTCTTGTAGATGCAAGTAGCACCCGAGACTCATCATTTGGATTGTTAAAAGCTTCAATTGAAGTCTGACGATACTTCCCGTCCATTTGAGGGCTTGTTTGGATAGGAGTGGATCCACTTCAATATAAGTGGTTTGAGGTGGATTGAAGAGAAAATTAGTTCATTCTTCACTTCAATCCACTTCAATCCACTTCAATCCAATTAGATTGAGTACACCCAAACAAGCCCTGAAAGATTTCTTTCTCTTCTCTCTATTTTAAAAACTTACAAAGATGATACTTTATCAGTTCTAATGGCTGAATATATTGACTACAAATCAGTACCATCTCTCTTAGTGCTTCACACAAGCGACGAAGCGTACAACTTCAATCACAAATATTATTTTTACCATTTTCATAGGAATTTTACGTTAATCTTTCAAGCATATATTTATTAATAATTGAAGCTTCCCCATCAGACATGTTAATGGTAGTTATAATTGAAGGGTGTGTCGAAGCTAACGAAATCTCAACGGGACTGAAGACAAAGAGATGCTGCATATGAGTGACTAGACAGCATGAAACTATGATGGCAGCCTTCAACAACATGAAAAGTGATGTCAAGGTTATGCTTGCATCAACAAAGAAATGTTGTGAGGGTATAACACTTGTTGGGGTAAGCATAACCTTGGCCAAGGTTATGCTTGCCCCAACAAGTGTTATACCCTCACAACATGCATTGGTTGATGCAAGCATAACCTTGGCATCACTATTGTTGTTGAAGGTTGCCATCATAGCTTCACGCTGTTTAACCTGGACATTATCACTCATATGCATGATCTCTTTATCTTCAGTCTGATTCATATTTCATTAGCATCGACGCATCCTTCACTTATAACTGCAATTAACATGTGTGATAAGGAAGCTTCACTAATTTGATAAATCTATGCTTGAAAGATTAAGGTTAAATCCCTATGAAAGTGTAAAAACAAAATTTGTGATTGAAGTTGTTCGCTTTCTGTAACCACCGTATTTAACAAATAGGAAAGGAAATAAAAGATTTTAAAATTTAGAATCACAATGGAAATTTAGATCAATTTCAAATTAGTAATAATGATGAGAAGAAGAATAAGAATGTAAAAGAACATGAAATAATAATAAAATAATAATAAATAAATGATAATAATAGTAATAATTGTATTTATCATGATAATGCATTTGAAGTGAAATATTTTAAAATTTAAAACCACGATGAAAATTTAGGCCAAGTTCAAAATAATAATAATAATAATAAATAAGGTAAAAGAACAAAAAAATAATATATAGTGTTAATACCTTTTAATTAAACCAATTTAACATATTGCATCCAAAGCGGTTAAGTATGAAAAATGCAGATTCCAATTGATATAGAATATGTTTGAAATAAAATCAAGGTACGATAAAGGAAACACTAGCAACCTTTGTATCTTTGTGTTCAATAATAGTGTTGATATGAAAATCAATATAATAAATAAAAATAAGAAAAATAATAATAACAAGAACAATAATAATATAAAATATAAAGTTGTGTGGTAATGATAGGTTTCATAAAAATCAATTTAGGAAAAAAATTATTGTGTTTTTACGCATCCTGTTGTGTGAAATCTTAAAACTTCTAAAGTATTGGAATGACATTAGAGAATTCTAAAGAAAATATAATAATAATATAGTTTATCGATTGGTTAAAACCTAGTCCAAATCTTCAACCAACATCTTAGAATCTCGGGGCGAGATTCCGTTTAAGGGGGGTAGGATTGTAACGCCCTAAAAATCAATTGAACAAGAAAAGAAAAAAAATGAAAACTTCCACTTGCAGCCCAAGGCCCAACTCACAGAGCCTGTTTCAACGTGAAGAAAAGATGGTGGGAAGACTCCCCAGTGGGGTCTGCTGTAGACGCACCGCGTGTTAACAGTGGTCGCTGCTGGAGCTACCAAGCTCCGACAACCCCAAAGGACTAATTGTCGATGCTCTACGCGTTGACAACCTCAGGGGACCCCTACTATCGACGACTTCAAACCTACAAACTACAAGTTCGAAGCACCCAAGTCTTCAACAAAATGTTACATCCTCTTGGTACATGTTCACAATCAAATTGTGTACATCTACCAGGGGGCCAAGTGGGATAAAGGTGTTGAAGACAAAAAATGAAATTCATAAAATTCTTGGATTTCATTAATATAGAGACAAGAGATTACAAAATTGGAGAAAAATAAGAGAAGATACAAGCGGGAGCTACAAAGAGAAAGTCCTTAACACTATGGAAGAACGAGGCAACCTTTTGGACAACCTCCGACACGCTGGCTTTGGCGGCTTCTCCCTCTCCGTCGATGGGGCCTTCAAGCACCGGGTCCAGTGGAAAGTGAGGGTCCCGACTTGTGTAGTACGTCAGCATGTACTCTGCGACGTTCTTCGCCAGGGATTGTCCTTCAGTTTCTAACTGGTCCGCGATGACATCGCCCATCTTGGTGAGCTTGTTGACCGCCGAGCTCAACGCCTGCAATGCCTAGTCCAGCTCCGGCTCCGGATCATCCGGACGCACGGGACTAAAACCCATCGGCGTCAGCGCGTCATTGGATTTGCCCAAGAAGTCCCAAACTTGTTGGGACTCCGCAGCCCTTGAGCCTCGCATCTCTTCCAAGGATTTCTTGGTCGCGTCAAGCTCCGAATTCTCCCGGGCAAGGCGCTCGACCTCTTTGGCATTCTGCTGAATCTTTTCAGCAACCTGCCTTTCGAGTTTACTGAGCTCCTCCTCTCGAAGGTGGATCTTCTTCCGACGGTCAACCAGGTCCTTCTCTCGGCCCCACACTTTCTTCTCCCTGGCAGCAATTTCATTGTCCCTCGTGGTGAGGTCATGTCCTCGCTGCAAGGCCTTCTTCTCCTCTTTCTCGCAGCGCTCCTCCAGCTTCTTCGTGCGCTCCGCGAGACTCTTGTCACCCAGAGTTAGCCTCTGAGTAAGCTCCTCCTCCCTCTTCACGAGATCATCCCGCAGCTCCAGGAGTTTTTGCTCTTCATCTTCGAGCTTTTTCTCCCGCTCCTCAAGAGCCTCCCGGCACTTGATGAGGCTGTCGTGGATGGCGCTGAGCTTCTCTTGGTGGTCATTCGCTGCTTCATTAGCAGCCACGGCCTGTTCGTGGATGGCTCGGGACTGGTCATCGAGGGATCGTGTCATGCTTTCCCTCTCATCCAGCAGCTGACCCCAGTACTCCAACCGGACTTTCTCCCTTTTCACCCACTCCTTGTCGTCGGCCAGCCTCGATTGCGCCAGCTTGGTCTCTAATTGGAGCCGGTTGTGCCACCTCCTAAGGGTTTGGCGCTCCTCCTCGAGGACCTTGCTGTCGTGGTAAAAGGCCAGCTGGACCTGACGAAGACTAGAGTAGGCATTGTCGATAGACAGCGACAAAGGGATTGGCTCCGGACCTGCTGGGATCCTCTCCGCTAGCTCCAGCGGGTTCTCCATAACAAAAATCAGGTCCCACTCTACAAGAGAGGTCCCCTGAGCTTCCACGGCACTAGGGCTGCCCTCTGGGGTAGCCTCGGCCGTCGCCAAGGAAGGTCCTACAGCAGAAGTTTCTACCTCCGGAGTCGGGTCCGAAGGTCCCGCCTCCAGGTCATCAGAAACTGGTCCCTCAGGCGGCGGACCGACAGCTTCATCTTAGCACCCTGGCTCAGGCGCAGGCACCTCCGGAACCACCACCTCCGTGGCAGGCGTTGATGGTTCGGCCGGAACTGAGGCCACTTCCGGCTCCAGTGTTGGTGCCTCCTCCACCGCCGGTTCAGGCGCCGGCGCTTCGACCTCCACCGACTCGGGCGTCGGCACTTCTTTGACAACCGGCTCAGGTGCCAGAACTTCATCAAGACCGGGCTCTGTCGCCAGAACTTCAGCAATCACCGACTCTACCACCGGGGCTTCAACAACCACCGGCTCCGCTGTCGGGGCTTCAACAACATCTGCACTAGGGTTGGAACTACAGCTACCTCCGGCTCTGAGGCCAGAGTGTCCATCATCTCAGCATCCAAACCCAGAGCTTCAACCTCCGGGACTGGTTCCGCTGTTACATCTTCATTCCCGTGGTCCAGCGCTACCACAGGAGCTTCAGGGGATGACTCGATGTCAAGGACCACGACAGCTGGCACCGGAGCTACCGCGGCCTCAGCCACCTCTTGGGGTGGCGCTGGAACTGGAGCCGGGGCTTCCGTCTGCACAGCATCAGTTGCTGTTGCAGGAACCAGAGCTTCAGCCCCTTTCTTGGGTACCCTATGGATGAAGGACGAAGAAACTCAAAATATGATTACAACAAAAAACAATCAACTGAGGTAAAAAAATCAAATTTACCTCGAAAGGCTTCCGCTCCAGCTAGCTCGGAACCTCTTCACCGGACGCTCAGGGTCGGACCCTGTAGCCATTGGCATAGTGGCTCCGGAAGGCTCCCCAGAGCTTGCTGCCGCCATCGGCGTCATCTTGGTTGAGGACCCCCCTTGACTGAGAAGGACCCTCGGACCTAGAGCCCTCAGCTGGCCCTAGTACTGGAGCCACATGGCCGGAGCTAGCGCCCCGGGGAGATGCTGATGCTAGAGTGGTTGCCACCGTTGAAGACCTCCCCCTCCGAGGAGAAGGAGCTGCTGCGGAAGGAGCAGGTCTGACGGACCTCCTGTTAGAGTGCTTCAACTTCCTCTTACGGCTCGAGGGCTCGGCCAATTCTTTGCCCTTGCCCACGACTTCAACTCTCTGTCTCGGGGCGGAAGGGGGACCACCCTCGAAAGCTCTGGGGATCACCAACTCGGTGGTCGAACGCCTCTCAACTTCACCGAGGTCATCAAGCACTGGCATCTTCCGCCGGAGCTCGCTACTGAACTCCGCCTCCATGTTCAGAGGGAGAAAAGCCGCCGGTGGAGTCAAGTCGTCGCCCTCGAAGTCGATGTCATGCTGGAACTTCTTGAGGTGAAGCTCCAAAGCTGCGCCTTCCAGGTTGGACTTCAAACCGGTCTCGATCCGGTCGTCATCCATCACGCTGTTAAGGGCCCAGGCGAGCTTCTACCTCTTCTTCAGCGGAGCTCACCTGTTGACCAGAAAGTTGCAGAATACTGCCTGGGGAGTCACCCCTCCTTCTACACATTGGCGGATACTGGTCAGGGCAGGGTTGAAGGTGTCCGATAGCACCGGAACTTCACTCCAAGCTTCAGTGTCGACGTTGGAGAGGCCTTCGGGCAGCTCCAGCTTCTCGTGCTCCTCTGCCATGATGACAATCCAATCCTTCTTCCAGTCATCCCACTTGCCATAAGGGAATGACCTCAAGTACTTGTACGGGCACTTCTTGTGCTTCACAAAATAATAGAAGCCAAGGTACTCGTCACTCTTGCCGGTGGTGTGGATGGCGAAGAAGGTGCGGAAGAGCTCGACGCAGGGGGGAATACCCACCCACATCTCGTAAAAGTGGACAAAGGTCGACACCAGAAGAATGGAGTGGGGGCCAAGGTGGTACAGTTGCAGACCATAGAAGTCTAGCAGCATCAAAAGAAAAGTGGAGAAGGGTGGGATCAATCCCACCATGGCATACGCGGAGAAGTACACCATGTCGCTGGTGCGCTCCTTCTTGAACGGAAGTTTGCCGGCGCGTACCAGGTGGTTGAAGGAGTCACTGGACCACCGCATGAGGGCCCATACCTTCTTCAAATCACCGTTGGTCTTAAGACAACTCTTGCGAAGACCCAACTCCATCGCAGCACAGCGGGGCGAGAGATGAAAAGCAGGCTAAAGTTTGGAGGATTCGAGGGAAAGTTCAAATGAAGGCGTAAAGAATCCCCAAACGGAGCGGGCTTTCCTTCTTAAGTAAGCCCCCGCAACGCTTGGATGGAAACCGTAGAGGAGTCGACGATACAGTTCAAAAACTTCACCCTGCCAATGACAAGGGGGCCCGGGGCCACCCCAACGATCAAGTCAAGGTCCTTACCCGAGGCGAACATTTGTCATCATGAGAAGCGGGAAGCCCGAGGGCAGCGTGTAGGATCAAAGAGCACGTGAAAAGCTATCAGAGGGGGGGGTGAATGGTAGATTTAAAAATCTTACGCAGTGGAAACAATTAAATCCCAATCCCTTCGGTAGAAAAATGATCTCTTAAAGAAATCATGTGTCAGACTAATCTAAATGTGTTTCACAGTGACAAAAGTGATGGATATAAGAGAGAATCAAGTCACGAAGACAACACAAAAGGAATCACTCAAATCCGTCGAGAAAAACTCAAGCTATGATCGAAAGATCAAACAAGGTCAATCTGCCCTACCCGAGAAAAAACAGTTCTGGAATGCTACAAAGAAACTCGTGTAGATCAGAAACCACAAATCCAATGACCGTGAAATTTTTACATATGATAGATAATCAAGTTGTGAAGACAACCCAAAAAGAATCACGGCAATTGGATCTGTAAAACTCGAGTTATGATAAAACCACCAACAAAAGGTAGTGCTGTCCAGAAACTTGACGAGTAAAACTTGTTTGGAACAAGTCGGACGAACAAGGCACAAAAGTTCCTTCAAACTACGAATTTTATTCAATATAACACAAGAGAAACAGCCCCAAAGTCGTGCACCACGAGCTCTGGGCTCCCTTGCTTATATAACCAGTCCTTAGGCCAACCCAATATCAACTAGGACTCCAATCCTACTCAGATCACGAATCGTAACTTTCCATAACTGCTCAAGATTCTTCTATACGCAGATAGAAGCAATCTTAAGACTTCAAAACACCTTAGGAACGTATCCCACATTCCTAAACAACTCAAATTCGTGACCCACATGAAATCCTATCATAACCAACTCAAATCATTCCATATTTGAGTCAAACCCGACCCAGCCGCAGCCTGAGTCCATAACCTAGTCGGTTGGACCTTTCCGACCAACTCTTTACGTCCACATCTCTTCATCACGTCTCGGAACCATGTAGCCACGTCCATGCACTCCTTGTACACGTGCAAACATCTTCCAATGACGTCTACGATACCTTCATATGCATTGTTCTTGATTCAATCATGCTGTGCAACCTCCTTATCAGCTCAACCACAATTCCTCCTGAATTTGGTTGTTGGAACCTCATCTCCTCCCTGAGACTAGTCCAATGGATCCCGTCACCAGCCATGTCTTGAACTCAAGCAACACCTGCACATGAATAAACAACCAATCCATATGAGCCCTAGTCCTTGACTTGACTTAAGTTAGTTCCGAACACAACACCTTACGTGAGAGCCTCACATAAGCATGTTGCAAAGCATAGCAAAACGATATCAGCCATATCATCCAAAATGCACCAAAAACTTAGTAAAATAATACTAAGCAAACTTTCCAACAATGTAAAGCAAGTACGAAACATTGCAAATGAAAAGCAGAAGCACTTCGGTCAAGTTCTGGACCTTGCCAGAGCAACCCGAACCTTGAGCCGGAGCTAATAAAAGCTAGTAGAACCTAGCGCTGGAGCGTACCAAAACTAGTACAACCAAGCTCCTGCCAGGTCTTACAAAACTAGCACAACCAAGCTTAGCAAAAACATCTCGGAGCTATCAAAAACATGTCGGAGCTATCAAAGACATGTCGGAGCTATCAAAGACATGTCGGAGCTATCAAAGACATAACTTCACCCGAGCTGACCAAAGCTAGTCGGACCTAGCATCGAACGTAACCGGAGCTACCCAAACCAAACCGGACCTACCGTCGGACCTTGCTGTAGCTCAGAGCTAGAGTCAGACCTTGATAAAAAGGTGTTTTGGTGATATTCAAAACTTTTATCATCAAAGTCAAGTGTATTCACTACAAGCCAATGTATTCAACACATATAGGTCTTACAATCTCCCCCTTGATGAATGCATTGGCAACACAATTTAAAATCCGAAAATTTGCTTATTCACATAAAAATTTTGAAGGCAATTTCTCCCCCTTTGTAAATCAAAAATAAAATGAGAAGAAAAATTATCCCAAATTATCTTTCCCCCTTTATTATCTCTCCTTATGCACATATTCTCTTTCTCTTCTTGCTTATCTCTCCCCCTTTGACAATGTATTCAGCAAGTCATGAGCATATAAACAAATTATCTATCCCTCTTTAGTTGTTATGAGCATATTATAACATATACATATAAACAAAGCTCATCCAAGTCATACTATCAAGTACCTTACATTATCACATCAATGAAATACATAAAGTAGTGTAAGCCATGCTAGAGATCAAATGTAATTTTCAATTTAAGTAAGTCATGATCTCACAAACTTAACTATTTCAAAACCTGAAATCATGACACTAGTTGCTGCATTTTATTATTTTTCAAAGCATAAATTTAGATCATATGATATTTGCAAGAGATTATATGCGCATCTGCCTTATTCTAACCAACCAAGCCAAGCCTATGTCATTTGACAATCAGAAGCTTAAGGACATGGTTTTAGTCATACACAACTTTTTCCAAGTTCATATCTAAGTGCAATGATAAGCCATCTCAAAAGAAGAAGTGCGATGCATGCATATTCTCTTGATCTTTTCTCAATTTATATTTCTTCATAAAAACTCAACATGTGAGTTGATTACTTGATTAATTCTTTATGATTAAAAGCATTTGTGAGCATGCAACAAGTTTAAAACAGCAAGAAAGTTCGACCATGACCAGATTTAGTGTAAGTAATTATTCCAATTACTAGACATGGCAAAAACTACAAAATGTATAACACGAGTAATGTAGTAAGAACTTTCAGCATGTAAAAGGAATCATAGAGTCATATATGTATGAAATACTATGCTCATATTATTTTAATTTCAGATTCACACATAGACTTCCCAAGTTTCAAAAACTCCCCCTCAATTTAAGCCATGAGGATGCATAACCCCTATTTCACTACGAATGTAACAAAAACGAGTGAAATCCAAAGGTTTTGTAAAAATGTCAGCCAATTATTGTTCGGTATCTACATGGTGAAGCACAATGTTTCTTTTTTCAACGTTATCTCGGGGAAAGTGATACCTAATGTCAATGTGCTTAGTTCTAGAATTTTGCACGGGGTTTTTAGCAATGCAAATGGCACTAGTGTTATCACAGAACAGTTGAACACTATCTATATCAACCCCATAGTCCTTAAGTGTTTGAACAATCCAAAGAATTTGTGAGCAAGCACTAGCAGCAGCTACATATTCAGATTCGGCTGTGGATTGAGCAACTGAATTTTGTTTTCTAGAGGACCAAGCAACAAGAGAATTACCAAGAAAATGACAAGCACTAGAAGTACTTTTCCTATCAATCCTACAACCCCCAAAATCAGCATCCGAAAAAGCTTTCAAAGTAACGGTTGAGGAAGAAGGAAGAAAAATTCCAAATTCTTGTGTTCCATGTAAGTACCTGATAATCCTTTTGACGGCTTGACGATGTGAAGCACGTGGGGAAGCTTGAAACCCTGCACAAAGACATACGCTGAATTGTAAGTCCGGTCTTGATGCCGTGAGGTACAAAAGTGATCCGATCATGCTTCTATATTCTTTTTGATTCACAAGTTCACCATCTTCATCAAGTTCAAGTGTTGTTGCTGTTCCCATTGGTGTCCGAAGAGGCTTGCTTTTGTCCATGTTGAAGCGCCTTAGAAGGTCTTTGGTATACTTCGTTTGATGCACAAAGGTACCCTCCTTGGTTTGCTTGATTTGCAGCCCCAAAAAGTAAGTGAGTTCACCCATGATACTCATTTCAAATTCGGAACACATCATTGCTGAAAACTTGGACACAAGATCATGAGAAGCACAACCAAAGATAATATCATTCACATACACTCGAACGAATAATGAGTCATTGCCATGCTTAAGCACAAAAAGAGTTTTATCAACCTTGCCCATGGTAAACCCTTTTTCAAGTAAGAATGTTTTTAACCTATCATACCATGCTCTAGGGGCTTGTTTGAGACCGTACAAGGCTTTGGACAGTTTGTAAACATGATTAGGAAAATCTGGATTTTCAAAACCTGGTGGTTGTTTGACATAAACCTCCTCATCTATGTAGCCATTAAGAAAAGCACTTTTAACATCCATTTGAAATAGCTTAAAACCTTTAGATGCTGCAAAAGCTAATAAAATTCTTATGGCTTCTAATCTAGCAACAGGAGCAAAAGTTTCATCAAAATCTAGACCTTCAACTTGAGTGAAATCTTGAGCAACCAACCTAGCCTTATTCCTAACCACAACCCCATCCTCACTTTGTTTATTTTTAAATAC
Source organism: Tuctoria greenei (assembly GCA_036927565.1). Classification (NCBI taxonomy): domain Eukaryota; kingdom Viridiplantae; phylum Streptophyta; class Magnoliopsida; order Poales; family Poaceae; genus Tuctoria; species Tuctoria greenei. The sequence goes on along the minus strand of JAYESD010000002.1, from coordinate 65,325,710 downwards.
CCATTTAGTTCCAATTAAAGTGTGACCTTGAGCTGGAGGTACAAGTTTCCAAACATTATTTCTTTCAAAATTTTCTAACTCTTCTTGCATGGCAATAATCCAAGATTCATTAGTGAGTGCGTGTGATATATCTTTGGGTTCAAAAGAAGCAACAAAAGCAGAATGAGCATGAGAATTTGGATCGCAAAACCTAGACCGTGTGACTCGTTCGTGCAAGCTTCCAATCATCTGTTGTGGGGGATGATCTTTGTAAAACCGTAGGGGAGCAGATATCTCACAAGCTTCTTCTTCTTCATGTTCATCACAAATTGATGAGCTTGTGACTTGAGGATGATTTGAATCAGCATTGATGGTTGTCGGTGCTGGTTGAGAATTAACATCCGGAGCTGAACCAAAGTCTTTTGCTGCTGAATTTTTGGGCAGTGGCTCCAATTCTTCCTCATCTTCAACGAAAATGCTCTCCCCCTGTGGATATGGATCTGGACCTGCAATGTTTGAACTAGTACCTGGGCTAGATTCATCAAAAGACACTTCACAAGTCTCCACAATTTTGTTAGTGTCAAGTAAAAGCACACGGTAGCCTCTAGTATGAGATGGATAACCAAAAAACATGCCATCAATGGATCTAGGTTCAAATTTATCAAGATTACCATGTTTCTTAACAAAGCATTTGCAACCAAAGACCTGAAAGTGTGTAACACTAGGCCTATGTCCAAACCTAAGCTCATATGGTGTTTTACCTTGCTTAGCACGCCAGAAAACACGATTTGAGACATAACAAGCGGTTGCTAACGCATCAGCCCAAAATTTCCTAGGAGTTTGATATTCATCAAGAATAGTCCTAGCCATCTCAACTAAGGTTCTGTTCTTTCTTTCTACAACACCGTTTTGTTGAGGTACATATGGGGAAGAAAGTTGATGATCTATTCCATTTTCAGCACAAAAGTGATCAAAAGATTGATTTTTAAATTCAGTTCCGTTATCACTTCTAATTGCCTTTAAAGATCCTGGGTGATCAATTGATAATCTAAGAAATAAAGTCCTAAAGTGACTAAAGGCTTCATTCTTAGACGCCATAAAGTAAACCCAAGAGTATCTAGAATAATCATCAACAATAACAAGAACATACCATTTACCTCCGAAGGATTGAACACGTGAAGGTCCTACGGTGTCAAGATGCAAAAGTTGATATGGTTCAGTTGACATGATCATTGTGGGAGGAGTATGTGAACCTGCAACCATCTTAGCATGTCTACAAGAAGAGCACACAATTTCTTTGTCCCCTTTAAGCTTAGGCAGCCCACGTATGTGATCAAGAGCACTAACACGCGTTAGGTGATCAAAGCCTACGTGACCAAGTCTACGATGCCAAAAATATAAGTCCTTTGAATCATTAGCAACTAGACACCTATGCTTAGAGGAAGACATATCAAAATCAGCTTTAAAAACTCTTCCAAACCGAGACATGTTAAAAATAAGCTCACTATTTGAACCTACAACTTTGCAGTAGTTTTTATTGAAAATAAGTTCTAGATTCATCTAGCAATTGTGCAATAGAAAGCAAGTTGTATTTCAAATTTTTGGCAAGTGCCACATCCTTCAAAGTGTAGTGATCATTTACTCTAACTGAACCCTTAGCAATTATAGGAGTTGAAGAATTATCGGCAAAAGTAACATTCTCTACACGTGACACAAAAGAGAGGGAGGAGAACCAATCTTTGTTACCGGTCATGTGGCGTGAGCAACCTGAATCCACAATCCAAATGTTCTCCTTCCTCAAACGTGTAACCTACATAGAAGCACAATACGTCGATGACTCAATACTGGGGTTAGTCAAAAGGCATTTAGGAATCCAGTACTGAGTCACGCGACGTGCAGTAGGAAAAACACGCGAAAGCTGAGACAAAACAGCGGGTTTATGAGTCAAAGTTTGAGATTTTTTATTCTTAACTACTGACCCATAAGGTGTTACTTGTGTAGCTCAAAAATCAGTAGCTCCGGAGGCAAAAACAAAAGGTCCGGAGGTAAACTTTGAATATTTTTGACTCAAAACAGCAGGTTGTACATTCGGTTCAATGTGTGCAGCAAATTTTGCATGAAAGTTATGAGATCTAGCAATCATTCTTTCCCTTTTCTGTTGTTTAGCTAGTCTATAATAAAAATCTATGACATGACCATCTCTACCACAGAAGGTACAATGAAATTTAACTTTGTGTTCATGTCTAGATGAGCTAGCAATATTTTTATTTGAAATCGAATGAGAAAACACTCCTGCAGATTTGAAAACCACTTCGTTTTGTTTAGGAACTGTTTGAATCAAACCACTTCCTAATGACTTTACAATTTTAGGTGGATGTTCCTTAGCATGAGCATGAGAATCAAAACCTAAACTGGTTTTATCATTGCAAGACTTGGAAGAATTTAGCAGTAAGTTTAGGTTCTTATTCCCATTACAAAACCGATCTAATGTCCTATGCATGTCATCAAGTTTATTGGACAGATCAAGGCAATTTTCACATGAAGTTTTTCCTTTTAGTTTGCAATTGGAACAGAATTTAACTTCATGAGAACGTAAAGCATTGTTCAATATAGAAATTTCATTCATAGCATCCTGTAGTTTCTTATCAAGATCATCACAAGTTGAACAATGCAAATCAATTGTAGAACAGCTAGCATCTTTCAAGTTTTTATCATTAAGTGCAGCAAGCTCTTGGTTCTTTTCAATTTCTAACTCAAGTTTATCAAGTGTGGAGGTGTGCGCACTTCTTAATGAGGACAATTGTTCATATTAAATAACATGAGGAACATGCATCATCACTAGGAATCAAAGTTTTTAAATGGTTGATTTCAGATTCTAGTGATTCAATTTTAGCAGCACTATCCCTAAGCTTTTTGTCCTTTTTCTTAACAATAATAGTGGCACGAGAAATGGCATCACACATTTCTTCGCAAGTAGGACATACCTCTTCATTGTCACTGTTGTGTTCTGCCTCCTCCATACTTGATCTTGACTTGCCCGCCATAAAGCACAAGTTTGCCAAATCATCTTCATCACTTCCAATGTCCACGTCGCTTGAACTGAACTCTTGAAGTGCGGTGATGAAACTGTTGATCATCTTGCGTCCTATGGTACATTTCTTCTTCTTGTTGAAATTTCCAGAGGAGGTTCGAACCTTGCTTTGTTTTTCTTCCCGGGTGGTCGGACCTGAAAGGTTAGGGCATTCTGTATGAAAGTGTCCTGTTTTACCACATTCAAAACAGCGTTGAGGTACGGAGCTTCCTCTCCTTCTAGTTCTCACATTTTGCAATGCTTTTGAGAATCTAGTAGAGATGAGTGCCAACTCCTCTTCTGGAAATTCTTCGATATGCTCCACTGTTAGTGAGGACAACAAAGCAAGAGTATTGCAAGATGATTGGCCGGAGCTAGACATATCACGTTGTGAAACAAATGCAATAGACTTATTGGGGTTCTTACGTGAGATTATGTCAATTTCATGAGTTTTTAACTTGGAATATAGCACATCTAAAGTAAGTGAACTCATGACAGTAGATTCACGAATAGATGTGACTTTCATCTCCCAAATTGACATATCTAATGCACTTAGCAATTGCCTAGCATTTTCAGCATATGAAAAGTTAACATTGACACTACGCAAGTTGCTGAGAATCTTATTAAAGCGAGCAAAAAGGTCATCAATAGACTCACCGGGTTGCATCTCGAAGCGCATGTATTCTTTATTGAACATGTCTTGCCTTACCTCTTTGATCATGTTGGATCCTTCGTGGTAGTCACAAAGTGCTTTCCACACATCGTATGCAGATCGGAGGTGTGCAACACGGTCGAAGTCGCTTTGTGTTAATCCTTGTATGATCAAGTTCCGAGCCTTGTTGTTGTTGTCCACATCTCTCAGATTTGTAGCTGTAACTTGATTGTTTGATGGCACTTCGTAAGGCTTGTATACCTTCTCCCATATTGCAAAGCCTTGTGCCTGGATGAAAGCCTCCATGCATGCCTTCCAAACCTGAAAATCAATACCAGCAAACACACAAGGTTTGGCGGAGTACTTCTCCATGATGATTAGTCAAAAACACGTGCAAATCACAAAGATTAGAGCACCGTGGCTCTGATACCAATTGTAGGATCGAAGAGCACGTGAAAAGCTACCAGAGGGGGGGTGAATGGTAGATTTAAAAATCTTACGCAGCGGAAACAATTAAACCCCAACCCCTTCGGCAGAAAAACGATCTCTTAAAGAAATCGTGTGTCAGACTAATCTAAATGTGTTTCACCGTGACAAAAGTGATAGATATCAGAGAGAATCAAGTCACGAAGACAACACAAAAGGAATCACTCAAATCCGTCGAGAAAAACTCAAGCTATGATCGAAAGATCAAACAAGGTCAATCTGCCCTACCCGAGAAAAAACAGTTCTGGAATGCTGCAAAGAAACTCATGTATATCAGAAATCACAAATCTAATGACCGTGAAATTTTGACATATGATAGATAATCAAGTTGTGAAGAAAACCCAAAAAGAATCACGTCAATTGGATCTGTAAAACTCGAGTTATGATAAAACCACCAACGAAAGGTAGTGCTGTCCAGAAACTTGACGAGTAAAACTTGTCTGGAACAAGTAGGACGAACAAGGCACAAAAGTTCATTCAAACTACGAATTTTATTCAATAGAACACAAGAGAAACAGCCCCAAAGTCGTGCACCATGAGCTCTGGGCTCCCTTGCTTATATAACCAGTCCTTAGGCCAACCCAATATCAACTAGGACTCCAATCCTACTCAGATCACGAATCGTAACTTTCCATAGCTGCTCAAGATTCTTCTATATGCAGATAGAAGCAATCTTAAGACTTCCAAACACCTTAGGAACGTATCCCACATTCCTAAACAACTCAAATTCGTGACTCACACGAAATCCTATCATAACCAACTCAAATATTTCCATATTTGAGTCAAACCCGACTCAGCTGCAGCCTGAGTCCATAACCTAGTCGGTTGGACCTTTCCGACCAACTCTTTACGTCCACATCTCTACATCACGTCTCGGAACCATGTAGCCACGTCCATGCACTCCTTGCACACGTGCAAACATCTTCCAATGACGTCTACGATACCTTCATATGCATTGTTCTTGATTCAATCATGTTGTGCAACCTCCTCATCAGCTCAACCACAATTCCTCCTGAATTTGGTTGTTGGAACCTCATCTCCTCCCTGAGACTAGTCCAATGGATCCCGTCACCAGCCATGTCCTGAACTCAAGCAACACCTGCACATGAATAAACAACCAATCCATACGAGCCCAAGTCCTTGATTTGACTCAAGTTAGTTCAGAAACACAACACCTTACGTGAGAGCCTCACATAAGCATGTTGCAAAGCATAGCAAAACGATATCAGCCATATCATCCAAAACGCACCAAAAACTTAGTAAAAGAATACTAAGCAAACTTTCCAACAATGTAAAGCAAGTACGAAACATTGCAAATGAAAAGCAAAAGCACTTCGGTCAAGTTCCGGACCTTGCCAGAGCAACTCGAACCTTGAGCCGGAGCTAACAAAAGCTAGTAGAACCTAGTGCCGGAGCTTACCAAAACTAGTACAACCAAGCTCCTGCCGGGTCTTTCAAAACTAGCACAACCAAGCTTAGCAAAAACATGTCGGAGCTATCAAAAACATGTCGGAGCTATCAAAGACATGTCAGAGCTATCAAAGACATGTCAGAGCTATCAAAGACATGCCAGAGCTATCAAAGACATAACTTCACCGGAGCTGACCAAAGCTAGTCGGACCTAGCATCGAACGTAACCGGAGCTACCCAAACCAAACCAGACCTACCGTCGGACCTTGCTGTAGCTCAGAGCTAGAGTCGGACCTTGATAAAAAGGTGTTTTGGTTATATTCAAAACTTTTATCATCAAAGCCAAGTGTATTCACTACAAGCCAATGTATTCAGCACATATAGGTCTTACACAGCGGCCTGACAAGACGCGCAGAACCGATACGGTTTTCGTATTAGGAACTGGTGACCTTCAATTGCGTGGGATCCGCACGCTCAGATCTCACCTGCCGCATCCTGGATATGCCACGCGGCGATGGTTTAACTGCGAACTACTGCCAACGGCACATCCAAAAACCCTTGAAGACACGGCTCAAAAATCGAAGGATGGACCCACCTACGGCAGAATGACTTCATCCAAAAGGTTTCTCCCAAAGGTGGGCCCAGGGGGCCATTGTCGGTACCCTGCGTACCGAATACCCCTTGGGACTGCAAAAAGAGCAAAGGAACTTCACCTGTCTAAGTTGAAGACCTCTAAAGGCTCCACGTGTCATACGAAACCGGACCTGCCTCCCTTCTATGGTTAGTCCCAGTGCTGCCACGTGTATCCTGCAACCGGAGCTACATACCACACATGGGATAGCTCCGGGCTAAATACCAGTGTGGCACCCCCGGACCTAACCCACGACGGAGGGAAGCTCCGGTACTTACACGTGTACAACAGCAGCGGACCTACCCGTCCTAGACGGTAAGCTCCAGAGCTGCCACGCATCCAGCCGCCGGACCTTCAACTTCAACAAGCAGACTGGTGGACCCCCAACGGCTTGGACCTTCAAGGGGCAATTAAAGACTTCAAGACCCGATTAAGTGTCATTAATATCATCTTAATGACACACGATCAGAGGGCCCTTAATACCTGTAATGGCACTGTCAAGGCGCGTTACCACACTATTAAGGGTAATTAAGCTCATTAATTGTGTATTAAGCATCAGTAACCGCCAGGGCTACATGTCGGGCCAGGCTAACGATGTAACGACCAGTCCTTGTACTATAAAAAGACCGGTCGAGCGATACACGGGGAGACTCTTCCAGACTCGGCTCTGACACACGCTCACAAGTGCTCAAACGCTCAATACAACAACTACACACCCCGTGGAGTAGGTTATTACGCTTAGGCGGCTCAAACCACGTAAATCCTCATGTCAACTTGCCATCGTGTTCTGAATCTCTGCGCGCCTACAACCGAACTATAAACTCTGTAGGCTACCAACGGTAGTACCGGGAGAATTGTCGGAACCAAACTCCCACAGTGGTCGATGCTGGAGCTGCTAAGCTCCGACAACCCCTAGGGGGCCTGTCGTCGACATTTCATACATTGGAAATGGTCATCCTAGGAGCTAACAAGCTCCAAAAACACCCTTGGGGGCCAGCTGTTGACGTGAATAATAAATGACGATCTAAATGAAAACGATGGAGAAATCACCCCAAGGGGGTCCACTGTCGACGTACTATATGTTGAATGAGGACACCGTCGAAGCCAGAAAGCTTAGACGATCCCGGGGGACCCGCCGTCAATGCTCTACGCATTGAAAGTGGGTGCTGTCGGACCTAACAAGCTCTAACAACCCCCAGGGGGCCCGCCGTCGATGTTCTACGTGTTGGCAGTGGGTGTCGTCGGACCTAACAAGCTCCAACAACTCCCAGGGGGCCGCCATCGAAGCAACAAAGGGTCCCTGGAGATGTTGGAGGTAAACTTCAGACCTACAAGTTCAAAGCGTTTCATCAAGACATTGTCAGATCCATTTGGTACATGTTGGCAATCATATTGTGTACATCTACCAGGGGGCCAACAATGTAAAGGACAATGCATTGAAGACAAATACAAAATGGAGTTCATTCATTCAAGATGATTGGATTTCATTCATTCAAAGGGTTGGATTACAAAATGAGGATTAAAAGTGAAAGGCAAAACAAAAAGGTCCTAGCTACTGGAGGTCCTAAGTCCTATAGAAAAAAGAGGCAACTTTCTGCACAGCTTCTTGAATGTTGGCCCCGACAACATCTTCTTCTTCCAGGATGGGTCCTTCGATCAACGGATCTAGAGATAATTGGGCTGTCCCGGCTTTTGAAACACGTCAGCACATATTTGGCAACGTTCTTGGCTAGATACTTCCCCTCCGTCTTCAGTTGGTCAACGATGACGTCGCCCATCGCGTCCAACTTGTTGCTAGTAGAGTTCAATGCCACCAGTGCCTTGTCCAGCTCCGACTCCGAGTCAGCTGGACATACCGGATTGAAGCCAAGCGGTACCAAAGCTTTTTCAACGTGCACCAGGAAAGCCCAGACTTGCTGGGACTTAGTTTCCCTCATATTCCTCAGTTCCTCCAGTGACCTCTTGGTGGCCGCAAGCTTCGAACCTTCCCGGACGATGCGCTCGACCTCTTTGTCATGCTGCTGGATACTTTTAGCCAGCCACTTTTCTCATTGTGCAAGATCCGACTCTCAAAGGTGGATGCGGTTTTGATGGTTTGCTAGTTCTTTCTCCCTGCTTTTTACCTTCTCCTCCCTGGTGGCGACATCAGCCTCTCTCTTGGAGAGCTCTTGTCCCACCTGCAATCTTTTCCTCCTCTTGCTTGAACCACTGTTCAAATTTCTTGGTGCGATCAGCCAAGCTTTGCCCCCCCAGAGACAGCCTCTGGGCAAGCTCCTCCTCCCTTTTCAAAATGTCCTCCTCTTCTCCAGGAGCTTCTCCCCCCTCTCGTCGAGGGCCTCACATTGCTTGAGGAGTATATCATTCAACTCGTTGAGGTTGTCCTGACGATCATCAGCAACCTCATTGGTCTCCCAAGCATGCCCGAGAATCTCCCGAGCCTTCTCATCAAGAGCCTTAATGGGATCCTCCCGCTCGTTCAGCAAGCGGTCCATCATCGCTAACCGGTCCTTTTCCTTGGCCACCCATTCCCGTAGGTCTGCAAGCCTTGATTGTGTCAGCTTCATCTCAAAGTGAAGCTTGTTGCTCCAACGCCTCAAGGTGTTGCGCTCTTCTTTGAGAGTATTGCTTTCGTAGTCGAAGGCAGGCTGGACCTAATGGAGACTGGAGCAGGTGTTATCAATAGACAACGCCAAAGGAATTGGATTCAGGCCCACCTGAAGCGCCTTTGCGGGCTCTAAGGGGTCTTCAAAAACATCAATTGGGTCCCACGGTACAAGCATTGTCCGCTACGACACTACGGCAATACGACTGACTTCTGAGCTGATGAAGAAGGTCCCCCTGCCGGATCTTCAATCATCGGCTCTGCGGGAGGAGGACCTACCTTTGACTCTTGTGGGTGCTCCGGCTCTGGCATAGACACCTCCAGAGTAGTCACCTTCGGGGCAGACGCTGCAGCTTCATCCGGAGCCCCCTCCACCTACGGCTCACGAGCTAGGACTTCAACTTCTTCCGGCTCAGGCGCTGAAGCTTCGGTTATATTCGGCTACGTGTTGGAGTTTCCGCAGTCTCTGGCTCCAAGGTCAGAGATTCGACTATTTCCAGCTCAAGGGCCGGAGCTTCAGTTACCTCCGGCTCAGGTGCCGGAGCTTCTGCCGTCGCTGGCTCCAATGCTGGAGCTTCAACCGCCGATATTGAAATCGTTGGCGCTTCATCCCAAATCTCTTCCTCGTGGTCTGGCGCTTTCACGGGAGCTTTTAGTGTCATATCTAGATCCAAATCCACGACAGCTGGCGCCGAAGCTGCTGTGCCTTCAGCCACCACTTGGGAAGGCACCGAGATTGAAGTAGGAGCCTCTACATGCACAACATCAATTGCTGCAGCAGGCGCTGAAGATCCAGCTTTCTTCTTCGACATCCTGGAAGCAAAGATCAAAAAATTCAAAATAGGAAAACAACAAAAACAGCAGCTCAGGGTGAGAATACAATGCTTACCTTGGGAGGCTTCCACCCCAATCGTCGCGGAACCTCTTCTTCTGAGGTCTGGATTCTGACCCCACCGGATCTGGTGAGGCAGAAACTTCAGACCTTGGTCGGAAGCTTGCCGCAACAGCTGGTGTCATCTCAACTGAGACCTCCCTCGGCTGGGAAGGACATCTGGACCTGGAGCCCGCAGCTGGCACTGGAGCCAGGGTCGATTTGCCGGAGCTATCGCCCCTCGAGGATGCCGGCACCAAAGGAGGCGTGGCCACCGAAGCTCTGCTTGGCTGGGGGGAAGAATCTACTGGAGATGGAGCCGACCTGAGAGAGCTCCAATCAGCATGCCTCAGCTTCCTCTTCCGGCTAGAAGATTCGGTCGGCTCCTTGCCCTTGCCGATGTCATCAACCTTCTGGCTTGGAGCGGTGGGGGCCACCCTTTCTGAAGCTCCGGGGATTGCAACCCCGGAGGTCTTGCGTCTCTCCACCACGCTGAGGTCATCCAGCTCCAACATTCATTTTCGGAGCTCCCTCCTGACATGTGGAACCATGTTCAAAGGGAGGAAAGCAACCGACAGGGTCAAGGCCTCACGGGAGATAGCTCCGTTCTAAAATTTTTGGAGATGGAGCTTCAAAGCATCACCATCCAAGTTGGTTTGAAAATTGGCTTCTATCCGATTATGATCCAGCTCGTTGTTGAAGGCCCATGCGGGCCTATCCCTTGTTTTCAGCGGTGCCCACTTGTTCACTAGGAAGTTGCCGAAGACCATCTGAGGGGCCACTGCACCCTCTACGCATTCCTGGATCCTTGTCAGGATGTGCTTGTATGCTTCAGACAACTTCGGAACTGCATTCCAGGCGCCGGTGTCGACATTGGGGAGGCTCTTGGGCAACTACAACCTCTCGTGCTCCTCCACTGCGATGATCATCCAGTCTTTCTTCCAGTTGTCCCACTTTCCGGAGGGGAAGGTCTTCAAGTACTTGAAGGGGCAGTTCTTGCACTTCACGAAGTAGTAGAAGCCAATCAACTCGCTCCCCTTCCCCGTGATGTGGATCGTGAAGAAGGTTCGGAAGAGCTCGATACATATCGGCACACCCACCCACATCTCGCAGAAGTGGACGAAGGTTGCCACTAGCAAGAAGGAGTGGGGGCCGAGGCGATGAAGCTGGAGGCCATAGAAATCCAGCAACATCAGCAAAAAACTTGAGAAAGGAGGGATGAGACCCACCATGGCGTACGTCGAGAAATAGACGATCTCTACGGTGCGCTCCTTCTTGAATGGAATCTTGCCATAGCGGATGTCGTTAGTGAAGGAGTCGCTGGACCACCCCATGTAGGTTCAGACCCTCGACAAATCTTTGTTACTCTTGATCTTTCTGTGCGGAAGACCCAACTCCATCGCGGCAAAGTGGAGCAAAAGTTGGAAGGGCTATGCAAAGGTTGGGAGGCTCTGAGCACAAGTTCAAATGAAAGTGTAAAGAGTCCTCAAATCGTGCGGGCTTTCCTTATTAAGTAAGCCTCCGCAACGCTTGGATGGAAATCGCGACGAGATCAGGATCACATTTCAAAAATCTACCCTGCCAATGACAAATGGGCCCGGGTCCAGTTCGGTGGAAAAGTTGAAGTTACTACCCTAGATGAATTGTTGTCATGATGAGGAGTTGGAAGCCCGAGGGCGGTGACTTGACAGGGCGCTCGGAACCGATACAATTTTCATATTAGGAACCGACGACCTTCAATTGCGTGAGATCCGCACGCCACGATCTTATCCGCCGCATCAATAAGAGCCACACGGCGATGGTTTAACTGCGGACCATCACCCCAACGACACATCAAAAGACATTTGAAGCCACAATTCGGGAATCGAAGATGGCCCCTCCTTTGGTAGAATAACTTAACCCAAAGGATTTCTCCCAGAGGTGGGCCCGAGGGCCATTCTCGGTACCCTGCGTACCAGGTACCCCACGATACCGTAAGAAAGCTACGGAGTTCCACCTGTCCGAGTTGAAGACCTTTGAAGGCTCCATGTGTCCTGTAGCACTGGGCCCGCCTCCCTCGTTTGGGTAGCTCCAGCACCACTACGTGTAACACAAGGCCGGACCTAACTCACTGTACAGGGAAGTTCTGGTCTTGCCACGTGTCCAAGGGCCCTGGACCTAACCCCCAGTAGAGGGAAGCTCCGGTGTTGCCACTTGTATAGCAGCCCCGAACCTGCCTCCCCATAGAGGGAAGCTCCAGAGCTGCCACGTGTCGAGCCTCCGGACCTAAGCCTGCAACGGGAGGACTACTAGATCTCTAACGGCATGGACATTCAAGGATCAATTAATACAACCGTTACAAAACCTGATTATGTGTCATTAACGCCATGTTAATGACACACGATCAAAGGACCTTTAGTACCGATAACGCTGCTATTAAGGCACATTATCACACTGTTAAATGTACTTAATGCATACAGATCATGTATTAGGTAATTAAAGACCGCCGGAACCACATGTCAGGCCAGGCTGATAATGTAACGGCCAGTCCTTGGACTATAAAAGCATCGTGCCGCACAGTACAAAGGACATGTCCGATTAAGTCCAATCAACCCTAAGCAACCAACCACCCGTGGAGTAGGGTATTACGCTCAGGCGGCTTGAACCACGAAAAAATCTCTCGTGTCACTATCTCGTTCATAATCTCATGCACGCCCCAACCAATTATGAACCTCCGTAGATTACGTTCTAGTAGTACCGGGTGAAGTGTCGATCGCACACTTTGACATTACCCGTTGCGGGTAACGGGTTCGGATACGATTTTTACCTAACGGGCACGAATATCCGGAAGCACTATCTGCGGCTTTTTTACCTGTTGCCATCCCTAGATGTACCTGTGCAGATTTCATTGCGGAGGCGCGCAAATTTAAGAGAATTCAGACCCGGAGCCACGAGCGCCTCAAAAATTGTATTTTCCCCCAATTTTTTTGTGGCTTTACAAACAGACCCTTTTTTCTTTTTGATCAAACTCGAGTCAAACTCCTCCAAATAAATTAGTGTCAGGGATACTTTGTCACACCCGGTTTTATTAAGAATAAAACCAACTGCAAAGTACATGTATGTCAGGATCAGATTAATCATACAAGTAGGACAAATAGTGATAAACAGTACTATATTGAATACAAACAACATTTATACCCTCAAAAGAGTTTTAAATAGCAGCTTAAGAGAAAAACTCTAGAGCAATCACAGCAAAATCGACTGGCAACAATGTGACCTTCTACGCACCAAATTCAATAGAAAAACTCTAGGCAGGTGGAAGGATTTATGTGTAAAATGGCAGCCACTCTTGGATGTTCATCAAATGGTTGAGATTTGCGGAATGCACGCTTGCATAGGAGTCCAGATTGCACAACAACCATTGTCGTGTATAAAAGATGATTTAGAGGAGGCCTTTTAAGTGAGGCATCCAAACCATAAGTTGCATGCTCATCTGGGATTTATCACGATGTCATTTAATGCACGCCCTAGTTGAGAAAAACAAAAGGGACAGGGCAGCACGCGCGAGCTAGTGGCATGGTTTGTACAAAAGGCAAAGTTTTATACGGTTACTATGAGACGCAAATCTTTATTGAATCTTTTCTTCACTAAGCAGCATTTATGAAAAATAATGGCAAGCGCATGAGCACATAGAGTACTCAGCAAGTGTGAAAAATAAATGACATGTAAGGCTTTATCAAGGATAGGCCAACATTGGCTTAATCACAATGCTTAGAACCTAACTTTAGCTTTCATTATCAATATTAAACTAAATGAATAATCCAATTAATAATAATAATAATAATAATAATAATAATAATAATAATAATAACAACAACAACAATAATAATAATAATAATAATAATAAAGGTAAAGTAGAATCATAAATAACAATCATTTTCCACTCATGAACTAATTATGAACCGATCCCAAGCTGTTCCTGAATGTGAGCACGGTTGTCTAGATAGTTTGATAAAACTCTGCAGAGTGTGTACCATTGTCGGTACCCTAAAAACCATACACCCCCTGAGGTTACAAAGATCTCAAGGGAAGGACGTCTACTCAAATTGAAGACCCTCGGAGGCCCACTTGTCAGACATAACCGGACCTGCTTCTCCAACATGGTTAACCCCTAGGGTGCCACGTGTACTGCCAGACCGGAGCTACTACCCACAAGGGTGAAGCTCCGGGCTAGGTACCGAAACGGCACCTTCGGACTTAACCCCTGACCGAGAGAAGCTCCGGACCTGACACGTGCCAGGCCACCCCGGAGCTTCCCGCTTCCCACAAGCAAGCTCCGGAGCTGCCACATGTCCAAACGTCGGAGCTGGCCGCCTCAAACCTCCGGAAGACATTGTAGCGACTCCGGATCTTCAAAGGATAGCCGCGGACTTCAAGACCCGATTAATTGTCATTAATTCCATGTTAATGACACTTAATCGGACAATCTTAACACCTGTAACGGCACTGTCGGAGCCCGTTACAGGGTTATTAACAACAATTAATCGTGTATTAATACTAGTAACCGCCGGGGCCACATGTCGGGCCAGGCTAACTTGTAACGGTTTGTCCTTGTACTATAAAAGGACAGACCGACGATACACGGAGAGGAGGCTCTCGAACGCTCTCAGGCACACACGCATTGACGTGAGCTTTCATACATAAACTAATACAACACCACACACCCGTGGAGTAGGGTATTACGCTCAGGCGGCCCGAACCACGTAAACCACTGTGTCTCTTGTGTCCAATCGTGATTCACCTTCTTGAGTCTCCGCGCGCCCACACCGAACTACAAACTCCTTCAACACTTTAGTAGTGTCAGGAGATCTGCCGACTCCAACAGTCGACAGTTGGCGCGCCAGGAAGGGGTGCATGAGATTTTCAAGAATGGTGAATTCTGCGGCTGGATCATCCAATGGGCAACCTGCTGCTCAGGCTGTCGGGGGCAATCCCTCCAACATGCAGCCACCAGCAGGAGCCTCAGCACCAGCAGGAGTCACACTCCCACCACCACCATCTTCTCCGGCAAAACGTGCCGGGCAACATGATGGTGCGCCGGCGTCACATACTGCGCCGGCAAGTCATGACAACCCAGAACACGCGCTCCATGCAGCGCGTGCTCTTCTCCAGCGACCACCACCTCCGGATGCATCTCGAGATGCCATGGAGCAATGGAGGGCTGATGTTGAGCATTTGGTCGCAGCAGCGGCCGAACGCCTCAACAACCAGGGTCCTCCTCCTTCAGGGCGAGCCCCGTCGCAGCGACGGACGTTGTCTGGAAGACTTGGTCCGCATGTCTCCAACAACCGAAGACGAGCTGCGTCACAGCAAGTGACGTCGTTGCCCTCTGGGGCACGACGCACCCATACGGTATCTCGGCTTTCGACACATGACCTCCGGGCGGAGCTTGATCGCCGATACCGCCAACAGGATGGCCGTGTCCATATCGAGCGAGCTCGAGAAAGACGGGATGCTCAAGACCTTTCTACTCTGGAAGGAGTAGGAGGAGGCTGTTCCGCCCTAGCCATGCACCTGCGCATGGTTAGATGGCCACAGAAATTCCGGCCACACTTGCCGGAAAAATTCGACGGGACTGTCAACCCCGTAGAATTTCTGCAGATATACTCCACTGCAATCTTAGCAGCTGGAGGAAACGAGGCCGTAATGGCCAACTACTTTCCAGTGGCCTTAACTGGGACCGCCAGGTCCTGGTTTATGAGCCTTCCACCCAACTCTATCGACAGTTGGGAGGAGCTGTGCCGTCAGTTCACTGCCAACTTCGGGAGTTCATACACCCGACCGGGCACTGAACTAGACCTTTTTGCGGTCGTGCAAAAAGGGGGAGAATCTTTGCGGTCATTCATCCAGAGGTTCTCTCAGGTACGCAACACAATCCCTTCTATCTCAAGCGCTTCTGTCATTGTGGCATTCATACAGGGTGTACGAGACAAGAAGATGTTGGAGAAGCTGGCGATCAAAGAGATCACCAGCGTCACGGAGCTCTTCAGCTTGGCAGACAAATGTGCCAGAGCTGCGGAGGGCCGTGAAATGCACTCCAAACCAGCCTTGGAGGATCACAAAAAATCCTCCAAAGAAGAAGCCGCTACCTCCGGGAGTGGCAAGAAGAAAAAGAAGACCAACGGCAAGAAGAAGCCGTCGGTCGGCACATCCAACATTGCAGCCACTGCAACTCCTGGTGGCCGGGGGCCACGCCCCGAGAAGCGACCTCGACCGTCTTCCGAAGACGGCGGCAAATCCAAAATGTGGTGCCCCATTCACAAAACGGGCAGCCACAGGCTGGAAGACTGCCGGGAGGTCCAAAACCTTGCCGAGCGCTACAACAAGCGCCGGGAAGGGTCTCCTTTCCGACAGAGGGAGGGAAAACAGAAGGTTGACGAAGCTCCGGCTGAAGAGGAGTTAGGGTTTCAGGACCCCAAAAAGGTCCTGAAAGCCGTCTACACCTCCGTCGACGATGACTCCGACGTCTCCGACAACGAGCGTCGGAAAACCATGAACACCATCTTTGGTGGATCATGGGACATCACTTCTCGTCGTGTCATCAAGACTATGCGGTGGGATATGGCTGCTGTAGCTCCTACAGCTAGACCGGAGCCACATCGAAAGTGGATGGACACACCCATCACTTTTGATGCTTCGGACTGTCCTCGAAGCATGGTCGGAGCTGGCCAATTACCCTTGATGGTATCTCCCACCATCAACAACATCCAGCTCTATCATGTTATGGTGGATGGAGGTTCGGGGCTGAACCTTATAAGCTTTGAAGCTTTTACCAGACTTCAGCTTCGACCTTCGGATCTTCGGCCCTCTCGACCATTCTCCGGAGTAGGTCCGGGGGCCATTACCCCACTCGGAGCTATAATTCTCCCCGTTACCTTCGGGACACGGGAGAAGTACCGCACCGAGAAGTTGGTCTTCGACGTCGCTCAGATCAACTTACCATTCAACGCCATCTTGGGTAGACCTGCCCTATACAAATTTATGGCAGCTGCTCATTATGGATACTTGGTGTTGAAGATGCCAACACCAGCAGGCGTTCTCCGGATTCGTGGAGATCGCACCGCCGGAGTAACTGCTCTGGAGGAGCTCCATGCACTCACCACTGCGCAAGAGGAGGACTCCAGACAGGGGCAAGCTCCAAAACCTCCGAGCATTCGGCAACGAGGCTCAACCTCTGCTTCCCATGTGCAGCCAAGCGGCGACACCGACATCCCCGTCAAAGTCGTCCAAATTGGTTCCGATGTCACTCAAACCACCCGCATATCGGGTGGGTTGAATGACAAATAGGAACTCGCGCTCATCACTTTCCTCCGGGCTAACGTTGACGTATTTGCTTGGCAACCGTCACAAATGCCTGGGATCCCCAGGGAAGTGATTGAGCACAATCTGAAGATTTACCCCGATGCTCGGCCTGTGCATCAGAAACCTCGGAAGCAATCTGTAGAGCGACAGAACTTCATCCGACAAGAAGTGAAGAAGTTGCTCGAAGCCGGATTTATCCGAGAAGTCTTCCATCCAAAATGGCTGGCGAACCCAGTCGTTGTGCCCAAGGCCGGCGGGAAACTTCGGATGTGCATCGACTACACCACACTGAATAAGGCATGTCCAAAAGATCAATTCCCACTACCTAGAATAGATCAGATAGTGGATTCCACCTCCGGGTGCGAGTTACTGTGTTTTCTAGACGCATATTCTGGATATCATCAAATCAGGATGTCTAGGGAGGATGAAGAGCATACTTCATTCATCACAGTGGATGGATTGTATTGTTACACAGCCATGCCGTTTGGTCTCAAGAATGCAGCTTCAACTTTTGTACGAGCTATATACAAAACTTTCGAAGAACTCATCAGAGACATAGTGGAAGTGTACGTCGATGACATCGTGGTCAAAGTCAAGAACAAGGAGTCTCTCTTGGACACCTTGCAGGCTGTCTTCGACAAGCTACGGGCCACCCGCACGAAGCCAAACCCAGACAAGTGCGTCTTCGGGGTTAGTTCCGGAAAGCTTCTTGGTTTCCTGGTAAGTCACCGGGGCATAGAGGCTAATCCGGCGAAGATAAAAGCCATTGAAGACATGCGGCCACCAACCCGCATCAAAGACGTCCAAAAATTAACTGGATGTCTAGCAGCCCTCAGCCGGTTCATTTCAAGACTGGCGGAAAGAGCACTTCCCTTCTTCAAGTTACTGAGGAAGTCCGGACCATTCCAATGGTCTGAAGAAGCAGAGAAGGCATTCCAGGAGCTGAAACAGTTCCTCACTACCCTACCAGTCCTGGTAGCTCCGAACCCTGGTGAGCCTTTGTTGCTTTACATTTCAGCTACTGACGAAGTCGTCAGTATGGTTCTGGTTGCGGAGAGACCGGAACTACCCAATACTCAGGAATCCAGACCCCTTCGGGAGGGTCCGGAGGTTCCTGAAAGCGGGTCTGGGTCCCAGCTCCCAGACTCAAACCCACAAGAAGCCACTTCAGAGGACCCGGACCCCTCTAAGAGGGTCCAGGTCATTTCTGAAGAAGCTCCGGGTTCCTCCACCCAGAACCCGGAGGTCCCCGAAGAGAGTCTGGACCCCTCCGAGAGGGTCCGGATCAATGAAGAGGAAGCTCCGGACCCCTCCGGGAGAGTCCGGACCATTCAACGCCCGGTATACTTCATCAGTGAAGTGTTACATGATGCCAAGACTCGATACCTAGAGGTGCATAAACTGCTTTATGCAGTTCTTATTGCCTCAAGGAAGCTTCGACACTATTTCCAAGCTCACAAAGTCTCGGTGGTGACCTCATATCCACTTCGAGCGATCCTGCATAATCCCAATTCAACTGGGAATATTGCAAAGTGGGCAGCGGAATTGGCTGAATTCGATCTTGAATTCATTCCGAGACAAGCAATCAAGAGTCAAGCGTTGGCAGATTTCGTGGCAGAATGGACTCCCTCTCCATTAAACCCTGGGGGCCCCAGCGAGCAGAAGATGGAACCTCAAGTTCCAACCTTCACTAAGCCTCACTGGACCCTTTACTTCGACGGCTCCATGCAGAAGCAGGGAGCCGGAGCTGGAATCCTTCTCCTCGCACCAACTGGGGAGAAGGTGAAATACATGGTACACCTTGACTTCAAGGCAACCAACAACATGGCGGAGTATGAAGCACTCATCTATGGATTAAAGGTGGCACTATCATACGGTGTCAAGCAATTGCTGGTCAAAGGAGATTCACAACTCGTCATCAAGCAGGTGAAGGGTGAATGCTCCTGCAATAATCTCCAGCTGGCTGCTTACCTCCTTGAAGTCCAGAGGCTTCAGAAGGACTTCGAAGTCCTAGACCTTCACCATGTTCAGCGTGCTCACAACGCTGAAGCTGACGAACTCTCGACCAAGGCGTCAACTGGAGCTCCGGCTCCTGATGGAACCTTTGTCCGGAGGTTGTCAAAACCCACAGTTCAGCCTGCCGAACTGAACGAAGGGGGCGAGATCAGCATCCCGAAGCTGACGGTCCCGATGGCCCTGTTACCATGGCAGCCATCAAGGGTCGTAGGTGCTGCCGGAAGCTCCGAGCAACCCAGCACACAAGACTCAAATGCTCAAGTCAGTTCCGATGCATGGATCTCGGAGATCCGGAGCTACTTGAAAGACAACATCCTTCCTGACGATGATGTATCCGCTGATCGGGTAGTCAGATTGGCTAAAATACACGTTGGTAGAAGGGGATCTCTACCGGCGCGGTGCCAACGGCATCCTAATGCGGTGCATCACAAGGGAAGAAGGCTGTGAGCTCCTCGCAGAAATCCATGGAGGCGAGTGTGGGAACCACACATCTTCCCGCACGCTGGTCGGAAAAGCCTTTCGGCACGGCTTCTACTGGCCTACAGCGCTCCAGGATGCCACTGAGCTGGTGAAGAAATGCAAAGCATGCCAATTTCATGCAAAGCAAATTCATACACCTGCTCAGTCCTTACAAATGATACCTCCCACATGGCCTTTCGCTGTGTGGTGGATGGACATCTTGGGACCCTTCCCTAGAGCCGTCGGAGGTTACAAGTTCCTGTACGTCGCCATCGACAAGTTCACCAAGTGGCCGGAAGCAACTCCCGTTGTGACGATCAACAAACAATATGCAATCAATTTTCTACAATCCATCGTGAGCAGATTCGGAGTCCCAAATAAGATCATCACTGATAATGGGACTCAATTCACAAGCTCCGCATTTCAAGGATATTGCAAAGACCTCGGCATACAAGTTTGCTACGCTTCCGTAGCTCATCCTGCCAGCAATGGACAAGCCGAGAGAGCAAATGCAGAGATCCTTAAAGGACTCAAAACACGCACTTATGAGCGCTTGAAAAAGCACGGAGCCAATTGGATCGAAGAGCTTCCGCCCACTCTATGGGCCAACAGGACTTCTCCAAGTCGGGCAACCGGAGAAACACCCTTCTTTCTGGTGTACGGAGCTGAAGCGATCCTTCCTCCGGAAATCACCTTGGGTTCCCTCCGAGTCCGGACCTTCGACGAAGCCGCGCAGGACCAGCTCCGGCGCGAAGACCTAGACCTCCTCGAGGAGGGAAGGTGCCAAGCAGCTGTTCGGAATGCCCGATACCGCCAAGCTCTACGGCGCTATCACCAGCGGCATGTACACAACCGACAGCTCGAGGAAGGCGATCTGGTGCTACGGAGAATACTATCCAGAGAAGGGCAAAACAAACTCTCCCCCGGCTGGGAAGGGCCCTTTCGAGTGATCAAAGTATCCCGTCCCGAAAGCGTTCGCTTGGCTACCGAGGATGGGACACCTCTCCCAAATCCTTGGAACATCGAGCACCTCCGTAAGTTCTACACTTAATTCCACGGAGGTGAGTCTTAAGTAACTTGAAATGTATGTTATAGAGTCATTGTACAGAGTCGGGTAGTTCCTCCGGGAGAGCAGCCGGACCTTTCCCGAAAGGTTTGAAAAGCTCATGCAACACTTGACACAGTCTCCGGACTAAAAGTGTGGCTAACTATCCTGGGTCAAACGAGAAACCAAACACACTTAGCCTGGTTCCGTACCCTAAGAGTGTACTTGTTTCCCCTGTACCCCAGACCTATAATGAAAGACATCTTCATGTGAAATAGACTCCACGTGCATTCATTTTTGCATAGGCTCGACATTTTTATTTTTCTCTTTCTTGTCTACAACAGAAACGTGCAATTCTTAAGAAGTTCTAGTTTGACCGGTTTACATACGATTCGAGTTGAATTGTCAGATTTTTTGGATTTAAATATCGTCTGTGGCCAACTCGCCTGAAAGCCGCCAAGCCATTCTAGGGCCAGAGTGTGCTATCGACTTAGCCTGGTCAAGCACCCTAAGTACGCCACTCTACCTACATCCCGGCAGGCCAAAGTAAGGTGGGTCCATGGACAATTGGATCTAAAAGAAAAGACAATTCATCCAGTCGTATTAAAAATCGTGTTCAACTTAAAATTTTCTTGAGAACCGTAAGCCGCGACGAAGTTATAGACAAGGAACGAATTTTACTATTTTTCTTGGCTTAAGTGTGCAGGAAAAATGAACCCTACGTTGATGGAGAAAAACCGGAGCTAACCAAGCTCCGACTCCCACCAGGGCGTCAACCGTCGGCGTTGACTAAAAGATGGTGAGAAGACCCCGTCACTGGAGTTTGTTGCCAACAAACCAAGTGTGGCAAAGGTCATTGCCGGAGCTGCTAAGCTCCGACACCTTGGAGTATTAACTACCGACGCTCAACGTGTTGATAGAGGCTATTGCCGGAGCTACTAAGCTCCAGCGATGGACAGTGCCGGAGCTTCTAAGCTCCGACAACTTCAGGGGACCTTCACCATCAAAAACTTCGGACCTAAATTCCACAAGTTCGAAGCAAATTCGTCTTCAACAAAACTCAACATCCTTTTGGTACATGTCCACAATCAAATTGTGCACATCTACCAGGGGGCCAAGTGAAGATAAAGATGTTGAAGACAAAAAAAAAATGAAATTCGCAAAAAATTGGGGATTTCATTTCATCTGAAGACCGGAGATTACATCTGGAGACAAGGGATTACAAAATTGAGGAAGAAGAGAAGATACAAGTAAAGGCTAAAAGAGACGGTCCTAGACCCTATGGAAGAACTCGGCGACCTTCTGGGCGACCTCCGACACGCAGGCTCGGGTAGCTTCGCCTTCTCCTTCGACGGGGCCTTCAAGCACCGGGTCCAGAGGAAATCGAGGGTTCCGTCTGGTGTAGCACGTCAACACATATTCTGTGACGTTCCTAGCCAGGGATTGCCCCTCGACCTCCAGCTGGTCCGCGATGACGTCGCCCACCTTGGAGAGCTTGCTGCCTGCGGCGCTCAACGCTTGCAACACAAGGTCCGGCTCCGGCTCCGGATCATCCGGGTGCACGGGGCTGAAACCCATCGGCGTCAGCGCGTCGTCGGCCTTGCCCAAGAACTCCCAAATCTGCAGGGAGTCCGCCTTCCTCAAGTTCTTCATCTCTTCCAGGGATCTCCGGGCCGCCGTCAGCTCCGAATTCTCGTGGGTGAGGCGCTCAACTTCTTTGGCGTTTTGCTGGATCTTCGCAGCAACCCGCTTCTCAAGTCTTCCGAGCTCCTCCTCCCGGAGGTGGATCTTGTTCCGGCGGTTGACCAGGTCCTTCTCCCTAGCCTCCACTTTCTTCTCCCGGGCGACAAGGGCACACTCGTATTCGTAGAGTTCCTGCCCCCGCACCCAGGTCTTCTCCTCTTCCTCGAGGCAGCGCTCTTCCAATTTCTTAGTGCGCTCCTCGAGGCCCTTGTCCGCCAGAGCTGTTTTCTCGGCGAGCTCTTCTTCCCGTCGCAAGACGTCATCCCGTAGCTCTAGGAGTTTTTGCTCCTCGTCCTCGAGCCGTCTTTCCCTCCCTTCAAGTGCCTCTCGGCGCTTGATGAGTGCGGTGCTGATGGCCTCGAGCTAATCAAACCGAGCATTGGCCGCGTCGCAGCCTTAGCTCGGTCGTGGAACTCCCGGGATTGAGCATCGAGGGCGTGAGTCATGCCCTCCCTCTCGTCCAGCAGCTTATCCCAGAGCTCCAGGCGGATCTTCTCCCGCTTGATCCACTCCTTGTCATCCGCAAGCCTCGACTGCGCCAGCTTAGTCTCGAAGTGGAGCCGATTACGCCACCGCCTAAGGGTTTGGCACTCCTCTTCAAGAGCCTTGCTGTCGTGGAAGAAGGCCAGTTGGACCTGACGTAGACTGGAGCAGGCGTTGTCGATGGACATCGACAGCGAGATGGGCTCCGGACCTGCTGGGATCTCTTCCGCTGGTTCCAGCAGGTCTTCACATACAAAAATTGGGTCCCACTCTACGAGAGTGGAACCCCGAGCTTCCAAAGCGCTAGGGCCTTCCTTCGGGGCGGCCTCAGTCGCCATCGAAGGAGGTCCCGCCACCAAGTCTTCATTCGCCCCCTCAGGCGGGGGGCCGGCGACTTCGTTCAGGCACTCTGGCTCTGCCACAGGTACCATCGACGTCGTCGCCTCCGGAGCAGGAGCCGCTACTGGCTCCGGCCGGGACACCTCTTCTGAGGGAGGCTCAAGCTCCCTCGCCTCTTTAACCGCCGGCTCTGTGACCGGCGCTCCAACAATCACCGGCTCTGCGGCCGGAGCTTCAGAAGTAACCGGCTCAACTGCCGGAACTACTTCGACTTCCGGCTCGCATGCCGGGGCTTCAGCCACCTCCAGCTCAATCGCCGGGGCTTCAGCACTTTCCGGCTCCGAAACCGGGACTGCTACTTCCTCCGACTCAACAGCCGGAGCTTCTACTACTGCAGCACCAGGACCCGGAGCTTCCACTTCCGGGACGGGTGCCGCTGGCGCATCTTCATTCCCGTGGTCCGGCGCTACCACGGGAACTTCTGGAGACGAGTCGAGGTCCATAACCACGATAGCCGGCGCCGGAGATGTCGCAGCCTCCGCTTGGGGCGGCACCGGGACTGGAGCAGAAGCCCTCGCAGCCTCAGACATTGTGGCTGAGGGTGGAGCTTCACTCCCCTTCTTGGGAACGCTGTAGATGAAGAACGAAGAAATTGAGCAAACAGATGCTACAATTAAAAAGTTAATCGAGGTAAAAAAGAAAAATTACCTTGGGAGGCTCCCGCACCAGCTTGCGCGGAACCTCTTTCCCGGACGATCCGGGCTGGCCACGGTCGGCGTAGGAGCTCCGGGAGGACTCCCAGGACTTGCCACAGCCGCGGGCGTTTCCCGGGTCGGAGCTCTCCTTGATCGGGAGGAACTCCTGGACCTGGAGGCCCTCACCGCTCCAGATGCCGGAGTCGCGCGCCCGGAGCTAGCACCACAGGAGGGATCCACCACGGGGACAGTCGCACTCCGGGAGGATCCCACCGCCGGAACAGTAACGTTCCGGAAGGACCCCACCACAGGGACAGTCGCCACGGCGGCGGAGGATCTTCCTTCCTGAGGAGGGGGAACCGGGGGGGAAGTGGCAGGCCCGATGGACCTTCCGTCAGCATGTCGCAGCTTCCTCTTCCGGCTCTCCGGCTCCTCCGCCAGCTCCTTGCCCTTGCTGATGACCTCAGCTCTTGGCTGTGGGACAGGGGCGGAGCCATCTTCGGACAACCCGGGGATCGCCAACCGGGTGGTTGATCTTCTCTCGACGACACCAAGGTCGTCAAGCGCGGGCATCGTCCGCCGGAGCTCCCTGCTGAACTCAACTTCCACGTTCAGAGGGAGGAAGGCCGGCGGCGGAGTCAAGTAATCTCCGTCAACGTCGATGCCGTGCTGGAATTTCTTGAGGTGAAACTCCAAGGTCTTCCCCACCATGCTGGACTTCAACCCGGTCTCAACCCGGTCCTCGTCCATCACGCTGTTGAGGGCCCAGGCGAGCTTCTCCCTCCTCTTCAGCGGCGCCCACCTGTTGGACAGGAAGTTGCAGAACACCGCCTGGGGAGTCAATCCTCCCTCCACACATTGGCGGATCCTGGTCAGGACAGGGTCGAAAGCTTCCGCCAGCACCGGAACTTCGCTCCATACCGACGTGTCAATGCCGGGCAGACCGTCTGGCAACTCCAACCGCTCATGCTCCTCCACCCGGACGACTATCCAATCTTTCTTCCAGTCATCCCACTTCCCGGAAGGGAATGACCGGAGGTACTTGAATGGGCACTTCTTGCGCTTCACGAAGTAGTAGAAGCCAAGATACTCATTGCTTCGGCCGGTGGTGTGGACGGTGAAGAAGGTTCGGAAGAGCTCGATGCAGGGAGGGATGCCCACCCACATCTCGCAGAAGTGGACAAAGATGGACACAAGGAGAATGGAGTGAGGGCCAAGGTGGTACAGCTGCAGACCATAGAAGTCCAGCAGCATCAAGAAGAAAGAAGAAAACGGTGGGATCAGCCCCACCATGGCGTACGAGGAAAAGTACACCATCTCGCCAGCGTGCTCCTTTTCAAAGGGGAGCTCTCCGCCGGCGCGGACCGAGCGGCTGAAGAAGTCTGAAGACCACCCCATGAGGGCCCGGACCTTCTTCAGATCGTTGTCAGTCTTCAAGCGACTCTCACGCAGACCCAACTCCACCGCAGCACAGCTAGGCAAGAGAAGAGGAGCAAAGTACGAGTTGGGAGTTTGAGCGCAAGAACAGATGGGAAGCGTAAAGAACTCCCGACGGTGCGCTTTCCTTCTTAAGTAAGCCCTCGCAACGCTTGGATGGAAACTGCAGGGGAGTCAAGGATACTACTCAAGAATTCAACCCTGCCGATGACAAGAGGGCCCGGGACCACCCTGACGATCAAGTCGAGGCTCTTACCCAGGCGAACAGTTGTCATCACGAGGCGGGAAACCCAAAGGCGGCAACCTGACAAGGCGCGCGGAACCGATACGGTTTTCGTATCGAGAACCAGCGACCTTCAATTGCGAGAGATCCGCACGTCAAAGATCTTATCTGCCGCCTGAGGTGCGCCACGCGTCGGGATTTAACCGTAAAGCCCCGCCAACGGCACCTCCGAAGACCCTTGAAGACCCAGTTCAAGAGTCGCGAGTATGGACCCACCTCCGACGGAATGACTTCACCCCGGTGACTTTCCCCGGAGGTAGGTCCAGGGGGCCACTGTCGGTACCCTAAAAACCATACACCCCCTGAGGTTACAAAGATCTCAAGGGAAGGATGTCTACTCAAATTGAAGACCCTCGGAGGCCCACTTGTCAGACATAACCGGACTTGCTTCTCCAACATGGTTAACCCCTAGGGTGCCACGTGTACTGCCAGACCGGAGCTACTACCCACAAGGGTGAAGCTTCGGGCTAGGTACCGAAACGGCACCTCCGGACTTAACCCCTGACCGAGAGAAGCTCCGGACCTGACACGTGCCAGGCCACCCCGGAGCTTCCCGCTTCCCACAAGCAAGCTCCGGAGCTGCCACGTGTCCAAACGTCGGAGCTGGCCGCCTCAAACCTCCGGAAGACATTGTAACGACTCCAGATCTTCAAAGGATAGCCGCGGACTTCAAGACCCGATTAATTGTCATTAATTCCATGTTAATGACACTTAATCGGACAATCTTAACACCTGTAACGGCACTGTCGGAGCCCGTTACAGAGTTATTAACAACAATTAATCGTGTATCAATACTAGTAACCGCCGGGGCCACATGTCGGGCCAGGCTAACTTGTAACGGTTTGTCCTTGTACTATAAAAGGACAGACCGACGATACACGGAGAGGAGGCTCTCGAACGCTCTCAGGCACACACGCATTGACGTGAGCTTTCATACATAAACTAATACAACACCACACACCCGTGGAGTAGGGTATTACGCTCAGGCGGCCCGAACCACGTAAACCACTGTGTCTCTCGTGTCCAATCGTGATTCACCTTCTTGAGTCTCCGCGCGCCCACACCGAACTACAAACTCCTTCAACACTTTAGTAGTGTCAGGAGATCTGCCGACTCCAACAGTCGACAACCATTTACCCACAAGTAGTGATTTTATCTCCTGTTGCAAGGTGGACTGAGTAAACCTTCTTGATGTCAGTGGCGGCCAATCACATTACACACTTTCGTAGGTGTGTGGCCAAGAGATCACTACATGATCTTTGCAAAAGTACTCCCAACAAGTGCTAGCACTCTAACGTTTTACCTCTAAGGCATTTCTGGAGTAACTCTCCGCCTCAGAAGCCCCCTCTTGAGCCATGCAGATCTCAGAGTAGTACCACTGTATCATTCCCCGCACCTTCTGACTACTAGCATTTTGTCGCGAGAAACCTAATTAATTGACAAAGTCGCCCCATCTCAGTCTCGTGGTGGTACTGTAAAGCTTAGTGGTTTCCTCCATAAACCGGTCCTTAGAATCTAGCGGTGTTAAACCCAAACCCGAATCTTGTGCAAACTGCACCACACCAAACCAACCAACCGCCAAATTCCTACCAACCACTAGTGTGTGTCCATCATGATCATAATGACCCTATAGTATAGTACATTTCATGTGTAGGAGATCTGTTCCCAAAGTCTAAGCATGGCTAAGCATGACCAAAACCTATCAACTACCCAACCCAATCCAAACGACAAGGAATAATGTGGAACAAGGTATATAACATGAAATAAGATATCATTTAATTAAGCATGCAACTAACCTAGTACAGGTGCAAGATGTTCATGGGCACTTGTCTATTTTTATATAGGTGCTCAATCTTCTCGATTGAACTCTTGATTTTCATATTTTCATTTCGCTTCTTGATCGAAGTACGAACGCATATAAACTATCGTCAAAAGAGCAACAAAAACATTCAAGAATATACACCAAAATATTCACATAAGCATAAAATCTTATGCTAAAACGTCCCCACAGATGATATATTATGTTTCATAGTCAAAGAAATGCATTTACAATTTATTCTCCATTTTTCGTATTTATTTATAGGATAAAAACATTTTTAATGAATTTTCCGTAGTCAAAATATATTTTATATGTATTCTACAATTTTTATTCCAGCCTTAAACGATTTATAACTAATTTCCCTATATTTTGTATGTATTTATATTACTTTTATATTTATTTTATGCTCAAAACATAATTTAGTGGACTTTTCCTATGCAAAATATATTTAATTATATATTTAAATTATTTCATATTAAAATAATGTGCTCAATAATTTTTATATCATTTTTAATATTTATTCCTATGCTCAAAATAATTTTAAATCGACAAATACCTATTAAATCTATTTTCTATATAATTTTATTAGATTAAATGAATTATTTAAATGTAAACAGAGATAAATACATATTCCAAATTCTCTAAATAGTTTTCTGATATTCTTATTAAGTTAAATACATTTTTTGCGATTAACACTATTTAGAGGAAATTTTCTATTAAAAAAACAAAATTAATACTAAGGCCAAAATAAATTATATAAGGTCCAGGGACTTTTCTGCTATTATTCCTATTAGACAGAGGCTATGTATATTATTTTTTACTATGTTTAGGGGCTTTCCAACAAGTTTTACCAGAGGCCATTTCATAAACAGAAGGACCTATTTGAGATTTTTAATGGCAAAGAGGTTTATGTGCAAAAGGACGAAGGGGTATGAGGCCTTCTAATTTGGACCGCAGGATTTAATTTGGACGATCTAGATTTAATGAAACGGAGAAGTATGCATTGATCTAATATTAAGCGTTGATAGACAGATGGATGGCTAGGCTGGTGCCACGTCGCTCCGGCGAGGAGGACGCGGTCGGAGGCCAAGAGGGCGGCGACGCCATGGCCGGAATGGCCGGCGATGCACGGGGGGGGGGGGGGTGCTAGAGACCACTAAATTTGCCAGAAAATGATGAAAATGAGAGAGGGAAAGAAGTGGGAGTCACCCCGTGTGTTGCGCACAAGGGAAACTGGCAGGAGAGAGGTACGCGACGACGAGCTCTAGCGGTTGGACCTCGAAGACGTCAGGAAGGTGCCTAGGGCATCGATTCTTGCCGTGAGTGGGTCCTCCAGGAGCGGTGTAGCGCAACGGTCATCGACGACCTACTGAGGACGACCAGAACGGCTTGGCCTCTCGAGGCACGGAGGCCCACAGTGTGGCCATGGAGGCGGGCTAGGGTTTCGGAGTGAGGGGAAATGGAGGAGAATGGGGCCGCAGCTAGGATTAAATAGGGGGCGACGGTTGCCTAGGAGCAGCGGTTGTCGGGGTATGGTGCGGTTGCTGTGCAGCGCGTCTGTTCCCGTCGCGGCAACGAGGGTAAGAGAGGGGAGGAAAATACGGTTGTTATAATTCTAACCTTCTTAAACGGAATCTCGCATTGAGATTTTAGGTTGGGTAAATAATTAGACTAGATCTTTACTGATCGACAAGTTATTATTATTATTATTATTATTATTATTATTATTATTATTAGCATTATGATTATTAATATTATTGAAAATAATTTACTTATTGTTTTATTCCTAATCTTCTTCTAACATCTTTAGAAGTTTAAGATAACTACATGGATAAAATACAATAAATTTTGTCCTAAATTGGTTTTAGAAGAGTTTTATTTCCACATAAATTTAAACATTATTATTATTAATATTATTATTATTATTTTCTTATTTCTCTTTTATGTATTTGCATATTGATTTTGTCATCAACACTATTATTATTTTGAGTCAGGAGATACAAAGTTTGGTTTTATTTGATTTCAAACGTATTCTCTAGCAATTAGAATTTGCATATTTTTTTCACAAATGAACAATTATGATCCAATATGTCAACTTAGTTAAATTTTAGAGTATTATCACATGATCACACACATTATCTTTTTGTTCTTCTATATTATTATTATTTAGAATTTGGCCTAAATTTCTATTATGGCCTTAATTTTAAAATGTTTCATTTCAAATGCATTGTCATGATTCATACATTTATTATTATTATTATATTCATTTTCCTTTATGTTAAATATGGTGGTTACAATCCACCCACCTTACAAGGAATATGAACCCAAGATTCAAATGGATCAACATAGGAGAGGGGATATGATTTACTAGCGGTCGGCTACCCCCTTAAACAGACAAATGCTATAATTTTTTTGTTGTCATTATTATTAATCTAATGCAATACATCAAGCAACGTGTTCTAATTCCTTGTGATAAAGGCATGAGCTTCACTTGCTACCCAAAGGGGACCTAAGCAAGTGATGTGTATAATCTTTAAGAGTCTTGTTCTTTTGTATTGTCCTCATACGTCGATCTCCAAGCTCCTATCGGTTGAGTCGAAACATCGTCTTCATAAGTGAGGTCATAGGGAAAGTTTAAGAAGTCCATTCTAACTAAGGTCACGTTTCTGTAGTCAATATATAGCTCTGATACCACTTTGTCACTTCTAGTTTTATTAAGAATAAAACGAGCTGCAAACTACATGCATGTCATGATCAGATTAACCATACATCTAGGACACATAGTGATAAATAGTTCTATATCGAATACAATCAACATTTATACCTTCAAAAGAGTTTTGAATAGCATCGGAAGAGGAAACACTCTAGGGCAACCATAGGCAAATCGACTAGCAGCAGCGCGACCTTCTACGCACCATCTTCAATAGAACTTGTCTTTTTTCAATCTTCTCTTCAAAGAGCAGCATTAAAGAAAAATAATGGTAAGTGCATGAGTACATAGAGTACTCCGGTGTGAGAAATAAATCCCATGTAAGGCTTTATCAAGGGTAGGCCAACATTGGATTAAGCACTACGCTTAGAACCTAACCTTATCTTTCATTATCAATATTAAACTAAATGAATAAACCAATTCATAATAATAATAATGAAGATAAAGTAGAATCATAAATAACCATTATTTCCCATCCATGAGCTAATTATGAACTGGCCCCAAGCCGCTCCTGACCGTGAGTACGGGTGTCTAGACAGTTTGACAAAACTCTGCAGAGTGCATACTCTTTACCTACAAGAAGGATTTCATCTCCTGTTGCTAGGAGGACTGAGTAAACCTCCCTAATGCCAGTGGCGGCCAACAATATTACACACTTGTTTTAGGTGTGTGGCCAGAAGATCACTACATGGTCTTTACAAAGGTACCCCCAACTAGTTCTAGCCCTCTAAAGTTTTACCACTGAGGCATTCCTGGAGTAGCTCTCCGCCTCAGAAGCCCTCTCTTGAGCCATGCAGATCCCAGAGAAGTACCTTTGTATCATTCCGCACACCTTCCAACTACTAGTATTTAGTCGATAGAAACCTAATAAATTGAGCAAGCCGCCCCATCTCAGTCTCAGGGTGGTACTGTAAAGCTTAGTGACTTCCTCCATAAACAGGTCCTTAGAATTTGGCGGTGTCAAACCCAAATTCAGGTCTCGTGCAAACTACACCACACCAAACCATCCAACCGCCATATGCCTACCAACCACTAGTGTGTGTCCATCATGATCATAATAACCTTATAGTATAGTACATTTCGTGTGTAGGAGATCCCTTCCCAAAATCTAAGCATGGCTAAGCGTGACCAAAACTTATCAACTACCCAACCCAATCTAAGCGACAAGGAATAATGTTGAACAGGGTATATAACATGAAATAAGATATCATTTAATAAGCATGCAACTAACTAAACATATCCTAGTATAGATGCAAGATGTTCAAGGACATTTGTTTGTTTTTTATATAGATGCTCAGTCTTCTCGACTGAACTCTTGATCTTCACATCTTCATGTCGCTTCTTGATCGACATACGAACGCATATAAACTATCGCCAAAAGAGTAACAAAAATATTCAAGAACAATACACCAAAATATTCACGCAAGCCACCAAAATATTCAGACATAAGCATAAAATCTTATGCTAAAACGTCCCCACAAAGGATTTATTATGTTTCATAGTCAAATAAATGCATTTAACATTTATTCTCCATTTTTAGTGTTTATTTATAGGCTAAAATCATTTTTAATGAATTTTACGTAGTCAAAATATATTTTATATGTATTGTACAACTTTTATCAGTCTTGAACGATTTATAACTAATTTTCCTATATTTTCTATGTATTTATATTATTTTCATATTTATTTTATGCTCAAACATAATTTAGTGTATTTTTCCTACCCAAAGTATATTTAGTTATAGATTTAATATTATTTCATATTAAAAGAATGTGCTCAATAATTTTATATCATTTTTCATATTTATTCCTATGCTCAAAATAAATTTATATTGAAAATTACCTATTAAATCTATTTTCTATATAATTTTATTAAATTAAATGAATTATTTAAATGTAAATAGAAATAAATACATATTCCAAATTCGCTAAAAAGTTTTCTGATATTTTTATTAAGTCAAATACTTTTTTGCATTTAACACTATTTAGAGGATTTTAAAAAAAAATTAATACTAAGGCCAAAATAAATTATATAAGGTTCGGGGACATTTCTGCTATTATTCCTATTAGAGAGAACCTAGAGATATTATTTTTACTAAGTTTAGGAGCTTTCCAGCAAGTTTTACCCATTTTAGCACTATTTGGCACAACTAGAACTTGGTACAAAAGTAGCTTGTTTGAAAACCTGGTGGAAAGCAGCTTCTCCTTACATCCTGCTTTTAGTTCATTTTTAGAAGCAGCTGAACTAATAAGCTGTTACAGAAGCTTCCTGTTTGGCACACCCTCAACTTATTTTAATGAAGAAGTTACAGCAGAATATGTGCCAAACAAAGCCTTAATAATATTAACAGAATCATTGTTAAATCCAGGGGCCATTTCATAAACGGAAGGACCTATCTGAGATTTCTTTTAATAGCACAGGGGTTTATGTGCAAAAGGACAAAGGGGTATGAGGCTTTCTAATTTGGACCGTAGGATTTAATTTGGACGATCTAGATTTAATGAAAAGAAGATGTATGCATTGATCTAATCTTAAGCGTTGATAGACGGATGGACGGCCAGGGCGGTGCCACGTCGCTCCGGCGAGGAGGACGAGGCCGAAGTCCAAGAGGGCGGCGGCGCCATGGCCAGAATGGCCGGCGACGCACGGGGTGGCGCTAGAGACAACTAAACTCGTAGGAAAATGATGAAAATGAGAGAGGAAAAGAAGGGGGAGTCACCCCAAGTGTTGCACACGCGAGAAACTGGTCAGAGAGGGGTGCACGACAGCGAGCTCCGGCGGTTGGACCTCGAAGACATCGGGAAGGCGCCACGGGCGTCGATTCTTGCCGTGAGTGGGTCCTCCGAGCACGGTGTAGCGTCGCAGTCATCGACGACCCATTGAGGATGGGTGAAACGGCTTGGCCTTGCGAGGCACCGAGGCCCACGGTGTGTCCATGGAGGTGGGCTAGGGTTTCCGAGTGAGGGAATATGGAGGAGAATGGGGTTGCGGCTAGGATTAAATAGCGGGTGGCGGTTGCCTAGGAGCAGCGCTTGCCGGGGTACAGTGCGGTTGCTGCGCGGCGCGAGTCGACGGGCGCGGCGGTTTGAGGCTCAGTTGTGCAGCGGTTGAGCGGTTGGAGAGGAAGAAGGAAGGGCTGACATGTGGGCCCGCCATGGCAGTGAGGGTAAACGAGGGGAGGAAAATACGGGCGTTACATACTTGTAGGCAAAAAGTAGGTCACATGGAGGTTAAAAAAATGAGTTTGTCTATTGTCAGGTATCAGGTAATTAGCAGTTAATTTCTGTCATTAGCTACTAATCTTGTAATTAACCATTAACCATTAATTTTAAGGTTAATCAATCTTAAATATTTCTTGTTTGATTATTTTACAATTGATATAATCCTACAATTATGAATTATAAATACAGATTAACAATTACCAAACAAACTTACTGTTCTTCCTCGTCTCCGACGGCCGCCGCCAGACCACCTCGTCTTGCTCCCCGCAGCCGCGCATCGCGTGCCGCCATCGACGCCGTGCCGTCGCGCTGCTCCCGCCCCATTGCGCCATAGAGCTGCTTCCGAGCTGCCGGGATTCGCTCGACACCTCAGAGCCGCCGCGCTGCATGGTCCCGCGCAGCCGCGTGTTGCCGTCGACGCCGCCGACGCTGCTGGGACGCCGCGCATGGTGCATCACTTTCTATGCCGCCGCCGCTGAGTGTGGATCGGCACCCGATGGCTAGGGTTTAGATAGGAGATAAAGTGAGCCCACACCAATCTTAAAGTAGATCAACGGTTGAGCACGTTGCCTGAAAATTTTGAGGATCTCAGGCACCTGCAAAAGAGGATTTCCGTAATAAAATACGACCAGTTTTGTAGCCCTGCAAGTTTTTAGCGTTACCCTCATTTGATTCCAAAAATATAATTTCCTGACGAAGTTTAACCATGGTTCAGAGCAGCATAGGGGCTTTCCTGTCATTTGTTTTCACCAGCAAACATCACCATTAAAGCAATTTCAGGTGCTGGCGTCGCCATTTTAAATCCCAGCTCTAAAATTTTAAAAGGCTTAATTATTGGCTGGAGTATCTTATGGTAATAACATTGCATGTGAAAGCTGGTCATAAACACCCCCGTCGTAGGTCCCACTTCACATATAGCATACGCCGCTTTTATATACGAGCGTACGTAGTATATGTCACTTTATTTTGTCCGAGTGGAGTGGAGTAATACCATGACGGTAACCCACTGTTGCAGTTATGTCAGTATCATATGGCCAGTGGGCCCACACCAGCTCCACGGCCTAGATGGTCCATATGTAATGGATATATAAGAGAGTGGGAAGGGAACAATAGTAGACATAAAAACATAACAGAATATTATTGGCATCGTGTTCATCTGATCCTCCTGTTCGTTTCGCTGATCTTCCTCTATTTTGGTTCTTCTTGGGCTCGGATTCGTTCTTCCCTCATAGATTCCAATTCGAGTTGCTAACAATTGGTATCAGAGTCTACGATCTTCGGCGTGATGGATCCCTAGACGAAGCTGCTCCTGGGAGAGCTCAAGAAGGAGATTATTCTGATGTTCCATGAGGAGTTCGGCAAGTTCCGTGAGGAACTCAGTGAGGACTTCGTCAAGCCGAGGTGTGTGCCAGAGCGCGCTCTGGTGCGGTTGCAGACCAGCGTCCACGCCGCTGCAGCAGCTGCAAGTAGAGGTGGAGCCGTTCGTGTCGGGAATCGCTGATTCGGAAGAGTTCGAGCCCATGGACGACGAACCTGTGGTCGAGGACGCGAAGCAACCAGGGCTGGAAGACGAAGACTCCCTGGCTTCGCATCAGCTCTCGGAGGTCTTCATCGACGCGCTCAACGCCTCGGCGCCGCAGACCTTAGAGCTTAGCCGTTCTGAGTCCTCCTCTGTCGTGACCCGCGAGAAGTACGACTCCATCGACGAGCCCAGGAAGCTCTCCATCGACCTTGCCCTGCAGCCTCACGTCTCCAACGTCGCCGAGCCCATGAGCCTCCTCGGCATGCGCGACTTCCTCCCCGCCATCCACGCCTTCACCATCGCTGACGCCCTCGACCAGGTCGCCTCCGTCGTCGTCACCACCTGCCACAGCTTCAACGTCACCCGCGGGCGCGAGCACCGCAAGTACCCCAAAGTCTACATCGTGTTCGACCCTGTCATCCACGGCGTTGGATTCGTTCACCTCTTGCACTCCTGCTACACGGCGGATCTAGCCTCCTCGAAGCTGTCGCTGTCTCAACAGGATGACGATGGGGATGCGGTCCAAGCCGCACGATGTCGCTTGTGCGGTGAGCGAGGGTTGGAGGAAGCTTCACCGCCAGATCGACCACCATTGCCGCTCCGCATCAACGACGACTGTCGCCTGCATCACCTCCACGCCTTCCTCTCCGCACGCGCTCAAACCCCACGCCGACCGCCACGCCCGAATCCCCACCCTACCGAACCCCCCAAATCTTCGGCGAACTTTCTCCGACAGCAACCGTGGCGAGGGAGCTAGCGTCACAAGACCCCGCATCGCTAGGCGTGGCGGACCTAGTCCGCGTCTCCACCTCGATCCCGCGCACGGCGCCGCGCACCTTCGCGCCGCTCACCGCTTGCCTCGACTTCCCGCTCTCATTCGCGATGCTGCCCCTCCAGGTGCTGCTCGAGCACATGCTACGGTCCCCGTCCTCCTTGGCCAGCCAGGGGTCACCCGCGCCATCGAGTGGGACAGCGGTGTCGTCTTCGCCAAGTTCCTCGAGCACGTTGTCGACTCGCTGTGTTTTGTCCTCCGCGGCACCCTGGCTCTGGACCTGGAGTCCGGGCGCGGGCTCGTCGTGGGCGTGGCAGCGCTCCATCGACACCTCCTGCTCGAGGCGTTCGTGAAGACCGGCAAGCTCAGACTCGTACACGAGGAAATGACTATCTGCTGCTGCGACTCATTCAAGGTCAACAACGCGTCAGTCGTCGTCCTTGACACGTTCCTGGTCGGCCAAAACTTCCCCGTCTTCTTCATCGCGACGGCTTGAAGTTCTAGTGTAAGGTGAACGCACACAAGCCACCTCCACCGTTTGCAAGCAACCTGTTCGAGGAAATGCCGAAGAGCATGTCCGGCTTTCTACTCTTCTGATCCGTCGTTCTCGACTTTGCCAGCGCCGACGTCATCCATGGTCCCACGGCAGCCTCATTGGCTCCGAGCTATTGTCGTGGTGCCTGCGCCGGCTGCTAACGGACCGGCTGCCCGCGTTGTGGCCGCATTGTAGAGCGTGGAGGCTACTGGACC
Organism: Tuctoria greenei; assembly: GCA_036927565.1. Classification (NCBI taxonomy): domain Eukaryota; kingdom Viridiplantae; phylum Streptophyta; class Magnoliopsida; order Poales; family Poaceae; genus Tuctoria; species Tuctoria greenei. Next base: position 65,289,374 of record JAYESD010000002.1, on the reverse strand, counting down.
TGGGCAGCGTCGCCCCCGACCAAGCTCTATGAACTGGACAAGGCTGTACATGTCACTGCTGCAGCTGGACAGGAAGCTCGTGCTGCTGGGTGCCATCGACGAGCCACCGAGCTTCATGTCCCTGATGGCAATGTTGTGCTGCAAGTATATCACAGGCAGCTTCATCATGGTTGCCAAGTGGAGATGCATGTGCCACATAGCTTCCTGTTGGGCGCACCAACATGGACAACGAAGCTGCTGCTGTCCATATGCATGCTGGGCGCCAGCACCTCTCTTGGCGACGAGCTGCTGTCGGGGACTTCTTCACGCAAAATGTCTACAGCGCGGCGCAGTAGCGTGGTGGAGCTGTTCCTGACGGGTTGCAGCTGTTCCTGACGCCATCACACCTCAAGAGCGAAGTGCAGCTGCTGATCACCAACTAGAAGCCTTGTTGGGCGCATAAGCCGCTGCTGCGCGTCGAGAATGGTGTCTGCATGCGTGACTTCTGCGGCGGCTTGCTCTTCGCCAGCAAGATCAGCTGTGTGAGTAAGGATCAGTTCACTGCTGGCTGAACGACGGCGAGCTACAAACGCGAGCACACTGGGACGGAGAGTACACGTAGTGTTTGCGAGCGAAAGAAAACTGCAGGGCTCTGCCTTGTTGCAAACTGAAACACACATCAAGTACATGACCTGATTGTGGTCAGCTACAAATGCATCACAGCAGCACACATCACCACTTGGCCATGCCCCCACATACTTGCTTGATCGTGCACCATGCACATCTTCAAGCACACGACACGCCACGCCTCACGGCGAGCTCACAGAATGCTGGAAATTTGAAAATTCAAAATACATGATGATAACACACTTAACTGAAACCAACACCTACGCTTCAGTCTTACTCCAACAATCTTCCCCTAAGTCTTGAGCACCTGATCATCCACGTCTTCAGCCCAATTCTTCCACAGAATTCTTGAAACTTGACTCTGCCGAGTGCCTTGGTTAGCATATCACCTAGTTGATCCTCTGTTCTCACAAATACCACCTCTATCTTCAGCAAAGTCTCCGATCAAATGGAACCTTGTATCAATGTGCCAACTTCGATCATTGAGTACAGGATTTTTCACAAGTGATATGGTTGACTTGTTGTCCATGTTCAACACTGGCTTCAATATCTTGCTTTCTAGTATTTCAGACAGCAGCCTTGACAGCCAAACAGTTTGGCAAGCAGCAGAGGCAGCTGCTACATACTATGCCTCACAACTGGATAGTGTCACAATTTTTTGCTTTGTAGACTGCCATCTAATTGGACTTTTTCCTAGGAAAAAGATTATCCCACTAGTGTTTTTTTCCTCATCAACATCTCCTGCAAAATCACTGTCACTGATCTCCCACCAGATAAGGTTGGGTAGCTCTTCCTCTCAGATAAAACAAACCAATGTTCAGTGTACTAGCAACATATCTTAAAATGTGTTTCACAACATGTAAGTGATCCAAGTGTGGCCTCTCCATGAATCTACTAACATACCCCACTGAGTAAGCAAAATCAGGATGTGTATTCACTAGATATCTCAAGCTTCCTACTAGAATTGTGTAATTAGTAGAATCCACAAGAGGTGAATCATTTTCCTAACTCAGTTTCAGTCTAGGCTCCATGGGAACCTTGCAAGAATTGCACTCCAGTAGTCCTGCTTTGGCCAATATCTTCTTAGCATAATTTGCTTGCCCCAAGAAGAAACCCTCTTTTTCTTTCTTCACCTCAATCCCAAATAATAATGCAAGAGCCCCAGATTGCTCATCTTGAAAAGACTAGCCATTTCTTCCTTGAACTGATATATGTCAGTGTTACAGCTACCAGTGACCACCAGATCATCAACATACACCCCAATAATCAGTCTTCTCTGTTCACTCCTCCTGCAATACATAGCATGATTTGATGAGCATTTTGAAATCCCAGCTTCATCAACCTTTCATCAAGTTTCTGGTACCATCCTGTTGGAGCCTGATGCAGGCCATAAAGTGCCTTGTGCAGCTCGTACACTTTATGCTCTTTACCTTCTCTGACAAAACCAGGTGGTTGTGCTACAAAGACTTCGTCAGCTAAATCTCCATTCAAGAATACTGACCTCAAATTTAGCGCCAAACCTGTACTCTCTTGCTCAGCATAAATATCGATCGGTGAAGACTAAGTTGCACAATCACCGTTGTATCAGAAACATCAAACGCATTGATTCAGAAACTTTGTGGGATGTATTTTGTTCTTCTCTACTCACTCCTTGTGAATGTGCAGCTTAATGATACCAGAGATGCTATTGCTTGGCGATGGACGGGCTCGGGCCTCTACTATGTCAAATCGGCCTATGATGCCCAATTTGTTGGAACCACCCCAAAACCGATCTCCTCTGTAATATGGCAGGCACGAGTTGAACCAAAATGCAAGTTCTTCGGCTGGTTAGCCTGGAACCATAGGGCGCCAACGACGGACAACCTCCTTAGGAAGAATCAGCAGATGCAACCCAACTGCTCCCTCTGCATCTACACCCCTGAAACCATTGATCACTTACTCACAGAGTGTAATTACACTGAGGCGGTTTGGGGTGAACTTCGCTCGTTGCTTCACCTACAACAACCGGTAATGCCTACTTTGGGCTCCAATGTCACTAGTTCGCTCCACGTCATAAAGTCAATCTGTCCCAAAAGGCAAAAGAAGAAGGTGGCACACATCATTTTGAGATTTTGGTGCCAAACTTGGAAAGAAGGGAATCGATGCGTCTTCGAGCAGCAAGAGGCTTCCTTTTGACAAGTCGCAAGCTTCACCTTCGATGAAATTCGTTCCTCTTCTACGCCTCTGCTGTGTGGAGTTGATTAACTACACTGTGTTGTTTGTTTTTCCTTTGCTGAGGTATACCTCAGGAAGGCCCGGCCTTTTGCTTATGTTGGGTTAGAAGTTTCCTTGTAGAATGTATTCTCCCTTCTATTAATGAAAGCGCAGAGATCCTTGCTCCTTATTTTCAAAAAAATGCTGACCTCACATCTAGATAATGAACCTCCCATCCTTGATGTGCAGCAAGTGCCAACACAGACTTCACTGCTTCCTGTCTGACTACAGGGGCAAAGACCTCATCAAAGTCAACGCCATGTCTTTGTGCATAACCCTTAACAACAAGTCTTGCCTTGTGTCTTGTTATTTTTCCTTCCTCATCTCTTTTGACCTTGAACACCCATTTGAGCATGTCGAAGTGTAGCAATGACACTTCCCCGGTACCACTATGAAGCAGCCTGCGAAGGTTCTTTTTTTAGGAGGGGCAAATTCTCAGGAACTATAAAAGTGTAGAGAAAGAGTGAACACCGAGATTTATGTGGTTCTAGCCGCTGGAGCGTAACACCCTACGTCCACAGGAGAGTAAGTTATATTGATGTTTAGCTTTGTGTGTGTGTGTGTGTGTGTGTGTGTTGGAGTCAGTTCGTCCTTCTACGGTAGAAGCGCAAGCCTTTTATATGCCAAGGTCCGGCTGTTTACAATGAGGTCGGGGCTTGACAGGTGGCCTCGGGTAATTAAGTACCCTAGGCACGATCTGAGGTACTTAATTCTATCTTGAATGCGCATTACCATGGCTTTCAGGACACGTGAATACTTCTTGAATGCTCACCGGTCGTGCGATGCTAATGACGCACTAACGTCATCTTCAAGGAACAGTTTCGTGATCTTGAATTCACAAGACATTCGCTTTAGCCTTGGACACGCGGCAACATCAGAGCCCTCCTCGTCGGAGAGGAAGAGTCCAAATCCGTTGGACACGTAACATCATCAGAGCCCTCCTTAGCGGAGAGGCGGGCTCCAGAGCTGCTGGACACGTGGTAGCACTGGAGCCCTCTTTAGCTGGGAGGCGAGCTCCAGAGCCGCTGGACACGTGGCAGCTCCGGAGCCCTCCTCAGTGGGGATGCGGGGTCCGGAGCAGCAGAGCACGTGACAACTTTGGATCCCTCCTCAGTAGGGAGGCGGGGCCCAGAGCCGCAGGGTACGTGGAAGCATCGGAGCTCTCCTCAGTAGGGAGGCACGGTCTAGAGCTGTAGGACACGTGGTTGCTTCTGGGTGCTTCCTCTCCTGGAAGGTGGGAACCAATACCTTCTTTTTCCTATACGCGGGGGTACCCGGTCCATAGGGTATCGATAGAGCCCTAATGCTTTTCTGCCTGCAGTGAGCTCTTTTGATGACCAGGTCTTGTTGTCTTCAATCACCTGAATCTCCTCCTCCATAGCTCTCTGCCAACAAGGTTTAAATGCTGCCTCCTCAAGTGAACTTGGCTCCCCTGCACTGACTGTATGCAGTTCATCTTCAACCAAGTTCTGAATTTGCTGGCCCATGGGTGTGACCTGCCCCGGAATGTTTCTAACAGTTCTGAATCTCAGATGCATATTGTCAGTTGGATCAACATCCACCTCACTCCCTATTTCGGTTGGTGGTGAGACAAAGTAAACAAGGTTCTGCTCCTCCAACTAATTAGCATTTAGGGGTGTTTGAGGTGATGGAGGCACCTGATCTTCTGCAACTCCTGGGTCTCCATGTCTCCTTACTACAAGGTACTCCACTGTAAAAGTGCCACCTTGATCAGAGTCTAAGGTATTGTCTTCATCCCATTACCATTGTGCTCCTTCATCAAAGTCCACATTTCTAGTTATGCAAACTTTTTTGTGTGAGGGGGTCATACACCCTATAAGCCTTGGACCCTATTGGTACCATACAGACCGAGTACTCTCGCGTACAAGCTAGAAGAAGCTTTGGACCCAGGCTCGCCGTTGAGGCGGACTCCAGGGCTGCCTTGCATCCTCCAGCTCAGGGCCCTTGCTCCGACTGAGGAGGGCTCCGGAGCTGCCACGCGTCCTCCGGCTCCGGGCCCTTGCTCCCACCGAGGACGTCTCTGGAGCTGGCACACGTCCTCTAGCTTCGGGCCCTTTCTCCCATCGAGGACAGCTCTAGAGCTGTCATGCGTCCTCCCGCTCCGGACCCTTGCTCCTACCGAGGAGGTCTTCGGAGCTGCCACGCGTCCTCTGGCTTCGGGCCCTTGCTCCTACCGAAGAGGGCTCCAGAGCTGCCACGCATCCTCTGGCTCCAGACCCTTGCTCCCATCGTGGAGGGCTCTCAAGCTGCCATGTGTCCCACAACCTGCAATGGGTCGTGGGCCCCAAAGAGTAAAGGGCGATGCATCATATTCAGTCGCTCATTGAAGGCACACGCCTTCCCCACATTCACAAGTGCGGTGCACGCCCCTGTAAGGTACCGATGCTTCCGATTGCATCTCAGTGAGGGCACCGCAGGGCTACCCCACCTTGCCAAGTGGGTAGCTTACGATGACAAAACAAATGGGAATTCCCTGTCATTATCACGACTACACATAGCCACTGGTGTCTAACGCGACAAGTTGGTGGGTCTTCAAGCCTCGGTCAGAGGCAGCATACGCAAGAAGCCGTAGATCTTGTACAGGATAAGATCACCTCGGGGCCACTTGTCGAGCCCGAACATAACTTGTAAGTTGTCTGACCTTGACTATAAAAGGACCGGGCAGCACTCGCTACTAGAGATCCTCTCAGACCTGCTCAGGCCACACGGATCCAATCTTTCACACTCACACACACACACACACTCAGACACTCAAGCAATACAAACCTCACTGTGGAGTACGGTATTATGCTCCGGCGGCCCGAACCACATAAAACCACTGTCTCACCATAGTTTCCTAAACCGCACAACCTCACCTGAGACTAAGCCCCTATCGATCAAACAACCTCCGCGGACTGCTCTCTAAGCAGGTCCGGGGAAGTGTTGCAAGAACACTTCAACATTTGGCGTGCCAGGTAGGGGTTTTTTTATCTCAAGAAGTTGCGCTTTCATCTGCCGTAGACGCTCCGCACGTTGAACGTGGGCGTCGCTAGAGCATCCAGCTCCAACACCTCCCAGGGGGCCCACCATCGTTGTTTCGCACATTGAAGGTGGGCATCACCAGAGCATCCAGCTCCGACACCTTCCAGGGTGCCCAACGTCGATGTTCTGCACGTTGATGGTGGGCGCCACCAGAGCATTCAGCTCCAGCACCTCCCAAGGGGCTGCCATCAACGTTCTTCGCGTTGATGATAGGCGCCGCTGGAGCACCCAAATCTGGCACCTCCCAGGGGGCCCGCTTTCGATGTTCTTCGCGTTGATGATGGGCACCGATGGAGCACCCAGCCCTGGCACCTCCTAGGGGGCCCGTCGCTGATGTTCCTCATGTTGAGGGTGAGTGCCACCTCAGTTCGGTGACAACCTTGTCGCTATCACCAATGAAGACTTCTTCGACGACGACCACACATCTCAATTCAAGTTCGACACTCTTCAGGGGGCCGTCGGCGTCAACTACCCAAGCTTTCGTGCTCCGTCAGGGGCTCTCCGACGAAATCTTGCGACTCAGTGGTAGGCGTGCTCAACCAGTTGGCCACACTTACCAGAGGGCCTCTAAGAAGTCCCACATGTTGGACATCAAGTGGCTTCTGGACGCCACTACAACAACGTCGCCGTCTGCTGCGAGCGTGGACAACATGTGGGTCTACTTAAGGTACTCGTGGTGTATCCAGGGGTCTTTCGATCGTCCTGTTGTTTGGGGTCCTGTGATGCCATACGGTCTCCCCCAGGAAAGGCCTATGCCAAGCGGGAGGTACAGGGTGTGCAACCTGCTTAGCCTGGTTTCGTACCCTAAGCATGTGCACTCTGCTTCCCCAGTTCTACAGCCGAGTACTGGGGGCCAGACAGCATACACACTAAACAAGGCGAATGTCGAAGAATCTAGGGTCTTTTGATTATTCTCTATTTCAGACCTCATGGTGTTGAACGGTCCCTCCCCTAAAAGGCTAACGCCAGCGGGAGGTCCAGAGTGTACAACCCGCTTAGCTTGGACCTACACCCTAATCGTTTACACTTTTCCTCCCCTACTATGGTCGGCTCATACTCCTGCTATGGTCAGTGGGAGGTCCAGAGTGTGCAACCTGCTTAGCCCAGTTTTGTACCCTAAGCACGCACACTCTGCCTCCTCAGCGCTGCAGTTGAGTACTAGGGGACCGGACGATCCATACTCCTGAACAAGGCAATAACTATAATTCGGATACTGTCACACTATATTACCATGTTCATTACATTATGCTTTAATTTTTTGCTTACTTTCACATATTGTCCGCCATATGCCTGGTTACATTTCTCCTGTCTTGTCCCTAGTTGGATTGTGCTATCCTGCTGCAGGCAGGTCTGCTTGAGTTTCCTATTATGTATTTGGGTTCCTTGGTTGTTTTCCTGCTTGGGAGCCCTTGACGCCGAATGGTCACTCCTCTGAAAAGCTAATGTCCGTGGGAGGTCTAGAATGTACAACCTGCTTAGTCTGGTCCTACATCCTAAGTGTGTACACTCTGCCTCTCCAGCGCTAAAAGCCGAGTATAGGGAGCCGGACGGCACACACTCCTCAGTAGGGTGATAACCATAACCCGAATACCATCACACTGAATTACCCATGCATTGTAAGCCTGACTCGGGACCGTAAGACATAACAGAACTAAGAGCAGGGGGAATGTGACTGGTAAGTGCAGTTACTTTCTTGTCTATCATGCCTATGCAGGTCCTAACCAGATACAAGTTCAGAACAGCCACACGGGGCGGTATGATGGTGGCCCAGCTGCTGGATCGTCACCTCTCCCGAAGTGGTCTCGGGGGCCACTGTCGGTACCCTGTAGACCGGGTACCCCCGCGTACAAGCTAGAACGAGCTCCGGACTCGACCTCCTCGCCGAGGTAGACTCTGGGGCCGCCTCGCGTCCTCCGGGTCCGGGCCCTTGCTCCCACCGAGGAGATCTCCGGAGTTGTCACACGTCCTCCGGCTTTGGGCCCTTGCTCCCACCCAGGAGGGCTCCAGAGCTGCCATGTGTCCTCCGGCTCTGGGCCCTTGCTCCGACCGAGGAGGGCTCTGGAGCTGCCAGGTGTCCTTCGGATCAGGGTGCTTGCTCCCTCTGAGGAGGGCTCTGGAGCTGCCACGCGTCCTTCGGCTCCGGACCCTTGCTCTAACCAATGAGGGCTCCAAAGATGCCTCGCGCCCACGACCTGCAATGGGCCATGGGCCCCGAAGAGTAAAGGGTGACATGTCCTGTCCAGTCGCACATTGAAGGCACGCTCCATCCCTAGGCGCACAGGTGCGGCGCACGCCCCTGTCAGGTACCGCTGCATCCAATCACATCGCAGTGAAGGCGCCGCAGGGCTACCCCACGCTGCCAAGTGGGTAGCTTACAGCGACATGACGGATGGGACATTTCTTGTCATTATCAATGACTATGCATAGCCACTAGCGTCCGACACGGCAAGACGGTGGGTCTTCAAGCTGCGTTCAGAGGCAGTGTACGTGTTGTTACCCAGCAGACTGGGTACCCCAACGTACAAGGAAGAAGAAGCTTCAGACCTGGCCTTCCCGCTAAGGCAGGTCCCGGTGTTGCCACGCGTCCTTCGGCTCTGGACTCTGCGCTCCCGCAGAGGCGGGCTCCGATGCTACCACGCGTCCTTCGGCCCTGGACCCTTACTGTCATCGAGGAGGGCTTCGGAGCTGCCTCACGAGTCACGTCCTCCAGGTCCGGACACCTGCTCCCACCGAGGAGGGCTTCAGAGCTGACACGCGGCCTTCAGCTCCGAACCCCGTGCTCCCGCAGAGGCGGGCTCCGGTGCTGCCACGTGTCCTGCAACCCGCTCGATGCGGTAGGTTGCGAGAGTAAAGAGCGATGTGCCCTGTCTAGTCGCACATCGGAGGACGCGCCTTCTACAAGCATAGAGTGCAGCGCACGCCTCCTGTCAGGTACCGCTGCGTCCAATCACATGCAGTGAAGGCACCGTAGGGCTACCCCACTCACCCATGTGGGCAGCTTACGGCGACATGACAAGACATTCACTATCAACATCAACAACTGCGCATGGGCCACTAGCGTCTGAGGCGGCAAGACGGCGTGTCTTCCAGCTACGATCAGAGGAAGCTTATGCGAGAAGCCTTAGATCTTTTAGGATAAGATCGCCCCAGGGCCACCTGTCGGGCCCCGGACCCCACCTATAAGGCGTCCAACCTTGTCTATAAAAGGACTAGACCACCACCGTTACAAAGGATCCAATTTCAACACATACACACGTATAATATGCATTCACACCAGCAATACAAGACTCACCATGGAGTAGGGTATTATGCTCTAGCAGCTCGAACAACGTAAAACCACCGTCTCACCATCTCTCATACGCACAATCTCCCATGAGGACTAAGCCATGCTGATCAAGAACCTCCGCGGGCTGCTCCCATAGCAGGTCCAAGGGAAGTGTTGCAAGAACACTTTGACATTTCGCGCGCCAACTAGGGAATTTTTCTCTCAGGAAGTTGCACCTCCATCGCCGTTGGAGTATCCATCTCCGGCATCTCACAGGAAGCCCGCCGTCGGTGTTTCTTAGCATTGATGGTGGGTGCCATCGGAGCATCCAGCTCCGGCACCACCCAGAAGACATGCCGTCGATGTTTCTTAGCGTTGATGGCGGGTGTTGCTGGAGCATCCAGCTCTGGCACCATCCAGGGGGTTTGTCGTTGACATTTCTTAGCATTGATAGTGGGCGCTGCCGGAGCATTCAACTCTGGCACCACCTCGGGGGCCTGCCATCGATGTTCCGCACGTTGATGATGGGCGCCGCCGGAACATCTAGCTCCGGTACGTCCCAGGGGGCCACTCACTGCTTCAAAGCGGGCTGATCCAACGAAGCTTAAGGTAAATGTGGCGTACCCGAGGTCTTTTGGTCGTCTTCTTGTTTGGGATCCTCTGATGCTAGGCGGTCTCCCTCATGAAAGGCATACGCCAAGCGGGAGGTCTAGAGTGCGCATCTTGCTTAGCTTGGTTTCATACCATAAACATGCACACTCTGCTTCCCCAGCGCTACGACCGAGTACTGGGGGCCAAACGGCACACACCTTGAACAAGGTGGGAGCCGGGGGATCCGGGTCTTTCGGTTATTTTCTTGCTTGGGGCCTCGTGGTGTTGAATGGTCCTTCCCTTGAAAGGCTAACGCCAGCGGAAGGTCTAGAGTGTACAACCTTCTTAGCCTGGTCCTACACTCTAAGCGTGTACACTTTGCCTTCCCAGCACAGCGACCAAGTACTAGGACCGATCGGCTCATACTTGTGCTAAGGCCAGCAGGAGGTCCAGAGCGTGCAGCCTGCTTAGCCTGATTCCGTATCCTAAGAGTGTGCACTCTGCCTCCTCAGTGCTACGGCTGAGTACTAGGGCGCCGAACGACCCATACTCCTGAACAAGGCAATAACCATAACCTGGATACTATCACACTGTATTATCATATTCATTATATTATTATTTAAAATTTTTTGCTTACTTTCGCATATCGCCTGCCATATGTCTTGTCTCTAGTTGGAGTTATTTTATCCTGCTGCAGGCGGGTTTGCTTTAGGTTCCTGTGATGTATTTGGATTCCTTGGTTGTTTTTCTACTCGGAAGCTCGTGGCACCAAATGGTCACTCCCCTGAAAAGCTAACGCTCGTGGGAGGTCCAGGGTATAAAGCCTGCTTAGCCTGGTCCTGCACCCTAAGCATGTACACTTTGCCTCTCTAGCGATAACGATTGAGTACAAGGGGTCGGACGACACACGCTCTTGAGCAGGGTGATAACCATAACCCGAATATTATCGTACTGAATTACCCATGCATCGTAAGCCCAGCTCGGGGCCGTAATACATAACAGAACTAAGAGCTGAGGAAATGTGATCGATAAGTGCAATTACTTTCTTGTCTATCATGCCGATGCAGGTACAAACCAGGTACAAGCTTGAAACAGCCACGCGGGGCAATATGATGGTGGCCCCACCTATGGGGTCGTCATCTCTCCCGAAGTGGGCCCAGGGGCCACTGTTGGTACCCTGCAGACCGGGTACCCTCACGTACAAGGAAGAAGAAGCTTCGGACCTGGGCTCCCCGCTAAGGCGGGTCCCAAAGTTGCCACGCATCCTTCTCTAGACTCTGCGCTCTCGCAGAGGCGAGCTCCGACGCTGCCATGCGTCCTTCGGCTCCAGACCCTTGCTCCCACCAAGGAGGGCTCCCGAGCTGCCTTGCGTCCTCCGGCTCCGGACCCCTACTCCCACCTAGGAGGGCTCTGGAGCTGCCACACGTCCTTCGGCTCCGGACCCCGCGCTCCCGCAGAGGCAGGCTTCGGTGCTGCCATGCGTCTTGCAACCCGCCCGACGCGATAGGTTGCGGGAGTAAAGAGCGGCGTGCTCTCTCCAGTCGCGCATCGGAGGACACGCCTTCTACAAGCGCAGAGCGCAGCGCACGCCCCCTGTCAGGTACCGTTGCATCCAATCACATCACAGTGAAGGCGACGCAGGGCTACCCCACTCCCCCAAGTGGGCATCTTATGATGACATGACAAGACATTCACTGTCAACATCAACAACTACGCATGGGCCACTGGCATCTGAGGTGGCAAGATGGAGGTTTGAGTTCAAACTACGGTCAGAGGAAGCTTATGCAAAAAGCTTTAGATAATTTAGGATAAGATCACTTCAGGGCCACCCGTCGGGCCCCGGACCCCACCTGTAAGGCGTCCGACCTTGCCTATAAAAGGACCAGACGACCACCTTTACAAAGGATCTAATCTCAATGCATACACACGCTACACACGCATTCACACCAGCAGTACAAGACTCACCGTGGAGTAGAGTATTACGCTCCGGTGGCCCGAACCACGTAAAACCATCATCTCACCATCTCTCATACGCGCAATCTCCCGTGAGGACTAAGCCCTGCCAATCAAGAACCTCCGCGGGCTGCTCCCATAGCAGGTCCGGGGGAAGTGTCGCAAGAACACTTCGACAGACCCCTTCTCGTACCCACAAAAATCACGCCTCTCCCTCTATCATCTAGCTTCTTCAAATGAAAAGTGGTGTTCTTCACATATGCTATACACCCAGAGGTTCTCAAGTGGTGAACAGAGGGCTTCCTGCCAAACCAAGCTTCAAAAGGAGTCATGTTAGGCACACTCTTGGTTGGAGTTCTGTTGAGAATATACACAGTTGGTAGGGTAGTCTCCCCGCAAAACCAGTTGGGCAGTCCCTTTGCTTTCATCAGACTTCTAGCAGCTCCAACCACAGTGGCATTTCGACGTTCCACCACACCATTTTGCTGGGGAGAGTATGGTGCAGTGGGCTAACGCCTGACCCCTTGCTCTATACAGTAATTGTGGAAATCTGCATAATTGAACTCCCCTCCATGATCTGTCTTGAGAGTCCCAACCTTATGTCCAGTCTCTGTCTCTGACGGATGATTGAACTTTTTGATGGCCTCCATTGCTTGATCCTTTCTTTCAGCACGAAAACTGACATATATCTACTCATGTCATCTACCAAGAGTAAGAAATATTGATTACCACTTGGAGTCTCAGGTGAAATCTTTCCACATATATCACCACTAACCTTCTTGTCAATCTCCACAAAAGCAGCCAGCGAGCCCATCAAATGGTTAGTGGCCCCTGTGTCCAGAATCTACTGCTTGACATCTCTTTCCTCATTCTGTTCTCCCAGCTGTACAAAAACTTCTTCTTCTCTGATTTGAATAGGTGTGTGACCTAGTGCTTGAGACATCAGAGACACAACCTGTGTCACCATACCTTCAGAATACACACACATTAGAGATGCTTCCTCCTCTTGTACTGAATGGGCTTGCTCGTTCTTCTGCTTGGGTCTTCAGTCACGAGTCCAATGTCCATGTTTTCCACATTTCCGACATAGGTCAGCAGCCACCTGTGCCCCATTCGCTGATGATCCACCTCCACGACCACCTTTTCCTCTGCCTCCATAACATCCTCTGCCACGACGTCCACCGCCTCTGTTGGCTCCTCCATGCCTGTCTTCGCTTTCACCTTCACGCTGCTTCCTTATCGCATCCCATGCTTCCTCAGTGAAATACAACTTTCCATCGTGTTGTATCATTGACGCCGGTGTCTCAAAAGCATCCTCGACTGCCTTCAGTCTCTCCGTCGCATCTGCGACGGTGAGCGTGGACAGGTCGAGAAGTGTTTTGATTGCCAGCACGATTTGGCGAAATCATTGCAGCACACTTCAAAATAGCTTCTACACGATCTTCACCTCCTCTACTTCTTCACCCAGCCTCGCCAGAGCCGCCGCCATCCCGCTTAGGCGCATCAAGAATTCCTCCATGGACTCACCATCCTTGAACGTCGCTGCATCGAACTGCCTCCACAGCTGTTGTGCACTAGACTTCTTCACCCGATCGTCATTGATGCGCATGGTTTTGATGGTTTGCCATGCGTCCTTCACCGTCGACTTCTCTATGATCGCCGTCACCTTCTCCGACGGCACCGCATTGCATAACGCATCAAGCGCTAGCATGTCGTTCTGCACGTCAACATTCCCCGTCTCCACAGCCGTCCAGAGCGCCCTAGCTCGTAGCTTCACCTTCATAAGAAGAGCCCATACGGGGTAGTTTGTTTTGGTGAGGATGGGGTAGCTAGTCGCACCGGCCACCTCATGAACCACACGCTGAATCACGAGTCCTTCCTTCGAAGTATTGTCATCTCCCTTGTCGCCGGCCCTGAGTGTGAAACTGACTGCGCGATCCTGATTCCAATGACGGTAGCACACTGTGATCGAGCTGCCTTCCTTGCCTGTATTTGATACCACTTGTGAGAAAGGATCAGTTCACCGCCGGCTGGACGACGGCGAGCTACACACGCGAGCACACTGGCACAGAGAGAACACGTAGTGTTTCACTACAGGAAACGATGAATAGGGTGTCAGTTTTAATAGATGTGTCGGCCCCGACGCGTTTAACGCATGTAAGGGTGTCGGTTTCAGGTAACCGACACCCATAAGTTAGAGGCGTCGGTGTTCTTGAAGAAACCGACACATATGATAGATGTGTCGGCCGGACCGACACATATATTAAATGCGTAGGCCTAACCGACGCTCTTAAAAGGGTTCCACATGAGACTCAAAGCGGGCCCGGCTGACTGAGCCTCTAAGAGCGTTAGCCGGGACAAAACCAACACCCTTAAGGTGCTCGGATCGCTCAGGCTCTAAGAGTGTCGGCCAGCGCCGGACCGACGCTCTTAAGAGGGGCCTAAACCCTTCGCGACTCTTCTCTTCTCACGCGCCTCGACACTTCTCGCCCGAGCCCGCGCCCGCCCCGCCCGTCGCTGCCGCCAGCATGCTGCCTCGCCGGTGCCCCCGCCCGCCGCCCCGTCGCCGGTGCCCCCGCCCGCCGCACCGTCGCTGGTGCCCCTGCCCGCCGCCCCGTCGCCGGCGCCCCTCGCCCGTGCCTGCGCCCCTGCCCATCGCCGGTGCCCCTCACCCGCCGCCCCGTTGCCGGCGCCCCTTGCCCGCGCCCCCGCCACCGCCCGTCGCTGGCGCCCTAGCCCGTGCCCCCCGCCCGCCGCCCCGTCGCCGGCGCTCCTCGCCAGCACCCCCGCCCGTCGCCGTCGCCCCTCGCCGGCGGCCCCGCCCATCGCCGGCGCCCCTCGCCCACGCCCCCAGCCTGCCACCCCCGCCCGCGCCCCCGCTCGCTAATGCCCCTCGCCCATGCCTGCGCCCCCGCCTCTCGCATGTGCCTGCGCCCGCGCCCCTGTACCTGTCCGCGTCGCCGGTCGCTAGCGCTCCTACCCCTGGTCCGGCCTCGCTCCGGTGCCCGTTGGTCGCCGTCGCTCCTGCCCCTGACACCCCGTGGTCCGACCCCCCTCCGGCGCGCTCTGGTCCGGCCCCCAGAGCCCCTGGTCCGGTCCCCCTCCGTCGCTCCCGGGAGCACTCTGGTCCGGCCCCCCTCTGGCGCCCCGTTCACTCCTCATCGCCGCATAAGGTAAAATCATGAAGTCATATATTGAACTTTATGTGTGATCTTTGTTTGGTGCATTAGTTTGTATATGTGGTGTTCTATGTGTGAGCTTATTTCATAGATAATGTGGATATGTAAGATTAATTAATAGTTAATTCTCAAATTATATGCAAATTTACATGTTTAACTTATATATGTGAGCATGATTAATAGTTTATAAATATGTGAGCATATTATATTTGTGATTAGTGTTAATTCGTTAATGTGATTCATATTATGTAGTTGGTAACTCGTGAATGTGATTCATATTCATTATGCTATATGATTTGAATGTGATTAAAAGTTCATATCATGCATGTGATTGCTTCTTTTTAGCATTTGCAATATGATGACTAATTATGTGTTTATAATATAGTAAATATTTTTATAATTACGGTAGCTTTAGAGGATTGTAGTGAAAGATGATTCTAGTTGTGAAGTATGCGTTTAGACGAGCACAGATGCGTACGGCGATAATGAGGACGACTAATTAACAGCGTCTGAACGGTGGATCCGGACTTAGAACTTTCAACTCCGACCAACTTTCCTCCCCTGTCTTGTTCTTTCCTCTCTCGTAAATTATTGAAAAATGAAAATGAGGAACGTAACCTATAGAATTTGATTACCCATTTCGAGTCGGCACATATCACATGCCATTGGCATGTGAGACGTGAAGGTTCGGAATTGTCCCTTTTTGGACAGCTTGGGAGTGGATCGGCGGGGGCGTGGCTTGTGATGAGACGCGAGTCTGGATCTGGACGAGATTTCGATGGCATAACCCTGATGTTCTCTGCTGCACCATTATTGGGCGTGCAGTGGAGAACAGCGGGGTTATGCTGCTGAAATTTTGTCTGGATCCAGACCACGCGTGTCGTCATAAGCACGCCCCACTCGACCACTCTTGGGTGGGTTTGGGACCTATCTGCCTAGTTGTAGTGACTGTCACGTAATATAAAAATAAACTAATTATAATGATTTCTCTGCTTTGAAGGTATAAGTTGAAAAATGGGTGACGACCGTAAGGTGATGTATGGTGGATGGAGTTCAGATGGTGTGTACACTTTGGAATGTGCGCAAATGGCAAATGTGTTCGTGAACCAAGCATTTCCTAGTGGTGCTCGTTTTGTGAAATGTCCGTGTAGCAGGTGCCACAATCATCGACGTTTTGAGAGGTCTGAAATGGTGCTACACCTTTGTAAGCACGGATTTATGCCAGACTATCTAGTGTGGCGTGAGCATGGAGAGATGGATCATGCTAGTGAGTTAGACGAAAATGAGAATGAAGATCAGATGGATGAGATGATGGCGGATGTTGGTTGAGAGTACGAAGAGCAGTCACTGCCAAAGGAGGTGAAGAAGTTTTACAGACTTCTTGCCGCCGCGGATGAAAAAGTATATGAGGGCGCTAGTGTGACCGTTCTGCAGGCGGTCACACGACTTATGGGGCTGAAGTCTAAGTTCAATTTTGCAAACAATTGCTACAATGGTATCCTAAAGTTGATCAATGATCTCCTTCCGGCAAAACATAAGATGTTGGAAGACATATATCATTCAAAGAAGATTTTGGAAGGCTTGGGCATGAGTTATGAGAAAATTGATGCGTGCGAAAATAATTGCATGCTGTTTTGGAAGGAACACTAGAACGATACTCAATGTATGCATTGCAATACATCTAGACATGTGAAGGTTTTGAATGATGATGGGGAGGAAATAAGTACAAAGGTACCAGTTAAACAGCTTTGGTACATGCCTATCACGTCCAGACTTAAACGGTTGTTCATTTCTGAAGAAACTGCAAAGCAGATGAGGTGGCATTCAGAAGGGTTACGTGAGAGTGATGACAAAGATATTATGGTACATCCTTCAGATGGTGCGGCATGGCAAGCTCTATACTGTTTCGATCCGAAGTTTGGTAAAGATCCAAGAAATGTGCGTCTTGGATTGTCAACAGATGGTTTACCTCCTTTCAGCACAAGTAACAATCCATACTCTTGTTGGCCTGTTTTCATCATGCCTTACAATCTACCTCCCAACATGTGCATGAAAGAAGGATACTGTCGACTGTTGGAGTCGGCAGATCTCCTGACACTACTAAAGTGTTGAAGGAGTTTGTGGTTCGGTGTGGGCGCGCAGAGACTCAAGAAGGTGAATCGCGATTTAACACTGGAGACACTAGGAATTACGTGGTTCGGGCCGCCTGAGCGTAATACCCTACTCCACGGGTGTGTTGGTGTTGTATTAGCTTATCACGTATGATCTCCACGTCTGTGTGCGTGTCTTGTGTATTGTCAGTCTGTCCTTTTATAGTTACAAAGACAGGCCGTTACAAGCTGGCCTGGCCCGACATGTGGCCTCGGCGGTTACTAGTATTGATACAGGATTGATTGTTGTTAATAATCCTGTAATGGGCTCCGACAGTGCCGTTACAGGTGTTAAGATCGTCCATTTAAGTGTCATTAATATGGCATTAATGACATTTAAACGGTTCTTGAAGTCCTTGGCTCTCCTTTGAAGATCCGGAGCCGTTACAAGGTCTTCCGGAGGTTAGAGGCTGCCAGCTCCGATGTTTAGACACGTGGCAGCTCTGGAGCTTGCTGTGTGAAGCAGGAAGCTCCGGGGCTACCTGACACGTGTCAGGTCCGGAGCTTCTCTCGGTCAGGGGTTAGGTCCGGAGGTGCCATTTCGGTACTTGGTGCGGAGCCTCCCCCTTGTGGGCGGTAGCTCCGGTTCGGCAGTACACGTGGCGACCTAGGGATTAACCATGTTGGAGAAGCAGTTCCGGTCATGTCTGACAAGTGGGCCTCCGAGGGTCTTCAATTCAAGTAGTCGTCCTTCCCTCGAGATCTTTGTAATCTCAGGGGGTGTACGGTTTTTAGGGTACCGACAGTGGCCCCCTGGACCTACCTCAGAGGAGGATCACTGGGGTGAAGTCGTTCCATCGGAGGTGGGACCATCCTAGCGACTCTTGAACTGGGTCTTCAAGGGTCTTCGGAGGTGCCGTTGGCAGGATTTTACAGTTAAATCCCGACGTGTGGCACACCTCAGGCGGCAGATAAGATCTTTGACGTGCGGATCTCACACAATTGAAGGTCGCCGGTTCTCGATACGAAAACCGTATCGGTTCCGCGCGCCTTGTCAGGCCGCCACCTTTGGGATTTCCCGCCTCGTGATGACAACCGTTCGCCTGGGTGAGAACCTCGACTTGATCGTCGGGGTGGTCCCGGGCCCTCTTGTCATCGGCTGGGTTGAACTCTTGAGTAGTATTTTCGACTCCCCTGCAGTTTCCATCCAAGCGTTGCGAGGGCTTACTTAAGAAGGAAAGCGCGCACCGTCGGGAGTTCTTTACGCCTCCCATCTGATCTTGCGCTCAAACTCCCGACTCGTACTTTGCTCCTCTTCTCTTGCCTAGCTGTGCTGCGATGGAGTTGGGTCTGCGCGAGAGTCGCCTAAAGACCAACAACGATTTGAAGAACGTCCGGGCCCTTATGGGGTGGTCCTCGGACTTCTTCAGCCGCTCGGTCCGTGCCGGTGGAGAGCTCCCCTTTGAGAAGGAGCGCGCTGGCGAGATGGTGTACTTTTCTTCATACGCTATGGTGGGGCTGATCCCACCGTTTTCTTCTTTCTTCTTGATGCTGCTGGACTTCTATGGTCTGCAGCTATACCACCTTGGCCCTCACTCCATTCTCCTCGTGTCCATCTTTGTCCACTTCTGCGAGATGTGGGTGGGCATCCCCCCTGCGTCGAGCTCTTCCGAACCTTCTTCACCATTCACACCACCAGCCGGAGCAATGAGTACCTTGACTTCTACTACTCCGTGAAGCGCAAGAAGTGCCCATTCAAGTACCTCCGATCGTTTCCTTCCGGGAAGTGGGATGACTGGAAGAAAGATTGGATAGTCGTCAGGGTGGAGGAGCATGAGCGGTTGGAACTGCCAAACAGTCTGCCCGGCGTTGACACGTCGATATGGAGTGAAGTTCCGGTGCTGGCGGAAGTTTTCGACCCTGTCTTGACCAGGATCCGTCGATGTGTGGAGGGAGGATTGACTCCCCAGGCAGTGTTCTGCAACTTCCTGACCAACAGGTGGGTGCCGCTGAAGAGGAGGGAGAAGCTCGCCTGGGCCCTCAACAGCGTGATGGACGAGGACCGGGTTGAGACCGGGTTGAAGTCCAACATGGTGGGGAAGACCTTGGAGTTCCACCTCAAGAAATTCCAGCACGGCATCGACGTCGACGGAGATTACTTGACTCCGCCGTCAGCCTTTTCTTCCTCTGAACGTGGAAGTGGAGTTCAGCAGAGAGCTCCGGCGGAAGATGCCTGCGCTTGACGACCTTGGTGTCGTCGAGAGAAGACCAACCACCCGGGTGGCAATCCCTGGGGTGCCCGAAGATGGCTCGGTCCCTGCTCCACAGCCGAGGGTTGAAGTCATCGGCAAAGGCAAGGAGCTGGCGGAGGAGCCGGAGAGTCGGAAGAGGAAGCTACGGCATGCCGACGGAAGGTCCGTCATGCCTGCTGCTTCCACCTTTGCTCCTTCTCCCCAGGGGGGAAGATCTTCTGCTGCCGTGGCGACTGTCCCCGTGGTGGGGTCCTCCCGGAACGAGACTGTTCCTGCAGTGGGATCCTCCCGGAGCGCGTCTGTCTCCGTGGTGGAGCCCTCCGGTGGTGCTAGCTCCGGGTGTACGACTCCGGCCCCCGGGGCGGTTGGAGCCTCTAGGTCCAGGGGTTCCTCCCGATCGAGGAGAGCCTCGACCCGGGAATCTCCCGTGGCTGCGGCGAGTTCCGGGGGGCCTCCTGGAGCTCCTACACCGACTATGGCCAGCCCGAAACGTCCGGGGAAAAGGTTCCACGCAAGTTGGTGCGGGAGCCTTCCAAGGTAATTTCTGATGTTTACCCTGGTTAACTTTTTAGTTGTAGCGATTGTTTGTTAATTCTCTTTATCTGTCCTCTGCAGCGTCCCTAAGAAGGGGAGTGAAGCTCCACCCTCGGCCATGATTTTTGAGGCCGTGGGAGCTTCTGCTCCTGTCCCAGCTCCGCCCCAGGTGGTGGCTGAGGCTGCGACAGCTCCGGCGCCGGCTGTCGTGGTCATGAACCTCGACTCGTCCCCGGAACTTCCCGTGGTAGCGCCGGACCACGGGAGTGAAGACACGCCAGCGGCACTTGTCTCGGAGGTTGAAGCTCCGGGTCCTGGTGCTGCAGTAATGGAAGCTCCGGCTGCAGAGCCGGAAGAAGTAGTAGTCCCGGTCTCGGAGCCGGAACTCGTTGAAGCCCCGGCGATTGAACCAGAGGTGACTGGAGCTCCGTCATGCGAGCCGGAAGTTGAGGTAGTTCCGGCAGTGGAGCCAGTTACCTCCGAAGCACCGGTCGCTGAGCCGGTGGTTGTTGGAGCGCCGGTCATAGAGCTGGCAGTTGAAGAGGCGAGGGAGCTCGAGTCTCCCTCGGAAGAGGTGCCCCGATCGGAGCCTGTAGTAGCTCCTGCTCCGGAAGCGACGACATCGATGGTACCTGTGGCAGAGCCAGAGTGCCTAAGCGAAGTCGCCGGCCCCCTGCCTGAGGGGGCGAATGAAGACTTGGCGGCGGGGCCTTCTTTGATGGTGACTGAGGCCATCCCGGAGGACGGCCCTAGCGCCTTGGAGGCTCAGGGTTCCGCTCTCGTAGAGTGGGACCCAATTTTTGTATGTGAAGACCCGCTGGAACCAGCGGAGGAGACCCCAGCAGGTCCGGAGCCCATCCCGCTGTCGATGTCTATCGACAACGCTTGCTCCAGTCTGCGCCAGGTCCAACTGGCCTTCTTCTACGACAACAAGGCTATTGAAGAGGAGCGCCAAACCCTTAGGCGGTGGCGTAATCGGCTCCACTTCGAGACTAAGCTGGCGCAGTCGAGGCTAGCAGATGACAAGGAGTGGATCTAGCGGGAGAAGATCCGCCTGGAGTATTGGGAGAAGCTGCTGGATGAGAGGGAGAGCATGACCCATGCCCTCGACGCTCATTCCCGGGAGTTCCACGATCAGGCCAA
This sequence comes from Tuctoria greenei, assembly GCA_036927565.1. Lineage (NCBI taxonomy): Eukaryota > Viridiplantae > Streptophyta > Magnoliopsida > Poales > Poaceae > Tuctoria > Tuctoria greenei. The sequence continues at coordinate 65,268,466 of JAYESD010000002.1, read as the reverse complement.
GGCTGCCAACGACGCGGCCAATGCTCGGTTCGTGCAGCTTGAGGCCATCAACGCAGCGCTCATCAAGCGCCGAGAGGCACTTGAAGGGAGGGAGAGACGGCTCGAAGACAAAGAGCAAAAACTCCTGGAGCTGCGGGATGAAGTCCTGAGAAGGGAAGAGGAGCTCGCCAAGAAAACAGCTCTGGCTGACAAGGGCCTCGAGGAGCGCACTAAGAAGTTGGAAGAGCGCTGCCTCGAGGAAGAGGAGAAGACCTGGGTACGAGGGAAGGAACTCTACGAATACGAGTGTGCCCTTGTTGCCCGGGAGAAGAAAGTGGAGGCTAGGGAGAAGGACCTGGTCGATCGTCGGAACAAGATCCACCTCCGGGAGGAGGAGCTCGGAAGACTTGAGAGGCGGGTTGCTGCAAAAATTCAGCAGAACGCCAAAGAAGTTGAGCGCCTCGCCCGTGAGAATTCCGAACTCACGGCGGCCAAGAGATCCTTGGAAGAGGTGAAGAGCCTGAGGACGGCGGACTCCCTGCAGATTTGGGAGTTCCTGGGCAAGGCCAACGATGCGCTGACGCCGATGGGTTTTAGCCCCGTGCGCCCGGATGACCCGGAGCCGGAGCCTGACCTTGCGCTGCAAGCGTTGAGCGCAGCAGGCAGCAAGCTCTCCAAGGTGGGCGACGTCATCGTGGACCAGCTGGAGGTCGAGGGGCAATCCCTGGCGAGGAACGTCACAGAATATGTGCTGATGTGCTACACCAGCCGGAACCCTCAATTTCCTATGGACCCGGTGCTTGAAGGACCCGTCGAAGGAGAAGGCGAAGCTACCCGAGCCAGCGTATCGGAGGTCGCCCAGAAGGTTGCCGAGTTCTTCCATAGGGTCTAGGACCATCTCTTTAGCTCTCGCTTGTATTTTCTCTTCTTCCTCAATTTTGTACTCCCTTGTCTCCATATGTAATCTCTTGTCTCCAGATGAATGAAATCCCCAAATTTTTGCGAATTTCATTTTTTGTCTTCAACATCTTTATCTTCTCTTGGCCCCCTGGTAGATGTACACAATTTTATTGTGAACATGTACCAAAAGGATACTGAGTTTTGTTGAAGACGAATTTTCTTCGAACTTGTAGAATTTAGGTCCGAAGTCTTTGATAGTGAAGGTCCCCTGAAGTTGTCGGAGCTTAGAAGCTCCGGTACTGTCCATCGCTGGAGCTTAGTAGTTCCGGCAATAGCCTCTATCAACACGTAGAGCGTTGATAGTTAGTACTCCAAGGTGTCGGAGCTTAGTAGCTCCGGCAATGACCTTTGCCAACACTTGGTTAGTTGGCAACAGACTCCGTGTACGGGGTCTTCTCACCATCTTTTACTCAGTGCCGACGGTTGACCCCCTTGGGGGGGTCGGAGCTTGGTTAGCTCCGGCTTTTCTCCATCAACGTAGAGTTTATTTTTCCTGCACACTTAAGCCAAGAAAAACAGTAAAATTTGTTCCTTGTCTATAATTTCGTCGCGGCTTATGATTCTCAAGAAAATTTTAAGTTGAACGCGATTTTAAATACAACTGGATATGTTGTATTTTCTCTTAGATCTAATTGTCCATGGACCCGCCTTACTTTGGCCCGTCGGGGTGTAGGTAGAGTGGCGTACTTAGGGTGCTTGACCAGGCTAAGTCGATAGCGCACTCCGGCCCTAGATTGGCTTGGCGGCTTTCAGGCGAGTTGGCCATAAACGATATTAAAATCCAAGAGATCTGACAATTCAACTCGAGTCGTATATAAACCGGTCAAACTAAAATTTCTTAAGAATTACACGTTTCTGTTATAGACAAGAAAGAGAAAAATAAAAATGTCGAGCCTGCACAAAATATGCACGTGGAGTCTATTTCACATGAAGATTTCTTTCATTATAGGTCCGGGGTACAGGGGAAACAAGTACACTCTTAGGGTACGGGACCAGGCTAAGTGTGCTTGGTTTCTCGTTTGACCCAGGGTAGTTAGCCACGCTTTTAGTCTGGAGACTGTGACAAATGCTGCTTGAGCTTTGCAGACCTTTCGGAAAAGGTCCAGCTGCTCTCCCGGAGGAACTACCCGACTCTGTACAATGACTCTATAACATACATCTCAAGTTACTCAAGACTCACCTCCGTGGAATTAAGTGTAGAACTTACGGAGGTGATCGATGTTCCAAGGATTTGGGAGAGGTGTCCCATCCTCAGTATCCAAGCGAACGCTTCCGGGACGGGATACTTTGATCACTCGGAAGGGCCCCTCCCAGCCGGGGGAAAGTTTGTTTAGCCCTTCTCTGGATAGTATTCTCCGTAGCACCAGATCGCCTTCCTCGAGCTGTCGGTTGTGTACATGCCGCTGGTGATAACGCCGTATAGCTTGGCGATATCGTGCATTCCGAACAGCTGCTTGGCACCTTCCCTCCTCGAGGAGGTCTAGGTCTTCACGCCGGAGCTGGTCCTGCGCGACTTCGTCGAAGGTCCGAACTCAGAGCGAACCCAAGGTGATTTCCGGAGGAAGGATTGCTTCAGCTCCGTACACCAGAAAGAAGGGTGTTTCTCCGGTTGACCGGTTTGGGGAAGTCCTGTTGGCCCATAGAGTGGGCGGAAGCTCTTCGATCCAATTGGCTCCGTGCTTTTTCAAACGCTCATAGGTGCGCGTTTTGAGTCCTTTTGAGGATTTCTGCATTTGCTCTCTCAGCTTGGCCATTGCTGGCGGGATGAGCTATGGAAGTGTAGCAAACTTGTATGCCGAGGTCTTCACAATACCCTTGGAATGCGGAGCTTGTGAATTGAGTCCCATTATCAGTGATGATCTTGTTTGGGACTCCGAATCTGCTTACAATGGATTGCAGAAAGTTGATAGCAGATTGCTTGTTGATCGTCACAACTGGAGTTGCTTTCGGCCACTTGGTGAACTTGTCGATGGCGACGTACAGGAACTTGTGACCTCCGACGGCTCTTGGAAAGGGTCCCAAGATGTCCATCCCCCACACAGCGAAGGGCCATGTAGGAGGTATCATTTGTAAGGGCTGAGCAGGTGCATGAATTTGCTTTGCATGAAATTGGCATGCTTCACATTTCTTCACCAGCTCAGTGGCATCCTGGAGCACTGTAGGCCAGTAGAAGCCATGCCGAAAGGCTTTTCCGACCAGCGTGCGGGAAGATGCGTGGTTCCCACACTCGCCTCCATGGATTTCTGCAAGAAGCTCGCAACCTTCTTCCCTTGTGATGCACCGCATTAGAATGCTGTTGGCACTGCGCCGGTAGAGATCCCCTTCTACCAGCGTGTATCTCTTAGCCAATCTGACTACCCGATCAGCGGATACATCATCGTCAGGAAGGATGTTGTCTTTCAAGTAGTTCCGGATCTCCGAGATCCATGCATCAGAACTGACTTGAGCATTTGAGTCTTGCGTGCTGGGTTGCTCGGAGCTTCCGGCAGCACCTACGACCCTTGATGGCTGCCATGGTAATAGGGCCATCGGGACCGTCAGCTTCGGGATGCTGATCTCGCCCCCTTCGTTCAGTTCGGCAGGCTGAACTGTGGGTTTTGACAACCTCCGGACAAAGATTCTGTCAGGAGTCGGAGCTCCGGTTGACACTTTAGTCGAGAGTTCGTCAGCTTCAGCGTTGTGGGCACGCTGAACATGATGGAGGTCTAGGACTTCAAAGTCCTTCTGAAGCCTCTGGACTTCAAGGAGGTAAGCAGCTAGCTGGAGATTATTGCAGGAGCATTCACCCTTCACCTGCTTGATGATGAGCTGTGAATCTCCTTTGACCAGCAGTTGCTTGACACCGTACGACAGTGCCACCTTTAGCCCGTAGATGAGTGCTTCATACTCTGCCATGTTGTTGGTTGCCTTGAAGTCAAGGTGTACCATGTATTTTATTTTCTCCCCAGTCGGTGCAAGGAGAAGGATTCCAGCTCCGGCCCCCTGCTTCTGCATGGAGCCATCGAAGTAAAGGGTCCAGTGAGGCTCGGTGAAGGTTGGAACTTGATGTTCCGTCTTCTGCTCGCTGGGGCCCCCAGGGTTTGATGGAGAGGGAGTCCATTCCGCCATGAAATCTGCCAACGCTTGACTCTTGATTGCTTGTCTCGAAATGAATTCGAGATCGAATTCAGCCAATTCCGCTTCCCACTTTGCAATATTCCCAGTTGAATTGGGATTATGCAAGATTGCTCGAAGTGGATAGGAGGTCACCACCGAGACTTTGTGAGCTTGGAAGTAGTGTCGGAGCTTCCTGGAGGCAATAAGAACTGCATAAAGCAGTTTATGCACCTCTAGGTATCGAGTCTTGGCATCATGTAATACTTCACTGATGAAGTATACCGGGCGTTGAATGGTCCGGACCCTCCCAGAGGGGTCCGAAGCTTCCTCTCTATTGATCCGGACCCTGTCGGAGGAGTCTAGATTCTCTTCGGGGACCTCCGGGTTCTGGCTGGAGGAACCCGGAGCTTCTTCAGAAATGACCTGGACCCTCTCAGAGGGGTCTGAGTCTTCTGAAGTGACTTCTTGTGGATTTGAGTCTGGGAGCTGGGACCCAGACTCACTTCCAGGGACCTCTGGACCCCCCTGGAGGGGTCTGGATTCCTGAGTATGGGGTAGTTCTGGTCTCTCCGCAACCAGAACCATACTGACAACTTCGTCAGTAGCTGAAATGTAAAGCAACAAAGGCTCACCAGGGTTTGGAGCTACCAGAATTGGTAGGGTGGTGAGGAACTGTTTCAGCTCCTGGAATGCCTTCTCTGCTTCTTCGGACCATTGGAATGGTCCGGACTTCCTCAACAACTTGAAGAAGGGAAGTGCCCGTTCTGCCAGTCTTGATATGAACCGGCTGAGGGCTGCTAGACACCCAGTTAACTTTTGGACGTCTTTGACGCGGGTTGGTGGCCGCATGTCTTCAATGGCTTTTATCTTCATCGGATTAGCTTCTATGCCCCGGTGACTTACCAGGAATCCCAGAAGTTTTCCGGAGCTAACCCCGAAGACACACTTGTCTGGGTTTAGCTTTGTGCGGGTGGCCCGCAGCTTGTCGAAGACAGCCTGCAAGGTGTCCAAGAGGGACTCCTTGTTCTTGACCTTGACCACGATGTCATCGACGTACACTTCCACTATATCTCTGATGAGTTCTTCAAAAGTTTTGTACATAGCTCGTACAAAAGTTGAAGCTGCATTCTTGAGACCAAATGGCATGGCTGTGTAACAATACAATCCATCTACTGTGATGAATGAAGTATGCTCCTCATCCTCCCTAGACATCCTGATTTGATGATACCCAGAATATGCGTCTAGGAAACACAGTAACTCACACCCGGAGGTGGAATCCACTATCTGATCTATTCTAGGTAGTGGAAATGGATCTTTTGGACATGCCTTATTCAGTGTGGTGTAGTCGATGCACATCCGAAGCTTCCCGCCGGCCTTGGGCACAACGACTGGGTTCGCCAGCCATTTTGGATGGAAGACTTCTCAGATGAATCCGGCTTCGAGCAACTTCTTCACTTCTTGTCAGATGAAGTTCTGACGCTCTACGGATTGCTTCCGAGGCTTCTGATATACAGGTCGAGCATCGGGGTAAATCTTCAGATTGTGCTCAATCACTTCCCTAGGGATCCCAGGCATTTGTGACGGTTGCCAGGCAAACACGTCAACATTAGCCCGGAGGAAAGTGATGAGCGCGAGTTCCTATTTGTCGTTCAACCCTCCCGATATACGGGTGGTTTGAGCGGCATCGGAACCAATTTGGACGACCTTGACGGGAATGTCGGTGTCGCCGCTTGGCTGCACACAGGGTGCTGAGGTTGAGCCCCGTTGACGAATGCTTGGGGGTTTCGGAGCTTGCTCCTGTCTGGAGTCCTCCTCTTGCGTCGTGGTTAATGCATGGAGCTCCTCCAGAGCAGTTACTCCGGCGGTGCGATCTCCGCGGATCCGAAGAACACCTACTGGTGTTGGCATCTTCAACACCAGGTATCCATAATGAGCAGCTGCCATAAATTTGTATAGGGCAGGTCTACCCAAGATGGCGTTGAATGGTAAGTTGATCTGAGCGACGTCGAAGAACAACTTCTCGGTGCGATACTTCTCCCGTGTCCCGAAGGTAACGGGGAGAGTTATAGCTCCGAGTGGAGTAATGGCCCCCAGACCTACTCCGAAGAAAGGTCGAGAGGGCTGGAGATCCGAAGGCCAGAGCTGAAGCTTGGTAAAAGCTTCAAAGCTTATGAGGTTCAGCCCCGAACCTCCGTCCACCATAACATGATGGAGCTGAATGTTATTGATGGTGGGAGATACCATCAAAGGTAACTGCCCAGCTCTGACCATGCTTCGTGGACAGTCCAAAGCATCAAAAGTGATGGATGTGTCCATCCACTTTCGATGTGGCTCCGGTCTAGTTGTAGGAGCTACAGCGGCCATATCCCGCCGCATAGTCTTGATGACGCGGCGGGAGGTGATGTCCCATGATCCACCAAAAATGGTGTTCATGGTTTTCCGACGCTCGTTGTCAGAGACGTCAGAGTCGTTGTCAACGGAGGTGTAGACGGCCTTCAGGAACTTTTTGGGATCCTGAAACCCTAACTCCTCTTCAGCTGGAGCTTCGTCGACCTTCTGTTTTCCTTCCCTCTGTCGGAAAGGAGACCCTTCCCGGCGCTTGCTGTAGCGCTCGGTAAGGTTTTGGACCTCTCGGCAGTCTTCCAAACCGTGGCTGCCCGTTTTGTGAATGGGACACCACACTTTGGGTTTGCCACCGTCTTCGAAAGACGGTCGAGGTTGCTTCTCGGGGCGTGGCCCCCGACCACCAGGAGTTGCAGCAGCTGCAACGTTGGATGTACCGGCTGACGGCTTCTTCTTGCCGTGGGTCTTCTTTTTCTTCTTGCCACCCTCGGAGGTAGCGGCTTCTTCTTTGGAGGATTTCTTATGATCCTCCGAGGCTGGTTTGGAGTGCATTTCATGGCCCTCCGCAGCTCTGGCACATTTGTCTGCCAGGCTGAAGAGTTCCGTGACACTGGTGATCTCTTTGATCGCCAGCTTCTCCAACATCTTCTTGTCCCGTACGCCCTGTCTAAATGCCACAATGACAGAAGCGCTTGAGATAGAAGGGATTGTGTTGCGTACCTGAGAGAACCTCTGGATGAAGGACCGCAAAGATTCTCCCCCTTTTTGCACGACCGCAAAAAGGTCCAGTTCAGTGCCTGGTCGGGTGTATGAACTCCCGAAGTTGGCAGTGAACTGACGGCACAGCTCTTCCCAACTGTTGATAGAGTTGGGTGGAAGGCTCATAAACCAGGACCTGGCGGTCCCGGTTAAGGCCACCGGAAAGTAATTGGCCATTACAGCCTCGTTTCCTCCAGCTGCCAAGATTGCAGTGGAGTATATCTAAAGGAATTCAGCGGGGTTGACAGTCCTGTCGAATTTTTCCGGCAGGTGTGGCCGGAACTTCTGTGGCCATCTAACCATGCGCAGGTGCATGGCTAGGGCTGAACAGCCTCCTCCTACTCCTTCCAGAGTAGAAAGGTCCTGAGCTTCCCGTCTTTCACGAGCACGCTCGATATGGACTCGGCCATCCTGTTGGCGGTATCGGCGATCAAGCTCCGCCCGGAGGTCTTGAGTCGAAAGCCTGGATACCGTATGGGTACGTCGTGCCCCAGAGGGCAACGATGTCACCTGCTGTGATGCTGACCGTCTCCTGTTGTTGGAGACGTGCAGACCAAGTCTTCCAGACAAAGTCCGTCGCTGCGATGGGGCTCGTCCCGAAGGAGGAGGACCCTGGTTGTTGAGGCGTTCGGCCGCTGCTGCGACCAAGTGCTCCACATCAGCCCTCCACTGCTCCATTGCATCTCGAGATGCGTCCGGAGGTGGTGGTCGTTGGAGAAGAGCACGCGCTGCATGGAGCGCGTGTTCCGGGTTGTCATGACTTGCTGACGCAGTCAGTGACGCTGGAGCACCATCACGTTGTCCAGCACGATTTGCCGGAGAAGATGGTGGTGGTGGGAGAGTGGCTCCTGCTGGTGCCGAGGCTCTTGCTGGTGGCTGCCTGTTGGAGGGATTCCCCTCAACAGCTTGAGCAGCAGGTTGGCCGTTGGATGATCCAGCCGTGGAGTTCACCGTTCTTGAAAATCTCAGGCGCCCCTACCTGGCGCGCCAACTGTCGACTGTTGGAGTCGGCAGATCTCCTGACACTACTAAAGTGTTGAAGGAGTTTGTGGTTCGGTGTGGGAGCGCGGAGACTCAAGAAGGTGAATCGCGATTTAACACAGGAGACACTAGGAATTACGTGGTTCGGGCCGCCTGAGCGTAATACCCTACTCCACGGGTGTGTTGGTGTTGTATTAGCTTATCACGTATGATCTCCACGTCTGTGTGCGTGTCTTGTGTATCGTCGGCCTGTCCTTTTATAGTTACAAAGACAGGCCGTTACAAGCTGGCCTGACCCAACATGTGGCCTCGGTGGTTACTAGTATTGATACACAATTGATTGTTGTTAATAATCCTGTAATGGGCTCCGATAGTGCCGTTACAGGTGTTAAGATCGTCCGTTTAAGTGTCATTAATATGGCATTAATGACATTTAAACGGGTCTTGAAGTCCTTGGCTCTCCTTTGAAGATCCGGAGCCGTTACAAGGTCTTCCGGAGGTTAGAGGCTGCCAGCTCCGATGTTTAGACACGTGGTAGCTCCGGAGCTTGCTGTGGGAAGCAGGAAGCTCTGGGGCTACCTGACACGTGTCAGGTCCGGAGCTTCTCTCGGTCAGGGGTTAGGTCCGGAGGTGCCATTTCGGTACTTGGTCCAGAGCCTCCCCCTTGTGGGCGGTAGCTCCGGTTCGGCAGTACACGTGGCGACCTAGGGATTAACCATGTTGGAGAAGTAGGTCCGGTCATGTCTGACAAGTGGGCCTCCGAGGGTCTTCAATTCAAGTAGTCGTCCTTCCCTCGAGATCTTTGTAATCTCAGGGGGTGTACGGTTTTTAGGGTACCGACAGATACATATTCCTCGCGGCCATCATTACCGGTCCTAAACATCCTGGAATGAAAATTAATGTGTTTATGCAACTGTTGATTGAGGAGTTGAAAGAGTTATGGCAAGGTGTAAAGGCATATGATAGTCATATGAAATGTGAATTTACTTTACGTGCCGCATATCCATAATACAACAAAGAGACGTGTCAAGGACTCCTTCTCGAAGGCACGGATCAAGGCTATGACCGTCTACTACAAGACGGTGATGTTCCAACCTATGACAAACAAAGAAGCAGCCAAAATTCACCTCACTACGGAGGAGTACTTGCAAAGTCATGTGGATTGGATTTGTGCAAATATGGAGGCTTGGGAATGGTTATGCGGGTATTGGGGTTCAGCTGAGTTCAAAAATATTTCTGATAGACATCGAAGAAACCGAAAGAGCAAGCCAGGAAAGCATTTCTTTGGGCCGGATGGTTATGTTCGGATGGTATGAATTCTTATATTCATACTTAGATTCCTTCAATTAATTGCATTTATTAAATTATTGATTTTGATATTGCAGACAGCTGAAACCGGTACGCCTCCTACATTTTTTGAGGTTTATCTTAAGGGGCACAAAGGTCCAGACCCGAATCGCTCGGAGGTGTTATGTGATGAGGCATCAATGCAAAAATTGGTACGTATGTTGATTCTTTGTTGCTTTTATCTATAAACTCAATTTATCTTGTATTACATTAATCTGTTAACTAAATGTATCACAGCAAAAATATGTTGAGTGTTTCAAAAAGAATCATGGACCTGATTCAGACTATTTGAGAGAGCCGTTGGATGTCGCTGCAACATACGATGCCGGCGGAGGTCTACCGCATGGGAGGTATGTGTAAAGTTAATGCTGATTTGTATGTTAATGAATATCGATTCTTCACACTTGTATTTTTTTGTAGACTTGAGTTAGGCGACGGATATGTAGAGCGTGTGGCTTATGCTAGACGACGACCGTCCAATGTTGGTTGTAGTCGATTTCAATCATCTACAAAGGCTGAATTACGAGAAGAACTGAGACGCACAAAGGAGGAGATGCAACAACAATAAAAGACACAGGTGTTGCTGCAACAACAACAACAGACACAGATGTTGCAGCAACAGATGCATTATTTGTATATGTCTCAGGTAACATGTAATTTTATTATTTGCAAATATTATTCGATTTACAAATGTATCTACTCAAGATATCACAACTAATTTACTTGATGTAGTTCATGGGTCCAGGTAGCTCCAGTTCTCAGTTTGGTCCTCGACCAATGCAGCCAGCACTACCACAGATTGGCTCCTCACAGGTAAAACTACTTATCTTATTGACTTCAGTTATATAATGCAATATCATAACTATTGTGTTACAGGGTTCCGAGAGTGGTCAATCGTATGTTCTACAACCTTCCATATTTATGTCACTGTTGGCTTCTGGATTGCAGCAAAATAATTCAGGTAAACTGTAATTTTCGCATTTGACCACTTTATTTGATTCCAAAATGATTCTAATTATAATCTCACAACTTCAAGCTGTTTTCCCACCGATGCCTTTCCCTCCGGTGCAGACTCACCCATCACAAGGAGATGCAGCGGTATGTATGACATGCATACTTGTTGCAATATTTTCATTATAACATCAATTACCATAATATTAAAAAGAAAAGGGAAATAATAGCGGAGAGATGAAGTGAAAAAGTGAACAAGTGAGAGAGCGAGAGAGGCAGAGATAGATAGAGAGGGAGAGGAATACATATAGAGAAAAGAAGTGATAGATAAAGAGGGAGAGAAATATATAGAGGGGGAGAGGAAGAGATAGAGAGAAGAGAAGAGATAGATAGAGAGGGAGCTAGAGAGAAAGAGAGAGGGAGAGGAGAAGAGATAGAGTAGGAGAGCGAGTGAGGGCAAGAGAGTTAGAGAGAGTGAGAGGAAATACGAGAGTGTGTTTATGTTTTAGTTCAAACCAATATGCTTCTCCTTTTTAAAGTTATGTTATTAAGTAAGTAGGAGTTAACATGTTACGTTGTTAAGTTTCTATTTCATTTTTATCTATTGCAGGGATCTCGTCACGGAACACCTGAAGGTGTTGATGCTTTCTTTAACATTAACGATGGAGGTGCGAGTGGAGGAGATGGGAGTGGAGGACATGCGAGTGGAGGCTCCCACGGCGACATATGAATTTTGTTTACTCATTTTCGAACTGTTGTGCTTGTATTATGTTGTGCTTGTGTTCGAAACATTTTATAACTTGTGTATGGTCGTATATCTGAAAATTGATATGCTGTATATATATTGCTGTTGTGTGTAAAATGGAGGCTCCCCATCCGGGGAGGGAGAGAAAATAAACATTTTTTTTTAAAATGTGTTATGTGTGTCGGTTTTGTCTAAACCGACGCCCATATCTGGCCATTGGGGAGACGGCCACGCGACACATTGTATGCGTCGGCCCCTGAAACCGACGCACTTAAGTTCATTATATGCATCGGTTTCTCTTGGACTGACGCACACAGCCGCGCTCGGTGGAGCAGCCACGTGTCCTCTTATGTGCGTCGGTTGGACCAAAACCGACACATATAACTCACTTAAGTGTGTCGGTCGGCCTGGCCGACACATTTAACTTTAAGTGCGTCGGCCTCTGGAACCCGACGCACATAGGGAGTAAATGCGTCGGCCCCGACGCACTTAGTCGTTAAAGGCGTCCAAAATTCGTCGTCGGCTAAGTGCGTCGGTTCACCGACGCCTTTAATTTATGTGTGTCCGTTTCTGTAGGCAACCGACACTCATATGGCCTACGCCCTATCGACGAATTCCTGTAGTGTTTGGGAGCAAAAGGAAACTGCAGGACTCTGCCTTTTTGCAAACTGAAACACACACCAAGCACATGACGTGATTGTGGTCAGTTACAACCGCATCACAACGGCACACATCACCACTCGACCAGACCCCTACAGACTTGCCTGATCGTTCACCATGTACGTCTTCAAGCACACGACGCGCCACGCCTCACGGCAAGCTCACAGAATGCGGGAAAATTGAAAATTCAAAATACATGATGATAACACACTTAACTGAAATCAACACCTACGCTTCTGACTTACTCCAACAGGCTGCAACGATGTCCTTGTCGGCTCAGGCATCTTCAAGAGCAGCAGACCCTTGCACACTAGGAGGGTCACCTTCAGGAGCTTTTCGAGCTTATGCTTGGGGGCAAGCAAGCTCGCAAGGGGGGAGAGATGTCGGAAACCCACTGGCCCTGCATTCAACTACTCCAACTCTTTTTCGCTGCAGCTGTCACCAAAGTATTGCTCTCCATCGGCAAGGTCTGCATCATCTTTGCCATCGTCGTCCACAGCCTCGTGCTCGCCTTCCAGGGCTTGGAGCGTGTCTGGGAAGATCTCTGCCACGACATCCACCAATGGCGTCCTTCAACCATCTGGGTCACTACATCGGGCATTTATCGTTGGTGGATAGGCATCTGCTTGGAGGCAAGCAGGTTTTCAAGATGGAGAGAATGTCAATAGCCTATGGATAGTGGGCCCACACCTGCTCCACGCCCAGATGACCCATGTGTAATGGGTACTGTCGAAGGTCTTAAACGACACTTCCCCCGGACCTGCTTAGAGAGCAGTCCGCGGAGGTTCTTTGGATTCACGAGGGCTAGTCCCAGGAGATTGAGCACAGCGAGATGGTGAACACAGAGGGTTTACGTGGTTCAGGCCGCCGGAGCGTAACACCCTACGTCCACGGGAGTGTTTGTATATTCCTTTGCTTTAGTGTGTATGAGCCTTGGTCTGATTTTTCGATCCCCTGTGAAGGTCGTCTGTAGAGTCCTTTTATAGTCCAAGGACTCTGCAGTCACAAGGTGGGCCCCAGGCCCCAACGGGTGGTCCCGGGAAGAGCCAAATCCTATACAAGATCTAAGATTAAATGCTATCTACTACCCCTTGTCAGGAGCGTCAATGCCCTGTCCCGCCGCGTCGTGCGCCAGGGCTACACATAGTTGGTGATGATGGCGGTGCACGTCCCGCCCGTTTTGTCCTTGCGGCCCATTCGTCCGTCTTGTGGCGTGGGTCTGTACTGGCTACTTGGACAAGACAGGACACTGGAGCCTTGACTTACGCATGCGCGACTCCGCTTCACCTGGGGAAGGCGCGCGTACTTTAATGCCTGTTCGAGTAGCACACGCCTTCCTTTACTGCGGCATCCTACCGCACTGAGTTGGCCGTTCGCCACGTGGTGGCGCCGAATCCTGCCTCCGTGGGGAGTCGAGCACTCGATGGTACAGGCCACGTGGCACATCCGGGGCCCACCCCTGTGGAGGGGTGGAGGCTTAGCCCTGCGGGCTACGTGGTAGTTCCGGTGCCTTTCCCTGCGAGGAAGCGGGCCTGGCCCCGAGGTTCCGATTGGCCACGTGGCAAGCCTCGGAGCCCGCCTCAGCGGGGAGGCAAGGGTGCAGTTCTGCCAGCCACGCGGCAGCCCGAGAGCCCTCCCTGGCGTAGAGGTAGGATCTGGTCCTTCCCTCCACGACGTGGCAGCCTTGAATTCGGCCTCTTAAGTAGAGGCCGTGTCCTTAGCCGTTTTCTCCTTATGCGCGGGGGTACCCAGTCTGCAGGGTACCGACAGTGGCCCCCGGGCCCACCTCGGGAGAGATGACGATCCCGTGGGTGGGGCCTTCATCTTGTCTTGTAAAAGTGGCACCAGCGGGCCCCCTCGGGGGGCGTCAGAGCTCGGAAAAGTGACATCGGTGGTGCTCTTGGGGGCACTGGAGCTTGGAGATGCGTCGCCGGCGGCCCCATTGGGAGCGCCAGAGCTCGAAGAAGTGACGTCGGCGGCCCCCTTGGGGGCTGGAGCTCAGAGAAGCATCGCCGGCGGCCCCCTTGGGAACGCCGGAGCTCAAAGAAGCGTCGTCGGCGGCCTCTTTGGGAGTGCCGAAGCTCGAAGAAGTGACGTTGGCGGCCCCCTTGGGGGCCGGCGGAGCTCGACGTGACGTCGACGGCCCCCTTTGGGGGCGCCAGAGCTCCGAGAAGTTACGTCGGCGGCCCCCTTGGGGGGCACCGGAGCTCGGGGACGCATCGATGGCGCCTATGGACGTGTAGAACGTAAGCGGTGGCTCCCTGTATGTCCTGCACACACGGTAAACAAAAAAGTAATTTTGCTCGTCGGTCACCACTTCCCTGCTCTTTAGTTTCGTTATGGCTTACGATCCTTAGCTAAGAGACGGGGCATGGGTAATTCGGTGCGACATCATCCAGGGTATGGTCGCTGCCTTGCTCAGGGCATGAGTTGTTCGACCTCCTGTACTCAGCTGTTAGCACTGGGAGGCAAGGTGTGTATGCTTAGGGTACGGAGCCAGGCTAAGCAAGTTGCACACCCTAGACCTCCAGCTCGGCGTTAGCCTTTCAGGAGTGAGAACCATTCGGCACCATGGACCCTGAGCAAGAAAACGACCATCGGACCCCAAACACATTACAGGTACCTCATGCGGATCCGCCTTTAGCAGGATAGCACAACTCCAACTAGGACGAGACAGAAGAAATGTAACCGGGCATACAGCAGACGATATGCGAAAGTAAGCAAAAAATTAAAGCATAATTTAAATAATTTTGCTCGTTGGTTACTCCCTTCCTGCTTTTAGTCTCGTTATGTATTACAGTACCGAGCCGGGCTTACGGTGCGTGAGTAATTCAGTGCGAAGGTATCCGGATTATGGTTATCGCCCTGCTCAGGAGTGTGTGCCGTCGGGTCCCCTGTACTCAGCCGTTAGCACTGAAGAGGCAAAGTGTACATGCTTAGGGTGCAGGACCAGGCTAAGCAGGCTGTACATTTTGGACCTCCCACGGGCGTTAGCTTCTCAGGGGAGTGACCTTTCAGCGCCATGGGCTCCCGAGCAGGAAAACAACCAAAGAACCCAAATACATCACAAGAACCTCAAGCAGACCCGCCAGTAGCAGGATTGCATAACTACACTAGGTGCGGGACAAGAAGAGAGTGCCCTAGCATATGACAGAGAATATGCGGGAACGAGCATGGACTGGAGGAGCTAGCATTGGAACGGGCGTTCACCATGCTGCTGGTGAAGATCTTTGCCGGGAAACCCCCCCCCCCCCCCTACCTGGCGCGCCAAATGTCGAAGGTCTTAAACGACACTTCCCCCGAACCTGCTTAGAGAGCAGCCCACGAAGGTTCTTTGGATTCACGAGGGCTAGTCCCAAGAGATTGAGTGCAGCGAGATGGTGAACACAGAGGGTTTTACGTGGTTCGGGTCGCCGGAGCATATCACCCTACGTCCACGGGAGTGTTTGTGTATTCCTTTGCTTGAGCGTGTATGAGCCTTGGTCTGATTTTTCGATCCCCTGTGAAGGTCGTCTGCAGAGTCCTTTTATAGTCCAAGGACTCTGCAATCACAAGGTGGGACCTAGGCCCCAACGGGTGGTCCCGAGGAGAGCCAAATCCTATACAAGATCTAAGATTAAATGCTATCTACTTCCCCTTGTCAGGAGCGTCAATGCGTCGTCCCGCCGCGTCGTGCGCCAGGGCTACACATAGTTGGTGATGATGGCGGTGCACGTACCGCCCGTCTTGTCCTTGCGGCCCATTCGTCTGTCTTGCGGCGTGGCTCTGTACCGGCTACTTGGACAAGACAGGACACTAGAGCCTTGACTTAGGCATGCACGACTCCGCTTCGCCTGGGGAAGGCGCGCGTACTTTAATGCCTGTTCGAGCAGCACACGCCTTCCGTTACTACAGCGTCCTACTGCACTGAGTTGGCCGTCCGCCACGTGGTGGCGCCAGAGCCTGCCTCTGTGGAGAGTCGAGCACTCGATGGTACAGGCCACGTGGCGCATCCGGGGCCCACCCTTGTGGAGGGGTGGAGGCTCAGCCCTGCGGGCCACGTGGTAGTTCTGGTGCCTTTCCCTGTGAGGATGCGGGCCTAGCCCCGAGGTTCCGATTGGCCACGTGGCAGCCTCGGAGCCCGCCTCAGCGGGGAGGTGAGGGTGCAGTTCTGCCAGCCACGCGGCAGCCCGGGATCCCTTCCCGGCGGAGAGGTAGGATCTGGTCCTTCCCTCCATGATGTGGCAGCCTCGGATTCGACCTCTTAAGTAGAGGCCGGGTCCTTAGCCGTTTTCTCCTTATGCACGGGGGTACCCGGTCTGCGGGGTACCGACAGGACCCAATTCACAAGCTTTGCATTTCAAGGATATTGCGAAAACCTCGGCATTCAAGTCAGCTACGCTTCTATAGCTCACCCGGCAAGCAATGGCCAAGCTGAGAGAGCAAATACAGAAATCCTAAAAGGACTCAAGACGCGCACATATGAGCGCCTGAAAATACATGGAGCCAACTGGATTGAAGAGCTTCCACCCACCTTGTGGGCAAACAAGACAACTCCAAACCAGTCAACTGGAGAGACACCCTTCTTCCTGGTGTACGGAGCTGAAGCAGTACTTCCTCCGGAGATCACCTTGGGGTCACTCCGGGTCTGGACCTTCGACGAAGCCACGCAGGACCAGCTTCGGCATGAAGACCTTGACCTCGTTGAAGAGGGAAGGTGCTGAGCAGCTGTTCGAAATGCACGATACCGCCAAGCGCTCCGGTGCTATAACCAAAGGCATGTGCATAGCCGACAGCTCGAGGAAGGCGATCTGGTGCTACGGAGAATACAAACTCGAGAAGGGTTAAACAAACTTTCCTCCAGCTGGGAAGGACCCTTTCGAGTGATCAAAGTATCCCGTCCTGGATGCGTTCGCTCGGCAACCGAGGATGGGACACCGCTCCCTAATCCTTGGAACATTGAGCACCTTCGTAAGTTTTACACTTAACATCATGGAGGTGAGTCTTTAGTTACATATGATGCATGTTATAGAGTCATTGTACAGAGTCGGTTAGCTCCTTCAGGAGAACAGCCGGACCTTTCCCGGAAGGTCCGCAAGGTTCAGGCAACACTTGACACAGTCTCAGAACTAAAAGTGTAGCTAGTTACCCTGGTTCAAACAAGAAATGTAACACACTTATCCTGGTTCCATACCCTAAGAGTGTACTTGTGTCCCCTGTACCCCGGACCTATAATGAAATACATCATTATGTGAAAACAGATTCCACGTGCATTTATTTTGTACAGGCTCAATCTTTTTTATTTTTCTCTTTCTTGTCCATAACAAAGTTGTGCAATTCTCAAGAATATTTAGATCAAACAATTCATATATAATTCAAGTTGCATTGTTAAAATCTTTTGGGTCTTAACATTGTTGAATGGCCTACTCGCCTGAATGCCACCAAGCCAATCTAGGTCTGGAGTGTGCTATCGACTTAGCCTGGTCCTGCACCCTAAATACGCCACTCTACCTACACAGCGACAGGCCGAAGTAAGGCGAGTCCAGGAACGATTGGACCTGAAGAAAACAAACAAATACGCTTGATTGTATACAAAATTGCTGTCGATATACAATTTCTTTCGGGAATAGTAAGCCGCAATTGAGCTATAGATAGGAAATGGATTTTACTGTTTTTCTTGACTTAAGTGTGTAGGAAAAATAAAAATCTCATGATGATGGTGGATGACGCCGGAGCTATCAAAGCTTCGATAGCACCTAAGAAGACCCGTTGTCGATGTTTTAAACATTGATAGTAGGCGTCGCTGGAGCTACAAGGTTCCGGCAAAACTAGGGGGCCAACCACCAAATGTGAAGAAAAGATGATAGAAGGACACCCTAATGGGGTCTGCTATCGACACTCTACGTGTTGACAGTGGACGCTGCCGGAGCTACTAAGCTCCGACAACCCCAGAGGACCAGCTGTCGAAGTTCTACGCATTGATAAAGATTGCTGCCAAAGCTACTAAGCTCCGACAACCTCAGGGGCCCCTACTATCGACGACTTCGGACCTACAAACTACAAGTTCGAAGCACGCAAATCTTCAACAAAATGCTACATCCTCTTGGTACATGTTCACAATCAAATTATGTACATCTACCAGGGGGCCAAGTGGCACAAAGGTGTTGAAGACAAAAAATGAAATTCATAAAATTCTTGGATTTCATTAATCTGGAGACAAGAGATTAAAAAATTGAGGAAAGGAAGAGAAGATACAAGCGGGAGATACAAGCGGGAGATACAAGGAGAAAGTCCTAAATCCAATGGAAGAACGAGGTGACCTTCTGGGCAACCTCCGACACGCTGGCCTTGGCGGCATCTCCCTCACCGTCGATGGAACCTTCAAGCACCGGATCTAATGGGAAGTTAGGATCCCGACTTGTGTAGCACATTAGCATGTACTCTACGATGTTATGCGCAAGGATTTCCCTTCAGTCTCCAATTGATCCGCGATGACATCACCCATCTTGTTGAGTTTGCTGCCCGCTGAGCTCAACGCCTTCAACGCCAGGTCCAGCTTCGGCTCCGGGACATTCGGACGCACGGGACTAAAACCCAGCGGCGTCAGCGCATCATTGGTTTTGCCCAAGAAGTCCCAAACTTGTTGGGACTCCGCAACCCTTGAGCCTAGCACCTCTTCCAAGGACCTCTTGGTTGCCGCAAGCTCCGAATCCTCCTGGGCAAGGCGCTCGACCTCTTTGGCGTTCTACTGAATCTTTTCAACAACTTACCTTTCGAGTTTACCAAGGTCCTCTTCCCGGATGTGGATCTTGTTCCGGTGGTCGACCAGGTCTCTCTCCTGGCCCTGCAATTTCTTCTCCCTGGCAGCAATTTCGTTCTCCCTCTTGGTGAGGTCCTGTCCCCGCTGCCAGGCCTTCTTCTCCTCTTTCTCGCAGAGCTCCTCCAACTTCTTGGTGCGCTCCACGAGGCCGTTGTCACCCAGAGTGAGCCTCTAAGTAAGCTCCTCCTCCCTGTTCATGAGGTCATCCCGCAGCTCCAGGTGTTTTTGCTCTTCATCTTCGAGCTTTTTCTCCTGCTCCTCAAGAGCCTCTCGGCGCTCGATGAGGCTGTCGTGGATGGCATTGAGCTTCTCCTGGCGATCATTCGCTGCTTCATTAGCAGCTGCGGCCTGTTCGTGGATGGCTCGAGACTGGTTGTCGAGGGATCGCACCATGCTTTCCCTCTCATCCAGCAGCTGACCCCAGTACTCCAATTGGGCCTTCTCCCTTTTT
This sequence comes from Tuctoria greenei, assembly GCA_036927565.1. Taxonomy (NCBI): domain Eukaryota; kingdom Viridiplantae; phylum Streptophyta; class Magnoliopsida; order Poales; family Poaceae; genus Tuctoria; species Tuctoria greenei. The sequence goes on along the minus strand of JAYESD010000002.1, from coordinate 65,249,395 downwards.
ACCCACTCCTTATCGTCGGCCAGCCTAGTCTGCGCCAGCGTGGTCTCGAATTGGAGCCGGTTGCACCACCTCCTAATGGTTTGGCGCTCCTCCTCGAGGGCCTTGCCGTCATGGTAAAGGCCAGCTGAACCTGACGAGGGCTGGAGCAGGCATTGTCAATGGACAACGACAAGGGGATTGGCTCCGGCCTACCGGGGTCTTCTCCGCTGGCTGCAGCGGGTCCTCCATAACAAAAATCGGGTCCCACTCTACAAGAGCGGTCCCCTGAGCTTCCGCGACACTAGGGCCGCCCTCCGGGATAACCTCGGTCACTGTCGAGGAAGGTCCTGCAACGGAAGTTCCTACCTCCGGAGTCGACTCTGAAGGTCCCGCTGCCAGGTCATCAGCAATTGGTCCCACAGGCAGAGGACCGACAACTTCGTCTTGGCACCCTGGCTCAGGTGCGGGTACCTCCGGAACAACCACCTCCGGGGCAGGCGTTGAAGATTCGGTCGGAGCTGAGGCCACTTCTGGCTCCGATGTTGGTGCTTCCTCCACTGCCGGTTTAGGAGCTAGCACTTCGAACTCTACCGGTTTGAGGGTCGGCACCTCCACAACAACCGACTCAGGCGCCAGAACTTCATCAACCATCGGCTCCACTCCCGGGGCTTCAAGAACATCTAGCTCTAAGGCTGGAACTGCAGCTACCTCCAGCTCTGAGGCTGGAGCGTCTGTCATCACTTTATTTAAAACCGGAGCTTCAACCTCCGGTGCTGGTGCCGCTGGTACGTCTTCATTCCCATGGTCCGGCGCTACCACGGGATGTTCAGGGGATGACTCGAGGTCATGGACCACGACAGCTTGCGCCGGAGCTGCCGCGACCTAAGCCACCACCTGGGGCGGCGCTGGAACTGGAGCTGGAGCTTCCGCCTGCAAAGCATCAACCACTGTTGCAGGAACCGGAGCTTCAGCCCCTTTTTTGGATACCATGTGGATGAAGGACGAAGAAACTCAAAATACAACAAAAACAATTAACTGGGGTAAAAAATCAAATTTACCCTGGAAGGCTTTCGCTCCAGCTAGCGCGGAACCTCTTCACCGGACGCTCAGGACTGGACCCTGTTGCCACTAGTGTAGTAGCTCCAGAAGTCTCCCTGGAGCTTGCTGCCGCCATTAGCGACATATTGGTTGAGGCCCCCCTCGACTAAGAAGGACCCTCAAACCTAGAACCCTTTCTAGGCCCTGGTACCGGAGTCACATGGCCGGAGCTGGCATCCCGGAGAGACGCCGATGCTGGAGTAGGTGTCGCCGTTGAAGACCTCCCCCGTCGGGGAGAAGGAGCTGTTGAGGAAGGAGCAGGTCTGACGAACCTCCCGTCAGAGTGCTTCAACTTCCTCTTTCGACTAGAGGGCTCCGCCAACTCTTTGCCCTTGCCTATGACTTGAGCTATTCGCTTCGGGGCGAGAGCGGGGCCACCTTCTGAAGCTCCGGGGATCGCCACCCCAGAGGTTGATCACCTCTCCATCAGGCCCATGTCGTCCAACAGTGGTATCTTCCTCCAGAGCTCTCTGCACTCCTCTGGTATCAAATTCAGAGGAAGGAAGGCCGCCGGTGGAGACACGTCGCCAGGACCGATGTTCCCATGCTGGAACTTCTTGAGATGGGTCTTCAAGGCTTCATCGTTTAAGTTGGTGCCCAAACCAACCTCAATGTGGTTGGTATCCATCTCACTGTTGAAGGCCCAGGCAGGTCGCCCCCTAGCCCTTAGTAGGGCCCACCTATTCGTCAAGAAGTTGTCGAAGACCATATGGGGGGTCACCCAACCTTCGACACACTCCTGGATTCTGTCCAGAATGGGCCTGTACTCCCTCGGCAGCTCCGACATGTCACTCCAAGTGTCGGTGTCGACGCGAGGGAGGCCTTCAGGAAGTTCCAACCTCTCGTGTTCCTCGACTGTGATGACCACCCAATCTTTCTTCCAGTCGTTCCACTAGCTAGAAGGAAAGGACCTCAAGTACTTGAGGGGGGAGTTTTTCTGCTTCACGAAGTAGTAGAAGCCGATGAACTCATCACTCTTCCCGGTGGGGTGGACAGCGAAGAAAGTCCGGAACAACTCCACGCAAGGGGCACACCCACCCACATCCCGCAAAAGTGGACGGAAGTCGCCACCAGCAAGATTGGTTGGGGGCCAAGATGGTGGAGCTGCAGACCATAGAAATCTAGCAGCATCCGAAAGAAAGCGGAGAAAGGCGGGTACAAAACCGCCATGGCGTACCCAAGGAAGTACACCATATCTCCGGCTCGCTCCTTCTCGAAGGGAAGCTTGCCGCAGTGAATGTCGTTGTCGAAGGAGTCACTGGACCAACCCATGTAGGTCCGAACCCAAGACAACTCCTTCTTGCTCCCAATGCGGCTCTTGGGGAGTCCCAACTTCATCGCAGCACAGCGAAGCGAGAGATGAAAAGCAAGCGAAAGTTTGGAGGATTCGAGCGCAAGTTCAAATGAAGGCGTAAGGAATCCCCAAACGATGCGCACTTTCCTTCTTAAGTAAGCCCTCACAACGCTTGGATGGAAACCACAGAAGGGCGAAAGATACAGTTCAAAAACTTCACCCTGCCAATGACAAGGGGACCCGAGGCCACCCCTACGATCAAGTCGAGGTCCTTACCCCAGGCGAACAATTGTCATGATGAAAGGCGTGAAACCCAAGGTTGGCGGCCTGACAGGGCGCGCGGAACCGATACAGTTTTCATATTGGGAACCGGCGACCTTCAATTGCATGAGATCCGCACGCGCAGATCTCACCTGCCGCATCCTGAAGGCACCACGTGGCGGTGGTTTAACTGCGAACCACTACCTCAACGGCACATCCAAATACCCTTGAAGAGACGGCGCAAAAATCAAAGAATGGACCCACCTCCGGCAGAATGACTTAATCCAAAAAGTCTCTCCGAGAGGTGGGCCCAGGGGGCCAGTGTCGGTACCCTGTGTATCGGATACCCTTTGGGACTGCAAAGAGCTCAAAGGAACTCCACCTATCTGAGTTGAAGACCTCCGAAGGCCCCACATGTCATATGGAACCGGACCTGCCTCCCTTCTATGGTTAGTCCCAGTGCCGCCATTTGTATCGTTAAACTAGAGCTACATTCCACACATGGGAAAGCTCCAGACTAGATACCCAAGTGGTACCCCCGGACCTAACCCCCGACAGAGGGAAGCTCTGGTACTGACACGTGTACAACAACACCGGACCTACTCGTCCAAGACTGTAAGATCCGGAGCTGCCACGCGTCTAACCGCTGGACCTTCAACTTCAACAAGCAGACGGGTGGACCTCCAACGGCTCGGACCTTCAAGGAACATTAAAGACTTCAAGACCCGATTTAGTGTCATTAATGCTATCTTAATGAGACACGATCGGATAACTCTTAATACCAATAACGCCACCATTAAGAGACGTTACTGCACTATTAAGAGAAATAAAGTACACTAACTGTATATTAGACATCAGTAACCGCCAGGGCCACATATCGGGCCAGGCTGATGGTGTAACGGCCAGTCCTTATACCATAAAAGGACTGGCCGAGCGATACAAGGGGGGGGGGACTTACAGACACACACACCCACGTACGCTGAGACGAAACACTCTAGTCTTTCACACTCAAGCGCTTAGACGCTCAATACAACAACAACGCACACCCGTGGACTAGGGTATTACGCTCAGGCAGCCCGAACCACGAAAATCCTCGTGTCAACTTACCACCTTGTTCTGAATCTCTGCGCGCCCATAACCGAACTAAGAACTCCGCGGACTACCAAAGGTAGTACCGGGAGAATTGCCGGAATCACACTCCGACACCTATGATACCTGGATACTCAGGAGTCAAACTCAGTTTAGGATATGTTTCTAAGTGTGAGATGTAATGTGGTCATCGAGTCAATCGGCATGTAACTGATTGTCTTTGATGTGATGTTCCCTTTATGTAGAGCATGAGGAAATAATGTTCTTAGAAATCAGCATATGTGACTCGTGGTCAAGGGGGAGAATGTTATAACTTAATTTAATTAGTGACCACGGTAATTAGGGTTTGGTTACTTTTGTAACCATTCTGGACTCTCCTCAACTTTTTCCCAAGTCCTGATCGGAGGACTCCTAACAGAATCGGTTGGGGTAGGCCCCCTCGGCCGTCCTTACCTCCCTTTATAAAAAAGGCTTTGCCCTTACTCAGACACATCATGATCTACGGCAAAAAACCTAATACTTAGAGAGGAATCAATCTTCTCATGAGGAAAGCCCGGTGAAGGCCTCCCCAATGCTCTGTGCCAACTCGTCGTGCTGCTTCTCCAACGCCAGGACTTGGAGGTGTCTTTGCGCTGCTACACCATCGGAGACACACTTGGAGACGTGGTGGGCTCGCACCAGCTGCTACTCCATTGTCGGTGGAGTTGCTCCTGCACTCTTGACTTCAAGCAAAGCCTTCCTCGATGCCCCCATGGCCAGTACAACCTCTACAGCGGAAGGTATAGCTGTCTACCCCTAAACCTAGTTGCTGCTAGATTGTGTGGTGCTTGTTCTAGCTTCATGCTCTCTGTTGTACACCCTTAGACCATGCCCTAATCTTCATTACGGAATTAGCATCATGCTCAGAAACTAACATTGTAGCCTTGTCGGCTTAGCGATAACACATTGGCATTGGGACTCGAAGTAGAACATCCTTGGTTACTCTCCCGCCAACTTAGTGCAGCAGTTGATACAGGGAACCAAATTTCTGGGGCACATGAATATCTAATTTATTTTCAGAGGCCGCAACTAATCATATGTATCTGATCCGGTTAAGGTGAAGCATGCATTTCTCAGGAATAATATGCTGCACTTGCTTACTACTAGAATATTATGCCATCATCTAAAAAACTAGAATTTTGTGCAACCCCATAAAATGGTGCAGATAAGAGTAGTACAAAATCGAAGTAATAGGCAACACTAGAGGAAATACGAAAAAAAATAACGGTCAAAATAATTGACGACAGTACCGTCGTCAATTAATTAACTGACGATGGCTAGATCCTACCGTCGTCAAGTAGGCCGCAGTTGACAACGATGGCCTCAGAACCACCATATATTAATTGAAGACGACAGTTAACCGTCATCAATAAGGACCGTCGTCAATATGGGCCAAAACAGAGCCCACTAGAGGGGTGATAGACGACGGTTTTGGATAGGCCGTCGTCTATAACGGCACAGTTGACCTACACCGTTGTCAATTAGAAAGTATATTGATATTTCTTGGCCACCCACGTGGCTTCCTCCTCATTTGCCTAGCCCGTTCGTCATTTCACGCCGGACCTCCTACCACTTTTGCTGCCGTCGCTGTGCCTCCACCACATCCGCACCGCGCCGTTACTTCGGCTCCGCGCTGCACCGCCGAGAACCGCCGCCAACAAGGGCCGCCATCGCGCCCCCATCGCCTATGGCCTCCGTCGCGCCGCCGAAGAGGAAAGCACAAGATGAGAGGTACGCTGCCGCCCCTGCCTGCCACCCCCCTACCCGCAGCCCCCTCCCCGCCGCCCTCCACCGTGCGATGCCCCCTCCTTGCCGCCCCCTCCTCTTTTCCCCTCCCCGCCACCCCCTCCTCTCTGCCCCCTCCCCGTCGCCCCCTACCCGCAGACCCCTCCCCGCTGCCCTCCATCATGCGACGTCCCCTCCCTGCCGCCCCCTCCTCTTTGCCACCTCCCCACCGCCCTCCACTAGAGCAACATGTATAGCAAATGAAGGATGATTGATCGAGGCTAACAATATGGATCGATACAAAGAAGGGGAGCAGAGAGAGAGGCACACCCCTGTTGAGGCACTCGAACGCCTCTTCTGTGGCCACCTTGAAAGCGCCGACCAGATGATGAGGAAGGGAAAGAAGAGAAGGATCATCGATCAACAGATGTCAGCATAGACCCAAGTCACCTTCTTGATTAGTAGAAAAGATAGAGAAAAGGAAGAATGGGGTGTTAAACCGAAACCGACCACACTGATCTTGAGGAATCTGTCGACAATGCGGTTGAGGAAGGGGTTCCCCATGTCGATGATGACATCAACCTTGGTCAAGATCAGCGACTCGTAGAATCCGTTGTGGGCCATCGCTACAACTTGCTCTCCCTCCCCCCTTTTCTCTTCTCCTCTGGCTGTTGAGAGTCTAAGACCTGGACGGTGTGATGATGATCATGAGGACTAATGGGCTCTCGTCTCGTCTGGGGAGGGAGAAGATAAACAATGATGGATATTGATATTTAATGTTTTTGAGTTATTATTTAATATATGTAAACAAACATATTTCCGACCGGTCCGGTTCGGCACGGCCCGACCCGACACGGCACGACACACAATAAATGTGTTTGTGCCGTATGGACAGTTGTAGTTGTAAAGTATGTGTCGAAGTGTTAGAGCGACACTTCCCCCAAATTTGTTAAGGAGCAGCCCGCGGAGGTTCTTTGTTCGGTGGGGCTTAGGCCTCAATCAAGTGTACTAGCGGATGGAGTTAGAGACAGTGGTTTTTACGTGGTTCGGGCCGCAAGGAGCGTAACACCCTACTCCACGGTAGATTGTATTACTGGCGAGTGTGTATGTGTGTGTGTGTGTATCGGGGATTCTGAGTCTGGTCCTTTGTATCGGTGGCACTCTGGGCATTTTACAACCAAGACCGGACGCCTAACAAGTGGGGTCTTGGGGCCAGATAGGTGGTCCTGGGGTTATCTTATCCCAAAGATCTAAGGCTTCTCGCATAAGCTTCCTCTGAGGGTGGCAGTGAAGTCTCGCCGTCTTGCCGCCTCACTTGTCAGTAGCCCACGTGCCTTTGCTGACAGTGGCAGAAAGTGTCCCGTCAGCATGTCTTGTTGCCGCAAGCTACCCACTTGGCTGAGTGGGATAGGCCTACAAAGCCTTCACTGTGATGCGATTGGTCATAGCGGTCTTTGACTGTTGGTGTGCCCCACGTCGTGCACCAAAGGTGATTGTGGATCTTCAATGCTTGACTTGAGTGGTGTGTACCATCTTTTGGGAGGCCGTCTCTCCTTACTGTCTAGGGCGAGCTGTGGGACACGTGGCAGTGTCGGGGCAGGTCCTCGTTGGGAAGGCTAGCCCCAGTCCTTCGTGACGTGTGGCAGCTCCGAGGCTCCCAGGGTACATTGCAACTCCGTGCTTTCCCCGGAGGGAGGGTGCTTGGTCCGATGCTCCAGGCTACACGGCAGCTCTGGAGCTCTCTGCCAAGGTTGGGCGAGGTCCCATCCCAACACATGGCGCTTTGGGAGGCTGTCTCTCCTGAGGGGCCGAATCTCATTCTTCAGGTCCCATGTGGCAGCACCAGAGCTGGATCTCACGGGAGGTTGAGGCCTCGACACCTTCGGAACACGTGGCACCGTCGAACATGCCTCGGTGTCTTCATCTTGTGTGCGAGGGTACCCGGTGTGCCAGGTAACGACAGTGGCCCCTGAGTCCACCTTGGGGGAAGGCGACGAGCCCAAGGGTGGAGCCCTTATCCTGCTTTCCTGTGCATCCTTTTAATTTTTTCTTGATCAGTCAAAGTGGTGCGCTCCTCTGCTACTATCACCACGCGTCCCCCTCTGGTTGAGGGGTCATGGCGATGGGATCTTTGCTTGTTGCGACACTATTGCAACAGTTCCCAAGGAGCTTGCTGCACTTCTGCTGCTTTCACTTCCGTCTTTATGGGAACCGTCGGGTTGCCTTCTTAGGCGGAGAACTGCCCAGGCCGGTTTTCCTGATGGGGGACCTGGACCCGTTTGTCATGGACACCGTGGTACGACCTGTTGATTCGGAGCTCATTCAAATTTACATAGTACTCCCAAATTCCACTAAAGTGCTTAAAAGGGGTACCTTTGTGCATGTGGAGGTTCCTTCCTCCCGCATGCCCCAAGCATTTGAGCCTTCATATTCCTCCTTGAGCGTCTACCCACCCTTGAGGTTCTCGACCCCTGCTCCATTGGACTCAACTCTGCCTCCTTCCCGGATGGAGGATGCTTCTCCCGCGAGGCGGCTTTTTTGCTAGGAGGACAAGGAGCGACGGGATCTGATCCATCCCGGCTCCTTGCCATTAGAGTTGGGGGAGAAGGAGATCGTCTTCTTCCAGGCGTACGCATACTCCAGGTTCGTCCCTCCTATTTCCTCCTTCCTGGTGACACTCCTGGAAGTCCTTGGGTTTCAGCTTCATCACTTGTCGCTGAACTCTCTGGTGCTGGTGGCGATGTTCTCACATTTCTGTGAGATGTTTGTCGGGGTGTATCTGTGCATGCTGTTGTTCCGACAGTTCTTAATGCTGAGGCAGACCGAGAAGAAGAACAAATCCAACTTCCTCGACAGTTACTGCTTCTAGCATCAGGCCAACAACCCCTTCAAGTACATCACACCACTCTCTTCGGTGAAGTGGGCTGATTGGAGGAAGGACTGGGTGATCGTACAAGTCGACACTCATGAACACCTGGTTATGCCCGCCGGATGGGCGACGATCAGGAAGGAGGCCTAGGAGGAGCAGCCGGAGTTGGAGCAAGCCTACACCCCAGTGATGGAGAGGATCCAATCCTGGCAGATCATGGTCTGTCAGAGTTGAAGGTGATGGCGGACTTCGTCCGTCGACGCCTGGCCCCCCCTTCAGCACCGTTGCCGTCATGCATGGCTCTACTTCGGGCTACAGGATGGCAGTTGACTGGTGCGGGGTCGCGAGACAGAGATGACCCTGAAAGAGGTGCTCGACGTAATGTCCAAGGCGTGTGGCAACCTGCTGTCGGACGACGTCTTCAACTTCCCGCGGGCCTGCCCACCGCTTTGCACGGATCGGGACCTTCGTACGAAGGATCTGAAGGAGATGCCCAACCTGGAGGCGATTGGTCTCGTGCCACGATAGGTTGGTGAGGAGAGCCAAGGCTTGGCCATCGTTGACTCTCCGGAGGAGTCCACACCTTATTCAGGCTCCGAAGCTTCCAAGACGGAGGAGGATTGCGCTATCGGAGAGAAACGCAAGGCGCCGATCCCTGACGCAGGCAAGGGGAAGGCACCGGTCCCCGACATAGGAAAGTGGAAGGCCCTGGTGGTCGAGGTCGTGAAGGAGAAACTCCCTCGGTCGCCACTGAGGGTACCAACGCAGGTGGCCTTCGCTCCAAGTCAATGTCCCTTGGCGCGCCCCTTCTTCAGTATTGGGCGTCGGCGGTTCTTTGGGGGGAGGCTCAGTCCGTCAAATGGCGGCTCCGCCGACATCGGCAGTCAACACATTATCCAGCATCCCCGTCGCCAGCACGGTCCAAGGTGCCATAGGGGGCTCCAACAGCATCACACCTACAAAGCATCAGGCAAAAAGGCCTCAAGCCGATGTCGTCGGCAGCTCAGGAGGCTCCAGGAGTGGCTCCGTCGGAGTTGGTGGAGGCACACCGGCGCATGGTGGCGGCATCGCTAGTGGTTTTGGTGGGGGCCCAACTTGGGTGACCTCGCCTGTTACGCCATCGTCTTGGCCTGCGGCTTTAGGTTCGCCAAAAGTGGAGGCTCACTGGAGCTTCCGGGGAGGTCGGTAAGGCATTCTTACTAACGCTTGCTCTATTATCTCGCTTGCCATTGTTTATTGGTCAAGGCTTGTTCTTGATTTGCAGGGCTACATCAACTGTTGTGAGGCCCTTACCGCCGGGGGTAGAGTTCGAAAATGCTTCGAAGGCGGCTGAGGAGGCCACGACTACACCGACAAGGCAGCCTGCCAAACTTGTCTAGGGGAGCGCTGCTCTAGCGTCTGCGTCCGGCGCGAGTATTGAAGCACCTCCGACTGTATCTCCAGTTGTCGCGCCGGAGGTACCTCCAAATGTGGTGCCAGAGGCTCCTCTCGCTGTCGTTGCAGAGGCAATGTCGGAGTCAGCTCCGGGGGCTGAAGGCATGGCCTCCACTACTGCTGAGCTGGCAGGCTGCTTCTTGAGTGATGGCGGCGCTATTGCTTCGGGTGGCACTGCAACTTCTGCTCAGTCTCCAAGGGCAAGATCCCCGGTACTGGTGGCCTCACCTTCACCGCTACGAGAGGAAGAGGTCCCTGAGATGATTACCGTTCAGCCTTCTCTAACTTCAGCGCAGCCGGAGCGCCTCTCCGACGTCATGAAATTGATGCAGTACAACATCCTTCAGGTGCAATCCAATCTTCACTGGGCGCAGGAGGTTCTTTCCGTGGAGTGGGAGAAGCTGTGTGTCGAGGGCGAGTGCATTTGAGACTGGGAGGTTCTTCTGGGGTCCAAGATCCCTGAGGTGACGACGAAGTACCAGAAGGAGAACAAGGAGCTGGAGGTGAGGCACCTCTTGGTGAGGGCCTCAGACGACCTGACCCAGAAGATTTTGGCCGACGCCAAGGTAGCCAATGTCGTAGCTGACCCCCACCTGCACGCTCTTGCAGCCGGTCGAGAGGCCTTGAGTCGCCAAGAAGCCGCCGTTGCCAAGAGGGAGGCTGCTGTCACCGATCAAGAGGTGGTGGCGAAGGCGATGATGGCCCGGGCTAGGGCCGATCAGGACAGACTGCAGTCCCGCCTCGATGACCTTGACCTCCGGGAGAGCAATTTGGTGCGGGATCAGGCGCAACACTTGGTTGAGCGTCAGGAACTCCTCCTGCATGATTTTGACGTCCAGGCCCAGGAGCACGAAGTTGGGCGTCGTATCTGGGAGCTCGATTTGCGGGAGCGTCAGTTGACTCAGCGTATGGAAGCCGAGGGTAGGGCTGCGGCGGAGATGGTGGCGTCCCATGTCTTGGTGTGCTTCCGGAGCCAGTATCCTTATCTGCCTTTGGAGCCAGTTTTTGAAGGCCATGTTGCAGAGCGCGAGGCGGCAGCGGTGGCGGAGGTTAAGGAAGCCGCCAAACACGTTGTAGCGCAATTCAGCTGAGGCTGAGGCTTTTAGCTCGTCTCTGTATCTAGGGTTCCTCCCCTTGTACAAATTCCTTAATGAATTTGATTTTGTGTTTTGCTTCTCAGCCTGTATGTGTCTCTCAACTGTTGTTCTGAGTTCTTAGTTGCATAAGGGTTTGCAGAAACTTTGCCGAGTCCATTAGCTTTTGAGAACCAACGGTTGCACAATTGATATATGGCTGAGGTGTTGCTCATTGACTTCCTGCCTATGGAACCCCCTTAGAGGCCTCTTGGTCGATGTGGTTAGTTGGCTGGGCACATCTACCATTTGATTTGCAGGATGTCTTCAACGTGCCCCAGTATAGCAGGGGAGTTGCGGTGTCATAGCGCCACCAATTGCCGGATTTGGGCGCTCCAGCATCGCCAACCATCGTTGTTAGAGACGTCGACGGCAGGCCCCTTGGTAGGTGCCGGGGCTGGCTGCTCCGGCGTCGCCCACCATCGTTATTGAGACGTCGATGGCAGACCCCTTAAGAGGTGTCATAGCTGGGTGCTCCAACATCGTCAGGGTCATCGACGGTAGGCCCCTGGTGTACAGGCTATCGCAAGAGAACCCTGTTAGCAACAAGTAAGAGGCAGGAGAGTTTACTCACTTATCTGTGCTTGGTGTTGTCATTGACATTCTGGGACGTCGACGGCAGGCCCGTTGGAAGGTGCCGGAGCTAGATGCTATGGCGTCGCCCACCATCATCGTGGAGACGTCGACGATAGGCCACTTGGGAGGTGCTGGAGTTGTGTGCTCCGGCATCGTCCACCGTCGCCGTAGAGTCATCGATGGCAGGCCCCTTGGGAAGTGCCGGAGCTGGCTACTCCGGCGTCGCCCACCATCATCGTAGAGTCGTTGATGACAGACCCCTTGGGGGGTGCCGCAGCTGGCTGCTACGGCGTCGCCCACCATCGTTGAGACATCGACGGTCCGGCGTTACCCACCACCATCGTGCAAACGCCGACTTCAGGATCCTGGTGTATAGGCTATTGCAAGAGAACCCTATTAGCAACAAGTGCGGGGCAAGAGGATTTACTCACTTATCCACGCTTGGTGTTGGCATTGACGTTCTGGGACATTGACGATAGGCCCCTTGCGAAGGTGCCAGAGCTGGCTGCTCTAGTCGTCGGCCACAATCATTGTGGAGACATCGATGGCAGGCCCCTCGGGAGATGTCGGAGCTTTGTGCTCTGGCATCATCCACCGTCGTCGTAGAGTCATCGACGGGAGGCCCCTTGCGGGGTGTCGGAGCTGGCTGCTCCGACGTCGCCCACCATCGTCCTTGAGACGTCGACCACCATCACTGAGATGTCGACGGCAGGATCTTGGTGTACATGCTATCACAAGAGAACCCCGTTAGCAACAAGTGCAGGGCAGGAGAGGTTACTCTCTTATCCATGCTTGATGCTGGCGTTGACGTTCTAGGACGTCGACGGAAGGCCCCTTGCGAAGGTGCCGGAGCTGGCTGCTTCGGCGTCGCCACCATCATCGTGGAGACGTCGAGGGCAGTCCCCTCTGGAGGTGCCGGAGCTGTGTGCTCCGGCAATGTCCACCGTCGTCGTAGATTCGTCGACGGCAGGCCCCTTGGGAGGTGCCGGAGCTGGCTGCTCCGGCATCGCCCACCATCGTCGTAGAGTCATCGACGGGAGGCCCCTTAGGGGGTACCGGATCCGGCTGCTCTAGCATCGCCCACCATCGTAGTTGAGATGTCGACGGTCCGGAGTCGCCCACCACCGTCGTGGAGATGTCGACGATAGGCCCCTGGTGTACCGGCTATCGCAAGAGAATCCTGTAAGCAACAAGTACGGGGCAAGAGAGTTTACTCACTTATCCACACTTGGTGCTGGCGTTGACATTCTGGGATGTCGATGGCAGGCCCCTTGCAAAGGTTCCAAAGATGGCTACTCCGGCGTCATCCTCCATCGTCGTGGAGACGTCGACAACAAGCACCTCGGGAGGTGCCAGAGCTGGCTGCTCTGGCGTCGCCCAACACCGTCGTGGAGACGTTGACGGCAGGCTCCTGGTGTATAAGATATCGCGATAGAACCCTGTTAGCAACAAGTGCAGGGCAAGAGAGTTTACTCACTTATCCGTGCTTGGTGCTGACATTGACATTCTAGGACGTCAACGGCATGCCCCTTGCAAGGTGCCAGAGCTGTATGCTCTGGCGTCACCCACCATCTTTGTAGGTACATCGACAGCAGGCCCCTTGGAAGGTGCCGGAGCTGGATGCTCTGACGTTGCCCACCATCTTCGTAGAAACGTCGACGGCAGGCCCCTTGGGAGGTGCTGGAGCTGGATGCTCCGGCGTCGCCCAACATCTCCCTAGGTATGTCGACGGCAGGCCCCCTGGGAGTTGTGGGATCTGTACACTTCACCATCGTCCATCACCATCGTTGAGACGTCGACGGCAGTCCCCTCGTGGGTGCCAGAGCTGATCGTTGCATCGCAACCTGCTTTGTATGTCCTGCACACATAACAGAGGTGCATACTGTTTTGCTAGCTGGTGATCTTTTGTTATTCTTAAGTATTGTCATGTCTTACAGTCCTGGGCTAGTACGCGGGATTTGGGTAGTTCTGTGCATTGGCGCTTGGGGTCTGGCTTCCTTCTTATTCGGGGTGTGAGCGTCCTGGCCCTCGGTACTTAGCCGCGACACTAGGAGGCAAAGCGCAAATGCTTAGGGTACAGGACCAAGCTAAGCATGTTGTGCGCTCTGGACCTCCAGGTCAGCATTGGTCTTTCGCGGGGAACCATTTGGCACCACAGGACCCCAAGTAAGAGGGGAGCTGTGAGGTCCTAAGAAACCTTGTAGGTACCTCAAATACATCCGCATGCAGCAGGGTTGCATAACTCTACTAGGGGCGATATAGAAAAAAATTTCACCAAGTATAGGAAGACAATATATGAAAGACGAGACTAGCTTGATTGATCACAAAATTAACAGGTAATTTTAAGTGAACATAAGAGAAAGCACATGGTAAGATAGTGAATTCTTCTCATTGGTGTTCTCGGGAGTGGATTGGCTTTACAATAAGGCAACAACCCACTCCAGTTGGCTAGGGAGGCAGAGTGTTCATTCTTAGGGTACGGACCAAGCTAAACGGCTGAGCACTCTCGACCTTCCCCCCCCAAATCTTGGTTGTCCTAAGTGCCGCTCCCTGACACCATGACACCCTACACTGTCCTACAATTTATGCTTAAGGATAGAACTTATGGAAGTGATCTATGTTCCAAGGGTTGGCGAGGGGCTCTCCTTCTTCTGTGGCCAGGTGGACACACCCAGGGCGGGATACTTGCATTACTCGGAAGGGGCCCTCCCAGCTGGGGGAGAGTTTGTGCGACCCTTCTCGAGAAAGTATGTGCCACAGCGGCCAGGTCACCTGCTTGGAGCTCTCTACTCCACACGAACCGCTCCTGGTAGCGCCTCAGGGCCTGTTAGTAGTGTGCGTTTTGGATGGGGGCATGCCACCTTGCTTCATCGATGAGGTCGACATCTTCTTGTCGGAGCTGGTCCTGTGAGGCTTCATCGAATACTCGGACTCGTAGTGAACCTACTGCGATCTCTGGGGGGGGGGGGGGACGGCCTCAACCCCGTACACCAGGAAGAAAGGTGTTTCTCCAATGGCACAACCGGGTGATGTTCGGCTTGCCCAAAGTGCATAGGGGAGCTTGTTGACCCACCTGGCACCATGCTTGTCCAGGTTGTTATACGTGCGCGTCTTGAGGCCCCTGAGGATCTCAGTATTGGCCCTTTTGACTTGGCCGTTGCTCTTTGGATGAGCCACAGATGCATAACAAAATTGGATGCGAAGGCCTTCGTAGTAGTCCTGGAAAGCTGCACTGGTGAACTGGGTCCCCTTGTCGGTGATGATCCTGTTCGAGACCCCGAACCTGCAAACTATCGATTTGATGAACTTGACTACAGACTCCTTGTTGATGTTGATCATCGAGGTAGCCTCAGGCCACTTGGTGCATTTTTCTACAGCAACGTAGAGGAACCGGTACCCTCCGACTGCTCTGGGAAAGGGTCCCAGGATATCAGCCCCCGCGAAAGGCCAGGAGGGCAGCATCATCTGTAGCGACTGTGCCGGAGTGTGAATTTGCTTGGCGTGGAACTGGCACGCCTTATATTTCTTGACCAGCTTGACGGCGTCTTGTAGTGCTGTTGTCCAGTAGAAGCCATGCCGGAATGCTTTGCCAACCAGCATACAGGAGGCTACAAGATTCCCGCACTCTCCTTCGTGGATCTCTGCGAGCAAGTCGCAGCCTTCCTCCCGAGTTATGCACCGCAGCAACACATCGTTGGTGCCACGCTGGCAGACGTCACCTTCTATTAGCGTGTAGCGCTTTTCCATCCTCACGATCCTCTCAGCGGATATTGGGTCCTCCAGGAGGATGTCGTCCTTTAGATAGTCCCAGATCTCTGTGATCCATGCATCAGGACTCTCCTGAGCTTCTGGGTCTTGGGCGCTGGGTAATATGGGGTCCCCAGTGACGCACAAGATCCTCAGGGGGGGCATGGTTGCAGGGACGTTGCAATTACCAATTCTATGGTGTTGGGCACGCCTTCTTCGTTAGGCCCCGCAGGCCTTGCAGTTGGCCGCACCAATCTCCTGCTGAAGACACCTTCAAGGATCGGGGCTCCTGTGGACGCCATGGTTGACAAGGCATCGGCGATGGAGTTGTCGGCACATGGCACATGGCAGAGGTCCAAGGCCTCGAAGCTAGCTTCCAACTTCTTGACGTGTATTACACCAAGAGTTGTGAGTCGTCGCAGCAGCACTCTCCCCGGACCTGCTTGATGATCAGCTGGGAGTCTCCCTTGACCAACATCTGCTGGACACTAAGACTCTGCGTAGCCATGAGTCCGACGATGAGGGCCTCGTACTCTGCCATGTTGTTGGTCGCCTTGAAGTCTAGGCGCACCGTGTACTTGGACTGCTCCCATGTTGGAGAGGTGAGCAGTACACTGGCCCCAGCTCCTTGCTTTCGTGAGGTCCGTCGAAGAAGAGTGTCTAGTGGGGCCCGGTAAGCACCGGTGCTCTGGGCTCTGGCTCGCTGATTTCCCGACCCCTTGGATTGCTCAGTGAAGGAGTCCACATAGCAACGAAGTCTGCCAGAGCTTGGCTCTTGATTACATGTCATGGTATTAAGTCAAGCTCAAACTTTGCTAATTCTGCAGCCCATTTTGTGATATTGCCTGTTGCGTTGGGGTTGTGCAGCACCGCCCCTAGTGGGAACCAAGTCACCACCGAGATTCTATGCGCCTGAAAGTAATGGCGGAGCTTCCTTGACACAATTAGTACTGCATAGTGCAGCTTGTGCACCTCAAGGTACCTTGTTTTTGCTTCATGTAGGACTTCGCTGATGAAGTAGACCGGTCGTTGGATGGTCCGGGATTTCCTTGGAGAAAGCGACATATCCTCTTCAATCTGTTCCGGGCCTGGTGACTCCACGTCCCCAGGGCACGGTGCGTCCCTTGGGGGTTGGGACCCAAAGGATCCTTGCTCTCCGGGGCCCTCTAAGGGGACCCGGTCATCCTCTGGGGGCTGGGATCCAGAGGCTCCTTGCTCTTCGGGGCCCCCTAAGGGGACAGAGACCTCCTCTGGGGGTTTGGACCCAGAGGCTTCTTGTCCTCCGGGGCCCCCTAAGGGGACCCGAACCTCCTCTGGGGGTTGGGACCCAGAGGTTTCTTGCTCTCCATGGCCCCCTAGGGGGACCCGGACTTCCTCTTGGGGCTGGGACCCAGAGGATTCTTCGTTGTCGAGGCTCCCTGCAAGCTCCAAGCCCTGAGGCTCAGAATTAGCGGTAGGGGCCCCTCCCGTATGTTGAGGCTATTGGGGACCGGCCCGCTCTGCAACCAAAACCATGCTCACCACCTCTGTTGCGGCAGCAATGTAGAGGTACATGGGCTCCTTGGGCTCCGGTGCCACCATTGTTGGCAGTGTCATCAGCTGATGCTTTAGCTCGCGGAACGCCTTCTCCACTTCCTCGGTCCAGACGAATGGTTTGTACTGGCGCAGGAGCTTGAATAACGGGAAGGCCCGCTCAGCCAACCTAGAGATAAATCGGCTGAGCGCTGCCAAGCACCCTACAAGCTTCTGTACGTCCTTGATGCGGGCTGGAGGTCACATCGGTTCCACCACCTTGATCTTCTCTGGGTTGGACTCAATCCCTTGGTGTGAGACCAAGAAATCGAGGAGCTTCCCAGCTTTGACCCCAAACACGCACTTGTCGAGATTGAGCTTCGTGCGCGTGGTTTGCAGTCTATCAAAGACTAGGGTGAGGTTCTCTAGCAATGATGTATGGGTCTGGACCTTAACTACAATGTCATCGACATATACCTCTACTAGGTCCCGAATGATGTCTCCAAATGTTTTATGCATGGTGCGAACAATGGTGGGGAGGACATTCTTAAGACCGTAAGGCATGGAGACATAGCAGTAAAGGCCATCTACGATTATAAATGTGGTATGTTCTTCGTCCTCCCTAGACATTGGGATTTGGTGAAACCCTGAGTAATCATATAGAAAGCACAGCATATCACATCCCGAGGTTGAATCTACGATTTGATCAGTTCTAGGGAGAGGGAAAGGATCTTTAGGACATGACTTATTGAGGTTGGTGTAGTCGATGCACATCCAGAGCTTACCACCGGCCTTGGTGACAACAACAGGATTGGCCAGCCATCTGGGATGGTGGGACTCTCGTATGAAGCCGGCATTGAGGAGCTTCTTGATTTCTTCGCGGATGAAGTTCTGGTGCTCGATGGACTGCTTTACGGGGCCTCTATTGTTTTGGTCGTGCGTCGGGGTAGATCTTCAGACGGTTCTCGATCACATCCCTGGGGATGCCTGGCATTTGCGACGGTTGCCAAGTGAAGACGTCGACGTTAGCTCACAGGAAAATAGTGAGCGTCGATTCCTGCTCACTGTCCAGACTCCCCGTGATACGGGTAGTCTGAACCGCATTAGAGCCAATCTGGATTGTCTTGATGGGTACGTCGTCATCGTCGAAGGGTTGCACTCGTGGTGCAGCGGCGCGGCTGCGCGCGCGTGGGTCTAGCGAAGGCTTACTCGACCCAACATCGCTCAGGACAGGTGCTAGGGCCGTTGCCAGCGCTCAGAGCTCCTCCAAAACCGTCACCGCAGCAGCATGATCTCCACAGATCTTGAGGACGCCGGAGGATGTCGGCATCTTGAGGACAAGGTAGTCGTAATGGGCTACAGCCATAAATCGGTACAGGGCTGGCCTGCTGATAATGGTGTGGTAGGGAAGGCTAACCTCCACGATGTCGAATAGGATACTCTCCATCCTTAAGTTCTCGGGTGTCCCGAGGGTCACCCGGAGGTGGATGCAGCCATACGGGATAACACTCTCCGGTCCTACCCCTGAGAATGGTCTTGACGGGGCGAGCTCAGACATGGGAATCTTCAGCTTGTTGAAGGACGTGCGACTGATGAAGTTGAGGCTGGCTCCACCATCTATAAGAACATGGTACAAATTTACATTGGCGATGGTGGGGGCGACGAGGACGGGCAGCTTCCCGGCTCCCGCCATGTTCTTTGGGAAGTCGAAGGCGTCGAAGCTGATCAGCGTCTCTATCCATCTGTGATGCGGCACCGGGGCATGTGTAGAGGCTGTTGAAGCCATTGCCCGATGCATGGTCTTGACCGCATTCCTGGATGCGGGTTCCCAAGATCCTCCACAGATGACGTGGAGTGCTTTGCGACGCTCGTGGTCGCTGTTGAGGTCGAAGTTCAAAGCCTGGTGGACCGTTTCCACGGCGCGTTTTGGCCTTTGGAACTCCATCTACATGTCTTTGTCGACACACTGGTCGACCTCTTGCGGCTTGATCTTGCCGCTACTCGCATGCTTGATGAACACCATGATTGGTGAAAGCGCTACCACTTTTTTAGGGAAAAATCCCCTACCTGACACGCCAAATGTCAAAGTGTTAGAGCGACACTTCCCCCTGATCTGCTAAGGAGTAGCCCGCGGAGGTTCTTTGTTCGGCGGGGCTTAGGCCTCAATCAAGTGTACTAGCAGATGGAGTTAGAGACAGTGGTTTTTACGTGGTTCGGGCCGCAAGGAGCATAACACCGTACTCCATGGTGGATTGTATTGTTGGTCAGTGTGTATGCATGTGTGTGTGTATCGGAGATTCTGAGTCTGGTCCTTGGTATCGGTGGCAGTCCAGGCCTTTTATAACCAAGACTGAACGCCTTACAAGTGGGGTCCCATGGCCCGACATGTGGTCCTGGAGTGATCTTATACTAAATATCTAAGGCTTCTCGCATAAGCTTTCTCTGAGGGTGGCAGTGAAATCTCGCCGTCTTTTCGCCTCCCTTGTCAGTAGCCCACGCGCCGTTGCTGACAGTGGCAGAAAGTGTCCCGTCAGCCTATCTTGTTGCCGCAAGCTACCCACTTGGCTGAGTGGGATAGGCCTGCAACGCCTTCACTGTGATGCGATTGGTCATAGCGGTCTCTGACCGTTGGCATGCCCCGCGTCGTGCGCCGAAGGTGGTTGCAAATCTTCAATGCTTGACTGGAGTGAAGCGCACCATCTTTTAACTTCGGTACCTTACCATCTGGAGCGAGCTGCGGGATACGTGATAGCGTCGGGGCAGGTCCTCGGTAGGAAGGCCAGCCCCGGTCCTTCGTGACGCATGGCAGCTCCGGGGCTCCCCAGGGTACGTGGCAGCCCCGTGCTTTCCCCGGAGGGAGGGTGCTTGGTCCGGCGCTTCCAGCTATGCGGCAGCTCTGGAGCTCTCTGCCAAGGTTGGGCGAGGTCCCGTTCCAACACGTGGCACTTTGGGAGGCCGTCTCTCCTGAGGGGCCAAATCCCGTTCTTCGGGTCCCACGTGGCAGCACCGGGGCTGGATCTTGCGGGAGGCTGAGGCCTCGGCACCTTCGGGACACGTGGCGCCGTCGAACATGCTGGGTGTCTTCATCCTGTGTGCGAGGGTACCCAGTATGCCGGGTACCGACAGTATGCGTCGAGATGGCACAAAAGCGAATGGCGATGGTGTGGATGTCAGTCACCCACGATTGCGCGGACAGTGGATCCATTGTCATCTAAGACCAACTTTCTTCCCCCTCTTTCTCTCGTTCTTTCCTCTCTCGTAAATGACTTAAAAATGAAAATGAGTATCGTAACCTATATCAATGCGTAATCCATTTCGGATCGGCACGTCTCACATGCTATTGGCATATGAGACAAAGGATGCAGTGGAGTTTATAACTGCGGTGAGGTTCCTTCTTAAAGCATTATTTAAGTTTTTGTGTTTATAACTGCGGTGAGGTCCCAAGAAGACAAAGCTTGAATAAGCTTCCTTGTTTTGACTACAGGCATCCAGAAGAAGAGTTGCACCAAGCTTTCGCGTACAGGTAAAGTGAAGGTGGCCATTTGTAATAACTCTTGGATGCCTTCTTGGGACTGCAGAAAGGCAACGCTAATGGAATAACGGAATAAGCATAGAATTCGCCTTTGTCTCCTTTGGTAAGTTTGGCACCTGTTCGTTCGTTCATCCATCTGCTAGCTACTACACCAATGGAAGGGGCAAGACAATCTGTCTAATAATCTGTGAGTTTTGAAGCCGATGCTGCAACTTCACTGTTGCACATGTGGGATGAAAAAGGTGAGCTTAAAATGAAGGCGTAATTCTCCGGTTGTGTTGTTGTGTATGTTGCCTCCTCTTGCTTTATGCTTGCACTTGTTATCACCATGATGATTTGTGTCCATGCAGATCGATGAGATGCTTGTTACATAAGTAGCTGCTGAAATCAGTGTCCAGTTTGAGTGGCATGATGTGCTGAAATCAGTGTCCAGCACATTGATTGGTGTCAGTCCTGAGTTTGAAGCATCAAGTGCTACCGGATGGGGAACAACAAGATTGGGTCAGCATTTTCCATTGCAGAGAACTGATTAGGGATGGCAATGGGTACCCATTATTCGCGTACCTGCAGCTACCCAACTCTATGGGTATGGGATTGGGTACGAATTGTACCCTGGATACGGGTTCGGGCAAAGAATTGTACCCGATGAGTATTTCTTATCAGGTAAAAAAAATTCATATCCATTCCCGTATACCCGTACCCGCATTGATGTGTGAGTACAATAAAATATAAAAATATATAGTATTTAAGATTATATATGTATATGTGTAATCTAGAGCTTGAATGTTAAGTGGACTATTGTGTTATGTGTTAGACAATGGATATGTTTTGTTCTCTGTTGAATTATTGTAAAAATTTATGTGTATTGTATTATATTTGTAATATTTTTCTGGTAACGGTATACTCGCGGGTAAAAAATATCTGTGGGTAACAGATATGGGTATCGGATTGTACTCATTGTGAACGGTACGGGTTCGGATACAATTTTTACTTAATGGGTACAGATATCCGGAAGCACTATCCGTGGGTTTTTTACCCGTTGCCATCCCTAGAACTGATAGTTGGTGGCATGCTTCTACAGATTTGTAAAATTTCATTTTTCTTACCTTCCTGATCTTGTGAACTTGAATGTTGTGCTATTATGTCTATTGTTTACATGTGTGTGAATATTGTGTTGTTATCTGGTTTTTTTAAAAAAATACAAACCTTATAGACGACGGTTTTTTTGTCGTCTATAAGAAGTATTATTGACGACGGGTTAACTATAGCCATCGTCTATAAAAAGCCTTATAGGGGATGATTCCCGTGTCGCAATCGTCCATTAGGAGTATTATAGACAACGGTGAAAGTAAATCTAGGCATTCCCTTGTGGGTTTTGGATGATTGATGACAAACAAATGAGATCCTAATGAATTCGTTGAGATGACCGCCGGTCTACAAAGACTAGACCTTATGGTGCACTCAAAAAAGGTGATAATGAGGAGTAAGAAAAGGAAAAACCCAAATGATCAAGGAAGCGCAAAGTAGATATCAATGTATAGGATGTGTGTGAGAGACACATCCCAGGAGCTTATATCTTTGCATAGAGGGTAAGGGCTAAAATCAATTAATTAAGTAATTCACTGAAGCACCACACAAGTCCGTTCACCAACAAACTAGTCCGATGAACTTAGACAAGTCCGGGAAAGCACTGGACTAGTCCGTTCATCTCACTGACCTCACTCGAACAAGTCTGGACATTAGCAGGACAAGTCCGTTCAACTTTTTGATGTTTTGTCAACTCAACACATATCATATTGCACCAGACAAGTCTGACCAGTTGCAGACTAGTCCGATTTACTTTCTGTAATCACCACGAACTAGTTCGTTGAATTCAATTTCCAATACAGACAAATCTGGTACACTTCACAAAAATTAGGGTTTCAGGTGTGCTGCACATTTCCCGTAAATTTTTCATAGCACACCGGACTAGTCTAGTCCCCTGAGCGAACTAGTCCGGCCGTCGAGATCCCTAATGGTAACTATTTTAGAAACTTTATAAATAGGTGATCCATAACCCCACAACAAAAAGACTGTACACAACAGTCAACAAATAAGAATCCTAGCACCTTCATATGTCCCAAGAGCACATAAACACTTCTCCCCACACATCTAAAGCCCTAAAAAGTTAAATCTTTTGAGAATTAAGATTTGGGAA
Organism: Tuctoria greenei; assembly: GCA_036927565.1. Lineage (NCBI taxonomy): Eukaryota > Viridiplantae > Streptophyta > Magnoliopsida > Poales > Poaceae > Tuctoria > Tuctoria greenei. Next base: position 65,226,910 of record JAYESD010000002.1, on the reverse strand, counting down.
AGGGAGATCGTCTTCTACGCATTGTTGATCTCTCGGGTTTGATCTGTTATACACTCTTGCATCTGTTTTAAATCTTTCAAGTGTATTTGATTGATTTCCTCGCTGTAATTTTGTGGGAGCCCTCAGCGTATGAGGTTGTCTCATTGACTCGGTGACTACCCCTTGATAGTGGAACTAAAGTTGGCCTTTGTGGTGACTTGAAGAGGTAAAGGGTTGATTGAGTCCCGGCTCTGTGTGGACTCCTCAACGAGGATATAGATCTCTTTGGTTAGATCGAACCTCGGTAAAAATCCTTGTCTCTTGTGTTTCAATTATCTACTTTTGGAATCATCATCATCTAGGGCATAGGGTTGATTAATCTTGCGACTTATATTAATATTGTATTCCTCGTTCAAATTGTAAGGACCGAATGCCCAAGAGGGGGGTGAATTGGGCTTTCTTCGAAAAATTCTAAGCAATGAAACTTATTTTGTAAAGCCCAATTCCCTACGCAAACTATCTATGCATTCTAGTAGATGGAAACTTCACGGAATTTAAAATGCATAAAAGTAAGGGAAAGGAGAAGGATGCAAACTCCCGAGGATAGTAGGATTTATCCCGTGGTTCGGCAAGATCGTTAAGATCTTCCTACATCCACGTTGTGGCACCCACCAAAGGGTTTTGCCACACCCAAGTCACCGAGACGAGCGGGCTTCACTATTCCTCTCCGTTCGCCTCCCTTGGCAAGGTGGAGCTCAAGCCTTGTACAACTTCGACCTTCCGGGCTTCCACACACGCCTTGGCAAGCTCCGGAAGTCTTCTCACAGTTACAAACACCAAGGGCACTCCCTTGAGGCTCTCACACTATCCTAGAGAGTCCACTCACCCAGAATGGTGGCACACAAGCTCTCTCTCTAGCTAGTTCTAGCTTAAATCTTGGTGTATAGATGATCAAAATGGTGTGGAAGTGATTGCTCTTGGTCTTGAACGCTTGTGGATGTGTTGATGGTGTCTGGCGCTTAAGACTTAACGAAATGACAGGGTTAGGGGGTATTTATAGCCAGCCTCCCCGAAATAGCCGTTGGAAAAGTAGGCTGACAGAACTTTACTGTGCACACCGGATGATCCGATGTCTCCCCTTTAGTTATCATCGGTCAAGTTACTTTAGCTGACGTCATTGTGTCATATATGACCGTTGTTAGACCGATGTTGATCCTGTCTTCTCATCGGATGATCCGGTGGCTCTTCCTCCAGAATTTTCTCAATCTTGATGCTTACTGGAGTAATCGACCGATGTGTGCTTCTCTGTACATCGGATGATCTGGTGCTACACTTGGTCCAATGATCTTGCAAACTGTACTTATGGACCGATGTTACTGAGCCATTCACATCGGATGATTCAGTGAGTGCTTGGTTCTGAGGTCTACTTCAGCTAAACCAACTCGACCGATGTGTTATCCTGATGAATCATCGGTTGATTCGGTGAGTTGGTTTTGTTTGCTTCGGGTTGTTTCTAAGTGAATTTTTGTGTCTTGCTCAAATGACCTCTTAGACTTTGTTGAACATGTATCTCTGATGATTGTCAATCATTAATTGTCTTCAATTTTGATTGAGTGACTTTGACACAAGATCTTTCACTTCTTGTCTTCACATAATTTATTTGATCTCATACATTGATTGTATACGGGTCTCCAATAACATGTTTATTTCATTTGATTGAGTGATTATGGGGACCTTGCATTCACAAATTCATTAGTAAAATCCAATGGTTGTCATTAATCACCGAAACCATACCTCATGGGGGCCTAGATGCTTTCAATCTCCCCCTTTTTGGTGATTGATGACAACACAACAATTTAAAGTGCAATAGTAATGAATTTGATAGAATGAAACTTAAAGGATATGCAACGAATACAAGATATCACGCTTATTATTTGAAAGCTCAAAATCTATCAACAACTCAAGTGTGAATGAGTGAGTAACACCAAATAAGCTCAATTGATTAATTAACATAAGAGTACTCAATGAACACCAAATGCATCGAATTACACAATGTAATATAGATAAACTCCTAATTAAACTCCACATTACAAAAGATGACTCATAAAAGACTCCCCTTGAGACTAAGACACTCCTCACACTCCCCCTGAGTCTAAGCTCACCTCCCCCTGACTCCTCTAACTCTTCTCCCCCCTTTGACATCAAGACACCAAAAAGGGATCCGAGTGCCTAAGGACCCTGAGTACTAGGCGCGATGACGAACTAGTCACCGTCGCTGTCGTCGGAGCTGCTGGCTGGAGTAGCGGTGGAAGGAGCTGCCGGAGCCGTAGGAGCCACCGTTGGTGACTGCTGTGTAGGAGCTGCTGGAATAGGGGCACTGACGACGGAGGTCGGCGTCTGCTGAAACAGGGTCGCAGCCGGCAGCGGGGAGTGAATCGGAGCACCAGGAGCTAGAAGGGGAGACATGCTGATGGAGGGAATCGGCATAGAGGGCACCGGAGCGGTAGCTGGAGCCAGGACTGGTGGTGGTGGAGCGACTCCTGGTAGCTGCGACGGGAGGGCAATCTCGGTCTGGGTGTAGAGGTTGGTGATCAACCCCAGGATGCCCATCATCGCCTGCTGCGTCTGCTGCTGCTGGTCGAGGGTGCGCTGGTGCATCTGGTCGATGAGTCCAGTCAGCCGGTCAGTGTCCTCACGCCTCTCATGGGCAATCTGACGCTGAATCTTCTGCTGCTGCTGGAGCTCAAGGAGACAGGCAGCCTGCTCCGCTCGAGCCTGCTCTGCTGCCAGCCTGTCCAGACACTGCTGCTCAACCATCTGCTGGAGGAGCAAAGTCAGCTCTGACGGCTGAGTGACCTGTGCCTCAGTGACGGGAGGTGGAGTAGGTGGTGGCACTGTAGAGCCTCCAGCCTCCGCGTCGTGCTGCCTGGGTGAGGGAGGAGGAGGGAAGTACTCCTCGACACTGTCGTCGGTGTCGCTCTCGGACCATATGTGCTGCAGGTCCTCACCCTGTGCCTCTGCCTAAGCTAGCCTCTCATCCTCCTTCTACAAGTCCGACCAGTCCTCCTCAGAAAGATGAGCCCTGACCTGACGCTCGACTGGACGGCCAAGGTGGCGGTCTCCAGGAGCTGGGGCACGGTAGTGAACGAACCGTATGATGCTCTCGTTAGTGAGGCGGTCATGCACGGCGGACCCCTCAGGAACCATCATGGTGAGGAGGTAGCTGATCCAGTGTCCATATACGAGCTGCCTCATCATGCCCACTCTGTCTGTGATCACATCCTCCATCTCGCATATGAGGACGTCCACTATGTCGAACTCCATCCCGTTCATGATGTAGAACAGGAGAGTCTATTGTAAGCTGGTGAACCCCTCCAAGTAGCCAGACCTCGGCAGGAGCGTGCGGCGCAAGGCGAGGTGCACTGTGCGTGCAGCTGGAGTCAACAAAGCCGGTACCCTCGGCTGGTCTGGAGAGAAGGTAGGGCCAAACAGGGAACTGATCTCCTCTAGAGCTGGTGCCACTCCTCCAGTGAGCGGCCTCCTCGGTGGATTTGCCTGACCGTAGACCCTCTCATGCACGCAGGTGTCGTGCAAGTCCACTCCCAGCAGCTGTGCCAGCGTCCGCCTAGTCAGGTGATAGTGTTGTCCCATGAACATGAAATAAATTGATCTGCGGCCCTCAGAGACGTAGAGAGTAGCATAGAACACGCGTACCCAGTCCTCCACGTAAGCACTCCTCTCATAGGACATCAGGTGCACCAGCCCTCTGTACCTCTCAAAGTAGGGCAGTATCTCCGTCTCTGCTGCGAGGGCAAGCTGATGCCAATCCAGAAAGTTGTGCTGGAACAACTTGTGGCCTCGGCGTCTGTAGGTCTCGTAGAGGGACACCTGTGTCACAGTCCAGAAACGACTGTCCACCCGGGTCTCCCGGGGCTGCGGGTACCACTCCTCAAGCAGCACACTCCACCTGAGTCTGCGAAGCTGCTTGGCCTTCATCTTCCGGTAGTCGGTCAACCGGACTCATTCAGCGACATGGACAGTGGTGTCCATCTCGTAGATAGCTCGCTGGGCCTCCCTGTCCTCACGACGATCGGCAGCCATCGGTCTCGGACGTGGAGCTGCCGCGGGATGACCCCCATGGGTCCGTGCTGAGCGCCGGCAGACGAGAGGCTCTATTGGCTCTTCTTCGGCCTCGGAGTCATCGATCACAGGAGGCTACCTCGGACGAGCCTCGCGGATCCTCAGCGATCCTCCTCGGCCACGCTCACGCTCCTCAGCGGCGCGAGCGGCCATCAACGCCTTCTTTTCCTCCTTCGACAATTTTTGCTTCTTCGCGGCCGGCTCCACGATGGCCTTGCCCTTGTTCTTCTTGTCGCGAGCCATTGCGATTGGGCAAATGAGGTTGACGATGTCGAAGGCACGGAATGTCGAGATGAAGATTGACGCGGCCGAAAACCCTAACGGCGATGTGCTAGGGATGATGGCGTTGCACGAGAGGAGACGGCGTTTGGGCTCTGTGGTGGCGAGGGAGAGCGGCGGTGGCGCTTGGTGGAGCAGCGGTGGCGGCTGCGGTGGAGGTGAGGCAGCGGCGGCTGCGGCGGAGGTGAGGCGTCGGCTGCGGCGGCGCTTGGAGGCGGTGACTGCGATTGAGAGCAGCGGCACTGGCGAGCGGCGGCGGCCGGAGGGCGGCGGCGGCGTCCGGCGGTGGCGGTGCGTGAGGCGGCGACCGGAGATCGGCAGGTGGCAACGGGCGGCTGCGGTGGAAGGTAACGGGGTCGGGAAGAGAGAGAGGGAAGGCGTACGGCCGGTTTAAATAGTGCGTCCCAAACCCTAGCCGAAGTTTTAACACCGGATGGACCGATGTTGAACATGAGAAGCATCGGTCGAATGCCACAGTAAGGATATTCAAAAGGTACTGTTGTCACCGGATGGACCGACGTTGAAGGATGGGATCATCGGTCGAATGGTACAGTAAGGGTGTTCAAAAGTGGAATGTTGACACCAGATGGTCCGACGAGGGAGGAGGTAGCATCGGTGGAATTAACCAAAGTTCCAGAATTGTACACATCGGATGGACCGATGTTTTTCATGATGAACTCATCGGATCATTTTGAGATTCTGACTGAACTGGTCCTTGGAGATTGAACACCAATTGATCCGATGAGGGATTGACCTAGGCATCGGATAATCCGATGACTACAGAACAATAACATCCCATATATGTCCTTTGACCAAATAAACAAGCAAAGAAAAACACATGTCTTAGGACTTTTTGGGCAACCCCTTACCCCTCAAAGATACTAATATGCCAATAACTTGGCTAGGCCTTAAGGCAAATGGAACATCGAGAAAAATAGAAGGAAAAAATGTCCAAATAAAATGTGAGGCCCATGCTTTGTGAGGTAGAGTATGAAGACTTCTATCTCTTTGAAGCATGTTCCTCTAGGCATTAACGCACCTAACATTTTGTTCTTTCCACCTTATATGAGTTGAGATATTGCATTTCAAACAAGTCTCTTTCTAATGAGGTGGGTTCCCCTTTGTGACAATCTACCGTATGCAATGCCAAACATTTTATAATGCAAGAAATTATAAGTCTATATGGCAGGCATCATGCAAGGCATAAAATAAATCTATATTGCCAAATTTGAACCTTTCAAAGGCTTCTTCAGGGAGAGCTACTCTCCAAACCTTGGGACAACCCAAAGGAACCTTCATCCAAAGCTAACCCTTGCTCACCCCTATCCTTTGAGAGTTAGGCAAGACCTATATGAAGTGCATTCTTACATGACCTTCGTTGCATCTAGCACATTTAATTCACTTCTTAGCCTAGAAAAAGTTTTCTCATCAAGTGGTTTAGTGAAGATATCCGCCAATTGTTCTTCGGACCTAACACCTCTCAAGGAGATGTCTCCCTTAGCTTCATGGTCCCTTAGGAAATGATGGCGAATATCAATGTGCTTAGTGCGGGAGTGTTGAACGGGGTTTTTAGCTATCTTGACCGCACTTTCACTGTCACAAAGGAGAGGCACACAACCAAGTTTAATACCAAAGTCCAAAAGGGTTTGTTTCATATAAAGAATTTGAGCACAACATGCACCGGCCGCAATATACTCTGCTTCCGCCGTGGACATGGCGACAGAGTTTTGCTTCTTGCTTGACCAAGATACTAGGGAACGCCCAAGCAAGTGGCACCCACCGGAGGTACTCTTGCGATCCACGCGGCATCTGGCAAAGTCCGAATCCGAGTATCCCACAAGGTGGAATTTTGCACCTTTAGGGTACCACAAGCCCACACTAGGAGTATGCTTAAGATACCTATGAATCCTAAAGACCGCCTTCCTATGCGATTCTTTAGGTGCCGCTTGAAAGCGAGCACACAAGCATAAACTAAACATGATATTGGGCCTAGATGCGGTAAGGTAAAGCAATGAACCAATCATAGAACGGTAGTTAGATTGATCAATAGGTTTACCGTCCTTATCCGCGTCGAGATGACAATTGGTTGCCATTGGAGTGCTTCTTGAGCTACAATCTCCCATCTCAAATTTCTTCAAGAGGTCCTTGGTGTACTTCTCTTGATAGACGAAGGTCCCCTCTTGAAGTTGCTTGATTTGAAATCCAAGGAAGAAGTTGAGCTCTCCAATCATTGACATCTCGAATTCCCTAGACATCATTTTGCCAAACTCATGGCTAAGAGCTTCGTTAGTTGAACCAAAAATAATATCATCAACATAAATTTGAAACAAATCTCCGTTGATGTCCTTGGTGAAGAGTGTAGTGTCCACCCTCCCGATCTTGAATCCTTGCATGATGAGGAAGTCCCGTAGTCGTTCGTACCACGCCCTAGGTGCTTGCTTGAGCCCGTAGAGCGCCTTGTGCAACCTATACACATTATTAGGATTCCTGGGATCTTCAAACCCGGGAGGTTGTTCAACATAAACAAGCTCGTTAATGTAACCATTAAGAAAGGCACTTTTCACATCCATTTGATAAATCCTAATTCTATGATGTGATGCAAAGGCAAGAAGTATACGGATGGCTTCTAGCCGGGCCACCGGGGCAAATGTCTCCCCAAAATCTAGTCCTTCAACTTGCGAGAACCCTTTGGCCACAAGTCTTGCCTTGTTGCGGACCACAACGCCATTCTTGTCTTGTTTTTTGCGGTACACCCACTTTGTTCCGATGAAGTTCTTGTCCTTGGGTCGCTCCTCCAACACCCAGACTTCATTGCGGATGAAGTTGTTGAGTTCTTCTTGCATGGCCATCACCCAATTTGGGTCTTGGAGTGCTTCCTCAATGTGAGTGGGTTCTACACACGAAACAAACGAGTAGTGCTCACAAAACGAAGCAAAGTGGCGAGAACGTGTACTTACACCCCTTGACGGACTTCCAATGATTTGGTCCATTGGATGCGCCTTGGAGATGCGTCCATGCCTCATAAGTGGTTGTGAAGCACTTGGCGAAGGTGATGTGTGTTGCTCCTCTTGTGGTTGGACTTGATCATGGACTTCTTCTTCTTGATGTTGTTGTGCTTGTGAGTCTTGAGTCAACAATGGATCATCCTTCTCTTCTTCGTCAACTTGAGGTGCCATAGAGGTGTTGTTGTTGGAACTTGAGGCCCCCCCCTTGATCATGGCTCTCCTCAACTTCGGGCTTGATGTCTCCAATGGTCATGTTCTTCATGGCTTCTAGTAGAGGCTCATCATCTATTTCATCATGACCAAAACTCTCCTCTTGGGAGCCATTAGATTCATCAAACTCAACATCACAACTTTCCTCAACTAAACCAGAGGTTTGGTTGAATACTCGATATGCTTTTGAGTTTGATGCATAACCAAGAAATATGCCAACATCACATCTTCTTTCAAACTTACCGAGCCTTTTCTTGCGGTAGATGTAGCACTTGCATCCAAAGACTCGAAAGTAGGAGATGTTGGGCTTTCTCCCAATGAGAAGCTCGTACGGGGTCTTTTGAAGTAGGCGATGTAGGTAGACCCTATTTGCGGCATGGCACGCCGTGTTGATCGCTTCGGCCCAAAACTTCTCCAACGTGCCGTAGTCATCAAGCATTGCTCTTGCAAGAGTGATGAGTGTCTTGTTCTTCCTTTCAACGACACCGTTTTGTTGAGGAGTGTATGTGGCCGAAAACTCATGTTTCACGCCGTCGCGCTCACACCACTCCCCAATGTTGTAGTTCTTGAATTCGGTGCCGTTGTCACTCCGGACCTTGATGATGGGAAGTTGAAATTCCCTTTGAGCGCGGTTGGCGAAGGTCTTGAACACTTCCGGAGTTTCACTCTTGTCTCCTAAAAATAGAGTCCAAGCATAGCGAGAATAGTCATCAACAATAACAATACAATAGAGGTTACCGCCAAAGCTTTGATATGTAGACGGTCCGAAGAGGTCCATGTGGAGTAGTTCAAGTGGCTTGGAGGTTGACACCATTGTCTTCATTGGGTGGTGTGAAGCAACTTGCTTCCCGGCTTGACAAGTGCTACAAAGCTTGTTATTCTCAAATGTGACATCCTTCACGCCGTTCACCATCCCAAGCTTGAATGACTTCTTGAGTTTGCTCATCCCTATGTGCGCTATGCGTCGGTGCCATAGCCAACCCAAGCTTGTCTTAGTGAAAAGACAAGTGGTCAAGCTAGCATTCTTGTTGGCGAAGTCCACTAGGTAGAGATGTCCATGCCGAAATCCTTTGATGACTATGTCTTGGCTAGTTTCACTACTCACAACAACATCATTTTTGCTAAATGTGCACGTAAGTCCAAGATCACATAGTTGTGCAATAGAAAGTAAATTAAAGCTAAGTGACTTAACGTACAAAACATTAGAAATGGACAAATCATTTGAAATTGCAATTTTACCTAACCCAATTACCTTTCCCTTAGAGTTATCACCAAAGGTGACTTGTTCATGATTGTCGGGGTTTTCTATGGTGGTGAACATACCATCATTGCCGGTCATATGTTGGGTGCACCCGCTATCGAGTACCAAATGCTTTCCTCCGGCTTTGTAGTTCACCTACACACATGAATTCAATTTTTAACTTTAGGCACCCAAGCCAACTTAGGTCCTTGTATGTGTGATACAAGTGTCTTTGGGACCCAAAGTTGCTTGGGGAGCTTCCCCTTCATGTCCTTCATGTCCTTGCCAATGAACCTAGCCTTCACCTTGCCATCTACTTTACTAAAGAGATAATAACGATCATTGAAAGTAGATTTGTAATTAGTAGGAAGCTTGGGAGAGGGTCGGTTAGTAAGAGGACACTCCCTTGTGTGGTGACCGGTGACCTCACAATGTTGGCAATAAGAACCAGCTTCTTTGATGAAGCTTGTTCTTAGCTCCGGTGAGGGCACCTTTCCTTTGTTGGGCACCAGGAAGGATCCAAGTCCTCTTTTGTTGAAGGCCTTTGCTTGTTGGAAGAGAATTTCCTTGTGTTTGACCTCCCCTTTTGAAAGTCTAGCCACACTAGTGCGGAGACTCTCAATTTCTTCCAACAAGTCCTTCTCCCTAGCATTGTCTTTCAAAGGCAAAGACTTGTGCAAAGCATTAGTGACATGAGAAGTAATGGATATCTTATCATTAAGAGTTTGCTTCTTCATATTTTTCAATTCTTGATCAAGCATGTCATGAGCAAGGTTAAGTGTTTGATGTTCTTGTATTAACTTGTTGTGCTCTTCCAAGAGTGTTTGGTGTGCTAAGTTAAGTTCATGATTATCTATCTTGATTTTAGCCTTTTCTTCCTCAATTTGCTTGACATGGGATTTGAGCGTGTCATGCTCTTTGAGTATGCTTTCATACTTGTCAAGCAAATCAAGGTTAGCACTCTCAAGTCTAGCACGAGTTTCTTCAAGCACTTTAACCTTACTCTTTTCCCTCTTAATGGTAGCATGATATTCATTTATCAAAGAAGTTAAATCATCGGGGGAAAGCTCATCATCGCTAGAGTCATCACATACCTTGGTGTTACCTTTTGCCATGAGGCACATGGGCGGTGGATGAAGAGGTGCATCATCATTGTTGGCGATGGCGAGGCCGGCCAAGCTTTCTTCTTCCTTTTCACTCTCTTCATTACTTGTTTCTTCGTCGGTGACCCATTCATTTGCCTCACACATGAACACCTTTTGTGGGCCATTTCTCTTCTTTGGGAAGAGCCTTGCCTTCTTGCCCTTGTCATGTTTCTTCTTCCCAAAGGCTCTTGGCGTTGGTTTGGCTTCTTCTTCATCATCATCACTTCCTTCAAGCTTGCGATGCTTGCTCTTGTGGTTCTCTCTTCGTTTGTCCGGTCTTGGACAATCATAGGAGATATGGCCTTGATCACCACAATTGTAGCAAGTCTTGTGATCATCTCTCCTTGGTAGAAATGCTCTCTTCTTAGGATCAAATGTGTATCCCTTCTTAGTGATCTTGGAGTTCAAGCGTGAGAACTTTATCATCATCAACGCAAGCTCATCATCATCATCTTCACTTGATGCTTGTTCTTCTTCACTTGAGCTAGGCTCAACCACCTTCTTCTTCTTGTGGCTTGTTTTCTTGGTGGAGGCCTTTAGAGCAATTGTCTTTGAATATGATTGCTCCATCATTCCAAGTACACTCATCTCATGAGCGTGTATTTCTCCAATGAGCTCCGAAACTTCAATGTGGTCAAGTGACTCTTTTTGGAGCATGGAGTTGATGATGTTGTACTTTGGCTTGGGAAGGAGCATGAGGATCTTGCGGTTGATGAGTCCCTTGCCAAGAGAAGCAATGTCAAGAGCATTTATTTCTTCAATAAGCACATTTAAGAGAGAGAACATCTCATTAACATTTTCATGGGGTAGCATCTTAAATTCATCATATTTTGCTTTAAGCATGTGATATTTAAGTTCCTTGACCCTAGAAGAACCCTCATGAATCTCTATTAAGCAAGCCCAAATTTCACAAGCCTTTTCCTTGCTAGCAATCCTAGAAAACACATCTTGACTAATGCATTCATAAATAGCATTCCTAGCTTTAGCATCCCACTTAATTTGATCACCAACATAATTGTGTTCTCCAAACCCCGCGTGGGTCACTTCCCATACTTCGGGAGCAATAGCCTCAAGATAAGCGCGCATGCGTGCTTTCCAATAGGCAAAGTTCTTGCCCTCGAAGATAGGAACCGAACCCCCAACCTTGGCCATTTTAGCTCTCTAGCGGTGAAGCTAGAATGATCCTATGAGTAACCTTGCTCTGATACCAATTGTAAGGACCGAATGCCCAAGAGGGGGGGTGAATTGGGCTTTCTTCGAAAAATTCTAAGCAATGAAACTTAATTTCTAAAGCCCAATTCCCTACGCAAACTATCTATGCATTCTAGTAGATGGAAACTTCGCGGAATTTAAAATGCATAAAAGTAAGGGAAAGGAGAAGGATGCAAACTCCCGAGGAGACAAGGATTTATCCCGTGGTTCGGCAAGATCGTTATGATCTTCCTACATCCACGTTGTGGCACCCACCAAAGGGTTTTGCCACACCCAAGTCACCGAGACGAGGGGTCTTCACTATTCCTCTCCGTTCGCCTCCCTTGGCAAGGTGGAGCTCAAGCCTTGTACAACTTCGACCTTCCGGGCTTCCACACACGCCTTGGCAAGCTCCGGAAGTCTTCTCACAGTTACAAACACCAAGGGCACTCCCTTGAGGCTCTCACACTATCCTAGAGAGTCCACTCACCCAGAATGGTGGCACACAAGCTCTCTCTCTAGATAGTTCTAGCCTAAATCTTGGTGTATAGATGATCGAAATGGTGTGGAAGTGATTGCTCTTGGTCTTGAACGCTTGTAGATGTGTTGATGGTGTCTGGCGCTTAAGACTTAACGAAATGACAGGGTTAGGGGGTATTTATAGCCAGCCTCCCCGAAATAGCCGTTGGAAAAGTAGGCTGACAGAACTTTACTGTGCACACGGATGATCCGATGTCTCCCCTTTAGTTATCATCGGTCAAGTTACTTTAGCTGACGTCATTGTGTCAGATATGACCGTTGTTAGACCGATGTTGATCATGTCTTCTCATCGGATGATCCGGTGGCTCTTCCTCCAGAATTTTCTCAATCTTGATGCTTACTGGAGTAATCGACCGATGTGTGCTTCTCTGTACATCGGATGATCCGGTGCTACACTTGGTCCAATGATCTTGCAAACTGTACTTATGGACCGATGTTACTGAGCCATTCACATCGGATGATCCGGTGAGTGCTTGGTTCTGAGGTCTTCTTCTTTAGCTAAACCAATTCGACTGATGTGTTATCCTGATGAATCATCGGTTGATCCGGTGAGTTGGTTTTGTTTGCTTCGGGTTGTTTCTAAGTGAATTTTTGTGTCTTTCTCAAATGACCTCTTAGACTTTGTTGAACATGTATCTCTGATGATTGTCAATCATTAAGTGTCTTCAATTTTGATTGAGTGACTTTGACACAAGAGCTTTCACTTCTTGTCTTCACATAATTGATTTGATCTCATACATTTATTGTATATGGGTCTCCAATAACATGTTTATTTCATTTGATTGAGTGATTATGGGGACCTTGCATTCACAAATTCATTAGTAAAATCCAATGGTTGTCATTAATCACTGAAACCATACCTCATGGGGGCCTAGATGCTTTCACAAATCGATCATCCTAAAACTTACACAAGTTGTTAGGATAATTTACTTAATTTCGCTGCTATATCATTTGAGGAGAATACATTAAACAATCTATGTTTTTGTAGTTATAACTAGCATTCCGGACTAGTCTGTACCTACAACGGACTAGTCCGGTCCTCTTGTATTTGACAAATCTGTAGTGTTGCAGGAAAAGTTCTCAACGCATATTCACCCCCATCTAGGCCACATTCAAATGGTATCAGAGCAAGGCTCTCCTTTTACGAGACTCGCCGCTCGGAGAGACAAATGGCCACTGACAAGACCAACGAGATCCCGGAGGTACCCATCATTGGTGATGAATAAGACACCAAGGCATTCGATGTGCTCAAGAAGCACAAACACGATGATGAAAAAGTGCATGGACTCAAGGCGCTTCTAAGGAAGAAGCTTCTAAGACAGAAGGGCAAGAAGGAAGATGGAAAGTTAAAAGGGGGTAGTCATCAAGACTACTCCTGGTATCCTTTTTATTATAAGAAGCTTAACAACTATAATCACATTCTTTCCATTCCCATGGGAAGACCTGCACAGTTTGACGGCAATGATTACTCAATGTGGAAATATAATATGAAGATGCATCTTATCTTACTTAATCCTAGTCTTTAGCACATAGTGTGTACAGGTTTGGACATCCCCAACAACGAGGAAGAACTCACTTCAGAGCAAGAACAAGCAATTCATCAAAATGCACAAGCCGTTGCAGTGATTACTTCATCTTTAAGTCGAGAAGAGTTCACCAAGGTGAATGGACTTGAAGTTGCCGAAGACATTTGTGATACACTCAAGATTGCTCATGAAGGGAACCGCTCCATCCGCGAAGCGAAGATTGAGATGTTGAGGGAGAATTGGGGAGATTTGCCATAGAAGATGGTGAAACTCCTCAAGAGATGTACAATCGCTTGAAGACACTCATCAACAAGATCCGTGCTTATGGTAGAAGCAAAAAGTGGATTGATCATGAGGTTGTAAAAAGGATTATAAGAGCCTTCATGCCTCGGAATGTCACTTTGTGCTATATGATAAGGGAAAGCCCGAGGCTCCACAAAATGGCCCTTGATGAAGTCTTTGGCAAAATTATCAATCACGAGACAATGGAGAAAGAAGCTAAATATGTCAAAGACATAACTGAACTTACCTCATCCAAGAAGAAGGAATTTGCCCTCAAGGCAACTTGCAAACCCAAAGGGAAGGAGACTCGTGAGATACATGAAGAAGAAGACACTGGCGATGTAAGCACGGATATGGGTGATGAAGAGATGGTGCTCTTCATGAAAAGATTCAAGCGCATGATGAGAAGAAGAAGAGGCAACAACTCAAGTGAAGTAAACAAAAAGTAAAAAGGAAAATCCAAGGCTCGACATACTTGCTACAACTGCGGCGAATACAGACACTTTATGGTTGATTGTCCATATGAGGAAAACAAGAAGAAGAAAGAAGTGAAGCTGCAAGAAAAGAATATTTTCAAGAAAAAGAAGCTAGCACATCAAGTGCACATCGACAAGGAGTGGGACTCAAACGACGAGTCCTCCTCAAATGATGAAGAGGATATGGCAACAATTGCCATCAAGAAGTCGACCAAGAAGTCTACACTCTTCCCAAACATGTGAGGAAGGGAGAACCACAACCACACTTGCCTCATGGCTAAGGAAGGCAAGAAGAAGGTTCGACTTACACCCCCCCTCCTTACATTCCTCTAATGATGATTTTGATAGTTCTAGTGAAAATGAGGAAATGCTTAAAGAGTTGAGCAAAACTGCACTAAGAAAAATGAAGATGTTGTTAGGTGAAATCTTTGAGAAAGAGGAGCTTGTCAAGCGCCAAGAAGATATGATCATCCGTGAAAGGAAGAGATATTAAGAGATTGAAAAACTTCTTGAGCTTGAAAAGGAGAAAAGTAAGACACTTGAGCTTGATCTAGCTTTAAGTAAGGAAACTTACTCAAAACTAGAAGACTCACACATTGCGGTCAAGGACGGACTTGCTAACTTGACAAAAGTTAACAAATTCCTTGAGGTGCAAGTGGAGTCACTCAAGCAAAGTGGCGCTTCCTCCTCTAAAAGCTCTCCTTCTCAAAATGTCAAGTTGACAACTATTAAAGCTTTCACATGCTCAAGTAAGAAGGCTAATGTAAAAGATGAATCCAACGTTTCACATGTTAAACATTCATCTCAAAGTAGCATCTTTAACAAGGAAAAGATTAAATATGCACGTAGTGCATATATGGTCACAAGACGTCCTAATATCAAAGATGGTCTTGGGTATACAAGAGGTAAGAAGCAATTCACTAGTGGTAAGAATAAGAATCATATCGCTTTTGTTAAAGAAAAATCATATGAACATGAACAACAAACTTTATTTCATACTTTTGATGCATCTTATGTTATCATGAAAAATAAATTTGGATACGTTTATCCTAAATATGCACGGCCACGCCACAAGAGACGCAAAGCTTGTGTGTGGGTGCCTAAAACACTTATGACTAACCTTCGAGGACCCAAGCAAACTTGGATACCTAAAACCAAGGCATAACTCTCTTTTTTGCAGGCCTACTCCTACGGTGGATCCAAATGGGTGCTAGACAGTGGATGCACCAATCACATGACCGGAGAGAGGAGAATTTTCGTAGAGTATGAGCGAAACACGAATCCAAGTGAAGGAATTTATTTCGAAGACAACAGCTACGAAAAAGTCCTTGGCACCAGTAAAATTGAAATTTCCTCTCAATACACTCTTTCCAATGTTTTACATATTGATTCTTTAGATTATAATCTTTTGTCCATATCTCATCTATGTGACAAAGGATACAATTGTTTATTCACTAATGAGGGTGTGACAGTTTTTAGAAGAAGCAATAACTCAATTGCATTCAAGGGAATGTTGAAGGCAAAACTTTATCTTGTTGATTTCAAGAAAGATAAAGCCAAACTCAACACTTGCTTGGTTGCAAAAACTAACATGGGATGGATGTGGCATAGACGGCTAGTCCATGTTAGGATGAGGAATCTGCAGAAACTTCTAAAGAGTGGTCACATTTGAGGTTTGAAAGATGTTGTGTTTGAGAAAGACATGCCATGTAGCGCATGCCAGGCGAGAAAACAAGTTGGAGCATCACATACTGGAAAGAACATGATGACTACATCAAGATCACTGGAACTTCTTCATATGGACCTCTTTGGTCCAATTGCTTATATAAGCATTGGCGGACACAAATACGGTTTAGTCATTGTTGATGATTTTTCTAGATTGACCTGGATATTTTTCTTTTATGATAAATCAGAGACCCAGAGGATTCTCAAAAAGTTCTTAAAGAGAGCGCAAAATGAATCCTCCTCAATCGTCAAGAATATTAGGAGTGACAATGGAACGGAGTTCAAAAATACTCAAGTTGAGGAGTACCTGGATGAAGATGGAATAAAACATGAGTTTTTGGCACCCTACTCACCTCAACAAAATGGGGTGGACGAAAGGAAGAATAGGACTCTCATTAAGATGACAAGGACAATGCTAGATGAATACAAGACTTCAGACCTGTTTTGTGCTGAAGCGGTAAATACCGCTTGTCACGTCACGAACCGGCTATATCTTCACTGACTTCTGAAGAGAACGCCATATGAGCTCCTTACTAGTAACAAACCAAATATTTCATATTTCGGAGTATTTGGAAGTAAATGCTCTATTTTGAACAAGGAACCAAGGACTTCGAAATTCGCTTCGAAATCTGATGAAGGGTTCTTGCTTGGTTATGATTCGAATGCCTATGCCTATCGTGTTTTCAACAAAGTTTCTCGCATTGTTGAAGTGGCATGTGACGTAATGTTCGATGAGACTAATGGCTCCCAAGTAGATAAAGTTGATAAGTGTGTGCTAGATCAAGAAGAAGCCCCATGTCAAGCATTGAGGAGGATGACACTTGGTGATGTTCGACCTCGAGAGCAATCACAAGACTCAAGTGATCAAAATGTACCTCAACAAGAGAGCAATGATTAAGGGGGAGCTTCAGCACAAGATCAACATCAGCAGAATCAAGAGGATAAATATATTCATGGAAGCAATGATCTAGAGGGAGACATTGACAATGAAGATAATGAAGAGCAAATGACCTCACAAGTGCCTCACCCCAGAGTACATCAGAGTATACAAAGAGATCATCCCATCGACAACATCATTGGAGATATTGCAAAGGCAGTAACTATTAGGTCTCGTATTGCAAATTTTTAAGAATGTTACTCTTTTGTCTTGTTTCTGGAACCATACAGGGTTGATGAAGTATTAAAAGATATAGAGTGGGTGACCGTCATGCAAGAGGAGCTGAACAACTTCAAAAGAAATGAAGTGTGGGAGCATGTGAAAAGACAAAAAGCCAACATCGTGGGCACCAAATGGGTCTTTCGGAACAAGCAAGATGAACCCGGAGTCGTAACAATAAACAAGGCACGACTTGTGGCAAAAGGTTACTCACAATTCAAAGGTTTGAATTTCGACAAAACCTTTTCTCCTGTAGCTAGACTTGAGTCTATTCGTATTTTATTATCCTATGCTACTCACCACAATTTGAAGTTGTATCAAATGGACGTCAAAAGTGCATTCCTCAACGGTCCTATCAAGGAAGAGGTGTACATAGAGCAGCCACCAGAATTTGAAGATCAAGAGTACTCCAACTATATGTACAAACTACGTAAGGCTCTCTATGGCCTCAAACAAGCTCCTCGAGCTTGGTATGAGTGCCTTAGGGACTTTCTCACTCAAAATGGCTTTAAAATAGGAAAAGCTGATTATACTTTGTTTACAAAGCATTTTGATGGCCATCTATTTGTATGTCAGATTTATGTTGATGACATGATTTTTGGTTTTACTAATAAATTTTTTTGTGAAGAATTTAGTAAAATTATGACAGACCGATTCGAGATGTCAATGACGGACGAATTGAAGTTCTTTTTGGGATTCCAAGGGAAGCAGCTGAAAGAGGGCACTTTCATTTGCCAAACTAAGTACACACATGACATCTAAAAAAGTTCAATATGCACAAAGCCAAGCCCATCAAGACCTCCATGGCAACTAATGGACATCTCGACCTCAATGAAGATGGTCCAGATGTGGATCAAAAGGTATATTGGTTTATAATTGGTTCACTACTTTATTTATGTGCATCTAGGGCTGATATTGTGCTTAGGGTGTGTATGTGTGCAAGGTTTCAAGCTGCACCTAAATAGTGTCATTTAATAGCTGTAAAAAAGTTTAAGATACCTTGTGCACACACCTAACTTGGGCCTTTGGTATCCTAAAGGATCCAAGTTTAACGTTATAGGATATTCCGATGCCGACTATGCAGGCTGCAAAGTCGATAGGAAGAGCACCTCTGGAACCTGCCAATATCTTGGCAGGTCCTTAGTTTCATTGTCCTCTAAAAAACAAAACTTCATTGCTCTTTCCACAACCGAACCGAAGTGTGTTGCAGCCGGTAGTTGTTGCGCACAACTACTTTGGATGCGACAAACTCTAAGGGGTTATGGTTACAATCTGAACTATATTCCACTCCTATATGATAATGAAAGTGCCATTAAAATTATACACAATCCAATAGAGCACTCAAGAACCAAGCACATAGATATACGTCATCATTTTCTAAGAGACCATTCATTAAAAGGTGACATAGTAATCTCACATGTTAGAACTGAAAAACAATTAGTGGACATATTCACCAAGCCACTAGATGAAAAGAGATTTTGAGAGCTTAGAAATGAACTAAATATACTTGATGCTCGAAATGTGGCTTGAAACATTACATACCTGATTGATTCTTCAAAGTTTACTTACTTTTGCGAAAATTCATCCCTTATATCGATTTTCTCTCGAACACTGTCCTAGGTATTGAATCTCTATGAATTATGGTCATTGTATGATTGTTGATTGCTTACTGGTCATGTTCATCAAGATTATTTGTGAAATGTTGTCCTTTAGATCACTATTAGATCAAATTTCCAAAAATCTCTTTGTTCTAATTCTAAACTGTCCAGCTAACCATGGCTGATCTGTGGTCAGCACCGGACAAGTCCGTTGCTAGTGACTAGTATGGCTCTGGTCCGGTGTACTGGACTAGTTCGTTCGGTCTTGCAAACTAGTCTGCTACTATCAGGCTTAACCATAGCTAGCTCCCAAGACCTCTCTTCTTCCTCCTCACAATCGCCTTTGCATTTTCTCTCCTCACGCTCGAGCTCCCAAGGCGATTTTCCACTTTGAGCCACCAAAATCGAAAGTTCTTCCACTGGAATCTTACCCCTCAGCATGAAGCATCCCTCCTCCAGATTAATCCGGACTCTACTCCGTTCCTACATCCTTCAATCTTTGAATTTCGGTAAAAATCAAACCCTAACCCTAGTTCTCATCTATCATCAAATCTTGCTTACTTTTACTGATTCCTAGGGTATACATTGGTTTGCTGTATGTATTCCTATTGTCCTCCTACCTATTTGCAATAGTCTTGGTTGGATTTGTTGCAATAAGAAGTTAGGATTCATACGTCAAACCGGACTGGTCCGGTACTTGGTGCGAACAAGTCTGGTATACCGGACAAGTCCGCACCCTGAAATCGGACAAGTCCAGCCCCTTGACAAGTTGAACCTCTAAATTATTGTCTCCACAAAGTCTAATTATAATTCTTACCACACCTTGTAACCCTATGACAGGCACGATGTCCTCTGCATCAGATGACAACATGTTTGATTATGAAGCCGAGCGTGACCGCGAGAGAGTGGCCAGGGCAAAAGAGCTAAGAAGCAAGAAGCGCCATGACCATGATGCAAATGATTCTCCTCCCGACTCTATGCTCCCAAGAAGGAGGAAGGTGGTAGTGAAGGAACCTTCAAGCAAGGATGGTGTTGGTGCCCGCTCAACGGCACCAAGAAGGAGCACTAGCAAGGGCAAAGGACTTGCAAGTGGACCCAATGGTCCACTAAAGATGAAGTATCTTGTACAGCGCAACCGACGGCCCTCTGAAGATGATTTCATGGGCAAAGGAAATGATTTGGCTGACAACTTTAGAAAGGTTGAAGTCTATGAGTAGCCAAAGCAATCAGCTGACCCGAGGTTCTGGAGCCACTTCCATGCTGATTATTATGAGTGTGTTTACAGGAAGATGAGAAATCCAGTGGTTGCAAGTACTTGGGTGGGCATGAATTATCTACAATCCAAGAACTGTCGAGCATATCATGAAGTCTTGGAGGCATTGGAGAGGCATGGCTTGAAGGATCTCATATCCTTCCTATATAATTGGAACAATGAAGTCATCACTCAATTTTACTCTATTCTCTACTTCGCCAGTGATGATGGGGATGAGATCACTTGGATGACTCATGGATCCAAGTATAGTGTCACCTATGAGGAGTTTGCCAGGATACTCCACCTCGAATACACTTTGGATAATGAGCTTATAATTCACAACTTGCAGCCTTTGGAGAAGGATGAGCTAGCTTTCCTCTATGACACAAGAATGTCATACAAGCCTCCTACTACACAATACATGAAGCTATTCTTTGCCGAGCTGAACACAATTCTGAGGAAGACCATAACTCCAAAGGATGGAGATGCAGGGACAATTCAAGGAACTCTAAGGATCTTGATGAAAGTGATAAGCAAGACAAGGACCTTCAATGTCTTTGAATATATCTACAATGACATTATGAATATCTCAATCACTCCAAATAGGTCCTGTGGCTATGCACCTTACATTATGTTCATGATTGAGAATGTAACCGACCTTGAGTTTGTCAAGGATGTTGAGCATGCCGGCCTCAAGCCCCAGAAGCCACCAGTCTACAATGTTCCTAATGCTCCTACCTCACCTACAGTAGAACAAAGATCAAAACAAGCAAAAAAAGTCACAAGGACTCCAACTACTACCCCTGCTCCTCCAACCTCCAAAGAGTCCTCTAGTGGTGTATTGAAGATGATTTCTTCTACCTTTGCATCTCGCCGCAAAGTGGAAGTTAAGCAACACAAGGAAAGCTTGGCTAGAAAGAGGCAACAGAGGTACATGAAGGCAAACATCAAAGCAATATGCGAGAAGTTGGATATTGAGCCAGTGGGATCTCCTCATATCACAGAAGATTCAGAAGAGAACTTCACAGAGATGGCACCTCTCACAGAACAAGAACTGGCCTCTTTTGGACTTGCAGTCGTTTTCGTTTCTCCTCCTCCTCAGGATGCTCATGAATCTGAAGATGAAGATGAAAACAGGACTGAGAGTGAGAGAGGGAGTGATGGAGAGTGATTCCACACAATTTTTCCCTTTTTGGTGCCTTGATGCCAAAGGGGGAGAGATTGAGACTACTAGTCTATTTTGAGCCTCAAGGACTAGTGATCATGGACATTTATCTTTTGTGTTTTTAGGTTTCAAACTATTGTAATCTCTATTTGGATGCCTATTTTGTTTATTATGAATGTGTGACGCTCATTTTTATATTCCTGTGATGGTTGCTATTATAATTGTTGTACTTTCAATTTTGCACATCACATTAGTTGCACCCCACCATAAAAGAGTGCATATATGTGAGACATTTTTTGTTGTTCATATGTCATTCTTATATATGCACACTTTATGAAAATCAATGTTTACTCTTAATTGTGAAATCTCAATTGGTTATCATCAATCACCAAAAAGTGAGAGATTAAAAGTGCATCTAGGCATTCCCTTGTAGGTTTTGGACGATTGATGATAAAGAAATAAGATCCTAATGAATTCGTTGAGATGACTGCAGGTCTACAAAGACAAGAACTTATGGTGCACTCAAAAAAGGTGAAAATGAGAAGTGAGAAAAGGAAAAGAAAAATCTCAAATGATCAAGGAAGTGCAAAGTATATATCAATGTATAGGATGTGTGTGATAGACACATCCTAATAGCTTATATATTTACGTAGAGGATAAAGGCTAAAATCAATTAATTAAGTAATTCACTGAAGCACCAGATAAGTCCGTTCACCAGCGGACTAGTCAAATGAACTTACTGGTCTCACACGGACAAGTCCGAAAAAGCAGCAGACTAGACGTTCATCTCACTGACCTGACTCGGACAAGTCCGAACATTAGTCGGACAAGTCCGTTAAACTTTCTGATGATTTGTCAATTCAACACATATCACCTTGCATCGGACAAGTCTGTCCAGTTGCGGACTAGTCCAATTTACTTTCTGTAATCACCACGGACTAGTCTGTTGAACTCTCTGTTCCAATACAGACAAGTCCAGTACACCTCACACAAATTAGGATTTCAGGTGTGCTGCACATTTCATGTAAATTTTTCACAACACACCGGACTAGTCAGGTCCCTTGAGCGGACTAGTCTGGCCTTCGAGATCCTTAACGGTAACCTTTTTAGAAACTATATAAATAGGTGACCCACAACCCCACAACATAAAGACCGTACACAACAATCAACAACTAAGAATCCTAGCGCTGTCATACGTCCCAAAAGCACAAAAACACTTCTTCCCACGCATCTAATGTCCTAAATACTTAAATCTTTTGGGAATCAAGATTTGAGAATGGTAGAACGTCTTCTACGCATTGTTGAGCTCTTGGGTTTGATCTTATACACTCTTGCAGCTATTGTAAATCTTTTGAGTGTATTTGATCATTGTCCTTGCTGTAATTTTATGGGAGCCCTCAACGTGTGAGGTTGCTCCATATACTCTGTGATTACCCCTTGATAGTGGAACTTAAGTTGGCCTTTGTGGTGACTTGAAGAGGTAAAGTGTTGATTGAGACCTGGCTTTGTGTGTGCTCCTCAACGAGGACGTGGATCTCTTTGGTGAGATCGAACCTCGTTAAAAATCCGTGTCTCTTGTGTTCCAATTATTTACTTTTGCAATCATCATCATCTAGGGTATAGAGTTGATTAATCTTGCAACTTATATTAATCTTGTATTCCTCGTTCAAATCAATCATCCTAAAACTTACACAAGTTGTTAGAATAATTTACTTAATTTTGCTGCTATATTATTTGAAGAAAATACCTTAAACAGTCTATTTTTTTGTAGGTATAACTAGCATACCGGACTAGTACTTACCTACACCGGACTAGTCCGGCTCTCCTGTATTTGACAAATCTGTTAAGTGTTGCAGAAAAAATTTCAACGCTATTCACCCTTCTCTAGGCCATATTCAAACGGTTTCATCACGGTCGTCGTCTATAAGTGCCCAATGCTTCCATGTGGTGTTGTGAGATTATTGACGACGGTTGTATCTGGCCGTCAATTATTAATTTATAGATGACGGTTACCGTAGATGATCATAAAACGTAGTCTATAAGCTATAGATGATCATAACGACAATTTCAGGTCGTCGTCTATTATCGTAATTCCTGTAGTGCAAGTAAATTAAAATGTTTGGAAGACACTACAGTAATATCAATGACTGTTGCGCCTAAATTTCAAATGGTGTCTAAACGGTAAGCAAAGTATATTTGTGTCTAAATGCCCAGCAAGTAAATTCCAAATGTCATCCAAAAAGGAAAAAAGAATAAAATAAGGATCCGTGTAGATTTCAGACGCCTAAAATTAGAGAGGAATTAGAGAAGATTTCATCCGAGGATAATATGAATAGCTAATTACCATCATTACCAATTAATCCTTGTAATGAACAATTAACAAAATTAAAATTTTTTTCTATGTTCTATATAATCACAAAATCATTTTGATTGACTATTTTACAACTAACATCACTCTTATACAAATATAATTCTCCGGTGATGAACATGCCGACCGCGCCGCCGTTACCGCGCCTGCAGGTCGCTGCTGCTGCTCTCCGCACACCGGCGGCCGGGATCCGGCACCGACGCTGCCACTCCGCTCGCTCGCTCGCACCGTGCAGCGCCGCTGACCGAGCGAGCCCTCTGTGCGGCGTGCTGTCTCCCGCCGCTCGCAATTTTGGATCGCCATCTGGATCACAGTGGAAAAGATAAGGGTTGTCAGCACGAGTCTCAAAGCATACCCAATGGTGGCCAAAAAAATCCTATATTTTAGACACATGATGAATATTATTTCTCATAAAAGAAACAATTGTGTTTTCTAGTCATCCAAGGACGAACCAGCGAAACCACCGTCACCTGGACCCATATGCAAATACCATTGCTCAATTTCGCAGAGTCGTTTCCATTCTGGCTTTTCTCAGCACACCAGTTCATACACACCAAAGTCGAAAGGATAGTTTTTCGCTCGAGGAAAATTGGAGAAAATCAGTGGCATGCTAGATGAGACGGAGACCAGGGTGGGTGATTAGTTCCACTGCAATTTCCACACCCCTGGACGTCTTGGCCACGTGGACACGCACCAACATCCCGCTTAGCGGATTCAAAACACTCATCATACTTTCTAAAAGATTTCATACTTTTAACTACAGTTATTCACACTCATTACTCTATATCCGTAATCTATATCAACTATATCCTATTTTTATATGTGATATAAATCTTTTATTTTTATATTAAATCACCTCTTTCTTATTTCTTTCATTTTTCCTTTCTTTTTTGGTTTCCACTCACCATTTTTGCTTTCCCTTTTTCATATTTTTTCCTTTTATTTTTTGTTTCCCTTTATCAACACTCCCTTTCGGTTACCAACGTTTTCCTTTTTCTCCGCCCCCTTACCATATCAACATTTGCCTTCCTCCTCTAAATCCAATCCCCCTCCTCATCCACACGGACCGTCGACATCAGGCAACATCCGGGCACAAGCATTGCATCGGTGTTATATCTCGGAGGCATTCATGTGACGCTGCCTTCTCCTACAAGGAGATCCGGTCAGGTGAGTTCCTTTTCATGGTCGAAACATGTAGGAGGGCACACCATCTCGATCTATCGGAACCAAACGAGTCATGCCTGTTGATCTACCAGAAACCAAGCTTCAATTCTTCCTTGATTATTCTGTTCTTCTTTATTATACTTCAATTTATTTGATTCTTCTTCAATTATTCTAGGGTGGCTCCGGTGCTGCCACGTGTCCGTAGCTCCGGACTTGCCTCCCTGCCAAGGGTGGCTCTGGTGCTGCCACGTGGTCCGCAGCTCCGGACCTTCGGTGCTGCCTTGCAACCCGTGACTTCGGACTTAACCTTCCCGCTGAGGAGAGGTCCGTTGCTACCACATGTCCCGCGGTCCATGAAGACGATTGGACATCTCGCTAACACGCTCACTATGGGCTGAATACACACAATACAACACAAAACCCCATGCATGTAGGGTATTACACCTCCCAGCGGCCCGAACCACGTAAAATCTCCCATGTCACCATATTGTGCTTGATTTCGCTTTGCGCCACAACCGAATATGAACCTCCACGGACTACGACTTAGTAGTGCCGGGGGAAGTGTCTTAGTGCACACTTCGACATTTGGCACGCTAGGTAGGGGGGCACTTTTTTAGATTTACGAGCCTCACCATGATGGTGATCCCTCGGTCCATCGCTGGCTTCTCTCGACCCTCCCGCCATGAAGGAAGCACTGAGGATGGCGCCACTTCCCACTCCATAGCGAGCCGACAAGACGGACACACACTCCGTGTTCTGGTGGCTACTAGTGTCATCACTCGACGACTTTATATCGCCACCGCCGCCAGTGGGAGGCCCAAAGTGTACAACCTTCTTAGTATGGTCTTGCAACCTAAGCTGGTGCCCTGTGACCCTAAGCCTGTACACTTTGCCTCATGGCTACTTTTGCAACCACACAACGACTACCTGCGACTACGACAACAATGACGCCATTAGGTACCTGTGATGTATCTGGCCCTGGGTTATTTTCTTGCTCGGAGTCCCATGGCGCTGAACGGTCACTCCCATGAAAAGCTAACGCCAATTGAGGGTCCGGAGTGTGATGTCTGCTTAGCTTGGTCCTGCATCCTAATTATGTGCACTCTACCTTTCTTGCGGCTGAATAATGGGGGTCCAAAGTGTGCTACCTGCTTAGCCTGGTCCTGCACCCTAAGTATGCACACTCTACCTTTCCATTGTTGGGGCTGAGTACTAGGGTCGAACGTCCCCCAAAAAACCAATGTTTGTGGGAGGTCAAGAGTGTGTAACCTGCTTAGCCTGGTCTTGCACCCAAAGTCATGGCCAGTGATCCTAAGCTAGTGCACCCTTCCTCCTCAGCACTACGGTTCAGTACCGAGAACTAAAAAGCACATGCTCCTGGACAAAGCAATAACTAAAATCCGGATATTGTCACAATGTTCACATAATTATGCTTAAATATTATGCATATTGTTCCCTTTTTCACTCTATTACATCTTTTTGTTTGCCCACAGTGGGAGTTGTGCTATCCTGCTGCAGACGGACAGCCTATAGTACATGTGATATGTTTGGCTATTTCTGGTAGTTTTCTCATTTGGGATCTCGTGCCCACTGAATGGCCTACTCGCCTGAAAACCAATGCCAATGATAGGTCTAGAGTCGGTTATAGACTTAGCCTGGTCCAGCACCCTAAGTACGCCACTCTACCTATTCTGGTATTGCGTCAAAGTAAGGCGGGTCTGGACAGCACACGTTCCTGGGTGAGGCAGCAACCAGTACCCGAATACTATCGCACTGAATTACTCTGGCCACGTATCCCGGCTAAGGACTATAAGCCACAACAAAACTGAAGGCAGGAAGATTATAACCAATGAGCACTATTACTCTTTCTGCTGTCACTCTTGTGCAGGACTTCACCCTTCTTCGGGATCTGCTGTCGGACCTCAACCTCCGGCACCAGCATCTTCCAAGGGGGCCCACCGTCAACGTTCTTAGATCCGATGGTGGACGCTCCCGCACCTTCACCAAGCTCCACCGTCAGACCTCAAGTTTCGATAGTGGCACCTCCCAGGGGGCTCGCCGTCAATGTTCTTAGCATCGATGGTGGACGTTCTTGCGCCTTCACCAAGTTCTGGCACCTTCGAGGAAGCCCGTCGTCGACGTTGATGATGGTGGACCCACCTACGGGATCGTTGCCTCTCTCGAGGTGAGCCTGGGGGCCACTGTCCCGCATACAAGGAAGACAAGACACTGGATTCCAGCTCCTAAGAGGGGAAGTACCCAGAAGCTACCACGTGTCCCGTAGCTCCGGAGTTGCCTCCCTACTAAGGGTGGCTTCAGTGCTGCCACGTGTCCCGCAGCTCAGGACCTGCCCCCCTACTAAGGGTGGCTCCGATGTTGCCACGTGTCCGTAGCTTTGGACCTGCCTCCCTACCAAGGGTGGCTCCGGTGCTGCCTCGTGGTCCGCAGCTCTGGACCTTCGGTGCTTCCTTGCGACCCGTGGCTCTAGACCTAACCTCCATGTTGAGAAGAGGTCTGGTGCCGCCACGCGTCCTGCGGTTTGTGAAGACGACATGTTCACTCAAGACAGCATTAGTGCTTCATCAAGAACGCGGCTTCGAAACACCATTAATGTGTCATCAAGACACATTCATGCACCATGAAGACCCATAAAGACCTATTAACATATCATCAGGACACGTTAGTACACTATCAAGATCCATTAATGTTCATTAAGGCAAGTTAATGCGCTTTCATGACTAATTAACCTGGGGCCACCTGTCGGACCCTGATCATAATGTAAGCTGTCGGCCCTTAATCTGTAAAAGGACTGAGAAGCTACCAATAGAAGATGACTCTCGGACATCTCGCTCACACGTTCACTACGGGCTGAATACACATAATACAACACAACCCCCGTGGATGTAAGGTATTATGCCTTCTGGCGGCACGAACCACGTAAAATCTCCCGTGTCACCATCTTGTGTTTGATTTCGCTTTGCGCCCCAACCGAATACGAACCTCCGCAGACTACGACTTAGTAGTGTCAAGGGAAGTGTCTTAGTGCACACTTCGACAGTATAAGTCTGCTCTAGTGGAAGAAAGATCTTCTAACTTGACACCCGAGGTCTTCTTATTCACAAAGCAAGGTGGCAATTCGTGAAAGATTATGAGACTTGAATATTTCAATGTGTACCCACTTTGCAGAGAAATTGGGAATTGAAAGAAAAGAGAAGCATGTTGAAAGCAACATGAAGGTTAATATTGGCTTCCTCAACGATAATCCAATCAAGAAATGGAAAATATACAACACAAAAGATGTTGATGATGAAATTCATGTAACTGGCGAAGAGAATCCAGAACAGAAGTGTGTACCTATGTCCATTGATGTCCCAGACTCTGATTTCCATGATTTTGATAAAGATCGCAAGAAGTGTGTACCTGTGTTCAGCTCCACAAAGAAGCCTACATCCACGCTGGGAAGTCCACACAAGGACCGGGTCTCACTTGACCCTTCTCTCACCAAGCCACCACGATGGCCGGTTTGGTTTCCACTATATCAATGGTAATCACCAAGTTTGATTGGGGCTGCTCACAAGTTGAGGCTCCCACAAATCAATACAATGAGGAGCACACAAAGCTCAACTCACACAAGCCACAAAACAACACAATGTGCAAGAGATCAAACCGAGAGCCAAAGCGCGATGATCTTCCTTCACTCTCCTTCCAAAACCCTAACCTCTTCAAGATTTGGTCTTAGAGGGCTAGTAGGACGAGTAGAAGCCTTTGGAAGAATCTAGTTCACTTGTGGTGGCACTAGGGTTCAAGAGTTATCAAAAGGGGGTTGGGGGTCCCCTTTTTATAGGGGTCCCGACAACTAACCGTTGCCACCAGGACAACCCCGGACTAGTCTGGCCCTCTTCCACAGACTAGTCCGGCATTCTGGGACCACCGAAAATTTCACATCATCGATCGACAAAACAGATGGCGTGCACGCCAACATTTGAATTTCAAACGGCCACTAACAACACGGACTAGTACGGTTCACAACGGACTAGTCCGAAATAGGACAGAAAGGTTTGGTCCATCCCAAAATGGACTCAAATGGGTAGGCCCGGACTAGTCCGGCCACAGGGCGTAGACTAGTCCAACCCTCTAGGGTTTGCTCGGTTTCTCTCACACTAAGTCTCAAACGGACTAGTCCGTACCACCACGGACAAGTCCAAACTTTTCCGGAGAGCTCTGGTCCGTTCCAAAATGGACAAGTCCGGTTTTTGGGGACTTAGCTCCAACTCCACTAAGGGATAAACGGACTAGTCCGTATCCATGCGGACAAGTCCGATCTCCTCCAAAGACCTTTAGTCCGTCCCAAAGCGGACTACTCTGACTGGCTGGACTAGTCTGGTCCTGAGGCCCGAACTAGTCTGACCTCCTATTGTTTTTCCTCATTTTGGCCTCTCACTTAGGTTTTTCTATTAACTACCACTTTGATCCCTCTAGAATGATCTCAATGCACATGATGCAGCCACCCTCACACAAGATACGGCTCATCTAAGCTCCATACCATAGAAAAACTAATTTCTACTCTTGAGTCTTTGACGCCCGTTTTATCCTTTCCTTTTTGAGGGATTTCGTCTCATTTCAACCATCACACCTGTGCTTAAGATCAACTCAGCTCATTAGTCTCTTAATTGTTGTCATCAATCATCCAAAACCCACGAGGATGCCTAGATGCACTTCCAATCTCCCCCTTTTTGGTGATTGATGACAACACATTAAGACTTCAATAAAAAGGATAATAATTTGTTTTCATAACATGTATTTGTATGAGTGACTCCCCCTCAATGTATGCATCATGAGTACGAGAAATTGAGAGAGTTCTCATACATATACATGTTATGGTGGGGTGCCTAAGCAATGTTTTCATAAATTGTGATAAGGCAGCAAATATGCAAGATAACACATGTAATTGAGGCAACACATCACAATTTAGACAAAATACATGAATTAAGTATTACAACAACTTGAAATGAGAGTTTTAAAACATAAGTCCATAGTGGATCAATCTCCCCCATAAAATATCTAAGTACCCCCTAGGTACCCCCCCTTCCAACCTCTCCCCCTTTGGCATCAAGACACCAAAAAAGAAAAGAGAGAAAAAAGAGTCCTAAGACCTACTCGACATCATCATCGACGTCATTATCATCGTCTTCTCCTCCACCTTGGTGCCCGCTATCGCTCTCTGTGGCCTCTGGATCATCATTATCATCATCTTCGGACGGAGCTGTTGTAGAGGTACCAACTTCACCGAATTGAGCAAGCTCCTCGACGGTGAACTCCGGGAATGCAGTCATCTCCCCATCACTCTCCGCGGCGGGAGACATGGGGATGTCCATCTTGTCGCACATTGCCTTGAGATACTTCTCTTGGCGACGCTCCATGCGACGTTGCTGAACTTCCGCTTTTCGGCAAGAGGAGAAGATGGCTTTAAAGTACTTGAAGAAGCCACTGCCACATTGTGATGATGGAGGAGGTGGAGGATGTGAGGGCACGAAGTGAGAAGAAGAAGTGGGGGGATCCGCATTCTTCCTTCGAGGTGCAGGAGGCTCTGGAGGAGGGATTTGAGGATGAAGCCTTCGGTGAGTGATATCCTCCTTGAAGGTGAGTCCGGACACCTTCTTGATCATGTACATGATGTAAGGAGCGTATCCACATGATCGGTTTGGAGTATGCGAGATGTTGAAGATGTCGTCAAAGATGTAGTCCACCACATTGAAACGGACATCTCCATCAATTAGCACCATCAAGTGCCCCAAATTTCCTTGAATAATCCCCGCATCTCCATCCTTGGGGGCAATAGTCTTCTAGAGCACTCGATTGAGGACACTGTAGAAGGGCTTGATGTTCCTTATGTGCCCCACCTCAAAAGGTACATGACTTGGATACATGTACTCCAAAGTGTCTTGATCAACTGGTCTTAGGTTGGAAATGATTATCTCATTCTCTAGTTGATCCTCCAGGTCTAATAGCTGAGCAAACTCCCAGTAGGTGGTGGAGTATTGCTCTCCATGTGTCATCCAAGTGATGCTCTTATCCCCGTCGGTGTGGAAGTATACAGTGGAGTAGAATTGAGCAATAACCTCCACATTCCAATCGTACTGTAATGCCATGAACTTCTTCAAGCCATGGCGCTCTATGGCCTCAATCATAGCATTGAAAGCCATGTGATCCTTATGGGTCATGCAGTCTCAATCAATCCACTGCGCATCTGTGACTGGAGTCTCCTTGGACATGTAGACTGTCCGATAGTAGTCACAGTGGAAGTCACACCAAAAGCGGGGATCCACTATGCTCCTCTCCCTTTGGTAGACATTGACCTTTCTAAGCTTCCTTGCCTTCTCAGCCCCTTTGCCTTTGAAGATGTTGGCATCAAAAGCAACTATACGGTTGGGGTTCTGTGCAAGTGAAGTCATTCGCAAAGGACCAATGGGATGAGAGGCTCCCTTCTTAGCCTTGCTTGCATGCTTCTTAGCAATGAGGACCCTATTCTTAGGTGCATCATCCACTGGTGCCTTGCCCTTGTCCTTGGAGGTCCTTGCCTCCTGGGATTGTGCCTTCTCCCCCACAGTCACAAGTCTCTTCCTCTTGGGAGCTGCCTCGGCTGCTGCTGAGTTATGTGCCTCCCGTTGTGTCTTCTTTGCCCTTCTAGCCTCTGACTCAGACTCGAGATATGGCACGACAAGCTCGTCCTCCTCGCGATTTCGACGGTATAGTGCTTGCCTTCCCGCCTCAGCCTCAAATTCGGAAAGTGGAACATAGTCGGAATCCGACATAGTTGCTGATAAGAGATGCAAAGGAATGTGTCTAAGTCCAAGGAAGTAGGGACATGGCATTAGAATTCACAAAATCGATCAAGGTTAGGGTTTTCACTGTGTAACTCGGACTTGTCCACCCAGGGGCCGGACTAGTCTGGTTCACACAGCGAGAACCCTAATCTAGATGAATTTTGCAAAATCTACGGATCCTACCACCAAAATTGAGGTACATGATCACAATGATGTGGACAACAACATTTGTGAAGAAGTTTCTATCAATAGATCTAAAAGAATTGAATTTTGAAGGTTTTGGGGTTAGGTCAAGAATACATCTTCAAATCTTCAAATTGATGAAATGTGGATGAAGAATCGACCTCCGATGCTTGGTGAAGAGTTCCCATGCACCTTGGGGCTTTAATCCACAGATTGGAATCAAGATTTGGTGATTGGAATAAAAAATCGCCGATTTGGGGGAAGTTTTCGTGTGTTTTGAAGAGAGAGACTATGTGGGTAAGAGTGAAGAGGTCGAGGGCTCCCTGGGGAGGTTAAGTCCCCAAGGGCCGGACTAGTCCGGCTGGAGATCCAGACTTATCCGGCCCATGGACTGGGTCCAAACTATTCTGAACCACCGGACTAGTCCGGTCTGGGGGGGGGGGGGGGGACTAGTCCAGTCATAAAGCTAAAAACTCCTATATATTGAGTTTTCAATGGATATTTGATCCTTTCGGACTATATTTTCACAAAAGATCTTTGTAAACATGGTCAGTAAGCAATCAACAATCAAACTATGACCATAATTCACAAAGATTCAATAATTTCAGAATAATTTGTAAAAAATTGAGGAGGATGTGTTTTTTGCAAGCATGTATGAATTTTGAATATAACAATCATATGTACAAGACTCAAGCCACATTTCGAGAATCTAAGATATTGAGCTCACTCCTAAGTTCACAAAATCTTTTCTCATCTAGGGGTTTGGTAAAAATATCGACCAATTGTTTTTCGATTCTCACATGGGAAATTGCAATGTCTCCTTTGATGGAGTGATCTCTCAAGAAATGGTGGCGAATATCGATGTGTTTTGTCCTTGAGTGTGCAACTGGATTGTGGGATATTTTGATGGCACTCTCATTGTCACATAGGAGGGGAATATGGTGCAAGTTTATGCCATAGTCCCTAAGAGTTGGTCGCATCCAAAGAAGTTGTGCACAACAACTTCCGGCGGCGACATACTCCGCTTCGGTTGTGGAAAGGGCAATGGAGTTTTGTTTCTTCGAGGACCAAGACACTAGAGATCTACCAAGGAATCGGCAAGTTTCAGATGTACTCTTCCTATCAACTTTGCACCCCTGCATAGTCCGCATCGGAATATCCAATGAGGTTAAACTTAGAACCTTTGGGGTACCAAAGTCCTAGGGTTGGTGTGTGAACCAAATATCTAATAATTCTCTTAACGGCGGTCAAATGACACACCTTAGGAGCAGCTTGAAATCTGGCACACATACACACACTAAGCATGATATCGGGCCTAGATGCACATAAGTAAAGCAATGAACCTATCATGGAATGATATACCTTTTGGTCCACACTTTGACCATCTTCATTAAGATCGAGATGCCCATTGGTTGCCATAGGACTCTTGATGGGTTTGGCCTTGTCCATATCAGGCTTCTTGAGTATGTCTTGTGTATACTTAGTTTGACTAATGAATGTGCCCTCCTTGAGCTGCTTTACTTGAAAACCTAGGAAGATCTTCAACTCCCCCACCATGGACATCTCAAATCTTTCCGTCATTATCTTAGAAAACTCATCACAAAAAGTTTTGTTAC
Organism: Tuctoria greenei; assembly: GCA_036927565.1. Lineage (NCBI taxonomy): Eukaryota > Viridiplantae > Streptophyta > Magnoliopsida > Poales > Poaceae > Tuctoria > Tuctoria greenei. The sequence continues at coordinate 65,193,846 of JAYESD010000002.1, read as the reverse complement.
TAGAACCAAATATAATGTCATCGATATATATTTGGCAAACAAACAAATCATCATCAAAGTGCTTAGTGAATAGAGTATACCCGAACTTGTCCGGCTATCGGACTGGGTCCGGACTATTCTGAGACACCGGACTAGTCTGGTCCAGGGGCGGACTAGTCCGGTCCTAAGGCTGAAAACTCCTATATATTGAGTTTTCAGTGGAGATTTGATCCTTTTACTATATTTCACAGAATATCTTTGTAAACATGGTCAGTAAGCAATCAACAATCAAACTATGACAATGATTCACAAGGATTCAATAATTTCAAAATAATTTGTAGAAAAATCGAGAAGGATGAGTTTTTCACAAGCATGTGTGAATTTTGAATATGACAATCAGATGTACAAGATTCCAGACACATTTCGAGAATCCAAGATATTAAGCTCACTCCTAAGTTCACAAAATCTTTTCTCATTTAAGGGTTTGGTAAATATATCGGCCAATTGTTTATCGGTTCTGACATGTGAAATTGCAATGTCTCCTTTGATGGAGTGATCTCTCGAGAAATGGTGTCGAATATCGATGTGTTCGGTCCTTGAGTGTTCAACTGGATTATGGGATATTTTGATGGCACTCTCATTGTCACATAGGAGGGGAATATGGTGCAAGTTTATGCCATAGTCCCTAAGAGTTTGTCGCATCCAAAGAAGTTGTGCACAACAACTTCTGGCGGCGACATACTCCGCTTCGGCTGTGGAAATAGCAATGGAGTTTTGTTTCTTTGAGGACCAAGACACTAGAGATCTATTAAGGAATTGGCAAGTTCCCGATGTACTCTTCCTATCAACTTTACACCCCGCATAGTCTGCATCGGAATATCCAATGAGGTTAAACTTAGATCCTTTGGGGTACCAAAGTCCTAGGCTTGGTGTGTGAACCAAATATCTAAAAATTCTCTTAACGGCGGTCAAATGACACACCTAAGGAGCATCTTGAAATCTAGCACACATACACACACTAAGCATGATATCGAGCCTAGATTGACATAAAGAAAGCAAAGAGCCTATCATGGAACGATATACCTTTTGGTCCACACTTGGACCATCTTCATTGAGATTGTGATGCCCATTGGTTGCCATAGGAGTCTTGATGGGTTTTGCCTTGTCCATATCAAACTTCTTGAGTATATCTTGTGTGTACTTGGTTTGACTAATGAACGTGCCCTCCTTGAGTTGTTTCACTTGAAAACCTAGAAAGAACTTCAACTCCCCCATCATGGACATCTCAAATCTTTCCGTCATTATCTTAGAAAACTCATCACAAAAGGCTTTGTTAGTAGAACCAAATATACTGTCATCGACATATATTTGGCAAATAAACAAATCATCATTGAAGTGCTTAAGGAATGAAGTATAGTCCGCCTTCCCAATTTTGAAACCATTTTGAGTTAGAATGTCTCTAAGACGCTCATACCAAGCTCTAGGAGCTTGTTTGAGTCCATAGAGAGTCTTACGCAATTTGTACACATGGTTTGAGAATTCTTCATCTTCAAATATGGGGGTTGCTCCACATACACCTCTTCCTTGATTGGACCATTGAGGAATACGCTCTTGACATCCATTTGATATAGCTTAAAATCATGGTGAATAGCAAAGGCAAGTAATATATGAATTGATTCAAGCCTAGCTAGGGGAGCAAAGGTTTCTTCGAAATCCAAACCTTCGACTTGTGAATACCCTTTGGCCACAAGTCGTGCCTTGTTCCTTGTAACCACCCCATGCTCATCTTGTTTGTTGCAGAACACCCATTTGGTGCCTACAACATTCGCATTAGGCCTCTTCATGAGCTCCCATACTTGATTTCTTTCGAAGTTGTTGAGATCTTCTTGCATGGCCATCACCCAATCCAGATCTCGTAGTGCTTCTTCAACCTTGTGGGGCTCCAAGGAAGAAACAAAAGAATAATGTTCACAAAAGTTTGCAACACGAGATCGAGTAGTTACCCCCTTGGAGATGTCTCCAAGTATATTGTCAACGGGATGGTCCCGTTGAACGCTATGGTGCACTCTTGGGTGAGGTGCTTGAGGTCTTGAATTCATCTTTGTCTCCCTCATTTTCATTGTCTCCCCCTTGATTGATGCCTCCATTTTCATCTTCTTGGAGCGCATCTTGGGGAACTTGATCTTGATCATTTGAGGAAGAGCTTGCTTGATGTGTAAGATGGCCACTTGAATCTAGAGGTTGTTCTTGTGGTCGTATATCTCCATGCGTCATCCTTCCTATCACCACTTGTGGAGCTTCTTATTGATCTAGCACATGACGATCAACTTGCTCCACTTGGGTAGTCTCATCAAACACTACGTCTTGTTCTACTTCAACAATTCTGGAGGATTTGTTGAAGACACGATAGACGTAAGTGTTTGAGTCATAACCAAGCAAGAAACCCTCATCGGACTTAGAAGCGAACCTTGAAGTCCTAGGCTTCTGGTTGAGAATGTAGCATTTGCTCCCAAAAACACAAAAGTAAGAAATGTTGGGCTTGTTACCGGTTAGGAGCTCATAAGACGTCTTCTTGAGTATGCGATGAAGATACAACCGGTTTATGGCATGGCAAGTGGTGTAAACCGCTTCTGCCCAAAACCGGTCTGACGTCTTGTACTCATCAAGCATGGTTCTTGACATCTCTATTAGAGTTCTATTCTTCCTTTCGGCCACCCCATTTGGTTGAGGGGAGTAGGGGGCCGAGAACTCTTGCTTGATGCCCTCTTCATCCAAATTTTTTTTCAACTTGAGTATTCTTGAATTCGGCGCTATTGTCACTCCTTATGGTCTTGATACTTAAGGAGAACTCATTTTGATCTCTCTTCAAGTATTTCTTGAGGACACCTTGAGTCTCACTCTTATCATGCAAAAATAATACCCACATGAAACGTGAAAAATCATCAACAATAACAAGATCGTATTTGTCACTGCCAATACTTATGTAGGCGATTGGACCGAAGAGATCCATGTGTAGAAGTTCCAATGGTCTTGTTGTCGTCATAATGTTCTTTGATGGATGTGGAGCTCCAACTTGCTTTCTGGCTTGGCATGCGCTACATGGCCTATCCTTTTTTAGCACAACATTCTTTAAATCACGGATGTGCTCGCCCTTTAAGAGTTTTTGCAAATTCCTCATCCAAACATGAGCTAGCCTTCTAGGCCAAAGCCATCCCATGTTAGTTTTTGCAATTAAGCATGTATCAAGTTGGGATTTATCCGTGGAGAAATCCACAAGATAGTGATTTCCCTTGAGTACACACTTAAAAGCAATTGAGTCATTGCTTCTCCTTGTGACGGTAACTCATTCGTTAGTGAATAAACAATTATAACCTTTGTCACATAATTGTGATATGGACAAGAGGTTATAATCAAGGGAGTCAACATGCAAAACATTAGAAATAGTGTGAGTAGGGGATATAGCAATTTTACCGGTGCCAAGGATTTTTCCTTGGCTATTGTCCCTAAAATAGATTCCTTCACTTGGATCTTCATTTAGCTCATACTCCACAAACATCTTCCTCTCTCCGGTCATATGATTAGTGCACCCGCTATCAAGAACACATTTGGTACCACCGGAGGAGTGTGCCTACAAGAAAGATCTAAGCTTTGGCTTTAGGTACCCAAGCGGTGTTGGGTCCTTTGATGTTAGTCAAGCGGCACTTGGGCACCCACACACAAGATTTTGGACTCTTGCAGTGTGGCCCAACATACCTAGCATAAGCTTTACCAAACTTGTTCGTTAATAACACATATGAAGCATCAAAGTCATGGAACAAGGGGTGAGGTTCTTTCTTAGGCATTTTGGGTGATATAGCGATGTTCTTTCCATTATTGTTGTATGAGCCTCCTTTGACAAAAATAGTCAATTCTTTGTCATTCTTGGGAGTTTTGGCGTTTTACCTCATCTCCCTAGAATAACCAAGACCATCCTTGACAAGGGGATGTCTTGTGTTGGCGTATGCACTACATGCATATGTCATCTTCTCCTTGTCAAAGATGTCACCCTTTGGTGCTTGATTGGTTTGTGCCAACTTAAGCTCATCTTTAAGTTTTATAATCAAGTTTGAGCATTTGCAAGGTTGAGGCACTTCGGATTTGACATTTGTGGAAGGTGAGCTTGTAGAGGAAGAAGGGGCATTGACTTTGAGAGACTTCACTTGTGTTTCAAGGATCTTGTTAGCTTTTGTCAAACTAACAAGTTCATCCTTCAGCACAATTGTAGTATTCTCAATGTTTGAGCAAGTTTCCTTGCTCAAGGTGAGTTCATGCTCAAGTGCCTATCTTATTCATAGGTATGGTTGCTATCTTCTCCTCTTCATCAGAGGAGGATTCCTCATTTGAATCCCATTCTTTTCCAAGGTGGCCATGCCCCGATTGCTTCTTTTTCTTGAAGTACTTCTTCCCTTTGGACTTGCCCTCCTCCTTCTTCTTGTTTTCCTCATGTGGGCAATCCACAATGAAGTGGCCATACTCCCCACAATTGTTGCAAGCCCTCTTTGATCTTGTCTTGGGCTTGTATTTTATCTTGCTTTCATTATGGTAGCTCCCCCTCCATCTCCTAAACACCCTCTTGAAGTTGTTGATGAAGAGTGCCTCTTCCTCATCGGTGTCGGGGCTCTATTCATCACTCTCTTCCTTTTCTTGTGATCTTGAGGATGTTGCCTTGAATGCAACATCCCTTTTCTTGGAGGAGGAGAGCTTTTGTAGATCATTGTAGAACATAGCTTCTTGCTCCATCATCTCATGGTTGATGATCCTCCCAAGCACTTCTTCGGGAGTCATCTTGTGAAAACCCGGACTCTCATAAATTAGTGAGCAAAGTGTGACGTTTCAAGGCATGAATGCTCGAATCATCCTCTTTACCACCTCATGGTCGGTCCACCGGGTGCTTCCATAAGACCGACTCTTGTTGATGAGAGTCTTGAGGTGGTCGTACATGTCTTGAGGAGATTCACCATCCATGATAGTCAACCTCCCAAGTTCTCCTTCGATCATCTCGATCTTGGCCTCCCTAATAACACGGTTTCCCTCATCTGCCATCTTAAGGGTGACCCATATCTCCTTGGCAACCTCCAACCCTTCAATGTGGTTGAACTCCTCTCGAATCAATGAGGACGTAATCACACCAACGGCTTGAGCATTGCGATGGAGGAGGACAACTTGCTCTGGAGTGATGTTCCTCATTCTTGGGAAGATGTACACCTGTCATAACAATTTGCCATAAACTAGGGTTCAAGGAAATGAGATGCATCTTCATATTATTCTTTCACATAGAGTAATCATTTCCATCAAATTGAGGAGGTTTGCCAATAGGGATAGATAAATAATAGTTGCTTGCGGTTAGTTACTCATAGTTGTAAGGATATCGGGAGTAGTCTTGTGAACTACTCCCATTGTCGATGTTGATCGGAGCATTGATCTCCTTCTTAGGCACATTGAGCTTCTCACGAAGCCGTGCCTTGAGCATACAAACTTCTTCATCGTCATTTGGATCATCTTGAAGAACATCAACGTTATTCGTCTTGGTGTCATCAACAACCACCAGAACCTCATTGTAACCCCTTCCGGCCATTTCTTCTCCGAGTTGTTAGACTCCTGTAGAGAAGTCGGCTCTGATACCAATTGAAAGTCACCTATATGGGGGTTAATAGGCAATAATACGTGAAATGGCTTAATCAAACGAGATTAAAACACTGAGGTCGGACTTGTCTGGACAGAGTCGTACTAGTACGCTCAGCACAAGGGAAAAACCTAAAAAATTGATTTCTACAAGTTATTTGTGGAATATAGTTCACTAAAGATGAATACAATGTATAGTAACCTAGCACAACTTAGATTAACAAGTTAAAGTAATTAGGTTACAAGATTTCAACAAAGATCAAAATGAAAAGCAATATGAACCCTAAAAGCAATTCTAGTGATTATCAAATGTAAAGCGACAAGAGAGACACGATTTATCCCGTGGTTCAGCTCCACAAAGAAGTCTACATCCACATTGAGAAGTCCACAGAAGGACCAGATCTCACTTGACCCTTCTCTCACCAAGCCACCACAATGGCCAGCTTGGTTTCCACTATATCAATGGGTAATCACCAAGTTTGATTGGGGCTGCTCACAAGTTGAGGCTCCCACAAATAAATATAATGAGGAGCACACAAACCTCAACTCACACAAGCCACAAAACACAACACAATGTGCAAGAGATCAAACTGAGAGCCAAAGCGCGATGATCTTCCTTCACTCTCCTTCCCAAACCCTAACCTCTTCAATATTTGGTCTTAAAGGGCTAGTAGGACGAGCAGAAGGCTTTGGAAGGCTCTAGGTCACTTGTGCGGTGCTAGTGTTCAAGAGTTATCAAATAGGGGTCGAGTGTCCCCTTTTTATAGGGGTCCGGGCAACTAACCGTTGCCACCAGGACAACCCCGGAATAGTACGGCCCTCTACCACGGACTAGTCCAGCCTTCTGGGACCACTGACAATTTCACGTCATCAATCGACAAAACATATGACGTGTGCGCCAACGTTTTAATTTCAAACGGCCACTGACAACACGGACTAGTCCGGTTCATAACGGACTGTCTGGTTCACAACGGACTAATCCGAAGTAGGACAGAAAGGTTTTGTCCATCCCAAAATGGACTCAACTGGTAGGCCTGGACTAGTCCGACCACAGGGGGCGGACTAGTCTGGACCTCTAGGGTTTGCTCGATTTCTCTCACACTAAGTCTCAAACGGACTAGTCCGTACCACCACGAACAAGTCCAAACTTTTCCAGAGAGCTTTGGTCCATTGCAAAATGGACCAGTCCGGTCTTCAGGGACTTAGCTCCAACTCTACTAAGGGATGAACAGACTAGTCCGTACCCATGCGGACAAGTGCGATCTCCTCTAGAGACCTTTAGTCCGTCCCAAAGCGGACTACTCTGACTGGCCAGACTAGTTCGACCTTGAGGCCCGGACTAGTCCGACCTCCTATTGTATTTCCTCATTTTGGCTTCTCACTTAGGTTTTTCTCTCAACCACCACTTTGAGCCCTCTAGAATGATCTCAATGCACATGATACAACCACCCTCACACAAGATACGGCTCATCTAAGCTCAACACCATAGAAACCCTAATTTCTACTCTTGAGTCTTTGACGCTCATTTATCCTTTTCCTTTTTGAGGGATTTCTTCTCATTTCAACATCACACCTGTGCTTAAGATCAACTCAGCTCATTAGTCTCTTAATTATCGTCATCAATCATCCAAAACCCACGGGGATGCCTAGATGCACTTTCAGCCGCGTTGCTGCGGGAGCCGACTGGTCGTAGCGCCTTCCACAATGATGGTGGCGGCGGGGACGTTTCCCCTCCTGAAGATGAATCCTTCGGCTAGATCTGAGCGCGAGACGGTGACGCTTGAAGGGCGCGAGACAGCGGCGTTCCCAGGGCGCGCGACTGCGTTGCTCCAAGGGCGCGCGATGTCGGCGCTCCAAGGGCGCGTGAAGGCATCGCTCCGTGGGCACGCGACGGCGACACTCCAAGGGCGTGCGACGGCAGCACTGAGCGGACACACATGAATAGTGTGTTGCGGCTGCACGCGCGATGGCGATGATGGATGCGCTCGATGGTGGCCGGTCGAGGATGACGCCGACGGCCTGGCAAAGGCAACGCGTGACAGCGTTGCTTCAACGATGCGCAAGGTGCTGCTCGGTGGACACAACATCAAGCGACAGCGCCGCTCGTGCGGCGCGCGAGGTAGCGTGAAGTGGGCACGACGGCGGTGCTACGATCGGACGGCAACGAGGTGTGCAGTGACGTGGTGGACTGCTGACGGATTTGGCCAGTGTGTCGCCAGATCTGAGCTGGGCAGCAGCTGGAGAGGCACTGCCGATGAGCTCTCCCACCAACGACGATGGCTAAAGCTTGGTGGTGCAGACGGTGTGAGGGTTGTGCATATGGTGCAATGCAGTGCAGGCATTATCTCCTACATGGTGAGGCAAGGATGGCCTGAGCGTGGTGGCAGTGTCAGGCACAGGCGAGAAGTGTCGCGCTTGGCCGTGGGCGGTGAGGCCTGACTGCTGACGATGTTGATTGAGGACGTTGTTGCCTTGGTGTACTGGTGAACGTCATTAGTGGTGTCGACAAAGATTGTTGCAGCAGCGATGGTGGATCGCCTTGTTGATGATGGTTGTTACAACGGTGATGGTGGGTCGTTCGTCTCTTGAGTCTTTGACGGCAGTGACCTTCTCCCTCTCTAGACAGTCTACTGAAGCAGCGAAGGTTATGCCCGTAGGCGCCCGTGATAATAGATCTGAGCGGCATGGCCGGTGGTGCGCCTGCGATGGCAGACCTGGGTGGTAGGGCAAGTGGGGCGCCTGCGATGGCGAGTCTAAGCAGCAAGGCCAGTTGGGCGCCTACGACGACAGATTTGGGCAACGGGGCTCACAAGAGCCGACGTCTATGGAGAGTCTGGTTGCCTTGGGATGGCTGGAAGTCAATGTTCCAACCTTCGGAGCGCAGCGACGGCGAGCTGAGCGGAGTCCGATGACCCTGGAGTTTGTGCGACGAAGTTGGCCGTTTTTGGTGCGGCGTGGTCAGCGCGACATAACGGTGGCGTCGGTGGGTGCGGCGCAGTTGGCTGTTGGGAGGAAGACGGTGCGTCGCAAGATGGTGGCGGTGGCCTCTATGTAGAAGGCAGATGGATGCGGTGGGTGATGAGTACAGGCGAAAGCCTCGTCCAAAGGTGGTTGGACCGACAATAGCGACGTCCGGGGACGTCGTGATCTCCTTGGGGATGTTGTCATAGTTCTCGTCACCTTCTAGCTCCCTCTGGGTGAAAACCCAAGTCCACTGGACAAGCGACGACGGCATTATTATGTCGCGTTCCTCGTTAGAGGTGTCACTTTTGGAGGTCCATTTTATTCCATCTTAACCTGTTGATAGGATGACTAATCGCTTATAGTTAACTTCTCAACTGCTTGGATGGTGGCAGTGTTGTAGAGAAGGAGCGGATCTTCTTCTCTCTTGCCTCTTCCTCTTTGCAGTTTGTTTGCCATTGAGCAGCTGGAAAGTTCAACGATTGGTGGCTGGTCATCACGATATGGAGTTCAATACTATTTATCTAGTTTGTAGTGTACCTTCTTCTCAGTCTCTGAAGTTGATATGTGTTTGTTCATGCTTGTAATGGGTTGGATATGGGAGGCTGCCTATATCTGTGTTTGTGTTTTGTATTTATCTAATTTACTTCTTTAATGAAAATGCAGAGCACCTGCCATTTATCGTTAAAAATAGTAGAAGTGATTGATGATTTCACTAAAGAACAAGGTGTGAATGTCATCCCATTGCTGAAGGTAGCTGGTTTTAAAATGATCTTCCGTACGCTCACAGGCCCTGATGTGGTCAGAAGGATACCGAAGGAGGAGCTTTTTCGCTTCTCGCATAGGGTTCCTTCTCACCTGCTCACTGGGGAAGAAAGGAATAACGCTCCAAAAAAGGCCGCTATGAATTAGACCCTGCTGCAACCCCAGTTGACCTTCTTAAGGTTATTACAGATGTTAAGATGCTACACTGGGAATTTCTACATAGAACTCTAAACTTCTCAGGCCTTGAAACTTGGAAATGCTCCCTAGTCCCTAGCATGTTCTAATTCCCAGTCTGCACTTCACTGAACTTGACCGTTCAGCATCATTTGAGTCAATGGCCTTATTCTATCATCTAACTTCTTTGCTGATGAAGAGGATTTTCTTGCAAGGGCAAATGGATTATGTTGAAGACATTTGACTAAAATTACTTTAAGCATTTCTAACATTACAATTGTACTATTTTTACTTCATCGAAGAAAACATTATCTAGATGCCGCATCTTGTGATCAGGCCAGTTGTCAAATGATAGCAGGTCTCATGAGTTGCTAATAGGCGTCGCAAAGTGGCTCTTTAATGGTAATAATGTTAGTTCTCAAGGAGCTTTGGTTTGAGGCTGCTGCAAGACTTTCGTGTTGTACCCGCACTGTCCTTATTGACATTACTGTATTGTACATTTTTTAATTCATAGCATATTTCCTATAGATTGACGTATTCTGTGATTTTAATTTAACATTCAGAATATTACTGCTACCTTTGACCTTCGTATAAGTTTGACGTGCGAATGGAATTGTCAAAATGACACATATCTTCTCGGAGGTTAAACATACTCTCACCTTGCCGAGTTGTGCGTTGTCTGGGTTGCGCTGATGGTTTTGTTATGAGTGACAGTTTCAGGACCTGGGGGCGTAAATTATGACGGCATTTTCTTCACCTTTGCCATTAAATTGTACTCCCTCCGTCCTAAAATACTTATTTTTGTATAGTTTATTTTTGAACTACAAAATAACAAATTTTTTGAGATGGATGTGATAAAAATCAAGAGGGAGCCCAAAGATCAAATAGCCACTAAATCATCTCGAATTATATGGAGAAATCTGATTACAACATGAACACCAAGTGTTATCTCTCAAATAGCACAAGAACATCAATAATACATTCTCCTCCATATTTGTTGTTGCTTGACGATGCGGCCATCTAGCCAACAAGGCGAGGTCACAAGAAGAACGACGGCGAGAGGCGTTTCTCCTTGTTCTTCTCTTGGTATCTTGATCGGATTCTGAGTTGGTTAGAGTGTTCAAGTGTGTATGAGTGTATGCCTTCAAGCCTTCTTTGATCATACACTTGACCCTCTTCTTATAGTTGACCAAGAGACACAAGAGGGGGTCTCCCACCCTTAGGAATTATTGAGTCTCCCGATCAGAGACTCAAAATTCGGTGGGTTGTGTCCTTTCAATTAGAACACATGTCATTTTCGAGTTCAAACTGACAGTTACATAAAAATCGGACTAGTCCGTATAGGGTCCGGACTAGTCCAGTTACCCTTACTGGACAATATCGGACTAATCCGGTCTTAACCGGACTAGTCCGGTACTTCCAACATTCTCCCCCTTGAACTCGAATCTGAAACTTACTAACTTACTTAATACTAAACTTAGTGTCCAATTTATCATGCCTGACATATAGGGCACGACGCATCACAACAACCATTTACGTATTGTTGGACTCGAAGACCACAATACCTCTCACACTTGAAAATGAACCTTACTCTTACTTGGCCCCTAAATATCCAGTGATCATAGGCTCTCCCTTAAACTCATGCCGGTTATGTGTTCACTGAACACGCTGGGTGGAAGACCTTTTATTAGCGGATCCGCAAGCATACGCTTGGCACTTATATGCTCAAGACTTATGGTATGATCCTGGATTCGATCTTTCACAACATAAAACTTAATGTCGATGTGTTTGGCAGCACCACACGACTTATTGTTGTGAGAGTAAAATATTGCGGGCTCATTATCGCAGTATAACTTAAGTGGCTTTTCAATGCTGTCGACCACTCTAAGACCGGGTAAAAATTTCTTAAGCCAAACAGCCTGCCCGGTGGCCTCATAACATGCAACAAACTCGGCATGCATTGTGGACGATGCAGTGACGGTTTGTTTGGAGCTTTTCCACGAAATGGCTCCATTCGCGAGGGTGCATATATAACCTGACGTGGACTTCTTAGTATCCACACAACCCGCGAAATCTGAATCTGAATATCCCACTACTTCAAGTGGGTCTGGCTTACTATACGTTAACATGAGGCCTTTTGTGCCTTGCACATATCTTAATGCTTTCTTAACTGCCTTCCAGTGATCAATCCCTGGATTGGCCTGATATCTGCCAAGCATTCCGATCACATAAGCTAAGTCAGGGTGAGTACATACTTGAGCATACATAAGGCTTCCGACAGCAGAAGCATATGGAACCGACTTCATTTGATCGATCTCATATTGGTTCTTGAGACACTGAAAGTTCCCAAACTTATCGCCCTTGACAATCGGAGCAGGCGAAGGCTTACTCTTATGCATACTGTACTTCAGTACATTCTCTAAGTATGCCTTTTGTGATAAGCCTAATACCCCCTTATTTCTATCTCGGTGAATTTCTATGCCCAATACATAGGATGCTTCACCAAGATCTTTCATATCAAAATTACAGGACAAAAACTTCTTAGTTTCTGATAGTAGATTGACATCACTACTTGCAAGTAGTATATCATCTACGTAAAGCACGAGGAAATAAATTTCCCGCTCTTAAACTTAGCATAAATGCAATTGTCCTCCTCATTTTCTTTAAACCCAAACTTTCTTACTGTTTCATCAAACTTGAGATACCACTGCCTTGATGCTTGTTTAAGTCCATAAATGGACTTTCTTAAGTGGCATCCCATATGTTCCTCACTCTTAACAACAAAACCTTTCGGTTGTGTCATATAAACGTTCTCATATAGATCGCCATTGAGAAATGCCGTCTTTACATCCATCTGATGTAATTCTAAATTATAATGTGCAACTAATGCCATAATGATTCTGAACGAATCCTTACTTGAGACAGGTGAAAATTTCTCATTATAATCAATCCCTTCTCTTTGAGTGAAGCCTTTTGCAACAAGTCTGGCCTTAATCTTATCAATATTCCCTTTGGAGTCACGTTTAATGTTGTAGACCCATTTACATCGTACTGTTTTGGCTCCATTAGGAATCTCAACTAAATACCAGACTTTGTTTGTTTCCATAGACCTCAATTCATCCTCCATGGCTTTACGCCATTCAGATGATTGAGGACTTCTCATAGCTTCTTCAAATGTGGTGGGATCACCCTCCATTTGAATTGCCTCACTCAAATAGATCTCATAATCGTCTGGAATGGCCGATTTTCTTTCTCGTTGAGATCTTCTTAATTGCACATTATCCTCATTTTGAGGCTGTTGTTGCTCTTCATTATTAGTGACAACGGGCTGAAAATGCTCAACCTCTCTTAATAATTTCGTTGTCAATGGAGAACTAACAATAGGTGTTGAATCATTACCAATAGGCACTGATGATTCAACAGCAGTAGGTAATGAGAAATATGGTTCTTGAATCATAGGAGTGGGTACATAAACCCGCTTCTCTTCAAGGTTAATTTCTCCTCTTACCGTACTCCCCCTGATCATGTCATCCTCTAAAAAGACGGCATGCCTTGTTTCTACAAACTTAGTATATCGTTCTGGACAATAGAAACGATATCCCTTACTCTTTTCCGCATAGCCAATAAAATGGCAACTTACTGTCTTAGAATCCAACTTACCAATGTTTGGGTTAAACAATTTTGCCTCAGCGGGACAGTCCCATATATGCATATAACTTAATGAGGGCTTATGTCCTGTCCACAACTCATACGGTGTTTTGAGCACTGACTTAGTAGGAACCCGATTTAGCACATGAATGGCAGTTTTTAATGCCTCCATCCATAAGCTAACTGGCAAATCTGATTGACTTAACATGGATCTAACTATATCCATTAGCGTACGATTGCGCCGTTCCGCTACTCCATTTTGTTGAGGCTCGCCCGAGGTGGAATAATGGGCGACTATGCCATTTTCCTGTAGGAACCGAGCAAACGGTCCAAGAACTTGGCCATACGGGGTATGACGACCGTAGCACTCACCACCACAATCGGATCTTACCACTTTAATCTTAATATTGTGTTGATTTTCAACTTCAGCCTTAAATATCTTAAATTTATCAAATGCTTCAGAGTATTCTTTAATTGGATAAATATAGCCATAGCGAGAATAGTCATCCGTGAAGGTTATGAATGAATCAAAACCATCAACATATACTTCGGGAAAAGCACCACAAATGTCTGTATGGATTAATTCCAAAATTCTTGCACTGCATATGGCAGCTTTCTTAATTTTCTTAACAAACTTTCCCTTAATGCAGTCTATGCATTCTTCCGAATCCAAAAAATCCAAATGGAGAAGAATCGATTGTGAAATCAATTGTTCAATCCCCCCCTCGAAATATGGCCCAAGCAACAATGCCATAATTTCGAAGATATTTCGGAATCGATTCTCTTACGCTTACCCTGATGTGAGGAAAACTGATTGTCGCTTACAACATTAATACCATCATGCATAGATAATAAGTATAGCATGCCTTGTCCTATGGCAACACCAACCATCTTATTATCATACTTAATTACACATCTGTCTTTGCCAAACTGGCAAACATAACCATCATCATCTAAGCATGACACTGAGATGAGATTTCTACTTAAAGAGGGTACATATAATACATCCTGAAGTGTAAGTACAAATCCATTTCTTAATACTAATGGATAATCTCCAATGGTTTTCACTTCAGCTTCATGGCCATTAGCAATTTTAATGGCCCTTTCCCCTCTTTCTAGGGTCCTCCTCATATTTAACCCCTGCAACGAATTGCAAACGTGCACAGTGGCACCTGAGTCAATCCACCAAGAAGATGGTGTATAATCTAAAAGCAGGGATTCATCAACAAAGGTCACAAAATCATTACCATTTTTGCAACACCATTTAAGGAAGCCAATGCAATCCTTCTGATGGTGACCTTTGTCTAAATAAAAGCGGCACTGATCTTTATCCACTTTCACATCCTTGTTGTAAGGATGGCTTTGTGGAAACTTACCCTTATCTTTATCATGGTGAGAAGAACCATGATACTTAAAAGATTTCTTTGAAGAATAACTCTTCTTAGCCTTACCTTTTCCCTTCACGTAATTGATTGCATCATAACCGTGAAGGGACTTAATCCTCTCTTCCTTCTGAACACACATAGCCATGAGTTTTTCTATGTTCCATAGTTCAGGTTGAGAGTTGTAGTTGATGACAAATGTCTCAAATTCCTTAGGAAGTGAGGCAATGATGAGATGCACAATGAACTCATCTTTAATCCCCAAATCCATAGGCTTAAGCTTTGCAGCCATATTTGTCATCCTTAAGACGTGGTCACGCACACCACCTCCATGATACTTTTCAGTAACAAGCCTCTTGATAAGAGTGCTTGCAGTGGCCTTAGAAGAACCAGTAAATTGATTATCTATCCTTTGGAGGTATTCAACAGCAGTTTCACATTCAGGGATTGCTCCCCAAATGGCCTCAGTGATAGTGCCCTTAATAACCATCAAACATTTCCTGTTTGATTTCTTCCACTTATAACAATCAATGTCATAAGCCAATAACTCAGTAGTATATTCCTTTATCTTCACGGCAAAGGCTTCCTGAGTTTCATCATCATTTCTTACTGGTTCAACCGGTGCAACCGGATATGGAGTAGTGAGAGCCAAGTCTATCTCTGAGACTGCTAAAGCAATCTCCAACTTCTCTCGCCATCTCCCACAATTGCTTCCATTGAGTGGATCAATAGAAGCGATGAAACTCAGTGCTGAATTCGCATTGGAGGAACCTTCATAATCAAAAACCAAAATCAAGAAGAATGCATAGATGTTAACCACAAAAAAGATGATAAGTTTTATCTTTCACTTTGGTTACTCGACCAAAACTCAACATTTGAGAATAACTGAAAATCAACATAGTAATTTATCTTTCGCTTTGGTTACTCGACCAAATTACTATGTTCTTACAAAAGAATGTCATTAATGCCTTTCGCTTTGGTTACTCAGCCAATAATGACATTAAAACTGAACATTGAAGAACAACTGAAATACATCGTAATTTATCTTTCGCTTTGGTTACTCGACCAAATTACTATGTACTTAGAAAGGAAAATGTCATTAATGCCTTTCGCTTTGGTTACTCGGCCAATAATGACATTAATATAACTTAAAATCATGATAATTCTATTTTTCACTTTGATTACTCAATAAAATTTCATGCAACTTAAATTGACATAGCAATTTATCTTTCACTTTGGTTACTCGATCAAATTGCTATGACAATAAACTTAATTCACAGCTGAAGCTTATTAAATAAGCAAACTTAATTGTATAGCACGGACTAGTCCGCACATGGCTGGACTAGTCCGAACTCTTACAGTATGGTTTTCGGACTAGTCCGGTCCATACGCCGGACAAGTCCGGTCCCATCAAAAACATTTGATCCGTTCTTTATTGAACTTTTCGAGTTTGATCCGTACTATTCCGGACTAGTACGACCAACCCCGGAAAAGTTTCATATAAAAACCCGGAAAATGTCGAAATACCCAAAAGGGAATCTTAATCTTACCATCTTATCAAATCAACTTAATTTTCACAATGGATTTCAATCCAAAGTGCTTAATTGGTTTCCAATCAGATGAACGCGTCAAAACGCCCTGATCCAAAAACCTAACCACTTTACTGTGGCACACCGGACTAGTCCGGCCCTTAGACCGGACAAGTCCGGACCTTCAAAACTTTCAGCGAAAAACTTCAATCAAAACCCGATTCGAAATGATTAGTGGTCTAAAAGGCTCTGATACCATTGATAGAAATCAAGAGGGATCCCAAAGATCAAATAGCCACTAAATCATCTCGAATTACATGGAGAAATCTGATTACAACATGAACACCAAGTGCTATCTTTCAAATAGCACAAGAATATCAATAATACCTTCTCCTCCATCTTTGTTGTTGCTTGACGATGCGGCCATCTAGCCAACAAGGCGAGGCCATGTCATGCTCGGTCATCGTAAAGATGAACATACGCTAATCACATGTACGCCAGGATGAGTTGAATCGTACATGCGTTGACGAAAGTGAAATACCATTACATAGCCATGTTCGAATACATAAATAGTCTTACAATACGACCCGAAGGTCTACAAATACACCACAACCTATTTACAACATCTAAACAATTCACAAATATTTAACTACAGCGGAAGGCTAGATAGATAAGAATGGCTCCATCTCCACAGGCAGTCACGCGAAGGATCGCCAGCCTAGCCCAAGTCTTCCGGGTTGACGATGAAATCTTCTGTGCCGCTTCTTCTTCATATTCTAATGGAAAAGTAAACGCTTGAGTACATAGAGTACTCATCAAGTGTGGGAAGAGAATGATATGATTGGATAAAGCAAGGGAAGGCCAATTATGGCTTAAGCACTATGCTTAGAACCTAACTTTAGCTTCTAATTATTAATAACATAATTCAAGAAGTAATACAACACATAATTAAAGATGATGAGTGTAACTTAAATCATAATTAACCACCATTTCCCAACCATAAGCTAATTATGAACTGGCCCCAAGCCGCTCTTGTCCGTGAGCACGGCTGTCATGACAGTTTTACCAAATCTCTGCAGAGAGTGTACCCTTTCCCGACAAGCAGTGATTTCATCCACTATTGCCAGGTGGACTAAGTGAACCTCCCTGAATGCTCGTGGTAGCTAACCACATTACACACTTCCTTTGGTGTGAGGCCAGGAGATCACAACATGGTCTTTACAAAGGTACTCCCGACTAGTGCTAGCCCTCTAAGGTTTCCACCACTAAGGATTCCCGGAGTAACCCTCTGCCTCAGAGCCCCCTCTTGAGCCTTGCGGTTTCCAAAGCAGTACCCCTGCATCATTCCCCGCACCATCCAACTACTAGCATATCATCGGGAGAAACCTAATTAATTGACCAAGCTGCCCCATATCAGTCTCGTGGTGGTACTATAGAGCTTAGTGGCTTCCTCCATAAACTGGTCCTTAGAATCCGGTGGTACCAAACCCAATCCCGGGTCTCGTGCAAACTGCACCATACCAATTCTATCCAACCACCAGATTCCTATCCACTACTATTGTGTATCCACCACAATTAAAGTAATCAAATAGTTTAACATGTCACAATTATATGAAAACCCAATCCCAATGTCTAAGCATGGCTAAGCATAATTAATTACCTATCTACTTCCCAACCCACATCAGGTGACAGGGAATTATATGGAACAAGGCATGAAACATGAAATAGGACATCAATTTAATTAGCATGCATCTAACTAAAATCCTAAAATTGGTACAAGATGGTCAAGAGCACTTGCCTTCTTTGAAGACTTGGTTGTTGGTTAAGTCTGGGTCTTGGAGATTGAAGTTGGGGTCGTAGTACGACTCTAAATATATTGCCCAAGCATGGCAAAGAGAAATAAAGGCTAAAATAAGTAAAGAGCACACAACACATGGCATCAAACATACACATAGGCATAAAACTCTATACTAATGCGTCCCTACGAGGTATTTATTATTTTACATAGCCAAAATATGCATTTTATATTTTTATTACATTTTTAGGATATATTTATGGCCTAAAATCATTTTTATTGTATTTTCTATGGTCAAAATGTATTTTAAACATTTTTAATAAATTTTCCAGGGTCAAAATATATTTTATTTGAACTCTACAAACTAATTACAGCATAAAAACATTTTATACAAATTTTCCTACTATTTTTATATCTATTTACCATTTTTATCTAATTTCTACACATCAAATACTCCTAAAAAACGATATTAAGCAATTAAATAAAAGTCCAGGGGCTAGTTAATAAGTTTCCTACACTGTACAGGGGTTAAATCCATAATTCTATAAATTTCCAGGGGTTAGATTGACTAATTTACTGATTAAATACAATTCCAGCGAGTCAGGGGCTAGATTGTAAATTCTGGGGGCTAGATCTGAATTCCAGCAAAGGTCAGGGGGTAGCTGGTGAATTTCCAGGGGCTATGGTGTAAAAGCGGAGGCGGGAAAAGCCAATTCAACGTGGGCCGTCGATTTTGAAATGGACGCACTGGATTTAAAATAACCGAAACGTTACGGCCTTCTAATCTTGGCCGTTCGGTTTAAACCGAAGGCCGGGATGCGGCCACGTCGCCTCTGGCGACATCGGCGGCGCACGGCGCGGCGGCGGCCGAGTCCTGCGGCGGCGAGCTCGCCGGAGTAGGCCAAATCGGCGAAAACGCCACTAATTCTAAGCGTACTTCACACTAAACGAAAGAAGAGAGGATTGGGAGCGTACCTAGGGGGGTCGCGAGGTCCAAAATTGGCCGGAGAGTAGTCGGCGACGAGTGGTGGCGACAGTTGGTGTCGGACTCGTCGACTCCGGCGAAACCTCGGCGATCTCTCTGCACAACCTTGTCCGGCGGGCTCCTGATGACACGGTGAAGAGGTTAGAGGAGGAGGGAGCGAGAATTAGGTACTGGATCGACGGGAACGCATGCGACGCACCAAGAGCGACGGTTGGCTAGGGTTTGGCGCGGAGGAGAGGAAAGAGAGGGGAAGAGGGGGATTTATGGAGTGGAAAGCGGCGGCGGTTGCTGGCGCGCGCGAAGGGGGTTTCCCCGGGGTGGATCAGCGTGGGGTGAGGCGGTTGGAGGGGAGGGGTACGCGGCGTGGGCGCGGCGCGGGAAAAGGGAGGCGGCAGTTGCTCCCTGGGAGGGATGACAGGCGGGCCCCGCCTGGCAGAGAGAGGGAGAGAGGGAGAGGCTGGCTGGGCCGCGGGTGAGGGGAGGGAGAATTGGGCCAGGGGTGGGATTTGGCCCAACAGGGGGTTTCTTTTGTTTTTCTTTTTCTTTTTCATTTCCTTTCTTTTGATTTGAATTCAAATTCAAATTTCAACGAATTCTACTCGTTTGAACTTCAAAAATTCACAAAAAATGCAACACACAAATGCACTATAGTTTGATCAAATTTTGTTACATGAAATATAGGTGTTACAACTCTACCCCCCTTAAAAGGAATCTCGCCCTCGAGATTCGGACGTCCTAAGAGAATAGATGAGGGAAATCCGCTTTGAGATCTTCTTCTCTTTCCCATGTTGCTTCTACCTCTGAGTGATGTTTCCATTGCACCTTACACATGCGAATGACTTTGTTTCTGGTAACCTTTTCTAATGTCTCAAGTATCTTGATAGGTTGTTCCACATAAGACAAATCTTCTTGTACATCGACTGCTTCCATAGGCAATTGTTCCTCAGGCACTCTCAAACACTTCTTAAGTTGTGAAACATGAAATACGTTATGAACATCTGACAAGTGCGGTGGAAGCTCAAGCTGATAAGCCACTTCACCTCGTCGTTCGAGTATCTTGAACGGGCCAATGTAGCGGGGTGACAACTTGCCTCTTACTTTAAATCTTCTTAACCCTCTCATAGGTGACACCTTCAAGTACACATAATCACCGATCTCAAAGGTTAGATCACGTCTTCGAGTATCCGCATAACTCTTCTGTCTTGTTTGGGCTGCCTTTAGGTTCTTCCGAATTTCTTGCACTTGTCTTTCAGCCTCTTTCAATACATCAGGACCAAAGACTTGGCTTTCCCCAGTTTGATTCCAAAACAACGGTGTCCTGCATTTCTGTCCATACAATGCTTCAAAAGGAGACATCTTCAAACTGGCTTAATAACTATTGTTGTAAGAGAATTCGGCATATGGCAGATTCTTATCCCAACTTTGGCTATTCTTTAGAGCACACGCTCTTAACATGTCTTCTAATATCTGGTTGGTGCGTTCTGTCTGACCGTCAGTCTGAGGATGATACACTGAACTAAAATTTAGACGGGTATCCATTGATTCATACAACTTCTGCCAGAATCTTGAGGTGAATTGAGTGCCTCTGTCTGAGATGATCTTCTTAGGAACTCCATGTAAACATACAATCCTGGAGATATACATTTCCGCCAACTTGGGACCATTGTAGGTTTCTTTCACAGGAATAAAGTGAGCAACTTTAGTCAAACAATCCACTATAACCCATATAGAATCATATCCAGATTGTGTCCTTGGTAGTCCCACAATGAAATCCATGCTGATTTCTTCCCATTTCCATTCTGGCACTTTGATTGGTTGCAACAACCCTTCTGGTCTTTGGTGTTCTGCCTTAATCAATTGACATGTATCACATATGGCCACATATTTCGCTACATCCCGTTTCATTCCATGCCACCAATATCGATCTTTAAGGTCTTGATACATCTTTGTGCTTCCGGGATGAATGGAGTATGATGAGTTATGAGCTTCCCTTAGTATCAACTCTCTAATCTCCTTGATATCTGGAACACAAATCCTCCTTCCAAGCCATAGGGTTCCTTGCTCATCCTCCCTAAAGTTAGGAGCTTTTCCCTTCTTCATTAATTGCTTGATCTCCTTGATCTTCTCATCATTCTTTTGTCCTTCTCGTATATCACGTTCAAGGGTTGAGTCTACTTCCATAGCAACTGCTTCAGCACTAGATACTAGGCATAAGTTTAACCTTGCAAACTCTTCACATAACTGGGGTTGAAGAGCTTGTACTGACAAGTTATTACATTGTCCCTTCCTGCTTAGAGCATCAGCGACCACATTAGCCTTTCCTGGATGGTAGTTGATTCCCACATCAAAGTCATTTATTAACTCCAACCAACGATGTTGTCTGAGATTAAGATCTGGTTGTGTGAATATGTACTTCAAGCTCTTGTGATCCGTGTATATCTCGGTTCTTTTTCCCATCAAATAATGTCTCCATATCTTCAATGCATGGACAACAGCTGCCAATTCTAAATCATGTGTTGGATAATTCCTCTCATGTTTCTGAAGCTGTCTTGAAGCATAGGCTACAACATGTCCTCCTTGCATTAAAACACATCCTAAACCATGACCAGATGCATCACAATAAACTACAAACTCCTTCTACATATCAGGCATCACCAATACCGATGCACTGGTTAACCTCTTCTTCAACTCGGCAAAGCTCACTTCACATTCGGGGGTCCACATGAAAGCAACTCCTTTCTCAAGCAACTTGGTTAGTGGTCTAGAGATCTTTGAAAATCCCTCGATGAATCGACGGTAATAACCAGCCATGCCCAAGAATCTCCATATATCATGTACACTCTCAGGTGTTTCCCATTTAAGGACATCGGCCACTTTGCCTGGATCCACCGCTATACCTCCTTCAGATATGACATGACCCAAAAATGATAATTCCTTTAGCCAAAACTCACACTTACTAAGTTTGGCATATAATTGGTGTTGGCGAAGCTTCTGTAGAGCCATCCTGATGTGCTCCTCATGCTCTTCTTCAGTCTTGGAGTAGATAAGTATGTCGTCGATGAACACCACTACAAACTTGTCCAAGTACTCCATGAATACCTTGTTCATTAGATACATAAAATATGTTGAAGCATTGGTCAATCCAAATGACATAACTGTATACTCATATAGTCCATATCGAGAGACAAATGCAGTCTTGGGAATATCTGAGGGTCTAATCTTCAGTTGGTGATATCCCGAGCGAAGATCAATCTTAGAGAACACACATGCTCCTCTCAACTGATCAAATAAATCTTCAATTCTTGGCAGTGGGTACTTATTCTTGATTGTTACTGCATTTAAGGCACGGTAATCAACACACGACCTTTGAGTACCATCCTTCTTGGGTACAAATATGACTGGTGCTCCCCAAGGCGATGAGCTAGGACGAATATATCCTTTCCCCAGTAACTCCTCAATATGATCCTTTAGTTCAGCTAGTTGTTTAGCATCCATTCTATACGGCCTCTTATATATTGGGGTCGTTCCAGGTACTAATTCAATGACAAACTCAATCTCTCGATCAGGAGGCATACCTAGTAAGTCATCTGGGAATACATCCGGAAACTCACTCACAACCCTGATGCCTTCTGTACTCTCAAGATGGTTGAGTTGTACAACTGCCTCTTGTGTCTGATCTGGCTTGAACTCCACTGTAGTGCCATCTGGGTGTGTTAAGCAAACTGTCCTAGTTGCACAATGAGTTACTCCTTGATTCTTTGTTAGCCAGTCCATTCCCAGAACGATGTCTAATCCTTGTGAGTCCAACACTATTGGGTTGGCCCAAAAGACTACCCCCTTATGTTTATACTCACTTTACGGCATAGATGCCTTGCCACTATCTCTCCTCCAGGAGAGTTTATCAACAATGGCCGATTCAAGAATGCAACTACCATGTCATGCTTCTTTATGAAATCTTTGGATATAAATGAATGTGTAGCACCCGAAACAAACAATATTGTGGCAGGGTGGGAATTTGCAGAAAACGTACCGATCACCACATCAGGTGCTACTTGTGCTTGCTCCAAAGTTACATGATCGACACGTCTAGGTGGGTTGTGTTGCTTCTTTGGACAACTGTTGGAGTAGTGTCCCCATTCTCCACACTTGTAGCATTGAACTCCTACAGCATTGTTCTGGCCCTTGTTACCTCCTGATTGATTTCTTGGGGGTTGACCGTATGGACGGTTAGCTGGAGCTGAAGGGCGAGGGGGTTGCATCTGCTGGCGAGGGGGTTGCATTGGCTGGCGTGGAGGCTGTTGTTGCTGGCGCATTTGCTGATTGTAGGGGGTGGGTGGCCTGTAGTTGGACTTTGGAAATCTCTATCCCGAGTAGTTCATAGGACGAGTCATCTGGTTTGCAGGCTGAGGGTTGAGACGAGGGCGCACATGGCTACTAGAGGCATGGCTCAGAGCCAACTTCCTCTTCCTTTCATCATCATCCAGTTCCTTCTTAGTCCTCTCCACCTCAAAAGCTTTGTCAACCAACTTCTGAAAGTCACTGTAGTCGCTGGAAGACATGGCAAACTTCAACTCCTTGTACAGTCCATTCTTTAAACGGAATTGTTTCTTGGAGTCAGTATCCACATCGGTTGGGGCATAGCGGGACAATTGGGTGAATGCATTCAAATAGGCTCTCACAGTCATACGACCCTGTTTTAGCATAAGGAACTCCTCACGTCTTGCTTGTATTTCTCCCTCAGGCACAAAGTGATTGCGGAAATTTGTCCTGAATTCTTCCCAAGTAATGTTCTCCGGATCCTGGTGGGCTTCAGTGAAGGCGGTCCACCAGTCAATTGTCGGTCCTTGGAGTTGATGGGAGGCTAATAGTACCTTCTCTCTTCCTTCACAGTGTATGAGCCTCAACTTGCTTTCAACTGTTCGAAGCCAATCATCGGCATCCATTGGTTCAGTGACTGTGGCAAAGGTGGGTGGATGAGTGTTAAGGAAGTCCCTTAGAAAGGATCTGGGTGGAAAAGGTGGTGGTGGCGGAAGGTTGTAATGTGGTGGTGGTGGGGGTGGGGCTTGCTGCAGGTTGGTGACAATCTGGGTGAGGTTGTTGAGCAGTTGGGTTTGAATGGCCATCATCTGCTGCATTTGCTACGCTGCTGGGGCTCCTCGAGCACCCCTACCATTCCATCCTGGCACACCTCCAAGTCCTTCCTCTTGGGGCACAGCACCCCTTCCACGACCTCTACCTCTACCTCTTCCAGCCATCTGTATAGGGAATAATTTAAATTTTAGGACAATAGATAAGATATAGAAGGGTACGCTATGGCAAACGGTCCCAACTACATGCATCAAGGGAAACATATATATAAAGCAAGCAAATTCATTAACCAACTAGTGCGGATGTGGACAAGATGCTAATGCATTCCACAACTCGCACGACACACTAACAAGCCTATATACAAATGACGTGGATGTGGACAGGATGCCGAAGCATTCCACAACTCACGTCGCGCACACACACACACAACATAAAGAAAACTAATACAATACCATAGATAATACAACTCAAGACTAGAGAGGGCGCAGCTACACGCTCCTACATACTAAAGATATGTGTCTTGAGTCGTCCAACAGAGTAACAAGTCTACCCCTACTCGTCGGAGTCCTCCTCGGTCTCCTCCTCGGGATCCTGCTCCTCGGTGTCCTCCCCCGATCTCATGGGTGAGTTCTCACGACGATCCGGAGAGTTCGGGTCCCATGGCTCAACGTTTGAAGCATACAGAGGAGAGTTCGGATCAGCTGCAGTGATCCTCGCGTAGCGTCGTCGAAGTCGCTTGTAGCAGTCAACAAGGTCCCTGTTGTCCTGAAGCTCCTGCTGACAACGCAGGAGTCGTGAAGACAACTCCACAACATCGTCCACAAGCCTCTCGCACTGAGCGTGGTGCAGAGGCCCCTCGACGTCACGTCCAGTGAAGTCGGCTGCGCCACTAGGGCGCTGAGGGGTGAAGGCGTGCTCCGTGCACCCGAGGCGAAACCTGTGGGCGTGACTCCAGTAGGTAGTCGCCTCCCATGTAGCATCCTCCTCAGCCACACGCTGGGAGCTCCTCCAAGCCGGAGAGAAGTGTGAGTGCAGCAGCTCCGAGTCATAGTAGACGGACAACTGGGAAAACCACTCCATTCTACTAGGAGAGGGTATAGAGACCCTGGTGATGTGGTAGACGAAGCGGACATGGTACTCACGGTACCCCACTGCCCGAAGAAGAGAGCGAAGACGGGCACGCATCCTCAGAACAACACGTCCAAAAGAGATCAGCACGGTCTCCCTCCTGGGTGTGTGAGGTGTGGAGCGGCTGGCTAGGGCGTGGTGAGGAACACGACCCCCAGTCGACTTACGCGCCGTCTGCTTGGTGCGCGCCATCTACAAACATTTGAAAAGAAGAGAGTAAGATCAATAATCAATAAATTAAGTTAGAATTAAAACAATAAGCACAACAAGATAAGAAGCACAAGGGTTGAGAGGGAAACACAAAGTTTTGGAAATACTATTTTATAAGAAAATAGTATAGTCCTTATTTTCGACCATTTCTAACTAGGCTTGCGTCCTACGAGCAACACGGCTCTGATACCACTTTGTCATGCCCGGTCATCGTAAAGATGAACAGACACTAATCACATGTACACCAGGATCAGTTGAATCGTACATGCGTTGACGAAAGTGAAATACCATTACATAGCCATGTTCAAATACATAAATAGTCTTAAAATACGACCCGAAGGTCTACAAATACACCACTACCTATTTACAACATCTAAACAGTTCACAAATATTTAACTACAGCGGAAGGCTAGATAGATAAGAATGGCTCCATCTCCACAGGCAGACGCGCGAAGGATCGCCAGTCTAGCCCAAGTCTTCCGGGTTGACGATGAAGTCTTCCGGTGCCGCTTCTTCTTCATATTCTAATGGAAAACTAAACGCTTGAGTACATAGAGTACTCAACAAGTGTGGGAAGAGAATGACATGATTGGCTAAAGCAAGGGAAGGCCAATTATGTCTTAAGCACTATGCTTAGGACCTAACCTTAGCTTCCAATTATTAATAACATAATTCAAGAAGTAATACAACACATAATTAAAGATGATGAGTGTAACTTAAATCATAAGTAACCACCATTTCCCAACCATAAGCTAATTATGAACTGGCCCCAAGCCGCTCTTGTCCGTGAGCACAGCTGTCATGACAGTTTTACCAAATCTCTGTAGAGAGTGTACCCTTTCCCCACAAGCAGTGATTTCATCCCCTGTTGCCATGTGGACTAAGTGAACCTCCCTGAATGCCCGTGGTAGCTAACCACATTACACACTTCCTTTGGTGTGAGGCCAGGAGATCACAACATGGTCTTTATAAAGGTACTCCTGACTAGTGCTAGCCCTCTAAGGTTTCCACCACTGAGGAACCCTCCGCCTCAGAGCCCCCTCTTGAGCCTTGCGGTTCCCAGAGCAGTACCCCTGCATCATTCCCCGCACCATCCAACTACTAGCATATCATCGGGAGAAACCTAATTAATTGACCAAGCTGCCCCATCTCAGTCTCGTGGTGGTACTATAGAGCTTAGTGGCTTCCTCCATAAACCGGTCCTTAGAATCCAGTGGTACCAAACCCAATCCTGGGTCTCGTGCAAACTGCACCATACCAATTCTATCCAACCACCAGATTCCTATCCACTACTATTGTGTATCCACCACAATTAAAGTAATCAAATAGTTTAACATATCACAATTATATCAAAACCCATTCCCAATGTCTAAGCATGGCTAAGCATAATTAATTACCTATCTACTTCCCAACCCACATCAGGTGACAATGAATTATATGGAACAAGGCATGAAACATGAAATAGGACATCAATTTAATTAGCATGCATCTAACCAAAATCCTAAAATTGGTACAAGATGGTCAAGGGCACTTGCCTTCTTCGAAGACTTGGTTGTTGGTGAAGTCTTGGTCTTGGAGATTGAAGTTGGGGTCGTAGTACGACCCTAAATATATTGCCCAAGCATGGCAAAGAGAAATAAAGGCTAAAATAAGTAAAGAGCACACAACACATGGTATCAAACATACACGTAGGCATAAAACTCTATACTAATGCGTCCCTATGGGGTATTTATTATTTTACATAGCCAAAATATGCATTTTATATTTTTATTACATTTTTAGGATTTATGGCCTAAAATCATTTTTATTGTATTTTCTATGGTCAAAATGTATTTTAAACATTTTTAATAAATTTTACAGGGTCAAAATATATTTTATTTGAACTCTACAAACTAATTATAGCATAAAAACATTTTATACAAATTTTCCTACTGTTTTTATATTTATTTACCATTTTTATCTAATTTCTACACATCAAATACTCCTAAAAAACAATATTCAGCAATTAAATAAAAGTACAGGGGCTAGTTAATAAGTTTCCTACACTCTACAGGGGTTAAATCCATAATTCTATAAATTTCCAGGGGTTAGATTGACTAATTTACTAATTAAATACATTTCCAGGGGTTAGATTGACTAATTTACGGATTAAATACAATTCTAGCTAGTCCAGGGGCTAGATTGTAAATTCTGGGGGCTAGATCTCAATTCCAGCAAAGGTCAGGGGGTAGATGGTGAATTTCCAGGGGCTACGGTGTAAATGCAGAGGCGGGAAAAGCCAATTCAACGTGGGTCGTCGATTTTGAAATGGACGCACTGGATTTAAAATAACCGAAACGTTACAACCTTCTAATCTTGGCCATTCAGTTTAAACCGAAGGCCGGGATGCGGCCACGTCGCCTCTGGCGACACCGACGGCGCATGGCGCGGCGGCGGTCGAGTCCTGCGGCTGCGAGCTCGCCGGAGTAGGCCAAATCAGCGAAAACTCCACTAATTCTAAGCGTACTTCACACTAAACGAAAGAAGAGAGGATGGAGAGCATACCTAGGGGGGTCGCGAGGTCCGAAATTGGCCGGAGAGTAGTCGGCGACGAGAGGTGGAGGCGGTTGGCGTCGGCACTCGTCGACTCCGGCGAAACCTCGGCGATCTCTCTGCGCAACCTTGTCCGGCGGGCTCCTGACGACACGGCGAAGAGGTTAGAGGAGGAGGGAGCGAGAATTAGGTACTGGATCGATGGGAACGCGTGCGACGCACCAAGAGCGACGGTTGGCTAGGGTTTGGCGTGGAGGAGAGGAAAGAGAGTGGAAGAGGGGGATTTTATGGAGGGGAAAGCGACGGCGGTTGCTGGCACGCGCGAAGGGGGTTTCCCCGGGGTGGATCAGCGTGGGGTGAGGCGGTTGGAGGGGAGGGGTACGCGGCGTCGGCGCGGCGCGGGAAAAGGGAGGCGGCAGTTGCTCCCTGGGAGGGATGACAGGCGGGCCCTGCCTGGCAGAGAGAGGGAGAGGCTGGCTGGGCCGCAGGTGAGGGGAGGGAGAATTTGGCCAAGGGTGGGATATGGCCCAACAGGGGGTTTCTTTTGTTTTTCTTTTTCTTTTTCATTTCCTTTCTTTTGATTTGAATTCAAATTCAAATTTCAACGAATTCTACTCGTCTGAACTTCAAAAATTCACACAAAAATGCAACACACAAATGCACTATATTTTGATTAAATTTTGTTACATGAAATATAGGTGTTACAGGCCACAAGAAGAACGACGGCGAGAAGCGTTTCCCCTTGTTCTTCTCTTGGTATCTTGATCGGATTCTGAGTGGGTTAGAGTGTTCAAGTGTGTATGAGTGTATGCCTTCAAGCCTTCTTTGATCATACACTTGACCCTCTTCTTATAGTTGACTAAGAGACACAAGAGAGGGTCTCCCACCCTTAGGAATTATTGAGTCTCCCGATCAGAGACTCAAAATTCGGTGGGTTGTGTCCTTTCAATTAGAACACATGTCATTTTTGAGTTCAAACTCACAGTTACAGAAAAATCGGACTGGTCCGTATAGGGTCCGGACTAGTCCAGTTACCCTTACTGGACAATATCGGACTAGTCCAGTTCTAACATGATGTAAGTAAACATTACACATTTTGATGTGCCAATTGTTGTTATTACTGCTGTTTAGCGTTCTATTATCTGCTTCTAGAGTTCTAGTGGCTACTATACTACGCCCAGGTCTAACGTTTGTCCTCGTCTGCGTTATCGAGCACCAACATTTCTAAGTCGGATCAACAAAAGCTACTCACCGACCTCCCTCCTTGTCTCTGCAACGAAACGTCCTGATCTCTCCAGTCCTAGTTCTGAGTCGCAACGATCCCAACCAGGTGCTCGAATTTCTCGACGACAGGATAACGCAGATTGAAATTTTGGATTGCACCGAAGAATGAGAACTTTGATTTCTCTCCGGTAAGCAGCTGCTGAAGCACGTCGGTTCCAGCTTCGGTACATGAGTTTTCTGAATCGGGATTGCAAGATCGGCAGGCGTGCGGTTATAGTACATGCCTGATTAGACGGGATGATGCCTGATGCGCCAACGGGCCAATGGTTACTCTGCATTTTCTATGCAGAAAACTGTTTCAGCAGTGTCGTCAACGGTGCAAGCAACTCATCTTCCATTGGAACCAGAGTGGCAGTTCTGGGATAAATTGAGTCCAATATCCCAAGCACACGCATTAGACTATCCGCACTCGCATACTCTAAAAACTTCCTCTAAAGCGTGGGTCCCACAATTTTCTAGCAACTTCTTCTAAAACTTCGAGCATCCTCTAAATTTACAGCACGATGAGCTGCACTCATGTTCCTCTACAACATCCTCTATATGATCAATCTACTTATATTTGAATCACCATATTATTTGGATTACACATTTTAAAGTAATTTAGAATAGATCAAAATATAAACCATTACTGGAAATTCAAAAAACTCTCAATTTGAAAATATTGAAAATATTTAAAATAATACATCAAAGTACTGCAAATACTCTCAGTACAAAAAATTAACATATACTTTACAACATACTACAACTCATATGCATATATAACAAACTACAGAAATCTTTAAATAATGGTAATGATAACATGAAGCGAAGTAGAACAATTACAATAATATTGGTCAATGTCCGCCTAACATGTTCTAGTTGTGCTCGATTAGATCATGTTGTAGCCGGAAACATGTTTCTCTATCTCGTAACTCGTGTATTGATTTCACGAAGCCGCGCCTCTCTGTGATGCTGCCATGCGATGGGTCTGCAAATACTTCAGGTTGACCTGTTACCGGTAAAATCAGTGTTCGTTGAAAGGCCTCTTACCTGCCGCTCATCCTCAATGATCATGTTATGCAAAATTATACATGTTATCATGATGTCATTAAGGTTGTCACGGTCCCAACCATACGCCGGTCCTCGCACGACCCCCCATCTAGCCTGTAAAACTCTGAATGCCCGTTCAATATACTTCCTACAGCCTTCTTGTACCTTTGCGAAGTGTTGTGATTTTCTGTCGTACCGGTGTCTCACTGTCTTTACGAAAGCCGGCCAATTAGGGTATATACTATCAGCAAGAAAGTATCCCATGTTGTACGTGTTACCGTTAACGGTAAATGTCACTTCGGGGCATTTGCCTTCCCTATATGATGTGAAAATTGGGGATCGTTGCAACACATTTATGTCATTGCAACCTCCAGGGAGTCCGAAGTAAGCATGCCATATCCATAGATCTTGTGACACCACTGCTTCTAGAATCATGCTTGCATGCAAACTCCGACCTGTGAACATTCCCTTCCATGCTGCTGGACATCTATTCCATGTCCAATGCATGGAATCAATACTGCCTAACATTCCTGGAAACCCACGTCGTGCATTAATATATATGTAGGAGTCTCTCTATATCCTCTCTAGTTGGCTCACGTAGGTAGACTTCTCTATACATTCTAATGATTGCTTTGCAGAAACGAATTAGAGATTCACGTGTTGTGGATTCTGCTATACCAAGCATGTCATCGAGAAAGTCTCCCGGACACCCTGATGCTAGCATTTTAACAGCAGCAATTACCTTCTGTAAAGACGACAAACCTAGTTTTCCCGTTGCATCGTAACGTTGTTGGAAGTATGGATCATGAGCTTCAACGTCGTTTAAAATCCGTAGGAAAACATGTTTGCGCATGCGATACCTACAATCCAAACGACATTATTAATGGTACTGGTACTACAAATTATAGAAAGTTTGAATGTTATATCATGAACTTACCTTCGATGAAATTGATGGTCTTTGTATACCGGATTATCACAGAAGTAATCGTGTCGAATTTTAGCATCGTAGAACGCATGATCTCTTTTGCAAATAGTTTTTGGTACCGTATCTGCACAACTCCTACCGCGGGAGCTCTCTCCTTCCATATTTGAAATATACCATCTTGCGGCAATATCATCATCTTCTTCCATATCCCTAATGCGATCTTCATATTGTTGTTCCTCTTCTTCTTCTTCTTTCTTCTTGCGCGTAGCAGAAAAGAATCTAAACATTGTGAACACTCTTGTTGCTCTCTTGTGAAGTGTGGAATGAGAACTACACGTCGTGCTATTTTTAACAAGGTCACATTGCCGACCAAATGCTATTCATGCATCACTTTGTGTCAATGAGGACAACAACTTTGTTCATGCTTTAATGTCACTTTCGGCGCATCTTGGACGGTGCAGGGTCATGTCTATAGTCTCAAAATCTGCATCACACTGTACTTCACATAAAAGTGCACAAATAGTAATTATTCAGGTCCTAGACAAATAAGTTATCATTTAATGAAACACACAACTTGTTGCACGCTCATCATGCTGTAAGTTATCATACAGAAATCAGTTCATACACAAATTCTAATTATTCAGCTCATACAGAAATCAGTTCATACACAAATGGTAATCCAACGCACAAATTCTAATTATTAAGTTCATACGCACGAACTAGTGAACAGTTGAACAAACTGATGAACAAACAAACTGATTAAGAGTTTAACAAACTGATGAACAAACAAACTGATGAACATAAATCACTGTTCGAAACGTCTGCAAAGTATTTCGTTCTGCCGACCTTCATAGTACGCTGTCGCTGTTTCATTTAACGCAGACAAGTCCATGTTTATAATACGCTCCTCTTCTTTCGAAGTTTTGGCTGCCCTTTTTTTTTTCAATCTCAGCCATCTCCCTGTCTTGAAGTTCCAGTTTCTTGGTTTGAACTGTCTTGTACAGGTCCACTATCTCCTTCTCAATTGCTCGAGACCTTTCTTGATGTGCCGTCCTCAGGATAGAATCTTCTTTCCACCGGTCAAGTTTTTTAATAGTAAGCTCCTGGAAGTGCACTGTCACAAAATAGATCATCAAAATAAAAGTGTTAGCAGCAATGAAGTGACAGCATGATACTAATTAAAGTAGCGCACCAACAAAATGATAGCACCAACAACAGTGATAGCACGGAAGTGATAGCACTAACAACAGTGATAGCACCAGCAAAAGTAATAGCACCAGCATATAAATGAAGTGACAACATATAAATTAAAGTGACAACAAATAAATTAAAGTGACACGTTGCAAAAAAGGACCATATGTTTCCTGCAAGAATTCCACAAAATAACCTATGTGAACATTTAATTCTGTATATATCAACCTATGTCAATAACCTTATGTGGCCTAAATTGTGATACAAAGATTGAGTTTGTGTACCTGGAAAATCATTGGTAGAAGAGGAAGTTGAGCAACTCTTCTTGCGGTCTGCTTCCTTTGTTGAGTCTCTTCCAAGTGGCCTTTTACCCCCAATTGATGGGGGGCTAGGGTTCAGGCCTCCATCAATCGTGTTGGAATCAACGTGGACCTGCGAACATAGAAACAACCATTTATTACTAACAAAACTGCAACAAATAGTCAATTACATCAGGAATATGAAACAAAACCTCATCAATTTCTTTGGCATCCCTAACATGCTTCGTGTCCCCCCATTTGGGCTCATCTTTCAATAAGTACCAACAATGCAGTAATGAAAACTCATGCACATAATCGCTTGCATACGCTGCCATAGCACGTCGTACCTGCACACAAAAAGGAGTTGGAACAAGTTATGGAAATCTACAAGACATAACTAACGCAATGAACAAATGTGAAAGAAGCTTACAGTGTCCTCTTCATTGGTGCCACTGGCTTTCTTCCGAACCTCTGCGGAGTGGTCTGGAATAAACTTATTAACCTCAACCTTGATGTGATCCCAACGGCTTTGCATAGATCGCAGGGTTCGTATCAGGAACTGATCCCGCCTCTCCAAGTATTGCTACTCAATACGGTCCCAAAAATCGTTGGATCTTTGACCTGTGTTTATCACCGGATCGCAGGAAATCTGAAGATAACAGTTCACAAGCAATATATCTTCAGCTCAAGAAAAATTTGCCATCTTCACTTTCTTAGGCGCATCCTTTGCCTTGCCCTTTCCCTTGGAACTCCCTGCAACATTGTTGGAAGGGGCAACATATTCATAACCATAATTCTCATATGCACCATACATGGGCTGCTCCTCCATTGGGTTACAGTTGTACAAAGCACCCATGTACTCCTGCAATGCTGGGTTGTTGATGTCCTTAGGATCCATCCTGCACAACAACACATGATACAGAAGGAAGTACACATTGAATATGAGAACAATTTATATGAAAACAGCACATTTCATTGAAATTTCATACGGATTCAGTACATTTCATGAACAATACATGATACAAAAGGAAGTACACATAAGGTGTACTCATCTCATACATAAGAACTACATCACTAGTACTACGACGACAACTGATGTCACACACATAACAAAAGGAAGGACACATCACAAAAGGCACAAACATCATGTGCCACCTCTACGCACTAGACTCGAAGGAACTATCTGAGGAACTACATTCCATAGGCTTTGGAGGTGACCAATCATAAGGGATTTTATCATCCGCGGACACCTTCGTGTCATCCGAAAAAGAGGGTGTTGGTGCTTGATTGGCAACCTCTTCGCACTCAATCGCGGCGATGTGTAGGTCATCAAGCAACCCTTGCAGGGTACGCAACACCTCCCTCACGTCAGTTGGAACATCCTGTGGACGATTCATAAGAATGTCCTCAATAGGTCCTATTACTTTGTGGTAGCAGGTGTTAACGGCATCGGTCAGGGAATGCAAAGCTTTGCGAAGCTTTTCAGCTTCCCGCGACATATTCACTAGTCAATTAAGAAAAAAATGAAGTCATTCCTACCCAAAGAAGCTGCATCAAAGAGATTACACATATTCATACTCATTTCCAAGACAATGTAACATATTCACAAACAAGTTACCAATGTCAGTGATTGCAAAACTAGGTAGCAATGTTTCATTAGTCAAATTTACGCATCCAAGCATTGTTTCAAAGTACCTGATTGAATGCTTCAATCTAGATGATTTGTACAACAAATAGTTTGTCCGTGCGGCAGCACTCCAATTAATCAAAGATAATGCAACAATGAGGTAACAAATCAGAAAATCCAATCGAAGCCACAAACCCTAATCTATGAACAGAAACAAATCGGGAACAGGGGTGCTCCAGATCCGAGTGTGCCATAGAACCGAACATCCAACCAATGCTTGTATCAGAAACTGTAACCCTCACTGGATACGCACATTCAAATTGAAGGCAAACAACCAAACCGAAGCTTGTACAATATAACCCTAACCCTAATCCCTAACATGCTTACCCAAATCGATTAATACCTGCCGCACTTATGTTCGACAAAGCTGTTTACGAGGAGACAGTTGGCGAGTCGCACCTCTCTCCCCGGCGCCGCTTCCTGCCTCCGCTAGACAGTGACACCGCCTTCTTCTCGGGCGTAGCTCCTGCAAGTCGTGGAGACCTTCGCGGACCAAGATCTGTCGTCGCCCTTCTACAACCCCGCCTCCCATTGCTACCTCGCCTTGCCGTGTTGCCCGACTGTCGCCGCCGCCAGAGAGGCCGCCACCGAATTGCCTTGCGGTGGAAGACCTACGAAGAAAATGTGCGGCGCGAGCGGAAGTGTGGAGCAAGCGAAGACTCGTGACTCCAGTATATTTGTCTCCGCCCATAATTTTTAGCGTACACGGCCACGGGAATCTCTCTGGGCCCCACCTCTATTTCTACTGTCCCGTAAGCTGTCCAGTACGACGAGTGCAGACAGTCTTATAGCCGATGGACACCGGTATAACTGTAAAGAAGGGAAAGGGAGATTCTACACATTGGCGTGCGTGTTAGGGTCCGTTTAGATTACAACCACAGTTTGCCACGTCTAACTTTAATCAGCTAAAATATTCTTACTCGGTGTTTGGTTCTAACTATGACTAAGTCTGACTAATTTTATCACACTTTATCTCACATTTCATAGACAAATTTTTTTCGCCACATTTTCCTAAGCTTGACCAATTTTGTTGCCATAAAAGTACTGCAAGACTACTCTAGTTACTTTAGGCAAGATTGTGTAGCAAAAGTTAGCAAGGAAACATGCCCTTAGGTAGCCGTCCATTGACAAGTCTTTCAGGCTTTACACCAGATATATAGTTACTCCTACTCCTACAAAATAAGTGCAAGTGGTAGTTGGCATCGAGCCACCGAATCGGGCAACACTGAAGAGAGTCTTATCGCTATGAGCTTGACATGCATTGCCGCCAGCCCGCTCGATGTGCCGCCCCAGCTTTTTCTGCCTACGAGCTTGACAAGTGTTGCCTGCAGCCCAGCCGCCACCCCGCGGCCAGCTCTGTAGGCCCGCCGCGCCGCTGTGAATATGAGAAATCCCGAAGGTTAATTGCAAAACGAAGAGATCTAGAATGTCTTTCCTTATAGCTGATGTGTTTGTCACGTTGGCAAGACACATATATTTTCGATCTCTGATGGCTCACTTAATTATCTTAGACATCTCTAAATATGTTTTAGAAGTTCATGAACCTATGTGATGTTATGAATAACACTTGTATTATTTTGAGAGCCAAATGGCACAATATATAAAGGTACAAAAGATTACAAATATGCAGAAAACCCCTCAGACAATAGGGGAAATACAATATACTCATATATCTCTAACAACCCCCTCAAACTCATGGTGAATCACGAATATTGAGTTTGGAGAGGTAAAAACAATGTTGAGCTCGGGTTTGTGCCATCGTGGAGAAATCAACCAACTGATGAAGCTCTGAAGACACATACTGAAGATCAACAACACCATCATGTACTTGTGCTCGTGTATATGAAGCATCAACACCAATATGCTTGGTAATCTAATGATTGACCGGATCACGAGAAATGCTGATAGCACCTGTACTTTCAAACAAAAGAGGAGTCGGCATAGAAACAGGAACACCTAAATCATCAAGCAACCACCGTAACCAAGTAACCTTAGCAGTCACAAGAGTCATAGCACGCAACTCATTCTCTGCACTCGAACGAAAAACTGTTACCTGCTTCTTAGTCTTCCAAGCAATG
Organism: Tuctoria greenei; assembly: GCA_036927565.1. NCBI lineage: Eukaryota > Viridiplantae > Streptophyta > Magnoliopsida > Poales > Poaceae > Tuctoria > Tuctoria greenei. Next base: position 65,157,516 of record JAYESD010000002.1, on the reverse strand, counting down.
AGGAAACCACCAAGAAAAACACAATAAGCAGAAAGAGATCAGCGATCAAAAGCATCACTAGCCCAAGTAGCATCAAAATATGCTTTCTGCTGTAAACAACTAGAGCGTGGAAAGAATAAGCGTATAGAAATAGTCCCACAAAGATATATGCAAGACACAAAGCAAGTGACTATAACGGACCTGGGTGAGAGCCGAAATGAACTGACTCAGAATGTGAAAAAGAAAACGAGATAACAGGACGAGTGACACCAAGATACACTAGACTCCCAACAATGTAACGTTAACAAGTAGGATCATAAACAGGCTCACCATCAGTGGCTCGAAGGTGAATGTTGAGCTCCATGGGAGTCCGATGGTGCGGTGATCAGTAACAGAAATCCGATCAAGAAGATCTTGAATGTACTTCACTTGAGACAAATGAATTCTCTCAAAGGTAGAGGAAACCTCAATCCCAAGAAAGTAACGAAGAGGACCAAGATCTGACATAAGAAACTGCTCATTAAGACGAGGCTTTACGAAGGATATGTACTCAAGGTCATCTCCAGTGATGATCATATCATCCACATAGAGAATAAGAAGAGCAGGATCATGAACACTGGCAAAAAAACCAGCAGCGGTAATAACTGACACGCAACGCTGAAACTAAGCACGAGGAGCTTGCTTGAGGCTATAAAGGGAGCGATGAAGGTGACAAATCATACCCTTAGGAACAGAATACGCAAACGGTGTCTACATGTTAACCTCCTCAAACAGCTCACCATTAAGAAAGACATTCTTGGTTGTAACACCCTCATTTTCATGCATCATGCCTTGCATACATTCATATACATGTTTAACATTAATCCACATAAAGAGGAACAAGTTTAAAATTGATTTGGAACAAAACCACACTTAAAACGCAGGAAAGTGCGGACTAATCCGATTTTGCTGCAGACTAGTCCGATTTCTCTCTGACTAAAAATGGACTTGTCTGTTTTTGCTGCGGATTAGTCCAATTTCTGGCACTGGAAACTTTCAGACTTGTCCGATTTTGTGCGGACTAGTCCGATATTCCATGAATCCTTGAAAAATTGCTAAGTCCTTGGACTTTTCCAGACTAGTCCGGTGTTCCAGTGGACTTATCCGTTTTCCTTTCTGTTCAAATTCGGACTTGTCCGATGTTTGGCCAGACTTGTCCGATTTTCTCTCTGGACGACTTCGGACTAGTCCGTTCCTTTCCGAACTTGTCCGATATTTCGTGACTCCGAATTGATCTTTTGTTTTATGACTTGTTTCTTGGGTTTCATGTTAAGTGGGCCTAGGGACGTCGTGCCTAACTCTTTTAGAGCCCATGTGGGACTCTAAACCGGCCTCTACTCATCCTAGAACTCGAAATCCATCTAACCCTAGCCTCCACCTCTATATAAACAACCCCACCCCTTGGTTTGACATCTATTTGCCACTTTTTCACCCACCCAAACCCTAGTTCGTGGAGAGCCACCATCAAGGAGGGAGGAGGAGATCCCAAGCAAGAAGAAGAAGAGGAGGAAACGAAAGAGGATCAAGATCTCCACCAAGTTTCGTCCTTCACCATCAATTCCTCTCCAAGTTCATCACCAACACTAGATCATCAAGATCCAAGTGTTACCTCCAAGTTTCTTCATTCATTGGAGTTCTAAACACCTGGTATACCTTCTATTATCTTTTCCTTACGTGAATTCAACCCCTAATCTCCGAATTTACGTCGATCTAGAAAACCCTAATCTGTTGATCTCGCAGAGTGCGGACTTGTCCGGTCCCTAGCGGACTAGTCCGATCTTTCTGGTTAAATTGTGTTGAATTAATTCTAAAATTTGATCTAACCAACTCCAAACCTGTATAAACTTGGTAAGAGCTATTAGAACTAGTTAGTGATCATTAAAAGCAATCTATTAACAAGTTCAACCTTGCATTTGCATTAATCATGCATGTCATGTCATATTGAGTAATATTTGTGCACTCTTTGATTGTGTTTCTTGTCTTGTATGTTTATTGTGCGGATTAGACGGATTTGCGCTAGAGAGTGCCGCGGAGGATCTTCAGCACCAAGAGTTTGAAGAAATTGACCCTAATCAACAGCAAGAGCATGGCAAGTGTCCTTGAAGCATATTGATCCTATTTTTAAAATAAATGTTTTGTTTGTAAAACTGCATGCTTGTGTTAAATTGATGGGAATCCTATGGAAGGAAGTTTACTAGACTTGTTAACCCACCCTTGTCACCTGGAATATATGGTAGAGAGTCGGAAAGGGATTTTTACCTTTTGCTTCGCTTAATCAACTGGGATGGAAAACAACTATACCACTCAATTTAATTATGCATGGATGAGATTATGGATAACATGAACTGGTTAATACGGTATTGTAATGGGTGATCTAAGCAAGCTTGGTATGTGGATGGGTTGGATGTTATGGTGGTTTGCTTGCTTTAGATCTAAGGACTGGTTCATGCGAGAATAAGCCAGTACTACAGTGCCACCACGAGGCCAAGTATGGGTGCGGCATAGCTGATTAATTAGGGCTTTGCTAGTGCTGTTTGGACCATTGTTGATGCTCGGGGAAGGGGTAGTCGGACTGGGTTTGTTGATGATTGGTGGGACTACCCTGGGATCCGAATGGCTCAAGAGGGGGCCCTTGGTTGAAGATGTGCTCTGCGGGAGACATCGCCACCGGTGAAACCTCAGTGGGGTCTAAATAGGCTAGTAATCCCTTTCTAAAGGCTATTTTGTGATCTCTTGGCCACACACCAACGGAAGTGTGTAATATGACCGACGGGTCATGGGCATAAGGGAGATTCTTAGTCACCGAAAGGTGATGAAATCACGAACACGTGGGTAAAGAGGTACAAACTCTGCAGAGTTAAATAAAACTATCATGATAGCTGTGCTGCCGGTTATGAGCACCTGGACAACTTCCATGATTAGAAGGTACTCGGTATTGGGATGGTATTTGGGATGGTTATGGTTGGTATTATGGTTATGGATTAATTTCTAGTATTGAATATGGATTTGGCAAATGGTGAAATCTGGAATTATGGTTTATGACATTGATTATGGTTATTGGTAATGGTAAATTATGGACTAGTATTATTATGGTTACATGGTTTATGATGGGATTACTTCACATAAATATGATACATTGCTTTTTCAAATGTTTTAATGTACTTTTCAGCACTTTGCCATTATTATTGTCGTCATTTGAATCAGCCACATGTTATACTTTCCACACTTGCTGAGTACGACATGTACTCACTCTTGCAATCCCCCGCCAACAGTTGCAGGTTAGGATTGGGAGTTTAATGGAGATAATGCGGATTCTAGGCCGTGTCTACCGTCAGCTTTGCCTGTGGTGTTTATTGGAGCTGCGCTATCCCTTATACTTAGTCGCTTAGTTTGCTTAGTTGCCTAATTAGAGTATTTTCGCTGCAATAGTTGAGTTTGTCATAAATATTCATTAGAGGTTGTATTCGAGGATAATCTGGTTTGTGTAATAAAATTTGGTTAATTAATCTTGTTCTGTGGTAATTTTCTGTATATCGTTTGTGATTGCACTCGTGTATGTGTGATGAACATCCTGAGCACACATATGCGTTAGCTTGGTTCATTTACAGAACCGGGCGTCACAGATTGGTATCAGAGCCACAGGTTGACCATTGGATGCAACCTAGATAGAATGGACACTTTAAAGCACATAGGAGCACTCAAGAATCGATGTGTTTTTGCTTGGAGTATTGTTTTTCTATATATATTGTTTGCTTGTGTGCTTAATAGAGGATTTTGGGATGCCTTAGCATTGCCATGTCCACCTAGGCTAGTATAGCTAGTTGTTTAGTTTTATATCCCTTGATGCATATAGTTGGGGACGTTCTCTAATTCTTACCTATTGCTTTCCTTCAGATGGTGAGGACTCGCAACCAGAGGGATGGCAATAATGAGGAGGAGAACAATGGAGTACCTCAAAACAACATCGGACAAGGATCTACTCGGGGAGCTATCAACATTGAGCAGCTATTGGCTATGCAAAACCAGCTCATGCAGACCATGATACAAACAATGGGACAACTGCAGGCTGACAATATCAACAATCAGCCCCACATGCCTCCACCGCCACCCCCGTCTCCTCATAACCGATTGGGAGAGTTTATGAGGACTAGGCCGCCAACCTTTGCTCAAGCTGCCGACCCTATGGATGCGGATGATTGGCTCAAGTCCGTGGAGAAGAAACTTGCTATTGTCCAATGCAGTGACCGCGAGAAGGTCTTGTTTGCTTCTCATCAACTAGTTGGAGCAGCTGTGGATTGGTGGGATTCTTATTGCAATGCTCATGAGAATCAAGAGAGGATCACCTAGGCGGAATTCAAGGAGAGTTTTCATTCTCATTATGTGCCAGAGGGTGTTATGATCTTGAAGAGGTAAGAATTTGAGAACTTTAGGCAGGGAAGATCAAGCGTGAGTGAATATCTCAATAAATTCACTCAACTCTCAAGGTATGCGCCCGAGGATGTGAGTCGGGACAGCCGGAAGCAATACTTGTTAATGAGGGGCTTGAACAATGAGATCCAAGTGCAACTATTCAACTACGATTATGCCAATTTTCAGAAGCTTGTGGACAAAGCAATTGTGATTGAGAACAAGATCCGTGAGATGGAGCAAGAAATCAAGAGGAAGGTGCCATATCAAGGACAGCAACAAGGAAGTAATGTGCACCCTCGCCTTGCACCGCCCAATGCGCCATATTACAGCTCCTCTATTCCTGCTCAGCGTCCTGGTTATGCACCACGCCCAACTCAGTTTGTGCAGCAGCGCCCTGTCATGCAAGCACCTAAGCCTCCAATGCCTTATGCGTCTCGTGCTAATTTTCCTGGTGCTAATGTTCAAAACCAAGCTCGTCCCAATAATTCTGGTGGAGTTAAGAAGTGTTATACTTGTGGAGAAGCTCGACACTTTGCGCATCAATGTCCTAAGTTAGGCCTTGGTCAAGGAAGCAATGCACCGAGGCAAAACCCAAGACCTAATGGAGGACAACCACAAGGAAGCTGTGGACAGCAGAATTTTGCTCGTGGCAACGTGAACCATGTCTCTACGGAGGATGCTCAACAAGCGAATGACGTGGTCATTGGTATGTTTCTCGCCAACTCCAACCCCGCGACTATGTTACTTGATTCTGGAGCATCGCATTCATTCATTGCATCGAAGTATGTTGCCAAGTATAGTTTGCCTACCTCTCATATGAAGTTTACTATATTGGTTAAGTCTCCTGGAGGAGAGATGATGACAAATATAGTATGTCCAAAAGTAAGCCTTAGAATAAGGGAGGTAGACTTCTCTGCCAACCTCATTGTTTTGGATTCTCAAGGGTTGGATATTATACTTGGTATGGACTGGTTGAGGAAGTACAATGGAGTTATTGAGTGTGCCACGAAGACGGTGAAGTTGACCAACGAAGAAGGGATCACCGTAGAATTTGAAGCATCTCAAACAGCACCGAAGCAATTGGAGTTGAATCATATGGACGGTGCCGCAATTGAGGAGATTCCGGTGGTGTGTGAATTTTTGGATGTTTTTCCGGACGAGTTGCCAGGTATGCCACCCGATCGAGACATTGAGTTTGTTATTTATTTAATACCTGGAACTGCACCTATAGCTAAGAGGTCATATAGGATGCCTCCTATGGAATTAGTGGAGCTCAAGAAGCAAATTCAAGAGCAACTAGAGAAGGGTTTTATTCGCCCTAGCTCTTCGCCCTGGGGAGCGCCCGTTCTATTTGTGGACAAGAAGGATGGATCCCAAAGGATGTGTGTGGATTACCGAGCTCTCAACGAGGTAACAATCAAGAACAAGTATACCTTGCCACGCATAGAAGACTTGTTTGATCAGATGAAGGGTGCTTGTGTCTTCTCTAAGATTGATTTGAGGTCGGGATACTTTCAAATGAAGATTAGACCATCGGACATACCCAAGACAGCTTTTAGGACACGGTATGGATCTTATGAGTACACCGTGATGTCTTTTGGATTCATAAATGCGCCTGCCTACTTTATGTACCTCATGAATAAGGTCTTCATGGAGTACTTGGATAAGTTCGTTGTGGTGTTTATTCATGACATTATGGTCTACTCGAAGGATGAGAAAGAGCATGAGGAACACTTGAGGCTTACGTTGCAGAAATTGAGGGAGCATCAATTGTATGCCAAGTTCAACAAGTGTCAGTTTTGGTTGAGAGAGGTGTCGTTTTTGGGTCATATTATTTGAGGAGGAGGAGTATCGGTTGACCCCTGAAAAGTGAGAGACGTGTTGAAGTGGGAACCGCCGCAAAACGTCAAGGAAATAAGAAGTTTTCTTGGGATGGCTGGATATTAGCGTAGATTCATCAAGGACTTTTCCAAGATAGCCAAGCCTATGAAGGAGTTGCTAATGAAGGGAAAGGCATTTCAATGGACTCAAGCTTGTCAGAATAGTTTTGAGGAGTTGAAGAAGAGGTTGACAACAACCCCAGTTTTGGTATTACCGGATGTGAGCAAGAGTTTTGATATTTATTGTGATGCATCGAGACAAGGACTTGGATGTGTATTGATGCAAGGAGGTCAAGTGGTCGCCTATGCATCAAGACAATTGAAGAAACATGAGCAGAATTACCCCACGCACGATTTGGAACTCGCAGCCATGGTACATGCATTGAAGATTTGGAGACACTATATCCTTAGACATAGCTGTAAAATTTATACGGATCATAAGAGTTTGAAGTATATTTTCACACAAATGGATCTGAACTTGAGGCAACGAAGATGGTTGGAACTCATCAAAGATTATGATTTGGGAATCAACTATCATCCGGGAAAAGCCAATGTAGTGGCCGATGCTTTGGCAAATGGTGAAATCTGGAATTATGGTTTATGACATTGATTATGGTTATTGGTAATGGTGAATTATGGACTGGTATTATTATGGTTACATGGTTTATGATGGGATTACTTCACATAAATATGATACATTGCTTTTTTAAATGTTTTAATGTACTTTTTAGCACTTTGCCATTATTATTGTCATTATTTGAATCAGCCACATGTCATACTTTCCACACTTGCTGAGTACGACATGTACTCACTCTTGCAATCCCCTCCAACAGTTACAGGTCAGGATTGGGAGTTTAATGGCGATAATGTGGAGTTCTAGACCGTGTCTACCGTCAGCTTTGCCTGTGGTGTTTATTGGAGCTGCGCTATCCCTTATACTTAGTCGATCCCTTATACTTAGTCGCTTAGTTTGCTTAGTTGCCTAATTAGAGTACTTCCGCTGCAATAGTTGAGTTTGTCATAAATATTCATTAGAGGTTGTATTCGAGGATAATCTGGTTTGTGTAATAAAATTTGGTTAATTAATCTTGTTCTGTGGTAATTTTCTGTATATCGTTTGTGATTGCACTCGTGTATGTGTGATGAACATCCTGAGCACACATATGCGTTAGCTTGGTTCATTTACAGAATCGGGCGTCACATTGGTATCAAGCTAAGAGATGGACCACTCACGAACAGTGGTCATAGCAAGAAGAGTGCGAACAGTGGTCATGTGAGCAACATGAGAAAATATCTCATCCTAGTCACAACCGTGTTCCTACTGAAAGACAAGAGCGACTAGTCGAGCCTTATAATGCTCTACAGAACCATCAGAACGAGTCTTGACCTTATAGACTAACTTATAGGTGATATGGCGGATAGGTGGGGGAGAGGGCACAAGATCCCACGTGCCAGTATGCTCAAGAGCAGCAATCTCCTCAACCATTGCATGTTGCCATTCTAGATGAATAACAACATCATGATACATAGCTGTCTCAGAAAGGACGATAGGAGCAAAGCTAGAAGGAGAGTGCCGGTCAGAAGGCTGACGAGAGTGATGGACACGTCCAAGAGGCTGCTCAGGAGAAGAATCATAAGAAGAAGATGATTCCTTAGGAGAAGAGAGTGCCTTGGTGAGAACATGGGTCATAAGACGAAGATGACTCAATAGGAGTGGATGGCTCATTAGAAGAAGGCACAACTTGTCGAGTGTAGATCTGTGTCATAGGAGGCTTTAAAGTATAGTGAGGGACCATAGAAGAAGGCTCTGAAAAAGACATTGTGGGACGCGACACCAAGTGTGAGGGAGGTACATTAGCAACAGAGGTATCTAAAAGGAATAGGAATGAAATTGGATCGACCAAAGATATAGGAGGAGTATCCGAAGAAGGACGAGGATAAAAAGGACGAGTCTCATCAAAGACCACATCTCGTGAAATCCTCATTCGTCGACCAGCAGGATCCTAACAACGATACCCCTTATGCTCAGCACTGTATCCAAGAAAAACACACTCAACCGACTAAGTTGTAAGCTTAGTGCGCTCACGAGGTGCGAGCAACACATAGGACGCACAACAAAAAAGAAAGGTCAGTATAGTCAGACACCAAAAAGGAATTTCACCATAAAGAGCAGACGAAGGATGAAGGTTAATCAGCTAAGTGAAAATAGAAATAGCCTCATCTCAAAAGTGAGGTGGAACAAAGGAAGCACGCAAAAAGTCCGAGCAGTCTCAAGAAGATGCCGATGCTTGCGCTCGACCACACCATTCTGTGCATGGGTGCTGGGACAAGAAAACTAAGAAAGAATGCCTTGCTAAAAAGAATCTGACGAAGAGCATTAGACAGGTACTTACCAACAGAATCAACACAAAAAACACGAATAGACGTGTCAAAATGAGTGCGAATCATAACTAAAAAGGTTTTATAGATAGACAACGCCTCACTATGATGTTTCATAAAGTAAATCCATGTGTGACGATAAAAGTCATCTATAAAAATGATGTAATATCATTGTCTTTAGAAACAAAAGGAGTTGAACCCCATACATCTGAATGAACTAGATCAATAATAAAGGAGTTGAATTTGTTTCCCTAATCGACAACCCTGAAACTGAGCTAAAGATTTAGAACCTGAGATTGATCCTAAAAGACCAGTACGGACTAGAACTGACAGACGAGAACCACGCAAATGACCCAAATGATGGTGACACTGAGCAAACGACGAGGTGGACGAAGAAACAAACGCGGAGCCACCAAGACTACCAAGCACAACGGATGGAAGACGAAGTCAGTCAAGCTACGAAAGGTGCTGTGAGTCATGACGACGAGGGCCAGTACCAACTAGGTGACCATGCGACGATCCTGAACATAATAAAGATCAGCATCAAGAATCACTTGACAGTCATGATCAGTTAACTGGCCAACAAATATAAGTTGCATGGTCAGATCAGAAACATAAGAGACATCGAGAACATGAAAAGAGTCAGATAAAAGAGTGCCCTATCCAACAACAGAAAGAGGAGAACCATCAACGATATGAAGAATGAACGGTATGAGAACAAGAGAAGGAACTCAAAGAAGACAGATTGGTGCGATATGGAGTCATATGAAAAGAAGCAATAGAATCAAGAATCCATGGATAGGTACCTAAAGAAAAAGTGGTAGGTGGTCCCTCAGTGGAAGACTTAGAAGTAGAATCTGAAGGCGTAGAATGCTGAGTCACAGAACCAGCAACTCCTGATGGTGTAGAGGCAACAAGGTGACGAAGAAGAAAGAGCATATATGCATCTAAAGTAGCATACCCCCCCCCCCCCGAGACTTCAAGTACTAGTACCACCAGCACCCTGTGAAGAACGACGAGCTTGAGCCTTCCTCTTTCTGAAACAACATGCCTCCTTATGCCCATATTTACCATATTAGTCACAGTGAAGACCACCATGCCCCCCAGATGTAAAAGGAGTGACTGAAGAATGTACTGTCGGTGGAGTAGTAGTGTAACAAGGAGCTGAAGAACGAGCAGCCAATATCAAAGAAGACTGTAGCAGACCTGGCACGAAGACAGATCTCCTCAATATGAACGCTAGCCAAAGGGTCCATAAGAGACACACAAGGGTGACGAGCAAGCAACTAAGCACGAAGAGGCTTAAACTCATCACGAAGCTGAGTCAAGAAGTCATAAGTGCGACGAAGCTCAAGTGCATCTTTCTAACTCTAACAAGATTGACAACTTTCTGGTGACAACGGAGGAACAAGAGTATCATGCTGGCGCCAGATAACAAATATTTGAGCAAAGAACTCTTCCACTGTAGCATCTACCTTTTGTAACGGCTGCTCTTGACGAATAGTAGAAAGATAAGTAGATTGACCAATAGGCTCGTATTAACGATATAAAAAAGCTCACATCTGATGTGCATACTCAAAATCAACTATGCCCGTAGAAAGACCATCCCCTATACTAGTAGTAAGTATAGCACTGGCTTGAGCATCATCATCCAACCAAGCCCTGTACACACTGAAGTCAGACTTGTACAAAGACAGACGAATCTCAAAATTCTGCAACCAGCTTCTTCTTCTCATCATCAGTAGCCTTATCTAGTACGACAACATGTGAAGGAGCAGCAAGGCAAGGGCGGGCATTTGAGATTGCCTGTAAAAAACTCCCAAAGACGTAGACCACACATATCCAGATGCATGCGGGGAACCCAGTCACGACAGTTGGTGCCACTGAAAAGCACCAAACAACGTAAGACTGGAACACCGCACGAAGAAGAAGTCATCTCGATAGGATAACTAACGATAGCTAAAGCACAAAATAAGCAGCGGAGGTTGACAACGAGAGCGCAAGAGAATAAGCAGCACAAGCGACAACTTTTTTTTTTTTTTTTTTTTTTTTTTTTTTTGAGGATTGAGCTCCTGTCTCACGCAGCCTTCAAGGCGGCGGTGCCCACACGAACTTTAGCGGCAGCGCTACACACCAGCCGACCTGGAGACGGAGAATCAGAGGCTAGAGGCCACATCCGATGCTCCCGATGAGTAGGCCTGAGGCCACGTCCGACAACTACGGAGGCCACGTTCGAGGACGAGTAGGCCCGAGGCCAGATTCGACGGCTCCCGACGAGTACAGGGCACGGATCCATGTGCGCCGCGTATAGGGCGCGCCTCCCGCCTCCAAGTACAGGGCACATACGGGTACCGTAGTGGCAGCGGATTTCTGGCAGAGCGCCGAACGGGGGCGGCCAAATTAGGAAGACGTCTGGAACTTCATTAGATCCAGATCGAGTGCAAAACTTTGGAACTGCAGCCAAATCCGGGAAGAAAGACATGGATCACGAAACGATAATTCACGAACGCAGAATGAACGAAAATCTTGTAGGAAGAAAAAAAATCCACCGCAAATGCAACATAGTAGGGTATAACGAAACCCTAACATGACTTTGATACCATGTTATGAATAGCTCTTCTATTATCGTGAAGGCCAAAGGTCATAATATATAGAGGTCCAAAAGATTAGAAATATGAAGAGAATCGCTCAGACAATGGAAAAAATATAATTTACTCTTATATCTCTAACATGTGACACACTCTCGCAAGTTCATGGATTACTAGAGCATTTTACTCTTGTTATAATTATTTGTACACTAGAAGGTAAAACACAGAGGACATTCAGACTAACAGGAACCGTAGGTTGTATGATAATTCAGTGCTTTTGTTTCCTGGGACTCTTAATGTTTCAAGGACTTGCTTTAACTTTTAAGGATATCACATTTTTCTATCCATTTGATCAAAATCAAGGCAAACAAGTCACTACCCACTACGTAAGAAACCAAAATAGGAGACAAAGATGGGTGACGCGCTCAAAGGTGGCGTCTTTGATAATGTTAAGCGAGACGAGCCCGCTTCAGCGAGGATCTAACATGGCTCGACTGAAAGTACAATTTGACGCGTTAAAACAAAGCCCGTCTCAGTTAAATTGGTATCCGAGACACGCTATCCTCTCTGAAAAGCAGGAGACGTGCATAAAACATAGCACATCTTCTATGACCGACGTCTCCCTCTCCCCTGCTAAAAGAGTGACGTGCTCTAACTGAAAGCGCGTCTCCGATTCCTCACGTCACCTTTAGCTTCGTGATTTCTCCATTTTGCTTCGATTCACTATTGATATCACACATCACTGAACTCATAGCACATTCTCACTTGATACCTGAATATAATCAAATCCTTCCTTATGATACCTGAGGAACACGATGAACACACCACACATTCATTCATTCACATAGTTGAAGAACACACAAGATAATATTCAATCACATAGATAAACAAAGATAGAATTTATTCATTAACAATATTTACAAAACAGAAGCTACTAAAAACAACAAAGAAAAACTAAATCCTACTCCTCCTCCCCCCCCCTCCTCCTCGTCCTCCGGTGGCAACTCCGGCGCCGGTGCAACAGGAGCCTGGACCGCCTGCTTCGGCTGCGCCGGCTGCACCGGCGGTGCAACCCCGTGAACGAGGTTGCTCTCCGTCACCCCCACCAGGTTTTTGCATCCCTCAGGGCCAAGCACCTGGGCCATCATCTCGAACAGAATGTCGAGACGATCGGCCACCCCCGTGAGGGCAAAGAGGTAGTGTCCGATGGTATCCATTCTAGTAAACTGGTGAAGGGTACCCACACCCAAGGAACTCATGGTTTGAGACATATTGTGTACGCCTCTTGCGCCATAAGGAGGCGCTGCTTGGTGTTGAACCTCTCGGGGGAGCTGCAACACAGTTTCTTGCAGGGTGGCTCTCTCAGCGGGCTTGGCGGCGGAAGGTCGGCCATGGTGGTGGTGGGTCGTCGGGGCAGAGAAGACGATGGATTCAAAGTGAGCGACACGCTTGTGGAGAACTCACTGGTGATGGCTCGTCTTAAATAAGGTCCGCGTGGAGTCATCGAGGGAGCGGTTGGTTTCCCGCGTATTGATGGAACGATGGGACGCATCGATACCGCCTCGGGGAAACAAAAGGTCGCGCACATACGTCGCACGCATCTCTGCACCACGCTGCCGAAATTAAGTTCTCTGCAGACCTCGTGCCGTGCGTCTCTCTTTTGACAATGGAAGACGCGCTCTAACTTAAGGCTTGTCTCTATTTGTTATAACGCGTTTCGCATTTATCTCCCTTGTCTCTTCGACAATGGATGACACGTTTTAGCTTAATGCTCGTCTCTCTTTGTTATAGCGCGTCTCACATTTATCTTCCTCGTCTCTATGCCTCCGGTGCTCTTTTACTAATCGACCAATGGTCCTTTACTAATCGACCAACTCCAGTGCGACCGCCTCCTCTGTTCGCCATCGCTGTTGTCGTCGTCGTCACCGTCCTCGTCGTCGTCATCATCGCCGTCCTTCTCATCATCGTCGCCTTCTTCCTCGTCATTGTCACTGTTCATGGCTGGTATCGGCTTGGCGCATAGCCGATTGAAGGAGGAGCGCTCTGGCGTGGCGCAAGAACTATCCCCATGTATATACATATGGCACATTGGTCGCATGGTTTTTTATATGTAGATCTGTAATGGACTGATGAACTTAGCTGTAGTTTTGTTTTTCTGTCTTGTTTATTTTTGGTATTTTAAATTTATTTGCATAGGGTTTCTCTGCAAAGCCTTAATCAGGAGATTTATTGAAGTGGCAGTGCATCGTCCCCGATAAAGAAGGGGTAAGTCATTAAGAACAAGCACAATATGAGTTTAACCATTGTCCTCCTATTAATGAATTTCCTTTATAGACTGAATGGGAAGGTGGTTACTACCCCCTGGCAATCTCCCTATTTGAGTACTATCCCTTGGTGCCTCCAAGATGCGCCTTTCCAAGTGGGTTCTTCTACCCAAATGTCCATCGCTCAGGAGCACTCTGCATTGGGATTCTTGATCAAGACTGTAAGATAGACCTATTTTGCTCATGTAATTTGTACTTAATTGTTGCCGAACTTATTTGAACTGGTTTCTTATGTTGCTTAAATTATATTTCGTAGGGGTGGTTGACTGGTTTTACAATCAAAACTATATTACTTGAAGTTCAGCTTTTGCTGCATCAGCCAAATGCACCCGATGTTGAAAATGATTGCTATAATCTACTTATCAAGGTTAGAAGACACTTTGAGTTAGTTACATTTGAGTAGGTTATTCATTCCTCCTTCAACATTTGTTAATTTAAAAGAATGTCAATATTTTCAGGATCCAAGGGAATATAAGAGACATGTTCAGGAGCAAGCTGGATGGTACAGTTTAGATTGATCATGGGAGATTTAGGAATAAGTTTATATTTAAAATTAGTTTATAGGGCACGCAATGTATGAACTATAAAATTCATTGAGTTGCAAATTATCTCTAAATTGTAATGTCATTGTGTTTTTTATCCCTGAATTCCAATTAATCCGTGAATTGCAATGTCATTGCATTTGTTTATCCCTGCAACGGTTCATGATTTTGTGTGAGTGGCAATGTAGAGAGAGCATGAGAGACGAACTTTAGAAAGGCGCGTCTCAGATACCTGATATTCGGCAAAAGGGAGACGGCCTTACACGGGCTCAATTCAAGCCAAATAAAACTACTGCTTTCAATAAGAAGAAGAAATCAAACAAAGCCAATGATGGATGCTGCTACACCTGTGGGAAGCGGGGATATTTTTCCAAGGACTGTCCTGAGAGGGCAGACCGCAGAGGGAAAAAGAATATCAACATCATGACGTCTAGCAATGCAGATAGGTACAGTAATTCTTTTACTGTTCTTTCTGTTTCTCAAACACCGTCTTGGTGGTTTGATACGGGTGCTAATGTTCATGTATGTTCTGACATGTCTATGTGTACTTCTTACCAGTTCGTCCGGGATTCCACCATCTTGATGGGAAATGGGTCACATGCTTTAGTTCGTGGTGTTGGCATGGTCGATCTGAAGTTTACTTCGGAAAAGATTGTCCGACTGAAGAATGTGCAGCACTACAATGAACAAGAATCTTGTTAGCGACACTCTTCTATGCACAAATGGGTTTAAAGTAGTTTTAGAATCCAATAAAATAGTTCTATCGAAGCATGGACAATTTATTGGAAAAGGATATGAATGCGAAGGCTTGTTCCGCTTTTTCTCTTTTGGAGTTTAATAATAAATCAGTAAACCATATTTGTGGCAGTGTTAATGATGACGTGAGTATTTGGCATTCTCGTTTATGTCACATTAATTTTAATTAAATGAATCAGCTATCCAGTCTCAAATTAATTTTAGAATTCACCATTATCAAAGGTTCTAAGTGTCATAGTTGTTTGCAATCAAAGCAACCTCGAAAGCCTCACAAGGCAGCCGAGGAGAGAAACTTGGCATCATTAGATCTCATACATTCTGATCTATGCGAGATGAATGGTGTGTTGACAAAATGTGGAAAGAAATACTTTATGACATTAATAGATGATTCTACTATATTCTGCTATATTTACTTATTGCAAACTAAAGATGAAGCTTTAGACTACTTTAAAATCTATAAATCTGAAGTAGAAACTCAGTTAGACAGAAACATCAAACGTATTAGGTCAGATCGTGGTGGCGAGTATTTTCCCAAAATATTTGATGATGTCTGTGCGAAACACGGTATTACAGATGAGAGCACGCCTCCCTATTCACCCCAATTAAACGGGGTAGCCGAGAGGAAAAACCGCACATTGTGTGACTTGATGAATGCCATGTTAGACACATCCGGTTTATCTAAGGCATGGTGGGGGAGGCTCTATTGACTTCATGTCATGTCCTAAACCCCGTTTCAAACAAGAATAAAGAGACAACCTCTTATGAGGAGTGGGTTGAGAGAAAACCATCACTTTCATACTTGCGTACTTGGGGATGTTTGGCGAAGGTCAATGTTCCGATTACCAAGAAACGCAAGCTGGGACCAAAGACAGTGGATTGTGTCTTTCTAGGATATACTCATCGGAACATCGCATATAGATTTTTAGTAGTCGAATCAGAGGTACCTGATATGCATGTTGATACTATTATGGAATCTCGTGATGCAACATTTTTTAAGAATATTTTTCCTATGAAATATATGGATAGCACTTCTAGAATATTATCTGAAATTTTTCCTGAATCCACTACAACTATTGAGTTTCTTGATACACCGTTTCAGAGTGTCCCAGAGGAGGAACACAATGGAATAACTCAATCGAGTAAGAGATCACGGATTGTAAAATCCTTCGGTGATGATTTCATTGTGTACCTTGTGGACGATACTCCTAGATCCATAGTTGAGGCATATGCATCACCCGATGCAGATGACTGGAAAGAAGCAGTTCATAGTGAGATGGACTCAATTCTTTCCAATTTAACCTGAGAGTTAACTGAACGACCGTACGGGTGCAAACTAGTAGGCTGCATGTGGGTGTCCAAGAATAAGCTCAGGCCTGACGGTACTATTGAAAAGTACAAGGCGAGGCTAGTTGCAAAGGGTTATACTCAGATGGAAGGTGAAGACTATTTTGACACCTATTCACCTATCGTCAGAATGAAGACAATTCGTGTACTACTCTCTGTGGCTGCCTCCTATGGTCTAATCATCTATCAAATGGATGTGAAGATAGCTTTCCTTAACAGAGAGTTGAAAGAAGAGATCTATATGGAACAACCTGATGGGTTTGTAGTAAAAGGTGAAGAGACAAATGTGTATAAATTGTTGAAATTCTTGTATGGCCTGAAACAAGCACCTAAGCAATGACATGAGAAGTTCGACAGTACTTTGACGTATGCGGACTTTGTCATTAATGAGGCTGATCGGTGTGTATACTATTGCCATGGTGGGGGTGATAGCGTTATATTATACTTGTATGTGAATGATATACTCATTTTTGGTACAAGCATTGATATAATTTCTTAGGTCAAGTATTTTCTATTAAAGTGTTTTGATATGAAAGATCTGGGAGAAGCTAATATTATTTTAAACATTAAGTTGAATAAGGATGAGAGTAGGATTACTTTAAGTTAGTCCCACCATGTTGAGAAAATCTTGAGCCGATTCGGATTTATGGATAGCAAGATTTCTCCAACGCCTTATGATTCCAGCGTGATACTCAGAAAGAACAAGAAAGAGTCAAGAGATCAACTTAAATATTCTCAGATGATTGGTTCACTTATGTACTTAGCTAGCGCAACCCATCCTGATATCTTATTTGCTGTGAGCAAACTGAGCAGGTTCATGTCGAAACTGGGTATATATCATTGGCATGCACTTGAAAGGTTTATGCGCTACTTGAGAGGTACAATGAGTTATGAAATTCACTATACTGGGCATCCAGTCGTGTCTGGGGGTTATAGTGATTCGAACTGAATCTGTGATGTTGATGAACTTTATTCCACGAGTGGATATGTATTCACTCTAGCTGGTGGCGCTATATCATGGAGGTCTTGCAAACAGGCCATTTGACGAGGTCAACCATGCAAGCAGAACTCACTGCTTTAGAGACAGCATCTGCAGAGGCAGAATGGATGCGAGAGCTCTTGATGGATTTACCTGTAGTTAAGAAACCATTGCCAGCAATCCTTATGAACTGTGACAATCAGACGGTGACTGCCAAAGTGACCAGATCTAAGGATAATGCAAAATCATCAAGACACGTCAAGAGACGTTTGAAATCTGTCAAGAAAATAAGAAACTTCTCTATTTTATACATACAAACAGATAAAAACCTGGCAGATCCCTTTTACGAAGGGTCTATCACGTAATGTTATAGAAAGTGGATCGAGAGAGATGGGTTTGAGACCCATTGATGTGAAACCATAGTAGTAATCCAACCTATGTGATCGGAGATCCCGTGAATTAGGACATGAGAAAACAAGCTAGTGGTTCACTGAGGAGAGTACTTCCTTTAGAGACCCTCTCTATGTGAAGATGCACACTTGTACTCTCAAACTGTAAGGCAAGTTGGCGATTTGCCTTAATGTGTTTCTGTTGGCTATGTGTAGCAAAGATGCTGTCCTACATGGCAGTCTTGAAGGAAACACCTATATGAGCTCCGACTGTCTAACGTCGCAGTCTGTGATATTTGGATGATCTCTGAAAAGCTCATGAAGAGACCAGGGAGTACGACGCATATGCTCCACCCGCGGGGTAGACTACTGGTAGTCAAGTACGGGTAATGATATTTGAGTGAGGCCAGTTCGCACAAAACTTACAATTCAAGGCGTAATCCATTGTTCAAGTTGTGATCTGATGAATTTTGAAGATCTAGACAGAAGTTTAACTTAATAGTCTCCGCTGAAACACTAGTATATCAAACAAGAAACGAGAATGACCTCTCTTCTAATGGCTTTGAGATCTGGTGGGGAATTGTTAGAATTATTGGGCTTGACACAACAATAATTCAGAAATAATTCCTAGAAAATCTCAAAGGCCCATTAGTGCAAGAGAGGGTGGTGC
This sequence comes from Tuctoria greenei, assembly GCA_036927565.1. Classification (NCBI taxonomy): domain Eukaryota; kingdom Viridiplantae; phylum Streptophyta; class Magnoliopsida; order Poales; family Poaceae; genus Tuctoria; species Tuctoria greenei. The sequence continues at coordinate 65,139,237 of JAYESD010000002.1, read as the reverse complement.
TGTATGGATAGTCCCATATGGAAAGTAGAAGGGGAGCAACTCCTAAATATAAGGGAGGTTGTTCTTCCACTCATTGAGTGAGAGCGTACAGGAGAAGAGATGAGTGGCCCACGCGCGCTTCTCCTCCTCCTCCTCCTCGCTCGCTCGCCTCACCACGCCACGCCACACCCTGCCCCTCACATGCGCACGCGCGTGTGTTCGTGTGAATTCGAGCGTCGAGCCGAGCCTATATTTTATATTTTTGTAGAAAGTTAAATTAGGTTTTAGGCTTTTGGGCTTCTGAATTTCGGGCTTCCAAGACTGAGTCCAAGTCATTGGAGACGGACGCGTCTACGACTGCAGAGTCGGATCGGATGCGGATCCTCCGGATCGTAGTCGAACCGCCTCCGCTGGACTCTATAAATACGGACGTCCGCGGTAGGGCATATCATCCCACGATCAGATCGTTCCCACGTTCGCGTTCCTTATGCCGCCTTCTAGTCTACTCCATCCCGAGCGCCGGCGTGCACCGACGATCGGGAGAGCAAGTCTCCAGAAATGCTCGCCCTTGCGATCCTGCACCGGGAGAGGGCGAATAAGGTTTTTGGGAAGCGCTTCGCGCGACTGCTCGCATTCTTCATCATGGGTCGTCTACTGAGGAGACCGGGCGCTGCGGTCCAACGTCGTCACAAGCGTTTGCAGCGACTGTTCGCCGTCAGATCTACAACAGTTCCTCCAGCCTCAAATCGGTATGCGATATTACTCGTCCGTCTGTCTGCCGGTGTAAATCGCTGTTGTGTTTTGCGTGCTTTCCGATCATTATTTTAGTTTTTCCCAAGATCATGGTCACTATTTGTTCAGTAAATTGTCTTATATTAACATGAGGTGCAAATAGTCCAGAATATCTCATGTAACTTGGTGTTGCGAAGACACTACAACATGAATTTCTACTTGTTTTAGATGTCATACCTATTCATAAAATTCCTTTTTGAAAAATAACTAATCATAAAATATCCGGTTAAGACGAAGCATACATTTCTCATCAAGAACATGCTGCATTTGCTTACTACTAGAATCTTCTGCAACCCCATTAAATGGTCCAGATAAGAGTAATACGAAATGGAAATAATAAGCATTTAAATTTAAATGATTGGAATACTCTACAGTATAATGTTGTTAGTGACTGCTGCAAACTGAACTTCAAATGGTGAGCAAATAAAGATTTGTGTCCAAATGAGGTTGTTAAACGTGGAATGGTAAGCAAGTAAAGACTTGTGTCTAAATGGTGAGCAAGTAAATTCCAAATGCTATCCAATGAGAAGAGAAAAGAATAAAAAACAATTGTTGTTCTAGCCATCCAAAGAACCAGCACACCTTTGCTCGTTCTCCCACAGCCGCTTCCGTTCTGGCTTTTCTCAGAACACCAGTTGGTACACACCAAAAGGAGAGTTTTTAGCACGAGAGAAATTGGAGGAAATTATTTGCGTGCTAGATGAGATACGGAGGCCAGGTGGGTGATTAGTTCCACTGCATCCCCCCGTTTGACGTCTTGGCCCCGTGGACACGCACCATCATTCCGTAAACGAATACTATTTACAACAATCCACTCGTCCTATTTTAAACGAATACTATTTACAACACTTTCTAAAAAAATTATACTTTAAATTGTAGTTATTCACTTTCATTGTACTATATATCCGTAATCTATACCAACTTTCTTTAGATAATGAATAAATTCCAGCCAACACCTCAATGAGGCTATGGCCACAAATTACAAAAGTTTCTCCCTGCCAAGTGCTACGCAAGAGAACACATGCAAAATAAATATTGTCCTAACAGTACCACCCTACAAACAGGTAGAAAATTATTACAATTCAATCCTATTAATAAAACGCCATTCATTATTAGCGAAGTTCTGCACCAATCTATACCAACTATATCCTATTTATATGTATGATATTTATAATTTATATTTTATATTAAGTAATCTTTCATTTTCCATTTCTTCTTTGCTTTCCTCTCACCCTTTTTCTTTCCCCTTTTCATCTTTTTTTCCCGTTCATTTTCCGCTTCCCTTTATCAACACTCCTCCCTTTCCGTTACCAACATTTTCCTTTTTCTCCGCCCTCTTACCGTATCAGCATTTGTCTTCCTCCTTCTCTAAATCCAATACCCCTCCTCGTCTACACGAACCGCTGACATTGGGCAACATTCGGACACAAGCTTTGCCTCAGCATAATATTTGGGTGGCATCCAGGCCAGGTGGCCTTCTCCTACAAGGAGATCCAGTCAGGTGAGTATTTGTATTTCTTAACATCACAAATCATCGATCGAAAGAGATGAGGCCCGCAAGCGCACAGAAGATACCGTTGTAGCATTTTACCCATAAGTAATCCCAAGAGTATCATATTTATTCTAAAGGAGGCAATGAAGTAAAGTAAACACGATTCTTATGATCAAGCTTTGAGATACTAATCAATTATCATGACAGGGGTAAGTTGATAATATGGGTAGTGTGACACACACCTAAGCAATCTATTCTAGAGGATATATGGGTTCTAATGGAGATTAGACTAAGAGTTGGTGAGTTGCTCCTATAATGCTTCTAATATACATATACATAACCCATGTTAGATAATAATGAGTGTGTTAATGGTGAATCCTTATGTTAAGTTGTTCAACACATCGGGCACAGGCTTACCCCTAGCAATACTAGGGCGACTCCCACCAAGAGTGTGTGGCATAGCCGAACGTGGATGATTACAAAGGACAAATAGGGCTAGTCCACCTACTGTCTAGCTATTCAATTTGTGGGTCTACGAGACATCCAGTGCTACTTAACTATCCTAAAACCATGCTAGCATATTAAGTAAATACTTTAGGAGCTGCAACATAAGCCATCCTAAGACAATGGCTAACCTAAACATCGTTGAACCAGTGTTGATACATAGCATAAGTTCATATTAACATGATCATATCATAACTACTTAACTATAGCGAGGGTTTATAGTGTTTATGATGATAGTATAATAACATTAAGGCATAATCATAAAGACTAGTTCTACTACATACATAGAATCCACAATCAAACAAGAAGGGCTTCATCCAAGCATATGTATAAAGGAAGACTAAAGATAATATCTTTATTATGCATAAAGTCACAAATACAAGAAGAAATACATGAGCCATACCTTTCCCATTAGAACTGGGAAGAAAGACTCACTCTACTCCTTTCCCAATTCGTACTTGGAACTAGAGACTCTCCTCTCTACAGACTAACTCCTCTAAGGACTAAGAAAAGTAGTGTACACAATAGAATGATACTCAAGTGGTGTGTGAAAATTGAGGATAGGGGTCCTATTTATAGCTTGATAAGGGTTGGTTCCCGCCACCAAAAGTACGCAAATCAGTTTTCATCGTGATCAGTGCACCATAGGGAATCGACATGTGGAAGTTGACCGAGTTCGGCACCAGAATCACTTCGGCCAAACAGGGTGTTCGGTCGCACTGGAATATTGACCAATTCCAGTGTGCTTTCTCAGGGTGACTTCTAGGTGGGTCCCATTGACTGCTATGAGTGATACACCGTTGGATGGCATCGAATACTACTGTTTGTGGGCCATTAGATCCATGTGATGCCAAGTGTCGGTGCTTGATTGACTGAGATGATAATTTATAGGATTGATCCCCCTCTTTTCCCTCATTTCCTACATAAAATGCTTGCATGCACTATTTGAAGACTAGGAAGTTGTAAACTAGGGACTTAGGAAAAATAAAACAGAGCAACTATTCATTATTTCATCTATATGATCTCTAAATCATTCTTACCGCACATCTTTATTTAATGGAAAGGAAATCTATGTTACTATTTATATTTTCATTCTTTTTTTAGATGCAAGGTGAATGAATGGATGGAAATTAAAATACAATAGGTGTGATGTAGGTTACCTCAATTGGGGGTCCTCCCCCAAGCTTGTTCTTCATCATGTTCTGTGATAGGAGTTGAATCCCTAATGACGGAGGTAGGCCATGAGTTTGGCTTATCCTTGTTGCAGCGTGTCTTTGACAATGGAGAGTTGAGTGTCAATGTTATGTTGCCTCCCACGAGAGCCATGAGTATGGTTGAAGAGAATGTTGGTAATGTTGCACGTCTGCACCTCAAGGTTTCTCATGTATTGGGTGTACTTTGTTGTTCCATGGCTAAGATAATGATAACCCTTAGCTACAAAAGAATGAAGTGGACTCAACATGCATTGAGTGTGTTCCATCATTCTTTAGTGAAGGTGTATCATACCTTCTTGTCATAAAGTAATAACTTGTATCTATCATGCACTGGGTGTGATCCGTCATTCCTTGGCTAAGGTAATGACAACTTTAGCCACAAATGAGTGACATGTACCCAACATGTGTTGGATATGATTTGTTGTTCCTTGGCTAAGGTACAACGTACCTATAACCACAAATGGATGGTGTGCACTCAACACGGGTTAAGTGTGATCCGTTGTTACTTGGCTAATGTATAAAATACCTTCTAGTCACATCAAAACAACTTGCATCCAATATGCATTGGATGTGATCTTGTCATTTCTTGGTTAAGCTACATCATACCTTTGAGCCACAAAGGAATAACTTACACCCAATGATGATGGCAATTCCCTTGAGCTTGAATGAGTTCTTTAGAATAGTTGAGAGCATAATGTTCTCACGTATTCGTAGCAGCCCATTGGTTGCTCATGGAGGGTTTCCATGTCAAAACTCTGGCCTCGTATAGTTATGATTGACCTTCGGGCTTAATGTCTGATAGGCGGCAACCATCCTAGTTTACTCCTAGGCCAAGGGATGTTGAAATGGAGTCCTCTTAGGGTTTCTAACAATCGAATCTTTGAATGTCTGCATAGTAATATTACTTCCGCAAAATTCCTCTCTATGATAGTGAGGGATGGTTAGCTCCCAATACTTGTAAAAATGAATTTCCGGGTTAGGTAACTGAATCTTCATTTGTACGTACAGGGAAGAACAATACCAAAGATGCATTGGGTCCATTCAAGTGTATTCATGAAGAATGTATCATTCATTGATAAGAGTAGGGCTTTATGGATAAATCAATTTGAACATTTTCTAAAGCTCCTACTCATAGCAATGCAAGTGATGCACTATATGGATCCCTTCATATTGTAAAGTTTCTAACCATGATAGATTTTACACAAGAGCAAATGTTATCATTTGGATCATGACAAACAAGATTCTCAATTTTATCATCCTGAACTTTTCTTGGAATTTGAAATTTAGTGATCTCACATAAACATGTTGTCAAAGTGTTAATGCGACACTTCCCCCAATCTGCTAAGGAGCAGCCCGCGGAGGTTCTTGTTCGGCGGGGCTTAGGCCTCAAACTGGTTTTCTAGCGGAAGAGTATGAGACAGTGGTTTTTATGTGATTCGGGCCGCAAGGAGCGTAACACCCTACTCCATGGTGGATTGTATTTCTTGGTGAGTGTGTATGTGTGTGTGTGTGTGTGTGTCAGGAATTCTGAGTCTGGATCGAGCGGGCCAGGGAAGATGTCTAAGTCGGTGGCTGCCTGATCCTTTTATAGTCCAAGGCCGGATGACTTACAAGTGGGGGCCGGGGCCCGATAGGTAGCCCCGGGGTGATCCTACCCTGTACAAGATCTAAGGCTTCTTGCGTACGCTGCCTCTGACCACACTTTGAATACTTTTTGTCTTGCCGCTTAGGTCGTCAGTGGCAAGACGTAGTCGTTGATGATGGCAGGGAATGTCCCATCCATCTTGTCATCTTAAGCTACCCACTTGGCGGTTTAGAGTAGGCCTGCGGTGCCTTGACTGTGATGTGATTGGGCATAGAGGTACCTGAGAGGGGCGTGCACTGCACTGTGCGCCTGGGAAAGGCGCGTGCCTTCAATGTGCGACTGTACAGGACGCGCTGCCCTTTACTCTTTGGGGTCCACGGCTCAATGCAGGCCATGGGACACACTCCAGCTCTGGAGACATCCTCGATAGGAGCAAGGGCCCGGAGCCGGAGGACGCGTGGCAGCTCCAGAGCCCTCCTTGGTGGGAGCAAGAGCCCGGAGCCGTATGATGCGTAGCAGCTCTGGAACCCTCCTCAGCGGGGAGGACGGGTCCGGAGCTTCTTCTTGTATGCGGGGGTACCCGGTCTTGAGGGTGCTGACACATGTAATTCAAATTAAGATCAAGGATATCACTTATTCCTAGGAGTTTGAAATCTAGTGACACCATATATGTACGAAGCTCAAATCGAAATCATGGTCATCACTATTCAGTTGCTACATGCCAATTCACCCATTAAATTATGCCAAAAAATTTTGTTTTCTAAACCTAAGCAAAAATTAATAAGTCTATAAAACAATGTTTAAGGGGTTTTAGGTACTTGTTTTAGTTTTTCCAAGCAAGGTGGTATTTCCTTTTGGAGATCCAAAAGATAATACCAAAACTTACTCTTGTGAGGATGCATGTGAATTGAATGATGAGGAAGTGGCAACCTTCCTCATAATTGCAAGCAAGGGCATTCAATTCTAAGTCAAACCAAAAAATGAAAAATCATAAACTCATACCTTATTTGAAGAGAAATTGGTGATGATGGCCTTTGTGTGAGAAACTCACACTCTTCGAGTTTGGCGTAGACTTCATGCTCAACGTCAAATGCCAAGCTGAGGTTGGATTTGGTTGAGGCTTCTTCTTGCTCCTCCATTGGGTCATCAGCTTGAACATTTCTCTACCTCAAACTTCAAAATGAGTTTGAAGGAGAGATGTGTTCTCAAATCCTCCCAATGGTGGCTCGAGCTTGATGTGGCCTCCTCTTTCTTGTCGAACCACCTCTTTACAATTTTTGTCCTGCTGCAATTTAAGCAAGAACAAAGAAAATAACTCGAAAACGGGTTATGTTAGCCAAAAGCATGTTGTACCCTTTGTCAAATTGTTTTTCCCAACATGAAATAACTTGCAAATGCAATGAATATTAAGGGAAATATTTTTTGTTTGAACTAGGAATATGAATTCAATTGTTTACGTCCAAGGTTCATATCCAAATAAATTTATTTCCTAATTTAAAATTTTAGTTTTATGACGGTTCAAAATTTTACTTTACAACATTCAAGTCTGAAAATTGAAACATACTAAATGCAAACGCAAAGATTGATGGGAAATTCAAATATGCAATTGGGAAATCAAATATGAGATAACTACCAATTAAACTATTGGCAAGGACTCACAAAGTTTTTTGAAGTATGATGAGCGAGACTTACCTCTGTCCGGTTTAGCATGATCACATGTCATCCATACTCGAAGATGAAGGTGTGGATGACTTTTTTGGTGACAAGCCAAACCTCTTTTGGTTGCCATTTGGACAAGTGGGGCCTGTGGTGGCCCCAGCCACATCGTCGCTTTGATGAAGACTTGTTGATGTTGCAATGGCTTTTCCCTCTTGAAGATTTTCTCGTATGAACATGGTGGGGATTGTCCCTTTTTAGGAGTGCCACTCCGACCTACTTGATGCACCTTTGAGTTAACCCATACTATGATCATATATCAAAGGCTTTCCTTCAGCATGATGACATGTGGATTCCACAGTAAAAAAAGAAACATTTCATCCACAATGTCACTTGCCCTAGGTTGCACGAGCTTGGTCGAAGTGTAGGAATACCAACAAGTGATTGTGGGTGTCGGAGTGTGATTCCGGCAATTCTCCCGGTACCACTGTTGGTAGACCGTGGAGTTTGTAGTTCGGTTGTGGGCGCGCAGAGATTCAGAACACGATAGCAAGATGACACGAGGATTTACGTGGTTCGGGCCGCCTGAGCGTAATACCCTACTCCACAGGGTGTGTGTTGTTGTATTGAGTGTCTGAGCACTTGTGGGCGTGAGTCATAGCAGAGTCTAGAGAGCTCCCCATGTATCGATTAGCCAGTCCTTTTATAGTACAAGGACTGATCGTTACATCATTAGCCTGGCCCGACATGTGGCCCTGGCGGTTACTGATGCTTAATACACAATTAATGAGCTTAATTACCCTTAATAGTGTGGTAACGCGCCTTGACAGTGGCGTTACTGGTATTAAGGGCCCTCCAATCGTGTGTCATTAATATAGCATTAATGACACTTAATCAGGTCTTGAAGTTTTTAATGGTCCTTGAAGGTCCGAACCGTTGGAGGTCCACCACTCTGCTTGTTGAGGTTGAAGGTCCGACGGTTGGAAGCGTGGTAGCTCTGGAGCTTACTGTCTTGGACAAGTAGGTTCGGTGCTGTTGTACACGTGTTGGTACCGGAGTTTCCCTCTGTCGGGGGTTAAGTCCAGGTGATATGCCCACGCCGACCACACCATCAAGTATACCGACTACATCAAGCAAGATGGAACAATCATCAAGTCAAGCTGCACTAGCTCATGTTTTCGATGGACCAATTACTCGTAGCCGAGCTAAACAGATACAACAAGAGGTGCACACGCTACTTTGTGAAATTCCATTTATTAATGAGAATTATATACTTCCTAAATCGTACATGTTTCTATTACTCAGGTTCACCAAGGAGGATGACAAGGACACGCCAAGAATGAACCAGAGAGGAGAACTACGTCGAACCAGTTTGGCTTGGCAGAACTGTCATGAAGAAACAGTCATATCTCTTGATTCATAGAAGCTGTGAAGGTCCATGAGTACTTGTTGGAAATGTGTTGAAGTCAACTTTTTAATGCCACTAAGTTCCGAGTGCTTTAGAGCTCCCAGCTTGGCAGCCGAGTGCTTTTGGTGTAGACTGTTCACAAGATCAACAGTCAGCCTGATATCCAAGTTTCCATGAGAAACTGTATCACTATACAATATTTCGTGAAGCATGCTGCACATTGTGTGAAAGGTTATCAAATTATCTTTCCAACGCATCTGGTCCCATGTCTTTTGGATGTCCCTAGGTGGAGTTATGATTAAAACACTGAAGACCATTCAAAAGGCCAGAAGACATGCGGGAAATTGATGACCATTGCATGAATGATCAAGTCAGTTGGCCTCCACCTTCCCACGTGGCTTTTTCAGTTCACATCTATTTTTAGACTAGTTGTTGGTATAAATACCCCTCTTTTGTAAGCCAAGAAGAACTTTTTGATGAATTAAGATTATTCCAGTGATATTTGCAGCCGAGCTGCTTGAGTTTCTTACTCAACCCTTGTTCTTCCTTGTTCTTCTTGAACTTGTGAAGAGATCTCTCTGAGATCTACTAATTCGTGCTCTGCGGGTTCCAGTACGGCTGCCCCGTCTTGTGTGGATTAGCTCCGGTTGTGGTTCTGCGGTCGTTCGGAGATCGAGTCGAAGTCTTCACGGTTTCGGTGTCTCTCTCCCCGTCGCTTGGTCGCATCCAACCTTGGTCAGGTATAAAGCTAGTTATCCGTGCTATTTCTACAGCAAGTTATCTTGTTATGGAACCTCCTGTCATGAAGATCGGGCCACCCTTCGCCGAACCAAATTTGGTGCATATCATGTGGTAATCAGAGCTATCGTTGTCACGGTAGGTTCATTTTTTTATCACCCACCCTCCCACCCTTTTTCAATCTGTTACAGTTTTCACCATCCACATATTCATCCCTGTGTTTATCTTTTACATATATTTGTTTGTCCTATAGTCCAAAGCCTAAAAAAATACCTATAGCCCTTTTGACGGTACTATTATCTTGTGTTTGTGTTCTTCCAGTTGTTCGGCACCACCGTTTACCTATATCTTTTGTAATCAGCACCCCTGTTAGTGTTATAAAAAAAAAGAAGAAAGAAAGAATACAGTAAAAAAAAGAGAGCACAAGTGAAAAGATTCTGAAGAATTTTGTGTTACGGTTGGGTGTTGAAATTTTCAGTTTTCATATCCAAGTTGGTGGTAATCTTGATAGAGCACATCTTTTTTTCACTTAATTGGCAATACCGTAGCCCTCCTTGTTCAGCCACCTATAGCTCCACCAAAAACCTGAACCGGGACTTTCGATTTGTACTCCTTACGGCATCTTTACCACCTCCGTTGAAGCTGTCACACCAGCACCATCACAGTTCTTGAGATCAGGCAAGAACTTGGGTAAGTAAGAGGTGAGATCGAGTGTGTCCACACACACACACACACACACACACACACACACACATATATATATATATATATATATATATTTCTTTTTCTTTTTCTTGTTGCTCCTAACATGGCCGACTCAGATTCAAGTGTTCATGGTGGACACCATGGTGATAGGGAACCCCCTGTCTCACGGGATGAGATGCGTCGCATGGCTGATTCACTCATGGAGACCATGGGCAGGCTCCTCGACGAGCGTCTTCCCGCGGCTGGAGGACGTCGAGCATGTCGTGATCAAGAGGACCATCATCGAGAGGAGTCCGGCGATGAGAATTCTGGTTTCAGCCATGGATTCAATCGCTTCGGACATGGCCTTGACGGATCTGGTGGTGGTCACCATGCTGATTTTAATAATTACCATGGTGGGCGTCGTGCACATAGGCGCAATGCTGATGGTCGCCGCGTGCATTTTGAAGACAAAGAGTTTGAAGATCAAGATCATGAAGAAGGATCTCATGATGATGAAAATCCTTTTGGTCAAGAAGGCAGGTTTGATCGGCGTCATCATCGCCGGCCTGCTGATTTTGAAGAAAGGGAATACCATCGTGGTCGATGTCCTCATGACAACCCAGATAACATCGCTCGTGTCAAATTGAGTATTCCAAAGTTTACTGGAAAGGAGAATCCTGATGAATTGAATGGGCTGAGCAGTGTGATCAAATATTCCGAGTACATAATCTTTCGGCTCAGCGCCGTGTGAATCTTGCTTCGGTGGAATTCTATGGATACGCTCTCACTTGGTGGAACCAAGTGCAAGAGAATCAACGTGATTTGGGACGTGGATATATCAATACATGGGAGGATATGAAGCAAGTGATGAGAAGGTGATTCGTGCCATCTAGCTATCAGCGTGATCTCAGGAACCGGTTGCAAATGTAAAAGCAAGGGAAGAGATCAGTTGATGAGTATTTCAAGGAGATGGAGCTGCTGTTGGTGCGGGCGGGAATAAGAGAAGATGCAGATTTAACAATGGCAAGATTTCTAGGAGTTCTTAATGAAGAAATTTCTGGTTTTGTGGAGATGTTTCCATATCGTACATTGTAGGATCTTGTTGATCAAGCTATGCGCACAGAGAAAAAGATTCAGCAAGAGTCACGTGGAAAATCTTATGGCAGTTATTCTATTGCTGCCCCATGGCGCAAACAGCAGTCAAGTACTTCCTATGGTGGTGGACGATCTCAAGGGGCTGCAGCCAAGTCTTCTCAATCATTTGTTCCATCGAAGATGGCACCCTCCACCGCGTCATCACCAACAACTCAGCAGCGACCCGCTGCAAGTTCAGCAGGCCACAACAATGTCTCGGGAGCTACATCTTCTTCTCGAAGCAGAGAAATTGTATGCCATAAATGCCATGGCCGTGGGCACATTGCTGCCCAAAGCCCAAGCAAGAGAACCATGTTGTTGAATGAGAAAGGTGAATGGGAATCCGAGAGTGATCCGGAAGATGCTGGACAGATATGTGATGAAGAAATTGAGGAGGAAGGGAATGAGATCCAACCTGAAAGGAGAACATAATTGCTTTATTTCTCTATGAGTGCTTAGTGTAACAGCAGAAAATGAAGACAACGGGCAGCAACATAATTTGTTCCATACCCATGGACTAATCAAAGATAAGGTGTGTCGCATCATCGTTGATAATGGCAGCTGCAACAATATTACTAGCCAAGAATTGGTGGACAGATTGGGACTGAAACCACGACGTCATCCAAGTCCATACAAGATGCTGTGGCTTAATGATTGTGGTGCGCTACGTGTTAGTCATACTTTGACTGTACCATTCTCTGTTGGTAAATACAATGATCATGTGGAGTGCGACGTGGTGCCTATGCAAGCCTGCTAGCTTCTGCTCGGTCGACCATGGCTATACGATCGTGATGTCCAGATTTTTGGAAGGACCAACAAGATGTCTTTTGTGTACAAAGGAGAGCGAATTTTCTTGCTTCCTTTGACACCGGAAGAAATTTTGAAGGATGATATCAGGAAGAAGTAGCGCGAGAGCGAGCACCACTTGCGAGTGAGCCACAAAAATAGTAAGGAAGAGTGTCCACAGCCAAATCAAACCCCACAGCTGCAAGGAACCCAGAAACCGGGAAAAGAGGGTTTAGTAATGATGGCTAGGAAGGGGGATATCAAAGCATTGAGTGAACCCGATGCCATGTTCTTTGTACTTATGTACAAGGACACTTTTCTTTCTACTAATGCCTTACCCTCTACCCTGCCGAGTACTCTTTTGAATGTCTTGCAGGAATATGAAGATGTCTTTCCGGACGAAGTACCACCAGGACTGCCACCTAAGAGAGGGATCGAGCATCAAATTGACTTGGTTCCTGGTGCGTCACTTCCGAACAGGGCTGCATACCGCACCAACCCAGAGGAGACAAAAGAAATTCAGCAACAAGTGGAGGAATTGATGAAAAAAGGGTATGTACAGGAAAGTCTTTCCCCTTGTGCTGTCCCTGTTCTTTTAGTGTCTAAGAAAGATGGGTATTGGAGACTATGTGTGGATTGCCGCACAATTAACAACATCACAGTAAGATATAGGCATCCCATTCCTCGCTTAGATGATATGCTTGATGAACTTAGTGGTGCTAATTTTTTTCACTAAAATTGATTTAAGAAGTGGCTATCATCAGATTTGTATGAAAGAAGGAGATGAGTGGAAAACAGCCTTTAAAACAAAATTTGGATTGTATGAATGGTTAGTGATGCCCTTCGGTTTAACCAATGCACCTAGTACATTTATGCGATTAATGAATCATGTGCTTAGAACTTTCATTGGTAAATTTGTTGTGGTTTATTTTGATGACATCCTAATCTACAGCAAGACTCTTGAAGAACATGTTGCACATATCCAGAGCGTACATGTTGTCCTACGTAAACAAAAATTGTACGCTAACCTTCAGAAGTGCACCTTCTACACCGACAAGGTAGTTTTCCTTGGTTTTGTTGTTTCAGGACAAGGAGTGGAGGTGGATGTTGAGAAAGTCAAGGTTGTACACGAATGGAGGCCCCCACAGAACGTGAGCCAAGTGAGAAGCTTCCTTGGACTTGTTGGTTTCTACCGACGCTTCGTGAAAGATTTCAGCACGATCGCTGCTCCAATCAATGAGTTGACCAAGAAAGACGTACCTTTCAAATGGGGAGAAGCACAACAAAAGGATTTTGAAGAATTAAAGAGGAAGCTCACAACATCCCCAGTCCTTGCACTTCCAGATTTCAACAAGACATTTGAAATTGAATGTGATGCAAGTGGAGTTGGGATTGGAGGCGTGCTGATGCAAGAAAAGAGACCAATTGCATTCTTTAGTGAAAAACTAAGTGGTCCGACTTTGAATTATTCAGTTTATGATAAAGAATTATATGCTCTCGTTCGGAGTTTGGAAACTTGGCAACACTACCTTTATCCTAAAGAATTTGTAATACATTCAGACCATGAATCATTGAAACATATTAAGGGACAACCAAAACTGAATAAACGACATGCTAAGTGGAGTAAATTTATTGAGTCCTTTCCTTATATTGTCAAATATAAGAAAGGTCAAGACAATATTGTAGCTGATGCTTTATCTCGACGTCATGCTTTGCTCACACAACTTGATGCTAAAATTCTCGGATTGGAAAGTATAAAGGAATTATATGCCACTGATTCGTACTTTGCTGAACCATATGCCAAGTGCCGTAATGGCAAAGGATGGGAAAAGTATCATGTGCATGATGGATTTTTATTTCGCACTAACAAACTTTGTATTCCAGATTGCTCTGTTCGACTTTTACTCGTGCAGGAAGCTCATGCAGGTGGACTTATGGGCCATTTTGGAGCCAAGAAGACAGAGCAAGTGCTGGCTGACCATTTCTTTTGGCAAAAAATGCGACGAGATGTAGATAGACATGTTCATCGCTGCGAAAACTGCCACAAAGCTAAGTCTCGTCTGAACCCTCATGGTTTATATACTCCCCTTCCTATTCCTAATGCACCTTGGGAGGATATTTCAATGGATTTTGTTCTTGGGTTACCACGGACCAAAGGGGGAAGGGATTCAATTTTTGTCCTGGTTGATCGTTTCAGCAAAAAGGCACATTTTATTCCTTGCCACAAGAGCGACGATGCTTCCTGTATTGCTGAATTATTTTTCAGGGAAATCGTGCGACTACATGGAATGCCACGTACCATTGTGTCGGATCATGACACCAAGTTCTTGAGCTACTTTTGGAAGACATTGTGGGGCAAACTTTGCACAAGACTATTGTTCTCCACAACATGTCATCCGCAAACGGACGGCCAAACTGAAGTTGTGAATCGAACACTATCAATGTTGCTCCGAGCTGTCCTTAAGAAGAACCTGAAACTATGGGAAGAAAGCTTGCCACATGTTGAGTTTGCATACAATAGGGTAGTACACTCAACCACTAGATTTTGTCCATTTGAAATTGTATATGGATTCACACCCACTGCTCCCATAGATATTTTGTCTTTACCCATGCAGGAACGTGTGAACTTCGATGCAAGCAAGCGAGCTGAATTTGTCAAGAACATTCATGATAGGGCTCAGGCCAATACTGAAAAGATGACCAAGAAGTATGAGAAACACGCTAACAAGGGTTGCAGGAAAGTGCTGTTCGAACCAGGGGACTTGGTTTGGGTGCACCTTCGAAAGGATCGTTTTCCAGAGCTGCGCAAGAACAAGTTGCAACCCCGGGCTGATGGACCATTCAAAGTTCTGTGCAATATCAACGACAACGCTTATGAAATTGATCTGCCAAGTACTTATGGTGTAAGTATCAGTTTCAATGTGTCCGACCTCTCTCCATTCTTTGGATTGGAAGAGTCGAGGATGACTCTTTTTCAAGGGGGGGGGGGATGATATGCCCACGCCGACAACACCATCAAGTATACCGACTACATCAAGCAAGATGGAACAATCATCAAGTCAAGCTGCACCAGCTCATGTTTTCGATGGACCAATTACTCGTAGCCGAGCTAAACAGCTACAACAAGAGGTGCAGGCACTACTTTGTGAAATTCCATTTATTAATGAGAATTATATACTTCCTAAATCGTACATGTTTCTATTACTCAGGTTCACCAAGGAGGATGACAAGGACACGCCAAGACTGAACCAGAGAGGAGAACTATGTTGAACCAGCTCGGTCTAGTAGAACTGTCATGAAGAAACAGTCATATCTCTTGATTCATAGAAGCTGTGAAGGTCCATGAGTACTTGATGGAAAGGTGTTGAAGTCAACTTTTTAATGCCGCTAAGTTCCGAGTGCTTTAGAGATCCCAGCTTGGCAGCCGAGTGCTTTTGGTGCAGACTGTTCAGAAAATCAACAGTCAGCCTGATATCCAAGTTTCCGTGAGAAACTGTATCACTCTACAATATTTCGTGAAGCATGCTACACATTGTGTGAAAGGTTATCAAATTATCTTCCCAACGCATCTGGTCCCATGTATTTTGGATGTCCCTAGGTGGAGTTATGATTAAAACACTGAAGACCCCTCAAAAGGCCAGAAGACATGCGGGAAATTGATGACCATTGCATGAATGATCAAGCCAGTTGGCCTTCCACCTTCCCACGTGGCTTTTTCAGTTCACATCTATTTTTAGACTAGTGATTGGTATAAATACCCCTCTTTTGTAAGCCAAGAAGAACTTTTTGATGAATTAAGATTATTCCAGTGATATTTGCAGCCGAGCAGCTTGAGTGTCTTACTCAACTCTTGTTCTTCCTTGTTCTCCTTGAACTTGTGGAGAGATCTCTCTAAGATCCACTGATTCGTGCTCTGTGG
Source organism: Tuctoria greenei (assembly GCA_036927565.1). Classification (NCBI taxonomy): domain Eukaryota; kingdom Viridiplantae; phylum Streptophyta; class Magnoliopsida; order Poales; family Poaceae; genus Tuctoria; species Tuctoria greenei. The sequence continues at coordinate 65,123,343 of JAYESD010000002.1, read as the reverse complement.
GTTCCAGTACTGCTGCCCCATCTTGTGTGGATTAGCTCCGGTTGTGGTTCTGTGGTCGTTCGGAGATCGAGTCGAAGTCTTCGCGGTTTCGGTGTCTCTCTCCCCGTCGCTTGGTCGCATCCAACCTTGGTCAGGTATAAAGCTAGTTATCCATGCTATTTCTACAACAAGTTATCTTGTTATTGAACCTCCTGTCGTGAAGATCGGGCCACCCTTCGCCGAACCAAATTTGGTGCATATCACCGGGGGTGCCGCACAAGTATTTAGCCTGGAGCTTTCCCATGTGTGGGATGTAGCTCCGGTTGCAGTATACACGTGGCAGCACTGGGACAAATCATAGAAGGGAGGCAAATCCGGTTCCGTATGACACGTGGGGCCTTCGGAAGCCTTCAACTCAGTTAGGTGAAGTTCCTTTGCTCTTTTTGCAGTCCCAAGGGGTAATCGGTACGCAAGGTACCGACAGTGGCCCCCTAGGCCCACCTCTGGGAAAGACCTTTTGGATGAAGTCGTTCTGCCGGAGGTGGGTCCATCCTTCGGTTTTTGAGCCTTGTCTTCAAGCATATTTGAATGTGCCGTTGGCGGCAGTTCACAGTTAAACCATTGCCGTGTGGCATATCCAGGATGCGACAGGTGAGATCTGAGCATGCGGATCTCACGCAATTGAAGGTCGCTGGTTCCCGATATGAAAACCGTATCGGTTCCGTGCGCCCTGTCAGGCCGCCGCCCTCGGGCTTCCCGCCTTTACACATGACAACTGTTCGCCTGGGGTAAGGACCTTGACTTGATCGCCGGGGTGGCCCCGGGCCCCCTTGTCATTCGCAGGGTGAAGTTTTTGAACTGTATCGTCAGCCCCTCTGCGGTTTCCATCCAAGCGTTGTGGGAGCTTACTTAAGAAGGAAAGCGCGCACCGTTTGGGGATTCTTTACGCCTTCATTTGAACTTGCGCTCGAATCCTCCAAACTTTTGCTTGCTTTTCATCTCTCGCCGCGCTGTGCTGCGATGGAGTTGGGTCTTCGCAAGAGCCATCTTACGACTGACGGTGATTTGAAGAAGGTCCGGACCCTCATGGGGTGATCCAGCGACTCCTTCAACCGCCTGGTCCGCGCCGACAAGCTCCTGTTCAGGAAGGAGCACGCTGGCGATATGGTGTACTTCTCCTCGTACACCATGGTGGGACTGATCCCACCCTTCTCCACTTTTCTCTTGATGCTGCTAGACTTCTATGGTTTGCAGTTGTACCACCTCAGTCCTCACTCCATTCTTCTCATGTCCACCTTCGTCCACTACTGCGGGATGTGGGTGGGTATTCCCCCCTGCGTCGAGCTCTTTCGCACCTTCTTCACTATCCACACCACCGGCAAGAGTGACGAGTACCTTGGATTCTATTATTTTGTGAAGCGCAAGAAGTGCCCGTACAAGTACTTGAGGTCATTCCCTTCCAGCAAGTGGGACGACTGGAAGAAGAACTGGATTGTCATCACGGCAGAGGAGCATGAGAAGCTGGAGCTGCCCAAAGGCCTCCCCAATGTCGACACTGAAGCTTGGAGCGAAGTTCCGGTGCTATCGGACGCCTTCAACACTGCCCTGACCAGGATCTGCCAATGTGTGGAAGGAGGGGTGACCCCCCAGGCAGTCTTTTGCAACTTCCTGGTCAACATGTGGGCTCCACTGAAGAAGAGGGAGAAGCTCGCCTGGGCCCTCAACAGCGTGATGGATGATGACCGGATTGAGACCGGTTTGAAGTCCAACCTTGAAGGCGCAGCTTTGGAGCTTTACCTCAAGAAGTTCAAGCACGGCATCGACGTCGAGGGCGACGACTTGACTCCACCGGCGGCTTTCCTTCCTTTGAACATGGAGGCAGAGTTTAGTTGAGCTCTGGCGGAAGATGTCGGTGCTTGACGACCTCGGTGAAGTTGAGAGGCGTTCGACCACCGGGTTGGCGATCCCCGGAGCTTCCGAGGGTGGTCCCCTCACCCGATCCCCGGAGCTTCCGAGGGTGGTCCCCCTTCTGCCCCAAGACAGAGAGTTGAAGTCGTAGGTAAGGGCAAGGAGTTGGCCGAGCCCTCTAGCCACAAGAGGAAGTTGAAGCATTCTGACGGGAGGTCCGTCAGACTTGCTCCTTCCACAACAGCTCCTTCTCCCTGGCGGAGGTGGTCTTTGGCGGCGACAACCACTCCAGCATCGGCATCTCTCCGGGACGCTAGCTCCGGCCATGTGGTTTCGGTACCAGGGCCAGCTGAGGGCTCTAGGTCCGAGGGTACTTCCCGGTCGAGGGGGGCCTCAACCGAGACGTCGCTGATGGCGGGAGCGAGCTCCGGGGAGCCTTCCGGAGCTACCACGCCGGTGGCGACAGGGTCCGGTCCTGAGCGTCTGGTGAAGAGGTTCCGCGCTAGCTGGAGCTGGAGCGTACCTCAGTTGATTGTTTTTGTTGTAACCATATTTTGAGTTTCTTTGTCCTTCATCCACAGGGTACCCAAGAAAGGGGTTGAAGCTCCGGTTCCTGCAGCAGCAACTGATGCTGCGCAGATGGAGGCTCCGGCTCCAGTTTCAGCGCCACCCCAAGAGGTGGCTGAGGCCGCGACAGCTCCGGCACCAGCTGTTGTGGTCCTTGACCTCGAGTCATCCCCTGAAGCTCCCGTGGTAGCGCCGGACCATAGGATTGAAGATGTACCAGCGGCACCAGCTCCGGAGGTTGAAGATCCGGTTTTGGATGCTATGATGACGGACACTCCGGCCTTAGAGCCAGAGGTAGCTGCAGTTTGGGCCGTAGAGCCGGACGTTGTTGAAGCCCCTGCAGCGGAGCAGGGTGTTGATGAAGTTCCGGCGCCTGAGCCGGTTGTCGCAGAAGTGCCGGCGCCAGAGCCAGTGGAGGTTGAAGTACCGGCGCCTGAAACAGCGGTGGAAGAGGTGCCAGCGTCGGAGCCGGAAGTGGCTTCAGCTCCGGCCGAACCTTCAACGCCTGCCCCGGAGGTACCCGCGCCTAAGCCTGGATGCCAAGACAGAGCCGCTGGTCCCCCACTTGAGGGACCAGTTGCTGATGACCTGGCGGTGGGACCTTCAGAGCTGACTCCGAAGGTAGACACTTCCGTTGCAGGACCTTCCTCGGCGGTGAGCGAGGCTATCCCGCATGGCAGCCCTAGTGTCGTGGAAGCTCAGGGGACCGCTCTTGTAGAGTGGGACCCAATTTTTGTTACGGAGAACCCGCTGGAGCCAGCAAAGAAGACCCCGATAGGTGCGGAGCCAATCCCTTTGTCGCTGTCTATCGACAACGCCTACTCCAGTCTTCGTCAAGTCCAGCTGGCCTTTTACCACGACAGCAAGGCCCTCGAGGAGGAGCGCCAAACCCTTAGGAGGTGGCGCAACCAGCTCCAATTCGAGACCAATCTGGCGCAAACGAGGCTGGCCGACGACAAGGAGTGGGTGAAAAGGGAGAAGGTCCGGTTGGAGTACTGGGGTCAGCTTCTGGATGAGAGGGAAAGCATGATGCGATCCCTTGACAACTAGTCCCGGGCCATCCACGAACAGGCCATGGCTGCTAATGAAGCAGCGAATGACCGCCAAGAGAAGCTCAGTGCAATCCACGACAGCCTTGTCAAGCACCGGGAGGCTCTTGAGTAGCAGGATAAAAAGCTCGAAGATGAAGAGCAAAAACTCCTAGAGCTGCGTGATGACCTCGTGAAGAGGGTGGAGGAGCTTACTCAGAGGCTGACTCTGGGTGACAAGAGTCTCGCGGAGCGCACCAAGAAGCTGGAGGAGTGCTGCGAGAAAGAGGAGAAGAAGGCCTGGCAGTGGGGAGAAGACCTCAATAAGAGGGAGAACGAAATTGCTGCCAGGGAAAGGAAAGTGCGGGGCCAGGAGAAAGACCTGGTCGACCGCCAGAACAAGATCCACCTCCGGGAAGAGGAGCTTGGCAAACTCAAAAGGCAAGTTGCTGAAAAGATTCAGCAGAACGCCAAAGAGGTCGAGCGCCTTGCCCGAGAGGATTCGGTGCTTGCGGCGACCAAGAGGTCCTTGGAAGAGGTGCGAGGCTCAAGGGCTGCGGAGTCCCAACAAGTATGAGACTTCTTGGGCAAAGCCAATGATGCGCTGATGCCATTGGGCTTCACTCTGGTGTGCCCAAATGATCCGGAGCTGGAGCTGGATCAGGCGTTGCAGGTGTTGAGCTCGGCGGGCAACAAGCTCAACAAGATGGGCAATGTCATCGTGGACCAGTTGGAGACCGAAGGGCAATCCCTAGCGAAGAACGTCGCAGAGTACATGCTGATGTGCTACACAAGCCGGGACCCTCACTTCCCACTGGACCCGGTGCTTGAAGGCCCCATCGATGGAGAAGGAGATGCCACCAAGGCTAGCATGTCGGAGGTTGCCCAGAAGGTTGCCTCATTCTTCTGTAGGATCTAGGACTTCCTCCTTGTAGCTCCTACTTGTATCTTCTCTTCTTTTCTCCAATTTTGTAATCTCTTATCTCCAGATTAATGAAATCCAAGAATTTTATGAATTTCATTTTTTGTCTTCAACACCTTTGTCCCACTTGGCCCCCTGGTAGATGTACACAATTTGATTGTGAACATGTACCAAGAGGATGTAGCATTTTGTGGAAGACTTGCGTGCTTCGAACTTGTAATTTGTAGGTCCGAAGTCGCCGATAGTAGGGGGCCCCTGAGGTTGTCGGAGCTTAGTAGCTCCGGTAGTGACCCTTGTCAACACGTAGAGCGTCCACAGTTAGTCCTCTGAGGTTGTCGGAGCTTAGTAGCTCCGACAGTGACCACTGTCAACACGCGATGCGTCGATAGCTGACCCCACTGGGGAGTCTTCCCACCATCTTTTCTTCACATTGACGGTTGGCCCCCTGGATTTGCCAGAAGTTTGTAGCTCTGGTGATGTCTACTATCAATGTTTGAAACATCGACAGCAGACCACCATAGGGGGTGTCGGAGCTTTGATAGCTCCGGCTTCATCCACCATCATCATGAGATCTTTATTTTTTCTGCACACTGAAGTCAAGAAAAACAGTAAAATCCATTTCTTATCTATAACTCGTTTACGGCTTACTATTCCCGAAAGAAATTTTTAGGTCGAACGCAATTCTATATACAATCAAGTGCATTTGCTTATGTTCTTCAGGTCCAATCGTATCCTGGACTCACCTTACTTCGGCTTGTCGGGGTGTAGGTAGAGTGGCGTACTTAGGGTGCAGGACTAGGCTAAGTCGATAGCACACTCCGGAGCTAGGTTGGCTTGGCGGCATTCAGGCGAGTAGGCCATTCAACAATGTTAAGACTCAAAAGAATTAACAAAGCAACTAGAATTATATATGAATCGGTCAGGCTAAAGATTCTTGAGAATTGCACAACTTTGTTATAGACAAGAAAGGGAAAAATAAAAAATATTGAGCCTGTACAAAAGAAATGCACGTGGAGTATGTTTTCACACAATGATGTCTTTCATTATAGGTCTGGGGTACAGGGGAAACAAATACACACTTAGGTCACAGAACCAGACTAAGTATGTTGCGTTTATCATTTGACCCAAGGTAGCTAGCGAAAGGTCCCAAGATATCCGTCCGCCACACAGCGAATGACCATGTAGGAGGTATCATTTGTAGGGGTTGAGCTGGTGTGTGAATTTTCTTTGCATGGAATTGGCATGCTTCGTATTTCTTCACTAGCTCGGTTGCATCCTGGAGTGTTGTGGGTCAGTAAAAACCATGCCGAAAGGCATTACCGACCAACGTGCGGGAAGATGCGTGGTTCCCACACTTGCCTCCATGGATTTCCGCGAGGAGCTCGCAACCTTCTTCCCTTGTAATGCACCACATTAGGATGCCGTTGGCACCATGCGGTAGAGATCCCCTTCTACCAGTGTGTATCTTTTAGCCAATCTGACTATCCGGTTAGCGGATACATTGTCTTCAGGAAGGAAATTGTCTTTCAAGTAGCTCCGGATCTCCGAGATCCATACATAAGAGCTAACTTGAGCATTTGAGTCATGCGTCCTGGGTTGCTCGGAGCTTCCGGCAGCACCTACAACCCTTGATGGACGCCACGGTAACAGGCCATCGGGACCTCCAGCTTCGAGGTGCTGGTCTCGCCCCCTTTGCTCAGTTCAGCAGGCTGAGCTGTTGGTCTTGACAATCTCTGGACGAAGGTTCCGTTGGGAGTCGGAGCTTCCGTTGAAGCTTTCGTCGAGAGTTCGTCGGCTTCAGCATTGTTGAGACGCTGGACATGGCAAAGATCCAGGACGTCAGAGTCCTTCTGAAGCTTCTGGACTTCAAGTAGGTATGCAGCTAGTTGAGGATTGTTGCAGCAGCATTCACCTTTAACTTGTTTTATAACGAGCTACGAATCACCCGTTACCAACAGCTGCTTGACACCATATGATAGTTCCACCTTGAGCCCATAGATTAGTGCTTCATACTCCTCCATGTTGTTGGTTGCCTTGAAGTCAAGGTGAACCATGTACTTGACCTTCTCCCCGGTCAGAGCGAGGAGAAGTACTCCAGCTCCGGCCCCCTGCTTCCGCACGGATTCGTCGAAGTAGAGAGTCCAGTGAGGCTCAGTGAAGACCGGAGCCTTGGGTTCCGACTTCTGCTCACTGGGGCCCCCAGGATTTGATGGAGACGGGGTCCATTCCGCCACAAAGTCCGCATTGCTTGACTCTTGATCGCTTGTCTTGGGACGAATTCAAGGTCGAACTTGGCCAATTCTACTGCCCACTTTGCAATGTTCCCAGTAGAGTTGGGGTTATGCAAGATTGCACAAAGTGGATAAGAAGTTATCACTGCAATCTTGTGAGCTTGGAAGTAATGTCGAAGCTTCCTAGAGGCAATAAGAACTGCGTAGAGCAACTTATGCACCTCTAGGTACCGAGTCTTGGTGTCATGGAGTACTTCACTGATGAAGTAAACTGGGCGTTGGACTCTCCGGACCCTCCCAAAGGGGCCCGGAGCTTCCCCCTCATCAATCTGGACCCTCCCAGAGGGGTCCAGACCTTCTTTGGGGACCTCTGGGTTCCTGCTGGAGGATCCCGGAGCTTCTTCTAAAGTGACCCGAACCTTCCCGGAGGGGTCCAGATCTTTTTGTTCAGCAACAGCAACTCCTCCACTTGAAGGAGGTTGCTCCTCTGTCATCTCGCCTTGAGGATCCGGGTCTGGGAGCTGGGACCCAGACTCGTCTTCAGGTAGCTCCGGACCCTCCCGGAGGGGTCTGGACTCCTGAAGTGGGTATGGTTCTGGTCTTTCCGCAACCAGGACCATGCTAACAACTTCGTTAGTTGCCTAAATGTAAAGCAGAAGTGACTCACCAGGATTCGAAGCTACCAAAGTTGGTAGAGTGGTGAGGAGCTACTTTAGCTCTTGGAAAGCCTTTTCTGCTTCTTCAAACCATTGGAATGGTCCGGACTTCCTCAATAATTTGAAGGAGGGTAGTGCTCGTTCTGCCAGTCTTGAGATGAACTGGCTGAGGGCAGCTAGACATCCAGTCAGCTTCTGGACGTCCTTGATGTGAGCTGGTGGCCGCATGTCTTCAATAGCTTTAATCTTCACCGGATTTGCTTCTATTCCTTGGTGGTTCACCAAGAATCCAAAAAGCTTCCCGGATCTAACCCCGAAGACACACTTGTCTAGGTTCAGCTTTGTGCGTGTGATTCGCAACTTGTCGAAGACAGCTTGCAAGGTGTCAAGGAATGACTCCTTATTCTTGATCTTGACGACGATGTCATCGAAGTACACCTCCACTACATCTCTGATAAGCTCTCCAAAAGTTTTGTACATAGCTCGTACAAACGTTGATGCAGCGTTTTTGAGACCGAATGACATGGCAGTGTAACAATATAATCCATCTGCTGCGATGAAGGAAGTATGCTCTTCATCTTCCCTAGACATTCTGATTTGGTAATACCCAGAATATGCGTCTAGGAAACACAATAATTCACACCCATAGGTGGAATCCACTATCTGATCTATTCTAGGTAGTGGGAATGGATCCTTTGGACACGCCTTATTCAGTGTAGTGTAGTCGATACACATCCGAAGCTTCCCGCCGGCCTTAGGTACAACGACTGGATTTGCCAGCCATTTTGGGTCGATGACTTCTCGGATGAATCCAAGTTCGAGCAACTTCTTCATTTCTTGACGCATGAAGTTTTGTCACTCTACTGATTGCTTCCGAGGCTTCTGGTGTATAGGTCGAACGTTGGGATAGATCTTCAGATTGTGCTCGATCACTTCCCTAGGGATCCCAGGCATTTGTGACGGTTGCCAGGCAAACATGTCGACATTAGCCTGTAGGAAAGTGATTAGCACGAGTTCCTATTTGTAGTTCAGACCTCCCGATATACGGGTGGTCTGAGCAGCATTGGAACCGATTTGGACGACTTTGACAGGAATGTCAGTGTCGCCGCATGGTTGCACACGAGGTGCGGAGGTTGAGCCTCGATGAGGAATGCTCGGAGGCTTTGGAGCTTCCTCCTTTCCGGATTCTTCCTCCTGTGCTGTAGCAAGCACATGGAGTTCTTCCAGAGCAGTAACCCCGGCGGTGCAATCTCCGCGAACCCAGAGAACACCTGATGGTGTTGGCATCTTCAACACCAAGTAGCCATAATGAGCAGCAACCATGAATTTGTACAAGGCTGGCTTGATGAAGGCTTCGAAGCTTATGAGGTTCAACCCCGAACCTCCGTCCACCATTACATGGTGGATTTGGATGTTGTTGATGGTCGGAGATACCATTTGTGGAAGTTGGCCAGCTCCGATCATGTTCCGTGTGACGCCCGGTTCCAAAAATAAACCAAGCTAACGTATATGTGTGCCCAGGACGTTCAACACACATACACGAGTGCATCACAAAAGAGTATACAGAAAATTACCACAAGACAAGATTAATTAACCAAATTTTATTACACAATTCAAAATATCCTCGAATACAAGCTCTAATGAATATTAATTACAAGTTCAACTAATGCAGCTGCGACGCCCGGTTCCGAAAAATGAACCAAGCTAACGCATATGTGTGCCCAGGACGTTCAACACACATACACGAGTGCATCGCAAAAGAGTATACAGAAAATTACCACAGAACAAGATTAATTAACCAAATTTTATTAAACAAACCATATTATCCTCGAATACAAGCTCTAATGAATATTAATGACAAGTTCAACTAATGCAGCGGAAATAAACTAAATAAGCAAACTAAAAAGCTAGGTAGCATAAGCAATAGGGTATAACGCAACTCCAAACGACACCACAAACAAGCTGACGGTAGACACAGCCTAGAACTCCGCATTATCGCTATTAAACTCCCAATATTGACCTGCAACTATTGGGGGCGGGGGGGTTGCAAGAGTGAGTACATGTCGTACTCAGCAAGTGTGGAAAGTATGACATGTGGCTGATTCAAATGACGAATATAATAATGGATAAGTGCTAAAAAGTACATCAAAACATTTGAAAAGCAATATATTACATGTATGTGAAGTAAACCCATCATAATCATAAGTAATATCATAATACCAGTCTAAATTCACTACCATCATCAATAATTCCAGATTTCACCATTTGCCAATAACCATATTCAATACCCGAAATTAATCCATAACCAGCGATAACCATTACCAAACCATAACCATCCCAAAACCGAGTTTCTTCTAATCATGGAAGTTGTCCAGGTGCTCATAACCGGGAGCACGGCTATCATGATAGTTTTATTAGACTATGCAGAGTTTGTACCACTTTACCCACGTGTTTGTGATTTCATCACCCGTCAGCGACTAGAGAACCTCCCTCACGCCAATTACACTTCCTTTGGTGTATGGCCAAGAGATCACAAAATAGCCTTTACAAAGGGATTACTAGCCTATTTAGACCCCACTGAGGTTTCACCGGTGGTGATGCCTCCAACTGAGCACATCTTCAACCAAGGGCCCCCTCTTGAGCCATTCGGATCCCAGGGTAGTCCCACCAATCATCAACAAACCCAATCCGACTACCCCTTCCCCGAGCATCCTTAATGGTCCAAATAGCACTGGTAAATCCCTAATTATTCAGCTATGCCGCACCCATACTTGGCCTCGTGGTGGCACTGTAGTCCTGGCTTATTCTCGCATGAACCGGTCCTTAGATCTAAAGCAAGCAAACCACCATACGTCCAACCCATCCACATACCAGGCTTGCTTAGATCACCCATTACCATATCATATTTAACCAGTTCATGTTAACCACAATCTCATCCATGCATAATTAAATTGAGTGGTATAGTTGTTTCCCATCCCAGTTGATTAAGCGAAGCAAAAGGTAAAAAGCCCTTCCCGACTCTCTGCCATATATTCCAGGTGACAAGGGTGGTCAAACAAAGCTAGTAAACTTCCTATCATAGTATTCCCATCAAATTGACACAAGCATGCAATTTTGCAAACAAAACACTTATTTTAAAATAGGATCAATATGCTTCAAGGACACTTGCCTTGCTCTTACGGTTGATTAGGGTCAAAGTCTTCAAACTCTTGGTGTTGTAGATCCTCCGCAACACTTTCTAGCGCAAATCCGTCTAATCCACACAATAAACATACAAGACAAGAAACACAATCAAAGAATGCACAAATATTACTCAATATGACATGACATGCATGATTGATGCAAATGCAAGGTATAACTTGTTAATAGATTGCTTTTAATGATCACTAACTAGTTCTAATAGCTTTTAACAAGTTTATACAGCTTTGGATGTGATTAGATCGAACTTTAGAATCAATTCAACACAATTTATCTAGGGAAATCGGACTAGTCCGCTAGAGACCGGACAAGTCCGCACTTTACGAGATCAGCAAATTAGGGTTTTCTAGATCGATGTAAATTTGGAGATTAGGGGTTGATTTCACGTAAGGAAAAGAGAATAGAAGGTATACCAGGTGTTTAGAACTCCAATGAATCAAGAAACTTGGAGGTAACACTTGGATCTTGATGATCTAGGGTTGATGATGAACTTGGAGATGAAGAACGAAAACATGGTGGAGATCTTTGATCCTCTTTCATTTCCTCCTCTTCTTCTTCTTGCTTGGGATCTTCTCCTCCCGCCTTGGTGGTGGCTCTCCACGAACTAGGGTTTGGGTGGGGTGGAAATGTGGCAAATAGATGTCAAGCCAATGGGTGGGGTTGTTTATATAGAGGTGGAGGCTAGGGTTAGATGGATTTCGAGTTTGGGATGAGTAGAGGCCGGTTTAGAGTCCCTCATGGGCTCTAAAAGAGTTAGGCACGACATCCCTAGGCCCACTTAACGTGAAACCCAAGAAACAAGTCGTAAAACAAAAGATCAACTCGGAGTCACGAAATATCGGACAAGTCCGAAAAGGACCGGACTTGTCCGAAGTTGTCCAGAGAGAAAATCGGACAAGTCTGGCCTAAAATCGGACAAGTCCGACTTTAGTCAGAGAGGAAAACAGACAAGTCCGCTGGAACACCGGACTAGTCCAGAAAAGTCCAGGCACTTAGAAAATTTTCAAGGATTCTTGGAATATCGGACTAGTCTGCGCAAAATCGGACAAGTCCGAAAGTTTCCAGGGGCAAAATCGGACTAGTCCGCACTTTCCTGCATTTTAAGCGCGGTTTTGCTCGAAATCAATTTAAATGCTTCAAATCAATTTTAAACTCGTTCCTCTTTATGTGGGTTAATGTTAAACATGTATATGAGTGTATGTAGGGCATGATGCATGAAAATGAGGGTGTTACAAACCTAACCCCCTTAAAATGAACCTCGCCCTCGAGATTTGACGTGGAAGAGAAGAGATAGGGAAATTCCTTCTTTATATCATCCTCCAATTCCCACGTCACTTCTTTTTCTGTGTGGTGCTTCTATTGAACTTTACACCATCTAATAACCTTGTTCCTTGTGACACTCTCCTTAGTTTCCAAGATTTTGACCGGTTGTTCGACATAAGACAAATCTTCCTCTAGTTCCAATTCTTCCATTGGCACTTGTTCTTCCGGTACTCTCAAACACTTCTTGAGCTGGGAAACATGAAAGACATCATGGACGTCTGAAAGATGAGCTGACATCTCCAACTTATACGCTACTTCTCCTCTTTTGTCCAAAATCTTGAATGGTCCAATATAACGAGGTGCGAGCTTGCCCCTTATGTTAAACCTCTTATGACCTCTCATTGGTGACACCTTGAGGTAAACAAAATCTCCTATTTCAAAGGCTAATTTCCTTCTCAAATGTTCGCATAGCCTTTTTGCCTTGATTGGGCAGCCCTCCAGTTTTCACGAATTATTTGGACTTGCTTTTCGGCTTCTTGCAACACATCCGGACAAAATACTTGAGTTTCTCCTGCCTCATTCTAGAACAAAGGTGTCCTACACTTCCTCCCATAAAGCGCTTCATATGGTGACATTTTCAAGCTTGCTTGGTAACTATTGTTGTATGAAAATTCTGCATATGGCAAGCTTTTGTACCAACTTTTCCCATGCTTCAAAGCACAAGCTCTTAACATATCCTCCAAAATCTGATTGGTCCTCTCAGTTTGTCCATCCGTTTGAGGATGATATGCTGAACTAAAATTCAACCTCGTTCCCAAAGCTTGATGCAATTTTTGCCAAAATCTGGAGGTAAATTGAGAACCTCTATCCAAGACTCTTCTTAGGGACTCAATGTCGACACACAATATGCTCTATGTATATTTCGGCCAATCGTGCAGCTATATATTTGGTCTTCACAAGGACAAAATGAGCTGACTTGGTTAAGCGATCCACAATTACCCAAATTGAGTCATACCCGGACTGAGTACGTGGTAAGCCAACTATGAAGTCCATACCGATTTCTTCCCACTTCCATTCCGGGATCTTCAATGGTTGCAATAATACAGCTAGCCTTTGATGTTCCGCCTTGACTCGTTGACACACATCACACAATGCCACATATTCAGCTATGTCCTTCTTCATGCTATCCCACCAATAGCTAGTCTTCAAGTCTTTGTACATCTTTGTACAACCAGGGTGAATTGAGTAAGGTAAGTCATGTGCCACTTTTAATATCCTCTCCCGAATATGCTTCACATTAGGCACAACGATTCTCTTTCCAAGCCATAAGGTACCATGTTCGTCTTCATCAAATCTGAATTCTCTCCCTTCCTCGGTCCTTTCCTTGATTTCCTTGATCTCTTCATCTGTGGTTTGTGCTTCTCAAATTTCTTGCTCCAAGGTCGGATTTAACTCCATCATCTCCATCTCATTTACAAACCTGAGGTTCAACCGTTCAAACTCCTTACATAACTCGGATGGTAACTCTCGAACGGTGAGTTGATGACTTACTCCCTTTCTACTCAAAGCATCAACCACTACATTGGTTTTTCCCGGATGATAGTTGATCCCCAAATCATAATCTTTGATGAGCTCCAACCATTTCCGTTGCCTCAAGTTCAGATCCGTTTGTGTGAAAATATACTTCAAACTCTTATGATCCATATAAATTTCACACCTATGTCCAAGAATATAGTGTCTCCAAATCTTCAATGCATGTACCACGGCTGCAAGCTCCAAATCATGTGTTGGATAATTTTGTCATGTTTCTTCAATTGTCTTGATGCATAGGCAACTACTTGACCTTCTTGCATCAATACACATCCAAGTCCTTGTCTCGATGCGTCGCAATAAATATCAAAACTCTTGCTCACATCCGACAGTACCAAAACTGGAGTTGTTGTCAACCTCTTCTTCAACACCTCAAAACTGTTTTGACAAGCTTGAGTCCATTGGAAAGCCTTCCCCTTCATTAGCAACTCTGTCATTGGCTTGGCTATCTTGGAAAAGTCCTTGATGAATCTACGGTAATATCCAGGCATTCCAAGAAAACTCCTTATTTCCTTGACATTTTGCGGTGGTTCCAATATCAACACGTCTCTCACTTTTCTGGGGTCAACCGATACTCCTCCTCCTGAGATGATATGACCCAAAAAATGACACCTCTTCCAACCAAAACTGACACTTGTTGAACTTGGCATATAATTGATGCTCCCTCAATTTCTATAGCGTAAGCCTCAAGTGTTCCTCATGTTCTTTCTCATCCTTCGAGTAGATCATAATGTCATCAATAAACACCAGAACGAACTTATCCAAGTACTCCATGAAGACCTTATTCATGAGGTACATAAAGTACGCAGGTGCATTGGTCAATCCAAAAGACATCACGGTGTATTCATAAGATCCATACCATGTCCTAAAAGCTGTCTTGGGTATGTCCGATGGCCTAATCCTCATTTGAAAGTATCCCGACCGCAAATCAATCTTAGAGAAGACACACACACCCTTCATCTGATCAAACAAGTCTTCTATGTGTGGCAAGGTGTACTTGTTCTTGATTGTTACCTCGTTGAGGGCTCGATAATCTACGCACATCCTTTGGGTTCCATCCTTCTTATCCACAAATAGAACAGGCGCTCCCCAAGGTGAAGAACTAGGGCGAATAAAACCTTTCTCTAGTTCCTCTTGAATTTGCTTCTTGAGCTCCACTAATTCCATAGGAGGCATCCTATACGGCCTCTTAGCTATAGGTGCAGTTCCAGGTATTAAATCTATAACAAACTCAATGTCTCGATCAGGTGGCATACCTGGCAACTTATCCGGAAAACATCCAAAAATTCACACACCACCGGAATCTACTCAATTGCAGCACCGTCCATATGATTCAGCTCCAATTGCTTCGGTGAGGTTTGAGATGCTTCAAATTCTATGGTGATCCCTTCCTCATTGGTCAACTTCACCGTCTTCGTGGCACACTCAATAAATCCATTGTGCTTCCTCAACCAGTCCATATCAAGTATAATGTGCAATCCTTGAGAATCCAAAACAATGAGGTTGGCGGAGAAGTCTACCCCCCTTATTCTAAGGCTTACTTTTGGACATACTATATTTGTCCTCATCTCTCCTCCAGGAGACTTAACCAATAGAGTAAACTTCATATGAGAGATAGGCAAACTGTACTTGGCAACATATTTTGATGCAATGAATGAATGCGATGTTCTAGAATCAAATAACATAGCCGCGGGGTTGGAGTTGGCGAGAAACATACCAATGACCACTTCATCTGCTTGTTGAGCATCCTCCGTAGTGACATGGTTCACATTGCCACGAGCAAAATTCTGCTGTCCACGGTTCCCTTGTGGTTGTCCTCCATTGGGTCTTGGGTTTTGCCTCGGTGCATTGCTTCGTTGACCAAGGCCTGACTTAGGACATTGATGCGCAAAGTGTCCAACTTATCCACAAGTATAGAACTTCTTAACTCCACCAGAATTATTGGGACGAGCTTGGTTTTGAACATTGGCACCAGGAAAATTAGCACGAGGTGCATAAGGCATTGGAGGCCTAGGTGCTTGCATGATAGGGCGCTGCTGCACAAACTGAGCTGGGCGCGGTGCAAGTCTAGGGCGTTGAGCAGGAATAGAGGAGCTGTAATATGGCGCATTGGGAAGCGTAAAGTGAGGGCGCACATTACTTCCTTGTTGTTGTCCTTGATATGGCGCCTTTCTCTTATTATCTTGCTCCATCTAACGAATCTTGTTCTCAACCACAATTGCTTTGTCCACAAGCTTCTGAAAATTTGCATAATCACAATTGAGTAGTTGCACTTGGATCTCATTGTTCAAGCCCCTCATGAACAAGTATTGTTTCCGGCTGTCCCGACTCACATCCTCAGGCGCATACCTTGAGAGTTGAGTGAACTTATTGAGATATTCACTCACGCTTGATCTTCCTTGCCTTAAGTTCTCAAATTCTTGCCTCTTCAAAATCATAACACCTTCCGGCACATAATGGGAACGGAAACTCTCCTTGAATTCCGCCTAGGTAATTCTCTCTTGGTTCTCATGAGCATTGCATAGTGAATCCCACCAATCTGCAGCTGCTCCAACTAGTTGATGAGAAGCGAAAAGCACCTTCTCCCGGTCACTGCATTGGATAATAGCAAGTTTTTTCTCCACAGACTTGAGCCAATCATCTGCATCCATACGGTCAGCAGCTTGAGCAAAGGTCGGTGGCCTAGTCCTCATAAACTCTCCCAATCAGTTATGAGGAGGCGAGGGTGGCGGTGGAGGCATGTGGGGCTGATTGTTGATATTGCCAGCCTGCAGCTGTCCCATAGTTTGTATCATGCTCTGCATGAGCTGGTTTTGCATAGCCAATAGCTGCTCAATGTTGATAGCTCCCTGAGTAGATCCTTGTCCAATTTTGTTCTGAGGCACTCCATTGTTCTCCTCATCATTGCCATCCCTCTGGTTGTGAGTCCACACCATCTGGAGAAATGCAATAGGTAAGAATTAGAAAACGTCCCCAACTATATGCATCAAGGGATATGAAACTAGGCAACTAACTAGCCTACGTGGACATGGCAATGCTAAAGCATCCCAAAATCCTCTATTAAGCACACAAACAAACAATATGTATAGCAACAACATGCCAAGCAAAAACACATCAATTCCTGAGTGCTCCTATGTGCTCTAAAGTGTCCATTCTATCTAGGCTGCATCCTACAGTCAACCTGTGGCTCTGATACCAATCTGTGATGCCTGGTTCCGAAAAATGAACCAAGCTAACGCATATGTGTGCCCAGGACGTTCAACACACATACACGAGTGCATCAAAAAAAAGTATACAGAAAATTGCCACAGAACAAGATTAATTAACCAAATTTTATTAAACAAACCATATTATCCTCGAATACAAGCTCTAATGAATATTAATGACAAGTTCAACTAATGCAGCATAAATAAACTAAATAAGCAAACTAAATAGCTAGGCAGCATAAGCAATAGGGTATAGCGCAACTCCAAATGACACCACAGGCAAGCTGACGGTAGACACGACCTAGAACTCCGCATTATCGCCATTAAACTCCCAATCTTGACCTGCAACTGTTGGGGGAGGGGGGTTGCAAGAGTGAGTACATGTCGTACTCAGCAAGTGTGGAAAGTATGACATGTGGCTGATTCAAATGACGAATATAATAATGGATAAGTGCTGAAAAGTACATCAAAACATTTGAAAAGCAATATATTACATGTATGTGAAGTAAACCCATCATAATCATAAGTAATATCATAATACCAGTCTGAATTCACTACCATCATCAATAATTCTAGATTTCACCATTTGCCGATAACCATATTCAGTACCAGAAATTAATCCATAACCAGCCATAACCATTACCAAATCATAACCATCCCAAAACCGAGTTCCCTCTAATCATGGAAGTTGTCCAGGTGCTCATAACTGGGAGCACGGTATCATGATAGTTTTATTAGACTCTGCAGAGTTTGTACCACTTTACCCACGTGTTTGTGATTTCATCACCCGTCGGCGACTAGAGAACCTCCCTCACGCCAATTACACTTCCTTTGGTGTATGGCCAAGAGATCACAAAATAGCCTTTACAAAGGGATCACTAGACTATTTAGACCCCACTAAGGTTTCACCAGTGGTGATGCCTCCAACTGAGCACATCTTCAACCAAGGGCCCCCTCTTGAGCCATTTGGATCCCAGGGTAGTCCCACCAATCATCAACAAACCCAATCCGACTACCCCTTTCCTAAGCATCCTTAATGGTCCAAATAGCACTAGCAAAACCCTAATTATTCAGCTACGCCACACTCATACTTGGCCTCGTGGTGGCGCTGTAGTCCTGGCTTATTCTCGCATGAACCGGTCCTTAGATCTAAAGCAAGCAAACCATCATACGTCCAACCCATCGACATACCAGGCTTGCTTAGATCACCCATTACCATATCATATTTAACCAGTTCATGTTAACCACAATCTCATCCATGCATAATTACATTGTGTGGTATAGTTGTTTCCCATCCCAGTTGATTAAGCGAAGCAAAAGGTAAAAAGCCCTTCCCTACTCTCTACCATATATTCCAGGTGACAAGGGTGGTCAAACAAAGCTAGTAAACTTCCTATCATAGGATTCCCATCAAATTGACACAAGCATGCAATTTTGCAAACAAAACATTTTAAAACAGGATCAATATGCTTCAAGGACACTTGCCTTGCATTTGCGGTTGATTAGGGTCAAAGCCTTCAAACTCTTGGTGCTGTAGATCCTCCGCGGCACTTTATAGCGCAAATCCATCTAATCCACAAAATAAACATACAAGACAATAAACACAATCAAAGAGTGCACAAATATTACTCAATATGACATGACATGCATGATTTATGCAAATGCAAGGTAGAACTTGTTAATAGATTGCTTTTAATGATCACTAACTAGTTATAATAGCTTTTAACAAGTTTATACAAGTTTGGATGTGATTAGATCAAACTTTAGAATCAATTCAACACAATTTATCTAGGGAAATTGGACTAGTCCGCTATAGACCGGACAAGTTCGCACGTTACGAGATCAGCAGATTAGGGTTTTCTAGATCGACGTAAATTTGGAGATTAGGGGTTGATTTCACGTAAGGAAAAGAGAATAGAAGGTATACCAGGTGTTTAGAACTCCAATGAATCAAGAAACTTGGAGGTAACACTTGGATCTTGATGATCTAGGGTTGATGATGAACTTGGAGATGAATTGGTGATGAAGAACGAAAACTTGGTGGAGATCTTTGATCCTCTTTCGTTTCCTCCTCTTCTTGTTCTTGCTTGGGATCTTCTCCTCCCTCCTTGGTGGTGGCTCTCCACGAACTAGGGTTTGGGTGGGGTGGAAAAGTGGCAAATAGATGTCAAGCCAAGGGGTTGGGTTGTTTATATAGAGGTGGAGGCTAGGGTTAGATGGATTTCGAGTTTGGGATGAGTAGAGGCCAGTTTAGAGTCCCTCATGGGCTCTAAAAGAGTTAGGCACGACGTCTCTAGGCCCACTTAACGTGAAACCCAAGAAACAAGTCATAAAACAAAAGATCAACTCGGAGTCACGAAATATCGGACAAGTCCGAAAAGGACCGGACTAGTCCGAAGTTGTCCAGGGAGAAAATTGGACAAGTCTGGCCTAAAGTCAGACAAGTCTGACTTTAGTCAGAGAGGAAAACGGACAAGTCCGCTGGAACACTAGAAAAGTCCAGGGACTTAGCAAATTTTCAAGGATTCTTGGAATATCGGACTAGTCCAAGCAAAATCGTACAAGTCCAAAAGTTTCCAGAGGCAAAATCGGATTAGTCCGCACTTTCCTGCATTTTAAGTGCGGTTTTGCTCCAAATCAATTTTAAACTCGTTCCTCTTTATGTGGGTTAATGTTAAACATGTATATGAGTGTATTTAGGGCATGATGCATGAAAATGAGGGTGTTATAGCAGCAGAAATAAACTAAATAAGCATACTAAACAGCTAGGCAGCATAAGCAATAGGGTATAGCGCAGCTCCAAAACACCACAGGCAAAACTGATGGTAGACACGGGCTAGAACTCCGCATTATCACCATTAAACTCCCAATCCTGACCTGCAACTTTTGGGGGGGGATTGCAAGAGTTAGTACATGTCGTACTCAGCAGGTGTGGAAAGTATGACATGTGGCCGATTAAAATGACGACAATAATAATTGTTGGATGCTGAAAAGTACATTAAAACATTTGAAAATCAATATATTATATGTATGTGAAGTAAACCCATCGTAAACCATAATTAAAATCATAGTACCAATCCATATTCCATGTCCATCATCACATACCAACATCCATTTTCAATAACAGAATTCAATTCATAACCATCCATAACCATAATACCATCCATAACCATAATACCAACCATAACCCTCCCAAATACCATCCCAATACCGAGTTCCCTCTAATCATGTGAGGGTCCAGGTTGCTCATAACCGAGAGCACGGATATCATTATAGTTTTAGACACACTCTGCAGAGGTTGTACCACTTTACCCACGTGGTTATGATTTCATCACCTTTCGATGACTATAGAATATCAATTTTGCCGTCTCACACTTCCTTAGGTGTGTGGCTAAGAGATCACAAAATAGACTTTACAAAGGGATTACTAGCCTATTTGGACCCCACTGAGGTTTCACCGGTGGCGATGTCTCCAACTGAGCACATCTTCAACCAAGGGCCCCCTCTTGAGCCATTCGGATCCCAGGGTAGTCCCACCGATCATCGACAAGCCCAATCCGACTACCCCTTCCCCGAGCATCCCTAATGATCCAAATAGCACTGACAAAGCCCTAATTAATCAGCTACGCCGCAGCCATACTTGGCCTCGTGGTGGCACTATAAATCTTGGATGGTCGCTCCACGAACCGGTCCTTAGATCTAAAGCAAGAAAAACCACCATAACATCCAACCCATCCACATACCAGGCTTGCTTAGATCACCCATTACCATATCAGATTTAACCAGTTCATGTTAACCATAATCTCATTCGTGCATAATTAAATTGAGTGGTATAGTTGTTTTCCCATCGCAGTTGATTAAGCGAAGCAAAAGGTAAAAAGCCCTTCCCGACTCTCTACCATATATTCCAGGTGACAAGGGTGGTCAACAACACTAGTAAACTTCCTACCATAAGATTTCCCATCAAATTGACACAAGCATGCAGTTTGCAAACAAAACATTTATTTTAAAACAGGATCAATATGCTTCAAGGACACTTGCCTTGCTCTTGTGGTTGATTACGGTTAAAGCCTTCAAACTCTTGGTGCTATAGATCCTCTGCGGCACTCTCTAGCGCAAATCCGTCTAATCCGCACAATAAATATACAAGACAAGAAACACAATCAAAGTGTGCACAAATATTACTCAATATGACATGACATGCATGATTAATGCAAATACAAGGTAGAACTTGTTAATAGATTGCTTTTAATGATCACTAACTAGTTCTAGTAGATTTTAACAACATTATACAAGTTTGGATTTGATTAGATCTACTTTTAGAATCAATTCAACACAATTTAGTGAGAAAAATCGGACTAGCCTGCAGAAGGCCCGACTAGTCCGCACTTCGCAGAACTAGCGAACTAGGGTTTTCTAGATCGACGTGAATTTGGAGATTAGGGGTGGAATTCTCGTAAGGAAAAGAGAATAGAATTTGTACCAGTTGTTTATGACTCCAATGCATCTAGAAACTTGGATGTAACACTTGGATCTTGATGATCTAGGGTTGATGAACTTGGAGATGAATTGGTGATGAAGAACGAAAGCTTGGTGGAGATCTTGATCCTCTTTCGTTTCCTCCTCTTCTTCTTCTTACTTGGGATCTCCTCCTCCTTCCTTGATGGTGGATCTCCACGAACTAAGGTTTGGGTGGGGTGGAAAAGTGGCAAATAGATGTCAAGCCAAGGGGTGGGGTTGTTTATATAGAGGTGGAGGCTAGGGTTAGATGGATTTTGAGTTTGGGATGAGTAGAGGCCAGTTTAGAGTCCCACATGGGCTCTAAAAGAGTTAGACACGACGTACCTAGGCCCACTTAATGTGAAACCCAAGAAACAAGTCGTAAAACAAAAGATCAACTCGGAGTCACGAAATATCGGACAAGTTCGGACAGGACCAGACTAGTCCGAAGTTGTCCAGAGAGAAAATCGAACAAGTCTGGCCTAAAATCGGACAAGTCCAACTTTAGTCAGAGAGGAAAATGGACAAGTCTGCTGGAACACTGGACTAGTCCAGAAAAGTCCATAGACTTAGCAAATTTTCAAGGATTCTTGGAATATCGGACTAGTCCGCACAAAATTGGACAAGTCCGAAAGATTCCAGAGGCAAAATCGGACTAGTCCGCAGCAAAAACGGACAAGTCCGTTTTTAGTCGGAGAGAAATCAGACTAGTCGTCAGTAAAATTGGACTAGCCCGCACTTTCCTGCATTTTAAGTGTGGTTTTGATTCAAATCAATTTTAAACTCGTTACTCTTGTTGTGGGTTAATGTTAAACATGTATATGAATGTATGCAAGGCATGATGCATGAAAATGAGGGTGTTACAAACCTACCCTCCTTAAAATTAATCTCGCCCTCGAGATTCGATGCGAAAGAGAACAGATAGGGAAATTCCTTCTTGAGATCATCCTCCAATTCCCACGTTGCTTTTTTTCTGTGTGGTGCTTCCATTGAACTTTACACCATCGAATCACCTTGTTCCTTGTGACTCTATCCTTGGTTTCCAAGATCTTAACTGGTTACTCGACATAAGTCAAATCTTCCTCTAGTTCCAATTCTTCCATTGGCACTTGTTCTTCTGGTACTCGCAAGCACTTCTTGAGCTGGGAAACATGAAAGACATCATGTACATCTGAAAGACGAGTTGGCATCTCCAACTTACACGCTACTTCTCCTCTTTTGTCTAAAATCTTGAATGGTTCAATATAACGAGGTGCTAGCTTGCCTCTTATGTTAAACCTCTTATGACCTCTCATCAGTGACACCTTGAGGTAAACAAAATCTCCCACTTCAAAGGCTAATTTCCTTCTCCTATTGTCCGCATAGCCTTTTTGTCTTGATTGGGCAGCCCTCAAGTTTTCACAAATTATTTGGACTTGCTTTTCGGCTTCTTGCAACACATCTGGACCAAATACTTGAGTTTCTCCTGCCCCATTCCAGATAAAGGTGTCCTACACTTCCTTCCATAAATCGCTTCATATGGTGTCATTTTCAAGCTTTCTTAGTAACTATTGATGTATGAAAATTCTGCATATGGCAAGCTCTTGTCCCAACTTTTCCCATGCTTTAAAGCACAAGCTCTTAACATGTCCTCCAAAATCTGATTGGTCCTCTCGGTTTGTCCATCCGTTTGAGGGTGATACGCTGAACTAAAATTCAACCTCGTTCCCAAAGCTTTATGCAATTTCCGCCAAAACCTGGAAGTGAATTGTGAACCTCTATCCGAGACTATCTTCTTTGGAACTCCATGCAAACATACTATTCTTCCCATGTACAGTTCTGCCAATTTCTCTCCAATATAGGTGGTCTTGATGGGAATAAAGTGAGCTGACTTAGTTAATCGATCCACAATTACCCAAATTGAGTCATAACCGGACTAAGTACGTGGTAAACCAACTATGAAGTCCATACCGATTTCTTCCCACTTCCATTCTGGAATCTTTAATGGTTGTAATAGTCCAGCTGGCCGTTGATGTTCCGCCTTGACTCGTTGGCACACATCACACAATGCTACGTATTCAGCTATGTCCTTTCTCATGCTATCCCACCAATAGCAAGTCCTCAAGTCTTTGTACATCTTCGTACAACCGGGGTCAATTGAGTACGGTGAGTCATGTGCCTCCCTTAGTATTGTCTCCCGAATATGCTTCACATTAGGCACGAATATCCTTTTTGCAGCCATAAGGTACCATGTTCATCTTCATCAAATCTGAATTCTCTTCCTTCTTTGGTCCTTTCCTTGATTTCCTCATCCTTGGTCTGTGCCTCTCGAATTTCTTGCTCCAAGGTTGCATTTAACTCCATTATTCCCATCTCATTCATGAATTCAAGATTCAACCGTTCAAAATCCTCACATAACTCGGATGGTAACTCTCGAACTGTGAGTTGATGACTTACTCCTTTTCTACTCAAAGCGTCAGCCACTACATTGGCTTTTCCCGGATGATAGTTGATCCCCAAATCATAATCTTTCATGAGCTCCAGCCATCTTCGTTGCCTCAAATTCAGATCCGTTTGTGTGAAAATATACTTCAAACTCTTATGATCTGTATAAATTTCACACCTATGTCCAAGGATATAGTGTCTCCAAATATTCAACGCATGTACCACGGCTGCGAGTTCCAAATCATAAGTTGGGTAATTCTGCTCATGTTTCTTCAATTGTCTTGACGCATAGGCGACCACTTGACCTTCTTACATGAGCACACATCCAAGTCCTTGTCTTGATGCGTCGCAATAAATATCAAAACTTTTCTTTACATTCGGCAGTACCAAAACTGGGGTTGTTGTCAACCTCTTCATCAATTTCTCAAAACTGTTTTGACAAGCTTGAGTCCATTGGAACCTTTCCCTTCATTAGCAATTCTGTCATTGGCTTGGCTATCTTGGAGAAGTCCTTGATGAACCAACGGTAATATCCAGCCATCCCAAGGAAGCTCCTTATTTCCTTTATATTTTGCAGCGGTTCCCATTTCAACATGTCTCTCACTTTTTCGGGGTCAACCGATACTCCTCCTCATGAGATGATATGACCCAAAAACGACACCTCTCTCAAAAAAAATGACACTTGTTGAACTTGGCATACAATTGATGCTCCCTCAATTTCTGCAACGCAAGCCTCAAGTGTTCCTCATGTTCCTTCTCATCCTTCGAGTAGATCATAATATCATCAATGAATACCACAACAAACTTATCCAGGTACTCCATGAAGACCTTATTCATGAGGTACATAAAGTATGCCGGTGCGTTTGTCAATCTAAAAGACATCACAGTGTACTCATAAGACCCATACCGTGTCCTAAAAGCTGTTTTGGGTATGTCCGATGGTCTAATCTTCATTTGAAAGTAACCTGACCTCAAATAGATCTTAGAGAAGACACAAGCACCCTTCATCTGATCAAACAAGTCTTCTATGCAATGCAAGGTGTAATTGTTCTTGATTGTTACCTCGTTGAGAGCTCAGTAATCTACACACATCCTTTGGGTTTCATCCTTCTTGTCCACAAATAGCACGTGCGCTCCCCAAGGTGAAGAACTAGGGCGAATAAAACCCTTCTCTAGTTGCTCTTGAATTTGTTTCTTGAGCTCTGCTAATTCCATAGGAGGCATCCTATACGGCCTCTTAGCTATAGGTGCAGTTCCAGGTATTAAATCAATAACAAACTCAATGCCTCAATCAGGTGGCATACCTGGCAACTCATCCGGAAAAACATCCAAAAATTCACACACCACCGGAATCTCCTCAATTGCGGCACCGTCCATATGGTTCAGCTCCAATTGCTTCGGTGCGTGTTGAGATGCTTCAAATTCTACGGTGATCCCTTCTTCATTGGTCAACCTCACCGTCTTTGTGGCACACTCAATAACTCCATTGTGCTTCCTCAACCAGTCCATACAAAGTATAATGTCAAATCCTTGGGAGTCCAAAACAATGAGGTTGGCGGAGAAGTCTACCCCCCTTATTCTAAGGCTTACTTTTGGACATACTATATTTGTCCTCATCTCTCCTCCAGGAGACTTAACCAATAGAGTAAACTTCATATGAGAGATAGGCAAACTATACTTTGCAACATACTTCGATGCAATGAATGAATGCGAGCTCCAGAATCAAACAACATAGTCGCGGGGTTGGAGTTGGCGAGAAACATACCAATGACCACGTCGTCCGCTTGTTGGGCATCCTCCGTAGAGATATGGTTCACATTGCCACGAGCAAAATTCTGCTGTCCACGGTTCCCTTGTGGCTATCCTACATTGGTTCTTGGGTTTTGCCTCGGTGCATTGATTCCTTGACCAAGGCCTGACTTAGGACATTGATGCACGAAGTGTCCAGCTTCTCCACAAGTATAACACTTCTTAACTCCACCTTAATTATTAGGACGAGATTGGTTTTGAGCATTGGCACCAGGATAGTTGGCACGAGGTGCATAAGACATTGGAGGCCTAGGTGCTTGCATAATAGGGCGTTGTTGCACAAACTGAGTTGGGCGCGGTGCAAATCCAGGGCATTGAGCAGGAATAGAAGAGCTGAAATAAGGCGCATTGGGCGGCGCAAAGCGAGGGCGCACATTACTTCCTTGTTCCTGTCCTTGATATGGCGCCTTCCTCTTATTGTCTTGCTCCATCTCACGGATCTTGTTCTCAACCACAATTGCTTTGTCCACAAGCTTATGGAAGTTGGCATAATCGCAGTTGAGCAATTGCACTTGGATCTCATTGTTCAAGCCTCTCATGAACAAGTGTTGTTTCCGGCTGTCCCGGCTCACATCCTGAGGCGCATACCTTGAGAGTTGAGTAAACTTGTTGAGATATTCACCCACGCTCGATCTTCCTTGCCTCAAGTTCTCAAATTCTTGCCTCTTCAGAATCATAAAACCTTCCGGCACATAATGAGAATGAAAACTCTCCTTGAATTCGACCCAAGTAATTCTCTCCTGATTCTCATGAGCATTGCAATATGAATCCCACCAATCCGCAGCTGCTCCAACTAGTTGATGAGAAGCGAAAAGCACCTTCTCCCGGTCACTGCATTGGACAATAGCAAGTTTCTTCTCCACAGACTTGATCCAATCATCCGCATCCATAGGGTCAGCAGCTTGAGCAAAGGTTGGCGGCCTAGTCCTCATAAACTCTCCCGACCAGTTATGAGGGGGTGGGGGTGGCGGTGGAGGCATGTGGGGCTGATTGTTGATATTGCGAGCCTGCAGCTGTCCCATAGTTTGTATCATGGTCTGCATGAGCTTGTTTTCATAGCCAAAAGCTGCTCATTGTTGATAGCTCCATGAGCAGGTCCTTGTCCATTGTTGTTCTAAGGTGCTCCACGGTTCTCCTCCTCATTATTGCCATCCCTCTGGTTGCGAGTCCTCACCATCTGAAGGAAAGCAATAGATAAGAATTTAGAAATGTCCCCAACTAAATGCATCAAGGGATATGAAACTAGACAACTAACTAGCCTACATGGACATGGCAATGCTAAAGCATACCAAAATCCTCTATTAAGCACACAAGCAAACAATATATAGCAACAGCACACCAAACAAAACACATCGCTCCCTGAGTGCTCCTATGTGCTCTAAAGTGTCCATTCTATCTAGGCTGCATCCTATGGTCAACCTGGCTCTCATACCAATCTGTGATGCCTGGTTCCGAAAATGAACCAAGCTAACACATATGTGTGCCCAAGACGTTCAACACACATACACGAGTGCATCACAAAAGAGTATACAGAAAATTATCACAAGACAAGATTAATTAACCAAATTTTATTACACAATTCAAAATATCCTCGAATAGAAGCTCTAATGAATATTAATGACAAGTTCAACTAATGCAGCAAAAATAAACTAAATAAGCAAACTAAACAGCTAGGCAGCATAAGCAATAGGGTATAGCACAACTCCAAAACACCACAGGCAAAGCTGACGGTAGACACGGCCTAGAACTCCGCATTATCACCATTTAACTCCCAATCCTGACCTGCAACTGTTGGGGGGATTGCAAGAGTGAGTACATGTCGTACTCAGCAAGTGTGGAAAGTATGACATGTGGCCGATTCAAATGACGACAATAATAATGGTTGAGTGCTGAAAAGTACATTAAAACATTTGAAAAGCAATATATTATACGTATGTGAAGTAAACCCATCATAAACCATATTTAAAATCATAGTAACAATCCATATTCCATGTCCATCATCACGTACCAATATCCATTTTCAATACCAGAATTCAATTCATAACCATCCATAACCATAATACCAACCATAACCCTCCCAAATACCATCCCAATACCGAGTTCCCTCTAATCATGTGAGGGTCCAGGTTGCTCATAACCGGGAGCACGGCTATCATGATAGTTTTAGACTCACTCTGCAGAGGTTGTACCGCTTTATCCACGTGTTTGTGATTTCATCACCTTTCGATGACTATAGAATCTCAGTTTTGCCGTCTCACACTTCCTTAGGTGTGTGGCCAAGTGATCACAAAATAGCCTTTACAAAGGGATTACTAGCCTATTTAGACCCCACTGAGGTTTCACCGGTGGCGATGTCTCCAACTGAGCACATCTTCAACCAAGGGCCCCCTCTTGAGCCATTCGGATCCCAGGGTAGTCCCACCAATCATCAACAAGCCCAATCCGACTACCCCTTCCCCGAGCATCCCTAATGGTCCAAATAGCACTGGCAAAGCCCTAATTAATCAGCTACGCCACACCCATACCTGGCCTCGTGATGGCACTGTAAATCCCGGATGGTCGCTCCATGAACCGGTACTTAGATTTAAAGCAAGCAAAACCACCATAACATCCAACCCATCCACATACCAGGCTTGCTTAGATCACCCATTACCATATCAGATTTAACCAGTTCATGTTAACCATAATCTCATTCATGCATAATTAAATTGAGTGGTATAGTTGTTTTCCCATCCAAGTTGATTAAGCGAAGCAAAAGGTAAAAAGCCCTTCCCGACTCTCTACCATATATTCCAGGTGATAAGGGTGGTCAACAACACTAGTAAACTTCCTACCCTAGGATTTCCCATCAAATTGACACAAACATGCAGTTTGCAAACAAAACATTTATTTTAAAATAGGATCAATATGCTTCAAGGACACTTGCCTTGCTCTTGCGGTTGATTAGGGTCAAAGCCTTCAAACTCTTGGTGATGTAGATCCTCTGCGGCACTCTCTAGCGCAAATTCGTCTAATCCGCACAATAAACATACAAGACAAGAAACACAATCAAAGAGTCCACAAATATTACTCAATATGACATGACATGCATGATTGATGCAAATGCAAGGTAGAACTTGTTAATAGATTGCTTTTAATGATCACTAACTAGTTCTAATAGATTTTACCAAGATTATACAGGTTTGGATTTGATTAGATCTACTTTTAGAATCAATTCAACACAATTTAGTGAGAAAAATTGGACTAGTATGCAGAAGGCTGGACCCGCACTTCGCAGAACTAGCGAACTAGGCTTTTCTAGGTCGACGTGAATTTGGAGATTAGGGGTGGAATTCTTGTAAGGAAAAGAGAATAGAAGGTATACCAGGTGTTTAGGACTCCAATGAATCAAGAAACTTGGAGGTAACACTCGGATCTTGATGATCTAGGGTTGATGAACTTGGAGATGAATTGGTGAGGAATAACAGAAGCTTGGTGGAGATCTTGATCCTCTTTCGTTTCCTCCCCTTCTTCTTCTTGCTTGGGATCTCCTCCTCCTTCCTTGACGGTGGCTCTCCACAAACTATGGTTTGGGTGGGGTGGAAAAGTGGCAAATCGATGTCAAGCCAAGGGGTGGGGTTGTTTATATAGAGGTGGAGGCTAGGGTTAGATGGATTTCGAGTTTGGGATGAGTAGAGGCCGCACATGGGCTCTAAAAGAGTTAGGCACGACGTCCTTAGGCCCACTTAACGTGAAACCCAAGAAACAAGTCGTAAAACAAAAGATCAACTCGGAGTCGTGAAATATCGGACAAGTCCGGACAGGACCGGACTAGTCTGAAGTTGTCTAGAGAGAAAATAAGACAAGTCTGGCCTAAAATCGGACAAGTCCAACTTTAGTCAGAGACGAAAATGGACAAGTCCGCCGGAACACCAGACTAGTCTGGAAAAGTCCAGGGACTTAGCAAATTTTCAAGGATTCTTGGAATATCGGACAAGTCTGCACAAAATCGGACAAGTGCGAAAGTTTCCAGGGGCAAAATTGGACTAGTCCGCTGCAAAAACAGACAAGTCCATTTTTAGTCAGAGAGAAATCGGACTAGTCCTCAGTAAAATTGGACTACTCCGCACTTTCCTGCATTTTAAGTGTGGTTTTGCTCCAAATCAATTTTAAACTCGTTACTCTTGTTGTGGGTTAATGTTAAACATGTATATGAATGTATGCAAGGCATGATGCATGAAAATGAGGGTGTTACATTCCGAGGGCAGTCCGAAACATCGAAAGTGATGGTAGTGTCTGTCGGTACCCTGGGAACCGTACACCCCTTGAGATTACAAAGATCTCAACGGGAAGTCATCTACTTGATTTGAAGACCTTCGGAGGCCCACATGTCAGACATAACCGGACCCGCTTCTCCAACATGGTTAGTCCCAGGATCGCCACGTGTACTATCAAATCGGAGCTACTGCCCACAAGGAGGAAGCTCCGGGCTATGTACCAAAATGGCGCCCCCGGACCTAACCCCAGACCGAGGGAAGCTCCGGAACTGACACATGTTAGGTAGCTCCGGAGCTATCTGTTTCCCACAGTACGCTCCGGAGCTGCCACGTGTCCAACCGTCGGATCTTCAACCTCTAACCTCCGGAAGATTCCACAACGGCTCCGGATCCTCAAAGGGGAATCAAGGACTTCAAGACCCGATTAACTTTCATTAATACCATATTAATGACACATGATCGGACGACCTTAATTACCAATAACGATGCTGTCAAAGCCCATAAATCGGTCATTAAGGGCAATTAAATGTGTTGAATGTGTATCAATATCAGTAACCGCCGGGGCCACATGTCGGGCCAGGCTAACTTGTAACGGCCTGCCCTTGTACTATAAAAGGACAGGCCGACGATACATAGGGGACATTCTACACACACTCGACACACGATACTCTCACTCTACACTCTGAACTCACTTTGAGCTCAGACAACCAATACAACACCAACACATCCCGTGGAGTAGGGTATTACGCTCAGGCGGCCCGAACCACGTAAATATCCGTGTCTCCTGTGTCATTTACAATTCACCTTCTTGAATCTCCGCGCGCCCATACCGAACATCAAACTCCTCTAACACTTTAGTAGTGTCGGGATATCTGCCAGATCCAAAC
Organism: Tuctoria greenei; assembly: GCA_036927565.1. Classification (NCBI taxonomy): domain Eukaryota; kingdom Viridiplantae; phylum Streptophyta; class Magnoliopsida; order Poales; family Poaceae; genus Tuctoria; species Tuctoria greenei. The sequence continues at coordinate 65,092,919 of JAYESD010000002.1, read as the reverse complement.
CACCGACAGTTGGCGCGCCAGGAAGGGGCGCATGAGATTTCAAGGATGGCGAACTCAGCAGCTGGATCATCCAACGGTCATCCTGCTGGGGGCAATCCCTCCAATATGCAGCCACCAGCAGGAGCCTCAGCACCAACAGGAGTCACACTACCACCACCACCGCCTCCACTAGCAAATCAAGCTGGACAACGCGATGGTGCACCGGCGTCCATCACTGCGTCGGCAAATCATGACAACCCGGAACACGCGCTCCATGCAGCACGTGCTCTTCTCCAACGCCCACCACCTCCGGATGCATCCCGGGATGCACTGGAACAGTGGAGGGCCGATGTGGAACATTTGGTTGCAGCAGCAGCCGACTGCATCAGCAATCAGGGTCCTCCTCCTTCAGGACATGCCCCATCGCAGCGACGGACCTTGTCTGGCAGACTTGGTCCGCACGTTTCCAACAACAGGAGACGTGTTGCATCACAGCAGGTGACGTCATTGCCCTCCGAGGCACGACACACTCACACGGTATCAAGGCTTTCAACTCATGACCTCCGAGCAGAGCTTGATCGTCGATACTGCAAACAAGACGGCCGAGTCCATATTGAGCGTGCTCGTGAAAGACGAGAAGCTCAAGACATTCCTGCTCCTAAAGGAGTAGGAGGAGGCTGTTTAGCCTTGGCCATGCATCTACGTATGGTCAGGTGGCCACAGAAGTTCCAGCCTCACCTGCCGGAGAAGTTTGACGGGACCGTCAATCCTGTCGAATTTCTTCAGATTTACTCCACTATTATTTTGGCAGCTGGAGGAAATGAGGCCATAATGGCCAATTATTTACCAGTGGCTTTAACTGGGACCGCCAGGTCCTGGTTTATGAGCCTTCCACCCAACTCCATCAACAGTTGGGAGGAGTTGTGCCGGCAGTTCACCGCCAACTTCGGGAGTTCATACACCCGACTAGGCACTGAACTGGACCTTTTTGCAGTCGTGCAAAAAGGGGGAGAATCCCTGTGATCATTCATCCAGAGGTTCTCTCAGGTACGAAACACTATCCCTTCTATCTCTAGCGCCTCTGTCATTGTGGCATTCAGACAGGGTGTACGGGATAAGAAGATGCTGGAGAAACTGGCGATCAAGGAGATCACCAGTGTCACGGAACTCTTCAGTTTGGCCGACAAATGTGCCAGAGCTGCGGAGGGCCGTGAGATGCACTCCAAACAAACTCCAGAGGATCACAAGAAATCCTCCAAAGGAGAAGCCGCTACCTCCGGGAGTGGCAAGAAGAAGAAGAAGACCAACGGCAAGAAGAAGCCGTCGGCCGATGCATCCAATGTTGCAGCTGCTGCAGCTCCGGGTGGCTGGGGGCCACGCCCCGAGAAGCGACCTCGACCCTTCTTCTGAAGACGGTGGCAAACCCAAGGTGTGGTGTCCAATTCATAAAACGGGCAGCCACAGTTTGGAAGACTGCCGGGAGGTCCAAAACCTTGCCGAGCGCTACAACAAGCGCCGGGAAGAAGCTCCTTTCCGACAGAGGGAAGGAAAACAAAAAGTCGACGAAGCTCCGGCTAAAGAGGAGTTAGGTTTTCAGGATCCCAAAAAGGTCCTGAAGGTCGTCTATACCTCTGTCGACGACGATTCCGACGTCTCTGACAACGAGCGTCGGAAGACCATGAACACCATTTTTGGTGGATCATGGGACATCACCTCCCGCCGCGTCATCAAGACTATGCGTCGGGACATGGCTGTTGTAGCTCCTACAGCCAGGGCGGAGCCTCATCGGAAGTGGATGGACACAGCCATCACTTTTGATGCTTCGGACTGCCCTGGAAGCATGGTTGGAGCAGGTAAGTTACCTTTGATGGTATCTCCTACCATCAATAACATCCAGCTCCACCATGTCATGGTAGACGGAGGTTCGGGGCTCAACCTCATAAGCTTCAAAGCTTTTACCAAGCTTCAGCTCCGACCTTCGGTTCTCCACCCCTCCCGACCTTTCTCCGGAGTAGGTTTGGGAGCCATTACCCCACTCGGAGCTATTACCCTCCCCGTTACCTTCGGGACACGCGAGAAGTATCGCACTGAGAAGTTGGTCTTTGACGTTGCTCAGATCAACTTACCCTTCAATGCCATCTTGGGTAGGCCTGCCTTGTACAAATTTATGGCAGCTGCTCATTATGGTTACCTGGTGTTAAAGATGCCAACACCAGTAGGCGTTCTCCGGATCCGCGGAGATTGTACTGCCGGAGTAACTGCTTTCGAAGAACTCCATGCGCTTACTACGGCGCAAGAGGAGGACTCCAGGCAGGAGCAAGCTCCAAAACCCCCGAGCATTCGTCAACGAGGCTCAACTTCTGCACCTCGTGTGCAGCCAAGCGGCGACGCCGACATTCCCGTCAAAGTCGTCCAAATCGGTTATGATGCCACTCAGACCACCCGTATATTGGGGGGATTGAATGAAAAATAGGAACTCGCGCTCATCACTTTCCTCCGGGCTAATGTTGACGTGTTTGCCTGGCAACCGTCACAAATGCCTAGGATCCCCAGGGAAGTGATTGAGCACAATCTCAAGATCTACCCCGATGCCCGGCCTGTGCATCAGAAGCCTCGGAAGCAATCCGTAGAGCAACATAACTTCATTCGACAAGAAGTGAAGAAGTTGCTTGAAGATGGATTCATCCAAGAAGTCTTCCATCCAAAATGGCTGGCAAACCCAGTCATTGTGCCCAAGGCCGGCGGGAAGCTTCGGATGTGTATCGACTACACAACACTAAATAAGGCATGTCCAAAAGATCCATTTCCACTACCTAGAATAGATCAGATAGTGGATTCCACCTCCAGGTGTGAATTACTGTGTTTCCTAGACGCATATTCTGGGTATCATCAAATCAGAATGTCTAGGGAAGATGAGGAGCATACCTCTTTCATCACAGTGGATGGATTGTACTGTTATACAGCCATGCCATCTGGTCTCAAGAATGCAGCTTCAACCTTTGTACGAGCTATGTACAAAACCTTTGAAGAACCCATTAGAGACATAGTGGAAGTGTACGTCGATGACATCATGGTCAAGGTCAAGAAAAAGGAGTCACACCTTGACACCTTGCAGGCTGTCTTCGATAAGCTGTGGCTCACCCGCACAAAGCTAAACCCAGACAAGTGTATATTCAGGGTTAGCTCCGGAAAACTTCTTGGTTTCCTGGTAAGTCATCGGGGCATAGAAGCTAATCCGGCGAAGATCAAGGCCATTGAAGACATGCGGCCACCAGCCCGCATCAAAGATGTCCAAAAGTTAACTGGATGTCTAGCAGCCCTCAGTCGGTTCATTTCAAGACTGGCGGAATGGGCACTCCCCTTCTTCAAGTTATTGAGGAAGTCCGGACCATTCCAATGGTCTGAAGAAGCAGAAAAGGCGTTCCAGTAGCTAAAAGAGTTCCTCACCACCCTACCAATTCTGGTAGCTCCGAACCCTGGTGAGCCTTTGTTGCTTTACATTTCAGCAACTGACGAAGTCGTCAGTATGGTCCTGGTTGCGGAGAGACCAGAGCTACTCCATACTCAGGAATCCAGACCCCTTCGGGAGGGTCCGGAGGTCCCTGAAAGCGAGTCTGGGTCCCAGCTCCCAGACTTGAATCCACAAGAAGTTACTTCAGAAGACCCAGACCCCTCCGGGAGGGTCCAGGTCGCTTCTGAAGAAGCTCAGGGTTCCTCCAGCCAGGACCCGGAGGTCCCCGAGGAAAATCCGGATCCCTCTGGGGATCCGGGTCAGTGAAGAGGAAGCTCCGGGCCCCTCCGGGAGGGTCCGGAGCATTCAACGCCCAGTGTACTTTATTAGTGAAGTACTACATGATGCCAAGACTTGATACCTAGAGGTGCATAAGCTGCTCTATGCAGTTCTTATCACCTCCAGGAAGCTTCGCCATTACTTCCAAGCTCACAAAATCTCAGTGGTGACCTCTTACCCACTTCGAGGAATCTTGCATAATCCCAACTCAACTGGGAATATTGCAAAGTGGGCATCGGAATTGGCCGAATTCGATCTCGAATTCATTTCAAGGCAAGCAATCAAGAGTCAAGCATTGACAGACTTCGTGGCGGAATGGACTCCCTCTCCATCAAAACCTGGGGGTCCCAGTGAGCAGAAGCCGGAACACAAAGCTCCGGTCTTCATCGAGCCTCATTGGACCCTCTACTTCGACGGCTCCATGCAAAAGCAGGGGGCCAGAGCTAGAATCCTTCCCCTTGCACCAACTGGGGAGAAGGTAAAATACATGGTACACCTTGACTTCAAGGCAACCAACAACATGGCGGAGTACAAAGCACTCATCTACGGACTAAAGGTGGCACTATCATACGGTGTCAAGCAACTGCTGGTCAAGGGAGATTCACAGCTCATCATTAAGCAAGTGAAGGGTGAATGCTCCTGCAACAATCTCCAACTAGGTGCATACCTCCTTGAAGTCCAGAGGCTTCAGAAGGACTTCGAAGTCCTAGATCTCCACCATGTTCAGCGTGCCCATAATGCTGAAGCTGACGAACTCTCGACGAAAGCGTCAACCGGAGCTCTGGCTCCTGACGGAACTTTTGTCCGGAGGTTGTCAAAACCCACAGCTCAGTCTGCCGAACTGAGCGAAGGGGGCGAGATCAGCATCCCGAAGCTGACGGTCCCGATGGCCCTGTTACCATGGCAGCCTTCAAGGTTTATAGGTGCTGCCGGAAGCTCCGAGCAACCTAGCACGCAAGACTCAAATGCTCAAGTTAGTTCCGATGCATGGATCTCGGAGATCCGGAACTACTTGAAAGACAACATCCTTCCTGACGATGATGTATCCGCTGACTAGGTAGTCAGATTGGCTAAAAGATACACGTTGGTAGAAGGGGATCTCTACCGGCGCGGTGCCAACGGCATCCTAATGCGGTGCATCACAAGGGAAGAAGGCTGCGAGCTTCTCGCAGAAATCCATGGAGGCGAGTGTGGAAACCACGCGTCTTCCCGCACGCTGGTTGGTAAAGCCTTTCGGCATGGCTTCTACTGGCCTACATCACTCCAGGATGCAACTGAGCTGGTGAAGAAATGTGAAGCATGTCAATTTCATGCAAAGCAAATTCACACACCGGCTCAGCCCCTACAAATGATACCTCCTACATGGCCCTTCGCTGTGTGGGGGATGGACATCATGGGACCTTTCCCAAGAGCCGTCGGAGGTTACAAGTTCCTGTACGTCGCCATTGACAAGTTCACCAAGTGGCCGGAAGCAACTCCAGTTGTGACAATCAACAAGCAATCTGCTATCAACTTTTTGCAGTCCATTGTATGCAGATTTGGATTCCCAAACAAAATCATCACTGATAATGGGACCCAATTCACAAGCTCTGCATTTCAAGGATATTTCGAAGACCTCGGCATTCAAGTTTGCTACGCCTCCGTAGCTCACCCAGCAAGCAATGGCCAAGCCGAGAGAGCAAATGCTGAAATCCTTAAAGGACTCAAAACGCGCACCTATGAGCGCTTGAAAAAACATGGAGCCAACTGGATTGAGGAGCTTCCGCCCACTTTATGGACCATCAGGACAACTCCAAACCGGTCGACTAGAGAGACACCCTTCTTCCTGGTGTATGGAGCTGAAGCAATCCTTCCTCCGGAAATCACCTTGGGGTCACTCCGGGTCCGGACCTTCGACGAAGCCACGCAGGACCAGCTCCGGCGTGAAGACCTAGACCTCCTTGAGGAGGGAAGGTGCCAAGCAGCTGTTCGGAATGCCCGATACTGCCAAGCCCTTCGGCGCTATCATCAGCGGTATGTACACAACCGACAGCTCGAGGAAGGCGATCTGGTGCTACGGAGAATACAATCCAGAGAAGGGTTAAACAAACTCTCCCCCAACTGGGAGGGACCCTTCCGAGTGATTAAAGTATCCTGTCCCAGAAGCGTTCGCTTGGCTACCGAGGATGGGACACATCTCCCAAATCCTTGGAACATCGAGCACCTCCGTAAGTTCTACACTTAATATCACGGAGGTGAGTCTGTAGTAACTTGAGGTGTATGTTATAGAGTCATTGTACAGAGTCGGGTAGTTCCTCTGGGAGAACGGCCGGACCTTTCCCGGAAGGTCCGCAAAGTTCATGCAACACTTGTCACAGTCTCAGGACTAAAAGTGTTGCTAGCTACCCTGGGTTAAACGAGAAATGAAACACGCTTAGCCTGGTTCCGTACCCTAAGAGTGTACTTGTTTCCCCTGTACCCCGGACTTATAATGAAAGACATCTTCAGGTGAAACAGACTCCACGTGCATTTATTTTGTACAGGCTCAACATTTTTTATTTTTCTCTTTCTTTTCTATAACAAAGACATGCAATTCTTAATAAATTTTAGTTCGACTGGTTCATATACGATTCGAGTTGTATTGTCGATTCTCTTGGATTCAAATATTGTTCATGGCCCACTCGCCTGAATGCCGCCAAGCCAACCTAGGGCCAGAGTGTGCTATCGACTTAGCCTGGTCAAGCACCCTAAGTACGCCACTCTACCTACATCCCGGCAGGCCGAAGTAAGGCGGGTCCAAGTACAGTTGGATCTGGAAGAAAAGACAACGCATTCGATTGTATTTAGAATCGCGTTTGACCTAAAATTTTCTTGAGAATCGTAAGCCGCGACGAAGTTATAGGCAAGAAACGAATTTTACTATTTTTCTTGGCTTCAGTGTGCAGGAAAAATAAAAAATCTACGTTGATGGAGAAAAGCCGGAGCTAACAAAGCTCCGACTCCCCTAGGTGGCTTGTAATCGATGTTACACATTGAAAACGAGCATCACCGGAGCAATCAAGCTCCGATAAAGCTAGGGGGGACAACCGTCGACGCAAAATAAATGATGATGAGAAGACCCCCGCAAACGGAGTCTGCTGCCAACAAACTACGTGTTGGCAAAGGTCACTGCCGGAGCTACTAGCTCCGACACCCCGGAGGACTAACTATCAATGCTCTACGCATTGATAGGGACTATTGCTGGAGCTACTAAGCTCCGACGATAGACAATGCCAGAGCTTCTAAGCTCCGACAACCTCAGGGGGCCTTCACTATCGAAGACTTCGGACCTACGTTCTACAAGTTCGAAGCAAATGAGTCTTCAACAAAACACAATATCCTCTTGGTACATGTTCACAATGAAATTGTGTACATCTACCAGGGGGCCAAGTGAAGACAAAAGTGTTGAAGACAAAAAGTGAAATTCACAAAAATTTGGGGATTTCATTCATCTGGAGACAAGGGATTACAAAATTGAGGAAGAAGAAGAGAGAATACAAGTGGGAACTACAGAGATGGTCCTAGACCCTATGGAAGAATTGGGCGACCTTCGGGGCAACCTCCGACACGTTGGCTCAGGCAGCTTCACCTTCTCCTTCAACGGGACCTTCAAGCACTGGGTCCAGAGGGAATTGGGGATTCCGGCTGGTGTAGCACGTCAGCACATATTCTGTGACGTTCTTCGCCAGGGATTGCCCCTCAACCTCCAATTGGTCCGCGATGACGTCGCCCACCTTGGAGAGTTCGCTACCTGTCAAGCTCAACGCCTGCAACGCTAGGTCCGGCTCCGGCTCCGGATCATCCGGACGCACGAGACTAAAGCCCATCGGTGTCAGCGCGTCATTGGCCTTGCCTAGGAACTCCCAAATCTGTAGGGAGTCTGCAGTCGTCAAGCCCTTCAATTCCTCCAGGGATCTTCTGGCCGCCACCAGTTCAGAATTCTCGCGAGCGAGGCGCTCAACCTCTTTGGCGTTTTGCTGGATCTTTTCAGCAACTCGCTTCTCGAGTTTTCCGAGCTCCTCCTCCTGGAGGTGGATCTTGTTCCGGTGGTCAACAAGGTCCTTCTCCCTGCCCCTCACCCTCTTCTCCCTGGCAGCAAGGGCACACTCTTGTTCGTAGAGTTCCTGCCCTCGCACCCAGGCCTTCTCCTCCTCCTTAGTGCAGCGCTCTTCCAATTTCTTGGCGCGCTCCTCGAGGCCCTTGTCAGCCAGAGCCACCTTTTCGGTGAGCTCCTCCTCCCTCCTCAGGACGTCATCCCACAGCTCTAGGAGTTTCTGCTCTTCATATTCGAGCCTTTTCTCCCACTCTTCAAGTGCCTCCTGGTGCTTGATGAGTGTAGTGTTAATGGCCTCAAGCCTCTCTTGGCGTTCATCGGCCGCAGTGTTAGCTGCTTTGGTCTGCTCATAAATGGCCCGGGATTGAGCGTCGATGGCGCGAGTCATACTCTCCCTGTCATCCAACAATTTGCCCCAGTATTCCAGGCGGACCTTCTCCCGCTTGATCCACTCTTTGTCATCTGCTAGCCTCGACTGCGCCAGCTTGGTCTCGAAGGGTTTGGCGCTCCTCTTCAAGAGCCTTGCTATCGTGGAAGAAGGCCAGTTGAACTTGACGCAGACTGGAACAGGCGTTGTCAATAGACAATGACAACGGGATAGGTTCCGGACCTGCAGGGGTCTCCTCCGCTGGTTCCAGCGGGTTTTCAGATACAAAAAATGGGTCCCACTCCATAAGAGTGGTCCCCTGGGTCTCCATGGCACTAGGGCCGTCCTCCGGGATGGCCTCAGTCGCCATCGAGGAGGGTTCCGCTGATGAAGTTCCGACCTCCGGAAGTGGTTCCGAAGGCCCCACCGCCAGGTCATCATTTGCCCCCTCAGGCAGGGGGCCAACAACCTCTTCTGAGCACTCCGGCTCAACCGCGGGTACCTCCGGCGTCGTCACTCCCGGAGTAGGAGCTGCTTCTGGCTCCGGCCTGAGCACCTCCTCAACTGGGGGCTCAAGCGCTGACACCTCTGCAACAACCGGCTCGGGAGCCGGAAGATCTTCAACATCAACCGGCCCTGCAGCCGGAGCTCCAACAACGACCGGCTTTGCGGCCGGTGCTTCAGAGGTAGCCGGCCCAACTGCCGAAACTTCCTCAACAACGCGCACGCCAGGACTTCAATCACCTCCGGCTCAACCGCCGGAGCTTCGACAATTTCCGGCTCTGGGGCCGGAATTACTGCTTCCTCCGGCTCAATGGCCGGAGCTTCCATCATCTCAGCACCAGGACCCGGAGCTTCAACCTCCGGGGCAGGTGCCGCTAGCGCATCTTCTCTCCAGCGGTCCGGCGCTACCACGGGAGTCTCTGGGGATGAGTCGAGTTCCATGACCATGACAGCTGGCGCCGAAGCTGTCGCAGCTTCAGCCACCACTTGGGGCGACACCGGGACAGGAGCAGAAGCTTCCGCCCTCACAGCTTCAGCCGGTGGTATGGACGGTGAAGAAGGTCTGGAAGAGTTCAATGCATGGGGGGATGCCCACCCACATCTCACAAAAGTGGACGACGATAGACACAAGGAGAATGGAGTGAGGGCCAAGGTGGTATAGTTGCAGACCATAAAAGTCTAGCAGCATCAAGAAAAAGGAGGAAAAAGGTGGGATCAACCCCACCATGGCGTACGAAGAGAAGTACACCATTTCGCCGGCGTGCTCCTTCTCAAATGGGAGCTCTCCGCCGGTGCGGACCATGCGGTTGAAGAAGTCCGAGGACCATCCCATGAGGGCCCGGACCTTCTTCAAGTCACCGTCGGTCTTCAAACGACTCTCGCGGAGACCCAACTCCATCGCAGCACAGCAAGGCAAGAGAGGAAAAGCGAAGCACAAGTTGGGAGTTTGAGCGCAAGATCAGATGAGAGGAGTAAAGAACTCCAGACGGTGCGCTCTTTCCTTCTTAAGTAAGCCCTCGCAACGCATGGATGGAAACCGCAAGGAAGTCGAAGATACCACTCAAAAATTCCACCCAATCGATGACAAGAGGGCCCGGAACCACCCCGACGATCAATTCGAGGTTCTTACCCAGGCGAACGATTGTCATCATGAGGCGGGAAGCCCGAAGGCGGCGTCCTGACAAGGCACACGGAACCGATACGGTTTTTGTATTGGGAACTGGCGACATTCAATTGCATGAGATCCGCACGCCAAAGATCTCATCTGCCGCACACGGGATACGCCACACGGCGAGGATTTAACTCCAAACCATCGCCAACGGCACATCCGAAGACCTTTGAAGACTCAGTTCAAAGTCGTGAGGATGGACCCACCTCCGGCAGAATGACTTCACCCAAGGGATCTTCCCCAGAGGTGGGCCCAGGGGGCCACTGTCGGTACCCTGGGAACCGTACACCCCTTGAGATTACAAAGATCTCAAGGGAAAGTCATCTACTTGATTTGAAGACCTTCGGAGGCCCACATGTCAGACATAACCGGACCCGTTTCTCCAACGTGGTTAGTCCCAGGATCGCCACGTGTACTATCAAACCGGAGCTACTACCCACAAGGAGGAAGCTCCGGGCTATGTACCAAAATGGCACCCCTGGACCTAACCCCAGACCGAGGGAAGCTCCAGAACTGACACGTGTCAGGTAGCTCCGGAGCTATCTGTTTCCCACAGTACGCTCCAGAGCTGCCACGTGTCCAACCGTCGGATCTTCAGCCTCTAACCTCCGAAAGATTCCACAATGGCTCCGGATCTTCAAAGGGGAATCAAGGACTTCAAGACCCGATTAAGTGTCATTAATACCATATTAATGACACACGATTGGACGACCTTAATTACCAGTAACAGTGCTGTCAAAGCCCATAACTCGATCATTAAGGGCAATTAGATGTGTTGAATGTGTATCAATATCAGTAACCATCGGGGCCACATGTCGGGCCAGGCTAACTTGTAACGGCCTGCCCTTGTACTATAAAAGGACAGGCCGACGATACATAGGGGACATTCTACACACGCTCGACACACGATACGCTCACTCTACACTCTGAACTCACTTTGAGCTCAGACAACCAATACAACACCAACACATCCCGTGGAGTAGGGTATTACGCTCAGGCGGCCCGAACCACGTAAATCTCCATGTCTCCTGTGTCATTTACAATTCACCTTCTTGAATCTCCGCACGCCCATACTGAACATCAAACTCCTCTAACACTTTAGTAGTGTCGGGAGATCTGCCGGATCCAAACCACCGACAGTGTCCATCCATTTCCGGTGCGGCTCCGCCCTGGCGGTGGGAGCTTCAGAGGCCATGTCCTGCCGCATGGTCTTGAGGACACGGCAGGAGGTGATGTCGCACGAACCACCAAAGATGGTGTTCATGGTCTTCCAACGCTCATTGTTAGAGACGTCGGTGTCATCGTCAATGGAGGTGTAGACAGCCTTCAAGATCTTTTTAGGGTCCTGAAAGCCTAACTCCTCTTCAGCTGGAGCTTCGTCGACTTTTTGTTTTCCTTCCCTTTGACGGAAAGGAACTTCTTCCCGGCGCTTGTTGTAGCGCTCGGCGAGGTTCTGGACCTCTCGGCAGCCTTCCAGGTTGTGGTTGTTCGTCTTGTGTATGGGACACCACATCTTCGAGCTGCCACCGTCTTCAGACGACGGCCGAGGTCGTTTCTTGGGGCGTGGCCCCCGGCCACCCGGAGATGCGGCAGCAGCGGCAGTGGGTGTGCTGGCCGACGGCTTTTTCTTGCCGTTGGACTTTTTCTTCTTCTTGCCACTCCCGGAGGTAGCGGCTTCACCCTTGGAGGACTTTTTGTTGTACTCTGGAGGTGGTTGGGAGTGCATCTCACGGCCCTCCGCAGCTTTGGCGCATTTGTCTGCCAAGCTGAAGAGCTCCATGACGCTGGTGACTTCCTTGGTCGTCAACTTCTCCAACATCTTCTTGTCTCGAACGCCCTGTCTGAATGCCACAATAACAGATGTGCTTGAGATAGAAGGAATGGTGTTTTGTACCTGGGAGAACCTCTGGATGAAGGATCACAGGGACTCTCTCCCCTTCTGCTTGACAGCAAAAAGGTCCAGTTCAGTGCCTAGTCGGGTGTATGAACTCCCAAAATTGGTGGTGAACTGTTGGCACAGTTCCACCCAACTGTTGATGGAGTCGGGCGGAAGGCTCAGCGGTCCCAGTTAAAGCCACGAGGAAATAGTTGGCCATTACGACCTCGTTGCCTCCAGCCGCAAGGATTGCGGTGGAATAGATTTGGAGAAATTCAGCGAGATTGACAGTCCCGTCAAATTTCTCTGGCAGGTGAGGTCGGAACTTCTGCGGCCATCTGACCATGTGTAGGTGCATGGCTAGGGCAGAACAGCCTCCTCCTACTCCCTCGGGAGTAGGACTGTCCCGAGCCTCTCGCCTCTCGCGAGCACGCTCGATATGGACGCGGCCATCCTGTTGACGGTAATGACGATCAAGCTTCACCCGGAGGTTGTGAGTCGAAAGCCTTGTTATCATGTGGGTACACTGCGCTCCGGGAGGCAGCGACGTCGCCTGTTGAGATGCAGCACGCCTCCTGTGCTGTGAAGCGTGCGGACCAAGTCTACCCGACACGGTCCGAAGCTGCGATGGGGCCCGCCCTGAGGGGGGGAGGACCTTAGTTGCTGATGCGATCGGCTGCTACTGCAACCAAATGTTCCACATCAGCTCTCCACTGCTCCATTGCACCCTGGGATGCTCCTGGAGGCGGTGGACGTTGGAGAAGAGCACGCGCAGCATGGAGCGCGTGTTTGGGATTGTTGTTCGCCGATGCAGTGACCGACGCGGACACCCCATCTCGCTGTCCAGCTTGATTCGCTGTTGTTAACGGTGGCGGTGGTGGCATGACTCCTGCTGGAGCCACGACACCTGCTGGGTGCTGCATGTTGGAGGGGTTGCCTCCAGCAGGTTGTGCAGCAGGGTTGCCGTTGGACGATCCAGCAGCAGAATTCACCATCCTTGAATCTCGGGTGCCCCCTACCTAGCTGGAGAGCTGTCGGAGTGTGATTCTGGCAATTCTCCCGGTACCACTGTTGGTAGACCACGGAGTTTTTAGTTCGGTTGTGGGCACACAGAGATTCAAAACATGATGGCAAGATGACACGAGGATTTACGTGGTTCAGGCCGCCTGAGCGTAATACCCTACTCCGCGGGTGTGTGTTGTTGTATTGAGCGTCTGAGCACTTGTGGGCGTGAGTCAGAGCAGAGTCTAGAGAGCTCCCCGTGTATCGCTCGACCAGTCCTTTTATAGTACAAGGACTGGTCGTTACATCATTAGCCTGGCCCGACATGTGGCCCTGGTGGTTACTGATGCTTAATACACAATTAATGAGCTTAATTACCCTTAATAGTGTGGTAACACACCTTGACAGTGGTGTTACTAGTATTAAGGGCCCTCTGATCGTGTGTTATTAAGATAGCATTAATGACACTTAATCGGGTCTTGAAGTCTTTAATGGTCCTTGAAGGTCCGAGCCGTTGGAGGTCCACCACTCTGCTTGTTGAGGTTGAAGGTCCGGCGGTTGGACGCGTGGCAGCTCCGAAGCTTACTGTCTTGGACGAGTAGGTCCGGTGCTGTTGTACACGTGTCGATACCAGAGTTCCCTCTATCGGGGGTTAAGTCCGGGGGTGCCGCACAAGTATTTAGCCCAGAGCTTTTCCATGTGTGGGATGTAGCTCCGGTTGCAGGATACACATGGCAGCACTAGGACTAACCATAGAAGGGAGGCAGGTCTGGTTCCATATGACACGTGGGGCCTTCAGAAGCCTTCAACTCAGATAGGTGAAGTTCCTTTGCTCTTTTTGCAGTCCCAAGGGGTATTCAGTACGCAGGGTATAAATAGTGGGATATCTTGGATATTGAATGCTCTTTCAATTTCTTGTCCTTGGCCAAGAGCTTCATTTGAATGTTGTCTTGATTTTTGTTTGGCTATGGACAAAATACCTCAAAGTAGGCTGATTGAACTTAAATCCCTTGAAATCCCCATAGCCTCCTTGATTACAAGGGTGATGTTGATTCCACCTTGACCTCCTTGAGGATAGTAGCCATTGGAGTTGTTGTTTGAAAGGAAGAATCCCCATGGGTCTTCAAGAAAATTTTCCCAAGTGTCCCATGTTGACATGGATTTTCGCAAATCATGTGAATATCCATGACTTGGATAATTTAAAAAACTTCTCCCTTGGCTTGATCTTCACGATACTTCAATAGGAGGTGTAGTTCCATAACTATCATGTCCACCTTGTTAAGTGGTGTGCATGCCAAGCTAAGGGAACTAGAGCATTCTTTAATCCACCCCTTGAGTGGAGACCATCTTCTCATCCATGATGAATGAAAATAGGACTCCTTCAGCTCCAGCACGAATGTGGTCTTGGGTTCGTGGAGCCAACCCATGCCATCAGTATTGGGTGAAGGGCCAACTAACCACTCCATGATGGAAGCAAACTAAGAAGAACTCTTGGAGCCTCCCCAAATTTTGGGGATGGATTAATTTGGCTCCTACTGGAAGCTGAAATTCTTCCGCGAAAGGCAATGGTGTTGCTTACCAGACATTGGTTGAGGTACACCTTGAATCATCGTGCAGTTGAGCACTTGCATCCTCGTTGGCCATCCCATAAAATGAGTTAGCCAAGGCTACCTTGTTTTCACACAAAGGGAGAAAACAAGCAAGGGTAATCCTATCTAATAACTATTAGTACTTATAGCTTAATCACAAGTGATAGCTATCCTTTACTTCCTTTGCCTTCCCCGGCAACGGCGCCACAAATGCTTGTTGATGGCTCCTAAGAAACACTAACAAATCATCCCCTGGCAACGGCGCCAGAAATACTTGTTAGTATTTATTAACACCACAGATCATCTCTCGAAAGAGATGAGGTCCGCAAGAGCACAGAAGATACCGTTGTAGCATTTCACCTATGAGTATTCCCAAGGGTATCGTCTTTATCCCAAAGGAAGGCAATGGAGTAAAGTGATGAGATCAAGCACATTTTCATTGCACATACAAGCATAGAACGATGTTTATTTGTTTGGGATCCTGGCTTGAGTGAATGTGCATGCGTATTTGATGAAGAACATGGAGATGGTGCACTATGTTGTCCACCACCTTGTCCTCCTCCTTTCATGCATACAAGAAGATTTGATGGCGTTGCACATATGGACCCACATATGAGAGATGAAGAACTTGAGTCGAGGATGACTCCAATTCAAGAAGGGGAGGATGATAAGGACATCACTCCTATGGATCTACACAACACTCCATTGAACATACAAGATGCAATCAATAGAATTCACACACAACAATTAATTTCAGAGGTGAGCTCGTTTTTATTTGTTTCCTTATATATTTTTGAGAATAGATTGCTAACTAATAATTTAATTGTGATTATTATACATTAAGTGATTCAAGGAGTAATTAGAGGAAGGTTTAGGGGCGTGGAGGACCAGAGGATACGTTCAAAGAAGATGGAAACCGACCCCAACTCAAAATCGTGTCCAACTCGGAGTCCAGGAGCATTATGAACTAAAACGGACGTCCAGGACGCATACGAACTCCGTTTTGGATGTTCTACATATGCACGGAAAGGGGAGAGGATAACCTTTCAAATGGCGCTGGTACCATGTCAAAATACCTTTGGAGTCGACGGAAATCGTCGAAACAAAATTGAGTTCAAAATCTGTCAGGTTGTTGCGCCACCGTATTGGGCTATTGGGCCTTGTATCAAGTCTAAGTCCATTATTTTCGTGTCTTAGGGTTAGGTCATGACTCAAACACCCTTTGTATGTCATATCACCTATATATACTCCGTGGTAGACGTAATAAACAATTGAGTTTTGCTTAGATCAATAACATCGCCGTTTATCGGTTTGTGAAACCCCAATTCAGCAATTTCATATTGCTTCTTCTTCGTTCTTGCTTGTGTTCTCGGTTGCACTTGCAGAGATTAGCCTTCTTGGCGAGGTCAAGCGTGTGCAGCATGGTTGATAACCAACGGAGCGGTGGTGTAGTGATTGTAGGGTTTTTTGTGTTCTACTCGAGAGCCTCGAATCATCAACGTCGAGATCTCCATCAATCGACTTATCCATTACCTATCGGAAGATCGGGCCTAAACTCTTACTCATCAATTGGTATCAGATTTCTAGGTTTCCTGTTAGGTAATTCATCTATCCATTACATTAGTTTTGTTTTCATACCTAGAGTCCACAAAAAAGCCACAAAAAAACTTGAAGTTTAGTAGATCTGTTCATTACTTTGTCCAAACCACATTGAGCCTTTGCAACTTTGTTATTCAGTTTGGTTTTGCTAATTTTGTATCCATAGTTGAGTCATATTGCTAGTTTATAAGTGTTTTTGGTCTTAGTTTGAGTTTTGCACTGTGTTGATTCATCCTTTTGAATCACGTCGTCACGTCCAGATTAGATTCATCTCTGTCTAGTTCAGTATTTTCATCATATCTCTCTCATATGAACTCGGATTTTTGTGCTCTTGTAGTTCCTGGAAAGATTAAGAAGTTATCTATAACTTTTGTATTCATCAATTTCCCAGAAAATAGAGTTATCGAGATCGAAATTGCATTATATCTGAATCTGTTCTTGACCTAGAATTTCTGAATAGTCTGTATTTCAGAGGCAATATCTCCTATTATTCTTGTCCAAAATAGGTCATCCATATAATGAAATTAAAGAGGAGAGATATATCTACAATCTCTATGTTTTACGTGTTTCTATTTTTAGCTTATAAGTGTGTCTAATTATCCTTGGAGGATTGAGCAGAAAATCTGTGATAGACCTACGAGATATCTTTGATTGTCTTGCATTGTGTTCTTCTTTTGCAGCACATTCTAAAAAAAATACAATAGAAAAGGAAAGTGCAAAAATAAAAAGATACAAAATCTACACAAAAAAAAGAGAAAAAAAACAGAAGTGCTTGCATCCTTTGTGTCCTATAGTTTTTGTTTCATGTCTTGCTAGCTTGAACTACTAGGAACACATTTAGGCCAGCAACTTTAACAAGTACTTTGGACACTTATTCAACTTTACTATCTGATTGCATTGTTTCTAATCCTTGCTACATATAAAGTGTCATCCAAACTACACTTTACTCTTGAGAAGAATCGATACACCTTTGTAATCATCCCACGCTTCATTGGTTTCTTCATACCGGCCACCGTTTGCCACCTGCAGTGTCAGTAAGAACACTTGTAAGAGCGTGGTAAGATGCTTGAGAGTGTGTGATTCCACTTTCACATTGCCATTATCCTTTGTAGTTCATAGGGATAACATTTTTTGTCTTCTATTTGCTACTAACAATGTCAGGTAAAAGCAAGAATCATGCATATATACTGAGATGATTGACATGATGAAGACGGCGATGGAGTTGCTCGCTAAGAATCAAACATCAACCAAGGTTTCACATGACATTCAAACCATCTTTACAACTCCTTCACAGAAAGTAATTACATTCTCCCATCTCTTCCTTGTTATAATGGTTTTGGTTACGATGAATATATTGCTTGGGAAACAGAGTTGGATAACATTTTTGGACAATGTCATATGTGTGAGAGGAGAAAGATTAGAAATGTTGCAAGTGTATTAGTAGGTTGTGCATTAACTTGGTGGAACAACTTAAGTGATTTAGAAAAACCTCAAACATGGAAAGATATGAAAATTCTTATGCGAGAAACATTTAGTAGTGTATCCAATTGCAAAGATGAAATACATGAGCTCGAAAAGAATTTTCTTGTTGTACCTCCTCCTATGCCTAATCTTTTGCAGGAACATAAACCAATAATTGTAGAAAATCCAAAAGCGAATGAGGTGTTCAACAACTCTTGTGCAAATTCAGATCTATCAATTTATATTTCATCCACAATTACTGCTGAAAATGAGAATAAAGGTAATGAATATCACAACACACTTGTTGAAGGTGAGAAGTGTTTGGATGTTCTGAATTTTTTCACCAATCATGCTATTGTACAGGAGCGACTAGTGGAATCTTTTATTGATACACCATTGCCACATGTTGATTTTCCTGTTGATCCTTTTGTTAAAAATGAGTTGTGTGCTAATAATTATATTGTACCTATGCTAGAACAACTAAATGAATTTGATACTTTATAATCCAGATGTGCTGAAATTAAGCATTTGATTCCAATTACATGTGGAAGGGATGAGCTGAAATTGTTGTCTTCTCTAAATACTTTGGGTTATATTGAATTTGACACTCTCTGTGATCTAGATATTATAGAGAGAAAAATATTTTCTACAACTGAATTACCTTTGTTGGCAAAAAATAGTTTTCATGCTATAGGGAAATATGAACATAGTGACATGTTTATGGTGCATAAAGTTTATATATGTTCAAATGTACAAGCTCCTTTTGTGCTACAACAACATGATAAAGTAAATGAATGCACTAACGCTAATAATGCCTTGTCAAGTTTTTCTAGTATTTTTTCCTTGCAGCAGGGACAAAAAAAAAAGAGAAACGTTGTTCGCTGCGGTTGTGCAGTATGGACAGCGCTCACTCTATTCCTAAAAGCCTCTTTGCTGTACATACGAGCAAGCCGAGGACGGCTTGTCATCAAGAAGGGGAGAAAGATGAGATCAAACACATTGTCATTGCAGATACAAGCATAGAACAATGTTTATTTGTTTGGAATCCTGGCTCGACTGAATGTGCATGCGTATTTGATGAAGAACATGGAGATGGTGCACTATGTCGCCCACCACCTTGGCCTCCTCCTTTCATGCATACAAGAAGATTTGATGGCGTTGCACATATGGACCCACATATGAGAGATGAAGAACTTGAGTCGAGGACGACTCCAATTCAAGAAGGGTAGGATGCTAAGGACATCACTCCTATGGATCTACACAACACTCCTTTGAACATACAAGATGCAATCAATAGAATTCACACACAACAATTAATTTCAGAGGTGAGCTCGTTTTTATTTATTTCCTCATATATTTTTGAGAATAGATTGCTACCTAATAATTTAATTGTGATTAGGATACATGAAGTGATTCAAGGAGTAATTAGAGGAAGGGGTTTAGGGGCGTGGAGGACCAGAGGACGGATACGTTCAAAGAAGATGGAAACCGACCCCAACTCAAAACCGTGTCCAACTCGGAATCTAGGAGCAGTACGCACTAAAACGGACGCGTAGGACGCATAAAAACTCCGTTTTGGATGTTCTACATATGCACGAAAAGGGGAGAGGATAAACTTTCCAATGGCGCTGGTCCCATGTCAAAATACCTTCGGAATTGACGGAAATCATCGAAACAAAATAGAGTTCAGAATCTGTCAGGGTGTTGCGCCACTGTATTTGTCCATTGGGCCTTGTATCAAGTCTATGCCCATTATTTTAGTGTCTTAGGGTTTCGTCATGACTCAAACACCCTTTGGAAGTCCTCCCACCTATATATACTTTGTAGTAGCCGATATAAACAATTGGGTTTTGCTTAGATCAATAACATCGCCGTTTATCGGTTCGTGAAACCTCAATTCAGCAATTTCATATTGCTTCTTCTTCGTTCTTGCTTGTGTTCTCGGTTGCACTTGCAGGGATTAGCCTTCTTGGCGAGGTCAAGCGTGTGCAGCACGGTTGATAACTAACGGAGTAGTGGTGTAGTGATTGCAAGGGTTTTTCGTGTTCTACTCGAGAGTCTCGGATCATCAACGTCGAGATCTCCATCAATCGACTTATCCATTACCTATCGGAAGATCGGGACTCATTCTTACTCATCATAAAGTAAACACTATTCTTATGATCATGCTATGAGATACTAATCAATTATCATGACATGGGTAAGTTGATAATATGGATAGTGTGACACACATCTAAGCAATCTATTCTAGAAGGTAGATAGGTCCTAATAGAGATTAGAGTAAGAGTTGGTGAGTTGCTCCTACAATGCTTCTAATAAACATATATATAGCCTAGGTTAGATACTAATGAGCATGTCAATGGTGAATCCTTGTGCTAAGTTGTTCAACATATCGAGCAGGGCTTACCCCTAGCAATACTAGGGCGACTCTTGCCAAGATCCTATGGCATAGTCGAATGTGGCGAATTACAAAAGACAGATAGGACTATCACCACCTACTGCCTACCTCTTCAATCCATGGGTCCACGAGACATCCAGCGCTACTTAACTATCCTAGCACCATGCTAGCATATTAAGCAAATACGTTAGGAGCTACAGCACAAGCCATCCTAAGACCATGACTAATCTAAACATCGTTGAACCAATGTTGATACATAGCATAGGTCATTCATATTAACATGATCATATCATAACTACTTAGACTATAGTGGGGGTTTATAGTGTTTATGTAGATCGTATAATGACATTAAGACATAATTATAAAGAATATTCCTACCACATACATAGAATCTACAATCAAACAAGAAACGCTTGATCGAAACATATGTATAAATAAAGACTAAAGATAATATCTTTATTATACATAAAGTTACAAATACAAGAAGGAATACATGAGTCATACCTTTCCCAATTTGGAATTGAGAAGAGAGACTCTCTCTACTCCTTTCCTAATTTGAACTTGGGACTAGAGGCTCTCCTCTCTACAGCCTAACTCCTCTAAGGACTAAGAAAAGTAGTGTATACAATAGAATGATGCTCAAGTGATGTGTGTGAGAAGTGAGGTAGGGGGTCTTTTTTATAGCAGGAGAAGGGTCGGTTCCCGCCACAAAAATGGCGTGAATTAATCTTCATTGTGATCAGGGCACCACAAGGAGTCAACACGTGGAAATTGACTGAGTTTGGCGCCAGAATTATTTCGGCCAAAAGGGGTGTTCGGCCGCACTGGAATGTTGACCAATTCCAGTGTGCTTTCTCGGGGTGACTTCCTGGTGTGTCCCATTGATTGATATGACTGATACACTGTTGGATGGCCTCGAATACTACTATTTGTGGGCCATTTGATCCATGTGATGCCACGTGTCGACGCATGATCTGCTGGGATTATAATTTATAGGATTGCTCCCCCTCTGTTACCTCATTTTCTGCATAAAATGCCTGCATGCACTATTCTTCCAAGGACAAGTGGAAATAGGTTAAGTAGAAAGGTGATGTGTGCAAGAAATGATTTTTCTTGACATAATTGAGTTATATTGATAGGTGAAATTGGGATATAACAGTCATCAACAGTGAGCTCCTTTCCATGGTCGAGAACATGTAGGTGGGCAAGCCATGTCGATCTATCGGAAACCAAATGAGACACGTCGATCTACCGGAAATCAAGCTTCAATTCTTCCTTGATTCTTTGGTTCTTTATTATTCTTTGATTTGATTTAATTCTTCTAGATTACCTTTGATTCTTTGTTGCAATGACATTTTTCTATCATAAACCAAAAGGGATGTGTCGATCTACCGGAAACCATGATTATTCTGTTCTTTATTCTTCTTCAATTATTTTTTTCTTCTTTGATTCTTCTAAATTCCCTTTGATTATTTGTTGCAACGACATCGATCTATCAGAAACCAAGTGGGACGTGTCGATCTACAGGAAACCGAGCTTTGATTCTTCCTCGATCCTTCCGTTCTCCTTTGTTCTTTGATCCGATTTGATTCTTCTTTGATCCTTCTAGATTGCCTTTGATTCATTGCTGCAACGACATAGATCTATCTAACCAAGCTTCGATTTTTCCTTGATTATTTGGTTCTTCTTTATTCTTCGATTCAATTTGATTCTTCTTTGATCCTTCTAAATTCTCTGATTCTTTACTGCAACGACATAGATCTATCGCAAACCAGGGGGGACGTGTTGATGTACCTGAAACCAAGCTTCCTTTATTCCTTGTTTCTTCGGTACTTCCTTATTCTTCTTCCATCCGTTTTGATTTTTCTTCTATTCTTCTATACTTATATATTCCCTTTGACTTTTGCTGCAGCAATATCTCCTTGCTCGCACACGAACCAACCGCTGGGCTTGGAGAATGTCATAGCGCACGATGTGTCGTGTGCTGCATGTAGTGTGTTGGTGTAGCAAACAGGACGATGGGGCATCGTGTACCTCGATGCAGCTTATCGCTATGTGCTATGTCAAACATACTCTAAATGATATTGTATTCTATATTTAGAGTGGAATACAAGTTTTGTTACCGCTGGCGACAGGTGCATGAGATTTCAATTTTTTTTCAGGCGACCATTAGATAGCTTTGAGATTAATGCGCACCAACACAGTCTTCTTCTACCTCCTGGCTGCAAATCGATCCAGGCCACGGCGGGCGGAGCTGGCCCGACGCGCTGAGCTCCGCGACGGCACGGCGGGGGAGCTCCGCGGCGCGCGGACGCCGGTGGCGGCGGCAGCACGGCTGCTCCTATGCGCGGAGGCGGCGACGGCGACGGCAACTAAACGCGGAAGCGGCGGTGGCTGCGATATGCGACGGCGGCGGCAGCTTCGATACGTGGCGACGGTGGCATCGAAATAGCTTGTAGGCGCGGCGGGGAAGGGCGGCCCGACAAACGGCGATGGCGCGGCCGCCGGAGGCGATGAAGAAGAGGTAAAAGGAAAAAAATAGTTGTAATTGGTAATCTCTTTTTGTTAGTTTTGTTAATTGTTAATCCGTAATTTGTAATTGTAAGAGTTATATTAATTGTAAAATAAGCAAACAAATATAATTTTGTAATTGATTAACCTATAGAATTAAGAGTTAATGATTAATTGCAATTATTAGTAGTTAATGATAGTAACTAGGTGCTAATTATTGGGTGTCTGAAATTTTCTCGAATTTCAGCCACCTGAAATATATACATGCCCTATTTTAAATCAAGTACAAACATTGACACTTTAGATTTAGAGCATTGGTTGTGCATACTCTAAAAGGGTCTCGCGCACGTTGACAAATGAGTTTATATCTTGTTTTTGTTAAATGTAATCCTTGTTTGTTCATTTTAGTTAGTGTGTATCAGTTGTCTTAGTCTGTCGTTTGGTTGTGGTAGATAGCTCCGAGTCCGACAGGTAGAGGATAATCTGGAACGCGTCTCTTTGCTGCAGTTACTTGCACGCCGAGCACGCCCGATCGTGTTGCGCCATGATCGTGTTCGTGAGTCAGTTGTATCTTATTTTCTGAATATAAGCAGAATGGAAAATAGAGTAGACACTGTTGCCAGTTGCTCACCATACGAAGTCCGCTCCTCCTCTTTGTTCGTGTGCGTTCACCACATTCTCCAGCCATCCTGTGAGCAGTAATCTTCGATAGTCACCTGACAAGTGGCATCAAAGCCGGCCGCGAGCTGGGCGGCGACCGCAGCAAGGGAATAGCCACTGGAATCGCATCTGCATATCCCCTGATGGAGAAGATCGGTGGCAAGGGGACTTAAATCCTCTATAATAACTGCACTGCAGTTACTGCAGCTGACAGGTGGGCCCCACGCCTTCTGGTCCCATCTGTCAGCTGCAGTAACTGCAGTGTAGTTACTGCAGGGGATTTCATTCCGGTGGCAAGGGTGATGATACCGCCAGAAAGGGCGATGCCGGAGGAGAAGGAAGCAGCACCACTGTTAAGAGGGTGATTCGAGAGGTGAGTGGCGGTGGGAGCTATCCGGCCCTCACGAAGACAAACTATTCTGATTAGGCCTTCCTTATGAAGATGAAGCTCAAGGTCAATTGCTATGGGAAGCGATTGAGACAGGTGATGTGGAGCCGCATGAAGATATGCAGGCGCTCAATGCGCTTTGCAGTGTCATGCTGCCGCCAAAGATGTGGCCGATGATTGCGGACAAGGAAACAGCGAAGGATGCCTGGGAAGCTATCACCACCATGAGAATTGGTGAGAATCCAGTGAGGAAGATGACAGCTCAGAATCTGCAGTGTCAATTTGATGCGACGACATTCAAAGAGGGTGAATTTGTCGAAGATTTCACACTGCATCTCACCGGCATGGCGTCAAAGCTCACAACTCTCGGAGATCAAATTGATGAAGCACAAGTGGTGCAGAAGACGATATGGAGTGTGCCACAATGATTCACACATGTTGTCGTGGCAATCACCATTTACTTGATGTATCAACTCTCACCATTGCTGATCTCGCTAGAAGACTAAAGGCGGCAGAGGATGCTTTCCACGAACCACCATCAGAGATGCATCAAGAGGGGCCTCTTTATTTTACAGAAGAGGAGTGGGACGCAACGCGCAAGAAACGCAAAGCTGAGAATCGAAATTCAGGCGAAGGAAGCAGCGGCGGTGGTCGCGGTGGAGGAGGAAGAAGGGGGTGAGGGAGAAGCCGTGGCAGCAGAAGGGGCCCTGCCCATGATGGTTCATCCAAAAAAACCAACCCGCCCAGGGGTGATGAATGTTGTAGGTGTGGGAAGATGGGCCAGTGGGTCCGTGATTGCCGAGTGAAGACCAGACGGGAACAAGCACACGTTGCAAAGGAGGAAGAATAAGCTTTTGCTCATTACCAAGACTTCACTGGCCATATCTGCGGAGTTGCCACTAGCCACCCCACCAAATGCCCCTACATCCTCAATGGATGACGATCCTCCCAGACTGGCAGGGTCATTGTCGTCGAGAGAGAACAAAAGTACGAACTGTAGTAGGCTTAATCACAGGGCTGAAAGTCTCACCAAAATCAATATCGGGTTGTTGAGTGAAGCCATGAAGAACCCAACGAGTCTTGTAACGATCAAGAGAGCCATTTAGATTAAGCTTGTGGCGAAAAAACCCACTTGCCAGTCACAACATTCATACCTCAAGGATGTGGCACGAGATCCCAAGTGTTGTTGGCTTGTAGAGCAGTGAACTCCCCGGTCATGGCCTCTCGCCAATTGGGATCGGCGAGAGCACCACGGTAAGTCTTCAAAATTGGTAACAACGTTGATGCCTGAAGGTTCAGGCGCTGCACAAGAAGATGAAGACCGACCTTCCCACGTGTCTGTATGATATGCTTATTGTCGACAGGAGGCACCTCGAGCATGGACCATGCACTGCATATAAAGCTTGGCTGCTAGTGAAGGGCAGTCGGGGGAGTCATTGGAGAGCCGAAGCCTGGAGGAGTGTCACAGGACGAGGAGGAGCTCGAGGCGGTCTGACCGCACGGGGTGGCGGTTGGACCACCCGGTGAACAAAGGCCCACCTGGCCTTTGAGAAGAGTACGGTTTGGTAGCGAGGATCCGCAGTCTAACCATTTGAGGAGTAATGTCCCGCCTGACCTCTTCTCGGGCTGATGGATTGATCGTCGTCGGTCGTGATGGGACCGAGAGGCGAACAAATTCTCGCCTGGCCTCTGTTGGAGATTTCATCGGATGGATAGGGTCCGAGAAGGCCTATGTGCATATGAGCGGTCTTATCAGCTGGAGATGTCGATGAGTACCTGTAAAACAGTCGGTGCTAGGGAGCACCGATGAATCGTTAGTATCAGAAAGAAAATCAAAGTGGGATGAAGGAGGGTTGGAGATTTCCACAAACAGAATGGAGGACTCGTCAAAGGTGACATGACGAGAGATAATGATGCAGTTTGTGGCTAAATCTAGGCATCAGTATCCTTTGTGATCAGATGGATAGCCAAAAGACACAAACTGTAGAGTGAGGAGCAAGCTTGTGTTCAGCTGTGGCGGAGAGGTTTGGGTACCACATGCAATCAAAAACGAGTAGGTGGCAAATATCAGGGTGGGTGCGAAATAGGGCAAAATGTGGTGTGGCAAAGGAGAGCGTTTTGGTTGGTCACAAGTTTTTGGGGTGTGTAGCGGTGTGGAGCGCTTCTACCCAATAACCAGCCGAAACACTAGCATGGAATATAACCGAGCACATAGAGTCATTGGTGGTGCGAATTATATGCTCATCACATCCATTTTGAGGAGACGTGTGAGGACAAGAGAGATGCAAAATAACACCAAGATGAGAAATAATGCGCGCGATGTGGAATAATTAAATTCACGATCATTGTCACATTGGACTGCCCTTACAGTGCGACCAAATTGAGTGGAAATATATGCAAAAAACTGTGATAAGGTCAAAAAAGTGTCGGATTTGA
The DNA here is from genome assembly GCA_036927565.1 of Tuctoria greenei. Lineage (NCBI taxonomy): Eukaryota > Viridiplantae > Streptophyta > Magnoliopsida > Poales > Poaceae > Tuctoria > Tuctoria greenei. The sequence continues at coordinate 65,067,119 of JAYESD010000002.1, read as the reverse complement.
GGCGTAAACGAAAAGCCCACAAATAATGAGAGTAGTCAGCATGAACAATAAGATAATACTTGTGACCAGAAACACTTTGCACATGAGAGGTCCAAAGACCACAATGTATTAAATCAAAATTGTTTTAAGCAGGAGAATTTGATAAAGAAAATGGAAGAAGTGTGTGACAACCAAACTGACAGGCATGACAAAGAGTGTTGAGTTCTTATTTCTCACAATGTGGAAATAACCTAGACAAAGCCTCGAAACCTAAATGACCAAGACGATGATGCCAAAGCATAGACGGTGTGGTGGCTGCGGCTAAGGCATGTGGTGGAGTAAGGATAAGCAAGGAGAAGGACTAGAGCTACCCGAAACTATTACACCTGGCGATCTCGTTCTTCGTGTCAAAATCCTTCACAGAAAGACCAAACATATCAAATTCAATGGAAACATTATTGTCTGTGGTGATATGACGAGCAAAAACCAAATTTTTAATTATGTTAGGAGACACAAGAACTCGATGTAAATGTAAAGGACAAGCAAAAGTAGAAAAAGAAGTTTGACCCGTGGAGGTAACGGGTAGCAATGATCCATTACCGACAACGGTAGATGGAGTCAAAAAGGAAGGAGGGTGGGAGGAGGAGAGCTTGCCGGAGGAGAAGCACATGTGGCTATTGGTGCTGGAGTCCATGTACCATTCAGCGGATGATGGCGGTGTCAGTGACATGGTGTTGAACAAGTTAGCCAGCTCGTTCTAATCCCATGTCGTAGAGGACGCGCCGTAGTTGGAAGATTCCTCATACAGAGAGCTGGTGGTTGGATCACTAGAAGCCGTGGTCTGGCCGCTGTAGAAGGAAGCGGTTTGACTACCGCCATGTGCAGTTGGGCCGTAGTAGAACAGCGTGGTCAGTTTGCCAGGTGTCCAGAGGCCTGATGGCTGATAGGAAGATGCGCCGCTCTGTGCGCTAGAAGGGTCTGCTCTGGAGGAGCAGGTGCATATGGACGTGCCGAGAAGCCTGGAGGAGGACCGGGACAGGGTGCAATACCACCCCAAAGCGGCAGGGTCCCATTCCATGGATCTTCCTGAGTGGGAAATCCACTGCCGTTACTCGTGTCATTGCGCTTGTTTCGATTACATCAGTTTCGACCTTGGTCGGAGGACGAGGTGCCAGAGACAACAGCATCGAAGGTAGGTGTGCTGGAAGCAGGGCCGCCAGGAGCAGGACCACGTGGAGAAGTGCCACCAGATGATGTGGGAGATGGGGTGCGTCCTGCACACACGGAGGTGGCCACCAAGGCATTGGCGTTCCTAGGCTTGGACTTCATCTCGATCTCCTCAAGTTGGAGGTCGTTGTGGACCTCGGCGAATGTGGGAAAGGGGAGTTGTCGCTTGAGAAGGGTTTTGATGGCTGTTATACACAAATTTCACCCGTCAATATACATCAATTATGTGAAGGAATTGTCATTTATTGCACACATCACCTTTCTATTTAACCTAATTCCACTTGTCCTTAGAGGAAGTAGTGCATGCAGGGATTCTATGCAGAAATGAAGTGAAACAAGGGGATGGATCCTACAAAATATCATTCCATCCAATCAAGTGTTGACACGTGGCACCACATGGATCAAATGGACCACAAAAAGAAGTATTTGAGGCCATCCAACAGTGTAGCACCCATATAAAGGAATGGGACTCACCTGGCGGAGACATGGAGGAAGCACAACCCCAACAGGGCCAAGACTAGGTCGACCGACCCCCCTAGTCGGCCGACTAGGCCTTGGCGCCAAACACGGTCAAACACCACGTTTTGGCTCCTCCCGGCTTGAAGAGGTCATGGGTGATTGATTCGCACGCTTTTGGTGGCGGGAACCGACCCTTCTCCAAGCTATAAATAGGATCCCTCATCCCTCACTTCAACCCACACCACTTGAGTATTCTTCCTTTGTATCCACTACAATAAATAGATTTAGAGGAGTATAGGCTGTAGAGAGGAGAGTCTATAGTCCATAGTCCAAGTAGGAGAGGATTAGGAGTCTCTTCCTGGAAGTGCATCTAGGAATCCCTTGTGAGTTTTAGTGGATTTATGACAAGCAAATGAGATCCTAACCACATTTTTGAGATGAGCACATGTTCTAATGAGAGAATGAACAAAGTGCCAAAAAGAAAGCAAAATGAGGAGCATTGCGGAAAAGAGCTAAAGAACCAAGTGTAGTAGATCATTGTGTATGGAGTGTGTTAAGGAAACACACCCCAAGAGCTCAAGCAAAAATAATCTCACATATTGCACAAAATTATACAGGAACGGACTAGTCCGACTGACTACGGACTAGTCCGATATCTTTCTGCACCAGATCAGACAAGTCCTCACAATGCGGACTTGTCCTCACAGTCCAGTTTTTCACTGACCGGACTACTCCGATATCACCACTGACTAGTCCGATATCTCTCTAACTAGAATCGGACTAGTCCTCCCCAGTGCTGACTAGTCCCCCAAACACTTCACAAGTTGCACAAAATCGGACAAGTCCGATAACACAACGGACTAGTCCGATATCTTTCTGATGTCAATCGGACAAGTTCGATATTAGCACGGACTAGTCCGAAATCCCTTTGACCTAAATCGGGCAAGTCCTCCAAGTGCGAACTTATTCCCTAAATTCACTTAGGGTTTCACTTATCCGAACAAGTACGATATTTATCAGACTAGTCCAAAGATTTACAGAACCAAAATCAGACTAGTCTGGCTTCACTTCGGACAAGTCCGATATTTCGGGACACCTAGGGTTTCCTACACGCAGTGCACCGGACTAGTCCGGTGTCTACCACGGACTAGTCCGATCTTTCTAAACCCTAACGGTAACTTTTGGAAACCCCATATAAATAGGTGTGCATGGCCCAACTTTCACCTCTCTCGACCCCATGCGCCGTCACACCTTCCAAGAGCCTAGAAAACACCTCTCTCCACGAAATCCAATGCAAGAAAGATCAATCCCTTGAGGATACACTTTGGATCATTGGAGAGACACGGTTCTTCACTCGTTGAGCTCTTGGTTTGATTTCCTAACATACTCCTCTGATTTTAATTGTGATCTTAAGAGTGTGTCCTTGGTGGTGTTCATATTGTAATCTTGGGGAGCCCTCAACTTGTGAGAAGGCCCCTTGAATTCGGTTATTTGTCCTTTGTGATTAGTGAAGAGGATTGGCCTCTGTGGCGATCCGACAAGGTTAGGGTTGGAGAAGACCCGATCCTTTTGTGGACTCCTCAACGTGGACGTAGGTTGCCTCTGTGGGAACCGAACCACAAGATAAAGAGTCCGTGTTCTTTCTTTGCGCATATCGTTCTTACTCTTCATATCTATCTAGGGTTTCAATCAATCTTTTTCACTTTACGTTGAAACATTGAATATAAGATTCTCTTGTGCTACATCCTAGTTCATAGTAGTGTGACACTTCAATTACAAGTATATTTCCGCGGCATACATCCTAGGACGAGATAATCGATCAAACTTGATCAATCTAGTCGGCACGCACCGGACTAGTCCGCACTCTACCAGACTAGTCCGATATCTCGGGATTTGATCCATTTGTTAAGTGTTGCAGGATCCGACTAAAAATCAAAAAGGCCTATTCGCCCCCTCTAGGCCACATTTACTTCCAATTGGGAAAGGTATGTCTCCCATATTCCTATTTGTATTTGTGACTTTATTCATAATAAAGATGATATCTTTAGTCTACTATTGTTCATATACTTGGATGAAGCGTTTCTTGTTTGATTGTGGATTCCATGAATGTGGTAGGAATAATATTTATGATTGTGTTATACCGTTCTCATTACATTATCATAAACACTATAAACCTTTACGATAGTCTAATTAGCTATGATATGAATATGTTAATATGAATCACTTATGCTATGAATTAACATTGGTTCAACGATGATTTAGTTCATTGCCTTAGGATGGCTTGTGCCTAGGCTCTTAAGGTAATAACTTAATATGCTAGCATGGTGCTAGGATAGAGAGTAGCGTTGAATGTCTCGTAGACCCACAGATTGAAGAGGTAGGTAGTAGGTGGTGACAGTCCTATCTGTCCTTTGTAATCCTCCACGTTCGGCTATGCCACAGGATCTTGGCCATAGTCGCCTAGTGTTGCTAGGGGTAAATCCGTGTTTGATGTGTTAATCCACTTAGCATGACAATTCATAATTAATATAATCATTATTAACTAACTTAGGCTATGTATATGTACATTAGAAGCATAGTAGGAGTATCTACCTAACTCTTAGCCTAGTCCCTCTATTACCTTATTTATCGCCTTAGGATAGGATGCTCTTGTGTGCGTCACACTACCTCAATTACCCTTTTATCCATCCTTGCTAGAACCCTACCTAGATCAACCTAGCCTCTCCACTTGATGATTGTTTTGCTTCCACCTAGCCCTCATGTGGGAAAATATAAATGACACCCTTTAGGAATACTCTTTAAAGGGGGAATGCTACATCGATAGTTTTCGTGCGCTTGTGGACGTTCATCTAAGATTTAAAACCTACCAACAAGCATTTCTAGCACCACTGCTAGGGATGGATTGTTAGTAATGCGTAGGAAATATCAAGAAAGGGACGCCATGTGAGAGAACCGTTCGTTGAGGCCACGAAGCATAGCGAGAACGAGGGTGCGGTCGGGGATGACCTCACCAAAATCTCCGAGCACATCGACCATCGACTTGAGACGACAGCAGTAGTTGGTGACTGAGAGACCCCCCTGGACAAACGTGCAGAACTCGGCATCGAGAATCATTACGCATGTCTCTCCGTTGCCGATGAACTGCTCCTGAAGTCCGAGCCAGATGGAGCAAGCAGTGGGAACGCCCATCGAGATGATTTCAATAATATCGTGGGAGATGGTGCCGTGAAGCCAGGAGATGACGGTGCAGTCGATACGACGCCAATGAGGATCAACGAAATCGGGATCAACATCAGTGAGGACATGATCGGAGAGCTCATACTTGCCGAGGGTGTTGATGAAGAGACTCTTCCACCGATTGTAGTGCGGTGAAAGGTTGTCAAGCGCAACAGGGATCATCGACTTGATGTTCAGGACGGCAACAGCTCGAGCGTGAAGAGCAGTGACATCATCGGACGCCGAGGTGGCGGCGTCGAAGGATGGAAGAGGAGGCTCGCGCCTTACCAAGGTATGACGTGCCTCGTCAGATGCTGCAAGTAACACGCGACATAACTCATCCGCTGCTGCATGTGCACGTGCTGCCTCGATGGCTAATCGATCTTCCTCCTCAGCCAATCCATTTGCCTCAGCCACCAAGGCGACATCGCGTGTTGCAGCGAGAACGTCGGGGTTGGGATTGCCAATGCCGTCTTGTAGCAGCGGGAGGACCATCGTCGGGGCAGTCACTTCGGCGGTGGACGCCGCGGAAGCCATCAGATTGCAATTGTAGATGCAATCTAGATGGTTGATGGTTGGACCGCGCGGTGGACGGTCGGACCGTGGATAGGTGGCGGCTGGGGTTAGGGTTAGTCGACGACACGGGCGGAGTGCCACGCTTTGGGGGCAACACAGCCGAGAGTGGCGGCACGGCGAGAGGAAGAGGAGGCGCGGCCGTGGGGCACGGCGGCGGCTACGGCTGCGGAAGTGAGGTCCTAGGGAACCTCTGAGATACCATGATAGGAATAAGTGGGAAAAGAATTATTTGATTGAATTGATTAAAAACCCGTAAGGAGTGGTACATATTTATAAGAGGGTGTGAAGACCTTCCTTCATTACATAAGCAGTGTGGTACTATTTATCTAACACTTCTATATAGCTACCTGTTACAACCACCTAGATCGCCCTCTGGTGCCAGAAGCAGCCGGCCTACCGGAGGAAGGGGGCTACTGCCCAACTTAAAAAAAAACAAACACCTAGACTAGTGGCTCATATCTTATGAAATTGGCTTCGTGATTATACAGTGAAGGACACAAGAATAATATTGGTCGTCACAGCCGCTCTATGTTGGACCATATGACAATATCGTAATGATATAATATTTGATAATGTCATCTATTCTTTATTTATGCAGGTTATTTTTGGTTTCTATTTATGTAGTTTACTTTTAGGGGAACATACTGGTTGCGATGTTGGACATTGCTGCAGATGAATGATAAGACAAAGGAGATGTTCCATATGGTGAGTAGATCTCTGGAGAAACCTTTGAGTTATTTGCCAGATTTGGTTGAAAACATTACATTGGACTTTGTCATTTACATTGAATTTTTTAGTGTGATTCCCCATTGTAATCAGCAATGACGCTGTTAGTGTAATACTTCCGTGACTAACTATTCTGTAGAGGCCGGAAAAACTTTTTTCTATTATTAAAAAAAATGTTAACTTGATGCTTGTGTAGAGCACTAGATACGCTTTTGGTATTGTTGGACTGTGTTGAGTAATGTGTTTGGGCCTGGCCTGTATACCGGCCCATCTATGTATCTATAAATATGTACCTAGACCTTTGGTTAATCAAGCATTCATTCTAGCCTTCTATCATGGTATCATTAGCCAAACCCTAATTCCCACCACCCTAACCTTAACCCTAGCCGCCGACCCCCCCCCCCCCTCTATGGCCGGCGCCCCTCCCCTGGCCGCCGTCGGCGCCCCCCTCCTGGCCGCCGCCGGCGCCCCCTCCATGGCCGCAGCCGGCGCCCCCCCTCTGGCCGCCGCCGCCGCCGGCCCCCCTCTAGTCGCCGCCGCCGCCACCCCTCTGGCCGCCGCCGCCGCCCCCCCTCTGGTCGCCGCCGCCGCCCCCCCTCTGGCTGCCGCCGCTGCCCCCCCTCTGGCCGCCACCGCCGGCGCCCCCCCCCTCTGGCCGCCGCCGCCGCCCCCCCTCTGGCCGCCGCCGCCCCCCTTCTGGCCTCCGCCGCCGCCCCCTCTCTGGTCGCCGCCGCCGCCCTCCCCCTGGCCGGCGCCCCCCTAGCCGACCCTCCCCTGGCTGGCGGCCATCTAGCCGGCGCCCCCCCCCCCCCCCCCCCCCCGGACGGCGCCCCCCCCGGCCGGCGGCCCCCTAGCCGGCGCCCCCTGGTCGGTGGCACCCTGGCCAGCGCCCCCCTGGCCGGCGCCCTCCTGGCCGGCGCCCCCTTGCGCCTCTCCCCTTGCGCGCCTCCTCTATGCCTCCCCGCCGCGTCCCCTGCGCACGCCGCCGCACCAGTGCCGCAGTTCTGGCCAGCGTGGACAGTGCAGGGTCTCCCGCCGTCTGGACCTGACTGGGTGGTAGACTCTGGCGCCTCGTACCACACCACTCCCGACGCCGGTATCCTCTCTTCTAACCGTCCTTCCCATTCCTCTCATCCTTCATCTATCGTTGTTGGGAATGGGTCGGTTCTTCCGGTCACCTCAGTAGGTGACTTGGGTTCGTCAGGATCTTTTCAGCTTCGTGATGTTCTTGTTGCTCCTGACATCATTCAGCACCTTCTTTCCGTTCGCCGTTTCACTACTGACAATCGGGTTTCCATCGAGTTCGATCCATTTAGTTTATCTGTGAAGGATCTTACTACTCGGTGAAAGCATCTAGGCCCCATGAGGTACGGTTTCGGTGATTAATGACAACCATTCGATATTACTAATGAATTTGTGAATGCAAGGTCCCAATAACACTCAATCAAATGAAATCAAAATCACATTGGAGACCCATATAAAATCAACGAATGAGATCAAACCAAATCATATGAAGACAAGAAGTGAAAGCTCTAACTTGATATCACTCAATGCTTGAAGACAATCAAAACAACATTTCAAACAAGTGTCAAAGAGGTCACAAGTTCAAAATTCCAAAAGAACAACTCAAAACAACTCGAAGTCAACAAGTTGAACACACCGGATCATCTGATGGTCTTTGAGTTGACACACGTCGGTCGAGTTGGTTCAACTGAAGAAGAAGACCTCAGACAAATGCACTCACCGGATCATCCGATGTGAGTGGCTCAGTGACATCGGTCCATCATCACAGATTGCAATACCATTGGACCAAGTGAAGCACCGGATCATTCGATGTGCAGACTTACACACATCGGTCGATCACTCCAGTGAGCCTCAAGATCAAGCAAAATTCTGGAGGAAGAGCCACCAGATCATCCGATGATAAGACAGATCAACATCGGTCTAACAACGGTCATATCTGACACAGTGACATCAGCTAATTTGGCTTTGACCGATGTTAACTGAAGGGGAGACATCGGATCATCCGGTGTTCGCAGAGAAGTGATGTCAGCCTACTTTTCCAATGGCTATCTCGTGGAGGCTGGCTATTTATACCCCTTCAACCTGTCAAATCGACAAGACTTGAAGCCTAGACATACTCTACACACCCTAGAGCATTCAAGCAATAGAGCTACCACTTTCACATCATTTGCTCATCATTTGTACACCAAGAGATAGGCTAGAACTAGCTAGAGATAGTGCTTGGGTGCCTCCATTCTTGGTGATTGGAGTCTCTAGTGTAGTGAGAGCCATAAGGGAGTGTCCCTTGGTGTGTGTGACTTCCGGAGCTTGCCAAGAGGATTGTGGAAGCCCGGAGGATCCCAAAGTGTACAAGGCTTGAGCTCCACCTTGCCGAGGTTGGCGAACGGAGAAGAATAGTGAAGAAGCCCCTTGTCTCGGTGACTTGGGAGTGGCAAAACCCTTCGGTGGGTGCCACAACGTGGATGTAGGAAGATCCTTGTGATCTTACCGAACCACGGGATAAACTCCGTGTCCCTTGAGCGTTTGCATCCCTCTCCCTTTTTTACTCTTATGCAATCTTCATTCCGCAACTTTAATTTACATTGATTGCATAGTTTAATTGCATAGGGAATTGGGCTTTAAGTTGTTAGTTTTTAATTGTCTTAAAATTTGAAAGAAAGCCCAATTCACCCCCCCTCTTGGGCGTTTCGATCCTTACAATTGGTATCAGAGCCTTGTTGCTCATTGGATCATTCTAGCTTCACCGCTAGAGAGCTTAAATGGCCAAGAATGGGGGTTCGGTTCCTATCTTCGAGGGCAAGAACTTTGCCTATTGGAAAGCACGCATGCGTGCCTACTTAGAGGCCATTGCTCCCGAAGTTTGGGAAGCGACCCATGCGGGATTTGGAGATCTCAATTATGTTGGTGATCAACTAAAATGGGATGCTAAGGCTAGAAATGCCATCTATGAATGCATAAGTCAAGATGTTTTTGCTAGAATTGCTAGTAAGGAGAAAGCTTGTGAAATTTGGGCATGTCTAATTGAAATTCATGAGGGCTCATCTCGTGTTAAAGAACTCAAATATCACTTGCTAAAATCCAAGTATGATGAATTCAAAATGCTTCCTCATGAGAATGTTAACCAAATGTTTTCTCGCTTAAATGTGCTCATTGAGGAGATTAATGCACTTGACATTGCTTCTCTTGGTAAGGGACTTATCAACCGCAAGATCCTCATGCTTCTACCTAAGCCCAAGTACAACATTATCAACTCAATGCTCCAAAAGGAATCACTTGACAACATTGAAGTCTCGGAGCTTATTGGAGAAATTCATGCTCATGAGATGAGCGTACTTGGAATGATGGAGGAGTCATCGTCAAAAACTATTGCTCTCAAGGCTTCAACCAAGAAAACAACTCCCAAGAAAAAGAAAGTGGTTGAGCCTAGCTCAAGCGAAGAAGAGCAAGCAACAAGCGAAGATGACGATGATGAGCTTGCGTTGATGATGAGAAAATTCTCACGTCTAAACTCCAAAATCGCAAAGAAGGGATACTCCTTTGATCCAAAGAAGAAAGCCTTCCTCCCAAGAAAAGACGAAAACAAGACATGCTACAATTGTGGTGATCAAGGCCACATATCATATGATTGTCCAAGACCCGACAAGAGGAAGGACAACCACAAAGGAAAGTATAGAAAGCTAGAAGAAAGTGATGAAGATGAAGAAGAGGTCAAACCCAAGCGCTCCTTTGGAAAGAAGAAATTTGACAAGGGCAAGAAGACCAAGCTCTTTCCAAAGAAGAGAAGAGGGCCTCAAAAAGTCTTCATGTGTGAGGCAAATGAGTGGATCACGGATGAAGAGTCAAGCGACGAAGAGAGTGAAGATGAAGAAAACTTGGCGGGCCTTCCCATCGTCGACAAAGACAACTCACCTCTTCGCCCACCTCCTATGTGCCTCATGGCTAAAGGTAACACTAAGGTATGTGACGATTCTAGCGATGATGATGATGAGCTCTCCCCCGATGAACTAGCATCTATGATTAATGAATACCATGTCATCATAAAAAGGGAAAAGAGCAAGGTTAAAGCACTTGAACAAGCTTGTGCTAAACTTGAGAGTGCGAAGCTCGATTTGCATGACAAGTATGTAACCATACTTAAAGAGCATGACACGCTCAAAACACATGTCAAGCAAATCGAGGAGGAAAATGCTCAAATCAAGCTTGATCATCATGAGCTTGACTTAGCAAACCAAGCACTCTTGGGAAAGCACAATGACTTGGTTCAAAAACATGAAGTGCTTAACCTTGCTTATGAGGCAATTGAACTAAAAATGAAAAACATGAAAAAGGAAACCCTTGATGGCAAAGTATCAACTATTTCACATGCCACTAATACTTTGGATAAGTCTTTGCCTTTGAAAGCAAGCCTTAGGGAGAAGGAATTGATGGACGAAATTGAAAGTCTCCGCACTAGTGTGGTGAGGCTTTCCAAGGGGGAGGACAAGCACAAGGAAATCCTCTACCAACAAGCCAAAGGCTTCAACAAGAGAGGACTTGGATCCTTCCCGGTGCTCAACAAAGGGAAGGTGCCCTCACCGGAGCTTAGGACGAGCTTCATCAAAGAAGTTGGATCCTATTGCCAACATTGTGAGGTCACCGGACACCACACGAGGGAGTGTCCTCTTCCCAACCGTCCTTCTCCCAAATTGCCTCCTAACTACAAATCTACTTTCCATGATTATCACTATCTCTTAAGCAAAGTAGGTGGCAAGGTGAAGGCAAGGTTCATCGGCAAAGACGTTAAGGGCATGAAGGGGAAGCTCCCCAAGCAACTTTGGGTCCCAAAATCACTTGTATCACACATACAAGGACCTAAGTTAGCTTGGGTGCCTAAACTCAAAAACTAACTTCATGTGTGTAGGTGAACTACAAAGCCGGAGGAAAACATTGGGTACTCGATAGCGGGTGCACTCAACATATGACCGGCAATGATGGTATGTTCACCACCATAGAGAACCCCGATAATCATGAACAAGTCACCTTTGGTGACAACTCAAAGGGGAAGGTAATTGGTTTAGGTAAAATTGCTATTTCGCATGATTTGTCCATTTCTAATGTACTATATGTTAAGTCACTTAGTTTCAATTTACTTTCTATTGCACAACTATGTGATCTTGGACTAACGTGCACCTTTGACAAGAATGGTGTTGTAGTAACTAGTGAATCAAGCAAAAAACTAATCTTCAAAGGTTTTCGGCATGGACATCTTTACTTGGTGGACTTCTCCAACAAGGATGCTAGCTTGACCACTTGTCTTTTCACTAAGACAAGCTTGGGTTGGCTATGGCATCGACGCATTGCTCACATTGGGATGAGGAAGCTTAAGAAGTCGTTCAAGCTTGGGATGGTGACCGGCGTGAAGGATGTCACGTTTGAGAAGAACAAGCTTTGTAGTGCTTGTCAAGCCGGGAAGCAAGTTGCTTCACACCATCCAATGAAGACAATGGTGTCAACCTCCAAGCCGCTTGAACTACTCCACATGGACCTCTTCGGACCATCCACATATCAAAGTCTTGGTGGTAATTTCTATTGTCTTGTTATTGTTGATGACTATTCTAGATATGCTTGGACCTTGTTTCTAGGTGACAAGGGTGAAACTCCGGAAATCTTCAAGACCTTCGCTAAACGTGCTCAAAGGGAGTTTCAACTTCCCATCATCAAGGTCCGGAGTGACAACGGCACCGAGTTCAAGAACTACAACATTGGGGAGTTGTGTGATCGTGAAGGCGTGAAGCATGAGTTTTCGGCCACATACACCCCCCAACAAAACGGTGTCGTTGAAAGGAAGAACAAGACCCTTATCACCCTTGCAAGAGCAATGCTTGATGACTATGGCACGTCGGAGAAGTTTTGGGCCGAAGCAATCAACACGGCGTGCCATGCCGCAAATAGGGTCTATCTTCAGCGACTACTCCAAAAGACCCCATATGAGCTCCTCATTGGGAAAAAGCCCAACATCTCCTACTTTAGAGTCTTTGGGTGCAAATGCTACATCTACCGCAAGAAAAGGCTCGGTAAGTTTGAAAGAAGATGTGATGTTGGTATTTTTCTTGGTTATGCATCAAACTCAAAAGCATATCGAGTATTCAACCAAACCTCCGGTCTAGTTGAAGAAAGTTGTGATGTTGAGTTTGATGAGACTAATGGCTCCCAAGAGGAGAGTTTTGGTCATGATGAAATAGATGATGAGCCTCTACGAGAAGCCATGAAAAACATGACCATTGGAGACATCAAGCCGGAAGTTGAAGAGGGCCATGATCAAGGGGGAGCATCAAGTTCCAACATCAACACTTCCATGATGCCTCAAGTTGATGAAAAAGAAGAAGAGAAAGATGATCCATTGCCAATGCAAGATTCACAAGCCACACAACACCAACAACAAGAAGAAGTCCATGATCAAATCCAACCACAAGAGGAACAACAAGCTTCACCACCGCCAAGTGACTCACAACCACTTATGAGGCATGGACGCATCTCCAAGGCGCATCCAATGGACCAAATCATTGGAAGTCCTTCAAGGGGCGTAAGTACTCGTTCCCGCCATGTCGCCTCATTTTGTGAGCACTACTCTTTTGTTTCGTGTGTAGAACCCACTCATATAGAGGAAGCACTCCAAGATCCAAATTGGGTGATGGCCATGCAAGAAGAACTCAACAACTTCACCCGCAATGAAGTTTGGGTATTGGAGGAGCGACCCAAGGACAAGAACGTCATCGGTACGAAGTGGGTATACCGGAACAAGCAAGACGAGAATGGCGTCGTGGTCCGCAACAAGGCAAGACTTGTGGCCAAGGGTTTTTCACAAGTTGAAGGACTAGACTTTGGAGAAACATTCGCCCCGGTCGCTCGGTTAGAGGCTATTCGCATACTCCTTGCCTTTGCTTCACATCACAATATAATGCTTTATCAAATGGATGTTAAAAGTGCTTTTCTCAATGGCTATATTAATGAACTTGTTTATGTTGAGCAACCTCCCGGGTTTGAAGATCCGAGGAATCCTAACCACGTGTATAGGTTACACAAGGCGCTCTACGGGCTCAAGCAAGCACCTAGGGCGTGGTATGAACGACTAAGGGATTTCCTAGTCATGCAAGGATTCAAGATCGGGAGGGTGGATACTACACTCTTCACCAAGGACATCAACGGAGATTTATTTCTTTGTCAAATTTACGTTGATGACATTATTTTTGGCTCAACTAACAAAGCTCTTAGCCATGAGTTTGGCAAAATGATGTCTAGGGAATTCGAGATGTCAATGATTGGAGAGCTCAACTTCTTCCTTGGATTCCAAATCAAGCAACTTCAAGAGGGGACCTTCATCTATCAAGAGAAGTACACAAAGGACCTCTTGAAGAAATTTGAGATGGGAGATTGTAGCTCAAGAAGCACTCCAATGGCGACAAATTGCCATCTCGACGCGGACATGGACGGTAAACCTATTGATCAATCTCATTATCGTTCTATGATTGGCTCATTGTTATATCTTACCGCATCTAGGCCCGATATTATGTTTAGTGTGTGCCTGTGTGCTCGCTTTCAAGCGGCACCTAAAGAATCGCACAAGAAGGCGGTCTTTAGGATACTTCGGTATCTCAAGCATACCTCAAGTGTAGGTTTGTGGTACCCCAAGAACGCTAGTTTCCATCTCTTGGGATACTCGGATTCGGACTTTGCCGGATGTCGTGTGGATCGCAAGAGTACCTCCGGTGGGTGCCACTTACTTGGGCGTTCCCTAGTATCTTGGTCGAGCAAAAAGCAAAATTCCGTGGCTTTGTCCACCGCGGAGGCGGAGTATATAGCGGCCGGTGCATGTTGTGCCCAAATTCTATATATGAAGCAAACCCTTTTGGACTTTGGAATTAAAATTGGTTGTGTGCCTCTCCTTTGTGACAATGAAAGTGCAGTTAAGATAGCTAGAAACCCCGTTCAACACTCCCGCACTAAGCACATTGATATTCGCCATCACTTCTTGCGTGATCATGAGGCTAAAGGAGACATCTCTTTGCAAGGTGTTAGATCCGAAGAACAATTGGCGGATATCTTCACAAAACCACTTGATGAGAAAACCCTTTCTAGACTTAGAAGTGAATTAAATGTGCTAGATGCATCTAACGTCATGTAAGTTGCCATGTTCATGTAAGGATGCATATCATATAGGTCTTGTCTAACTCCCAAAGGATAGGGGCAAGCTAGAAGTAGTTTTCCCTGAGGAAGCCTTTGGAAGGTTCAAACTTGGCAAGATAGATTTATTTTATGCCTTGCATGATCCCTGCCATATAAACTTGCACTCATTTAATATCTTGCATTATAATTTGTTTGGCATTGCATAACGGTAGATTGTCACAAAGGGGAACCCACCTCATGAGAAGGAGACTTGTTTGAAATGCAATATCTCAACTCATATAAGGTGGAAAGAACAAAATGTTAGGTACGTTAATGCCTAGAGGATCATGCTTCAAAGAGATAGAAGTCTTCATACTCTACCTCACAAAGCATGGGCCTTACATTTTATTTGGATATTTTCCTCCATTTTTCTTGGTGTTCCATTTGCGTTAAGGTCTAGCCAAGCTATTGGCATATTAGCTTCTTGAGGGGTAAGGGGTTGCCCAAAAAGTCCTAAGACATGTGTTTCTCTTCGATTGTTTGTTTGGTCAAAGGACATATATGGGATGTTTTCGTTCTGTTGTCATCGGATTATCCGATGCCTATGTCAATCCCTCATCGGTCCAATAGGTGTTCAATCTTCAAAGCTCAATTCCGTCTGAATTTCAAATGATCCGACGCGTTCATTCCGAAAAACATCGGTCCATCCGATGTTCACTCTTCTGGAGCTGTGGTCAATTTAACCGATGTTCGCTTCCTCCAACGTCGGACCATCCTGTGTCAACTTCACTCTTTTGAACACCCTTACTGTGCCATTCGACCGATGACCCAAACCCTAAACGTCGGTCCATCCGATGTCAACAGCAATTTTTTAATACCCTTACTGTGGCATTCGACCGATGTGCACTTCACCTATCATCGGACCATCCGGTGTTAAATTTTCGGCTAGGGTTTGGGGTCCACTATTTAAGCCCACGCGCCGCCGCCTCCTTCTTTCTCCCCGACGCCATCGCCCTCCCGTGCTTTCGCCGCCGCCTCTCGCCCACCTCGCCGCAGCCAACCGCGCCGCCACCTGCAGCGCCGCCGCCGGCCGCCGCCGCCGTCCCCTGCTCGCAGCGCTGCCGCCGCCGCCCCCCCAGGCGCCGCCGCCGCCGTCCCCGGCTGCCACCACTCGCACCACCGCGCCCAAGCACCGTCGCCGCCACTCACCACCGCGCCCAAGCATCGCCGCCGCCTCTCTCCACCGCCAAAGCTGCTCCACGCTCACATCACCAACGTGCGCCATCTCCGATCATCTCCACCTCGCTAAGGTTTCCCGGCCCGTCAATCTTCTTGCTTCTAGAGCTTGAGATCGCTCATTGCTAAGGTTTGTGTCGTGCCGTGCGACGTCCATCGTTATTTTTCGTCATCCTTTCTCTCTTCATCGCTAACCCTAGCTCTCTGTCGTCTAGATGGGTCGCGACCGCAAAGGGAAGGGAAAGGCGATCGCGGAGCCCACCGCGAAGAAGCGCAAACTTTCGAAGGATGAGAAGCAGGCCCTAATGGCCGCTCGTGCCGCCGAGGAGCGTGAGCGAGGCTGAGGGGGATCCCTGAGGATCCGCGAGGCTCGTTCGAGGCAGCCTCCCGTGATCGACGACTCCGACGCCGAAGAGGAGCCGGTTGAGCCTCTCGTCCGCCGGCGCTCAGCCCGAACTCGAGGAGGTCACACCGAGGCTGCTCCTCGTCCGAGACCGACGGCTGCCGACCGTCGTGAGGACAGGGAGGCTGAGAGGGCCATCAATGAGATGGACACGGCCGTCCGGGTCGGTGAAGGAGTCCGTCTTGTGGACTACCGAAAGATGAAGGCTAAGCAACTCCGGAAGCTCAGATGGAGTGTACTGCTTGAGGAGTGGTTCCCACAGCCCCGAGAGCTTCTTGTGGACAGTCGCTTCTGGACTGTCACCCAGGCGTCTCTCTATGAGACCTACAAGCGCCGAGGGCACAAGCTTTTTCAGCACAACCACTTGGACTGGAGGCAGCTTGCAGTGGCAGCGGAGACTGAGGTCCGTCCTTTCTTTGAGAGATACAGAGGTTTGGTGGAGCTACTGGATTATGAGAGAAGTGCGTATGTGGAAGAGTGGGTCCGTGTCTTCTACGCGACCCTGTACATCTCAGAGGGCAGGAGGTCGATTGCCTTCATGTTCAATGGTGAGCACTACCACCTCTCGAGGCAGACTTTGGGGCATATTCTTGGTTTGGACCTGCACGACACCAGCGTGCACGAGAAGGTCTATGGGCAGGCAGATCCACCAAGGAGGCCACTTACTGGAGGGGTAGCACCACAGCTGGACGAGATCCGCTCTCTGTTTGGCCCCTCGTTCTCTCCGGACCAGCCGAGAGTTCCAGCTCTCCTGACTCCAGCTGCGCGCATTGTGCACCTCGCCTTGCGTCGCACGCTCCTGCCGAGGTCAGGTTACTTGGAGGGGTTCACGAGTCTGCAGCAGACCCTCCTGTTCTACATAATGAACGGGATGAATTTCGATATAGTGGACATACTCCTCTGTGAGATGGAAGACGTAATCACGGATGGGATTGGCATGATGAGGCAGATGGTCTACGGGCACTGGATCAGTTACATTTGCTCTATGGTGGTGCCTGAGGGACATACAACACAAGCCTGACTAGCTGACGAGAGTGTGACTCGCTTTGGTCACTATCATGCCTCTGCTCCTGGAGACTGTCGCCTTGGTCGTCCAGTTGAGCGCCAGGTCCGGGCCCGTCTGTCCGAGGAAGACTGGTCCGACCTAGAGCGGGAGGACGAGAGGCTTGCTGAGGCTCAGGGGGAGGACCTGCAGCACATCTGGTCTGAGAGCGACACCGACGACAGTGTCGAGGAGTACTTCCCTCCCCCTCCACCTTCACCGAGGCAGCACGACGCCGAGGCAGGAGGATCAGCTGCTCCGCCACCGACACCACCTCCTGTGTCCGAGGCGCAGGTGACGCAGCCGTCTGAGCTGACGTCGCTCCTCCAGCAGATGATCGAGCAGCAGCGCCAGGACAGGCTCGCTGCTGAGCAGGCCAGGGCAGAGCAGGCTGCTCACCTGGCACAGCTGCAGCGGCAGCAGCAGGAGCTCCAGCTGGAGATCGCCCGTCAGAGGCGAGAGGATACGGACCGGTTCACCAACCTGGTAGATCAGATGCACCGCCGTACCCTCGACCAGCAGCAGCAGACCCAGCAGGCCATGATGGGGATCCTAGGGTTGATCACCAACCTTTACACTCAGACCGGGATCGCCCTTCCTCCACAGCAACCTGGACTGGGACTGGCTCCAGGTGTTGCTCAGGTGCCTACTTCTCCTATACCTTCAATCAGTATGTCACCACTTCTGGCATCCAGCGCACCGATTCACTCACCACTGCCGGCGACGATCTTGTTCCAGCAGACACCGGCGTCCGTGGTGAGCGCTCCACTTCCTCCACCTCCACCGGCTCCTCCAGTACCCGCTTCCTCTCCTCCAGCACCGGCAGCGGACCCTCCAGCTCCCGCCGCCCCGGCAGCTCCTACGACCGGCGACTCCAGCTCCGACGACTGCGACGGTTCTCAGTTCGTCCTCGCGCCCAGCTCTCAGGGTCTATAGGCGTTCTGATCCCTTTTTGGTGTCTTGATGCCAAAGGGGGAGAAGATGTAGAAGAGTCAGGGGGAGTGGTAGTCTCAGGGGGAGTGTAGGGAGTGTGTGTGTGTGTGCTTATCCTTTGTATTCATGCTTGAGTACTCTTTTGTAATTTTAATTAAGCACTCTTTCACTTGTCTCATTTGCTTATGATTTTAATCAATTGAGCTTTTCGCACCACAAATTTCTTTTGCGTTTTACAAAGCTTAATGTGTCCTATGCTGTATTCATTGCATATATACTTGAGTATTATCATCAAATTCATTATTATTGCGCTTTAAATTATTGTGTTGTCATCAATCACCAAAAAGGGGGAGATTGAAAGCATCTAGGCCCCATGAGGTACGGTTTCGGTGATTAATGACAACCATTCGATATTACTAATGAATTTGTGAATGCAAGGTCCCAATAACACTCAATCAAATGAAATCAAAATCACATTGGAGACCCATATAAAATCAACGAATGAGATCAAACCAAATCATATGAAGACAAGAAGTGAAAGCTCTAACTTGATATCACTCAATGCTTGAAGACAATCAAAACAACATTTCAAACAAGTGTCAAAGAGGTCACAAGTTCAAAATTCCAAAAGAACAACTCAAAACAACTCGAAGTCAACAAGTTGAACACACCGGATCATCCGATGGTCTTTGAGTTGACACACGTCGGTCGAGTTGGTTCAACTGAAGAAGAAGACCTCAGACAAATGCACTCACCGGATCATCCGATGTGAGTGGCTCAGTGACATCGGTCCATCATCACAGATTGCAATACTATTGGACCAAGTGAAGCACCGGATCATCCGATGTGCAGACTTACACACATCGGTCGATCACTCCAGTGAGCCTCAAGATCAAGCAAAATTCTGGAGGAAGAGCCACCAGATCATCCGATGATAAGACAGATCAACATCGGTCTAACAACGGTCATATCTGACACAGTGACATCAGCTAATTTGGCTTTGACCGATGTTAACTGAAGGGGAGACATCGGATCATCTTGGTGTTCGCAGAGAAGTGATGTCAGCCTACTTTTCCAACGGCTATCTCGTGGAGGCTAGCTATTTATACCCCTTCAACCTGTCAAATCGACAAGACTTGAAGCCCAGACATACTCTACACACCCTAGAGCATTCAAGCAATAGAGCTACCACTTTCACATCATTTGCTCATCATTTGTACACCAAGAGATAGGCTAGAACTAGCTAGAGATAGTGCTTGGGTGCCTCCATTCTTGGTGATTGGAGTCTCTAGTGTAGTGAGAGCCATAAGGGAGTGTCCCTTGGTGTGTGTGACTTCCGGAGCTTGCCAAGAGGATTGTGGAAGCCCGGAGGATCCCAAAGTGTACAAGGCTTGAGCTCCACCTTGCCGAGGTTGGCGAACGGAGAAGAATAGTGAAGAAGCCCCTTGTCTCGGTGACTTGGGAGTGGCAAAACCCTTCGGTGGGTGCCACAACGTGGATGTAGGAAGATCCTTGTGGTCTTACCGAACCACGGGATAAACTCCGTGTCCCTTGAGCGTTTGCATCCCTCTCCCTTTTTTACTCTTATGCAATCTTCATTCCGCAACTTTAATTTACATTGATTGCATAGTTTAATTGCATAGGGAATTGGGCTTTAAGTTGTTAGTTTTTAATTGTCTTAAAATTTGAAAGAAAGCCCAATTCACCCCCCCTCTTGGGCGTTTCGATCCTTACACTCGGCGTGTTCTTTTTCGCTGTGAGAGTTCGGGACCTCTGTACACGATGCGTCTTCTAGCTTCCGCTCTGCCTCTTGCCCTGACTACGACAGCCTCTTTGACCATCTGGCATTGTCGGCTTGGTCACCCCGACATTGATGCTATGTCGAAGTTGTCTGGTAGTTCAGTGATTTCGTGTACTCGGGGTACTCACGAGTCTCTTTGTCATGCTTGTCAGTTGGGTCGCCACGTTCATCTTCCTTTTTCACACTCTGTCACTCGTGTCGAGCACATCTTTGATCTGATTCACTGTGATCTTTGGACATCTCATATTCTCAGTATATCCGGCCTTAAGTATTACTTGGTCGTCGTTGATGATTTCTCACACTATTCGTGGACTTTTCCCTTGTGGAAGAAGTCTGATACTTTTGGCACTCTCTCTCACTTCTTCGCTTGGGTGTCCACCCAGTTTGGATGCACGATCAGGGTGGTCCAGTGCGACAACGGGCGCGAGTTTGACAACTTTGCTTTCTGTGACTTCCTTCTTTCTCACGGTGTTCAGTTGCGCATGTCTTCCCCATACACCTCTCCCCAGAACGACAAGGCTGAGCGCATGATTCAGATGACCAACGATGTCATGCGCTCCCTGATGTTTCAGGCTTCTACTCCTGCTTGCTATTGGGTGGAGGCGCTTCACACCACCACCTACCTCATTAATCGCCTTCCTACTAAGGCGATTAGTGCTCCCACTCCTCATTTCGCTTTGTTCGGCACCCCTCCTCTTTACGACCACCTTCGAGTTTTCGGGTGCGCTTGCTACCCTAATCTCTCTGCCACCGCCCCCCATAAGCTCGCGCCTCGTTTGACTCGGTGTGTCTTCCTTGGGTACTCCCCTGATCATAAGGGGTACCAGTGTCTCGACCTTACCACTCGCCGCATCTTGATCTCCCGACACGTCGTGTTCGACGAGTCCTCCTTCCCTTTCGCTGGGTCCTCCTCTGATTCGGTTTCCGAGTTAGATTCCTTTTTTTCCACTGACTATGAGGCCGCTCCTGTCCAGCGACCTTGTTTTTTACCTTCTGCAGGTCTTCCTCTAGCTGCGCCGGACACGACCACCGTGTCTCAAACACCACCTGTCGTGCCTCCCGCGGCTTCGGCGTTCTTGCCGCCACTAGCCGTACCTCCGACGGCCCCGATGTCGACCGCTGCACCTTACGCAGCACTGGCACCTGCGGCGACTCCAGCTGTGCCTCCTACAACCACGACACGGTGGTTCACTGACCCTGCTCTCATCTACCAGCGACAAGTGCGGGTTGGTGCCCAGACTCCATCGACTCTGGGGACGAGTGTTGCACCACGCGTAGCACCGACGTCTCCTGCTGCGCCACGTGCAGCCCCGATGTCTCCTACGGCAACACCACGCGAGGTCCCGGCACCTCTTACGGCTGCGCCACGCGAGGCCCCGGCGTCTCCGACCTCGACTCTTGCGCCACATGAGGCCCCGACATCTCCTACGGCTGCGCCACCCACGGCCCCAACGTCTCCTACGGCTGCGCCACGCGCGATCCCGGCGTCTCCGACCTCCACACCTGCGCCACACGAGGCCTCGGCGTCTCCTACGGCTGCGCCATGCGCGGCTCCAGCGTCTCCAGCCTCGACTCCTGCGCCACACGAGGCCCTGGTGTCCCCTATAGCTGCGCCACGCGCGGCCCCGACATCTCCGGCCTCAACTCCCGCACTGTGCAGGGACCTGGCATCTACTCTGACTCCCGCGTCACGCGCAGCTCCAGCGTCTCCGGCCTCGTCACGCGCCGCGCCACGCGCGGCCCCTGTTCCACAGTTCGCTGACCCTGCTCTTGTCTACCAGCGATGAGAGCGGGTTGGTGACTGTGCGCCTGCTCGTCCTGAGCCCTCGGTGTACCACCCACCGTTGCTCCACCGGGACCCAGGACACGTTCACCCGATGGTGACTAGACGTGCCGCTGGGGTTCTCCGGCCTCTTGAGAGGTTCTACAGAGTGATACTCTCTTCAACGACACCGACACCATCCACTTCCTCTTCGGTATCACCTATACCGACCTCCGTCCGTAGCGCCCTCGCTGACCCTCACTGGCGCCGCGCTATGGAGGACGAGTATGCGGCCCTACTTGCCAATCGGACATGGGACCTTGTTCCTTGTCCTCCTCGTGGCAACGTTGTCACAGGCAAGTGGGTTTTCACGCATAAGAGGAAGGCGGATGGATCCCTGGAGAGATATAAGGCTCGTTGGGTACTTCGGGGCTTTACTCAGCGCCCTGGAGTGGACTACGACGAGACCTTCAGTCCGGTGCTTAAGCCAGCGACAGTACGGACTGTTCTGTCATTGGCTCTCTCGCGTTCTTGGCCTCTCCACCAGCAGGACGTCAACGACGCCTTCCTTCACGGGACGCTGATAGAGACGGTGTACTGCAGTCAGCCGACAGGGTTCGTTGATTCAGCCCGTCTAGACTTGGTCTGCCGGTTGAACAAGTCCCTATACGGGCTGAAGCAGGCGCCTCGGGCTTGGTACAACCGGTTCGCCTCCTTCCTGGCCTCGCTCGGCTTCGTCGAGGCCAAGTCGAACACCTCGCTCTTTGTTTACAGGCTTGAGGGTGACACTGTCTATCTCCTTCTGTACGTGGACGATATTGTCCTCACGGCGTCTAGCCCGGCTCTTCTTCAGCGCACGATCTCCGCCCTGCAGCGCGAGTTCGCGATGAAGGATCTCGGCCAGCTCCACCACTTCCTGGGCATTGCGATCGAGCACCGTCCGGACGCTCTGTTCCTCCACCAGCGCCAGTACTGCCTGGATATCCTCGAGCGAGCGGGCATGGCTGATTGCAAGCCGTGCTCCACTCCCGTGGACACCCAGGCGAAGCTGTCTTCGGCTTACGGCGCCTCGGTCGCCGACCCCACCTCTTACAGGAGTCTTGCAGGTGCCCTGCAGTATCTCACCTTCACCAGGCCGGACATCTCCTACGCGGTTCAGCAGGTGTGTCTCCACATGCATGATCCGCGGGAGACACATCTCATGGCGATGAAGCGGATTCTTCGGTACCTGCGCGGCTCCCTAGACTACAGCCTTCTACTTCGACGTGACTCGCCTTCTGAGTTGGTGGTCTACACCGACGCTGACTGGGCGGGGTGCCCTGATACCCGCCGCTCCACCTCTGGCTACGCCGTCTTCCTGGGGGGGAATCTTGTCTCCTGGTCCTCGAAGCGGCAGCCCGTGGTTTCTCGCTCCAGTGCTGAGGCGGAGTACCGCGCCGTGGCTAACGGCATAGCAGAGGCGTCTTGGCTCCAGCAGTTACTTCAGGATCTCCACTCCCCTGTCGCCCAGAGCACGTTAGTCTACTATGATAATGTCAGCGCCGTTTACCTCTCCACCAACCCCGTCCAGCACCAGCGCACGAAACATGTGGAGATTGATCTTCACCTTGTTCGTGAGCGGGTTGCACGCGGTGGGATTCGAGTTCTCCATGTGCCTACGACGTCACAGTTTGCCGACATCTTCACGAAGGGACTCCCGTCGACTTTGTTTTCTGAGCTTCGGTCTAGTCTCAACATCTGTTGTGGCTAGATGTTGGGACTGCGGGGGGGTGTTGGACTGTGTTTAGTAATGTGTTTGGGCCTGGCCTGTATACCGGCCCATCTATGTATCTATAAATATGTACCTAGACCTTTGGTTAATCAAGCATTCATTCTAGCCTTCTATCAGGTATCCTAAGTTTTTGACGTGGATGTTGGCTTCTGAAACTGAAAACGTTGGGAGCACGCGTGCAAACTCTGAATTGTGGACCTGCAAATTCATTTTTTGGACTAGGAACAGGCACCTTGCAACGACAGTTCTCTCAAAATGCTAGTTAATTTGTTTATTTCTAATGAAACATAATTGTTTTGAAATTTTTGAACACAATATTGGTTTGGGAACCTGTTTTGATACACTGAATGACTAGTTATTTTGGGAATCTTCAATGCCAGTTTTTCGTGCAATGTCAGTACCCTCAAAATGCAACTGTATTTCCCTGTTGTCTCACTACAGGAATAAGTAAAAGGTCGTCAGCCTTATAACCGTCGGTTACCTACTGTAGCCGACGTTAATAACTTATGTCCGTCGGTGCACCGACGGTTATAGCCGACGACTTAAAGTCGACGTATTTGACTCATAAGACCGTTGGTACCGACGTCTTTAATTCTTATGACCGTCGGTACTGCGGCCCCGACGGTTTTTACTCATCGCTGGACCACCGACGCCTTTACATGACCTTATAACCGTCGGTCTGCTGGACCGACAACTTTAAGTTTATAGCCGTCGGTCTATACCAGGCAGCCGACGGCTTTAAGGCCGTGATGACCATCGACTGTGGTCGTGGGCCGAAGCCTCTAACAGTTATAACCGTCAGTTAACACAACTCAGCGGATGGCTTTAAGGCCATTATGACCGTCGGCCAGTACAAAAACCAACGATTATAACTTTTATTTTAACGTCGTATTTCTTTCCTCTTGGGCTGGGGAGCCTCCAGCTGCACAAATAGCAGCAATACAGCTAAATACAGCACCAGCAGCAGCAAACGGAAACCACATACAGCAAGTTCACATAGGTTACAATCACAAGTTCACATGTCTCTAGTTTATGCAAAGTGCAAATAGAAACCACATTAGTTCAACTATTGTCCGAAGCTCCACCACTCTCACCTCCAGCACTCCCGCCTCCACAACTCCCACCTCGGCCACTTGCACCTCTGCCGCACGCACTTGCACCTCCACTGTTCAAATCGAGGAAACCATCACATGCATCGTGTGTTCCTAGACGGGAACCCTGCAATAAACAAATACAAGTATAGTTTACATTGTTACTTACAATTCTTATATGTTACAAGAAGATTTACAGAAGTAACTAGATTATGTCTAAGGATTCATGGGAGCTAGTGATTCAAGTGGTACCACTGCGAGTGAAGTTGCTGATGGTTGAAGTTGCATCGGACCTAAGGACAGCGGCGGGAAAACACTCGGATATGATGGCCATCCTGGATGATTTACAGTCAACATCGACATAAATTCTTGAGGTGGTGGAAATTATGTCTGACAACTCTCAGAACTCCGTGACAAATATAATTACTATTTTGTATTGCAACTTTAATTAATAAGACATGCACTCATACCTGTGACGAGGGACCAACAGAAGGACGAGGCGTACTGAGCCGCGATCCTATGCCACCTTGAGGTAAGAACTGCATCAATTAATAATATTCATTAAAATGCGTTTAGGCATCCCCGTGGGTTTTGGATGATTGATGACGACAATTAAGAGACTAATGAGTTGAGTTGATCTTAAGCACAAGTGCGATGATTGAAATGAGACAAAATCCCTCAAAAAGAAAAAGGTTGAAATGGGCGCTGAAGACTCAAGCATAGAAATTAAGGTTTCTATTGTGTTGAGTTTAGACTAGTCGTATGAAGTGTGAGGGTGTGTCTATCAAGTGCATTGAGATCATCAAAGTGGGCTTAAAGTGGTGGTTGAGAGAAATACCTAAGTGAGAAGTTCTTGAGAGGAAAATTCCCAATGACCGGACTTGTCTGGGCCTTAGGCCAGACTAGTCCAGGTGGTCAGAGTACTCCGTTTTGGAATGGACTAAAGGTCTCTGTTGGAGTTCGGACTTGTCCGTATGGGTGCGGACTAGTCCGTTCTCCCCTTGGTGAGAGTTTGTGGAACTAAGTCCTGGGAAGACGGACTTGTCCTCCACAGAGGCTGGACTAGTCGAGACACCCATAGTAGTCCATTTCCTGATGGACTAAATGTTTCTTTTCGAGTTCAGACTTGTTTGTTTTGGCACGAACTAGTCCATTTGAGCCTTAGTGTGAGATCCCAAAGCCAGGTCCTGGGAGGTCGGACTTGTTTGCCTCAGGGGTCGGACTAGTCCGGGCTCTCCCATAATTGTTCGTTTTCAGCCGGACTAAATTGTTCTGTCCGAATTTGGACTAGTTCGTTTTTGGTCGGACTAGTCCGGGTTGCTAGTGACCATTTGAAATTCAAACGTTTGGCGGGGACGTCACCTGATTGTCGATCGGTGACATTGAATTGTTGGTGGTCCCAAGAGGCCGGACTAGTTCATGGTCCTGGGCCAAACTAGTCTAGGTTTGTGTTGTTTGCAACGGTTAGTTGTCGGGACCCCTATAAAAATGGACCTCTGGCTCCTATTTGAAGGATATTGAACCCTAGCGCCGCCACAACTGTCCTTGAGCCTTCCAAAGACTTCTACTCCACCTACTTTCCCTCTAAGACCAAATCATGAAGAGATTAGGGTTTGGAAAGGAGATTGAAGGAAGATCATCGTGCTTTGGCTCTCGGTTTGATCTCTTGCACTTAGTGTTGCATTTTGTGGCTTATTGTTGACGGCTGTTATATACCAATTTCAGCCGTCAATATAACTCAATTATGTGAAGGATTGATCATTTCTTGCACACATAACCTTTCTACTTGACCTATTTCTACTTGTACTTGGAGAAATATGTGTATGCATATATTTATACAGGAATTGAGGAAAAGTATGGGGAGCAATCCTATAAAATATCATCCCAGCCAATCAGGCGACGACACGTGGCATCACATGGATCAAATGGCCCACAAACAAAAGTATCTGAGGCTATCTGTAGGATCGAAGAGCACGTGATAAGCTACCACAGGGGGGGGTGAATGGTAGATTTAAAAAATCTTACGCAGTGGAAACAATTAAATCCCAACCCCTTCGGCAGAAAAACGATCTATTAAAGAAATCGTGTGTGAGACTAATCTAAACGTGTTTCACCATGAAAAAAGTGATAGATATCAGAGAGAATCAAGTCATGAAGACAAAACAACAAGAATCACTCAAATCCGTCGAGAGAAACTCAAGTTACGATTGAAAGATCGAACAAAGGTCAATCTGTCCTACCCAAGAAAAACAGTTCTAGAATGCAGCAAAGAAACTTATGTAGATCTGAAACCACAAATCCAATGACCGTGAAACTTTTACAGATGATAGATAATCAAGTTGGGAAGAAAACTCAAAAAAATCACGTCAATTGGATCTGTAAAACTCGAGTTATGATAAAACCACCGATGAAAGGTAGTGCTGTTCAGAAACTCGATGAGTAAAACTTGTTCGGAACAAGTCGGATGAACAAGGCACAAAAGTTCCTTCAAACTACGAATTTTATTCAATAGAACACAAGAGGAACAGCCTCAAAGTCGTCTGCCATGAGCTTTGGCCTCCCTTGCTTATATAACCAGCCCTTAAGCCAACCCAATCTCAACTAGGACTCTATTCCTACTCCGTTTACGAATCGAAACTTTTCAAAACTGCTTAGGACTCTTCTATACATAGATAGAAGCAATCTTAAGACTTCCAAACACCTTAGGAATGTATCACACATTCCTAAAACAACTCAAATTCGTGACCCACACGAAATCCTATCATAACCAACTCGATACTTTCCATACCGAGCCATAACCGACTCTGCCGCAGCCAAAGTCATCAACCGATACGATCCGATCCTTCCAACCAGATCTTCCCATCCATAAACCATCTTCGGAACCATGTTGCCACGTCATGCACTGCGTGCATATATACAAACACCTTCCTTCGACGTCTAGTAACCTTCATATGCACTGTCCTTGATTCAATCATCCTGCACGACCTCCTGACCCGCTCAACCACAATTCCTCCTGAATTTGGTTGTTGGAACCTCATCTCCTCCCTGAGACTAGTCCAAAGGATCCTTTCACTAGCCATGACTTGAACTCAAGCAACACCTGCACCTGAACAAACAACCAATCCGTACGAGCCCAAGTGCGCGACTTGACTCAAGTCAGTTCCGAACACAACACCTTACGTGAGCACCTCACATAAGCATGTTGCAAAGCGTATCAAAACGATATCAGCCATATCAACCAAAATGCACCAAAAACTTAGTAAAAGAATACTAAGCAAACTTTTCAACAATGTAAAGCAAGTTCGAAACATTTCACATTAAAAGCCGGAACATTACGATCAAGGTCCGAACCTTGCCAAAGTTAACCAGAGCTTGAGACGGAGCTTACCAAAGCTAGTACAATCTAGCGCTGAAGCTTACCAAAGCTAGTACGACCTAGCGCCGGAGCTTACCAAAGCTAGTGGGACCTAGCGCTGGAGCTTACCAAAGCTAGTCGGACCTAGCGCTGGAGCTAACCAAAACTAGTCGAAACTAGTCATCTCAAAAGTTGGAGCAAGAAAAACATGTTGGAGCTAACCAACATAAGTTGGACCTAGCAAAACATATCGGAGCTTAACAAAGACATGTCGGAGCTATCAAAGACATGTCGGAGCTAAAGACAAAGCTCACCGGAGCTACCCAAAACATATCAGATCTAGACAAAGTAAGTCGGACCTATTGTCGGACCTTGCAGAAGCTTGGAGCTAGAGTCGAACCTTGCTAAAAAGATGTTATGGCAACATTCAAAACTTTTATTGTCAAAGCCAATGTATTCAGTACAAGCCAATGTATTTAGCACACATAGGTCTCACAATCTCCCCCTTGATGAATGCATTGGCAACACCACTTAAGATCCGAACATTGGCTTATTCACATTAAAAGTTTTGAAAACAATTTCTCCCCCTTTGTAAAATAGAAATAAAATGAGAAAAAAATTCTCCCCCTGAGAAGAATCGTGCCAAAAACAATTGTGAATATGTGCAATGGGTAATCAATGTATCCCCCTTGCATATTTTTTAAAAATTCACATATTATCTCTCCCCCTTTTACAATGTATTCAACAAGGTTTATAAGACAAATTGTAATTGTTATGAGCATATTATAACATATACATATAAAGCAAAGCTCATCCAAGTCATACTATCAAGTAACTTACACTATCACATCAATGAAATACATAAAGTAGTGTAAGCCATGCTAGAGATCAAATGTAATTTCTAATTTAGCAAGTCATGATCTCACAAACTTAACTATTTTAAAACCTGAAAGCATGACACTTGTTGCTGCATTTTATTATTTTTCAAAGCACAAATTTAGATCATATGATATTTGCAAGAGATTATATGCACATCTGCCTTATTCTAACCAACCAAGTCAAGCCTATGTCATTTGATAATCAGAAGCTTAAGGACATGATTTTAGTCATACACAACTTCTTCCAAGTTCATATCTAAGTGCAATCATAAGCCATCTCAAAAGAAGAAGTGTGATGCATGCATATTCTCTTGATCTTTTCTCAACTTATATTTGTTCACAAAAACTCAACATGTGAGTTGATTGCTTGATTAATTATTTATGATTAAATGCACTTGTGAGCATGCAACAAGTTCAAAAGAGCAAGAAAGTTCGACCATGATCAGATTTGATGTAAGTAATTATTCCAACTACTAGACATGGCAAAAACTATAAAATGTATAACACGAGTAATATAGTAAGAACTTTCAGCATGTAAAAGGAATCACAAAGTCATATATGTATAAAATAATATGCTCATATTATTTTAATTTCAGATTCACACATAGACTTCTAGGGTTTGAAAACTCCCCCTCAATGTAAGCCATGAGGATGCAAAACCCCTATTTCACTACGAATGTAACAAAATCGAGTGAAATCCAAAGGTTTTGTAAAAATGTCGGCCAATTGTTGTTCGGTATCTACATGGTGAAGCTGAATGTTTCCTTTTTCAACATATCACAGAGAAAGTGATACCTAATATCAATGTGCTTAGTTCTAGAATGTTGCACAGGGTTTTAGCAATAAAAATGGCACTAGTGTTATCACAAAACAGTGAAACACTATGTAGGTCAACCCCATAGTTCTTAAGTGTTTGAACAATCCAAAGAATTTGTGAACAAGCGCTAGCAGCAGCTACATATTCAGATTCGGCTGTGGATTGTGCAACTGAGTTTTGTTTTCTAGAGGACCAAGCAACAAGTGAATTACCAAGAAAATGACAAGCACCAGAAGTACTTTTCCTATCAATCCTACAACCCCCAAAATCAGCATCCGAAAAAGCTTTCAAAGTAACGGTTGAGGAAGAAGGAAGAAAAATGTCAAATTCTTGAGTTCCATGTAAGTACCTGAGAATCCTTTTGACGGCTTGACGTTGTGAAGCACGTGGGGAGGCTTGAAACCGTGCACAAAGACATACGCAGAATTGTATGTCCGGTCTTGATGCCGTGAGGTACAAAAGTGATCCGATCATGCTTCTATATTCTTTTGGATCCACAAGTTCACCATCTTCATCAAGTTCAAGTGCTGTTGTTGTTCCCATTGGTGTCCGAAGAGTCTTTCTTTTGTCCATGTTGAAGAGCCTTAGGAGGTTTTTGTATACTTCATTTGATGAACAAAGGTACCCTTCTTGGTTTGCCCCAAAAAGTACGTGAGTTCTCCCATCATACTCATCTCAAATTTTGAACTCATCATAGCTGAAAACTTGGACACAAGATCATGAGAAGCACAACCAAAGATAATATCATCCACATACACTTGAACGAATAATGAGTCATTGCCATTCTTAAGCACAAAAAGAGTTTTATCAACCTTGCCCATGGTAAACCCCTTTTCAAGTAAGAATGTTTTTAAGCTATCATACCATGCTCTAGGGGCTTGTTTGAGACCGTACAAGGCTTTGGACAGTTTGTAAACATGATTAGGAAAATTTGGATTTTCAAAACTCGGTGGTTGTTTGACATAAACCTCCTCATCTATGTAGCCATTAAGAAAAGCACTTTTAACATCCATTTGATATTGCTTAAAACATTTAGATGCAGCAAAAGCTAACAAAATTCTTATGGCTTCTAATCTAGCAACAGGAGCAAAAGTTTCATCAAAATCTAGACCTTCAACTTGAGTGAAACCTTGAGCAACCAACCTAGCCTTATTCCTAACCACAACCCCATCCTCACTTTGTTTATTTTTAAACACCCAGACCTTGAGGTGGAGGTACAAGTTTCCAAACATTATTTCTTTCAAAATTTTCTAACTCCTATTGCATGGCAATAATCCAAGATTCATTAGTGAGTGCGTGTGATATATCTTTGGTTTCAAAAGAAGCAACAAAAGAAGAATGAGAATGAGAGTTCGGATCGTAAAACTTGGATCGTGTAACTTGTTCGTGCAAGCTTCCAATAATCTGTTGTGGAGGATGAATTTTGAGAACCCGGAGGGGAGTGGACACTTCACAAGCTTCTTCTTCTTCATGTTCATCACAAATCGATGAGCTTGTGACTTGAGGAGGATCTAGACCAGCAATGGTGGTTGTCGGTGCTGGCTGTGAATCAAAATCAGGAGCTCGAACAATGTCATTAGCTGCTGAATTTTCGGGCAGCAGCTCCACCTCTTCCTCATCTTCAACGAAAATGCTCTCCCCCTGCGGATATGGATCTGGACCTGCAATGTTTGAGCTAGTACCTAGGTTAGACTCATCAAAAGACACTTCACAAGTCTCCTCAATTTTGTTAGTGTCAAGTAAAAGCACGCGGTAGCCTCTAGTATGAGATGGATAACCAAGAAACATGCCATCAATGGATCTAGGTTCAAATTTATCAAGATTACCATGTTTCTTAACAAAGAATTTGCAACCAAAGATCCGAAAGTGCGTAACACTAGGCCTATATCCAAACCGGATCTCATATGGTGTTTTACCTAGCTTAGCGCGCAAGAAAACACGATTTGAGACATAACAAGCAGTTGCAATCCTATCAGCCCAAAATTTCCTAGTTGTTTGATATTCATCAAGCATAGTCCTAGCCATCTCAACTAAGGTTCTGTACTTTCTTTCTACAACACCGTTTTGTTGAGGTACATATGGTGAAGAAAATTGATGATCTATTCCATTTTCAGCACAAAAGTGATCAAAAGATTGATTTTTAAATTTAGTTCCGTTATCACTTCTAATTGCTTTTAAAGATCCTGGGTGATCAATTGATAATCTAAGAAATAAAGTTCTAAAGTGACTAAAAGCTTCATTCTTAGACACCATAAAGTAAAACCAAGAGTATCTAGAATAATCATCAACAATAACAAGAACATACCATTTACTTCTGAAGGATTGAACACGTGAAGGTCGTACGGTGTCAAGGTGCAAAAGGTTACTCGGTTCAGTTGTCATGATCATTGTGAGAAGAGTATGTGAACCTGCAACCATCTTAGCATGTCTACAAGAAGAGCACACAATTTCTTTGTCTCCTTTAAGCTTAGGCAGCCCACGTATGCGATCAAGAGCACTAACACGCATTAGGTGATCAAAGCCTACGTGACCAAGTCTACGATGCCAAAAATATATGTCCTTTGAATAATTAGCAACTAGACATCTATGCTTAGAGGAAGACATATCAAAATCAGCTTTAAAAACTCTTCCAAACCAAGACATGTTAAAAATAAGCTCACTATTTGAACCTACAACTTTGCTGCAGTTTTTATTGAAAATAATTTCCAGATTTTCATCTAGCAATTGTGAAACAGAAAGAAAGTTGTATTTCAAATTTTTGACAAGTGCCACATCCTTCAAAGTGTAGTGATCATTTACTCTAACTGAACCCTTAGCAATTATAGGAGTTGAAGAATTATCAGCAAAAGTAACATTCTCTACACATGACACAAAAGAGAGGGAGGAGAACCATTCTTTGTTACCGGTCATGTGGCGTGAGCAACCTGAATCCACAATCCAAATGTTCTCCTTTCTCAAGCATGTAACCTACATAGAAGCATAATACGTCGATGACTCAATACTGGGGTTAGTCAAAAGGCATTTAGGTATCCAGCACTGAGTCACACGACGTGAAGCAGGAAAACACGCGAAAGTTGAGATAAAACAGCAGGTTTATGAGTCAAAGTTTGAGGTTTTTTATTCTTAACTACTGACCTATAAGGTGTTACTTATGTAGCACAAAAATCAGTAGCTCTGGAGGCAAAAACAGAAGGTCTAGAGGTAAACTTTGAATTTTTTTTTGAATCATAACAGCAGGTTGCATGTTCCTGGCATTCAGTTTAATATGTGCAACAAATTTTGCATGAAAGTTATGAGATCTAGCAATCATTCTTTCCTTTTTCTGTTGTTTAGCTAGTCTATAATAAGAATCTATGACATGACCATCTCTACCACAGTAGGTACAATGAAATTTAACTTTGTGTTCATGTCTAGATGAGCAAGCAATATTTTTATTTGAAACCGAATGAGACAACACTCTTGCAGATTTGAAAACCACTTTTTTTTGTTTAGGAACTGTTTGAATCAATCCACTTCCTAATGACTTAACAATTTTAGGTGGATGTGCCTTAGCATGAGCATGAGAATCAAAACCTAAACCAGTTTTATCATTGCAAGACTTGGAAGAGTTCAGCAGCAAGTTTAGGTTCTTATTCCTATTACAAAATCGATCTAATGTCCTATGCATGTTATCAAGTTTATTGGACAAATCAAGACAATCTTCACATGAAGTTTTTCATTTTAATTTGCAATTGGAAAAATATTTAACTTCATGAGAACGTAAAGCATTATTCAATATTGAAATTTCATTCATAACATCTTTTAGTTTCTTTTCAAGATCATCACAACTAGAACAATGCAAATCAATTGTAGAACAAGAAGCATCTTTTAAGTTTCCAATGTCAAGTGCAGCAAGCTTTTTGTTCTTTTCAATTTCAAGTTCAAGTCTATCTAGAGTAGAGGAATGTGCAGTTCTTAATGTGGACAATTGTTCATAGATTAAATCACATGAGGGACAAGAATCATCACTAGGAATCAAGGTTTTCAAACGGTTGATTTCAGATTCTAGTGATTCAATTTTAGAAGCATTATCCCTAAACTTTTTGTCCTTTTTTCTTAACAAGAATAGTTGCACGAGAAATTGCATCACACATTTCATTACAGGTAGAGCAAACCTCATCGTCGTCACTGTTGTTCTGCATCCTCCTGACTTGATCTTGTTTTGCCCACCATGAAGCATAAGTTGGCCAGATCGTCATCATCTTCATCACTTTCAAAGTCTACATCGCTTGAACCGAGCTCTTGAAGTGCAATGATGAAGCTGTTAATCATCTTGCGTCCTATGGTACCCTTCTTTTTCTTGTTGGGGTTTCCAGAGGTGGTCTTGACCTTGTTCTGTTTTTCTTTAGGGGTAGTAGGACCTGAAAGGTTAGGGCATTCTGTACGAAAGTGTCTTGTCTTACCACATTCAAAACAGCGTTGAGGTCCGGAGCTTCCTCTCCTTCTAGTTCTCACATTTTGCAATGCTTTTGAGAACCTAGTAGAGATTAGTGCTAACTTCTCTTCTGGAAATTCCTCAATCTGCTCCACGGTTAATGAGGACAACAAAGCATGAGTATTGCAAGATGATGATTGGCCGGAGCTAGGCATATCATGTTGTGAGACAAATGGAATAGACTTATTTGGGTTCTTACGTGATAAGATGTGAAATTCATGAGTTTTGAGTTTAGAGTAAAGCACATCTAAGGTAAGTGTACTCATGACAGTAGATTCACGAATAGATGAAACTTTCATCTCCCAGATTGACATGTCTAATGCACTAAGAAGTTGCCTAGCATTTTCAACATCAGAAAAATTAACGTTGACACTATGCAAGTTACTGAGAATTTTGTTAAAGCAATCAAAGAGATCATCAATGGACTCACCGGGTTGCATCTCAAAGCGCATGTATTCTTTCTTGAACATGTCTTGCCTTACCTCATTGATCGTGTTGGATCCTTTGTGATAGTCGCAAAGTGCTCTCCATACATCGTATGCAGATTGGAGGTGTGCAACGCGGTCGAAGTCGCTCTGAGTGAGTCCTTGGATGATCAAGTTTCGGGCTTTGTTGTTGTTGTCGACGTCCTGTAGGTTTTTAGCTGTAACTTGATCGTTAGGTGGCACTTCATAAGGATTTTTACACCTTCTCCCATATTGCAAAGCCTTGCGTCTGAATGAAAGCCTCCATGCGTGCCTTCCAAACCTAAAAATCAATACCAGCAAACACACAAGGTTTGGCGGAGTATTTCTCCATGATGATTAGTAAAAAACACGTGCAAATCACAATGATTAGAGCATCGTGGCTCTGATACCAATTGTAAGATCGAAGAGCACGTGAAAAGCTACTAGAGGGGGGTGAATGGTAGATTTAAAAAATCTTACGCAGCGGAAACAATTAAATCCCAACCCCTTCGGTAGAAAAATGATCTGTTAAAGAAATCGTGTGTGAGACTAATCTAAATGTGTTTCACTGTGAAAAAAGTGATAGATATCATAGAGAATCAAGTCACGAAGACAATGCAACAAGAATCACTCAAATCCGTCGAGAGAAACTCAAGTTACAATTGAAAGATCGAACAAAGGTCAATCTGTCCTACCCGAGAAAAACAGTTCCGGAACCATGCAAAGAAACTTGTGTAGATCAGAAACCACAAATCCAATGACCGTGCAATTTTGACAGATGATAGATAATCAAGTTGTAAAGACAACCCGGAAATAATCACGTCAATTGAACCTGTAAAACTCGAGTTATGATAAAACCACCAACGAAAAGTAGTGCTATCCAGAAACTCGACGAGTAAAACTTGTCTGGAACAAGTCGGACGAACAAGGCACAAAAGTTCCTTCAAACTACGAATTCTATTCAATAGAACACAAGAGGAACAGCCCCAAAGTCGTTTGCCACAAGCTTTGGCCTCCCTTGCTTATATAACCATCCCTTAGGCCAACCCAATCTCAACTAGGACTCTAATCCTACTCTGTTCACGAATCGAAACTTTCCAAAACTGCTTAGGACTCTTCTATACGCAGATCGAAGCAATCTTAAGACTTCCAAACACCTTAGGAACATATTCCACATTCCTAAAACAACTCAAATTCGTGACCCACACGAAATCCTATCATAATCAACTCGATAATTTCCATACCGAGCCATAACCGACTCCGCTGCAGCCAAAGTCATCAACCGGTACGATATGATCCTTCCAACCAGATCTTCCCATCCATAAACCATCTTCAGAACAATGTTTCCACATCATGCACCGCTTGCATACATGCAAACACCTTCCTTCGACGTCCAGGAACCTTCATATGCACTGTCCTTGATTCAATCATCCTACACGACCTTCTGACCCGCTCAACCACAATTCCTCCTAAATTTGGTTGTTGGAACCTCATCTCCTCCCTCAAACTAGTCCAAAGGATCCTGTCACCAGCCATGACTTGAACTCAAGAAACACATGCACTTGAGCAAACAACCAATCCGTACAAGCCCAAGTCCGCGACTTGACTCAAGTCAGTTCCGAACACAACACCTTACGTGAGCACCTCACATAAGCATGTTGCAAAGCATATCAAAAAGATATCAGCCATATCAACCAAAACAAACCAAAAACTTAGTAAAAGAATACTAAGCAAACTTTCCAACAATGTAAAGCAAGTTCGAAACATTTCACATTAAAAGCCAGAACATTACGATCAAGCTCTGAACCTTGCCAAAGTTAACCGGAGCTTGAGCCGGAGCTTACCAAAGCTAGTACAACCTAGCACCAGAGCTTACCAAAGCTAGTCAGACCTAGCGCCGGAGCTTACCAAAGCTAGTCGGACCTAGCGCTGGAGCTAACCAAAACTAGTCAGAACTAGTCATCCCAAAAGTCGGAGCTAACCAACATAAGTCGGACCTAGCAAAACATATCAGAGCTTAACAAAGACATGCCGGAGCTATCAAAGACATGCCAGAGCTAAAGACAAAGCTCACCGGAGCTACCCAAAAAATGTCGGATCTAGACAAAGTAAGTCGGACCTATTGGCGAACCTTGCAGAAGTTCGGAGCTAGAGTCGGACCTTGCTAAAAAGATGTTATGGCAGCATTCAAAACTTATATTGTCAAAGCCAATGTATTCAGTACAAGCCAATGTATTCAACACACATAGGTCTCACACCATCCAATGGTGTAGCACCAATATCAGTCAATGGGACCCACCTGGCAGCCACCTGGAGGAAGTATAGGCCGTTTGGAGCCCTGACCAGGTCGGCCGAACCAGGGGGTCGGCCGACCTGGTCCTGGTGCCAAACGCGGTCAACTTCCACGTGTTGGCTGCTCCCAGCTCCCTGGAGTTAATGACGACTGATTCGCGCGCTTTTGGTGGTGGGAACCGACCTCAACACTAGTATAAATAGGACCCCATACCCATCACTTCAACACACACCACTTGGGCATCATTCTATTGCATACACTATCTTCCATAGTCCTTAGAGGAGTTAGGATGTAGAGAGGAGAGCCTCTAGTCCCAAGTCCAAATTGGGAAAGGAGTAGAAGGAGTCTCTCTTCTCAATGCCACATTGGGAAAGGTATATCTCATGTATTCCTTCTTGTATTTGTGACTTTGTGCTCAATAAAAATATTATCTTTAGTCTTCTTTTATATGTATACTTGGACAAAGCGTTTCTTGTTTGATTGTGGAGTCCATGTAAGTGGAAGGTATAATCTTTTTGATTGTACTCTCATGATCACAACTTATGGTCATAAACACTATAGACCCCCACTATAGTCTATGTAGTTATGATATGATATGTTAATATGAATAACTATGCTATGCAATCAACATTGGTTCAATAATGATTTAGTTCATTGACTTAGGATGGCTTGTGCTGCAGCTCTTAAGGTATTTGCTTAGTATGCTAGCATGGTGCTAGGGTATTTAAGTAGCGTTGGATGTCTCGTAAACCCACATATTGAAGAGGTAGGCAGTAGGTGGTGACAGCCCTATCTGTCCTTTGTAATCCTCCACGTTCGGCTATGCCACAGGCTTTTGGCGGGAGTCGCCCTAGTATTGCTAGGGGTAAGCCCGTGCCCGATGTGTTGAATAGCATTGCATAGGAATTCATCATTTACATGACCATTAGTATCTACCTTAGGCTATGTATATTTGTTAGGAGCATTGTAGGAGCAAATATCTAACTCTTAATCCAATCTCCCTCTAGGACCATTTACCCTATAGAATAGATTGCCTAGGTGTGTGTCACACTACCCCTATTATCAACCTACCCCCGTCTGGATAATTGATTAGTATCCCATAGCTTGACCATAAGAGTAGTATATACTTTAATCCACTGCCTTCCTTTGGGATAAATACGATACCCTTGGGAATACTCATGGGTGAAATGCTACAACGATATCTTCTGTGCACTTGCGGATCTCATCTCTTTACCGGAGATGATCTGTGGTGTTAAGAAATACCAACAAGCATTTCCGGCGCCGTTGCTGGGGATGATTTGTTAGTATATCTTAGGAGCCGTCAACACTTGTGTGAGTTGAGCTTCATGTGCTCCTTGCTGCTCATTTGTGGGAGCCTCAAATTGTGAGCAACATCCAAAACTTGGTGATTACTCTTTGTTGTAGTGGAAACCAAGCTGGCCATTTGTGTTGGCTTGGTGAGAAGAGGGTCAAGTGAGACCCGGTCCTTGTGTAGACTTCTCAACGTGGATGTAGGCTTCTTTGTGGAGCTGAAACATGGGATAAATCGTGTCTCTCTTCTCGCTTTACCTTTTGTAATCACTAGAATTGCTTTTAGGGTTCATATCATTCTTTGTATTATTCTTCGTTGAAATTTTGCAAACTAATTGCTTACAACTGTTAATCTAAGTTGTACTAGGTTGCTAGACATTGCATCTATCTTTCATGAACCTAAATTACACAAACAACTTGTAGAAATCAAGTTTTTTTGTTTTCAACCTATATTGAGCGGACTAGTCCGGCCCTAACAAGACTAGTCTGGCCTCAGAGATTTAATCTCATTTGATTAAGCTATTTCAGGTCATATTGCATATTCACCCCCCTCTAGACGACTTTCAATTGGTATTAGAGCAGGTCTCTCCACCAAGAGTCTAACAACTCTATCGAAGTGTAGCAACAACACATCTCCTGGTACTACTAAAGTGTAGTCCGCGTAGGTTCGTATTTAGGCAGGGCGCGCGTAAGACCAAGAACAAGAGGTGAACACCAATGGTTTTTACGTGGTTCGGGACACCTAAGCGTAATACCCTACTCCATGGGGTGGTTGTTGATTTTATGATTGTGTATGCGTAGCGAGTGTCTGAGATTGCTTGTCCTCTACCGTATGGTGCAACCCTTTTATATGCTAAGGACTGGTCGTTACAATGTATGCCTGGCCCGACAAGTGGCCCCAACTATCATAAACACCGTATACACGATCTACTGGTGTTATGTGCGATTAACAGTGCGATAACGTGCCTTAATGGCGGTTTTATCAGCCTTGATAGTCCTATGATCGTGCGTCATTGAAAGTTTCCTAGAGGGGGGATGATTTTGCTAATCGACTTGAAATGACTTAATAAAACGAGATCAGTACTCAGGGGGCGGACTAGTTCGGTCTAGGGGTGGACTAGTCCGGTCCTCCTGCAGGGAAAGCCTAAAAAGTGTTTCTAACAAGTTTTAGTTCGATTCTTGTAATGCAAAGTATGTTGGAATGACTTAGTGAACCTTAACAAGTTATGCAACAAGTATGAGACTAAGGATCACAATGAAACAAGAGTGATGAATAAATATGGTAAAGCTAACCCTAGAAGCAATGTACGATAAGTGAAAGTGAAGTACACAAGGGATACAAGGATTTTATCCCGAGGTTCGATCCCACAAAGGAATCTACGTCCCCGTTGAGGAGTCCACGAAGGACCGGGTTCAACAACCCTTCCCTCACCAAGTTTACCACACGGGCCTATCTTGGTTCTCCACTATCACAAAGGGTGAATACAAGATTCGTTGGGGCTTCTCACAATTTGAGGCTCCCACCACAAATATGATTACAAATCACAATGAATGACTCAAGCCACAGATCACAAAGATTCACAAGTGCAAGAGATCAAACCGAGAGCCTAGAGTGGTGTTCTTCCTCTTCTTCACCTCACCAAACCCTAATCCACACAAGAATTAGTTTTAGAGGGAATGTAGGCAAGAAGGAGGCTTTTGGAAGAATAAAGTTTGTTGTGGCGGCGCTAGGGTTTCAATCTTTTCAAAGGTTGGTTCAAATGAACCCGGGGGTCCTCTATTTATAGAGGTTCCCAGCCCATACTGCTGACTTCAGCGGATGGGCGGACTAGTCTGTCCAAGGGCCCGGACTAGTCCGACCTTTGGGACCACTGACGTCCCTGACAACTGTCGCACTGCGCGGCAATCGTCACACTACCCGCCAAACTTTAAATTCAAACGGTCACTTCAAAACGGACTAGTTCGGTCCAACCCGGACTAGTCCGATCTCACACAAAACCTTTTGTTCTATGTGAAAACAGACTAGTCTGGAGACCACGGACTAGTCCGGCCCCCAGGGCAGACTAGTCCGGCCTACCCAAACTTAGTCGCTGAAACTCCACTTCTCTCCAAACCCGGACTAGTCCGCACCTTGGGCGGACTAGTCCGATCTCAGTCTGGACCTCTTGATGCGGACTAAAACGGACAAGTCTGTGGTTTGGGACTTAGTCCCGAAAACCCACTCCACGACTACCCGGTCTAGTCCGTCCCACTACAGACTAGTCCGAACTCAGTTAGACCCTTCTGGTCCGGCTTGTAGGATCGAAGAGCACGTGAAAAGCTACCAGAGGGGGGGGTGAATGGTAGATTTAAAAATCTTACGCAGCGGAAACAATAAAACCCTAATCCCTTTGGTAGAAAAACGATCTGTTAAATAAATCGTGTATGAGACTAATCTAAACGTGTTTCACCGTGACAAAAGTGATAGATATCAGAGAGAATCAAGTCACGAAGACAATACAAAAAGAATTACTCAAATCCGTTGAGAACAACTCAAGTTATGATCAAAAGATCAAACACTGGTCAATCTGACCTACTCGAGAAAAACAGTTTCTGGAATGCTGAAAAGAAACTCGTGTAGCACAAAAACCACAAATCCAATGACCGTGAAATTTTGGCAGATGATAGTTAATCAAGTTGTGAAGACAACCGAAAAAGAATCACGTCAATTGGAT
This sequence comes from Tuctoria greenei, assembly GCA_036927565.1. Classification (NCBI taxonomy): domain Eukaryota; kingdom Viridiplantae; phylum Streptophyta; class Magnoliopsida; order Poales; family Poaceae; genus Tuctoria; species Tuctoria greenei. The sequence goes on along the minus strand of JAYESD010000002.1, from coordinate 65,026,443 downwards.
CAGTAAAACTCGAGTTATGCTAAAACCACCGTCGAAAGGTAGTGCTGTCCAGAAACTCGACGAGTAAAACTTGTCTGGAACAAGTCGGACGAACAAGGCACAAAAGTTCCTTCAAACTATGAATTTTATTCAATAGAACACAAGAGGAACAGCCCCAAAGTCGTCTACCACGAGCTTTGGCCTTCCCTTGCTTATATAACCAGCCCTTAGGCCATCCCAATACAACTAGAACTCTAATCCTAATCCGATCACAATCGGAACTTACCATAACTGCTCAAGATTCTTCTATACGCAGATAGAAGCAATCTTAAGACTTCCAAACACCTTAGGAACGTATCCCACATTCCTAAACAACTCAAATTCGTGATACACACGAAATCCTAACATAACCAACTCGATACTTCCCATACCGAGCCATAACCAACTCTGCCGCAGCCAAAGTCTTCAACCGATACGATCCGATCCTTCCAATCAGATCTTCCTCCCATAATCCGTCTCTAGAAGCATATTGCCACGTCATGCACCGCATGCATACGTGCGAACACCTTCCTTCGACCTTCATATGCACTGCCCTTGATTCAATCATCCTGCGCGACCTCCTGACCCGCTCAACCACAGTTCCTCCCGAACTTGGTTGTTGGAACCTCATCTCCTCCTGAGACTAGTCCAATGGATCCTGTCACCAGCCATGACTTGAAGTCAAGCAACACCTGCACATGAATAAACAAACAATCCATACGAGCCCAAGTCCTCGACTTGACTCACGTTAGTTCCGAACACAACACCTTACGTGAGAACCTCACATAAGCATGTTGCAAAACCACAGTAGAAAACGATATCAACCGTATCATCCAAAACGCACCAAAAACTTAGCAAATGAATACTAAGCAATCTTTCCAATCTTGTAAAGCAAGTACGAAACATTGCAAATAAGCAGTAGAAGCACTTTGGTCAAGTTCCGGACCTTGCCAGAGCAACCCGGAGCTTGAGCCGGAGCTAACAAGAAACACTGCAGTCAGGTTCCGGACCTTGCCAGAGCAACCCGGAGCTTGAGCCGGAGCTAACAAGAGCTAGTGAACCTAGCGCCGGAGCTTACCAAAACTAGTAGATCCTGGATCCGGAGCTTACCAAAACTAGTCGGAACTAGTCAACCCAAAACCGGAGCTAGACAAAGTAATTCGGAGCTTAGCAAAAACATGTCGGAGCTATCAGATATATGCCGGAGCTATCTAAGACATGCCGGAGCTAAACATAAAGCTCACCGGAGCTAACTAAAGCTGGTCAGACCTTACCAAGAAGCCGGACCTAGCATCTAACGTAGCCGGAGCTACCCAAAACAAGCCGGACCTATCGTCGGACCTTGCTGTAACTCGGAGCTAGAGTCGGACCTTGATAAAAAGGTGTTTTGGTGATATTTAAAACTTTTATCATCAAAGCCAAGTGTATTCACTACAAGCCAATGTATTCAGCACACATAGGTCTTACAATCTCCCCCTTGATGAATGCATTGGCAACACCATTTAAAATCCGAACATTGGCTTATTCACATAAAAGTTTTGAAAACAACTTCTCCCCTTTTGTAAAACAAACGTAAATGAAAATCTCTCTCCCTTTTGAAAATGAAAATGTCTCCCCCTTTATTATCTCTCCTTTTTTTTAATGTGTGATTAATCTCTCCCCCTTTGACAATGTATTCAGCAAGGTAAAAGAGAAATTTTAATTGTTATGAGATATAAACAAATTATCTCTCCGTCTTTAGTTGTTATAACATATACTTATAAACAAAGCTCATCCAAGTCATACTATCAAGGAACTTACACTATCACATCAATGAGATACATAATGTAGTGTAAGCCATGCTAGAGAGCAAGTGTGATTTTCAATTTTAGCAGGTCATGATCTCACAAACTTAACTATTTCAAAACCTGAAAGCATGACACAAGTTGCTGTATTTTATTATTTTCAAAGCATAAATCTAGATCATATGATATTTGCAAGAGATTATATGCGCATCTGCCTTATTCTAACCAACCAAGCCAAGCCTATGTCATTTGACAATCAGAAGCTTAAGGACATGGTTTTAGTCATACACAACTTCTTCCAAGTTCATATCTAAGTGCAATGACAAGCCATCTCGAAAGAAGAAGTGCGATGCATGCATATTCTCTTGATCTTTTCTCAATTTATATTTGTTCATAAAAACTCAACATGTGAGTTGATTACTTGATAAATTCTTAATGATTAAAAGCATTTGTGAGCATGTAACAAGTTCAAAACAGCAAGAAAGTTCGACCATGACCAGATTTAGTGTAAGTAATTATTCCAATTACTAGACATGGCAAAAACTACAAAAAGTATAACACGAGTAATGTAGTAAGAACTTTCAGCATGTAGAAGGAATCACAAAGTCATATATGTATGAAATAATATGCTCATATTATCTTAATTTCAGATTCACACATAGACTTCCTAAGTTTCAAAAACTCCCCCTCAATTTAAGCCATGAGGATGCATAACCCCTATTTCACTACGAATGTAACAAAAACGAGTGAAATCCAAAGGTTTTGTAAAAATGTCAGCCAATTGTTGTTCGGTATCTACATGGTGAAGCACAATGTTCCCTTTTTCAACATTATCACGGAGAAAGTGATACCTAATGTCAATGTGCTTAGTTCTAGAATGTTGCACGGGGTTTTTAGCAATGCAAATAGCACTAGTGTTATCACAGAACAGTGGAACACAATTTAGATCAACCCCATAGTCCTTAAGTGTTTGAACAATCCAAAGAATTTGTGAACAAGCACTAGCAGCAGCTACATACTCAGATTCGGCTGTGGATTGTGCAACTGAACTTTGTTTTCTAGAGGACCAAGCAACAAGAGAATTACCAAGAAAATGACAAGCACCGGAAGTACTTTTCCTATCAATCCTACAACCCCCAAAATCAGCATCCGAAAAAGCTTTCAAAGAAACGATTGAGGAAGAAGGAAGAAAAATGCCAAATTCTTGAGTTCCATGTAAGTACCTGAGAATCCTTTTGACGGCTTGACAATGTGAAACACGTGGGGAAGCTTGAAACCGTGCACAAAGACATACGCTGAATTGTATGTCCGGTCTTGATGCCGTAAGGTACAAAAGTGATCCGATCATACTTCTATATTCTTTTTGATCCACGGATTCACCATCTTCATCAAGTTCAAGTGTTGTTGCTGTTCCCATTGGTGTCCGAAGAGGCTTGCTTTTGTCCATGTTGAAGCGTCTTAGGAGATCTCTGGTATACTTTGTTTGATGCACAAAGGTACCCTCCTTGGTTTGCTTGATTTGCAGCCCCAAAAAGTAAGTGAGTTCACCCATCATACTCATTTCAAATTCGGAACTCATCATTGCTGAAAACTTGGACACAAGATCATGAGAAGCACAACCAAAGATAATATCATCCACATACACTTGAACGAATAATGAGTCATTGCCATGATTAAGCACAAAAAGAGTTTTATCAACCTTTCCCATTGTAAACCCCTTTTCAAGTAAGAATGTTTTTAACCTATCATACCATGCTCTAGGGGCTTGTTTGAGACCATATAAGGCTTTGGACAGTTTGTAAACATGATTAGGAAAATCTGGATTTTCAAAACCTGGTGGTTGTTTGACATAAACCTCCTCATCTATGTAGCCATTAAGAAAAGCACTTTTAACATCCATTTGATATAGCTTAAAACCTTTAGATGCTGCGAAAGCTAACAAAATTCTTATGGCTTCTAATCTAGCGACAGGAGCAAAAGTTTCATCAAAATCTAGACCTTCAACTTGAGTGAAACCTTGAGCAACCAACCTAGCCTTATTCCTAATCACAACCCCATCCTCACTTTGTTTATTTTTATATACCCATTTAGTTCCAATTAAAGTGTGGTCTTGAGGTGGAGGTACAAGTTTCCAAACATTATTTCTTTCAAAATTTTCTAACTCTTCTTGCATGGCAATAATCCAAGATTCATTAGTGAGTGCGTGTGATATATCTTTAGGTTCAAAAGAGGCAACAAAAGCAGAATGAGCATGAGAGTTTGGATCGCAAAACCTGGACCGTGTGACTCGTTCATGCAAGCTTCCAATCATCTGTTGTGGGGGATGATCTTTGTAAAAACGTAGGGGAACAGATGTCTCACAAGCTTCTTTTTCATTAGGTTCATTGTAGATTGATGAGCTTGTGATTTGTGGATGATCAGGACCAGCAGAGGTGACAGCCGGAGCTTGTTCAATGTCCGGAGTTGGACACGTGTCAACTTCGGAACTACCAGGCAGTATCACCGGCTCTTCTTCATCTTCGAAAATACCCTCCCCCTGAGAATATGAATCTGGTCCTGCAACACCGGAGCTAGTACCTGGGCTAGCTTCATCAAAAGACACTTCACAAGTCTCCACAATTTTGTTAGTGTCAAGTAAAAGAACACGGTAGCCTCTAGTATGAGATGGATAACCAAGAAACGTGCCATCATTGGATCTAGGTTCAAATTTATCAAGATTACCATGTTTCTTAACAAAGCATTTGCAACCAAAGACCCGAAAGTGTGTAACACTAGGCCTATGTCCAAACCGGAGCTCATATGGTGTTTTACCTAGCTTAATACGCAAGAAAACACGATTTGAGACATAACAAGCAGTTGCTAATGCATCAGCCCAAAATTTCCTAGGGGTTTGATATTCATCAAGCATAGTCCTAGCCATCTCAACTAGGGTTCTGTTCTTTCTTTCTACAACACCGTTTTGTTGAGGTACATATGGTGAAGAAAATTGATGATCTATTCTATTTTCATCACAAAAGTGATCAAAGAATTGATTTTTAAATTCAGCTCCATTATCACTTCTAATTGCTTTTAATGATCCTGGGTGATCAATTGATAATCTAAGAAATAAAGTTCTAAAGTGACTAAAGACTTCATTCTTAGACGCCATAAAATACACCCAAGAATATCTAGAATAATCATCAACAATAACAAGAGCATACCATTTACCTCCGAAGGATTGAACACGTGAAGGTCCTACGGTGTCAAGATGCAAAAGTTGACATGGTTCAGTTGTCATGATCATTGTGAGAGGAGTATGTGAACCTGCAACCATCTTAGCATGTCTACAAGAAGAGCACACAATTTCTTTGTCCCCTTTTAGCTTAGGCAGCCCACGTATGCGATCAAGAGTACTAACACGCGTTAGGTGATCAAAGCCTACGTGACCAAGTCTACGATGCCAAAAATATAAGTCATTTGAGTCATTTGCAACTAGACACCTATGCTTAGAAGAAGACATACCAAACTCAGCTTTAAAAACTCTTCCAAACCGAGACATGTTAAAAATAAGCTCACTATTTGAATCTACAACTTTGCAGCAGTTTTTATTGAAAATAATTTCTAGATTTTCATCTAGCAATTGTGAGACAGAAAGCAAGTTATATTTCAAATTTTTGACAAGTGCCACATCCTTCAAAGTGTAGTTATCATTTACTCTAACCGAACCCTTAGCAATTATAGGAGTTGAAGAATTATCGGCAAAAGTAACATTCTCTACACGTGACACAAAGGTGAGGGAGGAGAACCAATCTTTGTTACCGGACATGTGGCGTGAGCAACCTGAATCCACAATCCAAATATTCTCCTTCCTCAAGCGTGTAACCTACATAGAAGCACAATACGTCGATGACTCAATACTGGGGTTAGTCAAAAGGCATTTAGGAATCCAGTACTGAGTCATGCGACGTGCACCAGGAAAAACACGCGAATGCTGAGATAAAACAGCAGGTTTATGAGTCAAAGATTGAGGTTTTCTGTTCTTAATAGTTGATTTAGAAGTTGTTACTTGTTTAGAGTGAAAACCGGTAGCTCCGGATAAAAAAGCAGAAGGTCCGGGGGCAAAAACTGAAGCTCCGGAGGGAACAACAGAAGATCCGGTAACTCTCGGAGCTATCATAACTACCGGAGCTGCCTTTGTAGATTTCTTACCAGAAGGTCCGGAAGCTACCTTTCCAAATTTCTGACTCACTAAAGCAGGTTGTGTTTTTCTAATTGCACGGAAGTTATAAGATCTAGCAATTTTTCTTTCCTTTTTCTGTTGTTTAGCTAGTCTATAACAAAAATCTATGACATGACCATCTCTACCACAGAAGGTACAATGAAATTTAACTTTGTTTTCATGTCTAGATGAGCAAGCAATATTTTTATTTGAAATCGAATGAGGCAACACTCCTGCAGATTTAAAAACCACTTCTTTTTGCTCAGGAACTGTTTGAATCAAACCACTTCCTAATGACCTTACAATTTTAGGTGGATGTGCCTTAGCATGAACATGAGAATCAAAACCTAAACCAGTTTTATCTTTGCTAGACTTGGAAGAATTCAGCAGCAAGTTTAGATTCTTATCCCCATTACAAAACCGACCTAGTGTCCTATTCATGTCATCAAGTTTCTTGGACAAGTCTAGGCAGTTTTCACATGAAGTTTTTCCTTTTAGTTTGCAATTGGAACAAAATTTAACTTCATGAGAACGTAAAGCATTGTTCAACATAGAAATTTCATTCACAGCATCTTGCAGTTTCTTATCAAGATTTTCGCATGCAGAACAATGCAAGTCAATTGTAGAACAAGAAGCATCTTTTAAGTTTTTATCATTAAGTGCAGCAAGCTTTTTGTTCTTTTCAATTTCTTCATCAAGTCTGTCTAGAGTGGAAGAATGTGCACTTCTTAGAGAGGACAATTGTTCATAGATCAAGTCACATGAGGGACATGCATCATCACTAGGAATCAAAGTTTTTAAACGGTTAATTTCAGATTCTAGTGATTCAATTTTAGCAGCACTATCCCTAAGCTTTTTGTCCTTTTTCTTGACAATAATAGTTGCACGAGAAATAGCATCACACATTTCATTGCAGGTAGAACATACCTCATCATCGTCACTGTTGTGTTCTGCTTCCTCCTGACTTGATCTTGATCTTGCTTTGCCCGCCATGAAGCATAAGTTGGCCAAGTCATCATTCTCTTCATCACTTTCAAAATCAATGTCACTTGAACTGAGCTCTTGAAGCGCGGTGATGAAGCTGTTGATCATCTTGCGTCCTATGGTACCCTTCTTTTTCTTGTTGGAATTTCCAGAGGAGGTCCGGACCTTGCTTTGTTTTTCTTCCCGGGTGGTCGGACCTGAAAGGTTAGGGCATTCTGTACGAAAGTGTCCTATTTTACCACATTCAAAGCAGCGTTGAGGTCCGGAGCTTCCTCTCCTTCTAATTCTCACATTTTGCAATGCTTTTGAGAATCTAGTAGAGATGAGTGCCAACTCCTCTTCTGGAATTTCTTCGATCTGCTCCAGGGTTAGTGAGGACAATAAAGCAAGAGTATTGCAAGATGATGATTGGCCGGAGCTAGACATATCACGTTGTGAGACAAATGCAATAGACTTGTTTGGGTTCTTACGTGCTAGGATGTCAATTTCATGAGTTTTTAGTTTAGAATAAAGTACATCTAGTGTAAGAGAACTCATGACAGTTGATTCACGAATGGATGTCACTTTCATCTCCCAAACTGACATGTCTAATGCACTAAGAAGTTGTCTAGCATTTTCAGCATCAGAAAAATTAACATTGACACTACGTAAGTTGCTGAGAATTTTATTGAAACGAGCAAAGAGGTCATCGATAGACTCACCTGGTTGCATCTCAAAACGCATATACTCCTTTTTGAACATATCTTGTTTTACCTCCTTGATTGTGTTGGAGCCTTCATGATAATCACAGAGAGCTCTCCAAACGTCGTATGCTGATTGGAGGTGCGCGACACGATCAAAGTCGCTTTGAGTGAGTCCTTGGATGATCAAGTTTCGGGCTTTGTTGTTGTTGTCGACGTCCCGGAGGTTCGTGGCCGTGACTTGATCATTGGGTGGCACTTCATAAGGCTTATACACCTTCTCCCATATTGCAAAGCCTTGTGCCTGGATAAAAGCCTCCATGCGTGCCTTCCAAACCAGAAAATCAATACCAGCAAACACACAAGGTTTGGCGGAGTACTTCTCCATGATGATTAGTCAAAAACACGTGCAAATCACAAAGATTAGAGCACCGTGGCTCTGATACCAATTGTAGGATCGAAGAGCACGTGAAAAGCTACCAGAGGGGGGGGTGAATGGTAGATTTAAAAATCTTACGCAGCGGAAACAATAAAACCCTAATCCCTTTGGTAGAAAAACGATCTGTTAAATAAATCGTGTATGAGACTAATCTAAACGTGTTTCACCGTGACAAAAGTGATAGATATCAGAGAGAATCAAGTCACGAAGACAATACAAAAAGAATTACTCAAATCCGTTGAGAACAACTCAAGTTATGATCAAAAGATCAAACACTGGTCAATCTGACCTACTCGAGAAAAACAGTTTCTGGAATGCTGAAAAGAAACTCGTGTAGCACAAAAACCACAAATCCAATGACCGTGAAATTTTGGCAGATGATAGTTAATCAAGTTGTGAAGACAACCGAAAAAGAATCACGTCAATTGGATCAGTAAAACTCGAGTTATGCTAAAACCACCGTCGAAAGGTAGTGCTGTCCAGAAACTCGACGAGTAAAACTTGTCTGGAACAAGTCGGACGAACAAGGCACAAAAGTTCCTTCAAACTATGAATTTTATTCAATAGAACACAAGAGGAACAGCCCCAAAGTCGTCTACCACGAGCTTTGGCCTTCCCTTGCTTATATAACCAGCCCTTAGGCCATCCCAATACAACTAGAACTCTAATCCTAATCCGATCACAATCGGAACTTACCATAACTGCTCAAGATTCTTCTATACGCAGATAGAAGCAATCTTAAGACTTCCAAACACCTTAGGAACGTATCCCACATTCCTAAACAACTCAAATTCGTGATACACACGAAATCCTAACATAACCAACTCGATACTTCCCATACCGAGCCATAACCAACTCTGCCGCAGCCAAAGTCTTCAACCGATACGATCCGATCCTTCCAATCAGATCTTCCTCCCATAATCCGTCTCTAGAAGCATATTGCCACGTCATGCACCGCATGCATACGTGCGAACACCTTCCTTCGACCTTCATATGCACTGCCCTTGATTCAATCATCCTGCGCGACCTCCTGACCCGCTCAACCACAGTTCCTCCCGAACTTGGTTGTTGGAACCTCATCTCCTCCTGAGACTAGTCCAATGGATCCTGTCACCAGCCATGACTTGAAGTCAAGCAACACCTGCACATGAATAAACAAACAATCCATACGAGCCCAAGTCCTCGACTTGACTCACGTTAGTTCCGAACACAACACCTTACGTGAGAACCTCACATAAGCATGTTGCAAAACCACAGTAGAAAACGATATCAACCGTATCATCCAAAACGCACCAAAAACTTAGCAAATGAATACTAAGCAATCTTTCCAATCTTGTAAAGCAAGTACGAAACATTGCAAATAAGCAGTAGAAGCACTTTGGTCAAGTTCCGGACCTTGCCAGAGCAACCCGGAGCTTGAGCCGGAGCTAACAAGAAACACTGCAGTCAGGTTCCGGACCTTGCCAGAGCAACCCGGAGCTTGAGCCGGAGCTAACAAGAGCTAGTGAACCTAGCGCCGGAGCTTACCAAAACTAGTAGATCCTGGATCCGGAGCTTACCAAAACTAGTCGGAACTAGTCAACCCAAAACCGGAGCTAGACAAAGTAATTCGGAGCTTAGCAAAAACATGTCGGAGCTATCAGATATATGCCGGAGCTATCTAAGACATGCCGGAGCTAAACATAAAGCTCACCGGAGCTAACTAAAGCTGGTCAGACCTTACCAAGAAGCCGGACCTAGCATCTAACGTAGCCGGAGCTACCCAAAACAAGCCGGACCTATCGTCGGACCTTGCTGTAACTCGGAGCTAGAGTCGGACCTTGATAAAAAGGTGTTTTGGTGATATTTAAAACTTTTATCATCAAAGCCAAGTGTATTCACTACAAGCCAATGTATTCAGCACACATAGGTCTTACACGGCTGAAAATGGACTTGGCCGGCCAGGAGCAGACTAGTCCGGCCACCTGCACGGACTAGTTCGGCCACTCTTGCCAGACTACTTCCACATCTCTTCTCTCAATAGGTTTTGATCTCTAAATCGCTTTGAGCTCCCAACTTGATCTCAATGCACTTTACGCACACATCCTCATACATATGGCTAGTCTAAACTCGACACGCTAGAAACCCTAGTTTCTTTTTTCGAGTCGACATTGTCGTTTTCATCCTTTTCCTTTTTGAGGGTTTGTGTTTCCGCTTGAATCCACACCTGTGCTTAAGATCACTGAGCTCACTGGATACTTAATTGTCGTCATCAATCATCCAAAACCCATGGGGATCCTAGATGCACTTTCAATCTCCCCCTTTTTGGTGATTGATGACAACACATTAAGTCTTCAACATATAAGAGTATAGAATTTTGTTTTCATAACGTGCGGGTGTACGAGTGACTCACCCTCAATGAATGCATCATAAAAAATTAGGAAGTCCTTCATACATACACACGTTATGGTGGGGTTCCTACGTGTTGTGCTCAACATTTGTGACAAGACATATTAAATATGAATATGATCAAAAGATAGACATTCAAAGCATCATATTGATATTAAACATTCAAAACATAGTCTTTCACAAATTTAAACAATCGACATGACATAAATATTACAATAAGAAGTACAACATGTCCAAGGATCCAAAATAAGGGCTACTCTCCCCACACCTAACTAATCTCCCCCATCCTTCTAACTCTCCCCCATCTAACTTTCTAACTCTCCTGACTCCCCCGCCCTCCCCACATCTAACTCTCCCCCATCTAACTCTCCCCCTTTGGCATCAAGACACTAGAATGGAAAAGAAGAGGGGAACAACGAGGCCTATCCACTAGTCGTCATCCTCCTCACTATCGCCCGCCTCATCATCGGAGTCGCTCTCCGTGGCCTCCGTGTCCTCATGGTCCTCGTCGTCGTCGGAGACCCGTGCCGAGGGAGCCACCCGGGAAGAGCTCCCGTCCTCTTGGAGCTGGGCGAGCTCGTCGGCAGTGAAGTCGGGGAACGGCGTGATCTCGCCATCGCTCTCCTTTGGAGGTTACATGGGGACCTCAAGCTTGTCACACACCGCCTTGAGGTACTTCTCTTGGTGCTTGTGTGCCTGCTAATTCCGGATCTCTTGCCTCCGGCAGGAGGTGAAAATAGCCTTGAAGCACTTGAAGAAAGTGCTCATCGACTGAGGCGGAGGCAGAGAAGGAGGTGCTGGCATTGCAGAGTAGAGGGAGGATCCGCATTCTTCCGGCGCGGAGGAGGAGACACTGAAGGAGGCGTCTAAGGATGGAGCGGGTGATGAGTCACATCCTTGATGAAGGCCAAGCCTGACACCTTCTCGATGAGATACATGATGTAGGGTGCATACCCACAAGCACGATTAGGGGTATGCGAGATGTTGAAGATGTCGTCGAAGATGTAATCAACTAGGTTTAACATCTCATCGCCATCAATAAGGAGCAGCAGGTGCCTTAGATTGCCTTGGATCACCCCTACATCACCATCCTTGGGTGCAATTGTCCTCCTTAGGATCATGTTTAGAATGCTATAGAATGGCTTGATATTGCGAGCATGCCCGACATCATATTGAACATGACTGGGATACATGTAGGCCAGCTCATCTTTGTCTACGGCCTTGAGGTTAGAGATAATGATCTCATGATCCAAATGAGCCTCAAGTCTGAGAATCTTAGCAAACTCCTCAAAAGTAACTGAGAACTGCTCGCCATGCGTCATCCAAATGATCCGTCTATCACCTTAAGTGGTGAAGTAGATGGTGGAGTAGAATTGCAGGATGACTTCAACATTCCAGTCATATTTGAGACCCATGATGTCTTTGATCTCATGGCGCTCAACAGCTTCAATGACCGCATCAAAAGCAGAATGTTGCTTTTGGGCCATATACTTCCGGTCTACCTATTGTGCTTCGATCACTGGCTTCTTCATGTTCTGGTAGACAAGACGGTAATAGTCACAGTGAAAGTCGCACCAAAACCTAGGGTCAACGGTGCTTCTTTCATACTTGTAGACTTTGTCCGTCCGCAGTCTTCTTGCCTTCTCGGCTCCTTTCCCATGGAAGACATTGGCAGCTATCTCACGCTGCCTGTTGGGGTTCCTCTCAGGAGTGTGCACCTCCAAGGGGCCAATGGGTTTTGCCTTCCCCTTCTCCTTAATCACAATGCCCTTGGCCTTCAAAGTCGGGGACTTCACCGGGGGCTTCTTCTTATTTGGATCTGCAGGAGCCAGGGCCTTGCCCTTCTTCGGATCTCTCTCGATCCAGCGTTCAACAATTTCCTCTTGGGCTTGCTCCTTGCTCCTTTCTTTCTCTCCAACGGTCACAAGTCTCTTCCTTTTGGAGACTTGAGTTGCTGCAGCCTGAGAGTTGTGAGCCTCGCGCTCCTCTTGCTTCTTCTTCCGGAGTTCCTTGCAGGACTCCTCAATGGCACGAGCCATTGCTTCGTCTTCATTGTAGACCGTTGTTGCGGCTCTTGCTTGTTGTTTCTTTGTTGCCTTTGATCGCTCGGGCTGCTCGAGATGTTTCTTGGCAGCCTCAACCTTAGCCCTTGCCCTTTCATCAGCAAGGCGAAGTTGCTCGGCCTCCCACTCGGGGTCAATGGGTGGAGAAGCGGAACGGCGAGGAGCTGCCATTTCTGCTGAAAAAAGGGAGAAGACATAAGATAGAAGGTCAAGGAAGTGGAATAATGCGAAAGAAATCATGAGAAACAGGCAAAGTTAGAGTTTGGCCTGTGTACACCGGACTTGTCCGCCCCAGGGGTGGACTAGTCCGCCTGGCACTGGACTAGTCCGGTTTACACAGGTTGAACCCTAACTCTAACGATTTTTTGAAAATCTTGGAAACAACTCGCAATACTCCTAGGTTATGCTCACAAGGATGCTAAGAACAACTTTAATGAAGAGACATCTATCAAAACCCTATGAATCAAGAATGAGGTAAGTTTTTGAAAAATGAGGAATACCTATTCGAATCTTGAGGAATTGACGAAATCGGGGATGGATCGCGTCGGGAGTGATTGGGAAAAGTCTCCCACACCTCCGGGGCTTCCAATGCACGGATTGGAAACAATTTTGGTGGAGAAAACTGAAAATCGCCTAATGGGCGTGGAGTTGCGCACGTGGGAGAGAGAAAAGTGAGTGTGGACAAGAGGAGGGGTCGGCCGCCTCCTGGGGGGGTTTAAGTCCCCAGGGGTTGGACTAGTCTGGTCTGCGGACCAGACCCGGACCAGTCCGGATCCAGACTTGTCCGGCCATAGGGCAGACTAGTCCGGTCCTAAGAGGCTGAAAACATATATATTTGAGTTTTAGCCACTATAGTTTATCCTTTTGAACATATTGCCACAACAAAACCTTATGAATATGGTCAGTAAGCAATCAACAATCAAACTATGACCATAACTCACAAAGTTGATAGTTTTTCAAATATTTTGGAGAAAATTGAGATGGAGATGAATTTCTCAAACACATGCGTTCTTTTGAATAAGATGTAAAGTAAACATTCAGATGTGCATGTTTCAAGAAGCATTTCGAGAATCTAAGATATTGAGCTCACTCCTAAGCTCACAAAAACACTTCTCATCTAGAGGCTTGGTGAATATATCGGCTAGTTGGCTCTCGGTTCTAACATGGGATATCACTATGTCACCTTTCAAGGAATTATCTCTCAAGAAGTGATTTCTAATATCTATGTGCTTTGTCCTCGAATGTTCAACTGGATTATGGGCTATTTTGATGGCGCAATCATTGTCACATAGGAGAGGAATATGGCGCAAGTTTATACCATAATCCCTTAGAGTTTGTCGCATCCAAAGAAGTTGTGCACAGCAACTTCCGGCTGCTACATACTCCGCTTTGGCGGTGGAAAGAGCAATGAAGTTTTGTTTCTTAGAGGACCAAGACACTAAGGATCTACCCAAGAATTGGCATGTCCCGGATGTGCTCTTTCTATCAACTTTGCACCCCGCATAATCCGCACCGGAATAACCAATAAGGTTAAACTTGGATCCTTTGGGGTACCAAAGTCCTAGGGTAGGTGTGTGAACTAAATATCTAAGAATTCTCTTAACGGCGTTCATATGACACACCTTAGGTGCAACTTGAAAACGTGAATACATACACACACTAAGCATAATATCCGGTCTAGATGCACAAAAGATATAACAAAGAACCAATCATGGAATGATATACCTTTTGGTCCACACTTGGACCATCTTCGTTGAGGTTTAAGTGTCCATTTGTTGCCATTTGAGTCTTGATGGGTTTGGCCTTGTCCATGTCGAACTTCTTTAATATGTCTTGAGTGTACTTTGTTTGACTTATGAACGTGCCTTCTTTGAGTTGCTTAACTTGAAAACCTAAAAAGAACTTAAACTCCCCCATCATGGACATCTCAAATCTCTCTGTCATTATCCTAGAAAACTCATCACAAAACACTTTGTTAGTAGAACCAAATATGATGTCATCGACATATATTTGGCACACAAAGATATCATCATTAAAGTGCTTTGTAAAGAGAGTGTAATCAGCTTTTCTTATCTTAAAACCATTTTGAATCAAAAAGTCTCTAAGGCACTCATACCAAGCTCTAGGAGCTTGTTTGAGGCCATAGAGAGCCTTACGCAATTTGAAGACATGGTTTGGGAAGTCTTGGTCTTCAAAGCCCGGTTGTTGCTCTACATAGACTTCCTCCTTGATTGGGCCATTTAGGAATGCACTCTTGATGTCCATTTGGTAAAGCTTAAAATCATGGTGAGTAGCAAAGGCAAGTAATATACAAATTGACTCTAGCCTAGCTACGGGAGAAAAGGTTTCATCAAAATCCAAACCTTCGACTTGTGAGTACCCCTTGGCCACAAGTCATGCTTTGTTCCTTGTCACAATGTCGTGCTCATCTTGCTTGTTGCGGAACACCCACTTCGTGCCCACAACATTTGCTTGTGGATGCTTGACAAGCTCCCAAACTTTGTTCCTCTCAAAGTTGTTAAGTTCCTCTTGCATAGCCACCACCCAATCCAGGTCTCTCAATGCGTCTTCAACCTTATGGGACTCCAAAGAAGAGACAAAGGAGTAATGTTCACAAAAGTTAGCAACACGAGAACGAGTGGTTACCCCTTTTGTAATGTCTCCTAGAATGTTGTCAACGGGGTGATCCCGTTGAACACTTTGATGCACACGAGGATGTGGAGGTTGAGATCTTGAGTCATCATCATATTCTTCTTCTTCTTGGTCTCCCCCTTGATGTATGCTTCCCTCTTGACTTTTGTCTTCTTGATCATGTTGAGGTGCCACTTGTCCATCTTCAACTTGATCACGTGGGAGATGGCTTCCATCATCTTGTGGTTGGTCACTTGAGCTTTGAGTTTGTTCTTGTGGACGAATATCTCCAAGTGCCATCCTTCTAAGAGCGTCTTGTGGAGAGTCTTCTTGATCTAGCACACCTTGATCAACTTGCTCCACTTGGGAGCCATTAGTTTCATCAAACACCACGCCACGTTCTATTTCAACAATCCTGGAGGATTTGTTGAAGACACGGTAGGCGTGGGAGTTTGAATCATAACCAAGCAAGAAACCTTCATCGGACTTTAAAGCGAACTTCGAAGTCCTAGGCTTCTTGTTGAGAATATAGCATTTGCTCCCAAAGACACGGAAGTAAGAGACATTGGGTTTCTTACCAACTAGAAGCTCGTAGGGGGTCTTCTTGAGGAGGTGATGGAGGTACAATCGATTGACGACATGGCAAGTGGTGTTAACCGCCACCGCCCAAAACCGGTCTATGTCTTGTACTCATCGAGCATCGTCCTTGACATCTCAATGAGTGTCCTATTCTTCCGTTCCACCACCCCATTTTGTTGAGGGGAGTATGGGGCTGAAAATTCATGCTTGATGCCCTCCTCATCCAAGAATTCTTCCACTTGAGTGTTCTTGAACTCAGTGCTGTTGTCGCTTCTTATAGCCTTGATTCTTGAGGCGAACTCATTTTGAGCTCTTCTCAAGAACCTCTTGAGGACACCGTGAGTCTCACCCTTATCATGTAAGAAAAATACCCAAGTGAAACGAGAAAAATCATCAACAATAACAAGACCATATTTGTTACCGCCAATGCTAATGTAGGTTATTGGCCCGAAAAGGTCCATGTGTAGCAGTTCCAAAGATCTTGTCGTCGTCATGATGTTCTTGGAGGGGTGTTGAGCTCCTACTTGCTTCCCCACTTGGCAAACACTACATGGCCTATCCTTTTCAAAGACAACATTCTTCAAACCATAGATGTGCTTGCACTTAAGAAGCTTTTGTAAGTTCCTCATCCCAACATGAGCTAGCCTTCTATGCCAAAGCCATCCCATGTTGGTTTTCACCATTAAGCATGTGTCAAGTTGAGCTTTATCCGAGGCGAAATCCACAAGATAAAGCTTTCCCTTGAGCACACCCTTAAAAGCAATTGAGTTATCGCTTCTTCTAAGGACGCTCACACCCTCATTGGTAAAAACACAATTATAACCCTTGTCACATAGTTGTGATATCGACAAGAGATTATAGTCTAGAGAATCAATATGCAAAACGTGAGAAAGAGTATGTTGGGGGGGGGGGGGGGGAATGACAATTTTACCGGAGCCAAGAATTTTCCCTCGGCTATTGTCCCCAAAGTGGATCCCTTCATTTGGATCATCATGTTGCTCATACTCCACGAACATTCTTCTCTCTCCGGTCATGTGGTTGGTGCATCCACTATCGAGCACCCATTTAGATCCACCGGAGGAGTACGCCTACAAAACAAGATTATGCCTTCCTTTTAGGTACCCAAGCGGAGTTGGGTCCTTTAACGTTAGTAGTGAGGCACTTGGGCACCCACACACAAGGCTTGGGGCTCTTGTGGAGTGCCCCAACATATCTAGCATAAACTTTGCCATAATTGTTCCTCATTAAAACATAAGATGCATCAAAATCATGAAAGAGAGTATGCGGTTCGGATTTAGGCATGTTAGTGCTAGTTGAAGTATTCTTCCCAATTTTAGTTGGGGATGAGCTTCCTTTGACAAAGACAATCAAGTCTTTGCCATACTTGGAGGTTTTAGCATTTTGCTTTCCACCTCTAGTATAACCAAGACCATCCTTGACATTGGGAGGGCTTGTGTTGGTGTATGCACTTCGTGCATACGCCACCTTCTCTTTGTCAAAGATGCCACCCTTAGGTGCTTGTTTGCCTTGAGTCAACTTAAGCTCATCCTTTAATTTAAGGATCAAGTTAGAACATTTGCAAGTAGATATTGCTTAGGATGCAACCTTTGAGGAGGATGAGCTTTTGGAGGAAGAGGCTACATTGGTCTTGAGGGACTCAACTTGAGTCTCAAGGATCTTGTTAACTTTTGCCAAGTTGACAAGTTTGTCCTTGAGCTCAATGGTTGTCTCCTCAAGACTTGAGCATGTTTTCTTGCTTAGAGCAAGTTCATGCTCTAATGCCTTGCTCTTCTCTCTCTCAAGCTCAAGGAGCTCAATGAGCTCTTTACATCTCTCCTTTTCATGGATAAGCATGTCCTCTTGCCAATCTATGAGCTCCTCCTTCTCAAAGATTTCATCCGAGAGTAATTTCATTCTACGCAAAGTGATCTTACTTATGTCCTTAAGCATGTGTTCGCTTTCACTGGCACTATCAAAATCATCATGGGAGGATATGGAAGAGGATGAGTTAGAAGTAACCTTTATCCTTCCTTATTTTGCCATGAGGCAAGTTTGCTTTTGGTCATAGAGGGTGGGGAAAAGCTTGCTTCCCTTGGAGCTCCTCCCGATGGCTATGGTTGCCATCTTCTCCTCGTCTTCGGATGAGGAGGACTCATCGTTAGAGTCCCATTCCTTGCCTAAGTGAGCATGACCGGAGGGCCTCTTCTTCTTATAGAATTTATTCTCTTGTGGCTTTCCCTCCTTCTTCTTCTTGCCCTCTTCATGTGGGCAATCTACAATGAAGTGCCCGTACTCGCCATAATTGTAGCAAGCCCTCTTTGTTTTGGGCCTTGCTTTCTCTTTGCCCTTGCTCTCATGATTATATCCTCCTTTTATTCTCCTCATCATCCTCTTGATGTTGTTGATGAAGAGGGTCTCTTCCTCATCGGTGTCTAGGCTCTCCTCATCATCTTCGTTTTGCTCTTTTGAGGAGGATGTCGCTTTGAGTGCAACATCCTTCATCTTCGAGGCAGTGAACCTTTGGAGGTCATTGTAGAAGAGAGCCTCCTTCTCCATGATCTCGTGGTTGATGATCCTTCCTAGGACCTCCTCCGTGGTCATTTTGGCAAACCCCGGGCTTTCCCGTATCATGGAGCAAAGAGAGACATTTCTATGCATGAATGCCCGAATCATACTCTTCACCACTTCATGGTCCGTCCACTTTGTGAAGCCATAAGATTTACTCTTGTTGATGAGTAGCTTTAGGCGGTTGTACATCTCTTGGGGAGATTCACCATCCATTATGGCAAACCTCCCGAGCTCTCCTTCAATGAGCTCAATCTTTGCTTCTTTCGCGGCTCGGTTACCTTCATGAGCCGTCTTGAGGGGGTCCCAAATATCCTTGGCCACCTCAAGTCCGTCTACCTGGTTGAAATCATCTCTTGAGAGATACGAGATGATCACTCCGGCCGCTTGGGCATTGCGGTGAAGGAGCACGGCTTGCTCCGGAGTGATGTCTTCTTCATTCTTCGAGATATGCACCCCGGTCAGCACAATTTGCCATAAAGAGGGGTTGAGTGACACGAGATGGATCTTCATGTTGTGCTTCCACATTCCATAGTCGGTTCCATCGAATTGAGGAGGCTTCCCCAATGGGATGGAAAGATAGTGGTTGTTGGAGACAAGGCGTTCATAGTTGTAGGCTTGTTGGTTGTAGTTGATCGTGCCACCCGATGTGGAGGTTGAAGAGCCAACCTTTGGAATCCTCAACTTCTCTCAAAGTTTCGCCTTGAGCTGCCAAGTCTCTTCGTCATCCGTCTACTTGTCTTAGTAGACAAGCACCTCCCCTTGGGTTGCTTGGATCTCATTGGTCGAGACCTCATCATACCCCACTCCGGCCATCTTCTCTCAGAGTTGTTAGACTCTTTGGGAGAGTCCTACTCTTATACCAATTAAAAGTTGCCTAGAGGCGGGGTGAATAGGCTAATGGACCTGAAATGACTTAATAGAACGGATCAGTACTCAGGGGGCGGACTAGTCCGGTCCTCCTGCAGGGAAAGCCTAAAAAGTGTTTCTAACAAGTTTTAGTTTGATTCTTGTAATGCAAAGTATGTTGGAATGACTTAGTCAACCTTAACAAGTTATGGAACAAGTATGAGACTAAGGATCACAATGAAACAAGAGTGATGAATAAATACGGTAAAGCTAACCCTAGAAGCAATGTGCGATAAGTGAAAGTGAAGTACACAAGGGACACAAGGATTTTATCCCAAGGTTCGACCCCACAAAGGAATCTACGTCCCCGTTGCGGAGTCCACGAAAGATCGGGTTCAACAACCCTTCCCTCACCAAGTTTACCACACAGGCCTAACTTGGTTCTCCACTATCACAAAGGGTGAATACAAGATTCGTTGGGGCTTCTCACAATCTGAGGCTCCCACCACATATATGATTACAAATCACAAAGAATGACTCAAGCCACAGATCACAAAGATTCACAAGTGCAAGAGATCAAACCGAGAGCCTAGAGTTGCGTTCTTCCTCTTCTTCACCTCAACAAACCCTAATCCACACAATAATTAGTTTTAGAGGGGATGTAGGCAAGAAGGAGGCTTGGAGGGTCAAAGTTTGTTGTGGTGGTGCTAGGGTTTCAATATTTTCAAAGGTTGGTTCAAATGAACCTAGGGGTCCTCTATTTATAGAGGTTCCCAGCCCATACTGCTGACTTCAGCAGATGGGTGGACTAGTCCGCCCTAGGGCTCGGACAAGTCCGGCCTTTGGGACCACTGACGTCCCTGACAACTGTCGCACCGCGCGACAATCGTCACACTACCCGCCAAACTTCAAATTCAAATGGTCACTTCAAAATGGACTAGTCCGGTCCAACCCGCACTAGTCCGATCTCACACATAACCATTTGTTCCGTGTGAAAACGACTAGTCTAGAGACCACGGACTAGTCCGGCCCCAAGGCAGACTAGTCCGGCCTACCCAGACTTAGTCGCGGAAACTCCACTTCTCTCCAAACCCAGACTAGTCCGCACCCTGGGCGGACTAGTCCGATCTCAGTCAGGACCTCTTGGTCCGGACTAAAACGGACAAGTCCGTGATTTTGGGACTTAGTCCCAAAAACCCACTCCACGACTACCTGGACTAGTCCGTCCCACTACAGACTAGTTCGAACTCAGTCAGACCCTTCTGGTCCGGCTGAAAACGGACTTGGCCGGCCAGGAGCGGACTAGTCCGGCCACCTGCACAGACTAGTCCGGCCACTCCTGCCAGACTACTGCCAACTCTCTTCTCTCAATAGGTATTGATCTCTAAATCGCTTTGAGCTCCCAACTTGATCTCAATGCACTTTACGCACACATCCTCATACACATATGGCTAGTCTAAACTTGACATGCTAGAAACCCTAGTTTCTTCTTTTCGAGTTGACATCGCCATTTTCATCTTTTTCCTTTTTGAGGGTTTGTGTTTCCGCTTGAATCCACACCTGTGCTTAAGATCACTGAGCTCATTAGATACTTAATTATCATCATCAATCATCCAAAACCCACGGGGATCCTAGATGCACTTTTAGTCATTAGTACAACATTAATGACGCGTTAACCAGATCTTGTAACGGCTGTTTAGTTACCTCTTGAATGTCTGATCCATTGGAGACCAGCTGTGTTCTTGTTGTAGGCTTAGTTCCGGAGGTCTGACACGTGGTAGCTCTGGATCTTCCCTCTGCGGGGAGGTAGTACGAAGCTACTTGACACATGACAGCGCTGGAGCTTCCCTCTACTAGGGGTTAGGTCCAGATATACTGGACACATGGCAGCACCGGAGCTTCCCTCTGAAGGGAGGTAGGTCCGGCCCTACAGGAAACGTGGTAGCTCTAGATCTACTCGAACGAGGGAGGCGGGCCTAGTGCTGTGTGATACGGGTTGCCTTCTGAAGTTTTCAACACTAGAGGGTGGAACTCCATGACTTTATCCACAGTATCAGGGGGTACCTAGTATCCAGGAACTGACAGTGGCCCCCAGGCACACCTCTAGGAGAGGTCTCGCTAACAGAGGTGGGGCCATCATCGATTCCCGTGTTGTTGCTTCAAAAGTCTTTTCCTGGGCAGTTGGAACGATGACACGCAGTTATGCCATCGCCGCGTGGCCCTTCTTGATATGGTGAGTGGTATCCTGACGTGCGGATCTCACGCAACTAAAGGTCGCCGATTCCCAATACAAAATTCATATCAGTTCCGAGCGTAATCTTTGTAGCCCTGTCAGTTTGCCACCCTCGGGCTTCCGACTTCCTATCATGACAACAGTTTGTATGGTGCGACTTTTTAAGAAAGTGGACCAGGGCCCCCTTGTCATTGGTGGGGTAACTTCTCGGAATGTGATTTGGATCCCGACTCGGTTTCCATCTAAGCGTTGCAAAGGCTTACTAAAGGGAGAAAGCTTGCATGGGAAAAGTACTCTTTACGCTTTCGTTTGATCTTGTGCTTAGAGCTCTCCACCTTTGCATTGCTTCTTCCACTTCTGCTCCACTTTGCCATGATGGAGTTGGGTCTTCCCTGTAGTAGGATCAAGAGCAAGAATGAGTTATCAATGGTCTGCACGTGCATGGGGTGGTCGAGCGACTCCGTCAACAACTCGATCCATGTCGACAAGCTCCCCTTCAAGAAGGAACGCATCGGCAAGATCGTCTACTTCATGGCATTCGCCATGGTGGGGCTCATCCCACCCTTCTCCACCTTCCTGTTGATGCTGCTAGACTTCTACGGTCTGCAACTTCAACACCTTGGCCCCCACTTTTCTGAGATGTGGGTGGGTGTGCCACCCTGCATCGAGCTCTTCCGGACCTTCTTCATGGTCCATGCCACCGGGAAGGGGAAGGAGTTACTTGGCTTCTACTACTTCATGAAGCGCATGAATTCTCCCTTCAAGTACTTGAAGACATTCCCCTCCGGGAAGTGGGACAGCTGGAAGAAGGACTGGGTGATTATCAATATGGATCTCCATGACATATTGGAGCTACCTGAAGGTCTCCCCTACATTGACACTGACGCCTGGGAAGTAGTCCCGGAGCTATCTGAGGTGTACAAACCCATCTTGACAAGGATCTGGCAATGTGTGGAGGGAGGAGTGACTCCCCAGATGTTGATCGACAACTTCCTGATCAACCGATGGGCTCCGCTGAAGAAGAGTGGTTGGCTCGCATGGGCTTTCGAGGAGTGATGGACACCAATCGGATTGAAACTGGTCTCCAGTCTAATTTGGATGAAAAGGCTTTAAAGCTTCATCTTCAAAAGCTACATCACAGAGCCATCAATTTGCACGACCTGACCCCCCAACCGAATTCCTCCATCTGAACATGGTTCCGGAGTTCAGGAGGGAATTGCGAAGGGGGCTGTCGGAGCTTGATGACCTGGGCTGTGACACCCGGTTCCCAATATGAACCAAGCGTAACGCATATGTGTGCCCAGGAAGTTCATCACACATATACGGTTGCATCACAAACGATATACAGAATTTAACCACGTCTTAACTATTAAATAAGTACTTTATTACAATAATCCAATAGTTCACAAATGATAAAACTCTAAATAATGCAGCGGAAAATAAACTAAGCAGCACAACTCCAATCCACAGGCAATTGACGGCGGTACGCAACCTAGTACTCCACGTGATCCTCAGGGTACTCCCAATTGTCTCCAGTAGCTGTTGGGGGGGGGGGGGGAGATTGCAAGGGTGAGTACATGTCGTACTCAGCAAGTGTGGAAAGTATGACATGTGGCTTATTCAAATGACGAATGTAATAATGGCTAAGTGCTGAAAAGTACAGTAAAACATTTGAAAAGCATTATACTATGTCTATGTGAAACAATCCCATCATAACCATCATATTAACAAAATATAAACCGTATCCAATTATTGCCAACATCATCATTATCCATGTCCAGTTACCAGAACTCAAATTCATATCCATAATCATAAGCCAAAAACCATCCATAACCATTACCAACCCATAACCATAAACCAAGTCCAATTCTAATACCAAAATCCTCTAATCATGTAGGTCATCCAGGTGCTCATAACCGGGAGCACCGCTATCATGATAGTTTTTAACACTCTGCAGAGGTTGTACCATTTTACCCACATGTTCGTGATTTCATCACCTTTTGGTGACTAAGAAGCCTCCATTATGCCATCTCACACTTCCGTAGGTGTGTGGCCAAGAGATCACAAAATAGCCTTTCAAAAGGGACTACTAGTATGTACGGGCCCACTAAGGTTTCACCGGCAGGCTTGAATCTCTATTCTACCACCCACGGGCCCCCTCGTGTGCCATGCGGATCCCAGGGCAGTCCTCCTCAACTCCCATTCCCCGCGCCATCCAATGGTCCATACAATACTAGCAGCGCTCCTAATTATTTAGCTACGCCGCACCCATACTTGGCCTTGTGGTGGCACTGTTGACCTGGCATATTCTCGCATGAACCGGTCCTTAGATCTAAGGCAAGCAAACCACCATATCATCCAACCCATCCACAAAACCATGCTTGCTTAGATCTCCTAAGTTCCAGGTTGCTAAATTAATCATCATCTTATTACCATCCCAAGTTGTCGTAATTAAAGTTGTCAACCACATTATTTAAGTTACCCATAACCCATGTAGCGATGCGGTGCAAAAATAAAAATATCCATACCCGACTCATCGTGTATATCCCGGCGACAAGGGGTGGCAAACAACGCTAGTAAACTCCTACGTATGGGTTTCCCATCATATTGACACAAGAATGCAAGTTCGCAAACAAAACATTTGATAAAACAGGATCAATATGCTTCAAGGACACTTGCCTTGCTCTGACGGATGGGGTTGCTCAAGCGCTTCAAAGTATTGATTTTGGAAATCCTCGTATGCGGCCTCTTGAGCATGTTCCTCTACGCGTGATCATACATACAAGAGAATACATACAATTCAATATGATGCACACAAAATAATCAACATGCAATGACATGCATGCATGCACAATTCAATAATTAATTAATTATGGTTGTTTATTGATTAGATGCAACTAGTTCATACGTGTTCATATGAGTTTACGGGGGTTTTAGCGGGGATTAATGTTGCTGAAAATAAAAAGACGACGCAACTACGATCAATTTACGTCTATTAGATCCAATATGGTCGCTAAAATTCGCATCGGAAACATGGCCTACCGTAGATGCGATGGTTTCGATGATCGTGGGATGGGGACGATGCGTAGACGAAGTAGATGCGCAAGGTCCTCCGGCGTCACGACGTCGGCGACGCGATGGCGACGACGATCTCCGGCGAACGGTGGCGCCCTCCTTTTTCTTCCTCTCCTTCCCCTCTTTTTCCCTGGCGGCGCAGCTCTCTGGTGCCCTTTTTTCCTGTTGCTGGCGGCGGGGCTTTTCTTTTCTAGGCGGCGGCATTTTCTGCGCTCGGGAAAAAACCCTACGGAACCCTCGGTCTTTATAGGCGCGAGGGACTCTAGCCAGGGCCGAGTCGGTTCGGGGCATCGCGCGTCGGTGCGGTGCGTCGGGGTCGGGCGTGGTTCGGCGCGGGGCCCAGGGCGCGGGCGGATCGGGGCTGGGCGCGGGAGTCGCGCGCGGGAGGGCGGCGGCTATCGCGCGGGAGCGGAAGGCGGGATCGCGCGGGACGGGCCCAAGCGCGATTCGGGGCAGGCGGCGGGGTGGGGCCCAGGCGCGGCAGCGGCTCGCGCGGGAGGCCGGGGCCTAGCGGGAGGTGCTCGCTGGCTGGGCCGTTTGGCCTGGCCGGCGGGTGGGTTTTTTTTTAATATATACTATTATTTATTTATTCTTTATATTATTATTATTACAATATATTTTATTATTTATATTTTATTTATTTTATTTATCTTATTCATTTTATTTATTTATTATTTATTTTTATTTTTTTATATATATTTATTATTATATATAATTTATTTATATATATATATTATTATTATTATTATTTTATATTTATTCCCTAATACCTGTTTTATATTTTTATTTCTTTTCCTCTATTAATGTTTAATGCATGAACATGTATGCAATGCATGATGTGAAAGTTGAGGGTGTTACAAACCTACCCCCCTTAAAGTGAATCTCGCCCTCGAGATTCGATAGCGTGGAGAAAAGATGAGGGAATTCTGCCTTCAGGTCTTCTTCACGTTCCCATGTAGCTTCGGCTTCCGTATGGTGTTTCCATTGCACTTTGCACCAACGGATCCTCTTATTCCTTGTGACCCTTTCCTTCATGTCCAAAATTTTGATAGGTTTCTAGACATAGGACAAATCCTCTTGAAGTTCTAACTCGTCCATCGGCACTTGTTCTTCCGGTACCCTGAGACACTTCTTGAGTTGAGAGACGTGAAACACGTCATGTACATCGGAGAGATACGTCGGCAGCTCAAGTCGATAAGCTACCTCTCCTCGCTTGTCCAAAATCTTGAATGGTCCAATGTAACGTGGTGCTAGTTTTCCTTTGACGTTAAACCGTCGCTGTCCTCTGATAGGTGACACTTTGAGGTATGCAAAATCTCCAACTTCAAAAGTCAGACTCCTTCGCCTATTATCAGCATAACCTTTCTGTCGAGACCGGGCATCCTTTAAGTTTTCCCGTATTATTTGGACTTGCCTTTCAGCATCTTGTAACACGTCGGGACCAAACACTTGATTCTCTCCAGTTTCATTCCAAAACAAGGGAGTCCTACACTTCCTTCCGTACAATGCTTCGTAGGGTGACATTTTCAGACTTGCTTGGTAGCTATTGTTGTACGAGAATTCAGCATACGGCAAACTTTTATCCCAACTTTTCCCATGCTTTAAAGCACAAGCTCTTAACATGTCTTCAAAAATTTGATTGGTCCTCTCGGTTTGTCCATCAGTTTGAGGGTGATACGCCGAACTGAAGTTCAACCTTGTTCCCATTGCTTCATGCAATTTCTGCCAAAATCTGGAGGTAAACTGAGAACCTCTATCCGAGACTATCTTCTTTGGTACTCCATGTCGACACACAATATGCTCCATATACAATTCTGCTAGCTTCGCGGTGGTATATGTGGTCTTGACAGGGATGAAGTGAGCTGATTTTGTCAACCGATCTACAATAACCCATATTGAATCATAGCCAGACTGAGTTCGCGGTAATCCCACTATAAAGTCCATACCAATCTCTTCCCACTTCCACTCCGGGATCTTTAATGGTTGTAACAATCCGGCTGGCCTTTGATGTTCAGCTTTTACTCATCGGCACACATCACAAAGTGCAACATATTTGGCTATGTCCTTTTTCATGTTGGCCCACCAGTAGCATGTCTTTAAGTCCTTGTACATCTTCGTACAACCAGGATGAATTGAGTAAGGTGAGTCATGTGCCTCCTTCAATATTGTTTCCCAAATATGCCTGACATTAGGTACCACAATCCTCTTTCCAAGACATAAGGTACCCTGTTCGTCCTCATCAAATTTGAATTCTCTTCCTTCTTGGGTCTTTTCCTTGATTTCCTGTATTTCCTTGTCCTTTGTCTGTCCTTCCCGTATTTCCTGCTCTAATGTTGGGCTGACTTCCATCATTCCCATCTCATTTATGAATCCAAGGTTCAACCGTTCAAACTCCTTGCATAACTCGGATGGCAGCTCCCGGACTGTGAGTTGGTGGCTTACTCCCTTTCGGCTCAAAGCGTCGGCCACTACATTGGCCTTCCCTGGGTGATAGTTGATTCCCACGTCATAATCCTTGATGAGCTCCAACCATGGGCGTTGCCTCAAATTCAGATCCATTTACGTAAATATGTACTTGAGACTCTTGTGATCCGTATAAATCTCACATCGGTGACCAAAAACATAGTGTCTCCATATCTTCAAGGCGTGTACCACGGCTGTGAGTTCAAGGTCGTCTGTGGTATAATTCAACTCATGTTTCTTTAGTTGCCTCGATGCATAAGCTACCACTTGGCCTTCTTGCATGAGCACACATCCTAATCATTGTCTTGATGCATCACAATATATATCAAAACTCTTGCTCACGTCCGGTAATACTAACACCGGCGCGGTTGTCAACCTTTTCTTTAACTCCTCAAAGCTATCCTGACAAGCTTGAGTCCATCGGAATGCCTTCCCTTTCATGAGTAATTCGGTCATAGGTTTGGGTATTTTGGAGAAATCCTTGATGAATTGGCGGTAATATCCAGCCATTCAAAGGAAACTCCGAATTTCCTTGACATTCTGTGGCGGTTCACACTTAAGCACATCTCTCACCTTCCCTAGGTCAACTGATACTCCTCCTCCGGAAATAATATGGCCTAAGAAAGAAACTTCCCGTAACCAGAATTGACATTTACTGAACTTGGCATACAATTGGTGTTCCCGTAGCTTCTGCAATGTAAGCTTCAAGTGTTCTTCATGTTCTTCCTCGCTTCTCGAGTATATCATAATGTCATCGATGAACACTACAACGAACTTATCCAGATATTCCATGAAGACCTTATTCATGAGATACATAAAGTACGCAGGCGCGTTCGTCAATCCAAATGACATGACGGTGTACTCATAAGATCCATATCGTGTCCGAAATGCTGTCTTGGGTATATCCAATGGTCTAATCTTCATTTTGAAGTATCCTGACCGCAAGTCGATCTTGGAGAAGATACAGGCACCCTTCATTTGGTCGAACAAATCCTCTATACGGGGCAGTGAGTACTTGTTCTTAATTGTCACTTCGTTGAGAGACCTATAGTCCACACATATCCTCTGGGTTCCATCCTTCTTATCTACGAAGAGCACTGGGGCTCCCCACGTGGATGAGCTTGGGCGTATGAAACCCTTCTCTAGCTGCTCTTGAATTTGCTTCTTGAGCTCTGCTAATTCCTTAGGAGGCATCCTATACGGCCTCTTAGCTATAGGTGCAGTTTCGGGTATCAACTGAATGGCGAATTCTATGTCACGATCAGGTGGCATACCTGGCAACTCATCTAGAAACACGTCCGGGTACTCGCGAACGACCGGAATGCTTTCCAATGTCACTCCTTCCACTTGATTGAGCATTGCCTTCTCTCTTGTAGGTTGGGCTGCCTCAACTTCGATGCGTGTACCATGTTCACTTGTCAACTGCACAATCCTCTCGGCACATTGAATGACTCCATTATACTTGCTCAACAAGTCCATTCCAAGTATTATGTCTATTCCTTGGGAGTCCAAGACTATGAGGTTTGCGAGAAAGTCTACCCCCTTATTTTAATGCTTACTTTCGGACATACTATATTTGTCCTCATCTCTCCGCCAGGAGAACTTACTAGCATAGTTTGCTTCATATGAGATATAGGCAAATTGTACTTGGCAACATACTTTGATGAGATGAATGAATGAGATGCTCCCGACTCAAATAAGACAGTCGCGGGGTTGGAGTTGGCGAGAAACATACCAATCACAACGTCATCAGCTTGTTGGGCTTCCTCAGTAGAGACATGATTCACATTGCCACGAGCAAAAATCTGCTGTCCACGGTTGCCTTGTGGTGCTCCTCCATTTGGTCGCGGGTAATTTGGCCTTGGTGCATTGTTCACAGGTCCATAGTTTCTTCTGGGGCATTGACTTGCAAAGTGCCCGGGTTCTCCACACACATAGCATGTCTTACCGCCCATAGCATTAGGGAAGTTTGGGCGCAGCTGGTTTTGAGCGTTTGCCGCCATGTTAGGATGCGGCGCAGGTGGCACAGGATAGCGAGGCACTTGCATGGCGGGGCGTTGCTGCGGTGGCTGATTTGGGTGGGGCGGATAAGCAGCGCGGTATGCAGGAGCAGATGGGTTGTAGTGTGGTGCAGTAGGTGGTGCATAGCAGTGGCGAACATTGCTTCCTTGCTGCGGTCCATGATGTGGCATCTTCCTCTTGTTGTCCTGCTCCATCTCACGAATCTTGTTCTCAACCACAATAGCCTTGTCAACCAGCTTTTGGAAGTATGGATAATCAGTATTGAGCAATTGGACTTGAATTTCATTGTTGAGACCCCTCATAAACAGATACTGCTTCCTACTATCAGTGTTGATGTCTTCTGGAGCATATCTTGATAATTGAGTGAATTTGTTGAGATACTCACTCACGCTCATCCTTCCTTGCCTGAGATTTTCAAAATCTTGTCTTCTCAGTATCATAACTCCTTCAGGTACATAGTGGGAACGGAAACTCTGCTTAAACTCAGCCCAAGTGATTGCCTGAGCGTTGCAAAGAGCTTCCCACCAGTCAGCAGCTGCTCCAACTAGTTGATGTGATGCAAAGAGAACCTTCTCCCTATCAGTGCACTGGACAATAGCAAGTTTCTTCTCAATGTACTTCAGCCAATCATCAGCTTCCATTGGGTCTGTGGCTTGTGCAAAGGTAAGCGGTCTGGTCCTCATGAACTCTCCCAAACGGTTGTGGTGTGGCTGGGGTGGTGGCGGTGGCGGTATATGTGGCTGATTGTTGTTGCCTGTCCCATTGTCTGTATCATGGTCTGCATGAGCTGGTTCTGCATAGCTAATAGTTGTTCAATATTGATAGCTCCATGAGCATGTCCCTGGTTGTTCTGAGGTACTTCATTGCGCTCCTCCTCATCGTTGGCATCCCTCTGGTTACGAGTTCTCACCATATGTTGGCGAAAGAAGGGTGGCGACAGAAGGATTTAGAATTTGGAAAGAACGTCCCAACTATATGCATCAAGGTATGTGACACTAAATAACCCTTTATTAATATAGACCTATATGAGGATGTGGACAAGTGCCGAAGCATCCCACAACTCTCTACTAAGCACACAAGCACTCAAACAAGCACCAAACAAAATTGACAAAAATCCTAAAAGAAGTAACACAACTCAAGGTCACACAAGTATGTCTACGTCGCTCTTATTTAACTAATGGGGGTGTGCCTATCCTTGAGTCGTGGCATAGGTCTAGGACTACTCGTCGTCAAGCGGGAACTCCTCCGGGTCCTCGTCGGGGTCCTCGGGGTCCTGTGGTGGTGAGGCAGCAGGCGGCAGTGGTGCGGCAGACGCCACACTGGAAGGCTCCTCGTCAGAGGACTCCTCAGAAGACGACTCACACTGGCCGTTGCGATGGTCTGGAGAGTCTGGGGTCCACGTCGAGGTGTCAGACGCGTAGTCGTCCGTGTCCTCGTCGGTGATCCGATGATACCTCCTGATTATCGCCTCGTGGCGCTGGGCGAGGTCACGTCCATCCTGGATCTCTTGTTGCGCCCTCAAAAGTCGGACACTGAGCTGGGCCACATCATCAATAGTCTGACGAGACTGCGGGAGGTACAGGGGTCCCTCCACGTGCTTGGCGACGAAGCTCGACGTGCCACTGGGACGCTGCGGAACGAAGGCGTGCACTGTGTCCTCCAGACGGAAATGGCGGGCGTGACTCCAAAAGGTTGCTGCTTCCCAGCTAGCATCCTGCTCCGCAGATCGGCGGGAGCTCCTCCAAGCAGGACTGCTGTGGGTCTTCACCAACTCATCACTATAGTAGATGTAGATCTTGCAGCTCCACTCCTTCCTGCCGGGGCGCTGCACTCCAGTGGTGTGGTCGGAGAGCGAGAGGTTGTGGTGACGGTAGCCAGCCTCACGGAGTAGGGCACGGAGACGATGTCGCAGTTGTCCTGCGGCCCTGCCGTCAGAACGGATCACCACGGGGTGACGGGGGTCGATGGCCGGAGAGCGACTGACCAACCTACGCGGGGGCACAAGTCCACCGGTCGACTTACGGGGGGTTGTCTTGGTGCGGGTCATCTACAGAAAACGAGAATACATTAGAGTAAAGAATAACGGAATACAAATCTGAAAATTGCAGCAGCTAAAATGGAGGAAAAAGAGCGGTGCAGCGGTTCCAAAAGAACGAAAAGATAGAGAGAAAAATGCAGCAGCCAACACAATAATTTTACCCACACATAACAGCAGCAAAACACATTTTTTTGCGGAAATTTAAGCAGCAAAACAGCAGCACATAATATTGCTCACTTCTGAAATGTTTTTTTTTTTATCAAAACGCAGCAGCGATCGATACTTTTTGCAGCTGAAAATAAGGGAACAGAACAGCAGCAAAATTTTTGAAAATAGCAGATTAGAAGAGTGTTCCTAAGTGTTCTAGAGTGTCCATTCTACCTAGGCTTGCATCCTACGGTCAACGCGGCTCTGATACCAATTTGTGACACCCGGTTCCGAATATGAACCAAGCGTAACGCATATGTGTGCCCAGGAAGTTCATCACACATATACGGTTGCATCACAAACGATATACAGAATTTAACCATGTCTTAACTATTAAATAAGTACTTTATTACAATAATCCAATAGTTCACAAATGATAAAACTCTAAATAATGCAGCGGAAAATAAACTAAGCAGCACGACTCCAATCCACAGGCAATTGACGGCATCACGCAACCTAGTACTCCACGTGATCCTCAGGGTACTCCCAATTGTCTCCAGTAGCTGTTGGGGGGGGGGGGGGGGATTGCAAGGGTGAGTACATGTCGTACTCAGCAAGTGTGGAAAGTATGACATGTGGCTTATTCAAATGACGAATGTAATAATGGCTAAGTGCTGAAAAGTACAGTAAAACATTTGAAAAGCATTATACTATGTCTATGTGAAACAATCCCATCATAACCATCATATTAACAAAATATAAACCGTATCCAATTATTGCCAACATCATCATTATCCATGTCCAGTTACCAGAACTCAAATTCATATCCATAATCATAAGCCAAAAACCATCCATAACCATTACCAACCCATAACCATAAAACAAGTCCAATTCTAATACCAAAATCCTCTAATCATGTAGGTCATCCAGGTGCTCATAACCGGGAGCACGGCTATCATGATAATTTTTAACACTCTGCAGAGGTTGTACCACTTTACCCACATGTTCGTGATTTCATCACCTTTTAGTGAATAAGAAGCCTCCATTATGCCATCTCACACTTCCGTAGGTGTGTGGCCAAGAGATCACAAAATAGCCTTTCAAAAGGGACTACTAGTATGTACGGGCCCACTAAGGTTTCACCGGCAGGCTTGAATCTCCATTCTCCCACCCACGGGCCCCCTCGTGTGCCATGCGGATCCCAGGGCAGTCCTCCTCGACTCCCATTCCCCGCGCCATCCAATGGTCCATACAATACAAGCAACGCTCCTAATTATTTAGCTATGCCGCACCCATACTTGGCCTTGTGGTGGCACTGTTGACCTGACATATTCTCGCATGAACCGGTCCTTAGATCTAAGGCAAGCAAACCACCATATCATCCAACCCATCCACAAAACCATGCTTGCTTAGATCTCCTAAGTTCCAGGTTGCTAAATTAATCATCATCTTATTACCATCCCAAGTTGTCGTAATTAAAGTTGTCAACCACATTATTTATGTTACCCATAACCCATGTAGCGATGCGGTGCAAAAATAAAAATATCCATACCCGACTCATCGTGTATATCCTGGCAACAAGGGGTGGCAAGCAACGCTAGTAAACTCCTACGTATGGGTTTCCCATCATATTGACACAAGCATGCAAGTTCGCAAACAAAACATTTGATAAAACAGGATCAATATGCTTCAAGGACACTTGCCTTGCTCCGACGGATGGGGTTGCTCAAGCGCTTCAAAGTCTTGATTTTGGAAATCCTCGTATGCGGCCTCTTGAGCACGTTCCTCTACACGTGATCATACATACAAGAGAATACATACAATTCAATATGATGCACACAAAATAATCAGCATGCAATGACATGCATGCATGCACAATTCAATAATTAATTAACTATGGTTGTTTATTGATTAGATGCGACTAGTTCATACGTGTTCATATGAGTTTACGGGGGTTTTAGCGGGGATTAATGTTGCTGAAAATAAAAAGACGACGCAACTATGATCAATTTATGTCTATTAGATCCAATATGGTCGCTAAAATTCGCATCGGAAACATGGCCTACCGTAGATGCGATGGTTTCGATGATCGCGGGATGGGGACGATGCGTAGACGAAGTAGATGCACAAGGTCCTCCGGCGGCACGACGTCGGCAACGCGATGGCAACGACGATCTCCGGCGAACGATGGCGCCCTCCTCTTTTTCTTCCTCTCCTTCCCCTCTTTTTCCCTGGCGGCGCAGCTCTCTGGTGCCCTTTTTTCCTGTTGCTGGCGGCAGGGCTTTTCTTTTCTAGGCGGCGGCGTTTTCTGCGCTCGGGAAAAAACCCTACGGAACCCTTGATCTTTATAGGCGCGAGGGACTTTGGCCAGGGCCGAGTCGGTTCGGGGCATCGCGCGTCGGTGCGGTGCGTCGGGGTCGGGTGCGGTTCGGCGCGGGGCCCAGGGCGCGGGCGGATCGGGGATGGGCGCGGAAGTCGCGCGCGGGAGGGCGGCAGCTATCGCGCGGGAGCGGGAGGCGGGATCGCGCGGGACGGGCGCGTGCGCGATTCGGGGAAGGCGGCGGGGTGGGGCCCAGGCGCGGCAGCGGCTCGCGCGGGAGGCCGGGGCCTAGCGGGAGGTGCCCGCTGGCTGGGCCGTTTGGCCTGGCCGGCGGGTGGGTTTTTGTTTTTTTATATACTATTATTTATTTATTCTTTATATTATTATTATTATTATATATTTTATTATTTATATTTTATTTATTTTATTTATCTTATTCATTTTATTTATTTATTTTTATTTTTATTTTATATATATTTATTATTATATATAATTTATTTATATATTATTATTATTATTTTTATATTTATTCCCTAATACCTGTTTTATATTTTTATTTCTTTTCCTCTATTAGTGTTTAATGCATGAACATGTATGCAATGCATGATGCGAAAGTTGAGGGTGTTACATGGGCGTGGTGGAGAAGCGAGGAAATGCAGGGCTCTCCATTCCCGGAGCTTTGGAGAGAAGGGCCCCTACTGCTCCAAGCAATAAAGAGGATGATACCGGCAAAGGCAAGGGCAAGGAGCCTGCTGAATCTTCTAGCCACAAGAGGAAGCTAAGGCATTCTCACGGGAGCTCCGTCAGATCAACTCCAATGCTAGCAGTGCCCCAACTCGACCAAGTCTAGCTTGAGTGTCTAGATCACCTTTGGACCCGTCGTCCATGAAGGGCGCTAGCTCTGGCAACTGTTGAATCTTCTAGCCACACGAGGAAGCTAAGGCATTCTCACGGGAGCTCCGTCAGATCAACTCCAATGCTAGCAGTGCCCCAACTCGACCAAGTCCAGCTTGAGTGTCTAGATCACCTTTGGACCCGTCGTCTATGAAGGGCGCTAGCTCTGGCAAGTCAACTCCGGCCCCAGTGCCGGCTGTGGGCTCTAGGTCTGAGGGTCCTTCCCAGCCGAGGGAGATCCTGAATGTAGCCTAGAGGGGGGGGGGTGAATAGGATATTTGAATTTTTGTCGATCCATGAAACACTTAACAGATTGATCAAATACAGGGAGATCGTACTAGTCCGGTACAGTGCGGATTAGTCCGGTATGCGTGGACACGAAAGATCAAGATTGATTGATAATTTCTCTTCTAGTGCCCTATGCAGTAGAAAGTAATTGGCAAATTGGATGTATTACAACAATGAAACAATCTATGGCAAAAATCAACTTTAATTCCAATGTTTCAACGTGAGTTACATAAGATTATGGAAACCCTAGAATATGATGAGCGATAAAACAAAAGTGTGTGATACAAGATTTATCCCGAGGTTCGATTCCCACAGAGGAAACCTACATCCCTATTTAGGAGTCCACGGAGGACCGGGTCTTCACCAACCCTACACTCGTCGAATCGCCACGGAGGCCAATTCTCTTCCACTAATCACAAAGGGGAAAATAACTCGTTCAAGGGGCCTTCTCACAAGTTGAGAGCTCCCCAAGAATTACAATGAATGAACACCACCAGACACAGTCAAAATATGTACAATGAACAACAAGAGTGTGCGAGAGATCAAACCCAAGAGCTCAAGATGCGTACAACAAGTCTCTCCTTTGATCAATTTCTAATCCTCAAATATTTGATCCTTTTAGGGTTTGAATGTGTGGAGAGATGTGAATTTTGGGCTCTTGGGAGGTGTGACAGCGCAGGGGGTTGACAGAGTTTGATGTATGGCCGTACACCTCTATTTATACTAGGGTTTCAAAAAGTTACCATTAGGGTTTGCGATGTCTTGACTACTCTGTGGTGGACATCAGACTAGTCTGGTGTGCGGCGTGTGGAAAACCCTAAGTATTGATGGATACCGGACTAGTCTGTTGAGGTGCGGACTAGTCCGATCTTAGTCAAAAACTTTTTGGACTAGTCTGGTTGCTATCAGACTAGTCTTGTGTGATGAACACCGTGTAGGACTAAGGACAAGTACGCACTTGGAGGGACTTGTCCAATTTTAGTCAGAGACTTTTCGGAGTAGTTCGGTCAATATCGGACTTGTCCGGTGTAGTGAAAAACTATAGGGCTAAGGACAAGTCTGGACTTAGAGGACTTGTCCGATTTTAGTCAGAGGATTATCGGACTAGTTCGGTTGATATCGGACTTGTCCGGTGTTGTGCAAATGTGAAGTGATGAGGACTAGTCCGCACTAGGGTTGACTAATCCGATTTTAGTCACAGAGATATCGAACTATTCCGGTTGATATCGGACTAGTCCGCTTTTTCTATGAAATGTGTAGTGAGTTGAATTATTTGTTCACTTGAGCTCTTGGGTTCTTTTTCTCCCACACAATCCATACAAAATAATCTAATCTTTTAATCTCTTGAGCTCTTTTCCCTTTAGATCCTCATTCTCTTTCCTTTTTGTGCTTTCTTTCTCATTTCTTTAAAACTTGCGCTCATCTCAACAATTTTGTTAGGATCTCATTGGTTTGTCATTAATCAACCAAAACCCACAAGGGATGCCTAGATTCACTTCCAATGTCCCCATTTTTGGTGATTGATAACAACAAATTGAGATTACACAAGTATGATAAAAATCCAGATTTTCATAAAGTGTGCACATATGAGCTTTGAGCAAAATAGGCAATGTAGACATAAGACATATGTGCATTCTTTATGGTGGGATGCAAAACTATGTGTGTGAGCAATAATATTTATGTGAATGAGGTAAAAGGCATAATCATAATAATATTAAGAATCTCAAGCATACATAGCAGTTTTAGACATAAACCATTGATCATAGTAAATCATAACCATAACTCCACAATACATGTCTAGAAGAATAAAGAGAACATAATAAGAGTTTTACAATACCAAAAGCACGATAGAGTTGCAACAAAAAAAAACAAATAGAGGTCTCTCTCTCAAACTAAAGCTACAACCTAAGACTCCCCCCTCAATCTCTCCCCCTTTGGCGTCAATGCACCAAAAAGGAAGAGAAGGGATCTATTCGTCGTCTCCGGCTCACTCCGCACTGTCGGTCCTTTCGTCATCTTCTTGATCAGCCTAAGGAGGAGGAGGAGACAAACCAATCGTCGTGCTCCAAAGGCCAAAGTAGCCAAGCTCAGAGGGAGAGAGAGGAGGAAGCTCCGAGAAGTTAGAGGTGGAATCCTCTAAGATAACTAGAGACCCAATAGGCTCAATCTGTAGTTTTTGACAAATAGCTTTCACATTGTCCTTCATGTATCTCATTTGCTCTTTTCTTTCCTTTTTCATCTTATGAACCTTCACCTCAGTTTTGCGGCAAGAACCAAATATGACAGCCAAGTACTTCATGATTCTACTAGCGGACCCTTTGCTAGATGGAGGGGCCTTAGTGTTAGAGGAAGGTCTTGT
The DNA here is from genome assembly GCA_036927565.1 of Tuctoria greenei. Lineage (NCBI taxonomy): Eukaryota > Viridiplantae > Streptophyta > Magnoliopsida > Poales > Poaceae > Tuctoria > Tuctoria greenei. The sequence continues at coordinate 64,989,426 of JAYESD010000002.1, read as the reverse complement.
ATCTTCTTGACCTCTCTCCGGATGTTCCTCACTTGAGGCAGGTGAGGGAGCAGCTGGGAGAGAGGCTTGAAGAGGCTTCTATGGTCTTAGAGGAGTATGCTCCACATCCTTCACAAACTCAATTCCTGTGACTTCTTCAATCATGATCATCAAGTATGGTGCATAGCCACAGGATCGGTTTGGTGTGCAGGAGATGTTCACCATGTCATTCTAAATTTAATCGAAGATATCAAACTTCCTCTTATTGCTAATAACTTTATCAAGGTTCTCAAGTAACCTTGGACACTCCCAGCATCTCCATCCTTTGGAGCAATTGTCTTTCAGAGCACTCTATTAAGAACCATGAAGAAGGGCTTCATGTTCTTGGTTGAGGGAGGATTGTATTTGAGGCGAGTATCATAGAGAAAGTTCATCTTGTCCTTCTCCAAAACACCATGATTGTGAATCACAATCTCATTGTTGCTGGTGTCCTCAAGGTGCAGCAGCCTGACAAACTCAGCATAAGTAATTATGTACTTGGATCCATGTGTCATCCAAGTCACTCTCTCTTCTTCATCGCTGGCAAAATAACAAGTTGCGTACAGTTGATCAATGACTTCATCGTTCCAGTTGTTTCTGAAAGAAAACAAGTCCTTTAAACCAAGCCTCTCTGCAGCCTCTACCACCTCATTAAAAGCACCACAACTCTTTCTTTCAAAGTGGCTCCAGTCAATCAATTGGATGCGGACCACTGGAGTCTTCATTTGGAGATACACGATACTGTAGTAGTCCGAGTGAAAGTTACTCCAAAATATCGGGTCAGCTGCCATTTTGCCACTGCTATAGGAATTAATCTTCCTTAGCTTCCATGCTACATCACTTCCTTTGCCATTTAACTTCTCCTCCGAGGGGTCCCTATTTCCCTGTCTTGGAGCTGACATCTTGAGGGGACCAATTGGGCCAGAAGAAAGTCTCTTTCCTTTGCCCTTGGTTTGGCGTGGAGCTGCCGAGCTAGCACCAGCCATATCTTCCGCTCTTGAAGCTGGTTTCTTGGCTAGAACCTTTTGGCGCACCCTAGGTGGGGTGAGCGAAGGCTCGACAGCACGCTCTTGTCTTTTGTTGGAGCGAGACTCCGAAACACAAGGAAACACTTCTTGATCCATCTCAGCCTCGAATTCAGAGATATCCTCATTTGATTTTGACATTGATCTGACAAGGAAGATATAAAGGATATGGATAAGCAAGGATGACAAGGAATTGTTTTGATCAGGGTATACCGGACTTGTCCGTTGTTCAGGGACGGACTAGTCTGGAGTACTGGACTTGTCCGCCCTGAGAACAGACTAGTCCGTTGTGTGGCTGTTCAAAACCTAACTCAATGAAATTTTAGGTTACTCAATGCAAAGATGATCTAGGGTAAATGGAGTACATCAATATTGCATGTATTGACTGGAGGAACTAAGCTATTTGAGCAAAAACAAGGAAAATCGAAGGTTCTAGGGTTTGGAGAGAAATTTACCAAACCCTTCGATTTGAGGCGTTGAAGGAGTTCTTGATGTGGACTAGTTTGGGGTCTTCGATCCCTTTGCAGTGGAGATCGATTCCCACAGAGATTTGAGTGGATTTGATGGAGAGCTCACAAAATTGCCTTGGGAGCACTTGAGTGAGGAGAGAGGACATGAGAGGAGTTGTGAGGAGGAAGAAGATTAGGTTTGCGCCGGCCCTAGGGTTATGGAGTCAAAAAATCGGACTAGTCCGTGGTCGGATCGGACTAGTCCAGACTAGAGGACACAGTGCGGACTAGTCTGCAATGTGCGGACTACTCTGGGGTGACCACAGACTAGTCCGTGGTCCCCTATATAGAAAAGAGCAAAACACTTCCTATATATATCCGAAGGTTCCTAATAAGGAATAGGGGACAAAGACACACAAATATTCTTGATGAATATGATTAGTAAACATACAACAATCAAGCTATGACCATAATTCACCAAGATCAAGTAATTAACATAGTTTTTTGGAGAAAAAATAGAGAGAGATGATTTTTCAAAACAATCAACATGATTTTGAAAATGGCATACAGGCATGCAAGTTTTCAAGCCACGTTCTGAGCATCAAGGATATTTAGTTCATTTCGGAGCTCACAAAAGCATTTTTCATCAATGGCTTGGTAAAGATATCGGCTAGTTGTTTTTCAGTGTTGACATGGGAAATGGCTATCTCCTGAGTGATCTCTCAAAAAGTAATGTCAGATGTCTATGTGTTTGGTTCTAGAGTGCTCAATAGGATTGTGGGCAATTTTAATTGCACTCTCATTGTCACAAATGGGTGGAATATGACTCATATTGTAACTGTAATCCCTTAGAGTTTGTCGCATCCAAAGGAGTTGTGCACAACAACTCCCGGCTGCAACATACTCTGCTTCGGCCGTGGATAAGGCAATTGACTTTTGTTTCTTGGAGGACCAAGATAGGGATCTACCTAGGAATTACCAAGTACCGAAGGTGCTTTTTCTATCTACCTTGCATCCGGCATAATCTGAATCAGAGTATCCAATGAGATTTAAATTTGAACCTTTAGGATACCAAAGGCCTAGGTTAGGTGTATGAGCTAAATATTGCAAGATCCATTTTACGGCTGTCAAATGACATACCTTAGGATTGGCTTGAAATCTTGCACAAAAACATACACTCAACATGATATCAGGCCTAGATGCACATAAATAAAGTAAGGAGCCAATCATGGAGTGATATACCTTTTGAGTCACATTTGGTCCGTCTTCATTTTGATCCAAGTGTCCATTTGTCACCATGGGAGTCTTTATGGGCTTTGCTTTGTCCATTCCAAACTTCTTGAGAATGTCTTGAGTGTACTTTGTTTGGCTTATAAAACGTCCTGTCCTTTTGTTGCTTCACTTGGAATCCCAAAAAGTATCTCAACTCTCCCATCATGGACATCTCGAATCTATCTGTCATAATCTTACTAAATTCTTGACAAAAAGATTTGTTAGTTGAACCAAATATAGTATCGACAACATAGATTTGGCAAACGAAGAGATCATCATCAAAGTGTAATCACCTTTACCAATCTTGAAGCCATTTTCAATCAAAAATTCTCTAAGGCACTCATACCAAGCTCTTGGAGCTTGTTTGAGGCCATAGAGATCCTTACGCAGTTTGTACACATAGTCAGGGTACTCTTGATCTTAAAAACTAGGTGGTTGTTCCACGTACACCTCCTCCTTGATCGGTCCATTGAGGAAGGCGTTTTTCACGTCCATTTGATAAAGCTTGAAATCATGGTGAGTAGCATATGCAAGTAAGATACGAAGCGATTCAAGCCTAGCTACATGTAACACCCTCATTTTCATGCATCATGCCCTGCATACATCCATATATGTTTCTAACATTAATCCACATAAAAAGGAACAAGTTTAAAATCAATTTGGAACAAAACCGCACTTAAGAATTCTGGGAAGTGCGGACTAGTCCGATTTTGGTGCAGACTAGTTCGATTTCTCTCTAACCTTGATCAGACTTGTCCGATTTTGCTGCAAACTAGTCTGTTTCTGCCTCTGGACACATTCGGACGTGTCCGGCTTAGTACGGACTAGTCCGGTGTTGCAACTCCCTTGGAAATTTTGCTAAGTCCCTGGACTTGTCCGGACTAGTTCGATATTCCAGCAGACTTGTCTGTTTTCCTCTTTGGATAAGTTTGTACTTGTTTGATGTCTAGTGCGGACTTGTCCCATTTCTCTCTGACTAACTTCGGACTAGTTCGGTCCTTTTCGGACTTGTCCGATAAATCGTGACTCTGAGTTGATCTTTTGTTTCACGACTTGTTTCTTGGGTTTTACGTTAAATTGGGGTAGGTACGTTGTGCCTAACTCTTTTAGAGCCCTTGTGGGACTCTAAATCGATCAGTACTCATCTCAAACTCGAAATCCATCTAACCCTAGCCTCCACCTCTATATAAACAACCCCACCCCTTGGCTTGACATCTATTTGCCACTTTTCCATCTCACCCAAACCCTATCTTGTGGAGAGCCGCCATCAAGGAGGGAGAAGGAGATCTAGAGCAAGGAGAAGAAGAGGAGGAAATGAAAGAGGATCAAGATCTCCATCAACTTCGCGTTCTTCATCAACAATCTACCATCAAGTTCTTCATCAAACCTAGATCATCAAGGTCCAAGTGTTACCTCCAAGTTTCTTGATTCATTGTAGTTCTAAACACCTGGTATACCTTCTATTCTCTTTTCTTTACGGGAAACCAACCCCAAATCTCCGAATTCACGTCGATCTAGAAAACCCTAATTTGCTGTTCTCGCGCAGTGCGGACTTGTCCGGTCCTATGCGGACTAGTACAATTTTCCTAGTTAAATTGTGTCGAATTAATTCTAAAATTAGACCTAATCAACTCCAAACATGTATAAACTTGTTAAAAGCTATTAGAACTAGCTAGTGATCATTAAAAGCAACTCATTAACAAATTCCACCTTGCATTTGCATAAATCATGCATGTAATGCCATATTGAGTAATATTTGTGCACTCTTTGATCGTGTTTCTTGTCTTGTATGTTTATTGTGTGGATTAGACGGATCTGCGTTAGAGAGTGTTGTGGAGGATCTCCAGCACCATGAATTTGAAGGCTTTGACCCGAACCAATCCCAAGAGCAAGGCAAGTGTCCTTGAAGCATATTGATCATGTTTTTTTTAAATAAATGTTTTGGTTGCAAACTTGCATGCTTGTGTCAATTTAATGGGAAATCCTATGGTAGGAAGTTCACTAGCCTTGTTTGACCACCCTTGTCACCCGGAATTCATGGTAGAGAGTGTGGATGGGCTTTTTACCCTTTTTGCTTCGCTTAATTAATTGGGATGGGACAAAACTATACCACTTAACTTAATTGTGCATTTATGAGATTATGGTTAATATGAACTAGTTAATATGATATGGTGATGGGTGATCTAAGCAATCCTGGTATGTGGATGGGTTGGATGTTACAGTTGTTTGCTTGCTTTAGATCTAAGGACCAATTCATGTGAGAATAAGCCAGGACAACAGTGCCACCACGAGGCCAAGTATGGGTGCGGCATAGCTGATTAATTAGGGCTTGCCAGTGCTATTTGGACCACTAAGGATGCTCGAGGAAGGGGTAGTCGGATTGGGTTTGTTGATGGTTGGTGGGACTACCCTGGGATCCGAATGGCTCAAGAGGGGGCCCTTGGTTGATGATGTGCTCTGTAGGAGACATCACCACCGGTGAAACATCAGTGGGGTCTAAATAGGCTAGTAATCCCTTTGTAAAGGCTATTTTGTGATCTCTTGGCCACACACCGATGGAAGTGTGAGACGACATAATAGAGGTTCTAGTCACTGGAAGGTGATGAAATAACAAACACGTGGGTAAAGTGGTACAAACTTTGCGGAGTCTAATAAACAATCATGATAGCCGTGCTCCCGGTTATGAGCGCCTGGATGACCTACATGATTAGAGGAAACTTGGCACTGTGATGGTTTGTGATATGGTTATGGTTAACAACATGGTTATGGCAGGATAATGAATTAATTTCTGGTATGGATATGGTTATTGGTAATGAGAAATCTGGAATTTGGACGATGATAATGAATATGGACTGGTATTATGATGATTACATGGTTTATGATGGGTTTATTTCACATACATATGATATATTGCTTTTCAAATGTTTTAATGTACTTTTCAGCACTCAACCATTATTATATTCGTTATTTGAATCAGCTACATGTCATACTTTCCACACTTGTTGAGTATGACATGTACTCACTCTTGCAATTCCCCCCCCCCCAACAGTTGCAAGTCAACATTGGGAGTTTAATGATGATAATGCGGAGTACTAGGTCGTGTCTACCGTCAGCTTGCATGTGGTGTTGATGGGAGCTGCGCATATATCCCTTTTGCTTATGTTGCTAAGTTTGCTTAGTTGCTTATTTAGTTTGTTTCCGCTGTATTAGTTGAACTTGTCATTAATAATTCATTAGAGCTTGTATTCAAGGGTAATCTGGTTGTGTAATAAAAGTACTTAATTAATCTTGCCCTATGGTAATTTTCTGTATATCCTTTTGTGAGTGCACTCGTGTATGTGTGTTGAACATCACGGGCACACATATGCTTTCACTTGGTTCATTTTCGGAACCGTGTGTTACAAATTGGTATCAGAGCCACAGGTTGACCGTAGGATTTAGAGCACATAGGAGAACTTAGGAATTGATGTGTTTTTGTTTGGTATGCTGATTGCTATATATTGCTTGCTTGTGTGCTTAATAGAGGATTTTGGGATGCTTTAGCATTGCCAAGTCCACCTAGGTTTGTGAGTTGTTTAGTTTCATATCCCTTGATGCACATAGTTGGGGACAATTTTCTAATCTTACCTATTGCTTTTCTTCAGATGGTGAGGACTCGCAACCAGAGGGATGGCAATGATGAAGAGGAGAACCATGGAGTACCCCAGAACAACAATGGACAAGGACCTGCTCATGGAGCTATGAGTATCGAGCAGCTTTTGGCTATGCAAAACTAGCTCATGCAGACCATGATACAAACTATGGGACAGCTGCAGGCTAGCAATAACAACAATCAACCTCACACGCCTCCACCGCCACCCCCACCTCCTCATAACCGGTTGGGAGAGTTTATGAGGACTAGGCCGCCAACCTTTGCTCAAGCCACTGACCCTATGGATGTGGATGATTGGCTCAAGTCCGTGGAGAAGAAGATTGCTATTGTCCAATGCAGTAACTAGGAGAAAGTGCTTTTTGCTTCTCAACAACTAGTTGGAGAAGCTGCGGATTGATGGGATTCTTTATGCAATGCTCATGAGAACCAAGAGAGGATTACTTGGGCCGAATTCAAAGAGTGCTTTCGTTCTCATTATGTGCCGGAAGGTGTTATGATTTTGAAGAGGCAAGAATTTGAGAACTTGAGGCAAGGAAGGTCGAGTGTGGGTGAATACCTCAATAAATTCACTCAACTCTCAAGATATGCGCCTGAGGATGTTAGCCGGGACAGCCGGAAGCAATACTTGCATGAGGGGCCTTAACAATGAGATCCAAGTGCAATTGCTCAACTATGATTATGCAAACTTTCGGAAGCTTGTGGACAAAGCAATTGTAGTGGAGAATAAGGTTCGTGAGATAGAGCAAGATAACAAGAGGAAAGAGCCATATCAAGGACAGCAACAAGGAAGTAGTGTGCGCCCTCGCTTTGCACCACCTAATGCGCCATATTATAGCTCTTCGGCGCCCCCTCATCGCCCTGGATATGCACCGCACCCAGCTCAGTTTGTGCAGCAGCGCCCTATTATGCAAGCACCTAGGCCTCCAATGCCTGATGCACCTCGCGCCAACTTTCCTGGTGCCAATGCGCAGAACCAAACTCATCCCAATAATTCTGGCGGAGTAAGGAAGTGATATACTTGCGGAGAAGCTGGACACTTTGCGCATCAATGTCCTAAGTCAGGCCTTGGTCAAGGAAGCAATGCGCCGAGGCAAAACTTAAGACCCAATGGAGGACAACTGCAAGGGAACCGTGGACAACAGAATTTTGCTCATGGCAAGGTGAACCATGTCTCTACGGAGGATGCTCAACAAGTGGGTGATGTAGTGATTGGTATGTTTCTCGCAAACTCCAACCCGAAGACTATGTTATTTGATTCTGGAGAATCGCATTCATTCATTGCATCGAAATATGTTGCCAAGTATAGTTTGCCTATCCCTCATATGAAGTTTACTCTATTGGTTAAGTCTCCTGGAGGAGAGATGACGACAAATATAGTATGTCCAAAAATAAGTCTTAGAATAAGAGGGGTAGACTTCTCTGCCAACCTCATTGTCTTGGATTCTCAAGGATTGGACATTATACTTGGTATGGGCTGGTTGAGGAAGCACAATGGAGTTGTTGAGTGTGCCATGAAGACGGTGAAGTTGACCAATGAGGAAGGGATCACCATAGAGTTTGAAGCATCTCGACACGCACCGAAGCAATTGGAGCTGAATCCTATGGACGGTGCCGCAATTGAGGAGATTCCGGTGGTGTGTGAATTTTTTGATGTTTTTTCGGACGAGTTGCCAGGTATGCCACCTGATCGAGACATTGAGTTTGTTATTGATTTAATACCTGGAACTGCACCTATAGCTAAGAAGCCATATATGATTCCTCCTATGGAATTAGCGAAGCTCAAGAAGCAGATTCAAGAGCAATTAGAGAAGGGATTTATTCGGCCCAGCTCTTCACCCTTGGGGAGCGCCCGTTCTTTTTGTGGACAAGAAGGATGGATCTCAAAGGATGTGTGTAGACTACCGAGCTCTCAACGAGGTAACCATCAAGAACAAGTATACCTTGCCCCGTATAGAGGACTTGTTTGATCAGATGAATGGTGCTTGTGTCTTCTCTAAGATTGATTTGAGGTTGGGATACTTTGAAATGAAGATTAGACCATCGGACATACCCAAGACAACTTTTAGGACGCTGTATGGATCTTACGAGTACACCGTAATGTCCTTTGGATTGACCAATGCACCTGCATACTTTATGTACCTCATGAATAAGGTCTTCATGGAGTACTTGGATGAATTTATCGTGGTGTTCATTGACGACATCATGATCTACTCGAAGGATGAGAAGGAACATGAGGAACACTTGAGGCTTACATTGCAGAAATTGAAGGAGCATCAATTGCATGCAAAGTTCAACAAAATGTCAGTTTTGGTTAAGGGAAGTATCATTTTAGGGTCATATCATCTCAGGAGGAGGAGTATCGGTTGACCCAGGAGAAGTGAGGGACGTGTTGAAGTGGGAACCGCCACAAAACGTCAAGGAAATAAGGAGTTTTCTTGGAATGGTTGGGTATTACCGTAGATTCATCAAGGACTTTTCCAAGATAGCCAAACCAATGACGGAGTTGCTAATGAAGGGGAAAGCTTTTCAATGGGCTCCAGCTTGTCAAGAGAGTTTTGAGGAGTTAAAGAAGAGGTTGACAACAACCCCAGTTTTGGTATTGCTGGATGTGAGCAAGAGTTTTGATATTTATTGTGATACATCGAGACAAGGACTTGAATGTGTATTGATGCAAGAAGGTAAAGTGATCGCCTATGCATCAAGGCAATTGAAGAAGCATGAGCAGAATTATCCGACCCATGATTTGGAACTTGCAGCCATGGTTCATGCACTAAAAATTTGAAGACATTATATCCTTGGACATAGGTGTGAAATTTATACGGATCACAAGAGTTTGAAGTATATTTTCACACAAACGGATCTGAACTTGAGGCAACACAGATGGTTGGAGCTCATCAAAGATTATGATTTAGGAATCAATTATCACCCGGGAAAAGCCAATGTTGTGGCCGACGCCTTGAGTAGGAAGGGAGTAAGTCATCAACTCATAGTTCAAGAGTTACCATCCGAGTTATGTAAGGAATTTGAACGGTTGGACCTTGGATTTGTAAATGAGATGGGGATGATGGAGTTAAATCCGACTTTGGAGCAAGAAATTCGGGAAGCTCAAACAAAGGATGAGGAGATTCAGGAAAACAAGGAAAGGACCCAAGAGGGAAGAGAATTCAGATTTGATGAGGATGAACATGGTACTCTATGGCTTGGTAAAAGGATTGTTGTGCCTAATGTGAAGCATATTCGGGAGACAATACTAAAGGAGGCACATGACTCACCATATTCAATTCACCCCGGTTGAACGAAAATGTATAAAGACTTGAAGGCTTGTTATTGGTGGAATAGCATGAAGAAGGACATAGCTGAATATGTAGCCTTATGTGATGTGTGCCAACGAGTCAAGGCGGAACATCGAAAGCCAGCTGGATTATTGTAGCCATTGAAGATTCCGGAATGGAAGTGGGAAGAAATCGATATGGACTCTATAGTTGGATTGCCACGTACCCAGTCCGGGTATGACTCAATTTGGGTAATTGTGGATCGACTGACCAAGTCAGCTCATTTTGTTCCCTTCAAGACCACCTATACCACCGCGAAGCTAGCAGAATTGTATATGGAGCATATTGTGTGTCGATATGGAGTCCCAAAGAAGATAGTCTCGGATAGAGGTTCTCAATTTACCTCCAGATTTTGGCAGAAATTGCATGAAACATTGGGAACAAGGTTGAACTTCAGTTCGGCATATCACCCTCAAACGGATGGACAAAACGAGAGGGCCAATCAGATTTTGGAGGACATGTTAAGAGCTTGTGCCTTGAAGCATGGGAAAAGTTGGGACAAGAGCTTGCCATATGCAGAATTTTCCTATAACAATAGTTATCAAGCAAGTTTGAGGATGTCACCATATGAAGCACTATATGGAAGGAAGTGTAGGACACCTTTGTTCTGGAATGAGATAGGAGAAACTCAAGTATTTGGTCCAGATGTGTTACTAGAAGATGAAAAGCAAGTTCAGGTAATCCTTGAAAACTTGAAGGCAGCTCAACCAAGGCAAAAAGGCTATGTGGACAATAGAAGAAGGAGACTAGCCTTTGAAGTAGGGGACTTCGTTTACCTCAAGGTGTCACTAATGAGAGGTCATAAGAGGTTTAACATAAGATGCAAGCTAGCACCTCGCTATATTGGGCCACTCAAGATTTTGGATACAAGAGGAGAAGTAGCATATAAGTTGGAGATGCTAGCTCGTCTTTCAGATGTACATGATGTGTTTCATGTTTCCCAGCTCAAGAAGTGTTTGAGAGTACCGGAAGAGCAAGTGCCAATGGAAGAATTGGAACTAGAGGAAGATTTGACTTATGTCGAGCAACCGGTCAAGATCTTGGAAACCAAGGAGAGAACCACAAGGAACAAGGTGATTCGATGGTGTAAAGTTCAATGGAAGCATCACACATAATCAGAGGCAATGGGAGTTGGGAGATGATCTCAAGAAGGAATTTCCCTATCTCTTCTCTTTCGCTTCAAGTCTCGAGGGCGAGATTCATTTTAAGGGGGTAGGTTTGTAACACCCTCATTTTCATGCATCATGTCCTGCATACATTCATATATATATTTCTAATATTAATCCACATAAAAAGGAACAAGTTAAAATCAATTCGGAACAAAACCGCACATAAGAATTCTGGGAAGTGCGGACTAGTCCGATTTTGCTGCGGACTAGTCTGTTTTTGCCTCTGGACACTTTTAGACTTGCCCGGCTTAGTGCGGACTAGTCCGGTGTTCCAACTCCCTTAGAAATTTTGTTAAGTCCCTAGACTTGTCCAGACTAGTCCGATATTCCAGCGGGCTTGTCCGTTTTCCTCTCTGGATAAGTTCGGACTTGTCCGATGTCCAGTGCGGACTTGTCCGATTTCTCTCTAACTAACTTCGGACTAGTTCGGTCCTTTTCGGACTTGTCCGATAAATCGCGACCCCGAGTTGATCTTTTGCTTCACGACTTGTTTCTTGGTTTTACGTTAAGTGGGCCTAGGGACATCGTGCCTAACTCTTTTAGAGCCCATGTGGGACTCTAAATCGACCCCTACTCATCTCAAACTCAAAATCCATCTAACCCTAGCCTCCACCTCTATATAAACAACCCCACCCCTTGGCTTGACATCTATTTTCCACTTTTCCATCTCACCCAAACCCTAGCTCATTGAGAGCCGCCATCAAGGAGGGAGAAGGAGATCTAGAGCAAGGAGAAGAAGAGGAGGAAACGAAAGAGGATCAAGGTCTCCATCAACTTCGCGTTCTTTATCAACAATCTACCATCAAGTTTTTCATCAACCCTAGATCATCAAGATCCAAGTGTTACCTCCAAGTTTCTTGATTCATTGGAGTTATAAACACCTGGTATACCTTCTATTCTCTTTTCCTTACGTGAATTCAACCCAAAATCTCCAAATTTACGTCGATCTAGAAAACCCTAATCTGCTATTCTCGCGCAGTGCGAACTTGCCCGGTCCTATGCGGACTAGTACAATTTTCCTGGTTAAATTGTGTTGAATTAATTCTAAAATTAGACCTAATCAACTCCAAACCTGTATAAACTTGTTAAAAGCTATTAGAACTAGCTAGTGATCATTAAAAGCATCTCATTAACAAATTCCACCTTTCATTTGCATAAATCATGCATGTCATGCCGTATTGAGTAATATTTGTGCACTCTTTGATCGTGTTTCTTGTCTTGTATGTTTATTGTGTGGATTAAACGGATCTGCGTTAGAGAGTGTTGTGGAGGATCTCCAGCACCAGGAGTTTGAAGGCTTTGACCCGAACCAATCCCAAGAGCAAGGCAAGTGTCCTTGAAGCATATTGATCATGTTTTTCTAAAATAAATGTTTTGGTTGCAAACTTGCATGCTTGTGTCAATTTGATGGGAAATACTATGGTAGGAAGTTTACTAGCCTTGTTTGACCACCCTTGTCACATCGAATTCATGGTAGAGAGTCGGGATGGGCTTTTTACCCTTTTTGCTTCGCTTAATTAATTGGTATGGGAGACAACTATACCACTTAACTTAATTGTGCATTTACGAGATTATGGTTAATATGAACTGGTTAATATGATATGGTGATGGGTGATCTAAGCAAGCCTGGTATGTGGATGGGTTGGATGTTATGGTGGTTTGCTTGCTTTAGATCTAAGGACCGGTTCATGCGAGAATAAGCCAGGACAACAGTGCCACCACGAGGCCAAGTATGGGTGTGGCGTAGCTGATTAATTAGGGTGTGCCAGTGCTATTTGGACCATTAAGGATGCTCGGGGAAGAAGTAGTCGGATTGGGTTTGTTGATGGTTGGTGGGACTACCCTGGGATCCGAATGGCTCAAGAGGGGGCCCTTGGTTGAAGATGTGCTCTGTAGGAGACATCGCCACCGGTGAAACCTCAGTGGGGTCTAGATAGGCTAGTAATCCCTTTGTAAAGGCTATTTTTTGATCTCTTGGCAACACACCGTTGAAAGTGTCAGACGGCATAATAGAGGTTCTAGTCACTGGAAGGTGATGAAATCACAAACACATGGGTAAAGTGGTACAAACTCTGCAGAGTCTAATAAACTATCATGATAGCTGTGCTCCTGGTTATGAGCACCTGGATGACCTACATGATTAGAGGAAACTTGGTACTGGGATGGTTTGTGATATGGTTATGGTTAACAACATGGTTATGGCAGGATAATGGATTAATTTCTGGCATGGATATGGTTATTGGTAATGAGAAATCTGGAATTTGGATGATGATAATGAATATGGACTGGTATTATGATGATTACATGGTTTATGATGGGTTTATTTCACATACATATGATATATTTCTTTTCAAATGTTTTAATGTACTTTTCAGCACTCAGCCATTATTATATTCGTCATTTGATTCAGCTACATGTCATACTTTCCACACTTGTTGAGTACGTCATGTACTCACTCTTGCAATCCCCTGCAACAGTTGCAGGTCAGGATTGGGAGTTTAATGATGATAATGTGGAGTACTAGGACGTGTCTACCGTCAGCTTGCCTGTGGTGTTGATGAGAGATGTGCATATATCCCTTTTGCTTATGCTGCTTAGTTTGCTTAGTTGCTTATTTAGTTTGTTTCCGCTGCAGTTGAACTTGTCATTAATAATTCATTAGAGCTTGTATTCGAGGATAATCTGGTTGTGTAATAAAAGTACTTAATTCATCTTTTCATGTGGTAATTTTCTGTATATCCTTTTGTGAGTGCACTCGTGTATGTGTGTTGAACATCCTAGGCACACATATGCTTTCACTTGGTTCATTTTTGCAACCGAGTGTTACACTACAGGAGCAAAAGTCTCGTCGAAATCCAAACCTTCAACTTGTGAGTACCCTTTGGCCACAAGTCATTCCTTGTTCCTTGTTACCACTCCATGTTCGTCTTGCTTGTTGCGGAAGACCCATTTAGTGTCGACGATGTTGGACTTGGGTCTTTCAACAAGCTCCCACACTTCATTCTTTTTGAAGTTGTTCAATTATTCTTGCATCGCCATCACCCAATTCGGATCTTTTAATGCATGTTCAACCCTGTATGGTTCCAAAGAAGATACAAAAGAATAGTGTTCACAAAAATTAGCTATGCGAGATAGAGTTATTACTCTCTTTTGGATGTCACCGATTATGTTGTCGACGGAGTGATCTCTTTGGATGCCTTGGTTTACTTTTTGAGGTGGCACTCTTGGTCTTGAATCTCCATGATTATCATCTTCTTCTCCCTCTGGATAGTTGCCCTCATTGATATTTTGATCACCTTGATCTTCTTGAGGTTGATCTTGTGTGAAAGCTTCCCTTTGATCATTTTCCTCCACTTTTAGTTCATCTTCTTCATTTGCATTTGGAGGTGGCACATGTGGTCGAACATCACCCAATGCCATTCTTCTCAATGCTTGACATGGAGCTTCTTCTTGATCTATCACACACTAATCAACTTGCTCTACTTGAGAGCCATTAGTTTCATTGAACACTATGTCATGTGCTACTTCAACAAGTTTGGAGGTTGTTGAAGACACGATAAGCGTAGGAGTTCAAATCATAGCCAAGTACAAAACCTTCATCGGACTTCAAAGCGAACTTTGAAGCCCTAGGATTCTTGTTTAAAATATAACATTTTGATCCAAAAACTCAAAAATATGAAATATTTGGCTTGTTACCGTGAGTAGTTCATATGAAGTTTTCTTGAGCAACCGATGCAAATATAGTCGTTTTATGGCGTGACAAGCGGTGTTAACCACTTCAGCTCAAAACCTGTCCGAACTCTTGTATTCATCGAGCATTTTCCTCGCCATCGCAATGAGTGTTCGGTTCTCCGTTTCGGCTACTCCGGTTTTTTGAGGAGAATATGGTGCTAAAAATTCATGCTTTATCCCTTCCTCGTCTAGATACTCCTCAAATTGTGTATTCTTGAATTCTATCCCATTGTCACTTCGTATGTTTTTGATCTTCAATGAGAATTCATTTTGGACACGCTTGATGAACTTCTTGAGGGTTCCTTGAGTTTCTGTCTTATCATGCAAAAAGAAAACCCACGTGAAGCTTGAAAAATCATCAACAATAACTAAACCGTATTTATTACCGCCGATGCTTATGTAAGCAATTGGACCGAATAGATCCATGTGGAGGAGCTCAAGAGGTCTTGTTGTAGTCATGACATTCTTCACGGGATGGGTGCTCCTACCTGCTTCCCAACTTGGCACGCTCTACAAGGCCTGTCTTTCTCAAAAACAACATTCTTTAAACCTCGGATGTGATCACCTTTAAGGAGTTTTTGAAGATTCCTCATACCAACATGTGCTAGCCATCTATGCCACAAGCAACCCATGTTGGTCTTTGCAATCAAGCATGTGTCAATTTCGGCTTTATCTTTGTTGTAGTCAACTAGATAATGTTTTCTCTTTAACACACCCTTGAATGGAACCGAGTTATCACTCCTTCAAGAGACGATCACACCCTCATTAATGAATAAACAATTATAACCCTTGTCACATAATTGAGATATGGACAAAAGGTTATAATCCAAGGAGTCAACGTGTAAAACATGAGAAGGAGTATGTTGTGATGAAATTGAAATTTTACCGGTACCAAGCACCCTTCATGACTATTATCACCAAAGTAAATGCCTTCGCTTGGATCTTCATTTTCTTCATATTCCATGAAGATTCTTGTTTCTCCGGTCATGTGATTGGTGAATCCACTATCTAGCACCTATTTTTCTCCACCAGATTAATAAGCCTGCAAAAACATATTATGTCTTGGTTTTAGGTTCCCAAGCTTGATTGGTTCTTTAAGGTTAGTCAAAAGTGCTTTGGGCACCCACACATGAGACTTGGTGTTCCCATGGCGTGGCCCCAACATATTTAGCAGAAACTCTTCCAAGATTACCTTTCATAAGCACATATGAAGCATCAAAAGTTTTAAATAGGAGTTGTTGTTCATATGTGTTCACAATGTTAAATTGATCAACATTATTAAGTTTTGTAACTTGAGAAGAGTTTCCCTTTACAAAGGCAATATAATCCTTGTTATTCTTGTGGCTTCTAGCGTTTTGCTTTTCACCATAAGAATAACCAATGCCATATTTGACATTAGGAGGTCTTGTGATCGAGTATGCACTACGTGCATACTTGACCTTCTCCTTGTCAATTATGCCACTTTGGGAAGGTTGATTGTCCTTTGTCAACTTTGGCTTTTCCTTCAAGTTAGTGTCACTTTTGACACAAGCACAAGTAATAATAGTTTCAGATTTTATATGTTCATAAGGTGAGCTTGAAGAGGATGAGGAACCACTTTGCTTGAGTGACTCAACTTGTACCTCAAGGATCTGGTTAACTTTTGTTAAGTTAGCAAGTTCATCCTTGATGGTGGCGTTTGAGTCTTTTAACTTCAAGCAAGCTTCCTTGCTTGAAGCTAGCTCAAGTTCTAGTGATTTACTTCGCTCCTTTTCAAGTTCAAGAAGCTTTTCAATCTCAAGATATTCCTCCTTTTGGGAGATGATCATATCTTCTTGACGATTGACCAACTTCTCCTTATCAAAAATCTTATCAAGTAAAAATTTTATTTTAGCAGCAGTCTTTTTGTCTAAACCTCTAAGCATGTATTCACTTTCATCACTGTTATCATCCTCACTAGAATTATCACTATCACTAGTAAAAGAATGTAAGGAGGAAGATTTAGTTGTTACCTTTCTTTTACCTTCCTTGGCCATTAGACATGTGTTGTCAGTGTCCTTCCATGCGCCCATGGTTGGGAAGAGAGTGGATTTCTTGGTAGTCTTCTTGATGGCTATGGTGGCCATCTCCTCTTCTTTTTCCGATGAGGATTCATCATTGGAGTCCCACTCCTTCCCTAGATGCGCTTGGCTATATTGCTTCTTATTCTTGAAAATTTTCTTTGGTTGAGGCTTGTTGTCCCTAGTCTTACTCTTATTTTCTTCATGTGGATAATCAACTATGAAATGGTCATACTCTCCACAGTTATAGCATGAACGCCTCATTTTTTGTCTTAGTTTGTCCCTATGTCTTCCTTCATTTGAGCTACCACCATTTCTTCTTCTCATCATTTTCTTGAACTTCTTCATGAACAAGATCATGTCTTCTTCATCGATATCACTACTTTCATCATCGCCGTCGTCTTCTCCATGATCTTCTCGAGCTTCTTTTGATACGGGTTTACAAGTTGACTTCAAGGCAAATCCTTTCTTCTTTGCCGAGGTAAGATCGGCAATTTCCTTGACATGCTTGGCTTGCTTCTCCATCATTTCAAAGTTTATAATATTGCCAAGAAGTTCGTCCAGGGTCATTTTCCGATACCCAGGGCTTTCTCTAATCATAGAGCAAAGAGTTACGTTGCGAGGCAAGAATGCTCTAAGAATCAACTTCACGACCTCATGATCATTCCACTTTTTTCTGCCATATGCTCGAACTTTGTTAACGAGAGACTTCAATCGATTGTACATATCTTGTGGTGATTCATCTTCTTCTATAGCGAATCTTCCCAATTCACCTTCAATCATCTCAATCTTGGCTTCGCGTACATAATGATCACCTTCATGTGCGGTTTGTAGAGTGTCCCATATCTCTTTGGCAATCTCGAGTCCATCCACCTTGGTGAACTCGTCTCGGCTCAGTGATGAAGTGATCACAACTGCACCTTGAGCATTCCGATGAATGGCTTGTTCTTGGCTTGGAGTCAGCTCTTCATCATCATCCGGGATATCTATCCTTGTACACACTATATGCCAAAGACTTGAGTTAGGAGATATAAGGTGCACTTTCATGTTTTGTCTCTACATTGAGTAGTCATTGCCATCAAAGAAAGGTACTTTCCCTAAAGGAATTGATAAGTAATGACTATTGTTAGAATTTAGACATTCATAGTCAAAAGGATATCGGGAGTAGTCTGTGTGACTACCCCCCTTATTCTTTACATCGTCGATCTTCTTCTTCCATTTTGGGGAGAGAGCCTTCTTTCGTAGAAGAGCCTTGAGTTGAAGCGTATCCTCATCATCATCCTCACAGTCTTGAATGGCGTCGAGGAGCTTCTCCAGTTTTTGGGTCTTTTCATCATCACCCTTCTCGTTGTTGAAGTTCTTGTTTACATCCTTGACGTCTGACATCGTCTCTTCAAGTGGTGAGTTTCCTTTGAAGAGTTTGGCTCTAATACCAATTGAATGTAGCCTATAGGGGGGTGAATAGGCTATTTGATTTTTTGTCGATCCCTGAAACACTTAACAGATTGATCAAATACAGGGAGATCGGACTAGTACGGTATAGTGCGGACTAGTCTGGTATGCATGGACTAGAAAGATCAAGATCGATCAATAATTTCACTTCTAGTACCCTATGCGGCGGAAAGTAATTGGCAAAGTGGGTGTATTACAACAATGATACAATGTATGTCAAAGATCAACTTTAATTCCAATGTTTCAACATGAGTTACACAAGATTATGCAAACCCTAGAATATGATGAACGATAAAACAGAAGTGCGCGAGACAAGATTTATCTCAAGGTTCGAATCCCACGGAGGAAACCTACATCCCCGTTGAGGAGTCCACGGAGGACCGGGTCTACACCAACCCTACCCTCGTCGAATCGCCATGGAGGCCGATTCTCTTCCACTAATCACAAAGGGGCAAATAACTCATTCAAGGGGCCTTCTCACAAGTTGAGGGCACCTCAAGAATTGCAATGAATGAACACCACCAAACACACTTAACAGATGTACAATGAACAACAAGAGTGTGCGAGAGATCAAACCCAAGATCTCAAGATGTGTAGAACAAGTCTCTCCTTTGATTAATTGCTAATCCTCAAAGATTTGATCCTTCCTCAAAGATTTGAACCTTTTAGGGTTAGAATGTGTGGAGAGATGTGAATTCTGGGCTCTTGGGAGGTGTGATGGCGCAGGGGGTCGAGAGAAATTGATGTATGGTCGTACACCTCTATTTATACTAGGCTTTTCAAAAGTTATCGTTAGGGTTTGCGATGTCCGGACTAGTCCGTGGTGGACACCAGACGGTGTGCGGTGTGTGGAAAACTCTAAGTATTGATGGATACCGGACTAGTCTAATGAGGTGCGGACTAGTCCGATCTTAGTCATAAACTTTTCGGACTAGTCCGGTTGCTATCGGACTATTCCAGTGTGATGAACATCGTGTAGGACTAAGGACAAGTCCGCACTTGGAGGGACATGTCTGATTTTAGTCACAGACTTTTCGGACTAGTCCGGTCAATATCGGACTTGTCTGGTGTAGTGAAAAACTGTAGAGCTAAGGACAAGTCCTGACTTAGAGGACTTGTCTGATTTTAGTCAGATGATTATCAAACTAGTCCGGTTAATATCGGACTTGTCTGTTGTTGTGCAAATGTTAAGTGCTGAGGACTAGTCCGCACTAAGGGGTGCTAGTCTAATTTTAGTCAGAGAAATATCGGACTAGTCCGATTGATATCGGACTAGTCCGCTTTTCCTGTGAAATGTGCAGTGAGTTGAATTATTTGTTCACTTGAGCTCTTGGGCTGTTTTTCTCCAACACACTCCATACAAAATAATCTAATCTTTTCAGCTCTTGAACTCTTTTCCCTTTAGATCCTCATTCTCTTTTCTTTTTGTGCTTTCTTTCTCATTTCTTTAAAACCTGCGCTCATCTCAACAATTTTGTTAGGATATCATTGGTTTGTCATTAATCAACCAAAACCCACAAGAGATGCCTAGATGCACTTTCAGATCCCAGCAGAGGCACCATCTATGGTGGGCTCCAGCTCTGGTCGCCAGAAGAATAAATTTTGTGCCGACTGGAGCGGCAACGTCCCAAGGTAAGGACCATCTCCTTAACTTGTTTCGTAGTATTTACTTTTTGCTGTTTCTTGAATTTGCATGCTTCAAGAGTGTCGAAAAAGGTGATTGTAGCTCTGGCACCAGCTGCAGCATCAGAGGTTGTGCAGGCTGAAGCTCCCACCTCGACTCCTGCCTCTCCCCCAGTGGTGGTGGTAGACGACACAACAGCTCTAACATCGGTTATCGTGGAGACAAGTCCAGTGCTGATGCCAGAAGATCTCGTGGTAGCACTGGACCACGTGGAAGAAGTACTTGAGGAAGGTTCAACGGTTCCAGAGTTGGTGGAAGAAACTCCAACATCAGTGCCAGAAGTGGCAGAAGATCCAGCAGAAGCTTCGGTGCCAGCCCCGGAGGCGACAGCTCCGGAGGTGACCATGTCCGAGCCAGTGCAACCAGAGGTTCCGGCCGCAGGTCCTCCGCCTTCTGGGCCGATGATTGATGATCTGGCTGAGGGACCCTCCTCATCAGCTACGGAGTTAGAAGTTCCAGCTACAGGACCTTCTTCTGCCGCCATTGAAGTGGACAAGGTCCCAGATATAAGCCCTGCTGACGTTGAGCTACTGGAGAAAGAGCTCACACCATGGGCTCCTTCGGTTAATCTGGAGGATCCTTTGAAACCGACGAAGGAAACTCATGCAGGTCTAGAGGCAATTCCCTTGGCGTTGTCAAACGACAATGCCTGCTCAAGTCTTTGCCATGTCCAACTTGCCTTTGATTACGAAACCAAGACTCTCAAAGAAGAGCACAACACCCTGAGGTTTTGGCGCAGTAGGCTTTACTTTGAGATGAAGCTGATGCAATCAAGGCTTGTGGACCAGCGGGAGTGGGTGGAGAAGGTGAAGGCCCGACTGGCGCGGTTAGACCGCGCGCTCAATGAGAGAGAGGCCATCATCAAGGCCCTTGATGAGAAGACTCGGGAGGTCTATGAGCATGCTCAGAAGGCTAGTGACTTGGCTAACAGCCGCTCGAAGACCCTCGATGAATAGAGGGAACAACTTCTCAAGCGCCGGGAAACTCTCTACATAAGGGAGGATAAACTCTTAGAGAAGGAGGAAGACCTCATGAAGAGGGAGGATGAGCTCTCCCAGAAGTTGTCCCTGGGGAGCAAAGCTTAGCTGATTGCACAGAACAATTCAGGCTGTGGTGCGAACAAGAGAAAGACTAGATATGGCTGGTGGGGGTAAACGTCTCCAGAAGAGAGACTACCATATCCACGAGGGAGGAGAATGTGATGGCAAAGGAGAAGGATTTGGCAGAACGGAGGAACCGTATTCACCTCCGAGAGAGGCAGCTCAGTGACCAAGAGAAGCAGGTGGCCGAAATGATCTAGCAGCATGCTAAGGAAGTTTAGCACTTCTCCAAGGAGGGTTCTGCGGAACTCTCAGCTGCCAGGAGATCACTGAAAGAGCTTAAGAACTTGAGAGCAACTGAGTCCTAGCAAGTCCGGGATTTTTTTGTGGCAAGCCAATGAAGCTCTGGCGCCATTCGATTTCATCCTGGTACGTCTGGTTGACCCAGCGGAGATGGACAAGGCACTGGTGGCATTGAACTCCGCCGGCAACAAGCTGGATGCTGTGGGAGACATGATCGTCGACCAACTAGAGATGGAAGGAAGGTCCCCGGCCAAGAATGTTGCCGAGTATGTGCTGACCTGTTTCAAGAGCTGGGACCCCAAGATGTCTTTAACTATGGTGTTCGAAGGACCCGTTGCCGAGGAGGAAGAAGCCAGGGCCAGCGTTCAAGAAGCTGCCAAGACAGTTGCCTCATTCTTCAATAGGAACTCCAGTAGTTAGGACCTCTCCTTTTTTGCCTTCATCTTGTAATCCTCTAATTTTGAATGAATGAAATCCTTCTGAATTCCATTTTTTGTGTGTCTTCAATGCATTACCCTTTTTATTATTGGCCCCCTAGTAGATGTTCACAATTTGATTGTGAACATGTACCAAAAAGATTGGACAATGTCTTGAAGACTTGACTTCAAACTTGTAGCCAGAATGATAGCTCCAAGGTCCAAAGTATACCGTGACCACCATGACCGAGCAAATTGCCATCGAATATTCATTTTTCCTGCACATAAGAAATAAGAAAAGCAATAAAATTTGTCCTCTTATCTATAACTTATTTGTGGCTTATTATCCTTCTTTGAATTTTAGGTCCTAAGGAACTCAATGGAATAACATAAGTGTATTGGTCAAATCCCTTTAGGTTCGAATGCCTTCCGGACCCGCCCTACTGAGATCTACGAGGATAAAGGTAGAGCGACATACTTAGTGTACCTGAACAGGCTAAGTCGATAGCTGAAAGTGCATCTAGGCATCCCTTGTGGGTTTTGGTTGATTTATGACAAACAAATGAGATCCTAACCAAATTGTTGAGATGAGCACAGGTTTTAATGGAATTATGAAGAAAGTGCAAAAAGAAAGGAGAGTGCGGAATCAAGTTAAAAAGAGCTCAAGAGGTGAATAGAATACTCTTTGTGTATGGAGTGTGTTGGAGAAATACACCCCAAGAGCTCAAGCAAAATAAAACACTCTCACTGCACAAGTTTACCCAAGCCCAGACTAGTCCGATGTTCCCCGGACGAGTCTGAAATGCTCTCTGTCCAGTATCGGACAAGTCCTCCCAGTGCAGGCTTGTCCGCAACGGACTAGTCTGATGAAGTCCAGACTAGTCCAATAATCCTTCTGATCAATATCAGACAAGTCCGATATTCCACAGACTAGTCCGAAACCCTCACTGACCTACTTCGGGCAAGTCCTTAGCCCCTCAAAATTTCACGACACTGGACTAATCCGATATTATCCGGACTAGTCCGATAACCACTCTGACTAAAATCGGACAAGTCCTCAAAATGCGGACTTGTCCTCAATTCACTAAGGGATTCACCACGCCGGACTAGTCTGATATGTGCCAGACTAGTCTGAACATCTCCAGAGACAAAATCGGACTAGTCCGCCAGTTGCCGGACAAGTCCGATATTTCAGGACACTCAGGGTTTCCCACACGCCGCACACCGGACTAGTCCGGAGTCCACCACGGAATAGTCTGGACTTTGTAAACCCTAACGGTAACCCTTGGAAACCCTAGTATAAATAGAGGTGTACGGCCCCTAATCAAACTCTCTCGACCCCCTGCGCCGTTACACCTTCCAAGAGTCCAGAAAACACGTCTCTCCACACAATCCAACGCAAGAAAGATCATATCCTTGAGGATTAACCATAGATCAAAGGAGAGACATGTTCTTCACGTCTTGAGCTCTTGGGTTTGATTCTCTCACACACTCTCGCTGTTTCATTGCATACTTTTCGAGTGTGTTTGGTGGTGTTTCGAATTGTAAATCTTGGGGAGCCCTCAACTTGTGAGAAGGCCCCTTGAACACGGTTATTTACCACTTTGTGATTAGTGGAAGAGAATTGTCCTCCGTGGCAATTCAACAAGGGTAGGGTTGGTGAAGACCCGTCCTCCGTGGGATCCTCAACATGGACATAGATTTCCTCTGTGGAATCGAACCAAGGGATAAATTTGTTGTGTCCTTTGCTCTTGTTCTTACTATTCATTCAATCTAGGGTTTGCTCAATCTTGTTCCACTTACGTTAAAACTTTAAAACTAAAGTTAACTTGTGCCACATCTAGTTTCATTGAAGCAATACACTCTATTTGTAACTCAATTTCTGCTACATAGAGTACTTTGATCGAAATCATTGATCAAACATGATCAATCTAGTCCGCATAGACCGGAGTAGTCCGCACAGTACCAGACTAGTCCAATTTCTCTGTGTTTGATCAGGTTGCTAAGTGTTTCAGGTTCTGACAAAAGATCAAAAAGCCTATTCATCCCCCCTCTAGGCTACATTCAAATTGTATCAGAGCAAGGCTCTTCAAAAGGAGACTAATCGCTTGAAGAGAAGATGTCGGACATCAAGGATGCGCACAAGAACTTCAACCAAGAGAAGGTTGAAGATGAAAAGACTCAAAAGTTGGAGAAGCTCCTTGACGCCATCCAAGACTTCGAGGATGATGATGAGGAGATGCTTGAACTAAAGGCACTCCTAAGGAAGAATGCCTTCTCTAAAGGAAAGATAAAGATCAAGGATGAGAAGAAGAAGAAGAAGGGGAGTAGTCACTCCGACTACTCCCGATATCCTTTTAACTATGATCTTTTAAACTTAAACAATAATCATTATTTATCAATTCCTCTAGGAAAAGCCCCATACTTTGATGGCAATGATTATTCAACATGGAGGCAAAATATGAAGATGCATTTAATATCACTTAACCCCAGCTTGTGGCATATAGTGTGTACAGGAATAGATATCCCGAATGACAATGAAGAACTCACACCAATCCAAGAACAAGCTATCCATTGGAACGCTCAAGTTGTAGCTCTCATAACTTCATCTTTGAGTCGAGACTAGTTCACCAATGTGGATGGACTCGAAATTGCAAAAGAGATATAGTACACATTACAAACTGCACATGAAGGTGATCATCATGTGTGAGAGGCCAAGATTGAAATGATCGAAGGCGAATTGGAAAGATTCGCCATAGAAGAAGATGAGTCAATGCAAGACATGTATAATCAGTTGAAGACTATCATCAGTAAAGTGCGAGCCTATTGAAGCAAAAAGTGGAATGATCACGAGGTGGTAAAGCTAATTCTCAGAGCTTTCATGCTTTGCAACGTGACTCTATGTTCGATAATTAGAGAAAGCCCCAGGTATCGAAAAATGACCCCGGATGAATTGCTTGGAAAGATCATCAATTTTGAGATGATGGAGAAGCAAGCAAAACATGTCAAAGAGAATGCCGACCTCACCTCGGCAAAGAAGAAAGGAGTCGCGTTAAAGTCCACTTGCAAGCCTATGTCAAAAGAAGCTCGAGAAGCTCAACAAGAAGAGGACAGTGACGACGAAAGCGGCGACATAGATGAAGAAGATATGATCCTCTTTATGAAGAAATTCGAGAAGATGATGAAGAGAAGATAAGGTGGTAGATCAAATGAAGGAAGACACAAAGACAAATCAAGACCTAAGTTAAGGCGTTCTTGTTACAACTGTGGTGAATACAATCACTTTATAGTTGATTATCCCTATGAAGAAAACAAGAAGAAGACCAAGGATACAAAGCCTCAACCTAAGAAAATGTTCAAGAAGAAAAACCAAATTGGACAGGCGCACCTAGGAAAGGAGTGAGACTCTAATGATGAGTCCTCATCCGAAGAGGAAGAGGAGATGGCTAGCATAGCCATCAAGAAGACAACCAAGAAATCCACCCTCTTCCCAACTATTGGCACATCGAAGGACAATGACACATGTCTAATGGCGAAGGAAGGTAGAAGAAAGGTAACAACTAAATCTTCCTCTTCACATTCCTTCTCTAGCAATAATGATGCTTATAGTGACGATGAGGATATGCTTGTTGGCTTAGATAAGAAAACTGCTGCAAAAATGAAATTCTTGATGGATAAGCTTGTTGATAAGGAGGAGCTTGTTGATCGCCAAGAAGATATGATCATCCTTCAAAAGGAGGAATATCTTAAGATCAAAAAGCTCCTTGAACTTGAAAAGGAGCGAAGCAAGTCACTAGAACTTGTGTTAGCTTCAAGTAAGGAAGCTTGCTTGAAGTTAAGAGACTCAAATGTAATCATCAAGGATGAACTTGCTAACTTAATCAAAGTTAACAAGATCCTTGAGGTACAAGTTGAGTAACTCAAACAAAGTGACCCTTCAACCTCTTCAATCTCACCTTCTCAACACTTAAAATATGAAACTACTATTACTTGTGCATGTGCTAAAATTGACACTAACTTGAAGGATAAGTTGAACTTGACAAAGGACAAGCATCCTTCCCGTAGTGCCATATTTGAAAAGGAGAAGGTCAAGTATGCACGCAGTGCATACTTGGCCACAAGACCTCCTAATGTAAAATATGGCATTGGGTATTCTTATGGTGAAAAGAAAAATGATAGAAGCCACAAGAATAACAAGGAACGCATTGCTTTTGTCAAGGGAAACTTCTCTCAAGCTAGAAAGTCTAATAATGTTGATAAGTCCAAACATGTTAATACATATGAACAACAACTATTGTTTAGAACCTTTGACGCATGATATGTTTTCATGAAAAGAAATTTTGGTAGAGTTTATGATAAACATGTTGGGCCATGCCATGGGAACACCAAGTCTCATGTGTGGGTGCCCAAATCACTTGTAACTAACCTCAAAGGACCCAAGCAAGCTTGAGTACCTAAAACCAAGGCGTAACTTTTTTTTTGCAGGCCTATTCCTTCGGTGGATCGAAATGGGTGATAGATAGTGGATGCACCAACCACATGATCGGAAAAAGAAGGATGTTTGTTGAATATGAAGAAAATGAAGATCCAAGCGAAGGCATCTATTTTGGAGACAATAGTTAAGGAAGGGTGCTCGGTACCGGTAAAATTGCAATATTGTCTCAACACACTCTTTCTCATGTCTTACATGTCGATTCCTTAGATTATAACCTTTTGTCCATATCTCAATTATGTGACAAGGGTTATAATTGCTTGTTCACTAATGAGGGTGTGACCATTTCTAGAAGGAGTTATGACTCGCATGACGCCCGGTTCCGAAACATGAACCAAGCTAACGCATATGTGTACCCAAGATGTTCATCACACATACATGAGTGCATTCACAAAAGATTATACAGAAGATTACCACAGAACAAGATTAATTAACCAAATTTTATTAAACAACCATATGATCCTCGAATACAAGCTCTAATGAATATTAACGACAAGTTCAACTAATGCAGCGGAACTAAACTAATTAATCAAACTAAACAAACTAGGCATAAGGGGTAGCGCAGCTCCAATAACACCACAGGCAAGCTGACGGTAGACACGGCCTAGAACTCCACATTATCTCCATTAAACTCCCAATCCTGACCTGCAACTGTTTTGGGTGTGATTGCAAGAGTGAGTACATGTCGTACTCAGCAAGTGTGGAAAGTATGACATGTGGCTGATTCAAATGACAAAAATAATAATGGCTAAGTGCTGAAAAGTACATTAAAACATTTGACAAGCAATATACATCATGTATGTGAAATAAACACATCATAAACCATAATTAATAACATAGTCCAATCCATATTACATATCCATCATCATATACCAATATCCATATTCAATACCAGAATTCAATTCATAACTATCCCAAATACCATCCCAGTACCAAGTACCCTCTAATCATCGAAGTTGTCCAGGTGCTCATAACCGGGAGCACGGCTATCATGATAGTTTTATTTGACTCTGCAGAGTTTGTACCACTTTACCCACGTGTTTGTGATTTCATCACTCGTCGGCAACTAAAGAAACCTCTCTTATGTAAATTACACTTCCTTTGGTGTATGGACAAGAGATCACAAAATAGTCTTTACAAAGGGATTACTAGCCTATTTAGACCCCACTGAGGTTTCACCGGTGGCGATGTCTTCCACGGAGCACATCTTCAACCAAGGGCCCCCTCTTGTGCCATTCGGATCCCAGGGTAGTCCCACCAATCATCAACAAACCCAATTCGACTACCCCTTCCCCGAGCATCCATAATGGTCCAAATAGCACTGGCAAAGCCCTAATTAGTCAGCTACGCCACACCCATACTTGGCCTCGTGGTGGCACTGTAGTCCTGGCTTATTCTCGCATGAACCGGTCCTTAGATCTAAAGCAAGCAAACCACCATAACATCCAACCCATCCACATACCAGGCTTGCTTAGATCACCCATCATTTTAACCAGTTCATGTCAACCATAGTATCATAAATGCATAATTAAATGTGTAGTGTTGTTTTCCCATCCCAATTAATTAAGCGATGCAAAAGGTAAAAATTCCTTCCCGACTCTCTACCATATATTCCAGGTAACAAGGGTGGTCAAACAAAACTACTAAACTTCCTATCATAGGATTCCCATCAAATTAACACAAGCATGCAATTTTGCAAACAAAACATTTACTTTTAAAAACAAGATCAATATTCTTCAAGGACACTTGCCTTGCTCTTGCGGTTGATTAGGGTCAAATCCTTCAAACTCTTGGTGTTGTAGATCCTCCACGGCACTCTCTAGCGCAAAACCGTCTAATTCGCACAATAAACATACAAGACAAGAAACACAATCAAAGAGTGCACAAATATTACTCAATATGACATGATGCATGATTAATGCAAATGCAAGGTAGAACTTGTTCATAGATTGCTTTTAATGATCACTAACTAGTTCTAATAGCTTTTATCAAGTTTATACAGGTTTGGATGTGATTAGATCAAACTTTAGAATCAATTTAACACAATTTAACCAGGAAGATCGGACGAGTCCGCTAGGGACCGGACAAGTCCGCACTCTGCGAGATCAGCAGATTAGGGTTTTCTAGATCGACGTAAATTCGGAGGTCAGGGGTTGAATTCACGTAAGAAAAAGAGAATAGAAGGTATACCAAGTGTTTAGGACTCCAATGAATCAAGAAACTTGGAGGTAGCACTTGGATCTTGGTGATATAGGGTTGGTGATGAACTTGGAGATGAATTGGTGATGAAGGACGAAACTTGGTGGAGATCTTGATCCTCTTTCGTTTCCTTCTCTTCTTCTTCTTGCTTGGGATCTTCTGCTCCCTCCTTGATGGTGGCTCTCCACGAACTAGGGTTTGGGTGGGGTGGAAAAGTGGCAAATAGATGTCAAGCCAAGGGGTGGGGTTGTTTATATAGAGGTGGAGGCTAGGGTTAGATGGATTTCGAGTTTGGGATGAGTAGAGGCCAGTTTAGAGTCCCTCATGGGCTCTAAAAGAGTTAGGCACGACGTCCCTAGGCCCACTTAACATGAAACCCAAGAAACAAGTCGTAAAACAAAAGATCAACTCAGAGTCGCGAAATATCAGACAAGTCCAGAAAGGACCGGACTAGTCTGAAGTTGTCCAGAGATAAAATCGGACAAGTTTGGCCAAAAATCAGACAAGTATGACTTTAAACAGAGAGGAAATCGGACAAGTCTGCTGGAACACCGGACTAGTCCGGAAAAGTCCAGGGACTTAGCAAATTTTCAAGGATTCTTGGAATATCGGACTAGTACGCACAAAATCGGACAAGTCCGAAGGTTTCCAGAGGCAAAATCGGACTAGTCCGCAGCAAAAACGGACAAATCCGTTTTTAGTCAGAGAGAAATCAGAATAGTCCTCAGTAAAATCAGACTAGTCTGCACTTTCCTGCGTTTTAAGTGCAATTTGCTCCAAATCAATTTTAAACCCGTTCCTCTTGTTGTGGGTTAATGTTGAACATGTATATGAGTGTATGTAGGGCATGATGCATGAAAATGAGGGTCTTACAAACCTACCCCCCTTAAAATGAATCTCGCCCTCGAGATTTGACGCAGAAGAGAAGCGATAGGGAAATTCCTTCTTGAGATCATCCTCCAATTCCCACGTTGCTTCTTTTTCTGTGTGGTGCTTCCATTGAACTTTACACCATCGAATAACCTTGTTCCTTATGACTCTCTCCTTGGTTTCCAAGATCTTGACCGGTTGCTCGGCATAAGTCAAATCTTCCTCTAATTCCAATCCTTCCATTGGAACTTGTACTTCCAGTACTCTCAAGCACTTCTTGAGCTGGGAAACATGAAAGACATCATGTACGTCTGAAAGATGAGCTGGCATCTCCAACTTATAGGCTACTTCTCCTCTTTTGTCCAAAATCTTGAATGGTCTAATATAACGAGGTGCTAGCTTTCCTCTTATGTTAAACCTCTTATGACCCCTCATTGGTGACACCTTGAGGTAAACAAAATCTCCCACTTCAAAGGCTAATTTCCTTCTTCTATTGTCCCATAGCCTTTTTGCCTTGATTGGGCAGCCCTCAAGTTTTCACAAATTATTTGGACTTGCTTTTCGGCTTCTTGCAACACATCCGGACCAAATACTTGAGTTTCTCCTGCCTCATTTTAGAATAAAGGTGTCCTACACTTCTTCCCATAAAGCGCTTCATATGGTGACATCTTCAAACTTGCTTGGTAACTATTGTTGTATGAAAATTCCGCGTATGGCAAGCTCTTGTCCCAACTTCTCCCATGCTTCAAAGCACAAGCTCTTAGCATGTCCTCTAAAATCTGGTTGGTTCTTTCGGTTTGTCCATCCGTTTGTGGGTGATATGCTGAACTAAAATTCAACCTCGTTCCCAAAGCTTCATGCAATTTTTGCCAAAATCTGGAGGTAAATTGAGAACCTCTATCCGAGACTATCTTCTTCGGTACTCCATGTCGACATACAATATGCTCCATGTATATTTCGGCCAATTGTGTAGCTGTATATTTGGTCTTCACAGGGGCAAAATGAGCTGACTTGGTTAAGCGATCCACAATTATCCAAATCGAGTCATACCCGGACTGAGTACGTGGTAACCCAACTATGAAGTCCATTCCGATTTCTTCCCACTTCAATTTTGGGATCTTCAATGGTTGCAACAATCCTGCTGGCCTTTGATGTTCCGCCTTGACTCGTTGAAACACATCACACAATGCCACATATTTAGCTATGTCCTTTTTCATGCTATCCCACCAATAGCAAGCCTTCAAGTCTTTGTACATCTTCGTACAACCAGGGTGAATCGAGTACGGCGATTCATGTGCCTCCTTTAATATTGTATCTCGAATATGCTTCACCTTAGGCACGACAATTCTTTTTCCGAGCCATAAGGTACCATGTTCATCCTCATCAAATCTGAATTCTCTCCCTTCTTCGGTCCTTTCCTTGATTTCCTTGATCTCCTCATCTGTGGTTTGTGCTTCTCGAATTTCTTGCTCCAAGGTCGGATTTAACTCCATCATCTCCATCTCATTTACAAACCCGAGGTTCAACCGTTCAAACTCCTTACATAACTCGAATGGCAATTCTCGAATCGTGAGTTGATGACTTACTCCTTTTCTACTCAAAGCATCGGCCACTACATTGGCTTTTCCCGGATGATAGTTGATCCCCAAATCATAATCCTAGATGAGCTCCAACCATCTCCGTTGCCTCAAGTTCAGATCCGTTTGTGTGAAAATATACTTCAAACTCTTATGATCCGTATAAATTTCACACCTATGTCCAAGAATATAGTGCCTCCAAATCTTCAATGCTTGTACCACGGCCGCGAGTTCCTAATCATGCGTGGGGTAATTTTGCTCATGTTTCTTCAATTGTCTTGATGCATAGGCGACCACTTGACCTTCTTGCATCAATACACATCCAAGTCCTTGTCTCGATGCGTCGCAATAATTATTAAAACTCTTGCTCACATCCAGCAGTACCAAAACTGGGGCTATTGTCAACCTCTTCTTCAACTTCTCGAAACTATTTTGACAAGCTTGAGTCCATTGGAATGTCTTTCCCTTCATTAGAAACTCTGTCATAGGCTTGGCTATCTTGGAAAAGTCCTTGATGAACCAACGGTAATATCCAGCCATCCCAAGAAAACTTCTTATTTCCTTGACATTTTATGGCAGTTCCCACTTCGGCACGTCTCTCACTTTTCCGGGGTCAACCGAAACTCCTCCTCCCGAGATTATATGACCCAGAAACGACACCTCTTTCAACCAAAATTGGCACTTGTTGAACTTGGCATACAATTGATGCTCCCTCGTTTTCTGCAACGTAAGCCTCAAGTGTTCCTCATGTTCCTTCTCATCCTTCGAGTAGATCATAATATCATCAATAAACACCACAACGAACTTATCCAAGTACTCCATGAAGAACTTATTCATGAGGTACATAAAGTAGGCAGGCGCATTTGTCAATCCAAAAGACATC
Source organism: Tuctoria greenei (assembly GCA_036927565.1). Lineage (NCBI taxonomy): Eukaryota > Viridiplantae > Streptophyta > Magnoliopsida > Poales > Poaceae > Tuctoria > Tuctoria greenei. Next base: position 64,957,822 of record JAYESD010000002.1, on the reverse strand, counting down.
ATGGTGTACTCATAAGATACATACCGTGTCCTAAAAGTTGTCTTGGGTATGTCCGATGGTCTAATCTTCATTTGAAAGTATCCCGACCGCAAATCAATCTTAGAGAATACACACGCACCCTTCATCTGATCAAACAAGTCTTCTATGTGTGGCAAGGTGTACTTGTTCTTGATTGTTACCTCGTTGAGAGCTCGATAATCCACACACATCCTTCGGGTTCCATCCTTCTTGTCCACAAAAAGCACGGGCGCTCCCCAAGGTGAAGAACTAGGGTGAATAAAACCTTTCTCTAGTTGCTCTAGAATTTACTTCTTGAACTCCGCTAATTCCAAAGGAGGCATCCTATACGGCCTCTTAGCTATAGGTGCAGTTCCAGATATTAAATCAATAACAAACTCAATGTCTCGATCAGGTGGCATACCTGGCAACTCGTCCAGAAAAAACATCCAAAAATTCACACACCACCGGAATCTCCTTAATTGTGGTACCATCCATATGATTCAGCTCCAATTGCTTCGGTGCGGTTTGAGATGCTTCAAATTCTATGGTGATCCCTTCTTCATTAGTCAACTTCACCGTCTTCGTGGCACACTCAATAACTCCATTGTGCTTCCTCAACCAGTCCATACCAAGTATAATGTCCAATCCTTGAGAATCAAAAACAATGAGGATGGCGGAGAAGTCTACCCCCCTTATTCTAAGGCTTACTTTTGGACATACTATATTTGTCCTCATCTCTCCTTCAAGAGACTTAACCAATAGAGTAAACTTCATATGAGAGATAGGAAAACTATACTTGGCGACATATTTCGATGCAGTGAATGAATGCGATGCTCCAGAATCACATAACATAGTTGTGGGGTTGGAGTTGGCGAGAAACATACCAATGACCACGTCATCCGCTTGTTGAGCATCCTCCGTAGAGACATGGTTCACGTTGCCACAAGCAAAATTCTGCTGTCCACGGTTCCCTTGTGGTTGTCCTCCATTGGGTCTTGGGTTTTGCCTTGGTGCATTGCTTCCTTGACCAAGGCCTAACTTAGGACATTTATGCGCAAAGTGTCCAGCTTCTCCACAAGTATAGCACTTCTTAACTCCACCAGAATTATTGGGACGTGCTTGGTTTTGAACACTTGCAGCAGGAAAGTTTGCGCGAGGTGCATAAGGCATGGGAGGTCTAGTTGCTTGCATGACAGGGCGTTGCTGCACAAACTGAGTTGGACGCGGTGCAAATCCAGGGCGTTGAACAGGAATAGAGGAGCTGTAATAGGGCGCATTGGGTGGTGCAAGGCGAGGGCGCACATTACTTCCTTGTTGCTTTCCTTGATATGGTGCCTTTCTCTTATTGTCTTGCTCCATCTCACGGATCTTGTTCTCAACCACAATTGGTTTGTCCACAAGCTTCTGGAAGTTGGCATAGTCGCAATTGAGCAATTGCACTTGGATCTCATTGTTCAAGCCCCTCATGAACAAATATTGCTTTCGGCTGTCCCGACTAACATCATCAGGTGCGTACCTTGAGAGTTGAGTAAATTTTATGAGATATTCACTCACGCTCGATCTTCCTTGCCTTAAATTCCCAAATTCTTGCCTCTTCAAAATCATAACTCCTTCCGGCACATAATGAGAACGGAAGCTCTCTTTGAAGTCAGCCCAAGTGATTCTCTCTTGGTTCTCATGAGCATTGCATAAAGAATCCCACCAATCTGCAGCTGCTCCAACTAGTTGATGAGAAGCAAATAGCACCTTCTCCCGGTCATTGCATTGGACAATAACTAGTTTCTTCTCCACAGACAGTCATCCGCATCCATAGGGTCAGCAGCTTGAGCAAATGTCGGTGGCCTAGTCCTCATAAACTCTCCCAACCGGTTATGAGGAGGTGGGGGTGGCGGTGGAGGCATGTGGGGCTGATTGTTGATATTGCCATGCTGCAGTTATCCCATAGTTTGTATCATGGTCTGTATAAGCTAGTTTTGCATAGCCAAAATCTGCTCAATGTTGATAGCTCCCTGAGTAGATCCTTGTCCAATGTTATTCTGAGGCACTACATTGTTCGCATCCTCATCATTAGCATCCCTCTGGTTGCGAGTCCTCACCATCTGGAGAAAAGCAATAGGTAAGAATAAGAAAACATCCCCAACTATATGCATCAAGAGATATGAAACTAAACAACTAACTAGCCTATGTGAACATGGCAATGCTAAAGCACCTCAAAATCCTCTATTAAGCACACAAGCAACCAATATCTAGCAAACAACACACCAACCAAAATATATTGATTCCTGAGTGCTCCTATGTGCTCTAAAGTGTATGTTCTATCTAGGCTGCATCCTATGGTCAACCTGTGGCTCTGATACCAATCTGTGACGCCCGATTCCGAAAAATGAACCAAGCTAACGCATATGTGTGCCCAGGATGTTCATCACACATAGACGAGTGCATTCACAAAAGAGTATACAGAAAATTACCACAGAACAAGATTAATTAACCAAATTTTATTAAACAACCATATGATCCTCGAATACAAGCTCTAATGAACATGAACGACAAGTTCAACTAATGCAGCGGAAATAAACTAATTAATCAAACTAAACAAACTAGGCATAAGGCATAGCGCAGCTCCAATAACACCACAGGCAAGCTGACGGTAGACACGGCCTAGAACTCCGCATTATCACCATTAAACTCCAATCCTGACCTGCAACTGTTTTGGGGGGATTGCAAGAGTGAGTACATGTCGTACTCAGCAAGTGTGGAAAGTATGACATGTGGTTGATTCAAATAACGACAATAATAATGGCTAAGTGATGAAAAATACATTAAAACATTTGAAAAGCAACATACATCATGTATGTGAAATAAACCCATCATAAACCATAATTAATAACATAGTCCAATCCATATTCCATATCCATCATCATATACCAATATCCATATTCAATACCAGAATTCAATTCATAACCATCCCAAATACCATCCCAATACCAAGTACCCTCTAATCATGGAAGTTGTCCAGGTGCTCATAACCGGTAGCACGGCTATCATGATAGTTTTATTTGACTCTGTAGAGTTTGCACCACTTTACCCACGTGTTTGTGATTTCATCACCCGTCAGCGACTAAAGAAACCTCTCTTATGCCAATTACACTTCCTTTGGTGTATGGCCAAGAGATCAAAAAATAGCCTTTACAAAGGGATTACTAGCCTATTTAGACCCCACTGAGGTTTCACTGGTGGCGATGTCTCCCATGGAGCACATCTTCAACCAAGGGCCCCCCTCTTGTGCCATTAGGATCTCAGGGTAGTCTCACCAATCATCAAGAAACCCAATCCGACTACCCCTTCACCGAGCATCCATAATGGTCCAAATAGCACTGGCAAAGCCCTAATTAGTCAGCTACGCCACACCCATACTTGGCCTCGTGGTGGCAGTGTAGTCCCGGCTTATTCTCGCATGAATCGGCCCTTAGATCTAAAGCAAACAAACCACCATAACATCCAACCCATCCACATACCAGGCTTGCTTAGATCACCCATCATTTTAACCAGTTCATGTTAACCATAGTATCATAAATGCATAATTAAATGTGTAGTGTTGTTTTCCCATCCCAATTAATTAAGCGACGCAAAAGGTAAAAAGCCCTTCCCGACTCTCTACTATATATTACAGGTAACAAGGGTGGTCAAACAAAGCTAGTAAACTTCCTATCATAGGATTCCCATCAAATTGACACAAGCATGCAATTTTGCAAACAAAACATTTACTTTTAAAAACAGGATCAATATGCTTCAAGGACACTTGCCTTGCTCTTGCGGTTGATTAGGGTCAAAGCCTTCAAACTCTTGGTGTTGTAGATCCTCCGCGGCACTCTCTAGCGCAAAACCGTCTAATCCGCACAATAAACATACAAGACAAGAAACACAATCAAAGAGTGCACAAATATTACTCAATATGACATGACATGCATGATTAATGCAAATGCAAGGTAGAACTTGTTCATAGATTGCTTTTAATGATCACTAACTAGTTCTAATAGCTTTTAACAAGTTTATACAGGTTTGGATGTGATTAGATAAAACTTTAGAATCAATTCAACACAATTTAACTAGGAAGATCGGACTAGTCCGCTAGGGACCGGACAAGTCCACACTCTACGAGATCAGCAGATTAGGATTTTCTAGATCGACGTAAGTTCGGAGGTTAGGGGTTGAATTCACATAAGGAAAAGAGAATAGAAGGTATACCAAGTGTTTAGGACTCCAATGAATCAAGAAACTTGGAGGTAGCACTTGGATCTTGGTGATCTATGGTTGGTGATGAACTTGGAGATGAATTGGTGATGAAGGACGAAACTTGGTGGAGATCTTGATCCTCTTTCGTTTCCTCCTCCTCTTCTTCTTGCTTGGAATCTTCTCCTCCCTCCTTGATGGTGGCTCTCCACGACCTAGGGTTTGGGTGGGGTGGAAAAGTGGCAAATAGATGTCAAGCCAAGGGGTGGGGTTGTTTATACAGAGGTGGAGGCTAGGGTTAGATGGATTTCGAGTTTGGGATGAGTAGAGGCCGGTTTAGAGTCCCTCATGGGCTCTAAAAGAGTTAGGCACGACGTCCCTATGCCCACTTAACATGAAACCCAAGAAACAAGTCATAAAACAAAAGATCAACTCGGAGTCGCAAAATATCGGACAAGTCTGGAAAGGACCGGACTAGTCCGAAGTCGTCCAGAGAGAAAATCGGACAAGTCTGGCCAAAAATCGGACAAGTCCGACTTTAAATAGAGAGGAAATCGAACAAGTCCGCCGGAACATCGGACTAGTCCGGAAAAGTCCAGGGACTTAGCAAATTTTCAAGGATTCTTGGAATATCAGACTAGTCCGCACAAAATCGGACAAGTCTGAAGGTTTCCAGAGGCAAAATCGGAGTAGTCCGCTGAAAAAACGGACAAATCCGTTTTTAGTGAGAGAGAGATTGGACTAGTCCTCAGTAAAATCAGACTAGTCCACACTTTCTTGTGTTTTAAGTGCGGTTTTGTTCCAAATCAATTTTAAATGCTCCAAATCAATTTTAAACCCGTTCCTCTTGTTGTGGGTTAATGTTAAACATGTATATGAGTGTATGTAGGGCATGATGCATGAAAATGAGGGTGTTACAACTCGGTTACATTCAAGGGTGTGTTAAAGGGAAAACTTTATCTTGTTGACTTCAACAAAGATAAAGCCGAACTGACACATGCTTGATTGCGAAGACCAATAAGGGTTGGCTGTGGCATAGACGGCTAGAACATGTTGTTATGAGGAATCTTCAAAAACTCCTTAAGGGCGATCACATCTGAGGTTTGAAGGATGTTGTTTTTGAGAAAGACAGGCCTTGTTGCACGTGCCAAGCCGGGAAGCAAGTAGGAGCACCCCATCCCGTGAAGAACGACATGACAACGACAAGAACGCTCGAGCTACTTCACATGGATCTATTTGGTCCAATTGCCTACATAAGCATCGGCAGTAACAAATACGGTTTAGTAATTGTTGATGATTTTTTGCGCTTAACGTGGGTTTTATTTTTGCATGATAAGACAGAAACTCAAGTAACCCTTAAGAAGTTTCTCAAGCGTGCCCAAAATCAATTTTCATTAAAGATCAAGAACATATATAGTGATAATGGCACAGAGTTCAAGAACGCCCATGTTGAGGAGTACCTAGACGAAGAAGACATAAAACATGAATTTTTCAGCACCGTACTCCCCTCAACAAAATGGAGCAGCCGAAAGGAAGAACTGAAGCCTCATAGAGATGGCGAGGACAATGCTTGATGAGTATAAGATTTCGTATTGATTTTGGGCTGAAGTGTTCAACACTGCTTGTCACGCCATAAATCGACTCTATCTTCATCGCCTACTCAAGAAAATGTCATATGAACTACTCACCTGTAACAAGCCTAATGTTTCCTATTTTTGAGTTGTCAGTTCTAAATATTATATCTTGAACAAGAAGCCTAGGACTTCAATGTTCGCTTCGAAGTCCGATGAAGGTTTCTTGCTTGGAACGTTACTAGATCTTGAATTGCTAATTTTTGTGAACATTACTCGTTTGTATCTTCTTTGGAACGTCACAAGGTTGAAGATGCATTGAAATATCCGTATTGGGTGGTAGCAATGCAAGAAGAATTGAACAACTTTAAATGGAACGAGGTGTTGGAACTTGTTCAAAGGCCCAAGTTCAACATTGTCGGCACTAAATGGGTCTTCTGCAACAAACAAGACGAACACGGGGCGATGACAAGAAACAAGGCGCGACTTGTGGCCAAAGGGTATTCACAAGTCGAAGGTTTGGATTTCGACGAAACTTTTGCTCCCATAGCTAGGCTTGAATCGATTAGAATATTACTTGCATATGCTACTCACCATGATTTCAATCAAGGAGGAGGTGTACGTGGAGCAACCCCCGGGATTCAAAGATCAAGAGTTCCCCGACCATGTGTTCAAACTGCGTTAGGCTCTTTATGGCCTCAAATAAGCTCCTAGAGCCTGGTATGAGTGCCTTACAGATTTTTTAATTGAAAATGTATTTAATATTGGCAAAGCTGATTACACGTTGTTTACCAAGCATTTTCACAATGATTTATTTATCTGTCAAATTTATGTTGATGATATTATATTTGGTTCAACTAACAAATCCTTTTGTGAAGAATTTAGTAAGATTATGACACATAGATTCGAGATGTCCATGATGGGAGAATTGATATATTTCTTGGGATTTTAAGTGAGGCAACAAAAGGAAGGGACGTTCATAAGCCAAACCAAGTATACTCAAGACATACTCAAGAAGTTTGGAATGGACAAGGCGAAGCCTATAAAGACTCCCATGGCAACAAATGGACACTTGGATCTCAATGAAGATGGACCAAACGTGGATCAAAAGGTATATCGCTCCATGATTGGATCCTTACTTTACTTATGTGCATCTAGGCCTGATATTATGTTGAGTGTGTGTTTGTGTGCAAGATTTCAAGCCAATCCTAAGGAGTGTTCACCCGTAAAAAGAATCTTGCGATATTTAGTTCATACACCCAACATAGGCCTATGGTATCCTAAAGGCTCCAAGTTCAATCTAATTGGATACTCTGATGCAGATTATGCCGTATGCAAAGTAGATACAAAAAGTACCTCCGGTACATGCCAATTCCTAGATAGATCTCTAGTTTATTGGTCCCCCAAGAAAAAAACTCCATTGCCTTATCCAAGGCCGAAGCGGAGTATGTTGCTGCCGAGAGTTGTTGTGCACAACTCCATTGGATGCAACAAACTCTAAGGGATTACGGTTACAATATGAGTCGTATTCCACTCCTTTGTGATAATGAGAGTGCTATTAAAATTGCCCATAACCCCGTTGAGCACTCTAGGACCAAACACATAGACATCCGGCGTCACTTTTTGAGAGACCACTCAATGAAAGGAGACATAGCCATCTCCCATGTCAACACAGAAAAACAACTAGCTGATATATTTACCAAGCCACTTGATGAAAAACGTTTTTACGAGCTCTAAAATGAACTAAATATCCTTGATGCTCGAAACGTGGCTTGAAAACTTTCATACATGTATGCCATCTTCAAAATCTATTGATTGTGTTATGAAAATCACCTCTCTCTATTTTCTCCAAAAAACTATTTCAATTACTTAATCTTAGTGAATTATGGTCATAGCTTGATTGTTGGATGTTTACTGATCATATTCATCTGGATTACTTGTGTGTTTCGCCCCTCTATTTTCTTTCTAAGCACCTTTGAATATATACAAATGGGCTAAATGCTTCTGTTCTGGTGACCACGGACTAGTCCGTGGTCGCCCGGACTAGTCCGCACACTGCAGACTAGTCCGGAGAGGTCCGGTAGTGCGGACTAGTTCGGTTGACCACGGACTAGTCCGATTTTTCGACTCCATAACCCTAGGGCCGCCAAACCCTAATCTCCTTCATCCTCACAATGTTCCTCACATTCTCTCTCCTCACTCAAGCGTCCCCAAGGTGATTTGGCGACTTCTCCACCAAATCTCTTCATCTCTCCGTGGAAAACGATCTTCATCACAAGGGGATCGAGGTCCACGGACTAGTCCGCAACAACAACTCCTGTAACCTCAAGAATCGAAGGATTTTGGTAAACTTTCTCCAAAACCCTTGAATATTTGACTTCTTGTGTTATGGACCAAATACCTTAGCTCCTCTAGTTAATACATGACTCCTTGTTGTATTACATCTACATTGAGTAGTTTGTACATTGAGGACCTCCATTGATTTGCTAGTTAGGGTTTGAGCAGTTGAACACCAGACTAGTACGGCCTCAGTATGGACAAGTCCGGTACTCCGGACTAGTCCGTACTTGAGCACCGGACAAGTCCGATTTTTAACTGTACTCAACCCTAAATTCCAACTACTCAATGCATTTCCTTGCCATCAATCCTCATCCACATATTGTATAATTCTCTTGTCAGGACCATGTCGAGCTCCAATAATGAGATCTCCGACTATGAGGCCGAGATGGACCAAGAGTCGTTGCTTCGGTCCTCGATGGGCCAAAGCAAGAAGCAGCAAAACTGTGACGCTGACCCGTCGCACACTCCACCTTAGGTGCGGCAAAAGGTCGTGGCCAAGATGCCCGCATCCAATGGAAAGGATGCAGCTGGCCCTAGCTCAGCAGCTTCTCACGAAGCTAAGGGCAAAGGGAAAGGGATCGCCTCCAGCCCGATTGGCCCTCTCCAGATGAGTGCACCAAGACAGGGGAATAGAGACCCCACTAAAGAAAGATTCAATGGAAAAGGAAGTGACATAGCTTCAAAACTCAGGATGATTGATTGTTACAGCAGTTCCAGGAAGGCAGCTGATGCAAGGTTCTGGAGCAACTTCCACGCGGACTACTATAGTTTCATGTATCTCACGATGTGAGACCTATGTGTGCTGAATACATTGGCTTTGACAATAAAAATTTTGAATGCTGCCATAACATCCTTTTTTGCAAGGTCTGACTCGAGCTCCGAGCTTCTACAAGGTCCGACAATAGGTCTGACTTGCTTTGTCAAAGTCCAACATGTTTTTGGGTAGCTCCGGTGAGCTTTGCTTTAGCTTTGGCATGTCTTTGTTAGCTCCAGCATGTCTTTGTTAAGCTCTGATATGTTTTTGCTACGTCTGACTTATGTTGGTTAGCTCCGATAGGTTTTTCTAGCTCTGGCGCTAGGTTGTACTATCTTTGGTAAGCTCTGGCGCTAGGTTGTACTAGCTTTGGTTAGCTCCGGCGCTAGGTTCTGTTAGCTTTGGTAAGCTCCGGTTCAAGGTCCAGTTAGCTTTGGCAAGGTCCCATGCTTGATCGCAGTATTTCTACTTTTATCTTGCAATGTTTCGAACTTGGTTTACACTTATGGAAAGGTTGCTTAGTATTATTTTACTAAGTTTTTGGTGTGTTTTAATGGTTAAGGCCGATATCATTTTGCTATGTTTTGCACGCTAATGTGAGGTGCTCACGTAAGGTGTTGTAGTTTCAGAACTAATGTGAGTCAAGTCGAGGACTTGTGCTCGAAAGTATTGGTTTTTTATTCATGTGCAGTTGTTGATTGAGTTCAAGATATGGCTGGTGACAGGATCCATTGAACTAGTCTTAGGGAGAAGATGAGTTTCAACAACCAAGTTCGGGAGGAATTGTGGTTGAGTTGGTCAGGAGGTCACACAACATGTTTGAATCAAGAACAATGCATATAAAGATATCATGGACATCGTTGGAAGATGTTTGCACGTATGCAAGGAGTGCATGGATGTGGCTACATGGTTCTTGTGCTGCCCGGTTCCGAAAAAGAACCAAGCTAACGCATATGTGTGCCCAGGATGTTCAACACACATACACAAGTGCATTCACACAAGAGTATACAGAAAATTACCACAAGACAAGATTAATTAACCAAGTTTTATTACACAAACCAAATTATCCTCGAATACAACCTCTAATGAATATTTATGACAAATTCAACTAATGCAGCAGAAATAATCTAATTAAGCAAACTAAACAGCTAGGTGGCTTAAGCAATAGGGTAGCACAACTCCAATCAACACCACAGGCAAAGCTGACGGTAGACACGACCTAGAACTCCGCATTATCGCCATTAAACTCCCAATCCTGACCTGCAACTGTTGGGGGGATTGCAAGAGTGAGTACATGTCGTACTCAGCAAGTGTGGAAAGTATGACATGTGGCTAATTCAAATGACAAATATAATAATGGTTGAGTGCTGAAAAGTACATTAAAACATTTGAAAAGCAATATATTATATGTATGTGAAGTATACCCATCATAATCATAAGTAATATCATAATACCAGTCTGAATTCGCTACCATCATCAATAATTTCAGATTTCACCATTGCCAATAACCATATTCAATACCAGAAATAAATTCATAACCAACCATAACCATAATACCAACCATAACCATCCCAAATACCATCCCAATACTAAGTTCCCTCTAATCATGGAAGTTGTCCAGGTGCTCATAACCGGGAGCATGGCTATCATGATAGTTTTATTAGACTCTGCAGAGTTTGTACCGCTTTACCCACGTGTTTGTGATTTCATCACCTTTCGGTGACTAAGAACCTCCCTTATGCCCATGACCCGTCAGTCACATTACACACTTCCGTTGGTGTGTGGCCAAGAGATCTCAAAATAGCCTTTACAAAGGGATTACTAGCCTATTTAGACCCCACTGAGGTTTCACCAGTGGCAATGCCTCCAACTGAGCACATCTTCAACCAAGGGCCCCATCTTGAGCCATTCGGATCCCAGGGTAGTCCCACCAATCATCAAGAAACCCAATCCGACTACCCCTTCCCCGAGCATCCACAATGGTCCAAACAGCACTAGCAAAGCTCTAATTAATCAGCTACGCCGCACCCATACTTGGCCTCGTGGTGGCACTATAGTCCTAGCTTATTCTCGCATGAACGGGTCCTTAGATCTAAAGCAAGCAAACCACCATAACATCCAACCCATCCACATACCAGGCTTGCTTAGATCACCCATTGTCATATCATATTGACCAGTTCACATTAACAGAATATCATTAATGCATAATCAAATGTGTAGTGTTGTTTTCCCATCCCAATTAATTAAGCGAAGCAAAAAGGTAAAAGCCCTTCCTGACTCTCTATCATAAATTTAGGCGACAAGGGTGGTCAAACAATGCTAGTAAAATTCCTACCATAGGATTCCCATCAAATCGACACAAGCATGCAGTTTGCAAACAAAACATTTATTTGAGCAACAGGATCAATATGCTTCAAGGACACTTGCCTTGCTCTTGCGGTTGATTAGGGTCAAAGCCTTCAAACTCTTGGCGTTGTAGATCCTCCGCGGCACTCCCTAGCGCAAATTTGTCTAATCCGCACAATAAACATACAAGACAAGAAACACAATCAAAGAGTGCACAAATATTACTCAATATGACATGACATGCATGATTGATGCAAATGCAAGGTAGAACTTGTTAATAGATTGATTTTTAAGATCTCTAACTAGTTCTAATAGATTTTAACAAGTTTATACAGGTTTGGATTTGATTAAATCTACTTTTAAAATCAATTCATCACAATTTAGTTAGCAAAATTGGACTAGTCTGCAGAAGGTTGGACTAGTCCGCACTTTGCAGAACTAGCGAACTAGTGTTGTCTAGATCGATGTAAATTTGGAGATTAGGGGTTGAATTTTCGTAAGGAAAAGAGAATAGAAGGTATACCAGGTGTTTAGAACTCCATTGAATCAAGAAACTTGGAGGTAACACTTGGATCTTGATGATCTAGGGTTGGTGATGAACTTGGAGATAAATTGGAGATGAAGGACGAAACTTGGTGGAGATCTTGATCCTCTTTCGTTTCCTCCTATTCTTCTTCTTGCTTGGGATCTTCTCCTCCCTCCTTGATGGTGGCTCTCCACGAACTAGGGTTTGGGTGAGGTGGAAAAGTGGCAAATAGATGTCAAGCCAAGGGGTGGGGTTGTTTATATAGAGGTGGAGGCTAGGGTTAGATGGATTTCGAGTTTGGGATGAGTAGAGGCAGGTTTAGAGTCCCACATGGGCTCTAAAAGAGCTAGGCACGACGTACCTAGTCCCACTTAACGTGAACCCCAAAAAACAAGTCGTAAAACAAAAGATCAACTCGGAGTCGCGAAATATCGGACAAGTCCGAAAAGGACCGGACTAGTCCGAAAATTTCCATAGAGAAAATCGGACAAGTCTGGCCTAAAATCGGACAAGTCCGACTTTAATCAGAGAGGAAATCGGACAAGTCCGCTGGAACACCGTACTAGTCCGGAAAAGTCCAGGGACTTAGCAAATTTTCAAGGGTTCTTGGAATATCAGACTAGTCCGCACAAAATTGGACAAGTCCGAAAGTTTCCAGAGGCAAAATCGGACTAGTCCGCAGCAAAAACGGACAAGTCCGTTTTTAGTCAGAGAGAAATCGAACTAGTCCTCAGTAAAATCAGACTAGTCCGCACTTTCCTGCATTTTATGTGCGGTTTTGTTCCAAATCAATTTTAAATGCTCCAAATAAGTTTTATACTCGTTCCTCTTGATGTGGATTAATGTTAAACATGTATATGAATGTATGTAGGGCATGATGCATGAACATGAAGGTGTTACAGTTCTGAGGCGTGATGAAGAGATGTGGACGTAAAGGATTGGTCGGAAAAGTCCAACCGACTAGGTTATGGACTCAAGCTGCGGCTGAGTCGGGTTTGACTCAAATATGGAAAGATTTGAGTTGGTTATGATAGGATTTCGTGTGGGTCACGAATTTGAGTTGTTTTAGGAATGTCGGATGCGTTCCTAAGGTGTTTGGAAGTCTTAAGATTGCTTCTATCTGTGTATAGAAGAGTCCTAAGCAGTTATGGAAAGTTTCGATTCGTGATTTGAGTAGGATTAGAGTCCTAGTTGAGATTGGGTTGGCTCAAGGGCTGGTTATATAAGCAAGGGAGGCCAGAGCTCGTGGGTGACGAGTTTGGACGACTTTGGGGCTGTTCCTCTTGTGTTCTATTGAATAAAATTTGTAGTTGAAAGGAACTTTTGTGCCTTGTTCGTCCGACTTGTTCCAGACAAGTTTTTTCTCGTCGAGTTTTCTGCACAGCACTACTTTTCTTCGGTGGTTTTATCATAACTCGAGTTTTACTGATCCAATTGATGTGATCCTTTTTGGGTTGTCTTCACAACTTGATTTTCTATCATCTGTAAAAATTTCACGGTCATTGGATTTGTGGTTTCTGATCTACATGAGTTTCTTTGCAGCGTTCCAGAACTGTTTTTCTCAGGTAGGACAGATTGACCTTTGTTCGATCTTTCAATCATAACTTGAGTTTCTCTTGATGGATTTGAGTGATTCTTGTAGTATCGTCTTCTTGACTTGATTCTCTATGATATCTATCACTTTTTGTATGGGTGAAACACATTTAGATCAGTCTCACACACGATTTCTTTAATAGATCGTTTTTCTGCCAAAGGGGTCGGGATTTAATTGTTTCCGCTGCGTAAGATTTTTTAATCTACCCATCACCCCCCCTCTGGTAGATTTTCACGTGCTCTACGATCCTACAATTGGTATCAGAGACACAATGCTCTAATCTTTGTTATTTGCACATGTTTTTGACTAATCATTATGGAGAAATATTGCGCCAAACCTTGCGTGTTTAGTGGTATTGATTTTCAGGTTTGGAAAGCACGTATGGAAGCCTTCATCCAGGCTCAAGGCTTCGCAATATGGGAGAAGGTATACAAGCCTTACAAAGTGCTGTAAAATGATCAAGTTACAGCTACAAATCTTTGAGATGTCGACAACAACAACAAGGCTCAGAACTTGATCATACAAAGATTAACTCAAAGCGACTTCGACCGTGTTGCACACCTCCGATCTGCATATGATGTGTGGAAAGCTCTTTGTGACTACCACGAAGGATCAAACACGATCAAGGAGGTAAGGCAAGACATGTTCAAGAAAAAATACATGCCCTTCGAGATGTAGCCCGGTGAGTCTATTGATGACCTTTTTGCTCGCTTTAATAAAATTCTCAATAACTTGTGTAGTGTCAATGTTAATTAGATGCTGAAAATGCTAGGAAATTGTTAAGTGCATTAGATATGTCAATTTGGGAGATGAAAGTCACATATATTCATAAATCTACTGTCATGAGTACACTTACTTTAGATGTGCTATATTCCAAGATAAAAACTCAGGAAATTGACATAATATCACGTAAGAACCTCAACAAGTCTATTGCTTTTGTTTCTCAACATGACATGTCTAGCTCCGGTCAATCTTCATCTTGTGGTACACTTGCTTTGTTGTCCTCTCTAACCCTTGAACAGATTGAGGAGTTTCCAGAGGAGGAGCTAGTACTTCTCTCTACTAGGTTCTCAAAAGCATTGCAAAATGTGAGAACTAGAAGGAGAGGAAGCTCCGAACCACAATGATGTTTTGAATGTGGTAAGACAGGACATTTTTGTTCAGATTGCCCTAACCTTTCAGGTCCAACTTCCCGGGATGAAAAGCAACCAAGGACGAAGCACTCCTCTGCAAGAGATACGAAGAAAAAGAAGAGTTTTATAGGACGTCAATTGGTGAGCAGTTTTATCTCCGCACTTCAAGAACTTGGCTCAAGCGATGTGGACATTGGAAGTGACGAAGATGAAGATGATTTGGCAAACTTGTGCTTCATGGCGAGCAAGTCAAGATCAAGTATGGAGGAGGCTGAACACAACAGCGACAATGAAGAGGTATGTCCTACTTGCGAAGAAATGTGTGATGCTATTTCTCGTGCCACTATTATAGTTAAGAAAAAGGACAAAAAGCTTAGGGGTAGTGCTGCTAAAATTGAATCACTAGAATATGAAATCAACCATTTAAAAACTTTGATTCCTAGTGATGATGCATGTCCCTCATGTGATTTAATATATGAACAATTGTCCTCATTAAGAAGTGTGCACACCTCCACACTTGATAAACTTGAGTTAGAAATTGAAAAGAATAGATAGCTTGCTGCACTTAATGATAAAAACTTGAAAGATGCCAGATGTTCTACAATTGATTTGCGTTGTTCTACTTGTGATGATCTTGATAAGAAACTACAAGATGCTATGAATGAAATTTCTATATTGAACAATGCTTTACGTTCTCATGAAGTTAAATATTATTCCAATTACAAATTAAAAGGAAAAACTTCATGTGAAAATTGCCTTGATCTGTCCAATAAACTTGGTAACATGCATAGGACATTAGATCGGTTTTGTAATGGGAATAAGAACCTAAACTTGCTGCTGAATTCTTCCAAGTCTTGCAATGATAAAACTGGTTTAGGTTTTGATTCTCATGCTCATGCTAAGGCACATCCACCTAAAATTGTCAAGTCATTAGGAAGTGATTTGATTCAAACAGTTCCTAAACAAAAAGAAGTGGTTCTCAAATCTGCGGGAGAGTTGTCTCATTCGGTTTCAAATAAAAATGTTGCTTGCTCATCCAGACATGAACACAAAGTTAAATTTCATTGTACTTACTGTGGTAGAGATGGTCATGTCATAGATTTTTGTTATAGACTAGCTAAACAACAGAAAAAGGGAAAATGATTGCTAGATCTCATAACTTTCATGCAAAATGTGTTGCACTTGTTAAACCGAATGATAGGAACACGCAATCTACTGTAATGAGTCGAAAACATGCAAAGGTTGCTCCCAAACCTACTGTTTTTTGTGCTAGACATGTAACATCTCGTAGGACAGTAGTCGGGTACAAAAATCCTCAAGCTTTGGCTCATAAACCTACTGTTTTATGTCAGCTTTCGCGTGTTATTTCTGCTGGACATCGTGTGGCTCAGTACTAGATTCCTAAATGCCTTTTGACTAACCCTAGTATTGAGTCATCGACGTATTGTGCTTCTATGTAGCTTACACGTTTGAGGAAGGAGAACATTTGGATTGTGGATTCAGGTTGCTCACGCCACATGACCAGTAACAAAGAATGGTTTTCCTCCCTCTCTTTTGTGTCACGTGTAGAGAATGTTACTTTTGCCGATAATTCTTCAACTTCTACAATTGCTAAGGGTTCGGTTAGAGTAAATAGTCACTACACTTTGAAGGATGTGGCACTTGTTAAAAATTTGAAATACAACTTGCTTTCTGTTTCACAACTGCTAGATGAAAATCTGGAAATTATCTTCACTAAAATTTTTTGCAAAGTTGTAAGTTCAAATAGTGAGGTTATTTTTAACATGTCTCGGTTTGGAAGAGTTTTTAAAGCTGATTTTGATATGTCTTCCTCTAAGCATAGGTGTATAGTTGCTAAGGATTCAAAGGACTTATATTTTTGGCATCGTAGACTTGGTCACGTAGGTTTGGATCATCTAACGCGTGTTAGTGCTCTTGATCGCATACGTGGGCTGCCTAAGCTTAAAGGGGACAAAGAAATTGTGTGCTCTTCTTGTAGACATGCTAAGATGGTTGCAGGTTCACATACTCCTCTCACAATGATCATGACAACTGAATCGGGTCAACTTTGCACCTTGACACCGTAGGACCTTCACGCGTTCAATCCTTTGGAGGTAAATTGTATGTTCTTGTGATTGTTGATGATTATTCTAGATACTCTTGGGTTTACTTTATGGCATCTAAGAATGAAGTTTTTAGTCACTTTAAAACTTTATTTCTTAGATTATCAATTGATCACCCAGGATCTTTAAAAGCAATTAGAAGTGATAACGAAACCGAATTTAAAAATCAATCTTTTGATCACTTTTGTGCTGAAAATAGAATAGATCATCAATTTTCTTCACCATATGTACCTCAACAAAATGGTGTTGTAGAAAGAAAAACAGAACCTTAGTTGGGATGGCTAGGACTATGCTTAATAAATATCAAACTCTTAGGAAATTTTGGGCTGATGCGATTGCAACCGCCTATTATGTCTCAAATCGTGTTTTCTTGTGCGCTAAGGTAGGTAAAACACCATATGAGCTCCGGTTTGGACATAGGCCTAGTGTTCTACACTTTCGGGTCTTTGGTTGCAAATTCTTTGTTAAGAAACATAGTAATCTTGATAAATTTGAACCTAGATCCATTGATGGCATGTTTATTGGTTATCCATCTCATACTAGAGGCTACCGTGTGCTTTTACTTGACACTAACAAAATTGTGGAGACTTGTGAGGTGTCTTTTGATGAAGCTAGCACAGGTACTAGCTCAAACATTGCAGGTCCGGATCCATATCCGCAGGGGGAGAGCATTTTCGTTGAAGATGAGGAAGAAGGTGCTGCTGCCCGAAAATTCAGCAGCTAATGACATTGTTCCAGCTCCTGATTTTGATTCACAGTCAGCACCGACGACCACCATTGATGGTCCATATCCTCCTCGAGTCACAAGCTCATCGATTTGTGATGAACATGAAGAAGAAGAAGCTTGTAAAGTGTCCACTCCCCTCTAGGTTCTCAAAAGTCATCTTCCACAACAAATTATTGGAAGCTTGCACGAGCGACTCACACGGTCTAGATTTTGCGATCCAAACTCTCATGCTCATTCTGCTTTTTTTGCTTCTTTTGAACCGAAAGATATATCACATGCACTCACTAATGAATCTTGGATTATTGCCATGCAAGAAGAGTTAGAAATTTTGAAAGAAATAATGTTTGGAAACTTGTACCTCTACCTCAAGGTCACACTTTAATTGGAACTAAATGAGTGTTTAAAAATAAACAAATTGAGGATGGAGTTGTGAGTAGGAATAAGGCTAGGTTTGTTGCTCAAGGTTTCACTCAAGTTGAAGGTCTAGATTTTGATGAAACTTTTGCTCCTATTGCTAGATTAGAAGCCATAAGAATTTTGTTAGCTTTTGCTGCATCTAAAGGTTTTAAGCTTTATCAAATGGATGTTAAAAGTGCTTTTCTTAATGGCTACATAGATGAGGAGGTTTATATCAAACAACCACCGGGTTTTGAAAATCCAGATTTTCCTAATCATGTTTACAAACTGTCCAAAGCCTTGTACGGTCTCAAACAAGCCCCTAGAGCATGGTATGATTGGTTAAAAACATTCTTACTTGAAAAGGGGTTTACCATGGGCAAGGTTGATAAAACTCTTTTGTGCTTAAGCATGGCAATGACTCATTATTCGTTCAAGTGTATGTGGATGATATTATCTTTGGTTGTGCTTCTCATGACCTTGTGTCCAAGTTTTTAGCTATGATGAGTTCAGAATTTGAGATGAGTATGATGGGAGAACTCACGTACTTTTTGGGGCTGCAAATCAAGCAAACCAAGGAGGGTACCTTTGTGCATCAAACAAAGTATACAAAAGACCTCCTAAGGTGCTTCAACATGGACAAAAGAAAGCCTCTTCAGACACCAATGGGAACAGCAACAACACTTGAACTTGATGAAGATGGTGAACCTGTGGATCAAAAAGAATATAGAAGCATGATCAGATCACTTTTGTACCTCACGACATCAAGACCGGACATACAACTCAGCGTATATCTTTGTGCACGGTTTCAAGTCTCCCCACGTGTTTCACATCGTCAAGCCGTCAAAAGGATTCTCAAGTACTTACATGGAACTCAAGAATTTGACATTTTTCTTCCTTTTTCCTCAACCATTACTTTGAAAGCTTTTTCGGATGCTGATTTTGGGGGTTGTAGGATTGATAGGAAAAGTACTTCCGGTGCTTATCATTTTCTTGGTAATTCACTTGTTGCTTGGTCCTTCAGAAAACAAAACTTAGTTGCACAATCCACAGCTGAATCTGAATATGTAGCTGCTACTAGTGCTTGCTCACAAATTCTTTGGATTGTTCAAACACTTAAGGATTTTGGGGTTCATCTAGATAGTATTCCACTGCTTTGTGATAACAATAGTGCCATTTGCATTGCTAAAAACCCTGTGCAACATTCTAGAACTAAGCACAATGACATTAGGTATCACTTTCTCCGTGATAATGTTGAAAAAAGAAACATTGTGCTTCACCATGTAGATACCGAATAACAATTGGCTGACATTTTTACAAAATCTTTATATTTCACTCGTTTTTGTTACATTCGTAGTGAAATAGAGGTTATGCATCCTCATGGCTTAAATTGAGGAGGAGTTTTAAAACTTGAGAAGTCTATGTGTGAATCTAAAATTAAAATAATATTAGCATAGTATTTTATACATATATGACTTTGTGATTCCTTTTACATGCTGAAAGTTCTTACTACATTACTCGTGTTATACATTTTGTAGTTTTTGCCATGTCTAGTAATTGGAATAATTACTTACACTAAATCTGGTCATGCTCGAACTTCTTGTTGTTTTGAACTTGTTGCATGCTCACAAGTGTTTTTAATCATAAAGAATTAATCAAGTAATCAACTCACGTGTTGAGTTTTTATGAACAAATATAAGTTGAGAAAAGATCGAGAGAATATGCATGCATCACACTTCTTCTTTTGAGATGTCTTATCATTGCACATAGATATGAACATGGAAGAAGTTGTGTATGACTAAAACCATGTCCTTAAGCTTCTGATTGTCAAATTACATAGGCTTGGCTTGGTTGGTTAGAATAAGGAAGATGCGCATATAATCTCTTGAAAATATCATATGATCTAAATCTGTGCTTTGAAAAATAATAAAATGCAGCAACAAGTGTCATGCTTTCAGGTTTTGAAATGGTTAAGTTTGTGAGATCATGACTTGCTAAATTGGAAATTACATTTGATCTCTAGCATGGCTTACACTAATTTATGTATTTCATTGATGTGATCGTGTAAGTTACTTAATAGTATGACTTGGATGAGCTTTGTTTTATATGTATATGTTATAATATGCTCATAACAATTAAAATTTGTCTTATAAACTTTCCTGGATACATTGTCAAAGGGGGAAGATAATATGTGAATTTTTAAAGATAACTATGCAAGGGGGAGAAATTGATTACACATTGCACATACTCACAATTGTTTTTGGCACGATTCTTCTCAGGGGAGAATTTCTTTTCCTCATTTTATTTCTGTTTTACAAAGGGGGAGAAATTGTTTTCAAAACTTTTAATGTGAATAAGCCAATATTCGGATCTTAAGTGGTGTTGCCAATGAATTCATCAAGGGGGAGATTGTGAGACCTATGTGTGTTGAATACATTGGCTTTGACAGTAAAAGTTTTGAATGCTGCCATAACATCCTTTTTTGCAAGGTCCGACTCTAGCTCCGAGCTTCTGCAAGGTCCGACAATAGGTCCGACTTGCTTTGTCAAAGTCCAACATGTTTTTGGGTAGCTCCGGTGAGCTTTGTCTTTAGCTCAGGCATGTCTTTGTTAGCTCCGGCATGTCTTTGTTAAGCTTCGATATGTTTTTGCTAGGTCCGACTTATGTTGGTTAGCTCCGACATGTTTTTCTAGCTCTGGCGCTAGGTTGTACTAGCTTTAGTAAGCTCCGGCGCTAGGTTACTAGCTTTGGTTAGCTCCAGCGCTAGGTCCTGCTAGCTTTGGTAAGCTCCGGTTCAAGGTCCGGTTAGCTTTGGCAAGGTCCCGTGCTTGATCGCAGTGTTTCTGCTTTTATCTTGCAATGTTTCGAACTTGCTTTACACTTATGGAAAGGTTGCTTAGTATTCTTTTACTAAGTTTTTGATGTGTCTTGATGGTTAAGGCTGATATCATTTTTCTATATTTTGCAACATGCTTATGTGAGGTGCTCACATAAGGTGTTGTAGTTTCGGAACTAACGTGAGTCAAGTCAAGGACTTGTGCTCGAAAGTATTGGTTGTTTATTCATGTGCAGGTGTTGCTTGAGTTCAAGACATGGCTGGTGACGGGATCCATTGAACTAGTCTTAGGGAGAAGATGAGGTTCAATAACCAAGTTCGGGAGGAATTGTGGTTGAGTTGGTCGGGAGGTCGTGCAACATGTTTGAATCAAGAACAATGCATATGAAGGTATCGTGGACGTCGTTGGGAGATGTTTGCATGTATGAAAGGAGTGCAAGGACGTGGCTACATGGTTTCGAGCCTTGATGAAGAGATGTGGACGTATCCAACCGACTAAGTTATGGACTCAAGCTGCGGCTGGGTCGGGTTTGACTCAAATATGGAAAGATTTGAGATGGTTATGATAGGATTTCGTGTGGGTCACGAATTTGAGTTGTTTTAGGAATGTGGGATACGTTCCTAAGGTTTTTGGAAGTACTAAGATTGCTTCTATCTGCATATAGAACAGTCCTAAGCAGTTATGGAAAGTTTTGATTCGTGATTTGAGTAGGATTAGAATCCTAGTTGAGATTGGGTTGGCCTAAGGGCTGGTTATATAAGCAAGGGAGACCAGAGCTCGTGGGTGACGACTTTGGGGCTGTTCCTCTTGTGTTCTATTGAATAAAATTCGTAGTTGAAAGGAACTTTTGTGCCTTGTTCGTCTGACTTGTTCCAGACAAGTTTTTCTCGTCGAGTTTTCTGCATAGCACTACCTTTCTTCAGTGGTTTTATCATAACTCGAGTTTTACAGATACAATTGACATGATTATTTTTGGGTTGTCTTCACAACTTGATTTTCTATCATCTGTGAAAATTTAACAGTCATTCGATATGTGGTTTTTGATCTACACGAGTTTCTTTGCAGCGTTCCAGAACTGTTTTTCTTGGGTAGGACAGATTGACCTTTGTTCGATCTTTCAATCATAACTTGAGTTTCTCTCGACGGTGAGTGATTCTTGTTGGGTTGTCTTATTGACTTGATTCTATCTGATATCTATCACTTTTGTCACGGTGAAACACGTTTAGATTAGTCTCACACACGATTTCTTTAACAGATTGTTTTTCTGCCGAAGGGGTTGGGATTTAATTGTTTCCCCTGCGTACGATTTTTTAATCTACCATTCACCCCCCTCTGGTAGCTTTTCACGTGCTCTTCGATCCTACACATGAGGAAGACTCCGTTTGTCCGCAGCCAGTGGATTGACTGGAGCCACTTCGAGAGAAAAAGGATTCCAACCTTTGATGATGTGATTGCAGCTGTGGCGAGGCATGGTCTGAAGGATTTGTTTGCCTTCAAATACAACTGGAATGATGAGGTAATTGCTCAGTTTTATGCTACCTGCTATTTTGCTAGTGATGAAAAGGAGAGGGTGACTTGGATGACTCACGGATCCATGTACACCGTGACGTATGATGAGTTTGCAAGATTGCTTCACCTGGAAGACACTGGCAACAATGAGCTCATCATCCACAACATTGGCGTCCCGGAGAAGGAAAAGATGGAGTTCCTCTATGACACTCGCCTGAAATTCAATCCCCCTTCCACCAAGAACATGAAGCCATTCTTCATGGTTCTGAATAGAGTGCTCCGGAAGACAATATATCCAAAAGATGGAGATGCAGGAAGTATTCAAGGTTACCTAAGGACACTGATGAAGGTGATAAGCAAGAACAGAGAGTTTGACGTTTTTTACTATATTTGGAATGATATGGTGAACATCTCTTGCACACCGAACCGTTCCTGTGGCTATGCACCCTACATCATGTTTATGATTGAGAAAGTCACAGGAATTGAGTTCGTGAAGGATGTAGAGCATACTCCTCTAAGGCCCCAGAAGCCTTCCCAAGCCACTCTCCCAGCTGCTCCATCTCTAGTGTCAAGTGAAGAGGCTTCGAGGAGGGCTCAAGGAGATGCAAGGACTGCTCCCACTACTAGGGCCTCTCCTCAAAAAGGGTCTCCTAGTAGCATCTTGAAGTACTTGGCTGACATCTTTGGCTCCTGCAAAAAGGCTGAGGTGAAAGTCCACAAGTTGAACAAGGCAAGGAAAGAGGATATGAGATACATAAAGCAAAATGTCAGAGCCATATGCCAAAAGCTGGAGATTGAGCCTATTGGGTCTTCTGTCATCTCCGAGGACTCTCCTTCTAACTTCTCGGAGCTGCCACCTCTCTCTCCCTCCAAACTCGCCTGTTTTGGTGTTGGAGGCACTTCGAGTGGATCTGCACCTCCTCCTCCTAGACCCGAAGATGAAGACGAAGAGAGGACCAACAACGAGGAATGAGCTTGCGGTGACTTCTAGATCCCTCCTCTCCTTCTTTTTGGTGCCTTGATGCCAAAGGGGGAGATTGAGGGAGAGTCACTAGGTTGTAGCCGTAGATGAGAGCTCCATTTGCATCTTTCGATCTCTGTTATGCTTTTGGATTGTAAAACTGATCTCTATTATGCTTTTGGGTTGTAAAAGTGCTATTATGCTCTTATTATGGTTCTAGTCATATTTATGGAGTTTGTGATGATAATTTGATATAATCTATGCTTATGCTTTAAAATTGTCACATATGTTTCCTATTGTTATGACTATGTCAATTATCTCATTCTCATCACGAATATTGCTTACACACACTTAGTTTTGCACACCACCATAAAGAGTGCACATATGTCTGATGTTTTCATTGCTTAATTTGTTCCAAGCTCATATGTGCACACTATATGAAAATCTAGATTTTTAATCATATTTGTGAAATCTCAATTGGTTGTCATCAATCACCAAAAATGGGGAGATTGAAAGTGCATCTAGGCATCCCTTGTGGGTTTTGGTTGATTTATGACAAACAAATGAGATCCTAACCAAATTGTTGAGATGAGCGCAGGTTTTAATGGAATTATTAAGAAAGCACAAAAGGAAAGGAGAGTGAGGAATCAAGTTAAAAGGAGCTCAAGAGATGAATAGAATACTCTTTGTGTATGGAGTGTGTTAGAGAAAAACAGCCCAAGAGCTCAAGCAAAAGAAAACACTCTCACTGCAAAAGTTTACCAAGGTCCGGACTAGTTCAATATGCTCTCTGTCCAGGATCGGACAAGTCCTCCCAGTGCGGACTTGTCTGCAACGGACTAGTCCGATAATCCTTCTGATCAATATTGGACAAGTCCGATATTCCACAAACTAGTCCAAAACCCTCATTGACCTACTTCGGGCAAGTCCTTAGCCCCTCCAAATTTCACGACACCGGACTAGTCTGATATTATCCGGACTAGTCTGATAACCTATTTGACTAAAATCGGACAAGTCCTCCAAATGCGGACTTGTCCTCAATTCACTAAGAGATTCACCATGCCAGACTAGTCCGATATGTGCCGGACTAGTCCGAACATCTCCAGAGACAAAATCGGACTAGTCCGCCAGTTGTCGGACAAGTCCAATATTTCAAGACACTTAGGGTTTCCCACATGCCGCACACCGGACTAGTCCGGAGTCCACCACGGACTAGTCCGGACTTTGTAAATCCTAATAGTAACCTTTGGAAACCCAAGTACAAATAGAGGTGTACGGCCCCTAATCAAACTCTCTCGACCCCCTGCACTGTCACACCTTCCAAGAGCCAAGAAAACACGTCTCTCCACACAATCCAACACAAGAAAGATCAAATCCTTGAGGATTAACCATAGATCAAAGGAGAGACACGTTCTTCACGTATTGAGCTCTTGGGTTTGATTCTCTCTCACACTCTCGCTGTTTGATTGCATACTTTTCGAGTGTGTTTGGTGGTGTTTCGAATTGTAAATCTTGGGGAGCCCTCAACTTGTGAGAAGGCCCCTTGAACACGATTATTTACCCCTTTGTGATTAGTGGAAGAGAATCATCCTCCGTGGCGATTCGACGAGGGTAGGGTTGGTGAAGACCCTTCCTCCGTGGGCTCCTCAACGTGGATGTAGATTTCCTCTTTGGAATTGAACCACGGGATAAAATCATTGTGTCCTTTGCTCTTGTTCTTACTATTCATTACAATCTAGGGTTTGCTCAATATTGTTCAACTTACGTTAAAACTTTGAAACTAAAGTTAACTTGTGCCACATCTAGTTTCATTGAAGCAATACACTCTATTTGTAACTCAATTTCCAGTACATAGAGTACTTTGATCGAAATCATTGATCAAACTTGATCAATCTAGTTTGCATACACCGGACTAGTCTGCACCGTACTGGACTAGTCCGATTTCTTTGTGTTTGATCAGGTTGCTAAGTGTTTCAGGTTCTGACAAGATCAAAAAGCCTATTCATCCCCCCTCTAGGCTACATTCAATGTGTATCAGAGCAAGGCTCTTCAAATAGAGACTAATCGCTCGAAGAGAAGATGTCAGACATCAAGGATGCGCACAAGAACTTCAACCAAGAGAAGGTTGAAGATGAAAATACTCAAAAGTTGGAGAAGCTCCTCGACGCCATCCAAGACTTCGAGGATGATGATGAGAAGATGCTTGAACTCAAGGCACTCCTAAGGAAGAAGGACCTCTCTAAAGGAAAGATAAAGATCGAGGATGAGAAGAAGAGGAAGGGGAGTAGTCACTCTGACTACTCCCGATATCCTTTTAACTATGATCGTTTAAACTCAAACAATAATCATTATTTATTACCAATACAACTTATTTATTCACTCCCCCCTCTAGGCTACATTCAATAGCGCACTCTGGACCTGTCATTGGCTTTTAGTTTTCAGGCGAGTAGACCATCTAGCAGTACTAGGACCCACAAGGATATTGTTAATACAACTTATATATCACACGAATATCTAGGACTAAACTTCAAAGGGACTGCACAACATTGTTGTAGACAAGAAGGAAAAGATGATAAAAGTAACGAGCTTGCACAAAAGTAATGCACGTGGATTCTGCTTTCATACAAAAATGTATTTCATTATAGGTTCGAATAATAGGGAGACAAGGACATACTTAAAGTACAAAACCAAATTAAATGTGCTATTCATTCTGTTTTAACCCAGGGAACGTAAAAACACACTTAAAGTACAATGACTCTATAAGGTACATTATGTGTAAATACGCTTAGAGTTAAATGTGTTTTTTAAATAGGACCTACCCGGCTCTGTTCATAGACTCTATAAGGTACATTATGTGTAAATACAGACTCACTCAGTGAAACTAAGCGTAAAACTTATGGAGGTGCTTGATGTTCCATGGATTGGAAAGCGAGATTTCATCCTCTGTTGTCAAGCGGACGCATTCAGGTCGGGAAACTTTAATCACTCAGAAGGGACCTTCCCAGCTGGGGGGGAGTTTGTTTATCCCTTCACGAGTTAATATTCTCCGCAGGACCAGATCGCCTTCTTCTAGCTGCTGGTTGTGCACATGTCTTTGGTGATAGCGCTGGAGCGTCGGGCGGTGTCGTGCATTCCGAAGAGCTGCTTGGCACCTTCCCTCATCAACGAGGTGCAGGTCTTCACGCTGGAGCTTGTCCTACGTGGATTCATAGGTCCAGACATGGAGGGACCCCATGGTGATCTTCGGAGGAAGGACTGCTTCAGCTCCGTACACCAAAAAGAATGGTGTCTCTCCAATAGCCTGACTAGGTGTTGTCCTACTTGCCCACAGAGCAGACAAAAGTTCTTTAATCCAGTTGGCGCCATGTTTCTTTAAGCGCTCATATGTGCGCATCTTGAGTCCATTGAGTATCTCTGCATTTGCTCTCTCAGCTTGGCCATTGCTTTCCAGGTGATCTACTGATGCGTAGCTTACTTGTATGTTGAGATCTTCATAGTACTCTTGAAAGGTTGCACTTGTGAATTGGGTTCTGTTGTTAGTGATGACTCTGTTCGGAACTCCAAATCTGCAGACGGTGGCCTTCAAGAACTTGATTTCATATTGCTTGTTGCGTTTCACAACTGGAGTAGCTTCCGGCCACTTTGTGAACTTGTCGATGGCGACATACAGGAACCTGTAACCTCTGACAGCTTTTGGGAAAGGTCCCAAAATGTCCATCCCCCACCCAGCGAATGGACACATGTTAGGTATCTTCAAGATCCATGCATCGGAGCTAACTTGAGCTCCTGGATCTTGTGCGCTGGATTGCTCGGAGCTTCCTGCAGCACCTACGATCCTTGGTGGGTGCCATGGTAACAGGGCCACCGGGACCGTCAGCTTCGAGGTGCTGGTCTCACCCCCATCACTTAGTTCGGTTGGCTGAGCGGTAGGTGATGACAATCTCTCGATGAAAAACCCGTCTGGTACTTGATCCCCGGTTGAAGCCTTCATCGAAAGGTCGTCAGCTTCAGTGTTGTTGAGACGCTGGACATGGCAGAGATCGAGGACGTGGAAGTACTTCTGCAGCTTGTGGACTTCAAGTAGATATGCAACAAGCTGAGGGTTGTTGCAACTGCATTCACCTTTGACTTGCTTGATGATGACTTGCGAATCATCCTTCACCAGGAGTTGTCGGACGCCATATGATATCGCCACCTTGAGTTTGAAGATGAGAGCTTCGTATTTCGCAATGTTATTGGTTGCCTTGAAGTCAAGATGCAACATGTACTTGACCTTCTCCCCGGTTGGAGCGAGGAGGAGTACTCCAGCTCTGGCCCCCTACTTTTGCATGGAGCCGTCAAAGTACAGAGTCCACTGAGGCTTAGTGAAGACCGAGACCTTGGATTCTGACTTCTGCTCAATGGGACACTCCAGACTTGATGAAGATGGAGTGCATTCCGCCATGAAGTCTGCCAGCGCTTGACTCTTGATTGCATGTCTCGGTAGAAATTCGAGATTGAATTCTGCAAACTCCGCTACCCACTTGGCGACATTTGCCATAGAATTGGGATTATGTAAAATAGCACGCAGTGGATAAGAGGTTACCACTGATATCTTGTGGGCTTGGAAGTAGTGATGAAGCTTCCTTGAGGCAATAAGAACTGCATATAGTAGCTTATGCACTTCAATATACTGAGTCTTGGCATCGTAGAGTACTTTGCTGATGAAGTACATCTGTCGCTGGACAGTCTGTACCTTTTCGGAGGGGCCCGAAGCTTCTTCTTCATCAACCTGAATCCTCCCAGAAGGGTTCGGAGCTTCTTCTTGTTCAGCCCGGACCCTCCCGGAGGGGTCTAGTCCTTCTTATTGAACTACAGGAACTCCCTCGGTTGAAAGAGGTTGATCCACAGGCATCTTGCCTTTAGGATCCATGCCGAGGGGCTGGAACCCAGACTCGCCTTTAGGTAGCTCTGGACCCTCCGGGAGGGGTCTAGGCTCCTAAGCTGATGATGGCTCTGGTCTCTCCACAACTAAGACCATGCTGACAACCTCCGTAGTTGCCAAAATATAAAGCAGAAGAGGCTCACCAGGTTTTGGAGCTACCAAAACTGGTAGTGTGGTGAGGAGCTACTTGAGCTCTCAGAATTCCTTCTCTGCTTCTTCATACCACTGGAATGGTCTGGACTTCCTCAATAATTTGAAGAAGGGAAGCACCTGCTCCGCCAGCCTTTAGATGAACCGGCTGAGCGCGGTTAGACACCCAGTTAGCTTCTGGACGTCCTTGATGTGGGCTAGAGGCCGCATCTCTTCAATGTCCTTGATTTTGGCCGGATTTGCCTCAATTCCTTGGTGAGTCACCAAGGAACCAAGGAGCTTTCTAGAGTTAACCCCGAAGACGTACTTGTTCGGGGTAAGCTTCGTACGTGTCAAGTGTAGCTTGTCAAAGAAGGCTTGCAGATTGTCAAGGAGTGATTCCTTGTTCTTCACCTTGATGACGATGTCATCGATGTAGACCTCCGCCAAGTCCCTCATGATCTCTCCAAACATTTTGTGCATGGCTTGCACAAAAGTTGAAGTGGCATTTTTGAGACCGAAAGGCATTGCAGTGTAACAGTACAACCCATCTACTGTAATGAGGGCAGTATGCTCTTCATCTTCCCTAGACATTTGAATATGATGATCTCCAGAATATGCATCTAGGAAACACAGCAATTTACACCCAGAGGTACAATCCACTATTTGATCTATTCTAGGAAGTGGAAATGGGTCTTTTGGGCATGACTTATTCAAGGTGGTGTAGTTGATGCACATCTGAAGCTTCCCGCCGGGCTTTGGTACAACGACTGGGTTTGCCAGCCACCGAGGATGGTGAACCTCCCGGATGAAACCAGCGTCGAGCAGCTTCTTGATTTCTTGTCTGATGAAGTTCTGCCACTTGATAGATTGCTTCCAAAGCTTCTGATGTACTCCCCGTGCATTAGGGTATATCTACAGGTTGTGCTTGATTACCTCCCTAGGGATCCCAGGCATATGTGACGGTTGCCATGAAAACACGTCGACATTCGCCCAGAGGAAAGTGACGAGTGCGACTTCCTATTTGTCGTCCAAACCTCCTGATATACGAGTGGTATAGGCAGCATCCAAACCAATTTGGACGACTTTGATAGGGATGTCAGTGTCACCGCTTGGTTGCACACGAGGTGCAGAGGTTGAGCCACGCTGACGCTAGCTCGAAGGTTGTTGAGCTAGTCGCTCCTTGCCAAATTCTTCTTCTTGCGCTGTTGCAAGCACATGAAGTTCTTCTAGCGCAGTGACTCCACCAGTGTGATCCACACGGATCCAAAGGACACCTGAAGGAGTCAGCATCTTCAACACCAGATAGCCGTAATGGGATATCGCCATAAACCTATACAGGGCTGGTCTGCCTAGGATGGCATTGAAGGGAAGGCTGATGTGTGCCACATCAAACACAAGCTTCTCAGACCTATAGTTGTCCCGAGTCCCGAAGGTCATCGGGAGTGTAGCTGATTCAAGAGGAGTGATGGCTCCCAAACCTCTTTGGAGAAAAGACGTCCTGGCCTTAGGTCCGATAGGCTGAGCTGGAGCTTTCACAAAAGCTGCGAAGCTAAGGAGGTTGAGCGCCGCACCTCCGTCCACTAGGACATGGCAGAGCTGGATGTTGTTGATAGTAGGAGAGACCATCAAAGGCAACTGACCAGCTCCGGTCATGTTCTTCGGGCAATCCAAAGCATCAAAAGTGATGGAAGTATCCATCCACTTCTGATGAGGTTCGGCTTTGGCGGTGGGAGCTGCGGCAGCCATGTCTCGACGCATTGTCTTGAGGATACGCTGGGAGGTAATTCCCAGGACCCTCCATATATCATATGGAGAGTCTTCCGATGCTCGTTGTCAGAGATATCAGAGTCATCATCGATGGTGTTGTAGATGGCTTTCAATGACTTCTTGGCATCCTGAAAGCCTAGCTTCTGATCAGGCGGAGCTTTGCCGACTTTCTGTTTCCCCTCCTGTTGGTGGAAAGGGGTTTCTTCTTGGCGCTTATTGTTGTGTTCAACAAGTCGCTTGACCTCGCGATAGTCTTCAAGGTTATGGGTGTTCGATTTATGAATTGGATACCACATCCACTACCAGGATTTTGGGTTATTGTGACGAAAAAAATCATTGCAATAGGTCGAAATTTGTCGCGATAGGTTGTTGTTGCAACGAAATAGAACGTCGCAATAGTTTTTCCGACTCATAGCGATAACAGCCGTGGAAATAGGTTATTGTGACGACTTGACATCCGTGGCAAATAGTATGGTATTGCGATGACTCCACGTTGGTGGCAAATAGTATGGTATTGCAATGGTTTAACGTATTGCGATGATTTAACGTATTGCGACGAAAATATCGATGTTGCAATGATGTCACATTCGTGGCAAAAAGTATGGTACTGCAACGACTCCACGTTCGTTGCACATAGTATGGTATTGCAACGGTTTAACGTATTGCGACGATTTAACGTATTGTAACGAAAATAACGGTGTTGCAACGATGCCACATTCGTGGCAAAAGTATGGTATTGCAACGACTCCACGTTCGTGGAAAATAGTATGATATTGCAACGTTTTAACGTATTGCGATGATTTAACGTATTGCAACGAAAATAATGGTGTTGCAACAATGCCACATTCATGGCAAAAAGTATGGTATTGCAAAGACTCCACGTTCGTGGCAAATAGTATGGTATTGCCACGGTTTAACGTATTGCGACGATTTAATGTGTTGCAACGAATAGTATGTTATTTGCGATGATTTCACATTTGTGACGATAAGTACGGTATCGCGACGATTTCATACTCGTGGCGAATAGTATGGTATCGCGACGTTTTCACATTCACGGCGAATAGTACGGTGTTGCAACGATTTCACATCCGTAGCAAATAGTACGGTATGGCAATGTTTTTACATTCGTGGTGAATAGTATGGTGTTGCAATGATTTCACATCCGTGGCGAATAGTATGGTATCGCGACGGTTTCACACGCGTGGCAAATAATATGGTATCGCGACGTTTTCACATCCGCGGCGAATAGTACGGTATCGCGATGATTTCACACTCGTGGCGAATAATATTGTATCGCGACGTTTTCACATTCGTGGTGAATACTACGGTGTTGCAACGATTTCACTTCCGTGGCGAATAGTATGATATCGCGACGATTTCACACTCGTGGTGAATAATATGGTATCGCGATGATTTCACAGCCGTGGCCAATAATACGGTAATGCAACGATTTCACGTTCATGGCGAATAGTACGGTATTGCAACGATTTCAAAACTGTGACAACAGTATTGTATTGCAATGATTTCTGATGTGTGGCAATAGGTTCGTAATGCAACATATTCAAATATGTTGCAACAGGGTCATAATGTGACGTTCTCTGGGTGGTGGCAATAGCAGTCTAGTGCAACGCTTTTTTGGTCGTAGCCAAATGTTTGTAGTGCAACGTTTTATAATTTGTGGCAATAGCTAGCTTCCTATTGCAACAGTTTATTTTTGTCGCAATAATCTGTTAATACCACGTTTTATAATTAGCGGCACTAGAATCCTAATGCGCCAGGTTTGAAAATTAGTGGCAATAGAATCAATTTATTTGCACACGATACGTCTGTCGACTTAACAACAAACATCCAGCAATTGATGCAACGCTCAAGGACCCTTGCGTCGTTGCGAGACGATGTTATTTACAGTTTTTCAGGTTGCAACATTGTACCCATTAAAAGAGCACCGCGACAAGTTGTAGTATTAGGAACAGTTTCTCGAACATCCAGCTTTGACTTGGTGCGAGCAGAAGCCTTTTGTGGAGTTGCTGCTAGCCGTTGTTGATTTTGCAAGCTCTCCATCATTCTACGCATGTCTGCTAGCTCCTTTTCTTGTCGTGCAGAATTGGCTGCCATCTGATCATGTAAAGCCTGGACTTCCTGGTTGAGCTGTTCATTTGCCTGGACGAAGCCATCCATCTGGGAGGTCATATAATCATTTCTTCCTTCCAACTCTTGCACCTGAGAGCTAAGGTCTTCATTTCAATTTTGCAAGGATCAAACTTGTTGGCCGAGCTGGTCAGACATCTGGATACGCAGTCTTTCAGAAACATTAGGTTTAGCCATATAACCACGCCCCCGAAACTGTGATCCTCCAGAACCGGTTGCGGATATATAAGTAAGCTGGAAGATGTTGTTTCTTTCCTCATCTGGGATTGGGACTCCCAGCTCAGCTTCCTTGACGTTGATTTGGGCACGTGCCTGGGTCTATATACAAAAATAAAAGTTACATGTACATTGCAAATATTTATTTAAATGGGGACTGTTTGAAGTGTTTCTCACATGTACAGCTTTTGCCTACTCGTTTGCCCATTGACCGTTCTTCACATGGCTTGCCTCCCACTGTTCTATGTCATCGGGTTCTTTTCCGGTCTCTGGGTCTCGCTACATCAAATACAAGTAAATTTTGATTGAATGATTGCAGTGCAAAGTAAAAGCATGATTTAGTTTTCATACCTTCTCGTAACTAAGTTGGGCGTAGGATTTCGATCCAAGCAAGTGTTTTGTCTTTTGAGTACTTCGATTTCGTGAATTGGTTCTGCTTATTGACTGCAATTTTAAGAATTAATTTCAGGAATGGGTGTTATCAAATAGTTTTTGTAGGATATGAAGGTATTACAAAGCTAGCTGACCTTGAATCGCTCGGACCCAAAATAGTCCATAAGCCCCAACCAATCGGAATCTGCTACGTCAACAGGATTGTTTTGTATACGTTCCTCATTGGTCGAATACTTCTTATAGGTGGCATGCAATGTTGATCGCCACCCCTTGTAGCGCTCACCAGCAATCTTCAATATTTTTCTTCTGGTATCATCTGTGTCCTCCAAGTCCCAGGCATTCTGTACATTGTATATCACACTGTTATAAACGTACAAGATGGAGGTCGCTAGAAAAAATACTTATGTGGGGTGTCACAACACTAACCAGAATGTCTCTCACTATATCGCTCTTCGAAGTATCGCCAACCTCTGCCCACTTCCTTACACCAGCAAGGGGTGCATTTTTTTGTTGTAATAACCACATCATCGACAAAGTGCCGCTGATTAGGACCAACCGCAGCACCCAACCTATCGGACCACTGAATTTGTAGCTTCCGATTCTGATCATTCGTTCTATTTGTAGATGCAAGATAGCGCAATTTAGCAACCTTAAGTCCTTTAGCAACCCCTCTTCCAAACTTCTTTCCTTCTATTAGTGTCATTTAAACGGTAAACATTTAAAGCAAATTAGCAACTGACCAGGCCTAGTATCATGTACAAATAGTGTGAAATAAGAAGAAGTCTGATGTTTTACCATCTCCAGGACGAGTGCAGCAAATATGAGCATGGGAACATCGCGTCGCAACAGCATTTTGCTCCATATTGGGCGATGCATCGACTTGTTGACTTATTTGTTGCTGTTCATACCCTACAATCAGGCAGTAGTCAGTGGCGCTACAGCACCCGTAGTACTGCAGGGGATTTTCAATCCAGCTACGAAGCAGGAAAGACAGTAGCTGGCGATGCTAGAGAAAGAGAGGGTTCGTCGGGTGCTCATCCTCTGCAGTACTACCGGTTCGGTCTGACCGACATCAGCAGGAGCACGTCTCGAGGCGAATTGGTGGCAGGGCGAGTCATGGATGTCAGCAGTATTAGCAGGTAGAGGATGCAAGACAGATGAGGCGGGCAGCTTGCGACGTTTAACAAAGCTAGGGTTCGGTCTTGCAGTGCAGTGACCACATTTAAGTCAGAGGATCGACGTCCAGATCACACCGGTGATCTCACGTGACTTACGCTTTTACTGCAGGCGATGCAGTAAAGATCCAACGGTGTGATTCCGTTGGATCTTTACTACATCGCGTGCAGTAAAAACGTATAAGTGAGATGATCTGCGTCCATTGATATCACCCCGGAGCAAGTCTCGAGGCTAGGAGGACAGTGTGGCAGATCTAGGAATTAAATTTAGGTGGATTGCATACTGATATTTAGCTCTGCATGTTAGCATCTTGCCCTAAAGTGCTACTAGAACGGATACATGAATATAATCTTGCGTTAATTACCAGACATCAGCAACGCATTTGGTAGTGTAAAAAATGGAATTGAGATCATATAAGCAGCAATGAACCATCATGTACATGCATCTCTAAACTATATGATGCTAACATTTCTTAGTGGACAGGGGTTAATGATATTGGACTATTTTTTCCAGGGTATGCCATGTCATATGGGGCATAGCATGTAGGTACGCTGTAATGGCCAGGGGTTTGCAGGCGGCGGGGTCATCATGGCACGCGAACGATGGGACGTGGAGATGGAGGGAGACGCGTCGGGGAGGACAGTGAAGTGACCACCAGCAGGGCGTGGGCGCCGGCCGGTGCCGGAACGACCGACGACGACATGGGTTTGCGGGCGGCGGGATCATCATGACACGTGAAGGATGGGACGTGGCGATGGTCGAGGGAGACACGTTTCTGAGGACACTGAAGTGAGTAGCAGCAGAGCGTGGTCACCGGTGCCGGAGTGGCGGCGGCGAGAGAGCCCAGCGTGCGCGTGTAGGCGTCAATAAATCACGCCATCACATATACTCACCAGCAGGGCGTGGGCGCCGGCCGGTGCTGGAGTGACCGGCGGCGACAGGGGTTTGCGGGCGGCAGGGTCATCATGACACGTGAAGGATGGGACATGGCGATGGTTGAGGGAGACGCGTCGGGGAGGACACTGAAGTGAGCAGCAGCAGGGTGTGGTCGCTGGTGCCGGAGTGGCCGGCGGCGAGAGAGCCCATCGTGCGTGTGTAGGCATCAATAAATCACGCCATCACATATACTGATTAACTGTTAACTGGGACTAGGAAACTACAATCGCAATGCTAAAATATTAAGTAGAGCCCGGTACATATTTATACTCGTAGTACCAGCATGGGATGACGAATCTTGGGGTTCCTGAGCATCAGGTGCTGCAATATTCTCTGCATACGATGCAAAGGAATTAACTTGTTATAAATATGTGTATTTTGATAGTAAACTCATTTATAGTTATACCAGGTGCTTGTGGCCCATCACAATTACTTGTAGACGACATGACGGTTTGGTGTCTTGTTCCTAAAGTAAAGAGTATATAAAGTAAGTAACAGTGATAACGTCAGATTACATGAGGATGTGTATTTTAGATCGGGCGGTGTGGTTGCTATGAACTGAAAATGTTTGTTTTGAATGGAGGAATTAGAAATGAAGGAGTAGGAAAAAAAACCGTACAATCCGAGAAATAAAAACAAGAAAAACGTGTATAAACCGTGGGAACTGAAAATCTTAGGAATACAAGTTTGGAACACAGGAATGAGAGTACAACATTGGGAGTGGTTGATAAGATAACCCTGGCGTCATTTACTTCTAAATCAAGAAATTACATAGTACATGCGGTTTTCAATAGTTATCTTTCCTGACATGGAAATGTACTAGAAATACACTACCATAAACTGTCGGAGCGACATTTATTTCGAGGCAGAGGTGTAGTGTATTTTATATATGGAAAAAAGTAGAATGCAATCAGATGCTAGGGTAAAATAAAAAGATGAATCGACTGTAGGATGCAAATCTAACGATTGAAGATAGTTGATTGCACGATTGCACCATTAATCAGATTTTATACTAGACATTCATGAAACATAAGAGCATATAAGAAGGAGTTGGGACGACAACTAGGAATGAACTGGTTGCAGCTGTTGGGACGACAACTAAAGCGATAAGGAGGGAGTAGCTCTATAAAAAGACAGCATAGATCGTGTAGAACTTATGTAGCACAAAACTGGAGTCCGGGATGTTGCAGGGCGGGGTCGGCGACGAAGAGGTTCAGTAGAGCCCGTCAAACTTGGTCGCTCGACGTTGTACCCACAGTCACCACCACCACTCACACGGGAATTTGTTAGGAATGCAAGTTTGGAACACAGCACTAAGAGGAGAACATGTGTGCCGGGAACGGAAGCCACTGCGGGATTAGTGGGAGACGCACATTTATATTCGTCGTGGCTAGCTACAAATGGGTGGGACTGGAATTTTGGGCACACGGAGTGAAGTTTCAATTGTGAAAATCTCAATTGTGCGCACCAAGAAGAATGAAAAAAATTTCGAGGGACCGCTACCTGCCGTTCATCTTTGTTTTCATGGAGATGTAAAAGCAGTCATGTGGTAGTGGGACATTCCAAAAAAAATATGAACAAAAATATGAATCGCCAAATGTATCATTGTGCTAATGCAAACGACATGCAAATACAGAGGACGCCCAAGTCCACGAAAGGAGGACGGCAAATCCATGGTCTAGTAAAAGGTAAACAATCAGCATTTTATATATAAAGTCCCAATAAAATGATAACATATACAGAGTATATACTACTACAAAAAAAACATTTTCCCCTGTGATGTCTAATCTTCAGGCCGTCGATCCAAAGCCGCCTGTGATACGAGTATCACAGGTACATACGATACATATATATCAACAATGTCATCGGATATTAGTTACAACGGATAAAGTACTTTTCATGCACCTGTTGCATCAGGCGATGGACTAGTTAGCAATTTAGATGACGTAATTTCCTAATCAAGTTAATTATGCATCATGTCTGTTGTTAGTTCTATTACTTGTAAGGATAATGTTTACCGGATTTCATTCATTCAGCCACAAGAAATATAGACGGTCCCAAGTTACAAACATATAGGAGATGTTTTCGATAAAAGAAGTTTCTCGATACTGCATATATAGAACACATTGTTCATGAACATAAAGATATATTTCATTAACAAACAAGTAATAGGAAAACACGTAGTAGACAGTAAGAACAAGATAAACTACACCTAATACTACTCTACTCAGAGATCACGAAATAGATAAACCACTCCTAATACTACTCTACTGGGAGAAAACCACGTCCTCCTCCTCCGCCGCTGCCGCCTCCTCTGCCTCCGCCGCCGGTGCCGCCTCCTCCTCCTCCTCCTCCGCCGCTGCTGCCGCCTCCGCCTCTGCCGCCGCTGTCGCCTCCTCCTGCTCCTCCTCCGCCGTTGTCGCCGCCTCCATAGCCGTGTCCACCTCCGCCTCAAGAGACGCCTCCTGCTCCACCCCCTCTGCTGCTGCCGCTGCCCAAGCCGCCTCGTACTCCTCAACCTCTGTCACAGTCTGAAGCTTCTCGGTGACGCGGCGCTTAATCTTCAGGAGGCCCTCTACCCCAGCAACCTCCGCGATCGTCTCGTGGAGGGCGTCGAGACGACCGGCCACAGTCATCTACCTGTAGCAGTAGTGGTCCGCGGTGTCCATGCTCGTGTGGAGGGGAAGGGTCCCAAGACCCAGACGGCGACACGAGCGAACTGTGTCGGAAAAGACCTTCTGCGCCACTGTGTTGAACGCTAGTGCGCTATGAGCAGCGGCGGACTTGGCGTCGGTGGCCACCTTAAGGCGCCGATCGACTTCGTCGATGCGGTCGGTGAGGAGTCTAAGAGTCTGCTCAACCCAACCGGGATGAGGAAGTGCAGGCGCCGCCATCAGTTCCACCGGCATTGCCGGCGGCGATGGAAACGGAGAAGGAGGTTCGAAGGACGTCGATGGCCTAGAGCGCTTCGGCGCGGGGCTACCCATTTGTGTGGCGACGGAGGTGCAGAGAAAGGGCGAGAGGTGGTCGACGGTGGCGAGGGGGGGGGGGGGGGAAGTTTAGAGGCTAGGATCTAAGGAGTGGTGTGGCGGAGAATGGAGAATCAAGAGGACGGTGAGCCTTTATAGCGGGTCGTCGTCTAAGCGGGCGTGTCGAGATGATCGTACGCAAGAGGAAACCGCGCTTAATTATGAACCGGTCGGTGGCTCCGGTTTCCTCGAAACCGCGGTTTGCATCCTCTCGGTCCCAACGGCTCGACGCGTCCCATTAGGAGTAAATTTACACGCCAGGAAAAACAATTTTTTTTGTTATATAAAAAAAATCCGTCTGTACACGCCTAAGCCAACTTCGTGGCCGCGCGTCCGTGCCAAGGGACGCCTTGCAGCGAACATGGG
Organism: Tuctoria greenei; assembly: GCA_036927565.1. Classification (NCBI taxonomy): domain Eukaryota; kingdom Viridiplantae; phylum Streptophyta; class Magnoliopsida; order Poales; family Poaceae; genus Tuctoria; species Tuctoria greenei. Next base: position 64,919,688 of record JAYESD010000002.1, on the reverse strand, counting down.
CCTAGTCCTGCACGCATATCGAGGTTTGAGGTATATATATATATATATATATATATATATATATATATATATATATATATGCATGCATGTTACTGTTGTTAAACATGACCGAGGTGTTTTAATTCTAGCTATGTCTAACATGCACGGACCACAAACATGATCAACCAATTACACTACATAAGAAACCCAAATCGGAGACAACGATGGGCGACAGATCGGATGTCCATCGATCACAAAGTGATGCGAGACGCGCTTAAAGTCATTGTTTGTCTCCTGTAGCTTTGCAATTACAAATCGAGACGAGCTTCAAACCCTAAGATCTTTTGTTTTTGTCCAATTTGCTTGGTTCACTTGTGACAGATTAACACATCACTAAACTTAGAGCATATTCACTTGATTGAAATCCAGAAATTCTAACAAACCAGTATTCATTGACACGAATGAACACATATATATTACAAAAAACAAGAAATATGTACAAGAACAGAATTGAAGCTAAACATGTACAAGAACTCCTAAAACTACAAAAGAAATATGTATAAGAACTCCTAAAACTACTATGTCGGCCCTGCCTCCTCCGCCCTCTCCCCCAACTTATCAAACCACGGCAAGCGGTCCTCCTCATCCTCGTCGTCATCGTCGTCGTGGTGGTGGTGGTCGCCGTCGTCGTCGCCGTCGTCATCATCGTCGTCGTCCTCCTCCTCCTCCTCCTCCTCCTCCTCCTCCTTCTCCTCCTCCTCCTCCTCCTCCTCCTCCACCTCCTCCTCCTCCTCCTTTGGCGACGATGCAGCAGGAGAGTGGGTCGGCTGCTCTGGCTGAGCCGATTGCTCCAGCCGCACTGGTGGCTCCAGCTGCACTGGCGGTGGAACCCCGCCACGACAGAAGTTCCTCTCCGTCGCCGCCACCAGGGCACTACGGCCCTCGGCGCCGAGCTCCTGGGCCATCGTCCCGGACAAGATGTCCAGGCGATCGGCCACACCCGTGAGGGTGTAGAGGTAGCGGCCGGTGGTATCCATTCCTGGAAACTCGGGAAGGGTACCAAGACCCAAGGCGTCCAAGGCCCGAGACTACTATTGTATGCCTCTCGCGCCATAATGAGGCGTTGGTCGTTGCTCACCCTCTCAGGGGAGCTGCAGCATATCCGCTTGCAGGGTGGCTGCCTCGGCGGGCTAGGAGGCAGAAGGTTGGCCATGGCTGTGGTGGTTCGTCAGCGCCAGGCTAGGAGGTGGAACGATGGAATAAGAAGAAAGGAGTGCAAAAGTTATGTGCTTGTACATAACCGACGACGCGCCTATATGGTCTGTGCGGAGTAGACGAGAGAGCGGTTCGTTTCCCGCGCATTGAACTCTTTGCATACCTCGTGCGGCGCAATTAAACCACTATGGAAGACGATCTTCAGAGATCCTTCCGGCTCTCTTGTGGAACCGAATCCCCTGCAGTACTGCAGGTGCATTAGAGGTCACTGACATGTGGGCCCTATGCTCTGTGGGACCCACATGTCAGTGACTTCTAATGCACCTGCAGTACTGCAGGGGATTTCAGTATCCATGTGGAACGTCGCGCACGCGTCCCTGCACCACGGCTTCTTAACTTCTCCGTAGACCTCGTGCAGCGCGTCAGTTACTTGATGCACTAGAAAGGCCAGCGGCGAGATCTCCGGGCCCGGCGAGCCCCGCCACGGCGGCGCCGCGCGCGCGCCCTCGGCGCGAGGAAGAAAGGGTCTGTGATGTTGGTTTTCTTATTTTGTGATGTTGTTTTTCTTGTTTTGTAGTAGTATTGTTTTATGTTAATGAACTCAATGTCATTGTTCCTCTGTGAAGACCTTTTACCGTAGTCGATTTCTACCATAACAGTAACCGCCTGAGATAATTAGGTTATCACAGATGGTTCTTTACTTGTATCTAGCCGTCTTTGATAATTGTTTTTCACAGACATGCCTAGCCATTGGTTAATAACCGTCTATAATAAGGTATAACCTATGCAGTACTACTGCTGTTATTTCTAATTTCCAGGTCAATTCAATATCATCACAGAACAAAAATCAATAATATCATCACAGAACAAAAGTCAACAATATTATCATCACAGAAGTCAATTTCACTAAAACAATATACATATGTACAAGTTACAGATACAATTCATCTCAAAGTTTACAAGTTTTCACTAAAAACTGTTTCTATTGGCATAGTCGCAAACTGCTGCACCATCCTCATCAAAGAACTCCCCTCTTTTTTGCAAAATCTTGTGACGAATGAATTGACAGAGTTCAGCAGCAATCCTATCGGCTCCTCCACTATGAATACTTCTACAAACCGGCCATTCTTCATTCAGATTCTTCGTGTGCTGCAATATAACACATAACAAGGTTTAAAATGTATTGGTTTGAACAATCTCATAGTATAGATCAAAGTGAGAGTATACAGGAATTTATTTGGTATTTTTGGAGCAGTTGTACTATGAGCAATTGAATTTTGAAGTTGGAATCAAAATATTAAAATAATGTTTCTGGTAAGATTGAACAGCAGAGAATATAAGTATTAAACTATGCTATTTACAATGAAAATGAAACACAAAAGTAAGAAAATAAGGTATCGACATTAAGGATAACTTACATCCTCACGATTCACTCTATATACACCGGCGGTCCGAAGATGCTCGCATACATAATACCCGCATAAGACACTCCCAGCAGGCTGCTTCGGACAAGCATAATACCTTTTAATGTCCAATGCATTCGTATTGGAAGGTCTCTCACCGCCAAGCCGTTCCGCATAAAACCACCAAGCGATGTAATACAAGAAATGTCATATAAAACTTGTCAACACATTCTAAATGTGTGTAAATTAAAATTATTGAATAAACGTACGATTTCAAAATGGAAAGGAAATCTTTGTAACGATCTGGTGAGAAATCGGCCGAGTCCAAGACTATTGCCATTCCCTGCGTTGGCTTGATGAAGATCATTATGTAGTGATTACTGCAAACATACAAACACACGTGTTAACAATTACCAATAATTGCTATTTCAATGTCATGTGTCGAACTTACTCGAAGTGGTATGGAGCCTTTACGAGGTCCTTGCCGTCTCTGACAAAGTTAAACATCGCATGTCCTATGTAAGCTACAACTTACTGTCCTTTTATCCTTCTTAAGTTTTGCGATTGCTTTTTCAAAATCTTTTCTTTTCATGTGTTTGAACTGTGCTGAGTCTTGATCTGCCTGGACGTCGAATAGCACCTTTGCAATCCTAGTAGGGTCAAGGATACCTGTCTTGCGCCCCAACTTTTCATTATCCATGTATTGCATCTTATTGAAGAAGTCCAGAATTGTTATAATCTCATGAAATGCGTATGCGTGTAGTAAGAAAAGCAAATACAAAATATTAGAGCACTTACAAGCACCAGACGAGCAGCAGGTTGATTTCGAGCATGCCCCGATGGAAAAGGGCATGCAGCTCTTCAAATAAAATGACTCGTCTATCCACTCCAGTGCTCCAAAATGCTTCTTTTGGAATACGAAATGTGACGCAATTAAGACCATATTTTGTGCTGGCAAGGATGTACCACTCATGCATTCTTCTGAGCTAGACGGGTTGTTTGCTATGTTGTACAGATATCATGAACGGCTTCCCATTCTTAAATTTAGGAGGAACATCCTCAAGCTTGTATATTGGAACTCCTGGTTTAACTAAAGCCGTCCGCCAATTATACATGACACCGCCTTCTTCCCACTTCTCGATATCTCCTAATGATGGCTCATGAGAAGAACGAGATGCACTCGATTTTATAATATTTTCCTTCATAGTTTCCAAATATTTTGACACTTCTGATGAAGGTTTCTTATTTTCGTATGAGGTAACTTTGATAGGCAGATCGAGGAGTAGTCGTCGAAAGTTGGACACTGGCTTGTTGTTGAACCTGTTTTTCAATTGATTGCTCTTTACTCCCAGCAGTTGGCTCTAGTACTACTTCAAGCTGTTGCTCAACTGGTTGCCCTTTACTAGCAACAACTTGCTCTGGTACTGCTTGAAGCTGTTGTCCAACTTGTTGCTCTTGGATATCATCCTTGCTGAGACATAGGGGGAGTGGATCTTCCTGGACTGGGAGTGGATCTTCATGCACTTTCGCCTTAGAAGATGGGGTTGCAGTATTTGGAGATGCGATGGGGCTAGAAATTGGCTCATCGTCCAACACGATATCGCGTCGGTGCCAAAGGATTAATTGGTTGACAGCCTGCCACAGAGTCGCGATCCCCTCAGGTGTGACGTGGTCTATTTCATAATCTTCATAATCATTATCAATGATCTGAAGAACTTGCACCACAGCATAATAAAATGGAAGTGGATTCCCGTTGAAGTCACGATCAGGCTTTGCCATAGCAGTGGCAACCTGTTTGGTTTTGTTCCCTGCTCTGCCTATCGGGACAAGAAGACGACAAGATTTGTTGTTAGCAATATCATCGACAGGGAACTTATGGGTTGACCCTGAGCCTGGCACGGAACCAATGCTGCTAGGGTAGGCAGTTGGAGATACTAATTGCTCCTTTTGCACCGGAACCATCATTGTACTCGGTGCCACTAATTGTCCCGATTGTCTAAGTTGTTCCATTATTTCTTGCATATATTCTTTGACCTTTTGAGCAATCGTTTCATCAAGTGTTTTCTTAAACTTCTCACGTCTTCTATATGTGTCTTTATCTTTAGGGAAACCATCTAGCCAAGATATTTGAGAAGAGACCGCTCGAACCCGTCCGCTGTGTTCAGGGTTTCCTAAGATAGCGGTAAGTTGGTCATTCTCCCTCTTCGGCTTGAAGAGACCCTTCTGTTGCTTTTCAATTAATTCTTTCATTTTATCCTCTACTTCATTCAGAGAGTCAGGCTTTTCAAGTTTGCCATCGCTGGTCAAACCTGACCGAGCAAAGACCCAGCGTTGAGTTCGCTCATCGCACCCTTCTAATGGGTGAGGATTGCCCTTACTGGTAATTTCGTCTAATATCTTATTCCATTTCTGGACTTTGGGGGCATATCCGGCATACCCCAAGCGATGATGGTATTTGTTCTTTTTTGCAAGCTCTGACCTAGTTGCACTTAGAGCTTTAGCATCAGGTGTGCTCTTTTGACGAACAAACTCTTGCCACTGAGCTTGTGTGATTTTTCCCATCTTCCTCGGGCTAGGGACCTTATCGGCCTTAACATAAGCACTCATTTCACTCTTCTAGCATCGAAACTTCTTGCCGCAAGAGACCAATGTTGCTTTCTTTACAGCTTCTTTTGTGCCTTTCGGGAACTTGAATTGTTTCTTTATCCTTTCCCACAACTCATTATTGGTCTGCTCAGGTAATTTCTTCCAATTCTCGGTTGTGATCGGCACAACCTCCCTAACAAGAAAACTGCATGCATTACAGTACTTGGTAACTGAATCCAGTGGTTCTTGGGGAAGCCCACCTAGACCGACCCTTGTTATGTACATGATGCGGTCCAATGGACCCTTATTGGGACCTCGTTGCCCTCGTTTCCGCTTGAGTGAAGTTGAGGATTCATCCATTGGAGAACCTTCTGTGGTTTTAGGAGCTGATGTCACCTCATTGTCTTCGCGATTAATCTAGGTAGAAAAAAATTATAAGACTTCGTATACTTGACAACTAACATTAACTTCAACTGTTGAAGTTAAGATTCGTGATCCATGGTGGTACTTCAGCAGATGTTGATGATCAAGAAAATGCTATAAACCAGCAGGAGCCAACTGGGGATGCAAAGAAATTCTATGACTTATTAACTGATGCCAAAATGGAGTTGTATCCAGGTTGTATGCAGCTGACCTAATTATCCTACATTGTCAGGTTCTACCAGATAAAGTGTTTAACTGGTATGAGCAAAGTAGCTTGTAAGATGTTTCTTGAACTATTCTCATCTGCGCTTCCAAAGGGCCACTGCATTCCTAATACACTTGATAAACTTCAGAAGGTTGTTCCTGACCTCGGGCTTGACTACCAAAAGATCGATGCATGTGTCAATGATTGTGTGTTATTCTGGAAGGACTATTCTCTGCTGAATAGTTGCCCAAAATGTGGTGAATTAAGATGGAAAAATAGTACTGCTGGGGATGCAAGAGAGGCTTTACTTTGTGGAAAATCCAAGAAGCTTGTAGCACGCAAGGTTCTACGTTACTTCCCTCTTATTCCCCATCTACAAAGGTTTTATATGGGAGAATCAACGGCATCAAACATGCGCTGGCACAAAGAAGGTCATACTGATGATGGAATATTACGCCATCCCGCCGATTCGAAAGCATGGAAGCATTTTGATAGCATTCACCCAAATTTCTCATCTGATCCTCGCAACATAAGAGTTGGGCTAGCATCTGATGGTTTCAATCCTTTTGGAGTAATGAATGTTTCTTACAGTACATGGCCTATGATTCTAATCCCTCATAATCTACCACCTTGGTTGTGTATGAAGCAGTCTTATTGGGTGATGTCAATGATAATTCCCGGGCCAAAGTCACCTGGAAACAACATTGATGTGTATCTGCAGCCTTTGATTGATGAGCTACTGAAATTATGGTCTGATGGTGTTGAAACATATGACAGTTTAAAGAAAGAGACATTTGTCATGTGAGCTTCTTTATTGTGGACAATAAATGATTTTCCAGCATATGCAATGCTATGTGGATGGAGCACAAAAGGGAAGCTAGCATGTCCATACTGCCATATAAACACTGACGCCTTCTGGTTGAAATATGGACGAAAGCATTGTTACATGGGTCATCGTCGTTTCCTACCTCAGGATCACAGATGGCGTTGAAACAAAGGTTCTTTCAACAACAAGGCAGAGAATAGAGAGGCTCCAACATCACTCTCTGGTGACGAAGTACTCCAACAATACGAGTGTTTTGATCAAGTGAGTTTTGGACCAACGAATAATAAGAGAAAGCACACCGAGGAAAATACATGGCATAATTGGAAGAAGAAAAGTATATTTTTCGACCTCCCTTATTGGAAGACATTGCTAATAAGGCATAACTTGGATGTCATGCACATTGATAAAAACATTTGTGATAGCATATTGGGGACATTGCTTGCTATGGATGGTAAAACAAAAGATAGTCTACAAGCTCGTCTTGATATGAAGGATATGGGTATTTGGCCAGATCAACATCCGAAGTTCATAAAGAGCAAGTACACATTCCCACCAGCATTATATACTTTGGGCAAATATGAGAAGACCACCTTGTGCAAGTTTTTGGGGAATGTGAAGGTGCCCGATGGTTATGCCTCAAACATCAAGAGATGTGTGGACATAAAAGCATGTAAGGTATCGGGTCTAAAAACTCATGACTGCCATATTATATTTTAGAAGCTCCTTCCTATTGCAATACGTAACATATTGCCTGAAAAGGTTGTTGCACCTTTAATTGAGTTTAGCACATTCTTTTCTAGAATTTTTTCTAAAGAATTGGCAGAACCAGATTTGGACAAGAAGAGCAAACAAATTCCTGAAACAATTTGTAAGATTGAGATGTTGTTTCCTCCCGCTTTCTTTGATATCATGGTACATCTTACAACCCATCTTGCTGAAGAAGCACGGTTGGGTGGACCTGTTTCTTACAGATGGATGTATCCAATTGAGAGGTACCTTGGTACATTGAAGAGGTATGTACGTAACAAAGCTCACTCGGAGGGTTCTATAGTTGAGGGATATATTGCCATAGAGTGTATGACTTTTTGTAGTCAGTTTTTGGATAACATCAGCACCAAGCATAATAGGACAGAACGTCATGAAGCTGCAGCTACAAATCAACTTTCTGTTGATAATTCTAACATATTAATAGAAGTTGATAATTCTAAAAAAGGGTATAAATGGGACCAACTTACTATGGTGGAACTACAACATCAGGCATTATCTTATTACTAACGTTGAAGAGGCCGCTCCATGGATCAAGTAATAACGTATAACTCAGATGTTGTATACTATATATATGGCTTATTATAGATGGCTAATTCAATTTTGTACCCTTTTCAGTGAGCATATTGAAGAGCTGAAAAAGATTCATTCTCGTGATGTTAATAAACGCCGTAGAGATGAGTTCGTTGATTGGTTTCAGAAACGAGTAAGTACATGCAAGTTTGCACTTTGATGAAATATTGAACAAATATGTGTTTTGAAATTGGTTTGTCGTCGATAACCCCTGTTATACTAATGTGTACAGATTACGACATTACACAAAGAAGGAAAAGCAACCGATTATCTGTATGCATTATCTAGAGGACCTGATCGTCGGGCACGTTTTTTTAGTTGGCTATTCATTAATGGCTTCTTCTTTCGAACTGCAGAAGTGGAAAAAGATTTACAGACCCAAAACAATGGTATTGTTGTTCGGGGCACTGATCATGATTGGTTTGGAGTAATCAAGAAAATCATTGCTGTTGATTTTGAAAAAAAAAATCAAGAGGTTCTGTTATTTCAGTGTGAATGGTTTGATCTGCCTTTGGGAAGCAGTCAGAACCAAAGCAGAGGCTACAAAAGGATCAATACTGAATGATAGATGTTGACACTACTCTGTTTTGATTCCAGTATGAGCCTTACATTCTAGCCACCCAAGCAGAACAAGTTTTTTATGTTCCAAGTGTGAAGCATCCTAAATGGGCTACAGTTGTTAAAACGAAGCCTCGGAACCATTTTGCCATGCCCCCTGGAGACAGTGAAAATAATGTGACTGAGACGATGGAGGCTGAGACATTTCATGATGATCTGCTTACTGATGAAATCAATAATGAGGATACGACCGCATGGGCTAGGAATGACATTGAGGGAGCCACGGCGATGCTTCCACTCTTATAATGACAACATCAGGTGATCGGTTTGAGGTAGATGGAGTTGCATCAGAAAATGAAGACAACGACGATGACGATACATATACCAATGATGGTCATGTAGCTCCATTGTGGGGGGACGACAGCGAAGATGATGATTTTTAGTATAATTAAGTATGTGACATGTAGCTCCACAATGAATTCATCCGTCCGAACCCGACATTTATTTTTCAGTTATTTATATTTGCTACCCGAAATGTACCCGATACCCGATATTTCGGTCTTTTCAGTTCCGGTCTCGGTTTTATCGGTTTCGGTTTTTTGGTCTCGATTTATTTGCCCACCCCTAATTTACGTAGTAGTAGCATATATATATGGGATATACAGTATAAAACTTTTTCAAAGGGAAGTCTTAGGTTTCATCAAATCTATCTTTTAGATTTACGCAATTTTGATCTGTTTTAACAATACAAGAATTGTACTTTTAGATTCACCATGAAAAATATTTCCATAATATACAATCTAGTACTACATGTTATTGAAGTTAATAAATTCCATATAAATCATTTGTCAAAGGTAATTAGTTTGACCAAAACAAAATAGGGTTGAGTTGGGGCGGAGGAAGTATTATACGTTGTTGTTTGCCGCATAAGGTTTCGTCCTTCGTTCAAGCCGTAGCCATTTGTATAGGCGGCTGATGCGACCGGGCGCACCGAGCTTACGTGCGCGCCAGTCACCGAGGTGCCTTAGACGCGCGCAGCGCATGCGTTGAAATCACCTGCGGTACTTTTAAATCTACGCGTTGGTATTCTCCCCCTCATATTTGTTGATGCGTTAATACCTGATGTTTTACATCATTGAGTATGTTACGGATCATCAGCGTCGTTAGTCCAGCAGTGAGTCGTTAGGAGGCAAAAAGTAATGAACATCATTGATCAACACTGCGCCGAGGAGAACGCGAAAATTGTTTGCTGATTCGTGGCAATAGATCCTAATACAACGACTGTGTTCCGTGGCAATAAAGTTGTAACGCCACGAACCAGTATTTCGTGGCAACACATCCTAATGCAGCGATTCTATTTCATTGCATTACGGTCCAAATGCAACTGTTTGCTGATTTGTGGCAACAGATCATAATGCAACGACTGTGTTCCATGGCAATAAAGCTGACAACACCACGAACCAGTAATTTGTGGCAACAGATCCTAATGCAACGATTGTGTTTTGTGGCAATAAAGTTGTAACGCCACTAACCAGTAATTCGTGGCAACAGATCCTAATGCAACGACTGTGTTCCATGGCAATAAAGTTGTAACGCCACAAACCAGTATTTCATGGCAACACATCCTAATGCAACGATTCTGTTTCGTTGCATTACGGTCCAAATGCAACTGTTTGCTGATTCGTGGCAACAGATCCTAATGCAACGACTGTGTTCCGTGGCAATAAAGCTGTAACACCACAGTATTTTGTGGCAACAGATCCTAATGCAACGACTGTGTTCCGTGGAAATAAAGTTGTAACGCCACGAACCAGTAATTCGTGGCAACAGATCCTAATGCAACGATTGTGTTCCGTGACAATAAAGTTGTAACGCCATGAACCAGTATTTCGTGGCAACACATCCTAATGCAACGATTCTATTTTGTTGCATCACGGTCCAAATGCAACTGTTTGCTGACTCGTGGCAACAGATCCTAATGCAACGACTGTGTTCCGTGGCAATAAAGTTGTAACGCCACGAACCAGTATTTCGTGGCAACAGATCCTAATGCAACGACTGTGTTCCGTGGCAATAAAGTTGTAACGCCATGAACCAGTAATTCGTGGCAATAGATCCTAATGCAATGATTGTGTTCTATGGCAATAAAGCTGTAACGCCACGAACTAGAGTATCGTGGCAACACATCTTAATGCAACGATTCGGTTTCGTTGCATTACAGTCCAAATGCAATTGTTTGCTGATTCGTGGCAACAGATCCTAATGCAATGACTGTGTTCCGTGGCAATAAAGCTGTAACGCCACTAACCAGTAATTCGTGGCAACAGATCCTAATGCAACGACTGTGTTTCGTGGCAATAAAGCTGTAACACCACGAACCAGTATTTTGTGGCAACAGATCCTAATGCAACGACTGTGTTCCATGGCAATAAAGCTATAACGCCACGAACCAGTAATTCGTGGCAACAGATCCCAATGCAACGACTGTTTTCTATGGCAATAAAGCTGTAACGCCACGAACCAGTATTTCGTGAAAACAGATCCTAATGCAACGATTGTTATCCGTTGCATTAGCATCCTGACGCCACGAACTAGTGAATCGTGGAAACAAATCCTAATGCAATGATTGTGTTCCGTGGCGATAGATCCTAGTGCCACAAACTAGTGAATCATGGCAAAAAGCCAAGCTTACTGCAACGATTTAGTATTCGTTGCAGTACAATCATTGCAACAGGTCGGAATCCTTCTAGTGATCTTCTCACGATCGCTGTCCTCAGACGATGGTTAGGGTCATTTGTCGGGGCATGGCCCCCGACCACCATTAGCTATAGCTACGGCAGCGATAGGTGTACCGGCCAACGACTTCTTTTGCTGTTGGACTTCTTCTGCAGTGGCTTCAGCCTTGGAGGATGATTTACCAGCCTCCGCGACTGGATTGGAGTGCATCTCATGCCCCTGCGAATCTCTAGCGCATTTATCTGTCAGGTTGAAGAGTTCCATGACACTGCTGACATCTTTGGTTGCCAGCTTCTCCATCATCTTCTTGTCTCTAACTCCCTGTCGGAATGCAACAAAGACAGAGGCATTGGATATAGAAGGAATCATATTCCGTACGTGAGAAAACCGCTAGATAAATGATCGCAGTGACTCTCCCACCTTCGTTGTACAGCAAATATGTCCAGCTCAGAGTCAGGTGTAGGAGCTCCCAAAGTTGGTGATGAACTGGCGACAGAGTTCCTCCCAACTATAAATGGAGTCAGGAAGTAGACTCATGAGCCAGGATCTTGTAGTCCCAGTTAGAGCCACGGGAAATTAGTTGGCCATCACAGCCTCATTGCCTCCAGCTGCGAGGATGGTAGTGGAGTAAATTTGAAGAAACTCGACGGGGTTGACTGTCCTGTCGTATTTCTCCGGCGGGTAAGGTTGGAACTTAGGCGGCCAATCGGCCATGCAAAGATGCATGGCAAGGGCCGAAAAGCCGCCCCCAACTCCCAGTGGAGAAGGGTTTCCTTGAGACTCTCGTCTCTCATGAGCGCGCTCGATATGGACACGGTCGTCCTGCCTCATGTAGCGGCAGTCGAGCTCTCACCGGAGGTCCTGCATCTAGAGCCTCGATACCATATGAGTGTGGTAAGCATGGAGGGCAGTGACGTCACTTGCTGGGAGGGCGCACATCTCCTGTGTTGCGATGCCTGAGGATCAAGTCTACCAGACAAGGTCCCATTCCTTGAAGGTGCCTGCCCAGTATGGGGCGGACCTTGGTTGCTGATGGCATTAGCCGCAGCTACAACTAAATGCTCCACATCAGCACACCATTGTTCCTGCGTGGCGGGAGGAGCTCCCTGCACTGGTGGATGCTGGAGAAGAGTCCACGCTATGTTCAGCGTGTTCTTAGGGTTGTTTGTCGATGCAGTGACCGACATGAACACACCATGTTTTTGAGATGGTGGAGGTGGTGGCGTAACGACACCCGCCGGGACAACAGCATTGGTTGGCTGCTGCACGTTGGAGGGATTTCCTCCAGCAAGCTGCTTAGCCAAACCGTTGGACGAAGCTACAGCGGAGTTCACCATCTTGAGATCTTAGGAGCCGCCCCCTTCATGGCGCGCCAAATGTCGAAGTGTAGCAACGACCCTTCCCCTGGTACTACTAAAGTGTAGTCCACGAAGGTTCGTATTTAGGCGGGTGCGCATAAGATCAAGGACAAGAGGTGAACACCGGTGGTATTTACGTGGTTCGGGGCGCCTGAGCGTAATACCCTACTCCACGGGGTGGTTGTTGATTGTATGATTGTGTATGCGTAGTGAGTGTATGAAATTGCTTGTCCTCTACCGTATGGCACAGCCCTTTTATATGCTAAGAACTGGCCATTACAGTGTATGCCTAGCCCGACAAGTGGCCTGGGTTGTCATAAACACCCTATACACGATCTACTGGTGTTATGGGCGATTAACAATACGATAATGTGCCTTAATGGTGGTGTTATCATCCTAGATAGTCCTCCGATTGTGCGTCATTAGTACAGCATTAATGACGCATTAACCAAGTCTTGTAACGGCTGTTTAATAGCCTTTTGAATGTCGTAGCCGTTGGAGATCCAACTATCTTTTTGTTTTAGGCTTAGTTCCGAAGGTCTGACACGTGGCAGCTCCGGAGCTTCCCTCTACGGGGAGGTAGGTTCGGAGCTACTTGACACGTGGCAGCACCAGAGCTTCCCTCTACTTGGGGTTAGGTTCGGAGCTACTGGACACATGACAGCACTGGAGCTTCCTTGTGAAGGGAGGTAGGTTCGTCCCTGCAGGACACGTGGTAGCTCCAAAGCAAACCAAACGAGGGACGTGGGCCCAGTGCTGCAGGACACGGGTTGTCGTTGGAAGTCTTCAACATTGGAGGGCAGAACTCCATGACTTTATCCACGGTATGAGGGGGTACCTAGTATCCAGGGTACCGACAAACTCGAAGAGAAGATGGCTGTAAGGGGTGACAACGATGTCCTAGTGACCGTCGACGACGACAAGACGAAGAACGTCGATGTGCTTCAAGATGATCCCAACGACAATGAGGAAGTGTGTCTACTCAAGGCGCGACTACGTGAGAATCTACGTCTTCCCAAGAAGGAGACCAAGGCGATCGATCCAATCAACAACAACAATGGGAGTAGTTCACAAGGCTACTCCCGGTATCCTTACAATTATGAGTGCTTAACTGCTAGCAATTACTATTTGTCTATTCCTATTGGGAAACCTCCTTAAATCGATGGAAATGATTACTCTATATGGAAGCATAACATGAAGATGCATCTCATTTCCTTAAATCCTAGCTTGTGGCAAATTGTCTTGACAGGTGTTCATCTTCCCAGAAATGTGGAAGATGTTACCCCAGAGCAAGCGGTCCTACTCCATCACAATGCTCCAGTGGTTGGAGTGATCACCTCCTCATTGACTCTAGGACATGCTCAAGACGACACATGAGGGCAACCATGTAATTAGGGAGGCCAAGATCAAAATGCTTGAAGGAGAACTTGGGAGGTTCACTATCATGGATGGTGAGACCCCCCCCCCCCCAAGACATGTACAACCACCTCAAGACCCTCATCAATAAGAGTCGATCTTATAGAAGCACCCGATGGACGGATCATAAAGTGGTGAAGAGAATGATTCGAGCATTCATGCCTCAAAATATTACTCTTTGCTCACTAATTCGTGAAAGTTTGGAATTCCATAAGATGACTCTCGAAGAAGTGCTAGGGAGAATCATCAACCATGAGATGATGGAGCAAGAGGCTATGTTCTACAACGACCTTCAAAAACTCTCCTCCTCAAGAAAAAGAGATGTTGCATTCAAAGCAACGTCCACAAGATCACAAGAAAAAGAAGATAGTGATGAAGAGAGCCCTGACACCAATAAGGAAGAGTCACTCTTCATAAACAACTTCAAGAGGATGTTGATAAGGAGGAGGGGGAGCTACCATCGTGAAGACGAGCCCAAGACAAGATAAAAGATGGCTTGCTACAATTGTTGGGAATATAGCCACTTCATTGAGGATTGCCCAAATGAAGAGAACAAGAAGAAGGAGGGAAAGTGTCAAGAAAAGAAATACTTCAAGAAGAAGAAGCAATCATGACATGCCCACCTCGGTAAGGAATGGGATTCAAATGAAGAGTCCTCCTTTGATGAAGAAGAGAAGATATCAACTATTGCTATGAAGAAGTCAACCACGGAGAACAAGCTCTTCCCAAATTTGGAGAACTCAAGGCCAACTTGACTCATGGCCAAGGAGGGAAGAAAGATGGTTAAATCTAAACCATCTTTTTCAATTTCTTCACATGATGATTTTGATAGTAGTAGTGAAAATGAATATATGCTTAAAAATATGAGTGGGAGTACTTTGAAAAGATTGGAGATATTGTCAAATGATATATTTGAGAAGGAAGAGCTCATCAATCGTCAAGAGGACATGCTCATGCATCAAAAGGAGAGATGTCAAGAATTTGAGGAGCTCTTGGAGCTTGAAGGAGAAAGAAGCAATGCACCTGAGCCTAAACTCGCTTTGAGCAAGGAAACTTGCTCAAACCTTGAGAATACTACAATTGTGCTAAAGGATGAACTTGTTATCTTGACAAAAGTTAACAATATCCTTGAAACACAAGTGGAGTCTCTCAAGGTCAATGCACCCCTTCCACAAATATCAAATCTGAAACATCTCAAGCTTGCAAGTGCTCTAACTTGATTCTAAAACTTAAGGATGAGCTTAGGATGGAACAAAACAACCAAGCACCGAAAGGTGGCATATTTGACAAGGATAAGATGGCATATGCATGTAGTGCATACACCAACACAAGACATCTTCTTGTCAAGGATGGTCTTGGCAATTCTAGCGAGAAGAGGCAAAATGTCAAAACTCACAAGAATGGCAAATACTTGATTGTTTTTGTCAAAGGAGGTTCATACAACAATGACAAAGTAAAGAACATTGCTACATCTCATAACATGCCTAAAAAGGAACCTCATTCATTGTTTCATATTTTGATGATTCATATTTTTTGTTAAGAAACAAGTTTGGAAAGCCTTATGCTAGGTATATTGGGCCACACCGCAAGAGTCCAAAACCTTGTGTGTGGGTTCCCAAGTGCCTCATGACAAACATCAAAGGACCCAACACTGCTTGGGTACCTAAAGCGAAGGCTTAATTTTATTTTGTAGGCATACTCCTCCGGTGGAACCAAGTGGGTTCTTGATAGTGGATGCACAAATCACATGATCGGAGAGAGGAAGATGTTTGTGGAGTATGAAGAAAATGAAGATCCTAGTGAAGGAATTTACTTTGGGGACAATAGCCAAGGAAAAATCCTTGGCACCAGTAAAATTGTTATATCCCCTAATCATACTCATTCAAATGTTTTACATGTTGATTCTCTTGATTATAACCTTTTGTCCATATCACAACTATGTGACAAAAGTTATAATTGTATTTTCACTAATGATGATGTGATCGTCGCAAAAAGAAGCAATGACTCAATTGCCTTTAAGGGTGTACTCAAGGGAATGCTCTATCTTGTGGATTTCTCCGCAGATAAAGCCCAACTTGACACATGCTTATTTGCAAAAACCAACATTGGATGGCTTTGGCATAGAAGAATAGCCCATGTTGGGATGAGGAATTTGCAAAAATTTCTTAAGGGCGAGCACATCCGTGGTTTAAAGGATGTTGTGTTTGAAAAGGATAGGCCATGTAGTACATGTCAAGCTGGAAAGCAAGTTGGAGCTCAACATCCATCCAAGAACATCATGACAACAGCAAGACATTGGAGCTTCTACACATGGACCTCTTCGGTCCAATCACCTACATAAGCATTGGCAGTAACAAATATGGTCTTGTAATTATTGATGATTTTTCACATTTCACTTGGGTGTTCTTTTTGCATGATAAGAGTGATACTCAAGGTGTCCTCAAGAAATACTTTAGGAGAGCTCAAAATGAGTTATCCTTGAGGATCAAGACCATAAGGAGTGACAATGGCACCGAATTCAAGAACACTCAAGTTGAAGAGTTTTTGGATGAAGAAGACATCAAACATGAGTTCTCGCCCCCCTACTCCCCTCAACAAAATGGGGTGGCCGTGAGGAATAATAGGACTCTCATTGAGATGTCAAGAACCATGCTTGATGAATACAAGACGTCGGACCAGTTTTGGGCAGAAGTGGTTAACACTGTTTGCCATGCCATAAACCGGTTGTATCTCCATCGCATATTGAAGAAGACGTCTTATGAACTCCTAACGGTAACAAGCCTAATGTTTCCTATTTTCGTATTTTTGGGAGCAAATGCTATATTCTCAACAAAGAAGCCTAGAACTTCGAAGTTCGCTTCTAATTCCGATGAGGTTTCTTGCTTGGTTATGACTCAAACACTTATGTCTATCGTGTTTTCAACAAATCCTCCAGAATTGTTGAAGTAGCGTGTGACGTAGTGTTTGAAGAGACTAATGGCTCCCAAGTGCAGCAAGTTGATCGTCATGTGCTAGATCAAGAAGAAGCTCCACAAGTGGTGATAGGAAGGATGGCACTTGGAGACATTCAACCACAAGAACAACCTCAAGACCCAAGTGATCATCCCAGACATCATGCAAGCTCTTCCTCAAATAATCAAGCTCAAGACCCTCAAGATGTGCTTCAACAAGATGAAAATGGAGGCATCGATCAAGGGGGAGATGAAGAGAATGACGAAGATGAAGATCCAAGACCTCAAGCACCACACCCAAGAGTAAATCAAAGCATTCAACAGGACCATCCCGTTGAGAACATCCTTGGAGACATCTCCAAGGGGATAACTACTCGATATCGTGTTGCAAATTTTTGTGAACATTACTCTTTTGTTACCTCTTTGGAGCCTCACAAGGTTGAATAAGCACTACGAGATCCAGATTGGGTGATGGTCATGCAAGAAGAGTTCAACAATTTTGAAAGAAATCAAGTATGGGAGCTCGTGGAGAGGCCAAACACTAATGTTGTGACCATCAAGTGGGTTCTCCGCAACAAACAAGATGAGCACGGGGTGGTTACAAGGAACAAAGCATGACTTGTCGCCAAGGGGTACTCACAAGTTGAAGGTTTGGATTTTGATAAAACCTTTGCTCCCATAGCTAGGCTTGAATCAATTCATACATTACTTGCCTTTGCTACTCACCATGATTTTAAGCTATACCAAATGGACATCAAGAGTGCATTCGACAATGGTCCAATCAAAGAAGTGGAGTATGTGAAGCAACCCCCTGGATTTCAAGATCAAGACTTCCCAAACCATGTCTACAAATTGCATAAGGCTCTCTATGGCCTCAAACAAGCTCCTAGAGCTTGGTACGAGTGCCTTAGAGACTTTCTAACTCACAATGGTTTCAAAATTTGGATGGTGGATTACACTTTATTCACTAAGAATTTCAATAATGATTTGTTTGTTTGCCAAATATATGTTGATGTTTTCCAAGATAATGACCAAAAGGTTTGAGATGTCCATGATGAGGGAGTTGAAGTTCTTCCTAGGTTTTCAAGTGAAGCAACTCAAGGAAGGCACATTTATTATTCAAACAAAGTACACACAAGACATACTCAAGAAGTTTGACATGGACAAAGCCAAACTCATCAAGACTCCAACGGGAACCAATGGGCACCTCGACCTTAATGAAGATGGTCCAAGTGTGGACCAAAAGGTATATCGTTCCATGATAGGTTCATTGCTTTACTTATGTGCATCTAGGCCTGACATAATGCTAAGTGTTTGTATGTGTGCTCGATTCCAAGCTGCTCCTTGTTGACGACTATTATATACCAATTTCATCCATCAATATAACTCAATTATGTGAAGAAAATATCATTTCTTGCACACATCATCTTTCTATTTAACCTATTTCCACTTGTACTTGGATAAATTGGTGCCTGCAGGCACTTTACACAACATTGAAGTGAAACAAGGGGATGGATCGTATAAAATATCATCCCAGCCAATCAAGCAACAACATGTGGCACCACATGGATCAAATGGCCCACAAACAGAAGTATCTGAGGCCATCCAATGGTGTAGCACCCATATCAAGGGATCAGACCCACGTGGAAGTCACCCCAAGAAAGGATGAACCATTTGGAGGACTTACCAGGTCGGCCGACCCCCCTAGTCAGCCGACCTGGTCTTTCCTCCAAACTCGGTCAGCTTCCCACGTGTTGGCTCCTCCTGGCTTGAAGAAGTCAGTGGTGACTGATTCATGCGCTTTTGGTGGCGGGAACTGACCCTTTTCCAAGCTAAAAATAGGACCCCTCACTTCAACACACACCACTTGAGCATCATTCTATTGTATACACTAGTTCTCTTAGTGCTTAGTGGAGTTAGGCTATAGAGAGGATAGCCTCTAGTCCCAAGTCCAAGTTGGGAAAGGTATGGCTCATGTATCTTTTCTTATATTTGTGACTTTATGCATAATAAAGATATTATCGTTAGTCTTCTTTTATTCATATACTTGAATGACCCGTTTCTTGTTTGATTGTGGATTCCATGTATGTGGTAGGAGTAGTATTTATGATTATGCCATATCACTATTAATCTATCATCATAAACACTACAAACCCTCACTATAGTCTAAGTAGTTATGATATGATCATGTTAATATGAATCACTTGTGTTATGTATCAACATTGGTTCAATGATGATTTAGTTCATTGCTTTAGGATGGATTGTGCCCGGGCTCTTAAGGTAATTACTTAATATGATAGCATGATGCTAGGATAGAAAGTAGCGTTGAATGTATTGTAGACCCACGGATTGAAGAGGTAGGCAGTAGGCGGTGACAGCCCTATCTGTCCTTTGTAATCCTCCACGTTCAGCTATGCCACAGGCTCTTGGCGGGAGTCACCTAGTGTTGCTAGGGGTAAACATGTGCCCGTGTTGAACAACTTAGCATAAGTATTCACTATTGACATGCTCATTAGTACCTAACCTAGGCTATGTATATGTATATTAGAAGCATTGTAGGAGCAACTCACCAACTCTAGGTCTAACCTCCATTAGGACCCATCTACCTCTTAGAATAGATTGCTTAGGTTACATTACCCATATTATCAACTTACCCCTGTCTTGATAATTGATTCGTATCCCTTCGCTTGATCATAAGAGTAGTGTTTACTTTACTCCATTGCCTTCCTTTGGGATAAATACGATACCCTTGGGAATACTCTTGGGTGAAATGCTACACAACAATTTTCGTGCGCTTGAAACCCCATCTCTTTCGAGAGATGATCTATGACGTTAGTAGACGTCAACAAGCATTTCTGGCGCCGTTGTCGAGGAAGGCAAAGGAAGTGAAGGATAGCTATCACTTGTGATTAAGCTATAGGTACTAATAGTTATTAGACGGGATTACCCTTGTCTGTTTTCTCCTTTTGTGGTGAAAATAGGGTAGTGTTGGCTAACCCTTTTCATGGGATGGCCGACGAGGACGCTAGTGCTCAACTACAAGATGATTCATGGCGTACCTCAACAAATGTCTTCTAGGCAACATCATTGCCTCTTGCGGAAGAATTTCAGCTTCCAGTAGGAGCCAAAGACATCCATTCCCAAGATTGGGGGAGGCTCCAAGAGTTCTTATTGGTTTGCCTCCACCATAGGTTGGATGGTTGGCTCCTCTTCCAACATTCATGTCATGGGTTGGTCCACCAATCCATGACTACATTTTTGCTGGAGCTCAAGGAGTCCTATTCTCATTCATCATGGATGAGAATATGGTCTCTACTCAAGGGGTGGATTGAAGAATGCTCTAGTTCCCTTAGCTTGGCATGCACACCACTTAGTAAGGTGGACATGCTGGCTATGGAACTACACCTCCCACTAATGTATCATGAAGACCAAGCCAATGGAGGAGTGTTTGGATGATCCAATCCATGGATATTCACATGATTTTGTGAAAATCCATGTCATCATGGGACACTTTAGGAATCATTTCCCTAAAGACCCATGAGGAGTATTCCTTCCAAACACAACTCCAATGGCTATCACCTACAAGGAGGTCAAGTGTGGAATCAACATCACCCTTGCAATCAAGGAGGCTATGCGGATTTAAGGGATTTAGGTTCAACTAGCCTACTTTGAAGTATCTTGTCCATGGACAATCAAGAAATCAAGACAACACAAAGCTCTTGGCCAAGGACAAGAAACTTAAAGAGCATTCAAGATCCAATATATCCCACAATCACTTGTTGGGATTCCTACACTTCGACCAAGCCCACACTTGTTGGGATTCCTACCCTTCGACCAAGCCCATGCAACCTAGGGCAAGTGACATTGTGGATGAAGCATTTCTTGTTTGATTGTGGAATCCACATGTCATCATGCCCAAGAAAGCTTTTGATCCATGATCAAAGTATGTGTTGAGCTTAAGGAATATCAAGAAGGTCGAAGTGACACCCCTAAAAAAGGACAAGCCTCACCATGCTCATAATGAATATCTTCAAGAGGGAGAAGCCATCACTACATCAACTAGTTTTCATCAAGATGACGGAGAGCCTAGGGCCATCATGTTGTCCACATGTCCAACTGACATGCCAAAGGAGACCTGGCATGTTAATTAAGAGAAGTTGTCCACATCTTCAACTCCGGGATTGGACAACGAATCATTGCACTAAAATGGATGGAGGTAAGTCCCACTCATCAGACTTCAAAAAAAAATCAGTGTGTCCTTGCCAATAGGTTAATTGGTAGTTATCTCATATTTGATTTCCCAAATTCCATATTTGAGTTTCCCATTGAATCTTGCATTTGCATTTAGCATGTTTGAATTTTCACACTTGCATGTTGGAAAGTAAAATTTCCAACCTTCCTAAAACTAAATTTTGAATTAGGAAATAAATTTATTTGGATATGAACCTTGGGCAGAACCAATTGAATTCATCTACCTAATTCAAACAAAAAATATTTCCCTTAAATATTCATTGCATTTGCAAGTTGTTTCAAGTTGGGGAAAACAATTTGGCAAAGGGTACAACATGCTTTTGGTCTAATATAACCCGTTTTCGAGTTGTTTTGTTTGTTCTTGATATTAGTGCAGCCAGACCAAAATTTGTAAGAGGTTGAAAGGCCCCATCAAGCGCATATCTCCCCATCGATCTCATTTTGAGTTCATGGTGGAGGAATGCTCAAGATGGTGGTCCAAAGGAGGAACAAGATAAAGCCCATTCAACTCCAACTTCGACATGGCATTGATGAAGGCTACACCAAAATTCATGGTCATGAGATTCTCACAAAACAACCATCAACCAAGACTGCTCTTCAATTTAGGTACGAGTTGAAAATTTTCCATCATCTAAATTGCATTAGGATTGAATGACTTTTTTCTTACATTAGTGAGGAAGTTTTACACCTTCTCATCATTCAATTCCTATGCATCCTCACGAGAGTAAGTATTGGCATTTCCCTTTTTGATTCTTCAAAAAGGAATGTCACCTTACTTGGGAATAAATTTAAATGAGTACCTAAAATCTCATGAGCATTGCTGAAATTGACTTAGACATTTTCTGCCTAGGTAATGCTTATAGAATAACTTAATGGTTGAATTGGTATGTAGCAACTTAGGAATAGTGATGTCCATAATTTTGATTTGAAACTCATTCATGCATGGATCACTAAATTTCAAATTCCTAGGAAAGAAATTTAAAATGTTCAGGAGGATAAAATTGAGAATCTTGTTTGTCATGATCCAAATGATAAATATTTGCTTTTGTAAAAAACTATGATGGTTATAAAATTTACAAGGTGAAGGGATCCATGTCGCGTATCACTTGCATTTTTATGAGTAGGAGCTTCAGAAAATGTGCAAATTGACTTATCCATAAAGCCCCACTCCTATCAATGATTCATACACTGTTCATGAATACACTTGAACATGGACCCGTTACATCTTTGGTCTTGTTCTTCCTCCGTGCGTACAAATGAAGATTCGGTTACCTAACCCGAAAATTCATTTGTACAAGTATCGGGAGCTAACCATCCCTCTCTATCATAGAGAGGAAGTTTGCATGAGTAAAATAACTATACAGGCATTCAAATATCCAATTGTTGGAAACCCTAAGAGGATTCCATTTCAATATCTCTTGGCCAAGGAGTAAATTAGGACGGTTGCTACCTATCGGAAATTAAGCCCGAAGGCCAACCATAACTATACGAGGTCGGATATTTGCCATGGAAACCCTCCGTGAGCAACCAATGGGTTGCTACGAATATGTGAGAGCATTGTGCTCTCAACTATTCCAAGCACTCATTCAAGCTCAAGAGAATTGCCACCATCATTGGGTGTAAGTTACTCCTTTGTGGCTAAAAGGTATGATGCACCTTAACGAAGGAATGACAAGATCACATCCAATGTATACTAGGTTCAAGTTGTTCCTATGTGGCCAAAAGGTATATTATACCTTAGCCATGGAACAACGGATCACACTCAACCCATGTTGAGTTCACGTCATCCCTTTGTGGTTATAGGTATGTTTTACCTTAGCCAAGGAATAATGGCTCGTACTCAACACATGTTGGGTACATGTCACTCCTTTGTGGATAAATGGTATCATTACCTTAGCCAAGGAATGATATATCACACCCAATGCATGAGATGCACAAGTTATTTCTTTATGGCAAGAAGGTATGATACACCTCAGCCAAAGAATGACGGAACACACTCAACCATGGTGAGTGCACGTCATTCCTTTGTAGCTAAGGTTTATCAATACCTTATCCAAAGAATAACAATGTACATCCGACCTATGGAAACCTTGAAGTGTGGATGACCGACATTGACAACACTCCCCTCAGCCACACTCGTGGAATCCATGGAAGGCAACCCAACATCGACACTCAACCCCTCCAATGTCAAAGCCATGCTGCAACAAGGTTAGGCCAACCCCATGGCCCACATTCGTCGTTAGGGTTTCAGCCCCTATCACGGACCTTGACCAAGGACAAGCTTGGGGGAGGACCCCCACTTGAGGTAACTTGTATCACACTCCTTGCATATTTATTTTCCATTCACCCATCATCCACCTTGCATATAAAAAAACTTAAAAATTAGTAGATTAGATTTGCTTTCAAAATTAAATAAAAGATGTGCGGTAAGAATGATTTGGAATTCACATAGATGAAATGATGAATAGTTGCTCTGTTTTAATTTTCCTAAGTCCCTAGTTTACAACTTACTACTATCCAAAATATTGCTTTTATTGACTAGAATTACTTTTGCCTTGATTTAGAAATTGTGGGTAGCAAAAGCTTAATCCAATTCTAAGTTGTTGTGAGATATTATATAGTGATATGGCTGCTATTCCTAGTTTGAAAGTGAAACTTAGATTTCCGGAGAAATTCTATAAAGATTTAAGTTATCCTCATTTGATTGGAAATACGTACCAAAGCCATATGATACATTACATTAATAGACCTTATGCATATCCTATTTGTCTTCACTATGTGATATTTCATTCATTACTTTTTGAATTCAAGACTTCACTTGCACATGCTATACTTCTACACTAGAAGTAAGCGAAATTCCCATCATACCACCATTCCACAATAAAAAGAGAAACTCCATACCATTCATGCTTAGTACTCTCTACAAATTATTGCATAAAAAGGGAGTAGAAGACATGGCTACAAGAAAAAAATGCATGCTTACATCATAAGCATGAGAAAAAGAGAAGAAGAAGAAAAAAGAGAAGAAAAAAGTAGCCATGTTTCATCCTTGCAAAATAAGAGAGTCTACATACATAGGAGTCATCTCAAATATCCACATCCACCTCCATTCCATCACACATGCACAAGTCTTGAATCAAATAGTTTTGAATCGATTTCTCCTAAGGCTTGCTGTTTTGACTTAGCAATATTATGTGTTGCAAATATGCCTACTCTATTCCCTACCAAGCTCCACATACAAGCCTTATTTAGTGGTAGGATGAATTTAGGCAAAATGCCTTGGTGAGAAAATATTTCCACTGCACACAAAGGAGAGACCGAGAGAATCAAATTAAGATACTTAAAATCTAAATTGAACTCTCCAAAATTTGAGTGGAACTTGATTTCTAGGATATGTGTGCTCCATTTGCTGTTCTATCTTTCAACCACCCATGAATAGGAGAAGGCATAAGCCCCATAATGACTTAAGATGGGTAAAGTACCATGCCAATTTTTGCAATACTAGATAGAGTATTTTGTTGTGCACATTGTATTTTTGAAAAATAGAACATTGTAGCAACTTCTGATCATCAACCTAAAGTCTTGACCTTGCTCGGGACGAGCAAAGGATAAGCTTGGAGGAGTTTGTTGACGGCTGTTATATACCAATTTCACTTGTCAATATAACTCAATTATGTAAAGAAAATATCATTTCTTGCACACATCACCTTTCTATTTAACCTATTTCCACTTGTACTTGGAGAAATTGGTGCATGCATGCATTTTACACAGAATTGAAGTGAAACAAGGGGATGGATCCTATAAAATATCATCCCAGCCAATCAAGCGCCGACATGTGGCACCACATGGATCAAATGGCCCACAAACAGGAGTATATGAGGCCATCCAACGGTGTAGCACCCATATAAGGGGATAGGACCCATCTGGAAGTCACCCCAAGAAAGCACAGACTGTTTGGAGGACTTACCAGGTCGGCCGAGCCCCCTAGTGGGCCGACCTGATCTTTCCTCCAAACTCGGTCAGCTTCCATGTATTGGCTCCTCCTGGCTTGAAGAAGTCAGTGGTGACTGATTTGCGCGCTTTTGGTTGCGGGAACCGACCCTTCTCCAAGCTATAAATAGGACCCCTCACTTCAACACACACCACTTGAGCATCATTCTATTGTATACACTAGTTCTCCCAGTGCTTAGTGGAGTTAGGCTATATAGAGGAGAGCCTCTAGTCCCAAGTCCAAGTTGGGAAAGGTATGGCTCATGTATATTTTCTTATATTTGTTACTTTATGCATAATAAAGATATTATCGTTAGTCTTCTTTTATTCATATACTTGGATGAAGCATTTCTTGTTTGATTGTGGATTCCATGTATGTGGTAGGAGTAGTCTTTATGATTATGCCATATCACTCTCAATCTATCATCATAAACACTACAAACCCCCACTATAGTCTAAGTAGTTATGATATGATCATGTTAATATGAATCACTTGTGCTATGTATCAACATCGATTTAGTTCATTGCCTTAGGATGGCTTGTGCCCGGGCTCTGAAGGTAATTACTTAAAATGCTAGCATGGTACTAGGATAGAAAGTAGTGTTGAATGTCTTGTAGACCCACAAATTAAAGAGATAGGTAGTAGGTGGTGATAGCCCTATCTGTCCTTTGTAATCCTCCACGTTCGGCTATGTCACACGCTCTTGGTGGGAGTCGCCTAGTGTTGCTAGGGGTAAACCCGTGCCCGATGTGTTGAATAACTTAGCATAAGTATTCACCATTGACATGCTAGTTAGTACCTAACCTAGGCTATGTGTATTTATATTAGAAGCATTGTAGGAGCAACTCCCCAACCCTAGGTCTAACCTCCATTAGGACTCATCTACCCCTTAGAATAGATTGCTTAGGTGTGTGTCACAATACCCATATTATCAACTTACCCCTGTATTGATAATTGATTCGTATCCTTTAGCTTGATCATAAGAGTAGTGTTTAATTACTCAATTACCTTCCTTTGGGATAAATACGATACCCTTGCGAATACTCTTGGGTGAAATGCTACACGACAGTTTCCGTGCACTTGCGGACCTCACTTTTTCGAGAGATGATTTGTGACGTTAGTAGCCATCAACACTCCTAAGGTGTGTCATTTGACCGCCGTTAATAGAATTTTTACATATTTAGTTCACACAAAAAGCCTAGGACTTTGGTACCCTAAGGGCTCTAAGTTTAATCTCATTGGATATTCCGATGCTGATTATGTCGGGTGCAAAGTTGATAGAAAGAGCACCTCTGGAACTTGTCAATTCCTTGGTAGATCCCTAGTGTCTTGGTCCTCAAAGGAACAAAACTCCATTGCTCTTTCCACAGTCGAAGCGGAGTATGTCGCCGCCGGAAGTTTTTGTGCACAACTTCTTTGGATGCGACAAACTCCTAGGGAGTATGGAATAAACTTGCGCCATATACCCCTCCTACGGGACAATAAGAGTGCCATCAAAATATCCCACAATCCAGTTGAACATTCGAGGACCAAACACATCGATATATGCCACCATTTCTTGAGAGATCACTCCATCAAAGGAGACATAGCAATTTCCCAGGTGAGAACCGTCAAACAATTGGTTGATATCTTCACAAAGCCACTAGATGAGAAACGATTTTGTGAACTTAGGAGTGATCTCAATATCATACATTCTCGAAATGTGGCTTGAGTCTTGCACATCTGATTGTTACTTGTATTTGCTTCAAAATTCATACATGCTTACGAAAAAATCTTCCCCCTCGATTTTCTACACAACTATTTGAAAATCTTGAATCTTTGTGAATTATGGTCATAGTTTGGTTGTTTATTGCTTACTGACCATGTTTACATAGATATTTTGTGAAAGTCTAGTCCAAAAGGATCAAATCTCCGGTGAAAACCCAATATATATGTGTTTTCAGCCTTTGAACTGGACTAGTCCGCCCCATAGGCCGGACAAGTCCAGCCCATCATAGTAGTTCGAATCCAGTCCGTAGGTCGGACTAGTCCGGCCCCTAGGGACCTAACCTCCCCAGGGGACCCCCGACCTCCTCACTTCCACTCTAACTCTCTCTCTCTCCTCAAAACGCAAAAACCACACCCCAAATCGGCAATTTTCGATTCCTTCCACCAAAAGTCGATTCTAATCCATGGATTAAAGCTCCAAGTGCGTGGGAACTCTTCACCAAGCATCCTAGGCTGATTCCTCATCCACATTTTGTCGATTTGAAGATTTGAAGATGTATTCTTGACCTAGCTCTAAATCCTTCAAAATTCAATTCTTTTAGGTCTTTTGATAGAAACTTCTTCACAAAAGTTGTTCTTTATATCATTGTGATCCTATCCTTGGAATATTGTTGTCAGATCCATAGTTTTTGCAAAAATCCTCAAGATTAGGGTTCTTGCTGTGTAAACTGGACTAGTCCGGCTACAGGGCGAACAAGTCCGGCTTCTGCGGACTAGTCCGACCCTTGGGCAGACAAGTCTGGATTTCACAGTGAAAACCCTAACCTTGATTGTTTCTGTGAATTCTAACGCAATATTCCACTTCCTTGGACTCATATATTCTCTTGTGAATATCTTCTCAGGGACGATGTAGGACCCCGACTACTCGCCTCTATTCGATCTTGAGTGTGAGGCAGCGAGGCTTCGTCGTTGTGATCGAGAGGAGCGAGAACTTGCTATAGCTCTCCTCGAAACAAGGTTTGAAGCAAGGAATGCCAAGAAACAACAACGACAGGCTCACATATCAGCTGCAGCCGAGATAGCACCAAGGAAGAAGAGACTTGTGACAATAGAAGAGAAATCAAGAACTCAAGAGGCTAGGAGGTCAAAGGACAAAGGCAAAGCACCAGTTGACGAGGCACCAAAGAAGAAAGCTCCTGCAGTTAAAAGCTTGCAAGCAAAGCTAATAAGGGACCCTCTCAACCCATAGGTCCCTTGAGGATGTCTACACTTGCTAGAAACCCAACCGCCAAGCTACTGTTGAAGCCAACATGTTCAGAGGAAAAGGGGCTGAGAAGGCTAGAAGACTCAGAACGACTGATGTTTATCAACGTGAGAAGAGCACTGTCGACCCTTGCTTCTGGTGTGACTTCTATCGTGACTATTACCGGACCGTATACATGACGAAGCAGACTCCAGTGACTGATGCCCAATGGATTGATTGGGATTACATGGCAGAGAAAAACCATGCTGCATTCAATGTCGTGTTACAAGCTATAGAGCGCCATGGCTTAAAGAAACTTATGGCCTTCAAGTATGACTGGAATGTTGAAGTCATTGTTCAATTCTGTTCCATCATCTACTTTCACACCGACGGAGATTGGAGGATCACATGGATGACCAATGGAGAGCAATACACTATCACTTATTGGGAGTTTGCTCAAATTCTTGATTTGGAGAGTCAACTTGAGAATGAGATCATTATTTCCAACCTCAAGACAGTTGATAGAATGTCTTGGATTACATGTATCCAAGTCATGAAGTTCACTATGAGGTGGGACATATTCAGAACATCAAGCCCTTCTATAGTGTGCTCAACCATGTGCTCCGAAAGACTATAGCCCCCAAAGATGGAGATGCGGGCATCATTCAAAGAAACTTGAGACATCTAATGGTGCTTATTGATGGAGATGTTGGTTTCAATGTGGTGGACTATATCTTTGATGACATCTTCAACATCTCTCACACACCCAACTGATCATGTGGCTATGCACCTTATATCATGTTCTTGATCGATAAGGTGTCCGGGTTGACCCTCAAGAAGGATATCACTCATAGGAGACTTTGTCCTCAGATTCCTCCTCCAGAGCCTGTTGCACCAAGAAGGAAGAATGTGGATCCTCCTCCCTCATAATCTCATCCCGTGGCTTCTCCACCTCCTCCTCCTCCTCCATCACAATCCGGAAGTCGCTTCTTCAAGTGCTTCAAGGAAATTTGCGCCTCTTGCCGGAAGGTGGAAGTTCGGCAAAATCGCATGGAGCATAGCCAAGAGAAGTATCTCAAGGCAATGTACGACAAGCTCGAAGTTCCCATGTACACCACCGCAGAGAGCGATGGAGAGATGACTCTGTTCCCCGAGTTCACCACTGAAGAACTCACCCAATTTGGCGATGTTAGCACCTCCACGGCGGCACCCTCCAAAGAAGAAGGCGGTGATGAAAATGCAGAAGATCCGGAGGCTACGGAGAGTGACACTGGGGAGCAACAAGGTGACAACGACGACTATGAAGAGTAGATCTTAGGGCTCTCTTCCTCTCTTTTCCTTTTTGGTGTCTTGATGCCAAAAGGGGAGAGATTGTAAGGGGTACTTAGTGTTATTTTAGTTGTCTCTTTTGATCCTCTATGGACTTGTATTATGTTTTAAACTCTCGCATTTCAATTTGTGTAAGACTTGATCCATTATGGGTTGTATGCACTTTACAATGTTTGTTGTGTTTAATTGTGATGTCATGCTTGGAATGACTTATTTATCACTCATATTCATTTTCTTATCACAAATTATTAACACATCACTTAGGCGCCCCACCATAACATGTATATTCATGATAACTCTCTCAATTTATTTATTCTTGATGCATTCATTGAGGGGGAGTTACTTATACACATACATGTTATGAAAACCAATTAATATCTTTTTGTTGAATCTTAATGTGTTATCATCAATCACCAAAAAAGGGGAGATTTAAAGTGCATCTAGGCATCCCCGTGGGTTTTGGATGATTGATGACGACAATTAAGAGACTAATGAGTCGAGTTAATCTTAAGCACAGGTGTGTGATTGAAATAAGACAAAATCCCTCAAAAAGGAAAAGGTTGAAATGGGCGTCGAAGACTCAAGCATAGAAATTAGGGTTTCTATTGTGTTGAGTTTAGACTAGCCGTATCAAGTGTGAGGGTGTGTGTATAAAGTGCATTGAGATCATCAAAGATGTCTCAAAGTGATGGTTGATAGAAATAGCTGAGTGAGAAGCCTTTGAGAGAAAATTTCCCAGTGACCGGACTTGTCCGGGCCTCAGGCCGGACTAGTCCGGGTGGCCAGAGTAGTCCGTTTTTGAACGGACTAAAGGTCTCTGTTCGAGATCGGACTTGTCCATATGGGTGCGTACTAGTACGTTCTACCCTTGGTGAGAGTTTGTGGAACTAAGTCCTGGGAGGATGGACTTATATGCAACAGAGGTCGCACTAGTCCGGACACCCAGAGTAGTCCATTTTGGGACGAACTAAATGTTTCTGTCTGAGTTCGCACTTGTCCATTTTGACATGGACTAGTCCGTTTGAGACTTAGTGTGAGGTCCCAAAGCCAGGTCCTGGGAGGCCGAACTTGTCCGCCTCAGGGTCCAGACTAGTTCGGGCTCTCCCAGAGTTGTCTGTTTTCAGCCGGACTAAAGTGTTTTGTCCAACTTCGGACTAGTCCATTTTCAGACGGACTAGTCTGGGTTGCCAGTGACCATTTGAATTCAAACGTTTGGCAGGGATGTCACTTTTTTGTCGATCGGTGACGTTGAATTGTCGGTGGTCCCAAGAGGTCGGACTAGTCCGTGGTCCAGGGTCGGACTAGTCTGGGTTTGTGTCGTTGGCACCGGTTAGTTGTCGGGACCCCTATAAAAAGCGGACCCCTAGCTCCTATTTGAAGGATCTTGAACCCTAGCACTGCCACAACTGTCCTTGAGCCTTCCAAAGCCTTCTACTCCGCCTACTTGCCCTCTAAGACCAAATCTTGAAGAGATTAGGGTTTGAGAAGGGGAGTGAAGGAAGATCATCGTGCTTTGGCTCTCGGTTTGATATCTTGCACTTGGTGTTGCATTTTGTGGCTTGTGTGACTTGAGCTTCGTGTGCTCCTTGTTGTGTTCATTTGTGGGAGCCTCAACTTGTGAGTAGCCCCAAAAACTTGGTGATTACCCTTTGTTATAGTGGAAACAAGGCCGACCATTTGTGATGGCTTGGTGAGAAGAGGGGCAAGTGAGACCCGGTCCTTGTGTGGACTTCTCAACGTGGATGTAGGCTTCTTTGTGGAGCTGAACCACGGGATAAATCGTGTCTCTTTAGGGTTCATATCATTCTTCGTATTATTCTTCGTTGAAATCTTGCAACCTAATTGATTACAATTGTTAATCTAAGTTGTACTAGGTTGCAAGACATTGCGTCTTTCTTTCGTGAACCTAAATTCTGCAAACAACTTGTAGAAATCAAGTTTTTTTTATTTTCACCCTGTGTTGAGCGAACTAGTCCAGCTCTGACTAGACTAGTCCAGCCTCAGAGTTTTAATCTTGTTTGATTAAGCTATTTCAGGCCATATTGCCTATTCACACCCCCCCCCCTCAAGGTGACTTTCAATTCAGTTAATTAATATAACACATATTATGGTAAGCATTATTTGATCTTGAATAAAACAGACATATGTACCCGCGACATTGGGCTGAACTGAGATTGTTGCAACATACCGAACTGAGATACGGTATTACCATGAGACAAGTGCTGCATCAATAAAATTATTTATAAGATCTTAAGTAAAACTATACAATTATTGAATCAAATAAATTGCACCATTGTTATCAATACTGCACTACCCTCTGTGGCAGTTATCGATTCTCCACTGTTTGTAGTGGCAGCAAGTGGACGGCTCGCTTCTAGTCATCCTAAAATGGTATCCATTGATACTATATCGAATAAATTTTCTTGCTTTCAATTGACCATGCGCCATCTGTCACAAGTCATCAGACATATTGGCATCCTTCATAGACTACATAAATAACACAAAGTTGGCATCCTATGATAACAATGTGAACTATGATTGAAATAAAAAGGTAGGATAGAAAAATTATATGGTTACGGAACCAGTCCACAAAGTTGGACCCTCCGTTTATACCATTGGTGCTCTCATGCACATCTTCATCTGAGGTAGCAAGAAGCTTGTAAAACTTTTGCACTTCCTCCGGCTGTGACTCTTCTTCGTACTCTTTGTCAATGTCCGTCATCATCTCATCCATCTGATCGTCATCCTTGTTTTCGTCCAACTCACTAGCATGATCCGCCTCGCCATGCTCGCGCCACACTAGATAGTCACACATAAATCCGTACTTGCAAATGTGTGTTGACGGCTGTTATATACCAATTTCACCAATCAAACGCCTCAAACGCCAGTTTCCCATGCGTAGTCGTTGATGATGGCAGGGATTGTACCGTCTAGCTGTCCCTGTTGATGTAAGCTAGCCACTTGGCAGAGCAAAGTAGGCATGCGGCGTCTTCTCTGCGATGCGATTGGGCGTAGCGGTACTTGACAGTAGGCATGCGCTGTGTCATGCACCTGGGGAAGGCACGTGTCTTCAATGCTTGATTTAGACAAGGCGCATCATCCTCTTAACTCCCGCAACCCACCATCCAAGGCAAGTTGCAGGGTACGAGACAGCTCGGGAGCTAGCCTCTGTGGGGGAGGTCGGGTCCCGATCCGTGGACCACGTGGCAGCCCCGGAGCTCGTTTCTGAGTAGAGCGGGGGATCCAGTGTAACACCCCAATTTTCAAATACAAGCAAATTTGAATTTGTAATAATTTAAACATTTAGAATTTAAGTAAGAAAGAAATTAAAGCAAGATAATGTGTGGAATTGTGTTGAATTGTTGTGACTCCATGCATGTGTGTGATTTGAATAAAAAATTATTAATTTACAGAACATGATTACAATTTGTTTGAATTCAAAACCTAAAATTTGAATTATAAATGAGTTTAATAAATAGAAAACGTTTTTGTAAGTCAACCTCTTCCTGGGCCGAAAGCCCACTCCTCCCCCGTAGCCCACTTCTTCCTCACCTACTGTATCTTGTCTCCTTACTCTCACTGACACGTGGGACCTGCTCGTCAGTGCCCCACACATTCCCCTGGCCCAACCAGTCCGCAACCTCACCATTGGATTCCCTTTTCATTCCCTGGCTCGTGGGTCCCGTGAGTCAGCCTCACCCCTCAGCCCACCAGCGCGCATCGTGGATTCCCGTCTTCTCCCCCTCCCTCATCAAGACGCGGGGCCCGCTGTCGGCTTTCCTCTCCCCCACATTTCCCTCTCTCGCACGAGTCACGCGATTTGCGTGAGCTCGACGCCATGGCCCGGACGCCTAGGGTGGACTCCAGCCCCCAAAATATTCGGACCCCAGCTTCTTGCGCCGCACGCAGCTCCCACCCTATAAAAGCAGCGTCCAACCTAGGCTCCCTTTCTCCCAATTTTGTGTCGCGCTGCCGCCGCCATCTCTTCTCGGTGAGCCACCACCATGTGTGATCCCCACTTTCCCCTACTCGATCAACCTCGACAGCACGTCGCTCTACTGCGAAAGGAAGATATGATTCCACCTAGACCCTCCCCGACGTGAACTGAAGACGCAACCCTGAGCCGCATCGAGATCCGGTAATAATCACTGCTTCCCTTGTCGTTCTCATCTTCCCGCTCGATTTCTTCTGTAGCTAATCTGCCCGTGGACCTCTCCATGCCCCGGAACGCATCCCCGGCACAGCGTCTCCGAGTAATCCCCACTGTGACACCCCACTGTCGAGCTCCGGCAAGGTTGGCCGCCCTCCTCCGTCGCGCGCCCTCCTCTGCACCAATCCACGCTCCGGGAATCCCTTGGTGAGCATCCCTGAGGCCTCCTCTCTTGTTTGATTCATTCGCCGATGCGTTAAGTGGATCGTAGAGTGAGATCGTGTTGTGTCGTCGGCGTCTGCGCGCCATTCATTGTGGCGCCGTCGCGGCTGCTCCCGTGGCGCCGGACTCAGCCGAGAAGAACCCCCCCCCCCCCCCCCCCGAGCGTTAGATCACGTACGAACGGCTTA
This sequence comes from Tuctoria greenei, assembly GCA_036927565.1. Classification (NCBI taxonomy): domain Eukaryota; kingdom Viridiplantae; phylum Streptophyta; class Magnoliopsida; order Poales; family Poaceae; genus Tuctoria; species Tuctoria greenei. The sequence continues at coordinate 64,885,613 of JAYESD010000002.1, read as the reverse complement.
GATTACAAGAGGCATACCCCTTCGTTTCTTTAAATCTGAGCCCTCCATTTAATATCCAATGGTCCCAGATAGATCTAGCTTATCCCCTTGCGAGGTTTGCATTTAGGCCCTTGTATTTTACTAGGTGCATTAAAGAAACCCTTGCACTTTACTGTCTAACCCCTGGAATTAATATAAATGAGTAGATTTCCTATAGAACCCCCTGGAATAACTAGAAATAGCCTTTTTAACCACTGCAGTAGTATGTTTTTCGCATAAAAGCCATTGTGATGTTCTGGTTGTATACAAGCACCCCTGATTCATGCTAAATTAATATTCTAGCCCCTGCAGTAGCTCAATATTTGTAGAAAATCCCATATAGCTCACTAATAAACCATTTTAGCTCCTGGTAATTACTGCAATCTAATGGTTTAGCCCCTGTAGATCATGTTTTAGCATTTCATAACCTGCAGCCCTCTGTTTCTACCATTTTCACCCATGTTCTCATTAGAAATAGTATTTTAATCAATGGATAGTGTGTATAATTAAAGAAAACACCTTGTAGTTCATTTTTTGATAATTTAGTCACTGTAGCACCAGTTTATTTGCATAATAAAGTGTATCATTGCATGTGAGAATAATTTGTGAAACTAAACGTATCATTCTTTCATGTATCATTGCATGTGATAATAAAGAAACTTACTCTCGCTCTCATTAAATGATTTATAACCTAGGTTTACTTTAATGTTGCATGCATGATTATGTGAAGTTTCTCATTAAAATTAATGAATTGCCATAGAAACCTATTTTGTTATCTTAGTCATTAATTAATTGTGCTAGTTAAACTTGAACCATAGTTGCAATGTGATAAAATGTGCATAACCCCGCGTTAAGAATGGTGTATTGTTGTTGATTATGCTTCTATATCTCTCGTTCGGTAGTGGTCGTGCCTCATCGTGATACGATGTGGAGACTTGGATGATGGAGTGTTCTACCCGGAAGACTAAGCAGCTACATGCAAATAAAGAAAAGGCAAGTGCCCTTGACCACTTTGCATCGGTTAGGAAATATTAAGGACATAGATAGAATTAGTTGCATGCAAGTCTTAAATTGAATCCTATGTTAGGAAAGTTACTTAGATTTCCATATTATTCCTTGTCGCTGGTTTTGGATGGTCTTGTTGGGATTTGGGTATGTGTTTATGCTTAGCCCTGTTGTCTTTAGTTGGGTGGTAATGATAACTTGATATATTACTTTTAATATCATTTATTGGATGTATATGGTTATATATATAGTAGATAGGAATCTAGACAGGAAGGAATTGAGTGGTGGGTGCAGTACGCACGAGACTCGGGTTCATTGTGTTGGTGCCTGTTCTAGATTCTAAGAACCGGTTCTTGGTGATATTGCGACCAGGCATTACCGTGCCACCACAAGACGGTATGGAACGGCTTAGCCAATTAATTAGGAGATCTTTCAATGAGTATGGGCAATGGATTGGTGTGAGGAACGAGTTCAGAGTTACCTGCTCTGGGATCCGCAAGGCTCAAGAGGGGGCTGCCACGTCAGAGGGTCTACTCTAGTATGTCGTGGTATGTGAAACCTTAGAGTGCTAGTACTTGTCGGGAGACCCTTTGTAAAGGTTCTATTGTGGACTCCGGGCCGCACACCATAGGAAGTGTGGAATGGCAGAAAGGAGTTTTATAAGTCATCGTCAGATGATGAAATCACAACTTGTGGGTAAAGTGGTACGAACTCTGCAGGGTATAAATCTATCTAGATAGCCGGGCTCACGGTCATGAGTGCGCCTGGTAGTACTACCTTGATTAGTTGGGACTGGATGGTTGGTTTGGCAGTCGGGTGGTTTAACCCGGTGAGTTGGTGTCCAGATAGGTAACTTGGACGGTGGTGAGTCGGGTGGTGTAACCTGACGGTTTATACTATTCTTGGTTATATGGATCATTCACCTAGTAAATAAGATGCTAAAGTCAACATAGGAAATTAAGGATGCATAGAGGCAATCCCGTGTCAGCTTTTCCTCATTGAATAGCCCGCATGTCATAATTTCCCACACTTACTGAGTACATTAGGTAGTCACGTGTGCTTGCTTTTTTTCCTTTGTACATGTCATGCTGCTAAGGTAAAAGATGATCAGATGAATATGGAGTCTAGAAGGTCACGTTGCTGCCAGTCGATTTGCCTGTGGCGTGCCCTGCTTGTTTTCCTCTTCCGTTGTTGTGCTCATAATTGATTTAAGATATTTAATTGTTGTTTTATTCAATACAGAACTGTTTACCATATTTTGTCACGCATGTATGATCAACTGATCCTGACATACATGCAGGTTTGCCTGTTTTACTTTATGTAAAATGGAGTGTGACATCCAGGGTCGCGGGACACGTGGTAGAGCTGGAGCCCGCCTCCGCATAAGGTGGCCAACCTGGTGCTTCAAACCATGTGGCAACACTGGAGCCCTCTCCCATGGGGGAGCGGGGTCCTGTCTTGATGGAAACGTGGCCGCTTGGGAGCCCGTCTCCTCGGAGGAGCTGGACCCCTCCTTGAGGTCCATGTGGATGCGTCAGACCCCATATCTAAGCCAGGATAACAATGCCACCACAAGGCCAAGTATGAGTGCAGCTTAGCCAATTAATTAGTTGTATTGCCAGCATTGTTCGAATCATTTGGAGGAGTGCGGAATGGGAGTCAGTTGGGTTTGCAATAGTGGCGGGAGTGCCCTGGGATCCGAACGGCACAAGACGGGGCCCTTGGTTGGATGTGCTCAGTTGGAATCACCACCAGTGAAACCTCAAGGGGTCTGAATATGCTGGTAATCCCTTTGTAAAGGCTATTTTGTGATCTCTTGGCCATACACCTAAGGAAGTGTAACTGGCATAAGGGAGGTTTCTCTAGTCGCCAACGGGTGACGAAATTACGAACTTGAGGGTAAAGCGGTACAACCTCTGCAGAATGTTAAAAATTATCATGACAGCCGTGCTCCCGGTTAAGAGCACCTGGATGACCTACATGATTAGAGTTGAAATTGGGAATTGGGGATGTTTGGTTATGGTTATGGATTGGATGGTGGTAAATGGATATGGTTAATAATGTTGGTAAGAATATGGCATATGGATGGATAATGAATGATGGATATGAATTAATATGTTATTCGCGATGATGGGATTGTTTCACATAGAAATTGTATGATGATTTTCCATATGTTATAAATGTACTTTTGTGACACCCGTTCGAAAATGAACCAAGTGAACGCAGATGTGTGCCCAGGACATTCAACACACATACACGAGTACATTCGCAAAAGGATATACAGAAAATTACCATAGAACGAGATTAATAAAGCACTTTTATTACACAATTCATAATATCCTCGAATACAAGCTCTAATGAATATTAATGACAAGTTTGAACTAATACAGCAGAAATAAACAAATAAAGCAACTATGCGGCTAAGCAAAAGGGATATATGGCGCAGCTCCAATCAAACCACAGGCAAGCTGATGGCAGCACACAGCCTAGAACTCCTCATTAACGCAGTGATACTCCCAATCCTGGCCTGCACTGTTGGTGGGGGAATTGCAAGGGCGAGTACATGTCGTACACAGCAAGTGTGGAAAGTATGACATGTAGCTGATTCAAAGGACGACAATAATAAAGGTTAAGTGCTGAAAAGTACATTAAAACATTTGAAAAGCAATATATGGTACGTGTGTGAAATAAACCCATCATAAACCATATAGTTATCATAATATCAGTCCATATTTCATTACCATCATCCATATACCAGATTTCTCATTACCATTAACCATATCCATTGCTGTAAATCATAATACCATCCCATAACCAATACCAAACCATCTCAATACCAAAGTCCCTCTAATCATGTAGGTCATCCAGTTACTTTTAACTGGGAGCACGACTATCATGATAGTTTTAATGCTCTGCAGAGCTTGTACCACTTTACCCATGTGTTTGTGATTTCATCACCTTTCGGTGACTAAGAACCTCCCTCATGCTCGTGACCCATCGGTCACATTACACACTCCCATTGGTGTGTGGCCAAGAGATCACAAAATAGCCTTTACAAAGGGACTACTAGCATGTACGGACCCACTGAGGTTTCACTGGTGGCGATGCATCCAACTGAGTGCATCTTCAACCAAGGGCCTCCTCTTGTGCTGTTCGGATCCCAGGGACTCCCGCCACAAATTCAAACCCAATCTGATCGCCTTCCCCGGTGCGCCAAATGATTCGCTCAATACTATTATATCGCAATTAATCAGCTACGCCGCACCCATACTTGGCCTCATGGTCAGTCCTGGCATATTCTCGCATGAACCAGTCCTTAGATCCAAGGCAAGCAAACCACCATAACATCCAACCCATCCAGATACCATGCTTTCTTAGATCACCCATTACCATTTCATATTAACCATAATATCATTAATGCATAATGGAATAGTATAGTTGTTTTCCCATCTCAATTAATTAAGTGAAGCAAAGGTAAAAAGCCATTCCCGACTCTCTACCATGTATTCCAGGTGACAAGGGTAATTAAACAAATCTAGTAAACTTCCTATCGTAGGAATTCCCATCAAACTGACACAAGCATGCAGTTTTGAAAACAAAACATTTATTGTAAAAACATGATTAATATGTTCAAGGACACTTGCCTTGCTCCTGAGCTTGGTTAGGGTCAAGGACTTCAAAATTCTAGTACTGGAGGTTCTCCGCAGCACTCTCTAGCGCAAAACCCTCTGTTCCGAGCGACAAACATGCAAACCACATAATTCAATCAAATAATGCTCATATAGTACTCAATAAGACATGACATGCATGATTAATGCAATTAAGAAGTAAAACTTGTTAATGAGTTGCTATTAATGTTCACTAACTGGTTCTACTAGTTTTTAACAAGTTTGGACAGGTTTGGAATTGATTCGAGTCAATTTGGAATTAATTCAGCACAATTCAGATTTAGAGGTCGGACAAGTCCAGTACCAGTGCCGGACTAGTCCGCCCTACGCAGAACCAGCGAGTTAGGGATTTCCAGGGTTTCCTTGATCTGCGAGAATTTGGATAATTGGGATTGAATTCACATGGGAAAGAGAAAGTAGAAGGTATACCACGTGTTTAGAACTCCAAAGATCAAGAATTGAAGAAGAAACTTGAATCTTGACGATCTAGGGTTGATGATGAAGAGTTGAAGGTGAATTGGTGATGAAGAACGCAAAGTCGATGAAGATCTTGATTACTTGATCCTCTTTCGTTTCCTCCTCTTCTTCTTCTTGCTTAGGATCTCCCTCTCCCTCCTTGGTGGTCGCTATCCACAAACTAGGGTTTGGGTGTGATTCAAAATTTACAAAGAGAGATGAAAATAGGGTGTTGGGTTGCTTATATAGGGGTGGAGGGCTAGGGTTGGGTGGACATCGTGTTCAAGGCGGTGGAGGTCGTGTAGGGAACCCACTTGGGCTCCAAAGAGGTTAGACACGATGTCCTTGTGCCCAATTAAGGTAAATACCCAATAAGACATCATGGAGGAAAAGATTGAATTCGAGTCCGGTACACCGGACAAGTCCAATGTTGGACAGAGACGAAAATAGATAAGTCAGGTAGGAGGTCCGGACAAGTCCGGTCTTGTCTAGAGAGGAAAATGGACAAGTCCGGCATAGATCGGACAAGTCCAAGGATTTGACAACTTATTCGAAAACTGGACCAAAGATCAGACTAGTTCGCACTCAATCACGAACAAGTCTGGAATGGAACAGAGACTTAATCAGACTAGTCCGTAGCGAAAACGGACAAGTCCGGAGGGGCTTCAGAGGAGAAAACCGGACTAGTCTGGGGTGCAAACCGGACAAGTTCATACTTCTACAGACTTTTAAGTGTTGTTTTGCTTCTAATTCATTTTAAACTTATTCCTTTTTATGTGGATTAATGTTGAACATGTATATGAACTTATGCAATGCATGATGCATGAAAATGAGGGTGTTACAAACCTACCCCCCTTAAAATGAATCTCGCCCTCGAGATTTGACGTAGAAGGAAAGAGATAGGGATATTCTTTCTTGAGATCATCTTCCAGCTCCCAAGTTGCTTCTGATTCTGTATGATGCTTCCATTGTACCTTACACCATCGAATCACCTTGTTCCTTGTGAGTCTCTCCTTGGTTTCCAAGATTTTGACCGGTTGCTTGGCATAAGTCAAATCTGCCTCTAACTCCAATTCTTCCATTGGCACTTGTTCTTCCGGTACCCTCAAGCACTTCTTAAGCTGAGAAACATGAAACACATCATGTACATCGGAAAGATGTGTTGGCATCTCCAGTTTATATGCAACTTCTCCTTGTTTGTCCAAAATCTTGAATGGTCCAATATAGCGAGGTGCTAACTTGCCTCTGACATTAAACCTCTTATGACCTCGCATTTGTGACACTTTGAGGTAAACGAAGTCTCCCACTTCAGAGGCTAGGTCTGTTCGTCAATTATCCGCATATCCTTTTTGTCTTCATTGGGCAGCCCTCAAATTTTCGCGGGTTATTTGGACTTGCTTTTCAGCCTCTTGAAACACATCCGGTCCAAACACTTGATTCTCTCCTGTCTCATTCCAAAACAAAGGTGTCCTACACTTCCTCCCATATAGTGCTTCATAGGGTGACATTTTCAAGCTTGCTTGGTAACTATTGTTGAAAACTCTGCATATGGCAAGCTTTTGTCCTAACTTCTTTCATGCTTCAAAGCACAAGCTCTTAACATATCCTCTAGAATCTGATTGGTCCTCTCAGTTTGTCCATCCATTTGAGGGTGATATGCTGAGCTAAAATTCAACCTTGTTCCAATGCTTCATGCAATTTCTACCAAAATCTAGAGGTGAATTGAGAACCTCTATGTGAGACTATTTTCTTTGGACTCCATGTCGGCACACAATATGCTCCATATACAACTCTGCCAGCTTCGCGGTAGTGTATGTGGTCTTGACAGGAATAAAGTGAGCTGACTTGGTCAAACGATCCACAATTACCAAATTGAGTGATAACCGAACTGGGTACGCGGTAAACCAACTATAAAGTCCATACCAATTTCTTCCACTTCCATTCCAGAATCTTTATCGGTTGTATAGTCCGGCTGGCCATTGATGTTCAGCTTTGACTCGTTGGCACACATCACACAAGCTACATATTCGGCTATATCCTTTTTCATGTTAGCCCACCAATAACATGTCTTCAAGTCTTTGTACATCTTCGTACAACCAGGATGAATTGAGTATGGCGAGTCATGTGCCTTTTTTAATACCGTCTCCCGAATATGCTTCACATTAGGCACGACAATCATTTTCCCAAGTCATAAGGTATCATGTTCATCCTCATCAAACCTGAATTCTCTTCCCTCTTGGGTCCTTTCCTTGATTTCTTGGATTTCTTCATCCTTTGTTTGACCCTCTCGAATTTCTTGCTCCAAGGTCAGATTTAACTCCATTATCCCCATCTCATTCACAAATCCAAGGTTCAACCGTTCAAACTCCTTGCATAGCTTGGATGGCAGCTCTTGAGCCATGAGTTGGTGGCTCACTCCTTTTTGACTCAAAGCATCTGCTACTACATTAGCCTTCCCTGGATGATAGTTGATCCCCACATCATAGTCCTTGATGGGCTCCAACCATCTTCGTTGCCTCAAATTCAGGTTGTTTGTGTGAAAATATACTTAAGACTCTTATGATCCATATAAATTTCACACCTATGTCCAAGGATATAGTGTCTCCAAATCTTCAATGTGTGTACCATGGCTGCAAGTTCCAAATCATGTGTTAGATAATTCTGCTCATGTTTCTTCAAGTGTCTCGAGGCATATGCAACCACTTGACCTTCTTGCATGAGCACACATCCAAGTCCTTGTCTTGATGCATCTAAATATATATCAAAACTTTTGCTCACATCTGGCAAAACCAAAATTGGGGTTGTGGTTAACCTCTTCTTTAGCTCCTCGAAACTGTCTTGACAAGCTTGAGTCCATTGGAATGTTTTCCCCTTCGTTAACAGTTTCGTCATTGGCTTGGCTATTTTGGAAAAGTCCTTGATGAACCTACAGTAATATCCAGCCATTCCAAGAAAGCTCCTTATTTCCTTGACATTTTGTGGCAGTTCCCATTTCAACATGTCCCTCACCTTTCCGGGGTCAACCGATACTCCTCCTCCTGAGATGATATGACCCAAAAATGACACATCTTTCAACCAAAACTGGCACTTGCTGAACTTGGCATACAATTGATGCTCCCTCAGTTTTTGCAACATGAGCCTCAAGTGTTCATCATGCTCCTCCTCCCTTCTAGAGTAGATCATAATGTCATCGATGAACACCACAACAAATTTATTCAGGTACTCCATGAAGACCTTATTCATGAGGTACATAAAATAGGCAGGTGCATTTGTCAAACCAAAGGACATCACTGTATACTCGTAAGATACATATCGTGTCCGAAAAGCTGTCTTGGGTATGTCCGATTGTCTAATTTTCATTTGAAAGTACCCCGACCTCTAATTGATCTTGGAGAAAACACAAGCACCCTTCATCTGATCGAACAAATCCTTTATGCGGGGCAAAGTATACTTGTTCTTGATTGTCACCTCATTGAGATCTCGGTAATCCACACACATCCTTTGTGATCCATCCTTCTTATCCACAAAAAGAACGGGCGCTCCCCAAGGTGAAGAGCTTGGGCAGATAAAACCTTTCTCTAGTTGCTCTTGAATCTCCTTCTTGAGCTCCGCTAACTTCTAAGGAGGCATCCTATATGGCCTCTTAGCTATAGGTGCAGTTCCAGGTATTAATTCAATAACAAACTCAATGTCGCAATCAGGTGTCATACCTGGCAACTCATCCGGAAACACATCCAAGAATTCACACACCACTGGAATCCCCTCAATTGGGGCACCATCCATGTGATTCAGCTCCAATTGCTTCGGTGATGCCCGGTTCCGAAAAATGAATCAAGCTAACGCATATGTGTGCCCAGGATGTTCATCACACATACACGAGTGCATTCAAAAAAGAGTATACAGAAATTACCACAAGACAAGATTAATTAACCAAATTTTATTACACAAACCATATTATCCTCAAATACAAGCTCCAATGTATATTTATGACAAGTTCAACTAATGCAGCGGAAATAAACTAATTAAACAACTAAGCATAAGGGATAGCGCAGCTCCAATAACACCATAGGCAAAGCTGACGGTAAACACGGCCTAGAACTCCACATTCTCACAATTAAACTCTCAATCCTGACCTGCAACTATTGGGGGATTGCAAGAGTGAGTACATGTCGTACTCAGCAAGTGTGGAAAGTATGACACGTGGCTGATTCAAATGATGACAATAATAATGGCAAAGTGTTGGAAAGTACATCAAAACATTGGAAAAATAATATATTACATGTAAGTGAAATAAACCCATCATAATCATAAGTAATATCACGATGCCAATCCATAATTCACCATCCTCATCCATAATTCCATATTTCACCATTTGCCAATAACCTTATTCAATACCAGAAATTAATCCATAACCATAATACCAACCATAACCATCCCAAATACCATCCCAATACCAAGTTCCCTCTAATCATGGAAGTTGTCCAGGTGCACATAACCGGGAGCACGGCTATCATGATAGTTTTAGACACACTCTGTAGAGTTCGTACCGCTTTACCCACGTGTTTGTGATTTCATCACCCATCGGCGACTAAATAAACCTCTCTTATACCAATTACACTTCCTTTGGTGTATGACCAAGAGATCACAAAATAGCCTTTACAAAGGGATTACTAGCCTATTTAGACCCCACTGAGGTTTCACTGGTGGCGATGTCTCCTACAGAGCACATCTTCAACCAAGGGCCCCGTCTTGAGCCATTCGGGTCCTAGGGTAGTCCCACCAATCATCAACAAACCCATTCTGACTACCCCTTCCCCGAGTATCCACAATGGTCCAAACAGCACTAGCAAAGCCCTAATTAATCAGCTACGCCGCACCCATACTTGGCCTCGTGGTGGCACTGTAGTCCTGGCTTATTCTCGCATGAACCGGTCCTTAGATCTAAAGCAAGCAAACCACCATGACATCCAACCCATCCACATACCAGGCTTGCTTAGATCACCCATTACCATATCATATTGACCAGTTCACATTAACCAAAATATCATTAATGCTTAATTAAATGTGTAGTGTTGTTTTCCCATCCCAATTAATTAAGTGAAGCAAAAAAGGTAAAAAGCCCTTCCCGACTCTCTACCATATATTCCAGGTGACAAGGGTGGTTAAAAAAAGCTAGTAAACTTTCTATCATAGGATTCCCAACAATTTGACACAGCATGCAGTTTTGCAAGCAAATCATTTATTTTAAAAACAGGATCAATATGCTTCAAGGACACTTGCCTTGCTCTTGTTGTTAATTAGGGTCAAAGCCTTCAAACTCTTGGTGTTGTAGATCCTTCGCGGCACTCTCTAGCGCAAATCCGTCTAATCCGCACAATAAACATACAAGACAAGAAACACAATCAAAGAGTGCACAAATATTACTCAATATGAAATGACATGCATGATTGATGCAAATGCAAGGTAGAACTTGTTACTAGATTGCTTTTAATGATAACTAACTATTTCTAATAGCTTTTAACAAGTTTATACAGGTTTGGAGTTGATTAGATCAAATTTTAGAAATAATTCAACATAATTTAACCAGAAAGATCGGACTAGTCCGCTAGGGACCGGACAAGTCCGCACTCTGCAAGATCAGCAGATTAGGGTTTTCTAGATCAACGTAAATTCAGAGATTAGGGGTTGAATTCACGTAAGGAAAAGAGAATAGAAGGTATACCAGGTGTTTAGTACTCCAATGAATCAAGAAACTTGGAGGTAGCACTTGGATCTTGGTGATCTAGGGTTGGTGATGAACTTTGAGGTGAATTGGTGATGAAGAATGAAACTTGGTGGAGATCTTGATCCTCTTTCGTTTCCTCCTCTTCTTCTTCTTGCTTGGGATCTTCTCCTCCCTCCTTGATGGTGGCTCTCCACGAACTAGGGTTTGGGTGGGGTGGAAAAGTGACAAATAGATGTCAAGCCAAAGGGTGGGGTTGTTTATATAGAGGTGGAGGCTAGGGTTAGATGGATTTCGAGTTTGAGATGAGTAGAGGCCGGTTTAGAGTCCCACATGGGCTCCAAAAGAGTTAGGCATGACGTCCCTAGGCCCACTTAATGTGAAACCTAAGAAACAAGTCGTAAAACAAAAGATCAATTCGGAGTCATGAAATATCGGACAAGTCCGGAAAGGACCGGACTAGTCTGAAGTCGTCCAGAGAGAAAATCGGACAAGTCTGGCCAAAAATCGAACAAGTCCGACTTTAAACAGAGAGGAAAACGGACAAGTCCGCTGGAACATCGGACTAGTCCGGAAAAGTCCAGTGACTTAGCAAATTTTCAAGTATTCATGGAATATCGGACTAGTCCACACAAAATCGGACAAGTTCGAACGTTTCCAGAGGCAAAATCGGACTAGTCCATAGCAAAAACGGACAAGTCCGTTTTTAGTCAGAGAGAAATCGTACTAGTCCTCAGCAAAATTGGACTAGTCCGCACTTTCCTGCATTTTAAGTGCGGTTTTGTTCCAAATCAATTTTAAATGCTGCAAATCAATTTTAAACACGTTCCTCTTGTTGTGGGTTAATGTTAAACATGTATATGAGTGCATGTAGGGCATGATGCATGAAAATGAGGGTGTTACAAATCTAACCCCCTTAAATGGAATCTCGCCCTCGAGATTCGACGCGGAAGAGAAGAGATAGGAAAAGTCCTTCTTGATATCATCTTCTAGCTCCCAAGTTGCTTCTTTTTCTTTGTGGTGCTTCCATTGAACTTTACACCATCTAATAACCTTGTTCCTTGTGACCCTCTCCTTAGTTTCCAAGATTTTGACCGGTTCTTCGGCATAAGTCAAATCTTCCTCTAGTTCCAATTCTTCCATTGGCACTTGTTTTTCCGGTACTCTCAAGCACTTCTTGAGCTGAGAAACATGAAAGACATCATGTACATCCGAAAGATGAGCTGACATCTCCAACTTATATGCTACTTCTCCTCTTTTGTCCAAAATCTTGAATGGTCCAATATAATGAGGTGCTAGCTTTCCTCTTATGTTAAACCTCTTATGTCCTCTCATTGGTGACACCTTGAGGTAAACAAAACCTCCCACTTCAAAGGCTAATTTCCTTCTCCTATTGTCTGCATAGCCTTTTTGTCTTGATTGGGCAGCCCTCAAGTTTTCACGAATTATTCGGACTTGCTTTTCGGCTTCTTGCAACACATCTGGACCAAATACTTGAGTTTCTCCTGCCTCATTCTAGAATAAAGGTGTCCTACACTTCCTCCCATAAAGTGTTTCATATGGTGAAATTTTCAAGCTTGCTTGGTAACTATTGTTGTATGAAAATTCCGCGTATGGCAAGCTTTTGTCCCAACTTTTCCCATGCTTCAAAGCACAAGCTCTTAACATGTCCTCCAAAATCTAATTGGTCCTCTCGGTTTGTCCATCCGTTTGAGGATGATATGCTGAACTAAAATTCAACCTCGTTCCCAAAGCTTCATGCAATTTTGCCAAAATCTGGAGGTAAATTGAGAACCTCTATCTGAGACTATCTTCTTAGGGACACCATGTCAACACACAATATGCTCCATGTATATTTCGGCCAATTGTGCAGTTGTATATTTGGTCTTCAAAGGGACAAAATGAGCTGACTTGGTTAAGCGATCCACAGTTACCCAAATTGAGTCATACCCAGACTGAGTACGTGGTAACCCAACTATGAAGTCCATTCCAATTTCTTCCCACTTCCATTCCGGGATCTTCAATGGTTGCAATAGTCCGGCTGGCCTTTGATGTTCCGCCTTGACTCGTTGACACACATCACACGATGCCACATATTCAGCTATGTCCTTCTTCATGCTATCCCACCAATAGCTAGTCTTCAAGTCTTTGTACATCTTTGTACAACCAGGGTGAATTGAGTAAGGTGAGTCATGTGCCTCTTTTAATATTGTCTCTCGTATGTGCTTCATATTAGGCACAACAATCCTCTTACCAAGCCATAGGGTACCATGTTCATCCTCATCAAATCTGAATTCTCTCCCTTCTTCGGTCCTTTCCTTGATTTCCTTGATCTTCTCATTTGCAGTTTGTGCCTCTCGAATTTCTTGCTCCAAGGTTGAATTTAACTCCATCATCTCCATCTCATTTACAAATCTGAGGTTCAACCTTTCAAACTCCTTACATAACTCGAACGGTAACTCTCGAACTGTGAGTTGGTGACTTACTCCCTTTCTACTCAAAGCATCGGCCACTACATTAGCTTTTCCCGAATGATAGTTGATCCCCAAATCATAATCTTTGATGAGCTCCAACCATCTTCGTTGCCTCAAGTTCAGATCCGTTTGTGTGAGAATATATTTCAAACTCTTATGATCCGTATAAATTTCACACCTATGTCCAAGGATATAGTGCCTCCAAATCTTCAATACGTGTACCACGGCCGCGAGTTCCAAATTGTGCGTGGGGTAATTCTGTTCATGTTTCTTCAATTGTCTTGATGCATAGGCGACCACTTGACCTTCTTGCATGAGCACACATCCAAGTCCTTGTCTCGATGCATCGCAATAAATATCAAAACTCTTGCTCACATCTGGCAGTACCAAAACTGGGGTTGTTGTCAACCTCTTCTTCAACTCCTCAAAACTATTTTGACAAGCTTGGGTCCATTGGAAAGCCTTTCCCTTCATTAGCAAATCCGTCATAGGCTTGGCTGTCTTGGAAAAGTCCTTGATGAATCTACGGTAATATCCAGCCATCCCAAGAAAACTCCTTATTTCCTTGACATTTTGTGGCGGTTCCCACTTCAACACGTCTCTCACTTTTCTGGGGTCAACCGATACTCCTCCTCCTGAGATTATATGACCCAAAAATGACACCTCTCTCAACTAAAACTGACACTTGTTGAACTTGGCATACAATTGATGCTCCCTCAATTTTTGCAACGTAGGCCTCAAGTGTTCCTCATGTTCCTTCTCATCCTTCGAGTAGATCATAATATCATCAATGAACACCACGACAAATATATCCAAGTACTCCATGAAGACCTTATTCATGAGGTACATAAAGTACACAGGTGCATTTGTCAATCCAAAGGACATCACAGTGTACTCATAAGATCCATACCGTGTCCTAAAAGCTGTCTTGGGTATGTCCGATGGTCTAATCTTCATTTGAAAGTATCTCGACCTCAAGTCAATCTTAGAGAAGACACAAGCACCCTTCATCTGATCAAACAAGTCTTCTATGTGCGGCAAGGTGTACTTGTTCTTGATTGTTACCTCGTTGAGAGCTCGGTAATCCACACACATCCTTTGGGATCCATCATTCTTATCCACAAACAGCACGGGCGCTCCCCAAGGTGAAGAGCTAGGGCGAATAAAACCCTTCTCTAATTGCTCCTGAATTCGCTTCTTGAGCTCCGCTAATTCCAAAGGAGGCATCCTATACGGCCTCTTAGCTATAGGTGCAGTTCCAGGTATTAAATCAATAACAAACTCAATGTCTCGATCAGGTGGCATACCTGGCAACTTGTCCGGAAAAACATCCAAAAATTCACACACCACTGGAATCTCCTCAATTGCGGCACCGTCCATATGATTCAACTCCAATTGCTTTGGTGCGGTTTGCGATGCTTCAAATTCAACGGTGATCCCTTCCTCATTGGTCAACTTCACCATCTTCGTGGCACACTCAATAACTCCATTGTGCTTCCTCAACCAGTCCATACCAAGTATAATGTCCAATCCTTGAGAATCCAAAACAATGAGGTTGGCGGAGAAGTCTACACCCCTTATTCTAAGGCTTACTTTTGGACATACTATATTTGTCCTCATCTCTCCTCCAGGAGACTTAACCAATAGAGTAAACTTCATATGAGAGATAGGCAAACTATACTTGGCAACATACTTCGATGCAATGAATGAATGCGATGCTCCAGAATCAAATAACATAGTCGCGGGGTTGGAGTTGGAGAGAAACATACCAATGACCACGCCATCCGCTTGTTGAGCATCCTCCGTTGAGACATGGTTCACGTTGCCACGAGAAAAATTATGTTGTCCACGACTTCCTTGTGGCGCTCCTCCATTGGGTCTTGGGTTTTGCCTCGGCACATTGCTTTCTTGACCAAGGCCTGACTTAGGACATTGATGCGCAAAGTGTCCAGCCTCTCCACGGGTATAACACTTCTTAACTCCACCAGAATTATTGGGACAAACTTGGTTTTGAACATTTGCACAAGGAAAATTAGCACGAGGCGCATAAGGCATTGGAGGTCTAGGTGCTTGCATGACAGGGCGCTGCTGCACAAACTGAGTTGGGCGTGGTGCAAATCCAGGGCACTGTATAGGGGCAAAGGAGTTGTAGTATGGCACATTGGGTGGTGCAAGGCAAGGGCGCACGTTACTTCTTTGTGGCTATCCTTGATATGGCGCCTTCCTCTTGAATTCTTGCTCCATCTCACGAATCTTGTTCTCAACCACAATTGCTTTGTCCACAAGCTTCTAAAAATTGGCATAATCACAATTGAGAAATTGCACTTGAATCTAATTATTGAGGCCTCTCATGAACAAATACTACTTCCGGCTATCCCGACTAACATCCTCAGGCGCATATCATGAGATTTGAGTGAACTTGTTGAGATATTCACTCACATCTGATCTCCCTTGCCTCAAGTTCTCAAATTCTTGCCTCTTCAAGATCATTACTCCCTCCGGCACAAAATGAGAACGGAAATTATCCTTGAATTCGGCCCAAGTAATTCTCCCTTGGTTCTCATGAGCATTGCAATAAGAATCCCACCAATCCGCAGCTGCTCCAACTAGTTGATGAGAAGCAAACAAGACCTTATCCCGGTCACTGCATTGGACAATAGCTAGCTTCTTCTCCACGGACTTGAGCCAATCATCCGCATCCATAGGGTCGACAGCTTGAGCAAAGGTCGGTGGCCTAGTCCTCATAAACTCTCCCAACCGGTTATGAGGAGGCGGGGGTGGCGGTGGAGGCATGTGGGGCTGATTGTTGATGTTGCCAGCCTGCAGCTGTCCCATATTTTGTATAATGGTCTGCATGAGCTTGTTTTGCATAGCCAATAGCTGCTCAATGTTGATAGCTCCCTGAGTAGATCTTTGTCCAATGTTGTTCTGAGGCACTCCATTGTTCTCCTCCTCATCATTGACATCCCTCTGGTTACGAGTTCTCACCATCTGAAGAAGAGCAATAGGTAAGAATTAGAAAACGTCCCCAACTATATGCATCAAGGGATATGAAACTAAACAGCTAGCTACACTAGCCTAGGTGGACATGGCAATGCTAAGGCATCCCAAAATCCTCTATTAAGCACACAAGCAACTAATATATATAGCAACCAACAAGCAACCAAAATCAAATTGATTCCTGAGTGCTCATATGTGCTCTAAAGTGTCCATTCTATCTAGGATGCATCCTACGGTCAACATGTGGCTCTGATACCAATCTGTGACGCCCGGTTTCGAAAAATGAACCAAGCTAACGCATATGTGAGACCAGGATGTTCATCACACATACACGAGTGCATTCACAAAAGAGTATACAGAAAATTACCACAAGACAAGATTAATTAACCAAATTTTATTACACAAACCATATTATCCTCGAATAAAAGCTCCAATGTATATTTATGACAAGTTCAAATAATGCAGCGGAAATAAACTAATTAAACAACTAAGCAAACTAAGCATAAGGGATAGCGCAGCTCCAATAACACCACGGGCAAAGATGACGGTAAACACGGCCTAGAACTCCACATTCTCACCATTAAACTCCCAATCCTGACCTGCAACTATTGGGCGGGTTGCAAGAGTGAGTACATGCCGTACTCAGCAAGTGTGGAAAGTATGACATGTGGATGATTCAAATGACGACAATAATAATGGCAAAGTGCTGAAAAGTACATCAAAACATTGGAAAAACAATATATTACATGTAAGTGAAGTAAACCCATCATAATCATAAGTAATATCACAATACCAATCCATAATTCACCATCCTCATCCATAATTCCAGATTTCACCATTTGCCAATAACCATATTCAATACCAGAAATTAATCCATAACCATAATACCAACCATAACCATCCCAAATACCATCCCAGTACCAAGTTCCCTCTACTCATGGAAGTTGTCCAGGTGCTCATAACCGGGAGCACGGCTATCATGATAGTTTTAGACACACTCTGCAGAGTTTGTACCGCTTTACCCACGTGTTTGTGATTTCATCACCCGTCGGCGACTAAAGAAACCTCTCTTATGCCAATTACACTTCCTTTGGTGTATGGCCAAGAGATCACAAAATAGCCTCTACAAAGGGATTACTAGCCTATTTAGACCCCACTGAGGTTTCACCGGTGGCGATGTCTCCTACAGAGCACATCTTCAACCAAGGGCCCCCTCTTGAGCCATTCGGATCCCAGGGTAGTCCCACCAATCATCAACAAACCCATTCTGACTACCCCTTCCCCGAGCATCCACAATGGTCCAAACAGCACTAGCAAAACCCTAATTAATCAGCTACGCCGCACCCATACTTGGCCTCGTGGTGGCACTGTAATCCTGGCTTATTCTCGCATGAACCGGTCCTTAGATCTAAAGCAAGCAAACCACCATGACATCCAACACATCCACATACCATGCTTGCTTAAATCACCCATTACCATATCATATTGACCAGTTGACATTAACCAAAATATCATTAATGCTTAATTAAATGTGTAGTGTTGTTTTCCCATCCCAATTAATTAAGCGAAGCAAAAAGGTAAAAAGCCCTTCCCAACTCTCTACCATATATTCCAGGTGACAAGGGTGGTTAAACAAAGCTAGTAAACTTCCTATCATAGGATTCCCATCAATTTGACACAGCATGCAGTTTTGCAAACAAAACATTTATTTTAAAAACAGGATCAATATGCTTCAAGGACACTTGCCTTGCTCTTGCTGTTGATTAGGGTCAAAGCCTTCAAACTCTTGGTGCTGTAGATCCACCGCGGCACTCTCTAGCGCAAATCTGTCTAATCCGCACAATAAATATACAAGACAAGAAACACAATCAAAGAGTGCACAAATATTACTCAATATGACATGACATGCATGATTGATGCAAATGCAAGGTAGAACTTGTTACTAGATTGCTTTTAATGATAACTAACTATTTCTAATAGATTTTAACAAGTTTATACAGGTTTGGAGTTGATTAGATCAAATTTTAGAAATAATTCAACATAATTTAACCAGAAAGATCGGACTAGTCCGCTAGGGACCGGACAAGTCCGCACTCTGCGAGATCAGCAGATTAGGGTTTTCTAGATCGACGTAAATTCAGAGATTAGGGGTTGAATTCACGTAAGGAAAAGAGAATAGAAGGTATACCAGGTGTTTAGTACTCCAATGAATCAAGAAACTTGGAGGTAGCACTTGGATCTTGGTGATCTAGGGTTGGTGATGAACTTTGAGGTGAATTGGTGATGAAGAACGAAACTTGGTGGAGATCTTCATCCTCTTTCGTTTCCTCCTCTTCTTCTTATTGCTTGGGATCTTCTCCTCCCTCCTTGATGGTGGCTCTCCATGAACTAGGGTTTGGGTGGGGTGGAAAAGTGACAAATAGATGTCAAGCCAAAGGGTGGGTTTGTTTATATAGAGGTGGAGGCTAGGGTTAGATGGATTTTGAGTTTGAGATGAGTAGAGGCCATTTAGAGTCCCACATGGGCTCTAAAAGAGTTAGGCATGACGTCCCTAGGCCCACTTAACATGAAACCCAAGAAACAAGTCGTAAAACAAAAGATCAATTCGGAGTCACGAAATATCGGACAAGTCCGGAAAGGACCGGACTAGTCCGAAGTCGTCCAGAGAGAAAATCGGACAAGTCTGACCAAAAATCGGACAAGTCCGACTTTAAACAGAGAGGAAAATAGACAAGTTCGCTGGAACACCGGACTAGTCCAGAAAAGTCCAGGAACTTAACAAATTTTCAAGGATTCATGGAATATCGGACTAGTCCGCACAAAATCGGACAAGTCTGAAAGTTTCCAGAGGTAAAATCGGACTAGTCCGCAGCAAAAACGGACAAGTCCGTTTTTAGTCAGGGAGAAATCGGACTAGTCCTCAGCAAAATCGGACTAGTCCGCACTTTCCTGCATTTTAAGTGCGGTTTTGTTCCAAATCAATTTTAAATGCTGCAAATCAATTTTAAACCCATTCCTCTTGTTGTGGGTTAATGTTAAACATGTATATGAGTGCATGTAGGACATGATGCATGAAAATGAGGGTGTTACAGTGTTGAGATGCTTCAAATTCTACGGTAATTCCTTCCTCGTTGGTCAACTTCACCGTCTTCGTGGCACATTCAATGACTCCATTGTGCTTCCTCAACCAGTCCATACCAAATATAATGTCCAATCCTTGAGAATCTAAGACAATGAGGTTGGCAAAGAAGTCTACCCCCTTATTCTAAGTCATACTTTTGGACATACTATATTTTTCCTCATCTCTCTTCTAGGAGACTTAACGAATAACAAGTACTTCATATGAGAGATAAGCAAACTACACTTAGCAACATACTTCGATGCAATGAATGAATGCAATGCTCCAGAATCAAATAACATAGTCGTCGGGTTGGAGTTTGCGAAAAACATACCAATAACCACGTCATCCGCTTGTTGAGCTTCCTCCGTAGAGACATGGTTCATGTTGCCACGTGCAAAATTCTGTTGTCCACGGTTCCCTTGCGGCGCTCCTCCATTCGGTCTTGGGTTTTGTCTTGGAGCATTGCTTCCCTGACCAAGGCCTGACTTAGGACATTGAATTGCAGAGTGTTCTGCTTCTCCACATGTATAGCACTTCCTAACTGCACTAGAATTTTTGGGAGGAACTTGATTCTGAACATTTGCACCAGGAAGGTTGGCACGAGGTGCAAAAGGCATTGGAGGCCTAGGTGCTTGCATGACAGGGCGTTGCTGCACAAACTGAGCTGGGCGTTGTGCATAACCAGGGTGTTGTACAGGAGCAGAAGAGCTGTAATAAGGCGCATTGGATGGTGCAAAGCGAGGGCGCACATTGCTTCCTTGTTGCTGTCCTTGTGTCGGTACCTGGCGAACCGGGTACCCATGGATACAGGAAAGAAGGCGTGCTGGGTCTCGCCCTCCACGAGGGCAAGATCCGACGTGGCCCTAGGGTGCCATGTGGCGTGCGGCATGGCCACGCCTCTCCACTGAGGGAAGGCCCGACGCTACCACGTGTCCTGCAGCTCCAGAGTTGTCTGCCCCTCGGGGGGAGGTACGGCACTGCCACGCGTCTCGCCTCTGGGCCCACCTCTCCGCTGAGGAGATGTCCGGCGCGTCCGCAAGACCGTCAGCCCCAGACCTACCTCCCTACTGAAATAAGGTCCGACACAGCCACGTGTCCGGCAGCTCCGGACCCGGGCTCCCAGATGAGGGAAGGACCGGACCTGCCACGTGCCAAGCAGCGTCGGTAGCGGCAATGAAGGGGGACAAGCCCAGTGCACCTAAACTGGAAGGACACGCACATTCCCTAGTTAAGCGGCAGCTCGCACTCATAAGTAAAGAGTCTTGTACCCAGTCTTGTGATAACAGGCTGGCGCCGAACTACTATGTACGACGGACGAATGAGAGGCCGCGACAAGACAGACGGGACACGACCAACCATGATGAGGGGCTATGTGTAGCCCTGCAGCAAGGCATGGCCATGCGGCACATTGAAGCCATTGTCAGGGGATAGCATTTACTCCCAAATCTTAGGATGGATTTGGTACTCCTGGGGCCATCAAGCCCTGGGCCCCACTTGTAAGCTGCTCGGCCTTGGACTATAAAAGGACCGAGCAGCCACCAACCTAGACAACTTCGCTCAGACTAAGATACACGCTCGAGCAATACAGCACACAAACCACCGTGGAGTAGGGTATTATGCCCAGGCGGCCCAAACCACGTAAAACCCTTGCGTTCAACGTCCTCTGAGCTCGATCTTGCTAGGACTAGCCCTCGCATACACATCGAACCCCCGCGGGCTGCTTCCGAGCAAGTCCGGGGGAGGTGTCAGTTTAGACACCTCGACACCTTGATATGGCGCCTTCCTCTTGTTATCTAGCTCCATCTCACGGACTTTGTTTTCCACGACAGTGGCTTTGTCCACTAGCTTCTGGAAGTTGGCATAATCACAATTCAGCAATTGTACCTGGATCTCATTGTTCAAGTCCCTCATGAACAAGTATTGTTTCCGGTTGTCCCGGCTCACATCCTCAGGCGCATACCTTGAGAGTTGAGTGAATTTATTGAGGTATTCACCCACACTCTATCTTCCTTGCCTTAGGTTTTCAAATTCTTGCCTCTACAAGATCATAACACCTTCCGGCACATAATGAGAATGGAAGCTCTTCTTGAATTCAGCCCAAGTAATCCTCTCATGGTTCTCATGGACATTGTACAAAGATTCCCACCAATCGGCAGCTTCTCCAACAAGTTGAAGAGATGCGAATAGCACCTTCTCCCGGTCACTGCATTGGGCTATTGCAAGTTTCTTCTCCACGGACTTGAGCCAATCGTCGACATCCATAGGGTCAGCAGCTTGAGCAAAAGTCAGCGGTCTAGTTCTCATGAACTCTCCCAATCAGTTATGAGGTGGTGGGGGTGGCGGTGGAGGCATGTGAGGCTGATTCTTGTTGCCAGCCTACAGCTGTCCCATAGTTTGTATCATGGTCTGCATGAGCTGGTTTTGCATAGCCAATAGTTGCTCAAGGTTGATAGCTCCCTGGGCAGGTCCTTGTCTATTGTTGTTCTGAGGTGCTCCATTGTTCTCCTCCTCATCATTGGCATCCCTGTAGTTGCGAGTCCTCACTACCTGAAGAAAAGCAAGAGATAAGAATTTATAAAACGCCCCCAACTATATGCATCAAGGGATATAAATCTAAGCAAGTATCTATTCTAGCCTATGTGGATATGGCAATGCTAAAGCATTCCAAAATCCTCTACTATGCACAAAAGCAGCAAAACATAGCAAACAACACACCACACAAAACACATCGATTCCTGAGTGCTCCTATGTGCTCTAAAGTGTCCATTCTATCTAGGTTGCGTCCTACGGTCAACATGTGGCTCCGATACCAATTATGACACCCGGTCCGAAAATGAACCAAGTGAACGCATATGTGTGCCCAGGGTGTTCAACACACATACACGAGTGGATTCACAAAAGGATATACAAAAAATTATCACAGAATGAGATTAATTAAGCACTTTTATTACACAATTCATAATATCCTTGAATACAAGCTCTAATGAATATTAATGACAAGTTTGAACTAAAGCAGCGGAAATAAACTAATAAAGCAACTTTGCAGCTAAGCGAAAGAGATATATGGCGCAGCTCCAATCAAACCACAGGCAAGCTGAGGGTAGCACATAGCCTAGAACTCCTCATTAACGTCGTGATACTCCCAATAATGACCTGCAACTGTTGGTGGGGGTATTTCAAGGGTGAGTGCATGTCGTACTCAGCAAGTGTGGAAAATATGACATGTAGCTGATTCAAAGGACGACAATAATAAAGGCTAAGTGCTGAAAAGTACATTAAAACATTTGAAAAGTAATATATGGTACGTGTGTGAAATAAACCCATCATAAACCATATAGTTATCATAATATCAGTCCATTTTCATTACCATCATCCATATACCAGATTTCTCATTACCATTAACCATATTCATTGCTGTAAATCATAATACAATCCCATAACCAATACCAAACCACCCCAATACCAAAATCCCTCTAATCATGTAGGTCATCTAGGTTCTCTTAACCGGGAGCACGGCTATCATGATAGTTTTAAAACTCTGCAGAGTTTGTACCACTTTACTCATGTGTTTGTGATTTCATCACCTTTCGGTGACTAATAACCTCCCTCATGCCCGTGACCTGTCGGTCACATTACACACTTCCGTTGGTGTGTGGCCAAGAGATCACAAAATAGCCTTTACAAAGGGGCTATTAGCATGTACGGACCCATTGAGGTTTCACCGGTGGTGATGCCTCCAAGTGAGCGCGTATTCAACCAAGGTACCCCTCTTGTACCATTCGGATCCCAGGGAGTTCCACCACAAATCCAAACACAATCCGACTCCCCTTCCCCAGTGCGCCAAATGATCCGCTTAATACAAGCAATACCCTAATTAATAAGCTATGTTGCACCCCTACTTGGCCTCGTGGTGACATTGTTGTCCTGGCATATTCTCGCATGAACCGATCCTTAAATCCAAGGCAGGCTAACCACCATAACATCCAACCCATCCACATACCATGCTTGCTTAGATCACCCATTACTATTTCATATTAACCAATTCATATTAACCATAATCTCATCAATGCATATTTGAATAGTATAGTTGTTTTCCTATCCCAACTAATTAAGCGAAGAAAAGGTAAAAAATCCTTCCTGACTCTCTACCATGTATTCCAGGTGATAAGGATGGTTAAACAAAGCTAGTAAACTTCCTACCATAGGAATTCCTATCGAATTGACACAAGCATCCAGTTTTGCAAAACAAAACATTTATTGTAAAAACAGGATCAATATGTTCAAGGACACTTGCCTTGCTCCTAAGCTTGGTTAGGATCAAGGACTTCAAAATTTTGGTACTAGAGGTCCTCCACAGCACTCTCTAGCGCAAAACCCTCTGTTCTGAGCGACAAACATGCAAACCACATAATTCAATCAAATAATGCTCATATAGTACTCAATATGACATGACATGCATGATTAATGCAATTATGAAGTAAAACTTGTTAATGAGTTGCTATTAATGTTCACTAACTGGTTCTACTTGTTTTTAATAAGTTTGGACACGTTTGGAATTGATTTGAGGTCGGACAAGTCCAGTACCAGGGTCGGACTAGTCCGCCCTACGTAGAACCAGGGAGTTAGTGTTTTTCAAGGTTTCCTTGATCTACGAGAATTTGGGGAATTGGGATTGAATTCAGGTGGGAAAGAGAAAGTAGAAGGTATACCACGTGTTTAGAACTCCAAAGATCAAGAATTGAAGAAGAAACTTGAATCTTGACGATCTACGGTTGATGATGAAGAGTTGAAGATGAATTTGCGATGAAGAATGCAAAGTCGATGAAGATCTTGATTACTTGATCCTCTTTCTTTTCCTCCTCTTCTTCTTCTTGCTCAGGATCTCCCTCTCCCTCCTTGGCGGTGGATATCCATGAACTAGGGTTTGGGTGTGATTCAAAAGTTGCAAAAAGAAATGAAAATAGGGTGTTGGGTTGCTTATATAGGGGTGGAGGGCTAGGGTTGGGTGGATTTCGTGTTCAAGGCAGTGGAGGCCGTATAGGAATCCCACATGGGCTCCAAAGAGGTTAGACATGATGTCCTTGTGCCCAGTTAATGTAAATACCCAATAACACATCTTGGAGGAAAAGATTGAATTCGAGTCCGGTACACCGAACAAGTCCCCTAGGGGACCGAACTAGTCCGATGTTGGACAGAGACGAAAACTGATAAGTTCGATAGGAGGTCCGGACAAGTTCGGTCTTGTCCGGAGAGGAAAACGGATAAGTTTGAGGATTTGAAAACTTATTCGAAAACCAGACCAAAGATCGGACTAGTCCGTACTCAATCACAGACAAGTCCAGAATGGAACAGAGACTTAATCGGTCTTGTCTGCAGTGAAAATGGACAAGTTCGGAGGGGCTTCAGGGGAGAAAACCGGACTAGTGTGGGGTGCAAACCGGACAAGTCCATACTTCTATAGACTTTTAAGTGTTGTTTTGCTTCTAATTCATTTTAAACTTGTTCCTTTTTATGTGGATTAATGTTAAACATGTATATGAACTAATGCAATGCATGATGCATGAAAATGAGGGTGTTACAACTTTTCAGCAAATCACAATTATTTATTATCATTCCTTGTTTAAGCTACATGTTATTATTTTCCCACACTTGCTAAGTTCGACATGTGCTCACCCTTGCAATTCTTCCACCAACAGTTTCAAGTGATGTTTGGGAGTACCCTGAGGATAATGCAGAGTACTAGGTTGTGTGCTGCCGTCTACTTGCATGTGGATGTGTTAGAGTTGCGCTATCCCCTATGCTTAGTTTAATGTTTTGATTATTTCCGCTGCATTAGTTTCAGACTTACTAACAATGATCATTAGATTTGTAATTTGAGGATTATTTGATTATTGTAATAAAGTACTTATTTAATTAATTTGTGTTGTGGTAATTTTCTGTATATTGTTTGTGACGCGCTCGTGTCTGTGTGATCAATGTCTTGGGCACACATAGCGTTCACTTGGTTCATTTTTGGAATCGGGTGTCACATTCTGGGGTCCAGGTTCGATTAGGCGAAGTAGAAGCACCGGAAGGAGGGTGAGGAGCTGGAGTTAAGGCGCCACTTGGCAAAAGCCCTGGACACAGTGTTGCAGAAGATTCTGGATGACACCAAGGCGACCAATCGGGTGGCTGACGCCCGCCTGAGTGCCCTTGAAGAGGGTCGAGTGGCCCTGGGTCGCCGAGAGGCTGCTGTTGTTGAGCAGGAGGTCACTATTGGTAAGCAAGAGGCGACAGCCCAGGCGATGAGGACTCAAACTAAGATAGATCGGGACAAACTGCAGTCTCGTAGCGAAGACCTTGAGCTTCAGGAGGGCAACCTGGCGCGGGATCAGGAGCAACACCTAGCTGAGCGCCAGGAACTCCTCCTGCTAGAGCTTGAGGTCCGGGCTTGGGAGCAGACTTCGGTGTGCCTCGCCCGGGAGCTCGATCTGCAGGAGTGACAGCTGGCCTGCCATCTGGAGGATGAGGGTAGAGCACTAGCGAATACAGTGGCATCTCACATTCTGGTGTGATACCGGAGTTGGTACCCTAAGATACTGCTGGACTCAGTTTTTGAAGGTCCCGTTGAGGCGCACGAGGAGGTGGCAACGGTAGAGTCAAGGACGCTGCCAAACATGTCGCCGCACAATTCGCGAGAGATTGAGGCCGGCGGCCTATAGGCGGGGATGTCTTCGTATCCGGGGCTCGCCCCTTTGTAAATATTATTCAATGAATTTAAACTCGTGTTTGGCTTCTTAATAGTTTCTTGTGTGCTCCCGTATTGTTCACCCGGGCTCTTACTGGCGTAAGGGCCTAGAGAGCTTTTCAATTTTGTTAGTTTGTGAGGAACCAACGATCGCACAGTTGACACAGCTGATCCATCGTCGGTTGACGTCCTGCGTATGGAACCACCTTAGAGGCCCCCTCTTAGATGTGGCTAGGTTACTGGGCACACCTACCACTTGATCGCAGGATGTCTTCGATGGCCCCCTAGCGGAGTGGGGGAGTTTGAGTAGGTGAATTCGAGGGGGCCCGTCCAGGGGCGCCAAGCTTTGTATGAGTAGAGAGGTCAACAGCAGGGTCCTTGGGTGGTGCCGGAGTTGGCTGCTCTCGAGCCGTCCACGATCGTTGTAGAAACGTCGATAGCAGGCCCATTGGGTGGTGTTGGAGCTGGCTGCTCCGGCGTCGCCCACCATCATTGTAGAAATATTGAAGGCAGGCTTTTTGGGTGGTACCGAAGTTGGCTGCTCCAACATCGCCCACCATCATTGTAGAAACATCGACAACAGGCCCCTTGGGTGGTGCCAGAGGTGGATGCTCTGGCGTCGCCCACCATCATTGTAGAAACGTCGACGGCAGGCCCCTTGGGTGGTGCCGGAGCTGACTCCTCCGGCGTCGCCCACCATCGTTGTAGAAACGTCGACGGCAGGCCCCTTGGGTGGTGTCGGAGCTGGCTGGTCCAGCATCGCCCACCATCGTTGTAGAAACATCAACAGCAGGCCCCTTGGATGGTGTAGAGCTGGTTGCTCTGGCATTTCCCACCATCGTTGTAGAAACATCGACGGCGGACCCCTTGGGAGCTGCCAGAGCTGGATGCTTTGACGTCCCCAACCATCAACACGTAGAAACATCGACGGCGGGCCCCTGGCTGGTAGAGAACCAAATAAACCTTGTTAGCAACAAAAGCGGGATGAGGGAGCATACTCACAAATCAGCACTTGTTGCCATTGTTTAGAAGAGCGTCGACGGGACCCTTGAGAGGTGTCAAAGCTGGATGCTCCAGTGTCGCCCACCATTGTTGTAGAAACATTGACGGCAGGCCTCCTGGGATATAGGTTACCACAAGAGAACCCTATTAGCAACAAGAGCAGGACGGGAGAGTGTACTCAATGAATCAGCACTTGTTACTATCATCGACATGCTAGGACGTCGACAGCGGGCCCCAGGGAGGTGCCGGAGCTGGCTGCTCCAGCGTCATCCACCACTGATGTGTAGAAACGTCGACGGCAGGCCCCTGGTATACAGGTTACCACAAGGGAACCCTATTAGCAACAAGAGCGGCACGGGAGAGTGTACTTACGAATCAGTGCCTATTACTGTCATCGACATGCTGGGACGTCGACAGCGGGCCCCTTGGAAGGTGCCGGAGTTGGCTGTCCTACACACATGATAAAGGAGGGACTAGTTTGCTCGCTGATTTTACCTCTTTTTCCTCCTTAGATTTGTCATGTCTCACTATCCTGAGCTGACACACGGTACTTGAGTAATTCAATGCACTAGTGCTTTGGGGTCCGGCTGTAACACCCTCAATTTTCGCATCCTGCATTGCATACATGATCATGCATTAAACATTAATAGAATAAAAGAAAAATGATAAACCATACATATATGGTGTAGCAAAAAGAAGAAAAAGAAAATAATAATTATAGCCTAAACTTGTAATAGGGAATAAATATAAAAATAATAATATATAAAAAGAAATATATATAAATAAATTATATATAATAATAAATAAATAAAATGAATAAGGTAAATAAAATAAGTAAAATATAAATAATAAAATATAATAATAATAATATAAAAAAAGAGAAAAGAAAAAAACTAATCGCCGACCAGGCCGCCCGACCGGCCCAGCCAGCCAGCGACCAACCCCGCCGCTGGACCCCGCCTGCCGCGCGCCGAACCGCAGCGCCACCCTCGATCGCGCGCCCACGCGCACTGGCCCCCAGCGCCTGGCCCCGGCCCTGCTCGCGCCACGCGGCCCCCGCTCCCGCTGGCTCCCACGCGCCGCGCCTCCCGGCCGACGCGATCCCGCGCACGCTCCCGCACGCCGACGGGCCCACGTGCGCCCGGGCCCCACCCCGCTGGCCACGCCCACCCTACGCGCCTCCCGCCGTGAATCCCGGCCCCGACGCGACCGCGCTCGCCCACCCCGCCGCCTGCCCCGCGCCACACGCCCACCCGCGCGCCCGCTTGGGCCCCGCTGGCCACGCTTGCCCCTGCGCCCCGCAGCACCCCGTCGCCCGGCACGGGCCCCACCCCGCCAACCGCTCCCACGCCTCGCGGCCGACCGCGCGATACACGCGACTGCGCGATGCCCTAGCGCCGGCCCTAGTGCCCTAGCCGCAGGCTATAAAAGCCGTAGGGCTTCGCAGCGCCGCCAGAAGAAACACCCAGAGAGCCACGCCGCCAGAAAAAAAAAGGGGACCAGAGGCTGCGCCGCCAGGGGAAGAAAAAGAGGAGGGTGCCGCCGTTCGCCGGAGATCGTCGCCGTCGTCGTGCCGCCAAGGGACTGCTGCACCATCCACTTCGTCTACGCGTCACCCTCGTCCCTCGATCTCCGAAGCCATCGCATCTACGGTAGGATTCATTTTTCCGATGCGAATTTTAGCGACGTATTAGATCTAATAGACGTAAATTGATTTTGTTTGCACCATAATTTTATTTTCAGCAGCATTAATTCTCGTTAAAACCCCTGTAAACTCATATGAACATGTATGAACTAGTTGCATCTAATTAATAAACAACCGTAGTTAATTAATTATTTGACTTTGCATGCATGCATATCATTGCATGTTGATTAATGGGTGTGCATCATATTGATTTGTATGTATATTCTTGTATGTGTGATCACGAGTAGAGGGAAGTGCTCAAGAGGTCGTGTACGAGGATTTTCAGAACCAAGACTTCGAAGCGCTTGAGCAACCCTATTCTCCGGAGCAAGGCAAGTGTCCTTGAAGCATATTGATCCTGTTTTAAAATAAATGTTTTGTTTGCAAACTGCATGCTTGTGTCAATTTGATGGAAATCCTATGATAGGAAGTTTACTAGACTTGTTGAACCACCCTTGTCACCTGGGATATACGGTAGAGAGTCGGGAAGCGCTTTTTACCTTTTTGCTTCACTTAATTAATTGGGATGGCAAACAACACTACACATTTAATTATGCATCAATAATATTCTGTTCAATGTGAACTGGTCAATACGATGGGTGATCTAAGCAAGCCTGGTATGTGGATGGGTTGGATGTTATGGTGGTTTGTTATGATGGTTTGCTTGCTTTAGATCTAAGGACCGGTTCATGCGAGAATAAGCCAGGACTACAGTGCCACCACGAGGCCAAGTATGGGTGCGGCGTAGCCGATTAATTAGGGCTTTGCTAGTGCTGTTTGGACCATTGTGGATGCTCGGGGAAGGGGTAGTCGGACTGGGTTTGTTGATGATTCGTGGGACTATCCTGGGATCCGAATGGCTCAAGAGGGGGCCCTTGGTTGAAGATGTGCTCAGTTGGAGGCATCGCCACCGGTGAAACCTTAGTGGGGTCTAAATAGGCTAGTAATCCCTTTGTAAAGGCTATTTTGTGATCTCTTAGCCACACACCAATGGAAGTGTGTAATGTGACCGACGGGTCATGGGCATAAGGGAGGTTCTTAGTCGCCGAAAGGTGATGAAATCACGAACACGTGGGTAAAGAGGTACAAACTCTGCAGAGTTAATTAAAACTATCATGATAGCCGTGCTCCCGGTTATGAGCATCTGGACAACTTCCATGATTAGAGGGAAATTGGTAATTGGAATGGTTATGGTTTGGTAATGATTATGGTTGATATTATGATTATGGTTATGGTTATGGGATGGAATTATGGTTTGTGACATTGATTATGGTTATTGGTAATGGTGATTTATGGACTGGTATTATTATGGTTACATGGTTTATGATGGGTTTACTTCACATAATATGATATATTGCTTTTCAAATGTTTTACTGTACTTTTCAGCACTTTGCCATTATTATTGTCTTCATTTGAATCAGCCACATGTCATACTTTCCACACTTGCTGAGTACGACATGTACTCACTCTTGCAATCCCCCCCAATAGTTGCAGGTCAGAATTGTGAGTTTAATGGCGATAATGTGGAGATCTAGGCCGTGTCTATCGTCAGCTTTGCCTGTGGTGTTGCATGGAGCTGCGCTATCCCTTTTGCTTAGTTTGCTTAGCTGCTTAATTAGTTTATTTCCGCTGCATTAGTTGAACTTGTCATTAATATTCATTAGAGTTTGTATACGAGGATATAATGAATTATGTAATAAGAGTACTTATTTAATAATTTGAGCTGTGGTAACTATTTGTTTATCATTTGTGAATCACTCGTGTATGTGTGTTGAACATCCTGGGCACACATATGCATTGCTTGGTTCATTTTTCGGAACCGGGCGTCACACATTGGTATCAGAGCCACAGGTTGACCGTAGGATGCAGCCTAGATAGAATGGATACTTTAGAGCACATAGGAGCACTCAGGAATCGATTTGATTTTGCTTGGTGTGCTGTTTGCTATATATATATATATATATATATATATATATATATATATATATATATATATATTGTTTGCTTGTGTGCTTAATAGAGGATTTTGGGATGCTTTAGCATTGCCATGTCCACCTAGGCTAGTGTAGCTAGCTGTTTAGTTTCATATCCCTTGATGCATTTAGTTGGGGACTTTTCTAAATTCTTACCTATTGCTCTTCTTCAGATGGTGAGGACTCGCAATCAGAGGGATGTTAATGGTGAGGAGGAGAACCATGGAGTACCTCAGAACAATACTGGACAAGGATCTACTCAGGGAGCTATCAACATCGAGCACCTATTGGCCATGCAAAACCAGCTCATGCAGACCATGATACAGACAATGGGATAGCTGCAGGCTGGCAATATTAACAATCAGCCCCACATGCCTCCACTGCCACCCCCGCCTCCTCATAACCGATTGGGAGAGTTCATGAGGACTAGGCCGCCGACCTTTGCTCAAGCTGCTGACCCTATGGATGCTGATGATTGGCTCAAGTCCGTGGAGAAGAAGCTAGCCATTGTCCAATGCAGTGACCGGGAGAAGGTCCTGTTCGCTTCTCATCAACTCGTTGGAGTAGCTGCCGATTGGTGGGATTCACTATGCAATGCTCATGAGAATCAAGAGAGGATCACCTGGGCGGAATTCAAGGAGAGTTTTTGTTCTCATTATGTGCCGGAAGGTGTTATGATCTAGAAGAGGCAAGAATTCGAGAATTTGAGGCAAGGAAGATCAAGCGTGAGTGAATATCTCAATAAGTTGACTCAACTCTCAAGATATGCGCCTGAGGATGTTAGTCCGGACAGCCGGAAGCAATATTTGTTCATGAGGGGATTGAACAATGAAATCCAAGTGCAACTACTCAATTGTGACTATGCCAATTTTTAGAAGCTTGTGGACAAAGCAATTGTGGTTGAGAACAAGATCCGTGAGATGGAGCAAGAAATCAAGAGGAAGGCGCCATATCAAGGACAGCAACAAGGAAGTAATGTGCGCCCTCGCCTTGCACCATCCAATGCACCTCATTACAGCTCCTCTATTCCTGCTCAGCGCCCTAGTTATGCACCGCGCCCAACTTAGTTTGTGCAGCAGCGCCCTGTCATACAAGCAATGCCTTATGCACCTCGTGCTGATTTTCCTGGAGCCAATGTTCAAAACCAAGCTCGTCCCAATAATTCTGGTGGAGTTAAGAAGTGTTATACTTGTGGAGAAGCTGGACACTTTGCGAATCAATGTCCTAAGTCAGGCCTTGGTCAAGGAAGCAACGCGTCGAGGCAAAACCCAAAACCCAATGGAGGACAGCCACAAGGAAGCCGTGGACAGCAAAATTTTGCTCGTGGCAATGTGAACCATGTCTCTACGGAGGATGCTCAACAAGCGGATGACGTAGTCATTGGTATGTTTCTCGCCAACTCCAACCCCGCGACTATGTTATTTGATTCTGGAGCATCGCATTCATTCATTGCATCGGAGTATGTTGCCAAGTATAGTTTGCCTGTCTCTCATATGAAGTTTACTCTATTGATTAAGTCTCCTGGAGGAGAGATGAGGACAAATATAGTATGTCCAAAAATAAGCCTTAGAATAAGGGGGTAGACTTCTCCGCCAACCTCATTGTTTTGGATTCTCAAGGATTGGACATTATACTTGGTATGGACTGGTTGAGGAAGCACAATGGAGTTATTGAGTGTGCCACAAAGACGGTGAAGTTGACTAATGAGGAAGGGATCACCGTAGAATTTGAAGCATCTCAAACCGCACCAAAGCAATTGGAGCTGAATCATATGGACGGTGCCGCAATTGAGGAGATTCTGGTGGTGTGTGAATTTTTGGATGTTTTTCCGGATGAGTTGCCAGGTATGCCACCCGATCGGGACATTGAGTTTGTTATTGATTTAATACCTGGAACTGCACCTATAGCTAAGAGGCCGTATAGGATGCCTCCTATGGAATTAGCGGAGCTCAAGAAGCAAATTCAAGAGCAATTAGAGAAGGTTTTTATTCGCCCTAGCTCTTCACCTTGGGGAGCGCCCGTTCTATTTGTGGACAAGAAGGATGGAACGCAAAGGATGTGTGTGGATTACCGAGCTCTCAACGAGGTGACCATCAAGAACAAGTACACCTTGCCCCGTATAGAAGACGTGTTTGATCAGATGAAGGGTGCTTGTGTCTTCTCTAAGATTGATTTGAGGTTAGGTTACTTCCAAATGAAGATTAGACTGTCGGACATACCCAAAACAGCTTTCAGGACACGGTATGGATCTTATGAGTACACCGTGATGTCTTTTGGATTGACGAATGTGCCTGCCTACTTTATGTACCTCATGAATAAAGTCTTCATGGAGTACTTGGACAAGTTCGTTGTGGTGTTTATTGATGACATTATGATCTACTCGAAGGATGAGAAGGAACATGAGGAACACTTGAGGCTTACGCTGCAGAAATTGAGGGAGCATCGATTGTATGCCAAGTTCAACAAGTGTCAGTTTTGGTTGAAAGAGGTGCCATTCTTGGGTCGTATAATCTCAGGAGGAGGAGTATCGGTTGACCCCGGAAAAGTAAGAGACGTGTTGAAATGGGAACCACCGCAAAATGTCAAGGAAATAAGGAGTTTTCTTGGGATGGCTGGATATTACCGTCGGTTTATTAAGGATTTTTCCAAGATAGCCAAGCCTATGACGGAGTTGCTAATGAAGGGAAAGGCGTTCCAATGGACTGAAGCTTGTCAGAATAGTTTTGAGGAGTTGAAGAAGAGGTTGACAACAGCCCCAGTTTTGGTATTGTCGGATGTAAGCAAGAGTTTCGACATCTATTGTGATGCATCAAGACAAGGACTTGGATGTGTATTGATGCAAGAAGGTCAAGTGGTCGCCTATGCGTCAAGACAATTGAAGAAACATGAGCAGAATTACCCCACGCATGATCTTGAACTAGCAGCCGTGGTACATGCATTGAAGATTTGGAGACACTATATTCTTGGACATAGGTGTGAAATTTACACGGATCATAAGAGTTTGAAGTATATCTTCACACAAACGGATCTTAACTTGAGGCAATGAAGAAGGTTGGAGCTCATCAAAGATTATGATTTGGGGATCAACTATCATCCGGGAAAGGCCAATGTAGTGGCCGATGCTTTGAGTAGAAAAGGAGTAAGTCATCAACTCACGGTTCGAGAGTTACCATTCGAGTTATGTAAGGAGTTTGAACGGTTGAACCTCGGGTTTGTAAATGAGATGGAGATGATGGAGTTAAACCCAACCTTGGAGCAAGAAATTCGAGAAGCACAAACCACGGATGAGGAGATCAAGGAAATCAAGGAAAGGATCGAGGAAGGGAGAGAATTCAGATTTGATGAAGACGAACATGGTACCTTATGGCTTGGAAAGAGGATCGTTGTGCCTAATGTAAAGCATATTCGGGAGACAATATTAAAGGAGGCACATGACTCGCCTTACTCAATTCACCCTGGTTGTACAAAGATGTACAAAGACTTAAAGACTTGCTACTGGTGGGATAGCATGAAGAAGGACATAGCTGAATACGTAGCACTGTGTGATGTGTGCCAACGAGTCAAGGCGGAACATCAAAGGCCAGCCAGATTATTGCAACCGTTGAAGATTCCAGAATGGAAGTGGGAAGAAATCGGAATGGACTTCATAGTTGAGTTACCCCGTACTCAGTCCGGGTATGACTCAATTTGGGTAATTGTGGATCGCTTAACCAAGTCAGCTCATTTTGTCCCTATAAAGACCAAATATACAGCTGCACGATTGGCCGAAATATACATGGAGCATATTGTGTGTCGACATGGAGTCCCTAAGAAGATAGTCTCGGATAGAGGTTCTCAATTTACCTCCAGATTTTGGCAAAAATTGCATGAAGCTTTGGGAACGAGGTTGAATTTTAGTTCAGCATATCATCCTCAAACGGATGGACAAACCGAGAGGACCAATCAGATTTTGGAGGACATGTTAAGAGCTTGTGCATTAAAGCATGGGAAATGTTGGGATAAAAGCTTGCCATACGCATAATTTTCATACAACAATAGTTACCAAGCAAGCTTGAAAATGTCACCATATGAAGCGCTTTATGGGAGGAAGTGTAGGACACCTTTATTCTGGAATGAGGCAGGAGAAACTCAAGTATTTGGCCCGGATGTGTTGCAAGAAGCCGAAAAGCAAGTCCAAATAATTCATGAAAACTTGAGGGCTGCCCAATATCGACAGAAAGGTTATGCTGATAATAGGAGAAGGAAATTAGCCTTTGAAATAGGAGATTTTGTCTACCTCAAGGTGTCACCTATGAGAGGTCATAAGAGGTTTAACATAAGAGGCAAGCTCGCACCTCGCTATATTGGACCATTCAAGATTTTGGACAAGCGAGGAGAGGTAGCTTATCGACTTGAGCTGCCACCGTATCTCTCCAATGTACACGACGTGTTTCACGTGTCTCAACTCAAGAAGTATCTCAGGGTACCGGAAGAACAAGTGCCGAGGGACGAGTTAGAACTTCAGGAGGATTTGTCTTATGTCGAGCAACCTATCAAGATCTTGGACATGAAAGAAAGGGTCACGAGGAATAAGAAAGTCCGTTGGTGCAAAGTGCAATGGAAATACCATACGGAAGCCGAAGCTACGTGGGAACGTGAAGAAGACCTGAAGGCAGAATTCCTGCATCTTTTCTCCACGCTGTCGAATCTCGAGGGCGAGATTCACTTTAAGGGGGGTAGGTTTGTAACACCCTCAATTTTCGCATCCTGCATTGCATACATGATCATGCATTAAACATTAATAGAATAAAAGAAAAATGATAAACCATACATATATGGTGTAGCAAAAAGAAGAAAAAGAAAATAATAATTATAGCCTAAAACTTGTAATAAGGAATAAATATAAAAATAATAATATATAAATATATATAAATAAATTATATACAATAATAAATAAATAAAATGAATAAGGTAAATAAAATAAATAAAATATAAATAATAAAATATAATAATAATAATAATATAAAAAGAAAAAAAAAAGAGAAAAGAAAAAACTAATCGCCGGCCAGGCCGCCCGACCGGCCCAGCCAGCCAGCGACCAACCCCGCCTGCCGCGCGCCGAACCGCAGCGCCGCCCTCGATTGCGTGCCCACGCGCGCTGGCCCCCAGCGCCACGCAGCCCCCGCTCCCGCTGGCTCCCACGCGTCGCGCCTCCCAGCCGACGCGATCCCGCACGCGCTCCCGCCCGCCGACCAGCCCACGTGCGCCCGGGCCCCACCCCGCTGGCCACGCCCACCCTACGCGCCTCCCGCCGCGAATCCCGGCCCCGACGCGACCGCGCTCGCCCACCCCGCCGCCTGCCCCGCGCCGCACGCCCACCCGCGCGCGCCCGCCTGGGCCCCGCTGGCCACGCTCGCCCCTGCGCCCCGCAGCACCCCGTCGCCCGGCACGGGCCCCACCCCGCCAACCGCTCCCGCGCCTCGCGACCGACCGCGCGATACGCGCGACTGCGCGATGCCCTAGCGCCGGCCCTAGTGCCCTAGCCGCAGGCTATAAAAGACGTAGGGCTTCGCAGCGCCGCCAGAAGAAACGCCCAGAGAGCCACGCTGCCAGAAAAAAAAAGGGACCAGAGGCTGCGCCGCCAGGGGAAGAAAAGAGAGGAAAAAACACGGGAAGAAGAGGAAGAAAAAGAGGAGGGTGCCGCCGTTCGCCGGAGATCGTCGCCGTCGTCGTGCCGCCAAGGGACTGCTGCACCATCCACTTCGTCTACGCGTCACCCTCGTCCCTCGATCTCCGAAGCCATCGCATCTACAGTAGGATTCGTTTTTCCGATGCGAATTTTAGCGACGTATTAGATCTAATAGACGTAAATTGATTTTGGTTGCACCATAATTTTATTTTCAGCAGCATTAATTCTCGTTAAAACCCCCGTAAACTCATATGAACATGTATGAACTAGTTGCATCTAATTAATAAACAACTGTAGTTAATTAATTATTTGACTTTGCATGCATGCATATCATCGCATGTTGATTAATGGGTGTCCATCATATTGATTTGTATGTATATTCTTGTATGTGTGATCACGAGTAGAGGGAAGTGCTCAAGAGGTCGTGTACGAGGATTTTCAGAACCAAGACTTCGAAGCGCTTGAGCAACCCTATCCGCCGGAGCAAGGCAAGTGACCTTGAAGCATATTGATCCTGTTTTAAAATAAATGTTTTGTTTGCAAACTGCATGCTTGTGTCAATTTGATGGGAATCCTATGATAGGAAGTTTACTAGACTTGTTGAACCACCCTTGTCACCTGGGATATACGGTAGAGAGTCGGGAAGGACTTTTTACCTTTTTGCTTCGCTTAATTAATTGGGGTGGCAAAAAATGCTACACATTTAATTATGCATCAATGATGTTCTGGTCAATGTGAACTGGTCAATACGATGGGTGATCTAAGCAAGCCTGGTATGTGGATGGGTTGGATGTTATGGTGGTTTGCTTGCTTTAGATCTAAGGACTGGTTCATGCGAGAATAAGCCAGGACTACAGTGCCACCACGAGGCCAAGTATGGGTGCGGCGTAGCCGATTAATTAGGGCTTTGCTAGTGTTGTTTGGACCATTGTGGATGCTCGGGGA
Organism: Tuctoria greenei; assembly: GCA_036927565.1. Classification (NCBI taxonomy): domain Eukaryota; kingdom Viridiplantae; phylum Streptophyta; class Magnoliopsida; order Poales; family Poaceae; genus Tuctoria; species Tuctoria greenei. The sequence continues at coordinate 64,848,150 of JAYESD010000002.1, read as the reverse complement.
AGGGGTAGTCGGACCGGGTTTGTTGATGATTGGTGGGACTACCCTGGGATCCGAATGGCTCAAGAGGGGGCCCTTAGTTGAAGATGTGCTCAGTTGGAGGCATCGCCACCGGTGAAACCTCAGTGGGGTCTAAATAGGCTAGTAATCCCTTTGTAAAGGCTATTTTGTGATCTCTTGGCCACACACCAACGGAAGTGTGTAATGTGACCGACGGGTCATGGGCATAAGGGAGGTTCTTAGTCGCCGAAAGGTGATGAAATCACGAACACGTGGGTAAAGATGTACAAACTCTGCAGAGTTAATTAAAACTATCATGATACCCGTGCTCCCGGTTATGAGCACCTGGACAACTTCCATGATTAGAGGGAAATTGGTAATTGGAATGGTTATGGTTTGGTAATGATTATGGTTGATATTATGATTATGGTTATGGTTATGGGATGGAATTATGGTTTGTGACATTGATTATGGTTATTGGTAATGGTGATTTATGGACTGGTATTATTATGGTTACATGGTTTATGATGGGTTTACTTCACATAATATGATATATTGCTTTTCAAATGTTTTACAGTACTTTTCAGCACTTTGCCATTATAATTGTCGTCATTTGAATCAGCCACATGTCATACTTTCCACCCTTGCTGAGTACGACATGTACTCACTCTTGCAATCCCCCCCAACAGTTGCAGGTCAGAATTGTGAGTTTAATGGCGATAATGTGAAGATCTAGGCCGTGTCTACCGTCAGCTTTGCCTGTGGTGTTGCATGGAGCTGCGCTATCCCTTTTGCTTAGTTTGCTTAGTTGCTTAATTAGTTTATTTCCGCTGCATTAGTTGAACTTGTCATTAATATTCATTAGAGTTTGTATACGAGGATATAATGAATTATGTAATAAGAGTACTTATTTAATAATTTGAGTTGTGGTAACTATCTGTTTATCATTTGTGAATCACTCGTGTATGTGTGTTGAACATCCTGGGCACACATATGCGTTAGCTTGGTTCATTTTTCGGAACCGGGCGTCACACCGGCTTCCGCCATCCTTAGGGTGCGAACTTTTCGACCCCTAGTACTTGGTTGTAGCACTGGGGGGCAGGGTGTGCTTTCTTAGGGTACAGGACTGTAACACCCTAAATTTTGGCATCATGCATTGCATACATGATCATGCATTAAACACTAGTAGAATAAAAGAAAAATAATAAAACATACATATACAAATATGTGTAGCAAAAGAAGAAAAAGAAAATAATAGTTATAGCCTAAAACTTGTAATAAGGAATAAGTATAAAAATAATAATAAAAATATATATAAATATATATATAAATAATATATATAGCAATATATAAAAATAAATAAAATATTAATATTAATAGTATATACTATAATAATAAATAAATAATAAATAATATATATAATATAAATAATAATATATATATAATAATAATAATATATATAATAAATTATATAATAAAAGAAAGTATAAAAAAGAAAAAAAAAGAAAAGGGGCCTGCCGCTGGCCAGGCCGATGGCCCAACCGAGCAGCCCCGGCCTCACCGCGACCCCGCCCGGACCCCGCGTCCCACCCCGCCGCCACGCCCCCCCCCCCCCCCCCCCCCCCCCCCCGAGCCCGATCCCCGCCAGCCGCTCGGCCGGCCCCGCGCCCGAGGCCGCTCCAGCCCCGATGCCGCAGCGCTCGGCCGCCCGCATCCTGCCTCCGCTCCCGATTCCCGCGCCGAAGCTCACGGAACAGAGCCGGACTCCCGATCGAGTCCTCCCGCCCGCGCCTATAAAAAGGCCCCGAAGGCCTCGAGTTTCCCCGATCCAGAAACAGCCGCCGCCATAGAGAACCGCTGCCAGTACGGAGAACCAGAGGGCTGCGCCCAGGGAAGAAAAAGGAGGAAAAGAAGGGGAAGAAGAGGAAGAAAAAGAGGAGGGCGCCACCGTCCGCCGAAGATCGACGTCGCCATCGCGCCGCTGTCGTCGTGCCGCCGGAGGATCTCACGCATCTACTTCGTCTACGCATTGTCCCCATCCCGCGATCATCGAAGCCATCGCATCTACGGTAGGCCATGTTCCCGATGCGAATTTTAGCGATCATATTGAATCTAATAGGCGTAAATTGATTTTAGTTGCACCATAATTTTATTTTCAGCAGCATTAATCCATCCTAAAACCCCTATAAACTCATATGAACACGTATGAACTAGTCGCATCTAATTAATAAACAACCATAGTTAATTAAAAATTGATCTTTGCATGCATGGATGCCATTGCATGTTGATTATTTTGTGTGCATCATGTTGAATTGTATATGTTTTCTTGTATGTATGATCACGCGTAGAGGAACGTGCTCAAGAGGCCGCATACGAGGATTTCCAAAATCAAGACATTGGAGCGCTTGAGCAACCCCATCCGCCGGAGCAAGGCAAGTGTCCTTGAAGCATATTGATCCTGTTTTATTAAATGTTTTGTTTGCAAACATGCATCCTTGTGTCAAATTGATGGGAATCCTATGGTAGGAAGTTTACTAGTTTTGTTTGACCACCCTTGTCACCTGGAATATATGGTAGAGAGTCGGGAAGGGTTTTTACCTTTTTGCTTTGCTTAATTAATTGGGATGGCAAACAACACTACACATTTAATTATGCATCAATGATATTCTGGTTAATGTGAACTGGTCAATATGATGGGTGATCTAAGCAAGCATGGTTATGTGGATGGGTTGGATGTTATGGTGGTTTGCTTGCTTTAGATCTAAGGACCGGTTCATGCGAGAATATGCCAGGTCAATAGTGCCACCATAAGGCCAAGTATGGGTGCGGCGTAGCTGAATAATTAGGAGCGCTGCTAGTACTGTATGGACCATTGGATGGCGCGGGGAATGGGAGTCGAGGAGGACTTCCCTGGGATCCGCATGGCACACGAGGGGGCTCGTGGGTCGGAGGATGGAGATTCAAGCCTGCCGGTGAAACCTTAGTGGGCCCGTACATACTAGTAGTCCCTTTTGAAAGGCAATTTTGTGATATCTTGGCCACACACCTACGGAAGTGTGAGATGGCATAATGGAGGTTTCTTAGTCATCGAAAGGTGATGAAATCACAAACATGTGGGTAAAGTGGTACAACCTCTGCAGAGTGTTTAAAACTATCATGATAGCCGTGCTCCCAGTTATGAGCGCCTGGATGACCTACATGATTAGAGTTGGAATTGGGATTTGGGATGGTTATGGTCTGGTAATGGTTATGATTGGTTTATGGTTATGGGTTGGTAATGGTTATGGATGGTTTATGGATTATGGTTGTGGATATGAATTTGAGTTATGGTAATTGGACTTGGATAATGATGATGTTGGCAATAATTGGATATGGGTTATATTATGTTAATATGATGGTTATGATGGGATTGTTTCACACAGACATAGTATAATGCTTTTCAAATGTTAAACTGTACTTTTCAGCACTTAGCCATTATTACATTCGTCATTTGAATTAGCCACATGTCATACTTTCCACACTTACTGAGTACGACATGTACTCACCCTTGCAATCCCCCCCCCAACAGCTACTGTAGACAATTGGGAGTACCCTGAGGATCACGTGGAGTACTAGGTTGCGTACCGCCGTCAATTGCCTGTGGATTGGAGTCATGCTATTTAGTTTATTTTCCGCTGCATTATTTAGAGTTTTATCATTCGTGAACTATTGGATTATTGTAATAAAGTACTTATTTAGTAGTTAAGATGTGGTTAAATTCTGTATATCGTTTGTGATGCAACCGTATATGTGTGATGAACTTCCTGGGCACACATATGCGTTACGCTTGGTTCATATTCGGAACCGGGTGTCACAAGGACCAGACTAAACAGTTCACACCCCCTGGACCTCCAGATTGGCGTAGACCTTTCCTGGGAGGCCATCAAGCGTCACAGGACTCTAAGGATGGAGGCAGCCAAGAGCACCCCTCACACGTTGTAGGTACCTCAAGCAGGCCCGCTTGCAGTAGGATTGCACAACTCTACCAAGGGTGAGATACAGAGCGTATAACCATGTATATGAAGGCAATATACAATAAACGAGCCTAGCATGGTTTATCATAAAATTAACACATAATTAAATGAACATTGTCGGGGAAACATGGAGTAAGAAAGTCATTCTTTTATATCGGCATTCATAGGAGGACACAGGCTTTTACAAAAGAAGGCAATGGTTTGCTTTCGGGTTGTGAGGGAGGTAGGGTGCACAGGCTTAGGGTTCGAGACCAGTCTAAATTGACTGCACACTTTGGACCTAACCCTCCCGGAGCTTGGTTGTCCTAGGTGCTGATCCTAGACTCTATGAAACCTCTACACTATCCTATTACTAATCTAAGATTAACTTATAGGGGTGCTCAAAGCTCCGAGTGTAGCTATGATAGTGTCGAGCAACCTGTCGTCGATAGCTACCAGTGGAGTGATGAGCGAGTGTCCCTACTTTCTGCCTTGGCCCCCCGCCTTACAAGTGGTCTAGCAGAGCCGAAATTGATCTTGACGGCTTTGACGGGAACGTCGGTGTGGTCAGAAGGCTGCAGACGGGGTGCAGCGGATGAGTCATGCTGACGCGAGCTAGGCGGGGGCAGACCTTGTCCAGCGCCGCCCAGGGCAGGTGATGGGTCTGCTACGAGGGCTTGGAGCTTCTCCAAGGCTAACACCGCAGCGTTGCGGTCCCCGAGGATCCTGAGGATGCCATAGGGGGTCGGCATCTTCAGGACAAGGTAGCCGTAGTGGGCCACGATCATGAATTGCTACAGGGCAGGCCTACCGATGATGGTGTTGAAGGGGAGCCTGACCTCCACGGCGTCAAACAGGATGCTCTCCGTCCTGAAGTTTTCAGGTGTCCCGAAGGTCACCCGAAGGTGTATGTTTCTGTACGGGATGATGTTCCCTAGTCCAACCCCCGAGAACAGGCTTGAGGGGTGAGCTTGGACATCGGGATCTGCAGCTGGTCAAAGGCTGCACGGGTGAATAGGTTGAGGCTGGCCCCGCCATCTATCAAGACATAGTGGAGCTTGATGTTAGCGATGGTGGGGGCGACCAGGATAGGCAGGATCCTGGCTCCTGCCATGTTATTGGGGCAGTCAGAGGCGTCGAAGCTGATTGGTGTCTCCTTCCACTTGTGGTGCAGTGCGGGAGTGGGGGCAGGAGCTATTGAGGCCACTGCTCGACGCAAGGTCTTGATCGCGTTCTGGGACGCGGGATCCCAATACTACCAGAAGATGACGTGGAGTGTCTTTCAATGCTCGTGGTCGCTGCTGGCGTTGTAGTCCTCGTCCTCATGGACTACCTTGATGGCCCATTCATGCTTCTGGTACTCCATCTTCTCATCATCGTCAACCTTGGGGTCAACCTTCTGCTTGCCCTCCCGTTGGTGGAAGGGAACATTGTCAGGACGTTGTTGCGCCCGCTCTTGGTATCGCTCGGTGCATCTCTTAATCTCCCAACACTCGCTCGCGATGTGGTCGAGAGTCTTGTTTACCGTGCAAAGCTCGACGCTGTAGTATGTAGCCGGTGGCTAACGTGGGCGTTTGTCAGGGCGTGGGAGGTCTGATGCCACCAGTCGTAGTTGCTGCCGCGACGGGTGCCCCCTGCAGTGGCTTGTTCTAACTGCTGCCTCGGTTCTTGTTCTTCTTTTTGCCACTATCTGGGCTAGTGGCACCTTCGCTGGTCTGGTCAGCTCTGCCCGCCCTGGAGGCAGGTTGTGTGTGCCAATCACGGCCTTCTGCTACCTGGCATCCCGGTCGACAATGGAGAAGAACTCGGAGACATCTTGCATGTTGTGCGTGGCTAACTTCTCGAGCATCTTCCTATCACGTACTCCCTGTCGGAATGCAACTATGACAGAAGCATTCGGGATGTTGCGAATGGAGTTGCGTATCTGGGAGAACCGCTGGACGAATGATTGCAGTGTCTCCTTGGGTTGCTGGTGGATGGTGTGGAGGTCGAACTCGGTGCCAGACGCGTGTAGGAGCTGCCGAAGTTCACCGTGCATTGCCAGGAGAGCTCATCCCAAGAGGTTATGGACCCCTCAGGCAGGTTCATCAACCATGACCGGGTTGAGCCGGTCAGGGCGACAGGGAAGTAGTTTGCCAGGATGAGCTCATCCGCTCCTGCAGCAAGGAGTGGTTGTGGTGTAGATCTGCAGGAACTTGGTTGGGTTGACGCTTCTGTCAAACTTCTCCAGTAGGTGTGCCCAGAACTTGCGCGACCACGTCGTTAGGCAAAGGTACGGAGCCAAGGCCGTGCACCCTCCGATGGGCTTCGTCGGAGAAGCGTATGAAACGGCATACCCCGGGGCTTTGCTGCATGATATGCGGCTGCAGCGGAGCTTGCTGCTGCGGCACCTGCTGCACAGAGTACTGCAGGGGGGTGGTGGAGCCGACATAATACTTATGAAGTGACAGCGGAGGGGTTACCTGCGACGCACCTTGGACGGAGGATGCCTCCTACTCAGGCCCTTGAGGGCCATATTTGGCGTCAAGGTTGTGTCGTCTCTCCCTCTGCCTCTCGATGATGACGCTGCCATCTACCTGAGATTGACGGCGGTCAAGCTCAACCCTCAGGTCGACCGTGGGGATCCGACCAGTGCTGGTAAGCCTGGTGGAATGGGAGTTAGTTGTGCATTGATTGATGGACGGCATGCACGACAGCGACACATGACACCTCCCTCTGTTGGCAGAGTTGATGGCCGCAACGACGAAGTGGTCGATGTCTTGGACCCACTGCTGAGCCGCTCCCTGGGGAGCGTTGAAGGATGATAGGCGGTGGAGAAGGGTTGTGGCTGCTGCCTGAGCGCTCTCCAGACATGCAGCCGGCACCTCCAAGGGTGCCGACTGGGCTGAGATGTGCCCGGATGCACCGCCCTGGCCAGCTGCATCTATGCGGGGGCATGATGGACCAGACTATGCTGCCCGAGAGAAGGATCTGGTCACCGGACGACGGCCACAGAAACTGCCATCCACGGGCTTGATGAACACCATTGCGGTGAAAGTGCAACAACTTTTTTAGAGAAAAAAAGCCCTACCTAGCGCGCCAGATATTGAAATTTTATTGCGACACTTCCCCAGACCTGCTATGAGAGCAGCCCGCAGAGATTCTTGGTTGGCAGGGCTTAGTCCTCAAGAGAGATTACGCATATGAGATATGGTAAGATGGTGATTTTATGTTGTTCGGGCCGCCGGAGCGTAATACTCTACTCCATAAAGTGAGTTGTATTGCTGGTGTGAATGCATGTGTAGCGTGTGTATGCATTGAGATTGGATCAGATCCTTTGTAACGGTGGCAGTCCGGTCCTTTTATAAACAAGGTCAGATGCCTTACAAGTGGGGTCCGAGGCCTGACATGTGGCCCCGATGCGATCTTATCCTAAAGATCTAAGGCTTCTCGCATAAGACTCCTCTGACTGTAGCTTGAAGACTTGCCGCCTCAGACGTCAGTGGCCCATGCGTAGTCGTTGATGATGGCAGGGAATGTCATGTCCAACTGTCCCTTTCGCCGTAAGCTACCCACTTGGCGGAGCAGAGTAGGCATGCGGTGTCTTCACTACGAAGCGATTGGGCATAGCGGTACCTGACAGTAGGCGTGCGTCGCGTCATGCACCTGGGGAAGGCGCATGTCTTCAATGCTTGATTTAGACAAGGCGCACCACCCCCTTAACTTCCGCAACCCACCGTACAGGGCAAGTTTCAGGGTACGTGGCAGCTCAGGAGCTAGCCTCTACGGGAGAGGTCGGGTCCCGATCCGCGAACCACGTGGCAGCCTCGGAGCCCGTTCCCGAGTAGAGCAGGGCATCCAGGGCCGCGGGACACGTGGTAGAGCTAGAGTCCGCCTCCGCAGGAGGTGGCCAACCTGGTGCTTCAAACCCCGTGGAAGCACAGGAGCCCTCTCCCATGGGGAAGCGGGGTCCCGTCTTACTGGACATGTGGCCGCTTGGGAGCCCATCTCCTCGGAGGAGCTGGACCCCTCCTTGAGGTACATGTGGATGCGTCAGACCCCATATCTAAGGTAGGGAGGGATCCGGGCCTTCTGGACACGTGGCGTCCTCGGACCCTGCCTCGGCAGGAAGGCGGGACACTTAGGTGACTATAGCCTGTGCGCGTGGGTACCTGGTATGCCGGGTACCGACACAGCCCATTTCCTAGTGTGTGCTCCAGTTGAACTCCATCCAACATACATTTCCTTACGGTTGTCACCCATTTTTCACTTTATACCCAAAGGAGACAAATCACTGTAACTTTTTTTCTATGTTATGTGACAGCCCCTACAACTAGGCATATAGGTCCTAAACCCACCCAAGAGTGACTAAGTAAACATGCTAATGACGAGACAGGAGTCTGAATCCGAACGAAATTTCAGCAGCATAACCCTTTTATTCTCCAGTGCACGCCCAAAAATGGTGCAGCAGAGAACATCAGGGTTATGCTATCAAAATCACATTCAGACCCCGACCTCGTACCTATATCTCGTCAAAAGCACGTCCTCGGCCACTCTCAGACTGTCCAAAAAGGGACAATTCCAAACCTGCACGTCTCACATGCCTATCGCATGTGAAACGTGCCGATTCGTAATGAGTAATCAAATTTTTGTAGGTTACGTTGCTCATTTTCATTATTCAGTCATTTATGAGAGAAGGAAAGAACGAGAGAGTGAGAGAGAGATAGAGAGAGACAGAGAGAGAGGGAAAGTTGGTCAAAGTTGAAAGTCCCAATCCGGGCCCATCGTCCACAAGTGGGTAATTGGTTGTCCTCATTGTCATCGTACGCCTCCATGCTCGTCTTGACGCATACGTTACGACTAGAATCATATTTTACGGCATGAACACATTTAATGCGTGTCGTGTTGGGTTGAGGCGTAAGATGCATTAACACACGTACGCCATAATACATTAATCGACATGCAAAATCTTCGAACTAAACATTCAAAGTTGCATAGATTATTGTTAATTAAGTCACATCATGTACAAGCTCAATTATTACACCTTAAATTAGTACAAGTTAAATTATCAACTTACAATGAAGCTTACATATACACGTTAACCATTGCTAATTTAACTTGCATTGTGTGAATATTAGTGTGACATATATTAGTGGGACGTATACATATTAGTGTGACAATATCAACTCGCATATACATTTAACTCGCATATACATTTAACCAAGCTCACATAATCATATTAGTGTCACAATATCAATAAGTAATCATCATAATCAATCATAATTAACTTGTAAACGATCGGAAGGGAAAAAATAACAAGTAACAACGGGGATTTCACCTTAACGTATCCGGGAGGAAATGGACGGAGGGAGGCGGCAGGGCTCGGTGATGGGAGGCGGCGCTCGGGGAGGGTCAGGCTCCGATGGGGACCCGCGCGTGGTGGGAGGCGTTGATGGAGGGCGGCGGCCTCCATCACGGCGAGGCGACAAAGGACGGGAGGCGACGCTCGGGAAGGGCCGGGAGGCGTCGCCGCTTGGGGTCCGGGAGACGGCGGCGTCCGAGGACCGGGAGGCAGCGACGTCCGGGGACGGGGAGGCGGCAGAGCTTGAGGACGGAGAGGCAGTGGGGCTCGGTGACGGTGAGGCGGTGCTTGGGAGGCGGGAGGTGGGGCTCGGCGGCGGGAGGCGGCGACGGCGGGGTGGCGTGCTTTCGCGCGGAGGGTCGACAGGCAGAGGCGCGGGACGATTTGGGGACACGCGGGAATAGAGTTTTGGGGACACACGGGCGCGATGTGGAGGTTCCAACGGGCCCACATTATGACCGTCGGCCTTTTGGCCAACAACGTTATTAGAGTCGTCGATTGCATCCGTTAAACCGACGGCCCTAATTAAGCTGTTGGTTTTTTCTGTGCGGTCGGCGGTCATAAGGTAAGTGTGTCGATGCTCGAAAACCGACGATTATAGTTCATGTATATGCGTCGGCCCCGACGTCTTTATTTTCCTCGACGGCCTATTGCTCGTTTCCTGTAGTGTCTGCTTTTTATGCAATGCAAGTTTTTCTTTTCGGTGATATAAATATGTCTTGTTCAATGTACTACACTAATGCATTATTGTCATTTCTATAGGTCTTTAATTGTCAACAATGGATGGGTTTTGCACATTAGCTGATTTGTTGAATGACGGTGAGAATGGTGTACCATAGGAAGACCTTGGTGACAATGGGTCCCCCACTACCCTGCTGTCACTTTGCCTAAAAAAAAGGGTCACCCGCAACACACAGTGCACAAACATCAAAGGCTGAGGCTGACTCCAACAACAGAACCGATATGAGATTACCCATTTCGTCAGATCGGTCACGCTGAACGTAGCAACTGGAGACTAAAAAATGTGCATCTTCAACGGACGACGCATAACCGTACCGAGCCGGCCGCTGCCGCAAAAAAATCCAGCTGCTGCCGAAAACTGTTCGCTACCGCCAACTGCTAGTTGCCGCCAAAACCTTGCTACAACACGCACGCCCTGCACCGAAAACGCGCGCGCCCGCGCTGAAAACGCGTGTGCCTGCCCAGTTGCTCGTTCTCACATACTCCGGTAGCCGTACGAGAAGACCGATGTTACGGTAATCAACCACGCACTATGCAAAATCCGTCCCTAGCTTCTGTCATCCGTTGGAGACCTCTCGGCTGCTCCTCATTACCGATTTCGAGTATTGGTATAGTCATCCGTTGGGCTCAGCCTGACACAAAAAAGGAAAAAAACTTCAGTGAAGAGGAAGACATGCTTCTTGTTTCAGCGTGGTTGAATGTCAGTACTGATGCAACTCTAGAAACCAATCAAACCAAGGCTGCATTTTGGATGACAGTGCATGTGCACTACCAGAACAACAGAAAATTAATCTTTAGCACAACTCAGTCAGAAAATCTTTAGCATAAGTTTTCTACTGAAATCAATCGTCTACTCTGAACGCCAAAAGTCCGAGATTGACCGCAGCACCATGAAACGCACTGATCTGACGTCCAATACATAATATCTTAGGAAGAACTAACTAGCTCGATCGACAGATGCCTCGGTAGAGGAGAAAGAGGATTTTCATTGTGCTTGCAGAAGGTGGTGTGGTCTGCACACACTGCAAAGGACATGTGGGAACACATTGTACGCAGCTTCCTCTTTCTGTTTACCTCCTTTATTAAAATTTAGGCCGTAGTTAATTAGTGGAGGCTTACAAGGAACATTTTTTATTATTTAGCCCTTTTAAATTTAATTGATAATCTTGTGTGTGTGTGTGTGTATATATATGGTCTGACCTCATTTAATATGATCAAGCGCCATTTAAAAGTAATAATTATGAGTGACATGTTACTAGGTAATATATTATTTTGATTATTACACGTTACTCCCTCTATCAAAATGTTTGTTGTTTCAGATAAACAAAAAAACTAAAAATGAACTATATATGGCTGTCTGAAGGACAAATATTTTGATACATGAGGAAAGTAGTGAAATACATGATCCACAATCATTTGAGACTGTCGTACGTCTCTCATTTAATTACTCAAAATGTATTCATTCAATATAAATAAACTTACATGTGGTAAGCAACAAATCTCGCAATTGAGAATGCTCATCATATATTGTTGCATTCCTGAATATGGTGAAGATACTTTAGATATGGACCGCTGGATTTAGCACGTTCATCACCCATACTACCGCGCACTCGCGCAGCATGACTTTTACGTTCAGGACGACGGGATGGCTACGGCCCATGGGAATGGATGGACGGTCGAAGGAGCCGAGGAGGTCAGCGGCGGAGCGGCGGAGCGTCAGCCTCGGGAAGTCGCATGCCCGCCACCATCACCAAGACACCAACACACACTCTCTCTCTCTCTGCCCATCTTCTCTCTCCCAGCACTTACGTAAATGTGAACAGAGCGTGCACGACTGCCTCTAACTTTTTATTCTTTCCACGGGAGAGAGAACCGCAATTAATTTGCATGCATGCATGCACACGATGCCAGCCATAGCACCGGCAATGCGAGAGACCAACAGACAAACACATCCTGACATCCTCGTGCCTAGCATACCTCTTTTTATTTACTGTTATATATGTCTCCCTCCTGATCGTAGCGCTGTCATTGGTTGTTGTATTCTCTCCATGTGCTTCCGCGCTAGCTACGTTAAATTTACAAACACTAGTTGTAATAATATTGTGCTCTCCATACAATATAATTCACTGTGTCAAAATCTGCATTTTTTATCGTGCCATCCTGCAAAACGTTGCAAGCGATCGAAGTTTCTTCTTGTATGATGAGGTCCGGTAGCATGTTGCTCCCCCATTTACAAGAAAGGCGACGTTCTCCCCAGCGCATGACATTTGTGAAGTACTCACTCCATTAAAAAAATGATATTTTCTGAACTAGAACTAGTTCAAGAAATGTCATCGTTTTTTAGATGGAGTATTCTTAACGACGTGACTTGCACGTTAACGCGCATCACTAGCTAGTTAGGTGTTCTCATGTACTGAAAGCAACAGTGACGCTCGTAAGTAATCAAAAGACTCGATTATTCTTATATATGATACCCATCACTTGTTAGGTGTTCTCATGTACTGAAAGCAAGAATGACACTGGTAAGTATAGTCAAAAGATGCGATTGTTCTTAGATATGATCTTAAGCTGGATTTGGACATGATTTAGGTGGAGAGTAACGAGGTGCATGCGGCGTGACCAGGCAGCTTTAGTTCTCACCATTTCTGGCGAGGCATGCACGTCGAAAGTGCCACAAGCAAGTACAACGGCACACACAAACAAGTGAGGAAAAGGGAAATCCGTGGAAGATACGTATCGCCGCCCATGTTAAAGCTCAAAGACGCACCGCCACCTGCATGCTTATGCACGGAACGCACGTCGTCCATGATGATCTCCATGCGGCGTCCAGTCCAGCTTCATCGACATCGACCTCACAGTTCATTAGCCCTTTACTAATTAATTGCGACCTCTCAATCACAACTGTGAACAAAAAAACGCGGTGCTGGTACAGCTCCCACGTTACCTACTCACGACCTGCTTTTTTCCCGTGCGATCGATCGGGCAACCTTTTCGATCCGACGGCTCAAGTGGAAAGAAACTGCAGCATGCATGCATTCATGCCGATGCGTCTCCTCCTCGAGATCCGTAGCCTTCGCTGCATGTCTCAGCTCTGCGACGGCGACGACGAAAGGAGCATGCGGAAATAAAGTTGCGCATGCAAAGCGCCATCCAAATCTTTGTCAATTTAGCTTGACGTCAAGTACATTACCGCCGGGGCCTCGTGCTGAGGGCACCTGCTTTCCTCTTCACACAAGGTTCCTCCTACTTCTCCAAGCTACCCTCTCTAGTTTTGAAGTTTGAACTGAGAAAAAGTTGAGCAAACGATATAAAATCGGGAATCCTGTAAAATAGACGCCTGAACCACCGGCAGCTGGTTTCAAGCGACAGCACCACCCTTGGCTGCATGTAAGGTTTTTTGTTAATTTTTAATTGTTAATTCATAATTTGTAGAGTTATGTTAATTGTAAAATAATCAAATAAAAATTGTGATTGATTAACCTATAAAATTAAGGATTAATGATTAATTATAAGGATTGGTGTCTAATGGTAGTAAATAGTTACTAATTACCCGGTGGCTGAAATTTTCTTAAATTCTAAGCACCTCAAATTTAAACAGACCCATATAAAATCTATAAACTAGAGGGGGAACAGTACAATACAAGCCATAGTACTTGTAATGGTGACAAAATATCACTCCCTCCATCCTCAAACATAGCTCAAAAAACTTCATTTGTTTAAGGATGGAGGGAGTACTAGTCCAAATTAACGAAAATTTTCCAATAATATTGAGAGGACTAACAGTATAAGCACGCCACTATAATCACAAACTGTGCCCATTAGGGAAGGCGATGGGGTCGCCATTGGAGCCGGCGTTATGCTCGGCTCAAATATGTCCCAACCTCTGTGTCCATCCCACATGCATGGTACAGCCCTTATCCACACTGTGCACCTAGCCATTGATCCGACGAACAACAAAGCAGACATCGTCGTCCACTGTGCAAGACCTGGAGTGACGATGAAAGAACAGGGCCGGCGGGCACGCATCATGCCTCCATGTTTGCAGCAAGAAAAGTGAGAGGAGGGTCACCGTGACGCAATGACGCTGCTACTCGTAGAGCGTAGCAGATCACATCACAGAACACGTCGTCCCAGCGCGATCCTGTTCTGGCGAGGCTCCTCCATTCCTCCCCCGACAGGAAGGACGACGACACGAACCCGCTGTCAAAGTTCGCGTTGCTCTTTACTACGGTCTTACCTTGCGTTGCAGCACTCAGTACTGACTACAAACTGAATCCCCGTGTACGGTCTCTGCAGGAAATTTTATCGATCCTCCAATGGGTAGATATCGCAGTTACTTAGAGAGAGCTTGGTTCAGGTGAATATCAGTCGTAAGGAGATACCGGGATTATCCGTTTCGGACCGCCGTTCGAGTAATAGTCCTATATATGTGCATTTGGATCCTATATATATTTCGTCATAGAGTTCAATAAGAGCTGCTTCTAGTGGATGGCCACTCCAAAACTATGTGTAGTTGTAGAATTGTTCATGTATGTCTTTATATTAGTGTGTGTTGTGGTATGAGTGGGTTTGTATATTAACAGATACTACAACTATATCTTAGTTGACACTTTAAAAAAACATGCATCGTGCCATGCATAGATCATTACCAAAATGGTTCATTAAGAAAATAGATCAGGCTTTCTTCTGGACCGGACAATGATAGACTTAGAGGTCAGCAATCATCTAGACATGAACCTAATCGGAACACTTAGGCTAATCAACTTAGGCTGAAACTTAATCAATAATTAGTCAAAGTAGATCACAGTCATCTAGTAATCTAGAGATTTAGCATGAACAGAGAAAAAGGAGACGCACCTTGGCCTAGGTTAGGAGCCACAAACATGGTATTGGCGGTTGAGGTCGAGGTGCAGGCCGGAGCTTGGCGTGGTCGAGGTGCAGAGGCTGCGTCGGTGATGGCGAGTCCTTCCCCTCACTTCCCGAACGTGGTGATCGGACCCCTCTGAGATCTTGTGATGGTTAAGTCGGGGGTTTAGCCCGTATAACCAACTCCCTTATATGAGTCCAGGTGTGAGAGGGGACCCCCGACTCTGAGTTGGTTGGCGCCTCCCGATCAAGGCGCGTCAAGGGAGAGACTTGGTGTGGGTGAGCTCCACGCCTTCTACGTGATCAAAACTAACATCATCCCCCTTGATCACAGAGCAAAAAGACTTACTTTCTTATTTACTTAATTACTGAACTTATTGTCTATTTCTTCATGCTTTTACATAAAGGACACAATGTATCAAAACAGTCATTTACGCACTGTTTGACTCGAAAACCATGATATGTCTCAATATAAAAATATAGTTGGCCTCTTAGTATCCAGGATAGTTCACAGACTTCCTCTTAAGACACATGCATGCTTTGTGTTCTTTGAACACTTGGGCGAAAAACTTTTTTATAAACGGTACCGCAAGCTTTCGCTTGATTCTTTTATTCTTGTCACTAATTGTGATTCTGGATATTATCTTTAACAACACAAAACTTAACGTCGATGTGCTTGACAGTTTCACTCGACTCATTGTTGTGAAATTATGATACTACAAACTTATTATTGTAGTATTACTTAAGTGGTTCGTGCTGTCGACCACTCTTAAAACCATCAAAGTTTTGTATCGCCTGCTTGTTGGTCTCATCATGAATAACAAATTTCGTCACGCATTGTGGATGATGCAGTAACTATTTATTTGGAGTTTTTCCACGAGATAACTCCATTCGCGAATGTGGATATATAACTAACATGGAATTCTTAGAATCCACATAATTCGCGAAACTAAGACAAATAAGCTCACTTCGTCAAGTGAGTTTTGACTTCAGTATCTTAACATGAGACCTTTATGTGCATTGCACCTTAGCTTCGATACTAGGAAGGCACAAGGTCTCGTCCCCTTCACCCGCTCATCGGAGCAGTCTTAGCATACCTTAAGCTTCCGACGGCAGAAGCGTATGGAACCGAGCTCATAAAGTCGACCAATCATTGGTTCCCCAAACATAGATAGTTCTTAAACTTATCATCATTGATTGTCCAAACAGCGAAGTTTTAATCGCATACATGTCGTACTCCTCGAGTACGCTAATATGCTATCTTAAATAAGACTAACACCCCTTTACTATGATCACAATGAATTTCTAATTCCTAGCTTGTAGGATTATTTACCTAGATCCTTTTTCTCATGGAAAAATCTCTTAATTTCTTATGACAAAATTGCATCACTACTTACATATAATGTACATTCAACTTAATATACATGTGAGTGTCCTTCTCACTCATCTTGAAAACCCAAACTATAGTATAGTCTAATTGCTCTTAATATTTCTTAATTCAGAAGTGAAATTCTCTAAGAATTATCTCAAGAGTCGTTTAATCTTAACAACAACCTTTCGATTGTGTCACATAGACGTCTTTTTTGCAAATATCAATAGAAAAGGTTGTTTTACATCCATCTGATGTAAAATGATTCATAATGCACTACTAATGACTCAATGATTCTAGAAGAATCGCTCACTAAGTGAATTATTTTCGCCACAAGTCAAATCAAAATGGAATTTTCCCTTTAGAATCACACTTAATCTTGTGGACTCATTACAGTCTACTGTTTTGATTCTATCAGGAACTATGACTGAAACTCATACCTCGATGGCATGTTTAGATATTATCTCAGCATACATGGTTTTACACCACTTAGATGATTAAGATCGTCTTATGGTACTTTCATATGTGGTACGACCATTTTTCTTATTTTTCTTATTGTGATTGGACTGCTATCACTATTCATCATTATTGGCCACTAATGATGAAGAATCAATAGCAGACATTGTGACAACAATGTCTCACATTGCTGACACAACATCAATAAGACATCATAAAGAGTGATTCTTGAATAAGAATGGTAACATGTACCATTCCTTTCAAGTCTTTATAAAGTCAAACTCCCCCTCATTTAGTCATATTTACTTAATTTTGAGTGCTCTTATGATCTGGTAAGGGACAAAACTTATATCAAGTGGGGATCAATCCGAACACTTGATCTTCTTTATTTACGTAATTCACATAACTCGTGCATTATGCTTACATTTGGGGTTATTGTCGCTTTACATTGTTAGTGGTAACAGACTTAACATGTTTATTAGACTAAGTCATTCTTACAAATTTTGTTAGCAATGAAAGACTTACAACACGTAGTGAATCATTAACGAAAATGGTTAATTATTCAACTACAGTAGGTAGAGAGATTATCAACCTCTCACCGTATCATACTTCCCCTGATCATGTATTCTACTAATGATGACATTGTCTTATTTCATTAACCTAATAACTTATTACTTATTGTTCTTACAATCAAACTTTATCAACCTCTCATCGTACCATACTTCCCCTCATTATGTCATTCTACTAATGATGGCATTGTCTTATTTCAATAAGCTAATAACTTATTACTTATTGTTCTGACAATCAAACTTAATAATCATTGATGTTTGGGTTAGTTTTGCCTTAACGGGACTACCTCATACAAAACACTTAAGTAAGGTTTACGTCCTATCCACATTATACAATGGTGTCTAAATTGATAATATCTAATAACTTAACTAACATACACCATTTTGCTGAGATAATTCCAGGGTATTCAATTCGTACTTGTATAAAAGCAAAGTCAATACTAATAATACGTGTTACAAAAAGATCATAGGCATGTATTTCTGAAAATGTTCAATGCATTATTTTGAATTTGAAACATCTAATTAGGGAGAAAATGATCAATGGAGAAAACTAAATTCAATTCTCCCTCTCGAAATATGGCCTTAATGACAATGTCATAATTTCGTAAATGTTTAGAGATTGATTCTAATGCGCTTCTCAATATACTTAGTTTTGTTAGTGAAAATTTGAATATAACTTAAGATTATCATATAAGGATAACAAATGTAAATACTTAGGCTAACTGTAACACCCTCATTTTCATGCATCATGCATTGCATAAGTTCATATACATGTCTAACATTAATCCACATAAAAAGGAATAAGTTTAAAATGAATTAGAAACAAAACCGCACTTAAGAATTCTTGGAAGTGCGGACTAGTCCGATTTCGGTGCGAACTAGTCCGATTTCTCTCTGACCTTCATCAGACTTGTCAGATTTGCTGCAGACCAGTCTATTTTTCTCTGTGGACACTTTTGGACTTGTCCGGTCTTGTGTGGACTAGTCTGGTGTTCCAATTCCTTGAAAATTTTCTAAGTCACTGGACTTGTCCGGACTAGTCCGGTATTCCAGCGGACTTATCTATTTTCCCTCTGACTAAAGTCAGACTTGTCCGATTTTGGCCAGACTTGTCTGTTTTTCCCCTCTTTATAGTTCAGACTTGTCCGATATACAGTCTGGACTTGTCCGATATCTCTCTGATCAACTTTGGACTAGTCCGACCCTTTTCGAACTTATCCGATAAATCGCGACTCCGAATTGATCTTTTGTTTCATGACTTGTTTTCTGGTTTTACCTTAAAGTGGGTCTAGGGACGTCGTGCCTAACTCTTTTAGAGCCCATGTGGGACTCTAAACCGACCCCTACTCATCTAAAACTCGAAATCCATCAAACCCTAGCCTCCACCTATATATAAACAACTCCACCCCTTGGCTTGACATCTATTTACCACTTTTCAACCACACTCAAACCCTAGATCGTGAGTAGCCGCCACCAAGGAGGGAGAAAGAGATCTAGAACAAGAAGAAGAAGAGAAGGAAACTAAAGAGGAGCAAGATCTCAATCAAGTTTTGTTCTACATCACCAATTCATCTCCAAGTTCTTCATCAGCCCTAGATCATCAAGATCCAAGTGTTGTCTCCAAGATCCTTGATTCATTGGAGTTCTAAACACCTGGTATACCTTCTACTTCCTTTCCTCACGTGAACTCAACCCCAAATCTCCAAATTCACGTCGATCTAGAAAACCCTAATCTGTTGTTACTGCGTAGTGCAGACTAGTCCGGCCTCCTGCGGACTTGTCCGATTTTTGCAGTCTATTTCCTGTTGAATTAAATCTAAATTGTTTCGAATCAGTTCCAAACTTGTGAAGACATGTTAATAACCATTGTAATTGATTAATAAACATTAAAAGCAACTTATTAACTAGTTTTACCTTGCATTTGCATCAATCATGCATGTCATGTCATATTGAGTAATATATGTGCATCTATTGATTGTAATTCTTGTTTTGTATGTTTGTTGTGCGGATTAGACGAATTTGCGCTAGAGAGTTCCGCGGAGGATCTACAGCACCAAGAGTTTGAAGGCTTTGACCTGAACCAATCTCAAGAGCAAGGCAAGTGTCCTTGAAGCATATTGATCCTGTTTTTAAAGTAAATGTTTCATTGCAAAATTGCATGCTTGTGTCAATTTTGATGGGAATTCTATGATAGAATGTTTATTAGATTTGTTTGACCACCCTTGTCATATGGAATTCATGGTAGAGAGTCGGGATGGGCTTTTTACCCTTTTGCTTCGCTTAATTAAGTGGGATGGGAAAACAACTATACCACTTAATTTATTTATGCATTTATGAGATTTGATTAACATGAACTGGTTAATATGATATGGTAATGGTTGATCTAAGCAAGCTTGGTATGTGGATGGGTTGGATGTTATAGTGGTTTGCTTGCTTTAGATCTAAGAACCGGTTCGTGGAGCGACCATCCAGGATTTACAGTGCCACCACGAGGCCAAGTATGGGTGCGGCGTAGCTAATTAATTAGGGCTTTGCGAGTGCTATTTGGACCATTAAGGATGCTCGCGGAAGGGGTAGTCGGATTGGTTTTGTTGATGATTGGTGGGTGTCGAGGTGTCTAAACCGACACCTCCCTCGGACTAGCTCAGAGGCAGCCCGCGGTGGTTCGTTGTATATTCGAGGGCTAGTCCTAGCAAGATCAAGCTTAGAGAATGATGAACGCAAGGGTTTTACGTGGTTCGGGCCGCCTGGACGTAAAACTCTACTCCACGGTGGTTTGTGTGTTGTATTGCTCGATTGTATCCTGGGTCTCAGAGAACTTGTCTTAGTCAGTTCCTACTCGGTCCTTTTATAGTATAAGGCCGAGCAGCTTACAAGTGGGACCTAGGACCCGACAAGTGGCCCCAGGAGTATCAAATCCCTCCTAAGATTTGGGAGTAAATGCTATCTCCTGACAATGGCTTCAATGTGCCGCCTGGCCATGCCTTGCTGCAGGGCTACACATAGCCCCTCATCATGGTAGGCGGTGTCTCGTCCGTCTTGTCGCGGCCTCCCATTCGTCCGTCGTACATAGTAGTTCGGCGCCAACCTGTTATCGTAGGACTGGGTACAGGACTCTTGACTTGTGAGTGCGAGCTCCCGCTTACCTAGGGAACGTGCACATCTTGCCTATTTAGGTGCACTGGTGTAAGGATCGAATGCCCAAGAGGGGGTGAATTGGGCTTCTTTTCAAAAATTAGAGCAATAAAAACATAACTACTAAAAGCCCAATTCCCTATGCAAACAACCTATGCATTCAAGTGAATAGTAATCTTGCGGTAAATGAAATGCATAAGTGTAACGGGAGAGAAAGAGTGTGCAAACTCCCGAGGAGACACGAAGACACGGAGATTTATCTCTTGGTTCGGCAAGATCGTCAAGATCTTCCTACATCCACGTTGTGGCACCCACCAAAGGGTATAGCCACTCCCAAGTCACCGAGACCAGGGATCTTCACTATACTTCTCCGTTCGCCAACCCCGGCAAGGTGGAGCTCAAGCCTTGTACAAGTTGGATCCTCCGGGCTTCCACAACCGTCTTGGCAAGCTCCGAAAGGCTCTCTCCAATCACCGACTCTTACACGGTGAGTACAATCACCAAGAGACACTCCCTTACAGCTCTCACTACACTAGAGACTCCAACCACCAAGAATGGAAGCACACAAGCACTATCTATAGTAAGTTCTAGCCTATCTCTTGGTGTACAAGTGGTGTAAATGATGTAGAGAAGTAGTAGCTCAATGTCTTGAATGCTTAGCAATGTGTATAGTAGCTCTGGTTGTCAGGACTTATCGAAATGACTGGTTGAAGGGGTATAAATAGCCAGCCTCCACGAAATAGCCGTTGTAAAAGTAGGCTGACATCACTGTTCTGCGAACATCGGATGATCCGATGTTCTCCCTTCATTTGTCATCGTTCGAATCCAAATTAGCTGATGTCATTGTGTCAGATATGACCGTTGTTCGACCGATGTAACACTTGCCTCATCATCAGATGATCCGGTAACACTTCATTTTGATTGGTCCATAAATAATGCTTACTGGAGTGATTGACCGATGTGTTATAGTTGTACATCGGATGGTCCGATGTTACACTTGGTCCAGGGTAATTGCTTACTGGAATGATCAACCAACGTAACACTTTCTTCATCATCGGATGATCCGATGAGTACTCAGTTCTGGGGTCTTTTTCTTCTGTTAAACCAACTCGATCGATGTATGAAACATCGGTTGATCCGGTGAGTTAATTTTGTCTGCTTCGAGTTGTTCTAAGTGATTCTTTTGGAATTTGCTCGAGTGACATCTTATACATTAGTTTGAAATATTCTTCTGATGATTATCAAGTCTTGGGTGTTGTCAATTTCGATGGAATAACTTTGACATATGAGCTTTTTCTTTTAGTCTTCATAACAATCGATTGACCTCATGAAATAGTTTGTTTAGGGGTCTCTAATTATATCAAATGAGCAGTAGATGATATACATATAGAGTTCATTAAGTGTGATGAGTGATATGAGAGACCTAGCATCCACAAACTCATTAGTAATATCCGACGGTTGTCATTAATTACCGAAACCATACCTCATGGGGGCCTAGATGCTTTCAATCTCCCCCTTTTTGGTGATTGATGACAACACAACGAGTAAAGCATAATTGTAATGAAATTAAGAATACGATACTCAAAAGGATATGCAAAAAGTACAAGATTTTGCACATTAAACTTGAAGGCTCAAAAACGATCAATAAAGCACAAGAGAATTAAGAGGCACACGAATACTCAATGAATATCAAAAGAGTAGCAAATCTCCCAAATTACAAAAGAACTCCCAAAAAGATATACTCCCCCTACAACTAGGGCTCCCCCTGGGACTAAGCTATCCCTCCCCATGACTCTTCTCCCCCTTTGGCATCAAGACACCAAAAAGGGAAGTCGGGCGCCTAAGGACCCTGAGCGCTCGGGGCGATGACGAACTGGTCACCGTCGGGGGTGCTGTCGTCGGAGCTGCTGCCTGCTGCTGCTGAGGCTGGAGTGGAGGAGACGGGTGCTGCGGGAGCTGCTGTCGGTGTCTGCTGAGTCTGGACTGCTGGTAACGGGGCACTGACAACATAAGCCAGAGTCTGCTGGAAGAGTGTCGCAGCCGGCAAGGGAGAATGGATCGGTGCACCTGGAGCAAGCAGTGGTGACATGCTGATCATCAGAATCGGCGTAGTCGGCACTGGAGCTGAAACTGGTGCCAGGACAGGTGGACCTGAAGCCAAACCCAGAAGCTGAGAGGGCAGGGCAATCCTGGTCTGAGTGTATAGGTTGGTGATCAACCCCAGGATGCCCATCATGGCCTGCTGCGTCTGCTGCTGCTGGTCAAGAGAACGCTGGTGCATCTGATCAATCAGCCCAATGAGCCTGTCGGTGTCCTCTCGCCTCTCGTGGGCAATATGTCGCTGCATCTCGTGCTGCTGTTGCTCGAGCTCCAAAAGACGCGCAGCCTGCTCAACTCTGGCCTACTCAGCTGCAAGCCGATCCAGTCGCTGCTGCTCAACTATTTGCTGAAGTAGGGAAGTGAGCTCGGACGGCTGAGAGACTTGTGCCTCGGACATCGGAGGTGGAGTAGGTGGTGGTGCAGTCGAGCCTCCAGCCTCCGCGTCGTGCTGCCTGGGTGAGGGAGGAGGTGGGAAGTACTCCTCGACACTGTCACTAGTGTCACTCTCGGACCATACGTGTTGTAGATCCCCTCCCTGAGCCTCAGCCTGTGCTAGGATCTCATCTTCCTTCTCGAGGTCTGACCAGTCTTGTTTAGATAGACGAGCACAGACCTGACGCTCAACGGGACAGCCAAGGCGGCGGTCTCCAAGAGCTGGAGCACGGTAGTGCCCGAACCGTGTGACGCTCTCGTCAGTGAGACTGTCATGCACGGCGGACCCCTCTGGAGCTATCAGGTAGAGGAGGTGACTGATCTAGTGGCCAAACACAAGTTGCCTCATCATCCCAACTCCATCAGTGATGACATCCTCCATCTCACAAATGAGAATATCCACAATATTGAACTCCATCCCGTTCATGACATAGAACAGGAGGGTCTGCTGCAAACTGGTGAACCCCTCAAGGTATCCGTACCTCGGTAGAAGTAAGCGGCGCAAGGCGAGGTGCACAGTGCGCGCAGCTGGAGAGAGTAGAGCGGGTACCTTTGGCTGGTCAGGTGAGAAAGGCTGAGCGAACAGTGATTGTATCTCCTCAAAAGGTGGTGCCACACCTCCAGTGAGCGGCCTCCTCAGTGGGTCAGTCTGTCCATATACTCTCTCGTGCAGGCAGGTGTCATGGAGATCCACTCCTAGCAGCTGTCCCAAGGTCTGTCTGGTCAGGTGGTGATGCTGGCCCATGAACATGAAGTCAATGGATCTGCGGCCCTCAGAAACGTAGAGTGTTGCATAGAATACTCGGACCCAGTCCTCCACGTAGGCACCCCGCTGGTAAGACATCAGTGCCACTAGCCCTATGTACCTCTCAAAGTAAGGGCGTATCTCAGTCCTGGCTGCAAGTGCGAGCTGATCCCAGTCAAGAAAGTTATGTTGGAAGAGCTTATGGCACCGACGTCTGTAAGTCTCGTACAGCAATGTCTGTGTTAGGGTCCAGAAGCGGCTGTCCACAAGTGACTCTCTGGGCTACGGGTACCACTCCTCAAGTAGAATACTCCATCTGAGCTTCCTGAGCTACTTGGCCTTCAACTTCCTGTAGTCGGTCAGGCGGACACCCTCACCAACCCGGACATTGGTGTCCATCTCATAGACGGCTCTCTGGGCTGCACTATCCTCCTGAAGGTCAGCTACATAGGGTCTCAGTCTCGGGGCTGCAGCTGGATGACCCCCTCGGGTCCTGACTGAGCGCCAGCGAACAAGCAGCACTTCAGGCTCCTCGACCTCCTCTGGCTCCTCAGGCACCGGAGGTTGCCTCTGTCGGGCCTCCCGGATCCTCAGCGATCCTCCTCGGCCATGCTCTCGCTCCTCAGCGGCGCGAGCGGCCATCAAAGTTTCCTTCTCCTCCTTCGATAGCTTCTGCTTCTTAGCTGCCGGCTCCTCAATAGCTTTGCCCTTTCCTTTCTTGTCACGACCCATCTCGAGTGACGACGGAAAAGATGAGTACGCGGTACAAACGATGCCGAGAGCACGAGAGGGCGACACAAAGATCATCGCGGTCGGGCGAACCCTAGCGGCGAAGTCGCGGGACAACAGTGGGGCGGTTGGGCACATGGAGTGGCTGGCGACACTTACGGCGGCGGCGGTGGTGCGGTGGCGGTGAAGGGGGCGGCGGTAGTGGAGGGCGGTGGTTGTGCCTGGGGTGCAGGGTGGCGGCGGTGTTTTGGGTGGCGGCGGCGGCCGGAGGGCGCGGAGCGACGACGGTGGAGGTGAGGGCGCGGAGCGTCGATGGCGGAGAGCAAGATCGAGGAAAGAGAAAAAAGTGACGAAGAGGCGCTAAATAGGTGGGGCCCGAACCCTAGCTCAAAATTTAACATCGGATGAACCGACGTTAGTTGAGAGGAGCATCGGTCGAATGGTACAGTAGGGGTATTCCAGAGGCAGCATTGGAATCAGATGATCCGACATGGAAAAGATTAGCATCGGTTGAATTCGGCACAACACCAGAAATGTGCACATCGGATGCACCAATGTTTCTCAGAGTGAACTCATCGGTTGATTTGACTTTCTGACTGAGCTGACCCTTGTATTTGAGCATAAACTGATCTGATGAAACTCCTGCCCTAAGCATCGGATAATCCGATGACTACAAAACAGCAACATCCCATATATGTCCTTTGACTTAAACACACAACGAGAAACACAAGTCTTAGGAATTTTTGGGCAACCCCTTACCCCTCAAAAAACTAGTTGCCAATAACTTGGCTAAGCCCTAAATCAAATAGAACGCCGAAGAAATTAAGGAAGAAATCCAAATAAAATGTAAGGCCCATGCTTTGCGAGCTAGAGGATGAAGACTTCTATCTCTTTAAAGCAGGTTCCTTTAGTCATTAACGCATCTAACATTTTGTTCTTTCCACATCATATGAGTTGAGGTATTGCATTTCAAACAAGTCTCTTTCTCATGAGGTGGTTTCCCATTTGTGACAATCTACCGTATGCAATGCCAAACAATTTTTAATGCAAGAAATTAAACGTGAATGCAAGTCTATATGGCAGGCATCATGCAAGACACAAATTAAATCTATCTTACCAAATTTGAACCTTTCAAAGGCTTCTTCAGGGAGAGCCACTCTCCAAGACTTGGGGAAACCTAAAAGAACCTCCATCCCAAGCTAACCCTTGCTCGCCCCTATCCTTTGAAAGTTAGACAAGACCTATATGTGATGCATTCTTACATGACGATGGCAACTTACATGGCGTTCGATGCATCTAGCACATTTAATTCACTCCTTAGTCTAGAAAAGGTTTTCTCATCAAGTGGTTTAGTGAAGATATCCGCCAATTGTTCTTTGGACCTAACACCTCGCAAGGAGATGTCTCCCTTAGCTTCATGGTCCCGCAAGAAATGATGGTGAATATCAATGTGCTTAGTGCGGGAGTGTTGAACGAGGTTTTTAGCAATCTTAACCGCACTTTCATTGTCACAAAGGAGAGGCACACAACTAAGTTTAATACCAAAGTCCAAAAGGGTTTGCTTCATATAAATGATTTGGGCACAACATGTACCGGCCGCTATATATTCCGCTTTCGCAGTGGACAAAGCAACGAAATTTTGCTTCTTGCTAGACCAAGATACTAGGGAACGCCCAAGCAAGTGGCACCCACCGGAGGTACTCTTGAGATCCACACGTCATCCGGCAAAGTCGGAATCCGAGTAACTCAAGAGATGGAATTTAGCACCTTTAGGGTACCACAGGCCTACACTTGGGGAATTCTTGAGATATCGAAGTATCCTAAAGACTGCCTTCCGATGCGATTCTTTAGGTGCTGCATGAAAGCGAGCACACAAGCATACACTAAACATGATATCAGGCCTAGATGCAGTAAGATAAAGCAATGAACCAATCATAGAACGGTAATTAGATTGATCAATAGGTTTACCGTCCTTATCCACGTCGAGATGACAATTTGTTGCCATTGGAGTGCTTCTTGAGCTACAATCTCCCATCTCAAATTTCTTCAAGTGGTCCTTGGTATACTTTTCTTGATAGATGAAGGTCCCCTCTCGAAGTTGCTTGATTTGAAATCCAAGAAAGAAGTTGAGCTATCCAATCATCGACATCTCGAATTCCCTAGACATCATCTTGCCAAACTCATGGCTAAGAGCTTCGTTAGTTGAACCAAAAATAATATCATCAACATAAATTTGACAAATAAATAGTTCTCCGTCGATGTCTTTGGTGAAGAGTGTAGTGTCCACCCTCCCGATCTTGAATCCTTGCATGATCAAGAAATCCCGTAGTCGTTCATACCACGCCCTAGGTGCTTGGTTGAGCCCGTAGAGCGCCTTGTGCAACCTATACACATGACTAGGATTCCTCGGATGGATAGCTTCTAGTCGAGCGACCGGAGCAAATGTTTCTCCAAAGTCTAGTCCTTCAACTTGCGAGAAACCCTTGGCCACAAGTATTGCCTTGTTGCGGATCACTACACCGTTCCTGTCTTGTTTGTTGCGGTACACCCACTTTGTCCCGATGACGTTCTTGTCCTTGGGTCGCTCCTCCAACACCCAAACTTCATTGCGGATGAAGTTGTTGAGTTCTTCTTGCATGGCCATTACCCAATTTGGATCTTGGAGTGCTTCCTCAATGTTAGTGGGTTCTACACATGAAACAAACGAGTAGTGCTCACAAAATGTAGCGAAATGGCGAGAACGTGTACTTACTCCCCTTGATGGACTTCCGATGATTTGATCAATCGGATGCGCCTTGGAGATGCGTCCATGCCTCATAAGTGGTTGTGAAGCACTTGGCGGTGGTGATGCGTGTTGCTCTTCTTGTGGTTGGACTTGATCATGGACTTGTTCTTCTTCTTGATGTTGTGTAGCTTGTGAATCTTGTGTCGGCAATGGATCATCTTTTTCTTCTTCATCAACTTGAGGTGTCATAGATGTGTTGATGTTGGAACTTGAAGCTCCCCCTTGATCATGGATCTCCTCAACTTTAGGCTTGATGTCTCCAATGGTCATGTTCTTCATAGCTTCTCGTAGAGGCTCATCATCTATTTCATCATGACCAAAACTCTCCTCTTGGGAGCCATTAGTTTCATAAAACTCAACATCACAACTTTCCTCAACTAAATCGAAGGTTTGGTTGAATACTCGATATGCTTTTGAGTTTGATGCATAACCAAGAAAGATACCAACATCACATCTTCTTTCAAACTTATCGAGCCTTTTCTTGCGGTAGATGTAGCACTTGCACCCGAAGACTCGGAAATAGGAGATGTTGGGCTTTCTCCCAATGAGGAGTTTGTACGGGGTCTTTTGAAGTAGTCGGTGTAGATAGACTCGATTTGCGACATGGCACGCCGTGTTTATTGCTTCGGCCCAAAACTTCTCGGACGTGCCATAGTCATCAAGCATTACTCGTGCAAGAGTGATGAGAGTCTTGTTCTTTCTTTCAACGACACCATTTTGTTGAGGAGTGTATGTGGCCAAAAATTTATGCTTCACGCCTTCGCAATCACACCACTCCCCTATGTTGTAGTTCTTAAATTCGGTGCCATTGTCACTCCGGACCTTGATGATGGGAAGTTGAAATTACCTTTGAGCACGGTTAGCGAAGGTCTTGAACACTTTCGGAGTTTCACTCTTGTCACCTAGAAACAAAGTCCAAGCATAGCGAGAGTAGTCATCAACTATAACAAGACAATAGAGATTACCACCAAGACTTTGATATGTGGACGGTCCGAAGAGGTCCATGTGAAGCAACTCAAGTGGCTTGTAGGTTGACACCATTGTCTTCATCGGGTGGTGTGAAGCAACTTGTTTTCCGTCTTGACAAGCGCTACAAAGCTTGTTCTTCTCAAATGTGACATCCTTCACGCCGGTCACCATCCCGAGCTTGAATGACTTCTTGAGCTTGTGAAAGCATCTAGGCCCCCACGAGGTACGGTTTCGGTGATTAATGACAACCGTTAATTACCACTAATGAGTTTGTGGATGCGAGGTTTCATGTACAATGAATCAAACGTCGATCAATCACTCATAAATGTCATCTACTGCTCATTGGATGCAAAAGGAGACCCCTCAACGAACTAACCTAAGGGGTTAATCGGAAACAAATGAGGAACTCGTACAACGACGCAACCTTATCAAAATTGGCACCACAAGAAGCTTCATATCCATCAGAAGAGCCATACAAACAAGTGTTCAAGAGGTCACAAGTCCAAAATCCAAAAGATCAGTCCAACTCAACTCGAAGGAAACAAATTGTACACACCGGATCATCCGGTGATCTGAAGAATGACTGCATCGGTCGATTTGGACTCAACAGAAGAAGAAGACCTCAGAATGAAGAACACACCGGATCATCCGATGTGTATCAAGTGAACATCGGATGAATACAACAGTAAGCAAATTTTCTGAAGTGTTCTGAAGGACTGAACACCGGATCATCCGATGTTGAAGGCAGATGCACATCGGTCGATTACAACAGAAGCAAATTATCAGCTCAACCAGACTGAAGATCTATTCATCGGATCCTCCGATGATGAAGGAGGTGAAGCATCGGTCTAATAACGGTCATTTCTGACAGAATGACGTCAGCTAATCTAATTAGACCGATGCTCATAAAAGGGGGTCATCGGATCATCCGATGTACACAGAAAAAGTAATCAGCCCACTTTTCCAACGGCTAATTCGGTTGGGCTGAGTATTTAACCCCCTCCCACCAGTCATTTCGGGGTGGCTGGACAACAAGAGCACCACTACACATTCCCCAAGTGTCCAAGACTTAGTATACTCATTTTCACACTCTTGTAACCCTTTCACACCTCAAGATATAGGCTAGTTCCTCTTAGAGTTAAGCTTATGTGCGTCCTCTCTGGGTGAGTGGAGACTCTAGAGTAGGGAGAGCCGTGAGAAAGTGCATTCTTGGTGATTGCACTCACCTTGTATCAAGAGGAGAGTGAAGAGATCGCTCCGGAGCTTGCCGAGACCATTGTGGAAGCCCGGAGGATCGAAGTTGTACAAGGCTTGAGCTCCACCTTGCCAAGGATGGTGAACGGAGGAAGTTAGTGGATTCCCTCGTCTCGGTGACTTGGGAGTGGCGATACCCTTAGGTGGGTGCCACAACGTGGACGTAGGTGGATCCTAGTGATCTCACCGAACCACGGGAAAAATCGACGTGTCCCCGTGTCTTCGAGCGTTTGCATTCCTCCTCCCTACTCCCTTTACGATTACGCAATTCTCAATTCCGCACTTAATTCTCTTAATTGCACTATTGGCTTGCTTAGAAAATTAGATTTCACTTAAGCTTTAAATTGACTTAAAATTTGAAGTAGCCCAATTCACCCCCCCCCCCCTCTTGGGCATTCGATCCCTACAATTGGTATCAAAGCGAGGTTGCTCATTGGATCATTCTAGCTTCACCGCTAGAGAGCAAAAATGGCCAAGAATGGGGGTTCGGTTCCTACCTTCGAGGGCAAGAATTTTGCTTATTGGAAAGCACGCATGCGCGCTTACCTTGAGGCAATTTCTCCCGAAGTGTGGGAAGCGACCCATGCGGGGTTTGGCAACCATGAATATATTGGTGATCAACTAAAATGGGATGCTAAGGCTAGGAATGCTATTTATGAGTGCATTAGTCAAGATGTATTTGCTAGAATTGCTAGTAAGGAGAAAGCTTGTGAAATTTGGGCTTGCTTGATTGAGATCCATGAGGGTTCCTCTCGTGTCAAAGAGCTCAAATATCACTTGCTTAAATCCAAGTATGATGATTTTAAAATGCTTCCTCATGAGAATGTTAATCAAATGTTTTCTCGCTTAAATGTACTCATTGAGGAAATTAATGCTCTTGACATTGCTTCTCTTGGCAAGGGACTCATCAACCGCAAGATCCTCATGCTACTTCCCAAGCCCAAGTACAACATCATCAACTCAATGCTCCAAAAGGAGTCACTTGACAACATTGAGGTTTCGGAGCTCATTGGAGAGATACATGCTCATGAGATGAGTGTGCTTGGAATGATGGAGGAGTCATCATCATCAAAGACCATTGCTCTCAAGGCCTCAACCAAGAAGACACATACCAAGAAGAAGAAAGTGGTTGAGCCTAGCTCAAGTGAGGAACAACAAGCTACAAGTGAAGATGATGATGATGATGAGCTTGCATTGATGATGAGGAAGTTTTCACGTCTCAACTCAAAGATTGCCAAGAAGGGATACTCGTTTGATCCCAAGAAGAAAGCCTTCTTGCCAAGGAGAGATGAAAACAAGACGTGCTACAATTGTGGCGATCAAGGCCACATATCATATGATTGTCCAAGACCGGACAAGAGGAAGGACAAGGGCAAGCATCGCAAGCTAGAAGAGAGTGATGATGATGAAGATGCAAAGCCCAAGCGCACCTTTGGAAAGAAGAAACTTGACAAAGGCAAGAAGACCAAGCTCTTTCCTAAGAAGAGAAGAGGACCTCAAAAGGTCTTCATGTGCGAAGCAAATGAGTGGGTCACCGATGAAGAAACAAGTGATGATAGTGAAGATGAGGAAGAAAACTTGGCAAGCCTCGCTATCGTCAACAAGGATGACTCACCCCTTCCTCCACCGCCTATGTGCCTCATGGCGAAAGGTAACACAAAGGTATGTGATGACTCAAGTGATGATGAACTTTCTCCCGATGAACTAGCATCTATGATTAATGAATATCATGCCATTATCAAAAGGGAAAAGGCTAAGGTTAAGGCACTTGAGCTAACTCGCGCTAAGCTAGAGGGTGCCAACCTCGACTTGCAAGACAAGTATGTCACCATACTTAATGAGCATGAAACGCTCAAGTCACATGTCAAGCAAATCGAGGAGGAGAAGGCTCAAATCAAGCTTGAATTCCATGAGCTTGACTTAGCTAACTCGGCACTATTGGCTAAGCATAACGAGTTAGTTCAAGAGCATGAGACACTTAGTCTTTCCTATGAAGCAATGGAACTAAAATTGAATAACTTGAAGAAAGAAACTCTTGATGGCAAAACACCCGCTAGTTCACATGCCACTAACAATTTGCATGAGTCTTTGCCATTGAAAGCTAATAGGGAGAAGGAGCTAATGGACGAGATCGAAAGTCTCCGCACTAGTGTGGCTAGACTTTCCAAGGGAGAGGACAAGCACAAGGAGATCCTCTTCCAACAAGCTAAAGGCTTCAACAAGAGGGGGCTTGGGACCTTCCCTACGCCCAACAAATGGAAGGTGCCCTCACCGGAGCTTAGGACAAGCTTCATCAAGGAAGTGGGATCCTATTGCCAACATTGTGAGGTCACCGGACATCACACTAGGGAGTGCCCTCTTCCCACTCGTCCTTCTCCAAAATTACCTCCTAACTATTCATCTACTTTCAATGATTGTCACTATCTATTGAGCAAAGTAGGTGGAAAGGTGAAGGCGAAGTTCATTGGCAAAAACATCAAGGGCATGAAGGGGAAGCTCCCCAAGCAACTTTGGGTCCCAAAATCACTTGTATCACACATACAAGGACCTAAGTTGGCTTGGGTTCCTAAACTCAAAAACTAACTTCATGTGTGTAGGTGAACTACAAAGCCGGAGGAAAACATTGGGTACTCGATAGTGGGTGCACTCAACACATGACCGGCAATGATGGTATGTTCACCTCCATAGAAGACCCCGGCAATCATGAACAAGTCACCTTTGGTGATAACTCAAAGGGGAAGGTAATTGGTTTAGGTAAAATTGCAATTTCTAATGACTTGTCCATTTCGAATGTGCTTTACGTTAAGTCTCTTAGCTTTAATTTGCTCTCTATTGCTCAACTTTGTGATCTTGGACTAACGTGCACATTTGACAAAGATGGTGTTGTGGTGTCTAGTGTAGCTAGCAAAGAGCTAGTATTCAAGGGCTTTAGGCATGGTCATCTATATTTGGTGGACTTCTCCAACAAGAGCGCAAGCCTAACCACTTGTCTTTTCACCAAGACAAGTTTGGGGTGGCTATGGCATCGGAGGATTGCTCACATAGGAATGAGCAAGCTCAAGAAGTCCTTCAAGCTAGGGATGGTGACCGGCGTAAAGGACGTAACGTTTGAAAAGAACAAGCTATGTAGCGCATGTCAAGCCGGGAAGCAAGTGGCTTCGCACCATCCGATGAAGACAATGGTGTCTACCTCCAAGCCGCTCGAACTACTTCACATGGACCTCTTCGGACCGTCCACCTACCAAAGCCTTGGCGGTAATCTCTATTGTCTCGTTATTGTTGATGATTACTCTCGCTATGCTTGGACTTTGTTTTTAGGTGACAAGGGTGAAACCCCGGAAGTCTTCAAGACCTTTGCAAAACGAGCTCAACGGGAATTCCAACTTCCCATCATCAAGGTCCGGAGTGACAACGGCACCGAGTTCAAGAACTACAATATTGGGGAGTGGTGTGACCGTGAAGGAGTCAAGCACGAATTTTCGGCTACATACACCCCTCAACAAAACGGTGTTGTTGAGAGAAAGAACAAGACACTAATCACCCTCGCGAGAGCCATGCTTGATGATTATGGGACGTCGGAGAAGTTTTGGGCGGAAGCGATCAACACGGCATGCCATGCCGCAAATAGAGTCTACCTTCATCGACTTCTCCAAAAGACTCCCTACGAGCTCCTCATTGGGAGAAAGCCCAACATCTCCTACTTCCGGGTCTTCGGATGCAAGTGCTACATCTACCGCAAGAAAAGACTTGGTAAGTTTGAAAGAAGGTGCGATGTTGGTATTTTCCTTGGTTATGCGTCAAACTCAAAGGCATATCGAGTATTCAACCAAACCTCCGGGTTAGTTGAAGAAAGTTGTGACGTTGAGTTTGATGAGACTAATGGCTCCCAAGAGGAGAGTTTTGGTCATGATGATATAGATGATGAGCCTCTACGAGAAGCTATGAAGAACATGACCATAGGAGACATCAAGCCCGAAGTTGAGGAGAGCCATGATCAAGGGGGAGCTTCAAGTCCGAACATCAACACCTCCATGGCGCCTCAAGTGGATGAAGAAGAAGACAAAGATGATCCATTGCCTATGCAAGACCAACAAGCCACACAACACCAAGAAGAAGATGAAGTCCAAGATGAAGTCCAACCACAAGACGAGCAAGATGCTTCACCACCACCAAGTGACTCACAACCGTTGATGAGACATGGGCGCATCTCCAAGGCACATCCAATGGATCAAATCATTGGAAGTCCTTCACGGGGAGTAAGTACTCGTTCACGTCATGTTGCATCTTTTTGTGAGCACTACTCTTTTGTGTCGTGTGTAGAACCCAAAAGCATTGAGGAAGCTCTCCAAGACTCCAATTGGGTGATGGCTATGCAAGAGGAACTCAACAACTTCACCCGCAATGAAGTTTGGGTGTTGGAGGAGCGACCCAAGGACAAGAATGTGATTGGAACGAAGTGGGTCTACCGCAACAAGCAAGATGAGAATGGCGTGGTGGTCCGCAACAAAGCTAGGCTTGTGGCGAAGGGATTTGCTCAAGTTGAAGGTTTGGATTTTGGGGAGACATTCGCCCCGGTAGCACGGTTAGAAGCTATCCGCATACTCCTTGCTTTTGCTTCTCATCATAATATCATGCTTTATCAAATGGATGTTAAGAGTGCATTTCTCAATGGCTATATTAATGAACTTGTGTTTGTTGAGCAACCTCCCGGGTTTGAGGACCCAAGAAACCCTAACCATGTCTATAGGCTAAACAAAGCACTCTATGGACTCAAGCAAGCTCCAAGGGCATGGTACGAGCGCTTAAGGGACTTCCTCGTCATGCAAGGTTTCAAGATTGGGAGGGTGGACACTACACTCTTCACCAAGGACATCGACGGAGACTTATTTCTTTGTCAAATTTATGTCGATGATATTATTTTTGGATCAACTAACAAAGCTCTTAGCCATGAGTTTGGCAAAATGATGTCTAGGGAATTCGAGATGTCAATGATTGGAGAGCTCAACTTCTTCCTAGGATTTCAAATCAAGCAACTTCAAGAGGGGACCTTCATCCATCAAGAGAAGTACACTAAGGACCTCTTGAAGAAATTTGAGATGGGAGATTGTAGCTCAAGAAGCACTCCAATGGCGACAAATTGTCATCTCGACGCGGACATGGACGGTAAATCTATTGATCAATCTCATTACCGTTCCATGATTGGTTCATTGCTATATCTTACCGCATCTAGGCCCGATATTATGTTTAGTGTGTGCTTGTGTGCTCGCTTTCAAGCGGCACCTAAAGAATCGCACAAGAAGGCGGTCTTTAGGATACTTCGGTATCTCAAGCATACCCCAAGTGTAGGTTTGTGGTACCCCAAGAACGCTAGTTTCATCTCTTAGGTTACTCGGATTCGGACTTTGCCGGATGCCGTGTAGACCGCAAGAGTACATCCGGGGGTTGCCACTTACTTGGGCGTTCCCTAGTTTCTTGGTCGAGCAAGAAGCAAAATTCCGTGGCTTTGTCCACCGCGGAGGCGGAGTATATAGCGGCCGGTGCATGTTGTGCCCAAATCCTATATATGAAGCAAACCCTCTTGGACTTTGGAATTAAGTTTGGTTGTGTGCCTCTCCTTTGTGACAATGAAAGTGCGGTTAAGATAGCTAGAAACCCCGTTCAACACTCCCGCACTAAGCACATTGATATTCGCCATCACTTCTTGCGGGACCATGAGGCTAAGGGAGAAATCTCTTTGCAAGGTGTTAGGTCCGAAGAACAATTGGCGGATATCTTCACCAAACCACTTGATGAGAAAACTTTTTCTAGGCTTAGAAGTGAGTTAAATGTGCTAGATGCATCTAACGTCATGTAAATTGCCATGTTCATGTAAGGTTGCATGTCATATAGGTCTTGCCTAACTCCCAAAGGATAGGGGCGAGCTAGAAATAGTTTTCCCTGAGTAAGCCTTTGGCAGGTTTAAACTTGGCAAGATAGATTTATTTTATGCCTTGCATGATTCCTGTCATATAGACTTGCATTCATCTAAGATTTTGCATTATCTTGTTTGACATTGCATACGGTAGATTGTCACAAAGGGGAACCCACATCATGAGAAGGAGACTTGTTTGAAATGCAACATCTCAACTCATATGATGTGGAAAGAGCAAAATTCTAAAGGAACATGCTTTAATGAGATAGAAGTTTCCATACTCTACCTCACAAAGCATGGGCCTTACATTTTATTTGGATATTTTTCCTCCATTTTTCTTGGTGTTCCGTTTGTGTTAAGGTCTAGCCAAGCTATTGGCATATTAGCTTCTTGAGGGGTAAGGAGTTGCCCAAAAAGTCCTAAGACATGTGTTTCTCCTCAATTGTTTGTTCGGTCGAAGGACATATATGGGATGTTTTCGTTCTGTTGTCATCGGATTATCCGATGCCCCTGTCAATCCCTCATCGGTCAAATAGGTGCTCAATCCTCAAAGCCCAACTCTGTCAGAACCTCAAATGATCCGACACGTTCATCCTGGAAAACATCGGTCCATCCGATGTTCACTCTTCTGGAGCTGTGATCCATTCAACCGATGTCTACCTCCCTCTAACGCCGGATCATCCGGTGTCAATATCACTCGGTTGAACACCCTTACTGTGCTATTCGACCGATGTTCAAAACCCTAATCATCGGTTCATCCGATGTCGACAGCAATTCTTGAATATCCTTACTGTTGCAATTGACCGATGTTCACTGCATCTATCATCGGTCCATCCGGTGTTTAAAAAACGGCTAGGGTTTAGGCCCCACTTTTTAAACCCGCGCGCCGCCGCCGGTCGTTTTCTCTCCCGATTTCTCTCTCGCCGTCGCCGCCTCACGCCCTGATCGCCGCCGCCGACCACCGTTCACCGCGCCGCCACCTCTCCCGCGCGCCGCCGCCCTTCCCTCGCGCCGCCGCCGCCGTGCTCCACCCGCAGCACCGCCGCCGCTGCCTCCCCACGCGCCGCCGTCGCCCGTGCCCGCTCACCGCACCACTTCCGCAGCAGCCGCCGCCGCCGCAGCAGTAGGCACCGCCGCCGTACTCCACCCGCGCCCACGCACCATCGCCACCGCACCTCTCCCTCCGTCGAAGCATCTCCACGTCTTCTCCGGCCACCGTCGCTAGGTTTTCCCGAGCTCCATCGTCGCTAAGGTGAGCTCCGTGCCGTGCGACGTCTCTCGTTGATTATCTCGTCATCGTTCGTTTTCAACGTTGCTAACCCTTCCTCTCCGTCGCCTAGATGGGTCGTGATCGCAAAGGAAAGGGAAAAGCGATCGCGGAGCCCGCCGCAAAAAAGCGGAAACTTTCGAAGGATGAGAAGAAGGCCTTGATGGCCGCTCGCGCCGCCGAGGAGCGTGAGCGTGGCCGAGGAGGGTCCTTGAGGATCCGTGAGGCCCGTCCGAGGCCGCCTCCAGTGGTCGACGACTCCGACGCCGAAGAGGAGCCCGTTGAGCCCCTCGTCCGCCGGCGCTCAGCCCGGACGCGTGGGGGTCACGTCGAGGCTGCTCCTCGTCCGAGACCGACGGCCGCCGACCGTCGTGAGGACAGGGAGGCTGAGAGGGACATCCATGAGGTGGACACGGCCGTCCGGGTCGGTGAAGGAGTCCGCCTTGCGGACTACCGGAAGATGAAGGCGAAGCAACTCCGGAAGCTCAGATGGAGTGTTCTTCTTGAGGAGTGGTTCCCACAGCCCCGAGAGCTTCTTGTTGACAGTCGCTTCTGGACTGTCACCCAGGCGTCTCTCTATGAGACCTACAAGCGCCGGGGGCACAAGCTCTTTCAGCACAACCACCTGGACTGGAGGCAGCTTGCAGTGGCCGCGGAAACTGATGTCCGCCCCTTCTTTGAGCGATACAGAGGCTTGGTGGAGCTATTGGACTATGAGAGAAGTGCGTATGTGGAAGAATGGGTCTGTGTCTTCTACGCGACCCTGTACATCTCAGAGGGCAGAAGATCAATTGCCTTCATGTTCAATGGTCAGCACTACCATCTCACGAGGCAGACTTTGGGGCACATCCTTGGCTTGGACCTGCACGACACTAGCATACACGAGAAGGTCTATGGGCAGGCAGATCCACCGAGGAGGCCACTTACTGGAGGGGTAGCACCTCAGCTGGACGAGATCCGCTCCTTGTTTGGCCCCACATTCTCTCCAGATCAGCCGAGAGTCCCAGCACTCCTGACCCCAGCTGCGCGCATTGTGCACCTCGCCTTGCGCCGCACGCTCCTGCCGAGGTCAGGTTACTTAGAGGGGTTCACGAGTCTCCAGCAGACCCTCCTGTTCTACATCATGAACGGGATGGACTTTGATATAGTGGATATCATTATCTGCGAGATGGAGGACGTTATTACAGATGGAGTGGGCATGATGAGGCAGATGGTCTATGGGCACTGGATCAGCTTTATCTGCTCTATGGTGGTGCCAGAGGGACATACAGCACAGACCCGGCTTGCTGACGAGAGCGTGACCCGCTTCGGTCACTACCGTGCATCCGCTCCTGGAGACCGCCGTCTTGGTCGTCCAGTTGAGCGCCAGGTCAGGGCCCGCTTGTCTGAGGAGGATTGGTCTGACCTCGAGAAGGAGGACGAGAGACTTGCTGAGGCCGAGGCTCAGGGGGAGGACTTACAGCACGTCTGGTCCGAGAGCGACACAGACAACAGTGTCGAGGAGTACTTCCCTCCTCCTCCACCTTCACCGAGGCAGCACGACGCCGAGGCCGGAGGATCAGCTGCTCCGCCACCGACACCACCTCCTGTGTCCGAGGCGCAGGTGACGCAGCCGTCTGAGCTGACGTCGCTTCTTCAGCAGATGATCGAGCAGCAGCGCCAGGACAGGCTCGCTGCTGAGCAGGCCAGGGCAGAGCAGGCTGCGCGGCTCGCAGAGCTTCAGAGGCAGCAGACAGAGATGCAGCTAGAGATGGCCCGCCAGAGGCGCGAGGACACGGACCGGTTCACGAGTCTGGTGGACCAGATGCACCGGAGGACACTGGACCAGCAGCAGCAGACCCAGCAGGCGATGATGGGTATCCTGGGGTTGATCACCAACCTCTACCAGCAGACCGGGATAGCCCTTCCGCCACAGCACACCGGTCTCAGTCAGCCTCCAGCAGCACCTCCTCTGGCTCCAGCTTCAGTTCCAGCACCGGCGTCGCCGATCCCGAGCTACAGCATGTCTCCACTGCTGGCTTCGACGGTGCCGTTCCAGTTCTCGCCTCTCCCGGCCGTGCCTTCCCCTCCAGCAGCTCCAGCTCCAGCGGACCCTCCAGCA
The DNA here is from genome assembly GCA_036927565.1 of Tuctoria greenei. Classification (NCBI taxonomy): domain Eukaryota; kingdom Viridiplantae; phylum Streptophyta; class Magnoliopsida; order Poales; family Poaceae; genus Tuctoria; species Tuctoria greenei. Next base: position 64,809,391 of record JAYESD010000002.1, on the reverse strand, counting down.
GCTCCAGCTCCAGCCACGTCAGCACCTCCGGCTCCTCCCGCTCCAGCACCAGCTCCGGCGACGTCTACCTCGAGCAGCTCCGACACCACCGACGTCGACCGCTTCTCCGTCGCCCCGAGAGCTCCGGAGTCCTAGGTACTCCTCTTCCCTTTTTGGTGTCTTGATGCCAAAGGGGGAGAAGAGTTAGAGTTAGGGGGAGTGTCTTGGGCTTAGGGGGAGTGCTAGTTATCTATTTGCTTTCAGGCTTGTTATTTGCTTCTATTTGAGACTTGATTGTTATCATTTGCTACTATTTGTAATTCAGTATGCTACTTCACTCTTATGATTTATATTATTTGATCACTGTTTGAGCCTTCGAGCTCCTTGTGTTGCATGTTGTTCCGATTACATTTCTTTATGAGCATTGCGTTTGCGTTTCAAATTCCATTACTTTTATGCTCTACTCGTTGTGTTGTCATCAATCACCAAAAAGGGGGAGATTGAAAGCATCTAGGCCCCCACGAGGTACGGTTTCGGTGATTAATGACAACCGTTAATTACCACTAATGAGTTTGTGGATGCGAGGTTTCATGTACAATGAATCAAACGTCGATCAATCACTCATAAATGTCATCTACTGCTCATTGGATGCAAAAGGAGACCCCTCAACGAACTAACCTAAGGGGTTAATCGGAAACAAATGAGGAACTCGTACAACGACGCAACCTTATCAAAATTGGCAACACAAGAAGCTTCATATCCATCAGAAGAGCCATACAAACAAGTGTTCAAGAGGTCACAAGTCCAAAATCCAAAAGATCAGTCCAACTCAACTCGAAGGAAACAAATTGTACACACCGGATCATCCGGTGATCTGAAGAATGACTGCATCGGTCGATTTGGACTCAACAGAAGAAGAAGACCTCAGAATGAAGTACACACCGGATCATCCGATGTGTATCAAGTGAACATCGGATGAATACAACAGTAAGCAAATTTTCTGAAGTGTTCTGAAGGACTGAACACCGGATCATCCGATGTTGAAGGCAGATGCACATCGGTCGATTACAACAGAAGCAAATTATCAGCTCAACCAGACTGAAGATCTATTCATCGGATCCTCCGATGATGAAGGAGGTGAAGCATCGGTCTAATAACGGTCATTTCTGACAGAATGACGTCAGCTAATCTAATTAGACCGATGCTCATAAAAGGGGGTCATCGGATCATCCGATGTACACAGAAAAAGTAATCAGCCCACTTTTCCAACGGCTAATTCGGTTGGGCTGAGTATTTAACCCCCTCCCACCAGTCATTTCGGGGTGGCTGGACAACAAGAGCACCACTACACATTCCCCAAGTGTCCAAGACTTAGTATACTCATTTTCACACTCTTGTAACCCTTTCACACCTCAAGATATAGGCTAGTTCCTCTTAGAGTTAAGCTTGTGTGCGTCCTCTCTGGGTGAGTGGAGACTCTAGAGTAGGGAGAGCCGTGAGAAAGTGCATTCTTGGTGATTGCACTCACCTTGTATCAAGAGGAGAGTGAAGAGATCGCTCCGGAGCTTGCCGAGACCATTGTGGAAGCCCGGAGGATCGAAGTTGTACAAGGCTTGAGCTCCACCTTGCCAAGGATGGTGAACGGAGGAAGTTAGTGGATTCCCTCGTCTCGGTGACTTGGGAGTGGCGATACCCTTAGGTGGGTGCCACAACGTGGACGTAGGTGGATCCTAGTGATCTCACCGAACCACGGGAAAAATCGACGTGTCCCCGTGTCTTCGAGCGTTTGCATTCCTCCTCCCTACTCCCTTTACGATTACGCAATTCTCAATTCCGCACTTAATTCTCTTAATTGCACTATTGGCTTGCTTAGAAAATTAGATTTCACTTAAGCTTTAAATTGACTTAAAATTTGAAGTAGCCCAATTCACCCCCCCCCCCCCTCTTGGGCATTCGATCCCTACAGCTTGCTCATTCCAATGTGAGCTATGTGTCGATGCCATAGCCAACCCAAACTCGTCTTGGTGAAAAGACAAGTGGTCAAGCTAGCATCCTTGTTGGAGAAGTCTACTAGGTAGAGATGTCCATGCCGAAACCCTTTGAAGATTAGTTCTTGGCTTGTTTCACTAGTCACAACAACATTATTCTTGCTAAAGGTGCACGTTAGTCCAAGATCACATAATTGTGCAATAGAAAGCAAATTGAAACTAAGTGACTTAACATACAATACATTGGAAATAGATAAATCATTTGAAATTGCAATCTTACCCAACCCAATTACCTTTCCCTTAGAGTTATCACCAAAGGTGACTTATTCATGATTTTCGGGGTTTTCTATGGTGGTGAACATACCATTGTTGCCGGTCATGTGTTGAGTGCACCCGCTATCGAGTACCCAATGCTTTCCTCCGGCTTTGTAGTTCACCTACACACATGAATTCAATTTTTGATTTTAGGCACCCAAGCCAACTTAGGTCCTTGTATGTGTGATACAAGTGTTTTTGGGACCCAAAGTTGCTTGGGGAGCTTCCCCTTCATGCCCTTCATGTCCTTGCCGATGAACTTTGCCTTCACCTTGCCATCTACTATACTCAAGAGATAATAATGATCATCGAAAGTAGACTTGTAGTTAGTAGGCAATTTTGGAGAAGGCCGATTAGGAAGAGGACACTCCCTTGTATGGTGACTGGTGACCTCACAATGTTGGCAATACGAACCAACTTCCTTGATGAAGCTTGTTCTAAGCTCCGGTGAGGGCACCTTTCCTTTGTTAGGCACCGGGAAGGATCCAAGTCCTCTCTTGTTGAAGGCCTTTGCTTGTTGGAAGAGGATTTCTTTGTGCTTGACTTCTCCCTTAGATAGTCTTGCCACACTAGTGCGGAGACTTTCAATTTCTTCCAACAAGTCCTTCTCCTTAGCATTCTCTTTCAAAGGCAAAGACTTATGCAAGACATTAGTGGCATTAGAATTAATAGATACCTTATCATTAAGGGTTTCTTTCTTTATAGTTTTTAATTCTTGATCAAGAACTTTATAAGCAAGGTTAAGTACTTGATGCTCTTGGATTAACTCATTGTGCTTTCCCAAGAGTGCTTGGTGTGCTAAGTCAAGCTCATGATGATCTAGCTTGATTTGAGCCTTATCCTCCTCAACTTGCTTGACATGAGATTTGAGCGTGTCATGCTCCTTAAGTATGCTTTCATACTTGTCAAGCAAATCGAGGTTAGCACTCTCAAGCTTAGCACGAGCTTCTTCGAGAGCCTTGACCTTACTCTTTTCCCTTTTAATGATAGTGTGGTATTCATTTATCAATGAAGTTAAGTCATCGGGGGAAAGCTCATCATCGCTAGAGTCATCACATACCTTGGTGTTACCTTTGGCCATGAGGCACATGGGAGGTGGACGAAGAGATGAATCATCATTGTCGGCAATGGTAAGGCCGGCCAAGCTCTCTTCTTCAACTTCACTCTTTTCATCACTAGACTCTTCGTCAGTGATCCATTCATTTGCCTCGCACATGAACACCTTTTGTGGACCTTTCCTCTTCTTTGGGAAGAGTTTTGCCTTTTTGCCTTTGTCATGCTTCTTCTTACCAAAGAATCTTGGTTTGGGCTTGTCCTCTTCATCATCCTCACTATCCTCAATCTTGCAATGCTTGCCCTTGTGGTTCTCTCTTCTTTGACAATCATAGGAGATGTGACCTTGATCACTACAATTATAGCAAGTCTTGTTGTCATCTCTCCTTGGTAGAAAAGCTTTCTTCTTGGGATCAAAGGTGTATCCCTTCTTGGCAATCTTGGAGTTCAAGCGAGAGAATTTTCTCATCATCAAGGCAAGCTCATCATCGTCATCTTCACTTGATGCTTGCTCTTCTTCACTTGAGCTAGGCTCGACCACTTTCTTTTTCTTGAGACTTGTTTTCTTGGTAGAAGCCTTTAGAGCAATTGTCTTTGAAGATGATTCCTCCATCATCCCAAGTACACTCATCTCATGAGCGTGAATATCTCCAATAAGTTCTGAAACTTCAATGTGATCAAGAGATTCCTTTTGAAGCATGGAGTTGATGATGTTGTACTTTGGCTTAGGAAGAAGCATAAGAATCTTGCGGTTGATGAGTCCCTTGCCAAGAGAAGCAATGTCAAGAGCATTAATTTCCTAAATAATCACATTCAAGCGATAAAACATTTCATTGACATTTTTGTAAGGTAGCATTTTGAACTCATCATATTTGGCTTTAAGCATATGATATTTTAGTTCTTTAACACGAGAAGAACCCTCATGAATTTCAATCAAGAAAGCCCAAATTTCACAAGCTTTTTCTTTGCTAGCAATCCTAGCAAACACATCTTGACTAATGCATTCATAAATAGCATTTCTAGCTTTTGCATCCCACTTAACTTGATCACCTATATAGTTGTGCTCACCAAACCCCGCATGGGTCGCTTCCCATACCTCGGGAGCAATAGCCTCTAGATAAGCACGCATGTGTGCTTTCCAATGGGCAAAGTTCTTGCCCTCGAAGATGGGAACCGAACCCCCAATCTTGGCCATTTTAGCTCTCTAGCGGTGAAGCTAGAATGATCCAATGAGCAACCTTGCTCTGATACCAATTGTAAGGATCGAATGCCCAAGAGGGGGGGTGAATTGGGCTTCTTTTCAAAAATTAGAGCAATAAAAACTTAACTACTAAAAGCCCAATTCCCTATGCAAACAACCTATGCATTCAAGTGAATAGTAATCTTGCGGTAAATGAAATGCATAAGTGTAACGGGAGAGAAAGAGTGTGCAAATTCCCGAGGAGACACGAAGACACGGAGATTTATCTCGTGGTTCAGCAAGATCGTCAAGATCTTCCTACATCCACGTTGTGGCACCCACCAAAGGGTATAGCCACTTCCAAGTCACCGAGACCAGGGATCTTCACTAAACTTCTCCGTTCGCCAACCCCGGCAAGGTGGAGCTCAAGCCTTGTACAAGTTGGATCCTCCGGGCTTCCACAACCGTCTTGCCAAGCTCCAGAAGGCTCTCTCCAATCACCGACTCTTACACGGTGAGTACAATCACCAATAGAGACTCCCTTACAGCTCTCACTACACTAGAGACTCCAATCACCAAGAATGGAAGCACACAAGCACTATCTCTAGTAAGTTCTAGCCTATCTCTTGGTGTACAAGTGGTGTAAATGATGTAGAAGTGGTAGCTCAATGTCTTGAATGCTTGGTAATGTGTATAGTAGCTCTGGTTGTCAAGACTTATTGAAATGACTAGTTGGAGGGGTATAAATAGCCAGCCTCCACGAAATAGCCGTTGGAAAAGTAGGCTGACATCACTGTTCTACGAACACTGTATGATTCGATATTTTCTCTTCAGTTGTCATCGATCGAATCCAAATTAGCTGATGTCACTGTGTCAGATATGACCGTTGTTCGACCGATGTAACACTTGCCTCATCATTGGATGATCCGGTGACACTTCATTCTGATTGGTCCAGAAATAATGCTTACTGGAGTGATTGACCAATGTGTTATAGCTTTACATCGAATGGTCTGGTGTTACACTTGGTCCAGTGTAATTGCTTACTGGAATGATCGACCGACGTAACACTTTCTTCATCATCGGATGATCCGGTGAGTACTCAGTTCTGAGGTCTTTTTCTTCTGTTAAACCAACTCGACCGATGTATTGTTTTCTGGAAACATCGGTTGATCCGGTGAGTTGATTTTGTCTGCTTCGAGTTGTTCTAAGTGATTCTTTTGGAATTTTCTCGAGTGACCTCTTATACATTGGTTTGAAATATTCTTCTGATGATTACCAAGTCTTGGGTGTTGTCAATTTCGATGGAATAACTTTGACATATGAGCTTTTTCTTTTAGTCTTCATAACAATCGATTGACCTCGTGAAATAGTTTGTTTAGGGGTCTCCAATTATATCCAATGAGCAGTAGATGATATACATATAGAGTTCATTAAGTGTGATGAGTGATATGAGAGACCTTGCATCCACAAACTCATTAGTAATATCCGACGGTTGTCATTAATCACCGAAACCATACCTCATGGGGGCCTAGATGCTTTCAACTGGGCTCGTCTCTCTTTATTGCCGCTATCGCAGGATGGGCTAGGCACGGCGCTGCCTGACACGTGGCGAGTCTGGTCCTTCCCTCTGCCAGGAGGTCGGGTCCGGAGCTGCCAGACACGTGGCTGTGCCGGACCTTCTTCCCGCAAGGAGGCAGGTCCGGGGCTGCCAATCTAGCGAACGCGCCGGACCTCTCCTCGGCGGGGAGGTGGACCTAGATGTTGCGGGACACGTGCAGTGCCGGACCTCCCCCGAGAGGGAGATACACCTAGAGTTGTAGGGCACTGGTAGCATCGGGCCTTCCCTCGGTGGGGAGGCGTGGATACACCGCATGCCACGTGGCACCCTGGGTCCACGTCAGATCTCGCCCCCGTGGGCGGTGGGGCCCAGCGTGCCTTCTTTCCTGTATCCAAGGGTACCCGATTCGCCAAGCACCGACAGTGGGACTACCCTAGGATCTGAATGGCTCAAGAGGGGGCCCATGGTTGAAGATGTGCTCAGTTGGAGGCATCGCCACCGGTGAAACCTCAGTGGGGTCTAAAAAGGCTAGTAATCCATTTGTAAAAAACTATTTTTGTGATCTCTTGGCCATACACCTAAGAAAGTGTGAGACATCATAATTGAGATTCTATAGTCATCGAAAGATGATGGAATCACAAACATGTGGGTTAAGTGGTACAACCTCTGCAGAGTGTCTAAAAACTATCATGATTGTCGTGCTTCCAGTTATGAGCAACATAGACCCTCGCATGATTAGAAGAAACTTGGTATTGGGATGGTTTGGTATTGGTTATGATTATGGTTGATAACATGGTTATGGTTATGGATGGTATTATGATTTATGGCAATGGACATGATTAATAGTGATGGTGAAATCTGGTATAATGGTAATGGATATGGAATATGGATTTGTACTATGTTAATAATTATGGTTTATGATGGGTTATTTCACATACTTATAATATGTTGCCTTCCAAATGTTTTAATGTACTTTTCAGCACTTAGCCATTATTATATTCATCATTTGAATCAACTACATGTCATACATTCCACACTTACTAAGTACGACATGTACTCACCCTTGCAATTTCCCCACCAACAGTTGCAGGTTAGGATTGGGAGTTTAACGGTGATAATGTGGAGTTCTAGGCCATGTCTGCAGTCAGCTTGCCTGTGGTGTTATTGGAGCTACGTTATATCCCTTTTGCTTAGTTTGCTCAATTTAGTTTAGTTCTGCTGCATTAGTTAAAACTTATCTTAATATTCACTAGAGCTTGTATTTGAGGATATTCTGAATTTTTAAGAAAAGTGTTTAATTAATCTTGTTATGTGGTAATTGTCTGTATATCCTTTTATGAATGCACTCGTGTATGTGTGTTGAACGTCCTGGGCACACATATGTGTTTACTTGGTTTATTTTCGGAACCGGATGTCACACTAACAATCAAACATTCATATCACATATGCAACAAGAATACCATAGATTAGAATTGAGAGTGTGGTGAGTACGTAAAACATACCATCGGTGGAGTTGCCACTCGAAGCCATTGGGCTGAGGGGGTAGTGAAGAACTTGGTGCTTTTAGAGACAATAAATGTAATATATGAATATGCTTAATAATAATAATAATACTGAGAACTTAATAATAATATATTTACTATCCAAACATGAGTACATAAATCAAATTTCATTACTGAGTGCACTTAATGAATGCTAAATACAAAACTATAATTTAGTAGAAAAACACATCTAAGACTTCAACTTTAGCTTCATGATCATAGCGACTTTAATGACCATTTACATTTTTCTTATGATCCTCCACACTTAGTCCCTGTTACAAGAAAATGCAAGATTGCATGTGAATTGATCAATCGAATAGATTGAAAATAATCTTAAACTATGACTTAATAACTAAAACTGAACTTACCTTTATCATGCTCATGGTTAACAGGGTTAATAGCACAATGAGACTTAATGCGCTCTTCTTCCTGAACGCATACATCAATAAGTTTCTTAAGATCCCACTCCTCAGACTGAGAGTTGTAACTGATGATAAGGTGCTCAAATTTTTCTAGAAGGCAAGAATGAGGTTGAAAAGAAACTCATCTTTCAACCCCGAATCTAATAGCTTAAGTTTAGCAGCAGTGTCCCACATACTAAGAATGTGCTCACGCACACTTCCTCCATTATGCTTTTGAGTGACAAGTTTCTTAACAAGAGCATGCATTGTAGCCTTATTGCAGCCAGTTGCAAACTTTTCTATCATAAGGAGATACTCATAAGCAGTGTTGCATTCAGGAATTTCTTCCCGAACACTCTCAGTAATTGAACCCTTAATCACTTTTAAACATTTCTTATTTGAGATTGACCACTTAGCACAATCTAAATCGTACAGAAAGTAGTCCTCTTCATAGCTTCCATCCTTTCGGTGAATGACTCCTTAGTTTTCCTATCACGAATAACGGCAATCTTAGGCTCAGTAGGATACGCTCTCATGAGTGCCAAATCTATTTCGGAGATTGCTAAACCAGCCTCCAACTTACATCGCCAAGTACTATAATTGTCTTTTCTTAGATAGTTCCCTGGCGGGATAAAACTTAGTATCAAATCTGGAATTGAAGAACATTCATGATGTAAAATAACACAAGTAAATGCATGAACATAAACTAAATAAAATCTCATATTTAGTCTTTCACGTTAGTTACTTGACAAATTTCAAAACTAAAGACATGATACTTTCACCTTTCATGTTGGTTAATCATCGAAATTCTAAATGAACTTAAATAATCAAAACAATGTGTTTTGTCTTTCATGTTGGTTACACCACAAAGCACAACATACATATTAACTTAAGATAATGATAACTTAACTTCTAAATAATCTTAAGTGACGTGTTTTGTCTTGCACGTGGGTTACTCAACAAAACACAACATACGCATTAACTTAAGTGAATGATAACTTAAATTACATATAAACTTCAAAATAACTTAAATGTGGTAATTTATATTTCATGTTAGTTACTAAATAAAGTTACCATCACTAATAATTTTATAGTAACTTAATCTTTACACTTTAAAATACTAACTTGAACAACTTAAAACATGATGAACTAAAATAATTTAATCATGACAACTTTATCTTTCACGTTGGTTACTCAATAAAATCATCATACTAATAATCTTACAACATGGTAAATTCATTTTCACGTTGGTTACTCAATAAATTCACCATAACTTAATTAATAGCAGAAGCTAAATACTTAATTCTTAATTATCATACTTAGTAACTCATAATTCCACAGCAAAAGGAAATAAATCAAATAAGTGAACAAGAAAATACTTAATTTATTACTTAACCCTAAATAACTAAGAACTACAGGAAAATAGTAATAAAACAATTACTAAAGTATTACTAAGATACTTAACAATTTATATCCACTTATTTAATTTTGTGATCCTTAATGGCATTTTATACCATACTAAAATGACCAAAATTATTTTCAGCCATGAAGGCCAAAACTCTGAAAGAAATAGGACAAAAAAACTTAAATGGCACACACACTGATCTTAGCCCAAAAACTAAAAGCTAGCAAAGGCCTGACAGATGATAAGGTCCATAATTGCTCTGAGATTTGGCCCAAAGTCCGAAAGAAAACACTCAGAAAACATAAAACTGTGCGGCCCAAAAGGTAGCTTGGCCCACAACCCAAGCCTGCCAGCACATTTCTAATTGGGCTTGCGAGGCTTATGGCCCAGAGGCATGCGCCTCGACCTGGAGAGGAGCGCGGACCAAATGGCCTACCAACGCGTGGAATGAGAGGGCGCTTAATAGTAGCCTAGTCAGCCTAGAAGGCCCGCCAGAAAAATGTTGAAATTCCTCATAATTAAAAGGACAACCCATTCGGCCCGTCAGAGCATCCTGCCTGGGCCTCTGGCCTGCTGTGCATAGCATGACGCACCAAGGTTGTCTCTTGATATGACGGCTCCATGTGGCCCAACTTCATCAACTATGCAGAATCTCAGCCGTTGGCACTTGATCTGACGGCCAAGCGTCGAAATCAGAACGCACAAACGTCGCTGAATGCCATTATCCACAGAAACCCTAGAAACATTCCATCCCCTTCCTTCTCTCTTCGCCCGCAACACGAGTGAGAGGCTATCGGTGAAAACGCCGACGTGGTGGGGTGTCCTGGCGCTGCCGCGAGTCATTCGCTAGCGCGCGAGCTCGCCTCCGCCGAGTTACTCCCCGGCCGGTGATGTTGAGGGAGCCCATCGCGTAAGGTTAGGGTTAGGGTTCTGGTGAGACATAGAGAGGCGCCGTCGGATTCCTTTCGTCGGATTGTGCGCTTGCCAAACGAGTTAGCACGTCGACGTCGAATGGGATCTCAACAGTGCCCTTAACGCGGTGGGTCGAGCGAGCAGTCGGCCTGCGCTTAGGGATGACATCACCGAGGCGCACATGGGTGGTGACACCTGTGACTCCGGCGAGTTCTAAGGTATGTACCCACTGCTTTCTAATCCCCACCGCTAATTCTTAATTGGTCCGGTTTTTGTTCTCTAATTTCTTGATTTTTGACTAAAAAATCGAAGTGAAATTGGTTTTCTCTCCTTCTAATTGATGTGGATTTGGGCTTAGTCCAAAATTAAAACCCGTTAGGGATGCCTAGGCTGGCTCTGTTGCCACTGGACACTCAGGCTAATCAACTTAGGCTAAAACTTGATCAACAATTAATCAGAGTAGACCACAGTGATCTAGTTATCTAGAGATTTAGCATGGACGGAGAAAAAAGAGACGCACCTTGGCCTATGTTAGGAGCCGCAGACATGGTACTGGCGGTTGATGTCGAGGTGCGGGCTGGAGCTTGGCGCAGTCGAGGTGCAGAGGCTGCGTCGGTGATGGCGGGACCTTCCTCTCACTTCCTGAACGTGGTGATCGGACCCCCTATGAGATCTTGTGATGGTTAAGATGGGGGTTTAGCCCGTATAACCAACTCCCTTATATGAGTCCGGGTGTGAGAGGGGGCCCCCAACTCTGAGTCGGTTGGCGCCTCCCGATCAAGGCGTGTCAAGGGAGAGACTCGGTGTATGTGGGCCCCACACCTTCTACATGATCAAAACTAACAGACAAAACATGGTTAGTTGGGGGGGGGGGGGGGGGGGAATGTATGGTGGCCTGGAAAACAATATGCACACCCATTGTTGAGCAAGAAGGTTTTAGGCTATCCACACTCGTTCCTTTAAAGCATACTCAATACACTATTCTCTTTCTATTTTTCCAGTATCTATTCTAAATTTACACATATCCATTATGCTTTGTAGTATGCCACTGCAGACAACCTTAAGTCTTAAAAATATAGAGGATCAGAACACAAGTTCGCCGCTTAAATTTGTACATAAAATTCACTCAAAACTGGATAATCCATGGGTAAGGTGGATATGATTACGAGGGCACATTATGGGACCAACGAAAGAGTGGGAGATATAGGTGGCCAAATGGGTTGGGCCAGATGGGTTGACAAAGCCCGCAAAAAAAGCATAGCCCGAAAAAATGGGCCCAGGCGGACCTGAAGCCTGGTGCGTGCCGTGCTCGGGCCTAGACATCCGGCCCGTCGGGCTTACAGGCACAAACCGTTTAGGCCCGACAAGGTCGACACAGCAGGCTGGCCCGACTCGATCCTTTTAGACCTAAATAATGTTTTTTTGCTGTTTTTAGTGTCTTTCTAATTGAAACGGGCCACGGGCCGAGCCGGCGCGGCACGACCCGTTGACTGCCCGGTACGCTAAAATTGAGTTCTGGTCATGCCCGGGCCTGAACCTCCCGCCGCGGGCCGGCCCGGCACGACCTGATTTTTTTCCCGGGTCGTGCCGGTCCGAAGCTTTTCAGACACGAGCCCGGTCGGGCTCGGGCCGAGCCGGCCCGACACGGTCTGTTGGCCACCTATAGTGGGAGATGAGGTAGCTAAGAGTACAGGAGCCTGGCGGTTGGTGTGAATTCCTTGCGGACATTAGGGTATTCGCACCAGCGTACTCTAAAGCATACTTTATACACTATTTTCCTTCTATTTTTACAGTACGTACTCTAAATTACACTGCAAAACAGTGTATCAAGTATGTTTTACAGTGTACCACTGCGGACGGTCTTAAACAGATCACTCACTGTAGTAAAGGCGAGCAACGGTAAATCCACATCCTTCTGGTTGGACAGATTACCTCATCGCATTTACTTGTAGTGCTCTTCGAGCTACGTACGTAACTTCCTTTCTTTTCATTTCTTTTCTGGTTGATTTGTTCATTTTAATTTGTTCTTTGTTGCATGTTCTCCACCATGTACACGAAATTTCATTTAATGAAAATTAGGTAGAGGCCTCCCTTCCCAAAGATTTCCAAAAAAATAAATGGATTCTAGTTCTAACCGTTTGGATGAGTTTCTCTTGGTCATGGATGGTGCAGGATTTAGTCTTTCGAGATGTTTATATTATTAATTTAGGTAAAAAAAGACGCCTACGACATACTGCACTCTAAAATGAGACATTTGAGACCGTTCGCAGTAGCACACTGTAAAGCATACTGTATACACTGTATCGCAGTGTAATTTAGAGTATGCTGGTGCGGATAACCTGAGAATGCCTTTTACAGGTGTTGCTGGGATATCAATTATTGTTTCTGTCAATTTGAAACTATGTTGACCAAGCAAGAATGGTTTCCAAAACATTGGCCGAAACCTGAAGTGGGGAAGCAAAAGCCGGTCTTTCTTGGACCCTCTTTTCCTCCTCTCCATAAAATCTTCCAACAATTTTTAGTACTAATGCCTTCGCTTTGCTCTCATAAAGACAGTCCTGTGCCACAAAAAGAGCAAGTGTGCACAAAGGCAAGGGGGCAAAGAGACATCCTCGTGATGTGATACACTCGTGTTCCGGCAGTGGCATGAAAAGCCTTGCGTTTGATTCGTCCGGTTAATTGTCTCCATGAACCACGACATACGTATGAGCTACTAGTAGCTAAAACAGCGTAGCTACCTAGATCTAATTTAATTATGTGTGTTTTCTAGTCATCGTTTCTTCACTCATCATGTTTCCCAGATTGGCCCCAAATCGAATGTATGTTTTCTCTGTTGTTGCATCAGCTTATTAAGATGCACATGACTACGTACATGTCTGCTAATGTGTGTCCATACATGTATTGTGGGCTGGTGGAGCATCAAAATCAAGATTAACTAGTCAAAGTCAACATCGAACATCAGTTCTATCTCAGTGATTCTAACTAACTGCAGCCGCATGTTACTGCACCTGCAACTGGAAAATCACGTCGCCAGACATTGGACAATAGAATAGTACTAGTGGCAACTCAAAAAGAAAATAAACTGACAATTGCTTATATTATAGAAACCCCTATGGTTTCATTGGCTTGGAAGTGCCTATCCCTTCCTCCCTTGCCTCCCTCAAATTACCAAACCACCCTTCCCTTCTGTATATATACACCAAGCTCCCAGCTTAAAACTCAAGCTCTCACCTAACCTCATCGCCAGCCTTTGCTTACAGGCAGCTGCCAGCCAACGCACTCCTCACTGAGTCTCACGCTGTCCTTTCGCAACGACAAGGCTCTTTCACTAGCCAACTGACCCATTAGTTAGTGCCATCAGCGACAATGCAGTACGCGGCGGCCGAGCAGGCCTGGTACATGCCGGCGGCGGCGCCGGTGGCCGCCGAGAGCGCGGTGGCGCGCGTGGAGCGGCTGGCGTCGGAGAGCGCGGTGGTGGTGTTCAGCGTGAGCAGCTGCTGCATGTGCCACGCCGTGAAGCGGCTCTTCTGCGGCATGGGAGTGCATCCGACGGTACACGAGCTGGACCTCGACCCGCGCGGGCGCGAGCTGGAGCGAGCCCTTGCGCGCCTCCTCGGCTACGGCCCCGCCGGGCCCCCTGTCGTCCCCGTCGTCTTCATCGGCGGCAAGCTCGTCGGAGCCATGGACAGTGTCATGGCCGCACACATCAACGGATCCCTAGTCCCGCTCCTAAAGGAGGCCGGCGCGCTCTGGCTCTAAGCCAAGCCGCGCCATTGCCGGCGAGTGACGAGAAGCTACATGCGTGCTCACATGTAGTAGCTTTCTTGATAACGTCGTCACTTGCTGCTAATCATTGACCTCCTGCTAATGGTGATAGACGGATACATGGGTCCAATAGCGCTGATGGTGGTTCAGTGAACTGAGCGCGTGTGTAAGTGTGCGTGTGTATGCAGGACGAGGCTGGTACCGTGTGTGCCTTTTTTTCACTACCAGTGCCTCCGTCCATGTCGTGTGGCGTGCCGGTGCGTGCATGTGATGTTTGACGCATGCTCTTGATTTGCTTGCTTGGTGCTACACTGCTAGTACTACTGTTCCGTTTGGTCTGCTTAATTTCATGCACTTTTGGGAAATTTCGTTTACATATGTGGCATCTTATATTCTTAAAGTTGATCAATTTTATATATAAAATAATATTAGTCGAAGGCAAGAAGAAAGCACAGTTAATCATATCGGTAGAAGAAATAAACTTCTAATGAGACGGGGATCGGAATACTAGCTGCTATTTGTTTCAAATATGAATGATGATGGGATATTGTGCATTATTATCAAGAAAGGTCTTTATTCATCTCTTTATCCATAGAGTAAATGTGCAGGTATGGGAATGTCTTGTAGAGGGGGTAGAAGGCACGTTTTATTCACATCGTTCTATTTATTTAACACTGATTAGTTTATTTTTGAACTACTAATCATCGTCAAATAAAAAGGAAAAAGAGGTAGTGAAAGAAGTACTCGGTATGTAGGGAAAACCAAGATCTCAAACTCGAGGTACGATCGGTGCTACGCGTCGATATTTATAGGAAAACAATACATGGTGTGGTCATGTACATTTGGAAATAAATTAGTTGTGTGGCCGTCACATGGGTATGATCTAATCGTATCAACTCTAAGATAGAAACCGATCTGATTTTTCCTTCTACAATTACATCATACAAACCTTAACTTATATTTATCTATTTATCTAACAAACCTGCCGATCCTCTGGATTCTTCTGGAGTCTATCGGTCTTGAGTCTTGTACTCATCATTATCATGTAGTGCTACCCTCTTCTTTATCTTCTAACCCCCCCCCCTTCAAACTCAACTCCCCATGTTGAGGTTGTACTGGAACTCGCGCATCTTATTTGCAGGCAGCGACTTTGTAAGACCATCAGCAACTTGATCTTGTGATGAGATAAACCTATCTGAAGTAACTTGTTGGCCACCTGTTCTTTTACGAAATGATAGTCAATCTCAATATGTTTTGTGCGTGCGTGGAACACAGAATTTGCAGTCATGAATGTAGCTCCAAGATTATCACACTGAAGTGTCGTCGTACCTTGTTCTTGTACTCTCAATTCTTTTAGAATTGTTTGAGTCCAAATGACCTCTAATGTTGCATTAGCCAAATATTTATATTCTGCTTCCGCACTTGAACGTGAGACCGTGGGTTGTTTCTTTGCACTCCACGATATCAAGTTCATACCTACAAAAATGGCAAATCCTCCTGTCGATCTTCTGTCGTCGGGGCAACCGGCCTAGTCTGCATCTGAATATGTGTTTATCTGCAGAGAACAATTTGTCACAAATTTTAGACTAAAATTTATTGTTCCTTGGACATACCTTAGGATCCACTTGACCATCATCGTATGTGTCGTGGTGGGAGTGTGAAGATACTGGCGGGCCTTGTTTACAGAAAACGCAAGGTTCGGTCTTGTTAATGTCAAATACTGAAGCGCACGAACAGTGCTTCGGTATTTGGTTGCTTCCTACGTGCTCAGAGTCTCTCCACAATGTGCCAAGTATTTCTCTATGGTAAAGATTAGAGTATTCACGGACTTGCATTTCTCCACCCCTGCATTTTTGATAATTTCTTTCACATATTTCTTTTGGTTCAACAAAATACCTTCTTTTATCTTTGAAACTTCTAAGCCAAAAAAGTGGTGGAGTTCACCCAAGTCATTGAGATCGAACTTGGTTTTAAGATCAGCCAGCAGTGTTTCTACCGCCTGTTGTGAAGAACTCGCAACAATAGTATCATCCACATAAATTAGGAGATACATTGTTGTCTCACATTTGCTATATATAAACAGTGAAGTATCTCCTTTAGAGGCAGTAAAACCAAGTTATATGAGTTTGGAGCTTAATTTAGAATACCACGCCATTGGAGCCTGTTTTAAACATAAATTGCCTTGTCTAATTTGCATACATAATTGGAGTAGACTGAGTCTTCGTAGCCAAGAGGTTGTTTCATGTATACTTCTTCCTCTAAGTCACCATGCAAGAAAGCATTCTGCACATCGAGTTCTCTCAAACACCAATTGTTAGTAACTGCAACTGAGAGCATAATTCTAACTGTAGCTATTTTTACCACAGGACTAAATGTGTCTTTGTAATCTATTCCGTACGGTTGTTTGAAACCTTTAGCAACCAACCTAGCTTTATACCTGTCAATAGTGCCATCTGGTCATCGCTTTATTTTGTAGACCCACTTGAAATCTATTATGTTCCTTGCTTCTTTCCTTGATACAAGATGCCAAGTTTTATTTCTCTCCAAGGCTTCAAATTCTAAATCCATCGCTTTCTTCTGGTTCACCTGAAACTGTAGCACTGAGACAAACAAAATCAGGGCCAAAGTCTTTTGGTTTAGTGATCTTATTCTGGAGTCCTGCTTTGGGCATTGAGACCATGCGCATGAGATCAACAGGAGCCATAGAAGATCCTGATCTGGCGATTTATGTACTGGTGCGATTCGATCTAAAGGTCTCCAGGGAGTCGTGATCTTCTGCGGCCAGAAGCGAGAGATCCTCGTACCCCCCATGCGCTTCAGACGCAGATGATCTTGCAGGATTGTTGTTTGCACGCGCACAACTGCCAGATTCTTCTCTTGAGGGTGATCTTTCTGCACACGCGCTTGCCTGATTGTGCACACCTCCCAACGTGGATACGCGCTCGTGATCCGAGACTGCAGGCGCATGTGGTTGCGCGTGACCCGAGACTGTCAGGGGTTGCCGCGCATGGATTTCCCTGCAGTCTTCTCCGGAATTTGAGCTCGGATCTGCTGCACCACTTTCATTCATAGTCTGTTCATTGTCCTGCACAGAATTTTGACTGCTGCTTCCAGCTTGATTAGTAAAATCAACAGATTCAAGATCAGTATGAAAATTATTTTGTGGATTTTGCTCTCCTTGCTGTACGGAATATGGGAGCAAAGTTGGATGAAGGAGGAGTATCTCAAATCTAAGTCTTGCGCCTGCATTTGAATGAAGATTATTGAAAGGAAAAACTATTTCATCAAATATAACATCTCTGGATATATAAACTCTTCCACTAGCAATTTCTAGGCATTTGTAACCTTTGTGCAGATTACTATAGCCTAGAAAAACACATTGTTTCAATCTGAAGGCTAGCTTATGAGAATTATAGGGGCGCAAGTTTGACCAGCATGCGCACTCGAAGATTTTTAGCCAGAGATAATCTGGCTTTATATGATATAGCCTCTCAATTGGTGACTGGTAGGAGATGACTTTGGAGGGGGTATGGTTAATTAAATAGACTGTCGTGGCAAAAGCCTCATCCCAGAACTTAAGTGGCATGTAAGCATGTGCTAGTAGCGCGAGCCCAACCTCTATTATATGCCTTTGCTTACATTCTGCAGATCCGTTTTGTTGATGTGTGTGGGGACATGAGACATTATGTTTGATTTCAAGATGTGTAAAAAAAGAATTCAACTTCTAATATTCTCCTCCCCAGTCAATTTGCATGACTATTATTGTCTTATTGAAGATGCGTTCCACCATAGCACGAAATTCCTGAAATTCTTGAAAGTTTCAAATTTGTGTTGAAGAAAATAAATACATGGAATTTTATAAAATCATCGATGAAACTCACATAATATTTATTTCTTCCAACGGAAATAGGAGCTGGGCCCCATACATCGGAAAACACAAGTTCTAAAGGCGAGCGAGACACACTATGGGATTTTGGAAAGGGAAGTTGATGGCTCTTCCCTTATTGGCAAGCATCACAAACTCTAGCTATGGTGGACTCTACTGAACATGGAAGTTTATTGACTTCTACTACAACTTTATTAACTATTACTATGGATGGATGACCTAGCCTATCATGCCATCTTTCTGAGGAAGGTTTATAGACCATGAGGGCACACTTTGACAATGAGTTTTTAAGAGATGGTCAAGGATAAAGCCCCCCTCTACATTTGTCTTGAAGCAAAACTCTCTTCGTAGTGCGATCATTTACCAATAAATAACGAGAGTGAAATTCAAGAAAGATAGATTATCAGTGGTAAGCTTATGAACAAAGATAAGATTCTTGGCAGTAGTGGGATCATGAAGGATATTTCTAAGATGAATCTGATGATCAGAAGTTTGTAAGGTAGAGCATCCAACAGAATGAATTTTCATACCTGTCCCGCTTGCAGTGTGCACCTTTTCTTGGGCCTCATACTTCTCCTTTACTGATAGCTTGTCTAATTCTCCAGTTATATGATTTGTAGCCTCGGTGTCGATGTACCAATTTGTATCAACTCCGTATTATGTTGTCGCGTTGTTAGCTGATTTTTCCACAGGCTTGTAGCTCTACCTCTTCCTGGTGTGCCGCACCCAGGACCACGTTGGTTAGAGCGTCCTCTTCCACAAAATCCCCCACGAGAGGCGGCGTTTGCATAGGACTGATAGTTGTTTTGATTCTCCAAAGCGTGCTTCTGTAGCTAACAACTGAGCAAACAAATCAGAGAGAGAAATCAACTCAACACGAGTACTTACGTTTTCCACCAGAGAGTTATAGTCTGAATCTAGTCCGGCCAAAATATTAGCCACGGCATCATCGTCTTCTAGCCTCTTGCCCACCGATGCCATCTCATCAGCATAGCCTTTCATCTTTGAGAAGTAGGCTACAACCAACATGGTTCCCTTCCTTGTGCTTGAATGTTTTGCACGCAAGTGCATGATCATGCTCTTGATTGAGAGACAAAACTCTCTTGAATAGTCTGCCATACTTCAGTCGATGTAGAGAACATAGCGACTTGGGCAAGCACCTCTTTCGACAACGTTGAATTGAGGTAACTTAGTAGATGTTGGTCTTGCACCATCCATGCCAAGTAATCTGGATTTACTTGGCGCTCTGTGGTCTTTTCGAGCTTTTGCACGATAACCTCCTTCTCTGGTTGCGGCCGGGAGCCATCAAGCATACCAAAAAGCTACGCTCCTTAGATGGCCGGCATAACTTGAGCTTTCCATAGGATATAGTTCTCCCTGGTAAGCTTTTCAACTTGGTGGGAGAGGGTATTGAATCCTGTCACCCCAGACGAGTTCATGGGGGATGAACTCATGACTACTCGGTGGAGTTTGATGTGGCTCTTGGTACCATGAAAGAAGTACTCGGTATGTAGCGAAAACTAAGACCTCAAAATCGAGGTACGATCGGTGTTACATGTTCATATTTATTGGAAAACAATACAGGGTGGGGTCATGTACATTTGGAAATAAATCGGTTTTGTGGCCATCATATTGATACGATCTAATTATATCAACTCTAAAATAGAAACCGATCTGATTTTTCCTTCTACAGTTACATCATACCAACCTTAACTTATCTCTATCTATTTATCTACCAAATCTGCCGATCCTCTGAATTTCTTCTGAATTCTTCTGGAGTCCATCGGTCTTGAGTCTTGTACGCATCATTATCATGTATTGTTGCCCTCTTCTTTATCTTCTAACAGGCAGTATATTGTTATTAATGCAATATTAGTACCGAAGTTCTGGTCTTGATAAGGTTTTGGGTTTTTTTGCATTGTTAAATGGCTCGGGCTTTTCCCTATCGAGGTTGCTACATGAGTTTTTTTTTGCTTTGTTCGAGGCGATAACAACTTTGTACTGTTTGCTTCTCATGTGTCTGATTGCCTGCGTCCTTTGCTGCTCTATGGTCGGTCTCACATGGCAGTACTCGGATCAACAAAGATTGTATCTTACTCTGCACTTTGAAGAGCTAGCACGCTTTGGCCACAAAAGAAATAATAATACTCAGCTCCTAGCATGCCTGCTATGCAGTGCTGTGCTCTCTTTATGAAAGAGGAATGGTGCAGACATGCTAAAGCAAACAGCAACTTGGTCTAATATAAAGATGTTACAGGCGCATGCAATTACAGACAAACTAAAGGGGTCATCATTTAATTATAAGTTCAAGTACCGCCACTTGCTACTCGTTAGATAGTGTTCCAGCCTTCCAGGCCAGAGCTAGCACTAGCAGCCGGAATAAACTATTGGTACTGGAAAGTGTTGCTTTGGATCATCTATCTTGATATGAATCAAGGTTACATTGCAAGATGCAGCACTTGCAAGCCTAAACCCGATCATATAT
The DNA here is from genome assembly GCA_036927565.1 of Tuctoria greenei. NCBI lineage: Eukaryota > Viridiplantae > Streptophyta > Magnoliopsida > Poales > Poaceae > Tuctoria > Tuctoria greenei. Next base: position 64,788,923 of record JAYESD010000002.1, on the reverse strand, counting down.
TAGCCCTTTCGTACAATCGTATGATTCCTAGGCCGCATGCTGCACCAGCTCACCATCAATATTACGCAGCGCACCAGTGACCTTTACACTTTTTTTTCTTCTGAACAATGCTTCTTTACAGGCAATGCGATCCAAAGGTTTTTATTAAATTTCCATCCACTGTTATACTATCGTTAAACGTTCCTCAACTGTTTAATGATATTTGTCCCAGCTGGCTTGAATATATATTAACTGCACATTTAATTAATATTGATAGTGCATTTAGGAAAGAGCACACACATTCGTTCATTCAAATAAAAATAATCAATATTCACATATTCGGGATCGGTCCAAACATGCCGTACTGACCGAATTATTTGATGTAGCGGGGTGGCTTGTGCGCTTTTACCCGTTTTATCAAAAATTCAGCAATATGTACCTTATGATTACTTTCACCGATTTATGGTAATTTTGTATGAGCTATAATGAAAGATAATTTACAACGGAGAGAGTTGTTATCTGAGAGATTTAGAGCCTAATTAATTAGGATACAACATGCAGATGGTTGCCTGCAGATTTTATTTGATGATGTTACATGAGAGAGAGAGGGGGAGAGAACTAGAGAGGGGCACCACGGCATGACGGCATCCATCACTAGATCTTGCACAGCTCCGGCGCCCCGTACAATGATGCCGGGCGGAGGCAGGAAGCAGGAACAGCGATGGTATGACTGGCATTAATGGGTGTTGGCTAAAACAGCGCAAGGCTCCCGGCAAATCGGCTTCCGGCACGACACAATCGTCTCATCTCATTTATGCCGATGCGATGCGAGGTGACTTTGCATCCATGCTGCCACCAGTAATAGGAGCCAACGTACTAGGAGCAGCGTTGCATACGTAGGACGATGGCTCGAAGAAGAGGATAGAGGAGCAGGGTCCTCCATCCTGCAACGGAATTGAGTAGTCGTCTGTCGTCGTCCGAGGCCGGCTAATGATATTATCCCGACAGTTATACCCAACGGTGCTGATAACGAACGCATGATTTTGTTTGCGTCCTTTGATGTTGGTTGTGCTCCCGGGATCCAGCGCACCATCAAGATTTCCTGGCGTATGCCCTCTTGCATCATGCATTTTCCTTGCGATCCCTGCTCCTGCATAACAAAGGTGAACTTATTCTATTATTGTGTTCCTCCGGTAATTAAATGATACAGTACTCTATGACATATCTAGAGGCATAGGAGATTTAAGGACGGTATTACGTTCAAATCCGCTGGGCAGTGGATTGATGATGGTTTTGATTCAGGTTGGCGCCATGAAACGATGGAGCGAGACCACGCAGCAGACACGACACGCGCAGACACGATGGGCCGACGAGTACCGGTGCTCCGGCCTGGCGGTCGCGACGCGGAGCGAGGTACTGTGGAGAAGCTGGACGCCAAGTCACGTCACGTCACGCGGCGACGATGAAGCCGGCGGTCGCTGACCCTACACCCAGGCTCTGGACCGATGCACGCTTTGCGACGTCGTCGGCTTTGCTGCTGGTCCGACATGGGCGGCGCGGCACGACGGCGCTGTCGGCCCCCTGCTTGCAGGCCGCGCGGGTCGCAGCGGCGGGCACGCGCGGTTGATCCCCAGGGACCCCCGATCCCGCCGGATGATCCGGCGCGCCGCAGATCTGCGGTAAGGGTTCCGGCCGCGGCCGGCCATACCCGGCGCGACTCATTCCTCAACCAACTAGCGTGGGCCTCCCTTTAGCTCAAGTTATGTATTCGGAAAATTCACCGAAAGGGCACCTTCAGACGTCTGAAATCAGCAAGGTAAGACGCCTCCCTCGCTCGCCATTTCTTTTTTGCTCCAGGGATGAGGAATGCCTTTTGCTTCGACGGTGCTGACTGCTGATGAGACGGTCGTATAAACCATGCAACAGCGGACGAACGCATGCGCACCAACGTCGTAGATTATTCACTTTGGCCGGCCGACGTAGCACCGTACTCTCTCCGTTCCTAAGTACTTTTTCAACTAACAAGTGATAAGTATTTGAAGATGGATGAGGCATTTAAACAACGCTAGAGGCAGGCGAGCTTCCTAGCTAGACCATGTGCTGCACACTTGGTCCGATGACCGTCGTCGGAGCGGAGAGCCACCCACCCACCCACCGCACGGCTGGCGGACAAGCACGGCGCAGCAGCAACCGACACCGGCCGGCACATGCATGCAGGAGCAGGAGTCCGTCCCTGCTTACGTGCACAAAGGCGCAGGGCCACCCCGGACGGGACGCACAGGCACAGCACGGCACAGAAGCTTGCAGCATGCAAGGCACGCGCTTGCGCATCACGCAGCTCCCGAAAAAAAAAATAACTTTTGATCCGACCTAACCACGACGCTAGCGCCGTACGCCTGCTACGTCGGCTAGCAGCCGCGCATGGAGCGGAACATGGACATAGATGCATGCTGCTGGTCTCGGGTATCGCGGCGGCGGCGGCGGCGGCGTCCCTGGTGGTAACACGAGCGACATCGCGTAAGCAAGTGTAGGGTTCCGCTTGGACCCTTGCTGATGCATGCCACGCCCAAAGCTGTCGTCCCTCCCGGCCGGGCCTTGCCTTCTCGTCGGGAAGAGCAAGTCAAACTTTGCTCCGTTCACTGCTACAATAAGCCTCATCACAGGCGGCTCCAAACCTATTATCACAGACGGCTTTTAAAACCGCCTGAAACGAAGAGTCTGTGATAATCCGCAATTTCACAGGCGGAGAAGTGAAACCGCCTGTGAAGACTAATTAGCATAGGCGGTTCTTCACTAAGGATAGCCGCCTGTGAAGATCGATTATCATAGGCGGTTCTTTACTTAGGCTAGCCGTCTGTGAAAATACTTTATCACAGACGGGTCGTGCAGCATATATAACCGTCTGTGATAAACGTCTTATCACAGACGGTTATTGAAGAATAACTAACCGTCTATGATAAGAAGTCTTCACAGACGGGTATTAAAGCATTACTAACCGTCTATGATAATTTGTATTCACAGGCGGATTTTGAAGCATAACTAACCGCCTATGATAATATGTCTTCACAGGCGGGTTTTGAAGCATAACTAACCGTCAATGATAATGTGTCTTTACAGACGGTTATTGAAGCATAACTAACCCGTCTATGATAATGAAGTTATCACAGACGGAGTTTACCTATATCAGCCGTCTGTGAAGACCCTTTAACGCAGCCGGTTTCTACCATAACAGACACCGCCTGTGAAAATTAGGTTATCACAGATGTTTCTTTACTTGTATCTAGCCGCCTGTGATAATTGTTTTTCACAGTCATGCAGTACTACTGCTGTTATTTCTAATTTCCAGGTCAATTCAATATAATCACAGAACAAAAAACAACAATCATCACAGAACAAAAGACAACAATATTATCATCACAGAAGTCAATTTCACTAAAACAATATACATATGTACAAGTTACAGATACAATTTTATCTCAAAGTTTACAAGTTTTCACTAAAAACTGTTTAGATTGGTATAGTCGCAAAGTTCTGGCACATCAGCTGCTGAACCTCTCTTATCAAAGAACTTCCCCGTTTTGTGCAAAATTTCGCGACGAATGAACTGACAGAGTTCAGAAGCAATCCTGTCGGCTCCTCCATCAGGAATACTTCTACAAACCGGCCATTCTTCGTTCAGATTCTTCTTGTGCTGCAATATAACACATAACAAGGTTTAGAATGTGTTGGTTTCAACAATCTCAAAGTATAGATCAAAGTGAGAGTATACAAGAATTTAGTAGGTATTTTTGGAGCAGTTGTACTATGAGCAATTGAATTTTGAAGTTGGAATCAAAATATGAAAATAATGTTTCTGGTAATATTGAACAGCAGAGAATATAAGCATTAAACTATGCTAGTTACAATGAAAATGAAACACAAAAGTAAGAAAATAAGGTATCGACATTAAGGATAACTTACATCCTCACGATTGACTCTATATACGGCGGCGGTCCGAAGATGCTCGCATACATAATACCCGCATAAGACACTCCCAGCAGGCTGCTTCGGACAAGCATAATACGTTTTAATGTCCAATGCATTCGTATTAGGAGGTCTCTGACCGCCAAGCTGTTCCGCGTAAAACCGCCAAGCGCTGTAATACAAGAAATGTCATATAAAACTTGTCAACACATTCTAAATGTGCGTAAATTAAAATTATTGAATAAACGTACTTTTTCAAAATGGAAAGGAAATCTTTGTAACGATCTGGTGGGTAATCGGCCGAGTCCAAGACTGTTGCCATTCCCTGCGTTGGCTTGATGAAGATCATTATGTAGTGATTACTGCAAACATACAAACACACGTGTTAACAATTACCAATAATTGCTATTTCAATGCCATGTGTCGAACTTACTCGAAGTGGTACGGAGCCTTTACGAGGTCCTGGCCGTCTCTGACAAAGTTAAACATCGCATGTCCTATGTAAGCTGCAACTTCTGCCTTTCTATCCTTCTTAAGTTTTGCAATTGCTCTTTCAAAATCTTTTTTTTTCATGTGTTTGTACTGGCTTGATTCTCGATTTGCCTGGACGTCGAATAGCGACTTTGCAATCCTAGTAGGGTCAAGGATACCTGTCTTGTGCGCCAACTTTTCATTATCCATGTATTGCATCCTATTGAAGAAGTCCAGAATTGTTATAATCTCATGAAATGCGTATGCGTGTAGTAAGAAAAGCAAATACAAAATATTAGAGCACTTACAAGCACCAGACGAGCAGCAGGTTGATTTCGAGCATGCCCCGATGGAAAAGGGAAAGCAGCTCTTCAAATAAAATGACTCGTTTATCTACTCCAGTGCTCCAGAATGCTTCTTTTGGAATACGAAATGTGACGCACTGAAGACCATATTTTGTGCTGGCAGTGATGTACCACTCATGCATTCTTCTGAGCGCGACGGGTTGTTTGCTAAGTTGTACGGATGTCATTAACGGCTTCCCATTCTCAAATTTAGGAGGAACATCCTCAAGCTTGTATATTGGAACTCCTGGTTTAACTAAAGCCGTCCGCCGATTATACATGACACCGTCTTCTTCCCACTCCTCGATATCTTCTAATGCTGGCTCATGAGAAGAACGAGATGCACTCGATTTTCTAATATTTTCCTTCATAGCTTCCAAATACTTTGTCACTTCTGATGAAGGTTTCTTATTTTCGTATGAGCTAACTTTGACAGGCACTGATGATCGAGGAGTAGTCGTCGGAAGTTGGACACTGGCTTGTTGTTGAACCTGTTGTTCAACTGATTGCTCTTTACTCCCAGCAGCTAGCTCTAGTACTACTTCAAGCTGTTGCTCAACTAGTTGCTCTTTACTAGCAACAGCTTGCTCTGGTACTGCTTGAAGTTGTTGTCCAACTTGTTGCTCTTGGATATCATCATCCTTGCTCAGACATAGGGGGAGTGGATCTTCCCGGACTGGGAGTGGATCTTCATGCACTTTCGCCTTAGAAGATGGGGTTGCAGTATTTGGAGATGCGACGGGGCTAGAAATTGGCTCATCGTCCAACACGATATCGCGTCGGTGCCAAAGGATTAATTGGTTGACAGCCTGCCTCAGAGTCGCGATCCCCTCAGGTGTGACGTGGTCTATTTCATAATCTTCATAATCATTATCAATGATCTGAAGAACTTGCACCACAGAATAATACAACGGAAGTGGACTCCCGTTGAAGTCACGATCAGGCTTTGCCATAGCAGTGGCAACCTGTTTGGTTTTGTTCCCTGCTCTGCCTATCGGGACAAGAAGACGACAAGATTTGTCGTTAGCAATATCATCGACAGGGAACTTATGGGCTGACCCTGAGCCTGGCACGGAACCAACGCTGCTAGGGTAGGCAGTTGGAGATACTAATTGCTCCTTTTGCACCGGAACCATCATTGTACTCGGTGCCACTAATTGTCCTGATTGTCTAAGTTGTTCCATAATTTCTTGCATATTTTCTTTGACCTTTTGAGCAATTGTTTCATCAAGTGTTTTCTTAAACTTCTCACGTCTTCTATATGTGTCTTTATCTTTAGGGAAACCATCTAGCCAAGACATTTGAGAAGAGACCGCTCGAACCCGTCCGCTGTGTTCAGGGTTTCCCAAGATAGCGGTAAGTTGGTCATTCTCCCTCTTCGGCTTGAAGAGACCCTTCTGTTGCTTTTCAATTACTTCTTTCATTTTATCCTCTACTTCATTCAGAGAGTCGGGCTTTTCAAGTTTGCCCTCGCTGGTCAAACCTGACCGAGCAAAGACCCAGCGTTGAGTTCGCTCATCGCACCCTTCTAATGGGTGAGGATTGCCCTTACTAAGAATGTCGTCTATTATCTTATTCCATTTCTGGACTTTGGGGCCATATCCGGCAGACCCCAAGCGATGATGGTATTTGTTCTTTTTTGCAAGCTCTGACCTAGTTGCACTTAGAGCTTTAGCATCAGGTGTGCTCTTTTGACGAACAAACTCTTGCCACTGAGCTTGTGTGATTTTTCCCATCTTCCTCGGGCTAGGGACCTTATTGGCCTTAACATAAGCATTCATTTCACTCTTCCAGCATCGAAACTTCTTGCCGCAAGAGACCAATGTTGCTTTCTTTACAGCTTCTTCTGTGCCTTTCGGGAACTTGAATTGTTTCTTTATCTTTTCCCACAACTCATTCTTGGTCTGCTCGGGTAATTTCCTCCAATTCTCGGTTGTGATCGGCACAACCTCCCTAACAAGAAAACCGCATGCATTACGGTACTTGGTAACTGAATCCAGTGGTTCTTGGGGAAGCCCACTTGGACCGACCCTTGTTATGTACATGATGCGGTCCAATAGACCCTTATTGGGACCTCGTTGCCCTCGTTTCCGCTTGAGTGAAGCTGAGGATTCATCCATTGGTGAACCTTCTGCGGTTTTAGGAGCCGATGTCACCTCATTGTCTTCGAGATTAATCTAGGTAGAAAAAAATTATAAGACTTCGTATACTTGACAACCAACATTAACTTGAACTGCTGAAGTTAAGATTCGTGATCCATACCTCGTCGGCAGGATCATATTCCGGGTCTAGATCCACTGAAGTCTTTTTAATTTTTATATTCGGAAAAGGATCCGAAGGACTGTGATAGGAGCCTGAACTGCTGGAGTCAGTAAACTCCATATTGTCTTCTTTGTTGTTACAATCAGGACCAGTCTTCTTAGGGCTTTCCATGCTAGATCTAATAAGACAATAAATCTAATAAATGGCATAACTAAATTTGGTCATATTTAAAACAAATTTTCTCAATTTTGGCTCAATTAAGTAAATTTAGCCAAAACACATTTTTGAAGTTATATAGGTCTAACTAAATTCTTGTATCATAGAGATCGGCATCATATGCTCAGACTCCATCGCCACACCTAGTGTTACCTAGATATGGGCGTGAGGATGCTCCTGGCATCACAAATGAGTTGGCCAGCAACTTTTGTTTGGCTTCAGAGCTAAATATAGCATAACTTTGGTAGCTCAGATTAGGTACAATTGCTAAAATGAAGCTGATGGAGCCACAAGTGCAGACATCTTTGATAGCACAGATTAGCTACAATTGCTCAAATGAAACTTAGAGAAATAAAAGCAAACTTAGCCAAACTTAGTCTAGCATAGCTAACTCTAAGCAAAAGTAGCCAAATATAGCTAAATATAGCATAACTTAGTCAAAATTAGTCAAGTATAACTATATCTAATGTAACTTAGCCAAAATTAGCCAAATTTGGTCAACTTAACCAAATATAGCTAAATCTTGCCCCTAATAGAGAATTATGTGGCATATGCAAGGCCGATGACAGAAATAGGGAATATACTGCTGTTACTAGAGTCTAGAATCATGTTTACCACTAATGTGTCGGAACAGTTTCAGACACACAGAACCAACTACCAATTTATCGTGATATAACCATCCACATAAATCTTGCCCCACCGAACCCTAACCAAAGATGCCACCGAACTTGACAGTTTTTCGAATTCCACCGAACCCTAACCAAGGATGCCTACCATTATCTAATTCCCGAACCCTAACCAAGGATATGCAAGGCGGCAGCGAGGGCGGGGAGGGAGGCGGCACGGCGAAGGAGGATGGAAGGTCGAAGGGTTTAGGGTTTACCTTGAAGCTCGGCGGTGACGGAAATGGCTTCGCTCGGCGTACCTGGAAGTGAGGAGGGCGAAGCTCGGCGGCGACGGCGAAGCTCGGCGACGACGGCGAAGCTCGGCGACGGCGAAGCTCGGCGGCGTACCTGGAAGTGACGAGGGGGAACACTTGGCGGCAAACGAAATTTTGGCAGCCTAACGGCGTCTAAGTGTTTCGCCCGGGTTAGGTTTTTCCAATGCTGCCGAGGGGTATATATAGACTCACATTTTCTCAGACGGATTTTAAGTACCGACCGTCAGGGAAGACTGTTATCTCAGTCGGATTTTACTTACCAACCGCCTGAGAAGATACAATTATCTCAGGCGGTTGGTTAGTAACACCCGTCTGAGAAGATACAATTATCTCAGGCGGTTGGTTAGTAACACCCGCCTGAGTTAAACATGAAGATATTTACTTCTTAATTTGATGAACGCCTACATAAAGACCCCTCACCAACCGGGATGAGGATCCCCTGACTTAATCAGCGGTCACTGACATGTGGACCCGGTCCCACACGTCAGTGACCATGTCACGCGTGCGCGACCTTTCTTTTCCCCGAGGTGCGACCTTTCTTTTCCACTCCGCGCGGCCTTAAAGACCCAACACCACTATGGCTCACAAGCGCATCGCTCACTTTGAATCCTCTTGTTTTCTTCGTCTTCCTCCACTCCGACGACCCAACACCACTATGGCCGACCTTCCGCCGCCAAGCCCTCCGAGGGAGCCACCTTGCAAGAAACAATGTTGCAGCTCCCCCGAGAAGATCAACGCCGAGCAGCGCCTCCTCATGGCGCGAGAGGCGTACAACAATACGTCTCGCGCCATGAGTGCCTTGGGGCTGGGTACCCTTCCAGAGTATACTGGAATGGGTACCTTGGGCCACTACCTCTACGCCCTCGTGGGGGTGGCTGATCGTCTCGACATTCTGTTCGCGACGATGGCCCAGGTTCTTGGCCCCCAGGGCCGTAGAACGCTGGTGGAGGCGACGGCTAGCAACCTCGGGGTTGCACCGCCGGTGCAGCCGGTGCAGCCGGTGCAGCCGGTGCCGGAGTCGCCGCCGGAGGACGAGGAGGAGGAGATGGAAGAGGAGTAGGAGTAGGATTTAATTAGTTTTTCTTTTTGTTGTTTTTAGTTGCTTCTGTTTTGTAAATATTGTTAATGAATGAAATCTATCTTTTTTCATCTATGTGATTGAATATTACTTGTGTATCTTTTGTGTTCTTGTGTGTTCTTGTGTAAATATTGTGCATCTTGTGTGTTCTTTTGTGAGATGTGCATATTGTTAATGAATGAGTATCTTGTGTGTTCTTGAACTGTGTGAATGATTGAATATTGTTAATGGATGTAGTGTGTTCATCGTTAATTAAAATTTCACGTCTGAGAAGAAATTAATTTGATATTTACCAAAACATTACAATGTCAGCTATACAAGTTTTAAAAATATTTTGTCCAGGTGGTAGATGTTAATTTTATACAAATGTAGAAGAAAGAATCATCGAATTTGGACACAATTTGCAGAATCTAAACATGTTTGAGTATTTATATTGGAATCTAAATAAAAAAGAAGCAAGGGATAAGGAAACTGAAGAACAGTATCGGGCATTATCTCAGGCGGTTGTTAAGCAATAACCGCCTGTGAAGATATTTACTTCTTCTTATTTAATATTCTTGATTAAATGTGGTCCTTTAAAAAGGCAAAAATCCACCTTCTTGTAATATTATTGATAAGTAAAGGTTACCATTAAATTTCACTTCATAAATCCTTTGAAATTGGTCAGAACATAAAAAACATACAACAAATGCTATTTTTCATTTTTCTATCTTGATGAATATAATGCTTTTTTCATTTATTTTTTCAGTGGACATTTTTAATCATCATACCAACATCTAGGAATTTTTTCATATTTTTTTAAATTTTTTGGAATCAATGTGTGTTCATAATTTGATGAATGCCTCATATGAATATGAGCATTTAGTTAGAATGGTGGATAATTTGAAGTTTGACATGTTGGAATGCTTTTAAAAAAATTAAAAGAATTCATACATGTATAAATTATACAAATATGTTCATACCAACAATTTTGAGTGAAGGAACCTTTTTTTTTATGAGATACACAAATGTGAATAATATGTGAGTAGAAATTAATTTGATATTTACCAAAACATTACAATGTCAGCTATACAAGTTTTAAAAATATTTTGTTCATGTGGTAGATGTTAATTTTATACAAATGTAGAAGAAAGAATCATCGAATTTGGACACAATTTGCAGAATCTAAACATGTTTGAGTATTTATATTGGAATCTAAATAAAAAAGAAGCAAGGGATAAGGGAACTGAAGAACAGTATCGGGCATTATCTCAGGCGGTTGTTAAGCAATAACCGCCTGTGAAGATATTTACTTCTTCTTATTTAATATTCTTGATTAAATGTGGTCCTTTAAAAAGGCAAAAATCCACCTTCTTGTAATATTATTGATAAGTAAAGGTTACCATTAAATTTCACTTCATAAATCCTTTGAAATTGGTCAGAACATAAAAAACATACAACAAATGCTATTTTTCATTTTTCTATCTTGATGAATATAATGCTTTTTTCATTTATTTTTTCAGTGGACATTTTTAATCATCATACCAACATCTAGGAATTTTTTCATATTTTTTTAAATTTTTTGGAATCAATGTGTGTTCATAATTTGATGAATGCCTCATATGAATATGAGCATTTAGTTAGAATGGTGGATAATTTGAAGTTTGACATGTTGGAATGCTTTTAAAAAAATTAAAAGAATTCATACATGTATAAATTATACAAATATGTTCATACCAACAATTTTGAGTGAAGGAACCTTTTTTTTTATGAGATACACAAATGTGAATAATATGTGAGTAGAAATTAATTTGATATTTACCAAAACATTACAATGTCAGCTATACAAGTTTTAAAAATATTTTGTTCATGTGGTAGATGTTAATTTTATACAAATGTAGAAGAAAGAATCATCGAATTTGGACACAATTTGCAGAATCTAAACATGTTTGAGTATTTATATTGGAATCTAAATAAAAAAGAAGCAAGGGATAAGGGAACTGAAGAACAGTATCGGGCATTATCTCAGGCGGTTGTTAAGCAATAACCGCCTGTGAAGATATTTACTTCTTCTTATTTAATATTCTTGATTAAATGTGGTCCTTTAAAAAGGCAAAAATCCACCTTCTTGTAATATTATTGATAAGTAAAGGTTACCATTAAATTTCACTTCATAAATCCTTTGAAATTGGTCAGAACATAAAAAACATACAACAAATGCTATTTTTCATTTTTCTATCTTGATGAATATAATGCTTTTTTCATTTATTTTTTCAGTGGACATTTTTAATCATCATACCAACATCTAGGAATTTTTTCATATTTTTTTAAATTTTTTGGAATCAATGTGTGTTCATAATTTGATGAATGCCTCATATGAATATGAGCATTTAGTTAGAATGGTGGATAATTTGAAGTTTGACATGTTGGAATGCTTTTAAAAAAATTAAAAGAATTCATACATGTATAAATTATACAAATATGTTCATACCAACAATTTTGAGTGAAGGAACCTTTTTTTTTATGAGATACACAAATGTGAATAATATGTGAGTAGAAATTAATTTGATATTTACCAAAACATTACAATGTCAGCTATACAAGTTTTAAAAATATTTTGTTCATGTGGTAGATGTTAATTTTATACAAATGTAGAAGAAAGAATCATCGAATTTGGACACAATTTGCAGAATCTAAACATGTTTGAGTATTTATATTGGAATCTAAATAAAAAAGAAGCAAGGGATAAGGGAACTGAAGAACAGTATCGGGCATTATCTCAGGCGGTTGTTAAGCAATAACCGCCTGTGAAGATATTTACTTCTTCTTATTTAATATTCTTGATTAAATGTGGTCCTTTAAAAAGGCAAAAATCCACCTTCTTGTAATATTATTGATAAGTAAAGGTTACCATTAAATTTCACTTCATAAATCCTTTGAAATTGGTCAGAACATAAAAAACATACAACAAATGCTATGTTAAGAAGCCGTGGTGCAGGGGACGCGCCGCACGAGGTCTGCGGAGAAGTTAAGAAGCCGTGGTGCAGGGGACGCGTGCGACGGAAGGATCTCTGAAGATCGTCTTCCACAGTGGTTTAATTGTGCGCCGCACGAGGTCTGCAAAGAGTTCAATGCGCAATGAACAAAATATTTTGTTCAGTTGGTAGATGTTAATTTAATACAAATGTAGAAGAAAGAATCAGCGAATTTGAACACAATTTGCAGAATGTAAACATGTTTGAGTATTTATATTGGAATCTAAATAAAAAAGAAGCAAGGGATAAGGAAACTGCAGAACAGTATCGGGCATTATCCCAGGCGGTTGTTAAGTTATACCCGCCTTAGATAAACGTATTTGTATACGGTTGTTAAGTACCAACCGCTGTGAAGATCTTTACTTCTTTTTTCTCAGGCGGTTTATAAGTAATAACCGCCTGAGATAATCATTTTTGAAATTACAATATGTTATTTAACGGCCTGAGAAGTGTTAATTAACTGACGCGCCGCACGAGGTCTGCGGAGAAGTTGAGAAGCCGTGGTGCAGGGACGCGTGCAAGGATCTCTCAAGATCGTCTTCCACAGTGGTTTAATGGTGCGCCGCACGAGGTCTGCAAAGAGTTCAATGCGCAATGAACTAAATATTTTGTTCAGTTGGTAGATGTTAATTTAATACAAATGTAGAAGAAAGAATCATCGAATTTGAACACAATTTGCAGAATGTAAACATGTTTGAGTATTTATATTGGAATCTAAATAAAAAAGAAGCAAGGGATAAGGAAACTGCAGAAGAGTATCGGGCATTATCCCAGGCGGTTGTTAAGTTATACCCGCCTTAGATAAACATATTTGCAGACGGTTGTTAAGTACCAACCGTCTGTGAAGATTTTTACTTCTTTTTTCTCAGGCGGTTTATAAGTAATAACCGCCTGAGATAATCATTTTTGAAATTACAATATGTTATTTAACGGCCTGAGAAGTGTTAATTAACTGACGCGCCGCACGAGGTCTGCGGAGAAGTTGAGAAGCCGTGGTGCAGGGACGCGTGCAAGGATCTCTCAAGATCGTCTTCCGCAGTGGTTTAATTGTGCGCCGCACGAGGTCTGCAAAGAGTTCAATGCGCGGGAAACGAACCGCTCCCTCGTCTACTCCGCACAGACCTATATAAGGCGCGTCGTCGGTTATGGACAAGCACAAAACTTTTCTCCACTCCTTTCTTCTTCTCCTAGCCCGCCGCCGATTAACCACCACAGCCATGGCCAGCCTTCCACCACCTAGCCCTCCGAGTCAGCCATGCAAGCGGATACGCTGCACCTCCCCCGAGAGGGTGAATGACGACCAGCGCGTTCCACCGCCGGTGCAGCCGGAGCCACCGGTACAGTCGGAGCAATCAGCTCAGCCGGAGAAGCCGACCCTCTCTCCTGCTGCATCGTCGCCGGAGGAGGAGGTGGAGGAGGAGGACGACTTCGACGACGACGACGATGATGACGATGATGACGACGAGTCGTCCTCCGACGACGGCGACGACGAGTCGTCCTCCGACGACGGCGACGACGAGTCGTCCACCGACGACGGCGACGACGAGTCGTCCACTGACGACGGCGACGACGACGACGGCGACCACCACCATGGTGACGACTACGACGACGACGACGACGAGTCGGAGGAGGACCGCTTGGCTTGGTTTGAGAAGCTGGCGGAGAAGATGGAGGAGGCGGGGCCGTAGTGTAGTTTTAGGATTTCAATCAAGTGTTCTTGTACATTTTTCTTGTGTTTTGTACATATTTCAATCAAGTGTCAATGAATACTGGTGGATAATTTGAAGTTTGACATGTTGGAGTGCTTTTAAAAAAATTAAAAAAATTCATACATGTATACAAGTTTTAAAAATATTTTGTTCAGTTGGCATTATCTCAGGCGGTTGTTAAGTAATACCCGCCTGAGATAAAAATCTTCCCTGGCGGTTATTAAGTACCAACAGCCTGTGAAGATATTTACTTCTTAATTAATAAACATCATCTCAGGCGGTTGGTAAGTAAAACCCGCCTGCGATAAAGTTAAAAACCGCCTGTGAAAAACCTACGTCTATATAAGGACCCCTCACCGCAGTTAAAACGCAACCCTGGAGAATTTATATCGACGCCGCCAGGCTGTTGAAATTTCCCCTGCGCCGCGCCGCCGCTCCGCCGCCCAGCCCATACTGCCGCGCCGCCGCTCAACCCCGCACCGCCACTTCTCCACCCAGCCGGCCCACCGTGCTGACGCCTCTGCAAGGTAAATGTAGTTTCCTTACTTTTTCTTTGTATATTTTCATTAGCTGATAAGCTGTTAGTTTTGTGTGTTCTGGTATATGGATTCTGTCCTTTTGCATGTGTAAGGACTGTATGGATTGTGTTCTGGTATATTGATGTATGGACTATATGGATTGTTTCCTTTTTGTACCTATTATGTGACATGAATATGATGTTTAATTAACAGATGCTATTGTAATATATATAAGATGCATCTGGGCTACGTCCCCCTTTGACTCCGTCCGCCTCAAGACGTCGCCCGTCTCCTACATTAGTCGCCCTAATCATACTTGTTATGTCTCTGTAAATTCATTTTATAGAAGACCTTTAGAGAATATTTGTGGCCAAATTTTGTAAATCTGACAAAAAATTCTATTATTGAAGCATGGACCGTCGAGCGTGGATGTATAACATGCCAAGACCCGATCCTATGTACATTCGTAATGTTGCAAATTTTATTGAAGCATCCAAGAGACATGCGAAGTTGCAAAAGATAGATGACATATTATGTCCATGTATCGACTGCGAAAATAAGATTGCTTGGACGGATACTATAGTAATCCAATCTCATTTGGTGAAAAGAGGTTTCAAAAATAACTACACAATATGGACAGAGCATGGTGAGTTAGATACACATGATGTGGATAAAGATGATGAGAGAGGCTCAGATGATGATAATGTTCATATCGATGATGGTAGTGACAATCAAGCTGGTGATGATGATGATGAGTTCGATTGTGAGGAGATGTTGCGTCACATTGAACCATATGTACTGACTTCTATGGGAGCAAGCAAAGGCTTAAGTAAAATGGAGACATTGCAGAATGCGGCCACAGAGCTTTTATATGATGAATCAAACGGTTGTGATAAAGAGTTTACTACATTGCGTGCAGTCTTAGAACTACTAAAGTTGAAAGCTACGCACGGATGGTCCAATTGTAGTTTCTCTGATCTTTTGAATCTTCTGGCAGAAATTCTTCCAAATCCAAATAAACTGCCTAGAAGCACTTATAAAGCGAAGAAACTTCTTTGCCCGATGGCACTAGGTGTGACAAAAATACACGCTTGTGTGAACCATTGTATTCTGTATCGCAAAGAGCATGAGCTCGCAACTAGATGCCCCATTTGTGGTGTCAGTAGATATAAGAAGGACTACAATCACCAGTATGTTACCAACATGAAAAAGACTCAGAAGAATAAGAAGTTTATTATTGGTCCTGAAGGTGACGATGACGATACTTCTGGCGATGCAGACGGAAAGAATAAGAGAAAAATTCCTGCATTGGTGATGTGGTACCTTCCGGTAATTGATCGCTTGAAGCGTTTGTTCTCAAACCCTAGGGAGGCTGAACTTATGCGTTGGCATTCCGAGGAACGCAAGAAGAATGAAAAACATATACGACACCCTGGTGATGCAACGCAGTGGAAAAATTTTGATATTCAGTATCCAGAATTTGCGAAGGAAATCAGAAATGTGAGGTTTGCCTTGGGTACAGATGGAATGAATCCGTTTGGTGAAAAAAGGAGCATACACAGCACATGGCCCGTGGTCTTAACTATGTACAACCTACCGACGTGGTTGTGTCACAAAAGGAAATATATCTTATTATCTGTTCTTATCCAAGGTCCGAAACAACCCGGCATCGAAATTGATGTGTTCTTGGAACCTTTAATGGAAGATATGGCGAAATTGTGGAATGAAGGGGTACGTACATGGGATGAGTACAAGCGGGAGTATTTCACGCTAAGAGCAATGATATTCGTTACCGTGCATGATTATCCCGGACTGTTTACATTATCGGGACAAATGAAAGGGAAGAAAGGTTGCGTTAGGTGCGTGGATAGAACTGGATATCTATACCTCACTTCATCCAGAAAGACGGTGTACATGAGACATCGACGGTTCTTGACAGATACACACAAGTATAGGAAGATGAAAGAACAATTTGATAACAAAATCGAAAAAGATACTGCACCGAAACCTTACAGTGGAAAACTTGTGTTTGAAATGGTCAAGAACATTCATATTGCTTTCGGTAAGGGAAAAAAGAGTAAAGGAATTAAGAGAAAGAAAAGTACATCTTCGGATGATACAACTGACATGGCTTTCAAGAAACAATCAATTTTTTTCAAGTATCTTCCGTATTGGAAGAATCTGGAATGTTGCCATAGTATTGATTTGATGCACGTTACAAAGAATGTATTTGACAGCATCATTGGGACCTTGCTGGACATGCCGAGGAAGACAAAGGATGGATTAAATTCACGTATGGACCTAGTAAATCTTGATTTGAGACCAGAGCTTCATCCAGTAGAAAAGGCGAACGGGAAGCATTACCTTCCCCCAGCCAGCTACAACTTGACGCTAGAAGAGAAAAAAGCAATTTGCGAATGCTTGCGTGGGATCAAAGTTCCCACAAGTTTCTCATCCAATATCCGCAAACTAGTCTCGATGAAAGACTTGTCTTTATTCGGTTATAATTCTCACGACTGTCACATGATGATGACAGTTTTCCTTGCCATTGCAATAAGAGTAATCAAACCTGAGCATATAAAAGTTGTCATCACACGTTTGTGTTACTTCTTCAATGCAGTATCGCAAAAGGTGATAGCACGTGAAGATTTAGACTATCTGAAAACATACATCGTCGAGACAATGTGCAAGCTTGAGATGTGTTTCCCACCATCCTTTTTTGATATGCAAGTACACCTAATCATACATCTTGTTGATCAGATAAAAGCATTGGGGCCACTATATTTACATCATATGTTTTCGTTGGAGAGATATTTAGGAGTATTAAAAGGTTATGTGCGGAACCGTGCTCACCCAGAGGGTTCAATTATGGAAGGATACACCACTGAAGAAGTGATTGAGGGTTGCGCTGATTACATCAAAGATGGAAAATCGATAGGTGTGCCTATACCGGTACATGAGGGTAGACTACGTGGGAGAGGCAAAGTGGGTAAGAAAACTTTTATTGTTCAAGATTACAAGAATGTACACCGTGCACATTTTGGTGTACTACAACAGCTCGCAATAGCTGAGCCGTACATCGAGGAACACCAAATTGAGCTTCGTGATAAAAACCAAGACCGCAAAGAGGACTGGATCATGAAAGAGCACAGAAGATATTTCACTGAATGGTTAATGGACAAAAATATATCATACGGAAACACTATAGAAGAGGCAACAATGAAAAAGTTAGCTTGTGGCCCATCTGCTTTGGTAACATCATGGCAAGCATATGACATCAATGGTTACACATTTTACACTGAAGAAAAAGACGGTAAGAGTGTTGCACAAAATAGTGGTGTTCGTATTGAGGCTTATGATTCGCAAGGGCAGAAGACCACATACTTCGGGTTCATAGAGGAAATATGGGAACTCGATTATGGCGAAAGAATGGTAATGCCCGTATTTAAGTGCCAATGGGTCAAACATCCTGATGGTTTGAAAGTGGACAATTACGGACTGACACTGGTAGACTTGAATAAAGTGGGTTACAAAGATGACCTGTGGGTTCTCGCCGATAATGTTGCACAAGTTTTTTATGTTCAAGATCCAGAAACTGAGAAGTTGCACGTAGTTGTTTCTGGAAAGCAAAATATTGTTGGGGTTGACAATGTGGGAGATAATGAAGAGGAATATAATCAGTATGAAGAGATGTACCTTTTCACCGAACCAGAAAACATCAAGCGCGTAGAGAGAAGCATTAAAAAGAATTTGAAACCCTATATGCGAGAAGATGTCAATGCTGGAAAAAATGTATATAGCAATGCGAGATGATATATATTGTATATATTTGTATCTTCTGAAATCAACTTAGAACAATGTTGGTATATGGATTGTGTCCTTTTGCATTTGTGTACATATGCGTTTGGACTCAATGATTTGGAAGTTTGGAAGCTTGTTCTTTCTTCAGATAATGATGTCTCGGGCGTGTAGCCGATTGAAGGAGGAGCGCTTGGCGTGGCGCAAGAACCATCCCCATGTATGTACATATGGCACACCGGTCACATGGTTGTATATACATATGTATCTGTAATTGACTGATGAACTTAACTGTAGTTTGTTTTTCCGTGTTTTTTGTTTTTGGTATTTTCAATTTCTCCGCGTAGGGTTTCTCTGCGAAGCCTGAATCGGGAGATTTATTGAAGTGGCAGTGCATCGTCCCCAGTAAAGAAGGGGTAAGTCATGAAGAACAAGCACAATATGAGTTTAACTATCGTCCTCCTATTAATAAATTTCTTTTGCAGACTGAATGGGAAGATGGTTACTACCCCCTGACAATCTCCTTCTCTGAGGACTATCCCTTGGTGCCTCCAAGATGCTCCTTTCCATTTGAGTTCTTCCACCCAAATGTCCATCGTTCGGGAGCACTCTGCATCGGGATTCTTGATCAAGAGACTGTAAGATAGACCTATTTTGTTCATGTAATTATTACTTATAATTTTTGTCGAACTTATTTGAATTGGTTTCTTATATTGCTTAAATTATATTTCGTAGGGGTGGTGCAGTGCTTTTACAATCAAAACTATACTACTTGAAGTTCAGCGTTTGCTGCATCAGCCAAATGTGCCTGATGTTGAAAATGATTGCTATAATCTACTTATCAAGGTTAGATGACACTTTGACTTAGTGACCAATGTAGGTTATTCATTCCTCCTTCGACATTTGTTAATTTAAATAATGTCAATATTTTCAGGATCCAGCGGAATATAAGAGACGTGTTCGGGAGCAAGCAGGACGGTACAATTTAGATTGATCGATGGGAGCTTCATCGTCGATCTACAATGAATGTAGCATGATTTTTGTTCAGTGTGTAAAGAAATTATCTTTGAACAATTGTAAAGCCTCTAATGGTGTATTATCACAATTAAGCCAGCCTCACTGGTGATCGAGCATTTCCTATAATGCATTACTGTACTAGTATCCGCTAGCTCATCTGTGTTTTTTTCCTGATACAATTTTGCCTGCACGACTACATGCGGCTGTGATATATAATTGCAACTACATCCCTGTAATTTCAATGAAAACCGCTTATGATAATTAAACAATGACCGCCACTGAAAATACATGATCTTCTTAGGCCGTTGTTAATCAAGAACCGGCTATGAAGTTCATTGCATTACAGACGGTTATTAATTAAGAACCGCCAATGAAGATCATGTATTTACTCAGACGGTTGTTCCTTAAAATCCATCTGTGAAGTTCATTGCATTACAGACGGTTATTAATCAAGAACCGCCAACGAAGATCATGTATTTACCCAGACGGTTGTTTCTTAAAATCCGTCTGTGAAGTTCATGGCATTGCAGGCGGTTAATAATTAATAACCGTCTGTGAAGATCATGTATTTACCCCGACGGTTGTTTCTTAAAATCCGTCTGTGAAGTTCGTTGCATTACAGGCGGTTCTTAATTAAGAACCGATTCTGAAGATCATGTATTTACCCAGACGGTTGTTCTTTAAAATCCGCCTGTGTTGTTCTTTCATCACAGACGGTTATTATATCATTCGTCATCACAGTCGCATATTTTTAAGGACCGCCTGTGTTTGAAAAATTGAGGCGCCTGTAAAAATGCTTTTTGTAGTAGTGGTTCTCTCCTTCGTTGCTGCTGCTGATCCTGACTGGCTAGTCGTCGGCCCATGCATGGATAATCGTCCTCCTGTTGCAGTGTTGCTTCTGTTGAACCTCTAACTCCTGTATATATACACAGACTAAAAGTTGAGGTTAATTCACTCATATGCACCAGAAGAAGATATCAAACAAATACTCTTCTAAATTTGACCAAGTTTATATAAAAAAATATAAGTATTTATAAAACAAAATAAATATTATATAAAAATATACTTCATGGTGAATCCAATGGTACTAATATAGTGTTATGAAAGTTAATATTTCACTCTATAGCATTAGTCAAAGTTAGAGTAGCTTGACTTTGACTAATTCTAGAAATGGAGGTAGAATGGGACGGAAGAAGTAATGTACTTGAAGAAGATCACTAATACGAGTGATAAGTACCATAATTATTCAATTGGTTGTTTTTGTTTGTACCTGACGCAAACTATCCTTTTGTCACCCCGACCCATTTTCAATGATGTAGGTGTCCTTAAATATCGGTAATAGCAATGGTTGCCCACCAGTTAAGACTTAGAGTGAACTACTGCTATATGGAAAACGATGAATTTTCTGGATACACGTTCCGTTTTCCA
Organism: Tuctoria greenei; assembly: GCA_036927565.1. Taxonomy (NCBI): domain Eukaryota; kingdom Viridiplantae; phylum Streptophyta; class Magnoliopsida; order Poales; family Poaceae; genus Tuctoria; species Tuctoria greenei. The sequence continues at coordinate 64,768,186 of JAYESD010000002.1, read as the reverse complement.
ACCTTAGTCAGCAGCATTCCGCACATTTCAAGCGGCAAGGATGAGATGTTAGTGATTTTACAAGCCCGGATACTAGTTTCCCACCCTTTGTTAACTGATGATGAAGAAAGTAAAGAGGGAAATGTGGTAAATAACATTTCGGCCCATCTATAACCGCAGCCCATATCTGATCACTTGGGCTCCTCAAGAGTGATCCATAAGCCCACTGCCCACTAGCAAGAAATCGAATGATATCTCTCCAGAATAATAATCACCGATGCTCTTGCATAAGTCTCAAGATCGAATTTAGACGATTTTTTTAAAAAAAAAAACTGGAATGAAGAACAGTGACTTGATATGCTTCAGCTAGTAGAACGATGCGGTCGGCCAGCTCGATCTGATGGTTTGACCAATCAGCCTCACATGTGTGTATCATGTCTCAGCCTCAAACAAAGACATGTTTTGACCAATCAGCCTTACAAGATGAAGAAAACAAGTGATTCTTCATCAAACAACGAAGATGAACAAGTTACCGGTGTTGCTATGACTACACCAACCGCATCTCTACCACCTCCCCCTGTATGCTTCATAGCTAGAGGTCTTGATGATGATTGTGAGGAAGAAAGCGAAAATAGTGATGATGAAGAACAATCTTTCTATGATAAGCTTGTTGACATACTCAAGGAGGGTTGAACGCGTCATCATCAAGCAAACTAAACAGTTAGAGATGGTAAGCAACAAACATGAAGTATTTGTGTTTTAGGATGGTGAGTTCGAAATGGATGTCAAGTGTCTTTCAAGAAAAAAAAAAGAAATGGAGCTCAAGGATCTTATCACTTGTCATGCATGGTGCTCTACAAAAGAACTTTGACAAGCTCAAATATGGTCGCATAGAGCTAAGTGAGAAATATAAGAACCGCAAACTTTCATATCGTCAGACTATTAACCTAGATATGTTCAATTCTCTATCAATAATCTAAGGGTCTGTCTAAATTTCAAGTGTCTGATCGTTAGTACTTAATTACTACATTAGCCACTAAGCTTTATAATTAGTCATTAACTCTTAATTTTAAAGGTTATCAATCACAGTTTTTATTTGATTATTTTACAATTAATATACTTCTAGAAATTACGAATTAACAATTAAAAAACTAACAAAACACAAAAAAAAAAACTTACCTGCCGGTTGTCGCCTGCACTACTACAAAATGCTTCATTGCAGGCGGTTCTAAACATATTATCGCGTACGGTTTTTAAAACCGCCTGTAACGAAGAGCCTGTGAAAATGATCGATTAACACAGGCGGTGGCATAATCCGCCTGTGAAACTACATTTTCACAGGCGGTTTTTAATAAAAAACCGCCTGTGAAAATGCATTTTCACACGCGGTCGGTAATAAAAAACCGCCTGTGAAAATGGCTAGTGAAACAAAAAAAATTCACATGTGCCGCCGGGAGTCAGAAGAGGCCGCGCCGCCTGGAGGCCGCCGCGTTGCCGGGAGCCGGAAGAGCGCCGCCAAGTGTCGAAGGAGGTCGCACCGCCGAGAGTCGGAGGAGCCGTGCCGCCTGAAGCCCGACGAGGCCGTGCCGCTTGGAGCCGGAGGAGCCGTGCTGTCGAGGGCCTGAGGTAGACAGCGCCACCGGGTGCCCGAGGTAGACCGCGCCAGATCTGTGCCCGCGCTCACGCCGGCAGGGCGCACGCTCGCCGGGAGGCGCGCCGCCGGGAGCCCGATGTAGACTGTGCCAGATCCGCGTTCGTGCTCGCTTCGGCAGAGCACGCGCTCGTCGGGAGGCCGCGTCGGAGCCGTGAGGTCCGGAGCAACCGAAGTCGTGCCTTAGTCGCGCCTTGAGAGAGGCCGCCGGCAGTCGCGCCGCCGGGAGCCCGAGGTGGACTGTGCCAGATCCGCGCCCGTGCTCGCGTCGGCAGGGCTCGCACTCGTCGGGAGGCCGTGCCGGAGACGCCGAGGTCTAGAGCAACCGAAGTCGCGCCTTAGTCGCGCCTTGAGAGAGGTCGCCGACAGCCGCACCTTGGGAGATGCCGCCGGAAGCCGTACCTTGGGAGGATGACGGAGGATCACGGACTGAACCGTGGCTGCTGCTGTTATAGACACATCTATCGTGCGGCTTCTAAACTGAGTTGTTGGATCGATAAGCAGCGGACAGCGGAGATACGAAGTCCAAGAGTGATCCGTGGGATGAAGCAGCGGACCAATGAGGAGCTATCATTATCACAGGCGGTTTTTATGTTACAGACCGTCTGTGAAAATCATTATATTTTCACAGGCGGTCATTTGTTACGGACCGCCTGTGATAATGACTATTATCATAGGCGGTTTTTGTTACGGACCGCCTGTGAAAATCAATACATTTTCATAGGCGGTTGTTTGTTACGGACCACCTGTGATATTCTATTATCATAAGCGGTTATTAACTCATCTGACATCACAGGCGGCACTTTTAATGGACCGTCTGTAAAAAAAATATAGAAGCGCCTGTAAAAATGTTTTTTGTAGTAGTGCTGAAACCGGGCGCTTGTTCAGAAAAACAGGATTACCGATAATCTAAACCTTATGCGTCTACTACGTATGATGAACTAACCCTCTCATGTGAGAATACTTCTCTGGAGCCTACTATTTTTAAGGAATATCGCAAGCTCAAGGAAGAACGTGAGATGGTGACGTATGATTTTAAGAGGCTTACACATGAAAGGATGATCCGTAAGAGATCATATGTCAGAACCTTGCGAACAATGTGTCGCAACCGGAGCTTAGATCATACCCTTCGGGCATCAACATCATCAGCAACGATGACACCATTCCCTCATGAGTTGCTCCTCTCTTAACAGATGATTTCTACTCCATTCCAAAATATTTGTCACTCTCTAGTTTATTTTTGAACTAAAGAGTGACAAATATTTTGGAATGGAGTGAGTATTACGACAAGTTTTGTAATAATGATCATTCCAATTAGAATTATCTCGGAAAAGTATAGTCACGAAGATTGAGTGTCCAAATGTCTAGTGGATCTTAAGAGAAGGTGAGGACCTGGAGAGATGGTGGACATGATGAACAAGCAAACACTTAAAAGTACCCCGGTCGTATTAGAGATAGTTTTAAATTTCAGAAAAGCTATACGTCAGGCGCCAAGCACACCGATCAGCAAGGTACATATTAGCTGCTTATCAAGGAAGTTTTTATTTTAATTATTAATCTTTTGTAAGGATTATGTTAGTTATAAAATAGTCAAATAAAATAATTTTGTAATTGATAGTCAACTGATATAGGATTATTAGGTAATTAGAAATGGTTAGTTATTAATGACAGTAATTAGTTGTTAATTATTTTTACCGAAATTTTAGACACACCCTAATTTAAATGTGAAAAGCAGGCAAAGCGGCTGCCTTAGTTGCCGTGATAGACAGAAGAGTCTACTCCACCACTCGGAGACCACCGGCCTTCCTGTTTCTGCTCCCTTCGCCGGCTTCCCCTCCAAAAACCCAATAGAAAACGCACCTTTCCTCGCTTCCCCCCACCTCCCTCGATCCCCTCGCCGGAAGATCCGATCCCGTTCACCTCCCTCCCCGTCCACCCCGCGGCGGAACAGCGCGAAATGTTGCGCCTTTGATCGGTGCGCGCGCGCGCGGCAGTCCACCACTTTCGACAGTTCTTTGCTCGCCGGAGATGGGCTGCTTCTCGTGCTTCGACTCGCCCTCTGACGAGCAGCTCAACCCCAAACCTGGTCGTGGTGGTGCGGGACCCGGCGGCGGGTATGGCGGCTCCTCGTCGGCCGCGGCGGCGTTTGGGGCCAGCGCCGGCGGCCGGCACGGGGACCGGGGGTACCCGGGCCTGCAGCAGGCGGCCATGGTGGCGCCGCGCGTCGAGAAGCTCTCCGCAGGTGCGTTCTCTGAGCTTGCTCGGGCGAGGTGGATCCCATTCCGTGGTTGTTGTTGGTTGGTGGGATCGGATCCGGGGGCGGTGGTTGATTTCCTGCTCGTGGTGGATCAACCGCTCCTAACCTTCTTGATCTGATTTAGTTCTAGTAGTAGCAACCTATGACGATTTTTGCGTGTCCAAATAACATAAGTAGATACGAAATTTGGTAGAGCTGAAGCAAGAACCCTCTCGTGTTTTGTTCCTAGGTCTGTAGTAGGGTTCATACGCCAGCCTCAGATAATAGAGAGATAGGAAGATCACAGGGAGATAAACTCGTTGAATCATACGATCAGAATGTGCTAGTTTAGATCACAGTTCTCTTGTCTGGTTCAGACTGCCGATCAGTTTACTGATCTTTTATTCGTGTGATGGTCGATCTGTGCAGCGGCTGAGAAAGCGAGAGTGAAGAGCAATGTGGTCGCAAGAGATGCGTCAGCACTAAAGGATGCCAATGACAATGTCATCTCTGCGCAGACTTTCACCTTCCGAGAGCTTGCAACCGCGACGAGGAACTTTAGGCCAGAGTGCTTCATCGGCGAGGGAGGGTTTGGACGTGTTTATAAGGGTCGTCTGGAGAGCACAGGCCAGGTAACTTCTTCTGGAAAAATATGAGCTTGCTCTTTTCTTGCTTTCTGTGTGGAGATCCAAGCTAATGGTAAATGACACTGTTGAAGCATTGTTATTGTTTGTTTGAATCAAGATACTTAAATAGTTCATGTTTCAAAAGTGTAGCTGTTCTGTGTAATTATTTTTTTAGATGCAGAACAAGTTACTTGCCTTTTGCAAGTTTAGTAAAACAAATCTATGTACAATATATGTGAATGGAGCGAAAAATGAAGATTATGAAAGCGTAACATGTTTGCTGCAGGTTGTTGCTATAAAGCAGCTTAATAGGGATGGGCTTCAAGGAAACAGAGAATTTCTTGTAGAAGTCCTCATGCTCAGTTTGCTGCATCATGATAACCTTGTTAATTTGATTGGTTACTGTGCCGATGGAGAGCAGCGTCTTCTTGTCTATGAATATATGCCCTTCGGGTCATTGGAGGATCATTTGCATGGTACAAATGCTGTTCTTCTGTACTGTATTTGAACTGTTTCCGTATGACCACCACCTGTCATTATTTTATTTCAATCAACATTCTCTGTATGACTACCTGCATGTCTGTCACATGCTGCTTAGCTACGATCGTCAATCTGCAGTTCTATCTGTGTTCTCCTGTCTTCTGCTCTTGTATTGGTATTCATCAATCATCGTGATTATGTCCTTTCATCATGGTGAATGTTAGCTTATTCTTTATCCTGTCTCCGCAAACACTGCATTGTTTTCCCTTTTGACTTGTTCATCACCAGTGATGTGGGACAGCATACTAGGCACCTTGCCTCTGAATCTTCATGTGATATTATTAGGACATTAATTATGTCGTCTGCATTAGATGTGTTCGCTTCTATGTCATGCGTGAACTTGAACCATGATGGCAAGCCAAATCTTTTTCCTGCATTCTAATATCAGGATTTGCCTTTAAAGTTATGTGACATGCTAATCGTCTGATGAAATGATATGGTCATAATTTCTCATTGCCCGACGTACCAATTTTTACGTACTTTCCTACGAGGTACCTCTAGCTTGTCCGCCCTCGAGCCCTGGGCGAGTCGGCCGGGTCTTTTTGTGATTAGTGCACTGTTTAAACATATTACATAACCTTTAAGCCTTGGCACCTTTTAATTTTCAATATGTGCAGTAGTTCTGTGATTCTGTTGAACCAACTCGCCCTGGCTTCATGAACTGACATGTAAGCATTTTTATAGTTTGAGTAAGTGGCTCAGGCTTGAGGCGAAACATGTCTGTATGATTGTTCCTACTTCCTAGGGATACGATAGTTCCACTTGAGTGTCTTAGTGTTATAACATCAAGGGAATGTTTATGTGCGGTATTCCTACCAACAGTGAGTCCAGTTCATTTTAATCAATCGAAATAATTTTTTTTATTATTGTTTCTCTTGATATAGATCTGCCGCCTGATAAGGAGGCCTTGGATTGGAACACAAGGATGAAAATCGCGGCAGGTGCTGCCAAAGGACTTGAGTACCTTCATGACAAAGCTAGTCCACCAGTTATTTATAGAGATTTCAAGTCATCGAACATTCTGTTAGCTGATGGTTTCCATCCAAAGCTGTCTGACTTTGGTCTAGCTAAGTTGGGCCCTGTTGGTGACAAGTCTCATGTCTCTACACGTGTGATGGGAACATATGGTTACTGTGCACCAGAATATGCTATGACAGGACAACTGACTGTTAAGTCCGATGTTTATAGCTTTGGAGTTGTCTTGCTTGAGTTGATTACCGGTCGTAGGGCTATCGACAGCACCAGGCCACATGGAGAACAGAACCTTGTCTCATGGGTAAGTGATGATCTGATTATTTGTTAATGCAGCTTGCATAACTAGTTGCTGATATTCCGTCATTGTAGTATGTTTGTTCTTGAGTTCCACATACAAATTATCTTTTGGATGCTGATGGAGCATCAAATTATTATCTGGAAAGTGTTATTAATAGGTACTGCATTGGATGAATTGATTGAAAAAAAAATGTTGATAAACAATTAAGTTATACAAGTAATCGGGTTCCTATCATCTAAAAATATAAGTAAGCGGATCAGTGTTTGGTTACTTGAAAGGTAGGAGGATATAAGTACTGGTACAGTTCTTGTTTGATCAACGAAGGTTAGGGTGCAGCAACTGTAAGTAATTGCGGCTTGTAAAGGACACGTGACTATGAGATATTTTTAGCTGAACAAGTCAACATGTTGTAATCAACTATCCTCTGTCCTAGCATTGATATACCGATTTCTTATAAGCTTCTCAGTGTGTTATGAATCCGCAGGATAAGCTGCATGTATTCACGCTGCTGTTTGTTGATTGGCAGGCACGGCCTCTTTTTAATGACAGAAGAAAGCTGCCTAAAATGGCTGATCCGAGGCTGGAAGGACGATATCCCATGCGTGGGCTTTACCAAGCTCTGGCGGTGGCTTCGATGTGCATACAGTCAGAAGCTGCTTCCCGTCCACTTATAGCAGATGTTGTGACTGCTCTTTCCTACTTGGCGTCCCAATCGAATGTGGCAAGGAAACCTGGAGGCGATCAGCGAAGCCAGGCTGGTGAGAACGGTAGGGTAGTCTCCAGGAACGATGAAACGGGCAGCTCTGGCAACAAGTCGCCAGGCAAGGACAGGGAGGATTTCCCCAGGGGTCTTCCGGGCGTCCTAAACAAGGATTTTGACAGGGAGCGCATGGTGGCTGAGGCGAAGATGTGGGGTGACAGGGAGCGCATGGTGGCTGAGGCGAAGATGTGGGGTGACAAGGAGCGGATTGTGACGGAGGCAAAGATGTGGGGCGAGAACCGGCGGGACAAGAGGCCAGCAGTGGAGAACCGGCAGGGGAGCCTGGATTCTCTGACCGAGAATGGTTAGGACCAGACAGTTTTTTTTTTGTCTGTCCGCCCATGCATTTTCTGTTTATTTCCATTTGCTTTTCAGTGACAGTGGAGGGAGAGGGTTAGATGTACATTTGTAGGGAGGGAAAAGAGGAGAAACGAGGACAGCTTTGTACTGGATAGTGAATGCATGTTGTTGTACTTGTAAATTCTCAGAAAATTTTTGTGAGAATGAAAGGACACTTCTGAGTTCCATAGGTAAAAAAAGGACCTTCTCTGTCTGTTTAACTTGCTACACGACCATTGTCTTGGTGGTATAGGATGCCCCAAGGTTCAGTTTCAGGCATGAGATTGGCTGTCTGCGGTTAATTTCATCTCCTGGACAAGAACATTGGTTCATAGCTGCTTCTCATGGTACGGTGATACTTCGTTGCAGCAGTATGGTGGATTCTCACAGATCCTGAGAGCCTGAATGGACCATGATTCTCTGTTCATTCTTAGGAACTGATTGTGGAGGGTGTAGATAGTTTCAATATTCTTATCTCGGAGTGCGATATTGTTGGAAGCGGCAGGATATCTCCGTCGTGTCCAAACACCTGCCCGGTCCGTTTGATGAGTTTGTGATACCAAACCCATGTTCAGAACGCGGAAACCGAAAGCGAAGACATGGCTGCGTGCCTGAATCCGCAGCTCGACTATATATAGGGCGACAAGGCGTGTTCCATTCGCCTCTCGCTTCTCCGCCGGTGCTACTGCTGCTGCTTCGTACGGGCGGTGGTCTTAAACAGGCAGGACAGAGTTCACCCTGAAACCGAAATGCAGTGCGGCTACGGGCTACGGTGCAAGTCTCGTGTCCAGTCCATGCGCCCGCGCGCGCAAAAGTAAGACGACGGCAGCGCCAGCAACTTTCGCTTGGAGTTATGGACTATGTCTATACCGGGAAGGCCACCGAAGCGACGCGCGGTGGGTGTTCGCCGCGCCCGCACTCGTAGAATTAAAGCATAGTAAACACTATTCTCCTTTAGCTTTTACAATATATACTCTAAATTACACTGTGAAACAGTGTATTGCGGATGGTCTAACGACGCGACCACACGTCCGTGAAAGCTGCATGCCAAACAAACAGGCAGAGGCAGCTGTGCTGTAAGGAGAGGAATGGGCATCGTACGTACTCGGCGCCATAACGTGGCTGTCGCCGTACTCCGCCAGGGCCCGCCGCCGTTGGCGCCTGACAGTGACTCCCCAGACGTGCTAGCTGGTGCACAGCACCGACAAGGGCATCCTATTTCCTCCGGCCTTTTCGGATGATTTTATTTACCGCGCGGTGAAATGGTGGCAATCTATATGCTGCCGTGAATCTGAATGAATGGCGCTCAAGCGCTGTGCTCGTTGCTGCCTTGCTGGTCATACGTACATTTCACACATGCCTCTGCCGGTGCACGCGACGCGAGCTCCGGGTACCACACTACTACTTGCTCGAAAATGTACTACTCCGTACAGTACTAGGCAACGAGACAAACGGGCTGCCTTGCTTGAACTTGAATGCGCAGGCCCTCCTGCTTTCCCGGGACGCAGGCTGGCTACTTCATGTTCAGGCTGCCCTCCCTGGCCGAGTCGCCCACCGCCGTACACTTGTCCGCCGTACTCCTCCAACACACGATTCGGCTGCTCGCAGCTCTCGTGACTCGTGACCATCTCCACCACCTGCCTGAAATGCTCCGGCTCAGGTGTGCCGCGTGGTTGTCATGAACGTACGTACACGTAACGAAGGTGGAGTTCCAAAGTCTCTCCGCCTCCTTCATGCGCACCACTTTGGATCGGGTATTGGATTTTTTACCCCACCACTATGCCCATTCGTTTGACGTTGGGAGAATTAAAGTTAATTCTCTAAATATTAAACAAATGGAAACGGAGGGAATATTTTCTCCCTCTAGCTACCATTTGAGGTTGGATAAGGCGACCACCTCAAGCTGACTCGGTGTTGTTTCATCCATCTCCATCCAAGTCACAACCAGCGCAAAGAGCGGATTAATAAACACAACTAACCAAAGGCGCGCCGCACCTAGCAAGTGGCTCGATCACGGGATCCGACGCGATACGCGTCTTTGACGACACTTGTTAGTAGTAATTCAATTCCGGGACGAATGAAATAATAGGCGGCTTAATTAACCTCGGTGCGACGTGACTGATTAACGTACGGCAGAACAAGTGCCGTGCGAACGCGAACGAACCTAGGCGTCGTTACGTTCGTTCGTCTCCAGAAGCGCAGCGAACGCGAATCCCGTCCGTATCCATCTGAACGAACAAGCTGATAGAAACCCCAACAACCAAGTCAGCCACGACGGGGATTTGATGGAGCCCCGATGACGCGCGCCAACGGCTCGCGAGCGGTGCGACGAACGTGTGCGCCAGCGCGACGCGAGGTGTGCCGAGCGGTCGGCATCCGGAGCTTCTGGATGACACGGCCAAACAAACCGACAGAGTGTGGAGATTTCCGGAACGGAAATTCTACGGTGCTCGAGCGATTTGGTTTTCAGATAACATCACCTGCAAAATATTCAAATCCCACAAAGCTTGTGTTAAGGTGTTTGTTGTGAGCAATGCATTCTTGAAAAAATTCTGATTTTACTTGTCAGCTGTGGAAAAGTTATTGTAAGAAAATAAATAATAACACGGATATGTAATCAATGATAGATGTGTAATTTTTTCCTATAACTGGATGAAAGTATGATAAATCTGAGGTTGGCGCATAATGCAATTTGTATACAAAATTTTTTTGGTTGAAATTTCAGATTATGAACAGTTAATATGTTCCGTAAAGCTGAATCAAACACCTAAATAAATGCTACGCTCTTTTATTTTGAGTGAAAGTGCAAACAGAATAGGTTCCCACTAACAGCAGTGGGTAAAATAAAAGCTTTGAACATTCAAGTCATTCATTTCACGCCCTCGACAAAAAGAATTATCTGTATAAGTCCGAGTTGCCTTCTACTACCTTCGTTTTATGCACGCGACCTATCAGAATGTTTGTCAACTGAAGAGCTTATCAAATCAGCTGAGGCATGAGCGCAGGAGAGAGAGCCCGGCGCAAGGGGCAAATTTTTTATGTGTAGTGAACATTTGAAAATAACGTAACCGAAGGATTTTTTAAGGGGAGGAAAAAAGCGAGTTGCAGGTCACGTTAATGGTCAAGGAAGAGATCGATGTGTTCAGGTGGACATCCAATTTTCTGCTCAGTGCGCTCTTGAGTTGATTGTGTGTATATGCTTGTGCCGCAGTGTGTTCTGGAGTTGGTTTTGTGTGTATGTGCTTGTGTAGTTTTCCTTTTTGTTTTTCCGGACAACATAAGTTGTTTGGAATGTATATGACTCTGTAACTTCATGTCCACTCTTCTCTAATGAATCGCCAGTACACATGCCTTTGTTGTAAAAAAAAAGAAATCAGCTATAAGGCACCATGAATCTTGGTTGAATGGCGCTCAAAGTTATAAGGGTTTCGCTGTAACCTTATCTACAATTATTCAGATTTTACAATTTATTTTTAGCTACCAAGCACGATACATATGCTAGTACTTATTCTGTTTTTAAAAGTTTGTCATCTTTTAGTAAAAAAAGAATAAAAAATGGTAAACTTTTTGATAACGGAAGGAGTACCTTCTTTTTTTTTGCTAGTGCATTACAATTAGTTCCGCAGTCTCTAGGGTCAGAGAGTACTTGTACTTCTTCAAATGCGAGAGGACAACATGTACGTTTGTATCAATATTATTTTTGTCATACTCACTTCATCCGATATTATTTGTTATTTTGGACAAAAAAATTAATTCAAATAAAATATTTTTTTGTTCAAAACAACAAATAATACAGAAAAGAGGGAGTAGTTATTTCCTGCTACAAAATGAAACTAGTAGAAATAAGAAAACGACATTTAGGTACAGGACATGCTGGAGTGCAAACTTATTGTTGCGTGCCATTTCGGAAAGAATAAAACCACATCTTATCAACTTATTGTTCAAGATTTATTTTGTGGTACCGTTTTTCCCAAAATATTCATTTCAGGCATGTTAGATCTCACCGTGTGCATCATTAAACTTACCATTCACAAATGTTTGTCGTTTTTAATCTATTCTTGGAAAAAGTCAATTTTTTAGGGACGAAGGAATACTACACAACATATCACTTTTTCATTTTTTTTTTTGAAAAACGAATCAAAATATTGTGGATAATGCAGTTGTAATGACCATCACATTAACTATATTTTATTACATAATACCATCACATTAACTACATTTCATTACATAATAACCATCACATTAACTATATTTCATTACATAATATATAACGGAATAACATTTACCATAAAAGGTAAATTGAATGAGAGATAAAAGACACAGAAATCTCAATCTTGGGTTGGGGTAAAAAAGGACAGGGAAACGGAAATCTGTCCGAGACACACGCACAGGCGGCCCCGTCCGAATATCCCGGAGGATAAACCCTGGAGAGTCCGAGCCGGCACCCGGGAATATTCCAGCCACCCCGCGCCCGCCTCGATTTCCACCTCCCCTTTCCCTTCATATAAGCTGTCCTTCCCTTCAACGCCGCGACCTCGCCACCGACAATTCTTCTCGATTCTTTCATCGTCCCGTGCGTCGAAGCCAGCCAGCCCCCCGGCGAGCCGTCCGTCCATCCTTCCCAGTGCCGACGACCCACCACGACGATGGCTCAGTTGAAGGCCGCACGCGTCGCCGACGTGCCGACGCTGGACATGGTGGCGCCCGGCCTGGTGGAGGCGACGGCGACGGCGACGAAGAAGCGGGGCGCGGCGGCGGGAGGCGGCAGGCTGTCGGTGATCGGGCACCGGGGCAAGGGCATGAACGCGCTGGCGTCGCCCGACCGGCGGCTGCAGGAGGTGCGGGAGAACACGGTGCGCTCCTTCAACGACGCCGCGCGCTTCCCCGTCGACTACGTCGAGTTCGACGTCCAGGTACCCAACACGCCCGCCCCCGTTAAATCACTCGCCCTTTCTTTCCATTATTACCGTGGTTATTAGCGCCGGATCATGCTAAGTAGTACGGGAGGACGCGGGGTTATCGAGGCAAGAACCCGCGACGGGGTCGTGTTGGGTTCTGCTCGTTTTGTGTTTGCCGGCGTTCTGATCGGCGGCGGACTACGAGCTGCTGAGTGGTGAAACAAAGCCATCTCGCAGCTCGCCGGGCTCCGATCTGAATCCGGTTCGTTCATCGTTGCTGGCGTGGAGCGCGATCTCGGTCACGTGAGCTGCCGTGGAATACGGGTCGATCGAGACGGCGACGAGGCGCCATCTCAGGCGGCGGTCGGCTCCGCTCGCTCGCCCCATGTGCCGCGTCCCATGCTGGTCCACACGTTATCTCCAGCTAATCCCATGTTTATCTCGTCGGAGGCGCACGTGCCTGTCTCCGCTAATTTTTTTTGTCGGAGCTAAATTTAACGTATGGTTAGTCAAAGGTCAAACGGAAAAGTTAGAATTGGCTTCTACTCCTATTACCGATATAATTACAACCCCGTCTCCAAAGGAATTAGAGAAATTGACCTCTCAGCCCATCAATTGGATGTACTACAATAGAATCCGTAAGTTGAGGTGGTTGTCCATGTGTGCGAAGAACGGCGACATTTCAGGTGAATCATGTGCGAAAATCCTGTGACGCTGGACCTCCCATATTCATTGTTGGGTCCAGCATATCCACGCGGGGCACGAAATTTTCCGACAAGAACGACATCTTGCCACGTTTGTTTGAGTTCCTCGCCTTTATTAAGTTGAAACTGATTTTGCAATGCATCTGATATGCATATTTTCACGGTCCTGCATGGTCCTAGAACCGAACTTTGGAATCTTGCGCTGTAACGTACATACGGAGAAGGAACTGTACGGTCCCTTTTCAATAAATAAAGTAAAAATAAAAGAATAAATAAAGCGGTGTTATTACTGAAAACTAAACAATGTTCCAATCGCAGCTTGCACAAATATATACACGGTAGATGATTACTGAAAATTCATGTTGCAAGAAGGATATATACTGATTTGTTTGCTTCTGTGGTTCTTCCCTCTCTTTCCCCCTCTGTCTCTTCAATAATTCGGTGTGCAAAGATGTTGAGAAGAGAACACGTGCATATCAATTTTGCAGGTCACCAAGGACGGGTGTCCAATCATCTTCCATGACAACTTCGTCTACACTGAAGAAAATGTAAGTTCAAACTTCATGGTTTCGTATGTCTGTATATTCAGCATACCTCTAGTTCTTTTTGCCTTGGTGGATTACTACTGTATCAACCATCAAATAACAAAAGAATCAAATTTTAAATCTCATTGATGACCATCTATCTTATTATTTTTTCAGGGTAATATTTCACAGAAGCGTGTCACTGACCTTGAGTTGGAGGAGTTCCTTCAGTATGGTCCACAAAATGAGCTGGGAAAGGTATGGCAGAGCACCAGCTGGTTACTGATGTTCTTAATATTCACGATTACGTTGCTCTTGCTGATACCTCCCCTGTCTGGTTGCTGAATGAAGGGTGGGAAGCCCTTGCTCCGGAAAATGAAGGATGGCCGGATCCTGAACTGGAATGTGCAGACAGAGGACGCTCTTTGCACGCTGAAGGAAGCATTTGAGAAGGTCAATCCAAGATTGGGCTTCAACGTTGAGCTGAAATTCGATGACAACCTCGAATACCAGGAGGAAGAGCTCACTCGCATCCTCCAGGCCATCCTGAAGGCATGTATATAAAGCAGCAGCAGACAAGAAAAGTTCATGCTTTGTTGATAATTTAAGTACCTGTCCATCGTCTAACAGCGTCTTTCATTTTATTTGCAGGTGATTTTTGAATATTCCAAGGACAGGCCTGTTCTGTTCTCTAGCTTCCAGCCCGATGCTGCACAGCTCATGCGAAAGCTGCAGAGCACGTACCCTGTAAGTATCACACGCACTGCCAGTAGTACGAAGCATGGTAACGCTAGTTTCAATACCGTAAACAGTAGTACTGATCAATGAACTACTCGTCGGTCTCGTGTCGCTGATTCAGGTCTACTTCTTGACGAACGGGGGGACAGAGATGTACGCTGACGTAAGGAGGAACTCGCTGGAGGAGGCCATCAATCTATGTCTCGCCGGTGGTCTGCAAGGGATCGTTTCCGAGGCTCGCGGGATTTTCAGGCACCCTGCTGCCATTCCAAAGATCAAAGAAGCTAACCTCTCCCTACTGACTTATGGCACACTCAAGTAAGTATGATACTAGCTTAAAAAGAAGTGCGTCGACGAGACTTTATCGTAGCACACACCTACCATCTGAATTCGAATGCTGAAATTATTGCTCCTCTTTGTGTTTGTGCAGTAACGTGCCGGAGGCGGTGTACATGCAGCACCTGATGGGGGTGAACGGCGTGATCGTCGACCTGGTGCCGGAGATCACCGAGGCCGTCTCCGAGCTCATCATCGCCGAGCCGGAGCCCCACACGGAGGTCGAGGGTCTGAGCGACGACCGGCCGGCGAAAGTGGCCGCGGCGACGCCGAATTTCTCGCAGCGCGAGATCTCGTTTCTGCTGAGGCTTATCCCCGAGCTCGTGCAATGACGCCTCGCCTCGTCTCTCAGCCGTCCTCGGCTACATTTTGCCGCTTGTCTTTGCTTACTCCTATGTACTAATAGGAGATCTGATGAATACAAGAAACAAAGCCCTTGCTTTACGTAGGTTTGATGTGTCTGTCGTGAGACTAGTCCTGACCCAATCTTAACTTGTGTCGGTAGGGGATTGGTCGTGCTTTGTAGGAATGGAGCATGGTACAACTGGAGCGATGTGACGCGGGTGCTTCGGCCCCATAAGAGTCTT
The DNA here is from genome assembly GCA_036927565.1 of Tuctoria greenei. Taxonomy (NCBI): domain Eukaryota; kingdom Viridiplantae; phylum Streptophyta; class Magnoliopsida; order Poales; family Poaceae; genus Tuctoria; species Tuctoria greenei. The sequence goes on along the minus strand of JAYESD010000002.1, from coordinate 64,752,995 downwards.
GAGTTATTTATCTGTAACGAAACGTTGGTGTAAGTTATTGTGACACCGATAATTGGACAATGCAATGCAAAATCAGAATCCAATCTTAATTTGAGGCGGAGAAAATGTCTGCTTGTGCATCTTTCGAACTACTCCCTCTGTCGGTATACCGCAGACCGGGTACCCCGCGCACAAGGAGAAAACGGTTAAGGACTCGGTCTCTACTTAAGAGGCCGAATCTGAGGTTGCCACGTCGTTGAGGGAAGGAACAAATCCTACCTCTCCGCTGGGGCAGGCTCCCAGGCTGCCGCGTGGCCGGCAGGACTGGACCCTTGCCTCCCCGCTAAGGCGGGCTCCGAGGCTACCACGTGGCTAATCGGAATCTCGGGGCCAGGCCCGCTTCCTTGCAGGGAAAAGTACCGGAACTACCACATGACCCGCAGGGCTGAGCCTCCACCCCTCCACAGGGGTGGGCTCCGGATGCGCCACATGGCCTGTACCATCGAGTGCTCGACTCCCCACAGAGGCAGGCTCCGACGCAACCACGTGGCGGACGACCAACTCAGTGCAGTAGGACGCTACAGTAAAGAAAGACGTGTGCTGCTCAAACAGGCATTAAAGTACGCGCGCTTTCCCCAGGCGAAACGGAGTCGTGCATGCGTAAGTCAAGGCTCTAGTGTCCTGTCCTGTCCAAGTAGCCGGTACAGACCCACGCCGCAAGACGGACGAATGGGCCACAAGGACAAGACGGGCGGGACGTGCACCGCCATCATGACCAACTATGTGTAGCCCTGGCGCACGACGCGGCGGGACAACGCATTGACGCTCCTGACAAGGGGAAATAGATAGCATTTAATCTTAGATCTTGTATAGGATTTGGCTCTCCCCGGGACCACCTGTCGAGGCTTGGGGCCCTTCTTGTGACTGCAGAGTCCTTGGACTATAAAAGGACTCTGCAGACGACCTTCACGGAACACGGCATTAGACCGACTGAAACCCATACACGCTCAAGCAAGGCAATACACAAACACTCCTGTGGACGTAGGGTGTTACGCTCCGGCCGCCCGAACCACGTAAACCCTCTATGTTCACCATCTCGCTGCGCTCGATCTCCTGGGACTAGCCCTCATGAATCCAAAGAACCTCCGTGGGCTGCTCTCTAAGCAGGTCTGGGAGAAGTGTCGTTTAGGACCTTCGACATTTGGCGCGCCAGGTAGGGGGCTTTTTTCCCCGTGAAGATTTCCGCCAGCGGCAATGGTGAACGGCCATTCCAATGCCGGTACATCCAGGCTGCAGTCACGGCGACAGGCAGTAGTTGAGGACCAGGCATCATCTCGCTCTAGGGCGGGATCCCGCTGTAGAGCAGCGAGGCCGGGACCTTCACGTCGCCCCGCTGTCACCTCGCCGGCTGCAGGTCGGCATGCCACACCATGGCGTACTTCGGCCGTGACGGCAGCTACAGCGTCGCCAACAGCAAGCCCGGAGAGTGCGCTCGCAGCAGCGCGCGCGCTACTCCACAATCCACCTGCTCAAGATGCTCCTCGAGGAGCAGCTCAGCAGTAGATCAACGACGTCGACCACCTCGTCACCGTTGCGCTCAACACACCTCCACCAAGGGAGACACATGCCCAGCCGATGCATGTGTCGTTGTCACGGACTCCAACCATCGACCGATGGACGGCAGACTCGCGATTGACCAGGGTCTCGGCAAGAGACCTGAGAACCGGGCTGTAGTGCCACAGGTCGTGAGAAGACTGCCGAGTCGCCATCCAGCGACAGAGGGAGCGGCGACGCAACCTTGAGGCGGACTACAGTGCGCCAGGCCCTGTACCCCAGGCTCACACCGTGCCACCCCCGAATCTGGCGTATGTTACGCCACCTCCATACCAGGCGTACGTCGCGCCTCCACCTCCACAGGCGTATGTTGCACCACCCCAGCCTCAGGTGTATGCAGGCCCGCTTGTACACCAGGGGTATGCAGCGCCACGACCGGCGCTAGCCAGCCCCACCCAAGGGTGTGCGGCTCTGGCACCTCACCTCCGTTTTGTGGTCTGGCCACGAAAGTTCCGGCCTCACGTGCCAGAGAAGTACGACGGGAGTGTCAACCCGAGTGAGTTCCTGCAGATCTACTCCACCGTGATACTAGCTGCACGAGGTGACGAGGCCGTCATGGCCAACTACTTCCCCGTCGTCCTGAGTGGCCCAGCCCGGTCATGGCTCATGAACCTGCCCAGGGGACCATAACCTCCTGGGATGAACTGTGCTGACAGTTCGTGGCGAACTTCGGCAGTTCCTACAAGCGCCCTGTCACAGAGCTTGACCTTCACGCCATCAGACAGCGCGCTGGAGAGTCGCTGTGATCATTCATCCAGTGGTTCTCTCAGGTACGGAACACCATCCCTCATATCGCTAGCACATCAGTTATTGTTGCGTCCAGGAAGGGTGTGAGGGACAAGAAAATGCTCGAGAAGCTAGCCACGCATGAAGTGCGTGATGTCTCCGAGCTGTTCGTCCTGGCAGACAGATATGCTAGGGGCAGCTGAGGGATGCAACTGTCACTCCCAACCTTCCTCAGAAGCAAAGGAAGCCACACCGACTGAGGAAGGATCCTCTGCAAAGAGCAGCAGCAAGAACAAGAAGAAGGGCAATGGTAGGAACAAGCCAAAGCCCGGAGCCCATGCAGTGGTAGCCGCGGCTCCCGGTGGAGCCCGGCCGCCGCGCGGAGACAAGCGCCCTCGGTAGTCACCAGAACCCGAGGAGCCTGACTTCAAGTGCCCGATGCACTACACAAATAGACATAGTGCTAGCAAGTGTCGGGAAGTGAAGAGGTTTGCAGAACATTTCCGCGAGCAGAAACAGAGACAGCAGCGCCAGGAGGGCGCACCTCCCCACCAGAGGGAAGGCAAGCAGAAGGTCGATCCTGAGAAGGAGAATGACAGCTAGATGGGGTTCCAGGAACCCCAGAGGGCGGTGAAGGACGTCTTAGAGGGTGGCGACTCCGACTTCAGCATTGATAAGGAGCACCACAAAACCCTCCATGTCATCTACGGGGGAGCCACAGACCCCACGTTCCGAAACGCGGTGAATACTCTGTGACGGGCATGGCTGCGGTGGCCCCCGCCCCAAGTCCGGCTCCCCACCACAAGTGGATGAGCACGGCGATCAGCTTCGACGCCTCTGACTGCCCGAAGAACATGGCGGGAGCAGGCGTACTCCAGTTGCTGGTGTCCCCAACCATCGCCAACGTGAAGGTCTTTCACGTTCTGATTCATGGTGGGGCAGGCCTCAACCTCATCTCCACGGCGGCCTTCCGGAAGTTGCAGCTGCCGATGTCCCGTCTCACACCTTCGAGCCTGTTCTCAGGTGTCAGACCGGGGCAGATCCTCCTGTACGGTAACATTCACCTCCCGGTGACCTTTGGGACCCCGGAGAATTACCGTAGGGAGATCGTTTTGTTCGACGTGGCGGATGTCGACCTGCCCTTCAACGCCATCATCGGGAGGCTGGTGCTCTACAGGTTCATGGCCATAGCCCACTATGGCTACCTCGTCCTGAAGATGCTGACGCCTTCCGGCGTCCTCAGGATCAGAGGGGACCGCTCAGCTGTAGTATCCGCCTTGGAACAGCTCTAGGCGCTCGTAGCCGGGAGGGCTCCGGCTTCAGGGGGCGCAAAGGAGAGTCGACCAGAACAGGGTCCGACGCAGCGGGCCTCCACTTCTGCACCCCGTGTGCAACCAGTCGGCGACGATGTCCCAGTAAAAGTCGTCCGGATTGGTTTCGAGGCTGCCCAAACAACCTGTATCACGGGGAACCTGGACAACAAATAGGAACTCGCGCTCGTCACATTCCTCCAGGACAATGTCGATGTGTTTTCATGGCAACCATCACAAATGCCCGGGATCTCTAGAGAGGTGATTGAGCACCATCTAAAGATCTACCCTGATGCCCGACCGGTGCAACAGAAGCCCAGGAAACAGTCCATCGAGCGGCAGAACTTCATCCGTGAAGAAATCAAGAAGCTGCTCGATGCTGGTTTCATCCGGGAGGTCCACCACCTATGGTGGCTGGCCAACCCTGTTGTCGTTCCCAAGGGTGGCGGGAAACTCCGGATGTGCATCGACTACACCAACCTCAATAAGGCATGCCCAAAGAATCCATTCCCTCTTCCTAGGATAGATCAAATAGTATACTCAACATCAGGCTGTGATTTTCTGTGTTTCCTAGACGCATATTCTGGTTTCCACCAAATACCAATGTCTAGGGAAGATGAAGAGCACACTGCTTTCATAACAGTAGACGGCATGTATTGTTATGTCTTCATGCCTTATGGACTCAAGAATGCTCTCCCCACCTTTGTACGTGCAATGCATAAGACATTTGGGGACCTCATTAGAGATCTGCTAGAAGTGTATGTCGATGACATAGTGGTAAAAATTAGAGCCCACACATCCTTATTAGACAACCTGGCCCAGGTCTTCAGCAAGCTACGCACGACGCGCACGATGTTGAACCCAGACAAGTGCGTCTTTGGGGTTTCTGCAGGGAAGCTCCTTGGTTTCTTTGTCTCACACCGAGGAATTGAAGCTAACCCAGAGAAGATCAAGGCGACAGAGTTGATGCGGCCGCCGGCCTGCATCAAGGATGTGCAGAAGCTTGCAGGGTGTTTGGCGACCCTCAGCCGGTTCATCTCAAGACTGGCTGAGCGAGCGCTCCCCTTCTTCAAGATTCTACGGAAGTCGGGTCCCTTTGTGTGGACCGAGGAAGCAGAAGCGGCGTTCCAGGACCTCAAGAAGAACCTGACGATTCTCCCCATCATGGTGGCGCCAGAGCCCGGCGAACCACTCCTGCTCTGCATCACCGCAACAATGGAGGTGGTCAGCATGGTCTTGGTTGCAGAGCGGCCAAAGCTACTGCCGCAGCAAGCACCCGAGGGAGCTCCCGGGGAGGAAGCTGAGCCTCAGGGCCTGCACCCAGCAGAGGATCCCCTTGTTGTGTGCTCCAGTGACCAAGAGCCCTCCGGGTCCTAGCCCCCGGAGGTCCGACCAGATCCTGGGGGCCACATTCCCCAGGATGCAGACACATCGCAAGGAGCTCAGGACCCCCCAGGGAGGGTTCGGACCTCCAAACAGCCTGTCTACTACATCAGTGAGGTCCTCCATGAAGCAAAAACAAGGTATCTTGAGGTACACAAACTGTTGTATGCAGTGCTCATAGCATCGAGGAAGCACCGACATTACTTCCAGGCTCACCGGGTTTCAGTGGTGACCTCCTTCCCACTAAAAACCGTGCTCCACAACCCCAACTCTACTGGCAACATTGCCAAGTGGGCAGAGGAGCTGGCGGAGTTCGAGCTGGAGTTCCTACCTCGACATGCAGTCAAGATCCAAGCACTGGCGGACTTCTTGGCAGAATGGACTCCATCGCCAAGCAACCCAGGGGGCCCGGACAACGGAGAAACGGTGCCCAAGGCTCCAGTTTTTCACTGAAACCCCCTGGACACTCTACTTCGACGGCTCCTCGCGGAAGCAGGGGGTCGGGGCCGGGGTCCTGCTCCTCACCCCGACTGGGGAGCAGTTCAAGTACATGGTGCGCCTCGACTTCAAGGCGACTAACAACATGGTAGAATACGAAGCCCTAATCTTTGGGCTAAAGACTACCCTGCCCCTCAATGTCCGTCAGCTTCTGGCTAAAGGTGATTCCCAGCTGATCATCAAGCAAGCCAAAGGGGAGTGCAGCTGCAATGACCCTCAGCTAGCAGCATACTTGTTGCATGTCCAGAAGCTGGAGAAGGACTTTGAAGTCTTGGATTTGTGCCATGTACCCCGTGCCGACAACTCAATCGCAGACGACCTGTCAACAAAGGCCTCCACGGGGGCCCCAGTGCCCGAAGGAGTCTTTGCAAGGACGTTAGCGCGACCAACCGCCCGAGCAGCCGAACCGAGCGAAGGGGGCGAGCCCAGCACCTCGAAGTTGGCAGTACCGGCAGCCCTGCTACCATGGAGCCTGCCAAGGATCGTATGCGCCATCGGGAGCTCCGAGCTACCGGGCACCCAAGATCCAGAGGCTCAAATAAGTCCCGATGCATGGATCTCGGAGGTCCGGGACTACTTGAAAAACAACATCCTTCCCGAAGAACATGCCCCGGCAGAAAGGATAGCCCGCATGGCTAAGAGGTACACGCTGGTGGAAGGGGATCTCTATCGGTGTGGCGCCAATGACATCCTGCTGCATTGCATTACCCGGGAGGAGGGCTGCGACTTGCTCACGGAGATCCATGGAGGCGAGTGTGGGAACCACGCGTCATCCCGCACGTTGGTCTGTAAAGCCTTTCGGCATGGCTTTTACTGGCCAACAACACTCCAGGATGCCGACGAGATGGTCAGGAGATGCAAGGCATGCCAATTCCATGCCAAGCAGATCCACACACCAGCTCAGGCGCTGCAGATGATCTCTCCCTTATGGCCATTCGTTGTATGAGGGTTGGATATCCTGGGACCCTTTCCCAGAGCCGTCGGAGGATTTCGGCACCTCTACGTCGCCGTAGACAAGTTCACCAATTGGCCAGAAGTCGCCCCAGTCATCACCATCAATAAGCAGTCAGTAGTCAAATTCATCAAGTCGATCGTCTGCTGGTTCGGGGTCCCGAACCGAATCATCACTGATAATGGGACCCAGTTCACAAGTGCAGCGTTCCAGGAATACTGCGAGGACCTTGGGATCCAAGTCTTTTATGCATCTGTCGCTCATCCAGAGAGCAACGGACAGGTCGAGAGGGCCAATGCAGAGATCCTCAAGGGCCTCAAGACTCGCAGATTCTCAAACCTTGAGAAGCATGGTGCAAACTGGGTAGACGAGCTTCCGTGTGCACTGTGGGCTAGCCGGACATCAACCATTCGGGCCACGGGGGAAACACCTTTCTTCCTGGTGTACGGGGCAAAGGTCGTCCTCCCCCCAAAAATTACCAGGGGCTCCCCCCGTGTTCGGGTGTATGACGAAGCCACGCAGGACTAGCTCCGGCGTGAAGACGTGGACCTCGTCGACGAGGGACGAGTGAGAGCGGCTCTCTGAAATGCACGGTACAGGTAGATGCTCCAGCGCTACCACCAGAGGACCGTGCGGAGTAGGGAGCTAAAAGTAGACGACCTGGTGCTGCGTCGCATACTCTCCCGGGAAGGGGCTAACAAACTCTCCCCCAGATGGGAGGGCCCCTTCCGGGTTACGGAGGTATGCCGCCCCGGGTGCGTACGCCTAGCTACGGAGGATGGAGAGCGAATGCCCAACCTCTGGAACATCGAGCACCTCTGTAAGTTCTACCCCTAGACCAGCGTTAGGGCAGTTCTCTTTCATTGTAAAAGGTACATGGTGCCTAGGAACGGTACTTAGGGTAACTAAGGCTACGGGGACGAGGATCTGAGTGCACATTTCGCTTAGCCTGGTCCAGAACCCTAAGTAGGTGCACTCGACTTCCTTTGTCGCCCGAGCTGGGTCGTTCCCCTTGTAAAACCTGTCCCATCTTGTGGGAGAATGTAATGAAAGGAATGTTGTCCTGTCCTGTATAGGGTTTCTCATTCAAAAAATTATCTTTAATTTTTTATGATAGTGTTGTACGTTCGCTGTAGCTCGTGATCTATCATGGGTGTTGTCATTTTTTCCTGCTCTAGCAATAGTGGGAGCCTTGATGTCTGGTTGCAGGTGGGGTTGCTTGAGGTACCTGCAATGTGCCTGGGGCCTCGGGTGTTCCCGTACTCAGGGGTATGTGTCTCCAGATGGTCTCCCCCAAAAAAAGCTTACGCCGAGCGGGAGGTCCAGGGGCACAACCTGCTTAGCCTGGTCCTGTACCCTAAGCCTGTGTGCCCTACCTCCCCAGCGCTACAGCTGAGTACTGGGGGCCAGATGGGTCGCCCTTAAGTAGTATGGATAGCGAGCCCTAGGTGCAGACACACTGAATTACCCAAGCCCCATGAGTCATCCCAAGATCGTAAGTCAAGCGACACTAAAAAGGAGCACGGAAGCAATGACCAGTGGACATAATTACTTCTCCTGTTTTTTTTATCTATATGCAGGTCTTCAAGGAGTTATACTGGCGATAATCGTCACAGTACCCACAAAGGTGGTGGGCACCGCCGCACCAAGGCACCGGTGGCACCCCCAGGGGGGCCCGCCGTCGACCTTTCACCAGAGATGGTGGGCACCGCCGGACCGAAGCTCTGGTGGTACCCCCAGGGGGCCCGCCGTCGACGTTTCACAGAAGATGGTGGGCACTGCCAGACCGAAGCTCCGACGGCACCCCCAGGGGACCCGCTGTCGACGTCCCTGCATACTTAGTCACAACAATGCTACCTACACATCCTAATCTCCCCTACAACTTCCCGCCCTAACTTCTAGGTATCTCACAGGTGTGCCCATAACAACTGGCCACACCTACCAGGGGGGCGCACACTCCGGGGGACGGCAGGTCCTCGAAGCTAAGGAACAACAAGCAACTAGAAGATAATGCTGAAAATAAAAGCATGCTGAGTATAAGAGGCACCACAGGCAGATTTTTTGTTCCAAAATAAAAAGTTTGCCACCACAAGAAACCACAAACAAAAGTTGAAAGAAACACAAAACATAAATGCGCATGGGGAGCCCTCAGCCGCTCCGCTGGAACCTTGAGTTGATAAGCGCCACCGCATCCGAGACTTCAGACTTGGCAGCCTCTTCCCTCTCAGCGATGGGCCCCTCGAGGACCGGCTGCAGAGAGACATTAGGGTACCAGCTCCGGTAGCAGGTCAGGATGTGCGTCGGCACCTCCTGCACCAGCATCCTCCCTTCTGCCTCCAGCTGGTTGTCGAGGATGGCCCCCAGCGAATGCATCCTCGAGCTGGTGGAGTCAAGTGCCGGGAACACCTGGCTCACCTCGTGCGCTGGTTCCCCCACGTGCACCGGGCTGAAACTGAGCGGCACCAGAGCCGAGTCGGCACCGCCAAGGAACTCCCAGACCTTCTGGGCCTCAGTAGAGCGCAACGCCCGGAGCTCCTACACCTCCTGTTGGGCCACCGATAACGCCCGGGGGCCGCCGTCCAGGAACCGCTTCTCCTTGGCCGCCAGGGCCCTCTCGCACTCGCTGACCTCCCACTCGCGGCGGCTCAAGTCACCCTCCTTGAGGCGACGTTGAACTCGCGGTCCAGGAGGGCCTGGCGCTCGACGAGCTGGGCTTGCTCCGCTTTAGCCAAAGCGGCATCTCGGCGGTCTAGCTCGGCGGCACGGACCCTCGCCCCTTCCCGCTGGAGGACGAGCCAACGGGAGGTCGCCTCCACCTCAGCCTGCTTCGCCGCTAGCTCCTGCTCCCGTTTGGCAAGAGCAGCTTCCCGGCGAGATAGCAATTGCTGAAGGTCCTCGCAGGACTGGAGGCGGGAGCTGGCCTCAGCGTGGATAGCCACGGCGTCCGCCTTCAGCTTCTGGGTGACGGCGTCCAGTTGAGCGATGATCTCGCGCTCCTGCTCGAGGATCTTCATCTCCTCCCGAACAACCGCCTCCCACTGAGCCGCTCGGCTCTTCGCCAGCCAGGTCCGGGCCTCCAGGGTTCTTGCCCATTCCCGGAGCCGGTCATCCTCGTCTTCAAGCCGCCCTTTCTCCCGGGCGAGGGCTTCCTGAGCTTGCCGGAAGCCGGAGTAGGCCACGACCATGGCCTCAGACAGGGGGAGGGGCTCTACCGTAGCTGCGGGTCCCTGCCTCCCCACTTCTTCAATATCATCCTCCATTTGGAGGACCACTGGGTAGACACGGACCAGAGCTCCCCCAATCGGAGAAGGCGGGGGGGGGGGGGGGGGGGGGGACCATCGCCGGAAGCAGGTGCGTCGCCCCCAAGGCACCCCCCCCCCCCCCCCCCGGCGGCGGCACCCGGGGCGGCAGCGCCAGCCGACATAGCGGTGTTGGATGGCGCGGCGGCATCGGCCGACACAGAGTAGCCGGTGGATGGGGAGTGATTGGCGGGCGCGGCGACAGTCGCCGGCGCGTGCGGCTGGGCTTCAGCAGCCGCTGTGGGGATCTCAGGCACGGAGGCCCAGGGCACCCCGACGGCAGCAACCCGGTGCATCGGAGCGGGGCCCGAGGCTACAGAAGAACCCCGCGAACCGGATGGAGCGGCATACCCCCCAGCAGAAGGGCCTGCGCGCGGAGAAGGAGTAGCTGTAGTGGTGCTGAAATCAAGCAAACCCAGATCATAAGGAAATGATAGGGTAAGCGCACAGCAAAGAGCACCCAAGATAAAATCTATGCATGCTTACTGGAGGACGTTGAAGCTCCACCGCTTCCGAAAGGGTTGGGGGGGTTCGGACCGCCCGAACCCGCGGCGGGGGCCGTTGAGTGTGCTGGGGGACCTTGTGGTGGAGGAGTCGGCGGCACCCCCAAAGTCTGGTGCTCCTCCGAACGGCGAGGGAATGCTGGGGTCTCGTCGGCATTGAGGAGCCTCCCCCTCTTGCGCGTCGAAGACTCGGGCGGCAAAGTGGCGCCGTCGGCGCCCCCTGACGACGGATGCGACAGGGCTCCAGCATCCTGACGAGGAGCGGAGGGGGCCGGCGGCGGCGACCGGGCGCGCTTCTTGGGGGTCGGGTTCGACACTGGAACCGGCGCTTTCCCTTTCCCCTTGTAAACAAAGGCGACGTCGCCTCCCCATTAACGGTGCTGGGGCCCGCTTGAGGCGTCGTCGCTTGAAGGATTCTCGTAGCTTGAGGGAGCCCCGCCTCCCTCAGTGTCATCGACGATGTTGACCCCCGGAACGGGTCCCCGATCTGGCGCTGCACCAGCCCGGACTCGTCGAGTGTCGGCATCGTCCTCAGCAGCTGCCTCTTCAGCTTGAAGTCTGAGCACAAGGGGCGGCAGGCCGTCGAAAGAGCCAGCTCCTCGGGGAAAATGTTGTCAGGACAGACCCGGGTCAGCATGTCATGTAGCTGCTGCTCGTCCAGGTTGGAGTCGTGGTCGGTCTCGAGCCGGGTGCAGTCCGATAGGCCGGTGAACATCCATGCCGGGCGGGTGTGGCGCTGGAGCGGAGCTATGCGGCGGGACATGAAGTCCCTCAGCACCATGGCAGATGACAACCTGTGGTCTGCCAGCATCTGGATCCTCTCCAACACCGGGTTGAACGCCTCCTCCAGCTCTGGGCGCTCCTCCCAGAATGACCGCTCGAGGTAGGGGATCCCAGTGGGGAGGCACATCCGGTCGTGGGCTTCGACCTTGGCGATCATCCAATCTTCGCGCCACTGCTCCCATCGTGCAGAGTTGAAGGAAGCAATGTACCTCGTGGGGACCTTGGTGCGGTGCTGAAAGTAGTAGGCGCCGAGATGCTCCTTCGAGCTTCTGCCGGTGGCCCTCAGTACAAAAAAGTACCTGAAGAGCTTCACCGACGACATCACCCACACGAACATCTCACAGAGGTGAGCAAAGACCACCAGCATGGCGATCGAGTTCGGCGCGAGGTGGTGGAGTTGGAGGCCGAAGGTCTCTAGGAGCATGACTAGGAAGGCGGATGCAGGCGGGACGAAGCCGTCCAGCACGTACAATGAAAAAAGCACCATCTCCCCGGCGGAGAGGCTCAGCGGCAGTCTCCCGGGACGGAGCCACTTCTCCTGCTCAGGAGCGTGCCAGCCGAGAAGCCGGCGCATGGGGGCCAGGTCAGCGGACCTGGACAGCTGGGACTTGGGCAGGATGTTCGCCATAAGGATCGAAGGAGGAGGCTCTGGAAGGGGAGATCGGGAGCTAGAGCGCAAGAACTGGGCTTGGGGCAAGAAGGCACGAGTGCAAGGATGCAGAAGCGGAAGAAAGGACCCTTAGGGGGGAAGGTCTCTTTTTATTCACCTCTGCAAGCCAATAGACGCAGCGTGTGAATCGCCGCAGCCTCAGTAGAAGAGCAACAGACCGCAATGACGTGAGGGCCCGGATCGCTCGACAAAGAAGGCGAGCCGGGTGGCTAACTATGCGGGAGGTAACTCGACGGATTCTGAAAAGGCAAAAGCAGCGGAAGTGCAGAAGCCACCTTGGGAACCACCGCAGTTAAAGCACGATTGAAGGCGGTAGTCATGTCGCGCGGCGCCTGTCCAGTGCCTCCGCTTACCAGGAGGAGACGCGTCGCCACAACGGTAGGGACGTGTCGCCCGGAAACTGCCCCAATTGGAATCGAAAGAGTTGTGCGGGAAGATAAGGAAGGAGACCCCACCTGCGGTATCGACGACTCTCCCGAGGTGGGCTTGGGGGCCACTGTCGGTACCCCGCAGACCGGGTACCCCCGCGCACAAGGAGACAACGGTTAAGGACTCGGCCTCTACTTAAGAGGCCGAATCCGAGGCTACCACGTCGTGGAGGGAAGGACCAGATCCTACCTCTTCGCCGGGGCAGGCTCCCGGGCTGCCGCATGGCCGACAGGACTGGACCCTCGCCTCTGCGCTGAGGCGGGCTCCGAGGCTGCCACGTGGCCCATCGGAACCTCGGGGCCAGGCCTGCTTCCTCGCAGGGAAAAGTACTGGAACTACCACGTGGCCCGCAGGGCTGAGCCTCCACCCCTCCACGGGGGTGGGCTCCGGATGCGCCACGTGGCCTGTACCAACAAGTGCTCGACTCCCCATAGAGGCAGGCCCTGGCGCAACCATGTGGCGGACGGCCAACTCAGTGCAGTAGGACGTCGTAGTAAAGGAAGACGTGCGCTGCTCAAACAGGCATTAAAGTATGCGTGCCTTCCCCAGGCGAAGTGGAGTCGCGCATGCGTAAGTCAAGGCTCCAGTGTCCTGTCCTGTCCAAGTAGCCGGTACAGACCCACGCCACAAGACGGACGAATGGGCCACAAGTACAAGACGAGCGGGACGTGCACTGCCATCATGACCAACTATGTGTAGCCCTGGAGCATGACGCGGCGGGATGGCGCAGGGAAGTAGATATCATTTAATCTTAGATCTTGTATAGGATTTGGCTCTCCTCGGGACCACCTGTCGGGGCCTGGGGCCCACCTTGTGACTGCAGAGTCCTTGGACTATAAAAGGACTCTGCAGACTACCTTCACAAAACACGGCATTAGACCGACTGAAACTCATACACGCTCAAGCAAGGCAATACACAAACACTCCCATGGACGTAGGGTGTTACGCTCCGGCGGCCCGAACCACGTAAACCTTCTGTGTTCACCATCTCGCCGCGCTCGATCTCCTGGGACTAGCCCTCGTGAATCCAAAGAACATTCGCGGGCTGCTCTCTAAGCAGGTCCGGGAAAAGTGTCGTTTAGGACCTTCGACACCCTCCATTTCTAATTTTTTTATGAACTACTCCCTAAGAATATCTACTTAGGCTGTGATGAATGTGAAGCAAATACGCAATGCCGGATGCAGTTTTCAGGGCGAAACAGTGTTCTGTGGTCGTCAATGTAGTGTACGAATAGTTCATAAAAAATTACGACAACTCGATTTGGCTGATATTGTTTGTTGCTTTCATTCTTATTTTGAAAATAATACTTCCCTATTTTAATTTATTTGATGCTAGTTAGTTCAATTTTAAGAGTACTGTATATAGATGGAATAAAAAGAGCGAGCAACCAGTGGCCAAACCACATTCACTCACCCTGATGGTTATAGATGGCCAACAGGTTGTGCCGGACCAACTCGGCCGGACTCGGGTCCGATAGACCTGCACCTCGGCCCGAGCACGATCCTAGATCACTTTCATCGTGTCGTGTCGTGTCGGGCCGACCCGAGACTCGTTTCTTAAAAAATAGGCTAAAAAACAGTGAAATATATACTATATGGGCTTATACGGGCCTGGTCGGGTCGGGCCGAGCCGGCCCCTCGAAGGCTAGTCGGGCCATAACATCGGGCTAGACGGGCCAACCTTAAATGGGTTGTGTCAGCCGAGCCCGACGGGCATGAGGTCAAGGTTCGAGCACGGCCCGCACCAAGCTTCGGGACGACCGGGTCCCATCTTTTTGAGGCCGACCCGTTCTCGTGCTGGGCCATTTTTGTCGAACTTTGGATCGGCCCGACCTATTTGACCACCTATGTCCAAACCAGTGTGCAATGGTAATTCGAAGAATATATATATATATATATATATTCACATCAAAATTCCCACAACTAGATCCACTAGATCCACATCAAAATTCGTGTGGGCCTCCTTATTTATCTCCCTCCCTCCCTCAACTCTAACATGATACTCTATTTCCCGATAGAAGCTATGGTGGTGGCACGACTCCGGCACCGGCAGAGCCCGCGCAGCGGTGGCGCAGAGCTCGGGCGGCGGCGGCGGCGAGCAGCGTGCCGTCGCCGGATTTGAGGAGGAAGAAGATGAGTTTTCTTTTTTATTATTTTTGTTAATTGTAATTTGTAATTGTTAATACCGTAAAGTTTTGTTAATTGTAAAATATTCAAAACAAAAAATTTATAATTAATTAACATATAAAATTAAGAGATAATAATTAATTACATGATTAGTGATTAATAATAGTAATTAGTTTCTAATTATCCTGAAATTGTGCCTGACAGATGAGCTCGACAGCCCCGCACGTAGAGGTGGGACTCGGGCTGTGTCCAGGCCGGCCCGACACGGCCCGTTCGTGCTTCGGGCCGAAATGGCCCGTGCCCGAAAGCATGTCGGGCCGACTCGGGCCGGGCCGGCCGGGCTGGCGACCAAAAATTCAGGCCCAGGCATGGCCCGGGGCTTGACGGGCCACCTTCGGGCTGGGCCAAGCCCGAGCACGGCCCAGTTCACCAATTTAAGCCAATAAATAATTAAAATTTTAATAAAAATCAAACTTTTAATTAAATAAATGGACAAAAAATGCAAAAAAAATATGTAAAAATATGGAAGTGATAGAGAATATTTTTTGAATAATTTAGGAAAAAAATCATCAAAATTGGACCAAATTTGAAGAAATTATATAAGTTTGAACTTTTAAATTTGAATAAAAATGAAAAACAACTTCAGCCCAGCAGCAGCCCACTACCACTGGGCTGGCCCAACAACATATAAAAATTGATTTGTGGACAATATTTTTAAAAATACATAGCCAAAAAACCTTCAAAAAATATGAAAAAAATTGTGTAGATTGATAGAGTTGAATTACATGTTCTCAAAAAATTTTACATTCAAAATAATAATATATTTCAGAGAATAAAAAAAACAAAAGAAAAATGAATTTTGAGTTTTTTTTATGCAATACATGTACAAACAATTTCCAAAAATTCTGAAAAAAATACTGGAGTCTAAGGATGTTGTATTTCATGTGTCCTCTGAATTTGAGTTCGAGAAACATAATAAACTGATCAGAACAAAAAAATAATTAAATAAAGGAATTTGAGGAGTTTTTGTCATTTTTATATCTTTAATAATACATCGATTTAGTGAGTAAAATTTTTTGTGAGGCTTTTTAATGATGACACCAACCTTCATGATTTTTTCAAGAATTTTTGAACTTTGTTTGAATGAAAGCATGTTTGAATTTGAAGATTGTCTCATAACCTTAATAGCTTTTGAGTGAGAAGAGAGAAAATGTGAAACTTCACATGTTGAAGTATCTCAAAAAAATATAAAAAATGTATACATGTAGAAATATAGAACATACACATACAAAACAAAAATTGATATAACATATTTATTTTTTGGAGATTTACAAAATAGTGAAGAATATATACATATGATTTATTTTGGTTGTTTATAAAAAAAGTACAAAAAGACCTATATAAGTTTGAAAATAATTGTTCCAAGTGGTAGAGAGTATTTTTCTAAGAATATAGAAAAAAGAATAATCGAATTTGGATTTAATTTGCGAAATCTATACAAGTTTGAATATTTAAATAGGAATCAAAAATAAAAAAGACATGCAAACTCAAGAACAGCCGTGTCGGGCCACCAGGCCAATTCGGGCTGTCGAGTCATTTCGGGCCGTGCCGGCCCGGACACGGCCCAAGTTGTCGTGTCGTGCCGTGCCGCCCGCCGTGCCCAAAACCTAGGCCCGGTACGGCCTGAACGGCCTTCGTGCCGGGCCGGATCGGGCCTCGGGCCGCGTCGTCGTGCTCTGGGCCGCCCGATTTTGGCCCGGCCCAATTCCCACCTCTATTCGTGCTGGTGGTGGACGAAGGGAATCCGTCCACCGTGGTCAGCGACCGTGATGCCGCTGCCGACGTGGCCCACGTAAGCAGTCGGTCCACGTGGCGTGCCACTTGGACGACGCGTGGGTCATGTGCAAATTTTGTGCTGCGCGGTACATTAATAAAAAAAAGAAATTCTGAGGGGATGAGCCATGACCAAACGAATCAAGTAGCTTCATGGGCTAGTGCAAAATCAGCCCGACACTGACGACAACCGAGTATCAGCTCGGCCCGTTAAGTCAAAATCCCAGAAGAGAAGGAAACCCTACGCTCGCGCTTGGCGGCTCCTCTCTTCCGTCCGGCCGCCCACCCACCTCGCCGCCTCGGCACTGCCTCCGGTGAACCAAGCAGAACATTGGCGCGTGCTCGCGCCCCCGACGGTCGTCGCTTCTGTGTCCTGCCGCCGTCTTGGCCTCGCCATGGCGCCTGCGCGGGTGGATTCCGAGAAGGTGAACCTTTATCGCTGCTTGATTTTGTTCCTTTCTCTTTTCCACTTCACTCTGCGGTTATCTCATTGTTCCCCGTCTTCCACTGGCGCTCGCAGGATGCTCAGGACGAATTGGAGATGGTGGTGAACAAGTACACGCGGGGGAAACCCGTTAATGTGAAGGTAATCCGTCACTGCATATAAAACTTCTGAATGTTACTCGTGCCTTGTTAGCGTGAATTTGGTTTGGCTGTTTATGGTACCATTTTTTTTTAAAAAAAACAAAAAGTTTAACTGCCCATTTACTTACCTGATCGTTGAATGGCTTCTTAGGGATTGGCGGACAAGAAGCTGAGAGGGAATCTCACTGTGAAGGAGAATCTCTACGGCCAGTCCGCGAAAGCTGCTGCAAAGGCTGACAAGGTGTGAACAACTTCTTTACCCACTTTGTTGTGACCTTGCTTCTACATTTCTCACTAGAAATTTGAGGTCCATCACTCCATTGTTAACATTGTATGACCTTCTAGTCACTCTCAGGGGTTGTTTTGCATGTATAACTTTAATGGGAATGACTAGTATGCAATCTGATTTATGGTGCAAGCATGCAATCACCCATTATTAACCATTGGATGTCCATCCTAGGGTGGTTGTGTTTTTTCACTTAACCCCTTCCACCACATGGAGGGGGTTAAGTGAAAAAACGCAACCACCCTAAGATGGACATCCAATGGTTGAGAGTTGATGATTGTATGATTGCACCATATATGAGATTGCATACTAGTCATTCCCAACTTTAATATGCTCAGTAGAATAGAAATATATCAGTACCCAGGTTTTGTGGTGTCATCTAGGCTCTGCGAGGGGGTTGGGTCGCCACATACACCACAACAGAAACCATGAACACTACCAGCATTTAAATATTTTATTTGTATTGTTTCATCCTATCTGACTCTGTATGCTCGTTGATATATTTGATGGATAAAATCTTGAACTGAGTGTTGTAAATCTAAATCCTGAGAATTTTCTTCAATTGATTGCTATTACTCCGTTTGTAGTGGCTTAAACCCACAGAGGATGGTGGCTTAGAGCCTGAAGGTTTGGAGAAGACGTACAGATTTCAGCAAAATGATATCCTGGAGGAGGTGCCTTTATCGAGTTCAAGGAAAGCCTTTGATATGAACCTACCTGGTAAAGTGTGTTGAACATTATTAGTGTTCTATGAAGCTGTGTGACCTGTTTGATATTTTTTGCCTTACTAAAGCTTGATGTGGTAGAGAAAATGAATTCTCAATTGTGACCTCAGAGGACCATGGTGGTCTGACTTGCTCTTGACTTACGCAGTACTTGGCCCTTACACTCTAGAATACACATCAAATGGCCGCTACATGCTAGTATGTGGACGGAAGGGTCATCTTGCATTGATGGATATGTTGCATATGGATCTCGTCAAGGAATTTCAGGTCTGTTTTTAATTATTTAATCATTTTCCTTTCATGTCAGGTTTCCCGAAAATCATTTCGTATTTTTGTTGCATTGTAATTGAATTTAGCTTGGTATGGAACTAGATGTGCAAGAGGGCTAAGCAATAACAAGTGACACGAGTGAAAGTACACTGAAAATATGATCTATTTTATGTTCTGATGATTGAGGTGGAAAATTATCTTAAGGAACCTGTGGTGGGAGATCCAAGAACTTCTGGGAGTCTGTAAATGGACTAAATGGCATCGTATATGTACTGCAAGAACATTGCAGCTGGATCTGGAAACTTGACAGTAGCTTAAAGTTGTCCAGAATCTTTTACGCAAGACTATCACCTCCTACTGTAGACCCGTGTATGCGTGTGTTGGTGTGTTAGGTGCATGTGGTCGTTTTGCCTGTTTATCCCTGAATTCCCCGGCCAGATTGGTGTTAACCACTACAACAGTTTGTCATATTTATGTAACAAGGGTTGGATCTCTAAAATTCCTGGTGGTCGACTCTCTTGGCAGCACTGTTATTAGGTTAATAAGCGCCAAGTTATCCAATCTCATTCATCATGATTTATTCGAAGATCTCCAATTATACGGAAGGATTTTCAGTTTCCTTAGGCTCAGTAATTTATCATTCATTCCATGTTAAAATATTGTCCATGAGCCCTATTTTCTGGATCCTTCTCAATTTTACAATTCTACTTCTCTTAGTTGTGTCAGAATGCTTGTCATGAATATTGAACTTCTCTCATTTTGTATTTATTTCTTCAGGCCAGGGAAACTGTTCGTGATGTGGCATTCTTGCATACGGAGGAGATGTATGCAGTTGCTCAGAAAAAGTAAATTTTTACTCTGATCTCAATATCAAATATGTACTATACTTTATTATCCAAATATATAAAATACTCCGTGTACTGATCTTCAAAAAAGTATGAAAAAGGGGGAATTAGAGTGTGCATACTGACCTTTTCATACAATATAAGTAAATGAGAAACTTTAGCGCATTATGGTTGCATATATTTATTTTGTCAAAATATGCATGTTCATTACAAAAATATCCTGCAGTGATGCTATCTCATACAAACAACTTGTGGACAAGAGGCCTTTCTGGCAGCTTATTAACCTTCCATTACATAATCTTAATGTTAACAACATTGTGTGGAAGTAGCCTTTCAAGTTCTGTTTGACGTGAAATGCTTGTCTGGAATTATTCTCCTTTGCTTAATTAAGCCATTGATCAATCCTGGAATGGATTTTTTAATTGTCACAATAGAACAAGAAAATTTGTATGTGCTACCAATTGATGCTTCATTCTTCATGGTGGTCGCACAAAATTACTAGTCTTTAATTCATTTGTACTATTCACACTTTCATACTTATTCATTGGATTATTTTGAAATAGGTACACCTACGTGTATAATCGACACGGTACAGAAATTCACTGTCTAAAGGTAAGCATGTTCCCCTGTTGTCTCCTGTGATTTTATTATTTTGAATGTTGGTTTTCACATGCTTGAGTACAATTGTAGTATAAAAATGGACAAGAATATGAATTTTCCTATTTTCTACTCTATTACGATCTTCATAAAACATATGGCACATGAGCTAGTTCGAAATTATCCACTAACTGATGACCTAATCACGTAGACCCACATTGTTTTCAAACCTTGTTGGAATATTACTAAATGCCGCTGTGAATCATGCATTCTTGAAAAATACCACCCAACCCAGCTGTCAGTTGGATGTACAGTGGTTCTTTTTTATGAACACGAATTCGGTGTAAAAATGCCCTGGATCCAGGAGATAATTTGTCACTTTATCACTTCAACACTTTTTAGTTTTGATTTTATACATTGAAGCTTCAAATGAATGTATCTATCCTATACAGTTAGTTTATTTATTTACCAGATGTTTAGTGTAGGATGGAACTTTTTTGGACTGTAATTTTGGTTTGCAAGCTGCATCAGAACAGTTTGACGACATAAATTTCGCAAGCTGTTTATTTTTATTCTCTCATGGCATAGCTACTATATTATGGATATATTATTTTGGGAGCTTATCTTTTCTCCTGTGTCAACAGGAACATGGTAAAGCATTGAAGCTCCAATTTCTGAATAAGCAATTCCTTTTGGCATCAATAAATAGCTTTGGGCAGCTCCACTACCAAGATGTGAGCACTGGTGAGATGGTTGCAAATTACAGGACTGGTCTAGGCCATACTGACGTTATGCGGGTCAATCCCTATAATGCTGTTATTGGCATTGGACATGCTGGTGGCAAAGTTACCATGTGGAAGCCAACCAGTGTTAAACCCCTTGTCACTATGCTGTGCCATTGTGGCCCTGTGACAGCTGTTGCATTCGACAAGGGTGGTCATCTTATGGCAACTGCAGGTATCGACCGGAAGATAAAAATTTGGGATCTAAGGAAGTATGAGGTTCTATATTCTTATGGAGCTCGTGCTCAATCCTTGGATTTTAGCCAGAAAGGGTTGTTAGCCTGCAGTAACGGATCACTAGTGGAGATATACAAGGATTTCGGTGGGCATGATTATAAACTTTATATGAAGCACGGAATAGTGAAGGGCTATGAGGTTGGGAAGGTGTTGTTCCGGCCTTACGAAGATATTTTGGGGATCGGGCATTCGATGGGCCTTAGTTCCATCATTGTTCCGGGATCTGGTGAGCCGAATTTTGATACCTTTGTTGACAACCCCTATGAAACTACCAAACAAAAGAGGGAGAAGGAGGTGCATGCTCTCCTTGATAAGCTTCCACCAGAAACTATCATGCTTAACCCAAATATGATTGCCACCGTTAGACCTCCAAAGAAGAAGAAGAAAAGCAAGAAAGAGACTGAGGAAGAGTTGGAAGAAGCCATTGAGGCTGCCAAGAAGACTGAGATGAAGAAGAAGACCAAGGGTAGGAGCAAACCCAGCAAGCGGGCCAAGAAGAAAGAGGAAGAAGTTTTCAGGGCTAAGAGGCCTTTCCTGGATCAATCTAAGGAAAATGATGGGCGACCTGACAAGAAGCAACGGGTAGGTGAGGTCCAGCTGCCAAAAGCCTTGCAGCGGTTTGCCAAAAAGACGTAACCGTGGCTGGGGGGTTTTGCTGTGTATCTTGTAAGCGTGGCTTTATAGTTTAGCTGTGCCGTAGTTGAAATTTGCACTCGAGGAAATAGTGCACAAAAAGAATGTATTGAAATTTTTTCTGACCTAGTGTTATTTAAGTTGACCGTGTTGGTTTTAAGCTTTGGTGTTCTCATGTTTAAATAGCTCTTTCATTCTGTTGATGGATTAGATATTTCAGAGTTATGTTTTATCTTAGATGGCAACCTTGTGCGGTTGTACCCAGGACGCACTTGCATCGGTGCCTTGTGTGCACTTAAGACTGATAACTATATGCTGTACAATTATTTTGCTCCCGTGGACCATGCTGATCATTGTAGACGCGCCAAGTGAAACATGATTATCTGTTACGTATGTTGCAACTGAACAAACGTGTGTCGGGCGTATTGAGCTGAGAGCTTGGATGACAGTTTGGAAAAGGCACTGCTCGAAAGCATTTTCAATCAACACTCGGGGCTAGTTATTATTGTTGGAAGTCAGTTGGCTTAGTCAGCCTAGATGTGCGATGCATGCGCTGGTGCGAATCGTGCGCGCTAGCCGCGTCATGCACGCCGGGCCGTTGGCCGCGACTCGTCCAAGACTCCCGCATAGTTAGGATCTGCCAACATCTTGGTTATATGTGACATGTGTATAAATTGCTGCCAGATGAATAACCAAGACGACAATTGCATCTCTACATGGTATCAGCCTAACTCGGTTCGAGTCCACCTTCCACTACTTCTGCATGGCGTCTAGCCCAGCGTCATCTGCTTCCGGCTCCATCACCTCTTCCAATCCCTTTGCTGAACCTTCCTCCCCACGGCACATCACTGCCACAGCCCTACAACATGTGAACATCCGCACACATGTTCCGATCGTCCTGAACTATGACGAGTCGAATTTTTCCATCTGGAGTGCGTTCTTCGATGCAACCCTTTGCAAGTTCGGCCTCATCAACCACATCGACGGCTCCATCGATGCTCAAAGCATGTGGCACAATGCCGACTGACTCCAAGTCGATCAATGTATTGTGTCGTGGTTGTACAACTCCATCACTCCGAGCCTCATGAAGATACAAGTGCCTCGCCCGACCGCACTTGTGCTCGGGTCGGCCATTTGCAACCTCTTTCTCGACAATGCCGATCAACACGCCGTCTACGCCTTCCTGGAATTTCACGGCTTGTACCAAGGAGATCTCACGATCTCCGTGTACCTCAGTCGTCTAAAAGAGCTCGCCTACCTCCTCCGCGACATCAGCCATCCTGTCTTCGACGCCTTGCTCGTCATCAATGCTCTGCGCGGACTCTCCTCAAAATTCAGCAACGCCATCTCGGTTCTCACCGCAACCAAGCCTCTACCATCATTCCTGCATATGCGCGATTATCTTCTTCAGGATGAGAATCATCAGGAACATACAACAAAGATGGAAGCTAATATGGCTCTCCTGGCGACCAGCAAGTCCAACAACGGCTCATGTCGTTGTCGTCATCTGCGCCGGCCGCGTCTTCTGCTATATCTACTCAGCACCAAGGCACTCCGAAAAATGGTGGTGGCAGACGCCGACGACGTCGTCAAAATGGTGGTCGACCTGCCCAAGCGCAGGGGTATGGCAACCAGGCGGGCACACATACTGCAGCAGGCAACTTGCCTCGTCCAGGCTTGAACGCCGCATACAGTCCCTGGACTGGAGTGGTGCAAGCATGGCACATGCTGCTGTGGCGCCCTGCGACGTCCGATCTTCTTGGTCCGCGGTTCGGGTTGAACAACCAACAGGCGATGTATGCAACAGCGACCACTGGTTTTGTCGACGACAACCAGTACACCCTGCAACATGGCACGGCGCCACAAGAACTTCTGACCGCACTGAACAGCATCCCGCCCCCAAGCCAGTACGCCGGCAGCGACTGGGTCCTAGACACCGGCGCCAGCGCGCATATCGCGAACAACACTGGTATATTATCTTCCTCCTCCCCACCATCCCACCCCTCCACTATAATCGTCGGCAACGGCGCCTCACTTCCTGTGCATCATGTCAGGCATGCTTCTATTCCCACTACATCCTCACAAATCAAACTCAACAGTGTCCTGGTGTCTCCACATCTGGTTAAGAACATGATCTCTGTTCGAGCACTAACACATGATAACAATGTTGCTGTTGTTTTTGACCCTCTTGGTTTATCTATTAAGGATCTTCGCTCAGGGACGACTCTGCTCCGCTGTGACTCCTCCGACGATCTCTACTCTCTACAACAGTCAACTCCAAATAAGAGATGTCATCGCCCTCTGGTGGCCACGCTGTCGTCTCCTCTGTGGCATGCTCGCCTCGGCCACTCAGGCTTCGGACAACTCCAACGTGTTCTCTCCTCCTTCGACTTTCGTTGTGTCAAGGCAGACATGCACACATGTTCTGCATGCCAGCTTGGAAAGCATGTCTGCTTACCGTTTTCGTCTTCCACTAGTGTGTCATCTTTTCCGTTTCAATTGCTTCTGTAAGGATCGAATGCCTAAGAGGGGGGGGGGGAATTGGGCTTCTTTTCAAAAATTAAAGCAATAAAACTTAACTACCAAAAGCCCAATTCCCTATGCAAACAACCTATGCATTCAAGTGAATAGTAATTTTACGGTATATGAAATGCATAAGCGTAACGGGAAAGATAGAGTGTGCAAACTCCCGAGGAGACACGAAGACACGGAGATTTATCCCGTGGTTCGGCAAGGTCGTCAAGACCTTCCTACATCCACGTTGTGGCACCCACCAAAAGGTATAGCCACTCCCAAGTTACCGAGACCAGGGATCTTCACTAAACTTCTCCGTTCGCCAACCTCGGCAAGGTGGAGCTCAAGCCTTGTACAAGTTTGATCCTCCGGGCTTCCACAACTGTCTTGGCAAGCTTCGGAAGGCTCTCTCCAGTCACCGACTCTTACACGATGAATACAATCACCAAGAGACACTCCCTTACAGCTCTCACTATACTAGAGACTCCAATCACCAAGAATGGAAGCACACAAGCCTTATCTCTAGCAAGTTCTAGCCCATCTCTTGGTGTACAAGTGGTGTAAATGATGTAGAAGTGGTAGCTCAATGTTTTGAATGCTTGATAATGTGTAGAGTATCTCTGGGTATCAAGACTTATCTAAATGGCTTGTTGAAGGGGTATAAATAGCCAGCTTCCACGAAATAGCCATTGGAAAAGTAGGCTGACATCACTGTTCTGCGAACACTGGATGATCCGATGTTCTCCCTTCAGTTGTCATAGGTCGAATCCAAATTAGCTGATGTCACTGTGTCAGATATGACAGTTGATCGACCGATGTAACACTTGCCTCATCATCGGATGATTCGGTGACACTTCATCCAGAATGGTCCAGAAATAATGCTTACTGGAGTGATTGACCGATGTGTTATAATTGTACATCGGATGGTATGGTGTTACACTTGGTCCAGGGTAATTGCTTACTAGAATGATCGACTGACGTATCACTTTCTTCATCATCGAATGATCCGGTGAGTACTCAGTTCTGAGGTCTTTTTCTTCTGTTAAACCAACTCTACCGGTGTATTGTTTTCTGGAAACATCGGTTGATCCGGTGAGTTGATTTTGTCTGCTTCGAGTTGTTCTAAGTGATTCTTTTGGAATTTGCTCGAGTGACCTCTTATACAGTGGTTTGAAATATTCTTCTGATGATTACTAAGTCTTGGGTGTTGTCAATTTTGATGGAATAACTTTGACATATGAGCTTTTTCTTTTAGTCTTCATAAAAATCGATTGACCTCGTGAAATAGTTTGTTTAGGGGTCTCCAATTATATCCAATGAGTAGTAGATGATATACATATAGAGTTTATTAAGTGTGATGAGTGATATGAGAGACCTTGCATCCACAAACTCATTAGTAATATCCAACGGTTGTCATTAATCACCGAAACCATACCTCATGGGGGCCTAGATGCTTTCAATCTCCCCCTTTTTGGTGATTGATGACAACACAACGAGTAAAGCATAATTGTAATGAAATTAAGAATACGATACTCAAGAGGATATGCAAGAAGTACAAGATCCAGCACACAAAACTTGAAGACTCAAAAGCGATCAATAACTCGAAAGCTCAACGATCAATAACACATGAGAGAGTTAAGTGGTACAAGGATAACTCAAGAATAGCAAAAGAGTAGCAAAACACCAAATTACAAAAGAATCCCAAAAAGATATACTCTCCCTACAACTAGGACTCCCCCTGGGACTAAGCTATCCCTCCCCCTGAGACTAAGCTATCCCCCTCCCCCTGAATCTTCTCCCCCTTTGGCATCAAGACACCAACAAGGGAAGCTGAGCGCCTAAGGACCCTGGGTGCTCGGGGCGATGAGAGGTGGCACAGGGTGGCGGCGGCGCCTAGGGCGGTGGCGGTGAGAGGCGGTGGTAGTGAAGGGGGTGCAGGGTGGCGGTGCTAAGCGACAGTGGCTCTGAGCGGCGGCGGCCGGAGTGGCAGCGACCGGAGGGCGGTCGGCAGGGTGAAGGGCAGAGCGGCGACGACGGAGAGGAGGGCTCAGAGCGGCAGTGTCAGGGAGAGAGAAAGAAAAAGAGAGAGAAGACGAAAGGGCGGCTAAATAGGTGGGCTTGTGCTGCAGTACTTGCAGCTAACCGTCGACGAGGACCTCCTACCAAAGTTCATGGCTACGCTGGGAGCTGGCTTACGCAGCTGAGGATGCTTTCTTGGGCTCTTGGCTAGCTAGGTTGCCTTCACGCTCTACGGCTCTACCCGTTGCGAAGGGCAGAGCAGCGACGACGGAGAGGAGGGCTCGGAGCGGCGGTGTCAGGGAGAGAGAAAGAAAAAGAGAGAGAAGACGAAAGGGCGGCTAAATAGGTGGGGCCCGAACCCTATCTCAAAATTTAACATCGGATGAACGATGTTAGTTTAGAGGTGCATCAGTCGAATGGTACAGTAAGGGTATTCCAGAGGCACCATTGGCATCAGATGATCCGACGTGGAAAGCATTAGCATCGGTTGAATTTGGCACAACTCCAGAAATTTGAACATCGGATGCTCCTATGTTTCTCAGAATGAACGCATCGGTTGATTTGACTTTCTAACTGAGCTGACCCTTGGCACTTGAGCACAAACTGATCCGATGAAGCTTCTGCCCTAAGCATCGGATAATCCGATGACTACAAAACAGCAACATCCCATATATATCCTTTGACTCAAACAATCAAACAAAGAGAAACACAAGTCGTAGGACTTTTTGGGCAACCCCTTACCCCTAAAAAAGATTATAACACTAGTTGCCAATAACTTGGCTAAGCCCTAAGAAAATAGAACACCGGAAAAAATCAAGGAAAGTATCCAAATAAAATGTAAGGCCCATGCTTTGTGAGGTAGAGGATGAAGACTTCTATCTCTTTAAAGCATGTTCCTTTAGGCATTAATGCACCTAACACTTTGTTCTTTCCACTTCATATGAGTTGAGATATTGCATTTCAAACAAGTCTCTTTCTCATGAGGTGGGTTCCCCTTTGTGGCAATCTACCGTATACAATGCCAAACAATTTAATGCAGGAAATTAAACGTGAGTGCAAGTCTATATGGCAGGCATCATGCAAGACATAAATTAAATCTATCTTGTCAAAATTGAACCTTTCAAAGGCTTCTTCAGGGAGAGCCACTCTCCAAGTCTTGGGGAAACCCAAAAAAACCTCCATCCCAAGCTAACCTTTGCTCGCCGCTATCCTTTGAAAGTTAGACAAGACCTATATGAGATGCATTCTTACATGACGATGACAACTTATATGACGTTCGATGCATCTAGCACATTTAATTCACTCCTTAGTCTAGAAAAAGTTTTCTTATCAAGTGGTTTAGTGAAGATATCCGCCAATTGTTCTTCGGATCTAACACCTTGCAAGGAGATGTCTCTCTTAGCTTCATAGTCACGCAAAAAGTGATGGCGAATATCAATGTGCTTAGTGCAGGAGTGTTGAACGGGGTTTTTAGCAATCTTAACCGCACTTTCATTGTCACAAAGGAGAGGCACACAACCAAGTTTAACACCAAAGTCCGAAAGGGTTTGCTTCATATAAAGGATTTGGGCACAACATGCACTGGCCGCAATATATTCCGCTTCCGCAGTAGACAAAGCAACGGAATTTTGCTTCTTGCTAGACCAAGATACTAGGCAACGCTAAGCAAGTGGCACCCACCGGAGGTACTCTTGCGATCCACATGGCATCCGGCAAAGTCCGAATCCGAGTAACCCAAGAGATGGAATTTAGCACCTTTAGGGTACCACAGGCCTACATTGGGGTATGCTTGAGATACCAAAGTATCCTAAAGACTGCCTTCCGATGCGATTCTTTAGGTGCCGCTTGAAAGCGAACACACAAGCATACACTAAACATGATATCGGGCCTAGATGCGGTAAGATAAAGCAATGAACCAATCATAGAACGGTAATTAGATTGGTCAACAGGTTTACCGTCCTTATCCGTGTCGAGATGACAATTTGTTGCCATTGGAGTACTTCTTGGGCTACAATCTCCCATCTCAAATTTCTTCAAGAGGTCCTTGGTATACTTTTCTTGATAGATGAAGGTCCCCTCTCGAAGTTGCTTGATTTGAAATCCAAGGAAGAAGTTGAGATCTCCAATCATCGACATCTCGAATATCATTTTTCCAAACTCATGGCTAAGAGCTTCGTTAGTTGAACCAAAAATAATATCATCGACATAAATTTGACAAATAAATAGTTCTCTGTCGATGTCTTTGGTGAAGATTATAGTGTCCACCCTCCCAATCTTGAATCCTTGCATGATCAAGAAATCCCGTAGTCGTTCATACCATGCCCTAGGTGCTTGCTTGAGCCCGTAGAGCGCCTTGTGCAACCTAAACACATGATTAGAATTCCTTGGATCTTCAAACCTGGGAGGTTTTTCAACATAAACAAGCTCGTTAATATAACCATTAAGAAAGATACTTTTCAAATCCATTTGATAAAGCTTTATGTTATGATATGATGCAAAAGCAAGAAGTATACGGATGACTTCTAGTCGAGCGACCAGAGCAAATGTCTCTCCAAAGTCTAATCCTTCAACTTGCGAGAAACCCTTGGCCACAAGTCTTGCCTTGCTGCGGATCACAACACCGTTCTCGTCTTGTTTGTTGTGGTACACCCACTTTGTTCCGATGACGTTCTTGTCCTTGGGTCACTCCTCCAACACCCAAACTTTATTGCGGATGAAGTTGTTGAGTTCTTCTTGCATGGCAATTACCCAATTTGGATCTTGGAGTGCTTCCTCAATGTGAGTGGGTTCTACACATGAAACAAACGAGTAGTGCTCACAAAACGTAGTGAAATGGCGAGAACGTGTACTTACTCCCCTTGACGGACTACCGATGATTTGATCAATCGGATGTGCCTTGGAGATGCGTCCATGCCTCATAAGTGGTTGTGATGCACTTGGCGGTGGTGATGCGTGTTGCTCTTCTTGTGGTTGGACTTGATCATGGACTTGTTCTTCTTCTTGATGTTGTGTGGCTTGTGAATCTTCTGTCGGCAATGGATCTTCTTTTTCTTCTTCGTCAACTTGAGGTGCCATATATGTGTTGATGTTGGAACTTGAAGCTCCCCCTTGATCATGGCTCTCCTCAACTTTAGGCTTGATGTATCCAATGGTCATGTTCTTCATAGCTTCTCGTAGAGGCTCATCATCTATTTCATAATGACCAAAACTCTCCTCTTGGGAGCCATTAGTTTTATCAAACTCAACATCACAACTTTCCTCAACTAAAACGGAGGTTTGGTTGAATACTCAATATGGTTTTGAGTTTGATGCATAACCAAGAAAGATACCAACATCACATCTTCTTTCAAACTTATCGAGCCTTTTCTTGCGGTAGATGTAGCACTTGCACCCGAAGACTCGGAAATAGGAGATGTTGGGCTTTCTCCCAATTATAAGTTCATACGGGGTCTTTTGAAGTAGTCGATGTAGGTAGACCCGATTTGCGGCATGGCATGCCGTGTTGATTACTTGGGCCCAAATCTTCTCGGACGTGCCATAGTCATCAAGCATTGCTCGTGCAAGAGTGATGAGAATCTTGTTCTTTATTTCAATGACATCATTTTGTTGAGGAGTGTATGTGCCCAAAAATTCATGCTTCACGCCTTCGCGATCACACCACTCCCCTATGTTGTAGTTCTTCAATTCGGTGCCGTTGTCACTCCGGGCCTTGATGATGGGAAGTTGAAATTCCCTTTGAGCATGGTTAGCGAAGGTCTTGAACACTTCCGGAGTTTCACTCTTGTCACCTAGAAACAAAGTCCAAGCATAGCGAGAGTAGTCATCAACTATAACGAGACAATAGAGATTACCGCCAAGACTTTGATATGTGGACGGTCCGAAGAGGTCCATGTGAAGCAACTCAAGTGGCTTGGAGGTTGACACCATTGTCTTCATCGAGTGGTGAGAAGCAACTTGCTTCCCGGCTTGACAAGTGCTACAAAGCTTGTTCTTCTCAAATGTGACATCCTTCACGCCGGTCACCATCCCGAGATTGAATGACTTCTTGAGCTTGCTCATTCTAATGTGAGCTATGCGTCGATGCCATAGCCAACCCAAACTCGTCTTGGTGAAAAGACAAGTGGTCCAGCTAGCATCCTTGTTGGAGAACTCTACTAAGTAGAGATGTCCATGCCGAAATCCTTTGAAGATTAGTTCTTTGCTCGTTTCACTAGTCACAACAACATCATTTTTGCTAAAGGTGCACGTTAGTCTAAGATCACATAATTGTGCAATAGAAAGCAAATTGAAACTAGTGACTTAACATACAATACATTGGAAATAGATAGATCATTTGAAATTGCAATCTTACCCAACCCAATTACCTTTCCCTTAGAGTTATCACCAAAGGTGACTTGTTCATGATTGCCGGAGTTTTCTATGGTTGTGAACATACCATCGTTGCCGGTCATGTGTTGAGTGCACTCGCTATCGAGTATCCAATGCTTTCCTCTGGCTTTGTAGTCCACCTACACACATGAATTCAATTTTTGATTTTAGGCACCCAAGCCAACTTAGGTCCTTGTATGTGTGATACAAGTGTTTTTGGGACCCAAAGTTGCTTGGGGAGCTTCCCCTTCATGCCCTTCATGTCCTTGCCAATGAACCTTGCCTTCAACTTGCCATCTACTTTACTCAAGAGATAATAGTGATCATTAAAGGTAGACTTGTAGTTAGCAGGCAATTTTGGATAAGGCCGGTTAGGAAGAGGACACTCCCTTGTATGGTGACCGGTGACCTCACAATGTTGGCAATAGGAACCAACTTCCTTGATGAAGCTTGTTTTAAGCTCCGGTGAGGGCACCTTTCCTTTGTTAGGCACCGGGAAGGATCCAAGTCCTCTCTTGTTGAAGACCCTTGCTTGTTGGAAGAGGATTTCTTTGTGCTTGACTTCTCCCTTAGATAGTCTTGCCACACTAGTGCGGAGACTTTCAATTTCTTCCAACAAATCTTTCTCCCTAGCATTCTCTTTCAAAGGCAAAGACTTATGCAAGACATTAGTGGCATGAGAAGTAATAGATACCTTATCATTAAGGGTTTCTTTCTTTATAGTTTTCAATTCTTGATCAATAACTTCATAAACAAGGTTAAGTACTTGATGCTCTTGAATTAACTCATTGTGCTTTCCCAAGAGTGCTTGGTGTGCTACGTCAAGCTCATGATGATCTAGCTTGATTTGAGCCTTATCTTCCTCAACTTGCTTGACATGAGATTTGAGCATGTCATGCTCCTTAAGTATGCTTTCATACTTGTCAAGCAAATCGAGGTTAGCACTCTCAAGCTTAGCACGAGTTTCTTCAAGAGCCTTGACCTTACTCTTTTCCCTCTTAATGATAGTGTGGTATTCATTTATCAATGAAGTTAAGTCATCAGGAGAAAGCTCATCATCGCTAGAGTCATCACATACCTTGGTGTTACCTTTAGCTATGAGGCACATGTGAGGTGAACGAAGAGATGAATCATCATTGTTGGCAATGGCAAGACCGACCAAGCTTTCTTCTTCCGCTTCACTCTCTTCATCACTTGATTCTTCGTCGGTGATCCATTCATTTGCCTCACACATGAACACCCTTTGTGTACCTTTTCTCTTTTTTTTTGGGAAGAGTTTTGCCTTTTTGCCTTTGTCATGCTTCTTCTTCCCAAATAATCTTGGTTTGGGCTTGTCCTCTTCATCATCCTCAATATCCTCAAGCTTGCGATGCTTGTCCTTGTGGTTCTCTCTTCTTTTGTCCGGTTTTGGACAATCATAGGAGATGTGGCCTTGATCACCATAATTATAGCAAGTCTTGTTGTCATCTCTCCTTGGTAGAAATGCTTTCTTTTTGGGATCAAATGTGTATCCCTTCTTGGCAATCTTGGAGTTCAAGTGAGAGAATTTTTTTATCATCAATGCAAGCTCATCATCGTCATCTTCATTTGATGCTTGCTCTTCTTCACTTGAGCTAGGCTCGACCACTTTCTTTTTCTTGAGACTTGTTTTCTTGGTGGAAGCCTTTAGAGCAATTGTCTTTGAAGATGATTCCTCCATCATCCCAAGTACACTCATCTCATGAGCGTGAATCTCTCCAATAAGTTCTGAAACTTCAATGTGATCGAGAGATTTCTTTTGAAGCATGGAGTTCATGATGTTGTACTTTGGCTTAGGAAGGAGCATAAGAATCTTGCGGTTGATGAGTCCCTTGCCAAGAGAAGCAATATCAAGAGCATTAATTTCCTCAATAAGCACATTCAAGCGAGAAAACATTTCATTGACATTTTCATGAGGTAGCATTTTGAACTCATCATATTTGGCCTTAAGCATATGATACTTTAGTTCTTTGACACGAGAAGAACCCTCATGAATTTCAATCAAGCAAGCCCAAATTTCACAAGATTTTTCTTTGCTAGCAATCCTAGCAAACACATCTTGACTAATGCATTCATAAATAGCGTTTCTAGCTTTTGCATCCCACTTGACTTGATCACCTATATAGTTGTGCTCACCAAACCCCGCATGGGTCGTTTCTCATACCTCGGGAGCAATAGCCTCTAGATAAGCACGCATGCGTGCTTTCCAATAGGCAAAGTTCTTGCCCTCGAAGATGGGAACCGAACCCCCAATATTGGCCATTTTAGCTCTCTAGCGGTGAAGCTAGAATGATCCAATGAGCAACTTTGCTCTGATGCCAATTGTAAGGATCGAATGCCCAAGAGGGGGGGTGAATTGGGCTTCTTTTAAAAAATTAAAGCAATAAAACTTAACTACCAAAAGCCCAATTCCATATGCAAACAACCTATGCATTCAAGTGAATAGTAATTTTGCGGTATATGAAATGCATAAGCGTACCGAGAAAGATAGAGTGTGCAAACTCCCGAGGAGACACGAAGACACGGAGATTTATCCCGTGGTTCGGCAAGATCGTCAAGACCTTCCCACATCCATGTTGTGACACCCACCAAAGGGTATAGCCACTCCCAAGTCACTGAGACCAGGGATCTTCACTAAACTTCTCCGTTCGCCAACCTCGGCAAGGTGAAGCTCAAGCCTTGTACAAGTTTGATCCTTTGGGCTTCCACAACCGTCTTGGCAAGCTCTCGAAGGCTCTCTCCAGTCACCGACTCTTACACGGTGAATACAATCACTAAGAGACACTCCCTTACAGCTCTCACTATACTAGAGACTCCAATCACCAAGAATGGAAGCACACAAGCCTTATCTCTAGCAAGTTCTAGCCTATCTCTTGGTGTACAAGTGGTATAAATAATGTAGAAGTGGTAGCTCAATGTCTTGAATGCTTAGTAATGTGTAGAGTAGCTCTGGGTATCAAGACTTATCGAAATGGTTGGTTGAAGGGGTATAAATAGCCAGCTTCCACGAAATAGCCGTTGGAAAAATAGGCTGACATCACTGTTCTGCAAACACCGGATGATTCGATGTTCTCCCTTCAGTTGTCATCGGTCGAATCCAAATTAGCTGATGTCACTGTGTCAGATATGACCGTTGATCGACCGATGTAACACTTGCCTCATCATCGGATGATCCGGTGACACTTCATCCAGAATGGTCCAGAAATAATGCTTACTAGAGTGATTGACCGATGTGTTATAGTTGTACATCGGATGGTACAGTGTTACACTTGGTCCAGGATAATTGCTTACTGGAATGATCGACTAACGTAACACTTTCTTCATCATCGGATGATCCGGTGAGTACCCAGTTCTGAGGTCTTTTTCTTCTGTTAAACCAACTCGACTGATGTATTGTTTTCTAGAAACATCGTTTAATTCGGTGAGTTGATTTTGTCCGCTTCGAGTTGTTCTAAGTGATTCTTTTGGAATTTGCTCGAGTGACCTCTTATACATTGGTTTGAAATATTCTTCTGATGATTACCAAGTCTTGGGTGTTGTCAATTCCGATGGAATAACTTTGACATATGAGATTTTCCTTTTAGTCTTCATAAAAATCGATTGACCTCGTGAAATAGTTTGTTTAGGGGTCTCCAATTATATCCAATGAGCAGTAGATGATATACATATAAAGTTCATTAAGTGTGATGAGTGATATGAGAGACCTTCCATCCACAAACTCATTAGTAATATCCAACGGTTGTCATTAATTACCGAAACCATACCTCATGGGGGCCTAGATGCTTTCAGCTTCATTGTGATGTATGGACATCTCCAGTTCCAAGTAATTCCGGATTTAAATTTTGCCTTATCATACTCGATGATTTCTCGCATTTTGCATAGACTTTTCCTCTCCGCCATAAATGGGATGTTCTGCCAACACTCATCACCTTCCATGCATGTGTCCACACATAATTCAAACAACCCATCGCCTCCATTCAAACAGATAACGAAAAAGAGTTTGACAAGCAGTCCGCTCGCACATTCCTAGCCAGTCACGGCATTGTGTTGCGCTTGTCATGCCCCTACACCTCCCCGCAAAATGGCCATGTCGGACGCATCATACGCACTGTTAATGACATCATGCACACAATGCTCCTTCATGCCGCTGCTCCACCGACCTTCTGGCCGGATGCGCTAGCCACAACCACCTACCTACTAAACCGACGCCCATGTCACGTTCGCAGCAATATCACACCATATGAAATTCTGCTTGGCCAACCTCCCTCTTACGATCATCTGCGAGTTTTTGGATGTCTGTGTTATCCTAACACGGCAGCCACTATGGCACATAAACTCGCGCCTCGCTCCGTGCCATGTATCTTCATCGGATATCCTCCAGACTAGAGGTGGGACTCGGGCCGTGCCCGGGCCGACCCGTTCGTGCTTCGGGCCGAAATGGCCCGGGCCCGAAAGCACGTCGGTCCGGGCCGGCCGGGCTGGCGACCAAAAATTCAGGCCCAGGCACGGCCTGGGGCCCGACGGGCCGCCTTCGGGCTGGGCCAAGCCCGAGCACGGCCCAGTTCACCAATTTAAGCCAATAAATAATTAAATTTTTAATAAAAATCAAGTTTTTAATGAAATAAATGGACAAAAAATGCAAAAAATATGTAAAAATATGAAAGTGATAGAGAATATTTTTGGAATAATTTAGGAAAAAAATCATCAAATTTGGACCAAATTTGAAGAAATTATATAAGTTTGAACTTTTAAATTTAAATAAAAATGAAAAAACAACCTCAGCCCAGCAGCAGCCCACTACCACTGGGCTGGCCTAACAACATATAAAAATTGATTTGAGGACAATTTTTTTTAAAATACATAGCCAAAAAACCTTCAAAAATATGAAAAAAATTTGTGTAGATTGATAGAGTTGAATTATATGTTCTCAAAAAATTTTACATTCAAAATAATAATATATTTCAGAGAATAAAAAAACAAAAAAAATTGAATTTTGAGTTTTTTTATGAAATACATGTACAAAAAATTTCCAAAAATTCTGGAAAAAATACTGGAGTCTATGGATGTTGTATTTCATGTGTCCTCTGAATTTGAGTTTCAGAAACATAATAAATTGATCAGAACAAAAAAACAAATAAAAAAAAGGAATTTGAGGAATTTTTGTCATTTTTATATCTTTAATAATACATCGATTTAGTGAGTGAAATTTTTTGTGAGGCTTTTTAATGATGACACCAAAAAATTGATTTTTTCAAGAATTTTTGAACTTTGTTTGAAAGAAAGTGTGTTTGAATTTTAAGATTGTCTCATAACCTTAATAGCTTTTGAGTGAGAAGAGAGAAAATGTGAAACTTCACATGTTGAAGTATCTCAAAAAAGTTATAAAAAATGTATACATGTAGAAATATAGAACATACACATACAAAACAAAATTTGATACAACATCTTTATTTTTTGAAGATTTATAAAATAATAAAGAATATGTACATATGATTTATTTTGGTTGCTTATAAAGAAAGTACAAAAAGACCTATATAAGTTTGAAAATAATTATTCCAAGTTGTAGAGAGTATTTTTCTAAGAATATAGAAAAAAAATCATCAAATTTGGACTTAATTTGCGAAATCTATACAAGTTTGAATATTTAAATAGGAATCAAAAATAAAAAAGACATGCAAACTCAAGAACAGCCGTGTCGGGCCACTGGGCCAATTCGGGCCGTCGGGCCGCTTCGGCCCGTCGGGCCATTTCGGCCCGTTGGGCCATTTTGGGCCGTGCCAGCCCAGGCACGGCCCAAGCCGTCGTGTCGTGCCTTGCCGCCCACCGTGCCCAAAACCTAGGCCCGGCATGGCCCGGTGTTTCGGTCCGGGCCGGCCCGGCCCGAACGGCCTTCGTGTCGGGCCGGATCGGGCCTCGGGCCGCGTCGTCGTGCTTCGGGCCGTCCGGTTTTGGCCCAGCCCAATTCCCACCTCTACTCCAGACACAAAGGGGTACCGCTGTTATAATTCGTGCACACGACGAGTACTAACCTCTCGTCACGTCACATTCGACGAGGAAATTTTTCCTTTAAGAGAGCTCGCGAAGAATGAGGCCGCGGCTACAGGAGGCTCGGACACGGCTTCCCTCCTCCCGTTTGTCCTCCCATGTGTCCTCCCGCTGATGTGTCATCATCTTATTTGTTGTGAAGATATGATAGTTAAACGGAGTATTAATGAAGAACCAATAATATTTTGACACGTCAACGGGAGGACGCATAAGAGGACCGAATGGGAGGAGGGAAGCCGCATTCAGAGGCTCACGTCCGGCACCAGAATCCTATCCTGTTACCTGTACCTGCTCCTGCATGCAACATGCGTCCCCCGGGGCTCTCAACGCTGCACGTTCAGCGCATGCAGATCCGGCGCCACGTCCCCAGGGCCCCACCACATGCAGCAGCAACGAACGCGGCTCCAACGTGCCCCCGCGTGCAGCAACGCACGCAGCACCCGTGCCTCTTCCCGGAGATGTCGGCCATGCATCGATCTACTCCAACGTTCCGATCGCATCGGCCTCTGAGCCGCATCAAGATGAACGTACTGCCACACGTTGACTCGCACTGCGCCAAGTTCAACACGTCCTCACCCGCCCAGCTCGTCGCCTCATGCCCATCGTCACCATATGGTGACACGCACTCGAGACGGGATCTTCTTGCCCAACAAGAAGTACGCTGCGACGGCTACAACATAACCCACTCCACCACCGACGTCCGTGCCTGCGGCCATGCGGCATCCGGAGTGGCTGGCAGCCATGCACGAAGAATTCCAAGCTCTTCGCGCAAACAAGACTTGGACGCTCGTCCCACGTCCTCCAGGCATCAACGTCATCACTGGCAAATGGCTTTTCAAAAACAAAGCCAATGCCGACGGAAGTCTAGCTCGGCGCAAAGCTCGCTGGTTAGTTCGCGGGTTTCACCAACAGCAGGGCATCGACTTCGACTAGACTTTCTCCCCCGTCATCAAACCGGCGACGATTGGGGCGTGCTCCACCTTGCTGCCTCAAGATGCTGGCCAGTACACCAACTCGACGCGGCAACCTATCCAGCGCGTGTACTGCACGGAGCCGACCGGCTTCGTCGACGTCGATCACCCGGACCATGTCTGCCTTCTGTCTAAGTCACTATACAGGCTTAAACAGGCGCCTCGAGCATGGTTCCAAACATTCGCTGGTGAGCTGGTTGCGATGGGCTTCACCAACACACGCTTTTATATGTTGATGACATTGTCCTAGCACTCAGCCAGCGTTTCGCCATGAAGGATCTCGGGCTGCTGCACTACTTCTTGGGCATTCACGTGCAGCACATGAGTGATGGCTTCTTCCTCAACCAGGAGGCCTACCCCGAGGATGTGCTACAGCGCGCCGGTATGCATAACTGCAAGCCTGCGTCTACACCTGTCGACACCAAGCCAAAGTCTTCGACGTCCGACGGCAAGCCGGTGCAGGATGTTTCATTCTACCGAAGCATCACAGGTGCACTCCAGTACCTCACGCTCACATGCTCGGACATCGCGTACGCGGTCAACCAGGTGTGCCTTCATATGCACGCACCGCGCGACGTCCATTGGAGCTTGGTGAAGCGGATCCTCCGCTACATCAAAGGCACCATCAAGCACAGCCTCCAGCTGCACTCGTCTACAAGTACTGCTCTCGCAGCCTACTCCGACGCCAACTGGGCAGGTTGCCCCGACACTAGACGGTCGACGTCCGGCTATTGCATCTACCTCGGTGACTCACTCATCTCCTGGTCGTCCAAGCGACAAACAACGGTGTCGCGTTCAAGTGCCGAGGCAGAATACTGGGTCATAGCCAATGCCACGACCGAGTGCAGCTGGTTGCTACAACTACTACAAGAGTTACACGTCTAGATTCCCAAGGCCACGATCATGTACTGCGACAACGTCTCCGCTGTCTACCTCACGAAAAATCCCGTTAACCATCGTCGCACGAAGCACATTGAGCTCGACATCCACTTTGTCAGGGAGAAAGTCAAAGTGGCGAACTACGTGTCCTACACGTCCCTACGACACTACAGTTCGCTGACATCATGACTAAAGGGCTTCCGACAAAGGTTTTCGAAGATTTCCGCAGCAGTTTATGCATCATTTGTAAATGACCCATAAACTGAGGGGGGTGTTGGAAGTCAGTTGGCTTAGTCAGCCTAGATGTGTGATGCATGCGCTGGTGCGAATCGTGCGCGCTAGCTGCGTCACGCACGCCGGGCCGTTGGCCGCGACTCGTCCAAGACCCCCGCATAGTTAGGATCTGCCAACGTCTTGGTTGTACGTGACTTGTGTATAAATTGTTGCCACATGAATAACCAAGACGACAATTGCATATCTACAATTATCCAAAAAAAATTGGGGCTGTTACATGAGAGGATCGATGAATATCAGCTTAATTTAGTTAGATGTGGATCTCGTCTTTGCTATGATGGCAATATAATCTTTTTGAATGACTGCGGAAAAGTGAAAACCTTTTACAAAAAGCAAAAAGGGTCAATAAAAAATAAGAAAATAAATATCCATGCCAATATTACTCTATCCATTCATTTTTATTTGACGCTGACTAGTTTAAAAATAAACTATCCAACTTAAATAAAAAGAAACAGAAAAATGATAATGATGGGGTCATATGACCGACAACCACGTTAAATGTTGATACTTGACTCGGTGGATCCCTGTTCGGTAAGCAAGTCTTTTTTGCAGGGAAGCATGTCTATACTACCTCTATCTTAAAATATTTGTTATTTTTAATTAAAATGATCTAGAAAGTTATAAATATTGTAAGATAAAAAGAGTATTCCTAGCTACATCGCTAAATCGGACCGTGACCAGATGAATACCAGCTTTCCAATCCTATTTTTAGTTTTCTCTGGAATTCAGAAGTTTTCATTGGGTTCTCCTTACTACTAAAAAATTCTCAAGAATAAATCCTAACAAGATTCAGCAGCAAGGCCATTTCTGCTTAAATTGACAAAACAATCAGTTGAGTATGCCACTACTTATTAAGTTTGGCGTTTTGTAGTTTATTTTTGAATTACAAAGCGATAAACTTTCACGGATGGAATGGAATACTTTCTAAGACTAGAACTAGATGACACAATGTGTGCATGATCATATCTTACTAGTCTTGCTTCGTCCAGAAATTTGAGAAGCTCGAGATTAGTTATATTTTGAAGGAAAAAGTCTATTTTACTCCCCTGTACTATTAGAGAAGTCCAAATTACACTCTAAACATTCATTTGGTTCATTTTACACCCATTAGTTGTTAATCGGATTCACTTTACACTCTTAATTGGTTTTTAATCCCGAGTTGCTGACATGGACAGGAAATAACCTGGGATTGGTGCTTGGTGCTGATGTTGATGAAAACGGTTAGGTAAGACACTACATCACCCTCAGCGCCTCTCCCCTGCTCGTCTCCCCAGTCCCCTTCCCGGCACCGCCGGTGCTCCTAGCAGTGGTGCTCGGCACCCTGGCCCCGCGGCACCAGTGGGTTGACGGCCTTCTACCATGGCTCCGCAGCTTGGCTCTTACGGAAGAGCTGCGCGCGGGACGGGCGTCGAGCTGCCGGGGAAATATGACTCCACGCTGGTGTCCAGGGCGGCAAGCCCACCACCGGCACTAAGCAGCTCGTCCGTGTCCACAACAGCGCTGCGCCGCTGCCCGTGATCAGCCTGTCCTCAGACTTCACCTGCTGCACCTCGAACGCCACCTCTTCTGCAACCGTCGACGCCTCTTCGGCGTCAACGGTCAGGTAAGTGTTCACACCCACCGTGAACTCAGCGGCGTCGGCAGTAGCGCTGGCGCCGCCCTCTGCCTCTTCATTCTCTTGCAGCTTCTCGGTCAACGAAGCCACCTAAATTACACAGCGCAAATCGCCGATTCATCAGCAACGTCGAGCGATGTTAGTTGAACTCACCGGTCGCTGTGCAAATACCGCGAGAAGAATTGAGGCAATCAAAGTCGCGCTCGAGCTGCTTGGTGTTCCAGCGTGCGCGGTGGTTCTGGAACCAGACAGCCACCTGGCGCGGCTGCAGGCCCAGCTTTTGCGCTAGCTCGGTCTTGCGCTCCGGCTCCAGCTTGTTCTACTCCTCGATGCTCCTCTCCAGCAGATGCACCTGCACATGCGTGTCGCATACATGCGTCATGCTCATGCTATTATTATACGCTCATCATCGTTCACGTGCTAGCAGCAGCTGGGTCGTAGAAGTGATTACCTGCTCTGGGCTGAGACGGCGCTTCTTCTCCGGCAGCTTCTCGTCGTAGTACTCCTCTTCGAGGAGCTCTTCAGGCGAGGTGAAGAAGGGCCTCTTTACGCCGCGCTTCG
The DNA here is from genome assembly GCA_036927565.1 of Tuctoria greenei. Classification (NCBI taxonomy): domain Eukaryota; kingdom Viridiplantae; phylum Streptophyta; class Magnoliopsida; order Poales; family Poaceae; genus Tuctoria; species Tuctoria greenei. The sequence continues at coordinate 64,712,645 of JAYESD010000002.1, read as the reverse complement.
AGATCGCCTTACTATAGGGCAAATTATGTTTGTGCAGCTAGCTGCTGACGACACGGTGGGTGATCTATAAGAAGCAGCAGGAGTTGGCGATGACATGTCCATCTTGTGGCGGAAGAAGCTGGAGCTCCACAGCAGCCTCGTCAGAGTCTTCATCGGCTTCAGCGAGAACCCCATCATGGCCGCCCCACTATGAGCACCGGCAGGATCTCCTCAGCAGCACGCGGAAGAGCTGCGCGCGGGACGGGCGCCGAGCCGCTAGAGTCGCGGTGGAAGGCCATTGACCCACTGGCACCGCAGCCCGCAGGGCCGGGGTGCCGAGCACCACCAGGAGCACCGGAGCTGCTGGGGAGGGGACTGGGGAGACGAGCAGAGGAGAGGCGCCGAGAGTGATGTGGCGTCTTACCTGGCCGTTTTTATCAACATCACCACTAATCCCAGGTTATTTCCTATTCATGTCAGCAATTCGAGATTAAAAAAACCAATTAAGGGTGTAAAGTGAACCAGATTAAAAACGGGTGGAAAATGAACCAAATGAATGTTTAAGGTGTAATTTAGACTTCCCTAATAGTACAGAGGAGTAAAATGGACTTTTTCTTATTTTGAAGTATTCATGCAGATGAGCAATATCATTATCCTAAACGAATGCATTAAGTAGAGTTGATATTAAAAATGAATGATGTGTGATGTCCGATGTTAATCTTGGTAATCTTATTTTTTTCTTGGAAATTTGTGTAGCTTGAGATTCATTATTATTTGAAATATTCATAACTAATGCTTTTCAACCTGACTCACAAGACAACAAAACTGCGACCAATTATATTATTATATACATGGTACAATGCCACACAAGCGATGAAGCGAATAGATAATTAACATGTCAAATATTAACGATATGAAATACTTACGCCAACAGAAGAACCAAAAATAGCATATTCAAAACGAAGTACAGGCATACAGCTCTCAGAACCAACAGATAGCGCAGCAAAAATTGCCGGTTAACCACACAGATCCAGCTACGTTTCACATCTGTTACACCATCAAAGACAGCAAAATGTAGTTCCAGCAGCACACTACAACCATGTTGTCACGGTAAGCGCATGCAGACCAATACCTCAACGAAATGAAAATTAAGAAGCCGGCAATAGAAAAGGGGCACTACAGTAAACTGTGGCCGAAGAACAGAACAGGATAGAAGATCTAGAGCTTGTCCTCGAACTCAGACAGATGAGTTATCTGTTCCTTCAGCCCCTTCCTCTTGCGGATGTCCAAGACCAGCTGTGCTGCCTGGGAACCTGCCTCTAGAGGATCAGAGGTCATCGTGTCCCAATGGTCAAACACACACTGAGGGAACGCCTGGCCAGAGGTTGCGGCCCTGAGTGTGCTTGAGAACCCAAAGGACTCGATAACAGGGAGGTAAGCCTTGATGTTGTACAGTGGGGTACCAGGCCTCTGCATCTCCTCGAACACGTGCCCTCTTTTCTGGTTCAGAACACCATAAATGCCACCAAGAGCATTCTCAGGGGCCTGGATCTCCACAAGGTAGACAGGCTCAAGCAGCCTTGGCTTAGCAGTGAGTTGAGAAGCATAGATAACCCTTCGGGCAGTAGGGATAACCTGACCACCTCCCCTGTGAATAGCATCAGCATGGAGAACAACATCACACACCTCAAAGCAAATACCACGCATGTTCTCCTCAGCCAGTGCACCTTCCTTTGATGCCCACTGAAAACCAGCCACAACTGAATCCTTGATTTCATTAAGGTACTGCACTCCCTTACACATATCAACAACCATATTCGGGCCAGTGGTCTCAGGTCCAAAGCACCAAATCTTCTTGGCAAGGTCCTTGTCCCACCCGAACTCCTCAGATAGGATCTTGGAACGCACCTTGGGATCATCACGTGGACCAATGCGGCCATCATCAATAGCCTCCGGGAGACCCTCCTCCAAGGGACGGGCTTCCATGTAAAGACGGTTGTGCTTGTTTGGAGACTTGCTCATGACAGTGCGGCAAGACTTCTCAAGCACAGTTTCACGGAAGGACACAACAGGAGGGGAAACAATGATTTCAGCGCCACCCATGAAATCTTCCTGCAGATCCTTCAAACAGATTTCAAGGTGAAGCTCACCAGCACCAGCAATAATATGCTCACCAGATTCTTCAATTGTACATAGAACCATAGGATCAGACTTCGCTAGACGCTTCAAACCTTCCACTAGCTTGGGAAGATCAGAGGCAACCTTGCACTGAACAGCAACTCGCACAACAGGAGAGACGGAGAACTTCATTGCTCTGATCGGGCATGCATCAACCTCCTTCTCATTTGTCAGTGTAGCATTCTTTGTAATAAACTGATCTAGACCAACCATAGCGACAGTGTTACCACAGGGAACATCCTCAACAGACTCTTGTTTCTTTCCCATCCAGATAACAGTTCGCTGGACACTCTTGACATAAAGATCCTTCTTCTGGCCAGGGACATAGTTTGGACCCATGATCCGAACCTTCATACCAGTAGCAACCCTCCCTGCGAAGACACGGCCAAAGGCAAAGAACCTACCCTTGTCTGATGCTGGAATCATCTTGGAAACATACAGCATAAGGGGGCCTTCAGGATCACAGTTTCTGATAGCAGTTGCATAAATATCATCAAGGGGACCCTCGTACAAGTTCTCCACACGATACCTCTGAGCTGTTGCCGGAGAGGGAAGGTGGAATACCATCATCTCAAGAAGAGCAGTGCTAGCTGGAAGCCAAGTTTGCATAACGCGCTTCATCAGGGCCTTGCCCATCAGCTCTTTCTCATCAGACTTCATGGTTACGTTAAGCTTTTGCAGCATGGGCCACAATTTATCCTTCTGGTCATTCATGCAGGTGTTGATGATTTGCTTGATTGGCTCGTAGCAGAACTGAACAAAGCCCCTCTTACAGGTACGAGAGCCTGTGTTTTTGGTAGTCCATTTCTTTGTGCTTGGGTCAAAGAAGTTCTCACCCCAGAGCCTCTCCATCATCTTAGACTCGTCCACTCCAAACTTGGATGCATACATCTTAGCAAAGTTTGTGAGGGTAAAGGCCCAGCCATGCAGACCAGCAGAAAACGCGACAGTTCCTTTCTCTGGGTACACTTGGACGTCACCAAGGAGCTTGTCTTCATATGTCGCCATGATGACATTGGCATTCTCAATAACACGGGAGAAAGTCTGGTAGGCTTCCTCACCATCCACCTGAAGCTCAAGGAAGCACCTGTCCATCTTGTTCACTGTAAGGACAGGTCTAATCCTCTCACCAAGTGCCTGGCGCAGCACCGTTTCAGTTTGAACACATACACCCTCAATGCAATCAACCACTACCAGAGCACCATCAGTGATCCGAAGAGCAGCCGTGACTTCGGAGGAAAAGTCAACGTGCCCAGGCGAGTCGATAAGGTTGATCAAATATTCATTCCCATCTCTCGAGCCCTTGTACATTTTGAGGGATTCATCAGTCATCTCATAGTAGAGAGAGATACCCGTGGACTTGATTGTGATACCACGTTCTGCTTCATCTGCGCGAGTATCAGTCATACGGACATCACCAGCAACTTCCTGGGCAATAATTCCAGCCGCTGCTACAAGAGAATCCGTAAGTGTAGACTTGCCTGCAAAGGGGAGATAACATTTTAGCGCATAACACTTTCACAATATGTTAAGACACCAGAGCGTTGACAAGATGGAAGGCAACAAAATTTTACTTTGACTAAGGGTTACAAATAACTACTCTTTGTTTTCTATTTAAGTCAAGTGCATAAAAGGTTACATTGGAAGAGAAACCATGATACTTGAATGACAAACAGAACAGTTATAGGGTTGAATGAAAGAGCAAACACCATTTCAAAAATCTATTGTAACCCAAACATCAACATAATAGAGATGAACAAATTTAAAAAATCATGCATTGAAAGAGTTGCAGAGTGCTGTCAGTAGTTGTTCATGAGAACAAGTATTTGATTTACTAATCCTAGCATGACTCCATCGAGTCAAAATAAATAAGAAGCTATTCAATCCTAGGATTACCTATTTTTCTATACGAATATGTCAATGGCATAAAGGGCACAACAACAGCCAAGTATAATTTAGCTAAATCTCATAAGATGGAAAAATCAGTGCTAAAAACCAGTACTAGAACGTAGGTAATGAAAAACCAAATCAATGTGGTACATCAGATTAGCAGTTTCCACATAATGACCAAGCTACAAATAAAGAATCTATAGTTTCTGTAGAGATGGATTGTATGGCACATACCATGATCCACATGAGCAATGACGGACATGTTACGTATGTTGTTCTTTTTGTCCATAATGCGCCGCAGCTCTTCCGCCGTGAACTTGACCATCTTGACTCCCTTTGAAAATCACGCTCCTGAATCACGAGAAGAAGTCAAGTTACAACCCAACCGATAAAAAAAACAGTGTGAACTAACCCGAAGAACATCACTGGAAACGGACAAAGAGTCCAGAATTTGTATCAAGGCATCAAGCAAAAACAGAAAATATAAAATGTGTATTACAAGGTGAGCATTCTAGCCAACTTTCATGAACCAAGCTTAATTACAACACTCGAGAATCAGATGACTACCGATCTTAACACAAATCATTAGACACTGGTACGCCATAAGTTCAAAATGATGTGGAGAAGCAATAGATCTACGTCATGGAAGCTTCATCTACACTGCAATGAGCAAAACGTACTGGCCGACGTGGAAACGCAAATGATGAACGCGAAAATTATCTAAAGGTTTCTAGCGAAATTACTAACTGAAGCATGAAAAGCATCAGATCGGGATCTAAAAAGCGAGTAACATTCGCATGAGCACGACAGCTAATCTACCTCGAAAATTACTAAAACGGCCTCTAGAGGCTTGAACTCCTGGGATCAATCAACTCAATCGGCAGCACCTCACCCTACGAAATGGGAACGAGTGCAGATTCGACTAAAACTAGAATCACTCGCCTAACAAACAGGGATGCGTCATCAATCAGCAGCACTTGCACGAACCAGAGGAGAGGGAGCAGAAGAGGGTCGCTCACCTTGGGTTGGGGGAAGCCGCCTCCCGATCCGTGGAGGGGAGCGCGAGGAAAGGAAGGGAGAGGTAGAGGCGGGGACGCAAGACGGCAAGAGGAGCGCAGGAACCCTGCCCATTTCTGGCGTCCATATATATTTGGTGGAGCACTCGTGGGCCGGATTTCGTTCGTCCTGGGCCGTGACGTGGCCCATAAGCACCCCTGCTTCCTGGGCCGTTACACTGCTAAGGTAGACTCATGTACTCTAAAACATCTACTCTAAAGAATTTTTTTCAATATATACTTTACTATGTCCACTCTTATCATTACTCTACTTTAGGGGTGTGCATTCAGTTAACCGTTTGCAATTCGGTTCGGTTTTTCGTTTTTTTTTTTGAAATTCGATTTTTGAAAAATGGAAACTGAAATATAATATTGCAAAACGAAAATCGATCTATCGGTTAACAGAGAAAATCAGTTCGGTTTTGGTTAACCGAAAAAATCGGGCTTAATGCTAACCCTCGATCTCTCTCGAGATGGTCATCGGGGGCAGCCGGCCAGAGCACGATGTCCGTCGGGCGCGAGCTCGCAGTGGCCGTCAGGCACGAGCTCGCAACTGTCGGGGAGAGGGGGGTGAGGCAGGGCGACACTGCTTGCCGGATGAAGGCGGCGGCGGCAACGCGTGATGGGTGGCGGGGTGTCAGTGGCAGGGGCTCTGGCGGCGGGGCGGTTGGTGGTGCCACAGCGGGGCGTCGGTACGACGGGACAGAGACCGCTGTGTGGCGGCCACATCAAGCGGGGCGGGGTGGGGGAGACGGTGCGCGTGGTGGGTAGGTTAGGGTTGAGATGGCTGATGGGCCTTGGGCTGTGGTGGAATTAGTGGAGTTGGAGATGATCTAACTTGAATTGGGCCGGAAATGGATAAAAACAATATTTAGTGGGTCTAATTCGGTTTATTAAGTTAACCCAAGAAAAAAACCGAAAATCGAGAAAAACCATTTTTCTCATAATGAAAACCGAAATCTATTCCTGTTGGTCTGGTTTCGGTTAATTTAGTTTTGATTCCGATTAATTCGGTTTCGATGTTCGGTTTTCGGGTTTTTTGCCCACCCCTACTCTACTCTTCATTACGTCCATTCTATATTCACAGTTCAGTACTCTTTTCAGCACACCATTGCGGATAGTCTAATGCTATGTTGAGATAACATTTTAGCGCACTTCTGTTTTTTAATAGTAACATTTTAATCATAAATTGCAAATTAGGGGTGCTATTTCAAAAAAAAAAATTGTCAAACATTTTAGAAGCAAAATTCTAGTCGGGTATTTTTTTTTGCACGCAACGACTCTGAAAATGAGTCGCCAACTGGTTGAGACACTTTTATGATTTACTCCCTCAGTTTTATAATAAATGTCGTTTCAAACAAACCCACACAATTAAAAATAAACTGCACATGGTTGTCCTAACGATAATTATTTAGAATCAGTGAGAGTATTACTAAAATAAGTATTTGTTAGTACATTGCACTTCAAACTTAGTGATCTAGGTTCGAATCCTAGTGTGATATATTTTGTTTGTATTTAATGATAGTCACAATGAATATTTTTTTGTGAATTTATATTTTAGAATTTATCAAGTGCAATTTGCTCTAACCGGACATCTGACGTCGCCCAAAAAAAAGAAGAGAAAAGCTTTCGGAAACCGCAAATCCAAGAAATTCTGAATACGATGTAACCCAAATCGAACTTGGAAACAATAGCTTCGTTTTAAAAACAGAGTAAATCACAAACTATTTTTAAATATAAAATCATAATCGAACGTACACATAATAATCCATTTTTTTGTCCGATTCATCTTGGAGTCATGCTGTTTGGGCCACAGGCTCTCCGGACCTCTCGGATAGGATTAGGATCCATCGAGATCGATAAAAACGGGAAAAAAGAAATGAAAAGGGAAAAAGAAAGAAAAGAAAAAACAGTGCCGGCTGGCTTTCCTGTTCTTCCTATCCGCCCGGCGCCACACACACGGTTCCAAGCACCACGGCGCCGCAGCAAGCACCGCGCGGGTGCGGCCCCCCTCAGCTCAGCAGCGGCTCGGTCTCGTGGCGCAAGCGCACGGCGGCAAGAACGGGGCTCCTCCTCCTCTTCTCCAGGTGACGGCTGAGCTCTCCTCTCCAATGCTCCTCCTTCCTTGTGTAGTTGACATTCAGGCTAGATGCAGCGGAACCTATTGCCATCAGAGGGGATGGGTCCATCCATCCCTGCGCAGGGTCGCTGGGTATGGGGAGAAATTTTCTCCCGCGGGCCGGGGCGGGTATGGGATGGGCATCCAGTCGTTCCTGGCACGCCACCAGCCGGGCAGGCGACCTGAGAGCCGGAGCTCGGCGGCTCCCTGCATCGCCCTATTGCTCCATTCACCTCCCCGAGCGACATTGCCCACAGCTGCGGTAGCGCCCTGCGCATCCCTCGGTGCAATAAGAAAAAAATGTAAATAAAAGGTCTAGGTTCTTCCTTGTGCATTTGCATTTACTGGCCGAGTGAAACATTCTTGCTTCAACTTCAGGTTATATCTCCTAGGAGTAGACGTACGTGTTCAAAGATTACAATGCATGTAAAAAATGGTCCTTTTGTCTGACTATGTGGTCTTCTCTTTGAAGACTCAGTTAGCTAGAAATTTTCATCATTGTTTACTTTTGCAGGAATGCATGATTCTTTACATCTGTCTGTGTGAATTTGCGATGCACTGACCAATAGCCGGACATTATAATAACTCTGCAATGGCTGAGTGTTCCTTGGCGACATTTAGAGGCCAGTATCAAGGGAGATGGACTCAGTCCAACAGCAGGTTCTCCTCAAGGAATATGATAATTGGGATGTCAAAGAGGTTGGTTTGTCTCTCCAATTCTTGTGATCCTGGTCATTGTTTCCTCCCATTTTTCCTTTTTCACAATTCTGATCATCTTGTGTTGATAGGCTGCATTTTAATCTCTGTGTTTCCCTTATCTGCAGGTATCGCGCCCACACAACTCACCTGCCATACCACTCCAATGCTACTAGAGAATGGAAAAATTGTGCATTTACTTCTGGTTTTCATGGGGCGGGTCACAGGGTGGAAACTTTAGTTAAGTGTTCTTTCTTGGAACCACTGATGGATTATGAGAGCATGGCCTCACCAAATCTAATGCTGATTTTGGATGAAGCTCTTCTCTCTATCAGCATAGTTTTTGCTTATTTAGCCGGAGTTGTTCCCTTTCCCTCTGGGCAGACATTTCCTCGTGCCAAGAGTCAGAGGGCTAATCAACATATTACAGAACCAAGCTCCAGTGATTCTGGTAGGTAAGAGTAACTTCATGACTATCTAGATATCAGACTTGTTTTCCTTTGCTGGAAAAATGACTGGTCATGCATTGGCCATTAGAAAATTTTAGGGATGTAAGATGCTTACCTGAGAGGAATATCGAGTTTAACCGCAGTGATACATGGAGTGAAGTGAGAGCTAAACTTGTCGAAGCCCTACAAGCAAATGCACAAGATGCCAGCTTGAATAGCAGAGAGGATGAACTCACAAGCTACAGGAAAAACTACCCTTTGAGTATGCTTGCAATTCATGGAGGTCCCAGGTTGCGGCTTCTTCTGATCACATTTCAACTCCTTGAAATGGAGGTAAGTTGCACACTGTAAACTCTTTGTTTGACATTGATTGCCATGTATACCCACTTAGTTTATTAGAACATAGTATCTGATCTAGGTAACATCATTTGATTCCTGTAGATCTTGTCGTCTTCAAGTTTTATTGTATTCTGTTTTATGTCTTTTCTATACTATTTTTTCCTTTAACACAATGTTCAATCCAATCTTGTAAAATTGTTGAAAGCATTGTATTTGAGTTGCTCCAAGTTGGTCTGATATCATGCAGGTAGAAAATGTCTCTGAAAGTTCCAAGATTACTGATGAAACCATGTGGTTGCAAGTATCAACAACGCTGATAGATGGTTTGATTCAACCAGCATTTATGACATGGATTGAAGAAGAAGAAACCTTGGAAAACGCCAAAATAAATGAAGTATGCCATTGTTTCATACTGTCAATTTTTGCATTTTGGATATTTCCCCGAGTCTGATACCCGTTTCTGTTTCAGAAGCTTATGAATACGATAGTTAGCAAAATAAAGGAGGAGGATAGGATCTTGAAGAGGTTTATTAGAATTGGGAAGTCTGATCTATATTTGGATCTGTTGTTTTTCCTAAGATTTGGTTCTGCAAGGTAATGTTCGAATGCCGTTCTCAATCCTGTTTGCAGCTGTTCTATTCATTTCTTTTCAGTTCTGTAAACTACATCCTATCTAAGACGACCTGTATACTTTGGTTGCTCATCGTACAGACTTATTTTGTTCATTTGCCTCCTGCTGAACCATAGCCTTTTGTGAAGTGCATATGTGCATTTTCTGTCTTGACATTTCTTACTGGCAGGCCTGACAGCAATTTTGATGCTAAATTTCTGGCCGAGCATGGAGCGAGAATTTTGGAGGATCTTGTTATTTCCTTGGCTGATGTGATTGCTAGTATTTATCTGGAGCTTATGTCAGTTGATGGTAATATGTCTACTGAGGTTGTTCGGTCCAGCTTAGCTCTATGTTCTCTGTCAACCAGAGAACTTCAAAAGCTACGTAATGAGGTAATAATTGTATACCTGATCATGTTTCTTCCTCTCTCTCTCTCTCTCTCTCTCTCCCCCTCTCTGGGTGTGAAAATAGGGCACTTCTATGACACCTTTCTGAACTTCTGTGTGTTTTCCTGTTCAGATGTGCTTCAAATGAGATGATAAGTTCTTGTTGCTGCCTATCTCTTTTGTTAGAGATGTGTCTCTAACATGTTTTATTTGTAAGCCAGGGACTCAGCCCACCCTAGCAATCAGAAAATATTCTATGTTTACGTATGATGTTAACTTCTTGGGGGTGTGTACATGATATTTTGGATGATCACAACAACAACAACAACAACCAAGCCTTTGTCCCAAACAAGTTGGGGTCGGCTAGAAATAAAACCCAACAATTTTTGAAGAAAAGTAATAGCAAATAAGATGAGATTAAAAAAATTAAAATACAAAAATACAAATAAAATAAGATTCTACATTTTATTTATTTTAGAAATGGATTAATAAGAAAGAAGATAAGAGTAACAAAATTCGAATAAACTAATATTCTAGCACATGAATTGCTAATTTCCATGCAGTCCTATCATGAGCCAAATCTCTAGGTATGTCCCACTCCTTTAAGTCTCGTTTCACCGCCTCCTGCCATGTCAACCTTGGTCGAGCTCTACCCCTCCTAAAATTTTCTCTACTCTTTATAATCCCACTGTTAACCGGTGCTTCTGAAGGTCTCTGCTGGATATGCCCAAACCACTGTAGGCGATTTTGGACTAGCTTCTCCTCAATCGGTACCACCCCTACCCTATCACGTATCATCTCGTTCCTAATTTTGTCTCTTTTTGTGTGACCGCACATCCATCGTAGCATGCGCATCTCCGCAACACTCATTTGTTGGACATGTTGCCTTTTAGTTGGCCAACATCACAAGTCTAATCACCGTCCTATAGATTTTTCTTTCAATTTTCGTAGAACTTTCTTATCACATAAGATTCCATATGCTTGTCGCCACTTCATCCACCCGATCCTGATTTTGTGGCAAACATCTTCGTCAATATCACCATTGCTTTGTAACATTGATCCTAAATATCGAAATGTGCCCCTTCTAGGTACTACTTGTCCTTGTAAACTAACATTTCCATCTTCGCACCCGACATCACTAAAGTTGCATCTCATATACTTGGTCTTAGTTCTACTAAGTCTAAACCCCTTAGACTCTAAGGTCTGCCTCCATAGCTCTAATTTTCTATCAACACCATCCTTAGTTTCATTTACCAACACTACATCATCAGCAAAGAGCATACACCAAGGGATATCCCCTTGTATATCCTTTGACACCTCATCCATAACTAAGGAAAAGATGTGTGGAGTTAAGGCTGATCCTTGGTGTAACCCTATTGTGATAGGAAAAGTATCGGTCTCACTATCTCTTACGTGCACATTTGTCACCACATTATCGTACATATTCTTGATCGGCCACCACATGACCGGCCTTGGTACCTTATCATATGCCTTCTCCAAGTCAATGAACACCATATGTAGATCCTTCTTTTGCTCCCTATACCTCTCCATAAGCTGACAGAGTAAGAAAATCACCTGATATTTTGGATGATCAAAAGTTAATATTATAAATGAGCCATTAGGAAGATCACCAGGACCAAATATTAGTTCTTAGAAAATCCAAAGCCTAGGATGGTACCAGACCCAGCCATTTCCCACCAGGAACTGGAGGTAAAAATAGATGGGTTCACACTTGACTCAGAATGCAGGTTTGAACTGAAGTGTTGTTCCCAGCTATTCATCTCTGAAAAGATGTCTGAATTTTTTAGTGTATCCTTTCTCTTCCCTTTTTTCCAGGAAAACCTTATGTATACACTATAAATTTTGGTACCAGTAGTTTCCTCTTTGCCCCTGATTATTGATTTGCATGAATATAGCAGATACAAACAACATAGCTAGCTCAAATACTGAGTTTTATTACCTGATAAGCTCTTATAGTTATAATGTCATGCAAAATTGCAAATGTACCTAAGAGATCATCAAAGTATAAATAATGAATATTCTAATGCTTGGTTCAGCATTTGCTCTTTGAATTATTCTCATGCTGCGATGCTGTGTGAATTCTTAGGTGCACATATTTGATATTTTGAATTTCTTAATTCTTGAATATATGTTTGTGTGCTATCTAGTTTTCATAATTCCATGCTAATGTTTATTATATCTTTAAAGGTGGCCATTAATTGGTGGTTGCACCAATACTTCGAGTCAGTTGTTTCAATGTATGAAGACAGATTTGAGTTATATGTTTTGTCCCGAAAACAATGTGAAAAACCAGCAAATAATCAAGCAGAGAAGATAAACTGGTGGAGGCTTGCATTTGGGAAGCCTGATGCGCCTATTCTTGTGAATTACGTTAACATCAGCTCATTTTCTCTTCCAGCGAGAAGGACAAAGGAATTAAGAACTTTGACTGGATGGTATGCCCAGTCCCTTCCAAATCCATGTTTTTTGGTTCATAATTTGTTTTAAATACATCTGCTACCTGTTAAGAGATGATAAATTTTAAGTATTTTGTTAGCTTGTTCTGGATGTTGAAGAATTAACTAAGAAGCATTAGTTTTTACATCTTTCAAAATATGCAAGTGCCTTTCATTTTCTTTTTCTTTAAGAAAAAGAAAGATGAGCTCTAAAGAGCAAGTGCAAGAGATCTATGTTGTGCTTGTTACTTTAAAAGGTATTGCGCTCATGATTAAATTTGCAAATAGACATTTAAAGTGAGATATCTGGATTTATCTGCCATGTCATATTTGAATCAAGAAAACATAACAGTGCCTACTTCAATTGCAGGAGGTATTACTTCAGCCTGTTTTTAGAGCTTTCGGATATTGCCATGCCTTTTATAAATGCTGCTGTGAGTAAAGTTAGCGCTGCGGTGTCCTACTTCTGGGTATCCATGATTGGGAGATCTCTGGGACTGATTTTCTCAGGGTTAAGGCAATCACTCGGTTGGAGATGAGCTCGTGCTTGTTCAGTTCTGATTCTGACTTTTTCTTCTTACCTTCACGCTACTGCTACCAAATGAATGACTGATGCCTCCTGCAGTGCAGTCCATATTCAGTTATCAATCTGTATTTGAAAATTGAAATCTGTCACCCATGCGTAGGCTGTCACCTATTCTTTTTGTTTTCCATGTTTCACATCACATTGTGTAAGATTGTTTATTGACATTGTTGAAGATTAAAAAATGATATACAAATCTGATAAGTGATAATTGTTGGAATCCAAATCATCTTCTTATAGCTTTCACCAAAAGTAGTTGAAATCAGTGCCAGAATGTATCATACTTTATACAGGATTTCCATATCACTTCACCCATGCTTATATATATAGAAAGCCGTATATAATTCCAGTATAATGTACAAGATTACTAATACTATTTCACAAACAATAGTAAGCAACGAAACTGGGGAAGAATCTCTATGATCTACTCTCTTCATACCAAAATACAAGGAGTAACTATCACAGGAAACTGAACCAGAGGTTCAAAGTTCCTGCATTAATTAATTGATCATATATGAAACACAGACACCAGACGGTGGAATGAAAGAATACTGTAGATATGAAACCACACAACATTGTTACATCAATCTGCGTTTGGGATGTGTGTCACAAGGTTTCTGCAATGAAAAAAAAATATTGTTAGATAGTTATTCCAGAAAAAGTTACCAGAGAAGTTACAAAATTAAGATATAACATCTAGGCGCGCTGAAGGGTATTATTATCCTTGCTGTGGTTTGCATATAACAACAGAAACATCAATCAAATGCATGCATGCATACACAACCAGACTCATCCTCCGTTCCTCCCTTGGCACCTTAAGAACACATAATCGTAGAAAAAGCTGCAAATTCAAAATGAACCTACTAGCATCATTATAATTAAATGGGGTATTATTCTCCACAATATTCCAATTTTTGTGTAACAAGTGTCACATAATATTTTTAGAGAAAGAACAGAACATTAACTTTTGAAGGATAAAGATTTAACATTTGACGTCCTAAAATTGGGTAATTTCTTTTTTAAAGAAAAAATAGTTGAACACATCAAGCTAAAAGAATTGAGAACTGCCCATGTTGATCTTGAAAATAATGATGCATGAAACCATTTATTCATAAAATTCCAGGAGCAACTTCTATGTGGTCTGAATTGCAAATATTTTTTATTGAGCATTGCATTCAAGCAAGCAAAACTTTTTAGGTTTAAAGAAACAGTGGGAATCCATCATTCTGTCAGTAGTTACTTACCCTTTATCCTTGCGCTACTTGTCGTTTTTGCTGCTTGCTGGTGGGACAAATCAGCAAGTGACAAAGGAGTTAGTGGTGGGGAAGAGATATCACCGCCCTCTCTACTTTGTCTAGACTCCAACAGTCTATTGACAGTGATGATGGGTATCCTCTGGCTATTTGAAGGTATGGAGTAACTGCGAGTGAGAGAGGAAGGCGGTCGTGGAAGTGGCGAGGCTGTTTGCGACGTCGTCGGTGAAACACGGACTGGTGGTAGAGTCTGAGTTTGACGTTTTGATACTAGGGGACCAGAGTAGCCAACCAAGCCAGATGGTTTGAGGGACTCCACATTAGCTGGAGGCCTAGGCAGCTCATGAAGCTCACTGATTTTTGGTGATATTGTTGGATGTGGCAAGATCTTGGGGGAAACTTTTGGGGACACAGATGATGGCTGCCGAGAATGTCCATGCAAGTTTGCAGACATCCCATCAGGATGAGCTATGGGTGACCTGTGTTCATTCAGAGAAGACGGTTTGCTTAACCCTGCTTTGCTTGGAATTGGACCAGACCAAGATTCCCTCTTCATTTTCTTGTAATCAGAAATCGACTGGGAGAATGTCGATATACCTTCAGTATTTGATTGCATTTTAACATGGCGACTTGGATTAAAATCTTTTGTCAAGGGTGATGAATGCCACAGATTTGATGCAATATGAGATTTGCTTTTAAGTTGTTGTGAATGATGTGATCTGTGGGAACCTACTGATATGGGATTTTTGTCATCGACTGGTGTTGGGAGTTTGTATGAATGTTTGGCTGAAGCTGGCTTCATCTGCCAAAATCTCTCAGATGGATCCCGCAAATTGCTTGCAAAGAGCGGTGCTGAATGCATACCAATGTCAGACTTCATCTGTGGAGATACATCTCCCTTTGTTGTTTTCACTTCTTCCTGCAGGTAAGAGGGCACTTATATCAGAATATGCCGTTGTTTCAATTATATCTAGTTTAACACGTAAACTTCTCCAACCTAGAACTTAACAACAATAGTTGGTCATATTTCCTTGAAAAAAATAGTTGAATGAAGATTAAAATCCCTAAATAGTTTATCCAAATGCCTTGCATATGTCAACACTTTGAGAAGAATCTTGTTAAGTGTATATGCATAAATCTAGTAATGAGGAATTCTATGCTCCGAGTGAAAGCATACCTTCTGCTTGCTGTCTTTTAGTCCCTGTGGTGAAGTTGCCGTATTTCCTCTATCTAACTGCCCACAAAAATTGTAAAATTTAAAAAATGTGACAACACATACCATTGGAATTATTTTCCATATGCAACTAAAACTGGATCAGTTCAGACAGTAAACTGTGCAATTGAAACCAAAGCAGCACAACCCACAGCTCACTAGAATTAATTAGCGTAGTAACTCGAAAGAGCAAGAAATGTATATAAATGCTAGATATTTTTTAGGAGTTAATTTTTTTTGATTATGAAGTACAACCCACACCTAACTGGCACTAATTAGTTAAAAATTTATTTTATTATGACAAGTGTTCGCGCAACTAACAGTGTGATCAATGATTTACTGATCACGATAGGACTACAACAAGGGTCAGCTTTGAGCCCGTACATTTTTTCTTAGTAATGGATGAGATGACATCCAGAAGGATATGTAAGGAGATATTTCTTGGTGTATGCTTTTGCAGAGGATATGAAAATTGTCCTTTCTAAAGTACTATAAATAATGCTTAAATAATGAAAATTGTGACCCGACATTGCAACATAAATAGATGGGATGGATTGGAGAGACAGCTAGTTTAATGAAGAGCTGACTGGATAACTGAAATATAAACTACAGAACTTACATCCATTGACCCTCTTGACGCAAGAAAATCTTGATCCCTATCGTTTATTTCATAATTGAAACTAAGTTCCCCATCGTCACTACAATTATCCTGGTCAGAGCTGTAATCATCATTGTCAGATTCATCGTCCTCAAGACCATCGAACTGGTAGTCTATGTGTTGTTTCTCTGCTATTGCTTTTACATGAGGTTCAAGTGCCTCCAGACACTTCAGCCCTCTCCTGAAAAAGCTTAACTAAAAGTTTAACCAACAGTAATATAGTTAGGTTTTGGGACACTCAATCTTGGTGTAAATGACAGCCTTATGGAGAGTTAACCTACCTGAGCAGCATGATGGCGAGCAGCCTGTGTTAAAAGACTATGGAATTGTCCTTTCCTCAATGATTTTAAGCGAAATATGAACAGTGCAGCATCCTCTTGGTACTCAGTTAAAGAATTTTGTAATTGTTCTGAGGAATATGATTCGATTTTGGAATGCCTTGACCTTCCTTTTTCTGTATAAAATGCTCGCATACCTTCAGATGCCTCTCTGTGATTAAATAACAAAAAATAACTTCCATAAAAAAGGCATCTATCATAAAATGAGGGGAAAAAGTGGATTTCAGATGTAATTGAACCTCTTTGCGTCACATTGGTGCTTCATTTCCTGCATCAGTGTGAAGGAAAACAAATCATACAGAATGTCAGGATCGTTCATAAAAAATTGACGTAATCTAAGGGCCTAAATTTTTTCCCCTTCTTTCAAATAGGGACATAGTGTTTTTCCCTTACTACTTTTTAGGAGATTTTCCCTTATTCATCGACAGCATCCCATATCTGAACTTATGATTGATCTTCTGGAACCTAATAGAATCTAGTGTTTGCGAAATGAAAAAGAAAACATGAATGTATAAATTAAGGGAATTTCATATATCATCATACCTCTACAGTTTGTAGCTCCTTAAGAAGAGACTCTGAGGGTGTTGTGATGGTATGAATGATATTAGAACGCTAACAATGTAAGCATGTTAGTGCCATATTGTAATAATGCAATATGCAGACCCAACATAGAAGTACAAAGAGCTTACATAAGTATCCACAAATTTTTCTAACTCAAATTGGGCCTTACCCAGCATCATCAACACTCTGCCTGCAGACAAGATAAAAATATTACACCCTATTACCTTTTTTAAGGACTCTAGTTTCGCAGCTTCATACGCATAATTGATTATATAACTTGTGGCGATAAAATTTATTAAGTAAATATCATTTCAATTTAAATTTAGTGGAACAGTTTTCATGGCTAGTTTAGATAGTTTTAAAAATATTGATGTTCACGTTATTCAGTTATTGGAAGTTTTGATCCAGAAGTTCTAAGAAGTCAGGAAGTAAATAAAAATATGCAAATGCTTATGGAGAGCAGTAATTCCACAAACAAACACGACGGTGCAGGATGAAAACATAATTTTCTAAGCTCAGAGGAAACAAAGTCATACTATAAACATGTGAATGAAAAAAATTAACTGCATAAGATCCACTTGTTTTGAGCCAAGGAAACCAAAGCGCTTGCCTAGAGAATGATACCACCATTTCATGAAGGACCTGATTGCTTAGTTCTATATGAATATTATGGGAACTAGGATAGGGTCAACGATAAAGAAACTTACAGCTCAGCATACATATACTTCTAAAAAGCCTCTAATCGTTACTCATTTATAATTGTTAGGATATGTGCTTACAACTGTCGTCATCATCTCCGTTTAGTGCAGTTTTTGCAAGAAAGCAACTTCCCATTTCCTCCAGAGCCTCTGAAAACTCTGCATAGACCATCAAATTCTTGGTATAAGCAGCGGACATAACTGAGTAATTCCAAGCAACTCAATATTTGAAGACATTCAGGTACCATATACACTATTTGTTGTCGCAGCTGCAGCTGAAATCAACCCGTCATAGCAGTTTCTCATGTCTTCCACCTCCTGCAAAGGTGAAAACTATTAGAGAATGATATCTTGATTATATTACCCTCAGGCAATAGAAATTGGTACATCTTATATAGGCTAGCTAGTGTAGTGTGAAACTAAAGCTAAACCCTTTCACACTACACAAATTAACATTAATGACTAAACTCAGTCCAAAACCTTCCGCAATCTCGACATCTAGCCACAACATATGTTGAGACTGGACCGAAATTTCGAGAACAGCGACAACGGGAGCCCCTTTCGTGAAGATGTCGGCGAACTGCGACGTCGTCGATACGTGGAGCACACGAACCTCACCACATGCAACCCGCTCACGAACAAAATGGAGGTCGATCTCCACATGCTTCGTGCGTTGATGCTGGACAGGGTTGGTGGAGAGGCAGACGACGCTGATATTGTCACAGTAGACCAACGTGCTCTGGACAATAGGAGAGTAGAGCTCCTGAAGCAGGTGCTGGAACCAGGTGGCCTCAGCCATGCCGTTGGCTACGGCGCGATACTCCACCTCAGCACTCGAGCGCGACACCACGAGCTGCTGCTTCGAGGATCAGGAGACGAGGTTGCCGCCCAAGAAGACGGCGTAACCGTAGGTGGATCGACAGGTGTCTACGCAACCCACCCAGTCAGCGTCTGTGTAGACGACCAGCTCAAAAGCTGAGTCACTCTAAAGGAGGAGGCCATAGTCGAGGGTGTCACGCAGGTACCGAAGGATTCGCTTCACAGTAGTTAGATGCGGCTCACGGAGATCATGCATGTGAAGGCACACCTGCTGAACCGCATAGGAGATGTCCGGCCTGGTGAAGGTGAGGTACTAGAGAGCACCTGCAAGACTCCTGTAAATGGTGGGGTCAAAGGATGCCGTCGGCGGAGGAGACCTTCGTCTGGGTGTCCACCGGAGTGAAGCATGACTTGCAATCAGCCATGCCCGCTCGCTAGTGGGAGAGTCCAGGCAGTACTGTCGCTGGTGGAGGAACAGACCGCCCGGGCGGTGCTCGACCGTAACGCCTAGCGTCCCCATTAACCGCTCGGGCATCGACCCAGGAAGAATTTATTCTAGGGTTTTTGATAATCTATGATTAACCTCTTTTTATAATACTCCCTACCCCCAGGGGAAGTCGAATCCCCGCTGCCTCCTTGAAAGAGAGATGTCCTGAACCACTAGACGATAGGGGCATCACTAGACGCTAGTGCTATATAAAACCAAGTGGTGAAGCTGACGAACTCCCACTGCAGGGCGGAGATCGTGCGCTGAAGGAGAGCCAGACTGGACGCCGTGAGAACAATGTCGTCGACGTACAGGAAGAGGTGCACAGTGTCACCCTCCCGCCTGTAAAAGGAGAGCAAGGTGTCCGACTTGGCCTTGACGAAGCCGAGCGAGACCAAGGAGGCGAACCGGTTGTACCAAGCCCGGGATGACTGCTTCAGACCATACAGGGACTTGTTCAGCCAGCAGACCATGTCTGGATGAGTTGAATCAACAAACCTTGTCGGCTGACTACAGTACACTGTCTCCGTCAGCGTGCCGTGGGGGAATACGTTCTTGACGTCCAACTAGTGGATATGCTAAGAACGCGAGAGAGCCAGCGACAGAACGGTCCGAACCGTCTTCAGCTTCACCACCGGGTTGAAGGTCTCGCCGTAGTCGATAACGGAGCGCTGAGTGAAGTCCCGAAGAACCCATCAGGCCTTGTACCTCTCCAGAGACCCATCCACCTTCGTCTTATGCGTAAATACCCACTTGCTCGTGACAATATTGCCACGACCAGGGCTAAGAACTAAGTTTCAGGTCCGGTTAGTAAGCGGGGCCGCATACTCTTCCTCCATAGCCTGACGCCAGTGAAGATCGACGAGGGCGCTACGAACAGAGGAGGAAATAAGCGAGATGGGTGAGGAGGCAGGCGATAGAGAGGTTTGAATGCCACTCAGTCCCACAAAAACCATAATTTCAGAGTGAATGTCTGAATGATGCACATTGTCAAGAGAATGACATTTTTTTAATTTCTAGGTCTCCTTTACTACTCAATTTCATACCAGCGGAAAATTGCACATGGTCCAAACAAGTTCTCGTCCATGCTCCTAATCAGTGCATGCAAATTCTGCTTATGCTTATCAATATAATGCCAGATAATGTTCAGGGTCTTTCAGGGAAAAGAAAGTGAACTAAACATGCAAAGCAGGTTCTTATCTCAGCCATTGAGCAAGTGCAGCAATCGTTGCATCAAATATGCAATATGTGACTTCTTCGGTAAGGTTTCCTTATTTTTTTTCCAGTCATGCTGGACATTAGGCTATCATCCGAAGTGCGAGAGCAGATCACGCCGCATAGGAAACCAAATATGCAGTATTGCTCAGCAAGCGTTCATACGATGCTCTTTGATATCGGAGTAAACTGTCCGCAGTGATATTAATATAAAGCATACTAGATATTCTCTCTGTCAACTTGTCGCTTTGTAGTTCAAAAATGAACTACAAAACGACAAGTTTATGGAGACGGAGGGAGTATGTGTACTACAGTAAAGCATTTTAGATATGTGTAAATTTAGACTAGAAACATAAAAGTAGAAGAAAATTAATGTATAATGTACGCTTTAGAGGAAATGAGTGCAGATAGCCTAAACCTACGGTCTCCACTAATCCAACGCGTCACTTCCAGTCAAGATAATGTCGGATGGCTCATATTATTTATAGCAACTTTTTCTGATCGACGTTTCCTTCTGCAGACTTTGACCAGCAAGAACGGGGCCCCGAAATGCCAAATTCATTCGCGCAGACACGCAAAGAGGCTCCAAGTTTTTTTCATGGGTTATTATAGCCTAAAACTACTACACCCAACAGATATTTTACCTTAAAGAAATAACTCCTACTTGAATTGATAAGGCATATATATTCACGCGTGATATTGTTTTCCAGAAAATAAAAATAATATTTCGAACCTAAAAGCAGCGAAGCATATCTTCGTAAACAGATAAAGAATTAAATCACCGTGCCATAGTAGTATTTCCACTCAAGGAGTATTTTTTTTTTCAAACCGGTGAAAGAATAACATAAAATTGGGGAGGCATTGCGATGAGCTAGCGCTGGTCAATCTTCCGTCACGCTGAATAACTTCCAAGAACCGTTCTTCCGTCACACTGAATAATTGATATTCTGTCGTTCGATCATTCCACACCTAACCAATAATCGGAGACTTACAACCACCACGAAAGTACGAAACGACCCACTCCACCTGGAAAACGGCTCAAAAACTCTGCTGCCGAAACCTTAAAATTTTGCTCCCAAGATCCGATTTTGTCTCCGTGTTCGTCAATCGTCACGGACCACAGAATCGGAGCACAAAATTCACCCAGATGGGGGGAACGGACGCGAACCTGGGCGGCGCAGACGAGCTCGTCGAGCTTTGCGGGCGGCGCGCGGTGGCCCTTCCGCTCCTTGGGATGGTGGTTGTGGACGCTGAAGCCCCTCAGCCTCCGCAATGGCGACTTCATCTCCGGTATTAGCTCCCAGACCCGTCGCGGTACGGCTCCCCTTGTTTCCTCTCGTATCCTTGCAATGGTGAGTTGGGCTCTACTCGGATCAGGCCCCTCTAATATTTTCGTAAGCCGTGATCAAAAAGTGCCTTTGTTTCTGCGATTTTCTTCTTCTTGATCCCCCGTTTCGTTGGAGTTTGGATTATGGAGAACCAAAAATAGCCACTTGGGAGAGAGAGAAGAGAAGAGGGATAAATGGAGGTAGAGAGAGATTAAGTGCTCCTAGCACTACTTATAGTTTCTTGGTTTTATGGGAGTGGAGAGATAGAGCCCATGTGACCTTGTCATGGTTGACCGAGTGGAAATGTGATGGAGGCTTTCTCTCTCCGGGCGGAAAAAAATTTGTAGTATTTGGATTTGTTTGATTGATATAATGCAATTTTCTTCTTCTTCTTCTTGATCCTCCGGGCATTTCCTATTATTGATCACATAGCTTATTCTTCTAATTTTTACATAGTTATTATCTGTAACTTGATATTTTTCTGTTTTCTTTCAGAGGAAGTGCATCGTTCTTACAGTCGAAAGAAAACTTGTCTCGACGTGATTTAGGAGGTGACCCATTGGCTAGAGAGAGATTAGGAGCGGTTGACGTCTATCTCATTCTCCTCTCAAAAGTTTCCTCACCGAGAGCCGCATCGTCTTGCTCCGCTGCTGGCTCGGTAACGCGTCAGGCTGCTCAAGCTCGAGTGGCCTCCTGTCAGCAACCACTTTGCAAATTAAAGCGTACTAGTGGCGAGTGGCACTGCTGATTAATCGTAACATCTGACTGCCGTTACGATGTTCCTAAAACCACACGCACTCCATTTATTCACTTGCCGTGAAGAGTTTTTTCATGTTCTTCTCGAAACAACATTAGACTGTCCCGCAGAGATATACGGTAAAATATACTGAATTGGTATAAATTTAAAAAATTTAGACTAAGATACTGAAAAAAATAGACCTTTAGAATATGCTTTAGAGTACCCTACTTACGAATAGGCGGGAGCGCGTGTCCATGCACGGCGAAGAGTGGAGAGACAGCAAACTTGGTTGCAAGGTGTGGCCACTTTGCTTGCAAGTCACGGAGCAAATCAGCTCCTGTTCCGACGACGTCTCCTCCAGGTCCAGGGCAGAGGAGAGACAGGCAACTAAATGAGCATGCATGCGCGGCGCACGAGCGGCCCCCGTGCGAGTCCTCCTCCTCCTTCCCGCCGTTGATGCACGAGGCGCCGGCATGTTCACCGTTTGACCGACCCACGGCCGCCATCCGTGGATTCCCACGGTCAAAGCATGCAAATAAAGCAAAGCAAAGTCGGTGCGTGCTTGGCGTGTAGGCGTAGGGGATCGACCGAAAAGGTGTTCCTAGGAGACAACGAAAACAAGACGTCTGCGATGCCGATCGATGCCTGAGGAAAATTCGTGTGATCAGGCGACGCGGCCCCTCCTGCAGTTCAATTTCGGGAGCTTGCTTGCTTCTCTCGACTGTTAGAAAACTGTGGTCACTGCATCCAGTTCAGCCATGCTAACTATCTGAATATTTCAAAATGTGTTGAGAATAATCAGCATCATGGATTAACTGGATCGACTCCCCATGCCCGATCCATGAGATAGACGTGAAGACACGGTGGAGGATACCGTTACCCTTACCGATTTCTCAATAAGATATGCATGAACACGATATATAGGTGGAACTTATCTCAGGTATCTTTCTTATTCTCATTCTCTGTATCAATACATAAGGAGGAGCGTAGCGTATATATATAAAGGGAGAGGTGACTCTTCAGGGAGTAGAAGGTGTAAAGCTAAAAATCTCTTAGTATTCTTAAAAAATGCTTGCTATTGTTTGATATCTAGAATTCGACTCTAATGCGACAAGTATTCATCAGCAACGAAGGGAGAATTCAGCCTCAGTACAACCATTCGGGGATCGATGTTTCTCTGCGTACAAAACTCATGACGACGCATGCATGTTTAGGCATAGTTAGACGAAGGTGGAGACGGATCCCAACGAGCGTACCAGCTGACAATGGAACAGTTTCTGAAAATTATGCACATTCGCAGTACCGTACGGCACAGGTTTCGAATCTTTTTCTTTCATAGAAAAAATTGCAGTTCTAGATGACAGTTTGCGTTCTGCATCCGTACAAAAATTCATAAATGAGGGTGAATCTTCAGCATGTATATCCGACTATTCGGATGAATATTCGTTAGATCTATTTTTGATCCGATATCCAAAATTGAATATCCGATATCCTATACATAATGATCCTACAAGAAATTGATATAGATCAGATATTTTTATAAACAGTATTGGATGGATCAGAAAATGGGAACAACTGCGCTGTGCAATCAGCTGCTTTGTGCAAGCATGCAATCTCTACATCCCTACTAATTCAAGGATGCTGCACTTTAAGCACTTAAACCCCCCCACCTGGTGCTGTTGCCAATATGCAAAAAGAACCCTGAATGCAACCACATTTGGATTGGTAGGAAACGGTTGAGATGTGGAGATTACGTGCTTGCACAAAACAACAGATTGCACATCAGTCGTTCTCCCAGAAAATATCCGATCCGTTTCACTTCTATACAAATGTGACAATGCATAGTGATCACTGTCAGCACACCTAAAATAAACTTTGAACGAGACGGAGGGAGTAGTAAGAAACTACTGTCCACCAATTCGGCTACAGAGTCAGCTCCAATAAAGACTTTATACGGGCACGCCTGACAATGCCCTACTCATTCCGTCCTAAATATAAGCATTCCTAACGTTTATAATTTGTCTCACATGTAAGCATTTGTGGGTTTTGTACCAAAATTTAAGCACTTCTTATTAGGTCTAGTCTCATATCGAGTATTGATGATGATGATGGGGTCCGATTTGAAAGGTGGAGGAAACCTCACCTTTCAGTTTAGTCATTTGAGTTCAGGCAACTCATGATCTTGGACGTGATTCCGGTTGAGCCTGTGTGTATAGTAGACCATTGGGATTTGGATTGACGGTAGGACTTCCTTGACGTGACGAGCCAGGCAACACTCTAATACTTGTGAGCCATGTCTTCTACTCCCTCCGTCCCAAAGGGATTGACGTTTTAGAATTTATTAGACATAATAAGGGAGATGGTAAATTACGCATGTGCCCTCATTAAGTTAGCACATAACAACCTAAGTTTAATGACCCTCATTAACATGCACATCCATTTCTTGTATCACTTTTTTCTAGGATCCTTTCTAGAGGATTGGCGCCATCCTTTCCATACCTTCGGCACCATCCTTCTGTTTACATTTCTATCCACCGCATTGGGGCCAAAATAAAGCCAATTTCGTTTGGCGGCCAAAAGCAAAATGAAAAGAGCACAACGACACCAAAATTTTAGATTAGCAAGGATATTTAACATTAACAAGATCAGAAAAAGACAATAGGACTCCTAAACACAGGAGACGCGCCACCATGCCCCTCCTAGATTTAAATGAAACTGTAGAAGAAGCAATTGGAGGTGATTATGAAGCTTTTGGAGCCCTACTAGATCTCAACACAAGTAAGTTTATCATCATTCTTCTTTTTTATTTTGACTAGAATTTTGCCGTCCTTTATAAACTCAACATATTTCTAGCAGTCCACTCAAGATTTTTCTTTTGCCCAAAACTTACTTTAGTTCCTGTTGAAGCTTTTGGAGCTCTACCAGATCTCAACACAAGTAAGTTCTTCATCGTTCTTTTTTTATTTTCACCAGAATTTCATCATCCTATATAAACTCAACATATTTCCAGCAGCTCACTCAACATGTTTATCTTTTCTCAACTTACTTCAGTTCCTGATTTGAACAAAGATCCCAACCATAATGTAAATATGCATAAGACAACACAAGTAATAAAAAAAATCTAAGCAAGCAAGCATGAGATGACATATACAGAGCCTTACTAGCCGATAGCACTAATGGAACATTGAAAAGTATTCCACTCGACATGTTGCTACTAGGTTCAACTATAGTATGAGGACGGGTGCAGTGTATTTGGAACCTGGCAGGAAAATGTGTACAGGCTGGTAGGCCAGTTGATATTCAATCAAAAATACCTATGAACCGTGAATTGAAAAAAAATACAATCTGATCTAACACAACTCGGTGACGTTCCTCTATATGAAGGTACAGTTCAAGCCGTAGCTCAGAAAATTGGAATGAAAAACTGCATAGTTCATAGAAGATTCAAGGAAGGTGAATTGCGTAGGCATTGCAATTGTTTGAAACTGTTGCTCAAGGAAGCAAACAAGATAGATCGGCTGCGATGGTATCTTTCTATGTTAGATGAAGCTAGTTTGCCTATTCAACCAAAGTTCAAGTATACATACAATGTTATATATGTGGATGAAAAATGGTTCAATATGACAAAAGAGCAAACAACTTTTATTTACTCCCGGAAGAAGAAGACCCTTACCATACAATTTAGAACAAAAATTTTGTAGACAAAGTTATGTTTCTTGCAGCGGTGTCACTTCCACGTTATGATAATGAAGATAGTTGTAGCTTCGATGGGAATATAGGTATATGGGCCTTTGATAGAAAAGTATTTCTATCTATTTGAGTTCATCAATTCACTTCATTTGATTAACCATTCAAACTTAACATGTTATGGAAAATGCAGAACCAGCACAAAGAACAAGCATAAATAGGCCTAGAGGTACCCTTTTGACCAATTGTTTGAATGTAGGGCGTGCCATGATGTGGTTCTATTTCATCACAAAGCTCCTGCCTGCAATTGTTGCAAGATGGCCTACATATGATCGTCGGAGAACTATCTGGATACAACATAACAATGTTACGAGCCATGAGCCACCCAATGATATTCAGTTTCAAGCTGCTTAGCTCAAACTAGCCTTGATATCCAGATTATGTACCAGCCTTCTAACTCACCTTACATGAACATTTTGGATTTGATTCTTTTTTGCTTCTTTACAGTCTCTAACCCATATGTCGGTACCCTGCGGACCAGGTACCCCTTCGTACCAGAAAGAGAAGCGTCGAGTCCTACTTTTCAGGAAAGTGAACCTCTGGAGGCCAACACGTGCCCCGCAGTGTCGGACCTACCTCCCTCGTAAGGGTGGCTCTAGCGCTGCCACATGTCCTGCAGTGCCGGACCTGCCTCCTTCCCTCCTAAGGGTAGCTCCGGTGCTGCCACATGTCCCGCAGTGCAGAACCTATCTCCCTTCTAAGGGTAGCTCTGATGCTACCACGTGTCCTGCATTACTGGACCTGCCTCTCTCCTAAGGGTGGCTCCGGTACTACCACGTGTCCTGCAGTGCCGGACCTGCCTTTCTCCTTATGGTGGCTCCGGCGCTGCCACATGTCCTGTGGAGTCGGACCTGCCTCCCTCGGGAAGCTCTGGCGCTGCCACATGTCCCGTAGCACCGGACCTGCCTCACTGCTAATGGAAGCTCCGATGCTGACACGTGTCACGTGTCCTGATCTATATCTCTAACAGGAAGAACTCTGGGATCACTAACAGTGCACACATTCAAAGGCAATCAACCATGTAGGATCGAAGAGCACATGAAAAGCTACCAGAGGGGGGGGGGGGTGAATGGTAGATTTTAAAATCTTACGCAGCGGAAACAATTAAACCCCAAACCCTTTCGACAGAAAAACGATCTGTTAAAGAAATCGTGTGTGAGACTAATCTTAACGTGTTTCACCGTGACAAAAGTGATAGATATCAGAGAGAATCAAGTCACAAAGACAACACAAAAAGAATCACTCAAATCCGTCGAGAAAAACTCAAGTTATGATCGAAAGATCAAACAATGGTCAATCTGCCCTACCCGAGAAAAAACAGTTCTGGAACGCTGCAAAGAAACTCGTGTAGATCATAGACCACAAATCCAATGACCATGAAATTTTGACATATGATAGACAATCAAGTTGTAAAGACAACCCAAAAAGAATCACGTCAATTGGATCTGTAAAACTCGAGTTATGATAAAACCACCGACGAAAGGTAGTGCTGTCCAGAAACTCGATGAGTAAAACTTGTCTGGAACAAGTCTGACGAACAAGGAACAAAAGTTCCTTCAAACTACGAATTTTATTCAATAGAACACAAGAGGAACAGCCCCAAAGTCGTGCACCACGAGCTCTGGGCTCCCTTGCTTATATAACCAGCTCGAAAGCCAACTCAACTCAGATCAGGAACATAATCCTACTCTGTTCACGAATCGTAACTTTCCATAACTACTTAGGATTCTTCTATACGCAGATAGAAGCAATCTTAAGACTTCCAAACACCTTAGGAACGTATCCCACATTCCTAAACAACTCAAATTCATGACACACGGAATCCTACCATAACCAACTCAAATCTTTCCATATTTGAGTCAAACCCGACTCAGCCGCAGCCTGAGTCCATAACCTAGTCGGTTGGACCTTTCTGACCAACTCTTTACGTCCACATCTCTTCATCACACCTCGGAACCATGTAGCCACGTCCATGCATTCCTTGCACACGTGCAAACATCTTCCAATGACATCCACGATACCTTCACATGCATTGTTCTTGATTCAGTCGTGCTGCGCAACCTCCTGATCAGCTCAACCACAATTCCTCCTAAATTTGGTTGTTGGAACCTCATCTCCTCCCTAAGACTAGTCCAATGGATCTCATCACCAGCCAAGTCTTGAACTCAAGCAACACCTGCACATGAATAAACAACCAATCCATACGAGCCCAAGTCCTCGACTTGACTCAAGTTAGTTCCGAACACAACACCTTACGTGAGCACCTCACATAAGCATGTTGCAAAGCATATCAAAACGAAATCATCCATATCAACCAAAACACACTAAAAACTTAGCAAATGAATACTAAGCAATCTTTCCAAGAATATAAAGGAAGTTCAAAACTTTGCAAATGAAAAGCAGAAGTATTGCGGTCAAGTTCCGGACCATCCCACGGCAAGCCGGAGCTTGACCCGGAGCTTACCAAAACTAGTACAATGAAGCACCTGCCGGAGCTTACCAAAACTAGTAGATCCTAGCACCGGAGCTTACCAAAAACTAGTCAAAACTAGTCAACCCAAAATCAGAGCTAGACAAAGTACGTCGGAGCTTAGCAAAAGCATGCCAGAGCTATCAAATATATGCCGGAGCTATCAAAGACATGCCGGAGCTAACAAAGACATGCCGGAGCTAAAGATAAAGCTCCTTGGAGCTAACCAAAGCTAGTCGGACCTTACCAAGATGTCGAACCTAGCATCTAACGTAGCCGGAGCTACCCAAAACAAGTCGGACCTATGGTCGGACCTTGCTATAGCTCGGAGCTAGAGTCGGACCTTGATAAAAAGGTGTTTTGGTGATATTAAAAACTTTTATCATCAAAGCCAAGTGTATTTACTACAAGCAAATGTATTCAGCACACATAGGTCTTACAATCTCCCCCTTGATGAATGCGTTGGCAACACCATTTAAAATCCGAACATTGGCTTATTCACATAAAAGTTTTGAAGGCAATTTCTCCCCCTTTGTAAATCAAAAGTAAAATGAGAAGAAAATCCAAAAATCCCATATTATCTCTCCCCCTTTATTATCTTTCTCTTCATGCTTATCTCTCCCCCTTTGACAATGTATTCAGCAAGTCATGAACATATAAACAAATTATCTCTCCCCCTTTAGTTGTTATGAGCATATTATAGCATATATACATATAAACAAAGCTCATCCAAGTCATACTATCAAGTACCTTACATTATCACATCAATGAAATACATAAAGTAGTGTAAGCCATGCTAGAGATCAAATGTAATTTTCAATTTAATCAAGTCATGATCTCACAAACTTAACTATTTCAAAACCTGAAGGCATGACACTAGTTGCTGCATTTTATTATTTTTCAAAGCATAAATTTAGATCATATGATATTTGCAAGAGATTGTATGTGCATCTGCCTTATTCTAACCAACAAAGCCAAGCCTATGTCATTTGACAATCAGAAGCTTAAGGACATGGTTTTAGTCATACACAACTTCTTTCAAGTTCATATCTAAGTGCAATGATAAGCCATCTCAAAAAAAGAAGTTCGATGCATGCATATTCTCTTGATCTTTTCTCAATTTATATTTGTTCATAAAAACTCAACATGTGAGTTGATTACTTGATTAATTCTTTATGATTAAAAAGCACTTGTGAACATGTAACAAGTTCAAAACCGCAAGAAAGTTCGACCATGACCAGTTTTAGTGTAAGTAATTATTCCAATTACTAGACATGGCAAAAACTACAAAATGTATAACACGAGTAATGTAGTAAGAACTTTCAACATGTAAAAGGAATCACAAAGTCATATATGTATGAAATACTATGCTCATATTATTTTAATTTCAGATTCACAAATAGACTTCCCAAGTTTCAACCCCCCCCCCCCCCCCTCAATTTAAGCAATGAGGATGCATAACCCCTATTTCACTACGAATGTAACAAAAACGAGTGAAATCCAAAGGTTTTGTAAAAATGTCAGCCAATTGTTGTTCGGTATCTATATGGTGAAGCACAATGTTTCCTTTTTCAACATTATCTCGGAGAAAGTGATACCTAATGTCAATGTGCTTAGTTCTAGAATGTTGCACAGAGTTTTTAGCAATGCAAAAGGCACTAGTGTTATCACAAAATAGTGGAACACTATCTAGATCAACCCCATAGTCCTTAAGTGTTTGAACAATCCAAAGAATTTGTGAGCAAGCACTAGCAGCAGCTACATATTCAGATCCGGCTGTGGATTGTGCAACTGAATTTTGTTTTCTAGAGGACCAAGCAACAAGTGAATTACCAAGAAAACGACAAGCACCGGAAGTACTTTTCCTATCAATCCTACAACCTCCAAAATCAGCATCGAAAACAACTTTCAAAGTAACGGTTGAGGAAGAAGGAAGAAAAATTCAAAATTCTTGAGTTCCATGTAAGTACCTGAGAATCTTTTTGACGGCTCGATGATGTGAAGCATGTGGAGAGGCTTGAAACCGTGCACAAAGACATACGCTGAATTGTATGTCTGGTCTTGATGCTGTGAGGTACAAAAGTGATCCGATCATGTTTCTATATTCTTTTTGATCCATGGGTTCACCATCTTCATCAAGTCCAAGTGTTGTTGCTGTTCCCATTGGTGTCCGAGGAGGCTTGCTTTTGTCCATGTTGAAGCGCCTTAGGAGATCTTTTGTATACTTCGTTTGATGCACAAAGATACCCTCCTTAGTTTGCTTGATTTGCAGCCTCGAAAAGTAAGTGAGTTCACCCACCATACTCATTTCAAATTCGGAACTCATCATTGCTGAAAACTTGGACACAAGATCATGAGACGCACAACCGAAGATAATATCATCCACATACACTTGAACGAATAATTAGTCATTGCCATGCTTAAGCACAAAAAGAGTTTTATCAACCTTGCCCATGGTAAACCCTTTTTCAAGTAAGAATGTTTTTAACCTATCATACCATGCTCTAGGGGCTTGTTTGAGACCGTACAAGGCTTTGGACAGTTTGTAAACATGATTAGGAAAATCTGGATTTTCAAAACCTAGTGGTTGTTTCACATAAACCTCCTCATCTATGTAGCCATTAAAAAAGCACTTTTAACATCCATTTGATATAGCTTAAAACCAATATATGCAGCAAAAACTAGCAAAATTCTTATGGCTTCTAATATAGCAACAGGAGCAAAAGTTTCATCAAAATCTAGACCTTCAACTTGAGTGTAACCTTGAGCAACCAGCCTAGCCTTATTCCTAACCACAACCCCATCCTCACTTTGTTTATTTTTAAATACCCATTTAGTTCCAATTAAAGTGTGACCTTGAGGGAGGTACAAGTTTCCAAACATTATTTCTTTCAAAATTTTCCAACTCTTCTTGCATGGCAATAATCCAAGATTCATTAGTGAGTGCGTGTGATATATCTTTGGGTTCAAAAGAAGCAACAAAATCAGAATGAGCATAAGATTTTGGATCACAAAACCTGGACCATGTGACTCGTTCGTGCAAGCTTCCAATCATCTGTTGTGGGGGATGATCTTTGTAAAACCGTAGGGGAACAGATGTCTCACAAGCTTCTTCTTCATTAGGTTCATCGTAGATTGATGAGCTTGTGACTTGTTAACGATCAGGACCAGCATAAGTGATAGCCGGAACTTGTTCAAAGTCCAGAGCTGGACACGTGTCAACTTCGGAACTACCAGGCAGTATCACTGACTCTTTTTCATCTTCGAAAATACCCTCCACCTGAGGATACGGATCTGGTTCTGCAACACCAGAGCTAGTACCTGGGCTAGCTTCATCAAAAGACACTTCACAAGTCTCCACAATTTTGTTAGTGTCAAGTAAAAGCACACGGTAGCCTCTAGTATGAGATGGATAACCAAGAAACATGCCATCAAAGGATCTAGGTTCAAATTTATCAAGATTACCATGTTTCTTAACAAAGCATTTGCAACCAAAGACCCGAAAGTGTGTAACACTAGGCATATGTCCAAACCGAAGCTCATATGGTGTTTTACCTAGCTTAGCACGCAAGAAAACACGATTTGAGACATAACAAGCGGTTGCTAACGCATCAGCTCAAAATTTCCTAGGAGTTTGATATTCATCAAGCATAGTCCTAGCCATCTCAACTAAGGTCCTGTTCTCTCTTTCTACAACACCGTTTTGTTGAGGTACATATGGTGAAGAAAGTTGATGATCTATTCCATTTTCAGCACAAAAGTGATCAAAAGATTGATTTTTAAATTCAGTTCATTATCACTTCTAATTGCTTTTAATGATCTTGGGTGATCAATTGATAATCTAAAAAATAAAGTTCTAAAGTGACTAAAAACTTCATTCTTAGACGCCATAAAGTAAACCCAAGAGTATCTAGAATAATCATCAACGATAACAAGAACATACCATTTACCTCTGAAGGATTGAACACGTGAAGGTCCTACGGTGTCAAGATGCAAAAGTTTACATGGTTCAGTTGTCATGATCATTGTGAGAGGAGTATGTGAACCTGCAACCATCTTAGCATGTCTACAAGAAGAGCACACAATTTCTTTGTCCCCTTTAAGCTTAGGCAGCCCACGTATGCGATCAAGAGCACTAACACGCGTTACGTGATCAAAGCCTACGTGACCAAGTCTACGGTGCCAAAAATATAAGTACTTTGAATCATTAGCAACTAGACACCTATGCTTAGAGGAAGACATATCAAAATCAGCTTTAAAAACTCTTCCAAACCGAGACATGTTAAAAATAAGCTCACTATTTGAACCTACAACTTTGCAGCAGTTTTTATTGAAAATAATTTCCAAATTTTCATTTAGCAATTGTGAAATAGAAAGCAAGTTGTATTTCAAATTTTTGAAAAGTGCCATATCCTTCAAAGTGTAGTGATCATTTACTCTAACCGAACCCTTAGCAATTATAGGAGTTGAAGAATTATCGGCAAAAGTAACATTTTCTACACGTGACACAAAACAGAGGGAGGAGAACCAATCTTTATTACCGGTCATTTGGCGTGAGCAACCTGAATCCACAATCCAAATGTTCTCCTTCCTCAAACGTGTAACCTACATAAAAGCACAATACGTCGATGACTCAATACTGGGGTTAGTCAAAAGGCATTTAGGAATCCAGTACTGAGTCACGCGACGTGCAACAGGAAAAACACGCGAAAACTGAGACAAAACAGCAGGTTTATGAGTCAAAGTTTGAGATTTTTTATTCTTGACTACTGACCTATAAGGTGTTACTTGTGTAGCACAAAAATCAGTAGCTCCGGAGGCAAAAACAGAAGGTCCGAAGGTAAACTTTGAATGTTTTTGACTCAAAATAGCAGGTTGTACATTCAGTTCAATATGTGCAGCAAATTTTGCATGAAAGTTATGAGATTTAGTGATGAGTAGGTTTAGGCCCGATCTTCCGGAAGGTATGTCGATTGGGTGGAGAACTCGACGTTGATGATCCGCGGCACTCGAGCGGTTCGAGTACCCCTGCAATCACTACACCACGACTCCGTTGGTTATCAACCATGCTGCACACGCTTGACCTCGCCAAGAAGGCTAATCCCTGCAAGTGCAACCGAGAACACGAGCAAGAACGTCGAAGACACGATCAGGAAATCGCGAAGTTGGGGTCTCACAAACTGTAGAACAGCGATATTATTGATCTAAGCAAAACCCACTGAATATGACCGGCGGCTGCAGTATTTATAGGCTAGGGTTCGACCAAAACACGATTAGACGCGTCCCTAATGGACTCTTACGGGATACAAGGCCCAAAGGCCCGATTCGGTGGCGCAGCACCGGACAGAAATCTGAACTCGATTTGTTTCAACGATTTCCAATGACTCCGGAGGAATTTTGAGGTGGGACCAGAACCATTGGAAAGTTTATCTTCTCCTCTTTCTGTGCATATGTAGAACGACGAAAACGGAGTCCGTATTCCTCCTGGGCGTCTGTTTTAAGGTAGACTGCTCCTGGACTCCGAGTTGAACTCGAGTCCGAGTTGAAAACTGTTTCCATCAACTTGTGGACGTCCCAGCTGGTTCTCCACACTCCCAAGGCCTCCTTCCTTCACTTGTTGATCTTCTCCATTATTCCTAATAACAATTAAATCATCACATAGCAATCTATTCTCAAACTCACATGCAAAAGAAGTTAGGAACGAATTCACCTGCTGATTTAATAACCGTGCTCGTGCTCTTGTGATTGGTCCTTGTAGTTCAATGTGCGTCTCCGCTGTTGTGATGTCCTCATCATCCTCCCCCTCTTGAATTGGAGTCGTCCTCGACTCAAGTTCATCTTCTTCTCCCAAGTACGGTCGCAAATCTGAAATGTTAAATGTAGGACTAACCCCAAAATCGAGAGGCAATTCAAGCTTATATGCATTATCATTAATCTTTTCAACGATCTTAAAAGGATCAGCAGCTCGTGGCATAAGTTTAGATTTTCTCAAGTTGGGAAATCGCTCTTTTCTCAAATGTAACCACACCAAATCACCCGGTTCAAGTTTTACTTCTTTTCTACCTTTACTACCTGCAATCCTATACTTCTCATTCATCATTTCAATATTTTTCTTTGTAGTTTCATGCATCTTAAGAATGAATTCAGATCGTTGTGTAGCATCCAAATTTATAGTTTCAGAAGGAGGCAAAGGTAGTAAATCAATAGGAGCACGGGGATTGAAACCATACACTACCTGGAATGGACTTACCTTTGTCGTGGAGTGAACAGATCTGTTGTAAGCAAATTCTATATGTGGTAAACACTCTTCCCACAACTTCAAATTTGTTTTCAAGACAGCCCGCAACATAGGGGATAAAGTACGATTAACTACCTCGGTCTGTCCATCCGTCTGTGGGTGACATGTAGTTGAAAACAGCAACTTGGTTCCCAATTTATACCACAAAGTTCTCCAAAAATGACTTAAAAATTTTGCATCACGATCAGAAACAATGATATTTGGCACACCATGTAAACGAACAATTTCTGTCATAAATAAATCAGCAATGTGTGAGACATTATCATTCTTATGACAAGGTATAAAGTGTGCCATTTTGGAAAAACGATCAACAACTACAAAAATACTATCCCTCCCCCTCTTAGTCCTAGGCAATCCCAAAACAAAGTCCATAGAAATATCCTCCCAAGGTACACTAGGAACAGGAAGAGGCATATAAAGACCATGTGGGTTAAGACGAGACTTAGCTTTGTTGCAAGTAGTGCATCGTGACACGTAGCGCTCGACATCACGCCTCATCTTTGGCCAAAAGAAGTGTGTGGACAGCACGTCTTCAGTTTTCTTCACTCCAAAATGTCCCATCAAACCTCCTCCATGTGCTTCCTTCAAAAGCAATAGACGAACGGAGCTAGCTGGAACGCATAGCTTGTTAGCACGATAGAGGAGACCCTCTCGCAGCACATATTTATTCCAAGTTCTTCCTTCTCTACAATTTTCAAAAGCATCTTTGAAGTCCAGATCAGTAGGATATAATGCTTTAATTGTTTCCAAACCAAAGATTTTATGATCAAGTTGGGACAGCATGGTATAATGCCTAGATAATGCATCGGCAATGATATTTTCCTTCCCTTTCTTATGCTTAATGATGTATGGAAACGACTCTATGAACTCAATCCATTTATCATGTCGTTTATTCAGATTGGTTTGACACTTAAGATACTTCAATGATTCATGATTAGAATGTATGACAAACTCCTTAGACCAAAGATAATGTTGCCAAGTTTGTAATACACGTACTAAGGCATACAATTCCTTATCATAAGTGGAATAATTCAGAGAAGGAACATGAAGTTTTTCACTAAAGAAAGCAACAGGTTTACCTCCTTGTATGAGAACGCCTCCAATACCAATGCCGCTTGCATCGCATTCTAGCTCAAAGGTCTTGTCAAAATCAGGAAGTTGTAGTAATGGTGCTTGTGTAAGCTTTGATTTGAGAGCATCAAAAGCTTGTTGCTGCTGTTCGCCTCATCGAAATGGAACTCCCTTCTTCGTTAGCTCATGTAGAGGTGCTGCAATGGTGCTGAAATCCCGCACAAAGCACCAATAAAAACCCGCAAGACCAAGAAAACTACAAACCTGTGTGACGGTTGTTGGGGCTGGCCAGCTGGTGATTGCTTCAATTTTTGCCTCATCCATCTCAATTCCCTGCGAGGAAACGACATAGCCAAGAAACGAGACTCGATTGGTGCAAAAGACGCACTTTTCGAGGTTACCAAACAAACGTGCATCTCTCAAAACAGTAAAAACAACACGTAAATGATCAAGATTTTCATCATATGACTTGCTGTAAATGAGGATATCATCGAAGTAAACCACCACAAATTGTCCAATGGAAGTATGTAAAACCTCGTTCATTAATCGCATAAAGGTGCTAGGTGCATTAGTTAAACCAAAAGGCATGACTAACCACTCATAAAGTCCAAACTTGGTTTTAAATGCAGTTTTCCATTCATCTCCTAGTGCCATTCTAATTTGGTGGTAACCACTACGCAAGTCAATTTTTGTGAAGATGATAGCACCACTCAATTCATCAAGCATGTCATCTAATCGAGGAATAGGATAACGATATCGAATGGTGATGTTATTAATCGCTCGACAATCAACACACATTCGCCAACTACCATCTTTCTTAGGAACCAAAAGAATAGGAACGGAACAAGGGCTAAGGCTTTCACGAATGTACCCGCGGTCCAAAAGATCTTGGACTTGTCGCTGAATTTCCTTAGTTTCTTGTGGATTCGCCCTGTATGCTGCACAATTTGGCAAACTTGCTCCTGGAATCAAATCGATCTTGTGTTCAATGCCTCTCATCGGTGGTAAACCAGGGGGTATCTTAGAGGGAAACACATCCTCAAACTCCTGCAAAAGGTTAGCAACAGCAGGGGGCAATGCAATAGACAATTCATGAAGTGAAAACATGGCTTCTTTGCAAACTAAAGCATAGCACATCCCCTTAGCATCGAATAAATCAGCAAGTTCAGATTTAGTTGCGAGCAACGATGGTGATTTTAACTTAATAACTTGCTGTTTTTCAGATTCTAATTTTGTTGCTTTGCCCTCACGAATTTTACTCTTCTCAAAATGCACAATTTCAGCAGGAGTCATGGGGAGCAAAGTGATTTTCTTTCCCTTATGCATGAGAGTATATTTATTGGTTCTACCATGATGAATAGCATTTGTATCAAATTCCCAAGGACGACCCAATAAAAGAGAACAAGCATCCATAGGAACAACATCAAAATCAGCAAAATCATGGTATGAACCAATTGAAAAATGTATTCTCGCTGTCTGTGTTACCCGAACCTTACCGCTGTTGTTGAACCATTGAATGTGGTACGGATGAGAGTGTGCTCTTGTCGTCAAACCGAGTTTCTTGACGACGTCCGTGTTCACCAAGTTATTGCAGCTACCTCCATCAATTATAGTGTGTACACGGCAGTCCTTGATGACGAGAAACATGTGGAACAGGTTGTGTCGTTGTAGCTTGTCATCGGTCTCCACTTTGGAGCTCAAGGCACGCTGCACAATGATGCTCCTATAGTTCTCCGTCGCCGCTGTACCAAGTACCTCTTCTTCGGTGTGTTCGTCGTTTGGATCTGTAAAGTCAGTAGCAAGAGAATATTCGTCTTCAACATCCGAAGTACTATCATACCCGCCATCATCGCGTGCTATGTATGCTCGTTTGCTCGAGCAATCTCTCATCATATGACCAAGTCCCTGGCAGCGGTGACACTTAATGTCGGAAGTATGACTCGTAGAAGGAGTGGACGACGAAGGCTTGAATGATGTCGCCTTGCTGCCTTCCGGCATGCGAGAAGGTGGAGCAGCAGGTATAGTTCGTTGGCCGCCATTGGGTGGTGTAGTCGCTGCATGGGGGGTCGAAGATGGTGCTGTTTTGGATGGTGTAGTCGCTGCACACGGCGTGAAGTTGCTCCTCGTGCGTTGTTGCTGTTGTTGTCGGCCCTGCAATTCTTTTTCTGCCAACATAGCAAGCTGAAACAATCTGTTAACAGTATCATATTCCTTGTAATCAACAATGTCCTGAATTTCACGCCTCAACCCCCCATAAAAACGAGCTATTTTATCATCTATGTCCTCTACTACCCCACAACGCAGCATACCCTTTTGTAACTCTTGATAATACTCCTCTACGGACATGTTACCTTGGTATAAACACTGCAATTTTTTGCGAAGGTCCCGCTGAAAAGATGGAGGAACAAATCGAACACGCATAGCTTCCTTTAATCTATCCCATGTTGGAGGATCAGTTCTAGTTTTAACAAGTTCATTCCACCATATGATAGCAAAGTCCTTAAACTCACTAGTGGCTTGACGAACTCTATGTTGTTCAGGAACAAGATGGGAATTAAATTTTTGCTCTACTGTCATCTCCCAATCAAGATAAGCCTCAACATCATAAGCACCAGAAAAGGAGGGTATAGTAAATTTCACTTTAGCAAAAGGATCATCAGGAGGGCGATTATAATTGTTATGATTATTACCTCCCATACCTCGACGATAAAGTGGCAGTCTTGGTTGATTATTGTGATTTTCTAGTTCATCATAAGCATTGTCTTCTTGTCTTCCAGCGAGAGGCAACCGAGCCTCAAAAGTGTTCATCCGAAGAGCAAGGTCATCCAGTTGGCGAGTCAAGTTCGCCAATGACTCCTCCGTTGCTGCATTGTATTTGGCGAACATATCCATCATGGTCTTCATCATATCACGTAACTCAACATGTTGAACACATTCATCATTATTTTCTTCTCCTGCCATTGTTAGTAGGAAACAAAAGACAAAAAAAAATATGTTATCCCTATCAACTACAGTGACAATGTGGAAGGTGGAAGAAAACAATCTCTCTCGCTCAAGCGTCTTACCACGCTCTTACAAGTGTTCTTACTGACACAGCAGGTGGTGTGGACGGTGAGATGAACCAATGAAGCGTGGGGTGATTGCAAAGGTACCTGTTATGCTCAAGAGAAAGGTGAAGCTTGGATGGCACAATATGGTGGCTAATAAGCAGAAAATCGTTAACAGCTAACCAAAGTTGAATAAGTATTCAATGTAGGAAACTGTTGCTGGTCAACCGAGTGCCCTAGAGCCTAGCACAACACAAGGAAGTATCAAGGCAAAATAAAGACAGAATGATATAACCAACAAAACAGCACCAAGTGGTATATGCCAATTGCTTTAATATGCGTGCTCTTCACTATTTTTTTTCTTTTTTGTAATATTTTTTTGATATTTTTCTTTACTCAGGAGCACAAATATAGGAAGCACACAAATTTGCAGCTCAATTGGATGTAATATGCGGCCTATAGAAATCAAGAATATTCTTTAAAATTCGTGCTGAAACTTTAGAGGCCGGATAGCCTATCTTCCGAGGGGAATTTGGGCAATCTAATTTCGCAGAACGCGGCTACGCCGCGAAAATCGGATGCAAAATTTCGCGTAGATGAATTTGAAATAAAAAAACACCCGATTTCGAGTTCGTAAGCGAAAGTTATGGCCGTTTTAAGGTAGACTGTCCGAGTTACGTTTTTTTGGATGTTGATTCCAATTCGGTTTGAGAACAGAACTCGCAATCAGATATGAAAACGATCGGAAATTTGCACAACAACTAATGGGGTGGTGTGTGATGATTCAAGGATGAGTGGCACAAAGGTTTGTCACCTAATCTAGGGCTGGCGATGCGGGAGTTCACGCAAGGCGGCTAGCTAGGGCAAACCGATGAACGTGGTGGATCGGTTTGTTATTTAGGGATTGTGGAATAGGTGTTGAACAACAAGAAAACAAGGACGAAACACGATAACTAGGACCCAAAACACAAAGCTAAACCAGCAACAAGACTCAACGACACGAATGCAAACTCAACAATGCAAACTGAAAAACGAAACTGCAGGCACTATAGTCTGGGAAGCGGTAAAACGATCTAATATTTTTTGTGGCTTTTCTGTGGACTCTAGGTACGAAACAAAATTGATCTAATGCAAGGAGAAACAAGATACCTCACGGGCAACCTGGAAATCTGATACCAATTGATGAGTAGGTTTAGGCCCGATCTTCCGGAAGGTATGTCGATTGGGTGGAGAACTCGACGTTGATGATCCGCGGCACTCGAGCGGTTCGAGTACCCCTACAATTACTACACCACAGCTCCGTTGGTTATCAACCGTGCTGCACACGCTTGACCTCGCCAAGAAGGCTAATCCCTGCAAGTGCAACCGAGAACACGAGCAAGAACGTCGAAGACACGATCAGGAAATCGCGAAGTTGGGGTCTCACAAACCGTAGAACGGCGATATTATTGATCTAAGCAAAACCCACCGAATATGACCGGCGGCTGCAGTATTTATAGGCTAGGGTTTGACCAAAACACGATTAGACGCGTCCCTAATGGACTCTTACGGGATACAAGGCCCAAAGGCGCGATTCGGTGGCGCAGCACCGGACAGAAATCTGAACTCGATTTGTTTTGATGATTTCCAATGACTCCGTAGGAATTTTGAGGTGGGACCAGAACCATTGGAAATTTTATCTTCTCCTCTTTCCGTGCATATGTAGAATGTCGAAAACGGAGTCCTTATGCCTCCTGGGCGTCTGTTTTAAGGTGGACTGCTCCTGGACTCCGAGTTGAACTCGAGTCCGAGTTGAAAACTGTTTCCATCAACTTGTGGACGTCCCAGCTGGTTCTCCACGCTCCCAAGGCCTCCTTCCTTCACTTGTTGATCTTCTCCATTATTCCTAATAACAATTAAATCATCACATAGCAATCTATTCTCAAACTCACATGCAAAAGAAGTTAGGAACGAATTCACCTGCTGATTTAATAACCGTGCTCGTGCTCTTGTGATTGGTCCTTGCAGTTCAATGTGCGTCTCCGCTGTTGTGATGTCCTCATCATCTAGCAACC
The DNA here is from genome assembly GCA_036927565.1 of Tuctoria greenei. Lineage (NCBI taxonomy): Eukaryota > Viridiplantae > Streptophyta > Magnoliopsida > Poales > Poaceae > Tuctoria > Tuctoria greenei. The sequence continues at coordinate 64,671,906 of JAYESD010000002.1, read as the reverse complement.
ATTCTTTCCCTTTTCTGTTGTTTTGCTAGTTCGTAACAAAAATTTATGACATGACCATCTCTACCACAGTAGGTACAATGAAATTTAACTTTGTGTTCATGTCTAGATGAGCAAGCAATAATTTTATTTGAAACCGAATGAGACAACACTCCTGCAGATTTGAAAACCACTCGTTTTGTTTAGGAACTGTTTGAATCAAACCACTTCCTAATGACTTTACAATTTTAGGTGGATGTGCCTTCCAAACATGAAAATCAATACCAACGAACACACAAGGTTTGGCAGAGTACTTCTCCATGATGATTAGTCAAAAACACGCGCAAATCACAAAGATTAGAGCACCGTGGCTCTGATACCAATTGTAGGATCAAAGAGCATATGAAAAGCTAGCAGAGGGGGGGTGAATGGTAGATTTTAAAATCTTACGCAGCGGAAACAATTAAACCCCAAACCCTTTCGACAGAAAAACGATCTGTTAAAGAAATCGTATGTGAGACTAATCTTAACGTGTTTCACCGTGACAAAAGTGATAGATATCAGAGAGAATCAAGTCACAAAGACAACACAAAAAGAATCACTCAAATCCGTCGAGAAAAACTCAAGTTATGATCGAAAGATCAAACAATGGTCAATCTGCCCTACCCGAGAAAAAACAGTTCTGGAACGCTGCAAAGAAACTCGTGTAGATCATAGACCACAAATCCAATGACTATGAAATTTTGAAATATGATAGACAATCAAGTTGTAAAGACAACCAAAAAGGAATCACGTCAATTGGATCTGTAAAACTCGAGTTATGATAAAACCACCGACGAAAGGTAGTGCTGTCCAGAAACTCGACGAGTAAAACTTGTCTGGAACAAGTCTGACGAACAAGGAACAAAAGTTCCTTCAAACTACGAATTTTATTCAATAGAACACAAGAGGAACAGCCCCAAAGTCGTGCACCACGAGCTCTGGGCTCCCTTGCTTATATAACCAGCTCGAAAGCCAACTCAACTCAGATCAGGAACCTAATCCTACTCTGTTCACGAATCGTAACTTTCCATAACTGCTTATGATTCTTCTATACGCAGATAGAAGCAATCTTAAGACTTCCAAACACCTTAGGAACGTATCCCACATTCCTAAACAACTCAAATTCATGACACACGGAATCCTATCATAACCAAATCAAATCTTTCCATATTTGAGTCAAACCCGACTCAGCCGCAGCCTGAGTCCATAACCAAGTCGGTTGGACCTTTCTGACCAACTCTTTACGTCCACATCTCTTCATCACGCCTCAGAACCATGTAACCACGTCCATGCACTCCTTGCACACGTGCAAACATCTTCCAATGACGTCCACGATACCTTCACATGCATTGTTCTTGATTCAATCATGCTGCGCAACCTCCTGATCAGCTCAACCACAATTCCTCCTGAATTTGGTTGTTGGAACCTCATCTCCTCCCTGAGACTAGTCCAATGGATCTCATCACCAGCCATGTCTTGAACTCAAGCAACACCTGCACATGAATAAACAACCAATCCATACGAGCCCAAGTCCTCGACTTGACTCAAGTTAGTTCCGAACACAACATCTTACGTGAGCACCTCACATAAGCATGTTGCAAAGCATATCAAAACGAAATCATCCATATCAACCAAAACACACCAAAAACTTAGCAAATGAATACTAAGCAATCTTTCCAAGAATATAAAGCAAGTTCAAAACTTTGCAAATGAAAAGCAGAAGTATTGCGGTCAAGTTTCAGACCATCCCACGGCAAGCCGGATCTTGACTCGGAGCTTACCAAAACTAGTACAATGAAGCACCTGCCGGAGCTTACCAAAACTAGTAGATCCTAGCACCGGAGCTTACCAAAAACTAGTCAAAACTAGTCAACCCAAAACCGGAGCTAGACAAAGTACGTCGGAGCTTAGCAAAAGCATGCCGGAGCTATCAAATATATGACGGAGCTATCAAAGACATGCCGGAGCTAACAAAGACATGCCGGAGCTAAAGATAAAGCTCCTTGGAGCTAACCAAAGCTAGTCGGACCTTACCAAGATGTCAGACCTAGCATCTAACGTAGCCGGAGCTACCCAAAACAAGTCAGACCTATGGTCGGACCTTGCTATAGCTCGGAGCTAGAGTCGGACCTTGATAAAAAGGTGTTTTGGTGATATTAAAAACTTTTATCATCAAAGCCAAGTGTATTCACTACAAGCCAATGTATTAAGCACACATAGGTCTTACAAACCAGCCGCTATAAGACCTGATTAGCGTGTCATTAATTTTGCATTAATGACGCACGATAAGAGTACCATCAAGCCTGGTAATGCTACCATCAAGGCACGTTATCACACTAATAAACCGCCATTATACACTTAGATTGTATACAATGTAGTGAATACCGTTGGGGCCACTTGTCGGCCATGACACACTGTAACAGCCAATCCTTGGCATATAAAAGGACTGTGCTGCACGGTAGAACTCAAACCCATCTGAGGCTAAGGTCATTCAGACTAGCTCACCAGCATACTCGCCCAAAGCAATTCAACACTCAAACACCACCATGGAGTAGGTGTAACACCCTCATTTTCATCCATCATGCATTGCATACATTCTAATACATGTCTAACATTAATCCACATAAAAAGGAACAAGTTTAAAATGAATTAGAAATAAAGCCGCACTTAAGAATTCTGGGAAGTGCGGACTAGTTCGATTTTGGTGCGGAATAGTCCGATTTCTCTCTGACTTCAAACAGGCTTGTCCGTTTTTCTACGGACTAGTCTATTTTTCCCTCTGGACACCTTCAGACTTGTTCGGTTCTATGCGACTAGTCCGTTGTTCCAAATTCTTGAAAAATTTGCTAAGTCCCTGGACTTGTCCGGACTAGTCTGGTGTTCCAGCGGACTTGTCCATTTTTCACTCTGACTAAAGTCGGACTTGTCCAATTTTTGGCCAGACTTGTTTGTTTTTACTCTCTGGATAGGTTCGGACTTGTCTGATGTCCAGTCCGAACTCGTCCGATTTCTCTCTGTCTATTTTCGGACTAGTCCGGCCCTTTTTGGACTTGTCCGATAAATCGCGACTCTGAGTTGATCTTTTGTTTCACGACTTGTTTCTCAGGTTTTACGTTAAGTGGGCCTAGGAACATCGTGCCTAACTATTTTAGAGCCCATGCGGGACTCTAAATCGACCCCTACTCAGCCCAAACTCGAAATCCATCTAACCCTAGCCTCCACCCCTATATAAACAACCCCACCCCTTGGTTTGACATCTATTTGCCACTTTTCCACCTCACCCAAACCCTAGCTCGTGGATAGCCGCCACCAAGGAGGGAGAAGGAGATCTAAAGAAAGAAGAAGAAGAAGAGGAGGAAACGAAAGAGGATCAAGATCTCCATCAACTTTGTGTTCTTTGTCAACAATCCACCATCAAATTCTTCACCAACCTTAGATCGTCAAGATCCAAGTGTTGCCTCCAAGATCCTTGATTCATTGGAGTCCTAAACACCTGGTATACCTTCTATTCTATTTTCCTTACGTGAATTTAACCCCAAATCTCCAAATTCATGTCGATCTAGAAAACCCTAATCCGCTGTTCTTTCGCAGTGCGGACTTGTCCGGTCCCTAGCGGACTAGTCCGATTTTCCTGGCTAAATTGTGTTGAATTGATTCTAAAATTATTTTGAATGAAATCCAAACCTGTATAAACTTGTTAAAAGCTATTAAAACTAGTTAGTGATCATTAAAAGCAACTCATTAACAAGTCTCACCTTGCATTTGCATTAATCATGCATGTCATGTCATATTGAGTAATATATGTGCACTCCTTGATTGTGTTTCTTGTCTTGTATGTTTATTGTGCGGATTAGATAGATTTGCGCTAGAGAGCGTTGCAGAGGATCTACAACACCAAGAGTTTGAAGGCTTTGACCCGAACCAATCCCAAGAGCAAGGCAAGTGTCCTTGAACATATTGATCCTGTTTTGAAATAAATGTTTTGTTTGCAAAACTGCATCCATGTGTCAATTTGATGTGGAATCATATGATAGGAAGTTTACTAGAATTGTTTGACCATCCTTGTCACCTATAATTTATGGTAGAGAGTTGGGAAGGGTTTTACCTTTTTGCTTGCTTAATTAATTGAGATGGGAAGACAACTATACTACTTAACCTAATTATGCATTTATGAGATTATGATTAACATGAACTGGTTAATATGACATGGTAATGGGTGATCTAAGCAAGCATAGTATGTGGATGCGTTGGATGTTATGGTGGTTTGCTTGTTTTAGATCTAAGGACCGGTTCGTGGAGCGACCATCCAGGATTTACAGTGCCACCACGAGGCCAAGTATGAGTGCGGCGTAGCTTATTAATTAGGGCTTTGCTAGTTCTATTTAGACTATTAAGGATGCTCGGAGAAGGGGTAGTCGGATTGAGTTTGTTGATGATTGGTGGGACTACCATGGGATCCAAATGGCTCAAGAGGAGGCTCTTGGTTCAAGATGTGCTCAGTTGGAGGCATCACCACCGGTGAAACCTCAGTGGGGTCTAAATAGGCTAGTAATCCCTTTGTAAAAGCTATTTTGTGATCTCTTAGCCACACACCTAAGGAAGTGTGAGACGACATAATTGAGATTCTATAGTCATTAAAAGGTGATGAAATCACAAACACGTGGGTAAATTGGTACAACCTCTGCAGAGTGTGTCTAAAAACTATCATGATAGCCGTGCTCCCAGTTATGAGCAACCTGGATCCTCACATGATTAGGGGAAACTTGGTACTGGGATGGTTTGGTAATGGTTATGGTTAATGACATGGTTATGGTTGGTTATGAATTAAATTCTGATATTGATTATGGTCATGGTAATAGTGAAATCTAATATATGGATGATGGTAATGAAATATGGACTGGTATTATGACAATTATATGGTTTATGATGGGATTGTTTCACATACATATATTAAGTTGCTTTTCAAACGTTTTAATGTACTTTTCAGCACTTAACCGTTATTATATTCGTCATTTGAATCAGCTACATGTCATACTTTCCACACTCGCTGAGTACGACATGTATTCACTCTTGCAATTCCCCCACCAACAGCTGCAGGTCAGAATTGGGAGTTTAATGATGTTAATGCGGAGTTCTAGGCCGTGTCTACCGTCAGCTTTGCCTGTGGAGTGTTGGAGGTGCGCTATCCCTTTGCTTAGTTTGCTTATTTAGTTTATTTCCGCTGCATTAGTTGAAACTTGTCATTAATATTCATTAGAGCTTTTATTCGAGGATATTATGAATTGTGTAATAAAAGTGGTTAATTAATCTTGTTTTGTGGTAATTTTCTGTATACTCTTTTGTGATTGCACTCGTGTATGTGTGTTGAACGTCCTGGGCACACATATGCGTTCACTTGGTTCATTTTCAGAACCAGGTGTCACAGTAGGGTATTACACTCACGCGGCTCGAACCACGTAAAATCGCTATGTCACCTGTTCCCGAGTTCTTGAGATTATGTACCACCTAAATACGAACCTCTGCAGACTACTTCTTAGTAGTATTGGGGGAAGTGTTGATCGCACACTTTGATATTTGGTGCATTAGATAGGGGGCACTTTAAAGAATCTTAGCATCAACAATAGTGAACTCCACTGTTGCTTCCACCGACTTAGATGCACGGGTTGGTAGAGGCACTGAAGTTGGCGACACCTCTCGTTTTCTAGGTGGCAATCCTGCCACTGATCCGCAAGGTGGAGCTTCAGGACAACAGTCTGTAGACAGTGTACCACCACCTACTGCAGTAGGAGCCACTGCTAGTCAACAACAGGATGGTGTCTTTGCGTCGGTCACAAATTGACCAGTAACCCCGAGAACACACTGATCATAGTGCGGGCTCTTCTTCAGCGTCCACCTGCACCGGACACACCTCCAGTAGCGCTGAACTAGTGGTGCAACGACATCGACCACCTGGTCACTGCTGCAACCACGATGCTCAACAATCAGTCGTTGCATGAATTAGGGCTGACACCTACGCGCAACAGGATCTTGTCGGGATGTCTTGGACCTAGGCCATCGCAGAGGGGACATGCGTTGTCACATCATGCGACATCTTGCACCCCTTCGATGGCTCGCTATACTCACACGACGTCGAGGTTACCGATGAGAGATCTTCGGGCAGAGCTCAACCGCCAATACATGGGGCAGGATGGCCACATCTCCATAGAGCGTAGTCAAGAGAGGCGACGCGCTTGTGAAGATCATTCTCATTTGGGAGTTGGAGGCGGCTGTTCAACACTTGTCTTGCATCTTCGCATGGTGGAGTGGCCACCCAAGTTCTGGCCTCATTTGCCGGAGAGGTACGACGAGACTGTCAACCCCGTCGATTTTCTTCAAGTCTACTCCACCGCCATTCTCGGTGCAGGAGGGAATGAGGCCGTCATGGCCAATTACTTCCCAGTTTCTTTGACCGGGACAGCTAGGTCCTGGTTCATGAGCTTACCTCTTGACTCCATGTATAGTTGGGGAAATTATGCCGCCAGTTCACCGCCAACTTCAGGAGTTCCTACACCCGACCTGGCACCAAACTTGACCTCTTTGATCTACAGCGAAACCCGGGAGAGACATTACATTCCTTCATTCAACGGTTCTCCCAGGTACGGACACCATTCCTTCTAACTCCAACGCCTTTGTGATTGTTGCATTCCGACAGGGTGTTCGAGACAAGAAGATGTTGGACAAGCTGGATACCAAAAATGTCAGCAACGTCATAGAACTCTTCAGCCTGGCTGATAAATGCGTCAAGGCTGCTGAGAGCCATGAGATGCATACCAAGCTAGTTGCAGAGGCAGGAGCGCCATCTGCCTCCAAGGCCGGAGCTACTGCCCATGTCCGTGGCAAAAAAGAGGAATCAAAAGTTGAGTGGCAAGAACAAGCCACTTGCTGGCGCACCTACAATTGTTGCTACATGTTGACAACTGTTATATACCAATTTCACCCGTCAATATAACTCAACTATGTGAAGGAAATACCATTTCTTGCAGACATCACCTTTCTATTTAACCTATTTCTACTTGTCTTTGGAGAAAGTAGTGCATGCAGGGATTTTATGCAGAATTGAAGTGAAACAGGGGGATGGTGTGACACCCGGTTCCGAAAATGAACCAAGTGAACACATATGTGTGCCCATGACGTTCAGCACACATACACGAGTGCATCACAAAAGAGTATACAGAAAATTACAACAGAACAAGATTAATTACCAAATTTTATTGCACAAACCATATTATCCTCGAGTACAAACTCTAATGAATATTAATGACAATTTCAACTAATGCAGCGGAAATAAACTAAATAAGCAAACTAAACAACTAGGCAACATAAGCAATAGGGTATAGCGCAACTCCAATCAACACCACAGGCAAAGCTGATGGTAGACACGGTCTAGAACTCCGCATTATCGCCATTAAACTAACAATCCTGACCTGCAACTGTTGGGGGGGGGATTGCAAGAGTGAGTACATGTCGTACTCAGCAAGTGTGGAAAGTATGACATGTGGCTGATTCAAATGACGAATGTAATAAAGGCTAAATGCTGAAAAGTACATTAAAACATTTGAAAGAAAGCAATATATAATATGTATATGAATCAAACCCATCATAATCATGTAATATCATAATACCAGTCCATAATTAACCATCCTCATCAATAACTCCAGATTTCACCATTTGCCAATAACCATATTCAATACCAGAAATTAACCCATAACCAGCCATAACCATTACCAAACCATAACCATCCCAATACCGAGTTCCCTCTAATCATGGAAGTTGTCCAGGTGCTCATAACTGGAAGCACGACTATCATGATAGTTTATTAGACTCTGCAGAGTTTGTACCACTTTACCCACGTGTTTGTGATATCATCACCCTTGGACGACTAAGAACCTCCCTTATGCCCATGACCCGTCGGTCACATTACACACTTCCGTTGGTGTGTGGCCAAGAGATCACAAAATAGCCTTTACAAAGGGATTACTAGCCTACTTAGACTCCACTGAGGTTTCACCGGTGGCGATGTCTCCTACAGAGCACATCTTCAACCAAGGGCCCCCTCTTGAGCCATTCGGATCCCAGGGTAGTCCCACCAATCATCAACAAACCCAATCCGACTACCCCTTCCCCGAGCATCCACAATGGTCCAAATAGCACTAGCAAAACCCTAATTAATCAGCTACGCCACACCCATACTTGGCCTCGTGGTGGCACTGTAGTCCTGACTTATTCTCGCATGAACCAGTCCTTAAATCTAAAACAAGCAAACCACCGTACATCCAACCCATCCACATGCCATGCTTGCTTAGATCACCATTACCATATCATATTGACCAGTTCACATTAACCAAAATATCATTAATGCATAATTAAATGTGTAGTGTTGTTTTCCCATCCCAGTTAATTAAGCGAAGCAAAAAGGTAAAAGCCCATCCCGACTCTCTACCATAATTCCAGGTGACAAGGGTGGTTAAACAATTCTAGTAAACTTCCTACCATATGATTTCCCATCAAATTGACACAACATGCAGTTTTGCAAGCAAAACATTTATTTTAAAACATGATCAATATGCTTCAAGGACACTTGCCTTGCTCTTGGGATTGGTTAGGGTCAAATCCTTCAAACTCTTGGTGCTGTAGATCCTCCACGACACTCTCTAGCAAATCCGTCTAATCCGCACAATAAACATACAAACAAGAAACACAATCAAAGAGTGCACAAATATTACTCAATATGACATGACATGCATGATTTATGCAAATGCAAGGTAGAACTTGTTAATGGATTACTTTTAATGATAACTAACCAGTTCTAATAGCTTTTAACAAGTTTATACAGGTTTGGATGTGATTAGATCTCATTTTAGAATTAACTCAACACAATTTAGTCAGCAAAATCGGACTAGCCTGCAGAATGACAGGCTAGTCTGCACTTCGGAGAACTAGCGAACTAGGGTTTTCTAGATCGACGTAAATTTGGAGATTAGGAGTTGAATTTACGTAAGGAAAAGAGAATAGAAGGTATACCAGGTGTTTAGAACTCCAATGAATCAAGAAACTTGGAGGTAACACTTGGATCTTGATGATCTAGGGTTGGTGATGAACTTGGAGATGAATTGGTGATGAAGAACGAAAGCTTGGTGGAGATCTTGATCCTCTTTCGTTTCCTCCTCTTCCTCTTCTTCTTTCTTGGGATCTCCTCCTCCCTCCTTGGTGGTGGCTCTCCACGAACTAGGGTTTGGGTGGGGTGGAAAAGTGGCAAATAGATGTCAAGCCAAGGGGTGGGGTTGTTTATATAGAGGTGGAGGCTAGGGTTAGATGGGTTTCGAGTTTGAGAGGAGTAGAGGCCGGTTTAGGGTCCTACATGGGCTCTAAAAGAGTTAGGAAAGACGTCCCTAGGCCCACTTAACGTGAAACCCAAGAAACAAGTCGTAAAACAAAAGATCAACTCGGGGTCGCGAAATATCGGACAAGTCCGAAAAGGACCGGACTAGTCCAAAAATGTCGAGAGAGAAAATCGGACAAGTGTGGCCTAAAATCGGACAAGTCCGACTTTAGTCAGAGAGGAAATCGGACAAGTCCACTGGAACACCGGACTAGTCCAAAAAAGTTCAGGGACTTTGCAAATTTTCAAGGATTCTTGGAATATCAGACTAGTCCGCACAAAATCGGACAAGTCCGAAAGTTTCTAGAGGCAAAATCAGACTAGTCCGCAGCAAAAACGGACAAGTCTGAATTTAGTCAGAGAGAAATCGGACTAGTCCTCAGTAAAATCGGACTAGTCTGCACTTTCCTGCATTTTAAGTGTGGTTTTGCTCCAAATCAATTTTAGATGCTCCAAATCAATTTTAAACTCATTCCTCTTGATGTGGATTAATGTTAAACATGTATATTGATGTATGTAAGGCATGATGCATGAAAATGAGGGTGCTACAAACCTACCCCCCTTAAAATGAATCCCGCCCTCGAGATTCGATGCGGAAGAGAAGAGATCGGGAAATTCCCTCTTGAGATCATCCTCCAATTCCCACGTTGCTTCTTTTTCCGTGTGGTGCTTCCATTGAACTTTACACCATCTAATAACCTTGTTCCTTGTGACTCTCTCCTTGGTTTCCAAGATCTTGACCAGTTGCTCGGCATAAGTCAAATCTTCCTCTAATTCCAATCCTTCCATTGGCACTTGTTCTTCCGGTACTCTTAAGCACTTCTTGAGCCGGGAAACATGAAAGACATCATGGACATACGAAAGATGAGTTGGCATCTCCAACTTATATGCTACTTCTCCTCTTTTGTCCAAAACCTTGAATTTCCAATGTATCGAGGTGCTAGCTTACCTCTTATGTTAAACCTCTTATGACCCCTCATCGGTGACACCTTGAGGTAAAAAAAATCTCCTATTTCAAAAGCTAATTTCCTTCTTCTATTGTCCGCATAGCCTTTTTTGTCTTGATTGGGCAGCCCTCAAGTTTTCACGAATTATTTGGACTTGCTTTTCGGCTTCTTGCAACACATCCAAACCAAATACTTGAGTTTCTCCTGCCTCATTCCAGAATAAAGGTGTCCTACACTTCCTTCCATAAAGCGCTTCATATGGTGACATTTTCAAGCTTGCTTGGTAACTATTGTTGTATGAAAATTCTGCATATGGCAAGCTCTTGCCCCAACTTTTCCCATGTTTCAAAGCACAATCTCTTAGCATGTCCTCTAAAATCTGGTTGGTCCTCTCGGTTTGTCCATCCGTTTGAGGGTGATATGCCGAACTGAAATTCAGCCTCATTGCCAAAGCTTCATGCAATTTCTGCCAAAATCTGGAGGTAAATTGAGAACCTCTATCCGAGACTATCTTCTTCGGTACTCCGTGTCGACACACAATATGCTCCATGTATATTTTGGACAATTGTGCAGCTGTATATTTGGTCTTCACAGGGACAAAATGAGCTTACATGGTTAAGCGATCCACAATTACCCAAATTGAGTCATACCCGGACTGAGTACGTGGTAACCCAACTATGAAGTCCATTCCAATTTCTTCCCACTTCAATTCCCGGATCTTCAATAGTTGCAATAATCCAGCTGGCCTTTGATGTTCCGCCTTGACTCGTTGACACACATCACACAATGCCACATATTCAGCTATGTCCTTTTTCATGCTATCCCACCAATAGCAAGCCTTCAAGTTTTTGTACATCTTCGTACAATCGGGGTGAATCTAGTACGGCGAGTCATGTGCCTCCTTTAATATTGTCTCTCGAATATGCTTTACATTAGACACAATGATTCTCTTTCCAAGCCATAAGGTACCATGTTCGTCTTCATCAAATCTGAATTCTCTCCCTTCTTCGGTTCTTTCCTTGATTTCCTTGATCTCTTCATTCGCGGCCTGTGCTTCTCGAATTTCTTGCTCAAGGGTTGGGTTTAACTCCATCACCTCCATCTCATTTACAAATCCGAGGTTCAACCTTTCAAACTCCTTACATAACTCGAATGGTAACTCTCGAACTTTGAGTTGATGACTTACTCCTTTTCTACTTAAAGCATCGGCCACTACATTGGCTTTTCCCGGATGATAGTTGATTCCCAAATAATAATCTTTAATGAGCTCCAACCATCTTCGTTGCCTCAAGTTCAGATCCGTTTGTGTGAAAATATACTTCAAACTCTTATGATCCGTATAAATTTCACACCTATATCCAAGGATGTAGTGTCTCCAAATTTTCAATGCATGTACCACGGCCGCGAGTTCCAAATCGTGCGTGGGGTAATTCCGCTCATGTTTCTTCAATTGTCTTGATGCATAGGCGACCACTTGACCTTCTTGCATCAATACACATCCAAGTACTTGTCTCGATGCGTCGCAATAAATATCAAAACTCTTGCTCACATCCGACAATACCAAAACTGGGGCTGTTGTCAACCCTCTTCTTCAACTCCTCAAAACTATTTTGACAAGCTTGAGTCCATTGGAAAGCCTTTCCCTTCATTAGCAACCCCGTCATAGGCTTGGCTATCTTGGAAAAGTCCTTGATGAATCTAAGGTAATATCCAACCATCCCAAGAAAACTCCTTATTTCCTTTACGTTTTGCGGCGGTTCCCACTTCAACACGTCTCTTACTTTTCCGGGGTCAACCAATACTCCTCCTCCTGAAATTATATGACCCAAAAATGACACCTCTTTCAACAAACTGACACTTGTTGAACTTGGCATACAATTGATGCTCCCTCAATTTCTATAGCATAAGCCTCAAGTTTTCCTCATGTTCCTTCTCATCCTTTGAGTAGATCATAAAGTCATCAATAAACACCACAATGAATATATCCAAGTACTCCATGAAGACCTTATTCATGAGGTACATAAAGTAGGCAGGTGCATTGGTCAATCCACAGGACATCACGGTGTACTCATAAGATCCATACCGCGTCCTAAAAGCTGTCTTGGGTATGTTCGATGGTCTAATCTTCATTTGAAATTATCCCGACCTCAAATCAATATTAGAGAAGACACAAGCACCCTTCATCTGATAAAACAAATCCTCTATACGGGGCAAGGTGTACTTGTTCTTGATGGTTACCTTGTTGAGAGCTCGGTAATCCACACACATCCTTTGGGATCCATCCTTCTTGTCCACAAATAGAACGGGCGCTCCCCAAGGCGAAGAGCTTGGGCAAATAAAACCTTTCTCTAGTTGCTCTTGAATTTGTTTCTTGAGCTCCGCTAATTCCATAGGAGGCATCCTATAAGGCCTCTTAGCTATAGGTGCAGTTCCAGGTATTAAATCAATAACAAACTCAATGTATCGATCAGGTGGCCTACCTGGCAACTCGTCCGGAAAAACATCCAAAAATTCACACACCACCAGAATCTCCTCAATTGCGGCACCATCCATATGATTCAGTTCCAATTGCTTCGGTGCGGTTTGAGATGCTTCAAATTCTACGGTGATCCCTTCTTCATTAGTCAACGTCACTGTCTTCGTGGCACACTCAATAACTCCATTGTGCTTCCTCAACCAGTCCATACCAAGTATAATGTCCAATCCTTGAGAATCCGAAACAATGAGGTTGGCGGAGAAGTCTACCCCCTTATTCTAAGGCTTACTTTTGGATATACTATATTTATCCTCATCTCTCCTCCGGGAGACTTAACTAAAAGAGTAAACTTCATATGAGAGATAGGCAAACTATACTTGGCAACATATTTCGATGCAATGAATGAATGCGATGCTCCAGAATCAAATAACATAGTCGCGGGGTTGGAGTTGGCGAGAAACATACCAATGACCACGTCATCCGCTTGTTGAGCATCCTCCGTAGAGACATGGTTCACATTGCCACGAGCAAAATTCTGCTGTCCACGGTTCCCTTATGGTTGTTGTGACGCCCGGTTTAGAAAAATGAACCAAGCTAATGCATATGTGTGCCCAGGATGTTCAACACATATACACGAGTGCATTCACAAAAGAGTATACAGAAAATTACCACAAGACAAGATTAATTAACCAAATTTTATTACACGAACCATATTATCCTCAAATACAACCTCTAATGAATATTTATGACAAGTTCAACTAATGCAGCGAAAATAAACTAATAAGCAACTAAGCAAACTAAGCATAAGGGATAACGCAGCTCCAATGACACCACAGGTAAAGCTGACGGTAGACACGGCCTAGAACTCCGCATTCTCACCATTAAACTCCCAATCCTGACCTGCAACTGTTGGGGGGAATTGCAAGAGTGAGTACATGTCGTACTCAACAAGTGTGGAAAATATGACATGTGGCTGATTCAAATGACGACAATAATAATGGCAAAGTGCTGAAAAGTACATCAAAACATTTGAAAAGCAATATATTATATTTATGTGAAGTAAACCCATCATAATCATAAGTAATACCATAATACCAGTCTGATTCATTACTAGCATCAACAATTCCAGATTCCACCATTTGCCAATAACCATATTCAATACCAGAAATTAATCCGTAACCATAATATCCCTATGACCATAATACCGACCATAACCATCCCAAATACCATCCCAATACCGAGTTCCCTCTAATCATGGAAGTTGTCCAGGTGCTCATAACCGGGAGCACGACTATCATGGTAGTTTTATTTAACTCTGCAGAGTTTGTACCTCTTTACCCACGTGTTTGTGGTTTCATCACCTTTCAATGACTAGAACCTCTATTATGCCGTCTCACACTTCCATCGGTATGTGGCCAAGAGATCACAAAATAGATTTTACAAAGGGATTACTAGCCTATTTAGACCCCACTGAGGTTTCAACGGTGGCGATGCCTCCAGCCGAGCACATCTTCAACCAAGGGCCACCTCTTGAGCCATTCGGATCCCAGGGTAGTCCCACCAATCATCAACAAACCCAATCCGACTACCACTTCCCCGAGCATCCACAATGGTCCAAACAGTACTAGCAAAGCCCTAATTACTCAGCTACGCCGCACCCATACTTGGCCTCGTGGTGGCACTGTAGTCCTGGCTTATTCTCGCATGAATCGGTCCTTAGATCTAAAGCAGGCAAACCACCATAACGTCCAACCCATCCACATACTAGGCTTGCTTAGATCACCCATTACCGCGTTACATTAACCAATTCATGTTAATCATAATCTCATAAATGCATAATTAAATTGAGTGATATAGTCGTTTTCCCATCCCAGTTAATTAAGCGAAGCAAAAGGTAAAAAGCCCTTCCCGACTCTCTACCATAAATCCCAGGCGACAAGGGTGGTCAAGAAAACTAGTAAACTTCCTACCATAGGATTCCAATCAAAATTGAAACAAGCATGCGGTTTTGCAAGCAAAACATTTATTTTAAAAATAGGATCAATATGCTTCAGGGACACTTGCCTTGCTCTTGCTGTTAATTAGGGTCAATTTCTTCAAACTCTTGGTGCTGTAGATCCTCCGCGGCGCTTTCTAACGCAAATCCATTAATCCACACAATAAACATACAAGACAAGAAAACACAATCAAAGAGTGTACAAATATTACTCAATATGACATGACATGCATGATTAATGCAAATGCAAGGTAGAACTTGTTACTAGACTGCTTTTAATGATCACTAACTAGTTCTAATAGATTTTAACAAGTTTATAAAGGTTTGGAGTTGATTCAAATCAATTTTAGAATTAATTCAACACAGTTTAACCAGAAAGATCAGACTAGTCCGCTGGGGACCGGACAAGTCCGCACTCCGCGATATCAGCAGATTAGGGTTTTCTAGATCGACGTGAATTTGAAGATTAGGGGTTGAATTCACGTCAATAAAAGAGAATAGAAGGTATACCAGGTGTTTAGAACTCCAATGAATCAAAAAACTTGGAGGTAGCACTTGGATCTTGGTGATCTAGGGTTAGTGATGAACTTGGAGATGAATTGGTGATGAAGAACGAAAGCTTGGTGCAGATCTTGGTCCTCTTTCATTTCCTCCTCTTCTTCTTCTTCCTTGGGGTCTTCTCCTCCCTCCTTGATGGTGGCTCTCCACGAACTAGGGTTTGGGTGGGGTGGAAAAGTGGCAAATAGATGTCAAACCAAGCGGTGGGGATGTTTATATAGAGGTGGAGGCTAGGGTTAGATGGATTTCAAGTTTGGGATGAGTAGAGGCCGGTTTAGAGTCCCACATGGGCTCTTAAAGAGTTAGGCACGATGTCCCTAGGCCCACTTAACGTGAAACCCAAGAAACAAGTCGTAAAACAAAATATCAACTCGGAGTCGCGAAATATCGGACAAGTCTGGAAAGGACCGGACTAGTCCGAAGTCATCCAGAGAGAAAATCGGACAAGTCTGACCTAAAATCGGACAAGTCCGACTTTAAGCAGAGAGGAAATCGGACAAGTCCGCTGGAATGTCGGACAAGTCCGGAAAAGTCCAAGGACTTAGCAATATTTCAAGGATTCTTGGAATATCGGACTAGTCCGCCCAAAATCAGACAAGTCCAAAAGTTTCCAGAGCCAAAATTGGACTAGTCCGCAGCAAAAACGGACAAGTCCGTTTTTAGTCAGAGAGAAATCAGACTAGTCCTCAGTAAAATTGGACTAGTCCGCTTTTTCCTGCGTTTTAAGTGCGGTTTTGCTCCAAACCAATTTTAAATGCTCCGAATCAATTTTAAACTCGTTCCTCTTGTTGTGGGTTAATGTTAAACATGTATATGAGTGTATGTAGGGCATGATGCATGAAAATTAGGGTGTTATAAACCAACCCCCTTTAAAATGAATCTCGCCCTCGAGATTCGACGCGAAAGAGAAGAGATAGGGAAATTCCTTCTTGACATTATCCTCCAATTCCCACGTTGCTTCTTTTTCGATGTGGTGCTTCCATTGAACTTTACACCATATAATAACCTTGTTCCTTGTGACCCTCTCCTTAGTTTCCAAGATTTTGACCGGTTGTTCGGCATACGTCAAATCTTCCTCTAGTTCCAATTCTTCCATTGGCACTTGTTCTTCCGGTACTCTCAAACACTTCTTGAGTTGGGAAACATGAAAGACATCATTGACATCCGAAAGATGAGATGGCATCTCCAATTTATACGCTACTTCTCCTCTTTTGTCCAAAATCTTGAATGGTCCAATATAACGAGGTGCTAGTTTTCCTCTTATGTTAAACCTCTTATGACCTCTCATTGGTGACACCTTGAGGTAAACAAAATCTCCTATTTCAAAGGCTAATTTCCTTATCCTATTATCCGCATAGCCTTTTTGCCTTGATAGGGAAGCCCTCAAGTTTTCACGAATTATTTGGACTTGCTTTTCGGCTTCTTGCAACACATCCGGACCAAACACTTGAGTTTCTCCTGCCTCATTCCAGAATAAAGGTGTCCTACACTTCCTCCCATAAAGCGCTTCATACGGTGACATTTTCAAGCTTGCTTGGTAACTATTCTTGTATGAAAATTCCGCATATGGCAAGCTTTTGTACCAACTTTTCCCATGCTTTAAAGCACAAGCTCTTAACATGTCCTCCAAAATCTGATTGGTCCTCTCAGTTTGTCCATCCGTTTGAGGATGATACGCCGAACTAAAATTCAACCTCGCCCCCAAAGCTTTATGCAATTTTTGCCAAAACCTGGAAGTTAATTGAGAACCTCTATCTGAGACTATCTTCTTAGGGACTCCGTGTCGACACACAATATGCTCCATGTATATTTCGGCCAGTTGTGCAGCTGTATATTTGGTCTTCACAGGGACAAAATGAGCTGACTTGGTTAAGCGATCCACAATTACCCAAATTGAGTCATACCCGGACTGAGTACGGGGTAACCCAACTATGAAGTCCATTCCAATTTTTCCAACTTCCATTCCGGAACCTTCAATGGTTGCAATAATCCAGCTGGCCTTTGATGTTCCGCCTTGACTCGTTGACACACATCACACAATGCCACATATTCATCTATGTCCTTTTTCATGCTATCCCACCAATAGCGAGCCATCAAGTCCTTGTACATCTTCGTACAACCAGGGTGAATTGAGTAAGGTGAGTCATGTGCCTCTTTTAATATCGTCTCCTGAATATGCTTCACATTAGGCACAACGATTCTCTTTCCAATCCATAAGGTACCATGTTCGTCTTCATCAAATCTGAATTCTCTCCCTTCCTCGATCCTTTCCATGATTTCCTTGATCTCCTCATATGTGGTTTGTGCTTCTCGAATTTCTTGCTCCAAGGTTGGATTTAACTCCATCATGTCCATCTCATTTACAAATCCGAGGTTCAACCTTTCAAACTCCTTACATAACTCGAATGGTAACTCTCGAATTGTGAGTTGATGACTTACTCAAAGCATCAGCCACTACATTGGCTTTTCCTGGATGATAGTTGATCCCCAAATCATAATCTTTGATGAGCTCCAACCATCTCCGTTGTCTCAAGTTCAGATCCGTTTGTGTGAAAATATACTTCAAACTCTTATGATCCGTATATATTTCACACCTATGTCCAAGAATATAGTGCCTCCAAATCTTCAATGCGTGTACCACGACCGCGAGTTCCAAATCGTGCATGGGGTAATTCTGCTCATGTCTCTTCAATTGTCTTGATGCATAGGCGACCACTTGACCTTCTTGCATCAATACACATCCAAGCCCTTGTCTCGATGCGTCGCAATAAATATCAAAACTCTTGCTCACGTCCGGCAATACCAAAACTGGGGCTGTTGTCAACCTCTTCTTCAACTCCTCAAAACTATTTTGACAAGCTTGATTCCATTGGAAAGCCTTTCTCTTCATTAGCAATTCCGTCATAGGCTTGGCTATCTTGGAAAAGTCCTTGATGAATCTACAGTAATATCCAGCCATCCCAAGAAAACTCCTTATTTCCTTGACATTTTGCGGCGGTTCCCACTTCAACACGTCTCTCACTTTTCCGGGGTCAACCGATACTCCTCCTCTTGAGATTATATGACCCAAAAATGACACCTCTCTCAACCAAAACTGACACTTGTTGAACTTGGCATACAATTGATGCTCCCTCAATTTCTGCAACGTAAGCCTCAAGTGTTCCTCATGTTCTTTCTCATCCTTCTAGTAGATCATAATATCATCAATAAAAACCTCAACGAACTTGTCCAAGTACTCCATGAAGACTTTATTCATGAGGTACATAAAGTAGGCAGGCGCATTTGTCAATCCAAATGACATCACGGTGTACTCATAAGATCCATACCGTATCCTGAAAGCTGTCTTGGGTATGTCTGATGGTCTAATCTTCATTTGAAACTATCCCGATCTTAAATCAACCTTAGAGAAGACACAAACACCCTTCATCTGATCAAACAAGTCTTCTATGCGTGGCAAGGTGTACTTGTTCTTGATTGTTACCTCGTTGAGAGCTCGGTAATCTACACACATCCTTTGGGATCCATCCTTCTTGTCCACAAATAGAACGGGCGCTCCCCAAGGTGAAGAACTAGGGCGAATAAAACCTTTCTCTAGTTGCTCTTGAATCTGCTTCTTGATCTCCGCTAATTCCATGGGAGGCATCCTATACAGCCTCTTAGCTATAAGTGCAGTTCCAGGTATTAAATCAATAACAAACTCAATGTCTCGATCGGGTGGCATACCTGGCAACTCGTCCAGAAAAACATCCAAAAATTCAGACACCATCGGAATCTCCTCAATTGCGGCACCGTCCATATGATTCAACTCCAATTGCTTCGGTGCGGTTTGAGATGCTTAAAATTCTACGGTGATCCCTTCTTCATTGGTCAACTTCACCGTCTTTGTGGCACACTCAATAACTCCATTTTGCTTCCTCAACCAGTCCATACCAAGTATAATGTCCAATCCTTGAGAATCCAGAACAATGAGGTTGGCGGAGAAGTCTACCCCCTTATTCTAAGGCTTACTTTTGGACATACTATATTTGTCCTCATCTCTCCTCTAGGAGACTTAACCAATAGAGTAAACTTCATATGAGAGATAGGCAAACTACACTTGGCAACATACTTCGATGCAATGAATGAATGCGATGCTCCAGAATCAAATAACATAGTCGTGGGGTTGGAGTTGGCGAGAAACATACCAATGACCACGTCATATGCTTGTTGAGCATCCTCCGTAGAGACATGGTTCACGTTGCCACGAGCAAAATTCTGCTGTCCACGACTTCCTTGTGGCGCTCCTCCATTGGGTCTTGGGTTTTGCCTTGATGCATTGCTTCCTTGACCAAGGCCTGAATTAGGACATTGATGCGCAAAGTGTCCAGCTTCTCCACAAGTATAGCACTTCTAAACTCCACCAGAATTATTGGGACGAGCTTAGTTTTGAACATTGGCACCACGAAAATTAGCACGAGGCGCATAAGGCATTGGAGGCCTAGGTGCTTGCATTAGAGGGCGCTGCTGCACAAACTGAGTTGGGCGCGGTGCAAATCTTGGGCGTTGAGAAGGAATAGAAGAGCTGTATTAAGGCGCATTGGGTGGCGCAAAGTGAGGGCGCACATTACTTACTTGTTGCTGTCCTTGATATGGCGCCTTCCTCTTGTTATCTTTATCCATCTCACAGATCTTGTTCTCAACCACAATTGCTTTGTCCACAAGCTTCTAAAAATTTGCATAGTCACAATTGAGAATTTGCACTTGAATTTCATTGTTGAGGCCTCTCATGAACAAATATTGCTTCCGACTGTCCCGGCTAACATCCTCAGGCGCATATCTTGAGAGTTGAGTGAACTTGTTGAGATATTCACTCACGCTTGATCTTCCTTGCCTTAAATTCTCAAATTCTTGCCTCTTCAAAATCATAACACCCTCTGGCACATAATGAGAACGAAAATTCTCCTTGAATTCGGCCCAAGTAATTCTCTCTTGGTTCTCATGAGCATTGCAATAAGAATCCCACCAATCCACAGCTGCTCCAATGAGTTGATGAGAAGCAAATAGCACCTTCTCCCGGTCATTGCATTGGACAATAGCTAACTTTTTCTCCACGGACTTGAGCCAATCATCCGCATCCATAGGGTCGGCAGCTTGAGCAAAGGTTGGCGGCCTAGTCCTCATAAATTCTCCCAATCGGTTATGAGGAGGCGGGGGTGGCTGTGGAGGCATGTGGGGCTGATTGTCGATATTGCTGGTCTGCATGAGCTGGTTTTGCATTGCCAAAAGCTGCTCAATGTTGATAGCTCACTGAGCGGGTCCTTGTCCATTGTTGTTCTGTGGTACTCCATTGTTCTCCTCCTCATCATTGCCATCCCTCTGGTTGCAAGTCCTCACCATCTGAAGAAAAGCAATAGGTAAGAATTAGAAAACATCCCCAACTATATGCATCAAGGGATATGAAGCTAACCAACTAGCTATACTAGCCTAGGTGGACATGGCAATGCTAAGGCATCCCAAAATCCTCTATTAAGCACACAAACAAGCAATATATATAGCAAACAGCACTCCAAGCAAAAACACATCGATTCCTGAGTGCTCCTATGTGCTCTAAAGTGTCCATTCTATCTAGGCTGCGTCCTACGGTCAACCTGTGGCTCTGATACCAATCTGTGACGCCCGGTTCCGAAAAATGAACCAAGCTAACGCATATGTGTGCCCAGGATGTTCAACACACATACACGAGTGCATTCACAAAAGAGTATACAGAAAATTACCACAAGACAAGATTAATTAACCAAATTTTATTACACAAACCATATTATCCTCAAATACAACCTCTAATGAATATTTATGACAAGTTCAACTAATGCAACGGAAATAAACTAATTAAGCAACTAAGCAATCTAAGCATAAGGGATAGCGTAGCTCCAATGACACCACATGCAAAGCTGACAGTACACACGGCCTAGAACTACGCATTCTCACCATTAAACTCCCAATCCTGACCTGCAACTATTGGGGGGGGGATTGCAAGAGTGAGTACATGTCGTACTCAGCAAGTGTGGAAAGTATGACATGTGGCTGATTCAAATGACGACAATAATAATGGCAAAGTGCTGAAAAGTACATCAAAACATTTGAAAAGCAATATATTATATTTATGTGATGTAAACCCATCATAATCATAAGTAATACCATAATACCAGTCTGAATTCATTACCAGCGTCAACAATTCCAGATTCCACCATTTGCCAATAACCATATTCAATACCAGAAATTAATCCGTAACCATAATATCACCATGACCATAATACCGACCATAACCATCCCAAATACCATCCCAATACCGAGTTCCCTCTAATCATGGAAGTTGTCCAGGTGCTCATAACCGGGAGCATGGCTATCATGATAGTTTTATTTAACTCTGCAGAGTTTGTACCTCTTTACCCACGTGTTTGTGATTTCATCACCTTTCGATGACTAGAACCTCTATTATGCCGTCTCACACTTCCATCGGTGTGTCGCCAAGAGATCAGAAAATAGCTTTTACAAAGGGATTACTAGCCTATTTAGACCCCACTGAGGTTTCACCGGTGGCGATGCCTCCAGCTGAGCACATCTTTAACCAAGGGCCCCCTCTTGAGCCATTTGGATCCCAGGGTAGTCCCACCAATCATCAACAAACCCAATCCGACTACCCCTTCCCCGAGCATCCACAATGGTCCAAACAGTACTAGCAAAGCCCTAATTACTCAGCTACGCCGCACCCATACTTGGCCTCGTGGTGGCACTGTAGTCCTGGCTTATTCTCGCATGAACCGGTCCTTAGATCTAAAGCAAGCAAACCACCATAACGTCCAACCCATCCACATACCAGGCTTGCTTAGATAACCCATTACCGCGTTACATTAACCAGTTCATGTTAATCATAATCTCATAAATGCATAATTAAATCGAGTGATATAGTCGTTTTCCCATCCTAGTTTATTAAGTGAAGCAAAAGGTAAAAAGCCATTCCTGACTCTCTACCATAAATCCCAGGCGACAAGGGTGGTCAACAAAACTAGTAAACTTCCTACCATAGGATTCCAATCAAAATTGACACAAACATGCAGTTTTGCAAGCAAAACATTTATTTTAAAAACAGGATCAATATGCTTCAAGGACACTTGCCTTGCTCTTGCTGTTGATTAGGGTCAATTTCTTCAAACTCTTAGTGCTGTAGATCCTCCGCGGCACTTTCTGTTACAAATCCGTCTAATCCACACAATAAACATACAAGACAAGAAAACACAATCAAAGAGTGCACAAATATTACTCAATATGACATGACATGCATGATTAATGCAAATGCAAGGTAGAACTTGTTACTAGATTGCTTTTAATGATCACTAACTAGTTCTAATAGATTTTAACAAGTTTATAAAGGTTTGGAGTTGATTCAAATCAATTTTGGAATTAATTCAACAAAGTTTAACTAGAAAGATCGGACTAGTCCGCTAGGGACCGGACAAGTCCGCACTCCGCGAGATCAGCAGATTAGGGTTTTCTAGATCGACGTGAATTTGAAGATTAGGGGTTGAATTCACGTAAGGAAAAGAGAATAGACGGTATACCAGGTGTTTAGAACTCCAATGAATCAAAAAACTTGGAGGTAGCACTTGGATCTTAGTGATCTAGGGTTGGTGATGAACTTGGAGATGAATTGGTGATGAAGAACGAAAGCTTGGTGGAGATCTTGGTCCTCTTTCGTTTCCTCCTCTTCTTCTTCTTGCTTGGGGTCTTCTCCTCCCTCCTTGATGGTGGCTCTCCACGAACTAGGGTTTGGGTGGGGTGGAAAAGTGGCAAATAGATGTCAAACAAGCGGTGGGGCTATTTATATAGAGGTGGAGGCTAGGGTTAGATGGATTTCGAGTTTGGGATGAGTAGAGGCCGGTTTAGAGTCTCACATGGGCTCTAAAAGAGTTAGGAACGACGTCCCTAGGCCCACTTAATGTGAAACCCAAGAAACAAGTCGTAAAACAAAAGATCAACTCGGAGTCGCGAAATATCGGACAAGTCCGGAAAGGACCGGACTAGTCCGAAGTCATCTAGAGAGAAAATCGGACAAGTCTGGCCTAAAATTGGACAAGTCTGACTTTAAATAGAGAGGAAATTGGACAAGTCCGCTGGAACGCCGCACTAGTCCAGAAAAGTCCAAGGACTTAGCAATTTTTCAAGGATTCTTGGAATATCGGACTAGTCCGCACAAAATCAGATAAGCCCGAAAGTTTCCAGAGCCAAAATCAGACTAGTCCGCAGCAAAAACGGACAAGTCCATTTTTAGTCAGAGAGAAATCGGACTAGTCCTCAGTAAAATCGGACTAGTCCGCACTTTCCTGCGTTTTAAGTGCGGTTTTGCTCCAAACCAATTTTAAATACTCCGAATCAATTTTAAACTCGTTCCTCTTGTTGTGGGTTAATATTAAACATGTATATGAGTGTATGTAGGGCATGATGCATGAAAATGAGGGTGTTACAGTTGTCCTCCATTGGGTCTTGGGTTTTGCCTTGGTGCATTGCTTCCTTGACCAAGGCCTGACTTATGACATTGGTGCACAAAGTGTCCAGCTTCTCCACAAGTATAGCACTTCTTAACTCCACCAGGATTATTGGGACGAGCTTGGTTTTGAACACTTGCAGCAGGAAAGTTAGCGCGAGGTGCATAAGTCATTGGAGGCCTAGGTGCTTGCATAACAGGGTGCTGCTGCACAAATTGAGCTGGGCGCGGTGCATAACCAGGGCGTTGAGCATGAATAGAAGAGCTGAAATGAGGCGCATTGGGCGACACAAAGCGAGGGAGCACATTACTTCCTTATTGCTGTCCTTGATATGGCACCTTCCTCTTGTTGTCTTGTTCCATCTCGCGGACCTTGTTCTCAACCACAATTGCTTTGTCCAAAAGCTTCTGGAAATTGGCATAATCACAATTGTGTAGTTGCACTTGGATTTCGTTGTTCAAGCCCCTCATGAACAAGTATTGTTTCTGGCTGTCCCGACTAACATCCTCAGGTGCATACCTTGAGAGTTGAGTGAACTTATTGAGATATTCACTCACGTTTGATTTTCCCTGCCTTAATTCTCAAATTCTTGCCGCTTCAAGATCATAACACCTTCCGACACATAATGAGAATGGAAACTCTCCTTGAATTCCGCCCAGGTAATTCTCTCTTGGTTCTCATGAGCACTGCATAGTGAATCCCACCAATCCGCAGCTGCTCCAACTAGTTGATGAGAAGCAAATAAGACCTTCTCCCGGTCACTGCATTGGACAATAGATAGCTTCTTCTCCACGGACTTGAGCCAATCATCCGCATCCATAGGGTCAGCGGCTTGAGCAAAGGTGGGTGGCCTAGTCCTCATAAACTGTCCCAACTGGTTATGAGGAGGCGGGGGTGGCGGTGGAGGCATGTGGGGCTGATTGTTGATGTTGCCAGCCTGCAGCTGTCCCATAGTTTGTATCATGGTCTGCATGAGCTGGTTTTGCATAGCCAGAAGCTGCTCAATGTTGATAGCTCCATGAGCGGGTCCTTGTCCATTGTTGTATTGAGGTACTCCATGGTTATCCTCCTCATCATTGCCATCCCTGTGGTTGCGTGTCCTCACCATCTGGAGGAAAGCAATAGGTAAGAATTAGAGAGCGTCCCCAACTATATGCATCAAGGGATATGAAACTAAACAACTAACTAGCCTACGTGGACATGGAAATGCTAAAGCACCCCAAAATCCTCTATTAAGCACACAAGCAAACAATATACAAGCCAACAAAATCAAATCGATTCCTGAGTGCTCCTATTTGCTCTAAAGTGTCCTTTCTATCTAGGCTGCATCCTACGGTCAACCTGTGGCTCTGATACCAATATGTGACACCCGGCTCCGAAAATGATCCAAGTGAACGCATATGTGTGCCAAGGACGTTCAACACACATACACGAGTGCATCACAAAAGAGTATACAGAAAATTACCACAAAACAAGATTAATTACCAAATTTTATTGCACAAACCATATTATCCTCGAGTACATACTCTAATGAATATTAATGACAAGTTCAACTAATGCAGCGGAAATAAACTAAATAAGCAAACTAAACAGCTAGGCAGCATAAGCAATAGGGTATAGCGCAGCTCCAATCAACACCACAGGCAAAGCTGACGGTAGACACGACCTAGAACTCCGCATTATCGCCATTAAACTCCCAATCTTGACCTGAAACTATTGGGGGGGATTGCAAGAGTGAGTACATGTCGTACTCAGCAAGTATGGAAAGTATGACATGTGGTTGATTCAAATGACGAATGTAATAAAGGCTAAGTGCTAAAAAGTACATTAAATTTTTTGAAAAAAAGCAATATATAATATGTATATGAATCAAACCCATCATAATCATAAGTAATATCATAATACCAGTCCATAATTTACCATCCTCATCAATAATTCCAGATTTCACCATTTTCCAATAACCATATTCAATACCAGAAATTAATCCATAACCAGCCATAACCATTACCAAACCATAACCATCCCAATACCGAGTTCCCTCTAATCATGGAAGTTGTCTAGGTGCTCATAATCGGAAGCACATCTATCATGATAGTTTATTAGACTCTGCAGTGTTTGTACCACTTTACCCACGTGTTTGTGATTTCATCACCCTTAGGCGATTAAGAACCTCCCTTATGCCCATGACCCGTCGGTCACATTACACACTTCCGTTGGTGTGTGGCCAAGAGATCACAAAATAGACTTTACAAAGGGATTACTAGCCTATTTAGACCCCACTGAGGTTTCACTGGTGGTGATGTCTCCTACAGAGCACATCTTCAACCAAGGGCCCCCTCTTGAGCCATTCGAATCCCAGGGTAGTCCCACCAATCATCAACAAACCCAATACCACTACCCCTTCCCTGAGCATCCACAATGGTCCAAACAGCACTAGCAAAGCCCTAATTAATCAGCTACGCCGCACCCATACTTGGCCTCGTGGTGGCACTGTAGTCCTGGCTTATTCTCGCATGAACCGGTCCTTAGATCTAAAACAAGCAAACCACCGTACATCCAACCCATCCACATACCATGCTTGCTTAGATCGCCCATTACCATATCATATTGACTAGTTCACATTAACCAAAATATCATTAATGCATAATTAAATATGTTGTGTTGTTTTCCCATCTCAGTTAATTAAGCAAAGCAAAAAGGTAAAAAGCCCATCCCGACTCTCTACCATAATTCCAGGTGACAAGGGTGGTTAAACAATTCTAGTAAACTTCCTACCATAGGATTTCCCATCAAATTGACACAACATGCAGTTTTGCGAACAGAACATTTATTTTAAAACAGGATCAATATGCTTCAAGGACACTTGCCTTGCTCTTGGGATTGGTTAGGGTCAAAGCCTTCAAACTCTTGGTGCTGTAGATCCTCCGCGGCACTCTCTAGCGCAAATCCGTCTAATACGCATAATAAACATACAAACAAGAACACAATCAAACAGTGCACAAATATTACTCAATATGACATGACATGCATGATTTATGCAAATGTAAGGTAGAAATTGTTAATCGATTGCTTTTAATGATAACTAACCAGTTCTAATAGATTTTAACAAGTTTATACATGTTTAGATGTGATATCTCATTTTAGAATTAACTCAACATAATTTAGTCCGCGAAATCGGACTAGCCTGCAGAAGGACGGACTAGTCTGCACTTCGGAGAACTAGCGAACTAGGGTTTTCTAGATCGACGTAAATTTGGAGATTAGGAGTTGAATTTACATAAGGAAAAGAGAATAGAAGGTATACCAGGTGTTTAGAACTCCAATGAATCAAGAAACTTGGAGGTAACACTTGGATCTTGATGATCTAGGGTTGGTGATGAACTTGGAGATGAATTGGTGATGAAGAACGAAAGCTTGGTGGAGATCTTGATCCTCTTTCGTTTCCTCCTCTTCTTCTTCTTGCTTGGGATCTCCTCCTTCCTCCTTGGTGGTGGCTCTCCACGAACTAGGGTTTGGGTGGGGTGGAAAAGTGGCAAATAGATGTCAAGCCAAGGGGTGGGGTTGTTTATATAGAGGTGGAGGCTAGGGTTAGATGGATTTCGAGTTTAAGAGGAGTAGAGGCTGGTTTAGGGTCCTACATGGGCTCTAAAAGAGTTAGGCACAACGTCCCTAGGCCCACTTAACATGAAACATAAGAAACAAGTCGTAAAACAAAAGATCAACCCGGGGTCGCGAAATATCGGAGAAGTCCGAAACGGACCGGAATAGTCCGAAAATGTCCAGAGAGAAAATCGGACAAGTCTAGCCTAAAATCGGACAAGTCTGACTTTAGTCAGAGAGGAAATCAGACAAGTCCGGTGGAACACCGGACTAGTTCAAAAAAGTCCAGGGACTTAGCAAATTTTCAAGGATTCTTGGAATATCGGACTAGTCCGCACAAAATCAGACAAGTCCGAACAGAGGCAAAATCAGACTAGTCCGCAGCAAAAACGGACAAGTCCATTTTTAGTCAGAGAGAAATCGGACTAGTCCTCAGTAAAATCGGACTAGTGCGCACTTTCCTGCATTTTAAGTGCGGTTTTGCTCCAAATCAATTTTAAATGCTCCAAATCAATTTTAAACTCGTTCCTCTTGATGTGGATTAATGTTAAACATGTATATGAATGTATGCAAGGCATGATGCATGAAAATGAGGGTGTTACAGATGGACCCTATAAAATATCATTCCAGCCAATCAAGCGATGACATTTGGCACCACATGGATCAAATGGCCCACAAGCAGAAGTATCCGATGCCATCCAACGGTGTAGCACCAATATCAATCAATGGGACCAACCTGGCAGAGACTTGGAGGAAGCACACCGCAAAAGGAGCCAAGACCAGGTCGGCTGACCCTCCTAGTCGGTCGACTAGGTCCTGGCGCCAAACACAGTCAAACGCCACTTGTTGGCTCCTCCCGGCTTGAAGAGGTCATGGGTGACTGATTCACGCAGTTTTTTGGTGGCGGGAACCGACCCTTCTCCAAGCTATAAATAGGACCCCTCACCCCTCACTTCAACACACACCACTTGAGTATTCATCCATTGTATCCACTACTCTCCATAGGTTTAGAGGAGTATAGGCTGTAGAGAGGAGAGTCTCTAGTCCATAGTCCAAGTAGGAGAGGAGTAGAAGGAGTCTCTTTCCAATTTCTAATTGGGAAATGTATGACTCTTATATTTCTATTTGTATTTGTGACTTTGCTCTTAATAAAGATGTTATCTTTAGTCTCCCATTGTTCATATACTTGGATGAAGCGTTTCTTATTTGATTGTGGATTCCATGTATGTGGAAGGAGTAGTATTTATGATTATGCTATACCATTATCATTATATCATCATAAACACTACAAACCCCCACAATAGTCTAATTAGCTATGATATGATTATGTTAACATGAATCACTTATGCTATGAATTAACATTGGTTCAACGATGATTTAGTTCATTGCCTTAGGATGGCTTGTGCCTAGGCTTCTAAGGTAATTACTTAATATGCTAGCATGGTGCTTGGAGAGAGAGTAGCATTGAATGTCTCGTAGACCCACAGATTGAAGAGGTAGGCAGTATGTGGTGACAACCATATCTGTCCTTTGTAATCCTCCATGTTCGGCTATGCCACAGACTCTTGGTGGGAGTCGTCCTAGTATTGCTAGGGGTAAACCCATGCCCAATGTGTTAATCCACTTAGCATTAGAATTCATTATTGACATGATCATTAGTAACTAATTTAGGCTATGCATATGTACATTAAAAGCATAGTAGGAGTCTCTACCTAACCTCTTATCCTAGTCCCTCTTTACCCCATTTATCCTCTTAGGATAGAATGTTCTTATGTGTGTCACACTGCTCCAATTATCATCTATCCATCCTTGCTAGAACCTTGCCTAGATCACCCTAGCCTATCCCTATGATGATTGCTTTACTTCTATCTAGCCTTCCTTTGGGAGAATATAAATGACACCCTTTGGGAATACTCTTAGAGGGAAAATGCTACATCGATAGTTTTCGTGCACTTGCACATTTACATGTATAATCTAAAATCTATTAACAAGCATTTCTTGCACAACTATTAGAGATGAATTGTTAGTAGTGCGTAGGAACCGTCAACAAGCATTTCTGGTGCCGTTGCCGGGGATGATTTGCTGGTGTTCCTTAAGAAATATCAACAAGCATTTCTGGCATCGTTGACGGGAATGGCAGCCGAAGTATCGCATGATTGAGTGAATAGGATAGGACCCTGGTAGGTTTTAGCAGGATGACCCTTCTTTGTTTTTGCATTTTAGGTGGAAACATGGTAGTGTATATATGGTTTCCGCTTGCGAGAAAACTTTGTTGGAGATCCTGAATCCTTTCTGAGAGATCAACCTCGTGTCGTTACTCCTCAGAAGCTTTGAGCAGCAAAGCAAGCTAGCACAACTGCACCAACAACCAAAACGCTAATGGCCCAGAAGACCCTTCGTGAGTTTTCGGCTCCCTCTGCTAACAATGTGCCTGTTGGGCCTACTGTTAACACAAGAGACGTAAACTTTGAAATCAAGACTTGCCTTATCACTATGGTGCAAGCCAACCCATTTTGTGGGAAGGCTAACGAGGATGCATGTGCTCACCTACAACAGTTCCTTGAGATCTGCAACACTTTTAAGTTGAAGGACATATCCCCTGATGCTATCCGTCTTAGGCTATTTCCATTCTCTCTTCTTGGGAGAGCAAAACAGTGGTTCTAGGCGAACCAAAGTGCTGTAGACACTTGGGAGAAATGTTCTACGACATTCCTCGCCAAATTTTTCCCATTTGGCAAGACCAATACCCTATGTGGAAGAATTTCCAGCTTCTAGCAAGATGCCAAATAATCTATACCCGAGGCTTGAGAAAGGCTTCAGGAGTACATCCTAGTCTGTCCACACCATGGGATGGATGACAGGCTCATCATCCAAGACTTTTACAATGGGCTGATCCCTTCTGCCCGTGACCATGTTGATGCTGCTGCTGGAGGTGCCTTCTTCTCATTGACGGTGCCCAAAGACAAAGACCTAATTGAGAAGATGGTGTCAAACATGGGATGGAGCGACGAGCTTCTCCATACCTGCCAGCGAGGCATGCACACCTTGAAGGAGGTGGACATGATCGATGCGATATTGGACCTCCTTATGAAAAAAATTGATGGACAAAAGCAATGGTGAGGTATGTGGCAATGCCTATGCCTTAGACTCTCACATCACTTGTGAAGTTTGTGGAAACACGAGCCATTTGGGCAATGACTACCCAGAAACCCGTAAGGATGCCCTATACGTAGCCAACAATGGTTATCGTCCAGGAGGTCAATGGTGGGGCCAACCACACCCATTCTTTCAAGGAGGGTACAACATCAACGACAATAATGGAAATCTACCCAACTTGAAAGAACTTGCCATTGTTCAGCTAAAGATCAATGAGGCTATATACAAGAAGCTGTCGGCCTATGACAAGACCCTAAGAGCATTAATGCCAAGATTGAAGGACTATCCTCAACCTTCAAGAATCAATTGAGTTTCAAAAAGATGTTGAAAACTCAATTGGCTCAACTGGATGCTGTTGTTCCTCCAATGGAGAAAGTGAGCGCAGTGGCTATGAGAGGTGGCAAGACTACTCATGACCCACCATACCCCACACAAGAGAAGAGGACAACTACAAAGGAGAAGGAGGATGTCCCAGTTGGCATAAGTGAACCAGTTAGTGAGAGAATAGCCAAGCACTTTGAGGACACCAACTTATTGTCATTCCCTCACAGGCAAAAGAAGCCAACAATGGATGAGCATTCAAGCGCTTTGTTGAGATCATCCAGAAAATTCACATCAATGTGCCCTTAATTGCCGCGATGCAAGTACCCACTTATGCTCGCTATCCCAAGGACATATTGAATAATAAGCGACCATTTCCCACCACTGAGGTTGTCAAGATTACGGAAGACTACAGCGCAACCATCCTCAATAGGCTTCCAGAAAAGAAGAAGGACCCTGGATGCCTACAATTTCATGCTCAAATGGGGCTCACCATTTTTACAAGGCCCTTTGTGACCTTGGAGCAAGTGTGAGTGTGATGCCCAAGGTGGTTTTTGATCAGTTGAACTTCATGGAACTTACTCCAACACCAATGCAGCTCCAACTGGCTGATTCTTCAATATGTTATCCGGCGGGTACCGCTGAAGATATTCTGGTGAAAATATAGAATTGCTTCATACCCGTGGATTTTGTGGTGCTCGACATGGAGGTTGAAGTGAAAGTGCATCTAGGCTAATCCCCGTGGGTTTTGATGATTAATGACAACACTTAAGGGACTAATGAACTTTACAAGTCTAAGCACAGGTGATTGAAAGATGGACGACATTGGATGCACTCAAAAAGGAAAAAGAGAAGAAAATGTGAAGAACTCAAAGAATGGAACTTGATCTTTTAAATTCTATGTTGAGTTTTGTCACTTAGCTTGAGTGTGTTCAATGAGTCAAAGTGTTAGAATATCCTAAGAGCTCATAGTACAAGTTAGACTAGATTGAGAGATG
Organism: Tuctoria greenei; assembly: GCA_036927565.1. Classification (NCBI taxonomy): domain Eukaryota; kingdom Viridiplantae; phylum Streptophyta; class Magnoliopsida; order Poales; family Poaceae; genus Tuctoria; species Tuctoria greenei. The sequence goes on along the minus strand of JAYESD010000002.1, from coordinate 64,639,899 downwards.
AGTTGAAGCAGCCCTAAGGAGAGGGCTAGACTTGTCTAGGCTGGAAGTCCGACCACATTAGACTGATCTGATGTTAGGCAGACCAAAGCGTTCTGTGTAAGTTCAGACTTTTACAGTTGGGGACGGACTAGTCCGTGGTGAGTGTGTCTGTGTCCTTCTGGGACTAAGTCTTGAAGGACCAGACTAGTCCGCCCTGGGGGGCTGGACTAGTCCGCTTGGACACACTAGTCCGCTTCAGTCCAAAAAAGTAGTTCCTGACTGAGTTCGGACTATTCCATCCCTTGACAGACTAGTTGGCTGTGGACTTGGCGATGGTTGCTGGGACTAAGTCCTGTACGGTCAAAATTGCCCGCCCTCAGGGGCCGGACTAGTCCGGTGTGCCAGACTTGTCCGTTCTCAACCGGAACAAACTGTTCTGTGTGAGATCGGACTAGTCCATTGTGGGACGGACTAGTCCATGGTTTGGTGACCGTTTGAATTCAATAGGTGGCGGGGGGCTCTGTGATTGGTCAAGGATGACATCACTAGTCCCCACAGGCTGGACTAGTCCAGGGTCAAAGGCCGGACTAGTCTGCACTTTTTCTAGTGGCAACGGCTAATTGTCAGGATGTGACACCCGGTTCTGAAAATGAACAAAGTGCAGTATATGTGTGCCCAGGATGTTTAACACACATACACAAGTGCATCACAAACTATAGCAGATAACTACCACAGAAAAATATTAATTAACCACTTTTATTACAGAATTCAGAATATCCTCAAATACACGCACTAATGATTATTAATAACATGTTTGCTGACGACTCCTAAGATATACTAACAAATCATCCCTGACAACGGCGCCAGAAATGCTTGTTGGTATTTCTTATGCACCATTAACTAAACATCTCCAACTGATGTGTTAGAAATGCTTGTTAATGGTTCTAATGGATCACAGAGTGAATTCCACAAGCGCACAGAAATATCATTATAGCATTTCCCCTTAAGAGTATTCCCAAGGGTGTCATTTATTTGATCCCAAAGGAAGGCAGGGAAGAGATATAACAATCATCAAGTGGAAAGGGTAGAAAGGTCTATGTAAGAATCTAGTAAGGATGGATAAAATAATAGTGGAGGTAGTGTGACACACACAAAAGCTTTCAAGTCTAAGGGGAATAAGATGATCTTAGAGGTTAGTTAAGGTTGGGAGTTATGGAGGTACTCCTACTATTCCCTTTATTGTACATATACATAGTCTAAACTAATTATCCATAAGCTAGATCAATAGTGAATACTTATGCTATGTGGTTCAACACATCGGGCATGGGCTTACCCCTAGCAATACTAGGGCGACTCCCGCCAAGAGCTTGTGGCATAGACAAACGTGGAGGATTACAAAGGACAAATAGGGCTGTCACCACCTACTGCCTACCTCTTCAATCTGTGGGTCTATGAGACATCCAATGCTACTTAGCTATCCTAGCACCATGCTAGCATATTAAGTAATTACCTTAAGATCCTAGGCACAAGCCATCCTAAGGCAATGAATTGAATCATTATTGAACCAATGTTGATACACATCATAGTTATCCATACTAACCTAGTTATGTTATAATTAACTAGACTATAGTAGGGGTCTATAGGTTCTATGATAATGAGATATGTTCATGATGAAACAGTCATAGAAGCTATACCTTCCACATACATGGACTCCACAATCAAACAAGAAACGCTTTGCCCAAGTATATGTATAAGTAGAGACTAAAGATACTATCTTCATTATGCATAAAGTCACAAATACAAGAAAGAATACATGAGCCATACCTTTCCCAATGTAGGATTGGGAAGAGAGAGACTCCTTACTCCTTTCCCGATTTGGACTTGGGACTAGAGACTCTCCTCTCTACAACATAACTCCTCTAAGACTATGGATGATAGTGTATACAATAGAGATGAAGCTCAAGTGGTGTGTTTTGAAGTGAGGGGTAGGGGGTCCTATTTATACTAGTGTTGAGGTTGGTTCTCGCCACCAAAAGCGCGCGGATCAGTCACCATTGACTCATTCAAGCCAGGAGGAGCCAACACGCATCGTTTGACCACGTTTGGCGCTAGGAAGGGGTCGGCCGAACCCCTGGTTCGGCCGACCTAGTCAGCACTCCAAACGTGGAGTGCTTCCTCCAGGTGGCTGCCAGGTGGGCCCCCTTGATGTATCTGAGTGATACACCATTGGATCTCTCGGATACTTCCGTTTGTGGGCCATTTGATCCATGGGATGCCACGTGTCGTCACCTGATTGGCTGGGATGATATTTTATAGGATTGGTCCCTCTACATTTCCTCATTTCATGCATAAAATGCTGCATACACATATTTCTCCAAGTCCAAGTGGAATTGGGTTAGATAGAAAGGTGATGTGTGCAAGAAATGACAAATCCTTCACATAATTGAGTTAAATTGACAGATGAAGTTGGTATATAACAGCCGTCAACAATGTTCCAACTAATGCAGCAGAAATAAACTAAATAAGTAACTATGCAGCTAAGCAAAGGTATAGCGCAGCTCCATGCAACACCACAGGCAAAGCTGACGGTAGACACGGTCTAGAACTCTACATTGTCACCTTTAAACTACCAATCCTGACCTGCAACTGTTGGGGGGAATTGCAAGGGTGAGTACATGTCGTACTCAACAAGTGTGGAAAGTATGACATGTAGCTGATACAAATGATGACAATATTAATGGCCAAGTGCTCAAAAGTACATTTAAAACATTTGAAAAGCAGTATATTATATGTATATGAAATAAACCCATCATAAACCATGTAATAATCATAATACCAATCCATAATTCATTACCATCGTCCATATTCCAGATTTCACATTACCATTAACCATAACCATTGCCATAAACCATAATACCATCCCATAACGAGTACCAAACCATAACCTTCCCAAAAACCATCCGAATCCCAAGTTCCCTCTAATCATGGAAGTTGTCCAGGTGCTCATAACCTGGAGCACGACTATCATGATAGTTTATTAGACTCTGCAGAGTTTGTACCACTTTGCCCACGTGTTTGTGATTTCATCACCCGTCAGCGACTAAAGAACCTCCCTTATGCCAATTACACTTCCTTTGGTGTATGGCCAAGAGATCACAAAATAGCCTTTACAAAGGTATTACTAGCCTATTTAGACCCCACTGAGGTTTCACCGGTGGCGATGCCTCCAACTGAGCACATCTTCAACCAAGGGCCCCCTCTTGAGCCATTCAGATCCCAGGGTAGTCCCACCAATCATCAACAAACCCAATCCGACTACCCCTTCTCCGAGCATCCTTAATGGTCCAAATAGCACTAGAAAAGCCCTAATTAATCAGCTACGCCGCACCCATACTTGTCCTCATGGTGGCACTGTAGTCCTGGCTTATTCTCGCATGAACTGGTCCTTAGATCTAAAACAAGCAAACCACCGTAACATCCAACCCATCTAAATACCAGGCTTGCTTAGATCACCCGTTACCATATCATATTAGCCAGTTCATGTTAATCATAATCTCATAAATGCATAATTGAATAGTATAGTTGTTTTCCCATCCCAATTAATTAAGTGAAGCAAAAGGATAAAAAGCCCTTCCCGACTCTCTACCATAAATACCAGGTGACAAGGGTGGTCAAACAATGCTAGTAAACTTCCTATCATAGGATTCCCATCAAATTGACACAAGCATGAAATTTTGCGAACAAAACATTTATTTTAAAATAGGATCAATATGCTTCAAGGACACTTGCCTTGCTCTTGGGATTGGTTCGGGTCAGAGCCTTCAAACTCTTGGTGCTGTAGGTCCTCCGCGGCACTTTCTAGCACAAATTCGTCTAATCTGCACAATAAACATACAAACAAGAAACACAATCAAGGAGTGCACAAACATTACTCCATATGACATGATATGCATGATTAATGCAAATGCAAGGTAAAACTTGTTAATAGATTGATTTTAATGATCACTAACTAGTTCTAGTAGCTTTTAATAAGTTTATATAGGTTTAGATTTGATTAGATCTAATTTAGAATAAATTCAACATAAATTAACCAGGAAAATCGGACTAGTCCGCTAGGGACCAGACAAGTCCGCACTTTGCGAGATCAGCAGATTAGGGTTTTCTAGATCGACGTGAATTTGGAGACTTGGGGTTGAATTCACGTAATAAAAAGAGAATAGAAGGTATACTAGGTGTTTCGGACTCCAATGAATCAAGAAACTTGGAGGTAACACTTGGATCTTGATGATCTAGGGTTGGTGATAAATTTGGAGATGAATTGGTGATGAAGAACAAAACTTTATGGAGATCTTGATCCTCTTTCGTTTCCTCCTCCTCTTCTTCTTACTTGGGATCTCCTCCCCCTCCTTGATGGTGGCTCTCCACGAAATAGGGTTTGGGTGGGGTGGAAAAGTGGCAAATAGATGTCAAGCCAAGGGGTGGGGTTGTTTATATAGATGTGGAGGCTAGGGTTGGATGAATTTCGAGTTTGAGATGAGTAGAGGCCGATTTAGAGTCCCACATGGGCTCTAAATGAGTTAGGCACGACATCCCTAGGCCCACTTAACGTGAAACCCAAGAAACAAGTCGTAAAACAAAGGATTAATTCGGAGTCGCGAAATATCGGACAATTCCAAAATGTATCGGACTAGTTTGAAGTTGTCCAGAGAGAAAATCGGACAAGTCTGGCAAAAAATCGGAAAAGTCCGACTTTAGTCAGAGTGGAAAACGGACAAGTCCACTGGAACACCGGACTAGTCTGGACAAGTCCAGGGACTTAGCAAATTTTCAAGGATTCCTGGAATATCGGACTAGTCCGCATAAAATCAGACAAGTCCGAAAGTTTCCAGAGGCAAAATCGAACTAGTCTGCAACAAAAACGGACAAGTCTGATTTTAGTCAGAGAGGAACCGACTAGTCCTCACTGAAATCGGACTAGTCCGCACTTTTTAGCATTTTAAGTGCGGTTCTGTCCCAAATCAATTTTAAACCTATTCCTCTTTATATGGGTTAATGTTAAACATGTATATGAATGTATGTAGGGCATGATGCATGGAAATGAGGGTGTTACAAACCTACCCCCTTGAAATGAATCTTGCCCTTGAGATTTGACGCGAAAGAGAAGAGATAGTGAAATTCCTTCTTGAGATCATCCTCCAATTCCCACGTTGCTTCTTTTTCTATGTTGTGCTTCCATTGAACTTTACACCATCTAATAACCTTGTTCCTTGTGACCTTCTCTTTGGTTTCCAAGATCTTGGCCGGTTGCTCAGCATAAGTCAAATCTTCCTCTAGTTCCAATTCTTCCATTGGCACTTGTTGTTCCGGTACTCTCAAGCACTTCTTGAGCTGGGAAACATGAAATACATCATGGACATCCGAAAGATGAGCTGGCATCTCCAACTAATACGCTACTTCTCCTCTTTTGTCCAAAATCTTGAATGGTCCAATATAGCGAGGTGCTAGCTTGCCTCTTATATTAAACCTCTTATGACCTCTCATTGGTGACACCTTGAGGTAAACGGAGTCTCCCACTTCAAAGGCTAATTTCCTTCTCCTATTGTCCGCATAGCCTTTTTGTCTTGATTGGGCAGCCCTAAAATTTTCACGAATAACCTGGACTTGTTTTTCAGCTTCTTGCAACACATCGGGTCCAAATACTTGATTCTCCCCTCTCTCATTCCAGAACAAGGGCATCCTGCACCTCCTTCTATATAGTGCTTCATATGGTGACATCCTCAAACTTGCTTGGTAACTATTGTTGTATGAAAATTCTGCATATGGCAAGCTCTTGTCCCAACCTTTCCCATGCTTTAAAGCACAATCTCTTAACATGTCCTCCAAAATTTGATTGGTTTTCTCGGTTTGTCCATCCATTTGAGGGTGATATGCCGAACTGAAGTTCAACCTTGTTCTCAATGATTCATGTAATTTCTGCCAAAATCTAGAGGTAAATTGAGAACCTCTATCCGAGACTATCTTCTTCGGTACTCCGTGTCAGCACACAGTATGCTCCATGTATATTTCATCCAATTGTGCAGCTGTATATTTGGTCTTTACAGGGACAAAATGAGCTGACTTGGTTAAGCGATCCACAATTACCCAAATTGAGTCGTAACCGGACTGAGTACGTGGTAACCCAACTATGAAGTCCATTCCGATTTCTTCCCACTTCCATTCCAGAATCTTCAATGGTTGCAATAATCCAGCTCTCCTTTGATGTTCTTCCTTGACTCGTTGACACACATCACACAATGCTACATATTCGGCTATGTCCTTCTTCACGCTAGCCCACCAATAGCAAGTCTTCAAGTCTTTGTACATCTTCGTACAACCGGAGTGAATTGAGTAATGTGAGTCATGTGCCTCTTTTAATATTGTCTCCCGAATACGCTTCACATTAGGCACGACAAGCCTCTTACCAAGCCATAGAGTACCTTGTTCATCCTCATTGAATCTGGATTCTCTCCCTTCTTGGGCCCTTTCCTTGATTTCTTGTATTTCCTCATCCTTCGTTTAACCCTCTCGAATTTCTTGCTCAAAGGTCGGATTTAACTCCATCATCCCCATCTCATTTACAAATCCAAGGTTCAACCGTTCAAACTCCTTACATAACTCGGATGGTAACTCTCGAACTGTGAGTTGATGACTTAATCCTTTTCTACTCAAAGCATCGGCCACTACATTGGTTTTTCCTGGATGATAGTAGATCCCCAAGTCATAATCTTTGATGAGCTCCAACCATCTCCATTGCCTCAAATTCAGATCCGTTTGTGTGAAAATATACTTAAGACTCTTGTGATCCGTATAAATTTCACACCTATGTCCAAGGATATAGTGTCTCCAAATCTGTACCACGGCTGCAAGTTCTAATTCATGTGTTGGGTAATTCTGCTCATGTTTCTTCAATTGTCTTGACGCATAGGCGACCACTTGACCTTCTTGCATGAGCACACATCCAAGTCCTTGTCTCGAGGCATCGCAATATATGTCAAAACTCTTGCTTACGTCCGACAATATCAAAATTGGGGTTGTTGTCAACCTTTTCTTCAACTCCTCAAAACTGTTTTGACAAGCTTGAGTCCATTGGAAAGCCTTACCCTTCATTAGCAATTCCGTCATTGGCTTGGCTATCTTGGAAAAGTCCTTGATGAATCGACGGTAATATCCAGCCATTCCAAGAAAACTACTTATTTCCTTTACATTTTGCGGGGGTTCCCATTTCAACACGTCCCTCACTTTATCGAGGTCAACCGAAACTCCTCCCTCTGAAATGATATGACCCAAAAACGATACTTCTCTCAACCAAAACTGACACTTGTTGAACTTGGCATACAATTGATGCTCCCTTAATTTCTGCAGCATAAGCCTCAAGTGTTCCTCATATTCCTTCTCATCCTTCGAGTAAATCATAATGTCATCAATGAACACCATGACAAATTTATCCAAGTACTCCATGAAGACCTTATTCATGAGGTACATAAAGTAGCCAGGCACATTTGTCACTCTGAAAGACATCACAGTGTACTCATAGGATCCATATCGTGTTCTAAAAGCTGTCTTGGGTATGTCCAATGGTCTAATCTTCATTTGAAAGTATCCCGACCTCAAATCAATCTTAGAGAAGACACAAGCACCCTTCGTTTGATCAAACGAGTCTTCTATGCGTGGCAAGGTGTACTTGTTCTTGATTGTTACCTTGTTGAGAGCTCGGTAATATACGCACATCCTTTGGGATCCATCCTTCTTGTCCAACAATAGAAAGGGCGCTCCCCAAGGTGAAGAGCTGGGCCGAATGAAACCCTTCTCTAGTTATTCTTAAATTTGCTTCTTGAGCCCTGCTAATTCCATAGGAGGCATCCTATACGGCCTCTTAGCTATAGGTGCAGTTCCAGGTATTAAATCAATAACAAACTCAATGTCTCGATCAAGTGGCATACCTGGCAACTCGTCCGGAAAAACATCCAAAAATTCACACACCATCGGAATATCCTCAATTGCGGCACTGTCCATATGATTCAGCTCCAATCGCTTCGGTGCAGTTTGAGATGCTTCAAATTCTACGGTGATCCCTTCTTCATTGGTCTACTTTACTGTCTTTGTGGCACACTCAATAACTCCATTGTGCTTCCTTAACCAGTCCATACCAAGTATAATGTCCAATCCTTGAGAATCCAAAACAATGAGGTTGGCAAAGAAGTCTAACCCCCTTATTCTAAGGCTTACTTTTGGACATACTATATTTGTCCTCATCTCTCCTCCAGGAGACATAACCAATAGAGTAAACTTCATATGAGAGATAGGCAAACTATACTTGGCAACATATTTCGATGCAATGAATGAATGCGATGCTCTAGAATCAAATAGCATAGTCGCCGGGTTGGAGTTTGCGAGAAACATACTAATGACCATATCATCTGCTTGTTGAGCATCCTCCGTAGAGACATGGTTCACGTTGCCACGATCAAAGTTCTGCTGTCCACAGCTTCCTTGAGGTTGTCCTCCATTGGGTCTTGAGTTTTGCCTCGGCGCATTGCTTCCTTGACCAAGACCTGACTTAGGACATTGATGCGCAAAGTGTCCAGCTTCTCCACAAGTATAACACTTCTTAACTCCACCAGAATTATTGGGACGAGCTTGGTTTTAAACGCTTGCACCAGGAAAGTTAGCGTGAGGTGCATAAGGCATTGGAGGCCTAGGTGCTTGCATGATAGGGCGCTGCTGCACAAACTAAGTTGGGTGCGGTGCAAATCCAGGGTGATGAGTAGGCGCAAAAGAGCTGAAGTAAGGCACATTAGGAGGTGCAAAGCGAGGGCACACATTACTTCCTTGCGGCTATCCTTGATATGGCGCTTTCCTCTTGTTGTCTTGCTCCATCTCACGGACGTTGTTCTCAACCACAATTGCTTTCTCCACAAGCTTCTGGAACTTGGCATAGTCACAATTGAGCAATTGCACTTGAATTTCATTGTTGAGGCCTCTCATGAACAAATATTGCTTCTGGCTGTCCTGACTAACATCTTCAGGCGCATATCTTGAGAGTTGAGTGAATTTGTTGAGATATTCACCCACGCTCGATCTTCCTTGCCTCAAGTTCTCAAATTCTTGCCTCTTCAAAATCATAACTCCTTCCGGCACATAATGAGAATGGAAGCTCTCTTTGAATTCAGCCCAAGTAATCGTCTCTTGGTTCTCATGAGCATTGCATAAGGAATCCCACCAATCCGCAGCTGCTCCAACTAGTTGATGAGAAGCGAAAAGAACTTTCTCCTGGTCACTACATTGGACAATAGCTAGCTTCTTCTCCACGGACTTGAGCCAATCATCCGCATCCATAGGGTCAGCGGCTTGAGCGAAGGTTGGTGGCATAGTCCTCATAAACTCTCCCAACCGGTTATGAGGAGGTGGGGGTGGCGGTGGAGGCATGTGGGGCTGATTGTTGATGTTACTAGCCTGCAGCTATCCCATAGTTTGTATCATGGTCTGCATGAGCTGGTTCTGCATAGCCAAAAGCTGCTCGATATTGATAGCTCCATGAGCAGGTCCTTGTCCATTGTTGTTCTAAGGTGCTCCATAGTTCTCCTCCTCATCATTAGTATCCCTCTAGTTGCGAGTCCTCACCATCTGGAGAAAAGCAATAGGTAAGAATTGGAAATAGCCCCCAACTATATGCATCAAGGGATATGAAACTAGACAACTAACTAGACTACGTGGACATGACAATGCTAAAGCATCCAAAAATCCTCTATTAAGCACACAAGCAAACAATATATAGCAACACCACACCAAGCAAGAACACATCAATTCCAGAGTGTTTCTATGTGCTCTAAAGTGTCCATTCTATCTAGGCTGCGTCCTACGGTCAACCAGTGGCTCTGATACTGTCGGAGTTTGGTTCCAGCAATTCTCCCGGTACTATTGGCAGCCCGCGGAGTTTGTAGTTCGGTTGTGGGTGCGCAGATATTTAGAACAAGGTGGCAAGTTGACAAGAAGATTTACGTGGTTCGGTCCACCTGAGGATAATACCCTACTCCACGGGTGTGTAGCTGTTGTATTGAGCGTCTGAGCACTAGAGTGTCTTCAGCGCGTGTGTGGATGTGTCTGGAGAGGTCTCCCTGTGTATCACTCAGCCAATCCTTTTATAGTACAAAGACTGGCCGTTACATCGTTAGCCTGGCCCAACATGTGGCCCTGTCGATTACTGATGCTTAATACACAATTAATGTACTTAATTACCCTTAACAGCGTAGTAACACGCCTTGATAGTGGCGTTATTGGTATTAATGGTCCTCCGATCGTGTGTCATTAAGACAACATTAATGACACATAATCAGGTCTTGAAGCTTTAATGTCCCTTGAGGGTCCGAGCCGTTGGAGGTCTGCCAATCAGCCTGTTGAAGTCGAAGGTCCGGTGGTTGGATGCTTGGCAGCCCAGGAGCTTACCGTCTAGGACGGGTAGGTCCGGCGCTACTGTACACGTGTTAGTATCGGAACTTCCCTCTGTCGGGGGTTAGGTCTGGGGGTGCCACACAGGTATCTAGTCCAGAGCTTTCGAGTGTATGGAATGTAGCTCTGGTTTTATGACACACGTGGCGGCACCGGGACTAACCATAGATGGGAGGCAAGTCCGGTTCCGTATGACACGTGGGGCCTTCGAAGGTCTTCAACTTAGATAGGTGGAGTTCCTTTGCACTCTTTGCAGTCCCAAGGGGTATCCGGTACGCTGGGTACCGATAAATACCAATTTGTGACACCCGGTTCTGAAAATGAACCAATTGCAGTATTTGTGTGCCCAGGATGTTTAACACACATACACAAGTGCATCACAAACGATAAGCAAATAATTACCACAAAACAATATTAATTAACCACTTTATTATAGAATTCAGAATATCCTCAAATACACGCACTAATGATTATTAATAACATGTTCCAACTAATACAGCGTAAATAAACTAAATAAGTAACTATGCAGCTAAGCAAAGGTATAGCGCAACTCCATGCAACACCACAGACAAAGCTAACAGTAGACACGGTCTAGAACTCTGCATTGTCACTGTTAAACTCCCAATCCTGACCTGCAACTATTGGGGGGAATTGCAAGGGTGAGTACATGTCGTACTCAACAAGTGTGGAAAGTATGACATGTAGCTGATACAAATGCTGACAATATTAATGGCAAAGTGCTGAAAAGTACATTTAAAACATTTGAAAAGTAGTATATTATATGTATATGAAATAAACCCATCATAAACAATGTAATCATCATAATACCAGTCTATAATTCATTACCATCGTCCATATTCTAGATTTCACATTACCATTAACCATAACCATTGCCATAAACCATAATACCATCCCATAAAAGTACAAACCATAACCTTCCCAAAAACCATCACAAATCCCAAGTTCCCTCTAATCATGGAAGTTGTCCAGGTGCTCATAACCGGGAGCTCGACTATCATTATAGTTCATTAGACTCTACAGAGTTTGTACCACTTTGCCCACGTGTTTGTGATTTCATCACCTGTCAGCGACTAAAGAACCTCCCTTATGCCAATTACACTTCCTTTGGTGTATGGCCAAGAGATCACAAAATAGCATTTACAAAGGGATTACTAGCCTATTTAGACCCCACTAAGGTTTCACCGGTGGCGATGCCTCCAACTGAGCACATCTTCAACCAAGGGCCCCCTCTTGAGCCATTTGGATCCCAGGGTAGTCCCACCAATCATCAACAAACCCAATCCGACTACCCCTTCCCCGAGCATCCTTAATGGTCCAAATAGAACTACAAAGCCCTAATTAATCAGCTACGCCACATCCATACTTGGCCTCTTGGTGGCACTGTAGTCCTGGCTTATTCTCGTATGAACCGGTCCTTAGATCTAAAGCAAGCAAACCACCGTAACATCCAACCCATCCACATACCAGGCTTGCTTAGATCACCCGTTACCATATCATATTAGCCATTTCATGTTAATCATAATCTCATAAATGCATAATTGAATAGTATAGTTGTTTTCCCATCCCAATTAATTAAGCGAAACAAAAAGGTAAAAATCCCTTCTCAACTCTCAACCATAAATACCAGGTGACAAGGGTGGTCAAACAATGCTAGTAAACTTCCTATCATAGGATTCCCATCAAATTGACACAAGCATGCAATTTTGAAAACAAAACATTTATTTTAAAACAGGATCAATATGCTTCAAGGACACTTGCCTTGCTCTTGGGATTGGTTCGGGTCAAAGACTTCAAAGTCTTGGTGCTGTAGGTCCTCTGCGGCACTTTCTAGCACAAATCCGTCTAATCCGCACAATAAACATACAAACAAGAAACACAATCAAGGAGTGCACAAACGTTACTCAATATGGCATGATATGCATGATTAATGCAAATGCAAGGTGAAACTTGTTAATAGATTGCTTTTAATGATCAGTAACTAGTTCTAATATCTTTTAATAAGTTTATACATGTTTGGATTTGATTAGATCTAATTTTAGAATTAATTCAACAGAAATTATCCAGGAAAATTGGACTAGTCCGCTAGGGACCGGACAAGTCCGCACTTTGCGAGATCAGCAGATTAGGGTTTTCTAGATCGACATGAATTTGGATACTTGGGGTTGAATTCACGTAAGAAAAAGAGAATAGAAGGTATACCAGGTGTTTAGGACTCCAATGAATCAAGAAACTTGGAGGTAACACTTGGATCTTGATGATCTAGGGTTGGTGATGAACTTGGAGATGAATAGGTGATGAAGAACGAAACTTGATGGAGATCTTGATGCTCTTTAGTTTGCTCCTCTTCTTCTTCTTACTTGGGATCTCCTCCTCCCTCCTTGATGGTGGCTCTCCACGAACTAGGGTTTGGGTGGGTTGGAAAAGTGACAAATAGATGTCAAGCCAAGGGGTGGGGTTGTTTATATAGAGGTGGAGGCTAGGGTTAGATGAATTTCGAGTTTGAGATGAGTAGAGGCCGATTTAGAGTCCCACATGGGCTCTAAAAGAGTTAGGCACGACGTCCCTAGGCCCACTTAATGTGAAACCCAAGAAACAAGTCGTAAAACAAAGGATTAATTCGGAGTCGTGAAATATCAGACAAGTCCGAAAAGTACCGGACTAGTCCGAAGTTGTCCAGAGAGAAATCGGACAACTCTAGCAAAAAATCAGACAAGTCCGCTGGAACACCAGAATAGTCCGGACAATTTCAAGGACTTAGCAAACTTTTAGGGATTCTTGGAACTCTGGACTAGTCTGCATAAGAACGGACAAGTTCGAAAGTGTCCAGAGGCAAAAACAGACTAGTCCGCAGCAAAAACGGACAAGTCCGATCGAGGTCAGAGAGAAATCGGACTAGTCCGCACCAAAATCGGACTAGTCCGCACTTTCCACAATTTTAAGTGTGGTTTTGTTCCAAATCAATTGTAAACTCATTCCTCTTTATGTGGATTAATGTTAAACATGTATATGAATGTATGTAGGGCATGATGCATGAAAATGAGGGTGTTACATGGGACCCCTATACAAAGGGATCCCCCAGCCTCCAAAGGATCACTCTTGAACCATAGTGCCACCATAGCCTTCCTAGAGCCATCCTAGCCCTCTCTCAACCATTCACGGAGTCCTAAGAGCGGTTCTTAAGGGTTTGTGAGGATTGAAAGAGGATAGAGAAGGGTTTGTTTGATCTTGAGCTCTTGGGTTGATTCTCTCTGTTTGACTGATTGATTTGAGTTCATGTGGGTGTTGATATTCGATCTTTTAGAGTTGTAAACTTGTGGGAGCCTCAGGTTGTGAGTTGCCCCTACGGATTTGTTGATCACCCTTGTGATTTAGTGGAAGAAAAGCTGGCCTTCGTGGTGGCTAAGTGAGGAAATTGTTGAGTGGAACCCTGCCTTTCGTGGGCATCCTCAACGTGGATGTAGGCTCCTTTGTGGGGTTGAACCACTGGATAAATCCTGCATCTTCTGTCTTTGATTTGACTTCCTCATTCCTCGCTAGATCAAGGTAGGGTTTCACGCGTTCTTCGCTTCAATCTCGTGATCTGCCTCTGTCTAGTTGTTATTACTTCGTGCATACAATATACTAGATTACTAGGCTCATATACTTTACATTTCATCAAGTTAAGTCCTTTGGATCGATTAAAAATCTCATTTGATCAAATCCGTTATCCTGACCGGACAAGTCCGCCCCAAGGTCGGACTAGTCCGCACTCTTTAATTTGATTAGTTTTTATTAAGTTAAATTTCTGGTTATCTACCTATTCACCCCCCTCTAGGCAACTTTCAATTGGTATCAGAGCCTAACTCTCCTAAAAGCTTCACTGCTTGGAGAGGAGATGGGGGAAAATAGTGAGAATGAGATGCCGATCGTCGACACCACCGACACCGGTGAGAACAGCCACAACGGTGAACTAGGATTCAACTCTTTGCACAACAAGACCAGCGACACCACCAAAAGCAAGTCAAAGCCTCAACCCTTCGATGGTGAAACCTAAGATGAAGATAAATAAGTGAAGCATCTTGCTGATCTTCTTCAAAAAGAAAGAGATGAGGCCAAGAGAAGTAGAAGGCTTGAGAAGGAGAAGAAGCTCAAGAAGCCCGAGTAGGATTACACGCGATATCCTTTTAACTATGAGCGCCTCAATTCTCATTCAAACTACTTTTCTATTCCTACGGGCAAAGCTCCACATTTTGATGGGACTAACTACACCATGTGGAAGCACATCATGAAGTTGCATCTTATTTCTCTCAATCCTACACTTTGGAACGTTGTTTGTACAAGTGTAGATATCCCCGTGGATGATGAAGAGTTGACCCCGAAATAAGAACAACTCATTCACCGCAATGCTCAAGCGGCGGCCATGCTCAACTCAGCCTTGAACCAAGAAGAATTCAACAAAGTGGATTGGTTGGAGCAAGCCAAGGAACTTTGGGACACTCTCAAGATTGCTCATGAAGGCAACGTGTCCATGAGGAAAGCCAAGATTTAGATGATCGAAGGGGAGCTTGGAAGATTCACCATGGAAGAAGGCGAGACCCCTCAAGAGATGTACAACCGACTCAAGACTCTCATCAATAGGAGTCAGGCATACGGATGCAAGAAGTGGACCAAACATGAAGTAGTCAAGAGAATGATTAGAGCCTTCATGCCTTGCAATGTGACGCTTTGCACTCTCATCCGCAAGAGTCCCAACTTTCACAAAATGACTCCGGATGAGGTGCTTGGCAAGATCATCAACCACAAGATGATGGAGATGGAAGCACGCCATGCCAATGACCTTGCCAAGATCACATCCTCCAAGAAGAAAGACATTGCTCTCAAAGCCTCACCCGAGTCCAAAAGCAAAGAGGTGCAAGCTTCAAGCAATGATGAAGAAAGTGAAGAAGAGGAAAGCACCGACATGGATGAAAAGGAAATGGCCTTCTTCATCAAAAGATTCAAGATAATGATGAGGAAGAGAAGAGGGTCAAACTATGAGAGCAAGGGTAAGGACAAGAGCAAGTCAAGACCAAGGAGAGCATGTTACAACCGTGGTGAGTATGGGCACTTCATTGTGGATTGCCCATACGAAAAGGAAGATGACAAGAAGAAGAACAAGTATGAGAAGCCTCAAGAGAGGAAGATGTTCAAGAAGAAGAAAGCTCATGGGCACACCCATGTTGGCAAGGAGTGGGACTCCAACGATGAGTCCTATTACAATGATGAAGCAGGAGTGGCAACCGTCGCCATCAAGAAGCCAACAATGAAGAAGACACTTCTACAAAACAAGGGAGAGTGGAAAAGCTCAAGCCACACTTGTCTTATGGCCAAGGAAGGAAAAAGAAAGGTTAAATCTAAAATCTCCTTGTGTTCCATTAAAGATGAGGATTTTGATAGTGATAGTGAGAATGAATATATGTTTGAAGGCTTGAGGAAAAGTGCTATTATTAAAATGAAAAAGCTCTCCGATGAAATTTTAGACAAGGAAGAACTTCTCGAGAAACAATATGAATTGTTTGTCAATGAGAGGCAAAAGAATCTTAACCTTGAGAGGCTCCTTAAGCTTGAGAAGGAAAAGAACAAGGCACTTGAATTTGAAACTTGCAAAATTCAAGGAGGCTTCCTCAAGCCTTAAGAGTTCGAATGTTGTGCTCCAAGATGAACTTGTGAGCTTGAACAAAGCTCACAAGAGTCTTGAGGCACAATTTTCAACTCTCAAGTCAAGTGTCCCTTCTTCTTCCTCAACAAGCTCAAACTTGCCTAAAATGGATTCGAACACTAAAACTTGCAAATGTGCTAACCTTGTGCTTGATCTAAAGAATGAGCTTAATTTGGCAAAGAGCAAGAGCACACCTAAGGGTGGCATCTTTGATAAGGATAAGATCAAGTATGCACATAGTGCAAACTCGATCACAAGATCTCCATTGATCAAAGATGGTCTTGGCTATTCGAGAATAGGAAAGAAAAATGCTAGAATTCTCAAGAATAACAAGATGCAAATTGAATTTGTCAAAGAGGGTTCACTTCAAGTTAAAAATGAATATCATGCATCTACATCTAATGAGATAGTGAAACTTGACAAAGATGCTCAAAATGCTAAAAATGTCAATTTAACCATGTTTCATGATTTTGATGCATCTTATGTGCTTATGAGAAATAAATTTGGTTATACTTATGCTAAATATGTTAGCCCACACTGCAAGAGCCCAAAGCCTTGTGTATGGGTGCCCAACTGCCTTGTGACTAACCTCAAAGGACCCAACCAAGCTTGGGTACCTAAAACCAAAGCCTAAACTTGTCTTGTAGGCTTACTCCTCTGGCAGTTCAAAGTAGGTGCTAGACAGTGGCTGCACAAATCACATGACCGGAGTGAGAAGAATGTTTGTGGAGTATGAAAAAAATTAAGACCCAAGTCAAGGTATCTACTTTGGCGACAATAGTCAAGGTAAGGTACTAGGTATGGGTAAGGTCTCCATTTCTCCACAACACACTATCTCTAAAGTCATGCATGTTGAATCGTTAGATTATAATCTCTTATACATTTCTCAATTATGTGAAATGGGATATAATTGCTTGTTTTCTAGTGAGGGCGTGGTTGTCACTAGAAGAATTTATAACTCAATTGCCTTCAAGGGTGTGCTCAAGGGAAAGCTTTATTTCGTGGACTTCACTGCGGATAAAACTCAACTTGACACATGCTTGCTTGCAAAGGCCAACATGGGGTGGTTGTGGCACCACAGTCTAGCCCATGTTGGTATGAGAAATCTTCACAAACTTCTAAAAGAAAATCACTTCTGAGGTCTTAAGAATGTTGTTTTTGAGAAAGATAGGCCTTGTAGCACATGTCAAGCCGGGAAACAAGTTGTCGCAGCTCATCCCGCCAAGAATGTGATGACGACAATAAGACATTTGGAGATGCTGCACATGGACATTTTTGGTCCCATTGCTTACATAAGCATTGGCGGTAACAAATATGGCTTAGTTATTGTTGATGACTTTTCCCACTTTACTTGGGTGTTTTTCTTGCATGACAAAGGTGAAACACAAGGTTTCCTCAAGAGTTTCTTGAGGAGAGCTCAAAATGAGTTCTCCTTGAGAATCAAGAAGATAGGAAGCAACAATGGCACCGAATTCAAGAACACTCAAGTTGAAGAGTACTTGGACGAGGAGGGCATCAAGCATGAGTTTTCGACACCCTACTCACCCGAACAAAATAGGGTGGCCGAAAGGAAGAACCAAACTCTAATAGAGATGTCAAGGACCATGCTTGATGAGTACAAGACTTATGATAGGTTTTGGGTGGAAGCGGTAAACGCCGCTTGCCATGCCACAAACCATCTCTACCTCCATCACCTATTGAAGAAGACTCCATATGAACTTCTAATGGGTAACAAACCAAACATCCCCTACTTTAGAGTCTTTGGTAGTAAATGTTATATTCTCAACAAGAATCCTAGAATTTTGAAGTTTGCTTCAAAATCCGATGAAGGTTTCTTGCTTGGTTATGACTCAAACTCCTACGCCTATTGTTTCTTTAATAAAACATTCGGTTGTGTTGAAATCACACGTGACGTGGTGTTTGATGAAACTAATGGCTCCCAAGTGGAGCTAGTAGATCAATGTGTGCTACATGAAGAAGAGGCACCATGTGTTGCGTTGAGAAGGATGGCGCTTGGTGATGTAAGACCTCAATAGCAACAAGGCCCAAATGACCCAACCCCATCACAAGAGGTGCCCCAAGCACAAGATCAAGTCCAAGATCCCCAAGATCAACAACTTAATCAAGAACACCATGATCAAGAAATTGAAGATCAAGATGGTTGCAATGGTCAAGGAGGAGACTATGAAGATGAGGGAGATGAAGAAGTTGACTCAAGACCAAGTGTACTACACCCAATAGTTCATCAATGTGTTCAACGGGATCATCCCATTGACAACATACTTGGAGACATCTCCAAGGGGGTAATAACTCAATATCGTATGGCTAACTTTTGTGCTCACTACTCTTTTGTGTCCTCCTTAGAGCCATTTAAGGTTGAAGATGCCATATGAGATCCGGATTGAGTAATAGCCATGCAAGAGGAGCTCAACAAATTTCTGAGGAACAAGGTATGGGAGCTCGTGAGAAGACCTAATGCCAATGTGGTAGGAACCAAGTGGGTCTTCCGCAACAAGCAAGATGAGCATGGCGTGGTAACAAGAAACAAAGCTAGACTTGAGGGAGGCAAAGGCCCTGGCGCCTACAGGACACGTGGCGGTTCCGGACGTGCCTCAGTGTCTTCATCCTGTGTGCGAGGGTACCCCGTCTGCAGGTACCGACAGTGGCCCTCGGGCCCACCTCGGGAGAGATGACAATCCCGTAGGTGGGGCCTTTATCTTGTATTGTAAAAGTGACGCTAGTAGGCCCCCTCGAGGGGCGCTGGAGCTCAAAGAAGTGACGCCGGCGGCCCCTTTGGGGGCGCCGGAGCTTGGAGAAGTGATGCCAGCAGCCCCCTTGGGGGCGCTGGACCTCGGAGAAGTGACGCCGGCAGCCCCCTTGGGAGCACCGGAGCTCAGAGAAGTGACCCCAGCGGCCCTCTTGGGGGCACCAGAGCTCGGAGACGTGATGCCGATGGCCCCCTTAAGGGGGGGCACCTGAGCTCGTAGAAGTAACATCGACGGTCCCCTTGGGAGGTGCCGGAGCTCGAAGAAGTGACGTCAGTGACCCCTTTGGGAGGCGTTAGAGCTCGCAGAAGTGACGCCAGTGGCCCCTTGGGGACGCCGGAGCTCAGAGAAGTGACACCAGCGGTCCCCGTGGGAGGCGCCAGAGCTCGAAGAAGTGATGCCGGTGGCCCCCTTGAAAGGCGTCGGAGCTCGCAGAAGTGATGCCAGCGGCCCCCATGGGGGCGCCAGAGCTCAGAGAAGTGACGCCAATGGCCCCCTTGGGGGGCGCCGGAGCTCGCAGAAGTAACGCCGGCGGTCCCCGTGGGAGGCACCAGAGCTCGAAGAAGTGACGCCGGCAGTCCCCTTGGGAGGCGTCGGAGCTCGCAAAAGTGACGCCGACGACCCCCTTGGGGGCACCGGAGCTCGGAGAAGTGACGCCAGCGGCCCTCTTGGGGGCGTTGGAGCTCGGAGAAGTGACGCCGCCGGCCTCCTTGGGGGCACCGGAGCTTGGAGAAGTGACGCCAGCGGCCCCCTTGGGGGCACTGGAGCTTGGAGAAGTGTCGCCGGCGGTCCTCGTGGGAGGTGCCAAAGCTCAAAGAAGTGACGCTGGCAGCCCCCCTGGGAGGCACTGGAGCTCGCAGAAGTGACGCCGGAGACCCCCTTGGAAAGTGATGGAGCTCAAAGAAGCATCGACAGCGCCTAACATGAACGTGTAGAACGTCAATGGCGGGCTCCCTGTATGTCCTGCACACACGGTAGACAAAAAGTAATTTCACTCATCGATCACCACTTCCCTGCTCTTTAGTTTTGTTATGGCTTACGGTCCTTAACTAAGATACGATGCATGGGTAATTCGGTCGACAACATTCAGGGTATGGTCGCTGCCTTGCTCAGGGCATGAGCCGTCCGACCCCCTTTACTCAGCTGTTACCACTGGGAGGCTAGGTGTGCATGCTTAGGGTATAGAACCAAGCTAAGCAGGTTGCACACCCTGGACCTCAAGCTCGGCGTTAGCCTTTCAGGAGTTAGCACCATCCGACACCATGGACCCTGAGCAAGAAAATGATTATCGGACCCCAAACACATTGCATGTACCTCATGTGGATCCGCCTTTAGTAGGATAGCACAACTACAACTAGGATGAGACGGGAGAAATGTAACCAGGCATATGGCAGACGATATGCGAAAGTAAGCAAAAAATTAAAGCATAATGTAAATAATTTTGTCAGTCGGTTACTCCCTTCCCGCTTTTAGTCTCGTTATGTCTTATGGTCCCGAGCCAGGCTTACGGTGCATGGGTAATTCAGTGTGACGGTATCCGGGTTATGGTTATCGCCCTGCTCAGGAGTGTGTGCCGTCCGGTCCCTTGTACTCAGCCGTTAGTGCTGAAGAGGCACAGTGTACACACTTAGGGTGCAGGACCAGACTAAGCAGGCTGTACACTCTGGACCTCTCACAGATGTTAGATTTTTAGGAGAGTGACCATTCAACACCATAGTCTCCCAAGCAGGAAATCAACCAAAGAACCCAAATACATCATAGGAACCTCAAGCAGACCCGCCAGCAGCAGGATTGCATAACTCCACTAGGCGCCTGAGCATATGACAAAGAATATGCGAGAACGAGCATGATCTGATGATCATAAAATTAATTCATAATTAAATGAACATAAATGGAGCATAGGCAAGACAACGACTCTTCTAACTTGGTAATCATAGGAGGGGGCAAACTTTACAAGAAGGCAACGACTCGCTCCAAATGACAAGGGAGGAAAAATGTACAGGCTTAGGGTATGGAACCATGCTAAGCAGGCTAAACACCCTGGACTGGATCCACTGGAGCTTAGTTGCTTCGAGCGCTGCTTCTAGACGCTATGACACCCTTTTCAGAGAAAAAACACTATCCTAGCACTACGCCCAGGGTGAAGCTTTACCGAAGTGGCGCTGGGGAGGAAAATTGTACACACTTAGGGTGCATGACCAGACTAAGCAGGCTGCATACTCTGGACCTCTCACCGTGCCAAAAGTAAAACTTACAGCGGATCTTCGGGTCGAACTGACCATAACGCCTTGGTGACGTCGTTATCGCCGCGGTGGTGAGAAACCGCTTGACATCCTACCCATGAGACCCCTTAGAGGCCCCCTGGTAGGTGTGGCTAACTGGTTGGGCATGCCTACTACTTAGTCACAGAATGTCGTCGGTAGGCCCCCGGCGGAGCTCGGGAGCAATAGTTGACATTGGCGGCGATGGCAACGAGGTAGCCACCGAACTGGGGCAGCGCCCACCCTCAACATGCGGAACGTCAACAGTGGGCCCCCTGCGAGGTGCCAGAGCTGGATGCTCCGGCAGCGCCCACCATCAATGCTAAGAAACGTCGACAGCAGGCCCTCTGGGAGGTGCTAGAGCCGGATGCTCTGACATCGCCCATCATCAACGAGAAGAACATTGATGGCAGACCCCCTGGGTGATGTTGGTGCTGGCCGCTCTAGCATCGCCCATCGTCACTGTAGAAACGTCGACGACAGACCCCTTGGGTGGTGCCGTAGCTGGCTGCTCCGGCGTCACCCATCATCACTATAGAAACGTCGACGGCAGGCCCCCTGGATGGTGCCGAAGCTGGTCGAACTTTTGCGGCTCGATGTTGCTGCTACTCGCAGGCTTGATGAACACCATGGTGGTGAAAGCGCTACCACATTTTTGAGGTAAAAAGCCCCTACCTGGCGCACCAAATATTGAAGTGTTAGAGCAACACTTCCCCTGAGTCTACTAAGGAGCAGCCTGCGGAGGTTCTTTGCTCGGCGGGGCTTAGGCCTCAATGAAGTGTTCTTGTGGATGGAAGTACGAGACAGTGGTTTTTACGTGGTTCGGGCCGCAAGGAGCATAACACCCTACTCCACGGTGAGTGGTATTGCTGGTATGTGTGTGTGTGATGTTGGATGTGGGGATCCTTTGTAACGGTGGTGGTCCGGGCCATTTATAGATAAGGCCAGATGCCTTACAAGCGGGGTCCTGGGGCCCGACAGGTGGTCCCGGGCCGATATTGTCCTAAAGATCTATGGCTTCTTCCGTAAGCTTGCCTGACCAAGGCAGTGAAATCTCGCCGTCTTGCCTCCTCTCCTATTAGTAGCCCATGCGCCGTGGCTGACGGTGGCAGAAGGTGTCCCGTCAGTCTGTCTTGTTGTCGTAAGCTACCCACTTGGCCAAGTGGGATAGACCTATGGCACCTTCAATGTGACACGATTGGTCATAGCGGTCTCTGACCATTGGCGTGCTCTACGTTGGGCGCTAGAGGTGGGTGCGCGTCTTCAATGCAGGGCGCTCCATCCCTTATCTCCATATCTTACCATCCAAGGCGAGCTTTGGGACATGTGGCAACATCAGGAATGATCTCCGCTGGGGAGGTCAGACCTGACCCTCCGTGACGCGTGGCAGCTCCGGGGCTCGTCAGGGGATGTTGAAGCTCCAAGCCCTTTCTCTTGGGGGGTGCTGGTCCTTGCGCCCCGTGCCACGTGGTTGCTCCGGGGGCGGTCCCCCAAGTTTGGGTGAGGTCCCATCCCTACACGTGGCGTCTCGGGAGCCCGTCACATCGGAGGGGCCAAGTCCCATCTTCAAGGCTTACGTGGCAGCACCACAACTCAATCTTGAGGCAGGCAAAGGCCTTGGCGCCTACAAGACATGTGGCGGCTCCGTACGTGCCTCAGTGTCTTCATCCTGTGTGCGAGGGTACCCCGTCTGCAGGGTATCGACAGTAGGGTTCTAGCAAGGATTGGTTAAATGATAAGTTGAGGTAGTGTGACACACACAAGAGCATTCTATCCTAAGGGGATAAATGAGGTAATAGAGGAACTAGGATAAGAGTTAGGTAGAGACTCCTCCTATGCCTCTAATGTACATATACATAGCCTAAGTTATTTACTAATGATTATATTAATTATGAATTCATGCTAAGTGTATTAACACATCGGGCACGGGTTTACCCCTAGCAACACTAGGCGACTCCCACCAAGAGCTTGTGGCATAGCCGAACGTGGAGGATTACAAAGGACAGATAGGGCTGTCACCACCTACTGCCTACCTCTTCAATTCGTGGGTCAATGAGACATTCAACGCTACTCTCAATCCTGGCACCATGCTAGCATATTAAGTAATTACCTTAAGTGCCTAGGCACAATCCATCCTAAGGCAATGAACTAAATCATCGTTGAACCAATGTTTATTCATTGCATAAGTGATTCACACTAACATAGTCACATCATAGATAATTAGAATATAGTGGAAGTTTATAATGTTTATGATAATGTAATGAACATGGTATAGCACATTCATAAATACTACTCCTACCACATACATGGATCCACAATCAAACAAGAAACGCTTCATCCATATATATGAACAATAGAAGACTAAAGATATTGTCGGTACCCAGCAGACCGGGTACCCCCACGCACAAGCTACAGCCGCCAATGTGCCTCACCTCCCAACAGGGACAGGGTCCGAGGGCTCTATGTGTCCAAAGAAACCTGGACCCGCTAGCCTCAGATGGGAAGTCCGGGTGCCCACGAGACATCCAAAAGGGGAGAGCTCAGCTCCACCATGACAATAAGCTCCCAAGCAGCCACGTGTCTAGCAGGACGGGACCCGACCTCCTCCGCAGGGGTGAGCTCCCAAGCCGCCAAGTGGCCCACAAAGTCGAGACCTGGCCTCCCCCGCGAAGGTGAGCTCCCAAGCAGCCACGTGGCCCATGAAGTCGAGACCTAGCCTCCCCCACGGAGGTGAGCTCCCAAGCTGCCACGAGGCCCACAAGACGGGTGCGGCCTCCACCATGGCGGAGAGCTCCCCGCTAACTGCATGGTCAGCCCACTCTCCCTGAGTAGATAGTAGGAGAGTTAAGAGGTCGGTGCACCTTGTCTCCATCAAGCCCTGAGATACGCGGCTTACCCAGATGCATGGTGCGGCGCACGCCTAATGTCAGGTACCGCTACGACTAATCGCATAACAGTGAAGGCGCCACAGGCCTATCCAACTCCGCCAAGTGGGTAGCTTACGGTGCCAAAGACAGTTGGATGGGACATTCCCTGCCAATGTCAACAATGGCACGTGGGCTACTGACGACCCGGGCGGCAAGACGGCGAGTCCTCAAGTCCGTGGTCAGAGCAAGCTTACAGAAGAAGCCTTAGATCTTTAAGATAAGATCACCCCGGGACCACTTGTCGGGCCCCAGGACCCCACTTCCAAGGCGTCTGACCTTGACTATAAAAGGCCCGGACCACCATCGATACAAGGAACGGACTCAGAATCCCCGATACACACACATAGGCATACACACTCACCAAGCAATACAATCCACCGTGGAGTAGGGTGTTATGCTCCTTGTGGCCAGAACCACATAAAAACAACTGTCTCATACTCTTCCGCTAGAACACTAGTTTGTGGCCTAAGACCCGCTGAACAAGAACCTCCGCGGGCTGATCCTTAGCAGATCTGGGGGAAGTGTCGCATTGACCCTTTGACATTTGGCACGCCATGTAGGGGCCTGCCGTCAACGTCTATAAGGAGATGATGGACGACGCCAGAGCATCCAGCTCCGACACCTCAAAAGGGGCCTGCCATTGACGTCCCAGAACATCAACGACAACACCAAGCGTGGATAAGTGAGTAAACTCTCCTGCCCCGCTCTTGTTGTTAACAAGGTTCCCTTGCTATAATGTAACACCCTAAATTTTCGCATCAAGCATTACATACATGATCATGCATTAAACATTAGTAGGATAAAAGAAAAATAATAAAACATAAAAGATGGAGCATATATACAAATGTATGTAGCAAAAGAAGAAATAGAAAATAACAATTATAGCCTAAAACATGTATTAGGGAATAAATATAAAATAATAATAATAATAGATAAAAAGAAATATATATAAATAAACTATATAATATATATATAATAATAAATAAATAAAATGAATAAGATAAATAAAATAAATAAAATATAAATAATAAAATATATTATAATAATAAAAATCTAAAAGAAAAGAAGAAGAAAAAAAAGGGAAAAACCGCCTGCTGGCCAGGAGGCCGAGCCGACCAGCCCCGCCGCCCGGGCCCCACCCCGCCAGCGCCCGCACGCTCGCCCCACGCGGCACGGGCGCCCACGCGCGGAGCCGGCCCCGCCCGCCGCCGAATCCCGCCCCCCCGCGCCGAAACGCAGGATTCCCGCGCACGGCCCCGCTGGCTCCCACGCCCCGCGCCCTTCCGCCAACGCGCGATGCGCCGCGCCTGGGCCCCACCCCGCCTAACGCGTCCCCGCCGCCGCCCGCACGCCCGGTCCCCGCGCTCGACCGCGCCGCACGCCCACCCCGACCGCCTCGCTCCCGCGCGAGCCGCCAGCCACGCGCCGCCCCCTGGGACCCACGCCCCGACTCCCGCCGCCCCGCGCCCGATTCCCGCCTGGACTCCCGCTCCCGCACGATTCCCGCCCCCGCGTTGACTCCCGCGCCTATAAAAAGGACCGTAGGTCCCTAGGGTTTTTCCGATCCAGCAAAGCGCCGCCGCCTCCAGAAAAAAAGGCTCCCGCCGCAGCAGAAAAAAAGGGAACAGAGGAGGGGCTGCGCCGCCAGGAAAAAGAAACGTCGGTACAGAGGAAAAAAGGAGGGACCCGAGCCGCCGCCAGGGGAAGAAAAGGAAGAAAAAAAGGAGGGGAAGAAGAGGAAGAGAAAGAGGAGGGTGCCACCGTTCGCCGGAGATCGTCGTCGCCATCGCGCCGCCGTCGTCGTGCCGCCGGAGGACTGCTGCGCCATCCACTTCGTCTACGCGTCACCTTCGTTCCGCGATCTTTGAAGCCGTCAGATCTACGGTAGGATTCGTTCCCGATGCGAATTTTAGCGACATATTAGATCTAATAGACGTAAATTGATTTTAGTTGCACCATAATTTTATTTTCAGCAGCATTAATTCCCGCTAAAACCCCCGTAAACCCGTATGAACACGTATGAACTAGTTGCATCTAATTAATACACAACCATAGTTAATCAATTATTATACTTTGCATGCATGCATACCATCGCATGTTGATTAATGTGTGTGCATTATGTTGATTTGTACGTATTTTCTTGTATGTGTGATCACGAGTAGAGGGAAGTGATCAAGAGATCGTGTACGAGGATCTCCAGAATCAAGATTTTGAAGCGCTTGAGCAACCCTATCCGCCGGAGCAAGGCAAGTGTCCTTGAAGCATATTGATCCTATTTTTAAAATAAATGTTTTGTTTGCAAACTGCATGCTTGTGTCAATTTGATGGGAATCCTATGGTAGGAAGTTTACTAGATTTGTTAAACCACCCTTGTCACCTGGAATATAGGATAGAAAGTCGGGAAGAGTTTTTACCTTTTTGCTTCGCTTAATTAATTGGGATGGAAAAACCAACATTACACATTTAATTATGTATTAATGACATTCTGGTTAATGTGAACTGGTCGATACGGTATGGTGATGGTTGATCTAAGCAAGCCTGGTATGTGGATGGGTTGGATGTTATGGTCGTTTGCTTGCTTTAGATCTAAGGACCGGTTCATGCGAGAATAAGCCAGGACTACAGTGCCACCACGAGGCCAAGTATGGGTGCGGCGTAGCTGATTAATTAGGGCTTTGCTAGTGCTGTTTGGACCATTGTGGATGCTCAGGGAAGGGGTAGTCGGATTGGGTTTGTTGATGATTGGTGGGACTACCCTGGGATCCGAATGGCTCAAGAGGGGGCCCTTGGTTGAAGATGTGCTCAGTTGGAGGCATCGCCACCGGTGAAACCTCAGTGGGGTCTAAATAGGCTAGTAATCCCTTTGTAAAGGCTATTTTGTGATCTCTTGGCCATACACCAAAGGAAGTGTAATTGGCATAAGGGAGGTTCTTTAGTCGCCGACAGGTGATGAAATCACAAACACGTGGGTAAAGTGGTACAAACTCTGCAGAGTCTATTAAAACTATCATGATAGCCGTGCTCCCGGTTATGAGCGCCTGGATGACCTACATGATTAGAGTTGGAATTGGGATTTGGGATGGTTATGGTTGGGTTATGGTTATGGGTTGGTAATGGTTATGGTTTATGGATTATGGTCATGGATATGAATTTGAGTTATGGTAATTGGACATGGATAATGGTGATGTTGGCAATAATTGGATATGGTTTATATTTTGTTAATATGATGGTTATGATGGGATTGTTTCACATAGACATAGTATAATGCTTTTCAAATGTTTTAATGTACTTTTCAGCACTTAGCCATTATTATTGTCGTCATTTGAATCAGCCACATGTCATACTTTCCCACACTTGCTGAGTACGACATGTACTCACTCTTGCAATCCCCCCCCCCCCCCCCCCAACAGTTGCAGGTCAGAATTGTGAGTTTAATGGCGATAATGCGGAGTTCTAGGCCGTGTCTACCGTCAGCTTTGCCTGTGGTGTTATTGGAGCTGCGCTATCCCTTTTGCTTAGTTTGCTTAGTTGCTTAATTAGTTTATTTCCGCTGCATTAGTTGAACTTATCATTAATATTCATTAGAGCTTGTATTCGAGGATATAATGAATTATGTAATAAGAGTACTTATTTAATAATTTGAGCTGTGGTAATTATCTGTTTATCATCTGTGAATCACTCGTGTATGTGTGATGAACATCCTGGGCACACATATGCGTTAGCTTGGTTCAGTTTTCGGAACGGGGCGTCACAGATTGGTATCAGAGCCACAGGTTGACCGTAGGATGCAGCCTAGATAGAATGGACACTTTAGAGCACATAGGAGCACTCAGGAATCGATGTGTTTTTGCTTGGAGTGCTGTTTGCTATATATATTGTTTGCTTGTGTGCTTAATAGAGTATTTTGGGATGCTTTAGCATTGCCATGTCCACCTAGGCTAGTATAGCTAGTTGGTTAGCTTCATATCCCTTGATGCATATAGTTGGGGACGTTTCTAAATTCTTACCTATTGCTCTTCTTCAGATGGTGAGGACTCGCAACCAGAGGGATGCTAATGATGAGGAGGAGAACCATGGAGTACCTCAAAATAACATTGGGCAATGACCTGCTCATGGAGCTATCAACATTGAGCAACTATTGGCTATGCAAAACCAGCTCATGCAGACCATGATACAGACCATGGGACATCTGCAGGCTGGCAATATCAACAATCAGCCACACATGCCTCCACCGCCACCCCCGCCTCGTCATAACCGATTGGGAGAGTTCATGAGGACTAGGCCGCCATCCTTTGCTCAAGCTGCCGACCCTATGGATGCTGATGATTGGCTCAAGTTCGTGGAGAAGAAGCTAGCTATTGTCCAATGTAGTGATTGGGAGAAGGTCTTGTTTGCTTCTCATCAACTCGTTGGAGCAGCTGCGGATTGGTGGGATGCTTATTGCAATGCTCATGAGAATCACGAGAGGATCACCTGGGCGGAATTCAAGGAGAGTTTCCGTTCTCATTATATGCCGGAAGGTGTTATGATCTTGAAGAGACAAGAATTTGAGAATTTAAGGCAAGGAAGATCAAGCGTGAGTGAATATCTCAATATGTTCACTCAACTCTCAAGATATGCACCTGAGGATGTTAGTCGGGACAGCCGGAAACAGTATTTGTTCATGAGAGGATTGAACAATGAGATCCAAGTGCAACTACTCAACTGCGATTATGCCAATTTTCAGAAGCTTGTGGACAAAGCAATTGTGGTTGAGAACAATATCCGCGAGATGGAGCAAGAAATCAAGAGGAAGGCGCCATATCAAGGACAACAACAAGGAAGTAATGTGCGCCCTCGCCTTGCACCACCCAATGCGCCTTACTTCAGTTCTTCTATTCCTGCTCAACGCCCTGTTATGCAAGCAATGCCTTATGCACCTCGTGGTGATTTTCCTGGAGCCAATACTCAAAACCAAGCTCGTCCCAACAATTCTAGTGGAGTTAAGAGGTGCTATACTTGTGGAGAAGCTGGACACTTTGCGAATCAATATCCTAAGTCAGGCCTTGGTCAAGGAAGCAATGTGCCGAGGCAAAACCCAAGACCCCATGGAGGACAACCACAAAGGAACCGTGGACAGCAGAATTTTGCTCATGGCAATATGAATCATGTCTCTACGGAGGATGCTCAACAAGCGGATGATGTGGTCATTTGTATGTTTCTTGCAAACTCCAACCTCGCGACCATGTTATTTGATTCCGGAGCATCGCATTCATTCATTGCATCAAAGTATGTTGCCAAGTATAGTTTGCCTATCTCTCATATGAAGTTTACCCTGTTGGTTAAGTCTCCTGGAGGAGAGATGAGGACAAATATAGTATGTCCAAAAGTAAGCCTTAGAATAAGGGGGGTAGACTTCTCCGCCAACCTCATTGTTTTGGATTCACGAGAAATAAGAGGATCCGTTGGTGCAAAGTGCAATGGAAACACCATTCAGAAGCCGAAGCTACATGGGAACGTGAAGAAGACCTGAAGGCAGAATTCCCGCGCCTTTTCTCCACGCTATCGAATCTCGAGGGCGAGATTCACTTTAAGGGGGGTAGATTTGTAGCACCCTAAATTTTCGCATCAAGCATTACATACATGACCATGCATTAAACATTAGTAGGATAAAAGAAAAATAATAAAACATAAAAGATGGAGCATATATACAAATGTATGTAGCAAAAGAAGAAATAGAAAATAACAATTATAGCCTAAAACATGTATTAGGGAATAAATATAAAATAATAATAATAATAGATAAAAAGAAATATATATAAATAAATTATATAATAATAAATATATATATATATAAAATAATAAATAAATAAAATGAATAAGATAAATAAAATAAATAAAATATAAATAATAAAATATATTATAATAATAAAAATCTAAAAAAAAAGAAGAAGAAAAAAAGGGAAAAACCGCCTGCTGGCCAGGCGGCCGAGCCGACCAGCCCCGCCGCCCGGGCCCCACCCCGCCAGCGCCCGCCCGCTCGCCCCACGCGGCACGCGCGCCCACGCGCGGAGCCGGCCCCGCCCGCCGCCGAATCCCGCCCTCCCGCGCCGAAACGCAGGATTCCCGCGCACGGCCCCGCTGGCTCCCACGCCCCGCGCCCTTCCGCCAACGCACGATGCACCGCGCCTGGGCCCCACCCCGCCTAACGCGTCCCCGCCGCCGCCCGCACGCCCGGTCCCGGCGCTCGACCGCGCCGCACGCCCACCCCGACCGCCTCGCTCCCGCGCGAGCCGCCGGCCACGCGCCGCCCCCTGGGACCCACGCCCCGACTCCCGCCGCCCCGCGCCCGATTCCCGCCTGGACTCCCGCTCCCGCACGATTCCCGCCCCCGCGTTGACTCCCGCGCCTATAAAAAGGACCGTAGGTCCCTAGGGTTTTTCCGATCCAGCAAAGCGTCGCCGCCTCCAGAAAAAAAGGCTCCCGCCGCAGCAGAAAAAAAAGGGAACAGAGGAGGGGCTGCGCTGCCAGGAAAAAGAAACGTCGGTACAGAGGAAAAAAGGAGGGACCAGAGCCGCCGCCAGGGGAAGAAAAGGAAGAAAAAAAGGAGGGGAAGAAGAGGAAGAGAAAGAGGAGGGTGCCACCGTTCGCCGGAGATCGTTGTCGCCATCGTGCCGCCGTCGTCGTGCCGCCGGAGGACTGCTGCGCCATCCACTTCGTCTACGCGTCACCTTCGTTCCGCGATCTTTGAAGCCGTCAGATCTACGGTAGGATTCGTTCCCGATGCGAATTTTAGCGACGTATTAGATCTAATAGACGTAAATTGATTTTAGTTGCACCATAATTTTATTTTCAGCAGCATTAATTCCCGCTAAAACCCCCGTAAACCCGTATGAACACGTATGAACTAGTTGCATCTAATTAATACACAACCGTAGTTAATCAATTATTATACTTTGCATGCATGCATACCATCGCATGTTGATTAATGTGTGTGCATTATGTTGATTTGTACGTATTTTCTTGTATGTGTGATCACGAGTAGAGGGAAGTGCTCAAGAGATCGTGTACGAGGATTTCCAGAATCAAGATTTTGAAGCGCTTGAGCAACCCTATCCGCCAGAGCAAGGCAAGTGTCCTTGAAGCATATTGATCCTATTTTTAAAATAAATGTTTTGTTTGCAAACTGCATGCTTGTGTCAATTTGATGGGAATCCTATGGTAGGAAGTTTACTAGATTTGTTAAACCACCCTTGTCACCTGGAATATAGGATAGAAAGTCGGGAAGAGTTTTTACCTTTTTGCTTCGCTTAATTAATTGGGATGGAAAAACCAACACTACACATTTAATTATGTATTAATGACATTCTTGTTAATGTGAACTGGTCGATACGGTATGGTGATGGGTGATCTAAGCAAGCTTGGTATGTGGATGGGTTGGATGTTATGGTGGTTTGCTTGCTTTAGATCTAAGGACCGGTTCATCCGAGAATAAGCCAGGACTACAGTGCCACCACGAGGCCAAGTATGGGTGCGGCGTAGCTGATTAATTAGGGCTTTGCTAGTGCTGTTTGGACCATTGTGGATGCTCGGGGAAGGGGTAGTCGGATTGGGTTTGTTGATGATTGGTGGGACTACCCTGGGATCCGAATGGCTCAAGAGGGGGCCCTTGGTTGAAGATGTGCTCAGTTGGAGGCATCGCCACCGGTGAAACCTCAGTGGGGTCTAAATAGGCTAGTAATCCCTTTGTAAAGGCTATTTTGTGATCTCTTGGCCATACACCAAAGGAAGTGTAATTGGCATAAGGGAGGTTCTTTAGTTGCCGACGGGTGATGAAATCACAAACACGTGGGTAAAGTGGTACAAACTCTGCAGAGTCTATTAAAACTATCATGATAGCCGTGCTCCCGGTTATGAGCGCCTGGATGACCTACATGATTAGAGTTGGAATTGGGATTTGGGATGGTTATGGTTGGGTTATGGTTATGGGTTGGTAATGGTTATGGTTTATGGATTATGGTCATGGATATGAATTTGAGTTATGGTAATTGGACATGGATAATGGTGATGTTGGCAATAATTGGATATGGTTTATATTTTGTTAATATGATGGTTATGATGGGATTGTTTCACATAGACATAGTATAATGCTTTTCAAATGTTTTAATGTACTTTTCAGCACTTAGCCATTATTATTGTCGTCATTTGAATCAGCCACATGTCATACTTTCCCACACTTGCTGAGTACGACATGTACTCACTCTTGCAACCCCCCCCCCCCCCAACAGTTGCAGGTCAGAATTGTGAGTTTAATGGCGATAATGCGGAGTTCTAGGCTGTGTCTACCGTCAGCTTTGCCTGTGTTGTTATTGGAGCTGCGCTATCCATTTTGCTTAGTTTGCTTAGTTGCTTAATTAGTTTATTTCCGCTGCATTAGTTGAACTTATCATTAATATTCATTAGAGCTTGTATTCGAGGATATAATGAATTATGTAATAAGAGTACTTATTTAATAATTTGAGCTATGGTAATTATCTGTTTATCATTTGTGAATCACTCGTGTATGTGTGATGAACATCCTGGGCACACATATGCGTTAGCTTGGTTCCGTTTTTGGAACCGGGCGTCACAGATAACCTGTAAACCAGGGGCCTGCCCTCGACGTCTCTACGATGATGGTGGATGACGCCGGAGCATCCAGCTCCGACACGTCCCAAGGGGCCTACCGTCGACGTGTACACAAAGATGGTGGACGACGCCGTAGCATCCAACTCCGGCACCTCCAAAGGGGCCTGCCGTCGACGTCTACACGAAGATGGTGGACGATGCTAGAGCATCCAACTCCGGCACCTCCCAAGGGGCCTGCTATCAACGTCTACACGAAGATGGTGGACGACGTCAGAGCATCCAGCTCCGGCACCTCCAAGGGGCCTACCGTTGATGTCTATACGAAGATGGTGGACGATGCCGGAGCATCCAGATCCGGCACCTCACAAAGGGCCTGCTGTCGACATCCCAGAACGTCAACGACAACACCTAGCGTGGATAAGTGAGTAAACTCTCCTGCACTGCTCTTGTTGCTAACAAGGTTCCCTTGCGATGGCCTGTAAACCAGGGGCCTACCGTTGACGTCTATACGACAATGGTGGATGACACTGGAGCATCTAGCTCCGGCACCTCCCAAGGGGCCTGCTGTCGACGTCTCTACGACGATGGTGGACGACGCCAGAGCATCCAACTCCAGCATCACCCAAGGGGCCTACCGTCGACGTCTACACGAAGATGGTGGACGACGCCGGAGCATCTAGCTCCGTCACCACCGAAGGGGCCTGCCGTTGACGTCTACACGAAGATGGTGGACGACGCCAGAGCATCTAGCTCCAGCACCACCCAAGGGGCCTGCCGTCGACATCTACACGAAGATGGTGGACGACGCCGGAGCATCCAGCTCTGACCTCCCAAGGGGCCTGCCGTCGACGTCTATACGAAGATGGTGGATGACACCAGAGCATCTAGCTCCAACACCTCACAAGGGGCCTGACATCGACGTCCCAGAACATCACTGACAACACCAAGCACGGATAAGTGAGTAAACTCTCCTGCCCCGCTCTTGTTGCTAACAAGGTTCCCTTGCGATGGCCTGTAAACCAGGGGCCTACCGTCAACGTCTCTACGACGATGGTGGACAACGCCGGAGCATCCAGCTCCGACACCTCCCAAGGGGCCTGCCGCCGACGTCTACACGAATATGGTGGACGACGCCGGAGCATCCATCTCCGGCACCTCCGAAGGGGTCTGTCGTCGACGTCTACGCGAAGATGGTGGACGACGCTGAAGCATCTAGCTCCGGCACCTCCCAAGGGGTCTACCATCGACGTCTACACGAAGATGATGGACGACACCGGAGAATCAAGCTCCGGCACCTCCAAGGTGCCTGCAGTCGACGTCTATACGAAGATGGTGGACGACGCCGGAGCATCCAGCTCCGGCACCTCACAAGGGGCCTACCGTTAACGTCCCAGAACGGTAACGACAATACCAAGTGCAGATAAGTGAGTAAACTCTCCTGCATTGCTCTTGTTGCTAACAAGGTTCCCTTGCGATGGCCTGTAAACGAGGGGCCTGCCATCGACGTCTCTACAACGATGGTGGACAACGCCAGAGCATCCAGCTCTGGTACCTCCCAAGAGGCTTGCCGTCGACGTCTCTACAACGATGGTGGATGACGCCAGAGTATCCAGCTCCGGCACCACCCAAGGGGCCTGCCGTCGACGTCTACATGAAGATGGTGGATGACGCCGGAGCATCTAGCTCCGGCACCACCCAAGGGGCCTGCCGTCGACGTCTACACAAAGATGGTGGACGATGCTGGAGCATCCAACTTCGGCACCACCCAAGGAGCCTGCCGTCTACGTCTACATGAAGATGGTGGACGACGCCAGAGCATCCAGCTCCAGCACCTCCCAAGGGGCCTGCCATCGACGTCTATACGAAGATAGTGGACGACGCCGGAGCATCCAGCTCCAGCACCTCACAAGGGGCCTACCGTCGACGTCCCATAATGTCAACGACAACACCAAGCGCGGATAAGTGAGTAAACTGCCCCGATCTTGTTGCTAACAAGGTTACCTTGCGATGGCCTGTAAACTAGGGGCCCATCGTCGACGTCACTACGACGATGGTGGACGACGCCGGAGCATCCAGCTTCGGCACCTCCCAAAGGGCCTGCTATCAATGTCTACACGAAGATGGTGGACGACGCCGGAGCATCCAACTTCGGCACCTCCCAAGGGGCCTGCCGTAGATGTCTACACGAAGATGGCGGACGACGTCGGAGCATCCAACTCTGACACCTCCCAAGGGGCCTGCCATCAACGTCTACACGAAGATGGTGGATGACGCCAGAGCATCTAGCTCCGACACCTCCAAAGGGGCCAGCCGTCGACGTCTACATGAATATAGTGGATGATGCCGAAGCATCTCCCAAGGGGCCAGTTTAATAAATTCTACGATCAAGTGGTAGATGTGCTTAGCCAACTAACCACATCTACCAAGGGGCCTCTAAGGGGATCAACATGCAGAAAATCAATGGACGACACTTCAGCTATGTCAATTGTGCAAATTGCTAGTCCTGAGAAGCCAACAAGCTCAACAAAGGTTCTGCAAATCCCTATATAGCTAAGGGCTCAGAGCAATAGTTGAAAAGCACAAAGACAATGCAAGAAGCCAAACACAAGTTCCAATTCATTAAGGAATTCTTTACAAGGGAGAGTGAACCCCGAATATAAAAAATAAGCTACCAGCCTTAGCCCCGACTGAACTGCACTACGACATGTTGGGCAGCTTCCTTAACCTCCGCCGCTGCTATCGCATCGCGTTCCTCAACAGGGCCTTTAAAAAACTAGCTCTAGTGGCAGATCAGGGTACCGACTCCGCTAGCACACCAAGACATGGGATGCTACCGTCTCCGACGCCGCCCTACCCTCGCCTTCTAGACGCTGAGCCAGCTGATGCTCCCGCAGATCAAGCTCCCGGCCGCGATGCTCTGATGCCTACTCTCGGGCTTGAACATCAAGATCGTGCAGGAGGAGTTCCTGACATTCAGCTAGGTGCTGCACCCGGTCTCGCGCCAAATTACTCTCCCAAAGCTCAAGGTATTCAAGGCGAGACTGCAGTCTGTCCCAGTCGGCCTCAGCCCAGGCCATCATCGCCAACACTTCCACCTCTTGTTCGGCGAAAACAGCCTCCCTCTTAGCAATGTCGGCATCTCGACGACTCAAGGCCTCTCAACCGGCTGCAAGGGCATGCAGGCGGGCATCAGCGACGTCGTTGGCTGCCTTGGCGTCAGCCAAAATCTCCTGGGTCAAGGCGTCTGAGGCCCTCACCAAGTGGTGCCTCACCTCCAGTTCCTTGCTCTCCTTCTGGTACTTCATCTTTGCCTCGGCGATCATGGAGCTCAGGAGACCCTCCCAGCCTCGGAGGCGCTTGCCCTCGACACGCAACTTCTCCCACTCCACAGCAAGAGCCTCTTGCACCCGACGGAGATTGGATTGCACCTGAAGGATGTTAGATTGTGTCAAGTCCATGACATCGGAAAGCCGCTCCAGCTATGGTCAAGTCAGAGAAGGCCGTCCGATGATCATCTTAGGGACCCCTTCCTCCCATAGCGGTGAAGACGAGGCCACCATCATTGGAGATCTTGCCCCCGGGGTCTGAGCAGGAGTTGCGGTGCCACCTGACATAGCAGGTCCACCACCGCTCAGAGAGTCACCCGCCGAATCAGCGGCCATGGAGGTCAGACCCTCAGCCCCCAGAGTGGGCTCTGACATGGCCTCTGCCACGACGACCGAAGGTGCCTCTGCCACGAAGGACGTAGGTGCTTCTGGCGCGACAGCCGGAGATGCTTCACTACCCACACTAGGCACAGTCACCAGAGCAGCACTTCCCTGAACAAGCTTGGCAGACTGCCCCGCCAGCACATCCGTATCATTCTCGGACGCCTTCAAAGCACTTTCCAGCACTACCTCTGGTGGTAGGGGCCTCACAACAGCTGACGTAACCCTGCAAATCAAGATCAGGCCCTGACCAATTAACATAGGCAGGCAAGATAGTAGAGCAAGCATTGGCAAGAATGCCTTACCGACGTCCCCGGAAGCTCCAGCGAGCCTCCACTTTCGGCAACCCTAAAGACGCGGGCCCTGGCGATGGCGTAACAGGCGATGCCATCCCGGCAGGGCCTCCGCCAAAACCACCAGCAGTGCCGCCGCACTGTGCCAGTGTTCTTCCACCAACCCTGACAGAGCCACCTCCCGAGCTACCGACGATGTCGGCTCGAGGCCTCTTTGCCTGAGGCTCCGTAGGTGTGATTCTACCGGAGTCCCCTATGGCGCCCTGGACCGCGCATACGATGTGGATGCTGGATGACGTACATACCGCCGACGGCAGTGGAGCTGCCGCTTGACAGACCGAACCTCCCCCCGAAGAACCACCGACGCCAGGTACTGGAGAGGGGCACGCCAATGGAAGCTGACTTGGAGCAAAGGCCACATGTGGTGGCGCCCTCGGTGGCGACCGGGGGCGTTTCTCCTTCACGACCTCGACCACCAGGGCCTTCCCTTTGCCTACATCAGGGACTAGTGCCTTCCCCTTACCTATGTCGGGGACTAGTGCCTTACCTTCCCCCCCAGCAGCGGGCGCCTCCTCTGCCCCGGAGGCTTTGGAGCCCGAAGAAGGTGCGAAATCCTCCGAAGAGTCGACGATGGCCAAGCCCCAACTCTCATCGCCAACCTGCCGCGGTGCGAGACCATGCGTCCAAGTTGGGCATCTCCTTTAGAACCTTCGTCCGAAGGTCAAGATCCATGCAAAGCGGTGGGCAAGCCTGCGGTAAGTTGAAGACGTCGCCCAACAGCAGGTCGTCGCACGCCTTGGATATTGCTTCAAACACCTCTTGCGGGGTCGTCTCCGTGTCGTGACCCCTCAGCAAACTGATACCATCTTGGAGCCCGAAGCAGAGCCATGCTGGGCGGCAACGGCGCTGGAGAGGGGCCAGATGACGGCAAACAAAGTCGGCCATCACCGACAACTCCAACAGACCGTGGTTTGCCAGGAATCGGATCCTCTCCATTACCAGCTTGTACGCCGCCTCAAGCTCTGGGCATTACTCCCAGGCCACCTTCCTAATCGACGGCCACCTGATGGGCAAGACCATGCGATCGTGGGCATCGGCATGTACGACCACCCAGTCGCTCCTCCAGCCGGGCCACTTCACCGGGGAGAGCGGAGTAATGTACTTAAAGGGGCTGTTGGCCCGATGCTGGAAGTAGAAGCCACCGAGGATGTTGGCTTTGCTCTTCTTCCTGGTCCGCCTCAGCACGAAGAAATGTTGGAACACCGACACGCATGGGCTCACCCCGACGAACATCTCGTAGAAATGCGAGAACACCACCGCCACCACAAGAGAGTTTGGCGACATATGGTGGAGTTGGAGTCCAAGGACTTTTAGGAGTGTCACCAGGAAGGAGAAAACAGGAGGGACGAACCCAGAGTATGCGTACGACTGGAAGAAGACGATCTCCTTCTCCCCCAACTCCAGTGGCAAGGAGCCAGGACAGATCGTATCCCATCGTTTCTTGTCCTCCTAGCAAAAAAGCAGGGTACCTTTTTTAAGGCACCCTAGTGGCGTTTGGGCGCACCGTGCAAATTTGAGTAGGCTCCAAATCAACGGCTTGTAACATGGCGTCCATGACGAGCAGGTCCAGGTCCCCCGTCAGAAAAGCCGGCCCGGGCAGTTCCCCGCCAAAGAAGGCAACCCAGCGGTTCCCATAAAGACGGAAGTGAAAGCAGCAGAAGTGCAGTAGGCGCCTTGGGAACCGTCGTAATAACGTCGCAGCGAGCAAAGATCCCGTCGCCATGACCCCTCAACAAGAGAGGGACGCATGGTCGCAGTAGCAGAAGAGCGCACCGCTTCGACTAATCAAGACAAAATTAAAAGATTGCGCAGGAAAACAACATAAGGCCCCACCCTCGGGCTCGTCGCCTGACCAAAAGGTGGATCTAGGTGCCACTGTCGGTACCCAGTAGACCGATTACCCACATGCACAAGCTAGAGCTGCCAAGGTGCCTCACCTCCCAACAGGGACAAGGTCCGAGGGCATCACGTGTCCAAAGAAACGTGGAACCGCCAGCCTCAGATAGGAAATCCAGGGTGCCCACGAGACATTGAAAAGGGGAGAGCTCAGCTCCACCTTGACAACAAGCTCCCAGGCAGCCACGTGTCCAGTAGGACGGGACCCGACCTCCTCGCAGGGGTGAGCTCCATAGCCGCCATGTGGCCCACAAAGTCGAGACCTGGCCTCCCCCGCGAAGGTGAGCTCCCAAGCTACCACGTGGCCCACGAAGTCGAGACCTAGCCTCCGCCATGGAGGTGAGCTCCCAAGCTGCCACGTGGCCCACAAGACGGGCGCGACCTCCACCATGGCAGAGACATCACCGCTGGCCACATGGTCAGTCCACTTGCCCTAAGTAGATAGTAGGAGAGTTAAGAGGGTGGTGCGCCTTGTCTTCATCAAGCCTTGAAGATACGCGGCTTCCCCAGATGCATGGTGCAGCGCACGCCTAATGTCAGGTACCGCTGAGACTAATCGCATCACAGTGAAGGCGCCGCAGGCCTATCCAACTCTGATAAGTGGGTAGCTTACAGCGCTAGAGACAGTTGGATGGACATTCCCTGCCAATGCCAGCAACAACGCGTGGGCTACTGATGACCCGAGCAGCAAGACAATGAGTCCTCAGGTCCACGGTTAGAGCATGCTTACAGAAGAAGCCTTAGATTTTTAAGATAAGATCGCCCCAGGACCACTTGTCGGGCTCAGGGACCCCACTTGTAAGGCGTCCGACCTTG
Organism: Tuctoria greenei; assembly: GCA_036927565.1. Lineage (NCBI taxonomy): Eukaryota > Viridiplantae > Streptophyta > Magnoliopsida > Poales > Poaceae > Tuctoria > Tuctoria greenei. The sequence goes on along the minus strand of JAYESD010000002.1, from coordinate 64,600,405 downwards.
ACTATAAAAGGCCCAGACCGCCACCGATACAAGGACCAGACTCAGAATCCCCGATACACACACATATGCATACACACTCACCAAGAAATACAATCAACCATGGAGTAGGGTGTTAAGCTCCTTGCGGCCCGAACCACGTAAAAACAACTGTCTAATACTCTTCTGCTAGAACACTAGTTTGAGGCCTAAGCCCCGCCGAACAAGAACCTCCACGGGCTGCTCCTTAGCAGATCCGGGGGAAGTGTCGCATTGATCCTTCGACATATATCATCTTTATTATGAATAATGTCACAAATACAAATAGGAATATGGAAGGCATACCTTTCCCATTTGGGAAGAGACGCCTTCTACTCCTTTCCTACTTAGACTATGGACTAGAGACTCTCCTTTCTACAGCCTATACTCCTTTAATCCAATGGAGAGTAGTGGATACAATGGATGAATACTCAACTGGTGTGTGTTGAAATGAGGGTTGAGGGGTCCTATTTACAGCTTGGAGAAGGGTCGGTTCTCGCCACCAAAAGCGCGCGAATCAGTCACCCATGACCACTTCAAGCCGGGAGAAGCCACCACGTGGAGTTTGACTGAGAAAGGCGCCAGGAACTAATCGGCTGACTAGGGGGTCGGCTGACCTGGTCCTGGCCCCTTTTGTGGTGTGCTTCCTCCAGGTGATTGACAGGTGGGTCCCATTGTATGATATTGGTGGTACACCATTGGATGGCCTCAGATACTTCTATTTGTGGTCTATTTGATCCATGTGGTTCCACATGGCATTGCTTGATTGGATGGAATGATATTTTATATTATCCATCCCCTTGTTTCTCTTCATTTATGCATAGAATCCCTGCATGCACTACTTTCTCCAAGGACAAGTGGAAATAGGTTAAATAGAAATGTGATGTGTACAAGAAATGACAATTCCTTCACATAATTGAGTTATATTGACGAGTGAAATTGGTGTATAACAACCGTCAACAAACTCCCCCAAGCTTATCCTTTGCTCGTCCTGAGCAAAGTCAGGACTTTAGGTTCCTGATCAGGAGTTTCTACTATGTTCTACTTTTCAAAAGTACCATGTGCACAACAAAATACTCTACCTAGTATTGCAAAAATTGGCATGGTACTTCACCCATCTTAGGTTATTATGGAGCTTATGCTGAAAGTCGCCTAGAGGGGGGCGAATAGGCAATAAGACCTGAAATGGCTTAATCAAACGAGATTAAACTCCTGAGGCTAGACTAGTCCGCTCAGCACAGGGGGAAAACCTAAAAACTTGGTTTCGACAAGTTATTTGTGGAATTGAAGTTCAACCAAAATGTAAACAATGTATAGTAACATATTACAACTAGGATTGGAAAGTTTAAGCACTTAGATTACAAGATTTTAACAAAGATAAAATGTGAAGAGCAATATGAACTCCAATAGCAATACTAGTGATTACGAAAAGTAAAAGACAAGTGAGACAAGATTTATCCCATGGTTCAGCTCCACAAATAAGCCTACATCCATGTTGAGAAGTCTACACAAGGACCGGGTCTCACTTGACCCTTCTCTCACCAAGCCACCACAATGGTCGGCTTAGTTTCCACTATATCAATGGGTAATCACCAAGTTTGATTGGGGATGCTCACAAGTTGAGTCTCCCACAAATCAATACAATGAGGAGCACACGAAGCTCAACTCACACAAGCCACAAAACACAACTGTAAGACCTATGTGTGCTGAATACATTGGCTTGTAGTGAATACACTTGCTTTGACGATAAAAGTTTTGAATATCACCAAAAAACCTTTTTATCAAGGTCCGACTCTAGCACCAAGCTACAACAAGGTTCGGCTTGTTTTGGGTAGCTCCGGCTATGTTAGATGCTAGGTCCGACTTGTTGGTAAGGTCCAACTAGTTTTGGTTAGCTTTGATGAGTTTTTCTTTAGCTCCGACATGTCTTTGATAGCTCCGGCGTGTTTTTGCTAAGGTCCGAGTTGATTTTTCTAGCTCTGGCTTTTGGGTTTACTTGTTCCGACTAGTTCTGGTTAGCTCCGGCGCTAGGTCCTACTAGTTTTGTAAGCTCCGGTGGGAGCTTGGTTATACTATTTTTGGTAAGTTCCGGCGCTAGGTTCTACTAGCTTTTGTTAGCTCCGGCTCAAGGTCCGGGTTGCTCTGGCAAGGTCCGAAACTTGACCGCAATGCTTCTGTTTTTCATTTGCAATGTTTCGTACTTGCTTTACATCTCTAGAAAGATTGCTTAGTATTCATTTGCTAAGTCTTTGGTGCGTTTTTGGTTGACATGGATGATATCGTGTTGCTGTGGTTTTGCAACATGCTTATGTGAGGTTCTCACGTAAGGTGTTGTGTTCGGAACTAACTTGAGTCAAGTCGAGGACTTGGGCTCGTATGAATTGGTTGTTTATTCGTGTGCAGTTGTTGCTTGAGTTCAAGACATGGCTGGTGATGGGATCCATTGGACTAGTCTCAGGGAGGATATGAGGTTACAACAACCAAATTCAGGAGGAATTGTGGTTGAGCTGATCAGGAGGTTGCGCAACATGATTGAATCAAGAACAATGCATGTGAAGGTATCGTGGACATCATTGGAAGATGTTTGCACGTGTGCAAGGAGTGAATGGACGTGGCTACATGGTTCCGAGACGTGATGAAGAGATGTGGACGTAAAGAGTTGGTCGGAAAGGTCCAACCGACTAGGTTATGGACTCAGGCTGCGACTGAGTCGGGTTTGACTCAAATATGGAAAGATTTGAGTTGGTTATGATAGGATTTAGTGTGGGTCACGAATTTGAGTTGTTTAGGAATGTGGGATACGTTCCTAAGGTGTTTGGAAGTCTTAAGATTGCTTCTATCTGCGTATAGAAGAATCCTAAGCAGTTATGGAAAGTTACGATTCATGAACAGAGTAGGATTAGGTTCCTGATTTGAGTTGAGTTGGCTTTCGAGCTGGTTTCCCGCCTTCGGGTTTCCCGCCTTTCATGATGACAACCGTTCGCTTGAGTTAAGGACCTCGACTTGATCGTCGGGGTGGCCCTGGGCCCCCTTGTCATTGGCAGGGTGAAGTTTTTGACTGGTATCATCGGCTCCTCTGCGGTTTCCATCCAAGCGTCGTGGGGGCTTACTTAAGAAGGAAAGCACACATCATTTGGGTGTTCTTTACGCCTTTCATTTGAACTTGCGCTCAAACCCTCCAAACTTTCGCTTGTTTTCCATCTCTTGCCTTAGTGTGCCGTGATGGAGTTGGGTCTCCGCCATAGCCGACTAAAGACCGACGGTGATTTGAAGAAGGTCCGGGCCCTCATGGGGTGGTCCCCTGACTTCTTCAACCACTTGTTCCGTGCTGGCAAGCTTCCATTCGAGAAGGAACACGCCAGCGAAATGGTGTACTTCTCCGCGTACGCCATGGTGGGGCTGATCCCACCTTTCTCCTCTTTCTTCTTGATGCTGCTAGACTTCTATGGTCTGCAGCTGTACCACCTTGGCCCCCACTCCATTCTCCTGGTGTCGATCTTTGTCCACTTTTGCGAGATGTGGGTGGGCATTCCCCCCTGCATTGAGATCATCCGCACCTTCTTCCCTGTCCACACTACGGGCAGGAGTGACGAGTACCTTGGCTTCTACTATTTTGTGAAGCGCAAGAAGTGCCCGTACAAGTACTTGCGGTCATTCCCTTCTGGGAAGTGGGACGTCTGGAACAAGGATTGGATTGTCATCAGGGTGGAGGAGCACGAGAAGCTGGAGTTGCCGGAAGGCCTCCCCAACATCGACACTGCAGTTTGGAGTGAAGCTCCGGTGTTGTCAGACGCCTTCAACCCTGCTCTGACCAGGATCCGCCTGTGCGTGGAAGGAGGGGTGACTCCTCAGGCGGTGTTTTGCAACTTCCTGACCAATAGGTGGGCTCCGCTGAAGAAGAGGGAGAAGCTTGCTTGGGCCCTCAACAGTATGCTGGACGACGACCGGATCGAGACCGGTTTGAAGTCCAACATGGAGGGTGCAACTTTGGAGTTCCACCTCAAGAAGTTCCAGCACGGCATCGACATCAAGGGTGATGACTTGGCTCTGCCGGTAGCTTTCCTCCCTCTGAACATGGAGGCAGAGTTCAGTAGGGAGCTCCGGCGGACGATGCTGGTGCTTGACGAGCTTGGTGTTGTTGAGAGGCGTTCGACCACCGGGTTGGTGATCTCTGGAACTCTTGAAGGCGGCTCCGCTCCCGCCCCAAAGCCAAGAACCGAAGTCATCGGCAAGGGCAAGGAGTTGGCCGAGTCCTCGAGCTGTAAAAGGAAGCTGAAGCATGCTGACGGAAGGTCCACCAGGCCTGCTTCTTCCACGGCGGCTCCTTCTCCCCGGAGGGGGAGGTCTTCAACGGCGGCATCTACTCCAGCAGTGGCATCTTCCCGGGGTGCTAGCTCTGGCCAAGTGACTCCAGTACCAGGGCCAGCTGAGGGCTCTGGGTCCGGAGGTCCTTCCCGGTCGAGGGGGGCCTCGACTAAGGCAATGCCGATAGCAGCAGCAAGCTCCGGGGGACCTCCCGGGACTACCACGCCAGTGGAGGCTGGGGCCAGTACAGAGCATCCGGAAAAGAGGTTCCGTGCTAACTTGTGCGGAAGCCTTCTGAGGTAATTTTTGATTTTTTACCTCAGCCAGTTGTTTTATTGTTATATCTGTATTTTGAGTTTCTTCATCCTTCATCCACAGCGTGCCTAAGAAAAGGGCTGAAGCTCCGGTCCCTGCAGCAGCAGTTGAGGCTGTGCAGGCTGAAGCTCAGGCTCCAATTCCAGCGTCGCCCCAAGAGGTGGCTGAGGCTGCGGCAGCTCCGGCGCTGGCTGTCGTGGTCTTGGACCTTGACTCATCCCCAGAAGCTCCCGTGGTAGTGCCGGACCATGAGAATGAAGATGTACCAGCGGTACCAGCCCCGGAGGTTGAAGCTCCGGGTTTGGATGCTGAGATGTTGGACGCTACGACCACAGAGCCGGAGGTAGTTACGATTTCAGCCCTAGAGCCAGATGTTGTTGAAGCCCCGACAGTCGAGCCGGTGGTTGATGAGGTCTCGGAGGTGGAGCCGGGTGTTGATGAAGCTCTGACACTTGAGCCGGTTGTTGAGGAAGCTCCGGTGGTAGAGCCGGTTGCTGCAGAAGTTCCGACTGTAGAGCCAGTCGTTGAGGAGGTTCTGGCATCTGAGCCAGTTGCATTGGAGGTGTCGGTGCCTGAGCCCATGATGGCCGAAGTGCCAGCGCCTGAGCCCATGATGGTCGAAGCGCCAGCACCTGAGCCAGCGGCGAAGGAGGCGCCTGCGTTGGAGCCTGAAGTAGCTTCTACTCCGATTGAACCTTCAACACCTTCTCCGGAAGTGGTGATCCCGGAGGTGCCCGCTGCTGAGCCAGGGTGCCAAGATGAAGCTGGTGGCCCCCCGCCTGAGGGGCCAGTTGTTGATGACCTGGCAGCGGGACCTTCAGAGCCAATTCCGGAGGTCGGCACTTCTGCTGCAGGACCTTCCTTGGCGGCGGCCGAGGCTATCCCGGAGGACCGCCTTAGTGCCGTGGAAGCTCACAGGACCACTCTTGTAGAGTGGGACCCAATTATTTTTACTGAAGACCCACTGGAGACAGTGGAGAGGACCCCAGTAGGTCTGGATCCGATCTCCTATCGTTGTCTATTGACAACGCCTGCTCCAGTCTTCACCAGGTCCAGCTGGCTTTCTACCACGATAGCAAGACCCTCGAGGAGGAGCGTCAAACTCTTAGGAGGTGGCGTAACTGGCTCCATTTCGAGACCAAGCTGGCGCAATCGAGGCTGGCTGACGACAAGGAGTGGGTGCAGAGGGAGATGGTCTGCCTGGAGTACTTGGGTAAGCTGTTGGATGAGAGGGAAAGCATGACGCGATCCCTTGACAACCAGTCCCGGGCCATCGACGAGCAGGCCAAAGCTGCTAATAGCGCAGCGTATGACCGCTAGGAGAGGCTCGCTGCCATCCACAATAGTCTCGTCAAGCGCCGGGAGGCTCTTGAGGCGCGGGAGAGAAAGCTCGAAGATGAAGAGCAAAAACTCCTGGAGCTGCGGGATGACCTCATGAAGAGGGAGGAAGAGCTTGTCCAAAAGACAACTCTGGCTGACAAGAGCCTCGAAGAACTCACCATGAAATTGGAGGAGCATTACGAGGAAGAGGAGAAGAAGGCCTGGGAGCGAGGGCAAGATCTCTACAAGCAGGAGAATGGCGTTGCCGCCAGGAAGAAGAAAGTGCGGGGACGAGAGAAGGATCTGGTCAACCGCCAGAATGAGATCCACCTCCAGGAGGAAGAGCTCAGTAAACTCGAAAGGCAGGTTGCTAAAAAGATTTAGCAGAATGCCAAAGAGGTGGAGCATCTTGCTCGGGAGAACTCGGAGCTTGGGGTGGCCAAAAGATCCTTGGAGAAGATGCGAAGCGCAAGGGCCGCGGAGTCCCAACAAGTTCGGGACTTCCTGGGCAAAGCCAACGACGCGCTAACGCTAATGGGCTTCAGTCCCGTGCGTCTAGATGATCCAGAGCCGGAGCTGGACCAGGCGTTGGAGGCGTTGTGTTCAGCAGGAAACAAGCTCACCAAGATGGGCGATGTCATTGTGGACCAGCTGGAAACTGAGGGATAGTCCCTGGCAAAGAACGTCGCAGAGTTCGTGCTAACATGCTACACCAGCCGGGACCCTCAATTCCCTCTAGACCCGGTGCTTGAAGGTCCCATCGAAGGAGATGGTGAAGTCACCCAAGCCAGCGTGTCAGAGGTTGCCCAGAAGGTCGCCCAGTTCTTCCATAGGTCTAGGACCATCTCTTTGTAGCTCCCTCTTGTATTCTCTCTTCTTCTTCTCCAATTTTGTAATCTCTTGTCTCCAGATGAATGAAATCCAAATTTTTTTATGAATTTCATTTTTTGTCTTCAACACCTTTGTCTCACTTGGCCCCCTGGTAGATGTACACAATTTGATTGTGAACATGTACCAAGAGGATGTCACAGTTGTTGAAGACTTGCACGCTTCGAACTTGTGGAATGTAGGTCCAAAGTCTTCGATAGTGTAGGCCCCTGAGGTTGTCAGAGCTTAGTGGCTTTGACATTGACCATCATCGGAGCTTAGTAGCTCCGGCAGTAGTCTCCATCAACGCGTAAAGCATCGACGGTTAGCCCTCTGGGGTGTGAGAGCTTGGTAGGTCCGGCGGTGACCTCTGTTAACACATGGCGTGTCGACGACAGACTCCAGTATAGAGTCTTTCCACCATCTTTTCTTCACGTTGACGGCTTGCCCCCTAGCTTTACCGGAGTTGAGTAGCTCTAGCGACGCTCGATATCAATGTTTGAACATTGACCACAAGCCGCCTAGAGGATGTCGGAGCTTTGGCAACTCCGGCTTCATTCACCATCATCATGAAATATTTTTTTCCTGCACACTAAAGTCAAGAAAAACAGTAAAATCCATTTCCTATCTATAACTTCATTGCGACTTACTATTCCTGAGAAAGTTTTAGGTCAAACACAATTCTAAATACAATCAAGAGCGCCGTCTTGTTTCCTTCAGGTCTGATCATTTCTGGACTTGCCTTACTTTGGCCTGCCGGGGTGTAGGTAGAGTGGCGTACTTAGGGTGCATGACCAGGCTAAGTCGATAGCACACTCTGGCCCTAGATTGGCTTGGAAACATTCAGACGAGTAGGCCATCAACATTGTTTGGACCGAAAGAATAAACAATGCAACTCGAATTGTACATGAACTGGTCGAGCTAAAATTTCTTAAGAACTGCACAACTTTGTTATAAATAAGAAAGAGAAAAATAAAAATTATTTAGCCTGTACAAAGTAAATGCACGTGGAGTCTGTTTTCACACAATGATGTCTTTTATTATAGGTCCGGGGTACAGGGGAAACAAGTACACTCTTAGGGTACAGAACCAGGCTATGTGTGTTTCGTTTCTCGTTTGCCCCAAGATAGCTAGCTACAATTTTAGTTCTGAGACTATGACAAGTGTTGCATGGACGTTGCAGACCTAACGGGGTAGGTCCGGCTGCCCTCCCGGAGGAGCTACCCGACTCTGTACAATGACTCTATAACATACATCACATGTAATTATAGACTCACCTCAGTGATATTAAGTGTAGAACTTACGGAGGTGCTCAATGTTCCAAGGATATGGGAGAGGTGTCCCATCCTCGGTTGCCAAGCGAACGCATCCGAGACGGGATACTTTGATCACTCAGAAGGGTCCCTCCCAGCTGGGGGAGAGTTTGTTTAACCCTTCTCTGGATTGTATTCTCCATAGCACCAGATCGCCTTCCTCGAGTTGTCGGCTGTGAACATGCCGTTGGTGATAGCGCCGAAGAGCTTGGCGGTATTGGGCATTCCGAACAGCTGCTCGGCACCTTCCCTCTTCAAGGAGGTCAAGGTCTTCACACCGGAGCTGGTCCTGCGTGGCTTCGTCGGAGGTCCGGACCCAGAGCGACCCCAAGGTGATTTCTGGAGGAAGGACTGCTTCAGCTCCATACACCAGGAAGAAGGGTGTCTCTCCAGTCGACTGGTTTGGAGTTGTCCTGTTGGCCCATAGAGTGGGCGGAAGCTCTTCGATCCAGTTGGCTTCATGTTTTTTCAGGCGCTCATATGTGCGCGTCTTGAGTCCTTTCAGGATTCCTGCATTTGCTCTCTCAGCTTGGCCATTGCTTGTTGGGTGAGCTACGGAGGCGTAACTGACTTGGATGCCGAGGTCTTCGCAGTACCCTTGGAAAGCAGAGCTTGTGAATTGGGTCCCATTATCTATTATGATTTTGTTCGGGACTCCAAATCTGCATACGATGGACTGCAAGAAGTTGATAGCTGATTGTTTGTTTATTGTCACAACTGGAGTTGCTTCCGGCCATTTGGTGAACTTGTCAATGGCAACATACAGGAACTTGTAACCTCCGACGGCTCTTGGGAAAGGTGCCAAGATATCCATCCCCCACACACCAAAAGGCTATGTAGGAGATATCATTTGTAGATGCTGAGCCGGTGTGTGAATTTGCTTTGCATGGAACTGGCATGCTTTGCATTTCTTCACCAGCTCAATTGCATCCTGGAGCGCTGTAGGCCAGTAGAAGCCATGCCAGAAGGCTTTACCGACCAGCGTGCGGGAAGACGCGTGGTTCCCACACTCGCCTCCATGGATTTCTGCGAGGAGCTCGCAACCTTCTTCCCTTGTGATGCACTGCATTAGGACGTCGTTGGCACCGTGCCGGTAGAGATCTCCTTCTACTAGCGTGTATCTTTTAGCCAATCTAACTATTCAGTCAGTGGATACATCATTGTCAGGAAGGATATTGTCTTTCAAGTAGCTCCGGATCTCCGAGATCCATGCATCAGAGCTTGCTTGAGCATTTGAGTCTTCCGTGATGGGTTGCTCGGAGCTTCCGGCAGCACCTACGCCCCTTGATGGCTGCCATGGTAATAGGGCCATCGGGACCGCCAGCTTCGGGATGCTGATCTCGCCCCCTTTGCTCAGTTCGGCAGGCTGAGCTGTGGGTTTTGACAACCTCCAGACGAAGGTTCTGTCAGGAGCCGGAGCTCCGATTGATGCTTTCGTCGAGAGTTCGTCAGCTTCAGCGTTATGGACATGCTGTACATGGTGGAGATCCAGGATGTGACGCCCAGTTCCGAGAAAAGAACCAAGCTAACGCATATGTGTGCCCAGGATGTTCAACACACATACACGAGTGCAATCACAAAAGAGTATACAGGAAATTACCACAGAACAAGATTAATTATCAAATTTTATTACACAACCCATATTATCCTTACAAACTCTAATGAATATTTATGACAAGTTCAACTAATGCAGCGGAAATAAACTAATTAAGCAACTAAGCAGACTAAGCATATGGGATAGCGCAGCTCCAATAACACCACAGGCAAAACTGACGGTAGACACGGCCTTGAACTCCGCATTATCACCATTAAACTCCCAATCCTGACCTGCAATTGTTGGGGGGGGGGGGCTTGCAAGAGTGAGTACATGTCGTACTCAGCAAGTGTGGAAAGTATGACATGTGGATGATTCAAATGACGACAATAATAATAGCAAAGTGTTGAAAAGTACATTAAAACATTTGAGAAGCAATATATAATATTTATATGAATCAAACCCATCATAATCATAAGTAATATCATAATACCAGTCCATAATTCACCATCGTCATCCATAATTCCAGATTTCACCATTTGCCAATAACCATATTCAATACCAGAAATAAATCCATAACCAACCATAACCATCCGAAATACCATCCCAATACTGAGCTCCCTCTAATCATGGAAGTTGTCCAGGTACTCATAACCGGGAGCACGGCTATCATGATAGTTTTATTAGACTCTGCAGAGTTTGTACCACTTTACCCACGTGTTTGTGATTTCATCACCCGTCGGCAACTAGAGAACCTCCCTTTCGCCAATTACACTTCCTTTGGTGTATGGCCAAGAGATCACAAAATAGCCTTTACAAAGGGATTACTAGCCTATTTAGACCCCACTTAGGTTTCACCGGTGGCGATGTCTCCCACAGAGCACATCTTCAACCAAGGGCCCCCTCTTGAGCCATTCGGATCCCAGGGTAGTCCCACCAATCATCAACAAACCCAATCCGACTACCCCTTCCCCGAGCATCCACAATGGTCCAAACAGCACCAGCAAAGCCCTAATTAATCAGCTACACCGCACCCATACTTGGCCTCGTGGTGGCACTGTAGTCCTGGCTTATTCTCGCATGAACCGGTCCTTAGATCTAAAGCAAGCAAACCACCATAACATCCAACCCATCCACATACCAGGCTTGCTTAGATCATCCATTACCATGTCATGTTATCCAGTTCATGTTAATCATAATCTCATCCATGCATAATTAAATTGAGTGGTATAGTTGGTTTCCAATCCTAGTTGATTAAGCGAAGCAAAAGGTAAAAATCCTTCCCGACTCTCTACCATGTATTCCAGGCGACAAGGGTGGTTTAGCAAATCTAGTAAACTTCCTACTATAGGATTCCCATCAACTTGACACAAGCATGCAGTTTTGCAAACAAAACATTTATTTTAAAACAGGGTCAATATGCTTCAAGGACACTTGCCTTGCTCTTGAGATTGGTTAGGGTGAAAGCCTTCAAACTCCTGGTGTTGAAGATCCCCCGCGGCACTCTCTAGCGCAAATCCTTCTAATCCGCACAATAAACATGCAAGACAAGAAACACAATCAGAGAGTGCGCATATATTACTCAATATGACATGACATGCGTGATTAATGTAAATGCAAGGTAGAACTTGTTAATAGATTGCTTTTAATGATCACTAACTAGTTCTAATAGCTTTTAACAAGTTTATACAGGTTTGGAGTTGATTAGATCAAATTTTAGAATTAATTCAACACAATTTAACCAGAAAGATCGGACTAGTCCGCTAGGGACCGGAAAAGTCCGCCCTCAGCGAGATCAGCATATCAGGGTTTTCTAGATCGACGTGAATTTGGAGATTAGGGGTTGAATTCACGTAAGGAAAAGAGAATAGAAGGTATACTAGGTGTTTAGAACTCCAATGAATCAAGAAACTTGGAGGTAGCACTTGGATCTTGGTGATCTAGGGTTGGTGATGAACTTTGAGGTGAATTGGTGATGAAGAACGAAAGCTTGGTGGAGATCTTGGTCCTCCTTCGTTTCCTCCTCTTCTTCTTCTTGCTTGGGATCTTCTCCTCCCTCCTTGGTGGTGGCTCTCCACGAACTAGGGTTTGGGTGGGGTGGAAAAGTGGCAAATAGATGTCAAACCAAATGGTGGGGCTGTTTATATAGAGATGGGGGCTAGGGTTAGATGGATTTCGAGTTTGGGATGAGTAGAGGCCGGCTTAGAGTCCCACATGAGCTCTAAAAGAGTTAGGCACGACGCCCCTAGGACCACTTAACATGAAACCCAAGAAACAAGTTGTAAAACAAAAGATCAATTCGGAGTCACGAAATATTGGACAAGTCCGGAAAGGACCGGACTAGTCCGAAGTCGTCCAGAGAGAAAATCGGACAAGTCTGGCCAAAAATCGGACAAGTCCGAGTTTTAACAGAGAGGAAATCGGACAAGTCCGCTAGAACACCGGACTAGTCCGGAAAAGTCCAAGGACTTAGCAAATTTTTAAGGATTCTTGGAATATCGGACTAGTCTGCACAAAATCGGACAAGTCCGAAAGTTTCCAGAGGCAAAATCGGACTAGTTCGCAGCAAAAACGGACGAGTCCGTTTTTAGTCAGAGAGAAATTGGACTAGTCCTCAGTAAAATCGGACTAGTCCGCACTTTCCTGCGTTTTAAGTGCGGTTTTGCTCTAAATCAATTTAAATGCTGCAAATAAATTTTAAACTCGTTCCTCTTGTTGTGGGTTAATGTTAAACATGTATATGAGTGTGTGTAGGGCATGATGCATGAAAATGGGGGTGTCACAAACCTACGCCCCTCAAAATGAATCTCGCCCTCGAGATTCGACGCGGAAGAAAAGAGATAGGGAAAGTCCTTCTTGATATCATCTTCTAGCTCCCAAGTTGCTTCTGTTTCTGCGTGGTGCTTCCATTGAACTTTGCACCATCGAATCACCTTGTTCCTTGTGACCCTCTCCTTGGTTTCCAAGATTTTGATCGGTTGTTCGGCATAAGTCAAATCTTCCTCTAGTCTCAATTCTCCCATTGGCACTTGTTCTTCCGGTACTCTCAAGCACTTTTTGAGCTGGGAAACATGAAAGACATCATGGACATCCGAAAGATGAGTTGGCATCTCCAACTTATACGCTACTTCTCCTCTTTTGTCCAAAATCTTGAATGGTCCAATATAACGAGGTGCTAGCTTTCCTCTTATGTTAAACCTCTTATGACCTCTCATTGGTGACACCTTGAGGTAAACAAAATCTCCTATTTCAAAGGCTAATTTCCTTCTCCTATTGTTCGCATAGCCCTTTTGTCTTGATTGGGCAGCCCTCAAGTTTTCACGAATTATTGGGACTTGGTTTTCGACCTCTTGCAACACATCCGAACCAAATACTTGAGTTTCTCCTGCCTCATTCCAGAATAAAGGTGTCCTACACTTCCTCCCATAGAGCGCTTCATACGGTGACATTTTCAAACTTGCTTGGTAACTATTGTTGTATGAAAATTCTGCGTATGGCAAGCTTTTGTCCCAACTTTTCCCATGCTTCAAAGCACAAGCTCTTAACATGTCCTCCAAAATCTGATTGGTCCTCTCGGTTTGTCCATCCGTTTGAGGATGATACGCTGAACTAAAATTCAACCTCGTCCCCAAAACTTCATGCAATTTTTGCCAAAACCTGGAAGTGAACTGAGAACCTCTATCCGAAACTATCTTCCTAGGGACTCCATGTCGACACACAATATGCTCCATGTATATTTCGGCCAATTGTGTAGCTGTATATTTGGTCTTCACAGGGACAAAATGAGCTGAGTTGGTTAAGTGATCCACAATTACCCAAATTGAGTCATACTCGGACTGAGTATGTGGTAACCCAACTATGAAGTCCATTCCAATTTCTTCCCACTTCCATTCCAGAATTCAATGGTTGCAATAATCCAGCTGGCCTTTGATGTTCCGCCTTGACTAGTTGACACACATCACACAATGCCACATATTCAGCTATGTCCTTCTTCATGCTATCCCACCAATAGCATGTCTTCAAGTCTTTGTACATCTTCGTACAACTAGGGTGATTCGAGTACGGCGAGTCATGTGCCTCCTTTAATATTGTCTTTTGAATATGCTTCACCTTAGGCACAATGATTCTCTTTCCAAGCCATAAGGTACCATGTTTGTCCTCATCGAATCTGAATTCTCTCCCTTCTTTGGTCCTTTCATTGATTTCCTTGATCTCTTCGTCCGCAGTTTGTGCCTCTCAAATTTCTTGCACCAAGGTTGGGTTTAACTCCATCATCTCCATCTCATTTACAAACCCGAGGTTCAACCTTTCAAACTCCTTACATAACTCGAATGGTAACTCTCGAACTGTGAGTTGATGACTTACTCCCTTTCTACTCAAAGCATCGGCCACTACATTGGCTTTTCCCGGATGATAGTTGATCCCCAAATCATAATCTTTGATGAGACCCAACCATCTTCGTTGCCTCAAATTCAGATCCATTTGTGTGAAAATATACTTCAAACTCTTATGATCCGTATAAATTTCACACCTATGTCCAAGAATATAGTGTCTCCAAATCTTCAATACGTGTACCACGGCCGCGAGTTCCAAATCATGTGTTGGGTAATTCTGCTCATGTTTCTTCAATTGTCTTGATGCATAGGCGACCACTTGACCTTCTTGCATGAGCACACATCCAAGTCCTTGTCTCGATGCGTCGCAATAAATATCAAAACTCTTGCTCACATCTGGCAGTACCAAAACTGGGGCTGTTGTCAACCTCTTCTTTAACTCCTCAAAACTATTCTGACAAGCTTCAGTCCATTGGAACGCCTTTCCCTTCATTCGCAACTCCGTCATAGGCTTGGCTATCTTGGAAAAGTCCTTGATGAATCTACGGTAGTATCCATCCATCCCAAGGAAACTTCTTATTTCCTTGACAGTTTGCGGTGGTTCCCACTTCAACACGTCTCTCACTTTCCCGAGGTCAACTGATACTCCTCCTCCTGAGATTATATGACCCAAAAATTGCTCCACTTTCAACAAAAACTGACACTTGTTGAACTTGGCATACAATCGATGCTCCCTCAATTTCTGCAATGTAAGCCTCAAGTGTTCCTCATGTTCTTTCTCATCCTTCGAGTAGATCATAATGTCATCAATAAACACCACAGCGAGTTTATCCAAGTACTCCATGAAGACTTTATTCATGAGGTACATAAAGTAGGCAGGCGCATTTCTCAATCCAAAAGACATCACAATGTACTCATAAGATCCATACCGTGTCCTAAAAGCTGTCTTGGGTATGTCCGATGGTCTAATCTTCATATGAAAGTATCCCGACCTCAAATCAATCTTAGAGAAGACACAAGCACCCTTCATCTGATCAAACAAGTCTTCTATACGTGGCAAGGTATACTTGTTCTTGATTGTTACCTCATTGAGAGCTCGGTAATCTATGCACATCCTTTGGGTTCCATCCTTCTTGTCCACAAACAGCATGGGCGCTCCCCAAGGT
This sequence comes from Tuctoria greenei, assembly GCA_036927565.1. NCBI lineage: Eukaryota > Viridiplantae > Streptophyta > Magnoliopsida > Poales > Poaceae > Tuctoria > Tuctoria greenei. The sequence goes on along the minus strand of JAYESD010000002.1, from coordinate 64,585,236 downwards.
GAAGAACTAGGGCGAATAAAACCTTTCTCTAGTTGCTCTTGAATTTGCTTCTTGAGCTCCGCTAATTCCAAAGGAGGCATCCTATATGGCCTCTTAGCTATAGGTGCAGTTCCAGGTATTAAATCAATAACAAACTCAATGTCTCGATCAGGTGGCATACCTGGCAACTCTTCCGGAAAACATCCAAAAATTCACACACCACCGGAATCTCCTCAATTGCGGCACCGTCCATATGATTCAGCTCCAATTGCTTCGGTGCGGTTTGAGAAGCTTCAAATTCTACGGTGATCCCTTCCTCATTGGTCAACTTCACCATCTTCGTGGCACACTCGATAACTCCATTGTGCTTCCTCAACCAGTCCATACCAAGTATAATGTCCAATCCTTGAGAATCCAAAACAATTAGGTTGGCGGAGAAGTCTACCCCCCTTATTCTAAGGCTTACTTTTAGGCATACTATATTTGTCCTCATCTCTCCTTCAAGAGACTTAACCAACAGAGTAAACTTCATATGAGAGATAGGCAAACTATGCTTGGCAACATACTACGATACAATGAATGAATGCGATGCTCCAGAATCAAACAACATAGTCGCGGGGTTGGAGTAGGCGAGAAACTGTGATGCCCGGTTCCGAAAACTGAACCAAGCTAACGCATATGTGTGCCCAGGATGTTCAACGCACATACACGAGTGTAATCACAAACGATATACAGATAATTACCATAGAACAAGATTAATTAACCAAATTTTATTACACAAAACATATTATCCTCGAATACAACCTCTAATGAATATTTATGACAAGTTCAACTAATGCAGCAAAAATAAACTAATTAAGCAACTAAGCAAACTAAGCAAAAGGGATAGCGCAGCTCCATGCAACACCATAGGCAAAGCTGATGGTAGACACGGCCTAGAACTCCGCATTATCACCATTAAACTCACAATCCTGACCTGCAACTGTTGGGGGGGGGGATTGCAAGAGTGAGTACATGTCGTACTCAGCAAGTGTGGAAAGTATGACATGTGGCTGATTCAAATGACGACAATAATAATGGCTAAGCGCTGAAAAGTACAGTAAAACATTTGAAAAGCAATATATTATATGTATGTGAAGTAGTCCCATCATAATCATGAGTAATACCATAATACCAAACTGAATTCATTACCATCATCAATAAGTCCAGATTTCACCATTGCCAATAACCATATTCAATACCAGAAATAAATCCATAACCAACCATAACCATTACCAAACCATAACCATTCCAATAACCATCCCATTACCAAATTCCCTCTAATCATGTAGGTCATCCAGGCGCTCATAACCGGGAGCACGGCTATCATGATAGTTTTAATACTCTGCAGAGTTTGTACCTCTTTACCCACGTGTTTGTGATTCCATCACCCGTCAGCGACTAAAGAACCTCCCTTATGCCAATTACACTTCCTTTGGTGTATGGCCAAGAGATCACAAAATAGCCTTTACAAAGGGATTACTAGTCTATTCAGACCCCACTGAGGTTTCACTGGTGGCGATGCCTCCAACTGAGCACATCTTCAACCAAGGGCCCCCTCTTGAGCCATTCGGATCCCAGGGTAGTCCCACCAATCCTCAACAAACCCAATCTGACTACCCCTTCCCCGAGCATCCACAATGGTCCAAACAGCACTAGCAAAGCCCTAATTAATCAGCTATGCCGCACCCATACTTGGCCTCGTGGTGGCACTGTAGTCCTGGCCTATTCTCGCATGAACCGGTCCTTAGATCTAAAGCAAGCAAACCACCATAACATCCAACCCATCCACATACCAGGCTTTCTTAGATCACCCATCGTATTGACCAGTTCACATTAACCAGATTATCATTGATGCATAATTAAACGTGTAGTGTTGTTTGCCATCCCAATTAATTAAGCAAAGCAAAAAGGTAAAAACCCTTCCCGACTCTCTACCATATATTCCAGGTGGCAAGGGTGGTTAAACAAATCTAGTAAACTTCCTACCATAGGATTCCAATCAAGTTGACACAAGCATGCAGTTTTGCAAACAAAACATTTATTTTAAAATAGGATCAATATGCTTCAAGGATACTTGCCTTGTTCCGACGGATAGGGTTGCTCAAGCGCTTCGAAGTCTTGGTTCTCGAAATCCTCGTACACGACCTCTTGAGCACTTCCCTCTACTCGCGATCACACATATAAGAAAATACATACAATTCAATATGATGCACACAAATTAATCAACATGCGATGATATGCATGCATGCAAAGTACAATATTTGATTAACTACAATTGTTTATTAATTAGATGCAACTAGTTCATACGTGTTCATACGAGTTTACGGGGGTTTTAGAGTGGATTAATACTGCTGAAAATAAAAGGACGATGCAACAAAAATCAATTTACGTCTATTATATCTAATACGTCGCTAAAATTCGCATCGGAACGTGGTCTACCGTAGATGCGATGGCTTCGAAGATCGAGGGACGATGATGACGCGTAGACGAGGTAGATGCGCAAGGTCCTCCGGCGGCACGACGATGGCGACGATCTCCGGTGGACGACGGCACCCTCCTCTTTTTCTTCCTCTTCTTCCCCTCTTTTTTTTTTCTTCCTTTTCTTCCCCTGGCGGCGCAGCCCTCTGGTGCGTTTTCTTCTGGCGTCTCTGGCGGCTAGGGCTGTTTTTGATCTAGGCGGCGGCGCTGTTTCCTGGGATCGAGAAAACGAGGGCATCGGTCCCTTTTATAACCGGCGGTCACGCGGTGCTTGGGCCGGCGCGCGCGGAACGCGCGGGGCCCGTGGGCATCGCGGAGGGGCGCGTCGGGTGCGGGTGGGGTCGGGCGAGCGTGCGGCTCGGTTGGGTCTGGCGCACTGCGCGCGGGAGCGGGCGATGCGGGAGGCCAGGCACGCGGGCGGCTCGCGGGGTGGGGCCAGGGCACGGCGGGCGCGTGCGGTCGGGGCTCGCGCGCGGCGCTATGCGGGGGGGGGGGGGGGGGGGTGGGGCCAGGCGGGCGTCGGTGCGGGGCAACGCGCGGGGCCGCGCGCTGGAGGGCGGCGGGGTGGGACCCGGGCGCTGCGGGCGCGTGGGCGACGGGGCGGGCGAGGCGCGGAGGTGCCCGCTGGCTGGGCCGGTTCGGCCTGGCCAGCGGCGATGATTTTTTTCCTTTTCCTTTTTTTTCTTATATATATATACTTTTTTTTTTATATTATTTATTTATTTTATTTATCTTTTTTGATATTCTTCTTTTTTATTATTTTATATTTTATTTTTTTATATTTATTTTTTATATATATGATTATTATATATATTATTTATATACATATATTTATATATATATATTTATTATTATATATAATTTATTTATATATTTCTTTTTTTATATTATTATTATTATTTTATACTTATTCCCTATTATAAGTTTTAAGCTATAATTATTATTTTCTTTTTCTTCTTTTGCTACTCATATTTGTATGTGTATATTTTATGTTTTATTATTTTTCTTTTATTCTATTAATATTTAATGCATGAACATGTATGCAATGCATGATGCGAAAAATTAGGGTGTTACAAACCTACCCCCTCAAAGTGAATCTCGCCCTCAAGATTCGACAGCGTGGAGAAAAAATACGGGAATTCTGCCTTCAGGTCTTCTTCACGTTCCCACGTAGCTTCGGCTTCTGTATGGTGTTTCCATTGCACTTTGCACCAACGGATCCTCTTATTTCTCGTGACCCTTTCCTTCACGTCCAAGATCTTGATAGGTCGCTCGACATAGGACAAATCCTCCTGAAGTTCTAACTCATCCATCGGCACTTGTTCTTCCGGTACCCTGAGACACTTCTTGAGTTGAGACACGTGAAACACGTCGTGTACATCGGAGAGATACGCCGGCAGCTCAAGTCGATAAGCTACTTCTCCTCGCTTGTCCAGAATTTTAAATGGGCCAATGTAACGTGGTGCCAGTTTTCCTTTGACGTTAAACCGTCGCTGACCTCTGATAGGTGACACTTTGAGGTATACGAAATCTCCAACTTCAAAAGTCACACTCCTTCGCCTACTATCAGCATAACCTTTATGTCGAGACTGGGCAGCCTTTAAGTTTTCCCGTATTATTTGGACTTGCCTTTCAGCATCTTGTAACACGTCGGGACCAAACACTTGATTCTCTCCGGTTTCATTCCAAAACAAGGGGGTCCTACACTTCCTTCCGTACAATGCTTCGTAGGGTGACATTTTCAGACTTGCTTGGTAGCTATTGTTGTACGATAATTCAACATACGACAAACTTTTATCCCAACTTTTCCAATGCTTTAAAGCACAAGCTCTTAACATGTCTTCCAAAATTTGGTTGGTCCTCTCGGTTTGTCCATCTGTTTGAGGGTGATACGCCGAACTGAAGTTCAACCTTGTTCCCATTGCTTCATGCAATTTCTGCCAAAATCTGGAGGTAAACTGAGAACCTCTATCCGACACTATCTTCTTCGGTACTCCGTGTCGACACACAATATGCTCCATATACAATTCTGCTAGCTTCGCGGTGGTATATGTGGTCTTGACAGGGATGAAGTGAGCTTATTTTGTCATCCGATCCACAATAACCCATACTGAATCATAGCCAGACTGAGTTCGCGGTATTCCAACTATAAAGTCCATACCAATCTCTTCCCACTTCCACTCCGGGATCTTCAATGGTTGTAACAATTCGGCTGGCCTTTGATGTTCAGCTTTAACTCGTCGGCACACATCACAAAGTGCAACATATTCAGCTATGTCCTTTTTCATGCTGGCCCACCAGTAGCATGTCTTTAAGTCCTTGTACATCTTTGTATAGCCGGGATGAATTGAGTATGGCGAGTCATGTGCCTCCTTTAATATTGTCTCCCGAATATGCTTTACATTAGGCACAACAATTCTCTTTCCATGCAATAAGGTACCATGTTCGTCTTCATCAAATCTGAATTCTCTCCCTTCCTCAGTCCTTTCCTTGATTTCCTTGATCTCCTCATCTGTGGTTTGTGCTTCTCGAATTTCTTGTTCCAAGGTCAGATTTAACTCCATCATCTCCATCTCATTTACAAACCCGAGGTTCAACCATTCGAACTCCTTACATAACTTGGATGGTAATTCTCGAACTGTGAGTTGATTACTTACTCCTTTCCGGCTCAAGGCATCGACCACTACATTGGCCTTTCCTGGATGATAGCTGATCCCCACATCATAGTCCTTGATGAGCTCCAACCATCTTCGTTGCCTCAAATTCAGATCTGTTTGTGTGAAAATATACTTAAGACTCTTGTGGTCCGTATAAATTTCACACCTATGTCCAAGAATATAGTGTCTCCAAATCTGCAATGCATGTACCACAGCTGCAAGTTCTAAATCATGTGTTGGGTAATTTTGCTCATGTTTCTTCAATTGTCTTGACGCATAGGCGACCACTTGACCTTCTTGCATAAGCACGCATCCGAGTCCTTGTCTTGATGCATCACAATATATATCAAAACTCTTGCTCACGTCTGGTAATACTAACACCGGCGCGGTTGTCAACCTTTTCTTTAACTCCTCAAAACTGTTTTGACAAGCTTCAGTCCATTGGAAAGCCTTCCCCTTCATTAGCAATTCCGTCATGGGCTTGGCTATCTTGGAAAAGTCCTTGATGAATCGACGGTAATATCCAGCCATTCCAAGAAAACTCCTTATTTCCTTTACATTTTGCGGTGGTTCCCACTTCAACACGTTCCTCACTTTACCAGGGTCAACCGATACTCCTTCTCCTGAGATGATATGACCCAAAAATGGCACCTCTTTCAACCAAAACTGACACTTGCTGAACTTGGCATACAATTGATGCTCCCTCAATTTCTGCAACGTAAGCCTCAAGTGTTCCTTATGTTCCTTCTCATCCTTTGAGTAGATCATAATATCATCAATGAACACCACGACAAACTTATCCAAGTATTCCATGAAGACCTTATTCATGAGGTACATAAAGTAGGCAGGCGCATTTGTCAATCCAAAAGACATCACAGTGTACTCATAAGATCCATATCGTGTCCTAAAAGCTGTTTTGGGTATGTCCGATGGTCTAATCTTCATTTGAAAGTATCCCGATCTTAAATCAATCTTAGAGAAGACACAAGCACCCTTCATCTGATCAAACAAGTCTTCTATGTGGGGCAAGGTGTACTTGTTCTTGATGGTCACCTCGTTGAGAGCTCGGTAATCCACACACATCCTGTGCGTTCCATCCTTCTTGTCCACAAATAGAACGGGCGCTCCCCAAGGTGAAGAGCTAGGGCGAATAAAACCTTTCTCTAGTTGCTCTTGAATTTGCTTCTTGAGCTCCGCTAATTCCATAGGAGGCATTCTATACGGCCTCTTAGCTATAGGTGCATTTCCAGGTATTAAATCAATGACAAACTCAATGTCTCGATCAGGTGGCATACCTGGGAACTCGTCTGGAAAAACATCCAAAAATTCACACACCACCGGAATCTCCTCAATTGCGGCACCGTCCATATGATTCAACTCCAATTGCTTTGGTGCGGTTTGAGATGCTTCAAATTCTACGGTGATCCCTTCTTCGTTGGTCAACTTCACCGTCTTCGTGGCACACTCAATAACTCCATTGTGCTTCCTCAACCAATCCATACCAAGTATAATGTCCAATCCTTGAGAATCCAAAACAATGAGGTTGGCGGAGAAGTCTACCCCCCTTATTCTAAGGCTTATCTTTGGACATACTACACTTGTCCTCATCTCTCCTCCAAGAGACTTAACCAATAGAGTAAACTTCATATGAGAGATAGGCAAACTATACTTGGCAACATACTTTGATGCAATGAATGAATGTGATGCTCCAGAATCAAATAACATAGTCGCGGGGTTGGAGTTGGCGAGAAACATACCATTGACCATGTCATCAGCTTGTTGAGCATCCTCCGTAGAGACATGATTCACGTTGCCACGAGCAAAATTCTGCTGTCCGCAGTTTCCTTGTGGTTGTCCTCCATTGGGTCTTGGGTTTTGCCTCAGCGCATTGCTTCCTTGACCAAGTCCTGACTTAGGACATTGATGCGCAAAGTGTCCAACTTCTCCACAAGTATAACACCTCTTAACTCCACCAGAATTATTGGAACGAGCTTTGTTTTGAGCATTAGCACCAGGAAAGTTAGCACGAGGTGCATAAGGCATTGGAGGCCTAGGTGCTTGCACGACAGGGCGCTGCTGCACAAACTGAGTTGGGTGTGGTGCATAACCAGGGCGCTGAGCAGGAATAGAGGAGCTGTAATGAGGTGCATTGGGCAGCGCAAAGCGAGGTCGCACATTACTTCCTTGTTGACGTCCTTGGTATGGCGCCTTCCTCTTGTTGTCTTGCTCCATCTCATGAACCTTGTTCTCCACCACAATTGCTTTCTCCACAAGCTTCTGGAAGTTGGCATAATCACAATTGAGTAGTTGCACTTGGATTTCATTGTTCAAGCCTCTCATGAACAAATATTGCTTCCGGCTGTCCCGACTAACATCCTCAGGCGCATATCTTGAGAGTTGAGTGAACTTATTGAGATATTCACTCACGCTTGATTTTCCTTGTCTCAACTTCTCAAATTCTTGCCTCTTCAAGATCATAGCACCTTCCGGCACATAATGAGAACGGAAACTCTCCTTGAATTCGGCCCAGGTGATCCTCTCTTGATCCTCATGAGCATTGCATAGTGAATCCCACCAATCGGCAGCTGCTCCAACGAGTAGATGAGAAGCCAATAGGACCTTCTCCCAGTCACTACATTGGACAATAGCAAGTTTCTTCTCCACGGACTTGAGCCAATCATCAGCATCCATAGGGTCAGCAGCTTGAGCGAAGGTTGGTGGCCTAGTCCGCACGAACTCTCCCAATCGGTTATGAGGAGGCGGGGGTGGCGGTGGAGGCATGTGGGGCTGATTGTTGATATTGCCAGCCTGCAGCTGTCCCATAGTCTGTATCATGGTCTGCATGAGCTGGTTCTGCATAGCCAGTAGTTGCTCGATATTTACGGCTCCATGAGGAGGTCCTTGTCCGTCGTTGTTCTGAGGTACTCCATGGTTCTCTACCTCATAATTGATATCCCTCTAGTTGCGAGTCCTCACCATCTGAAGAAGAGCAATAGGTAAGAATTTAGAAACGTCCCTAACTATATGCATCAAGGGATATGAAGCTAACCAACTAGCTACACTAGCCTAGGTGGACATGGCAATGCTAAAGCATCCCAAAATCCTCTATTAAACACACAAGCAAACAATATATATATAGCAAACAACACACTAAGCAAAAACACATCGATTCCTGAGTGCTCCTATGTGCTCTAAAGTGTCCATTCTATCTAGGCTGCGTCCTACGGTCAACCTGTGGCTCTGATACCAAATCTGTGATGCCCGGTTCCAAAAACTAAACCAAGCTAACGCATATGTGTGCCCAAGATGTTCAACACACATACACGAGTGTAATCACAAACGATATACAGATAATTACCACAGAACAAGATTAATTAACCAAATTTTATTACACAAAACATATTATCCTCGAATACAACCTCTAATGAATATTTATGACAAGTTCAACTAATGCAGCGGAAATAAACTAATTAAGCAACTAAGCAAACTAAGCAAAAGGGATAGCGCAACTCCATGCAACACCACAGGCAAAGCTGACGGTAGACACGGCCTAGAACTCCACATTATCACCATTAAACTCACAATCCTGAGCTGCAACTGTTGGGGGGATTGCAAGAGTGAGTACATGTCGTACTCAGCAAGTGTGGAAAGTATGACATGTGGCTGATTCAAATGACGACAATAATAATGGCTAAGTGCTGAAAAGTACTGTAAAACATTTGAAAAGCAATATATTATATGTATGTGAAGTAATCCCATCATAATCATGAGTAATACCATAATACCAAACTGAATTCATTACCATCATCACCATTGCCAATAACCATATTCAATACCAGAAATAAATCCATAACCAACCATAACCATTACCAAACCATAACCATTCCAATAACCATACCATTACCAAATTCCCTCTAATCATGTAGGTCATTCAGGCGCTCATAACCGGGAGCACGGCTATCATGATAGTTTTAATACTCTTCAGAGTTTGTACCTCTTTACCCACGTGTTTGTGATTCCATCACCCGTCGGCGACTAAAGAACCTCCCTTATGCCAATTACACTTCCTTTGGTGTATGGCCAAGAGATCACTAAATAACCTTTACAAAGGGATTACTAGTCTATTCAGACCCCACTGAGATTTCACCGGTGGCGATGCCTCCAACTGAGCACATCTTCAACCAAGGGCCCCCTCTTGAGCCATTCGGATCCCAGGGTAGTCCCACCAATCCTCAACAAACCCAATCCGACTACCCCTTCCCTGAGCATCCACAATGGTCCAAACAGCACTAGCAAAGCCCTAATTAATCAGCTACGCCGCACCCATACTTGGCCTCGTGGTGGTACTGTAGTCCTGGCCTATTCTCGCATGAACCGGTCCTTAGATCTAAAGCAAGCAAACCACCATAACATCCAACCGATCCACATACCAGGCTTGCTTAGATCACCCATTGTATTGACCAGTTCATATTAACCAGATTATCATTGATGCATAATTAAACGTGTAGTGTTGTTTGCCATCCCAATTAATTAAGCAAAGCAAAAAGGTAAAAACCCTTCCTGACTCTCTACCATATATTCCAGGTGGCAAGGGTGGTTAAACAAATCTAGTAAACTTCCTACCATAAGATTCCCATCAAATTGACACAAGCATGCAGTTTTGCAAACAAAACATTTATTTTAAAATAGGATCAATATGCTTCAAGGACACTTGCCTTGTTCCGACGGATAGGGTTGCTCAAGCGCTTCGAAGTCTTGATTCTCGAAATCCTCGTACACGACCTCTTGAGCACTTCCCTCTACTCGCGATCACACATATAAGAAAATACATACAATTCAATATGATGCACACAAATTAATCAACATGCGATGATATGCATGCATGCAAAGTACAATATTTGATTAACTACGGTTGTTTATTAATTAGATGCAACTAGTTCATATGTGTTCATATGAGTTTACGGGGGTTTTAGAGTGGATTAATACTGCTGAAAATAAAAAGACGATGCAACAAAAATCAATTTACGTCTATTAGATCTAATACGTCGCTAAAATTCGCATCGGAATGTGGCCTACCGTAGATGTGATGGCTTCGAAGATCGAGGGACGATGATGACGCGTAGATGAGGTAGATGCGCAAGGTCCTCCGGCGGCACGACGACGACGAAGATCTCCGGTGGACGACGGCACCCTCCTCTTTTTCTTCCTCTTCTTCCCCTCATTTTTTCTTCCTTTTCTTCCCCTGGCGGCGCAGCCCTCTGGTGCATTTTCTTCTGGCGTCTCTGGCGGCTAGGGCTGTTTTTGATCTAGGCGGCGACGCTGTTTCCTGGGATCGAGAAAACGAGGGCCTCAGTCCCTTTTATAACCGGCGGTCAAGCGGTGCTAGGGCCGACGCGCGCGGAACGCGCGGGGCGCGTGGGCATCGCGGAGGGGCGCGTCGGGTGCGGGTGGGGTCGGGCGAGCGTGCGGCTCGGTCGGGGCTGGCGCGCTGCACTCGGGAGCGGGCGATGCGGGAGGCCAGGCGCGCGGGCGGCTCGCGGGGTGGGGCCAGGGTGTGGCGGGTGCGTGCGGCCGGGGCTCGCGCGCGACGCTAGGCGGCGGGGTGGGGCCAGGCGGGCGTCGGTGCGAGGCAACGCGCGGGGACCCGGGCGCTGCGCGGGCGCGTGGGCAACGGGGCGTGTGAGGCGCGGAGGTGCCCGCTGGCTGGGCCGGTTCGGCCTGGCCAGCGGCGGTGATTTTTTTCCTTTTCCTTTTTTTTTTCTTTTTATATATATATATATATATTCTTTTTTTTATATTATTTATTTATTCCATTTATCTTTTTTGATATTTTTCTTTTTTATTATTTTATATTTATTTTTTATATTTATTTTTTATATATGATTATTATATATATTATTTATATACATATATTTATATATATATATTTATTATTATTATATAATTTATTTATATATTTCGTTTTTATATTATTATTATTATTTTATACTTATTCCCTATTACAAGTTTTAAGCTATAACTATTATTTTCTTTTTCTTCTTTTGCTACTCATATTTGTATGTGTATATTTTATGTTTTATTATTTTTCTTTTATTCTATTAATATTTAATGCATGAACATGTATGCAATGCATGATGCGAAAATTTAGGGTGTTACAGAAACATACCAATGACCACGTCATGCGCTTGTTGAGCATCCTCCGTAGAGACATGGTTCACGTTGCCACGAGCAAAATTCTGTTGTCCACGGTTCCCTTGTGGCGCTTCTCCATTGGGTCTAGGGTTTTGCCTCGGCGCGTTGCTTCCTTGACCAAGACCTGACTTAGGACATCGATGCGCAAAGTGTCCAGCTTCTCCACAAGTATAGCACTTCTTAACTCCACTAGAATTATTGGGACGAGCTTGGTTTTGAACACTTGCTGCAGGAAAATTAGCGTGAGGCGCATAAGGCATTGGAGGTCTAGGTGCTTGCATGACAGGGCGTTGCTGCACAAACTAAGTTGGGCGTGGTGCATAACCAGGGCGTTGAGCAGAAATAGAAGAGCTGAAATGAGGCGCATTGGGCGGTGCAAAGCGAGGGCGCACATTACTTCCTTGTTGCTGTCCTTGATATGGCGCCTTCCTCTTGTTGTCTTGCTCCATCTCACGGATCTTGTTCTCAACCACATTCGCTTTGTCCACAAGCTTCTGGAAATTTGCATAGTCACAATTGAGCAATTGCACTTGAATTTCATTGTTGAGGCCTCTCATGAACAAGTATTGCTTCCGACTGTCCTGACTAACATCCTCAGGCGCATACCTTGAGAGTTGAGTGAACTTGTTGAGATATTCACTCACGCTTAATTTTCCTTGCCTTAAATTCTCAAATTCTTGCCTCTTCAAGATTATAACACCCTCTGGCACATAATGAGAATGAAAATTCTCCTTGAATTCGGCTCAAGTAATTCTCTCTTGGTTCTCATGAGCATTGCAATAAGAATCTCACCAATCCGCAGCTGCTCCAACTAGTTGATGAGAAGAAAACAAGACCTTCTCCCGATCACTACATTGGACAATAGCTAGCTTCTTCTCCACGGACTTGAGCCAATCATCCGCATCCATGGGGTCAGCGGCTTGAGCAAAGGTTGGCGGCCTAGTCCTCATAAACTCTCCCAATCGGGTACGAGGAGGCGGGGGTGGCGGTGGAGGCATGTGGGGCTGATTGTTGATGTTGCCAGCCTGCAGCTGTCCCATAGTCTGTATCATGGTCTGCATGAGCTGATTTTGCATAGCCAAAAGCTGCTCAATGCTGATAGCTCCATGAGCAGGTCCTTGCCCATTGTTGTTCTGAGGTACTCTATTGTTCTCGTCCTCATCATTGCCATCCCTCTGGTTGCGAGTCCTCACCATGTGAAGAAAAGCAATAGGTAAGAATTAGAAACGTCCCCAACTATATGCATCAAGGGATATGAAACTAAACAACTAGCTGCACTAGCCTAGGTGGACATGGCAATGCTAAAGCATCCCAAAATCCTCTATTAAGCACACAAGCAAACAATATATATAGCAAACAGCACCCCAAGCAAAAACTCATTGATTCCTAAGTGCTCCTATGTACTCTAAAGTGTCCATTCTATCTAGGCTGCATCCTACGGTCAACCTGTGGCTCTGATACCAATATGTGACACCCAGTTCCGAGAAAAGAACCAAGCTAACGCATATGTGTGCCCAGGATGTTCAACACACATACACGAGTGCAATCACAAAAGAGTATACAGAAAATTACCACAGAACAAGATTAATTATCAAATTTTATTACACAACCCATATTATCCTTGAATACAAACTCTAATGAATATTTATGACAAGTTCAACTAATGCAGCGGAAATAAATTAATTAAGCAACTAAGGAGACTAAGCATAAGGGATAGCGCAACTCCAATAACACCACAGGCAAAGCTGACGGTAGACACGGCCTAGAGCTCCGCATTATCACCATTAAACTCCCAATCCTGACCTGCAACTGTTGGGGGGGGATTGCAAGAGTGAGTACATGTCGTACTCAACAAGTGTGGAAAGTATGACATGTGGCTGATTCAAATGACGACAATAATAATGGCAAAGTGCTGAAAAGTACATTAAAACATTTGAGAAGCAATAAATAATATTTATATGAATCAAACCCATCATAATCATAAGTAATATCATAATACCAGTCCATAATTCACCATCCTCATCCATAATTCCAGATTTCACCATTTGCCAATAACCATATTCAATACCAGAAATAAATCCATAACCAACCATAACCATCCCAAATACCATCCCAATACTGAGTTCCCTCTAATCATGGAAGTTGTCCAGGTGCTCATAACCGGGAGCACGACTATCATGATAGTTTTATTAGAATCTCCAGAGTTTGTACCACTTTACCCACGTGTTTGTGATTTCATCACCCGTCGGCGACTAGAGAACCTCCCTTTCGCCAATTACACTTCCTTTGGTGTATGGCCAAGAGATCACAAAATAGCCTTTACAAAGGGATTACTAGCCTATTTAGACCCCACTGAGGTTTCACCGGTGGCGACGTCTCCCACAGAGCACATCTTCAACCAAGGGCCCCCTCTTGAGCCATTCGAATTCCAGGGTAGTCCCACCAATCATCAACAAACCCAATCCGACTACCCCTTCCCCGAGCTTTCAGAATGGTCCAAACAGCACCAACAAATTAATCACCTACGCCGCACCCATACTTGGCCTCGTGGTGGCACTGTAGTCTTGGCTTATTCTCGCATGAACCGGTCCTTAGATCTAAAGCAAGAAAACCACCATAACATCCGACCCATCCACATACCAGGCTTGCTTAGATCACCCATTACCATATCATGTTATCCAGTTCATGTTAATCATAATCTCATCCATGCATAATTAAATTGAGTGGTATAGTTGGTTTCCCATCCCAGTTGATTAAGTGAAGCAAAAGGTAAAAATCCTTCCCGACTCTCTACCATGTATTCCAGGCGACAAGGGTGGTTTAGCAAATCTAGTAAACTTCCTACCATAGGATTCCCATCAACTTGACACAAGCATGCAGTTTTGTAAACAAGACATTTATTTAAAACAGGGTCAATATGCTTCAAGGACACTTGCCTTGCTCTTGAGATTTGTTAGGGTCAAAGCCTTCAAACTCTTGGTGCTGAAGATCCTCCGCGGCACTCTCTAGTGCAAATCTGTCTAATCCGCACAATAAACATACAAGACAAGAAACACAATCAGAGAGTGCACATATATTACTCAATATGACATGATATGCATGATTAATGCAAATGCAAGGTAGAACTTGTTAATAGATTGCTTTTAATGATCACTAACTAGTTCTAATAGCTTTTAACAAGTTTATACAGGTTTGGAGTTGATTAGATCAAATTTTAGAATTAATTCAACACAATTTAACCAGAAAGATCGGACTAGTCCGCTAGGGACCGGACAAGTCCGCCCTCTGCGAGATCAGCAGATTAGAGTTTTCTAGATCCACGTGAATTTGAAGATTAGGGGTTGAATTCACGTAAGGAAAAGAGAATAGAAGGTATACCAGGTGTTTAGAACTCCAATGAATCAAGAAACTTGGAGGTAGCACTTGGATCTTGGTGATCTAGGGCTGGTGATGAACTTTGAGGTGAATTGGTGATGAAGAACGAAAGCTTGGTGGAGATCTTGGTCCTCCTTCGTTTCCTCCTCTTCTTCTTCTTGCTTGGGATCTTCTCCTCCCTCCTTGGCGGTGGCTCTCCACGAACTAGGGTTTGGGTGGGGTGGAAAAGTGGCAAATAGATGTCAAACCAAATGGTGGGGCTGTTTATATAGAGATGGAGGCTAGGGTTAGATGGATTTCGAGTTTGGGATGAGTAGAGGCCG
Source organism: Tuctoria greenei (assembly GCA_036927565.1). NCBI lineage: Eukaryota > Viridiplantae > Streptophyta > Magnoliopsida > Poales > Poaceae > Tuctoria > Tuctoria greenei. Next base: position 64,570,190 of record JAYESD010000002.1, on the reverse strand, counting down.
GCTTAGAGTCCCACATGGGCTCTAAAAGAGTTAGGCACAACGTCCCTAGGCCCACTTAACATGAAACCCAAGAAACAAGTCGTAAAACAAAAGATCAATTCGGAGTCACGAAATATCGGACAAGTCCAGAAAGGACCGAACTAGTTCAAAGTCGTCCAGAGAGAAAATCGGACAAGTCTGGCAAAAAATCGGACAAGTCCGACTTTTAACAGAGAGGAAATTGGACAAGTCTGCTGGAACACCGGACTAGTCCGGAAAAGTCCAAGGACTTAGCAAATTTTCAAGGATTCTTGGAATATCAGACTAGTCCGCACAAAATCGGACAAGTCCGAAAGTTTCCAGAGGCAAAATCAGACTAGTCCGCAGCAAAAACGGACAAGTCCGTTTTTAGTCAGAGAGAAATCGGACTAGTCCTCAGTAAAATCAGACTAGTCCGCACTTTCCTGCGTTTTAAGTGTGGTTTTGCTCCAAATCAATTTTAAATGCTGCAAATAAATTTTAAACTCGTTCCTCTTGTTGTGGGTTAATGTTAAACATGTATATGAGTGTGTGTAGGGCATGATGCATGAAAATGGGGGTGTCACACAGGACTTCGAAGTCCTTCTGAAGCCTCTGGACTTCAAGGAGATAAGCATCTAGTTGAGGATTGTTACAGGAGCATTCACCCTTCACCAGTTTGATGATGAGATGCGAATCTCCCTTGACCAACAGCTGCTTGACACCATATGATAGTGCCACCTTTAGTCCGTAGATGAGTGCTTCATACTCCGCCATGTTTTTGGTCGCCTTGAAGTCAAGGTGGACCATGTATTTTACCTTCTCCCTTGTTGGAGCGAGGAGAAGGACTCCAGCTCCGACCCTTTGCTTTTGCATGGAGCCGTCGAAGTAGAGGGTCCAGTGAGGCTCGGTGAAGACCGGAGCCTTGAGTTCCGGCTTTTGCTCACTAGGGCCCCCAGGGTTTGATGGAGAAGGAGTCCATTCTGCCACAAAGTATGCCAATGCTTGACTCTTGATTGCTTGTCTTGGGACGAATTCAAGATCGAATGCGGCCAATTCCACTGCCCACTTTGCAATGTTCCTAGTAGAGTTGGGATTATGCAAAATCGCATGTAGTGGATAAGAAGTCACCACTGAGATTTTGTGGGCTTGGAAGTAATGGCGAAGCTTCCTGAAGGCGATGAGAACTGCGTAGAGTAGCTTGTGCACCTCTAGGTATCGAGTCTTGGCATCATGTAGTACTTCACTAATGAAGTACACTGGGCGCTGCGATGGGGCCCGCCCCAAAGGGGGAGGACCTTGGTTGCTGATGCGGTTGGCTGCTGCTGCAACCAGATGTTCCACGTCAGCCCTCCACTGCTCCATTGCACCCTGGGATGCACCTGGAGGTGGTGGACGTTGAAGGAGAGCACGCGCTGCATGGAGCGCGTGTTCAGGGTTGTTGTTATTCGCCGATGCGGTGACCGACGCCGATGCACCGTCACGCTGCCCAGCTTGATTTGTTGGTGCTGGCGGTGGCGGTGGAGGCATGACTCCTGCTAGAGCTGTGGCACTTGTTGGTTGCTGCATATTAGAGGGATTGCCCCCAGCAGGTTGAACAGCAGGATTGCCGTTGGATGATCCAACAGCTGAGTTCACCATCGTTGAAATCTCGGGTGCCCCCCTACCTGGCGTGCCAACTGTCGGTGTTTGGATCCGGTAGATCTCTCGATACTACCGTTGGTAGATCGAGGAGTTGTAGTTCAGTAATGGGCGCGTAGAAATTCAAGAAGGTGAATGACAAGTGGACACATAGATTTACATGGTTCGGGCCGCCTGAGCGTAATACCCTACTCCACAGGGTGTGTTGGTGTTGTATTGAGCATGTAAGTCTAGAAGAAGCTCCAGAAGAAGAAGCTCGTCTAGGTCAGGGAGTCCAGAAGAGGTCTGGAGCCGTCCCTTGTGTATCGTCGACCAATCCTTTTATAGTACAAGGACTAGTCGTTACACTGTTAGCCTGTCCCGACATGTGGTCCCGACGGTTATATATGCTTGATACACAATTAATGAGGTTAATTACCCTTAATAGCCCGGTAACGAGCCTTAATAGTGCTGTTACTGGTATTAAGGGCCATCCTATCGTGTTTCATTAATATGGCATTAATGACACTTAATCGGGTCTTGGAGTCTTTGATTGCTCCTTGAAGGTCCGGAGCCATTGGGGGTCCACCAGCCCGATTGTTGAAGTTGAAGGTCCGGCGGTCGGCCACGTGGCAGCTCCGGAGCTTATCGTCATGGACGGGTAGGTCCAGTGCTGTTGGACACGTGTCGGCACCGGAGCTTCCCTCTGTCTGGGTTTAGGTCCGGGGATGCCATACTGGTATCTAGTCCGGAGCTTTCCCATGTGTGGGCGATAGCTCCGGTCTTATGATACACGTGGCGGCCCTGGGACTAACCATGTCGGGGAAGCAGATCCGGTTACGCCTGACATGTAGGGCCTTCGGAGGTCTTCAAATCTGGTAGATGGAGTTTCCTTGTGATCTTTGCAATCCCAAGGGGTATCCAGTACATAGGGTACTGACAGTGTTCCTTGTCTTGTATGTTTATTGTGTGGATTAGACGGATTTGCGCTAGAGAGTGCCGCGGAGGATCTACAACACCAAGAGTTTGAAGGCTTTGACCCTAATCAACCGCAAAAGCAAGGCAAGTGTCCTTGAAGCATATTGATCCTATTTTTTAAAATAAATGTTTTGTTTGCAAACTGCATGCTTGTGTCAATTTGATGGGAATCCTATGGTAGGAAGTTTACTAGCATTGTTTGACCACCCTTGTCACCTGGAATTTATGGTAGAGAGTCGGGAAGGGTTTTTACCTTTTTGCTTCGCTTAATTAATTGGGATGGGAAAACAACACTACACATTTAATTATGTATTAATGATATTCTGGTTAATATGAACTGGTCAATATGATACGGTAATGGGTGATCTAAGCAAACCTGTTATGTGGATGGGTTGGATGTCATAGTGGTTTGCTTGCTTTAGATCTAAGGACCGGTTCATGCGAGAATAAGCCAGGACTACAGTGCCACCACGAGGCCAAGTATGGGTGCGGCATAGCTGATTAATTAGGGCTTTGCCAGTGCTATTTGGACCATTAAGGATGCTCGGGGAAGGGGTAGTCGGATCAGGTTTGTTGATGATTGGTGGGACTACTCTGGGATCCGAATGGCTCAAGAGGGGGCCCTTGGTTGAAGATGTGCTCTGTAGGAGACATCGCTGCCGATGAAACCTCAGTGGGGTCTAAATAGGCTAGTAATCCCTTTGTAAAGGATATTTTGTGATCTCTTGTCCATACACCAAAGGAAGTGTAATTGGCATAAGGGAGGTTCTTTAGTCGCTGATGGGTGATAAAATCACAAACACGTGGGTAAAGTGGTACAAACTCTGTAGAGTGTGTCTAATAAACTATCATGATAGCCGTGCTCCCGGCTATGAGCACCTGGACAACTTCCATGATTAGAGGGAACTCGGTATTGGGATGGTATTTGGGATGGGTATGGTTATGGTTATGGATGGTTATGAATTGAATTCTGGTATTGAATATGGATATTGGTATATGGATGATGGATATGGAATATGGACTGGTATTATGATTACTATATGGCTTATGATGGGTTTATTTCACATACATGATGTATATTGCTTTTCAAACGTTTTAATGTACTTTTCAGCACTCAACCATTATTATTGTCGTCATTTGAATCAACCACATGTCATACTTTCCACACTTGCTGAGTACGACATGTACTCACTCTTGCAATCCCCCCCCCAACAGTTGCAGGTCAGGATTGGGAGTTTAATGGCGATAATGCAGAGTTCTAGGCCATGTCTACCATCAGCTTTGCCTGTGGTGTTGATTGGAGCTGCGCTACCCTATTGCTTATGCTGCCTAGCTGTTTAGTTTGCTTAATTAGTTTATCTCCGCTGCATTAGTTGAACTTGTCATTAATCTTCATAGGAGCTTGTACTCGAGGATAATATGGTTTGTGCAACAAAATTTGATAATTAATGTTGTTCTGTGGTAATTTTCTATATACTCTTTTGTGAGGCACTCGTGTATGTGTGTTGAACATCCTGGGCACACATATGCGTTCACTTGGTTCATTTTCAGAACTGGGTGTCACATTGAGCCCTCTAGAATGATCTCAATGCACATCATACATCCACCCTCTCACATGACACAACTCATATAAGCTCAACTCCATAGAAACCATAATTTCTACGCTTGAGCCTTTGACGCCCGTTTTATCCTTTTCCTTTTTGAGGAATTTCATCTCATTTTATCCATCATTCCTGTCCTTAAGATCAACTAAGCTCATCAGTCTCTTAATTGTCGTCATCAATCATCCAAAACCCACGGGTATGCCTAGATGCACTTTCAATCTCCCCCTTTTTGGTGATTGATGACAACACATTAAGACTTAAACACAAAGGTAATAATTTATTTTTCATAACATGTATTTGTATGAGTGACTCCCCCTCAATGTATGCATCATGAGTAAGAGTAATTGAGAGAGTTCTCATACATATACATGTTATGGTGGGGTGCCTAAGTGATGTGCTCAAAAATTGTGATAAGGCAACAAATATGCAAGATAAACATGTAACTTAAGCATAACATCACAATTGATATGAATTAAGTCTTACAACAATTGAAATGAGATTTTTAAAATATAAGTCCATATTGGATCAATCTCTCCCCCATACAACTAAGTAGAGCCCCCTTTTTCAAACTCTCCCCTCTCTAAGTACCCCATCCATCAATCTCTCCCCCTTTGGCATCAAGACACCAAAAAGGAAAAGAAGGAAGGAAGAGTCCTTAGGTCTACTCTTCATCATCATCGGCGTCGTCGTCGTCGTCTCCACCTTGGTGCCCGCTATCGCTCTCCGTGGCCTTCGGATCAATATGAGCATCATCATCGGACGAGGCCGTGGTGGAAGTACCATCTTCACCAAATTGAGCGAGCTCCTCAGCGGTGAACTCCGGGAATGGAGTGATCTCGCCATCTCTCTCCTAGGCGGGAGACATGGGGATGTCCAACTTGTCGCACACCGCCTTGAGATACTTCTCTTGGTGCTGCTCCATGCGACGTTGCCTAACTTCCGCCTTCCAGCAAGAGGTGAATATGGCTTTGAAGCACTTGAGAAATCTACTCCCGCATTGTGATGAAGGCGGAGGTGGAGGAGGAGATGGCACAAAGCAAGAAGAAGAAGCGGGAGGATCCGTATTCTTCCTCCTAGGGGCAGCAGGCTCTGGAGGAGGGATTTGAGGTCGAAGCCTCCGATGAGTGATGTCTTTCTTGAAGTTGAGTCCGGAGACCTTCTCGATCATGTACATGATGTAAGGAGCATATCCCCATGATCGGTTTGGAGTATGCAAGATGTTGAAGATGTAGTCAACCACATTGAAGTGGACATCTCCATCAATTAGCACCATCAAGTGCCTCAAATTGCCTTGAATAATTCCCGCATCTCCATCCTTGGGGGCAATGGTCTTCAGGAGCACCCTGTTGAGGACACTGTAGAAGGGCTTGATGTTCCTTATGTGCCCGGCCTCAAAGGGTACATGGCTAGGATACATGTACTCCAGGGTGTCGCGATCAACTAGCCTTAAGTTTGAAATGATGATATCATTCTCCAGTTGATCCTCGAAGTCAAGCAACTGAGCAAACTCTCAGTAGGTGGTGGAGTATTGCTCTCCGTAAGTCATCCAGGTGATCCTCGTGTCCCAATCGGTGTGGAAGTAGATAGTGGAGTAGAATTGAGCAATAACTTCTGTAAGACCTGTGTGCTGAATACATTGGCTTGTAGTGAATACACTTGCTTTGACGATAAAAGTTTTGATTATCACCAAAACACTTTTTTATTAAGATCCAACTAGTTTTGGTTTGCTCCGGTGAGTTTTGTCTCTAGCTCCGGATTTTGGGTTTACTTGGTTATACTAGTTTTGGTAAGTTCCGGCGCTAGGTTCTACTAGCTTTTGTTAGCTCCGGCTCAAGGTCTGGGTTGCTCTGGCAATGTCCAGAACTTGACTGCAATGCTTTTGTTTTTCATTTGCAATGTTTCGTACTTGCTTTACATCTCTGGAAAGATTGCTTTGTATTCATTTGCTAAGTCTTTGGTGCATTTTTGATTGATACGGATGATATCATGTTACTGTGGTTTTGGAACATACCTGTGTGAGGTTCTCACGTAAGGTGTTGTGTTCGGAACTAACTTGAGTCAAGTCGAGGACTTGGGCTCGTATGGACTGGTTGTTTATTCATGTGCAGGTGTTGCTTGAGTTCAAGACATGGTTGGTGATGGGATCCATTGTACTAGTCTCAGGGAGGAGATGAGGTTCCAAAAACCAAATTCAGGAGGAATTGTGGTTGAGCTGATCAGGAGGTTGCGCAGCATGATTGAATCAAGAACAATGCATATGAAGGTATCGTGGACATCATTGGAAGATGTTTGCACATATGCAAGGATTGCATGGACGTGTCTACATGGTTCCGAGATATGATGAAGAGATGTGGACGTAAAGGGTTGGTCGGAAAGGTCCAACCGACTAGGTTATAGACTCAGGCTGCGGCTGAGTCGGGTTTGACTCAAATATGGAAAGATTTGAGTTGATTATGATAGGATTTCGTGTAGGTCACGAATTTGAGTTGTTTAGAAATGTGTAATTCGTTCCTAAGGTGTTTGAAACTCTTAAGATTGCTTCTATCTGCGTATAGAAGAATCCTAAGCAGTTTTGGAAAGTTACGATTCGTGAACAGAGTAGGATTAGGTTCCTGATCTGAGTTGAGTTGGCTTTCGAGCTGGTTATATAAGCAAGGGAGCCCAGAGCTCGTGGTGCACGACTTTGGGGCTGTTCCTCTTGTGTTCTATTGAATAAAATTCGTAGTTTGAAGAAATTTTTGTGCCTTGTTCATCCGACTTGTTCCAGACAAGTTTTACTCGTCAAGTTTCTGGACAGCACTACCTTTCGTCGGTGGTTTTATCATAACTCGAGTTTTACATATCTAATTGATGTGATTATTTTTGGGTTGTCTTAAAAACTTGATTATCTATCATCTTTCAAAATTTCACGGTCGTTGGATTTGTGATTTCTGATCTACACGAGTTTCTTTGCAGCGTTCCAGAACTGTTTGTCTCGGGTAGGACAGATTGACCTTTGTTCGATCTTTCGATCATAACTTGAGTTTTTCACGACGGATTTGAGTGATTCTTGTTGTGTTGTCTTTGTGACTTGATTCTCTCTGATATATATAAATTTTTTCACGGTGAAACACGTTTAGATTAGTCTCAAACACGATTTCTTTTAACAGGTTGTTTTTCTGCCAAAGGGGTTGGGGTTTAATTGTTTCCGCTGCGTAAGATTTTTAAATCTACCATTCACCCCCCTCTGGTAGCTTTTCACGTGCTCTTCGATCCTACAATCGGTATCAGAGCCACGGTGCTCTAATCTTTGTGATTTGCGCGTGTTTTTGACTAATCATCATTGAGAAGTACTCTGCCAAACCTTGTGTGTTCGCTGGTATTGATTTTCAGGTTTGGAAGGCACGCGTGGAGGCTTTCATCCAGGCACAAGGCTTTACAATATGGGGGAAGGTATACAAGCCTTACAAAGTGCCATCAAACGATCAAGTTACAGCTACAAATCTAAGAGATGTCGACAACAACAACAAGGCTCGGAACTTGATCATACAAGGATTAACACAAAGCGACTTCGACCGTGTTGCACACCTCCGATCTGCATACGATGTGTGGAAAGCACATTGTGACTACCACGAAGGATCCAACACGATCAAAGAGATAAGGCAAGACATGTTCAAGAAAGAATACATGCGCTTCGAGATGCAACCCGGTGAGTCTATTGGTGACCTTTTTGCTCGCTTTAATAAGATTCTCAGCAACTTGCGTAGTGTCAATGTTAATTTTTCAGATGCTGAAAATGCTAGGCAATTGCTAAGTGCATTAGATATGTCAATTTGAGAGATGAAAGTCACATCTATTCGTGAATCTACTGTCATGAGTTCACTTACTTTAGATGTTCTATATTCCAAGTTAGAAACTCATGAAATTGACATAATCTCACGTAAGAACCCCAACAAGTCTATTGCTTTTGTTTCTCAATGTGACATGCCTAGTTCCGGTCAAACATCATCTTGTGGTACACTTGCTTTGCTATCCTCTCTAACCCTTGAACAGATTGAGGAGTTTCCAGAGGAGGAGCTAGCGCTCATCTCTACCCGGTTCTCAAAAGCATTGCAAAATGTGAGAACTAGAAGGAGAGGAAGCTCTGGACCTCAATGATGCTTTGAATGTGGTAAGACAGGACATTTTCGTTCAGATTGCCCTAACCTTTCAGGTCCTACATCCCGGGATGAAAAGAAAACAAGAACGAAGCACTCCTCTGCAAAAGATACAAAGAAAAAGAAGGATTTTACAGGACGGCAATTGGTGAGCAGTTTTATCTCAGCACTCCAGGAACTTGGCTCAAGCGACATGGACATTGGAAGTGATGAAGATGAAGATGATTTGGCAAACTTGTGCTTCATGGTGGGCAAGTCAAGATCAAGTATGGAGGAGGCAGAACACAACAGCGACAATGAAGAGGTATGTCTTACTTGCGAAGAAATGTGTGACGCTATTTCTCGTGCCACTATTATTGTTAAGAAAAAGGACAAAAAACTTAGGGACAATGCTATTAAAATTGAGTCACTAGAATCTGAAATTAATCATTTGAAATCCTTGATTCCTAGTGATGATTCTTGTTCCTCATGTGACTTAAGATATGAACAATTGTCCTCCCTAAGAAGTGCACATACCTCCACACTTGATAAACTTGAACTTGAAATTGAAAAGAACAAAAAGCTTGCTGCACTTAATATTGGAAACTTAAAAGATGCTTCATGTTCTACAATTGATTTGCATTGTTCTAGTTGTGATGATCTTGATAAGAAACTGCAAGATGCTATGAATGAAATCTCTATATTGAACAATGCTTTACGTTGTCATGAAGTTAAATATTGTTCCAATTGCAAATTAAAAGGAAAAACTTCATGTGAAAATTGCTTTGATCTGTACAATAAACTTGATAACATGCATAAGACATTTGATCGGTTTTGTAATGGGAATAAGAATCTAAACTTGCTGCTGAATTCATCCAAGTCTTGCAATGATAAAACTGGTTTAGGTTTTGATTCTCATGCCCATGCTAAGGCACATCCATCTAAAATTGTAAAGTTATTGGGAAGTGGTTTGATTCAAACAGTTCCTAAACAAAAAGAAGTGGTTTTCAAATCTGCAGGAGTATTGTCTCATTCGGTTTCAAATAAAAATGTTGTTTGCTCATCTAGACATGAACACAAAGTTGAATTACATTGTCCTACTGTGGTAGAGATGGTCATGTCATAGATTTTTGTTATAGAATAGCTAAACAACAGAAAAGGGAAAGAATTGTTGCTAGATCTCATAACTTTCATGCAAAATTTGCTGCACATATTGAACCGAATGTACAACCTGTTGTTTGGAGTCAAAAACATTCAATGTTTACCTCTGGACCTTCTGTTTTTGCCTCCAGAGCTACTGATTTTTTTGCTACACAAGTAACACCTTATAGGTCAGTAGTTAAGAATAAAAAATTTCAAGCTTTGACTCATAAACCCGCTGTTTTGTCTCAGCTTTCGCGTGTTTTTCCTGCTGCACGTCGCGTGACTCAGTACTGGATTCCTAAATGCCTTTTGACTAACCCCAGTATTGAGTCATCGACGTATTGTGCTTCTATGTAGGTTACACATTTGAGGAAGGAGAACATTTGGATTGTGGATTCAGGTTGCTCACGCCACATGACCGGTAACAAAGATTGGTTCTCCTGCCTCTCTTTTGTGTCATGTGTAGAGAATGTTACTTTTGCCAATAATTCTTTAACTCCTATAATTGCTAAGGGTTCGGTTAGAGTAAATGATCACTACACTTTGAAGGATGTGGCACTTGTCAAAAAATTGAAGTACAACTTGCTTTCTATTTCACAATTGCTAGATGAAAATCTGAAAATTATTTTCAATAAAAATTGCTGCAAAGTTGTAAGTTCAAATAATGAGGTTATTTTTAACATGTCTCGGTTTGGAAGAGTTTTTAAAGCTGATTTTGATATGTCTTCCTCTAAGCATAGGTGTCTAGTTGCTAATGATTCAAAGGACCTATATTTTTGGCATTGTAGACTTGGTCACGTAGGCTTTGATCACCTAACGCGTGTTAGTGCTCTTGATCACATACGTGGGCTGCCTAAGCTTAAAGGGGACAAAGAAATTGTGTGCTCTTCTTGTAGACATGCTAAGATGGTTGCAGGTTCTCATACTCCTCTCACAATGATCATGACAACTGAACCATGTCAACTTTCGCACCTTGACACCGTAGGACCTTCACGTGTTCAATCCTTTGGAGGAAAATGGTATGTTCTTGTGATTGTTGATGATTATTCTCGATACTCTTGGGTTTACTTTATGTCGTCTAAGAATGGAGTTTTTAGTCACTTTAGAACTTTATTTCTTAGATTATCAATTGATCACCCAGGATCATTAAAATCAATTAGAAGTGATAACGGAACTGAATTTAAAAATCAATTTTTTTATCACTTTTGTGCTGAAAATAGGATAGATCATCAATTTTCTTCACCATATGTTCCTCAACAAAACGGTGTTGTCGAAAGAAAGAACAGAACCTTAGTTGAGATGGCTAGGACTATGCTTGATGAATATCAAACTCCTAGGAAATTTTGGGCTGATGCGTTAGCAACCGCTTGTTATGTCTCAAATCGTGTTTTCTTGCGTGTTAAGCTAGGTAAAACACCATATGAGCTCCGGTTTGGACATAGGCCTAGTGTTACACACTTTCGGGTCTTTGGATGCAAATGCTTTGTTAAGAAACATGGTAATATTGATAAATTTGAACCTAGATCCATTGATGGCATGTTTCTTGGTTATCCATCTCATACTAGAGGCTACCGTGTGTTTTTACTTGACACTAACAAAATTGTGGAGACTTGTGAAGTGTATTTTGATGAAGCTAGCCCAGGTACTAGCTCAAACATTGCAGATCCATATCCGCAGGGGGAGAGCATTTTCGTTGAAGATGAGGAAGAATTGGAGCTGCTGCCCAAAAATTCAGCAGGTAAAGACTTTGGTTCAGCTCCAGATGTTAATTCTCAACCAGCACCGACAACCGTCAATGCTGATTCAAATCATCCTCAAGTCACATGCTCATCAATTTGTGATGAACATGAAGAAGAAGAAGCTTGTGAGACATCTGTTCCTCTACGATTTTACAAAGATCATCCCCCACAACAGATGATTGGAAGCTTGCACGAACGAGTCACATGGTCTAGGTTTTGCGATCCAAACTCTTATGCTCATTCTGCTTTTGTTGCTTCTTTTGAACCCAAAGATATATCACACGCACTCACTAATGAATCTTGGATTATTGCCATGCAAGAAGAGTTAGAAAATTTTGAAAGAAATAATGTTTGGAAACTTGTACCTCCACCTCAAGGTCACACTTTAATTGGAACTAAATGGGTATTTAAAAATAAACAAAGTGAGGATGGGGTTGTGGTTAGGAATAAGGCTAGGCTGGTTGCTCAAGGTTTCACTCAAGTTGAAGGTCTAGATTTTGATGAAACTTTTGCTCCCGTTGCTAGATTAGAAGCCGTAAGAATTTTGTTAGCCTTTGCTGCATCTAAAGGTTTCAAGCTATATCAATTGGATGTTAAAAGTGCTTTTCTAAATGGCTATATAGATGAGGAGGTTTATGTCAAGCAACCACCAGGTTTTGAAAATCCAGATTTTCCTAATCATGTTTACAAACTTTCCAAAGCCTTGTACGGTCTCAAACAAGCCCCTAGAGCATGGTATGATAGGTTAAAAACATTCTTACTTTAAAAAGGGTTTACCATGGGCAAGGTTGATAGAACTCTTTTTGTGCTTAAGCATGGCAATGACTCATTATTCGTTCAAGTGTATGTGGATGATATTATCTTTGGCTGTGCTTCTCATGATCTTGTGTCCAAGTTTTCAACAATGATGAGTTTCGAATTTGAAATGAGTATGATGGGTGAATTCACTTACTTTTTGGGGCTGCAAATCAAGAAAACAAAGGAGGGTACCTTTGTGCATCAAACGAAGTATACAAAAGATCTCCTAAGGCGCTTCAACATGGACAAAAGCAAGCCTCTTCGGACACCAATGGGAACAGCAACAACACTTGGACTCGATGAAGATGGTGAACCCGTGGATCAAAAGGAATATAGAAGCATGATCGGATCACTTTTGTACCTCACGGCATCAGGACCAGACATACAATTCAGTAGATGTCTTTGTGCACGGTTTCAAGCCTCCCCACGTGCTTCACATCGTCAAGCCGTCAAAAGGATTCTTAGGTACTTACATGGAACTCAAGAATTTGGAATTTTTCTTCCTTCTTCCTCAACCGTTACTTTGAAAGCTTTTTCAGATGCTGATTTTGGGGGTTGTAGGATTGATAGGAAAAGTACTTCCGATGCTTGTCATTTTCTTGGTAATTCTCTTGTTGCTTGGTCCTCTAAAAAACAATGTTCAGTTGCACAATCCACAGCCGAATCAGAATATGTAGCTGCTGCTAGTGCTTGCTCACAAATTCTTTGGATTGTTCAAACACTTAAGGACTATAGGGTTGATCTAGATAGTGTTCCACTATTCTGTGATAACACTAGTGCCATTTGCATTGCTAAAAACCCCGTGCAACATTCTAGAACTAAGCACATGGACATTAGGTATCACTTTCTCCGAGATAATGTTGAAAAAGGAAACATTGTGCTTCACCATGTAGATACCGAACAACAATTGGCTGATATTTTTACAAAACCTTTGGATTTCACTTGTTTTTCTTACATTCGTAGTGAAATAGGGGTTATGCATCCTCATGGCTTAAATTGAGGGGGAGTTTTGAAACTTGGGAAGTCTATGTGTAAATCTGAAATTAAAATAATATGAGCATAGTATTTCATACATATATGACTTTATGATTCCTTTTACATGCTAAAAGTTCTTACTACATTACTCGTGTTATACATTTTGTAATTTTTGCCATGTCTAGTAATTGGAATAATTACTTACACTAAAACTGGTCATGGTCGAACTTTCTTGCTGTTTTGAACTTGTTACATATTCACAAGTGCTTTTAATCATTAACAATTAATCAAGTAATCAACTCACATGTTGAGTTTTTATGAACAAATATAAATTGAGAAAATATCAAGAGAATATGCATGCATCGCACTTCTTCTTTTGAGATGGCTTATCATTGCACTTAGATATGAACTTGGAAGAAGTTGTGTATGACTAAAACCATGTCCTTAAGCTTGTGATTGTCAAATGACATAGGCTTGGCTTGGTTGGTTAGAATAAGGCAAATGCGCATATAATCTCTTGCAAATATCATATGATCTAAATTTATGCTATTCAAAAATAATAAAACTAGTGTCATGATTTCAAGTTTTGAAATAGTTAAGTTTGTGATATCATGACTTACTTAAATTGAAAATTACATTTGATCTCTAGCATGGCTTACACTACTTTATGTATTTCATTGATGTGATAATGTAAGGTACTTGATAGTATGACTTGGATGAGCTTTGTTTATATGTATATGTTATAATATGCTCATAACAACTAAAGTGGGAGAGATAATTTGTTTATATGCTCATGACTTGCTGAATACATTGTCAAAGGGGGAGAGATAAGCATGAAGAGAAAGATAATATGTGCATAAGGAGAGATAATAAAGGGGGAGAGATAATATGGGATAATTTATGGATTTTCTTCTCATTTTACTTTTGATTTACAAAGGGGGAGAAATTGCCTTCAAAACTTTTATGTGAATAAGCCAATGTTCGGATTTTAAATGTTGTTTCCAATGCATTCATCAAGGGGAAGATTGTAAGACCTATGTGTGCTGAATACATTGGCTTGTAGTGAATACACTTGCTTTGACGATATAAGTTTTGATTATCACCAAAACACCTTTTTATTAAGATCCGACTAGTTTTGGTTAGCTCCGGTGAGTTTTGTCTCTAGCTCCGGCTTTTGGGTTTACTTGGTTATACTAGTTTTGGTAAGTTCCGGCACTAGGTTCTACTAGCTTTTGTTAGCTCCGGCTCAAGGTCCAGGTTGCTATGGCAAGGTCCGGAACTTGACCCAATGCTTCTGTTTTTCATTTGCAATGTTTCATACTTGCTTTACATCTCTGGAAAGATTGCTTAGTATTCATTTGCTAAGTCTTTGGTGCATTTTTGATTGATACGGATGATATCGTGTTACTGTGGTTTTGCAACATGCTTGTGTGAGGTTCTCACGTAAGGTGTTGTGTTCGGAACTAACTTGAGTCAAGTCGAGGACTTGGGCTCGTATGGATTGGTTGTTCATTCATGTGCAGGTGTTGCTTGAGTTTAAGACATGGCTGGTGATGGGATCCATTGGAGTAGTCTCAGAGAGGAGATGAGGTTCCAACAACCAAATTCAGGAGGAATTTTGGTTGAGCTGATCAGGAGGTTGCGCAACATGATTGAATCAAGAACAATGCATGTGAAGGTATCATGGACGTCATTGGAAGATGTTTGCACGTATGCAAGGAGTGCATGGACGTGGCTACATGGTTCCGAGACATGATGAAGAGATGTGGACGTAAAGAGTTGGTCGGAAAGGTCCAACCAACTAGGTTATGGACTCAGGCTGCGGCTGAGTCAGGTTTGACTCAAATATGGAAAGATTTGAGTTGGTTATGATAGGATTTCGTGTGGGTCACGAATTTGAGTTGTTTAGGAATGTGGGATTTGTTCCTAAGGTGTTTGGAAGTCTTAAGATTGCTTCTATCTGCGTATAGAAGAATCCTAAGCAGTTATGGAAAGTTACGATTCATGAACAGAGTAGGATTAGGTTCCTGATCTGAGTTGAGTTGGCTTTTGAGCTGGTTATATAAGCAAGGCAGCCCAGAGCTCGTGGTGCACGACTTTGGGGCTGTTCCTCTTGTGTTCTATTGAATAAAATTCGTAGTTTGAATGAACTTTTGTGCCTTGTTCGTCCGACTTGTTCCAGACGAGTTTTACTCATCGAGTTTCTGGACAACACTACCTTTCGTTGGTGGTTTTATCATAACTCGAGTTTTACAGACCCAATTGACGTGATTATTTTTGGTTTGTCTTCACAACTTGATTATCTATCATCTGTCAAAATTTCACGGTCATTGGATTTGTGATTTCTGATCTACACGAGTTTCTTTGCAGCGTTCCAGAACTGTTTTTCTCGGGTATGACAGATTGACCTTTGTTCGATCTTTCGATCATAACTTGAGTTTTTCTCGACGGATTTGAGTGATTATTGTTGTGTTGTATTCGTTACTTGATTTTCTCTGATATCTATCACTTTTGTCACGGTGAAACACGTTTAGATTAGTCTCACACACGATTTCTTTTAACAGATCGTTTTTCTGCCGAAGGGGTTGGGGTTTAATTGTTTCCGTTGCGTAAGATTTTTAAATCTACCATTCACCCCCCTTCTGGTAGCTTTTCACGTGCACTTCGATCCTACAACTTCCACATTCCAGTCATACTAAAAGGCCATGAATTTCTTTAGACCATGGCGCTCTACGGCCTCAATCACAGCATTGAAGACCACGTGATCCTTCTGTTCCATGTAGTCCCAATCGATCCACTGAGCATCGATGACTGGGGCTTGCTTGGACAAAAAGACCGTCCAGTATTAGTCACAGTTGAAGTCACACCAGAAATGGGGATCCACCTTGCTCTTCTCCCTATGATAGACATTGATCTTCCTTAGCTTTCTCGGCTTCTCAGCCCCTTTGCCTTTGAAGATGTTAGCATCAAAGGCCATTGCACGGATTGGATTCCGTGCAGAAGATGACATCCTCAAGGGGCCTATGGGTTGAGAGGCACCCTTCTTAGCCTTTCTTGCAGGTTTCTTGGCAACAATGACCCTCTTCTTGGGGGCAGCATCTGCTGGGGCCTTGCCCTTGTCTTTGGAGGTCCTCGCCTCCTGGTTCTAGACTTCTCCCCCAAAGTGACAAGCCTCTTCCTCTTTGGGGCTGCCTCGGCCGTAGCAGAGTTGTGAGCTTCTCGCTGAGTCTTCTTGGCTCTTCTCGCTTCGGCCTGAGAGTCGAGATATGCCATGACAAGCTGGTCCTCCTCGCGCTTCCAGCGATAACAAGCTTGCCTTCCTGCCTCGACCTTGAAGTCGAAGAGGGGAACATACTCAGAATCCGACATGGTTACTGATAAGAGATGCAAAGGAAAGTGTATGAGTCCAAGGAAGTTAAGGGGTAGTGGCAGAATTCACAAAATCAACTTAGGTTAGAGTTTTCACCGTGTAACCCAAACTTGTCCGCCCAAGGGCTGGACTAGTCCGTACCAAGTCGGACTTGTCCGCCCTACGGCCAGACTAGTTCGGTTCACACAGTAAGAACCCTAATCTAAATTTTTTTTGCAAAATCTATAGATCCTACCACCAAAATTGAGGTACATGATCATAATGATGTGGACAACAACATTTGTGAAGAAGTTTCTATCAATAGATCTAAAAGAATTAAATTCCAAAGGTTTTGGGTTAGGTCAAGAATACCTCTTCAAATCTTCAAATCCATGAAATTTAGATGAAGAATCGGCCTCCAATGCTTGGGGAATAGTTCCCTAACACCTTAGGGATTCAATCCACGGATTGGAGTTGAGATTTGGTGGTGGGAATCAAAAATCGCCGTTTGGGGGGCTATTTTCGTGCGTTTTGGGGAGAGAGAGAGAGAGAGAGAGAGGGGGGGGTTTGATTGGAAGTGGAGAGGTCTAGGGCTCCCAGGGGAGGTTAAGTCCCCAAGGGCCGGACTAGTCCGGTTGGAGAGCCAGACTTGTCCGGCCAGCGTACTTGGTCTAGACTACTTTGAACCATCGGACTAGTCCGGTCAAGGGGCGGACTAGTCTGGTCCTAAGGCTGAAAACTCCTAGATATTGAGTTTTCAGTGGAGATTTGATCCTTTTGGACTAGATTTCATAAAAGATCTTTGTAAACATGGTCAGTAAGCAGTCAGCAATCAAACTATTACCATGGTTCACAAAGATTCAATAATTTCAAAATAATTTGTAGAAAATTGAGGAGGATGAGTTTTTCGCAAGCATGTGTTAATTTTGAATATGACAATCAGATGTGCAAGACTCAAGCCACATTTCGGGAATCTAAGATATTGAGCTCACTTCTAAGTTCACAAAATCTTTTCTCATATAAGGGTTTGGTAAATATATCGGCCAATTGTTTTTCGGTTCTCACATGTGAAATTGCAATGTCTCCTTTGATGGAGTGATCTCTCAAGAAATGGTGTTGAATATCGATGTGTTTGGTCCTTGAGTGTTCAACTGGATTGTGGGCTATTTTGATGTCACTCTCATTGTCACATGGGAGGGGAATATGGCGCAAGTTTATGCCATAGTCCCCAAGAGTTTTTCGCATCCGAAGAAGTTGTGCACAACAACTTCCGGCGGCGACGTACACCGCTTCGGTTGTGGAAAGAGCAATGGAGTTTTGTTTCTTTGAGGACCAAGACACTAGAGACCTACCAAGGAATTGGCAAGTTCCCGATGTACTCTTCCTATCAACTTTGCACCCCACATAGTCTGCATCGGAATATCCAATGAGGTTAAACTTAGAGCCTTTGGGGTACCAAAGTCCTAGGCTTGGTGTGTGAGCCAAACATCTAAGAATTCTCTTAACGGCGGTTAAATGACACACCTTAGGTGCAGATTGAAGTCTAGCACACATACACACACTAAGCATGACATCGGGCCTAGATGCACATAAGTAAAGTAATGAGCCTATCATGGAATGATATACCTTTTGGTCCACACTTGGACCATCTTCATTAAGATGTAGATGCCCATTGGTTGCCATAGGAGTCTTGATAGGTTTGGCCTTGTCCATGTCAAACTTCTTGAGTATGTCTTGTGTGTACTTGGTTTGACTAATGAATGTGCCTTCCTTGATTTTCTTCACTTGAAAACCTAGGAAGAACTTCAACTCCACCATCATGGACATCTCAAATCTTTTAGTCATTATCTTGGAAAACTCATCACAAAAAGCTTTGTTAGTAGAACCAAATATAATGTCATCGACATATATTTGGCAAACAAACAAGTCATCATTACAGTCCTTAGCAAACAAAGTGTAATCCTCCTTCCCAATTTTGATACCATTTTGAGTTAGGAAATCTCTAAGGCACTCATACCAAGCTCTAGGAGCTTGTTTGAGTCCATAGAGAGCCTTACGCAATTTGTAACATGGTTTGGGAATTCTTCATCTTCAAACCCCGAGGGTTGCTCCACATACACCTCTTCCTTGATTGGACCATTGAGGAATGCGCTCTTGACGTCCATTTGATATAGATTAAAATCATGGTGAGTAGTAAAGGCAAGTAACAGATGAATTGATTCAAGTCTAGCTACGGGAGCAAAGGTTTCTTCGAAATCCAAACCTTCGACTTGTGAATACCCCTTGGCCACAAGTCGTGCCTTGTAGCCACCCCGTGCTCATCTTGTTTCTTGCAGAACACCCACTTAGTGCCTACAACGTTCGCATTAAGCCTCTTCATGAGCTCCCATACTTGATTTCTTTCGAAATTATTGAGCTCTTCTTGCATGGCCATCACCCAATCCAGATCTCGTAGTACTTCTTCAACGTTTTGAGGCTCTAAGGAAGAAACAAAAGAGTAATTTTGGCAAAAATTAGCAACATGAGATCGAGTAGTTACCTCCTTGGAGATATCTCCAAGTATATTGTCAACGAGATGGTCCCGTTGGATGCTTTGGTGCACTCTTGGGTGAGGTGCTTGAGGTCTTGAATCTTCATCTTGGTCTTCCTCATTCTCATTGTCTCCCCCTTGATTGATGCCTCCATTTTCATCCTCTTGGAGCGCATCTTGGAGGACTTGATCTTGATCATTTGAGGAAGAGCTTGCTTGATGTGTGAGATGGTCACTTGCATCTTGAGGTTGTTCTTGTGTTCGTATATCTCCAAGTGCCATCCTTCCTATCACCACTTGTGGAACTTCTTCTTGATCTAGCACATGACGATCAACTTGCTCCACTTGGTAGCCATTAGTCTCATGAAACACTACGTCACGTGCTACTTCAACAATTCTGGAGGATTTGTTGAAGACACGATAGGCATAAGTGTATGAATCATAGCCAAGTTAGAAACCTTCATCGGACATGGAAGCGAACTTCTAAGTCCTAGGCTTCTTGTTGAGAATGTAGCACATGCTCCTAAAAACACGAAAATAAGAAATGTTGGGGTTGTTACCGTTTAGGAGCTCATAAGACGTCTTCTTGAGTATGCGATGAAGATACAACCGATTTATGGCATGGCAAGCGGTGTTAACTGCTTCCGCCCAAAACCGGTCCGACGTCTTGTACTCATCAAGCATGATTCTTGACATCTCAATTAGGTCATTTTGTTTAGGTGAGTAGGGGGCCGAGAACTCATGCTTGATGTCTTCTTCATCCAAAAATTCTTCAACTTGATTATTCTTGAATTCGGTGCCGTTGTCACCCCTTATTGTCTTGATACTCAAGGAGAACTCATTTTGAACTGTCTTCAAGTATTTCTTGAGGACAACTTGAGTCTCACTCTTATCACGCAAAAAGAATACCCAAGTGAAACGTGAAAAATCATCAACAATAACAAGACCGTATTTGTTACCGCCAATACTTATGTAGGCGATTGGACCAAAGAGATCCATGTGTAGAAGGTCCAATGGTCTTGTTGTTGTTATAATGTTCTTGGATGGATGTGGTGCTCCAATTTACTTTCCGTCTTGGCATGCGCTACATGGCCTATCCTTTTCAAACACAACATTCTTTAAGCCACAGATGTGCTCGCCCTTAAGGAGGTTTTGCAAATTACTCATCCCAACATGGGCTAGTCTTCTATGCCACAGCCATCCCATGTTAGTTTTTGCAATTAAGCATGTATCAAGTTGGGCTTTATCCACGGAAAAATCCACAAGATAGAGCCTTCCCTTGAGTACACCCTTAAAGGCGATTGAGTCATCACTTCTCCTGTGACGGTCACACCCTCATTAGTAAATAAACAATTATAACCTTTCTCACATAGTTGTGACATAGACAAGAGGTAATAATCTAGTGAATCAACATGTAAAACATTTGAAAGAGTATGATTAGGGGATATAACAATTTTACCACTAACAATGATTTTTCCTTGGCTATTGTCCCCAAAGTAGATTCCTTCACTTAGATCTTCATTTAACTCATAATCCACAAACATCTTCCTCTCTCCAGTCATATGATTGGTGCACCCAGTATCAAGAACCCATTTGGTTCCACCGTGTGACACCCGGTTTCGAAAAATGAACCAAGTGAACACATATGTGTGCCCAGGATGTTCAACACACATACACGAGTGCATTCACAAAAGGATATACAGAAAATTACCACAAAACAAGATTAATTAACCAAATTCTATTACACAATTCATATTATCCTCTAATACAAGCTCTAATAAATATTAATGACAAGTTCAACTAATGCAGTAGAAATAGACTAAATAAGCAAACTAAACAGCTAGGCAGCATAAGCAATAGTGTATAGCGCAGCTCCATGCAACACCACAGGCAAAGATGACGGTAGACACGGCCTAGAACTCTGCATTATCACCATTAAACTCCCAATCCTGACCTACAACTGTTGGGGGGGGGGTTGCAAGAGTGAGTACATGTCGTACTCATCAAGTGTAAAAAGTATGACATGTGGCTGATTCAAATGACGACAATAATAATGGGCAAGTGTTGAAAAGTACATTAAAACATTTGAAAAGCAATATATTATATGTATGTGAAGTAAACCCATCATAAACCATAATTAAAATCATAGTACCAATCCATATTCCATGTCCATCATCCATAATTCTTGATTTCACCATTGCCAATAATCATATCCAATACCAGAAATTAATCCATAATGAGCCATAACCATTACCAAACCATAACCATCCCAAATACCATCCCAACGCCGAATTCCCTCTAATCATGTGAGGGTCCAGGTTGCTCATAACCGGGAGGACGGCTATCATGATAGTTTAGACACACTCTGCAGAGGTTGTACCGCTTTACCCACGTGTTTGTGATTTCATCACCTTTCAATGACTAGAACCTCTATTATGCCGTCTCACACTTCCGTAGGTGTGTGGCCAAGAGATCACAAAATAGCCTTTACAAAGGGATCACTAGCCTATTTAGACCCCACTGAGGTTTCACCGGTGGCGATGTCTCCAACTGAGCACATCTTCAACCAAGGGCCCCCTCTTGAGCCATTCGGATCCCAGGGTAGTCCCACCAATCATCAACAAACCCAATCCGACTACCCCTTCCCCAAGCATACTTAATGGTCCAAATAGCACTGGCAATGCCCTAATTAATCATCTACGCCGCACCCATATTTGGCCTTGTGGTGGCACTGTAAATCCTGGATGGTCGCTCCACAAACCGGTCCTTAGATCTAAAGCAAGCAAAACCACCATACATCCAACCCATCCACATACCAGACTTGCTTAGATCACCCATTACCATATCATATTAACCAGTTCATGTTAACCATAATCTCGTAAATGCATAATTATATTGAGTGGTATAGTTGTTCTTCTATCCCAATTAATTAAGCGAAGCAAAAAGGTAAAAATCCCTTCCCGACTCCCTACCATTTATTCCAGGTGACAAGGGTGGTCAACAAAACTAGTTAACTTCCTACCATAGGATATCCCATCAAATTGACACAAGCATGCAATTTTACAAACAAAACATTTTTTTTAAAACAGGATCAATATGCTTCAAGGACACTTGCCTTGCCCTTGCGGTTGGTTCGGGTCAACTTCTTCAAACTCTTGGTGCCGAAGATCCTCCGCGGCACTCTCTAGCGCAAATCCGTCCAATCCTCACAATAAACATACAAGACAAGAAACACAATCAAAGAGTGCACATATATTACTCAATATGACATGACATGCATGATTAATGCAAATGCAAGGTGGATCTTGTTAATATATTACTTTTAATGATCAATAACTAGTTCTCATAGCTTTTAACAAGTTTATACAGGTTTGGAGTTGATTAGATCTACTTTTAGAATTAATTCAACACAATTTAGTCAGCAAAATCAGACTAGGCTGCAGAAGGCCGGACTAGTCTGCACTTCGCAGAACTAGCGAACTAGGGTTTTCTAGATCGACGTGAATTTGGAGATTTGGGGTTGAATTCACGTAAGAAAAAGAGAATAGAAGGTATACCAGGTGTTTAGAACTCCAATGAATCAAGAAACTTGGAGGTAACACTTGGATCTTGATGATCTAGGGTTGGTGATGAACTTGACGGTGGATTGTTGATGAAGAACTCGAGGTTGATGGAGATCTTGATCCTCTTTTGTTTCCTCCTCTTCTTCTTCTTGCTTGGGATCTCCTCCTTCCTCCTTGGTGTTGGCTCTCCACGAACTAGGGTTTGGGTGGGATGGAATAGTGGCAAATAGATGTCAAGCCATTGGGTGGGGTTGTTTATATAGAGGTGGAGGCTAGGGTTAGATGGATTTCGAGTTTGAGAGGAGTAGGGGCCGGTTTAGAGTCCCACATGGGCTCTAAAAGAGTTAGGCATGACGTCCCTAGGCCCACTTAACGTGAAACCCAAGAAACAAGTCGTAAAACAAAAGATCAATTCGGAGTCGCGAAATATCGGACAAGTCCGAACAGGACCGGACTAGTCTGAAAATGTCCAGAGAGAAAATCGGACAAGTATGGTTAAAAAACGGACAAGTCCGACTTGAGTCATAGAGGAAAATGGACAAGTCCGCTAGAACACCAGACTAGTCCGGACAAGTCCAGGGACTTAGCAAATTTTCAAGGATTCTTGGAATATCGTACTAGTCCGCATAAAATCAGACAAGTCCGAAAGTTTCCAGAGGCAAAATCGGACTATTCCGCAACAAAAATGGACAAGTCTGATTTTAGTGAGAGAGGAATCGGACTAGTCCTCACTGAAATCGGATTAGTCCGCACTTTTCAGCATTTTAAGTGCAGTTTTGTCCCAAATCAATTTTAAACCTATTCCTCTTTATGTGGGTTAATGTTAAACATGTATATAAATGTATGTAGGGCATGATGCATGAAAATGAGTGTGTTACAAACCTACCCCCCTTAAAATGAATCTCGCCCTTGTGATTCAACGGGGAAGAGAAGAGATAGGGAAATTCCTTCTTGAGGTCATCCTCCAATTCCCACATTGCTTCTTTTTTTGTGTGATGCTTCCATTGAACTTTACACCATCTGATGACCTTGTTCCTTGTGACTCTCTCCTTGGTTTTCAAGATTTTGACCGGTTGCTCGGCATAAGTCAAATCTGCCTCTAATTCCAATCCTTCCTTTGGTACTTGTCCTTCCGGTACTCTCAAGCCCTTTTTGTGCTGGGAAACATGAAAAACATCATGAACATCTGAAATATGAGTTTGCATCTCCAACTTATATGCTACTTCTCCTCTTTTGTCCAAAATCTTGAATGGTCCAATGTATCAAGGTGCTAGCTTGCCTCTTATGTTAAACCTCTTCTGACCTCTCATTGGTGACACCTTGAGGTAAACGAAGTCTCCCACTTCAAAGGCTAATTTCCTTCTCCTATTGTCTGCATAGCCTTTTTGTCTTGATTGGGCAACCTTCAAGTTTTCACGAATTATTTGGACTTGCTTTTCGGCTTCTTGCAACACATACGGACCAAATACTTGAGTTTCTTCTGCCTCGTTCCAGAATAAAGGTGTCCTACACTTCCTTCCATAAGCGCTTCATATGGTGACATTTTCAAGCTTGCTTGGTAACTATTGTTGTATGAGAATTCTGCATATGGCAAGCTCTTGTCCCAACTTTTCCCATACTTTAAAGCACAAGCTCTTAACATGTCCTCTAAAATCTGATTGGTCCTCTCGGTTTGTGCAGCCGTTTGAGGGTGATATGCTGAACTAAAATTCAACCTCGTTCCCAAAGCTTCATGCAGTTTTTGCCAAAATCTAGAGGTGAATTGTGAACCTCAATTCGAGACTATGTTCTTCGAAACTCCATGCAAACATACTATTCTTCCCATATACAGTTCCACCAATTTCTCCCCATTATAGGTGGTCTTGATGGGAATAAAGTGGGCTGACTTAGTTAATCGATCCATAATTACCCAAATTGAGTCGTAACCAGACTGAGTACGTGGTAAATCAACTATGAAGTCCATACCAATCTCTTCCCACTTCCATTCCGGAATCTTCAATAGCTGCAATAACCCAGCTGGCCTTTGATGTTCCGCCTTGACCCGTTGACACACATCACACACCGCTACATATTCAGCTATGTCCTTTTTCATGCTATCCCACCAATAGCACGTCTTCAAGTCTTTGTACATCTTGGTACAACTAGGATGAATTGAGTATGGTGAGTCATGTGCCTCTTTTAATATCACCTCCCGAATATGCTTCACATTAGGCACGACAATCCTTTTTCCCAGCCATAAGGTACCATGTTCATTCTCATCGAATCTGAATTCTCTCCCCTCTTGGGTCCTTTCCTTGATTTCCCGAATTTTCTCATCCTTGGTCTATGCCTCTCGAATTTCTTGCTCCAAGGTTGGGTTTAACTCCATCATCTCCATCTCATTTACAAATTCAAGGTTCAACCGTTCAAACTCCTTACAAAACTCGGATGGTAACTCTCGAACTGTGAGTTGATGACTTACTCCTTTCCTACTCAAAGCATCGGCCACTACATTGGCTTTTCCCGAATGATAGTTGATCCCCAAATCATAATCTTTGATGAGCTCCAACCATCTTCGTTGCCTCAAATTCAGATCCATTTGTGTGAAAATATACTTGAGCCTCTTGTGATCCGTATAAATTTCGCACCTATGTCCAAGAATATAGTGTCTCCAAATTTTCAATGCATGTACCACTGCTGCAAGTTCTAAATCATGTGTTGGGTAATTCTGCTCATGTTTCTTCAATTGCCTTGATGCATAGGCGACCACTTGACCTTCTTGCATGAGCACACATCCAAGTCCTTGTCTCAAGGTGTCGCAATATATGTCAAAACTCTTGCTTACATCCGGCAGTACCAAAATTGGGGCTGTTGTCAACCTCTTCTTCAACTCCTCAAAACTGTTTTGACAAGCTTGAGTCCATTGGAATGCCCTTCCCCTTCATTAGCAATTCCGTCATTGGCTTGGATATCTTGGAGAAGTCCTTGATGAATCGACGGAAATATCCAGCCATCCCAAGAAAACTCCTTATTTCCTTTACGTTTTGTGGTGGTTCCCACTTCAACACGTCTCTCACTTTTTCGGGGTCAACCGATACTCCTCCTCCTGAGATGATATGCCCCAAAAATGACACCTCTTTCAACCAAAACTGACACTTGTTGAACTTGACATACAATTGATGCTTCCTCAATTTCTGCAACATAAGCCTCAAGTGTTCCTCATGTTCCTTCTCATCCTTCGAGTAGATCATAGTGTCATCAAAAAACACCACAACGAATCTATCCAAGTACTCCATGAAGACCTTATTCATGAGGTACTTAAAGTACGCAGGTGCATTGGTCAATCCAAAGGACATCCCAGTGTACTCATAAGATCCATACCGTGTTCTAAAAGCGGTCTTGGGTATGTCCGATTGTCTAATCTTCATTTGAAAGTATTCCGACCTCAAATCAATCTTAGAGAAGACACAAACACCCTTCATATGATCAAACAAGGCTTCTATGCGTGGCAAGGTGTACTTGTTCTTGATTGTTACCTTGTTGAGAGCTCGGTAATCCACACACATCCTTTGCGTTCCATCCTTCTTGTCCACAAACAGCACGGGCACTCCCCAAGGTGAAGAGCTTGGGTGAATAAAACCCTTCTCTAGTTGCTCTTGAATCTTCTTCTTGAGCTCCACTAATTCCATAGGAGGCATCCTATACGGCCTCTTAGCTATAGGTACAGTTCCAGGTATTAAATCAATAACAAACTCAATGTCTCGATCAGGTGGCATACCTGCCAACTCATCCAGAAAAACATCCAAAAATTCACACACCACCAGAATCTCTTCAATTGTGGCACCGTCCATATGATTCAGCTCCAGTTGCTTCGGTGCGGTTTGAGATGCTTCAAATTCTACAGTGATCCCTTCCTCATTAGTCAACTTCACCGTCTTCATGGCAGACTCAATGACTCCATTGTGCTTCCTCAACCAGTCCATACGAAGTATAATGTCCAATCCTTGAGAGTCCAAAACAATGAGGTTGGCGGAGAAGTCTACCCCCCTTATTCTAAGGCTTACTTTTGGACATACTATATTTGTCCTCATCTCTCCTCCAGGAGACTTAACCAATAGAGTAAACTTCATATGAGAGATAGGCAAACTATACTTGGCAACATACTTCAAAGCAATGAATGAATGCGATGCTCCAGAATCAAACAACATAGTCGCAGGGTTGGAGTTGGCGAGAAACATGCCAATGACCACGTCATCCGCTTGTTGAGCATCCTCCGTAGAGGCATGGTTCACATTGCCACGAGCAAAATTCTACTGTCCATGGTTCCCTTGTGGCTGTCCTCCATTGGGTCTTGGGTTTTGCCTCGGTGCATTGCTTCCTTGACCAAGGCTTGACTTAGAACATTGATGCGCAAAGTGTCCAGCTTCTCCACAAGTATAGCACTTCTTAACTCCACCAGTATTATTGGGACGAGCTTGGTTTTGAACATGTGCACCAGGAAAATTAGCATCAGGTGTATAAAGCGTTGGAGGCCTAGGTGCTTGCATGACAATGCGCTGCTGCACAAACTTAGTTGGGCGCGGTGCATAACCAGGGCGCTGTGCACGAGTAGATGAGCTGTAGTATGGCGCATTAGGAGGCGCAAGGCGAGGGCGCACATTACTTCCTTGCGGCTGTCCTTGATATGGCGCCTTCCTCTTGTTGTCTTGCTCCATCTCACGGACCTTGTTCTCCACCACAATTGCTTTGTCCACAAGCTTTTGAAAATTAGCATAATCACAGTTGAGCAATTGCACTTGGATCTCATTGTTCAAGCCCCTCATGAACAAGTATTGTTTCCGGCTGTCCCGGCTCACATCCTCAGGCGCATACCTTGAGAGTTGAGTGAACTTATTGAGATATTCACTCACGCTTGATCCTCCTTGCCTCAAGTTCTCTAATTCTTGCCTCTTCAAGATCATAACTCCCTCGGGCACATAATGAGAACAGAATTTCTCCTTGAATTCCGACCAAGTGATCCTCTCTTGATTCTCATGACCATTGCAATAAGCATCCCACCAATCCTCAACCGCTGCAATGAGTTAATGAGAAGCAAATAGCACCTTCTCCCAGTCACTGCATTGGACAATAGCAAGCTTCTTCTCCACAGACTTGAGCCAATCATCGGCATCCATAGGGTCGGCAGCTTGAGCAATGGTCGGCGGCCTAGTCCTCATAAACTCTCCCAACCGGTTATGAGGAGGCGAGGGTGGCGGGGGAGGCATGTGGGGCTGATTATTGATGTTGCCAGCCTGCAGCTGTCCCATAGTTTGTATCATGGTCTGCATGAGCTGGTTTTGCATAGCCAAAAGCTGCTCAATATTAATAACTCCTTGGGCAGGTCCTTGTCCATTGTTGTTATGAGGTGCTCCTTGGTTCTCCTCCTCATCATTGCCATCCCTCTAGTTGCGAGTCCTCACCATCGGAAGAAAAGCAATAGGTAAGAATTAGAAAACGCCCCCAACTATATGCATCAAGGGATATGAAGCTAAACAACCAACTAGCCTAGGTGGACATGGCAATGCTAAAGCATCCCACAATCCTCTATTAAACACACAAACAAACAATATATAGCAATAGTGCTCCATGCAAAAACACATCGATTCCTGAGTGCTCCTATATGCTCTAAAGTGTCCATTCTATCTAGGCTGCGTCCTACGGTCAACCTGGCTCTGATACCAATCTGTGACACCCAGTTGCGAAAAATGAACCAAGTGAACACATATGTGTGCCCAGGATGTTCAACACACATACACGAGTTCATTTACAAAAGGATATACAGAAAATTACCACAGAACAAGATTAATTAACTAAATTTTATTACACAATTCATATTATCCTCGAATACAAGCTCTAATGAATATTAATGACAAGTTCAACTAATGCAGCAGAAATAGACAAAAAAAGCAAACTAAACAGCTAGGCAGCATAAGCAATAGGGTATATCGCAGCTCCATGCAACACCACAGACAAAGCTGATGGTAGACATGACCTAGAACTCCGCATTATCACCATTAAACTCCCAATCCTGACCTGCAACTGTTGGGGGGGGGGGGTGTTGATTGCAAGAGTGAGTACATGTCGTACTCAGCAAGTGTGTAAAGTATGACATGTGGCTGATTCAAATGACGACAATAATAATGGGCAAGTGCTGAAAAGTACATTAAAACATTTGAAAAGCAATATATTATATGTATGTGAAGTAAACCCATCATAAACCATAATTAAATTCATAGTACCAGTCCATATTCCATGTCCATCATCCATAATTCCAGATTTCACCATTGCCAATAATCATATCCAATACTAGAAATTAATCCATAATGAGCCATAACCATTACCAAACCATAACCATCCCAAATACCATCCCAAAACCGAATTCCCTCTAATCATGTGAGGGTCCAGGTTGCTCATAACCGGGAGTACGACTATCATGATAGTTTTAGACACACCCTGCAGAGGTTGTACCGCTTTACCCATGTATTTGTTATTTCATCACCTTTCAATGACTAGAACCTCTATTATGCTGTCTCACACTTCCGTAGGTGTGTGGCCAAGAGATCACAAAATAGCCTTTAAAAAGGGATTACTATCCTATTTAGACCCCATCGAGGTTTCACCAGTGGCGATGTCTCCAACTGAGCACATCTTCAACCAAGGGCCCCCTCTTGAGCCATTCGGATCCCAAGGTAGTCCCACCAATCATAAACAAACCCAATCCGACTACCTCTTCCCCGAGCATCCTTATGGTCCAAATAGCACTAGCAAAGCCCTAATTAATCAGCTACACCGCACCCATACTTGGCCTCGTGGTGGCACTGTAAATCCTGGATGGTCGCTCCACGAACCGGTCCTTAGATCTAAAGCAAGCAAAACCACCATACATCCAACCCATCCACATACCAGGCTTGCTTAGATCACCCATTACCATATCATATTAACCAGTTCATGTTAACCATAATCTCGTAAATGCATAATTATGTTGAGTGGTATAGTTGTTCTTCCATCCCAATTAATTAAGCGAAGCAAAAAGGTAAAAATCTCTTCCCGACTCCCTACCATATATTCCAGGTGACAAGGGTGGTCAACAAAACTAGTAAACTACCTACCATAGGATTTCCCATCAAATTGACCCTAGCATGCAATTTTGCAAATAAAACATTTATTTTAAAACAAGATCAATATGCTTCAAGGACACTTGCCTTGCCCTTGCAGTTGGTTCAGGTCAACTTCTTCAAACTCTTGGTGCTGAAGATCCTCCGCGGCACTCTCTAGCGCAAATCCGTCCAATCCGCACAATAAACATACAAGAGAAGAAACACAATCAAAGACTGCACATATATTACTCAATATGACATGACATGCATGATTAATGCAAATGCAAGGTGGATCTTGTTAATAGATTACTTTTAATGATCAATAACTTGTTCTAATAGCTTTTAACTAGTTTATACAGGTTTGGAGTTGATTAGATCTACTTTTAGAATTAATTCAACATAATTTGGTTAGCAAAATAAGACTAGTCTGCAGAAGGTCAGACTAGTACGCACTTCGCAGAACTTGCGAACTAGAGTTTTCTAGATCGGCGTGAATTTCGATATTTGGGGTTGAATTCACATAAGAAAAAGAGAATAGAAGGTGTACCATGTGTTTAGAACTCCAATGAATCAAGAAACTTGGAGGTAACACTTGGATCTTGATGATCTAGGGTTGGTGATGAACTTGATGGTGTATTGTTGATGAAGAACTCGAAGTTGATGGAGATCTTGATCCTCTTTCGTTTCCTCCTCTTCTTCTTCTTGCTTGTGATCTCCTCCTCCCTCCTTGGTGGTGGCTCTCCATGAACTAGGGTTTGGGTGGGGTGGAAAAGTGGCAAATAGATGTCAAGCCAAGGGGTGGGGTTGTTTATATAGAGGTGGAGGCTAGGGTTAGATAGATTTCGAGTTTGAGAGGAGTAGGGGCCGGTTTAGAGTCCCACATGGGCTCTAAAAGAGTTAGGCACGACGTCCCTAGTCCCACTTAACGTGAAACCCAAGAAACAAGTCGTAAAACAAAAGATCAATTCGGAGTCGCGAAATATCGAACAAGTCCGATCAGGACCGGACTAGTCCGAAAATTTCCAGAGAGAAAATCGGACAAGTTTGGCAAAAAATCGGACAAGTCCAACTTCAGTTAGAGAGGAGTACGGACAAGTCTGCTGGAACACCGGACTAGTCCGGACAAGTCCAGGGACTTAGCAAATTTTTAAGGATTCTTGGAATATTGGACTAGTCCGCATAAAATCAGACAAGTCCGAAAGTTTCCAGAGGAAAAATCGGACTAGTCCGCAGCAAAAATGGACAAGTCTGATTTTAGTCAGGGAGGAATTGGACTAGTCCTCACTGAAATCAGACTGGTGCGCACTTTTCAGCATTTTAAGTGTGGTTTTGTCCCAAATCAATTTTAAACCTATTCCTCTTTATGTGGGTTAATGTTAAACATGTATATGAATGTATGTAGGGCATGGTGCATGAAAATGAGGGTGTTACACACTGGAGGAGTATGCCTACAAGAAATATTTAAGCCTTGGCTTTAGGTACCCAAGCAGTGTTGGGTCCTTTGATGTTACTCAAGAGGAACCTGGGAACCCACACACAAGGTTTAGGGCTCTTGCGGTGTGGCCCTACATATCTAGCATAAGCTTTACCAAACTTGTTCCACAATAAAACATATGAAGCATCAAAATCATGGAACAAGGGATGAGGTTCTTTCTTAGGCATTTTAGGAGATGTAGCAATGTTCTTCCCTTTATTGTTGTAAGAGCCTCCTTTGACAACAATCAAGTCTTTGCCATTCTTGGAAGTTTTGGCGTTTTGCCTCTTCTCCCTAGAATAACCAAGACCATCCTTGACAAGAGGATGTCTTGTGTTAGTATATGCACTATGTGCATATGCCATCATCTCCTTGTCAAAAATACCACCCTTTGGTGCTTGATTGGTTTGTGCCAACTTAAGCTCATCTTTAAGCTTTATGATCAAGTTTGAGCATTTACAAGGTTGAGATGCTTCGGATTTGACATTTGTGAAGGTGATCTTGTAGAGGAAGAGGGTGCGTTGACCTTGAGATATTTCACTTGTGTCTCAAGGATCTTGTTAGCTTGTGTCAAACTAACAAGTAGATCCTTGAGCACAATTGTAGTATTCTCAAGGTTTGAGCAAGTTTCCTTGCTCAAAGCGAGTTCATGCTCAAGTTCCTTGTTTCTTTCTCTTTCAAGCTTTTAGAGCTCCTCAACCTTTTGACATCTCTCCTTTTTTTGGATGAGCATGTCCTGTTGATGGTTGATGAGCTCTTCCTTCTCAAATATTTCCTCCGTCAACAATCTCAATCTTTTCAAAGTACTTTTACTCATGTCCTTAAGCATATGTTCATTTTCACTACTACTATCAAAATCATCATGAGAAGAAATTGAAGAAGAAGATTTAGATTTAACCTTCTTTCTTCCCTCGTTGGCCATGAGACACGTTGGCCTTGAAGTCTCCAAGTTGGGTAAGAGCTTGTTTTCGGTAGTTGTCTTCTTCATGGCAATGGTTGCTATCATCTCTTCTTCATCGGAGGAGGATTACTCATTTTAATCTTGTAGTATTGATGAGCACGTGAAAAGGTACCAGAGGGGGTGAATGGTAGATTTAAAAAAAAACTTATGCAGCGGAAACAATTAAATCCCAACCCTTTGGCAGAAAAACGATCTGTTAAAGAAATCGTGTGTGAGACTAATATAAACGTGTTTGACCATGAAAAAGTGATATATATCATAGATAATCAAGTCACGAAGAAAACACAAGAAGAATCACTCAAATCCGTCGAGAGAAACTCAAGTTATGATCGAAAGATCGAACAAAGGTCTATCTGTCCTACCCGAGAAAAACAGTTCTGAAATGCTGCGAAGAAACTCGTGTAGATATGAAACCACAAATCCAATGACCGTGAAATTTTGACAGAAGATATATAATCAAATTGTGAAGACAACCCAAAAAGAATCACGTCAATTGGATCTGTAAAACTCGAGTTATGATAAAACCACCAACAAAAGGTAGTGCTGTCCAGAAACTCGACGAGTAAAACTTGTCTGGAACAAGTCGGACGAACAAGGCACAAAAGTTCCTTCAAACTATGAATTTTATTCAATAGAACACAAGAGGAACAGCCCCAAAGTCGTGCACCAGGAGCTTTGGCCTCCCTTGCTTATATAACCATCCCTTAGGCCAACCCAATCTCAACTAGGACTCTAATCCTACTCCGTTCATGAATTGAAACTTTACATAACTGCTTAGGACTCTTCTATACGCAGATAGAAGCAATCTTAAGACTTCCAAACACCTTAGGAACGTATCCCACATTTCTAAAACAACTCAAATTCGTGACCCACATGAAATCCTATCATAACAATACTTTCCATACCGAGCCATAACCGACTCTGCCGCATCCAAAGTCATCAACCGATACGATCCGATCCTTCCAACCAGATCTCCCCATCCATAAACAATCTTCGGAACCATGTTGCCACGTCATGCACTGCATGCATACGTGCAAACACCTTCCTTCGACGTCCAATAACCTTCATATGCACCGCCCTTGATTCAATCATCCTGCGCGACCTCCTGACCCGCTCAACCACAATTCCTCCTGAATTTAGTTGTTGGAACCTCATCTCCTCCCTGAGACTAGTCCAAAGGATCCTGTCACCAGCCATGACTTGAACTCAAGCAACACCTGCACATTCTTCTTGTGTTTTCTTCGTGACTTGATTCTCCCTGATATATATCACTTTTGTCACGGTAAAACACGTTTAGATTAGTTTCACACACGATTTCTCTAGCAGGTCGTTTTTCTGCCAAAGGGGTTGGGATTTAATTGTTTCCGCTACGTAAGATTTCTTTTAAATCTACCATTCACCCCCCTCTGGTAGCTTTTCACGTGCTCTTCGATCCTACACGAAGTCTACGATGCCAAAAATATAAGTCCTTTGAATCATTAGCAACTAGACACCTATGCTTAGAGAAAGACATATCAAAATCAGCTTTAAAAACTATTCCAAACCAAGACATGTTAAAAATAAGCTCACTATTTGAACCTACAACTTTACATCAGTTTTTATTGAAAATAATTTCCAGATTTTCATCTAGCAATTGTGAAACACAAAGCAAGTTGTATTTCAAATTTTTGACAAGTGCCACATCCTTCAAAGTGTAGTGATCATTTACTCTAACCGAACCCTTAGCAATTATAGGAGTTGAAGAATTATTGGCAAAAGTAACATTCTCTATACGTGACACAAAAGAGAGGGAGGAGAACCATTCTTTGTTACCAGTCATGTGGCGTGAGCAACCTGAATCCACAATCCAAATGTTCTCCTTCCTCAAGCATGTAACCTACATAGAAGCACAATACATTGATGACTCAATACTGGGGTTAGTCAAAAGACATTTAGGTATCCAGTACTGAGTCACACGTCATGCAGCAGGAAAAACACGCGAAAGCTGAGATAAAACAGTAGGTTTATGAGTCAAAGTTTGAGGTTTTTTATTCTTAACTACTGACCTATAAGGTGTTACTTGTGTAGCACAAAAATCAGTTGCTACGGAGGCAAAAACAGAAGGTCTGAAGGTAAACTTTGAATGTTTTTGACTCATAACAGCAGGTTGCATGTTCCTGGCATTTGGTTTAATATGTGCAACAAATTTTGCATGAAAGTTATGAGATCTAGCAATCATTCTTTCCCTTTTCTGTTGTTTAGCTAGTCTATAACAAAAATCTATGACATGACCATCTCTACCACAGTAGGTACAATGAAATTGAACTTTGTGTTCATGTATAGATGAGCAAGCAATATTTTTATTCGAAACCGAATGAGACAACACTCCTGTAGATTTGAAACAACTTATTTTTGTTTAGGAACTGTTTGAATCAAACCACTTCCTAATGACTTTACAATTTTAGGTGGATGTGCCTTAGCATGAGCATGAGAATCAAAACCTGAACCAGTTTTGTCACTGCAAGACTTGGAAGAATTCAACAGCAAGTTTAGGTTCTTATTCCCATTACAAAACCGGTCTAATGTCCTATGCATGTTATCAAGTTTATTAGACAGATCAAGGCAATTTTCACATGAAGTTTTTCCTTTTAATTTGCAATTAGAACAATATTTAACTTCATGAGAACATAAAGAATTATTCAATATTGAAATTTCATTCATAGCATCTTTTAGTTTCTTTTCAAGATCATCACAACTAGAACAATGCAAATAAATTGTAGAACAAGAAGCATCTTTTAAGTTTCCAATGTCAAGTGCAACAAACTTTTTGTTCCTTTCAATTTCAAGTTCAAGTCTATCTAGAGTAGAGGAATGTGCAGTTCTTAATGTGGACAATTGTTCATAGATTAAATCACACAAGGGACAAGAATCATCAGTAGGAATCAAGGTTTTCAAACGGTTGATTTCAGATTCTAGTGATTCAATTTTAGCAGCATTATCTCTAAGCTTTTTGTCCTTTTTCTTAACAATAATAGTTGCATGAGAAATTGCATCACCCATTTCATTACAGGTAGAACATACCTCATCGTCGTCACTGTTGTGTTCTGCATCCTCCTGACTTGATCTTGATCTTGTTTTGCCCACCATGAAGCATAAGTTGGCCAGATCATCATCATCTTCATCACTTTAAAAGTCTACATCGCTTGATCCGAGCTCTTGAAGTGCAGTGATGAAGCTGTTAATCATCTTATGTCCTATGGTACCCTTCTTTTTCTTGTTGGAGTTTCCAGAGGTGGGCTTGACCTTGTTCTGTTTTTCTTCACGGGTAGTAGAACCTGAAAGGTTAGGGCATTCTGTACGAAAGTGTCCTGTCTTACCACATTCGAAGCATCGTTGAGGTCCGGATCTTCCTCTCCTTCTAGTTTTCACATTTTGCAATGCTTTTGAGAACCTAGTAGAGAGAAGTGCTAGCTCCTCCTCTGGAAATTCCTCGATCTGCTCCAGGGTTAGTGAGGACAACAAAGCAAGAGTATTGCAAGATGATGATTGGCTGGAGCTAGGCATATCATGTTGTGAGACAAATGCAATAGACTTATTGGGGTTCTTACGTGATAAGATGTCAATTTCATGAGTTTTGAGTTTAGAGTAAAGCATATTTAAAGTAAGTGTACTCATGACAGTAGATTCACGAATAGATGTAACTTTCATCTCCCAGATTGACATGTCTAATGCACTAAGAAGTTGCCTAGCATTTTTAGCATCAGAAAAATTAACGTTGACACTACGCAAGTTACTGAGAATTTTGTTAAAGTGAGCAAAGAGATCATCAATGGACTCACCGGGTTGCATCTTGAAGCACATGTATTCTTTCTTGAAAATGTCTTGCCTTACCTCCTTGATTGTGTTGGATCCTTCATGATAGTCACAAAGTGCACTCCATACATCGTATGCCGATCGGAGATGTGCAACGCGGTCGAAGTCGCTCTGAGTGAGTCTTTGGATGATCAAGTTTTGGCTTTGTTGTTGTTGTCGACATCCCGTAGGTTTGTAGCCGTAAATTGATCGTTAGATGGCACTTCATAAGGCTTGTACACCTTCTCCCATATTGCGAAGCCTTGCGTCAGGATGAAAGCCTCCATGCGTGCCTTCCAAACCAGAAAATCAATACCAGCAAACACACAAGGTTTAGCGGAGTATTTCTCCATGATGATTAGTCAAAAACACGTGAAAATCACAATGATTGGAGCACCCTGGCTCTGATACCAATTGTAGGATAGAAGAGAACTTGAAAAGCTACCAGAGGCGGGTGAATGGTAGATTTAAAAAAAACTTATGCAGTGGAAACAAATAAATCTCAACCCTTCGGCAGAAAAATGATCTGTTAAAGAAATCGTGTGTGAGACTAATCTAAATGTGTTTTACCATGACAAATATCAGAGATAATCAAGTCACGAAGAAAAAACAATAAGAATCACTCAAATCCTTCGAGAGAAACTCAAGTTATGATTGAAAGATCGAACAAAGGTCTATCTGTCCTACCCGAGAAAAACAGTTTTGAAACGCTGCAAATAAACTTGTTTATATCAGAAACCACAAATCCAATGACCGTTAAATTTTGACATATGATAGATAATCAAGTTATGAAGACAACCCAAAAAGAATCACGTCAATTGGATCTGTAAAACTCGAGTTATGATAAAACCACTGGCGAAAGGCAGTGCTGCCCAGAAACTCGATGAGTAGAACTTTTCTGGAACAAGTCGGACGAACAAGGCACAAATTTCCTTCAAACTACAAATTTTATTCAATAGAACATAGGAGGAACAGCCCCAAAGTCGTGCACCACGAGATTTGTCCTCCCTTGCTTATATAACCAGCCCTTAGGCCAACTCAATCTCAACTACGACTCTAATCCTACTCTGTTCACGAATCGAAACTTTCCATAACTGCTTAGGACTCTTCTATACGTATATAGAAGCAATCTTAAGACTTCCAAACACCTTAGGAACGTATCCCACATTCCTAAAACAACTCAAATTTGTGACCCACACGAAATCCTATTATAACCATCTCGATACTTTCCATACCGAGCCATAACCGACTCTGCCGCAGCCAAAGTCATCAACTGATACGATCCGATCCTTCAACCAGATCTTCCCATCCATAAACCATCTTCGGAACCATGTTGCCATGTCATGCACCGCATGCATACATGCAAACACCTTCCTTTGATGTCCAGTAACCTTCATATGCACTTCCCTTGATTCAATCATCCTCCTCGACCTCCTGACCCGCTCAACCACAATTCCTCCTGAATTTGGTTGTCGGAACCTCATCTCCTCCCTGAGACTAGTCCAAAGGATCCTGTCACCAGCCATGACTTGAACTCAAGCAACACCTGCACATGAACAAACAACCAATCCGTACGAGCCCAAGTCCGCGACTTGACTCAAGTCAGTTCCGAACACAACACCTTACGTGAGCACCTCACGTAAGCATGTTTCAAAGCATATCAAAACGATATCAGCCATATCAACCAAAACACACCAAAAAATTAGAAAATGAATACTAAGCACTTTCCAACAATGTAAAGCAAGTTCGAAACATTTCACAGTTAAAGCCGGAACATTACGATCAAGCATCAGACCTTGCCAAAGCTAACTGAAGCTTGAGCCAGAGATAACCAAAGCTAGTACAACCTAGCGCCGGAGCTTACCAAAGCTAGTACATCCTAGCGCTGGATTGCTTCTTCTTCTTGAAGTACTTCTTTTCCTTGGACTTGCCCTCCTTCTTCTTCTTGTTTTCTTCATGTGGGCAATCCACAATGAAGTGGCCATACTCCCCACAATTGTAACAAGCCCTCTTTGATCTTGTCTTCGACTTGTCTTTGCTTTTCCTTTCATTTTGGTAGCTCCCCCTCCTTCTTCTAAACAACCTCTTGAAGTTGTTGATGAAGAGTGCCTCTTCTTCATCAACTCTTGTGGATGAGAGTCTTGAGACGGTCGTACATGTCTTGGGGGGACTCACCATCCATGATGGTAAACCTCCCAAGCTCTCCTTTGATCATCTTGATCTTCGCCTCCCTAATGATGCGGTTGCCTTCATGCGCCGTCTTGAGTGTATCCCATATCTCCTTGGCAACCTCCAACCCTTCTACGTGGTTGAACTCCTCTCGAGTCAAAGAAGAGGCAATCACTCCAACGGCTTGAGCATTGTGATGGAGAAGAACGGCTTGTTCCGGAGTGATGTCTTTCTCATTCTTCGGAAGATGAACACCTATCATAATAATTTGCCACAAGCTAGGGTTTAAGGAAATGAGGTGCATCTTCATATTATGCTTCCACATAGAGTAATCATTTCCATCAAACTGAGGAGGTTTGCCAATGGGAATAGACAAATAATGATTGCTCGCGGTAAGTTGCTCATAATTGTAAGGATATCGGGAGTAGTCTTGTGAACTACTCCCATTATCGACATTTGTCGAGGCACTTTGCTTGAGCTCCTTCTTGGGCACATTGAGCTTCTCACGAAGCCGTGCCTTAAGCATCCTAACTTCTTCGTCGTCATTTGGATCATATTGAAGAACATCGACGTTCTTCATCTTGGTGTCATCAACAATCACCGGAATCTCGTTGTCATCCCTTCTGGCCATTTCTTCTCCGAGTTGTTAGACTCTTGATGGAGAAGCCTGCTATGATACCAATTGAAAGTCGCCTAGAGGGGGGGGGTGAATAAGCAATAAGACCTGAAATGGCTTAATCAAACGAGATTAAACTTCTGAGGCCAGACTTGTCTAGACAGGGCCAGACTAGTCCGCTCAGCATAGGGTGAAAACCTAAAAACTTGGTTTCAACAAGTTATTTGCGGAATTTAAGTTCAACCAAGATGTAAACAATGTATAGTAACTTAGTACAACTAATATTGTAAAGTTTAAGCACTTAGATTACAAGATTTTAACAAAGATCCAATGTGAAGAGCAATATGAACCCTAATAGCAATACTAGTGATCACGAAAAGTAAAAGACAAGTGAGACAATATTTATCCCGTGGTTCAGCTCTACGAAGAAGCCTACATCCATGTTGAGAAGTCCACACATGTACCGGGTCTCACTTGACCCTTCTCTCACCAAGCCACCACAATGGCCGGCTTGGTTTCCACTATAGCAATGGGTAATCACCAAGTTTGATTGGGGCTGCTCACAAGTTGACGCTCCCACAAATAAATACAATGAGGAGCACACGAAGCTCAACTCACACAAGCCACAAAACACAACACAATGTGCAAGAGATCAAACCGAGAGCCAAAGCGTGATGATCTTCCTTCACTCTCCTCCCAAAACTCTAATCTCTCCAAGATTTGGTCTTAGAGGGCTAGTAGGACGAGTAGAAGGCTTTGGATGGCTCAAGGTCACTTGTGGCAGCGCTAGGGTTCAAGACTTCTTCAAATGAGGTCGGGGGTCCCCTTTTTATAGGAGTCCCGAGCCCCTTCTACTGACCTCAGTAGAAGGGCGGACTAGTCCGGCAACTAGGCACGGACTAGTCTGGCCCAATGGGAACACTGACCTCTGGTTAGGTCCCAACAACTGCCGCACTGCGCGACGATCTTCATGCTACCCGCCTGTTGGTACCCGACATACCGGGTACCCTCACGCATAGGCTAAAGCCGCCTAGGTACCTCACCTCCCAACAGGGACAGAGTCCGAGGGCGCCACATGTCCAAGACACCCAAACCCGCCAGCCTCAGATGGGAGGTCCGGGGTGCCCACAAGACATCCCAAAGGTGGCACTCAGCTCCACCTTGACGACAAGCTCCCAGGCAGCCATGTATCCAGCGGGACGGGATCTGACCTCCTCCGCGGAGGTGAGCTCCCAAGCTACCACGTGGCACACGAAGTCAAGACCTGACCTCCCCCACTGAGGCAAGCACCCAAGCTAGGGGGAGATCTGGCTTCCCCCGCGGAGGTGAGCTCCCGAGCTGCCACGTGGCCCGCGAGACGGGCGCGACCTCCACCATGGCGGAGAGCTCCCCAGCGGCAGCATGGTCAGTCCACTTGTCCTGAGTGGATACTAAGGAAGTTAAGAGAGCGGTATGCCTTGTCTCCATCTATCCTTGAGGATACGCGACTTCCCAAGATGCATGGTGCGACGCACGCCTAATGTCAGGTACCGCTGCGACTAATCGCATCACAATGAAGGCGCCGCAGGCCTATCCAACTCTGCCAAGTGGGTAGCTTACGGCGCCAGAGACAGTTGGATGGTACATTCCCTGCCAATGTCAGCAACGGCACGTGGACTACTGACAACCCGGGCGACAAGACGGCGAGTCCTCAAGTATGCGGTCAGAGCAAGCTTGCAGAAGAAGCCTTAGATCTTTAGGATAAGATCGCCCCGGGACCACTTATGGGGCCCTGGGACCCCACTTGTAAGGCGTCCGACCTTGAATATAAAAGGCCTGGACGACCACCGATACAAGGACCAGACTCAGAATCCCCAATACACACACATACGCATACACACTCACCAAGCAATACAATCCACCATGGAGTAGGGTGTTACGCTCCTTGGGACCCGAACCACGTAAAAACAACTGTCTCATACTCTTCCGCTAGAACACTAGTTTGAGGCCTAAGCCCGGCCGAACAAGAACCTCCGCGGGCTGCTCCTTATCAAATCTAGGGGAAGTGTTGCATTGACACTTCGACACCGCCAAATTTCCAAATTCAAATGGTCACTAGACAACGGACTAGTCCTGTCTAAAATAGACTAGTCCGAAGTAGAACATAAAGGTTTAGTCTGTCCCAAATCGGACTCATCTGGGTAGGCCCAGACTAGTCCGGCCCTCTAGGGTTCTCTCGGTTTATCTCACCAAGTCTCAAACGGACTAGTCTGTATCCAAACGGACAAGTCTGATCCTTTCTAGAGAGCTTTGGTCCGTTCAAAAACGGACAAGTCCGATCTTCTGGACTTAGCTCCAAATTCACTAAGAATCACTCCAGAGATGTTTGTTCCATCTCAAAACGGACTGGTCTGCCTGGTCGGACTACTCCAACCTTGAGGCCCGGAGTATTCCGGCCTCCTAGGGTCTATTATATTTTTTGGCTTCTCACTTAGGTGTTTCTCTCAACCACCACTTTGAGCCCCCTTAGAATGATCTCAATGCACAAGATACATCCACCCTCTCACATGACACAACTCATATAAGCTCAACTCCATAGAAACCCTAATTTCTACGCTTGATCCTTTGACGCCCGTTTATCCTTTTCCTTTTTGAGGGATTTCATCTCATATTATCAAACATTCTTGTGCTTAAGATCAACTCAGATCATTAGTCTCTTAATTGTCATCATGAATAATCCAAAACCCATGGGGATGCCTAGATGCACTTTCATATGCTATCTCTTATTCATGGCTGGTTGAAAGATGTAACAGCAAATTGAGCACACATATCCTATAAATCAAGTTCCACTGAAATTCCGGAGAGTTCAATTTAGATTTTAAGTACCTCAATTTGATTCTTTCAAGTCTCTCCTTTGTGTGTAGTGAAATATGTCCTCACCAAGTCATTGCGCCTAAATTCAACC
The DNA here is from genome assembly GCA_036927565.1 of Tuctoria greenei. Lineage (NCBI taxonomy): Eukaryota > Viridiplantae > Streptophyta > Magnoliopsida > Poales > Poaceae > Tuctoria > Tuctoria greenei. The sequence goes on along the minus strand of JAYESD010000002.1, from coordinate 64,528,669 downwards.
TACCTCTACGTAAGGCTTGTATGTGGAGCTTGGTAGGGAATATAGTAAGTATATTTGCAACAGATAATGTTGCTAAGTCAAAAGAGCAAGCCATAGGAGAAATCAATTTCAAAACAATTTGATTCAAGAGTTGTGCATGTGTGATGGAATGGAGTGGATGTGGATATTTTGAGATGACTCCTTTTTGAATGGACTCTCTTATTTTGCGGGATGAAACATGGCTATTTTTTTCTCATGCTTATGATGTAAGCATGCATTTTCTTTTCTTTTTCTTTTTCTTGTAGCCATGTCTTCTACTACCTTTTTATGCAATGAATTTCGGAGAGAGTACTGAGCATGAATGATATAAAGTTTCTCTTTTTTATTGTGGAATGGCGGTTTGCTTACTTCTAGTGTAGAAGTATAGCATGTGCAAGTGAAGTCTTGAATTCAAAAAGTAATGAAAGAAATCTCACATAGGTCTATACTAGTTTGAAAAAGCTCAATGTGAAAGCAAATAGCATATGCATAAGGTCTATCAATATAATATATCATATGGCTTTGGTAGGTATTTCCAATCAAATGAGGATAACTTAAATCTTTTTAGAATTCCTCCGAAAATCTAAGTTTCACTATCAAACTAGGAATAGAAGCCCTATCACCATATCATATTTCACAACAACTTAGAAGGGATTAAGCTCTTGCTACCCACAATTTCCAAATCAAGGCCGAAGCAATTCTAGCCATTGAGAGCAATATGTTGGAGAGTAGTAAGTTGTAAACTAGGGACTTAGAACAATTAAAAGATAGCAACTATTCATCATTTCATCTATGTGAATTCCAAGTCATTCCTACCGCACATCTTTTTTTTTGAAAATAAAACTATCCTATATTTTTTTAGATGCAAGGTGGATGATGGGTAAGTGGAAAATAAATATGCAAGGGGTTGATACAATTTACCTCAAGTGGGGGTCCTCCCCCAAGCTTGTTCTTCACTCACTTCCGTGATGAGGGTTGAACCCTTGATAACGGAAGTATGCTGTGAGATCGGCTTGTTGTTGTTGTAGCATGGAGTTGAAGTTGGTGAATTGAGCGTCCATGTGTTGTTGCCAATCTTGGGTACCTTGGACATGCCCTTGGAGAGTGTTGTAGATGTCACCCGTCCTTACTTCAAGCTCCTCCATACGTCGAGAGAGGTCCGTCATTCCTTGGCTCTAGTCGCGATGACTTCTAGCTGAAGTGGAATGACATGTTCTCATAGATGTTGGAGGCAAGCTGCTAGAGCTTGAAGTGGATAGGGGTGTCTCCCATGTAGCACCTGGCCACCCAAGTCAAGACGGACCTCCGGTCTCATACGATGGAGGTTGAGTCCATCCAGGTGCATCACCTGTTGGGTTCTCTTCCTCTTCATACTCATGGACCATGGAGGTTATCGGGGGTATGGCTGCTCTCCTTGTACGACTTCTAGTTACCCTGCTAGTGACATTACTTCTTCTGGCTTCCTAAATGGGAAGTAGGTCAATGGTTAGCCTCCAAGATTTGTACAAATGATAATCCGGGTTAGGTAATCGAATTTCATTGACAAAGCTAGGATAATAAAATATCAAATAGCCATCTTGATCATGCTTAAAGGTATGTCCTTGCACTAAATATTCTTCATGAATTAGTTCTCTTTCATTTTCAATGTATTGAAATGAAGAATATTCAAGTTCTCCTACCCTAGTAGCAATACGGGTAATCAATGAAGTGCATTCAATTGGCCCTACCCTGGGAATGCAGTCTAACCGTTGTGTCATGATGGCAATAACTGGAGCAACTTTTATCTTTTTAATCATGGCAAATAAAATTTTTAGCTCATCATCACACACTATCCTTACATCTCCTCTAGGGAACATAGTCATAGCCACCCATCTATGCATGAAGCGTAATGTGGGGTTGTGCATGTGGCTATTCCTAGGTGCACTACATATCACCTCACCAGCTAAATCTTTCCAAAAACCTTGTTTGTTAAACTTAGGCAAAGTGTCTAAATATAGCAAACAACGTTTATGGAAGCTAAGGATTTCACTCAATTCTTTGCATAGGATGTTGTATTCCTTTTGAAATAATCAAAAAGTAATACCATCAAATCATATCTTGAGTGTGCAAAGGAATTGTATGGAGAGAAGGTGTGAACCTTTCTCCTCTATGTGAGCAAAATTTTCCCATCCTAGTGCATGCCAAATGGAAAAGAATTCGGAATCCATACCTATTTTGGAGATCAAATCCGGATCATAATCTTTCTTATGAGAAAACTCACAATCTTGGAGGAGCTTGCGTGCTTGATCTTTAACTTCACTTTGGATGTCGAGGTCGTGGTCATGAAGTAGTTGGTGAGGGCTGCTCCTCTCACCCATAAGAATGTCCTCTCCTACACTCCTTGTCCCTGAACTTGGTGTAGCAACGGAAGAGGGGCGTGCACTTGAGTTTCCACCATCGCTTGAGCTTGCAACCTCCTTCCCCTTTCCAAACAATCTTTTCATTCCTTTCATGGCCACAACAAGCAAGAACACAACAAGGCAAAAACTCAAAAAAAGTGATGTTAGTGAAAACAAAACCCCAGTGAATTTTCCCATGAAGAACTTGAGAGCAAATTGCAAATGCAAACAAAAGCAAATCTTTTTGAGTTGGATTTTGAGCAAGAGTACTTCAATGAAGAGCAAGAACACAATGTGAGAAAGAGTGACTTTGGGGATGTATGAAATGAGGTGAATTTTTAGGAGAAGAGCTCTTCACGTCCACCTTTTATAGTGGGCAATCCCCAACAGTCACTAGGGAACCAAATGTAGCCGTTGGAGGAGAGAGAGCCAAAATGGCCCTTTCCCCTAGTCCTCCGAATAGGGGGGTCGACCGACCTGACGGATGGGCCCCCCTATTCTCCCTTTTGGCAGGTGGCTCCCCAACGGCTATGGAATCAGCACGTTGGTGAAATACCACTTTTGCAGCTCAGAAAAATTGTTTTCCAAATAAAAAATCATTTTTCCAAAACCAACAATTTTTTATGAAAAATAAAGAAATTAAAATGATAGTTGAGAATATAAGATTCTCAACTTGCTAAGAAAATCAAATATGCAGTGGGAGAATCAAACTAAATGAGGAAATCCATATAAAGAGAAAAGAAAAATAAAGAAAAGGTTAACTACCAATGTAACCTATTGGCTAGGTCTCACCACCGTCCGATGAGATGGACATTCCTCCTTCTTCATTTCCTAACATTCGGGCCGAGAGCGATGGGCTCGGATGGCTTCTATTGCTTCTTCCGCCATTCCTTCTTTGGTGCCTTGGTGGACTTGGGCCTTTGGGAAGGCCCGGACTTCTCCGTCTTCTTGGGGTGTCGGCGTGGAAGATACGACAGGTTTTCCACATAGATCAATTTCCTCATGAATGCAATGAGCGGGTCCATGTTTGAGGGTGTGATTTCGACCTCTTGAATATGTTTAACATTTGGCCCATACTTGATACGGATCATGGAGCATTGATTCAACTTTGCGCGAAAGTTAAACTTCTCCTCTTTGCCATTGATATGGAAGTGGATTTCTCATGCTCCCACATCTACGCGAGACCTTCACGGTGCTTAGGAACGGGTGTTGAAGGACGAGAGGTGTATCCTTCTCGTCCTCCATGTCAAGCACCACGAAATCCACGGGTATGAAGCAGTTCCGGATTTTCACCTGGACATCTTCGACAATACCCAACGGATAACAGACTGAGGAATCAGGCAGTTGGAGCTGCATTGGTGTTGGAGTAAGTTCCGTAAAGTTCAGCTGGTCAAAAACCACCTTGTGCATCACACTCACACTTACTCCAAGGTCACAAAGGGCCTTGTCAAAGTGGTATACGCCAATTGAGCATGATATTGTGGGACATCCAGGGTCCTTCTTTTTTGGAAGCCTATTGAGGATGGCTGCGCTGCAGTCTTCCGTAAGCTTGACAACCTCAATGGTGGGCAATGGCCGCTTGTTATTTAATATGTCCTTGAGATAGCGAGCATAAGTTGGTACTTGCATCGCATCAATCAGGGCACATTGATGTGGATTTTCTGGATGATCTCAACAAAGCGATTGAATTGCTCATCCACATTTGGCTTCCTTTGCCTGTGAGGGAATGGTAATAAGTTGGTGTCCTCAAAGTGTTTGGCCATTCTCTCACTAAGTACTTAACTTATGCCAACTGGGACATCCTCCTTCTCCTTTGTAATTGTCCTCTTCTCTTGTGTGGGATATGGTGGGTCATGAGTGGTCTTGCCACATCTCGTAGCCACCGCACTCATATTTTCCTTTGGAGGAACAACTGCAACCAGTTGATCCAACTGAGTCTCCAACATCTTGTTGAAACTCAATTGATTCTTGAAGGCTAAGGATAGTCCATCAATATTGGCATTAATGCCCTCTAGGGTCTTGTCATTAGCTGTCAGCTTCTTGGATAGAGCATCATTGATCTTCAGCTGGCTAATGCCATGTTCTCTCAAGTTGGGTTGATTTCCATTGTTGCCATTGTTGTTGTATCCTCCTTGAAAGAATGGGCGTGGTTGGCCCCACCCTTGACCTCCTGGATGATAGCCATTGTTGTTTCCATTGTTGGCTAGGTATAGGGCATCCTCACGGGTTTCTGGGTAGTCATTACCCAAATGGCCCATGTCCACAGACTTCACAAGTGATGTGAGAGTATAAGGCATAGGCATTCCCGCATACTTCACCATTTTCTTGTCCATCACTTTTCTTCATAAGGAGGTCCAATTTAGCAGCGATCATGTCCACCTCCTTCAAGGTGTGCATGCCTCACTGGCGGGTATGGAGACACTCGTTGCTCCAACCCATGTTTGAAACCATCTTCTCAATCAAATCTTTGGCTTTGGGCAACATTAATGTGAAGAAGGCACCTCCAGCAGCAATCAATATGGTCATAGGCGAAAGAGATCAGCCCGTTGTAGAAGTTTTGGATTATGAGCCAGTCATCCATTCCATGGTGGGGACATGCTAGTATGTACTCCTAAAGCCTTTCCCAAGCCACAAGAACAGATTCCTTGGCATCTTGCCGGAATCCGGAAATTCTTTTGCGTAGGGCATTGATCTTGCCCAACGGGAAAAATTTGGCGAGGAATGCCGTAGAACATTTCTCCCAAGTGTCTGCAACACTTCGGTTCGCGTACAACCACTGTTTCACTCTCCTAAGAAGAGAGAATGGGAACAACCTAAGACGAACAACATAAGGAGATATGTCCTTTATCTTAAAAGTGCTGCAAATTTCAAGGAACTGTTGAAGGTGAGCACTTGCATCCTCGTTAGCCTTCCCACAAAATAGGTTGGCTTGTACCATAGTGATAAGGCCAGTCTTGATTTCAAAGTTTACGTCTCCCGTGTTAACAGTGAGCCCAACAGGCACATTGTTAGTAGAGGGAGCCAAAAACTCATGAAGGGTCTTCTAGGCCATTGGTGGTTTGGTTGTTGGTGCGATTGTGCTGGCTTGCTTTGTCGCTCGAATCTTCTTAGGGGTTGCGACACAAGGTCGATCTTTCAAAAGGGATTCAGGATCTTCAACAAAGTTTTTCAGCAAGCGGAAACCAGACATATATTACCCTGTTTTCACAAAAAATGTGAAAACAAAGAGGGGTCATCCTACTAAAACCTACCAGGGTCCTATACTATTCACCCAATCATGCAATACTTTGGCTTCCTTCCCCGGTAATGGCGCCAGAAATGCTTTTTGATATTTCCTACGCACTACTAACAACAATTCTGCCCTAGTAGGGGTGCCAGAAATGTTTGTTGGTAGGTTTTAATTCTCAAGTGAACGTCCATAAGTGCACGAAAACTATAGATGTAACATTTCCCCTTTTAAGAGTATTCCCAAAGGTGTCACTTATATTTTCCCAAAGGAAGTCTACATGGAAGTAAAACGATCATCAAGTGGAGAGGCTTAGGTTGGTCTAGGTAGGTGTCGAAGTGTTAGAGCGACACTTCCCCCGAATATGCTAAGGAGCAGCCCGCGGAGGTTCTTTGTTCGGCAGGGCTTAGGCCTCAATCAAGTGTTCTTGTGGATGGAAGTATGAGACAATGGTTTTTACGTGGTTGAGGCCGGAAAGAGCATAACACCCTACTCCACAGTGAGTGGTATTGCTGGTATGTGTGTGTGTGATGTTCGATGTGGGGATCCTTTGTAACGGTGGCAGTCCGGGCCTTTTATAGACAAGGTCGGATGCCTTACAAGTGGGGTCTTGGGGCCCGATAGGTGGTGCCAGTGCGATTTTATCCTAAAGATCTATGGCTTTTTCTGTAAGCTTGCCTGACCGAGGCAGTGAAGACTCACCGTCTTGCTCGCTCTCCTGTCAGTAGCCCAAGCGCCGCGGCTGACGGTGGTAGAAGGTGTCCCGTCAGCCTGTCTTGTTGCCGTAATCTACCCACTTCGCCAAGTGGGATAGACCTACGGCGCCTTCACCGTGACGTGATTGGCCATAGCGGTCTCTGACTGTTGTGGTGCTCTACGTTGGGCACTGGAGGTGGGTGCGCGTCTTCAATGCAGGCTGCTCATCCCTTATCTACGTATCTTACCATCCGAGGCGAGCTGCAGGATACGTGGAAGCATCGGGGCTGATCTCTGCTCGGGATGTCAGACCTGGTCCTCCGTGACGCGTGGTAGCTCCGAGGCTCGTTAGGGGACGTGGCACCTCCAGGCCCTTTCTCTTGGGGGGTGCTGGTCCTTGCGCCCCGTGCCACGTAGTTGTTCCGGGGGTGCTCCCCCAAGGCTGGGTGAGGTCCCGTCTCTACACGTGGCGTCTCGGGAGCCCGTCACACCGGAGGGGCCAAGTCCCATCTGCAAGGCTTACGTGGCAGCGCCGCAGCTCGATCTTGAGGGAGGCAAAGGCCTTGGCGCCTACAGGACACGTGGCGGCTCCAGACGTGCCTCAGTGTAGTGTGACACCCACAAGAGCATTCTATCCTAAGTGCGAGGGTACCCCGTCTGTAGGGTACGGACAATAGGGTTCTAGCAAGGATGGGTTAAATGATAAGTTGAGGTAGTGTGACACACACAAGAGCATTCTATCCTAAGGGGATAAATGAGGTAATAGAGGAACTAGGCTAAGAGTTAGGTAGAGACTCCTCCTATGCTTCTAATGTACATATACATAGCCTAAGTTAGTTACTAATGATTATATTAATTATGAATTCTCATGCTAAGTGGATTAACACATCGGGCACGGGTTTACCCCTAGCAACACTAGGCGACTCCCTCCAAGAGCCTGTGGCATAGCCGAACGTGGAGGATTACAAAGGACATATAGGGTTGTCACCACCTACTGCCTACCTCTTCAATCCGTGGGTCAACGAGACATTCAGCGCTACTCTCAATCATAGCACCATGCTAGCATATTAAGTAATTACCTTAAGAGCCTAGGCACAAGCCATCCTAAGGCAATGAACTAAATGATCATTGAACCAATGTTAATTCATAGCATAAGTAATTCACATTAACATAGTCATATCATAGCTAATTAGACTATATGGAGGTTTATAGTGTTTATGATAATGTAATGAACATGGTATAGCACAATCATAAATACTACTCCTACCACATACATGGAATCCACAATCAAACAAGAAACACATCATCCAAGTATATGAACAATAGAAGACTAAAGATATCATCTTTATTATGAAAAATGTCACAAATAAAAATAGGAATATGGAAGGCATACCTTTCCCAATTGGGAAGAGACTCCTTCTACTCCTCTCCTACTAGGACTTTGGACTAGAGAGTCTCCTTTCTATAGCCTATACTCCTCTAAACCTATGGAGAGTAGTGGATACAATGGATGGATATTCAAGTGGTGTATGTTAAAGTGAGGGGTCCTATTTATAGCTTGGAGAAGGGTCGGTTCCAGCCACCAAAAGCACGCACATCAGTCACTCATGACCACTTCAAGCCGGGAGAAGCCACCACATGGAGTTTGACCGAGAAAGGCACCATGAACTAGTCGGCCGACTAGGGGGGGGGGGGGGGGGTCGGCTTACCTGGTCCTGGCCCCTTTTGTGGTGTGCTTCCTCCAGGTGACTGATAGGTGGGTCCCATTGACTGATATTGGTGCTACATCGTTGGATGACCTCAGATACTTCTATTTGTGGCCCATTTGATCCATGTGGTAGCATGTGGCATCTCTCGATTGGCTGAAATCATATTTTATAGGATCCATCCCTTTGTTTCACTTCATTTCTTCATAGAATCCCTGCATGCACTACTTTCTCCAAGGGCAAGTGGAAATAGTTTAAATAGAAAGATGATGTGTGCAAGAAATGACAATTCCTTCACATAATTAAGTTATATTGACAGGTGAAATTGGTGTATAACAGCTGTCAACAACTACACACAATGATTTCAAGTTCTTTCAAATGGACGTGAAAAGCGCATTCCTCAATGGACCAATCAAGGAGGAGGTGTATGTGGAGCAACCGCTCGGCTTTGAGGACGATAAGTATCCTAACCATGTCTTTAAGCTTCACAAAGCTCTCTACGGCCTCAAACAAACTACTAGAGCTTGGTATGAGTGCCTGATGGACTTTCTCATTGATAATGGTTTTAAGATAGGAAATGCCGAATATACACTCTTTACCAAGAACATGGATGATGATTTATTTGTATGCCAAATTTATGTGACAACATAATATTTGGTTCTACTAATCAATATTTTTGTGAAGAGTTTAGCAAAATCATGCTGGAGATATTTGAGATGTCAATGATGGGGGAGTTGAAGTTCTTTTTAGGTTTCCAAGTGAAAAAACTCAAGGAAGGTACCTTCATATGTCAAACCAAGTATACTCAAGATATCCTCAAGAAGTTTGACATGGAGAAGGCCAAGCCCATCAAGACGCCAATGGCGATGAATGGACATCTCGATCTCAACCAAGACAGCCCTAGTGTCGACCAAAAGGTATACTGCTCCATGACTGGATCACTTCTTTACCTTTGTGCATCTAGGCTGGATATTATGTTAAGTGTATGCATATGTGCAAGGTTTCAAGCCGCTCCTAAGGAATGTCACTTGATAGTCGTAAAGAGAATTTTGCGCTATTTAGTTCATACACCTAACCTAGGGTTGTGGTATCCCAAAGGGTCCAAGTTTAACCTCATCGGATACTCCAATGCGGATTATGCCGGATGTAAAGTGGACAGGAAAAGTAACCCCAGGACTTGCCAATTCTTGGGTAGGTCACTAGTGTCATGGTCATCCAATAAACAAAATTCCATTGCCCTATCCACAGCCGAAGCGGAGTATATCGCAGTCGGAAGTTGTTGTGCACAAATTCTTTGGATGCGACAAACTCTAAGGGACGATGGTCTCAATATGATCCATATTCCGCTCCTATGCGACAATGAGAGTGCCATCAAGAATGCCCATAATCCCGTTGAACACTCTAGAACCAAACACATTGACATCCAACACCATTTCTTGAGAGACCATTCTATGAAGGGGGATATTGTCATTTCACATGTGAGAACCGAAAAACAACTAGCCGACATCTTCACCAAGCCACTAGATGAAAAACACTTTTGCAAACTTAGGAATGAACTAATGTCCTTGATTCCTCGAAATGTGGCTTGAGATGTTGCATATCTAATTGTTAGTTTTGTTTCTCCCTTCAAAACTATGCATGCTTTCGAAAACTTGCCCTTTTCAATTTTCTATCAAATTATTTTCAATTATTTTCTCCTTGAATCATGGTCATTGTATGTATGTTTGTGTGCTTTACCGGCTATATTCAATGAGAATATTTGTAAAAGCCTAGTCCATATGGATCATTCTTGCAAATTTCCCAATATGAGAATTTGCTACCAAGGACCGGACTAGTCCGACCTGACACTGGACTTGTCCTAAGATACAGCTTAGTCCGGACCCAATCTAGCGTCCGAACTTGTCCGGTGTCCTGAGCGGACTAGTCCGGACATCTGGAGACTTAACCCCCAGCATGGGGCCCGATCCCTCCACTTCATTTCAAACTCTCCAACACGCGCCCCTCTCCCAGAAACCGCCCCAATTGGCGATTTTTGTTTCCAACCCTCAAAATCTTCGAGGAATCTGTGTGGAAGCTTCTTTAGAGTTTCGGGAAGGTGAATCCCTACTCCGCCCGTACATCCACAGATTTGTCTATTTTTCACATCTCAAGGTGTGTTCTTGACCTAACTTTGAACTTTTCTGATTTCCTCGATTCTATGTCATTTCTCCTAGAAACTAGAGTCCTCTTAGATTATCTATTACCTTGTGATTCTTTCCATGCAATATTGCGCCTTGGTATCGAAATCTTATAGAAAAATCATAGTTAGGGTTTAACACTGGGTGGTCCGGACTAGTCCGGACCTAGGCGGACAAGTCCGTTCCTGACCGGACTAGTCCAGCGAAGGACCGGACAAGTCCGGCCTAACCTAGTGTTAACTCCTAACTTAGTGAATTCTCTACTTCTCCACCGCAATGTTTTAATTGATATCACCTCATGTCCTTATTTTTATATGAGTTTCAACATGTCTCAGCGCAACAACTCTCCTCTTTCCGATCCAGAAAGGGAGGCGGCTCGACAAGAATTCTATCATAAAAAAACAGAGGAAGCAGTCATTGCAGCAGATCTTGAGCGCATGCGTGAAGATCGAACCAAGAAGAAGCATGATCAGGATACAACCCAGGCTCAAGCGGCTGAAGAGCAAGCAAGCAGAAGGAAAAGGATTGTCACTGTGGGTGAGAAGCAAAAGGCCCAAGCGGTTGATAAGGTAAAAGCATCAATGAGTGAGAGTAGCCAGACTAAGGGGAAAGGAAAGGAGCCTGCCAAGAAATTGCCTCTCAAAAAGGCTGCTCCTAGAAAGAAAGCTCTGCCAGGGAGAGGTTTGGTCATTCGTGACCAAAGCACGGAGCCTCGTGGTCCTCCACAAGGCCCCATTGGTCCGTTGGTCATGAATGCTCTAGTGCATGACCCTAACCGCCAACTTGAGCTGGGAAGCAATGTGTTCGAAGGACAAGGATCTGATAAAGCAAAAAGGCTCAGGATGAAGGATCCCTACAAGTATGACAAAGCAACAGCATATCCTCGTTTCTGGTGTGACTTCCATTGCGATTATTATCGCCTAGTCTACCTATACAAGAAAACTCTAGTGATGGATGCTCAATGGGTAGATTGGGCTTATATGAAAAAGAAGGATCATCAAGCCTTCAATGCAATAATCCGAGCTGTTGAGCACCATGGACTCAAGGAGTTGTTTGAGTTCAGATACAACTAGAACACAAAAATTGTGGCCCAATTCTACTCCACTTGTTACTTCTTCACCTTTGGAGACAGGAAGGTTACTTGGTTGACTAATGGAGTCAAATATTCTGTGATCTATGTTGAGTTTGCTAGAATTCTTGGACTTGAGGAGTTCTTGAACTATGAGCTGACCATTAACAACCTCAAGGCTCTAGATTTTGGGGGAAATGGAATTCATGTACGAGGTTGGCTTCTACAATCCCCCGACCACCAAGATTCTTTGCCCCTTCTTTAGTGTGCTTAATCGAATCTTGAGAAAAACTCTAGCACCTAAGGATGAGGACGCAACCATGATCCAAGGCAACTTGAGGCACTTGATGAAGCTGATAGTTGAAGATGAGAAGTTCAATGTCGTTGACTATATCTACAACGACATCTTCAACATATCACACACTTCCAACCACTCTTTTGGATATGCCCCTCTCATCATGTGCTTAATTGAAAAATTATCTAGCTTGGAGTTTGTGAAGGTTGTCAAGCATAGAGCTCCCCACCCTCAGATTCCACCTCCTGCGCCAAAGATTGGCGGAGCTTCGAGGAGAGGTACCTCTTTTGTGCCTTCTCCTCCTCTGGCTCCCGCCGCCTCTTCCTCCTCCTCCGGCGACCTTGCAAGTGCTACACTCAAGTTTCTCAAGTCAATCTTCACCTCGTGTCGGAAAGAGGAAGTGAAGGCACACAAGACCGCAAAGAAGCACGACAAGTACCTTCGCAAGCTTTGCGAGAAGGCATACATTCCTATGTCACCAAAGGCTTCTGAGGATGAAAACATCACGCCATTTCCACAACTCTCGGAGGCGGAGGCTGCTCTATTTGGTGGTGGGGGTGGTCCCTCTAGCACTGCTCATGTTGCTGCAGATGTCGTCGATGATGATGATGACAGAGAATACAATGATCAGGATGATGACGATGAAGAAATGAAGAGCGATCAAAACCAGGGAGGGGCGAGCGAGAGCGACGATGAGTAGTTTTGGGCTCTCTCTCTCTCTCTTCTTACTTACTCTTTTTCCTTTTTTGGTGTCTTGATGCCAAAGGGGGAGAGATTGAGGGGGAGTATTATAGATCCATGGACTATGATATTTTTGAAAAAAATCTGAGTTGTAATCTTAACTTTTGCTACTAGTTCTCATTTTGGTTTGTAATGATATTATCACTATGCTATCACTCTATGTTATGTGAACTTTATTGTCTATCTTGTCATTATTGATTCTATTGAAGATCATTCTAGGCAAATATGTGTGATGATGCTAAATTAAAATTTGAGATGCATACTTCACTTTTCACATCTCAACACTTGCATCACATGTAAGAACCCCACCATAACGCACAAATGTATAAGACTCCCATAGACGTCATTCTTGTGCATCTAACTTATTGCAAATCATCTATGCACACATTTAGGGGGAACTCCTTATACACGTGTGTGTTATGAAAATCAACTCAACTTTATTTTTTATCAAAAACCTCAATGTGTTGTCAACAAATCACCAAAAAGGGGGAGATTGAAAGTGCATCTAGGCTAACCCCCGTGGGTTTTGATGATTAATGTCAACACTTAAGATACTAGTGAGCTTTGCAAGTGTAAGCACAGGTGATTGAAAGATGGACGACATTGGATGCACTCAAAAAGGAAAAAGAGAAGAAAATGTGAAGAACTCGAAGAATGGAACTTGAGCTTTTAAATTTTTCGTGTCGAGTTTAGTCACTTAGCTTGAGTGTGTTCAATGAGACTAAGTGTTAGAATCTACTAAGAGCTCATAGTCCAAGTTAGACTAGATTGAGAGATGAGTTGAAGCAGCCCTAAGGATAGGGCCAGACTTGTTCGGGCTGGAAGGTCGGACTAGTTCGGCCACATCGGTCTGATCTGATGTTAGGCAGACCAAAGCGTTATGTGTAAGTTCGGACTTGTCCGATTGGGGATGGACTAGTCCGTGGTGAGTGTGTCTGTGTTATTCTAGGACTAAGTCCTGAAGGACCAGACTAGTCCGCTTGGACAGACTAGTCTGCTTTAGTCCATAAAAGTAGTTCCTGACTGAGTTCAGACTAGTTTGTCCCTTGACAGACTAGTTCGATGCGGACTTGGAGATGGCTACTAGGACTAAGTCCTAGACGGTCGGACTTGTCCGCCCTCAGGGGCCGGAATAGTCCGGTGTGCCAGACTTGTCCCTTCTCAACATGAACAAACTGTTCTTTGTGAGATCGTACTAGTCTGTTGTGGGATGGACTAGTCCGTGGTACATCACTGGTCCCCACAGGCCGGACTAGTCCGGGGTCAAAGGCCGGACTAGTCCGCACTTTTCTAGTGGCAACGACTAATTGTTGGGACCCCTATAAAAAGGGATCCCCCGGCCTCCAAAGGCTCACTCTCAAACCCTAGCGTCACCATATACTTATTAGAGCCATCCTAGCCCTCTCTCAACCATTCTTGGAGTCCTAAGAGCGATTCTTGAGGATTTGTGAGGATTTGAAGAGGATAGAGAAGGGTTTGTTTGATCTTGAGCTCTTGGGTTGGTTCTCTCAGTTTGACTGATTGATTTGAGTTCGTGTGGGTGTTGATCTTTGATCTTTTTTAGTTGTAAACTTGTGGGAGCCTTAGGTTGTGAGTTTCCCCATGGATTTGGTGATCACCCTTATGATTTAGTGGAAGAAAAGCCGACCTTCGTGCTGGCTAAGTGAGGAAAGGGTTGAGTGGAGCCCTGCCTTTCATGGGCATCCTCAATGTGGATGTAGGCTCCTTTGTGGGGTTGAACCATGGGATAAATCTTGCATCTTGTGTCTTTGATTTGATTTCCTCATTCCTCACTAGATCAAGTTAGAGTTTCACGCGTTCTTCGCTTCAATCTCGTGATCTTCCTCTATCTAGTTGTTATTACTTTACACATACTATATACTAGATTACAAGGCTCATATACTTTAAATTTCATCGAGTTAAGTTCTTTAGATCGCTTTTAAAAATCTCACCTTTGATCATATCTGTTATCCTGACCGGACTAGTCCGCCCAAAAGCTGGACTAGTCCGCACTCTGTAATTTGATTAGCTTTTATTAAGTTAAATTTCATGTTATCCACCTATTCACCCCCCTCTAGGCAACTTTCAAGAACGATACGCTGCTCATTCTTGAGTGACCATTCCTAAGCACTGCGAAGGCTCGCATAGATGTGGGAGCTGGAGAAATCCACTTTCATATCAATGACAAGGGGGAGAAGTTTAACTTTTGCCCAAAGTTGGAGCAATGCTCCATGATCCGTATCAAGTATGGGACAAATGTTAAGCACATTCAAGAGGTCAAAATCACACCTACAAAGGTGGACCCACTCATTGCATTCATGAGGAATTTGATCTATGCGGAAAACCCATCTAATCGTCCACGCCGACACCCCAAGAAGACAGAGAAGTCTGGGCCTCCCCAAAGGCCCAAGTCCACCGAGCCGCCAAAGAAGGTATGGCCGAATAAGCAAGACAAGCCGTACAAGCCCATCCCTTCGGGCTCAGATGTCAAGAAATGAAGAAGGAGGAATGTCCATCTCATCCGACGGTGGTGAGACCTAGCCAATAGGTTAAATTGGTAGTTATCCTTTTCTTTGTTTTTCTTTTCTCTTTATTTGGTTTTCTCCATTTAGTTTGATTTTCCCCACTGCATATTTGATTTTCTTAGTAAGTTGAGAATCTTATATTCTCAACTATTATTTGTATTACTTTATTTTCACAAAAAGAAAATTGTTGGGTTTTGAAAATGAGTTTTTATTCGAAAAACAATTTTTCTGAGCTACAAAAGTGGTAATTCACCAACGTGCTAATCCAATAGCCGTTGGGGAGCCAACTGCTAAAAGGGAGAATAGGGGGGCCCACTTGTAAGTTTGGCTGACCCCCTGTTTGGCCGACTAGGGGAAGGAGCCATTTTAGCTCTCTCTCCTCCAATGGCTAAATTTGGTATCTTAGTGACCGTTGGGGAGTGCACACATTAAATGGTGGCCGTGAGGGGGCACTTCTCCTCACACTTCACCTCATTTCATACCTCCCCAAAGTCACTCTTGCTCACATTATTTTTCTTGCTCTTCATTGAAGTGCTCTTGTTCAATTCCCATCTCAAAATGATTTACTTTTGCTTGCATTTGCAATTTGCTCTCAAGTTCTTCAAGGGAAAATTCGTCGGGGTTTTGCTTTCGCTAACATTACCTCTTTCGAGTTTTTGCCTTGTTGTGTTCTTGTTTGTTGTGGCCATGAAAGGGATGAAGGGGTTGTTTGGAAAGAGGAAGGAGGCTGCAAGCTCAAGCCATGGTAGAGACTCAAGTGCACGCCCCTCTTCTGTTGCTACACCAAGTTCACGGAGGAGGAGTGTAGGTGAGGACACTCCCATGGCTGAGAGGAGCAACCCTCATCAACTTCTTCACGACGATGACCTCGACATACAAACTGAAGTTGAAGATCAAGCATGCAAGCTCCTCCTAGATAGTGAGTTTTCTCATACGAAAGCTTATGATCCGGATTTGATCTCCAAAATAGGTATGGATTCCGATTCTTTTCTGTTTGGCATGCACTAGGATGGAAAAACTTAGCAATATTATGTGTTGCAAATATGCCTACTATATTCCCTACCAAGCTCCACATACAAGCTTTATGTAGAAGTAGGATGAATTTAGGCATAATGCCTGGGTGAGGATATATTTCCACTACACATAAATGAGAGACCAAGAGAGTCAAATTGAGATACTTAAAATCTAAATTGAACTCTCCAGAATTTGAGTGGAACTTGATTTCTAGGGTATGTGTGCTCCATTTGATGTTTTATCTTTCAACCACCCATGAATAGGAGATGGCATAAGCCCCATAATGACCTAAGATGGGTCAAGTACCATGCCAATTTCTGCAATACTAGGTAGAGTATTTTGTTGTGCACATGGTACTTTTGAAAAATAGAACATAGTAGCAACTCCTGATCATCAATCTAAAGTCTTGACTTTGCTCGGGACGAGCAAAGGATAAGCTTGGCAGAGTTTGTTGACGCTGTTATATACCAATCTCATCCGTCAATATAACTCAATTATGTGAAGGAAATATCATTTCTTGCACACATCACCTTTCTATTTAACCTATTTCCACTTGTCTTTCGAGAAAGTAGTGCATGCATGATTTTATGTAGAATTGAAGTGAAATAAGGGGACGGATCCTACAAAATATCATTCCAGCCAATCAAGCGGCGGCATGTGGCACCACATGGATCAAATGGCCCACAAAAAGAAGTATCCGAGGACATCCAACGATGTATCACCAATATCAATCAATGGGACCCATAGGGCAGAGACCTGGAGGAAGCACACTGCAAAAGGAGCCAAGACCAGGTGGGTCGACCCCCCTAGTCGGTCGACTAGGTCCTAGCACCAAACACTGCCAAATGCCACGTGTTGGCTCCTCCCGGCTTGAAGAGGTCATCGGTGACTGATTCACGCGCTTTTGGTAGCGGGAACCGACCCTTCTCCAAGCTATAAATATGACCCCTCACCCCTCACTTGAACACACACCAGTTGAATATTCATCCATTGTATCCACTACTCTCCATAGGTTCTTAGGAGTATAGGCTGTAGAGAGGAGAGTCTCTAGTCCATAGTCCAAGTAGGAGAGGAGTAGGAGTCTCTTCCCAATTCCTAATTGGGAAAGGTATGGCTCTTGTATTCCTATTTCTATTTGTGACTTTGCTCTTAATAAAGATGTTTTCTTTAGTCTTCCATTGTTCATATACTTGGATGAAGCGTTTCTTGTTTGATTGTCGATTCCATGTATGTGGTAGGAGTAGTATTTATGTTTATGCTATACCATTATCATTATATCATCATAAACAATACAAACCCCCACTATAATCTAATTAGCTATGATATGATTATGTTAACATGAATCACTTATGCTATGAATTAACATTGGTTCAACGATGATTTAGTTCATTGCCTTAGGATGGCTTGTGCCTAGGCTTCTAAGGTAATTACTAATTAATATGCTAGCATGGTGCTAGGATAGAGAGTAGCGTTGAATGTCTCGTAGACCCACAGATTGAAGAGGTAGGCAGTAGGTGGTGACAATCCTATCTGTCCTTTGTAACCCTCCACGTTCGGCCATGCCACAAGCTCTTGCCGCGAGTCATCCTAGTATTGCTAGAGGTAAACCTGTGCCCGATGTGTTAATCCACTTAGCATGAGAATTCATAATTGACATGATCATTAGTAACTAATTTAGGCTATGCGTATGTACATTATAAGAATAATAGAAGTCTCTACCTAACCTCTTATCCTAGTCCCTCTTTACCCCATTTATCCCCTTAGGATCGAATGTACCTGTGTGTGCCACACTACTCCAATTATCATCTATCCATCCTTGCTACAACCTTGCCTAGATCACCCTAGCCTCTCCAATTGATGATTGCTTTACTTCTATCTAGCCTTCCTTTGGTCGAATATAAATGACACCCTTTGGGAATACTCTTAGAGGGGAAATGCTACATCGATAGTTTCCGTGCGCTTGCGGACTTACATGTATAATCTAAAATCCATTAACAAGCATTTCTAGCACCACTACTAGAGATGAATTGTTAGTAGTGTGTAGGAACCATCAACAAGCATTTCTAGCGCCGTTGCTGGGGATGATTTGATGGTGTTCCTTAGGAAATATCAACCCTACAGCAGCATCAGATGGACGGGGGCCACGCCCTGACAAGCGACCTCGGCCATCTTCTGACGACGGCGACAAGATGTGGTGCTCGATCCACAAATCTGCGAGCCACAACCTTGAAGACTTTCGCGAGGTCAAGAGGATCGCTGAGCACGCCCAACACAAGCGTAGAGATGACGCGCCTTTCCACCAGTGAGAAGGCAAACAAAAAGTCGACGAAGCTCCATCAGAGCAGGAGCTAGGTTCTAAGATGCCAATAAGGCTTTGAAGGCGGTGTACAACAACTTCGACGACTCCGACACCAGCTCTGACAACGAGCGTCAGAAAACTCTCCATATGATGTATGGGGGGTCCTGGGATATTACCTCTCGACGCATAGTGAGAACTTTGGGTCGAGAGATAGCTACTGCAGCTCCCACCACCAAGGCGGAACCTCATCGGAAGCGGATGGACACTGCCATCACTTTTGACGCATCCGACAACCCGAATGTGGGGACCGGAGTCCACACTTTCCAGAAATCGCATTGGGTGGTGCCGTGCAATACGACACCCAACAGAACACATGTAAAGGAACACATATTACATAAATCATTTGCTGAAATTTACAAGGATGTTCAGTTTACAAATAGTTTACAAAATTAAACTACAGCGGAAGCTAAGAACAACTCTTGTACTCAAGTCTAATAATCAAAAGAGAAGCCGTCCAGCCCACGAACGCTCCTCACTAGCCACGAAGAACAAACAACAGCGGCATGGTTCCTACATGAGTATATCACTTGGAGAAATCCCGAGTCTCATCGGGCAACCATAATCATAAGAACAGAGATTACTACCTGCAAAACAACTTATATATCAACCGTGAGCATGAAGGCTCAGCAAGACTTAACCGTCTCACCTAAACATGAAACTCTACATGAGGGTAAAGACATAAACATAGGATGGCAGATTTGCATAACGGACTCGCCTAAATGTAGGTCCTTATTTTCAGATTTATAGCAGCAGCTTAAACCTTTTGCAGGTCAACATTGTAACTCCACAATCAAACAAGAAACGCTTCATCACGATGCTGCATGCACAAGGTGGAAAATAAATTTAGTGAGCACTATACTAATACATACAACATAGCTATACCAGGATAATATAATATTCATAACAGTAGTAATTAATTCTCATCTCAAGTACAAGTATTACTACATTACAACTCAGTGAACAAGTGGTACTCATATCCGCGAGGGACGGTGATTCGAATCAATGATACCCGGAATACACGACACGTACGCCCGTACTGGAAGTCACGTACGTGCACTCCACAGACGTCGTATGCAGCCACCTTTCTCAAGTTCTGCCCAAGTTGAATTGATTCAATCGTCTAGGACAGTATTCCCACTCACGGTGCAGCTTTCCGCTGTGAAGATGTCGTGAGCAAGTTTTTGTCTACTGTGCTACGGCCGAAAGCCTGAGGCGATTGAAAAAGTCTCAATAAAGGCTTCCCAAGGTACATCGGTTTTCTGGACCCCATATACCCTGTACGACTCCGGTAAAATTCAAACTTGCTCAGCAGGGTGGCATACGGATCGGTCCTTAACCGACACAGGCAGGGCTACGCACCCAAGACCACGTCTTGCTGCATCCTACGCCCCTGCCCGGTCTCATATTCAGATTACTAATCCATTCTCTTTGAACCAATCCTGTGTGAAAAAGTCCTAGCCATGCGAGTAGATTCCAACTACTCGACTTCTACCGAATCCTATACAACATTTACAATAGCATAGTCTAAATGATTAATTAACAAATAACCAAATACTCCATAGGGTTATCTGGTCATGCAAGTGGATTTTCAATCACCTTAGCCCTAATGCACATAACTCACCCTAGACAAAGGTGATACAAATCAAAATTTTGTAATAGCGCTTAAATGCAAACCGGGGCTTTCCTGGTTGTGAGACAGTATCAAAGTTAATATTCAGAGGGATTACTTCAAGTAGCTCCGGTGTCCTCTTGAGCTCGGCAACTAATCGATATGCAAAGAATTATGCAAGTTAATCAATACTAGTATTATGATATAACTCAATTGAAAGACAGTTAAGTATACGAATTTAAGCCTAATGGTTCTGGAATTTTTACAGGGGACTCTAGGTACTATGGGTGAGCTTCTGCCCAAAATTGGGAACAATCAAGTGAAGTTACAGTTGTATAAAATTCAATGAATCTAAACATTTCCCAGAATTTTGAGGAATAATATGTAGCTTTGACATGGCCAAACGTTGGTGTTACATTTAGAGGAGGTCAAGTGTGACTCAACAAAATTGGTTTCATAATTTTCTAAGCATCCTACTTTGAGAAATTGAATTTACAAGTTCGGATAATTTACTGAAATGATTCTGTTGTTTTTGGGGCATTCCATGACCAGTTAGGAAAATATTTAGATTGAACTAGGTTAATCAAGTCCAATGAAACTGAAATTATTACAGGAATTCTTAAACTTAATAAATAACATTTTTGCAAAATTTCAGATTATTATATGAAGTGAATCATCCGATACAAATCAAACATGATTTTGCTTCCAAGGGCTCTACAGAAAAATCTAGGGCTTTTCATGAAGATTGGGTTGTAGTTCTGATTAGTGTGGATAAATATAAAACCAGCATAGTTAGTTTGACATTTTTTGAAGCTTACTACTGAGAGATATTCAATTAGAAGCTTGCACAAGTTTCTGAACAAATTCTAAATGAATTTGGCTATTTTTATGTGCATTGAGGATACACAGGTCATCAGACCATGTAAATGAAGTTTAATGACCGTTAAAGTTTTACTGGAGTTCAAGGATATTCAAATTAAGATTGTGGAAAATTTTGGTAATTTTCCAAAGAGCAGAACTATAGGAATTAATTCTATAAGCATTTTGCTTATTTGAATTATGGAGAAATTTCAATGGAATTTAATACAAATCCAAGTGCACCAATGGAATGTATTCTTCATGCTGGTTCTAACGAAATTTATTTGGGATTTTTGGGACAATTCTACTAGGAGATATGGATTTTCAAAGTTGGAGAAATTTCTGGAATAAAATTCCAATGTGAAACATTTGAATAAAGGGCTGGGCCCACAGGATTTAAAATGGGCCAATTGGGTTGAAGCAACACGGGGCTATAAAGTTCATGGGTGCAGCCACATTTGATCCCCTAGCCGCAGCAGATCTGGGCGCGCTGTTGTTTCACTGACGACCGGGGCCCACCCCGAGTCGTCTTCTTCCTCGCGCCGGCGTGCTCGGGCGGCGCCCGACGGTGGCAAGCGGCGGCGCCTCGCTGCAGCACATGCTAGGGCACATCAGCCTCCCAGAATCGCCACCCCTACCTAAAATCCAATTTGGATCTCGATGGTGACACTCCCGACGTCGATTGACGGCCGGAGAAGTGGTCTCGATGGCGGCGAGCGGAGCTAGGGTTTTGGCGAAGTCTGCAAGCCTCAAACAATGCCTGAACAAGGTGGAAAATGACCGGGAAACTTCCTGGAAGTCTGGGGAGGATGATTAGGGGATGCAAATTGAGTGGAAAGGTCGGCAACATCGAGTTCGCCGGTGAGCCATCGGAATTTTACAAAGGCAGCTATGAAAACTCGATTCCCGGCTAAATTACTCGATGGGTTGCTCTGAATTTTTGTGTTCAGATGCGTATGGAGGTCTAGTCCCTAATCCTTAACTGGATTGAAAAATGTTTGCACGTACAAACTGAATTAAACGCAAAACCTAGCATCATCGCTCATATGTGGCCGAAACGAAAAATGGAATTTCTACTTCGAGGGGGAATGAAAGTGGATAGGGTTTTCACCTTGATCAAGAGGGTGGACAGACGCTTATTTTTGCTGTTGGGAGCGGCTCATGGCTCAGTATAGATTGGCGGCGCCATGGGTGCAGATAGGCGGCAAAACAGGGGAGCATGCCGGCGGCCCGAAATTTGTCCAATCCGTCGATGGGGAGGCTCAAACTGTGAAAAAGAATGATCAAAGAGCTGCGCCAAAGGTTGAGGAGTAATCCAGTGCGAAGAAACTGGAGCCTTACCAATGATCCTTGCTGGATTTCGAGGGGGAAGGAAGAACTCGCTGGGGAGTGAAGTTTCTGTGCCAGGGATGAAACAACGAGGAGGGACTCGACTTGGGGGCTGAGGAGACGATAAGGAGGAGCCTTGGGGTGGGTTGTATGCAGCTGGAGTCAAAGCAGCTCGCGTGCTGGAGCATGAAGCACTCGCGCTGGTGCGAGCAGCGGGCTCTGTTTTGCGGCTGCATGTGGGTAGAAGCTGATCAAAGGGTCCCACCAGCCACCTCAATGTACAGCTCACATGTAAATTCTATTTAAAATAGTAGATGAGCTCTAAAAATTGTGAAACTTCGTGGATAAGTCAAGCAAGTCATGCTGATCATGATGGTATGTTCAAATTATGTTCAAGTAAGTTTGAACAGAACACAAAATTTGAATTTAAATATGGCTTGAATTTGCTATGCGTCTCAAATAAAATAGCAATTGAAGTTCAAAAATCTTGGAGCTTTGAATTTACTTATTTTGAACTGAAATAGACCTCTGGAAAAATTTGGAATCCCTTGGTCAACTCAAATCTTCATGTTAACTTCATTTGAACATTAGTTAAGTTTATTTTTTTGAATTCCCTCATTTGGAGTTTGAATTAATTTGTTTTTCTCATTTCCTTTTTAATTCTTTTTTATAATTCAAAATTTTTGTCCTAACTGAACTTTGAATTATGGAAATTAGGGATTTTACATTCCTCCCCCCTTAAAAGAATCTCGTCCCAAGATTACAATGAAGAGATGAAAGTAGGAGAGAAATTAGCGGATATGAGATGATAAGAAGTCTGGATAGTTGGAGCAGAGATATTCTTCGGATTCCCAAGTCGCTTCTTCAACAGTATGGTTTCTCCATAACACTTTATAGAACCACAGCGTGCGGTTCTGCGTTGTTCGAGCCTTCTCGTCAAGAATTTGAATCGGATGTTAGGAGTACGTCAAATCCGGTTGCAATTCGCCGATGTCATAGGTGTGGACTGCAGCTATGAACTTGAGACATTTCCGGAGCTGAGACACGTGGAAAATGTTGTGTATACCAGCAAGAGATGCCGGTAATTCCAATTGATAAGCCATAGGTCCGCACTTCTCCGTGATAGCAAATGGGCCAATAAATCTGGGAGCTAGCTTTCCTTTTACTCCAAACCGATGAATTCCTTTCATCGG
The DNA here is from genome assembly GCA_036927565.1 of Tuctoria greenei. NCBI lineage: Eukaryota > Viridiplantae > Streptophyta > Magnoliopsida > Poales > Poaceae > Tuctoria > Tuctoria greenei. The sequence continues at coordinate 64,505,476 of JAYESD010000002.1, read as the reverse complement.
TGACACGCGGAGATAAATGTGATCACCCACGTCGAAGTGCAGCGGGCGACGCCGCTTGTCCGCATAATTCTTCTGTCGAGATTGAGCCGCTCTTAAGTTCGCTTGAATGATCCGAACTTATTCCTTGGCTTCGTTGACTAGATCAATCCCGAACGTCACCCTCTCGCCGGACTCACACCAATTCAGCAGTGTGCGGCATTTCCAGCCGTAGAGAGCTTCGTATGGTGCCATCTTGATACTCGCTTGATAACTGTTGTTGTACGAGAATTCCGCCAACGGTAAATGATCATCGCAATATTTACCGGGGTGGATGGCACACACACGCAACATGTCTTCAAGGACTTGGTTCACCCTCTCGGTTTTTCCACCGGTCTGGGGGTGATATGCGCAGCTTCTAATATGTTTAGTACCCAACGAGGCGTGTAGCTGCTCCCAAAAATGAGCAACGAACAGCGAGCCTCGATCTGAAATAATCGTGCGCGGATTGCCGTGTAGACACACGATTCTTGATATGTACAACTCCGCATATTTCTTGGCATTGAATTCGACATTTACCGGAATGAAGTGTGCTGATTTGGTTAGTTGGTCGACTATCACCCAAATCGAATCATGCTTCCGGAATGTGAGTGGAAATCCAACTATGAAATCCATACTCACATCCTCCCATTTCCATGCCGGAATATTCAGCGGTTGCAGCTGTCCCGCTTTCTTCATATGGTCGGCCTTCACTCGCCGACACGTATCACACTTGGATACGTACTTCGCTATTTCCCGCTTCATACGTGTTCACCAAAACTTGGTCTTTAAATCTTGATACATTTTATTGCTGCCTGGATGAATAGAAAATTTTGACATGTGAGCTTCATCCAATATTTTCTTCCGGAGCTTAACATCTCGGGGTACAACTATCCGGTCCTTGAACCATAATGTACCGTGATCATCTTTCCGAAAAAATTTTACCTCCCCGCTGTCCACTCTTTCTCGTATGTGTGACATGCCCCTGTCCTTCTTTTGGGCTTCAATAATTTCCTCTCGGATGGTGGGAATGAGAGCAAGATTATGGAGAGCCCCATATGGAATCACATATAGACTTGGTTCCTCATCTTCCATTTCAGCGATGGTGATGTTGTGGACATGAGCTTTCCGACTAAGCACGTCGGCAACCACGTTTGCTTTACCGGGGTGGTAATGAATTTCAATTTCGTTATCTTTGATCAGTTCTAACCACCTTCGTTGTCTCATATTCAGCTCCTTCTGCGTGAAAATATATTTCAAACTTTTGTGGTCAGTGTAGAGGTGTACAAGATTTCCAAGGAAGTAATGCCTCCACATTTGTAACGCCAATACCACGGCAGCAAGCTCAACGTCGTGAGTCGGATAGTGCTGCACATGGTTTCAGAGTTTTCGAGATCCATACGCGACAACACGCCCCCCTTGCATAAGAACACATCCAAGTTCGATGTCGGATGCATCACAATAAACGTCTAACGGTTTTGTCGTGTCCGGCTGAGCAAGAACTGGGGCTGTTGTAAGGTGATGTACTAATGTCTTGAACGCTTCTTCACAAGCTGTACTCCAAATATATTTGGTGCCCTTTTTCAGCAGCTCCGTCATCGGTTTAGTGATTTTTGAGAAGCTCGGGATGAACCTCCGATAATATCCCGCTAAACCGAGGAAACTTCGGACTTCATGTACGGACTTCAGAGATTGCCATTTCAGCACTTGAACAATTTTACTTGGATCCACCGTGGTGCCCTCAGCTGAAATAATGTGTCCCAAGAATGGCACCTGGTTGATCCAAAATTCACACTTGCTGAATTTTGTGTATAACTTGTTGAAAGCATCTAGGCCCCCATAAGGTATGGTTTCAGTGATTAACGACAACCGTTGGATATCACTAATAAGTTTTTGGATGCAAGGTCTCTCATATAACTCATCACACTTAATGGAATCTATATTTATATCATCTACTGCTCATTGGATACTATTGGAGACCCCTCAACAAACTATTTTATGAGGTCAATCGATTTTCATGAAGACTGAAAGAAAAAACATATATGTCAAAATTATTCCATCAAAATTGGCAGCACACGAGACTTAGTCGTCATCAGAAGAACTTTTCAAACCAATGTCTAAGAGGTCACTCGGACAAATTCCAAAAGAATCACTTAGAACAACTCGAAGCAGACAAAATCAACTCACCGGATCATCCGATGTATCCAGAAAAAACTAAATCGGTCGAGTTGGCTCTGCAGTAGAAAAAGACCTCAGTCTTGGGTATACACCGGATCATCCGATGTTGAAGCATGTGTTACATCGGTCGATCATTCCAGTAAGCAATTTCCCTGGACCAAGTAACACTGGACCATCCGATGTATAAAGATGCCACATCGGTCGATCATTCCAGTAAGCATTATTTCTAGACCATCCTGGACCAAGTGTCACAGGATTATCCGATGTACAGGTGTATACAACATCGGTCGATCAACGGTCATATCTGACACAGTGACCTCAGCTAATTTGTATTCGACCGATGATAGCTGAAGGGAGAACATCGGATCATCCGGTGTTTGCAGAATAGTGATGTCAACCTACTTTTCCAACGGCTATCTCGTGGAAGCTGGTTATTTGTACCCCTTCAACCAGTCATTTAGACAAGTTTTGATGCCCTGAGCTACTCTACACATTATCAAGCATTCAAGACGTTGAACAACCACTTCCACATCATTTACACCACTTGTACACCAAGAGATAGGCTACAACTTAGTAGAGATGATGCTTGTGTGCTTCCATTCTTTGTGATTGGAGTCTCTAGTCTAGTGAGAGTTGTAAGTGAGTGTCTCTTGGTGATTGCATTCACTGTGTATCAGTCGGTGATCGGAGAGATCTTTCCGGAGCTTGCCAAGTCGGTTGTGGAAGCCCGGAAGATCAAACTTGTACAAGGCTTGAGCTCCACCTTGCCGGAGATGGTGAACGGAGACTCTTAGTGAGATCCCTGGTCTTGGTGACTTGGGAGTGGCTACACCCATGGTGGGTGACACAACGTAGATGTAGGAAGGTCTTGATGATCTTGCCGAACCACGGGATAAATCACCGTGTCTTCGTGTCTTCTCGGGAGTTTGCATACTCTTTCTTTCCCGTTATACTTATGCATTTCATATACCACAAACTTATTATTCACTTGAATGCATAGGTTGTTTGCATAGGGAATTTGGCTTTTAGTAGTTGAGTTTTTATTGCTTTAGTTTTTAAAAAGAAGCCCAATTCACCCCCCTCTTGGGCATTCAATCCTTACAACTAGTATCAGAGCAAGGCTGCTCATTAGATCATTCTAGCTTCACCGCTAGAGAGACAAAATGGCCAAGATTGGGGGTGCGGTTCCCATCTTCGAGGGCAAGAACTTTGCCTATTGGAAAGAACATATGCGTTCTTATCTAGAGGCTATTGCTCCCTAGGTATGGGAAGCGACCCATGCGGGGTTTGGTGAGCATAACTACATAGGTGATCAAATCAAGTGGGATGCCAAGGCTAGAAATGCTATTTATGAATGCATTAGTCAAGATGTGTTTGCTAGTATTGCTAACAAAGAAAAAGCTTGTGAAATTTGGGCTTGCTTGATTGAAATTCATGAGGGTTCTTCTCGCGTTAAAGAACTAAAGTATCACATGCTTAAGGCCGAATATGATGAGTTCAAAATGCTACCTCATGAGAATGTCAATGAAATGTTTTCTCGCTTGAATATTCTTATTGAGGAAATTAATGCTCTTGATATTGCTTCTCTTGGCAAGGGACTCATCAACTGCAAGATTCTTATGCTCCTTCCTAAGCCAAAGTACAACATCATCAACTCCATGCTTCAAAAGGAATCTCTTGATCACATTGAAGTTTTTGAACTTATTGGAGAGATTCGCGCTCATGAGATGAGTGTGCTTGGGATGATGGAGGAATCATCTTCAAAGACAATTGCTCTAAAGGCTTCCACCAAGAGAACAAATCTCAAGAAAAAGAAAGTGATCGAGCCTAGCTCAAGTGAATAAGAGCAAGCATCAAGTGAAGATGATGATGATGAGAAAATTCTCTCGCTTGAACTCCAAGATTGCCAAGAAGGGATACAACTTTGATCCCAAAAAGAAAGCATTTCTACCAAGGAAAGATGACAACAAGACCTGCTATAACTGTGGTGATCAAGGCCACATCTCTTATGATTGTACAAAACCGGACAAAAGAAGAGAGAATCACAAGGGCAAGCATCGCAAGCTTGAGGATAGTGAGGATGATGAAGAAGAGGTCAAGCCCAAGCCAAGATTCTTTGGGAAGAAGAAGTATGAAAAAGGCAAAACCCTTTCCAAAGAAGAGAAAAGGTCCACAAAATGTGTTCATGTGTGAGGCAAATGAATGGATCACCGACGAAGAATCTAGTGATGAAGAGAGTGAAGCTGAAGAAGAGAGCTTGGCCGGCCTTGCCATTGCCAACAATGATGATTCATCTCTTCGTCCACCTCCCATGTGCCTCATGGCAAAAGGTAACACCAAGGTATGAGATGACTCTAGTGATGATGAGCTTTCCCTCGATGACTTAGCTTCAATGATAAATGAATACCACACTATCATTAAAAGTAAAAAGAGTAAGGTCAAGGCTCTTGAAGAAGCTCATGCTAAGCTCAAGAGTTCTAACCTCGATTTGATTGACAAGTATGAAAGCATACTTAAGGAGCATGACACGCTCAAATCTCATGTCAAGCAAGTTGAGGAGGATAAGGCTCAAATCAAGCTAGATCATCATGAGCTTGACTTAGCACACAAAGCACTCTTGGGAAAGCACAATGAGTTAATCCAAGAGCATCAAGTACCTAACCTTGCCTATGAAGTCACTAATCAAGAATTGAAAACCATAAAGAAAGAAACCCTTAGTGATAAGGTATCCATTGTTTCACATGCCACTAATGTCTTGCATAAGTATTTGCCTTTGAAAGAGAATGCTAGGGAGAAGGATTTGATGGATGAAATTGAAAGTCTCCGCACTAGTGTGGCAAGACTATCTAAGGGGAAGTCAAGCACAAAGAAATCCTCTTCCAACAAGCAAAGGCCTTCAACAAGAGAGGACTTGGATCCTTCCCGGTGCCTAACAAAGGAAAGGTGCCCTCACCGGAGCTTAAAACAAGCTTCATCAAGGAAGTTGGTTCTTATTGCCAACATTGCGAGGTTGCCGGTCATTATACAAGGGAGTGTCATCTTCCTAACCGCCTTCTCCAAAATTGCCTACTAACTACAACTCCACCATTGATGATCACTATTATCTCTTGAGTAAAGTAGATGGCAAGGTGAAGGCAAGGTTCATAGGCAAGGACATGAAGGGCATGAAGGAGAAGCTTCCCAAGCAACTTTGGGTCCCAAAAACACTTGTATCACACATACAAGGACCTAAGTTAGCTTGGGTGCCTAAAATCAAAAACTGAATTCATGTGTGTAGGTGAACTACAAAGCCAGAGGAAAGCATTGGGTACTCGATAGCGGGTGCACTCAACACATGACCGGCAACGATGGTATGTTCACCTCCATAGAGAACCTCGACAATCATGAACAAGTCACCTTTGGTGACGACTCTAAGGGGAAGGTAATTGGGTTGGGTAAGATTGCCATTTCACATGATTTATTTATTTCCAATGTGTTGTATGTTAAGTCACTTAGTTTCAATTTGCTTTCTATTGCACAATTATGTGATCTTGGACTAACGTGCACCTTTGGCAAGAATGATGTTGTTGTGACTAGTTAAACAAGCAAAGAACTAATCTTCAAAGGGTTTTGGCATGGACACCTCTACTTAGTAGACTTCTCCGCCAAGGATGCTAGCTTGACCACTTTTCTTATCACCAAGACGAGTTTGGGTTGGCTATGGCATCGACGCATCGCTCACATTGGAATGAGCAAGCTCAAGAAGTCATTCAAGCTCGGGATGGTGACTGGCATGAAGGATGTCACATTTGAGAAGAACAAGCTCTGTAGCACTTGTCAAGCCAGGAAACAAGTTGCTTCACACCACCCGATGAAGACAATGGTGTCAACCTCCAAGCCACTTGAGTTGCTCCACATGGACCTCTTCGGACCGTCCACATATCAAAGTCTTGGTGGTAATATCTATTGTCTTGTTATAGTTGATGACTACTCTCAGTATGCTTGGACGTTGTTTCTAGGTGACAAGAGTGAAACTACGGAAGTGTTTAAACCTTCGCTAAATGTTCTCAAAGGGAATTTCAACTTCCCATCATCAAGGTCCGGAGTGACAACAACACCGAATTCAAGAACTACAACATTGGGGAGTGGTGTGATCGTGAAGGCTTGAAATATGAATTTTCAGCCACATACACTCCTCAACAAAATGGTGTAGTCGAAAGGAAGAACAAGACTCTCATCACTCTTGCACGAGCAATGCTTGATGACTATGGCACGTCCGAGAAGTTTTGGGCCGAAGCAATCAACACGTCGTGCCATGCCGCAAATCGGGTCTATCTACATCGACTACTTCAAAAGACCCCGTACGAACTCCTCATTGGGAGAAAGCCCAACATCTCCTATTTCCGAGTCTTCGGGTGCAAGTGCTATATCTATCGCAAGAAAAGGCTCGGTAAGTTTGAAAGAAGATGTGATGTTAGTATCTTTCTTGGTTATGCATCAAACTCAAAAGCATATCGAGTATTCAACCAAACCTCCGCTTTGGTTGAGGAAAGTTGTGATGTTGAGTTTGATGAAACTAATGGCTCCCATGAGGAGAGTTTTGGTCATGATGAAACAGATGATGAGCCTCTACGAGAAGCTATGAAGAACATGACCATTGGAGACATCAAGCCTAAAGTTGAGGAGAGCCATGATCAAGGGGGAGCTCCAAGTTCCAACATCAGCACATCTATGGAACCTCAAGTTGACGAAGAAGAAAAAGATGATCCAATGCCGACACAAGATTCACAAGCCACACAACATCAAGAAGAAGAACAAGTCCATGATCAAGTCCAACCACAAAAAGAGCAACACGCATCACCACCGCCAAGTGCTTCACAACCACTTATGAGGCATGGATGCATCTCCAAGGCACATCCAATTGATCAAATTATCGGTTGTCCGTCAAGGGAAGTAAGTACACGTTCTCGCCATTTTGCTACGTTTTGTGAGCACTACTCGTTTGTTTCATGTGTAGAACCCACTCACATTGAGGAAGCACTCCAAGATCCAAATTGGGTAATGGCCATGCAAGAAGAACTCAACAACTTCATCTGCAATGAAGTTTGGGTGTTGGAGGAGCGACCCAAGGACAAGAATGTCATCGGGACAAAGTGGGTGTACCGCAACAAACAAGACAAGAACGGTGTTGTGATCCGCAACAAGGCAAGACTTGTGGCCAAGGGTTTTTCGCAAGTTGAAGGACTAGACTTTGTAGAAACATTTGCTCCGGTCGCTCGACTAGAAGTCATCCGTATACTTCTTGCTTTTGCATCACATCATAATATATAGCTTTATCAAATGGATGTGAAAAGTGACTTTCTTAATGGTTGCATTAACGAGCTTGTCTATGTTGAACAACCTCCCTGGTTCGAAGATCCGAGGAATCCTAATCATGTGTATAGGTTGCACAAGGCGCTCTACGGGCTCAAGCAAGCACCTAGAGCGTGGTATGAACGACTACGGGATTTCTTGATCATGCAAGGATTCAAGATCGGGAGGGTGGACACTACACTCTTCACCAAAGACATCGATGGAGAACTATTTGTTTGTCAAATTTATGTCGAAGATATTATTTTTTGTTCAACTAACAAAGTTCTTAGCCATGAGTTTGGCAAAATGATGTCTAGGGAATTCGAGATGTCGATGATTGGAGAGCTTAACTTCTTCCTTGGATTTCAAATCAAGCAACTTCGAGAGGGGACCTTCATCTATCATGAAAAATATACCAAGGACCTCTTGAAGAAATTTGAGATGGGAGATTGTAGCTCAAGAAGTACTCCAATTGCAACAAATTGTCATCTTGACACGGATAAGGACGGTAAACCTGTTGACCAATCTAATTACCATTCCATGATTGGTTCATTGCTTTATCTTACTGCATCTAGGCCCGATATCATGTTTAGTGTGTGCTTGTGTGCTCGCTTTCAAGCGGCACCTAAAGAATCGCATCGGAAGACGGTCTTTAGGATACTTCGGTATCTCAAGCATACCCCAAGTGTAGACCTGTGGTACCCCAAAGGTGCTAAATTCCATCTCTTGGGTTACTCGGATTCGTACTTTGCCTGATGCCATGTGGATCGCAAGAATACCTCCAGAGGGTGCCACTTGCTTGGGTGTTCTCTAGTATCTTGGTCTAGTAAGAAGCAAAACTTCGTTGCCTTGTCCACTGCGGAAGCGGAATATATACCGGCTGGTGCATGTTGTGCCCAAATCCTATATATAAAGCAAACCTTTTGGACTTTGGTGTTAAATTTGGCTGTGTGCCTCTCCTTTGTGACAATGAAAGTGCGGTTAAGATTGCTAAAAACCCCGTTCAACACTCCCACACTAAGCACATTGACATTCACCATCATTTTTTGCGGGACCATGAAGCTAAGGGAGACATCTCCTTGCAAGGTGTTAGGTCCGAAGAACAATTGGCGGATATCTTCACTAAACCACTTGATGAGAAAACCTTTTCTAGACTAAGTAGTAAATTAAATGTGTTAGATGCATCGAACGTCATGTAAGTTGCCATGGTCATGTAAGAATGCATCACATATAGGTCTTGTCTAACTTTCAAAGGATAGGGGCGAGCAAGAGTTAGCTTGGGATGGTATTTTTTTTGGGTATCCCCAAGGCTTGCAGAATGGCTCTCCTTGAAGAAGCCTTTGAAAGGTTAAAACTTGGCAAGATAGATTTAATTTATGTCTTGCATGATGCCTGCCATATAGACTTGCGCTCACATTTAATATCCTGCATTAAAAATTGTTTGGCATTGCATACAGTAGATTGTCACAAAGGGGAACCCACTTCATGAGAAAGAGACTTGTTTGAAATGCAATATCTCAACTCATATGATGCGGAAAGATCAAAGTGTTAAGCGTGTTAATGCCTAAAGTAATATGTTTTAAAGAGATAGAAGTCTTCATCCTCTAGCTCACAAAGCATGGGCCTTACATTTTGTTTGGATTTTTCCTTGGTTTTTCCTGGTGTTCTATTTGCTTTAGGGCTTAGCCAAGTTATTGGCAACTAGCATTAAAGTCTTTTTGAGGGGTTAGGGGTTGCCCAAAAAGTCCTAAGACTTGTGTTTCTCTTTGTTTGTTTAAGTCAAAGGACATATATGGGTTGTTGCTGATCTTTTGTAGTCATCAGATTATCTGATGCTTAGGGCAGAAGCATCATTAGATCAGTTTGTGCTTAAGTACAAGGGTCAGCTCAGACAGAAAGTCAAATCAACCGATAATTCATTCTGAGAAACATCAGAGCATCCGATGTTCACATTTCTGGAGTTGTGCCAAATTCAACCGATGATAAACTTTTCCACGTCGGATCATCCGATGCTGAAGGTGCCTCTGGAATAACCTTACTATACCACTCGACCGATGCACCCTCTCAACTGACGTCGGATCATCTGATGTTAAAAAGCGAGCTAGGGTTCGGGCCGCACCTATTTAGCGCGCCTCTCCGTTTTTCTTTCTTTTCTCTCTTCTCTCCACTGCCGCCGCTCCGCGCCCCTCGCCTTGCCGCCGCACGCCGTCGCGCTCCGGCCGCTGCTGCACTCAGCGCCGCCGCCGCCCTCAGCGCTGCCGCTCGTCGCGCTGCCACTCCTCGCGCTCGGCTGCTGCACTCCCCGTCGCACCGCCGCCCTCCGCGCCGCCGCACCATTCCTCTTCGCCCGGTCGCTGCCACTCCTCTTCGCCGCTAGGGTTCGCCCGGCCGCATCACCCTCCGAGCCGTTACTCCTCGCGCCCGGCCGCGTCGTACTTTACGTCGCCACCTCGTGTGCCCGTCATCATCGCCCCGCGAGACCGTGTGACCTATGCCACTTCCTCGCCGTTCACCGTCGCACATTCTCCGAATTCGCCATCGTCAACCCTAGCCCGCGATCTCATCTTTGACGTCTTCACTCCTCTCATCAAGATGGGTTGTGACAAGAAAGGAAAGGGAAAGGCTATTGAGGAGCCGACAACAAAGAAGCAAAAGCTGTCGAAAGAGATGAAGAAAGCTAGACAAGCTGAGATGCCTGCTCGCGCCACTGAGGAGCGTGAGCGTGGATGAAGAGGATCCCTGAGGATCCGGGAGTCCCAAAAGAGGCAGCTACAGCCACAGCAGAAAGAGGAGACAGAGGATTCTGAGGAGCCGCTTGTTCGCCGGTGCACAGTCAGAACCCGTGGAGGTCATCTAGCTGCAGCCTCGAGTAAGAGACCATCTGCAGCTGAGCTTCGGGAGGACAGAGCGGCCGAGAGAGACTTCTATGAGATGGACACTGTCGGTACCCTGGGAACCATACACCCCTTGAGATTACAAGGATCTCAAGGGAAAGTCATATACTTGATTTGAAGACCTTCGGAGGCCCACATGTCAGACATAACCGGACCCGCTTCTTTAACATGGTTAATCCCAGGGTTGCCACGTGTACTGTCAAACCGGAGCTACCGCCCACAAGGGGGAAGCTCCGGGCTATGTACCGAAATGGCACCCCCAGACCTAACCCCAGACCGAGGGAAGCTCTGGAACTGACACGTGTCAGGTAGCTCCGGAGCTTCCTGTTTCCCACAGTATGCTTCGGAGCTGCCACGTGTCCAACCGTCGGATCTTCAGCCTCTAACCTCCGGAGGACTCCACAACGGCTCCAGATCTTCAAAGGGGAATCAAGGGATTCAAGACCCGATCAAGTGTCATTAATACTATATTAATGACACACGATCGGACGACCTTAATTACCAGTAACGATGCTGTGAAAGCCCATTACCCAGTCCTTAAGGGCAATTAAACGTGTTGAATGAGTATCAATATTAGTAACTGCTGGGGCCACATGTCGGGCCAGGCTAACTTGTAATGGCCTGCCCTTGTACTATAAAAGGACAGGCCGACGACACACTCTACACGTTCTATAGACGCTCAATACAAGCTCATACAGCTAATACAACACCAACACACTCGTGGAGTAGGGTATTACGCTCAGGCGGCCCGAACCACGTAAATCTCCATGTCTCCTGTGTCATTTACAATTCACCTTCTTGAATCTCCGCGCGCCCACACCGACATCAAACTCCTCTAACACTTTAGTAGTGTCGGGAGATCTGCCGGATCCAAACCACCGACAGTTGGCACGCCAGGTAGGGGTGCCTGAGATTTCGAGAATGGTGAACTCAGCTGCTAGATCATCCAACGGCCATCCTGCTGTTCAAGATGTTGGGGGCAATCCCTCCAATATGCAGCCACCAGCAGGGGCCTCAGCGCCAGCAGGAGTCACACTGCGACCACTGTCACCTCCACCAGCAAATCAAGCCGGACAGTGTGATGGTGCACCGGCGTCAATCACTGTGTCGGCAAATCATGACAACCCGGAACACGCGCTCCATGCAGCATGTGCTCTTCTCCAATGCCCACCACCTCCGGATGCATCCCGGGATGCACTGGAGTAGTGGAGGGCCGATGTGGAAGATTTAGTTGCAGCAGTAGCCGACCGCATCAGCAACCAGGGTCCTCCTCCTTCAGGAAGGGCCCCGTCGCAGCGATGGACCTTGTCTGGCAGACTTGGTCCGCACGTTTCCAACAACAGAAGACGTGCCACATCACAGCAGGTGACGTCGTTACCCTCTGGGGCATGACGCACCCACACGGTATCAAGGCTTTCAACTCATGACCTCCGGGCAGAGCTTGATCGTCGATATCGCCAACAAGACGGCCGAGTCCATATTGAGCGTGCTCGTGAAAGACGAGAAGCTCAAGACGTTCCTGCTCCTGAAGGAGTAGGAGGAGGCTATTCAGCCCTGGCCATGCATCTGCGTATGGTCAGGTGGCCACAGAAGTTCCGGCCTCACTTGCCAGAGAAGTTCGACGGGACCGTCAATCCTGTTGAATTTCTTCAGATTTACTCCACTGCTATCTTGGCAGCTAGAGGAAATGAGGCTGTAATGGCCAATTATTTCCCAGTGGCTTTAACTGGGACCGCCAGGTCCTAGTTTATGAGCCTTCCACCCAACTCCATCAACAGTTGGGAGGAGCTGTGCCGACAGTTCACCGCAATTTCGGGAGTTCATACACCCGACCAGGCACTGAACTGGACCTTTTTGCAGTCGTGCAAAAAGGGGGAGAATCCCTGCGATCATTCATACAGAGGTTCTCTCAGGTACGAAACACTATCCCTTCTATCTCTAGCGCCTCTGTCATCGTGGCATTCAGACAGGGTGTACGGGACAAGAAGATGCTGGAGAAACTAGCGATCAAGGAGATCACCAGTGTCACGGAACTCTTCAGTTTGGCCGACAAATGTGCCAGAGCTACGGAGGCCCGTGAGATGCACTCCAAATCAACTCCAGAGGATCACAATAAATCCTCCAAAGGAGAAGCCGCTACCTCCGGGAGTGGCAAAAAGAAGAAGAAGACCAACAGCAAGAAGAAGCCGTCGGCCGGTACATCCAATGTTGCAGCTGCTGCAGCTCCGGGTGGCCGGGGGCCATGCCCCGAGAAGCGACCTCAACCGTCTTCTGAAGATGGTGGCAAACCCAAGGTGTGGTGTCCAATTCACAAAATGGGCAGCCACAGTTTGGAAGACTGCCGAGAGGTCCAAAACCTTTCCGAGCGCTACAACAAGCGCCGGGAAGAAGCTCCTTTCCGACAGAGGGAAGGAAAACAAAAAGTCGATGAAGCTCCGGCTGAAGATGAGTTAGGTTTTCAGGATCCCAAAAAGGTTCTGAAGGCCGTCTACACCTCTGTCGATGACGATTCTAACGTCTCTGACAACGATCGTCGGAAGACCATGAACACCATCTTTGGTGGATCATGGGACATCACCTCCCGCCGCGTCATCAAGACTATGCGTCGGGACATGGCTGCTGTAGCTCCTACAGCCAGGGCGGAACCTCATCGGAAGTGGATGGACACAACCATCACTTTTGATGCTTCGGACTGCCCTCGAAGCATGGTTGGAGCAGGACAACTACCTTTGATGGCATCTCCTACCATCAATAACATCCATCTCTACCATGTCATGGTAGACGGAGGTTCGGGGCTTAACCTCATAAGCTTCGAAGCTTTTACCAAGCTTCAGCTCCGACCTTTGGATCTCCACCCCTCCCGACCTTTCTCCGGAGTAGGTCCGGGAGCCATTACCCCACTCGGAGCTATTACTCTCCCTGTTACCTTCGGGACACGGGAGAAGTATCGCACCGAGAAGTTGGTCTTTGACATTGCTCATTTCAACTTACCCTTCAATGCCATCTTTGGTAGGCCTGCCTTGTACAAATTTATGGCAGCTGCTCATTATGGGTACCTGGTGTTAAAGATGCCAACACCAGTAGGCGTTCTCCAAATCCGCAGAGATCGTACTGCCGGAGTAACTGCTCTGGAAGAACTCCATGCACTTACCACGGCGCAAGAGGAGGACTCCAGGCAGGAGCAAGCTCCAAAACCCCCGAGCATTAGTCAACGAGGCTTGACATCTGCACCTCGTGTGTAGCCAAGCGGCGACACCGACATCCCCATCAAAGTCGTCCAAATCGGTTCTGATGCCGCTCAGACCACCCGTATATCGGGAGGATTGAACGACAAATAGGAACTCGCGCTCATTGCTTTCCTCCGGGCTAATGTCGACGTGTTTGCCTGGAAACCGCCACAAATGCCTGGGATCCCAAGGGAAGTGATTGAGCACAATCTGAAGATCTACCCTGACGCCCGGCCTATGCATCAGAAGCCTCGGAAGCAATCTGTAGAGCGATAGAACTTCATTTGACAAGAAGTGAAGAAGTTGCTCGAAGCTGGTTTCATCCGAGAAGTCTTCCATCCAAAATGGCTGGCAAACACAGTCGTTGTGCCCAAGGCCGGCGGGAAGCTTCGTATGTGTATCGACTACAAAACACTAAATAAGGCATGTCCAAAAGATCCATTCCCACTACCTAGAATAGATCAGATAGTGGATTCCACCTCCTGGTGTGAATTACTGTGTTTCCTACATGCATATTCTGGGTATCATCAAATCAGAATGTCTAGGGAAGATGAAGAACATACCTCTTTCACCACAGTAGATGCATTGTACTGTTATACAGCCATGCCATTTGGTCTCAAGAATGCAGCTTCAACCTTTGTACGAGCTATGTACAAAACCTTTGAAGAACTCATTAGAGACATAGTGGAAGTGTACGTCGATGACATCGTGGTCAAGGTCAAGAACAAGGAGTCACTCCTCGACACCTTGCAGGCTGTCTTCGATAAGCTGCGGGTCACCCGCACAAAGCTAAACCTAGACAAGTATGTCTTCGGGGTTAGCTCCGGAAAACTTCTTGGTTTCCTGGTAAGTCACCGGGGCATAGAAGGTAATCCGGCGAAGATCAAGGCCATTGAAGACATGCGGCCACCAGCCCGCATCAAAGATGTCCAAAAGCTAACTGGATGTCTAGCAGCCCTCAGCCGGTTTATTTCAAGACTGGTGGAACGGGCACTCCCCTTCTTCAAGCTATTGAGGAAGTTCGGACCATTCCAATGGTCTGAAGAAGAATAAAAGGCATTCCAGGAGCTAAAACAGTTACTCACCACCCTACCAACTCTGGTAGCTCCGAACCCTGGTGAGCCTTTGTTGCTTTAAATTTCAGCCACTGACGAAGTCGTCAGTATGGTCCTAGTTGCGGAGAGACCAGAACTACCCCATACTCAGGGATCCAAACCCCTTCGGGAGGGTCCAGAGGTTCCTGAAAGCGTGTCTGGGTCCCAGCTCCCAGACTTGAATCCACAAGAAGTTACTTCAGAAGACCCAGACCCCTCCGAGAGGGTCCAGGTCACTTCTGAAGAAGCTCCAGGTTCCTCCAGCCAAGACCCGGAGGTCCCTGAAGAAAATCTGGATCCCTCCGGGAGGATTCGGATTAGTGAAGAGGAAGCTCCAGGCCCCTCCGGGAGGGTCCGGACCATTCAGCGCCCAGTGTACTTTATCAGTGAAGTACTACATGATGCCAAGACTCGATACCTAGAGGTGCATAAGCTGCTCTATGCAGTTCTTATCGCCTCCAGGAAGCTTCACCATTATTTCCAAGCTCACAAGATCTCAATGGTGACTTCTTACCCACTTCGAGCAATCTTGCATAATCCCAACTCAACTGGGAATATTGCAAAGTGGGCAGCGGAATTGGCCAAATTCGATCTCGAATTCATTTCAAGGCAAGCAATCAAGAGTCAAGCATTGGCAGACTTCATGGCGGAATGGACTCCCTCTCCATCAAACCGTGGGGGCCATAGTGAGCAGAAGCCGGAACATGAAGCTCCGGTCTTCAACGAGCCTCATTGGACCCTCTACTTCGACGGCTCCATGCAAAAGTAGGGGGCCTGAGCTGGAATCCTTCTCCTCGCACCAACTGGGGAGAGGGTAAAATACATGGTGCACCTTGACTTCAAGGCGACCAACAACATGGCGGAGTATGAAGCACTCATCTACGAACTAAAGGTGGCACTGTCATACGGTGTTAAGCAACTACTGGTCAAGGGAGATTCACATCTCATCATTAAGCAAGTGAAGGGTGAATGCTCCTACAACAATGTCCAGCTAGCTGCTTACCTACTTGAAGTCCAGAGGCTTCAGAAGGACTTCGAAGTCCTAGATCTCCACCATGTCCAGCGTGCCCACAACGCTGAAGCCGACGAACTCTCGACGAAAGCGTCAACCGGAGCTCCGGCTCCTGACAGAACTTTTGTCCGGGGGTTGTCAAAACCCACAGCTCAGCCCGCCGAACTGAGCGAAGGGGGCGAGATCAGCATCCCGAAGCTGACAGTCTCGATGGCCCTGTTACCATGGCAGCCATCAAGGGTCATAGGTGCTGCCGGAAGCTCCGAGCAACCCATCACGCAAGACTCAAATGCTCAAGTTAGTTCCGATGCATGGATCTCAGAGATCCGGAACTACTTGAAAGATAACATCCTTCCTGACGATGATGTATCCGCTGACCGGGTAGTCAGATTGGCTAAAAGATACACGTTGGTAGAAGGGGATCTCTACCGGCGCGGTGCCAACGGCATCCTAATGCGGTGCATCACAAGGGAAGAAGGCTGCGAGCTCCTCACAGAAATCCATGGAGGCGAGTGTGGGAACCACACGTCTTCCCGCACACTGGTTGGTAAAGCCTTTCAGCATGGCTTCTACTGGCCTACAGCACTCCAGGATGCAACTGAGCTAGTGAAGAAATGCGAAGCATGTCAATTTCATGCAAAGCAAATTCACACACCGGCTTAGCCCCTACAAATGATACCTCCTACATGGCCTTTCGCTGTGTGGGGGATGGACATCTTGGGACCTTTCCCAAGAGCCGTCGGAGGTTACAAGTTCCTGTACGTCGCCATTGACAAGTTCACCAAGTGGCCGGAAGCAACTCAGTTGTGACAATCAACAAGCAATCTGCTATCAACTTTTTGTAGTCCATTGTATGCAGATTTGGAGTCCCAAACAAAATCATCACCGATAATGGGACCCAATTCACAAGCTCTGCATTTCAAGGATATTGCGAAGACCTCGACATTTAAGTTTTCTACGCCTCTGTAGCTCACCCGGCAAGCAATGGCCAAGCCAAGAGAGCAAATGCTGAAATCCTTAAAGGACTCAAAACGCGCACCTATGAGCACTTGAAAAAACGTGGAGCCAACTGGATTGAAGAGCTTCCGCCCACTTTATGGGCCAACAGGACAACTCCAAACCGGTCAACTGGAGAGACACCTTTTTTCCTGGTGTATGGAGCTGAAGCAATCCTTCCTCCAGAAATCACCTTGGGGTCACTCCGGGTCCGGACCTTCGACGAAGCCACGCAGGACCAGCTCCGGCGTGAAGACCTAGACCTCCTTGAGGAGGGAAGGTGCCAAGCAGCTGTTCGGAATGCTTGATACCGCCAAGCCCTTCGGTGCTATCATCAGCAGCATGTACACAACCGACAGCTTGAGGAAGGCGACCTGGTTCTACGGAGAATACAATCCAGAGAAGGGTTAAACAAACTCTCCCCCAGCTGGGAGGGACCCTTCCGAGTGATTAAAGTATCCCGTCCCGGGAGCGTTCGCTTAGCTACCGAGGATGGGACACCTCTCCCAAATCCTTGGAACATTGAGCACCTCCATAAGTTCTACACTTAATATCACGGAGGTGAGTTTGTAGTAACTTGAATTGTATGTTATAGAGTCATTGTACAGAGTCAGGTAGTTCCTCCGGGAGAACAGACGGACCTTTCCTCGAAGGACCGCAAAGTTCATGCAACACTTGTCACAGTCTCAGGACTAAAAGTGTGGCTAGCTACCCTGGGTCAAACAAGAAATAAAACACGCTTAGCCTGGTTCTGTACCCTAAGAGTGTACTTGTTTCCCCTGTACCCCGGACCTATAATGAAAGACATATTCATGTGAAACAGACTCCACGTGCATTTATTTTGTATAGGCTCAACATTTTTATTTTTCTCTTTCTTGTCTATAACAAAGACGTGCAATTCTTAAGAAATTTTAGTTTGACCGGTTCATATACGATTCGAGTTGTATTGTCGATTCTTTTGGATTCAAATATTGTTCATGGCCCACTCGCCTGAATGCCGCCAAGCCAATCTAGGGCCAGAGTGTGCTATCGACTTAGCCTGGTCAAGCACCCTAAGTACGCCACTCTACCTACACCCCGGCAGGCCGAAGTAAGGCGGGTCCAAGTACAATTGGATCTGGAAGTAAAGACAACGCATTCGATTGTATTTAGAATCGCGTTGGACCTAAAATTTTCTTGAGAATCGTAAGCCGCGACGAAGTTATAGGCAAGAAACGAATTTTACTATTTTTCTTGGCTTCAGTGTGTAGGAAAAATAAAATCTACGTTGATGGAGAAAAGCCAGAGCTAACAAAGCTCCAATCCCCCTATGTGGCTTATAATCGATGTTAAGCATTGAAAACAAGCATCACCAGAGCAACCAAGCTCCGGTAGAGCTAGGGGGACCAGCCGTCGACGCTAAATAAAAGGTGGTGAGAAGACCCCGCAAACCGAGTCTGCTGCCAACAAACTAAGTGTTGGCAAAGGTCACTGCCGGAGCTACTAAGCTCCGACACCCCGGAGGACTAACTATCGACGCTCTACGCGTTGATAGGGACTATTGCCGGAGCTACTAAGCTCCAACGATAGACAATGCCAGAGCTTCTAAGCTCCGACAACCTTAGGGGGCCTTCACTATCGAAGACTTCGGACCTACACTCTACAAGTTCGGAGCAAATGAGTCTTCAACAAAACACAATATCCTCTTGGTACATGTTCACAATCAAATTGTGTACATCTACCAGGGGGCCAAGTGAAGACAAAAAGTGAAATTCACAAAAATTTGGGGATTTCATTCATCTGGAGACAAGGGATTACAAAATTGAGGAAGAAGAAGAGAGAATACAAGTGGGAACTACAGAGATGGTCCTAGACCCTATGGAAGAATTGGGCGACCTTCTGGGCAACCTCCGACACGTTGGCTCGAGCAGCTTCACCTTCTCCTTCAACGGGACCTTCAAGCACCGGGTCCAAAGGGAATTGGGGATTCCGGCTGGTGTAGCACGTCAACACATATTCTGCGACGTTCTTCGCCAGAGATTGCCCCTCAACCTCCAATTGGTCCGCGACGACGTCGCCCACCTTGGAGATTTTGCTACCTGCCGAGCTCAACGCCTGCAACGCTAGGTCCGGCTCTGGCTCTGGATCATCCGGACGCATGGGGTTGAAGCCCATCGGTTTCAGCGCGTCGTTGGCCTTGCCGAGGAACTTCCAAATCTGTAGGGAGTCCGCAGTCCTCAAGCCCTTCAATTCCTCCAGGGATCTTCTGGCCGCCACCAATTCAGAATTCTCGCGAGCGAGGCGCTCAACCTCTTTGGTGTTTTGCTGGATTTTTTCAGCAACTCGCTTCTTGAGTTTTCTGAGCTCCTCTTTCTGGAGGTGGATCTTGTTCTGGCAGCCAACCAGGTCCTTCTCCCCGCCCCTCACTTTCTTCTCCCTAGCAGCAAGGGCACACTCTTGCTCGTAGAGTCCCTGCCCTCGCACCTAGGCCTTCTCCTCTTCCTCAGTGCAGCGCTCTTCCAATTTCTTGGCGCGCTCCTTTAGGCCCTTGTCAGCCAGAGCCACCTTCTCGGTGAGCTCCTCCTCCCTCCTCAGGACGTCATCCCGCAGCTCAAGGAGTTTCTGCTCTTCATCTTTGAGCCATTTCTCCCTCTCTTCAAGTGCCTCCCGGCGCTTGATGAGTGTAGTGTTAATGGCCTCAAGCCTTTCTTGGTGTTCATCGGCCGCACTATTAGCTGCTTTGGTCTGCTCGTAGATCTCCCGGGATTGAGTGTCGAGGGCACGAGTCATACTCTCCCTGTCATCCAATAACTTGCCCCAATATTCCAGGCGGACCTTCTCCCGCTTGATCCACTCTTTGTTGTCTGCTAGCCTCGACTGCGCCAGCTTGGTCTCGAAGTAGAGCCGGTTACACCACCGCCTAAGGGTTCGGTGCTCCTCTTCAAGAGCCTTGCTGTCGTGGAAGAAGGCCAGTTGAACTTGATGCAGACTGGAACAAGCGTTGTCAATAGACAATGACAACGGGATAGGTTCTGGACCTGCTGGGGTCTCCTCCGCTGGTTCCAGCGGGTTTTCAGATACAAAAATTGGGTCCCACTCCACAAGAGTGGTCCCCTGGGTCTTCATGGCACTAGGGCCGTCCTCCGGGATGGCCTCAGTCGCCATCGAGGAAGGCCCCGCCGCCAGGTCTTCATTTGCCCCCTCAGGCAGGGGGCCAACAACTTCACCAGGGCACTCTGGCTCAGCCGCGAGTACCTCCGACGTCGTCACTTCCGGAGCAGGGGCCACTTCTGGCTCCGGCCTGGGCACCTCCTCTATTGGGGGCTCGAGCTCCGACGCCTCTGCAACAACCGGCTCAGGAGCCGGAAGACCTTCATCATCAACTGGCCCTGCGGCCGGATCTCCAACAACTACCGGCTCTGCGGCCGGTGCTTCTGAGGTAGCCGGCTCAACTGCCGGGACTTCCTCAACATCCGGCGCACACGCCGGGACTTCAATCACCTCCGGCTCAACCGCTGGAGCATCGACAATTTCCGGCTCTGGGGCCGGAATTACTGCTTCCTCCGGCTCAATGGCCGGAGCTTCCATCATCTCAGCACAAGGACCCGGAGCTTCAACCTCCGGGATAGGTGCCGCTGGCGCATCTTCTCTCCCGCGGTCCCGCGCTACCACGGGAGTCTCTGGGGACGAGTCGAGGTCCATGACCACGACAGCTGGCGCCGGAGCTGTCGTAGCTTCAGCCACCACTTGGGGCGGCACCGGGACAAGAGCAGAAGCTTCCGCCCTCACAGCTTTAGTTGCTGTGGCTGAGGGTGGAGCCTCACTCCTCTTCTTGGGAACGCTGCAGATGATGGACGAAGAAACTTAAAAAACAGTTACTACAACAAAACAACTATCAAAGGTAAAGATTAAAAATTACCTTGGGAGGCTTCCGCATCAGCTTGCGCGGAACCTCTTTCCCGAGCGTTCTGGGCTGGTCATAGCCAGCGTGGAAGCTCCGGAAGGCCCCCCAGAACTCGTTGCAGCCACAGGCGTTTCCCTAACCGAGGCCCCCCTCGATCGGGAAGAACCTCCGGACCTAGAGGCCTCAACTGGCCCTGGTGCAGGAGTCGCATGACCGGAGCTAGCACCCCGGGAGGACCCCACCGCGGGTACAGTCGCCACAGTTGCAGAAGATCTCCCCCTCTGGGGAGAAGGAGCCGATGCAGAGGTGGCAGGCCTGACGGACCTTCCGTCGGCATGCTGCAGCTTCCTCTTTCGGCTCAAGGGTTCATCCGCCGGCTCCTTGCCCTTGCCGACCACCTCAACCCTTGGCTTCGGGGCAGGGTCAGAACCACCTTCAGAAACCCCAGGGATCGCCACCCTGGAGATTGATCTTCTCTCGACGACACCGAGGTCGTCAAGCACGGGCATCTTCCGCCGGAGCTCCCTACTGAACTCTACTTCCATGTTTAGAGGAAGAAAAGCTGATGGCGGAGTCAAGTCATCACCCTCGATGTCGATGTCGTGCTGGAACTTCTTGAGGTGACACTCCAAGGTTGTCCCCACCATGTTGGACTTCAGCCCGGTCTCGACCCGGTCGTCGTCCATCACGCTGTTGAGGGCCCAAGCGAGTTTTTCTCTCCTCTTCAGCGGTGCCCACCTGTTGACCAGGAAGTTACAAAACACCACCTGAGGAGTTAATCCTCCCTCCACGCACTGGCGGATCCTGGTCAGAGCAGGGTCGAAGGCGTCCGCCAACACCGGAGCTTCACTCCAGATCGTCGTGTCAATGTTGGGAAGGCCTTCGGGCAGCTCCAGCCTCTCGTGCTCCTCCACCCGGATGACTATCCAGTCCTTCTTCCAATCATCCCACTTCCCAGAGGGGAACGACCGGAGGTACTTGAATGGGCTCTTCTTGCACTTCACGAAATAGTAGAAGCCAAGGTACTCATTGCTCCTGCCGGTGTTATGGACGGTGAAGAAGGTCCGGAAGAGTTCAATGCAGGGGGGGGGGGGTGCCCACCCACATCTCACAGAAGTGGACAAAGATAGACACAAGGAGAATGGAGTAAGGGCCAACATGGTATAGCTGCAGACCATAAAAGTCTAGGAGCATCAAGAAAAAGGAGGAAAAAGGTGGGATCAACCCCACCATGGCCTACGAAGAAAAGTACACCATTTCGCCGGTGCGCTCCTTCTCAAACGGGAGCTCTCCCCTGGCATGGACCATGCGGTTGAAGAAGCCCGAGGACCATCCCATGAGGGCCCGGACCTTCTTCAGGTCACCGTCGGTCTTCAAACGACTCTCGCGGAGACCCAACTCCATCGCAGCACAGCAAGGCAAGAGAGGAAAAGCGAAGCACAAGTTGGGAGTTTGAACGCAAGATCAGATGAGAGGCGTAAAGAACTCCAGATGGTGTGCGCTTTCCTTCTTAAGTAAGCCCTCGCAATGCTTGGATGGAAACCGCAAGGAAGTCGAAGATACTACTCAAAAATTCCACCCAGCCGATGATAAGAGGGCCTAGGACCACCCCAATGATCAAGTCAAGGTTCTTACCCAGGTGAACGGTTGTCATCATGAGGCGGGAAGCCCGAAGGCGGCGGCCTGACAAGGCACGCGGAACCGATACGGTTTTCGTATAGGGAACCAGTGACCTTCAATTGCGTGAGATCGGCACGCCAAAGATCTCATCTGCCGTACACGGGATACGCCATGCGGCGAGGATTTAACTCCAAACCATCGCCAACAGCACATCTGAGGACCATTGAAGACTCAGTTCAAAAGTCACGAGGATGGACCCACCTCCGGCAGAATGACTTCACCCAAGGGGTCTTCCCCAGAGGTGGGCCCAGGGGGCCACTGTTGGTACCCTAGGAACCATACACCCCTTGAGATTACAAGGATCTCAAGGGAAAGTCATCTACTTGATTTGAAGACCTTCGGAGGCCCACATGTCAGACATAACCGGACCCGCTTCTCCAACATGGTTAATCCCAGGGTCGCCATGTGTACTGTTAAACCGGAGCTACTGCCCACAAGGGGGAAGCTCCGAGCTATGTACCAAAATGGCACCCCCGTACATAACCCCAGACCGAGGGAAGCTCTGGAACTAACACGTGTCAGGTATCTCCGGAGCTACCTGTTTCCCTCAGTATGCTCTGGAGCTGCCACGTGTCCAACCGTCGGATCTTCAGCCTCTAACCTCCGGAAGACTCCACAACGGCTTCGGATCTTCAAAGAGGAATCAAGGACTTCAAGACCTGATCAAGTGTCATTAATACTATATTAATGACACAAGATCGGACGACCTTAATTACTAGTAACGGTGCTGTCAAAGCCCATTACCCGGTCATTAAGGGCAATTAAACGTGTTGAATAAGTATCAATATTAGTAACCGCCGGGGCCACATGTTGGGCCAGGCTAACTTGTAACGGCCTGCCCTTGTATATAAAAGGACAGGCCGACGACACACTCTACACGTTCGATAGACGCTCGATACAAGCTCATACAGCTAATACAACACCAACACACTTGTGGAGTAGGGTATTACGCTCAGGCGGCTCGAACCACATAAATCTCCGTGTCTCCTGTGTCATTTACAATTCACCTTCTTGAATATCCGCGCGCCCACACCGAACATCAAACTCCTCTTACACTTTAGTAGTGTCGGGAGATCTGCCGGATCCAAACCACCGACAGTGATGAGAGGCGTAAAGAACTCCAGACGGTGCGCGCTTTCCTTCTTAAGTAAGCCCTCAAAACGCTTGGATGGAAACCGCAAGGAAGTCGACGATACCACTCATAAATTCCACCCAGCCGATGACAAGAGGGCCCGGGACCACCCCGACGATCAATTCGAGGTTCTTACCCAGGTGAACGGTTGTCATCATGAGGCAGGAAGCCCGAAGGCGGCGGCCTGACAAGGCGCGCGGAACCGATACGGTTTTCGTATCGGGAACCGGCGACCTTCAATTGCGTGAGATCCGCACACCAAAGATCTCATCTGCCGCACACGGGATACGCCACGCGGCGAGGATTTAACTCCAAACCATTGCCAACGGCACATCCGAAGACCTTTGAAGACTCAGTTCAAAAGTCGCGAGGATGGACCAACCTCCAGCGGAATGACTTCACCCAAGGGGTTTTCCCCAGAGGTGGGCCCAGGGGGCCACTGTCGGTACCTTGGGAACCATACACCCCTTGAGATTACAAGGATCTCAAGGGAAAGTCATCTACTTGATTTGAAGACCTTCGGAGGCCCACATGTCAGACATAACCGGACCCGCTTCTCCAACATGGTTAATCCCAGGGTCGCCATGTGTACTGTCAAACCGGAGCTACCGCCCACAAGGGGGAAGCTCCGGGCTATGTACCAAAATGGCACCCCCGGACCTAACCCCAGACTGAGGGAAGCTCCGGAACTGACACGTGTCAGGTAGCTCCGGAGCTACCTGTTTCCCACAGTATGCTCCAGAGCTGCCACGTGTCCAACCATCGGATCTTCAGCCTCTAACCTCCGGAAGACTCCACAACGGATCCGGATTTTCAAAGAGGAATCAAGGGCTTCAAGACCCGATCAAGTGTCATTAATACTATATTAATGACACACGATCGGATGACCTTAATTACCAGTAACGGTGCTGTCAAAGCCCATTACGCGGTCATTAAGGGCAATTAAACGTGTTGAATAAGTATCAAATTAGTAACCGCCGGGGCCACATGTCGGGCCAGGTGAACTTGTAACGGCCTTCCCTTGTACTATAAAAGGACAGGCCGACGACACACTCTACACGTTCGATAGACGCTCGATACAAGCTCATACAGCTAATACAACACC
Source organism: Tuctoria greenei (assembly GCA_036927565.1). Taxonomy (NCBI): domain Eukaryota; kingdom Viridiplantae; phylum Streptophyta; class Magnoliopsida; order Poales; family Poaceae; genus Tuctoria; species Tuctoria greenei. Next base: position 64,480,929 of record JAYESD010000002.1, on the reverse strand, counting down.
AACACACTCGTGGAGTAGGGTATTACGCTCAGGCGGCCCGAACCACGTAAATCTCCGTGTCTCCTGTGTCATTTACAATTCACCTTCTTGAATCTCCGCGCGCCCACACCGAACATCAAACTCCTCTAACACTTTAGTAGTGTCAGGAGATCTGCCGGATCCAAACCATCAACAGACACCAATGTCCGGGTTGGTGAGGGTGTCCGCCTGACTGACTATAGGAAAATGAAGGCAAAGCAGCTTAGGAAGCTTCGATGGAGCATTATACTTGAGGAGTGGTTCCCGCAGCCCAGAGAGCCACTTGTGGACAGCCGCTTCTGGACCCTAACACAGGCGTCGCTGTATGAGACTTACAGACGTCGGGGCCATAAACTTTTCCAGCACAACTTCATTGACTGGGATCAACTCACACTTGCCGCCAGCACTGAGATTCGCCCTTTCTTTGAGAGGTACAGAGGGCTAGTAGAGCTGATGTCTTTCCAACGGAGTGCCTAAATGGAGGACTGGGTCCGAGTTTTCTTTGCCACACTCTACGTTTCAGAGGGCCGTAGATCCATTGACTTTATGTTCATGGGCCAGCATCACCATCTGTCTGGACAGACCTTGGGACAGCTGCTAGGAGTGGATCTCCATGACACCTTCCTACACGAGTTAGTCTATGGACAGGCTGACCCACCGAGGAGGCCGCTCACTGGAGGTGTGACATCACCTTTTGAGGAGATTCGGTCACTGTTTGCTCAGCCCTTCACACCTGACCAGCCTAGGGTACCTACTCTACTCACTCCGGCTGCATGTACTGTTCACCTTGCCTTGCGTCGCACGCTACTGCCCAGGTCAGGATACCTTGAGGGCTTCACTAGTTTGCAGCAGACCCTCTTGTTCTATGTCATGAACGGGATGCAGTTTGACATTGTAGATATCCTCATCTGTGAGATGGAGGATGTCATCACAGATGGAGTTGGGATGATGAGACATCTCGTGTTTGGCCACTGGATCAGTCACCTGCTCTACCTATTGGCTCCAGAGGGATCTGCCGTGCGTGACAGTCTCACCGACGAGAGCATCACTCGGTTCAGACACTATCGTGGTCCAGCTCCTGGAGACCACCGCCTTGGCCGCCTAGTTGTGCATCAGGTCCGAGCTCGACTTTCAAAAGAAGACTAGGCAGACTTAGCATAGGAAGACTTAGCATAGGCTGAGGCTCATGGAGGGTATCTACAGCATATCTGGTCAGAGAGTGACACTAGTGATAGTGTCGAGAAATACTTCCCACCTCCTCCCTCACCTAGGCAACACGACGCGGAGGCTAGAGGCTCGAATGCAACACCACCTCCTACCCCACCTCTGGTATCTGAGGCACAGGTCTCTCAGCCATCCGAGCTTACTTCTCTACTACAGCAGGTGGTTGAGCAGCAGCGATAGGATCGGTTTGCAGCTGAGCAGGCCAGAGCTGAGCAGGTTGCACGTCTTGTGGAGCTCCAGCAGCAGCAGGAGGAGATGCAACATCAGATAGCCCGCAAGAGGCGAGAGGACACTCACAGGCTTATTGGACTCATTGACCAGATGCATCAGCGTACTCTTGACCAGCAGCAGCAGACGCAACAGGCCATGATGGGCATCCTGGGGTTGATCACCAACCTCTACACTAAGACCGAGATTGACCTGCCCTCACAGCTTCCTGGTCTAACTCCAGGTCCACCTGTCCTAGCACCAGTCTCAGCTCTAGTGCCGACCACACCAATACCGACTATCAGCATGTCACCACTGCTTGCCCCAGGCGCACCAATTCACTCTCCTCTGCCAGCTACGACCCTCTTTCAGCAGACTCCGGCTTCGGTTGTCAGTGCCCCTCTACTGACAGTCCCGACTCAGCAGGCACCCTCAGTACCGACAGCGGCTCCCACAGCCCCAGTCTCCTCCACTCCAGCCTCAGCAGCAGCAGGCAGCAGCTCCATCTCTCCAAGAAATGGGACTGACGACAGCACGACCGACAGCGACCAGTTCGTAATTGCCCTAAGCGCTCGGGATCCTTAGGCACTCGGTTTCCCTTTTTGTTGTCTTGATGCCAAAGTGGAGAAGAGTCAGAGTCAGGGGAGGGATAGCATAGTCTTAGGGGGAGCCCTAGTTGTAGGGGGAGTATTTTTTTTGGGAGCTTTTGTAATTTTGGAGCTTTGCTATTCTTTTGCTATCCCTGAGTATCCGTGTGCTACTTAATTCTCTTATGTTTTATTGATCGTTTTTGAGCATTCGAGCTTCGTGTGCTGGATCTTGTACTTGTTACATATCTTTTTGAGTATTGTATTTTAAATTTCATTATTGTTATGCTTTACTCGTTGTGTTGTCATCAATCACCAAAAAGGGGGAGATTGAAAGCATCTAGGCCCCCATAAGGTATGGTTTCAGTGATTAATGACAATCGTTGGATATCACTAATAAGTTTGTAGATGCAAGGTCTCTCATATAACTCATCACACTTAATGGACTCTATATTTATATCATCTACTGCTCATTGGATACAATTGGAGACCCCTCAACAAACTATTTTACGAGATCAATCGATTTTCATGAAGACTGAAAGAAAAAACATATATGTCAAAATTATTCCATCAAAATTAACAGCACACGAGACTTAGTCGTCATCAAAAGAACTTTTCAAACCAATGTCTAAGAGGTCACTCGGACAAATTCCAAAAGAATCAGTTAGAACAACTCGAAGCAGACAAAATAAATTCACTGAATCATCCGATGTATCCAGAAAAACTACATCGGTCGAGTTGGCTCTGCAGCAGAAAAAGACCTCAGTCTTGGGTATACACCGGATCATCCGATGTTGAAGCATGTGTTACATCGGTCGATCATTCCAGTAAGCAATTTGCTTGGACCAAGTAACACCGGACCATCCGATGTACAAAGATGCCACATCGGTCGATCATTCCAGTAAGCATTATTTCTGGACCATCCTGGACCAAGTGTCACCGGATTATCCGATGTACAGGTGTATACAACATCGGTCGATCAACGGTCATATCTGACACAGTGACCTCAGCTAATTTGTATTCGACCGATGACAGCTGAAGGGAGAACATCGGATCATCTAGTGTTTGCAGAATAGTGATGATAGCCTACTTTTCCAACGGCTATCTTGTGGAAGCTGGCTATTTGTATCCCTTCAACCAGTCATTTAGACAAGTTTTGATGCCCTGAGCTACTCTACACATTATCAAGCATTCAAGATATTGAACAACCACTTCCACATCATTTACACCACTTGTACACCAAGAGTTAGGCTAGAACTTACTAGAGATGATGCTTGTGTGCTTCCATCCATTGTGATTGGAGTCTCTAGTATAGTGAGAGCTGTAAGTGAGTGTCTCTTGGTGATTGCATTCACCGTGTATCAGTCGGTGATCGGAGAGATCTTTCCGGAGCTTGCCAAGTCGGTTGTGGAAGCCCGGAAGATCAAACTTGTACAATGCTTGAGCTCCACCTTGCCGGAGATGGTGAACGGAGACTCTTAGTGAGATCCCTGGTCTTGGTGACTTGGGAGTGGCTACACCCATGGTGGGTGCCACAACGTGGATGTAGGAAGGTCTTGATGATCTTGTCGAACCACGGGATAAATCATCGTGTCTCCGTGTCTTCTCGGGAGTTTGCATACTCTTCCTTTCCTGTTATACTTATGCATTTCATAAACCGCAAACTTATTATTCACTTGAACGCATAGGTTGTTTGCATAGGGAATTGGGCTTTTAGTAGTTGAGTTTTTATTGCTCATCCCCCCCCTCTTGGGCATTCAATCCTTACACTTGTGATCTCTCAACGGTTGTAACACAATATACAAATGTTCAGCATGCTCTTCCTCTGACTTGGAATAAACCATTATGTCGTCGATAAAGACCATGACGAACTTGTCCAACTCCGGCATAAATACAGAGTTCATGAGATACATGAAGTGAGCCGGAGTGTTGGTGAGACCGAAAGACATAACAAGATACTCGTATAATCCGTATCTCGTCGAGAATGCCGTCTTCGGTATGTCCTCCAGTCGGATTTTGATTTGATGATATCCGTACCGAAGATCCATCTTCGAGAACACCCTCGCACCAACAAGTTGATTGAATAAAATGTCGATGCGGGGCAGCGGGTACTTGTTCTTTATAGTCACGGCGTTGAGTGGTCGATAATCCACACATAACAGAATGTTTCATCCTTGTTCTTGACAAACAGCGCCAAGCAGCCCTAAGGTCACAAGCTTGGGCGAATAAAACCCTTGTCCAACAGGTCTTTCAAATGCTCCTTTAATTCAGCTATCTCATTAGGCGCCATTCGATATGGTCTTCGAGAGATTGGTGTGGTTCCCGGTACAAGATCAATCTTGAACTCAACGTCACGTTCGGGCGGCATGCCCGGTAAGTCATCGAGAAACACATCGGGATATTCACGGACCACCAGAATATCTTCAAGTTTAGTTGCTTCGGTATTATATGCAGCTGCACTGTCCCACTCCATGCTGTCCTAAACCAGTTCGTGCTGTCCGTGTATCGGAGAGTCAATTTGGACAGTCCGGGTACCGATATTAAGAACGGCACCGTGATGGTTCAACCATGACATCCCCAATATTACATCTATCTTCTGTCCATCTAATATAATCAGTGACGTTGGATATATCTTGCCTCCCAAACATAGAGCTGCTCGGGGAACAATCTGACTAGCCAAGATACTCCCACCCGATGAACTTATAAGATAACTATTCTTGGGAGTATTGGTGGATAATTGGTGCTGATCCACACATGACTTACTGATAAAATTGTGAGTAGCACCGTAATCAAAGAGTATGAGGACGGGTATGTCTTTGACAGCAAACATGCCCGCTAACACCGGTGCTACCTCTGGAACACTCTCGATCGCTATGTGTTGAACACTTCCGATTTGCAGTGCTGTCCTCTCTGGTTGAATACGGGGCTGAATACACCATTGTATGGGTACTTGCCCGTTGCTCAACATCTTCTCTGGGCAATCCTTAGTATAGTGCCCAACACGATCACATGTGGAACACTTATACTGATTCAACGTCCCGCTGACTTGAGGCCTAAATTGTCCTGCATCTTGCTGCGAGATAAATGCTCCTGGAACCATTTGGGACTGTTCTTGCTGCTGATGTAATGCTGGTTGGAAATCTGATACCTCAAACTGCCGACTCTGATACGAACTCGGTTGTGCAGTCGGCTGCCACATCTGACCGGAAGGTGATCGGTACACCACACGGTATTTCTGAGGAACATTATGTGTGTTGTCCTGCACAGCAAGTCTCTTCTTTGACTCCTCTGCGATTTGCTCACGTGTGGCATCCTCTTGCGTAATCGTGGCATTAAGCATAGCGTTGAACGAACCGTGATTGAACAATGCAAGCTTGTTTTTCAACATGGGGCTTAGACCCCGATAAAAGTATTCTTGCTTCTGATCCTCCGTACTCACATAGTCCAACGCATATTGCACTAGACTAACAAAGACATTGGACTATTCTTGAGCACTCATTTCTCCTTGCTTCAAATCAAGAGATTCCTGAAGCTTCCTTCTCATAATGGCAGGAGGAACATGATAGGCGTGGACTGCCTTCTGGAACTCTGTCCAAGTGACTTGTTGCCCGGCGGCCAAGGAGGCGATGTGGTTCACCAACCAAGCACCGGCGATGCCATGCAATTGTTGTGCTGCATATAAAACCTTCATATGATCACTGCACTGTAGCAGTCCGAACTTAGCTTCCATGGTGCGGAGCCAATGGACCGCATCTAGAGGTTCACCATCACCACTGAACACGGGGGGTGCAGTCGCCAAGAATTCTGGATATGTTGCTTGCTGAGGTTGAAGATTGCCTTCGGCTTGACGTCCCCCCTGATTGGACGTAATCTGCACAAGGTTTCGCAGCAGTTCGGTCCGCTCGTCGCGCGAACCCAGCATGGCTGCGATGTCATCCGCTAATGTAAGCAGAGACGGAGGTGGCGGTTGCGCCGGTTGTTCTGGCTCTCGGGAGTCATCCCCTCCCTGACTCGAACCACATACCTCGTATGTTGCACGAGTGTGCACCATTCTGCAGTTACAGTGATTAATCCAACATGAGACGTGATATTGCAAGATCACACTAGGATGAAAACAATAGTGTGTGTATTGATAACCAAACTTGCATAACGGCAACATATATTGATAAAGTATAAACTTTCTACACAATACATCATCCCTAGACCAATGTTACAATAGCGATCTCCAAAATAATGAACTCCACGGATCGATGTTCATTTCGACTATCGTTGGCCGCGACGGGACGTTATGCGTGTTATCGTGCAAATACACACTTTTATTTTTAATATGACACAAACATGGTCATAAAGGAAAAGAGGTTCGAGTGGGTCAAACTCTCATTTCCACTGGTAAAGGTTGAGTATTGACAACTGGTCCGTAACGACACTTCTCGAAGTGAAATCGAGGACAAGATTCATAACAAGACCAAATTATACCAAAACGATGAAGTTTCTGTTGAAACCTGACCAGCTTGTACTCAAACATAAATTTAACCCAGTAAATAATAGAATCAGATCTTGAGGTGAACTACAAAGTTGAAGTACACTTCAAGAAATTTCCAAAAAGTATTGGTTTGCATCCAGATAGTTTCTGGTTGAGAAGATATGGCATTGTAAACCTGACAGTTTTTTTTTTGGAAAATTTGACAGCATCTCCTTTGTTTATACTGATTTTGGGCCACAATTTCCAGATATAAAACAGCATAATTTACAAAAGCCACAATTTACAAATTTTTAATAAATATTACAAGGATTCCAGAAATGTATTGCACGATCCGGTTCGAATTTTCTAGAGTGAGATATGGTGAAAACAATCAGGAGTCCAGAAAGGTTTCCAGTTTCTGTCCAGTTTTGGCAGAGTTTGGAACTTTGAAATTTTGAACGGGTTAGAGGGAAATTTAGTTCTGGAGTTGAACAAAACAGTTTTAAAGGACTTCCTAAAATTTCCATCCATGTATGGTACACATTCATTGGAGTTTTCTACTGGGAGATATGGTTTCTCAAAGCCAGGTCTTTTACGGCAGAAAACAGAACACTCTGTTTTTGAATTGGTGACTTCAAAACCTACTCCAAATTTGAAAACTTAGTTCAAACTCAGAGCTCTATAGCTAATATAAGTAGTTTTACATCTTCTCAGTTCCATTTTACAGAAAAGTGGTTAATGCATCAATAGAGTATATATCGGTACTACGTGCCTCACAAAGTAAAAAATTCTAAGCAGGTATTCCGACATACGTCTCAACGGTGGCCTTAATGACGTTCACTCGTAAACTATTTCTAAACACAATACGATCACGTGGTTAGTGTACCTGTCACTAGACACAAACTACTGATCAATCATATGGTGTCGTACGACACAGCCCGCACGGGCAAACATTTCACAATAATATGTATGAAAGTAAAAGTATTCATCCCATATAATTACATACGGGCCGCCTCGAGTTAGGCCACGTATCGAGGTACATGACCGGGTTTTCTACCACCTGATGGGGCCCCACGTCATTGTATAGTGCTGCACCAGTAGGAGGCGCATCGGGTTATGTCCCACCCGACGGGGGCTCCCACTAACTTTGAAGCACGCTGGGATACCGCGTGTCATATGTTCTCAGAAACATGGAAAGTTTTAGAGACTCATATTGACATATCCGTGCCAAGCCACGGAAACAATTACATGCTACCTCTCACATGGTGAGCTTACCGCAATTGATCCGCTTGCGGTGGCGTACCTTACCTCTTACCTGACATAGGAGCGTTGTTACATAATATAATAACACATAAGTTAGCTTTGCCACCTTAATAACTTATGCTAATATAATCCTTATGTGGGCATAGTACCGTATCCTCACCGTGTCCTATGTTTTTCTCATAATACAATCCTTATTTAGTGTGCATTCCCAATGCGGCTCTGATACCAGGCTGTGGGGACCGGAGTCCACACTTTCCAGGAATCGCATTGGGTGGTGCCGTGCGATGCGACACCCAACAACACACATGTAAAGGAACACGTATTACATAAATCATTTGCTGAAATTTACAAGGATGTTCAGTTTACAAATATTTATAAAATTAATCTACAACAAAAGATAAGATTACAACTCTCGTACTCAAGTCTAATAAGCAAAAGAGAAGCCATCCCGCCCACAGACGCTCCTCACTAGTCACGAAGACCAAACAGCAGCAGCATGGTTCCCACATGAGTATATCACTCGGAGAAATCTCGAGTCTCATCGGGCAACCATAATCATAAGCACAGAGATTAGTACCTGCAAAACAACTTATGTAGCAACCGTGAGCACGAAGGCTCAGCAAGACTTAACCGTCTCACCTAAACATGAAACTCTACATGAGGGTAAAGACATAAACATAGGATTGCAGATTTGCATAACAGACTCGCCTAAATGTAGGTCCTTATTTTCAGATTTATAGCAACAACTTAAACCTTGTGCGGGACAACATCGTAACTCCACAATCAAACAAGAAATGCTTCATCACGATGCTGCATGCCCAAGGTGGAAAATAAATTTAGTGAGCACTATACTAATACATACAACATAGCAATACCATGATAATATAATGTTCATAACATCAGCAATTAATTCTCATCTCAAGTGCAAGTATTACTACGTCACAACTCAGTGAACAAGTGGTACTCATATCCGCGAGGGACGGTGATTCGAATCAATGATACCCAGAATACACGACATGTACGCCCGTACTGGAAGTCACGTATCTGCACTCCACGGACATCGTACGCAGCCACCTTTCTCAAGTTCTGCCCAAGTTGAATCAATTCAATTGTCTAGGACAATATTCCCACTCACGGTGCACTTTTCCGCTGTGAAGATGTCGTGAGCTAGTTTCCGTCTACTATGTTGCGGCCGAAAACCTGAGGCGATTGAAAAAGTCTCAACAAAAGCTTCCCAAGGTACATCAGTTTCCTGGACCCCATATATCTAGTATGACTCCAGTACAATTCAATCTTGCTTAGCAGGGCGTCATACGGATCAGTCCTTAACTGACAAAGGCAGAGCTACGCACCCAAAACCACGTCTTGCTGCATCCTACGCCCCTGCCCGGTCTCATTTTCAGATTACTACTCCATTCTCTTTGAACCAATCCCGTGTGAAAAAGTCCTAGCCATGCGAGTAGATTCCAACTACTCGACTTCTACCGAATCCTATACAACATTTAGCATAGCATAGTCTACACGATGAATTAAGAAATAACCAAATACTCCATAGGGTGATCTGGTCATGCAAGTGGATTTTCAAGCACCTTAGCCCTAATGCACATAACTCACCCTAGACATAGGTGATACAAATCAAAATTTTGTAATAGCGCTTAAATGCAAACTAGGGCTTGCCTGGTTGTGAGACGGTATCAAAGTTTATCTTCAGAGGGATGAATTCAATTAGCTCCAGGGTCCTCTTGAGCTCGGCAACTAATCGATATGCAAAGAATTATGCAAGTTAATCAATACTGGTATTATGATATAGCTTAATTGAAAGACAGTTAAGTATATGAATTTAAGCCTAATGGTTCTGGAACTTTTACAGCAGACACTAGGTGCTATGGGTGAGCTTCTGGCCAAAATTGGGATCAATCCAATGAAGTTACAGTTGTATAAAATTCAATGAATCTAAACACTTCCCAGAATTTTGAAGTATACTTTGTAGCTTTGACATGGCCAAAGTTGGTGTTATATTTCGAGGAGGTCAAGAGTGACTCACAAAATTTGGTTTCATATTTTTCTAAGCATCCTACTGTGAGATATTGAATTTACATGTTTGGATAATTTACTGAAATGTTTTTGTTGTTTTTGGGGCATTCTATGACCAGTTAGAAAAATCTTCAGATTGAACTAGGTTAATAAAGTTAAATGAAGCTTTACAGGAATTCATAAACCTAATAAATAACATTTTGGCAAAATTTCAGATTTTTATATGAAGTGAATCATCAGATAAAAATCAAACATGATTTTGCTTTAAAGGGCTCTACAGGAAAATCTAGTGATTTTCATGAAGATTGGGTTGTAGTTCTGGTTAGTGTGGATAAATATAAAACCAACAAAGTTAGTTTGACAATTTTTCAAGCTTACTACTGAGAGATATCCAATTTAGAAGCTTGCACAAGTTTCTGTACAAATTCTAAATGAATTTGGCTATTTTTATGTGCATAGAGGATAAACAGGTGATCAGACCTTGTAAATGAAGTCTAATGACCCTGAAATTTTTACTGGAGTTCAAGGATATTAAAATGAAGGTTGTGGAAGAAATTGGTAATTTTCCAAAGAGCAGAACTATAGGAATTTATTCTATAATAATTTTGCTTATTTGAATTATGGAGAAATTCATATGGACTTTCATAAAAATCCAAGTGCACCACTGGAAATTGTTATTCATGCTGGTTCTAAAAAAATTTATTTGGTAATTGTTGGACAATTATACTAGGAGATATGGATTTCAAATTTGGAGAAATTTCTGGAATAAAATTCCAATGGGAAAAAATTGAATAAAGGGCTGGGCCCACAGGACTTAAAATGGGCCAATCGGGTTGAAGCAACACGGGGCTATAAAGTTCACGGGTGCAGCCACATTTGATCCCCTAGCCGCAGCAGATCTGGGCGCACCGTTCTTTCACTGACGACTGGGGCCCACCCCAAGTCGTCTCCTTCCTCGCGCCGGCGGCCCTCGGGCGGCATCCGACGGTGGCAAGCGGCGGTGCCTCGCTGCAGCACGTGCTAGGGCACCTCAGCCTCCCAGACTCACCGCCCCTACCTAAAATCCGATGGGGATCTCGATGGTGACACTCCCGACGGCGATTGACAGCCGGAGAAGTGGTCTCCACGGCGGTGGGAGGAGCTAGGGTTTCGGCGAAGTCGGCAAGCCTCAAACAATGCCCGAACAATCTGTAAAATGACCGGGAAGCTTCTTGGAAGTCTGGGGAGGATGATTAGGGGACGCAAATTGAGTGGAAAGGTCGGCAACGTCGAGTTTTCCGGTGAGCCATCGGAATTTTACAAAGGCGGCTACAAAAACTCGATTCCCGGCTAAATTACTCGATGGTTGCTCTGATTTTTTGTCTTCAAATGCGTATGGAGGTCTAGACCCTAATCCTTAACTGGATTGAAAAATGTTTGCACGTACAAACTGAATTAAACGCAAAACCTAGCATCATCGCTCATATGTGGCCGAAACGAAAAAAGGAATTTCTACTTCGAGGGGGAATGAAAGTGGATGGGGTTTTCACCTTGATCAAGAGGGTGGACAGGTGCTTCTTTTTGCTGTTGGGAGCATCTCGTTACTCGGTATAGATTGGCGGCGCCACGGGTGTAGAGAGGCGGCAAAACAGGGGAGCACACCGGCGGCCCGAAATTTGTCCAATCCGTCGATGGGGATGCTCAAAATGTGAAAGAGAATGATCAAAGAGCTGCGCCAAAGGTTGAGGAGTAACCCAGTGCGAAGAAACGGGAGCCTTACCGATGATCCTTGCTGGATTTCGAGGGGGAGGGAAGAACTCGGCGGGGAGTGAAGTTTCTGTGCCAGGGATGAAACAACGAGGAGGGACTCGACTTGGGAGCTGAGGAGACGATAAGGAGGAGCCTTGGGTGGGTTGTATGCAGCTGGAGTCGAAGCAGCTCGCGTGCTGTAACTCTGGAGCATGCAGCACTCGCGCTGGCGCGAGCAGCGGGCTCTGTTTTGCGGCTGCACGTGGGTAGAAGCTGACCAGTGGGTCCCACCAGCCACCTCAATGTACAGCTCACATGTAAATTCAATTTAAAATAGTAGATGAGCTCTAAAAAATGTGAAACTTCGTGGATAAGTCAAGCAAGTCATGCAGATCTTGTTGGTGTGTTCAAATCTTATTTTCAAGTAAGTTTGAACAGAATTCAAAATTTGAATTTAAATATGGCTTCAATTTGCTATGCGTCTCAAGTAAAATAGCAATTGAAGTTCAAAAATCTTGGAACTTTGAAGTTACTTATTTTGAACCAAAATAGACATCTGGAAAAATTTGGAATCCCTTGGTCAACTCAAATTTTCATGTTAACTTCATTTGAACATTAGTTATGTTTATTTTTTTGAATTCCCTCATTTGGAGTTTGAATTAATTTGTTTTTCTCATTTCCTTTTTAATTCTTTTTATCATTCAAATTTTCTGTCCTTACTGAACTTTGAGTTATGGAAATTAGGGCTTTTACACCGAAGAACATGGCCGGAGTTGGGCAGCTACCATTGATGGTCTTCGCGACTATCAATAACGTCCATCTCTTCCATATCTTGGTTGATGGTGGAGCTGCGCTCAACCTCATCAGCTTTGCCGCCTTCATGAAGCTGCCAATCTCCATCTCAGACCTTAGGCCCTTGTGCCCATTCTCCGGAGTGGGTCCTGGAGCCATTACTCCACTCAGTTCCATCTCTCCTGGTTCAGTTTGAGACACTAGAGAACTATCGATCGAAGAAGTTGGTCTTCGATGTGGCGCACATCAACCTTCCCTTGAACGCTATCCTCGGGAGACCGGCTCTGTACCAGATCATGGCGGTGGCCCACAACGGCTACCTAGTGTTGAAGATGCCAACTCCATCATGTGTCCTCTGGATCCGTGTGGACCATACTGCTGGAGTTACTGCATTGGAGAAGCTTCATGCGCTCGCAGCTGCGCAAGAAGCTGAATCTAGCAAGGAGCAGACTCCTCAACAACCTCCGAGCTCGCGCCATCACAGCTCGTCATCTGCACCCCCTGTTCAGCCAAGCGGCGACGCCAACGTACCTGTCAAAGTCGTCCAAATTGGTTCTGATGCCGATCATACCACTTGCATTGCGGGAGGTCTAGGTGACAAATAGGAATTTGCGCTCGTCACTTTCCTCCGAGTGAATGTCGACGTATTTGCATGGAAACCGTCAAAAATGCCTAGGATCCCCAAGGAGGTGATCAAGCACAATCTGAAGATCTACTTGGATGCACGGCCTATGCAACATAAGCCCTGGAAGCAATCTATTGAGCGACAGAACTTCATCCGAGAAGAAGTCAAGAAGCTGCTTGATGATGGATTCACCTGGGAGGTACATCATCCACGGTGGCTAGCAAACCCAGTCATCGTGCCAAAGGCCGGTGGTAAGCTTTGGATGTGCATCGACTACACCACTTTGAAGAAGGCAAGCCCTAAAGACCCTTTTCCACTATCGAGAATAAATCAGATAGTGGATTCTACTTTTAGCTGTAGGCTACTTTGCTTCCTAGACGCACACTCTGGTTTTCATCAAATACCAATGTCTAAGGAAGATGAAGAGCACACTACCTTCATTAAAGTAGATGGTCTGTACTGCTACACTGCAATGCCTTATGGTCTCAAGAATGCCCTCTCAACTTTTGTGCGAGCTATGCACAAAACTTTTGGGTAGCTTATTCGGGACCCAATTTAGGTTTACGTCGATTACATCATCGTGAAAGTCAAGAACAAAGACTCCTTACTGGACAATCTCCAGTCCGCCTTTGACAAGTTGCACCAGACGCGCACAAAGTTGAATCCTGACAAGTGCATCTTCGGGGTCTCCTTCGGAAAGCTTCTCAGATTCCTGGTGACTCACCGAGGGATAGAAGCAAAACCGGCTAAGATAAAAACTATCAAATCAATGCGACCTCTTGCCCGAATAAAAAATGTCCAGAAGATCATGGGGTGTCTTGCCTCACCCAGCAGGTTCATCTCTAGGATGTCTGAACGGACACTCCCCTTCTTCAAGCTTCTGAGGAAGTCGAGACCTTTCCACTGGTCCGAAGAAGCAGACAAGGCATTCCAGGAGCTTAAAGAGTTCCTCACACTGTCCATAATGGTAGCTACGAAACCTTATGAGCCTCTTCTGCTTTACATTGCTGCAACTATGGAAGTTGTTAGTATGGTTCTGGTCGCCAGAGACCAGACACATCTCCAAGCTCCTCAACACATATGCTCAAATCCCTCTGGGAAGGTCCGAAGCCACCCGTAGGAGACAAACATCAAGGCGAGTCTAGGTCCCAGCCCCTAGGCACGGGTCCTAAAGGTCAAGTGTCTGTGGGCCAACATCTACAAGACAACCATCAGACCCCTTCGGGAGGGTCACGACAGCTCAAGAAGGAGATTCGAACCCCTCATGGAGGGTCTGTGTTGATGGAGAGGATGGACTGGACCCCTCCGGCAGGGTCCGCACTATCCAACGGCTTGTCTACTGCATCAGCGAGGTCGTCCATGGTGCCAAGACTCGATATATTGAGGTGCATAAGCTATTGTACGCAATTCTTATTGCCTCAGGAATGCTCCGTCAATACTTCCAAGATCACAACATATCAGTGGTAACTTCTTATCCACTGTGAGCTATCCTGCATAATACCAACTCAACAGGAAACATTGCCAAGTGGGATGCAGAGCTGGCAGAATTCGATCTGTAATTGCTGCCTCGACATGCCTGTTGACGGTTGTTATATACCAATTTCACCTGTCAATATAACTCAATTATGTGAAGGAATTGTCATTTCTTGCACACATCACCTTTCTATTTAACCTATTTCCACTTATCCTTGGAGAAATAGTGCATGCAGGGAATTATCAGGAAATGAGGTAAAAGAGGGGGAACAATCCTATAAAATACCATCCCAACCAATCAAGCGACAACATGTGGCACCACATGGATCAAATGATCCACAAACAGAAGTATTCGAGGCCATACAATGGTGTAGTACCCATATCAAGGGATGGGACCCACCTAGCAGTGACCTGGAGAAAGCACACGAGAAATGGTGCAAAGACCAGGTCGACCGACCCCCCTAGTCGACTAACCCCCTAGTCCGCCGACCTAGTCCTGGCGCCAAACTCAGTCAACTGCCACGTGTTGGCTCCTCCCAGCTTGAAGAAGTCAGTGGTGACTGATTCGCGCGCTTTTGGTGGCGGGAACCGACCCTTATCCATCTATAAATAGGACCCCCTACCCTGACTTTACACAAACACCACTTGAGTATTCATCTATTGTATCCACTACTCTCCATAGGTTTAGAGGAGTATAAGCTGTAGAGGGGGGAGTCTCTAGTCCATAGTCCAAGTAGGAGAGGAGTAGAAGGAGTCTCTTCCCAATTCCTTATTGGGAAAGGTATTGCTCTTATATTCCTATCTATATTTGTGACTTTGCTCTTAATAAAGATGTTATCTTTAGTCTTCCATTGTTCATATACTTGGATGAATCATTTCTTGTTTGATTGTGGATTCCATATATGTGGTAGGGGTAGTATTTATGATTATTCTATACCATTCTCATTATATCATCAAAAACACTACAAACCCCCACTATAGTATAATTAGCTATGACATAATTATGTTAATATGAATCACTTATGCTATGAATTAACATTGGTTCAATGATGATTTAGTTCATTGCCTTACGATGGCTTGTGCCTGGGCTCTTAAGGTAATTACTTAATATGCTAGCATGGTGCTAGGATAGATAAGTAGTGTTGAATGTCTCGTAAACCGACAGATTGAAGAGGTAGGCAGTAGGTGGTGACAGCCCTATCTGTCCTTTGTAATCCTGCACATTCAGCTATGCCACAGGCTCTTGGCGGGAGCCATCCTAGTATTGCTAGGGGTAAACCCGTGCTCGATGTGTTAATCCACTTAGCATGAGAATTCATAATTAATATGATTATTAGTAACTAACTTAGGCTATGCATATGTACATTAGAAGCATAGTAGGAGTATCTACCTAACTCTTAGCCTAGACCCTCTTTACCTCATTTACCCCCTTAGGATAGAATGCTCTTGTGTGTGTCACACTACCTCCAATTATCCTTTATTCATCCTTGCTAGAACCCTACCTAGATCAACCTAGCCTCTCTATTTGATGATTGCTTTGCTTCCACCTAGCCTTCCTTTGGGAGAACATAAATGACACCCTTTGGGAATACTCTAAAAGGGGAAATGCTACATCAATAGATTTCGTGCGCTTGCGGATTTACAATTGTAATATAAAAACTATTAACAAGCATTTTTGGTGCCGTTGCCAGGGATGAATTGTTAGTAGTGCGTAGGTAATATCAACAATGCAATCAAGAGTCTGTGACACCCGGTTCCGAAAATGAACCAAGTGAACGCATATGTGTGCCCAGGACGTTCAACACACATACACGAGTGCAATCACAAAAGAGTATACAAGAAAATTACCACATAACAAGATTAATTAACCAATTTTATTACACAATTCATAATATCCTCGAATACAAGCTCTAATGAATATTTATGACAAGTAATGCAACGGAATTAAATAAATTAAGAAAACTAAGCAAAGGGATAGCGCAGGTCCAACACTCCACAGGCAAAGCTGACGGCACACACAGCCTAGAACTCCACATTGTCATCATTAAACTCCTAATTCTGACCTGCAACTGTTGGGGGGGGGGATAGCAAGAGTGAGTACATGTCGTACTCAACAAGTGTGGAAAGTATGACATGTAGCTGATTCAAATGACGAATATAATAATGGCTAAGTCCAGAAAAGTACATTAAAACATTTGAAAAGCAATGTATTATATGTATGTGAATTAAACCCATCATAAACTACGATTAATATCATAGTACCAATCCATATTCATTACCATTATCCATATTCCAGATTTCTCGTTACCAATAACCATAATCAATGTCAGAATTTAATTCATAACCAGCCATAACCATATTATTAACCATAACCATTACCAAACCATAACCATAACCAAGTTTCCCCTAATCATGTGAAGTTCAAGGTTGCTCATAACCGAGAGCACGGATATCATGATAGTTTTAGACACACTCTGCAGAGGTTGTACCACTTTACCCACATGTTTGTGATTTCATCACCTTCAATGACTAGAACCTCTATTATGCTGTCTCACACTTCCTTAGGTGTGTGGCCAAGAGATCACAAAATAGCCTTTACAAAGGGATTACTAGCCTATTTAGACCCCACTGAGGTTTCACCGGTGGCGATGTCTCCTACAGGGGTGGGGTTGTTTATATTGGGGTAGAGGCTAGGGTTAGATGGATTTCGAGTTTGGGGGTGAGTAGGGGTCGTTTTAGAGTCCCTCATAGGCTCTAAAAGAGTTAGGCACGACGTCCCTAGGCCCACTTAATGTAAAACCCGAGAAACAAGTTGTGAAACAAAAGATCAACTCGGAGTCGCGATTTATTAGACAAGTCCGAAAAGGGTCGGACTAGTCCAAAGTTGGATAGAGAGAAATTGGACAAGTCCGGACTGGACATCGGACAAGTCAAAACCTATCCAGAGGGGAAAAACAGATAAGTCTGGCCAAAAATCGGATAATTCCGACTTTAGTCAAAGGAAAAAATGGACAAGTCCGCTGGAACACTGAACTAGTCCAGACAAGTCCAGGGACTTAGCCAATTTTTCATGGATTTGGAACACCGGACTAGTTTGCATAGGACCGGACAAGTCCGAAGGTGTCCAGAGGGAAAACAGACTAGTCCACAGAAAAACGGACAAGTCCATTTGAAGTCATAGAGAAATCGGACTAGTACGCACAAAAATCGGACTAGTACGCACTTCTCAGAATTCTTAAGTGCGGTTTTGTTTCTAATTCATTTTAATCTTGTTACTTTTTATGTGGATTAATGTTAGACATCTATTAGAATGTATGCAATGCATGATGGATGAAAATGAGGGTGTTACAAATCTACCCCCCTTAAAATGAATCTCGCCCTCGGGATTCGACGCGGAAGAGAAGAGATAGGGAAATTCCTTCTTGAGATCATCCTCCAACTCCCATGTTGCCTCTGATTATGTATGATGCTTCCATTGAACTTTACACCATCTAATGACCTTGTTTCTTGTGACTCTTTCCTTTGTCTCTAAGATTTTGATCAGTTGCTCGTCATAAGTCAAATCTTCCTCTAGTTCCAATTCTTCCATTGACACTTGTTCTTCCGGTACTCTCAAGCACTTCTTGAGCTGGGAAACATGAAACACATCATGAACATCTGAAAGATGAGTTGGCATCACCAACTTATATGCTACTTGTCCTCTTTTGTCCAAAATCTTAAATGGTCCAATATATCGAGGTGCTAGCTTGCCTCTTATGTTAAACCTCTTATGACCTCTCATTAGTGACACCTTGAGGTAAACAAAATATCCTATTTCAAAGGCTAGTTTCCTTCTCCTATTGTCCGCATAGCCCTTTTGTCTTGATTGAGCAGCCCTCAAGTTTTCGCGAATTACCTGAACTTGTTTTTCATCTTCTTGCAACACATCTGGACAAAATACTTGAGTTTCTCCTGTCTCATTCCAAAACAAGGTTGTCCTACACTTCCTTCCATAAAGTGCTTCATAAGGTGACATTTTCAAGCTTGGTTGGTAACTATTGTTATATGAAAATACCGCATAAGGCAAGCTCTTGTCCCAACTTTTCCCATGCTTCAAAGCACAAGCTCTTAACATGTCCTCCAAAATCTGATGGGTCCTCTCAGTTTGTCCATCCGTTTGAGGGTGATTTGTTGGGCTAAAATTTAACCTTGTTCCCAATGATTCGTGCAATTTCTACCAAAATCTGGATGTAAATTGAGAACCTCTATCTGACACTATCTTCTTTGGAACTCCATGTAAACATACTATTCTTTCCATATACAGCTCAGCCAATTTCACTCCATTAAAGGTGGTCTTCACGGGAATAAAGTGAGCTGAGTTGGTCAACCGATCCACAATTACCCAAATTGAGTCATATCCAGATTGGGTACGCCGTAAACCAACTATAAAGTCCATACCAACTTCTTCCCACTTCCATTCTGGAACCTTCAATGGTTGCAATAATCCAGTTGGCCATTGATGTTCTGCCTTGACTCATTGGCACACATCACACAATGCTACATATTCGGCTTTGTCCTTTTTCATGCTAGCCCACCAATAACAAGTCTTCAAGTCTTTGTACATCTTCGTACAACCGGGGTGAATTGAGTATGGCAAGTCATGTGCCTCCTTTAATACTGTCTCCCGAATATGTTTCACATTAGGCACGACAATTCTCTTACAAAGCCATAAAGTACCATGTTCATCCTCATCAAATCTGAATTCTCTCCCCTCTTGGGTTCTTTCCTTGATCTCTTGGATTTCCTCATCCTTCGCTTGACCCTCTCGAATTTCTTGCCCCAAGGTCAGATTTAACTCCATCATCCCCATCTCATTTACAAATCCAAGGTTCAACCGTCAAACTCCTTACATAACTTGGATGGCAGCTCTCGAACCGTGAGTTGATGACTTACTCCTTTTCTACGCAAAGCATAGGCCACTACATTGGCTTTTCCCGGGTGATAATTAATCCCCAAATCATAATCCTTGATGAGCTCCAACCATTTTCGTTGCCTCAAATTCAAATCTGTTTATGTGAAAATATACTTAAGGTTCTTATGATCCATATAAATTTCACACCTATGTCCAAGGATGTAGTGTCTCCAAATCTTCAATGCGTGTACCATGGCTACGAGTTCCAAATCATGTTTTGGGTAATTCTGCTCATGTTTCTTCAATTGTCTCGATGCGTAGGCAACCACTTGACCTTCTTGCATAAGCACACATCCAAGTCCTTGTCTCGATGCACCACAACAAATATCAAAGCTCTTGCTCACGTTCGGCAACACCAAAACTGGGGCTGTTGTTAACCTGGTATGGTTGTTCTAGCTCCGATGCATGCTGATAGTAGTTCCGAAGATGTAACAATGCTTGAGGTTCATGGCTATGAAAAAAGTTGCAATGATGAAAATAGTTCATTGAAAATTGGTTCTATGACTATTAGTTTGAAGGAGAACAAGAAAGATATTTCATCTGAACTGATGGCTGCAAAGTATACTTTCATGGGAGCTGAATTCAAAGCCAAATACATTAATATAGTTGCTGCAAATAAGAGAAGATTAATTGATGCAAGCACAAAACCGAGGATGGCTTTGCTCCAAGGGGGAGAGAATGATGAACCTGTGGTTCCTTATATAATTCCAGCTGGTTATGCTGAAGTTAACAAATAAAAAATAAATTGCAAAGGCAGTTGCGATTTACAAGCTTATTCAATGCTAATTGGTGATATTCCTATTTTAATTGAAGAGATCTTGAAGGAGAAATGAGTAGAACCAGACATACGAGTAAATACTATGAGTTATGGGACACCACATGGAAAGTTCAAAGCTGCAGAAGTATACACGGGTGTGCATGATAATTATATTCATTAGTATGGTCAACTTATAGTTATTTAGTAATTTGCATACTTGCTGGAGTATTTTATTATCTATTTCTAAGAGTCTTGCTCATATAGGATTAGTATTAGGTGATTTGTTGGTTGCCTGCATGCACCATATTTGGTTGGACTCTTACGGTATACAAGACAAAGTCTGTATGTAATTGATATAAAAGGGCAGGACCTGGCCCCTTCTGGATGATTAGGTTTTAATCATTATGGTATTTTCTAGTTTGCTGTGCGTGGCTCCAGCCAAGGGCCAAGGAGATGGCGATCCCATCTACTGCTCAGAATTGAAGGCGATCCCTGGAGGACTACCATGTGTTGGTGAAGGAATTTTCCTGCCAACGTGTGGTGTGCTGTTGTCTCTCTACCTTGTAGACCGAGACTACTGATCATTCAGGAATTTTCCTGCCAAAATATGAATTCAGAAAGTAGATCATTCCGAGATTGTGATCAGGCTGCTGTAGGCTTGGGTGCGATCTGGATTCTTGTCAAGAGAATCCTCTACTTTCTAATCGTGGTGCTTCAGTGCCACTGGTGGAAAGTTTTTCTTTGATTTGGTTTGCATCTACACTCTAGAGAATTCATATTTTATTGTTTGCACTGCTGTTACTTGTGAGACTAGTTACGTATTACTATTTAATAGTACCGTGAAAGATTGGGACAAAAACTACGAACGCGCTTTCGTGTTCTTATCATCTGGTATCAGATTGCTAGGTTGCTCACGGTACTTTTTGCTGCTTTGTGATGATGGCTTACTACAATTTTGATTTATATACTAAGTTTCTGTCGAAGCTTTATACAACAAGTTCACCATCTGAGTACTATCAATGGGAGGGTGCTATACTGCGTTTCTGTTGGAGTGGTGAATTGCCATCAAACCAATTGGTAAATTTAGCAAAGCAAACCTTCTCTGACTCGGTTTTGCAGTGGTGGTTCAATTTGCAGCGACAATATGGTTATGATGGAACATCTTGGAAAGTGATGAGAGATGCTCTACAGCGTAAATACGATCCGCCAATGGAGGATATTTTCTATCCAAAGAGAACTGCAGCTACTACTGGCAAATATTCTTTTGGCGCCAAGCAGAGTACATGTTCATCTTGGAGTGAATCCATCATCGGAGAAAAACGCATAAACAAGTTCAGGGCACAAGCTGGTAATGTCACAGTTCCTAAAGAAAAGCTTGTCTTTACAGTAAATTCTTATCTTCCTACCAAAAAAGATACAATCCCAACTCAAGCAATTGTTTGCAAACAAAGCAAGGTCCCTCAGTTTGCTGAATTACCAAATAAATTGCTGCATTGCAAAAAGGATAAGTCTTTTGGTTCTAGAATCTTCTCAGCTCCTACAGATCATGAAAAAAAGCTTGTCTCTTCCTTTGTGCATGTCAGTAGTGTTGTGCAATGCAAGACGGTTGAACCTGTTGTTTCTGAACATTCATCTTTTTCTATGGAGCCTGAGGCGAATATTCCTGCTGTAAGCGGTGAAACTCCTGTTATGCAGCTCCCTGGTGATGCTAATAAATCTGAAACTAATGATGCTGATAATGTGGTGCAAGGCTTGTCATTGATTTCTAAAGAAGTACAATATGATGACACCATTTCTAATGTGAAGGGGCAGCATTGTTCTATTTTCCAGTCAGAATGCAGAATAAAATAGAAGGTATCCAAGTTAATTATTGATGATGGAAGTTTCACTAATGCTATTAGATTAGATGTGGTACATGCATTGTCTTTGTCAACATGGAGGCTGCCTACTCCACGTTATATGCAATAGATCAATCAAAGTGGTACAGTGAAAATAACTCACAAGGCAAGAGTAAAATTTGCAGTGGGAAAGTATATTGATACTGTTGATTGTGATGTCGCACCGATGAGTGCGTGCCATCTGTTACTAGGAAGACCATGGCAATTTGATCTTGATGCAACACATGGAGGTCATTCCAATATTTGTTTGTTTGTTCATAAAGGTGTGTCTCATGTTCTGAAGCCGATGAAGGAAAGTGCTATCAAAGCAGAAGAGTTTCCTGCTGTTTTAAAAAAACAAAAAGGCACCCAAAGATACCCCAAAGCCGAGGACAGCTTTGCTGCAAGGGGGAGAGAATGGTATGGTTGTTCTAGCTCCGATGCATGCTGATAGTAGTTCCAAAGATGTTACAATGCTTGAGGTTCATGACTATGAAACAAGTTGCAATGATGAAAATAGTTCATTGAAAATTGGTTCTATGACTATTAGTTTGAAGGAGAACAAGAAAGATATTTCATCTGAACTGATGGCTGCAAAGTATACTTTCATGGGAGCTGAATTCAAAGCCAAATACATTAATACAGTTGCTGCAAATAAGAGAAGATTAATTGATGCAAGCACAAAGCCGAGGACGGCTTTGATCCAAGGGGAAGAGAATGATGAACCTATGGTTCATTATATAATTCCAGCTGGTTATGCTGAAGTTAACAAATCAAAAATAAATTGATTGCAAAGGCAGTGGCGATTTACAAGCTTATTCAATGCTAATTGGTGATATTCCTATTTTAATTGAAGAGATGTTGAAGGATAAAAATACTAGAACCAGATATACGAGTAAATACTATGAGTTATGGGACAACACGTGGACAGTTCAAAGCTGCAGAAGTATACACCGGTGTGCATGATAATTATATTCATTAGTATGGTCAACTTATAGTAATTTAGTAATTTGCATCCTTGTTGGAGTATTTTATTATCTATTTCTAAGAGTCCTGCTCATATACGATTAGCATCAAGTGATTTGTTGGTGGCCTGCATGCACCATATTTGATTGGACTCTTACCGTATACAAGACAAAGTCCGTATGTAATTGATATAAAAGGGCAGGACCTGGCCCCTTGTGGTGTGCTGCCAACGTGTGGTGTGCTGCTGTCTCTCTACCGTGTAGACGAAGACTACTGATCATTCAGGAATTTTCCTGCCAAAATATGAATTCAGAAAGTAGATCATTCAGAGATTGTGATCAGGCTGCTGTAGGCTTGGGTGCGATCTGGATTCTTGTCAAGAGAATCCTCTACTTTCTAATCGTGGTGCTTTAGTGCCACTGGTGGAAAGTTTTTCTGTGATTTGGTTCGCATCTACACTCTACAGAATTCATATTTTATTGTTTGCATTGCAGTTACTTGTGAGACCATTTACGTATTACTATTTGATAGTACTGTGAAAGATTGGAACAAAAACTACGAACACGCTTTCGTGTTCTTATCATAACCGTTTCTTCAACTCCTCAATACTTTCTTGACAAGCTTGAGTCCATTGATACACTTTCCCCTTCATTAACTACTCCGTCATTGGCTTGGCTATCTTGGAAGAGTCCTTGATGAATCGACGGTAATACCCAGCCATCCCAAGAAAACTTCGGATCTCCTTTATGTTTTGCGGTGGCTCCCACTTTAGCACATCCCTCACCTTCCCTGGGTCAACCGATACTCCTCCTCCCGAGATGATATGACCCAAAAACGACACCTCTTTCAACCAAAACTGACACTTGCTAAACTTGACATACAATTGGTGCTCTCTCAACTTCTGCAATGTGAGCCTCAAATGTTCCTCATGTTCCTTTTCATCCTTCGAGTAGATCACAATGTCATCAATGAACACCACTACAAACTTATCCAAGTACTCCATGAAGACCTTATTCATGATGTACATAAAGTAGGCAGCCGCATTTGTCAATCCAAAGGACATCACGGTGTACTCATATGATCCATACCGTGTCCTAAAAGTTGTCTTGGGTATGTCCGATGGTCTAATCTTCATTTGAAAGTATCCCGACCTCAAATCAATCTTAGAGAAGACACAATAACCCTTCATTTGATCAAACATGTCTTCTATACGTGGCAAGGTGTACTTGTTCTTGATGGTCACCTCATTAAGACCTCAATAATCCACACACATCATTTGTGATCCATCGTTCTTGTCCACAAATAGAACGGGCGCTCCCCAAGGTGAAGAGCTTGGGCGGATAAAACCATTGTCCAGTGTTCTTGAATCTACTTCTTGAGCTCCGCTAATTCCTTAGGAGACATCCTATATGGCCTCTTAGCTATAGGTGCAGTTCCAGATATTAAATCAATAATAAACTCAATGTCTCGGTCAGGTGGCATACCTGACAACTCATCCGGAAACACATCCAAAAATTCACACACCACCAGAATCTCCTCAATTGCGGCACCATCCATGTGATTCAACTCTAATTGCTTTGGTACTTGTTGAGATGCTTCAAATTCTACGGTGATCCCTTCTTCATTGGTCAACTTCACCGTCTTTGTGGCACACTCAATAACTCCATTGTGCTTCCTCAACCAGTCCATACCAAGTATAATGTCCAATCCTTGAGAATCCAAGACAATGAGGTTGGCAAAGAAGTCTACCCCCCTTATTCTAAGGCTTACTTTTGGACATACTATATTTGTTCTCATCTCTCCTCCAGGAGACTTAACCAATAGAGTAAACTTCATATGAGAGATAGGAAAACTATACTTGGCAACATATTTTGATGCAATGAATGAATGCGATGCTCCAGAATCAAATAACATAGTCGCCAGGTTGGAGTTTGCGAGAAACATATCAATGAACATGTCATCCTCTTGTTGCGCATCCTCCGTAGAGACATGGTTGACATTGCCACAAGCAAAATTCTGCTGTCCATGGTTCCCTTGCGGCTGTCCTCCATTGTGTGATGCCCGGTTCCGAAAAATGAACCAAGCTAACGAATATGTGTGCCCAGGATGTTCATCACACATACACGAGTGCAATCACAAAAGAGTATACAGAAAATTACCACAGAATAAGATTAATTAACCAAATTTTATTACACAACCAGATTATCCTCGAATACAAGCTCTAATGAATATTATTGACAAGTTCAACTAATGCAGCGGAAATAAACTAATTAAGCAAACTAAGCAACTAAGCAGCTAGACAACATAAGCAATAGGGTATAGCGCAACTCCAATAACACCACAGGCAAAGCTGATGGTAGACACGGCCTAGAACTCCGCATTATCGCCATTAAACTCCCAATCCTGACCTGCAACTGTTGGGGGGGATTGCAAGAGTGATTACATGTCGTACTCAGCAAGTGTGGAAAGTATGACATGTGGCTAATTCATATGACGATAATAATAATGGCAAAGTGCTGAAAAGTACATAAAAACATTTGAAAAGCAATATATTATATGTATGTGAAATAAACCCATCATAATCATATGTAATATCATAATACCAATCCATAATTCACCATCCTCATCCATAATTCCAGATTTCACCATTTACCAATAACCATAACCAACCATAACTAAACCAATACCGAGTACCCTCTAATCATGGAAGTTGTCCAGGTGCTCATAACCGGGAGCACGGCTATCATGATAGTTTTATTTAACTCTGCAGAGATTGTACCTCTTTACCCACGTATTCGTGATTTCATCACCTTTCGGTGACTAAGAACCTCCCTTATGCCCATGACCTGTCAGTCACATTACACACTTCCGTTGGTGTGTGGCCAAGAGATCACAAAATAGCTTTTACAAAGGGATTACTAGCCTATTTAGACCCCACTAAAGTTTCACCGGTGGCGATGCCTCCAACTGAGCACATCCTCAACCAAGGGCCTCCTTTTGAGCCATTCGGATCCCAGGGTAGTCCCGCCAATCATCAACAAACCCAATCCGACTACCCCTTCCCCGAGCATCCTTAATGGTCCAAATAGCACTGGCAAAGCCCTAATTAATCAGCTACGCCGCACCCATACTTGGCCTCGTGGTGGCACTGTAGTCCTGGCTTATTCTCGCATGAACCGGTCCTTAGATCTAAAGCAAGCAAAACCACCATAACATCCAACCAATCCACATACCAGGCTTGCTTAGATCACCCATTACCATACCGTATCGACCAGTTCACATCAACCAGAATATCATTAATGCTTAAGTAAATGTGTAGTGTTGTTTTCCATCCCAATTAGTTAAGCAAAGCAAAAAGGTAAAAAGCCCTTCCCGACTCTCTACCATAAATTCCAGGTGACAAGGGTGGTTTAGCAAAACTAGTAAACTTCCCATAATTTTGACACAAGCATGCAATTTGCAAACAAAACATTTATTTTAAAAACAGGATCAATATGCTTCAAGGACACTTGCCTTGCTCTTGCTTTTGATTAGGATCAAAGCCTTCAAACTCTTGGTGCTGTAGATCCTCCGCTGCACTTTCTAGCGCAAATCCATCAAATCCACACAATAAACATACAAGACAAGAAACACAATCAAAGAGTGCACAAATATTACTCAATATGACATGGCATGCATGATTGATGCAAATGCAAAGTAGAACTTGTTACTAGATTGCTTTTAATGATAACTAACTAGTTCTAATAGCTTTTAACAAGTTTATACAGGTTTGGAGTTGATTAGATCAAATTTTAGAATTAATTCAACCCAATTTAACCAGGAAGATCGGACTAGTCCGCTAGGGACCGGACAAGTCCGCACTTCACGAGATCAGCAGATTAGGGTTTTCTAGATCGATGTGAATTTGGAGATTAGGGGTTGAATTCTTGTAAGGAAAAGATAATAGAAGGTATACCAGGTGTTTAGGACTCCAATGAATCAAGGAACTTGGAGATAACACTTGGATCTTGGTGATCTAGGGTTGGTGATGAACTTGGGGATGAATTGGTGATGAAGGACGAAACTCGGTGGAGATCTTGATCCTCTTTTGTTTCCTCCCCTTCTTCTTGCTTGGGATCTTATCCTCCCTCCTTGATGGTGGCTCCCCACGAATTAGGGTTTGGGTGGGGTGGAAAGTGGCAAATAGATATCAATCCAATGGTGGGGCTGTTTATATAGAGGTGGAGGCTAGGGTTAGATGGATTTCGAGTTTGAGAGAAGTAGAGGCCGGTTTATAGTCCCTCATGGGCTCTAAAAGAGTTAGGCACGACGTCCCTAGGCCCACTTAACAGGAAACCAAAGAAACAAGTCGTACAACAAAAGATCAACTCGGAGTCACGAAATATTGGACAAGTCCGGAAAGGACCGGACTAGTCCGAAGTCATCCAGAGAGAAAATCGGACAAGTCTGGCCAAACATCGGACAAGTCCGAATTTGAACAGAGAGGAAAACGGACAAGTCCGCTGGAACACCGGACTAGTCCGGAAAAGTCCAAGGACTTAGTAAATTTTCAAGGATTTGTGGAGCATCGGACTAGTCCACACAAAATCGGACAAGTACGAAAGTTTCCAGTGCCAAAAATCGGACTCATCCGCAGCAAAAACGGACAAGTCCGTTTTTAGTCAGAGAGAAATCGGACTAGTCCGCAGCGAAACCAGACTAGTCTGCACTTTCCTGCGTTTTAAGTGCAGTTTTGTTCCAAATCAATTTTAAACTCGTTCCTCTTGTTGTGGATTAGTGTTAAACATGTATATGAATGTATGTAGGGCATGATGCATGAAAATGAGGGTGTTACAAACCTACCCCCCTTAAAATGAATCTCGCCCTCGAGATTCAACGCGGAAGAGAAGAGATAGGGAAAGTCCTTCTTGAGATCATCCTCCAATTCCCACGTCGCTTTTTTTTCTGTGTGGTGCTTCCATTGAACTTTACACCATCTAATGACCTTGTTCCTTATGACTCTCTCCTTGGTTTCCAAGATTTTGACCGGTTGCTCGGCATAAGTCAAATCTTCCTCTAGTTCAGATTCTTTCATTGGCACTTGTTCTTCCGGTACTCTCAAACACTTCTTGAGTTGGGAAACATGAAAGACATCATGTACATCCGAAAGATGAGCTGGCATCTCCAACTTATACGCTACTTCCCCTCTTTTGTCCAAAATCTTGAATGGTCCAATATAACGAGGTGCGAGCTTCCCTCTTATGTTAAACCTCATATGACCTCTCATTGGTGACACCTTGAGGTAAACAAAATCTCCTATTTCAAAGGCTAATTTCCTTCTCATATTGTACGCATAACCTTTTTGCCTTGATTGGGCAGCCCTCAAGTTTTCACGAATTATTCGGACTTGCTTTTTGGCTTCTTGCAACACATCCGGACCAAATACTTGAGTTTCTCCTGCCTCATTCCAGAATAAAGGTGTCCTACACTTCCTCCCATAAAGTGCTTCATATGGTGACATCTTCAAACTTGCTTCATATGGCAAGCTTTTGTCCCACCTCTTCCCATGCTTTAAAACACAAGCTCTTAACATGTCCTCCAAAATCTGATTGGTACTCTCGGTTTGTCCGTCCGTTTGAGGATGATATGCTGAACTAAAATTCAACCTCGTTCCCAAAGCTTCATGCATTTTTTGCCAAAATCTGGAGGTAAATTGAGAACCTCTATCCGAGACTATCTTCTTCGGTACTCCGTGTCGACACACAATATGCTCCATTTATATTTCGGCCAATCGTGCAGCTGTATACTTGGTCTTCACAGGGACAAAACAAGCTGACTTGGTTAAGCGATCCACAATTACCCAAATTGAGTCATACCAGGACTGAGTACGTGGTAACCCAACTATGAAGTCCATTCCAATTTCTTCCCACTTCCATTCTGGAATCTTCAATGGTTGCAATAATCTTGCTGGCCTTTGATGTTCCGCCTTGACTCGTTGGCACACGTCACACATTGCAACATATTCGGCTACGTCCTTCTTCATGCTATCCCACCAATAGCAAGTCTTCAAGTCTTTGTACAACTTCGTACAACCAGGGTGAATTGAGTAAGGTGAGTCATGTGCCTTCTTTAATATCGTCTCCCGAATATGCTTCACATTAGGGACAACGATCCTCTTTCCAAGCCATAAGGTACCATATTCATCTTCATCAAATCTGAATTCTCTCCCTTCCTTGGTTCTTTCCTTGATTTCCTTGATTTCCTTGATCTCCTCATCTGTGGTTTGTGCCTCTTGAATTTCTTGTTCCAAGGTTGGGTTTAACTCCATCATCTCCATCTTATTTAAAAACCCGAGGTTCAACCATTCAAACTCCTTACATAACTCGAATGGTAACTCTCGAACTGTGAGTTGGTGACTTACTCCCTTTCTACTCAAAGCATCGGCCACTACATTGGCCTTTCCCAGATGATAGTTGATCCCCAAATCATAATCTTTGATGAGCTCCAACCATCTCCATTGCCTCAAATTCAGATCCGTTTGTGTGAAAATATACTTCAAACTCTTATGATCCGTATAAATTTCACACCTATGTCCAGGAATATAGTGTCTCCAAATCTTCAATGCATGTACCACGGCTGCTAGTTCAAGATCATGTGTAGGATAATTCTGCTCATGTTTCTTCAGTTGTCTTGATGCGTAGGTGACCACTTGACCTTCTTCCATCAATACACACCCGAGTCCTTGTCTTGATGCATCACAGTAGATATCAAAACTCTTGCTTACATCCGGCAATACCAAAACTGGGGCTGT
The DNA here is from genome assembly GCA_036927565.1 of Tuctoria greenei. NCBI lineage: Eukaryota > Viridiplantae > Streptophyta > Magnoliopsida > Poales > Poaceae > Tuctoria > Tuctoria greenei. Next base: position 64,451,175 of record JAYESD010000002.1, on the reverse strand, counting down.
TGTCAACCTCTTCTTCAACTCCTCAAAACTATTCTGACAAGCTTCAGTCCATTGGAACGCCTTTCCCTTCATTAGCAACTCCATCATAGGCTTGGCTATCTTGGAAAAGTCCTTGATGAATCTACGGTAATATCCAACCATCCCAAGAAAACTCCTTATTTCCTTGACATTTTGTGGCGGTTCCCACTTCAACACGTCTCTCACTTTTCCGGGGTCAACCGATACTCCTCCTCCTGAAATTATATGACCCAAAAACGACACCTCTCTCAACCAAAACTGACACTTGTTGAACTTGGTATACAATTGATGCTCCCTCAATTTCTGCAACGTAAGCCTCAAGTGTTCCTCATGCTCTTTCTCATCCTTCGAGTAGACCATAATGTCATCAATAAACACCACAACGAACTTATCCAAGTACTCCATGAAGACCTTATTCATGAGGTACATAAAGTAGGCAGGTGCATTTGTCAATCCAAAAGAATCACGGTGTACTCATAAGATCCATACCGTGTTCTAAAAGCTATCTTGGGTATGTCCGATGGTCTAATCTTCATTTGAAAGTATCCCGACCTCAAATCAATCTTAGAGAAGACACAAGCACCCTTCATCTGACCAAACAAGTCTTCTATACGTGGCAAGGTATACTTGTTTTTGATTGTTACCTCGTTGAGAGCTCGGTAATCTACGCACATCCTTTGAGATCCATCCTTCTTGTCCACAAATAGAATGGGCGCTCCCCAAGGTGAAGAGCTAGGGCGAATAAAACCCTTCTCTAGTTGCTCTTGAATCTGCTTCTTGAGCTCCGCTAATTCCAAAGGAGGCATCCTATACGGCCTCTTAGCTATAGGTGTAGTTCCAGGTATTAAATCAATAACAAACTCAATGTCTCGATCAGGTGGCATACCTGGCAACTCGTCCGGAAAAACGTCCAAAAATTCACACACCACCGGAATCTCCTCAATTGCGGCACCGTCCATATGATTCAACTCCAATTGCTTAGGTACGGTTTGAGATGCTTCAAATTCTACGGTGATCCCTTATTCATTGGTCAACTTCACCGTCTTCGTGGCACACTCAATAACTCCATTGTGCTTCCTCAACCAGTCCATACCAAGTATAATGTAAACAACCCTTGAGAATCTAAAACAATGAGGTTGGCGGAGAAGTCTACCCCCCTTATTCTAAGGCTTACTTTTGGACATACTATATTTGTCCTCATCTCTCCTCCAGGAGACTTAACCAATAGAGTAAACTTCATATGAGAGATAGGCAAACTATACTTGGCAACATACTTCGATGCAATGAATGAATGCGATGCTCCAGAATCAAATAACATAGTCACGGGGTTGGAGTTAGCGAGAAACATACCAATGACCACGTCATCCGCTTGTTGAGCATCCTCCGTAGAGACATGGTTCACGTTGCCACGAGAAAAATTCTGCTGTCCCCAGTTTCCTTGTGGCGCTCCTCCATTAGGTCTTGGGTTTTGCCTCGGCGCATTGCTTCCTTGACCCCTGACTTAGGACATTGATGCACAAAGTGTCCAGCTTCTCCACAAGTATAACACTTCTTAACTCCACCAGAATTATTGGGACGAGCTTGGTTTTGAATATTTGCAGCAGGAAAATCAGCACGAGGCGCATAAGGCATTGGAGGCCTAGGTGCTTGCATGACAGGGCACTGCTGCACAAACTGAGTTGGGCATGGTGCATAACCTGGGCGCTGAGCAGGGATAGAGGAGTTGTAATAGGGCGCATTGGGCGGCGCAAAGCGAGGGAGCACATTACCTCCTTGTTGCTGTCCTTGATATGGCGCCTTCCTCTTGCCTTCTTGCTCCATCTCACGAATCTTGTTCTCCACCACAATTGCTTTGTCCACGAGCTACTGAAAATTGGCATAATCGCAGTTGAGTAGTTGCACTTGGATCCCATTGTTGAGGCCTCTCATGAACAAATATTGCTTCCGGCTGTCCCGACTAACATCCTCAGGCGCATATCTTGAGAGTTGAGTGAACTTGTTGAGATATTCACTCACGATTGATTTTCCTTGCCTTAAATTCTCGAATTCTTGCCTCTTCAAAATCATAACACCCTCGGGCACATAATGAGAACGGAAATTCTCCTTGAATTCGGACCAAGTAATTCTCTCTTGGTTCTCACGAGCATTGCAATAAGAATCCCACCAATCCGCAGCAACTGCAACTAGTTGATGAGAAGCAAACAAGACCTTCTCCCGGTCACTGCATTGGACAATAGCTAGCTTCTTCTCCACGGACTTGGGCCAATCATCCGCATCCATAGGGTCAGCGGCTTGATCAAAGGTTGGCGGCCTAGTCCTCATAAACTCTCCGAACCGGTTATGAGGAGGCGGGGGTGGCGGTGGAGGCATGTGGGGCTGATTGTTGATATTGCCAGCCTGCAGCTGTCCCATTGTTTGTATCATGGTCTGCATGAGCTGGTTTTGCATAGCCAATAGCTGCTCAATGTTGATAGCTCCCTGAGTAGAACCTTGTCCAATGTTGTTCTGAGGCACTCCATTGTTCTCCTCCTCATCGTTGCCATCCCTCTGGTTGTGAGTCCTCACCATCTGAAGAAAAGCAATAGGTAAGAATTAGAGAACGTCCCCAACTGTATGCATCAAGGGATATAACTAAACAGCTAGCTACACTAGCCTAGGTGGACATGGCAATGCTAAGGCATCCAAAAAATCCTCTATTAAGCACACAAGTGAACAATATATAGCAAACAACACACCAACCAAAACACATCGATTCCTGAGTGCCCCTATGTGCTCTAAAGTGTCCATTCTATCTAGGCTACGTCCTACGGTCAACCTGTGGCTCTGATACCAATCTGTGACGCCCGGTTCCGAAAAATGAACCAAGCTAATGCATATGTGTGCCCAGGATGTTCATCACACATACACGAGTGCAATCACAAAAGAGTATACAGAAAATTACCACAGGACAAGATTAATTAACCAAATTTTATTACACAACCAGATTATCCTCGAATACAAGCTCTAATGAATATTATTGACAAGTTCAACTAATGCAGTGGAAATAAACTAATTAAGCAAACTAAGCAACTAAGCAGCTAGGCAGCATAAGCAATAGGGTATAGCGCAGCTCCAATAACACCACAGGCAAAGCTGACGGTAGACACGGCCTAGAACTCAGCATTATCGCCATTAAACTCCCAATCCTGACCTGCAACTGTTGGGGGGGGGGATTAAAAGAGTGAGTACATGTCGTACTCAGCAAGTGTGGAAAGTATGACATGTGGCTGATTCATATGACGACAATAATAATGGCAAAGTGCTAAAAAGTACATAAAAACATTTGAAAAGCAATATATCATATGTATGTGAAATAAACCCATCATAATCATAAGTAATATCAAAATACCAATCCATAATTCACCATCCTCATCCATAATTCCAGATTTCACCATTTACCAATAATCATAACCAACCATAACTAAACCAATACCGAGTACCCTCTAATCATGGAAGTTGTTCAGGTGCTCATAACCGGAAGCACGGCTATCATGATAGTTTTATTTAACTCTGCAGAGATTGTACCTCTTTACCCACGTGTTCGTGATTTCATCACCTTTCAGTGACTAAGAACCTCCCTTATGCCCATGACCCATCGGTCACATTACACACTTCCGTTGGTGTGTGGCCAAGAGATCACAAAATAGCCTTTACAAAGGGATTACTAGCCTATTTAGACCCCATTGAGGTTTCACCGGTGGCGATGCCTCCAACTGAGCACATCTTCAACCAAGGGCCCCCTCTTGAGCCATTCGGATCCCAGGGTAGTCCCGCCAATCATCAACAAACCCAATCCGACTATCCCTTCCCCGAGCATCCTTAATGGTCCAAATAGCACTGGCAAAGCCCTAATTAATCAGCTACGCCGCACCCATACTTGGCCTCTTGGTGGCACTGTAGTCCTGGCTTATTCTCGCATGAACCGGTCCTTAGATCTAAAGCAAGCAAAACCACCATAACATCCAACCCATCCACATACCAGGCTTGCTTAGATCACCCATTACCATACCGTATCGACCAGTTCACATCAACCAGAATATCATTAATGCTTAAGTAAATGTGTAGTGTTGTTTTCCATCCCAATTAGTTAAGCAAAGCAAAAAGGTAAAAAGCCCTTCCCGACTCTCTACCATAAATTCCAGGTGACAAGGGTGGTTTAGCAAAACTAGTAAACTTCCTACCATAGGATTCCCATCAATTTGACACAAGCATGCAGTTTGCAACAAAACATTTTTTTTAAAAACAGGATCAATATGCTTCAAGGACACTTGCCTTGCTCTTGTTGTTGATTAGGATCAAAGCCTTCAAACTCTTGGTTCTGTAGATCCTCCGCTGCACTTTCTAGCGCAAATCCGTCTAATCCACACAATAAATATACAAGACAAGAAACACAATCAAAGAGTGCACAAATATTACTCAATATGACATGGCATGCATGATTGATGCAAATGCAAAGTAGAACTTGTTACTAGATTGCTTTTAATGATAACTAACTAGTTCTAATAGCTTTTAACAAGTTTATACAGGTTTGGAGTTGATTAGATCAAATTTTAGAATTAATTCAACCCAATTTAACCAGGAAGATCGGACTAGTCCGCTAGGGGCCGGACAAGTCCGCACTTCATGAGATCAGCAGATTAGGGTTTTCTAGATCGACGTGAATTTGGAGATTAGGGGTTGAATTATCGTAAGGAAAAGATAATAGAAGGTATACCAGGTGTTTAGGACTCCAATGAATCAAGGAACATGGAGATAACACTTGGATCTTGGTGATCTAGGGTTGGTGATGAACATGGGGATGAATTGGTGATGAAGGACGAAACTCGGTGGAGATCTTAATCCTCTTTTGTTTCCTCCCCTTCTTCTTGCTTGGGATCTTCTCCTCCCTCCTTGATGGTCGCTCCCCACGAATTAGGGTTTGGGTGGGGTGGAAAGTGGCAAATAGATATCAATCCAAGGGGTGGGGCTGTTTATATAGAGGTGGAGGCTAGGGTTAGATGGATTTCGAGTTTGAGAGAAGTAGAGGCCGGTTTAGAGTCCCTCATGGGCTCTAAAAGAGTTAGGCACGACGTCCCTAGGCCCACTTAACGTGAAACCCAAGAAACAAGTCGTACAATAAAAGATCAACTCAGAGTCACGAAATATGGGACAAGTCCAGAAAGGACCAGACTAGTCCGAAGTTGTCTAGAGAGAAAATAGGACAAGTCTGGCCAAACATTAGAAAAGTCTGAATTTGAACAGAGAGGAAAACGGACAAGTCCGCTGGAACACCGGACTAGTCCAGAAAAGTCCAAGGACTTAGCAAATTTTCAAGGATTCGTGGAGCAGCATCGGACTAGTCCGCACAAAATCGGACAAGTCCGAAAGTTTCCAGTGCAAAAAATCGGACTAATCCGTAGCAAAAACGAACAAGTCTGTTTTTAGTCATAGAGAAATTGGACTAGTCCGTAGCGAAACCGGACTAGTCCGCACTTTCTTGCGTTTTAAGTGCAGTTTTGTTCCAAATCAATTTTAAACTCGTTCCTCTTGTTGTGGATTAGTGTTAAACATGTATATGAATGTATGTAGGGCATGATGCATGAAAATGAGGGTGTTACACATTGGGTCTTGGGTTTTGCCTCAGCGCATTGCTTCCTTGACCAAGGCCTGACTTAGGACATTGATGTGCAAAGTGTCCAGCTTCTCCACAAGTATAACACTTCTTAACTCTACCAGAATTATTGGGACAAGCTTGGTTCTGCACATTTGCACCAGGAAAGTTGGCACGAGGTACATAAGGCATTGGATGCCTAGGTGCTTGTATGACAGGTTGTTGCTGCCCAAACTGAGTTGGGCGCGATGCAAATTTGGGGCGATGAGCAGGCGCAGAAGAGATGTAATATGGCGCATTAGGAGGCACAAAGCGAGGGCGCACATTACTTCCTTGTTGTTGTCCTTGATATGGCGCCTTCCTCTTGTTGTCTTGCTCCATCTCACGGACCTTGTTCTCCACAACAATTGCTTTGTCCACAAGCTTTTGGAAGTTGGCATAGGCACAATTTAGCAATTGCACTTGGATTTCATTGTTCAAGCCCCTCATGAACAAGTATTGTTCCGGTTGTCCCGACTAACATCTTCAGGGGCATACCTTGAAAGTTGAGTGAATTTATTAAGATATTCACCCACGCTCGATCTTCCTTGCCTCAAGTTCTCAAATTCTTGCCTCTTCAAGATCATGACACCTTCCGGCACATAATGAGAACAAAAACTCTCCTTGAATTCGTCCCAAGTAATCCTCTCTTGATTCTCATGAGCATTGCATAGCGAATCCTACCAATTCACAGCTGCTCCAACAAGTTGGTGAGATGCAAATACGTCCTTCTCTCAGTCGCGGTTGTCCTGGCTCACATCCTCGGGCGCATACCTTGAAAGTTGAGTGAATTTATTGAGATATTCACCCACACTCGATCTTCCTTGCCTCATGTTTTCAAACTCTTGCCTCTTCAAGATCATGACACCTTCGGGCACATAATAAGATCGGAAACTCTCCTTGAATTCCGCCCAGGTGACCCTCTCCTGATTCTCATGAGCATTGCATAAGGAATCCCACCAATCGGCAACTGCTCCAACAAGATGATGAGATGCAAAGAGCACCTTCCCCCGGTCACTGCATTGGACAATGGCTAGCTTCTTCTCCATGGACTTGAGCCAATCATCAGCATCCATAGGGTCAGCGGCTTGAGCAAAGGTTGGTGGCCTAGTCTTCATGAATTCTCCCAACATGTTATGAGGAGATGGGGGTGGTGGTGGAGGCATGTGGGGCTGATTGTTGATGTTACCAGCCTGCAGCTGTCCCATAGTCTGTATCATGGTCTGCATGAGCTGGTTCTGCATTGCCAAAAGATGCTCAATGTTGATAGCTCCATGAGCAGGTCCTTGTCCATTATTGTTTTGAGGTGCTCCATTATTATCCTCCTCATTGGTGTCATCCCTCTAGTTGCGAGTCCTCATCATCTGAAGAAAAGCATAAGATAAGAATTTAGAAGACGTCCCCCAACTATATGCATCAAGGGATATGAAACTAAGCAACTACCTATACAACCTAGGTGGACATGGCAATGCTAAAGCATCACAAAATCCTCTATTAAGCACACAAGCAAAAAATATATAGCAAGCAACACAACAAGCAAAAACACATCGATTTCTGAGTGCTCCTATGTGCTCTAAAGTGTCCATTCTATCTAGGTTGCATCCTATGGTCAACCTGTGGCTCTGATACCAATTTGTGACACCCAATTCCGAAAATGAACCAAGTGAACGCATATGTGTGCCCAAGACGTTCAACGGACATACACGAGTGCAATCACAAAAGAGTATACAGAAAATGTGACACCCTGTTTCGAAAATGATCCGAGTGCAGTATATGTGTGCCTAGGATGTTTAACACACATACACAAGTGAATCACAAATTATAAACAGATAATTACCACAGCTCAAATTATTAAATAAGTACTTTTATTACAATATCCAAATAATTTTCATATTGCAACTCTAACTATCATTATTGGACTATAACTACAGCGGAAATAATCTAATTAATCAACTAAGAAAACTAAGCAAATAGGGTAGCGCATCTTCAATCAACACCACAGGCAAAGCTGACGGCAGACACAATCTAGAACTCCGCATTATCATCGTTAAACTCCCAATCCTGACCTGCAACTATTGGTGGGGGAATTGCAAGGGTGAGTACATGTCGTACTCAGCAAGTGTGGAAAGTATGACATGTAGATGATACAAATGACAACAATAATGAAAGGCTATGTGCTAAAAAGTACATTAAAACATTCAAAAAGCAGTATATGTTATATGTTTGTGACATAAACCCATCATAAACTATATAGTTATCATATACCAGTCCATATTTCAATATACATCATCCATATACCAGATTTCACCATTACCATTAATCGTAGTCAATACCAGAACTTAATCCACATCCAACCATAACCATAATTGTAACCAACCGACCATCCCAAATTCCAAGTACCCTCTGATCATGGAAGTTGTCCAGGTGCTCATAACCGGGAGCACAACTATCATGATAGTTTTATTAGACACTCTGCAGAGGTTGTACCACATTACTCACGTGTTTGTGATTTCATCACCCTTCGGTGACTAAAGAACCTCCCTTATGCCGATTACACTTCCTTTGGTGTATGGCTAAGAGATCACAAAATAGACTTTACAAAGGGATTACTACCTTATTTAGATACCAATGAGGTTTCACCGGTGGCGATGACTCCAACTGAGCACATCTTCAACCAAGGGCCCCCTCTTGAGCAATTCAGATCCCAGGATAGTCCCACCAATCATCATCAAACCCAATCCGACTACCCCTTCCCCGAGCAACCTTAATGGTCCAAATAGCACTATCAAAACCCTAATTAATCAGCTATGCCGCACCCATACTAGGCCTCGTGGTGGCACTTTAGTCCTGACATATTCTTGCATGAACTGGTCCTTAGATCTAAAGCAAGCAACCACCGTATCATCCAACCCATCCACATACCAGGCTTTCTTAGATCACCCATTACCATATCATATTAACCAGTTCATAATAACAATGTCATTAATGCAAAATTGAATAGTATAGTTGTTTTCCCATCCCAATCAATTAAGCGAAGCAAAAAGGTAAAAAGCCCTTCCCGATTCTCTACCATGTATTCCAGGTGACAAGGCTGGTTAAGCAAAGCTAGTAAACTTCCTATCATAGGATTCCCATCAAATTGACACAAGCATGCAGTTTTGCAAACAAAACATTTATTTTAAAACAAGATCAATATGCTTCAAGGACACTTGCCTTTCTCTTGGGATTAGTTCAGATCAAAGCCTTCAAACTCTTGGTGTTGCAGATCCTCCGCGGCACTCTCTAGCGCAAATCCGTCTAATCCACAAAATAATAATACAAACAAGAAACACAATCAAAAAGTGCACAAATATTACTCAATATGACATGACATGCACGATTAATGCAAATGCAAGGTGGAAATTGTTAATGAGTTGCTTTTAATGATCACTAACTATTTCTAATAGATTTTTACAAGTTTATACAGGTTTGAATTTGATTTGATCTAATTTAGAATTAATTCAAAGAAATTAATCAGGAAAATCGGACTAGTCCGCTAGGGACCCGACAAGTCCGCACTACGCGATTAGGGTTTTCTAGATCGACGTGAATTTGTAGATTTGGGGTTGAATTCACGTAAGGAAAAAAAGAATAGAAGGTATACCAGGTGTTTAGGACTCCAAAGAATCAAGGATCTTGGAGGCAACACTTGGATCATGAAGATCTAGGGTTGATGAAGAACCTTGTGGTGGATTGTTGACAAAGAACGCGAAGTTGATGGAGATCTTGGTCTTTTTTTGTTTCCTCCTCTTCTACTTCTTGTTTTAGATCTCCATCTCCCTCCTTGGTGGTGGCTAATCACGAGCTAGGGTTTGGGTGTGGTGGAAAAGTGGCAAATAGATGTCAAGCCAAGGGGTGGGGTTGTTTATATAGAGGTGGAAGCTAGGGTTAGATGAATTTCGAGTTTGGGGGTGAGTAGGGGCCGGTTTAGAGTCCCACATGGGCTCTAAAAGAGTTATGCATGACATCCCTAGGCCCAATTAACGTAAACCCAAGAAACAAGTCATGAAACAAAAGATCAACTCGGAGTCGCGATTTATCGGACAAGTCCGAAAAGGACCGGACTAGTCCGAAGTTGGACTAAGGGAAATCGGACAAGTCCGGACTGGACATCGGACAAGTTCGAACTTATCCAAAGGGGAAAAAATAGACAAGTCTGGTCAGAAATCGGACAAGTCCGACTTTAGTCAGAGGAAAAACGGACAAGTACGCTGGAAGACCGGACTAGTCCGGACAAGTCCAGGGACTTAGCAAAATTTTAAGCAATTTGGGATACTGGACTAGTCCGCTAAGGGTCGAACAAGTCTGAAAAGGTCCAGAGGGAAAAACAGACCCGTCCGCAGCAAAACGGACAAGTCTGTTCAAAGTCAGAGAGAAATCGGACTAGTCCGCACCAAAACCGGACTAGTCCACACTTCTCAGAATTCTTAAGTGCGGTTTTGTTTCTAATTGATTTTAAACTTGTTCCTTTTTGTGTTGCTCAATATTAAACATGTATAGGAATGTATGCAATGCATGATGGATGAAAATGATGGTGTTACAAACCTACCCCCCCTTAAAATGAATCTCGCCCTTGAGATTCGACGCGGAAGAGAAAAGATAGGGAAATTCCTTCTTGAGATCATCTTCTAGCTCCCATGTTGCCTCTGATTCTGTATGATGCTTCCATTGCACTTTACACCATCCAATAATCTTGTTCCTTGTGACTCTCTCCTTGGTTTCCATGATTTTGATCGGTTGCTCGACATAAGTCAAATCTTCCTCTAGTTTCAGTTCTTCCATTGGCACTTGTTCTTTTGGTACCCTTAAACACTTTTTGAGCTGGGAAACATGAAACACATTGTGAACATCCGAAAGATGAGCTGGCATCTCCAACTTATATGCTACTTCTCCTCTTTTGTCCAAAATCTGAAATGGTCCAATATACCGAGGTGCTAGCTTGCCTCTTATGTTAAACCTCTTATGATATCTCATTGGTGACACCATGAGGTAAACAAAATCTCCTATTTCAAAGGCTAGTTTCCTTCTCCTATTGTCCGCATAGCCTTTTTTCCTTGATTGAGCAGCCCTCAAGTTCTCCCGAATTATCTGAACTTGCTTCTCAGCTTCTTGCAACACGTCTAGACACAATACTTGAGTTTCCCCTGTCTCATTCCAGAACAAAGGTGTCCTACACTTCCTTCCATATAGGACTTCATAAGGCGACATCTTCAAGCTTGTTTGATAACTATTGTTATATGAAAATTCTGCATATGGCAAACTCTTGTATCAACTTTTTTCCATGCTTCAAAGCACAAGCTCTTAACATATCCTCCAAAATCTGATTGGTCCTCCCAGTTTGTCCATCTGTTTGAGGGTGATATGCTGAGCTGAAATTTAACCTTGTTCCCAATGCTTCATGCAATTTTTGCCAAAACCTGGAGGTAAATTGAGAACCTCTATCCGATACTATCTTCTTTGGCACCCCATGTCGACACACAATATGCTCCATGTATATTTCGGCCAATTGTGCAGCTGTATACTTGGTCTTCACATGGATGAAATGAGCCAATTTAGTCAACCGATCCACAATTACCCAAATTGAGTCATAACCGGATTGGGTACGTGGCAATCCAACTATAAAGTCCATACCAATCTCTTCCCACTTCCATTCCGGAATATTTAATGGCTGCAATAATCCGACTGGCCTTTGATGTTCTACCTTGACTCGTTGTCACACATCACACAATGCTACATATTTAGCTATGTCCTTCTTCATGCTAGCCCACCAATAACATGTCTTCAAGTCCTTGTAAATCTTCGTACAACCGGGGTGAATTGAGTATGGTGACTCATGTGCCTCTTTTAATATTGTCTCCCGAATATGCTTCACATTCGGCACGACAATCCTTTTTCCAAGCCATAAAGTACCATGATCATCCTCATAAAATCTGAATTCTCTCCCCTCCTGGGTCATTTCTTTGATTTCTTGGATTTCCTCATCCTTTGTTTGGCCCTCTCAAATTTCTTGCTCTAAGGTTGGATTTAACTCCATCATTACCATCTCATTCACAAATCCAAGGTTCAACTGTTCAAACTCCTTACATAACTCGGATGGTAATTCTCGAACCGTGAGTTCGTGACTTACTACTTTTGGACTCAAAGCATTGGCCACTACATTAGCCTTTCCTGGATGATAATTGATTCCCAAATCATAATCCTTGATAAGCTCCAACCATCTTCGTTGCCTCAAATTCAGATCCATTTGCGTGAAAATATACTTAAGACTCGTATGATCCGTATAAAATTCACACCTATGACCAAGGATGTAGTGTCTCCAAATCTTTAATGTGTGTACTGCGGCTGCAAGCTCCAAATCATGCGTTGGGTAATTCTACTCATGTTTCTTCAATTGTCTCGATGCATATGCAACCACTTGACCTTCTTGCATGAGCACACATCCAAGCCCTTGTCTCGACACATCACAATATATGTCAAAACTTTTGCTTACATCCAGCAAAACCAAAACTGGGGCTGTAGTTAACCACTTCTTTAGCTCCTCAAAACTGTTTTGACGAGCTCCAGTCCATCAGAAAGCCTTTCCCTTCATTAGCAATTCCGTCAATGGCTTGGCTATCTTGGAAAGTCCTTGATGAATCGACGGTAATATCCAGCCATCCCAAGAAAACTTCGGATCTCCTTTATGTTATGTGGGGGCTCCCATCTTAGCACACCCCTCACTTTTCCTGGGTCAACTGATACTCCTCCCGAGATGATATGACCCAAAAACAACACCTCTTTCAACCAAAACTGGCACTTGCTAAATTTGGCGTACAATTGATGCTCCCTCAATTTCTGCAACGTACGCCTCAAGGGTTCCTCGTGTTCCTTCTCATCCTTCGAGTAGATCATATTGTCATCAATGAACACCACTACAAACTTATCCAAGTACTCCATGTAGACCTTATTCATGAGGTACATAAAGTAGGCAGGTGCATTGGTCAATCCAAATGACGTCACAGTGTACTCATAGGATCCATATCGTGTCCTGAAAGTTGTGTTGGGTATGTCCGATTTTCTAATCTTCATTGAAAGTATCCCGACCTCAAATCAATATTAGAGAAGACACAAGCACCCTTCATATGATCAAACAAGTATTCTATATGGGGCAAGGTATACTTGTTCTTGATAGTCACCTCATCGAGAGCTCGGTAATCCACACACATCCTTTGTGACCCATCCTTCTTGTCCACAAATAGAACGGGCGCTCCCCAAGGTGAAGAACTGGGGCAAATAAAACCTTTCTCTAGTTGCTCTTGAATCTGCTTCTTGAGCTCCACTAACTCCTTAGGAGGAATCCTATACGACCTCTTAGCTATAGGTGCAGTTCCAGGTATTAAGCCAATATGAAAGTGCATCTAGGACTCCCTTGTGGTTTTTGGATGATTTATGACAAGCAATTGGGATCCTAATCCTTTTGTTGAGATGAATGCAGGCAAATAATGAAAAATGAGCAAAATGCCAAAAAGAAGGGAAATGAGAAGCAAAGTGAATTTGAGCTCAAGGAGAAGAAAATAGTATATTATTATGTATGTAGTGTGTTAAGGAAACACACCCAAGAGCTCAATCACTTTCAAGCACACACACACAATGCACAAAGTTATACAGGACCGGACTAGTCCGATAACAGCCGGACTAGTCCGATATCACATTCTGCACTAGATCGGACAAGTCCGGTTTCCACCGGACTAGTCCGATATCTTTCTGATCCACTTCGGACTAGTCCTCCCCAATGCGGACTAGTCCTCAACACAATGCACAAGTCACACAAAATCGGACAAGTCTGTTGTGATCCGGACTAGTCCGATATTCTTTCTGTTCCACTTCGGACAAGTCCGGTGTCTACACGGACTAGTCCGATATACACACTGATCTAAATCGGACAAGTCCTCCAAGTGCGGACTTGTCATCCTAAACACTTAGGGTTTCATATGTCCGGACAAGTCCGATGGCAATCGGACTAGTCCGAAGATTTCCAGTAGTGAAATCGGACAAGTCCGTTTTCAACCGGACTAGTTCGATATTCCTGGACACTTAGGGTTTGCTACACACAGCACACCGGACTAGTCCGGTGACCAGCACGGACTAGTCCGATCTTTCTGAACCCTAGCGGTCACTCTTAGAAACCCCATATAAATAGAGGTGCACGGCCCACCTTTACACTCTCTCGAACCCTAGCGCCGTCACACCTCCCAAGAGGCTCAAAAACCACCTCTCTCCACGAAATAAAGTGCAAAATCGATCAATCTATTGAAGATCACTTCTAGATCATTGGAGGGACACTTGGCACACATCATTGAGCTCTTGGTTTGATTCTCTAACACACTCTTGCGTTTCAATTGTAATTTTCGAGTGTGTTATTGGTGGCTTTGTAAGTTGTAATCAAGGGAGCTCTCAACGTGTGAGAACGCCCCTTCAACTTGGTTATTTACCCTTTGTGATTAGTGGAAGAGGATTGGCCTTCGTGGCGATCCGACGAGGGAAGGGTTGGAGAAGACCCGGTCCTTTTGTGGGCTCCTCAACGTGGACGTAGGTTGCCTTCATGGTAGCCGAACCACAGGATAAATCTTGTGTCTTGTCCTTTTGTGTTCTTCATCTTAATTGATCAACTTAATCTAGGGTTTGATTCACTTTGTTCAATTTGAGTTAAATTGTTGAACAAGAGGCTTAATTGTTATAGAATTTGACATACAACTATTAAACTGTCATTTAAGTTTATATTTCCGCTGCAAACATTAACGAATCAATCAAATTGACTGAACTTGATCAACTTAGCCCGTGAAAACCGGACTAGTCCGCACTTTACCGGACTAGTCCGATATCTCTGGTATTGACCTTGTTGTTGAGTGTTACAGAAACCGAGAAAAATCAAAAAGGCCTATTCACCCCCCCTCTAGGCCTACATTCAATTGGTATCAGAGCAGGTTCTTCAAGAAAGAGTGCAACCACTCGAAGAGATCATGTCGAACATGAAGGAAGTTCAGAAAATCAACAACCAGGAAGAAGTGAACAACGACAAGAACCAAAAGCTGGAAAAGTACCTCGAAGCAATTCAAGACTTCGATGATGATGACGAGGAGACGCTAGAGCTGAAAGCACTCCTCAGAAAGATAGCACTTTCCAAAAGGAAAGCTAAAGTTGAAGAAAAGAAGAAGGGGAGTAGTCACACTGACTACTCCCGATATCCTTTTAACTATGATCATTTAAATTCAAACAACAACCATTACCTATCTATTCCTCTTGGAAAAGCCCCACTCTTCGATGGGAGTGATTACTCCATGTGGAGGCAAAATATGAAGATGCACTTGATTTCCCTTAACCCAAGTTTATGGCATATTGTGTGCACAGGAATAGACATCCCAGATGACGATGAAGAGCTCACCCCAAGTCAAGAGCAAGCCATCCACAGAAACGCTCAAGCCGCAGCCGTAATCACCTCCTCTCTAAGCCGAGATGAATTCACAAAGGTGGACGGACTGGAGATTGCCAAGGAAATATGGGACACACTACAAACAACCCATGAAGGTGACCGGCATGTGCAGGAGGCGAAAATTGAAATGATCGAAGGCGAACTAGGAAGGTTCGCAATTGAGGAAGACGAGTCTCCCCAGGACATGTACAACCGATTGAAGACACTTGTAAACAAGGTTCGATCATATGGGAGCAAGAAGTGGAATGACCACGAGGTTGTAAAGCTCATCCTTAGAGCCTTTATGCCTCGCAATGTCACACTATGCTCTATGATCAGAGAAAGTCCCGGGTACAAGAGGATGACTCCAGATGAACTGCTTGGCCCAACTTTGAAATGATGGAGAAACAAGCCAAGCACGTCAAAGAAATAGCCGACCTCACATCGTCCAAGAAAAAGGGAGTTGCCTTAAAGTCCACACTCAAGCCTCTATCCAAAGAAGCAAGAGAAGCACAGCTTGAGGAGGACAGCGATGATGAAAGCAGTGAGCTAGACGAAGAGGATATGATTTTGTTCATGAAAAAGTTCAAAAGAATAATGAAGAAAAGACAAGGAACAAAATAAAGTGAAGGCAAGTACAAGGAAAGGACAAAGCCGAAGATGAGGCGGGCGTGCTATAATTGTGGTGAGTATAACCACTTTATAGTCGATTGCCCGTATGAGGACAACAAGAAGAAGAATAAAGAAGCCAAGCCTCAACCGAAGAAATTCTTCAAGAAGAAGAAACAAGCTGAACAAGCACATTGGAAAGGAGTGGGACTCAAACGATGAGTCCTCATCATCCGATGAAGAAGAGATGGCTAGCATAGCCATTGAAAGCACGTCCAAGAAACCCACGCTCTTCCCCACGCTCGGTACAAAGAAGGGAAATGGCACTTGCCTCATGGCAAAGGAAGGTAAACGCAAGGCCTATTCCTCCGGTGGATCCAAATGGGTGCTAGACAGTGGATGCACCAACCACATGACCGGAGAAAGGAGGATGTTCGTGGAATATGAAGAAAACGAGGACCCAAACGAAGGCATCTACTTCGGAGATAATAGTCAAGGAAGGGTGCTCGGTACCGGTAAAATAGCAATATCCTCTGAACACACTCTTTCTCTTGTTTTACATGTTGAATCTTTAGATTATAACCTGCTGTCCATATCTCAATTATGTGACAAAGGTTATAATTGCTTGTTCACTAACGAGGGTGTGACCGTCTCAAGGAGGAGTGATGGTTCCGTTGCATTCAAGGGTATGTTGAAGGGAAAGCTTTACCTTGTTGACTTCAACAAGGATAAAGCCGAACTCGACACATGCTTGATTGCAAAAACCAACATGGGTTGGTTGTGGCATAGACGGCTAGCACATGTTGGTATGAGGAACCTTCAAAAACTCCTCAAGGGCGATCACATCCGAGGTTTGAAAGATGTTGTTTTTGAGAAAGACAGGCCTTGTAGTGCGTGCCAAGCCGGGAAGCAAGTTGGAGCACATCATCCCGCAAAGAACATCATGACTACGACAAGACCGCTCGAACTACTTCATATGGACTTGTTTGGTCCAATTGCTTACATAAGCATCGGCGGTAATAAATACGGTTTAGTCATTATTGATGATTTTTCCCACTTCACTTGGGTGTTCTTTTTGCATGACAAGTCATAAACACAAGAGACACTCAAGAAATTCTTCAAGCGAGCGCAAAACGAGTTCTCACTATCGATCAAGAGTATTCGGAGCGACAACGGCACGGAGTTCAAAAACATACAAGTGGAGGAGTACCTTGATGAGGAGGGAATCAAGCACGAATTTTCAGCACCATACTCTCCACAACAAAACGGAGTTGCCGAAAGGAAGAACCGAACGCTCATAGAGATGGCAAGAACAATGCTCGATGAATACAAGACTTCGGATCGATTTTGGGCGGAAGCAATTAACACTGCTTGCCACGCTACAAATCGACTCTACCTTCATTGACTACTCAAGAAGACTCCTTATGAGCTACTCACCGGTAACAAACCAAACATTTCATATTTTCGAGTTTTCGGCTCTCCATGTTATATCTTGAACAAGAAGCCCATGACTTCAAAGTTCGCTTCAAAGTCCTATGAAGGTTTCTTGCTTGGTTATGATTCGAACACTTACGCCTATCGTGTTTTCAACAAGGCCTCCGGACTTGTTGAAGTGGCACGTGACGTAGTGTTCGATGAAACTAATGGCTCCCAAAAGGAGCAAGTTGATCAATGTGAATTAGGTAAAGAAGAAGCTCCTTATTAAGCATTGAAGAGAATGGCTCTAGGCGAAGTTCGACCACAAGAGTCATCGTCACAAATACAAGAGGAAAGTGAACCACAAGAGGAGATCAACAGTCAAGGGGGAGCTTCGATACAAGATCAATCACAAGAATATGAAGATGATCAACAAATCAATGAGGGCAACCACTTAGGGGGAGAAGGAAATGATCACCAACACACAACTCTCCAAGTGCCACACCCAAGAGTACACCAATGCATTCAAAGGGATCACCCAATCGACAACATCATCGGTGACATCCAAAAGGGAGTAACCACTAGATCTCGTATAGCTAATTTTTGTGAGCATTACTCGTTTGTCTCCTTTTTGGAACCACGCAGGACTGAGGATGCATTGAAGGATCCGGACTGGGTGGTGGCAATGCAAGAAGAGTTGAACAACTTCAAGAGAAACGAGGTTTGGGAACTTGTGGCAAGACCCAATGCAAATATAGTGGGCACCAAGTGGGTCTTCCGCAACAAGCAAGACGAACACGGAGTGGTGACAAGAAACAAAGCATGACTTGTGGCCAAAGGTTACTCACAAGTCGAAGGTTTGGATTTCGATGAGACTTTTGCTCCAGTAGCTAGGCTTGAATCAATTAGAATATTACTTGCATATGCTACTCACCATGATTTCAAGCTGTATCAAATGGACTTGAAAAGTGCCTTCCTCAACGGACCGATCAAGGAAGAGGTGTACGTGGAGCAACCACCCGGGTTTGAAGACGAAGAGTTCCCCGACCACGTATATAAACTGCGTAAGGCTCTCTATGGCCTCAAACAAGCTCCTAGAGCTTGGTATGAGTGTCTTAGAGATTTCTTAATTGATAATGGTTTTCAAATTGGCAAAGTAGATTATACATTATTCACAAAGAATCTAGATAATGATCTTTTTATTTGCCAAATCTATGTTGATGATATAATTTTTGGGTCAACTAACCAATCCTTCTGTGAAGAATTTAGTAGAATTATGACAGGCAGGTTTGAAATGTCAATGATGGGAGAATTGAAGTACTTCTTGGGATTCCAAGTGCGGCAACAAAGGGAAGGAACATTCATAAGCCAAACCAAGTACACGCAGGACATACTCAAGAAGTTTGGCATGGACAAGGCAAAGCCCATAAAGACTCCCATGGCTACGAATGGCCACTTGGATCTCAATGAAGATGGACCGAGCGTCGACCAAAAGGTATATCGCTCCATGATTGGATCTTTACTCTACTTATGTGTATCTAGGCCAGATATTATGTTGAGTGTATGTTTGTGTGCAAGATTTGAAGCCAACCCTAAGGAATGTCACTTGACAGCCGTAAAAAGAATCTTGAGATATTTAGTTCATACACCCAACCTTGGTCTTTGGTACCCAAAAGGCTCCAAATTCAATCTCATTGGTTACTCCGATGCAGATTATGCCCGGTGCAAAGTTGATAGAAAAAGCACCTCTGGCACATGCCAATTCCTAGGAAGATCTTTGGTTTCTTGGTCATCTAAGAAACAAAATTCCATTGCATTATCCACAGCCGAAGCGGAGTATGTTGCAGCCGGGAGTTGTTGTCCACAACTCCTTTGGATGCGACAAACTCTAAGGGATTACGGTTATAATATGAACCGTATTCCTCTCTTTTGTGATAATGAGAGTGCCATTAAAATAGCCCACAATCCAGTCGAGCACTCTAGGACTAAACACATAGACATAAGACATCATTTCTTGAGAGACCATTCCATGAAAGGAGACATAACCATCTCACATGTCAACACCCAAAAACAATTGGCCGACATATTCACCAAGCCACTTGATGAAAAGCGTTTTTGCGAACTCCGAAATGAGCTAAATATTCTTGATTCTCGGAGTGTGGCTTGAAAAGTTGCATACCTGTATGATTGCTTCAAAATGTTGATTGAATTGTGAAAATCATCCCTCTCCATTTTTCTCTCGTAAAACTATGTCAATTATTAGATCTTGATGAATTTTGATCATTGTATGATTGTTGTATGCTTACTGGTCAAATTCATCAAGATTACTTGAATTGTTTTGCCTCTCTATTCTCTATTATAGAACCTTCAAATATATATGAATGGGCTATGCAATTCTTTCCTAGTGACCACGGACTAGTCCGTGGTTACCCGGACTAGTCCGCCCATGCAGACTAGTCTGCAGAGTGCCGGTTAGGCCGGACTAGTCCGATAGACCACGGACTAGTCCGATATAGGTCTCTGGATGACTTCAGACTAGTCCGGTCATGTCCGAACTTGTCCGATTTTTCGTGTCCATAACCCTAGCCACCACCAAACCCTAATCTCCTCACCCCCATTTTTGCTCACGCTTTCCTCTCTCTTGCGCTCGAGCCATCAAGGCGATTCTCTCCTCCCTCCGTCGAAAAAGTCCACATTTGGGCGGAGATCAAGCTTGACCTCTTGGGGATTGAAGCTAGCGGACTTGTCCGCCCTCCAACCCCCAAACCTTCAAGCGTCAATCGATTTCTTCGGTAAATTTCTTCAAAACCCTAGAAATCCTGTTTTTCTCCATTGTTGATCGTATAGCCTAGCATCCTTCACTAGATACATGCTTATTTGATGTACTACGTGTATGCTAGACTAGATTTGCATTAGGGATTGTATCCTGTCCAATCTGTTAGGTTTTTGAGAATGAACACCGGACTAGTCCGGTCCATGCACGGACAAGTCCGGTACCCCGGACTAGTCCGTGCCTGAGCACCGGACAAGTCCGATGTTTCTGAACCTCAAACCTAATTCCTCAATTTCTCAATGCAATTCCTTGCTATCTTGTCTTACCTATGCCTTGTATAACTTGTCATTATTCTTGCTCAATCATTCTCAGATCATGTCGAGCTCCGACAATGAGATCTCCGACTTTGAGGCCGAGTTGGACCACGAGGTGGCACCTCGGTCCTCAGCGGGTCATGGCAAGAAACGCCAAGAAAGACATTCGGAGCCTGCTACTTCCCCTCCCCAGGTTCGGAGGAAGGTCTGTGTCAAGAAGCCCGCCTCGAAGGCTGCTGCGTCTACAAGCGGCCTTCATCAAGCAAAAGGAAAGGGCAAGGGAGTCGCAACGGGGCCAGTTGGGCCCTTGAAGCTCCATGCTCCCAGGGAAGGGGTCCGGGACCCTACTGAGGAGAAGTTCAAAGGCAAGGGCAGTGATTCAGCGGCTAAGTTCAGGAGCATTGACTGGTATGGCAGGCCAAAGCAAGCTGTCGATGGCAGGTTTTGGTGCAACTTCCATGCAGACTTCTACAAATCGGTGTATCTCCCAATGAAGACACCGGTGGTGCGTAGTCAGTGGATTGACTGGGCACACCTTGAGAAGAAGAAGTGCTCAGCTTTTGATGAAGTCATTGCAGCAGCTGAGAGGCATGGCCTGAAGGATCTCTTTGCCTTCAGGCATAATTGGAATGATGAGGTGGTTGCACAGTTCTTTGCAACTTGCCACTTCTCGAGTGAGGATGAAGAGAGTGTTACTTGGATGACACACGGATCTAAGTATAGTATCACTCAAGAGGACTTCAATAATCTGCTCCATCTAGATACCTCTGGACATGACAGGCTGATCATCCACAACATAGGTGTCATGGAGAAGGATAGGATGAAATTCCTATGTGAGCCGAACTCAAAGTATGTCCCTCCCTCTACAAAGAACATGAAACCATTCTTTGTGGTCCTCAACAGAGTGCTGAAGAAGACTATTGCTCCTAAAGATGGAGATGTTGGGAGCGTGCAGGGTTACCTTCGAACCCTAATGAGAGTGATAAGCAAGGACCGCCCATTTGATGTGGCGGAATACATTTGGAATGATATGGTCAACATATCCTGCACGCCCAACAGGTCATGTGGCTATGCTCCCTACCTCATGTATATGATTGAGAAAGTCACAGGTATTGAGTTCGTGAAGGATGTGGAGCACACTCCTTTGAGGCGTCAGAAGCCTCAACCTGTGAGTGTCCAGACTGCTCCCTCGCCGGCCTAAAGTCCTGAGGCACCGGCAAGAGAAAGAGATGCTGCTAGGGCTCCTCCCCCCTCCAGGGAAGCCCCTCAGAGAGGATCCGCCAGTGGGATCCTCAAATACTTGTCCGTGATATTCTCCTCTTGCAAGAAGACTGAAGTAAAGCTTCATAAACTCAATCAGAAGAGGAAGGAGGATATGAGATATATCAAAGCCAATGTGAAGCAACTGAGTGAAAAGCTGGAGATCAACCCCATTGGATCTCCAGTAATTTCTGAAGATTCTGATCTTGACATCTCCGAGCTTGGGCCCTTGTCCCCCTCCGAGCTTGCCTATTTTGGCATTGGGGGCTCGAGCAGCTCCGCTCCTCATCCTCCCTCTCCTCCTCGTCAAGCGGAGAACAAAGAAGACGAAGAAGATGACGAGAGGACATACAGCGAAGAGTGAAGAATCTAGGACCTTCCTCTCTCTCTTTTTGGTGTCTTGATGCCAAAGGGGGAGAGATTGAGGGGGAGTCCAGTCTTAGCTTTAGTTGTAATAGGATGCGAGGAGAGAGCTCTCTCTGTACTTTTATTTGTGATTGTAATAGTTTAACACTATTTTCATATTAAGTTTGGTCTTGTGATGAATTGCTCAATTTATTTGCGAGTATGTGATGAAAACTGCATTTTTCTCCTGGAATGTCATATGCACTTGGTATCGGTTGATTAATGTAAATTATGTCATTCTCAATGTATTCATGCACTTAGTATGCATCCCACCATAAAGAATGCACATATGGATAATTCTCTTGTTGCTTGATGTATTTTTGAGTCATATGTGCATACTTTATGAAAATCTCATTTTTTGCCTTATTTTGTGAAATCTCAATTGGTTGTCATCAATCACCAAAAAGGGGGAGATTGAAAGTGCATCTAGGACTCCCTTGTGGGTTTTGGATGATTTATGACAAGCAATTGGGATCCTAATCCTTTTGTTGAGATGAATGCAGGCAAATAATGAAAAATGAGCAAAATGCCAAAAAGAAGGGAAATGAGAAGCAAAGTGAATTTGAGCTCAAGGAGAAGAAAATAGTAGATTATTATGTATGGAGTGTGTTAAGGAAACACACCCAAGAGCTCAATCACTTTCAAGCACACACACACAATGCACAAAGTTATACAGGACCAGACTAGTCCGATAACAGCCGGACTAGTCCGATATCACATTCTGCACTAGATCGGACAAGTCCGGTTTCCACCGGACTAGTCCGATATCTTTCTGATCCACTTCGGACTAGTCTTCCCCAATGCGGACTAGTCCTCAACACAATGCACAAGTCTCACAAAATCGGACAAGTCCGTTGTGATCCGGAGTAGTTCGATATTCTTTCTGTTCCACTTCGGACAAGTCCGGTGTCTACACAGAGTAGTCCGATATACACACTGATCTAAATTGGACAAGTCCTCCAAGTGCGGACTTGTCATCCTAAACACTTAGGGTTTCATATGTCCGGACAAGTCCGATGGCAATCGGACTAGTTCGAAGATTTCCAGTAGTGAAATCGGACAAGTCCGTTTTCAACCGGACTAGTCCGATATTCCTGGACACTTAGGGTTTGCTACACACAGCACACCGGACTAGTCCGGTAACCACCACGGACTAGTCCGATCTTTCTGAACCCTAGCGGTCACTCTTAGAAACCCCATATAAATAGAGGTGCACGGCCCACCTTTACACTCTCTCGAACCCTAGCGCCGTCACACCTCCCAAGAGGCTCAAAAACCACCTCTCTCCACGAAATAAAGTGCAAAATCGATCAATCTATTGAAGATCACTTCTAGATCATTGGAGGGACACTTGGCACACATCATTGAGCTCTTGGTTTGATTCTCTAACACACTCTTGCGTTTCAATTGTAATTTTCGAGTGTGTTATTGGTGGCTTTGTAAGTTGTAATCAAGGGAGCTCTCAACGTGTGAGAACGCCCCTTCAACTTGGTTATTTACCCTTTGTGATTAGTGGAAGAGGATTGGCCTTCGTGGCGATCCGACGAGGGAAGGGTTGGAGAAGACCCGGTCCTTTTGTGGGCTCCTCAACGTGGACGTAGGTTGCCTTCATGGTAGCCGAACCACAGGATAAATCTTGTGTCTTGTCCTTTTGTGTTCTTCATCTTAATTGATCAACTTAATCTAGGGTTTGATTCACTTTGTTCAATTTGAGTTAAATTGTTGAACAAGAGGCTTAATTGTTATAGAATTTGACATACAACTATTAAACTGTCATTTAAGTTTATATTTCCGCTGCAAACATTAACGAATCAATCAAATTGACTGAACTTGATCAACTTAGCCCGTGAAAACCGGACTAGTCCGCACTTTACCGGACTAGTCCGATATCTCTGGTATTGACCTTGTTGTTGAGTGTTACAGAAACCGAGAAAAATCAAAAAGGCCTATTCACCCCCCCTCTAGGCCTACATTCACAATAACAAACTCAATGTCTCGATCGGGTGGCATACCTGGCAACTCATTCGAAAACACATCCAAAAATTCGCACACCACCGGAATCTCCTCAATTGCGGCACTGTCCATGTGATTCGGCTCCAATTGCTTTGGTGCGTGTTGAGATGCTTCAAATTCTACGGTGATCCCTTCTTCGTTGGTCAACTTCACCGTCTTTGTGGCACACTCAATAACTCCATTGTGCTTCCTCAACCAGTCCATACCAAGTATAATGTACAATCCTTGAGAATCCAAGACAATGAGGTTGGCGAGGAAATTTATCCCCCTTATTCCAAGGCTTACTTTTGGATATACTATATTTGTCCTCATTTCTCCTCCTAGAGACTTAACCAATAGAATAAACTTCATATGAGAGATAGGCAAACTATACTTGCAACATATTTTGATGCAATGAATGAATGCGATGCTCCAAAATCAAATAACATAGTCGCCAGGTTGGAGTTTGTGAGAAACATACCAATCACCACGTCATCCGCTTGTTGAGCATCCTCCGTAGAGACATGGTTCACGTTGCCATGAGCAAAATTCTACTGTCCATGGTTTCCTTGCGGCTGTCCTCCATTAGGTCTTGGGTTTTGTCTTTGAGCATTGCTTCCTTAACCAAGACCTGACTTAGGACATTGATACGCAAAGTGTCTAGCTTCTTCACAAGTGTAGCCCACTGTCGATAGGGGTAGGTTGAGGGAAGTAAGGTGTAAATTTGCCGGCGGGCACAGACATGCTCCATGCGGGGACCTTGTGCCTGCGATGGTGGGATCGGTCCGACGTTTGAGTTTCTTATGAAAGGTTGTCGCATTGGAACCAAGAAAATTGGCACGAGGTGCAAAAGGTGTGGGAGGCCTAGGTGCTTGCATGATAGGGCGCTACTGCACAAACTAAGCTGAACGCGGTGCATAACCATGGCGATGAGCTGGCGCAGAAGAGCTAAAATAAGGCGCATTTGGTGGTGCAAAGCGAGGGTGCACATTACTTCCTTGTTGCTGTCCTTGTTATGGCGCCTTCCTCTTGTTGTCTTGCTCCATCTCACGGACCTTGTTCTCCACAACTATTGCTTCGTCCACAAGCTTTTGGAAGTTGGCATAATCACAATTTAGTAATTGCACTTGAATCTCATTGTTATGGTCCCTCATAAACAGATATTGCTTCCGGCTGTCCCAGCTCACATCCTCAGGCGCATACCTTGAAAGTTGAGTGAATTTATTGAGATATTCACCCACGCTCAATCTTCCTTTCCTCAAGTTTTCGAACTCTTGCCTCTTCAAGATCATGACACCTTCGGGCACATAATGAGCTCGGAAACTCTCCTTGAGTTTCGCCCAGGTGACCCACTCCTGATTCTCATGAGCATTGCATAAGGAATCCCACCAATCGACAGCTGCTCCAACAAGATGATGAGATGCAAAGAGCACCTTCTCCCGGTCACTACATTGGACAATGGCTAGCTTCTTCTCCATGGACTTGAGCCAATCATTAGCATCCATAGGGTCAGCGGCTTGAGCAAAGGTCGGTGGCCTAGTCCTCATGAACTCTTCGAACCAGTTATGAGGAGGCGGGGGTGGCGGTGGAGGCATGTGGGGCAGATTGTTGCTGTTACCAGCCTGTAGTTTTCCCATAGTTTGTATCATGCTCTGCATGAGCTGGTTCTGCATAGCCAATAACTGCTCAATATTGCTAGCTCCATGAGCAGGTCCTTGTCCATTGTTGTTGTGAGGTGCTCCATTGTTCTCCTCCTCATCATTGCCATCCCTCTGGTTGCGAGTCCTCACCATCAGCAAGAGATAAGAATTTTGAAGACGTCTCCAACTATATGCATCAAGGGATATGAAACTAAACAACTACCTACACTAGTCTACGTGGACATGGCAATGCTAAAGCTTCCCAAAATCCTCTATTAAGCACACAAGCAATCAATATATAGCAACAACACACCAAGCAAAAACACCTCGATTCCTGAGTGCTCCTATGTGCTCTAAAAGTCTCCATTCTATCTAGGTTGCATCCTATGGTCAACCTGTGGCTCTGATACCAACTTGTGACACCCGGTTCTGAAAATGAACCAAGTGCAGTATATGTGTGCCCAGGATGTTTAACACACATACACAAGTGATTCACAAATGCTAAACAGGTAATTACCACAGCTCAAATTATTAAATAAGTACTGTTATTACAATATCCAAATAATCTTCATATTGCAACTCTAACTATCATTATTGAAGTATAACCGCAGCGGAAATAATCTAATTAATCAACTAGACAAAGTAAGAAAATAGGGTAGCGCAGCTCCAATCAACACCACAGGCAAAGCTGACGGCAGACACGGCCTAGAACTCTGCATTATCATCGTTAAACTCCCAATCCTGAGCTGCAACTGTTGGCGGGGGAATTGCAAGGGTGAATACATGTCATACTTAGCAAGTGTGGAAAGTGTTACATGTAGCTGATACAAATGACGACAATAATAAAGGCTAAGTGTTGAATAGTACATTAAAACATTCGAAAAGCAATATATGTTATATGTATGTGACATAAACCCATCATAAACCATATAGTTATCATAATACCAGTCCATATTTCAAAATCCATCATCCATATACCAGATTTCACCATTACCATTAACCGTAATCAATACCAGAATTTAATCCATATCCAGCCATAACCATAACTGTAACCAACCGACCATCCCAAATTCCAAGTACCCTCTAATCATGGAAGTTGTCCATGTGCTCATAACCGGGATCACGGCTATCATGATAGTTTCATTAGACACTCTGCAGAGGTTGTACCAATTTACCCTTGTGTTTGTGATTGCATCACCCGTCGGCGACTAAAGAACCTCCCTTATGCCGATTATACTTCCTTTGGTGTATGTCCAAGAGATCACAAAATAGCGTTTACAAAGGGATTACTAGCCTATTTCACTGGTGGCGATGCCTCCAACTGAGCACATCTTCAACCAAGGGCCCCCTCTTGAGCCTTTCGGATCCCAGGGTAGTCTCACCAATCATCATCAAACCCGATCCGACTACCCCTTTGTTGACGGCTCCTAAGATATACTAACAAATCATCCTCGACAATGGCGCCAGAAATGCTTGTTAGTATTTCTTATGCACCATTAACTAAACATCTCCAACTGATGTGTCAGAAATGCTTGTTAATAGTTATAATGGATCATAGAGTGAATTCCACAAGCGCACAGAAATATCATTGTAGAATTTCCCCTTAAGAGTATTCCCAAGGGTGTCATTTATTTGATCCCAAAGAAAGGCAGGGAAGAGATATAACAATCATCAAGTGGAAAGGGTAGAAAGGTCTAGGTAAGAATTTAGTAAGGATGGATAAAATAATAGTAGAGGTAGTGTGGCACACACAAAAGCTTTCAAGTCTAAGGGGGATAAGAGGATCCTAGAGGTTAGTTAAAGTTGAGAGTTATGGAGGTACTCCTGCTATGCTCTATTGTACATATACATAGTCTAAACTAATTATCCATAAGCTAGATCAATAGTGAGTACTTATGTGTAGGATCGAAGAGCACATGAAAAGCTACCAGACGGGGGTGAATGGTAGATTTAAAAATCTTACGCAGGGGAAACAATTAAATCCCAACTCCTTCAGAAGAAAAAGATCTGTTAAAGAAATCGTGTGTGAAACTAATATAATCGTGTTTCACCATGATAAAAGTGATAGATATCAGAGAGAATCAAGTCACGAAGACGACACAACAAGAATAACTCAAATCCGTCGAGAGAAACTCAAGTTATGATCGAAAGATCGAACAAAGGTCAATCTAACCTACCCGAGAAAAACAGTTTTGAAACGTGTGGGGACCAGAATCCCGACATCCGAGGATCTCATTGGGTGGTGCCGTGTGATGCGACACCCAACAATATACAAGAATAGAACCTGAATAAGTACAAGACGAAGTCTTTTATTTATCATACAGCGGAAGTTTTTACAATACTAGCGGAAGTAAAGAAATATATATATATATATATATATATATATATATATATATATATATATATATCATAGCTACACTCTCAGCACTAGCTATGCAAAAGCAAAGTTATCCATGCCTTGGATACTTTGCACTAGCAACACTCAATTAGGGTGGCGTGCAGGGTTCCCATTCGGCTGTACACCCTGGAGGAGGTGCAGCCTCATCATCAAACCCTTCATCAATTGTATAACCTGCAAAAACTCGTTAACTGCAAACGTGAGCATAAGGCTCAGCAAGACTAACCCGTCTCACTAGACATATGCAGGGTGAATACTAAGCATAGGTAAGGAATGGCATAAATGACTCGCCTACAAGTGGATCCTTATAATCATGTTTTAAGTAGCAAATGACATTCTCCAAGCACG
Organism: Tuctoria greenei; assembly: GCA_036927565.1. Classification (NCBI taxonomy): domain Eukaryota; kingdom Viridiplantae; phylum Streptophyta; class Magnoliopsida; order Poales; family Poaceae; genus Tuctoria; species Tuctoria greenei. The sequence continues at coordinate 64,422,847 of JAYESD010000002.1, read as the reverse complement.
GCACATCATGGGCTCCACAATCAAACAAGAAACGCTTTACCGAAGATATGACATGCTCAGAGCACATAATGCTATTACAGCTAAAGTATGGGGAAATTGTAAACTTTTAATTGTACTATCTCTAAATCATACAAGGTTGCAAAGTAATTATAATTCAATACAATATGATTTTCTGGCTTCTTTAGTATTTACTACGTCACGACAAAGTGAACAAGTGGTACTCTATTACTGCGAGGGAGAGTGATTGCAATCAGGACACACCCAAACAACACGACACATACGCACTTTCGGAAATGCCAGCGAGTACTTCGCGCAGTACCTACGTAACACTTCAGTACTAGTCGTATATGGCAACCTTTCGCGAGACACTCAAACGTCGAACCGGTCGATCCGTCACGAGCAGGAGGTCCCTACGTGGGGCGTACTTTGACGTGCCCACCAGCGGATTTACACCTTGCTGCCCTCAACTCACACCTATAAAATGGAACGGTATGCCTCGACACCCAAGTGACCAATCTACGTCCGGTACAATTCAAGCTTGTTCAGCGGGGCCGCACACGAAGCGGGCCTTAATCGACACAGGTAGGGCTATGCGACCGAGACTCAATTCTCGTTGCTTCCTATCCATTCCCTGCCCGGTCTCAATTCCATTATATTAATACATTTTCTATCTAACCAATCCTGTGATATATGTCCTACATCTCTCGCGAGTAGATTCCAACTACTCGACTTCTACCGGATTTCCTATGCATTGGCAAAGCAGTTACTACAGGTCAAACTGTAACTCGTTCCAACCAATCTCTGGGATTTTTGGTCATGCAAGTGGAGTATCAATCATCCTAAACTTAATGCACAATTCATATACTATTCATCATAGTGATAAAGCAAAATTTTATAAACGACTTAAATGCAAACCGGGGCTTGCCTTGTTGCCGGTCAGAGTCTGAGTTAATATTTGGAAGGTGCTCTTCCAAGGCTTCTGGCTCCTCCTCGACTTCGGTCACTATACGATATGCATAGAATACGTATATGAATGACTTTGAAAAATAATTATTACCAAGACCATGATTTAATTTATGGTGTCCATTATGTGATAATGATCTAATTGGCTTTGGAACTTTGAAGGTAGATACTAGGGAATATGAGAGATGCTCTTGCAAAGAACAGGTTGTTGTCTCCAAAATGATGGCAAGCAATTATATTCCAAAAATTTTAGAGAAGAAATTGTAGCTTGAACATAGCTATCAGTTGATAATCAAGATAGAGGAAATTGTCCTGGTTCTATCAAAATTCGTTTCATAATTTTCTAAGCTCTGGTGAAGGGGTTATTGTATTTCTAAGTTGGCAAGAATTTCTGGATTTATTTTATAACTGAATTTTTAGCCTTTTACTCAATATTCAGTTTGTGACTGAATTAGGACTAGGATGGTAGGTCAATTAAATCCAATATTTTTACAAGAACTATTGTATGACAAAATGAAAACTCAGTCCAATTTTGAAACATAGTAAAGCAACTGAACATCTTTGAAAATTCAATAACTGAAAAAGGTAATTGAACTATACAGAGGGTTAAACAGGTGCAATGGCTCCCAAACTTTTTTTGGTAGTCAAGAATAGACACTTGATTTTATGTGAATTTTGGGTATTTTTCCAGTGGCTATCTTGTCTGGAAAAATTGTATTTGCATCTGGAAAGATTATTTTCTACAGAATTTAAGATTAAGTTTCACAGAACCTATCTGGTACTAAAAGAAACTAGAGCTCAAGGGCTTTCAAAAAAAATTTGTTTGAAGATTTTTGGAGTAGTCTACAGAGAGATATTCAATTTAGAAGTTTGAACAATTTTCTGGAATTATTTTAATAACCCATTGGCGCCAGAATTCAAATTCAATCGGGCGGGTCCCATGGGCCACGTGGCGTGCTCTGGTCGATGCAACACCGTGGTCCACAAATTTATTCGCGCGTAGCCGCACAGAATCCCAGCCGCACCGTGATCCCGCAGCTACTGGCAGGTGGGGCCCCCCTGGTTGTCTTCTACCTGGGGCCAACGCCCACGCGAGGCGGCGCCCGCGGCGGTGACTCGCCGACGAGCTCGCCGCCGGCTAAACCGACGGGCCAAACTTGCCCAAACTCGCCGCCTGGGGGTTTTTGGAGTCGCTGAGCACGACGGTAAGGTCGGTGGGACCAGCAACACACCGGAAATGGCCGTGCGACGGCGGCGGCGGCGGTGAGCACTCGGGCAACCTGGAACTCGCTCCAGAGTAGCTCAAACCACTCGGGATCTTCTTCAAAACCTTCTTGGGACGATGCAAATCAAGGAACTGGACGTGGAAGAGAGGGAAACAACCGAAAACTATGAGCTCGATGGCGAACCGAGGTTTCCTCGCCGGCGCCGAGCAAAACTCGATTTTCTCGGCCGTTGCTCGATAACTTTTAGGGGTTTTTGCTCAGGTAGGAGCGCTAGGACCTATAGAAACTATCTCTAAGAAATTGCATAGAATGATTACTTGTAGAAACAGAATTTAAACAAAAACCGAGCGAGCTTCCTCACATCGGCCGGAAAGAAGAAGAACAATAACTTGCTCATTTCTCAATGAAAAGGGAAACGGTTTGCACCGTGAGTTAGAGCTCGACTAGGCGCACCTTTAAGCTTTTGGGATCGTGGCTTGAAACTGCGTGAAACGGCGGCACACCACGGATCAGAGGTGGGCGGCGACGATGGCGCGCGGCGGAGAAGGAATCGCGAGAGGGGGAACCACCGATTGGGGAAGGGGAAATACTGGGGCTGCGACCGGCCTTTTATAGCGCCGCGGCAAGCAAGCAGGCAGCTCGCTGGAGCTTGCATGCTCACGCGCTGTCAAGCGGGTGAGCGCCGGTGCAGAGATGGCAGGCGGCCGACCTGACCCGTTCAGCAGCGGCTGACCTGTGGGGCCCACAGGTCAGTCAGACCCCAACACAAAAGTTAATAATTCATTTAAAAATAGAAGATCAACTCCAAAAATCATGAAACTTTGTAGAGATGGTAAATGAATTATTCTGAACCCAATGGTGAACTCAAATCTTATGTTCAAAGAAGTTGGAAAAGAATTTAAAATTCAGATTTGAATTTGATTCAAATTTGCTAAGCGCCTCAAATAAAATAGCAAATGAGTTCCCAAAATCTTGAAATTTTGCAGGCAAGCTATTGAGAATATTAGAAGGTCAAGGAAAAATTTAGAGCCTCTAATTTGAATATTTTTGGCAGGGCCAATTAGTACTGCACTTTAAATTGCCTTAATAAACTTCATCCAAATAAATCTAAAAATTGAAGAGAGATGAATAGAATCATTCTAGAATTAGTGATGAAGTCCAATACTCATGTTAATAAAATTGAACCATGAGTGCAAGAAAGGTTTGGATGGTAAGTTCATGTGTACCACTATATTGGATCTTTAATATAGTTGATCACAAAACTTATGACTGAATTCACATGCCATAAAAGTGGGGTTTTACAAAATGCTGCAAAGAAAATCGTGTAGATCATAAACCACAAATGCAATGACCGTGAACTTTTGACAGATGATATATAATCAAGTTTTGAAGACAACCCAAAAAGAATTACGTCAATTGGATCTGCAAAACTCGAGTTATGATAAAACCACCGACGAAAGGTAGTGCTGTCCAGAAACTCGACGAGTAAAACTTGTCTGAAACAAGTCTGACGAACAAGGCACAAAAGTTCCTTCAAACTATGAATTTTATTCAATAGAACACAAGAGAAACAGCCCCAATGTTGTCTACCACGAGCTCTGGCCTCCCTTGCTTATATAACCAGCCCTTAGGCCAACCCAATCTCAACTAGGACTCTAATCCTACTCAAATCATGAATCGAAACTTTCCATAACTGCTTAGGACTCTTCTATACAGAGATAGAAGCAATCTTAAGACTTCCAAACACTTTAGGAACGTATACCACATTCCTAAAACAACTCAAATTTGTGATCCACACGAAATCCTATCATAACCAACTCGATACTTTCCATACTGAGCCATAACCGACTCCGTCGCAGCCAAAGTTATCAACCGCTACGATCCGATCCTTCCAACCAGATCTTCCCATCCATAAACCATCTTCGGAACCATGTTGACACGTCATTCAACGCATGCATACTTGCAAACACCTTCCTTCGATGTCCAATAACCTTCATATGCATTGCCCTTGATTCAATCATCCTGCGCGACCTCCTTACCCGCTCAACCACAATTCCTCCTGAATTTGGTTGTTGGAACCTCATCTCCTCCCTGAGACTAGTCCAAAAGATCCTATCACCAGCCATGACTTGAACTCAAGCAACACCTGCACATGAACAAACAACCAATCCGTACGAGCCCAAGTTCTCGACTTGACTCAAGTCAGTTCCAAACACAACACCTTACGTGAGCACCTCACATAAGCATGTTGCAAAGCACAGCAAAAATGATATCAGCCATATCAACTAAAACACACCAAAAACTTAGTAAAAGAATACTAAGCAACCTTTCCATAAGTGTAAAGCAAGTTCGAAACATTTTATATGAAAATTTGGAACATTATGATCAAGCTCCGAACCTTGCCAAAGCTAACCAGAGCTTGAGCCGGAGCTTACCAAAGCTAGTACAACCTAGCGTTGGAGCTTACCAAAGCTAGTACAACCTAGTGCTGGAGCTTACCAAAGCTAGTACAACCTAGCGCCGAAGCTTACCAAAGCTAGTCGGACCAAGTGCTGGTGCTAACCAAAACTAGTCAGAACTAGTCATCCCAAAAGTCGGAGCTAGAAAAACATGTTGGAGCTAACCAACATAAATTAGACCTAGCAAAACATATCGGAGTTTAACAAAGACATGCCGGAGCTATCAAAGACATGTCGGAGCTAAAGACAAAATTCACCGGAGCTACCCAAAAACATGTCGAACCTTGACAAAAAAGTCGGACCTATTGTCGGACCTTGCAAAAGCTCGGATCTAGAGTTGGACCTTGCTAAAAAGATGTTATGGCAGCATTCAAAACTTTTTTTTGTCAAAGCCAATGTATTCATCAAACATAGATCTCACAATCTCCCCCTTGATGAATGCATTGGCAACACCATTTAAAATCCAAACATTGGCATGAAAAGTTTTGAGAACAATTTTCCCCCTTTTTGAAAATCAAATGAGATAGAAATAAATTTCTCCACTATACATATTTCTCCCCCTTGCATAATTCACCATATTATCTCTCCCCCTTTGACAATGTATTCAGCAAGGTTCAAAAGAGAAATTTTAATTGTTATGAGCATATTATAACATAAACATATAGAACATAGCTCATTCAAGTCACACTATCAAGTAACTTACACTATCACAACAATGAAATACATAAAGTAGTGTAAGCCATGCTAGAGATCAAATGTAATTTTCAATTTAAGCAAGTCATGATCTCACAAACTTAACTATTTCAATACCTAAAGGCATGACACTTGTTGCTGCATTTTATTATTTTTCCAAGCACAAATTTAGATCATATGATATTTGCAAGAGATTATATGCGCATCTGCCTAATTCTAACCAACCAAGCCAAGCCTATGTCATTTGACAATCAGAAGCTTAAGGACATGGTTTTAGTCATACACAACTTCTTCCAAGTTCATATCTAAGTGCAATGATAAGCCATCTCAAAAGAAGAAATGTGATGCATGCATATTCTCTTGATCTTTTCTCAACTTATGTTTATTCATAAAAAAAACTCAACAAGTGAGTTGATTACTTGATTAATTTTTTATGATTAAAAGGACTTGTGAGCATGCAACAAGTTCAAAAAAGCAAGAAAGTTCGACCATGACCAGATTTAGTGTAAGTAATTATTCCAATTACTAGACATGGCAAAAACTACAAAATGTATAACACGAGTAATGTAGTAAGAACTTTCAGCATGTAAAAGGAATCACAAAGTCATATATGTATGAAATACTATGCTCATATTATTTTAAGTTCAGATTCTCACATAGACTTCTAGCTCGAACAATGTCATTAGCTGCTGAATTTTCGGGCAGCAGCTCCACCTCTTCCTCATCTTCAACGAAAATGCTCCCCCGTGCGGATATGGATCTTGACCTGCAATGTTTGAGCTAGTACCTGGGCTAGATTCATCAAAAGACACTCCACAAGTCTCCACAATTTTATCAGTGTCAAGTAAAAGCACACAGTAGCCTCTAGTATGAGATGGATAACCAAGAAACATGCCATCAATGGATCTAGGTTCAAATTTATCAAGATTACCATGTTTCTTAACAAAGCATTTGCATCCAAAGACCCAAAAGTGTGTAACACTAGGCCTATGTCCAAACTGGACCTCATATGGTGTTTTACCTGGCTTAGCGTGCAAGAAAACACGATTTGAGACATAACAAGCAGTTGCAATTGCATGAGCCCAAAATTTCCTAGGAGTTTGATATTCATCAATCATAGTCCTAGCCATCTCAACTAAGGTTCTGTTCTTTCTTTATACAACACTGTTTTGTTGAGGTACGTATGGTGAAGAAAATTGATGATCTATTCCATTTTTAGCACAAAAGTGATCAAAAGATTGATTTTTAAATTCAGTTCCGTTATCACTTCTAATTGCTTTTAAAGATCCTGGGTGATCAATTGATAATCTAAGAAATAAGGTTCTAAAGTGACCAAAAGCTTCATTCTTTGACGCCATAAAGTAAACCCAAGAGTATCTATAATAATCATCAACAATAACAAGAACATACCATTTACCTCCGAAGGATTGAACACGTGAAGGTCCTACGGTATCAAGGTGCAAAAGGTGACCCGGTTCAGTTGTCATGATCATTGTGAGAGGAGTATGTCAACCTGCAACCATCTTAGCATGTCTACAAGAAGAGCATACAATTTCTTTGTCCCCTTTAAGCTTAGGCAGCCCACATATGCGATCAAGAGCACTAACACGCGTTAGGTGATCAAAGCCTACGTGACCAAGTCTACGATGCCAAAACTATAAGTCTTTTGAGTCATTAGCAACTAGACACCTATGCTTAGAGAAAGACATATCAAAATCAGCTTTAAAAAGTCTTCCAAACCGAGACATGTTAAAAATAAGCTCACTATTTGAACCTACAATTTTGCAGCAGTTTTTATTGAAAATAATTTCCAGATTTTCATCTAGCAATTGTGAAACAGAAAGCAAGTTGTATTTCAAATTTTTGACAAGTGCCACATACTTCAAAGTGTAGTGATCATTTACTCTAACCGAACCCTTAGAAATTATAGGAGTTGAAGAATTATCAGCAAAAGTAACATTCTCTACACATAACACAAAAGAGAGAGAGAGGAGAACCATTGTTTGTTACCGGTCATGTGGTGTGAGCAACCTGAATCCACAATCCAAATGTTCTCCTTCATCAAGCATGTAACCTACATAGAAGCACAATACGTCAATGACTCAATACTGGGGTTAGTCAAGAGGCATTTAGGAATCCAGTACTGAGTCACACGACGTCCAGCAGGAATAACACACAAAACTGTAACAAAACAGCAAGTTTATGAGTCAAGAATTGTGGTTTTCTGTTCCTAACCCCTGATTTAAAAGTTGTTATGCGTTTAGCACGAAAACTAGTAGCTCCAGAGGTGAACGCAGAAGTTCCAAGAGAAAGCGTTGAAGCTCCGGGTGCAAAAACTGAAGTTCCGGAGGGAACAACGGAAGGTACAGGAGCTCTCGGAGCTATTGGATCTACTGGAGCTGCCTTTGTAGATTTCTTACCAGAAGGTCCGAAAGCTACCTTTGCAAATTTCTGACTCATTAAAGCAGGCTGCATGTTTCTAATTTCCTGTTTAGCAAGCATGGCAAATTTATCATGAAAGTTATGAGATCTAGCAGATCTTTCATTCTTTTTAATTTGTTTAGCTAGTCTATGACAGAAATCTACGACATGACCATCTTTATCACAGTAAGTACAATGAAATTTAATTTTGTAATCATGTTTAGATGAACATCCAACAATAGGAACATAACTAGAAAGCACTCCCGCAGATTTAAAAACCACTTCTTTTTGTTTAGGAACTGTTTGAATCAAGCCACTTCCTAATGACTTTACAATTTTAGGTGGATGTGCCTTAGCATGAGCTTGAGGATCAAAACCTAAACCAGTTTTATCATTGCAAGACTTGGAAGAATTCAACAGCAAGTTTAGGTTCTTATTCCCATTACAAAACCGATCTAATGTCCTATGCATGTTATCAAGTTTATTGGACAGATCAAGGCAATATTCACATGAAGTTTTTCCTTTTAATTTGCAATTGGAACAATATTTAACTTCATGAGAACATAAAGCATTATTCAATATTGAAATTTCATTCATAGCATCTTTTAGTTTCTTTTCAAGATCATCACAACTAGAACAATGCGAATCAATTGTATAACAAGAAGCATCTTTTAAGTTTCCAATGTCAAGTGCAGCAAGATTTTTGTTCTTTTCAATTTCAAGTTCAAGTCTATCTAGAGTAGAGGAATGTGCAGTTCTTAATGTGGACAATTGTTCATAGATTAAATCACACGAGGGACAAGAATCATCACTAGGAATCAAGGTTTTCAAATGGTTGATTTCAGATTCTAGTGATTCAATGTTAGCAGCAATATACCTAAGCTTTTTGTCCCTTTTCTTAACAATAATAGTTGCACGAGAAATTACATCACACATTTCATTACAGGTAGAACATACCTCATCGTCGTCACTGTTGTGTTCTGCATCCTCCTGACTTGATCTTGATCTTGTTTTGCCCGCCATGAAGCATAAATTGGTCAGATCAACATCATCTTCATCACATTCAAAGTCTACATCGCTTGAACGGAGCTCTTGAAGTGCAGTGATGAAGCTGTTAATCATCTTGCGTCCTATGGTACCCTTCTTTTTCTTGTTGGGGTTTCCAGAGGTGGTCTTGACCTTGTTCTTTTTTTCTTCACTGGTAGTAGGACCTGAAAGGTTAGGGCATTCTGTACGGAAGTGTCCTGTCTTACCACATTCAAAACAACGTTGAGGTCTAGAGCTTCCTCTCCTTCTAGTTCTCACATTTTGCAATGCTTTTGAGAACCTAGTAGAGATTAGTGCTAACTCCTCTTTTGGAAATTCTTTGATCTGCTCCAAGGTTAGTGAGGACAACAAAGCAAGAGTATTGCAAGATGATGATTGGCCGAAGCTAGGCATATCACGTTGTGAGACAAATGCAATAGATTTATTTGGGTTCTTACGTGATAAGATGTCAATTTCATGAGTTTTGAGTTTAGAGTAAAGCATATATAAAGTAAGTGTAATCATGACAGTAGATTTACAGATAGATATAACTTTCATCTCCTAGATTGACATGTCTAATGCACTAAGAAGTTGCCTAGCATTTTCAGCATCAGAAAAATTAACATTGACACTACGCAAGTTACTGAGAATTTTGTTAAAGCGAGCAAAGAGATCATCAATGGACTCACCGGGTTGCATCTTGAAGCGCATGTATTCTTTCTTGAACATGTCTTGACTTACCTCCTTGATCGTGTTGGATCCTTCATGATAGTCACAAAGTGCTCTCCATACATCGTATGCCGATCGGAGATGTGCAACGCGGTCGAAGTCGCTCTGAGTGAGTCCTTGGATGATCAAGTTTTTGGATTTGTTATTGTTGTCGATGACCCGTAGGTTTGTAGCCGTATCTTGATCATTTGGTGGCACTTCATAAGGCTTGTACACCTTCTCCCATATTGCGAAGCCTTGCGCCTGGATGAAAGCCTCCATACGTGCCTTCAAAACCTGAAAATCAATACCAGCAAACACACAAGGTTTGGAGGAGTATTTCTCCATGATGATTAGTCAAAAACATGTGCAAATCACAATGATTAGAGCACCATGGCTCTAATACCAATTGTAGGATCGAAGAGCACGTGAAAAGCTACCAGAGGGGGGTGAATGGTAGATTTAAAAATCTTATGCAGCGGAAACAATTAAATCCCAACCCCTTTGGCAGAAAAATGACCTGTTAAAAAAATCGTGTGTGAGACTAATCTAAATGTGTTTCACCATGACAAAAGTTATAGATATCAGATATAATTAATTCACAAAGACGACACAACAAGAATAACTCAAATCCGTCGAGAGAAACTCAAGTTATGATCGAAAGATCGAACAAAGGTCAATCTGTCCTACCTGAGAAAAACAGTTCTGGAGCGCTGCAAAGAAACTCGAGTAGATCAGAAACCACAAATCCAATGATTGTGAAATTTTGAAATATGATAGATAATCAAGTTGTTAAGACAACCCAAAAATAATTACGTCAATTGGATCTGTAAAAATTGAGTTATGATAAAACCACCGACAAAAGGTAGTGCTGTCCAGAAACTCGATGAGTAAAAATTGTCTGAAACAAGTCGGACGAACAAGACACAAAAGTTCCTTCAAACTACGAATTTTATTCAATAGAACACAAGAGGAACGGACCCAAAGTCGTCTACCATGAGATCTGGCCTCCCTTGCTTATATAACCAGCCCTTAGGCCAACCCAATCTCAACTAGGACTCTAATCCTACTCAAATCATGAATCAAAACTTTCCATAAATGCTTAGGACTCTTCTATACCCAGATAGAAGCAATCTTAAGACATCCAAACACCTTAGGAATGTATCCCACATTCCTAAAACAACTCAAATTCATGACCCAGATGAAATCCTATCATAACCAACTCGATACTTTCCATACCGAGCCATAACCGACTCCGTCGCAGCCAAAGTCATCAACCGCTACGATCCGATCCTTCCAACCAGATCTTCCCATCCATAAACCATCTTCGGAACCATGTTGCCATGTCATTCACCACATGCATACGTGCAAACACCTTCCTTCGACGTCTAGTAACCTTCATATGCACTGCCCTTGATTCAATCATCCTGCGCAACCTCCTTACCCGCTCAACCACAATTCCTCCTGAATTTGGTTGTTGGAACCTCATCTCCTCCCTGAGACTAGTCCAAAAGATCCTGTCGCCAGCCATGACTTGAACTCAAGCAACACCTGCACATGAACAAACAACCAATCCATACGAGCCCAAGTCCTCGACTTGACTCAAGTCAGTTCCAAACACAACACCTTACGTGAGCACCTCACATAAGCATGGTTCAAAGCATAGCAAAAATGATATCAGCCATATCAACCAAAACGCACCAAAAACTTAGTAAAAGAATACTAAGCAACCTTTACATAAGTGTAAAGCAAGTTCGAAACATTTAACATGAAAATTTGGAACATTACGATCAAGCTCCGAACCTTGCCAAAACTAACCGGAGCTTGAGCCGGAGCTTACCAAAGCTAGTACAACCTAGCGCCGGAGCTTACCAAATCTAGTACAGCCTAGTGTCGGAGCTTACCAAAGCTAGTACAACCTAGCGCCGGAGCTTACCAAAGCTAGTCGGACCTAGCGCCGGAGCTAACCAAAACTAGTCGGAACTAGTCATCCCAAAAGTAGGAGCTAGAAAAACATGTCAGAGCTAACCAACATAAATTGGACCTAGCAAAACATATCGGAGTTTAATGAAGACATGCTGGAGCTATAAAAGACATGCCGGAGCTAAAGACAAAACTCACCGGAGCTACCCAAAAACGTCGAACCTTGACAAAGAAAGTCGGACCTATTGTCGGACCTTGCAAAAGCTCGGAGCTAGAGTCGTACCTTGCTAAAATGATGTTATGGCATCATTCAAAGCTTTTATTATCAAAGCCAATGTATTCAGCACACATAAGTGTGACATTATGCTATGTTGTTCAACACATCGGGCACAGGCTTACCCCTAGATTTACTAGGGCGACTCCCGCCGAGAGCCTGTGGCATAGCCGAACGTGGAGGATTACAAAGGACAAATAGGACTGTCACCACCTACTGCCTACCTCTTCAATCCGTGGGTCTACGAGACATCCAATGCTACTTAGCTATCCTAGCATCATGCTATCATATTAAGTAATTACCTTAAGAGCCTAGGCACAAGCCATCCTAAGTCAATGAATTGAATCATCATTGAATCAATGTTGATACACATCATAATTATCCTTACTAACCTAGTTATGTTATAATTAAATAGACTATAGCGAAGGTCTATAGGTTCTATGATAATGAGATATGTTCATGATGAAACAGTCATAGAAGCTATACCTTCCACATACATGGACTCCACAATCAAACAAGAAACGCTTTGCCCAAGTATATGTATAAGTAGAGACTAAAGATACTATCTTTATTATGCATAAAGTCACAAATACAAGAAAGAATACATGAGTCATACCTTTCCAATTGTAGGATTGGGAACAGAGAGACTCCTTACTCCTTACCCAATTTGGACTTGGGACTAGAGACTCTCCTCTCTACAACCTAACTCCTCTAAGACTGTGGATGATAGTGTATACAATAGATGCCACGTGTCGTCGCCTGATTGGCTGGGTTGATATTTTATAGGATTGGTCCCTCTACATTTCCTCATTTCCTGCATAAAATGCTGCATACACATATTTCTCCAAGTCCAAGTGGAATTGGGTTAGATAGAAAGGCGACGTGTGCAATAAATGACAAATCCTTCACATAATTGATTTGAATTGGCGGATGAAATTGGTATATAATAGCCTTCAACAAACTCCCCCAAGTTTATCCTTTGCTCATCCTGAGCAAAGTCAATACTTTAGGTTGATGATCAGGAGTTGCTACAATGTCTTATTTTCAAAAGTATCTAATGCATAACAAGATACTCTACCTAGCATTGCAGAAATTGGCTATGATACTCTACCTTTCTTAAGTTATCATGGGGCTTATGCTTTTTCATATTCATGAGTAGTTGAAAGGTAGAATAGCAAATGGAGCAAACATAGCCTAGAAATCAAGTTCCACTTAAATCCTGGAGAATTCAATTTAGATATTAAATACCTCAATTTGATTCTCTCAATCACTCCTTTGTGTATAGTGGAAATATTTCCTCACCAAAGCATTGTGCCTCTACTATTCCTACTCATTGAATATGGCTTGTATGTGGAGCTTGGTAAGGAAAGTAAGTAGGCATATTTGCATCACATATATTGCTAAGTCAAAAGAGTAAGCCTTAGGAGAATTCAAATCAAAACTTTTTGATTCAAGACTAGTGCATGTGTGATGGAGTGGAAGTGGATGTGGATACTTGAGATAACTCCTTTTTGGTATAATCTCTCTTTCTTTTGCAGGTATGAAACATGGCTATTTTTTTCTCACGCTTATGATGTAAGCATGCCTCTTTTTTTTCATTTTCTTTTTGTAGACATGTCTTCTACTCCCTTTCTTTGCAATGAATTTTGAAGAGAGTGCTAAACATGAATAACATGGAGTTTCTCTTTTTATTGTGGCATGGTGGATATGATGAACGTTTTGCTTACTTCTAGTGTAGAAGTATGGCATGTGCAAGTGAAGTCTTGAATTCAAAAAGAGTTGAGTGATTTCTCGCATAGGTCTATACTAGTTTGACTAGGCTCAATGTGAAAGCAAATAGCATATGCATAAGGTTTTGTCTATGTATAAAAATCATATGGCTTTGGTAGGTATTTCCAATCAATTGAGGGAAACCTAAATCTTTTTATAATTTCTCCAGAAATCTAAGTTTTACTTTCTAACTAGGACTAGCAGCCCAATTACTAATTCTAATCTTGCAACAACCTAGAACTAGATTAAGCTTTTGCTATCCGCAACTTCCAAATTAAGGCAAAAGTATTTCAAACAAATGAAAGCAATATTTGGAGAGTAGCAATTTGTAAACTAGAGACTTAGGAAAATAAAACAGAGAAACTATTCATCATTTTATCTATGTGAATTCTAAATCATTGTGAGACCTATGTGTGCTGAATGCATTGGCTTTAACAAGTTTTGAATGCTGCCATAACATCTTTTTAGCAAGGTCCGACCCTAGCTCCGAGCTTTTGCAAGGTCCGACTTGCTTTGTCTAGGTCCAACATGTTTTTGGGTAGCTCTGTTGAGCTTTGTGTTTAGCTCCGACATGTCTTTCTTAAGCTCCGATATGTTTTGCTAGGTCCGACTTATGTTGGTTAGCCCAGATATGTTTCTCTAGTTTCGGTTTTTGGGTTAACTAGTTCCGACTAGTTTTGGTCAGCTCCCGCGCTAGGTCTGACTAGCTTTGGTTAGCTCCGGCGCTAGGTTGTACTAGCTTTGGTAAGCTCCGGCGCTAGGTTATTCTAGCTTTGGTAAGCTCCGTCTCAAGCTCCGGTTAGCTTTTTCTAGGTTCGGAGCTTGATCGCAATGTTCCAGATTTTATTGTGAAATGTTTCAAAGTTGCTTTACATTGTTGGAAAGATTACTTAGTATTCTTTTACTAAGTTTTTGGTGCGTTTTGGTTGATATGGCTAATATCGTTTTGATATGCTTTGCAACATGCTTATGTGAGGTGCTCACGTAAGGTGTTGTGTTCAAAACTTACTTGAGTCAAGTCGCGGACTTGGGCTCGTACGTATTAGTTGTTTGTTCATGTGCAGGTGTTGCTTGAGTTCAAGTCGTGGCTGGTGACAGGATCCTTTGGACTAGTCTCAGGGAGGAGATGAGGTTCCAATGATCAAATTCAGGAGCAATTGTGGTTGAGCGGGTCAGGAGGTCGCGCAGGATGATTGAATCAAGGGCAGTGCATATGAAGGTTACTGGACGTCGTAGGAAGGTGTTTGCACATATGAATGCGGTGCATGACATGGAAACATGGTTCCGAAGATAGTTTATGGATGGGAAGATCTGGTTGGAAGGATCAGATTGTATCGGTTGATGACTTTGGCTGCGGTGGAGTCGGTTATGGCTCGGTATGGAAAGTATCAAGTAGGTAATGATAGGATTTCGTGTGGGTCACGAATTTGATTTATTTTAGGAATGTGGGATACGTTCCTAAGGTGTTTGGAAGACTTAAGATTGCTTCTATCTGCATATAGAAGAGTCCTAAGCAGTTATGGAAAGTTTCGATTCGTGATCTGAGTAGAATTAGAGTCCTAGTTGAGATTAGGTTGGCCTAAGGGCTTGTTATATAAGGAAGGGAGGCCAGAGCTCGTGGTGCACGACTTTGGGGATGTTCCTCTTGTGTTCTATTTGAATAAAATTCATAGTTTGAAGGAACTTTTATTCCTTGTTCATCCGACTTGTTCCAAACAAGTTTTACTCGTCGAGTTTTTGGGCAGCACTACCTTTCGTTGGTGGTTTTACCATAACTCAAGTTTTACAGATCCGATTGATGTGATTTTTTTTTGGGTTGTCTTCACAACTTGATAATCTATCATCTGTCAAAATTTCACGGTCATTGGATGTGGGAACCGGAGTCCACACATCCGTGGATCTCATTGGGTGCTGCCGTGCGATGCGGCACCTAACAGCACACACAAAAAGGATACCAAAACATATAAAGTTTTTATTTTATAATAAGAAGAGTTTACAAAAGAGTGTACAATAGAAGTACACACGCAGCGGAAAATACATACTCATAATCTCACCTAACTAAGCAGGAGAGAAGACGTCCATGCCCTAGGACGATTCTCACTAGCAACATGAAGAACATTCAGCAGCGGCGTGGTTCACATGAGATTTATCTCGACACCTCGAGTCTCATGTACAAACTGAACATCAGAAATAAAACTAATACCTGCAAAAATCGTTAAAGCGCAAACGTGAGCATAAGGCTCAGCAAGACTAACCCGTCTCACTAGACATATGCAGAGTGAATACTAAACATAGGTAAGGAATAGCATAAATAGACTCGCCTATAAGTGGATCCTTATAATCATGTTTTAAGTAGCAAATGACATTCTCCAAGCACGGCACATCATGGGTTCCACAATAAAACAAGAAACACTTTGCGATGATATGACATGCCCAAAGCACATAATGCTATTACAGGTAAAGTATGGGGAAACTGTAAACTTTTAATTATACTATCTCTAAGCCATACAAGGTTGCAAAACAATTATAATTCAATACAATTTATTTCTCTTAATTCTTTTGTATTTACTACATTGTCGCTCAATGAACAAGTGGTACTCTATTACCGCGAGGGACGGTGATTGCAATCAGAACACACCCGGACAACACGACATATACGTACTTTCGGAAATGCCAGCGAGTACTTCACGCAGTACCTACGTAACACTTCAGTACTAGTCGTATATGGCAACCTTTTGCGAGACACTCAAATGCCAAACCGGTCGATCCGTCACGAGTAGGAGGTCCCTGCGTGGGGCGTACTCTAACGTGCCCACCAGCGGATTTACACCTTGTTGCCCTCAACCCACACCTATAAAACAGAACGGTATGCCTCGACACCCAAGTGACCAAGATACGTAAGTTTACTAGAGCCCATATATCCATTATGTTGCTGGTACAAGTCATGCTTGTCTGAAGGAGCTACATACGGACGGGCCTTAATTGACACAGGCATGGCTATGCGACCGAGACTCAATTCTCGCTGCTTCCTATCCATTCCCTGCCCGATCTCAATTTCATTATATTAAGCCATTTTATATCTAACCAATCCTGTGAGATATGTCCTACATCTCTCGCGAGTAGATTCCAACTACTCGACTTCTACCGAATTTCCTATGCATTAGCAAAGCAGTTACTATAGGTCAAATTGTAACTCGTTCCCACCAATCCTTGAGATTTTTGGCCATGCAAGTGGAGTATCAATCATCCTAAACGTAATGCACAATTCATAGACTACTCATCATAGTGATAAAGTAAAATTTTATAAACGACTTAAATGCAAACCGGGGCTTGCCTTAGTTTGCGACTCGAATAAATGTCAATTATTAGGGCTTAGTCTTCCTTCGGAGAACCCACCATAAGGGATTCAAGACTCACACCTATGAACGCTTGATAAAGCATGGTGCCAACTAGATTGAGGAGCTTCCGTCTGCACAGTGGGCAAGGCAGACAACACTCAGTTAGGCTACTGGAGAGACACCCTTCTTCTTGGTGTACGGAGCCGAAGAAATGTTTCCTCCTGAGATTGCCATGGGTTCTCTTCGAGTTCGGACCTATGATGAAGCCGTGCAGATCAGCTCTGACGCGATGACCTGGACCTCATCGACGAGTCAAGGTGCCAAGCAAGTGTCCAAAATGTATGATACAGCCAGGCGCTCTGATGCTATCATCAGAGGCATGTGCGCAATCAGTAGCTTTAAGAAGGTGATCTGGTGTTGCGGCGAATACTCTCTCAAGAAGGAGCGAGCAAGCTCTCCCCCAGCTGGGAGGGTCCCTTCTGAGTCATCAAAGTTTCCTGCCTCCGATGTGTTTGCTTGCCAATAGAGAATGGTATACCACTTCCCAACCCCTGGAACATAGAGCACCTCCGTATGTTCTACACTTAGCATGGCAGTGAATCTGTTATTTTATAAAGTGTTTCATAGTGTCTATGAACAGAGTCGGGATTGTCCAAGATGTATAGAACACTTAACTTGATCCTGCAATTTGAGTGTGTCCTTGCCTCCCCTATTGTTCAGACCTATTATGAAATACAATTACATGAACACAGACCCTACGTGCATTTACTTTGCGCATGCTCTTATTTAATTTTCTCTTTACCTTATTGCAAATAGTGAAGATGTGCAATCCTCTTGAAAATTGGTTTCTTAGGATTCATGTGCTACATATCCAAGTATTAATGGTAGTCTTTTTTGGGATCTAGTGTTCGCTGAATGGCCTACTCGCCTGAAAACCAATGCCAATGACGGGTATGGAGTCGACTATATACTTAGCCCGGTCCAACACCCTAAGTACGCCACTCTACCTATTCTGGTGTTGCATCAAAGTAAGGCAGGTCCAGGTAGCACAGGGACCTATAAAAGTACAACCGATATAAATTGATTAGGACCCAGAATTCAAGGAAGGATAGTAAGACACAACTAAACTATAGGTAAGAAGAAGCACTTTTACTACTTTTCTTGCCTCTTATGTGCAGGACAAATGGTTTTCATGATCGTTCTGGGACTTCTGACGTCCCCTGGGGGGCTAGCGTTGATGTTCGCACATTAATGATTGGCGCCACTGGAGCATCTAGCTTCGGCACCACACAGAGGGTCCGACGTCAATCTTTCCCATGTTGATGATGGGCGCCACCGGAGCATCTAGCTCCGGCACCACCCAGGGGGCCCAACGTCGACGTTTCGCATGTTGATGATGCGCACCACTAGAGCATCTAGCTCCGACACCACCCAGGGGGCCCGACGTTGATGTTTTGCACATTGATAATGGGCGCCAGTGGAGCATCTTGCTCCGGCACAACCTAGGGGGCCCGGTGTCCAAATTTCGCATGTTGATGATGGATGCCACTAGAGCATCTAGCTCCGGCACCACCCAGGGGCCCAATGTTGACATTTTGCATGTTGATGATGGGCACCACCCGAGCATCTAGATCCGACACCACCCAGAGGGCTCAACATCGATGGGCGCCATCGGAGCATCTAGCTCTGGCAGCACCCAAGGGGCCCAACATCGACGTTTTCGCATGTTGATGATGGGTGCCACTAGAACATCTAGCTCTGACACCACCCTGGGGGCCCGCGTCGACGTTTCACACATTGATCATGGGCACCACAGGAGCATCTAGCTCCGACACAACCTAGGGGGCCCGCCGTCAATGTTTCACGCGTTGATGATGGGCGCTATCAAAGTATCTAGCTCCTACACTTCCCAGGGGCCCATCGTCGATGTTACATACGTTGGCAAGGGGTTCTCGGAGCTCTCGGAGGCCAAACTCGGAGCTCGGAGCTAACACAAAAGCTTGGAGTTTGGAGCTAACACAAATACTTCAAGAAATTGCCAATCTCCATATGATAGATAGCCTCAATCAATTGTGCACATCTACCAGGGGGCCAACAAGATTATGGCAATGACAATAGTCAAGACAAAAAAATGAAGTTCGAGAGGATTTCATTCATTCAAATTTCAAGTCTTTACAAGATGAAGGTACAAAAGGAATAAGAGGTCCTAGCTGCTAGCTGGAGTTGCGGTAGAACCACGTGGCGATCTTTTGGCCAGCTTCTTGTACGTTGGCCTTGGCAGCCTCCTCCGTCCCTACGACAGGCCCTTCAAGCTCCGAGGCTAGAGACAATGAGGGATCCTGACTGTGGAAAAAAGTCAGTGTTGACGGTCATTAAGTGCCACATTTAGACCGTCAATTCACCTCCGTCGAAGTGTTAATGCGACACTTCCCTTGGATCTGCTAAGGAGCAACCCGTGGAGGTTCTTGTTTGGCGGGGATTAGGCCTTAATCGAGTGTTCATGTGTATGAGAGTGTATGAGATGGTGGTTTATACATGGTTCGAGCCGCAAGGAGCATAACACCCTACTCCACTGTGGATTGTATTGCTAGTGTGTTCGAATGCGTGTGTGTATCAGGAATTGGATTCTGGTCGTCCTTTGCAATGGTGGCAGTTCGGTACTTTTATAGGAAAGGTTGAATGCCTTACAGGTGGGGTATGTGGCCCGACAGGTGGTCCCGGGGAGAACTTATCCTAAAGATCTAAGGCTTCTCGCATAAGCTTCCTCTGACCGTGGCTTTGAAGACTCGTCATCTTGCCGCCTGAGTCGCCAGTGGCCCATGCGCAGTTGCTGACAATGGTAGGGGATGTCCCGTCCAACTGTCTCTGTCGCGGTAAGATACCCACTTGGCAGAGTGGGTAGCCCTGCGACATCTTCACTGCAATGTGATTGGTCGTAGCGGTACATGAAATTAGGCGTGCTCCACGCCATGTGACGAGAGCATGCACATTATTATTGCACCTACAAACATGACACAATATTTATTTGTTTGGGATCCTGGCTCAAGTAATTCAATTGGTATCAATTGGTATCAGATTTCCAGGTTGCCCGTTAGGTAATTCATCTATCCATTACATTAGTTTTGTTATTCATACCTAGAGTCCACAAAAAAGCCACAAAAAAATTTGCAGTTTAGTAGATCTATTCATTACTTTGTCCAAACCACCATTGAGCTTTTGCAACTTTCGTTTTCAGTTTAGTTTTGTTGAGTTTGTGTCCGTTGTTGAGTCATATTGCTGGTTTAGAAAGTGTTTTTGGTCTTAGTTTAAGTTTTGCATTGTGTGATTCATCCTTTTGAGTCACGTCATCACGTCCAGATTAGATTCGCCTCTGTTCAGTTCGGTATTTTCATAATATATCGCTCATACGAACCCGGATTTTAGAGTTCTTGTACTTTCTGGAAATCTTAAGAAGTTTTCTATAACTTTCTTATTCATCATTCTCCCAGAAAATGTAGTTATCAATGTCGAAATTGCATTAGATCTGAATCTGTTATTGATCTAGAAATTCTGAACAGCCTGTATTTCGTGGGCAATATCTCCCATTGTTCTTATCCAAAATAGATCTTCCATATGCTGAACTTTAAGAGGAGAGATAGATATATAATATTTATGTTCAAAGTTTTTAGATTCGGGGACTATAAAGATGCTTAATTGTCCTTAGAACATTGAGCAGAAAATCTGTAACAGACATACAAGATATATTTGAGTGTTTGCATTGTGTTCTTCCTTTGCAGCACATTCTGAAAAAAAGGAAGAAAAAAAGAAAAAGGCAAGTGAAAAAGAATATACAAAAGCCGAACAAAAAAGGAGAAAAAAAAACAACAAAAAAAGAAGTGCTTGCATTCTTTGTGTCATCTAGTTTTGTCTCATGTCTTGCTAGCTTGAACTACTAGGAACACATTTAGGCCAGCAACTTTGACAAGTACTTTGGACCCTTACTCAACTTTACTATCTGATTTCATTGTTGCTAATCCTTGCTACAAATAAAGTGCCATCCAAGCTACACCTTACTCTTGAGCAGAATCGTTACACCTTTGCAATCATCCTACGCTTCATTGGTTTCTTCATACCGGCCACCGTTTGCCACCTGCAGTGTCGGTAAGAACACTTGTATGAGCGTGGTAAGACACTTGAGAGTGTGTGATTCCACTTCCACTTTTCCATTATCCTTTGTAGTTGATAGGGATAACATATTTTTTGTGTTGTCTTCTGTTTGCTACTAACAATGTCAGGTAAAAGCAAGAATCATGCATTATATGCTGAGATGATGGACATGATGAAGACGGCGATGGAGTTGCTCACTAAAAATCAAACATCAACCAAGGTTGCACATGACGTTCAAACCACCTTTACAACTCCTTCAACAATAAGTAATTACATTCTTCCATCTTTTCCTTCTTTTGATGGTCTTGGTTATGATGAATATATTGCTTGGGAAATAGAGTTGGATAAAATTTTTGGAAAATGTCATATGTGTGAGAGGAGGAAGATTAGAAATATTGCAAGTGCATTAGTAGGTTGTGCATTAACTTGGTGGAACAATTTAAATGATTTAGAAAAACCTCGAACATGAAAAGATATGAAAATTCTTATGCGAGAAACATTTACTAGTGTATCCAATTGCAAAGATGAAATACATGAGCTTGAGAAGAATTTTCTTGTTGTACCTCCTCCTATGCCTAACCTTTTGCAGGAACAAGAACCTATAATCGTAGAAAATCCAAAACCGAATGAGGTGTTCAACAACTCCTGTGAAAATTCAGATCTATCAATTCATATTTCACCCACAATTACTGCTGAAAATGAGAGTAGTGTTAATGGATAATACTATACAGTTCACCAAGGTATGACATTTTCAGATGTGCTGAATTTTGCTACCAATCATACTATCGATGAGCAGCAACAAGATGAACCATTTCATAATACACTTTTACCATTAGTTGATTTTCATACTGATTCTTACAACAAAAATGAGTCGTGTGCTGATAATTATATTGTACTTATGCTAGAACAACCAAATGAATTTGATACTTTATCACTCACTTGTGCTGAAATTAAGCATTTGATCCCAACTACATGTGAAAGGGATGAGCTGAAATTGTTATCTTCTCTAAATACTTTGGTCTATATTGAATTTGACACTCTTTGTGATCTAGATATCGTAGAGAAGATAATATTTTCTCAATCTGAATTACCTTTGTTAAGTAGAAATATTTTTCATGCTATAGGCAAATATGAAAATAGTGGTATGTTTATGGTGCATAAAGTTTACATATGTTCAAATGTGCAAGCTCCTTTTGTGCTGCAACAACATGGTGAAATGAATGGATGCACTAACACTAATAATGTATTGTTAAGTTTTTCTATTATTTTTTTCCTTGCAGCAGGGACAACAAAAGCATTATTCACTGTGGTTGTGCATTATGGACAACACTTACTCTACCTCCAACGCAAGCCTCTTTGCTGGACATACGAGCAAGCCGAGGACGGCTTGTCATAAAGAAGGGGAGAATGATGAGAGCATGCACATTATTATTGCACCTACAAACATGATATAATATTTATTTGTTTGGGATCCTGGCTCAAGTGAATGTGCACTCTTATTTGATGGACCAGATCAGGATGGCGCACTATGTCGTCCACCACCTTGGCCTCCTCCTTTGATGCACACGAAAAGATTTGATGGCGTTGCATATTTGGACCAACACATGAGAGAAGATGAACTTGAGTCGAGGACGACTCCAATTCAAGAAGGGGAGGATGATGAGGACATCACTTCTATGGATACAAACAACACTCCATTGAACATACAAGATGCAATCAATAGAGTTCATACACAACAATTAATTTCAGAGGTGAACTCATTCTTATATATTTCCTTATATGTTTTTGAGCATAGATTGCTACTTAATGATTTAATTGTGATTAGGATCCATGGAGAGGTTCAAGGAGTACTTGGAGGGAGTATTAGGAACGTGAAAGACCAGAGAATTCGTTCAAAGAAGATGGAAACCGAACCAAACTCCAAATCGTATCCAACTCGGAGTCCAGGAGCAGTACGCACTAAAACGGACGTCCAGGACGCATACGAACTCCGTTTTGGACGTTCTACATATGCACGGAAAGGGGAGAGGATAAACTTTCCAATGGCGCCGGTCCCATGTCAAAATTCATTCGGAGTCGAAGGGAATAGTCGAAACAAAATCAAGTACAGAATTTGTCAGGGTGCTGCGCCACCGTATTGGGCCATTGGGCCTTGTATCAAGTCTAAGTCCATTATTTTCGTGTCTTAGGGTTAGGTCACGACCCGAACACCCCCTTGGACGTCCTCCCACCTATATATACTCCATGGTAGCCGCCATAGACAATTGGGTTTTGCTTAGATCAATATTATCGCCGTTCTTCGGTTTGTGAGACCCCAACTTCGCAATTTCAGATCGTGTCTACCTTGTTATTGCTTGTGTTCTCGGTTGCACTTGCAGGGATTAGCCTTCTTGGCGAGGTCAATCGTGTGCAGCACGGTTGATAACCAACGAAGCGGTGGTGTAGTGATTGCAGTGGTTGTTCATGTTCTACTCGAGAGCCTCGGATCATCAACGTCGAGATCTCCACATCAATCGACTTATCCATTACCTTTCGGAAGATCGGGCCTAATCTTTTCCTATCACCATGCGTCTCGGTAAGCCGCGTATCTTCAATCCTTGACAGTGACAAGACGCACCGCCCTTGTTGACGACTATCATATATCAATTTCACCTGTAAATATAACTCAATTATGTGAAGGAAATATCATTTCTTGCACACATCACTTTTATATTTAACCTATTTGCACTTGTACTTGGAGAAATTAGTGCATGCAGGCATTTTACACAAAATTGAAGTGAAACAAGGGGTGGATCCTATAGGATATCATCCCAGCCAATCAAGCGTCGAAACGTGGCACCACATGAATCAAATGGCCCACAAACAGAAGTATCTGATGCCATCCAACAGTGTAGCACCCATATCATGGAATGGTACCCACTTGTTAGTCACTTGGAGAAAGAACTGGCTGTTTGGAGCCAGGACCAGGTCGGTCGACCCCCCTAGTCAGCCGACTAGGTCCTGCCGCCAAACGCGGTCAAATGCCACGTGTTGGCTCCTTCCAGCTTGAAGAAGTCAGTGGTGACTGATTCGCGTGCTTTTGGTGGTTGGAACCGACCCTTCTCCAAGCTATAAATAGGACCCCTCACCCCTCACTTTAACACACACCACTTGAGCATCATTCTATTGTATACACTAGTTCT
This sequence comes from Tuctoria greenei, assembly GCA_036927565.1. Classification (NCBI taxonomy): domain Eukaryota; kingdom Viridiplantae; phylum Streptophyta; class Magnoliopsida; order Poales; family Poaceae; genus Tuctoria; species Tuctoria greenei. Next base: position 64,398,718 of record JAYESD010000002.1, on the reverse strand, counting down.
CTTAGTCCTCAGTGGAGTTAGGATATAGAGAGAAGAGCCTCTAGTCCCAAGTCCAAGTTGGGAAAGGTATGGCTCATGTATCTTTTCTTATATTTGTGACTTTATGCATCATAAAGATATTATTTTAGTCTTCTTTTATTCATATACTTGGATGAAGCATTTCTTGTTTGATTGTGGACTCCATGTATGTGGTAGGAGTAGTCTTTATGATTATTCCATATCACTCTTAATCTATCATAATAAACACTACAAACCCCCACTATAGTCTAATTAGTTATGATATGATCATGTTAGTATGAATCACATGTGCTATGTATCAACATTGGTTCAACGATGATTTAGTTCATTGCCTTAGGATGGCTTGTGCACGGGCTCTCAAGTTAAATACTTAATATGCTAGCATGGCGCTAGGATAGAAAGTAGCATTGAATGTCTTGTAGACCCATGGATTGAAGAGGTAGGCAGTAGATGGTGACAACCCAATCTGTCCTTTGTTATCCTCCACGTTTGCTTATGCCACAGGCTCTTGGCGGGAGTCGCCTAGTGTTGCTAGGGGTAAACCCGTGCCCGATGTGTTGAACAACATAGCATAAGTATTCACCATTGACATGTTCATTAGCATCTAAGCTAGGCTATCTATATGTATATTAGAAGCATTTTAGGAGCAACTCCCCAACTCTTAGTCTAACCTCCATTAGGACCCATCTACCCCTTAGAATAGATTGCTTAGATGTGTTTCACACTACCCATATATTATCAACTTACCCCTGTCTTGATAATTGATTAGTATCCAAAGCTTGATCATAAGAGTAGTGTTTACTTTACCCCGTTGCCTTCCTTTGGGATAAATAAGATACCCTTGGGAATACTCTTGGGTGAAATGCTACACGACATTTTCTATGCGCTTGTGGAACCCATCTCTTTCGAGAGATGATCTGTGACATTAGTAGCCATCAACAAGCATTTCTGTCGCCGTTGCCGAGGAAGGCAAAGGAAGTGAAGGATAGCTATCACTTGTGATTAAGCTTTAGGTACTAGTAGTTATTAGACAGGATTACCCTTGTTTGTTTTCTCTCTTTGTGGTGAAAACAGGGTAGTGTTGGCTAACCCATTTCAAGGGATGGCCAACGCGGATGTTAGTGCTCAATTGCAAGATGAATCATAGAGTACCTCAACAAATGTCCGCTAGGCAACACCATTGCCTTTCGCGGAAGAATTTTAGCTTCCACTAGGAACTTAAGTCATCCATCCCAAGCTTGGGGGAGGCTCCAATAATTCTTCTTGGTTTGCCTCCACCATAGGGTGGATAGTTGGCTCCTCATCCAACATTCATGTCATGGGTTGGTCAATCGAACCATGACCATCTTTGTGCTAGAGCTGAAGGAGTCCTATTCTCATTCAGCATGGATAAGAATATGGTCTCTACTCAAGGGGTCGATTGAAGAGTGCTCTAGTTCCTTTATCTTGGCATGCACACCACTTAACAAGGTGGACATGCTAGCTGAGGAACTACACCTCCCATTTAAGTATCATGAAGATCAAACCAATGGTGTTTGCATGATCCAAGCCATGGATATTCACATGATTTGTGAAAATCCATGTCATCATGGTCAACTTTGGGAATCATTTCCCTAAAGACCCATGAGGATTCTTCCTTCCAAACACAACTCTAATGGCTATCACATACAAGGAGGTCAAGGGTGGAATCAATACCCTTGTAATCAAGGATGCTATGAGGATTTCAAGGGATTTAAGTTAAATTATCCTACCTAGAGGTATCTTGTCCATGGACAAGCAAGAAATCAAGACTACATGAAGCCCTTGGCCTAGTACAAGAAAGAAAAAGAGCATTCAAGATCCAATATATCCCACAATCACTTGTTGGAATTCCTAACCTTCGACCAAGCCCATGCAACCTAAGGCAAGTGACATGGTGGATGAAGCGTTTCTTGTTTGATTGTGGAGTCCACATGTCATCATGCCCAAGGAATATTTTGATCCATGATCAAGGTATGGGTTGACCTTAATGAATATCAAGAAGGTCGAAATGACACCCCTAAAAGAAGGACAAGCCTCACCATGTTCATGAGAGAATATCTTCAAGAGGGAAAAGTGTCACTACATCAACAAGTCTTCATCAAGATGACGAAGAGGCTCGGGCCACCATGTGGCCCACATGTCTGAATGACATGCCAAAGGAGATTTGGCATGACAAGCAATAGAAGTTGTCCACATCTTCAACTCCGGGGTTGGACAACAAATAATCACACTAAACAGGACGGAGGTAAGTCCCACTCATCGGACTTTAAAAATTCGGTGAGTCCTTGCCAATAGGTTAATTGGTAATTGTCTCATATTTTATTTCCAAAATTGCATATTTGAATTTCTTATCAAATCTTGCATTTGCATTTAGCATGTTTGAATTTTCACACTTGCACATTGGAAAGTAAAATTTCTAAAGTTCCTAAAAATAAATTTTTTTAATTAGGAAATAAATTTATTTGGATATGAACCTTTGGAATAACCACTTGAATTCATCTACCTAATTAAAACATACTCCACGTGCATTTATTTCTGTACAAGGCTCGATATATCAAATTATTATTTTAACTCCACGTGCAGTTAATCTGGACCTGTAATGAAAGACATTATTGTGTGAAAACAGACTCCACATGCATTTATTTCTGTACAAGGCTCGATATATCAAATTATTATTTTTACCCTGCTTGTCTATAATGAAGTTGTGCATTTCTTTTTAAGTTTTAGTCCAAGTAATTCATATGTATTACAAGTTTTATTGGTGGTCTGTTTGGAACCTAACATTGCTGCATAGTCTACTTGCCTGAACAACAAGCCAACAAAGGTTCGGAGTGTGCTATCAACTTAGCCTGGTCCTGCACCCTAAGTAGGCCACTCTACCTATATCCCAGAAGGCCTCAGTAGGGTGAGTACTAAAAAAGGCATGCATATCTAAAAAGATTATACCAATGTGCTTGTTATCATATCGAGTTTCTTTGGATCTAGAACATAAATAATAATGATAAGTCACAAACGATTTATAGACAAGAGGACGGATTTTACTATTTCCTTGTCTTAAATGCGCAGGAAAAACAGAAACATATAGTGATGGTGGACGACGCCGGAGCTACTAAGTTTCGACATCCTCCAAGGGGGCCTGGCGTCGACGTGTCATATGTTGATGGTGGGTACCATCGGAGCTACCAAGCTTCAACAATCCCAGGGGGCCAGCCATTGACGTGTTGGAAATAAATACTTCAGACCTAAAATCTACAAGTTCGATGCGTTCAAGTCATCAACATACTGTCAAATCCTTTTAGTACATGTACACACTTGAATTGTGCACATATACCAGGAGGCCAACAAGACAAAGCATAGTATATTGAAGACAAAACAACAATAAAGTTAAATTCATGGCAAAGTGGATTTCATTAATTCGAAGCACTGGATTACAAAATTGGGATTACAGTAGAGGGCAAAAGGAAAAAGTTCTAGCTACCGGAAGATCTAAGTCTTGCGGAAGAATGAGGTGACTTCCTTGTCAACTTCTTGGACAGTGGCCTTGGCAGCGTCCTCCTCTTCAGCAACGGGACCCTTGAGCACCGAGTCCAGGGAGAATTGGGGGTCTCAGCTCACATAGCACATAAGCACATGTTCTGCGACGCTCGTAGCTAAAGACTTCCCCTCTGTCTCTAGCTGGTCCACAATGACATCGCCCATCGCGTTGAGTTTGCTGCCAGCAACATTGAGGGCCACTAGTGCTTGGTCCAAGTCCAGTTCTGGATTGTCCAGATGTACAGGACTGAAGCCTAGTGGTGTCAGCGCGTCGTTGGCTCGCCCCAAGAAGTCCCACACTTGAATGGACTCCGTCTTCCTCAAGCTCCATAGCTCCTCCAGTAACCTCCGGGCGGCCGCAAGCTACGAACCTTCCCGAGCGAGGCGCTCGACCACTTTGACATGATGCTGCATATTCTCAGCAACTTGTTTCTCACGATCTATCACCTCCGTCTCCTAGAGGTGGAGGTGGTTCCTCCTTTCCGCCAGGTCTTTTTCCCTACCTCTCATTTTCTCTTCCCTGGTGGCAACATCAGCTTCTCTTTTCGAGAGCTCCTGCCCCAGTTTTTAGTACTTCTCCTTTTCCTCTTCACTCCACTGCTCAAACTTCTTTGAGCGATCCGCCAAATTTTGCTCTCCCAGGGTTAGCTTCTGGGCGAGCTCCTTCTCCCTCTTCAAAAGATCCTCTTGCCGTTCCAGGAGCTTTGCTTCCCTCACCTCAAGGTCTGCTCGGCGCTTTAGGAGGACCTCGTTTAACTCACTGAAGTTTTCGTGATGCTCATCAGCAGCATCACTCCTCTCCTTGGCTTGCTCAAGGATCTCCCTAGAGTTAGCATCGAGTGCCCTGATGGCAGCTTCCTTCTCCTCTAGCACATTGTCCTAGTATTCCATCCGGGCCATTTCCCTCTTGACCCACTCCTTCTGGTCAACAAGCCTTGTCTGAGCAAGTCTAATCTCAAATGGAGCCTGTTATGCCAATGCCTTAAGGTGCTGCGCTCCTCCTCCAGGGCTTTGCTCTCATGATCAAAGCCGAGCTGAACTTGTCGGAGGCTCAAGCAGGCGTTGTCTATGGACAATGCCAGGGGAATAGGCTTTGGGCCTACTGGGGTCAACTCTGCTGGCTCCAGGGGGTTCTCCATTACAAAAATAGGGTCCCACTCAACAAGTGAGGACCCCTGAGTTTCTGCGGCGCTGGGACCGCTCCCTGGAAGCCCTTCAATAGCAGCAGAGGAAGAACCCACTGGGGGAACTCCCACCTCCGGAGCAGAAGTCGAAGGCGCTGCTTCCAGGTCCTTAGTTACCGGCTCCGAGGGTGGAGGACCTGCCGCCACTTCTTCATGATGCTCTGGCTCTGGCCCAGACATCTCCAGGGCAGCTACCTCCGAGGCAACGGTTGGAGCTTCATCCAGTGCCTCTACCCCCACTGGCTCAGACGCCGACGCGTTAGTCACTTCCAGTTCAGTGACTAGAGCTTCAAGCATTTCCGGCTCAGCCGTCGGTCCTTTAACAACTTCTGGCACATGGGCCGGAGCTTCAACCATCTCCGACCCAATGGCCAAGGCTTCAATTGCCCATGGCTCGGCGGCCAGAGCTTCAATTACTTTCAGCTCCGACACTAGAGCATCAACCTCCGACACTGTTGCCAGCGGTGCACCTTCAACTTCTTCCCTGTGGTATGACGCTACCACAGGAGCTTCCAGCGATGACTCTGAATCCAAATCCAAGACAGCTGGCACTAGAGTTGTCGTGACTTCTGCCACCACTAGAGGAGGAGGCTCGGTGGTCGAAGCCGGAGCTTCGGCATGCACAGCCACAGTCGCTGCAACATATGCCGAAGACCCTGAATCCTTTCTTGAAACCCTGAAAATAAAGGGATGAGAAGATTAAAGACACAACAAAAACAATATTAGCATTTTAAGGCAAGCAGACGATGCTTACCTAGGGATGCTACCGCTCCAGTCACCGCGGAACCTCTTCTTTTGAAGCCCGGAGCTAGAGCCCACCAAGTCTAGTGATACAAAGACTTCAGACCTCAGCTGGGGACCACTTGCGGCAGCCGGAGTCCTCTCGGCCAGAACTTCTCTTGGTCGGGAAGAACTGTCAGGCCTAGAGCTCTTAGCCGGCACTGAGGCCGGTGTTGACTGTCCGGACCTAGCGCCTCTCGGAGACGCCTGTGCCGGAGAAGGTGTAGCCGCAAAAGACCTCCCTCGCTGGGGAGAAGGGGCCATTGTAGAAGGAGCAGGCATGACAGACCTCCCATCAGTGTGCTTCAATTTCTTCTTCTGGCTGGAAGGTTCGACCGGCTCCTTGCCCTTGCCTTTGTCAATGTCTTCAACCCTTTGGCTCGGGGCAGAGGCAGGAACTCCTTCAGAAGCTTCGGGGATCACAACCCTGGAGGTCCGACACCTCTCCACCTCACTGAGGTCATCAAGCGCCAGCATCTTCCTCCGAAGCTCCCTGTTGAACTCTAGATCCATGTTCAGTGAAGGAAAGTAGCCGGCAAAGTCAGGGCGTCATCGGCAATAGCCCCATGCTGAAGTTTGTTGAGGTGAAGCCTCAAATCTTCATCATTCAATTTGGATGCCAGTTCGGTTTTAATCCGATCATCATCCATCACACTGTTGAAAGCCCAGGCGAGGTTCTCCCTCCTCCTCAATGGAGCCCACCTGTTCACCAAATAATTTCCGAAGACCACCTGGGGGGTTACTCAGCCCTCCACACACTCTCAAATCCTGGCCAGAACAGGTTCGAATGCATCCGACAGCTCCGAGACTATGTTCCAAGCATCGGTGTCAACATTGTGGAGTCCTTGGGGCAGCTCCAGCCTATCATGCTCCTCCACTGCAATTATGATCCAATCTTTCTTCCAGTCATCCCATTTGCTGGAAGGAGACGACTTCAAGTACTTGAATGGGTAGTTCTTGCAATTCACAAAGTAGTAGAAGCCAAGCAACTCTGTCCCCTTGCTGGTGGTGTGGACCGTGAAGATGGTCCAGAACAGCACGACGTAGGGAGGTACACCCACCCACATCTCACAGAAGTGGACGAAGGTTGCCACCAGCAGAAGAGAATGGGGACCTAGATGATGCAACTGGAGACTGTAGAAGTCCAGCAGCATCAGGATGAAGCTCGAGAAGGGTGGGATCAGCCCCACCATGGCGTACGCCAAGAAGTACACCATCTCTCGATGGCGTTTTTCTTGAAAGGGAGCTCGCCAGTGCGCACCAAGTGGTTGAAGGAGTCGCAGGACCACCCCGTTGGTTCAAACCTTCATTAGATTGTCTTCACTCTAGATGCGGCTCTTGGGAAGACCTAACTCCATCGCGGCAAAGTGCAGCGAAAGAAGGAAAGCTAGGCAGAGTTTGGGAGGCTCTGAGCGCAAGTTCGATTGAAAGCGTAAAGAGTCCTCAAACCATGCATACTTTCCCTCTTAAGTAAGCCTCCGCGATGCTTGGATGGAAACCGCGGCGAGAGTGAAGCCACATTTCAAAAAATCTACCCCGTCTATGACAAATGGGCACGGGGCCACCTCGACTATGAGATCGAGGTTATTACCCCAGCGAACCGTTGTCATGATGGACAGAGGGAAACCCAAAGGTGGCACCCTGACAAGGTGCTCGGAACTGATACGGTTTTCGTATTGGGAACTGGCGACCTTAAATTGTGTGAGATCCGCACTCAAAGATCTCATCTGCCGCATTCATAACAAGCCACACATCGATGGTTTAATCCAAAGGCTTTTAAAGTTGCGGCGCGGGAATCAAGGAGGCCCCCCCTCTGGTAGAATAACTTAATCTAAAAGGTTTCCCCCAGAGGTGGGCCCGGGGGTCACTGTTGGTACCCTGCGTACCGGGTACCCCACGGTACCGCAAGAAGTGCAAGAGATTTCCACCTATCGGAGTTATAGATTTCCTAAGGCCCCACATGTCACATGGCACTGGACCTACCTCCCTCAAATAGGTAGCTCCAGGACTGCCACGTGTAATACAAGATCGGAGATGGACTCCCTACTTAGGGAAGCTCCAGTGTTGACACGTGATCAATAACCCCGAATATAACCTCTCGTAGAGGGAAGCTCCGGTGCCGCCACGTGTATAATGCACCGGACCCATCTCCCTACAGGGGGAAGCTTTGGAGCTGTTACATGTGGAGCGAACCTGAGCCACCAACGGAAACACAGGCGGATCTCCCACAACACGGACATTCAAGGGACTATTAAAGCGGAAGTTACAAGACCTAATTATGTGTCATTAATGCTATATTAATGACACAGTCAGTGCACTGTTAATAGGGTTAATGTGGCTATTAAGACACATTGTCACACTATTAATCATGCTTAATACCCATAGATAGTGTATTAGGTCAGTAAATACGCCAGGGTCACATGTCGGGCCAGACAAACTATGTAACAGTCAGTCCTTACACTATAAAAGGTCTGGCTGCGTGATACATAGGGGGATAAGCTCATACGCCTGTCTACTGAAGAGAGATCCTCAATACAACAACACACACCTCGTGGAGTAGGGTATTACGCTCAGGCGGCCCGAACCACATAAATCTCCCGTGTCACCATCTTGTTCTTTATCTCTGCATGCCCAAACAAATACAAGAACCTCCGCGGGCTACATTCGGTAGTGCAAGGGGAAGTGTCGTTTTCACACTTCAACAGTGATCGACCAGAAAGTCTTCCTGGGTGTGCATGAGTGAGGACAAAATGCGCAAAAAAGACTAGTGTTGGTCTGTGGGGCTATTTTGTGATCCTATAGAGCTGCCAGGAGTAACGACTGCCAGGCCCGTAGTTGTAACACCCTCATTTTCATCCATTATGCATTGCATACATCCTAATATATGTCTAACATTAATCCACACAAAAAGGAATAAGTTTAAAATGAATTAGAAACAAAATGACACTTAAGAATTTTGGGAAGTGCGGACTAGACCGTTTTTGGTGCGGACTAGTCCGATTTCTCTCTGGCCTCGATCGGACTTGCCCATTTTTCTGCGGACTAGTATGTTTTTGCCTCTAGACACTTTTGGACTTGTTTGGTCCTGTGCGGACTAGTCCAATGTTACAATTCCTTTGGAAATTTCGCTAAGTCCCTAGACGTGTCCGAACTAGTCTGGTATTCCAGCGGACTTGTCCGTTTTCCTATCTGACTAAAGTCGGACTTGTCCGATTTTTGGCTAGACTTTTCTGTTTCTCCCCTCTGGATAAGTTCTGACTTGTCCGATGTCCAGTCCGGACTTGTCCAATTTCTCTCTGTCCACCTTTGGACTAGTCCAACCCTTTTTGGACTTGTTCGATAAATCGTGACTCCGAGTTGATCTTTTGTTTCATGACTTGTCTCTTGGGTTTTACATTAAGTGGGCCTAGGGACATCGTGCCTAACTCTTTTAGGGCCCATGTGGGACTCTAAACCGACCCCTACTCATCTCAAACTTGAAATCCATCTAACCCTAGCCTCCACCTCTATCTAAACAATCCCACCCCTTGGCTTGATATCTATTTGCCACTTTCCCACCTCACCCGAACCCTAGCTCGTGGATAGCCGCCACCAAGGAGAGAGAAGGAGATCTAGAGCAAGCAGAAGAAGAGGAGGAAACGAAAGAGGATCAAAACCTCCATCAACTTTGTGTTCTTAGTCAACAAATCACCATCAAGTTCTTCATCAACCCTAGATCATCGAGATCCAAGTGTTACCTCCAAGATCCTCGATTCTTTGGAGTCCTAGACACCTGGTACACCTTCTATTATCTTTTCCTTACGTGAATTCAACCCCAAATCTCCAAATTCACGTCAATCTAGAAAACCCTAATCTACTGATCTCGCGAAGTGCGGACTAGTTCGGTCCCTAGTGGACTATTCCGATTTTCCTGGTTAATTTCTTTTGAATTATATCTAAAATTTGATCGAGTCAAACCCAAACCTATATAAACTTTTTAAAAGCTATTAGAACTAGTTAGTGATCATTAAAAGCAACTCATTAACAAGTTCCACCTTGCATTTGCATTAGTCATGCATGTCATGTCATATTGAGTAATATTTGTGCACTCTTTGATAGTATTCTTGTCTTGTATGTTATTGTGCGTATTAGACGGATTTGCGCTAGAGAGTGCCATGGAGGATCTACAGCACCAAGAGTTTGAAGCCTTTGATCCTAATCAATCCCAAGAAATAAGTGTGTTGTTTACAAAATTGCATGGTTGTGTCAATTTAATGGGAATTCCTATGACAGGAAGTCTACTATCTTTGTTTAACCACCCTTGTCACCTAGAATATATGGTAGAGAGTCGGGAAGGGCTTTTTACCTTTGCTTCGCTTAACTAATTGGGATGGGAGAACAACTATACCACTTAATTTAATTATGCATTTATGAGATTATGGTTAACATGAACTGGTTAATATGATATGGTGGTGGGTAATCTAAGCAAGCCTGGTATGTGGATGGGTTGAATGTTGTGGTGGTTTGCTTGCTTTAGATCTAAGGACCAATTCATGCGAGAATAAGTCAGGATTACAGTACCACCACGAGGACAAGTATGGGTACGGTGTAGCTGATTAATTAGGGCTTTGCCAGTGCTATTTGGACCATTAAGGATGCTCGGGGAAGGGTTAGTCGGATTGGGTTTGTTGATGATTGGTGGGACTACTCTAGGATCCGAATGGCTCAAGAGGGGGCCCTTGGTTGAAGATGTGCTCAGTTGGAGGCATCGCCACCGGTGAAATCTCAGTGGGGTCTAAATAGGCTAGTAATCCCTTTGTAAAGGCTATTTTGTGATCTCTTGGCCATACACCCATGGTAGTGTTTTGGCGTAATGGAGATTTTCTTTAGTCACCGACGGGTGATGAAATCAGAAACACATGGGTAAAGTGGTACAAACTCTGCAGAGTCTAATAAAACTATCATGATAGCCGTGCTCCCGGTTATGAGTGCCTGGATGACCTATATTATTAGAGGGAAATTGGGATCTGGTAATGGTTATGGTTGGTAATGATTATGGTTGATAATATGGTTATGGGTATGGATGGTTATGAATTAAATTCAGATATCGACTATGGTTATTGGTAATGAGAAATCTGGAATATTGATGATGATAATGAATATGGACTGGTATTATGATGATTACATGGTTTATGATGGGTTTATTTCACATACATATATTACGTATTGCTTTTCAAATGTTTTAATGTACTTTTAAGCACTTAGCCATTATTATATTCGTCATTTGAATCAGCTACATGTCATACTTTCCACACTTGCTGAGTACGACATGTACTCACTCTTGCAATTCACCCACCAACAGTTGCAAGTCAGGATTGGGAGTTTAATGATGATAATGCGGAGTTCTAGGTCGTGTCTACCGTCAGCTTTGCCTGTGGAGTGTTGGAGCTGCACTATACCCTATTTGCTTATGCTGCTTAGTTGCTTAGTTTGATTAATTAGTTTATTTCCGTTGCATTAGTTCAAACTTGTCATTAATATTCATTAGTGATTGCATTCAAGGATATTTTGAATTGTTAATTAAAGTACATATTTAATAATTTGAGCTGTGGTAATTTTCTGTATACTCTTTTGTGAATGCACTTGTGTATGTGTGTTGAACGTCCTGGGCACAAATATGCATTCACTTGGTTCATTTTCGGAACCGGGTGTCACTAATTGGTATCAGAGCCACAGGTTGACTGTAGGACGCAGCCTAGATAGAATGGACACTTTAGAGCACATAGGAGCACTAAGGAATCGATGTGTTTTTGCTTGGTGTGCTGTTTGCTATATATTGGTTGCTTGTGTGCTTAATAGAGGATTTTGGGATGCTTTAGCATTGCCATGTCCACCTAGGCTAGTGTAGCTAGTTCCTTAGTTTCATATCCCTTGATGCATATAGTTGGGGACGTTTTGTAAATTATTATCTCTTGCTTTTCTTCATATGGTGAGGACTCACAACCAGAGGGATGCTAATGATGAGGGGGAGAACAATGGAGCACCTCAGAATAACAATGGACAAGGACCTGCTCAAGGAGCTATCAACATTGAGCAGCTCTTGGCAATGCAGAATCAGCTTGTGCAGACCATGATACAAACTATGGGACAACTATAGGATGGTAACATCAACAATCAGCCCCACATGCCTCCACCGCCACCCCCGCCTCCTCATAACCGGTTGGGAGAGTGTATGAGGACTAGGCCGCCAACCTTAGCTCAAGCCGTTGACCCTATGGACGCGGATGATTGGCTCAAGTCTGTGGAGAAGAAGCTTGCTAGTGTCCAATGCAGTGACTGGGAGAAGGTTCTATTTGCGTCTCATCAACTTGTGGGAGCAGCTGCCAATTGGTGGGATTCACTATGCAATGCACATGATAATCAGGAGAGGATCACCTGGGCAGAATTCAAGGAGAGTTTCCGTTCTCATTATGTCTCGGAAAGAGTCATGATTTTGGAGAGGCAAGAATTTGAGAACTTGAGGCAAGGAAGATTGAGTGTGGGTGAATACCTCAATAAATTCACTCAACTTTCAAGGTATGCCCCTGAAGATGTTAGTCAGGATAGCAGGAAGCAATATTTGTTCATGAGGGGCCTTAACAATGATATCCGAATGCAATTGCTCAACAGTGATTATGCCAACTTCCAGAAGCTTGTGGACAAAGCAATTGTTGTGGAGAACAAGGTCTGTGAGATGGACCAAGACAACAAGAGAAGGCGGATATCAGGGACAGCAACAGGGAAGTAATGTGCGCCCTCTCTTTGCACCACCAAATGCGCCTTATTACAGCTCTTCTGCGCCTGCTCATCACCCTCGATTTGCACCGCGCCCAACTCAATTTGTGCAGCAGGGCCCTGTTGTGCAAGCACCTAGGCCTCCAATGCCTTATGCACCTCGCGCCAATTTTCCTGTTGCAAATGTTCAAAATCAAGCTCGTCCAAATAATTTTGGTGGAGTAAAGAAGTGCTATACTTGTGGGGAAGCTTGACACTTTGTGCATCAATGTCCTAGGTCAATCCTTGGTCAAGGAAGCAATGCGCTGAGGCAAAACCCAAGACCCAATGGAGGACAGCCACAAGTAAATCGTGGACAACAGAATTTTGCTCGTGACAACGTGAACCATGTCTCTACGGAGGATGCTCAACAAGCGGATGATGTGGTGATTGGTATGTTCCTCGCAAACTCCAACCTGGCGACTATGTTATTTGATTCTGGAGCATCACATTCATTTATTGCATCAAAATATGTTGCCAAGTATAGTTTGCTTATGTCTCATATGAAGTTTACTCTATTGGTTAAGTCTCCAGGAGGAGAGGTGAGGACAAATATAGTATGTCTGTCAGTACCCTCAAGACCGGGTACTCCCGCAAACAAGAACAAGCTCCGGACCCGGCCTCCTACTGAGGCATCCTCCGGAGCTGCCATGCGTCCTCCGGCTCCGGACCCTTGCTCCCACCGAGGAGGGCTCCGGAGCTGCCATGCATCCTTCGGCTACGGGCACTTGCTCCCACCAAGGAAGGCTCCGGAGCTGCCACGCGTCCTTCGGCTCCGGGCCCTTGCTCCCGCCATGGAGGCCTCCGAAGCTGCCACACGGCCTCCGGCACGGAGACCTCGCTCCCACCAAGGAGGGCTCCGGAGCTGGAGTGTGTCCCACAATCTGCAATAAGCCGTGGGCCCCGAAGAGTAAAGAGCGGTGTGTCATGTCCAGTCGGGGATTGAAGGCGCGCACCTTCCCCAGGCGCACGATGCTGCACACGCCCCCTGTCAGGTACCATTGCGTCCAATCACATCGCAGTGAAGGCGCCAAAAGCCTACCCTACACCGCCAAGTGGGTAGCTTACGGCGACAAGACGGATGGGACGTTCCCTACCATCATCAACGATTACGCCTAGCCACTAGCGACCAACGCGGCAAAACAACAAGTCTTCAAGGCGCGGTCAGAGGCAGCGTACGCAAGAAACCTTAGATCTTGTATAGGATAAGATCACCCCGTGGCCACTTGTCAGGTCCTGGGCCCCACTTGTAAGTTGTCCGGCCTTGGACTATAAAAGGACTGTGCAGCCACCGACTTAGACATCTCCTCTGGTCGGACTAGACTCAGAATCCCCGATACACACACATACGCATACACACTCACCAAGAAATATAATCCACCGTAAAGTAGGGTGTTATGCTCCTTGCGGCCCGAACTAAGTAAACACAACTGTCTCATACTCTTCCGCTAGAACACTAGTTTGAGACCTAAGCCCTGCCGAACAAGAACCTCCGCGGGCTGCTCCTTAGAAAATCCGGGGGAAGTGTCCCATTGACCCTTCGACATGTGGTGCGCCAGGTAGGGGCTTTTTCCCTCAAAAAAGTGGTAGCACTTTCACCATCATGGTGTTTATCAAGCCTGCGAGTCACAGCAAGATCAAGCCGCAAAAGGTCGACCAACTCTGACACCACCCAGGGGGCCTGCCGTTGATGTTTCTACAGAGACGATGGGCGACATCGGAGCAGCCAACTCTGGCACCACCCAAGGGGCCTGCCGTCGACATTTCTATAGGGACAATGGGCGACGCCAGAGTAGCCAGCTCTGGCACCACCCAAGGGGCCTGTTGTTGATGTTTCTACAGCGACAATGGGCGACGCCGGAGCAGCCAGCTCTGGCACCTCCCAGGGGGGCCCGCCGTCGACGTTTCTTAGCGTTGATGGTGGGCGCTGCCGGAGCATCCAGCTCCCGCACCTCCCAGGAAGCCCGCTGTCGACGTTACACACATTGAGGGTGGGTGCCGCCATGGTTCGGTGGCTACCTTGTTGCCATTGCCGCAAGCGTCAACTATCCATTCTCCAGCGCTCCGCCAAGGGCCCACCAACGACATCTTGCGACTAAGTTGTAGGCATACCCAACCAGTTGGCCACACCTACCAGGGGGCCTCTAAGGTGTCTCATGGGCAGGACATCAAGTGGTTTCCCGCCACCACGGCGACAACGACATCACCAAGGCGTTATGGTAAGTTCAACCCAAAGATCCGCTATAAGTTTTACTTTTGGCACGGTGAGAGGTCCAGAGTATGCATCCTGCATAGTCTAGTCCTGCACCCTAAGCGTGTACACTTTGCCTCCCTAGCGCCACTTTGGTAAAGCTTCACCCTGGGCATAGTAGTAGGATATTTTTTTTCTAGAAAAGGTGTCATAGCATCTAGAAGCAGTGCTCGAAGAAACTAAGCTCTGGTGGGTCCGGTCAAGGGTGTTCAACCTGCTTAGCATGGTTCCATACCCTAAGCCTGTACATTTTTCCTCCCTTGTCATCCAGAGCGGGTCATTGCCTTCTTGTAAAGCTTGCCTCCTCCTATGATTAGTTAGATGAACCACTGTCTAGCGCTATGCTTCATTTATGTTCATTTAATCACGCATTAATTTTATGATCATCAAATAATGCTCGTTCTTGCATATTCTCTGTCATATGCTCGGGCACTCTCTCCCTGTCTCGCGCCTAGTGGAGTTATGCAATCCTGCAGCTAGCGGGTCTGCTTGAGGTCCCAATGATGTATTTGGGTTGTTTGGTTGTTTTCCTGCTCGGCACCTGTGGCGTCGAATGGTCACTCCCCTGAAAAGCCAACACCTGTGAGAGATCCAGAGTGTACAGCCTTCCTAGCCTGGTCCTGCACCCTAAGCGTGTACACTTTGCCTCTTCAGCGCTAACGGCTGAGTACAGGGGGTCGGACGACACACACTCCTGAGCAGGGCGATAACCATAACCCGGATACAGTCACACTGAATTACCCACGCAACATAAGCCCGACATGGGACCGTAAGACATAACGAGTCTAAAACCAGGAAGGGAGTAATTGACAAGCAAAATTATTTACACTATATTTTAATTTTTTGCTTACTTTTACATATCTTCTGTCATATGTCGGGTTACATTTCTCCTGTCTCGTCCTAGTTGGAGTTGTGCTATCCTACTAAAGGCGGATATGCATTAGGTACCTGCAATGTGTTTGGGGTTCGATTATTGTTTTCTTGGTCGGAGTCCATGGTGTCAAATGGTTCTAACTCCTGAAAGGCTAACGCCAAGTTGGAGGTCCAGTATGTGCAACTTGCTTAGCCTGGTTCTATGCCCTAAGCATGTTCACCTTGCCTCCCAGTGCTAACAGCTGAGTACAGGGGGTCGGACGGCTCATGCCCTGAGCAAGGCAGCGACCATACCATGGATGTTGTCACACCGAATTACCCATGCCCCATATCTTAGATAAGGATTGTAAGCCATAATGAAACTAAATAGCAGGGAAGTGGTGACCGATGAGCTAAATTACTTTTTGTCTATCATATGTGCAAGACATACAGGGAGTTGTCGTCGACGTTCTACACGTCCGTCGTAGCCACCAGTGTCGCTTCTCCGGCTCCGGCGCCCTCCAAGAGGGCCATCGATGCCGTTGACGCTTCTCCGAGCTCCAGCGCCCCCCAAGGGGGCTGCTGGCATCACCAATTTGAGCTCCAGCATTCCCAAGGGGGCCGCTGGCGTCACTTCTTCAAGCTCCGACGTCCCCAAGGGGGCCACTAGCGTCACTTATCCGAGCCTCGACATCCCCAAAGGGGCCTCCGTTGTTACTTCTTCGAGCTCCGGCACCCCCCAATGGGGCCGCTGGCATCACTCCTCTGAGCTCCGATGCCACCCAAGGGGGCCGCCGGCGTCACATGTCCGAGCTCTGGCGCCCCCCAAGGGGGCCGCCTACGTCTCTTCTCCGAGCTCCAGCACTCCCCAAAGGGGCCGCTGGCGTCAATTCTCCGAAGCTCTGGTGCCCCCAAGGGAATCACTGGTGTCACTTTTACAAAACAAGATGAAGGCCCCACCTTTGAGATCGTCACCTCTCCCGAGGTGGGCTCGGGGGCCACTGTCGGTACCCTCAAGACCGGGTACCCCCGCATACAAGAAGAAGCTCTGGACCTGGCCTCCCGCTGAGGGGTCCTCTGGAGCTGCCACGCGTCCTCCGGCTCTGGACCCTTACTCCCACCAAGGAGGGCTCCAGAGCTGCCACGCGTCCTTCGGCTCCGGGCCCTTGCTCCCACCAAGGAAGGCTTCGGAGCTACCACGCATCCTTTGGCTCCAGGCCCTTGCTCATGCCAGGCTCTGGAGCTGCCACGTGGCCTCTGGCAACAAGCCCTCGCTCCATCCAAGGAGGGCTCCTGATGAGGACATCACTCCTATGCATATACACAACACTCCATTCAACATACAAGATGCAATAAATAGAATTCACACACACCAATTAATTTCAGAGGTGAGCTCGTTCTTATATGTTTCCTTATATATTTTTGAGAATAGATTGCTACCTAATATTTTAATTGTGATTAGGATACATGGAGTGATTCAAAGAGTAATTAGAGGAAGGTTTAGGGGCGTGGAGGACCAGAGAATACGTTCAAAGAAGATGGAAACCGATCCCAACTCAAAATCATGTCCAACTCGGAGTCCAGGAGCAATACGCACTAAAACGGAAGCCCGGGACGCATACGAACTCCGTTTTGGACTTTCTACATATGCACGAAAAGACGAGAGGATATCCTTTCCAATGGCGCTGGTCCCATGTCAGAATTCCTTCGGAGTGGACGGGAATCATCGAATCATATTTGAGTTCAGAATCTGTCAGGGTGTTGCGCCACCGTATTGGGCCATTGGGCCTTGTATCAAGTCTAAGTCCAATATTTTCGTGTCTTAGGGTTAGGTCACGACCCCAACACCCCCTTGGACGTCCTCAAACCTATATATACTCCATAGTAGCCGCCATGAACATTTGGGTTTTTCTTAGATCAATCATATCACCGTTCCATAGTTTGTGAGACCCCAACTTCGCGATTTTAGATTGTGTCTTCGACGTTCTTGCTCGTGTTCTCGGTTGAACTTGCAGGGATTAGCCTTCTTGGCGAGGTCAAGCGTGTGCAGCACGGTTGATAACCAATGGAGCCGTGGTGTAGTGATTCCAGGGGTACTCGAACCGCTGGAGTGCGGCGGATCATCAATGTCGAGTTCTCCACCCCAATCGACATACCTTTCGGAAGATTAGGCCTAAACCTACTCATCAGCTCTGGAGCTGGAGTGTGTCCCATGACCTGCAATAAGCCGTGGGCCCCGAAGAGTAAAGGGAGGTGTGTCATGTCTAGTCGCGCACCTTCCCCCGGCGCACGATGTTGCACATGCCTTCTGGCAAGTACCACTGCGTCCAATCACATCGCAGTGAAGGCACCGTAAGCCTACCCCACACTGCCAAGTGGGTAGCTTACGGCGACAAGACGGATGTGATGTTCCCTACCATCATCAACGACTACGCCTAGCCACTAATGACTGACGCAACAAGATAGTCTTCAAGGCGCGGTCAGAGGTAGCGTACGCAAAACCTTAGATCTTATATAGGATAAGATGACCCCGGGGCCACCTGTCGGCCCCAGGCCCCACTTGTAAGCTATCTGGCCTTGGATTATAAAAAGACTGGGCATCCACCGACTTAGACATCTTCTCTGGTCGGACCAGACTCAGAATCCCTGATACACACACATATGCATGCACACTCACCAAGCAATACAATCCACCGTGGAGTAGGGTGTTACACTCCTTGCGGCCCGAACCACGTAAAAACAACTGTCTCATACTCTTCCGCTAGAACACTAGTTTGAGGCCTAAGCCCCACCGAACAAAAACCTCCGCGGGCTGCTCCTTAGCAGATCCGGGGGAAGTGTCGCATTGACCCTTCGACAATGTCCAAAAGTAAGCCTTAGAATAAGGGGGGTAGACTTCTTCGCCGACCTCATTGTTTTGGATTCTCAAGGATTGGACATTATACTTGGTATGGACTGGTTGAGGAAGCACAATGGAGTTATTGAGTGTGCCACAGAGACAGTGAAATTGACCAATGAGGAAGGGATCACCGTAGAGTTTGAAGCATCTCAACATGCACCGAAGCAATTGGAGCTGAATCATATGGACGGTGCCGCAATTGAGGAGATTTCGGTGGTGTGTGAATTTTTGGATGTTTTTCGGACGATTTGCCAGGTATGCTAACTGATCAAGACATCGAGTTTGTTATTGATTTAATACCTAGAACTGCACCTATATATAAGAGGCTGTATAGGATGCCTCCTATGGAATTAGCAGAGCTCAAGAAGTATATTCAGTAGCAACTAGAGAAAGGTTTCATCCGCCCAAGCTCTTCACCTCGGGGAGCGCCCGTACTATTTGTGGACAAGAAGGATGGACCGCAAAGGATGTGTGTAGATTACCGAGCTCTCAATGAGGTGACAATCAAGAACAAGTACATCTTGCCCCGCATAGAGGATTTGTTTTATCAGATGAAGGGTGCTTGTGTATTCTCTAAGATTGATTTGAGGTCGTGATACTTTCAAATGAAGATTAGACCATCGGACATACCCAAGACAGCTTTCAGGACACGGTATGGATCCTATGAGTACACAGTGATGTCCTTCGGGTTGACTAATGCACCTGCCTACTTTATGTACCTCATGAATAAGGTCTTCATGGAGTACTTGGATAAATTTGTTGTGGTGTTCATTGATGATATTATGATCTACTCGAAGGATGAGAAGGAACATGAGGGACATTTGAGGCTTACATTGCAGAAATTGAGGGAGCATCAATTGTACGCCATGTACAACAAGTGTGAGTTTTGGTTAAGGGAAGTATCATTTTTGGGTCATGTCATCTCGGGAGGAGGATTTTCGGTTGACCAAGGAAAGGTGAGAGACGTGTTAAAATGGGAGCCGCTGCAAAATGTCAAGGAAATAAGGAGTTTTCTTTGGATGGCTGGATATTACTGTAGGTTCATCAAGGACTTTTCCAATATAGCCAAGATAATAACAGAATTGCTAACGAAGGGAATAGCTTTCTAATGGACTCAAGCTTGTTAAGAGAGTTTTGAGGAATTGAAGAAAAGGTTAACAACAGCCCCAATTTTACATTGCTGGACATGAGCAAGAGTTTTGATATTTATTGCGCTGCATCGAGACAAGGACTTGGATGTGTATTGATGCAAGAACGTTAACTGGTTGCATATGCATTGAGGCAATTGAATAAACATGAGCAGAATTATCCTACGCATGATTTGGAACTTGCAGCCATGGTACACAAATTGAAAATTTGGAGACACTACATTCTTGGTCATAGGTGTGAAATTTATACGGATCATAAGAGTCTCAAGTACTTATTCACACAAACAAACTAGAATTTGAGGCAATGAAGATGGTTGGAGCTTATCAAAGATGATGATTTGGGAATCAATTATCATCCAGGGAACGCTAATGTTGTGGCTGATGCCTTGAGTAGAAAAGGGGTAAGTCATCAACTCATGGTTCAAGGGTTGCCATCTGAGTTATCTAAGGAGTTTGGACGGTTGAAACTCGGATTCATCAATAAGATGGGGATGATGGAGTTAAATCCGACTTTGGAGCAAGACATTCAAGAGGGCCAAGAAAAGGATGAGGAAATTCAGAAGATTAAGGAAAGAATCCAAGAGGGGAGATAATTTAGATTTGATGAGGATGAATATGGTACCTTATGGATCGAAAAAAGGATTGTCGTGCCTAATGTGAAGAATATTTGGGAGACAATATTAAAATAGGCACATGACTCGCCATACTCGATTCACCCCGGTTGTACCAAGATGTACAAAGACTTGAAGACATGTTATTGGTGGGCTAGCATGAAGAAGGACATAGCTGAATATGGAGCATTGTGTGATGTGTTCCGACGAGTTAAGGTGGAATATCAAAGGCCAGCTGGATTACTGCAGCCATTAAAGATTCCAGAGTGGAAGTGGGAAGAGTTCGGTATGGACTTTATAGTTGGCTTACCGTGTACCCAGTTCGATCATGATTCAATTTGGGTAATTGTGGATCGATTAACTAAGTCAACTCATTTCGTTCCTGTCAAGACCACCTATACCACCGCAAAGCTAGCGGAATTGTATATGGAGCACATTGTGTGTCAACACGGAGTACCAAAGAAGATAGTATCAGATAGAGGTTCTCAATTTACCTCCAGATTTTGGCAGAAATTGCATGAAGCGTTCGGAACAAGGTTAAATTTTAGTTCAGCATACCACACTCAAACGGATGGACAAACCAAAAGGACCAATCAGATTTTAGAGGACAAGTTAAGGGCTTGTGCTTTGAAGCATGGAAAAAGTTGGGACAAGAGCTTGCCATATGCGGAATTTTCATATAACAATAGTTACCAAGCAAGCTTGAAAATGTCACCTTATGAAGCACTATATGGGAGGAAGTGTAGGACACCCTTGTTTTGGAATGAGACAATAGAAACTGAAGTATTTGGTCCGGATGTGTTGCAAGAAGCTGAAAAACAAGTTCAGGTAATTCGCGAAAACTTGAGGGCCGCTCAATCAAGACAAAAAGCCTATGCCGACCATAGGAGAATGAAACTAGCCTTTGAAATAGGAGATTTTGTTTACCTTAAGGTGTCACCAATGAGAGGTCAAAAGAGGTTTAACATAAGAGGCAAGCTAGCACCTCCATATATTGAACCATTCAAGACTTTGGACAAAAGAGGAGAAGTAACGTATAAGTTGGAGATGCCAGCTCATCTTTCGGATGTCCATGATGTGTTTCATGTTTCCCATCTCAAGAAGTGCTTGAGAGTAACGGAAGAACAAGTGGCAATGGAAGAATTGGAACTAGAGGAAGATTTGACTTATGCCGAGCAACCGGTCAAAATCTTGGAAACCAAGGGGAGAGCCACAAGGAACAAGGTGATTCGATGGTCCAAAGTTCAATGGAAGCATCACAGAGAATCGGAGGCAACATGAGAGTTGGAGGATTATCTCAAGAAGGAATTTCCCTATCTCTTCTCTTCCGCGTCGAATCTCGAGGGCGGGATTCATTTTAAGGGGGGTAGGTTTGTAACACCCTCATTTTCATCCATTATGCATTGCATACATCCTAATATATATTTCATTAATCCACACAAAAAGGAACAAGTTTAAAATGAATTAGAATCAAAACCGCACTTATGAATTCTAGGATGCGCAGACTAGCTCGTTTTTGGTGCGGACTAGTCCGATTTCTCTCTGACCTCGATCGGAATTGTCCGTCTTTCTGCGGACTAGTTGGTTTTTTCCTCTGGACATCTTCGGACTTGTCCGGTCCTGTGCGGACTAGTACGGTGTTCCAAAACCCTTGGAAAATTTGCTAAGTCCCTGGACTTGTCCAGACTAGTCCGGTACTCTGGCGGACTTGTCTTTTTTCCTCTCTGGCTAAGGTCAGACTTGTCTGATTTTGGGCCAGACTTGTCTGTTTTTCCCCTCTAGAGAAGTTCAGACTTGTCCGATGTCCAGTCCGGACTTGTCTGATTTTTCTCTGGACAACTTTGGACTAGTCCGGTCCTTTTCTTACTTGTCCAATAAATCGCCACTCCGAGTTGATCTTTTGTTTCACGACTTGTTTCTTGGGTTTACGCTAAGTGGGCCTAGGGACGTCATGCATAACTCTTTTAGAGCCCATGTGGGACTCTAAACCGACTAATCTCAAACTCGAAATACATCTAACCCTAGCATCCACATCTATATAAACAACCCCACCCCTTGACTTGACATCTATTTGCCACTTTTCCTCCACATCCAAACCCTAGCTCGTGATTAGCCGCCACCAAGGAGGGAGAAAAAGATCTAGAGCAAAAAGAAGAAGAGGAGGAAACGAAAGAGGATCAAGATCTCCATCATCTTTGCGTTCTTCGTCAACAATCCACCATCAAGTTCTTCATCAACCCTAGATCATTGAGATCCAAGTGTTACCTCCAAGATCTTTGGTTCATTGGAGCTCTAAACACATGGTACACCTTCTATTCTCTTTTCCTTATGTGAACTCAATCCCAAATATCCAAATTCACGTCGATCTAGAAAACCATAATCTGCTGTTCTCACGCAATGCGGACTTGTCTGGTCCCTAGCGGACTAGTCCAATTTTCCTGGTTAATTTATTTTGAATTAATTTTTAAATTTGATCGAGCCAAATCCAAACCTGTATAAACTTGTTAAAAGCTATTAGAACTACCTAGTGATCATTAAAAGCAACTCATTAACAAGTTCCACCTTGCATTTGCATTAATCATGCACGCTATGTCATATTGAGTAATATTTGTGCACTCTTTGATTGTATTCTTGTCTTGTATGTTTATTGTGCGGATTAGACAGATTTGCGCTAGAGAGTGCCATAGAGGATCTCTAGCACCAAGAGTTTGAAGGCTTTGACCTGAACCAATCCCAAGAGCAAGGCAAGCGTCCTTGAAGCATATTGATCCTATTTTAAAGTAAATGTTTTGTTTCCAAAATTGCATGCTTGTGTCAATTTGATGGGAAATACTATGATAGGAAGTTTACTAGCATTGTATGACCACCCTTGTCACCTGGAATATATGGTAGAGAGTCGGGAAAGGGCCTTTTACCTTTGCTTCGCTTAACTAATTGGGATGGGAAAACAACACTATACTATTGAATTATGCATTAATAAGATTATGGTTAATATGAATTGGTTAATATTATATGGTAATGGGTGATCTAAGCAAGCCTGGTATGTGGATGGGTTGGATGTTATGGTGGTTTGCTTGCTTTATATCTAAGGATCGGTTTATGCGAGAATAAGACAGGACAACAGTGCCACCAAGAGGCCAAGTATGGGTGCAGCATAGCTGATTAATTAGGGATTTTCTAGTGCTGTTTGGACCATTAAGGATGCTCGGGGAAGGGGTAGTCGGATTGGGTTTATGGATGATTGGTTGGATTACCCTGGGATCCGAATGGCTCAAGAGGGGGCCCTTGGTTGAAGATGTGCTCAGTTGGAGGCATCGCCACCAGTGAAACCTCAGTGGGGTCTAAATAGGCTAGTAATCTCTTTGTAAAGGCTATTTTGTGATCTCTTGGCCATACACCTATGGTAGTGTTTTGGCGTAATGGAGGTTTTCTTTAGTCACTGACGGGTGATGAAATCACAAAAACATGGGTAAAGTGGTACAACCTTTGCAGAGTGTCTAATAAAACTGTCATGATAGCTGTGCTCGCGGTTATGAGCACCTGAATGACCTACATGATTAGAGGAAACTTGGGATTTGGGATGGTTATGGTTTAATAATGGTTATGGATGGTTTATTGTTTATGGCTTATGGTTACGGATATGAATTTGACTTATGATAACAGGACATGGATAATGATGATGGCAATAATTGAACATGGTTTCATATTATGTTAATATGATGGATACGATGGGATTATTTCACATAGACATAGTATAATGCTTTTTACTTGTTTTGATGTACTTTTCAGCACTTAGCCACTATTATATTCGTCATTTGTATCAGCTACATGTCATACTTTCCACACTTGCTGAGTACGACATGTACTCACTCTTGCAATCCCCTCACTAACAGTTGCAGGTCAGGATTGGGAGTTTAACGATGATAATGCAGAGTTCTAGGCCATGTATACCGTCAGCTTTGCCTATGGAGTGTTGGAGTTGTGCTATACCCTTTGCTTAGTTTCTCATTTACTGCATTAGTTCAAACTTGTAATTAATATTCATTAGAGCTTGTATTTGAGAATGTTATGCATTGTGTAATAAAAGTACTTATTTAATAATTTGAGCTGTAATAATTGTCTCTATATCGTTTGTGATGCACTCGTGTATGTGTGTTGAACATCCTGGGCACACATATGTGTTCACTTGGTTAATTTTCGGAACCGGGTGTCACAGCGCCCGCTCTTTGTAGCGTTCGGTGCATCTCTTGATTTACTAGCACTCGCTCGAGGTGTGGTCATGAGTCTTGTGCACCGGGCAGGGCTCTATGCCGTTGTCAGTAGCAGGTGGCTGACGCGGGCACTTCTCGGGGTGTGGGGGTTTGCCACCACCGGTCGCGGCTGCTGCTGCAACGCGAGACCCATGTAGCAGCTTGTTCTGGCCGCCACCCTTGTTCTTCTTTTTTGCCGCTACCAGGTGTAACGGCAACTTCTCAGGTCTGGCTGGCCCCACCTGTTGCGGTGGCGGGCTGAGCATGCCAGTCGTGACCTTCTGCCATCCTGGCACACCGGTCGGCGATGGAGAAGAGCTCGGAGATGTCTTGCACGTTGTGCGTGGCTAACTTCTCGAGCATCTTGCGGTCACGCACTCCTTGGCGGAATGCCACTATGACAGAGGCACTTGGGATGTTGGGGATGGAGTTGCGTACCTGGGAGAAATGCTGGATGAATGATCGCGGAGTCTCCTTGGGTTCCTGTCGCACAGTGTGGAGGTCGAGTTTGGTGCGGGGGCGCGTGTAGGAGCTGCCAAAGTTTGTCATGAACTATCGACACAGCTCATCCCAACAGGTTATAGACCCCTCGGGCACGTTCATTAGCCATGAGCGGGCCAATCCGATCAGGGAGTTCGGGAAGTAATTCACCAGGATGGGCTCATCTGCTCCTGCAGCGAGGAGTATCGTGGTGTAGATCTGCAGGAACTCGGCCAGGTTGATGCTTCCGTCAAACTTCTCAGGCATATGTGGTTGGAACTTGCATGGCCACGTCTCGAGGCGGAGGTACGGAGCCAATGGCGCGCATCCTCCGATGGGCTTCGCCAAAGAGGCATATGGGGTAGCATACATTGGGGGGGGGGGGTCTGCTGCACAATGTGCGGCACCTGTGAGACCTGCGGTTGTGGCATCGACTGTGCCATGTGTTGCTGCAGTGGTACTTGCTGTGCCAAGTACTGTTGCTGCATGTTCTGCTGCACCGTATACAACAGGGGGGCTGATGAGTCGACATACTCCTGGTTAGGTGCCAGAGGCTTTACCTTGTAAGACCTATGTGTGTTGAATACATTGGCTCGTAGTGAATACACTTGCTTTGACGATAAAAGTTTTGATTATCACCAAAACACCTTTTTATTAAGATCCGACTAGTTTTGGTTAGCTCCGGTGAGTTTTGTCTTTAGCTCCGGCGTGTTTTTGCAAAGCTTCGAGTTGATTTTTCTAGCTCCGGCTTTTGGGTTTACTTGGTTATACTAGTTTTGGTAAGTTCCAACGCTAGGTTCAACTAGCTTTTGTTAGCTCCGGCTCAAGGTCCGGGTTGCTCTGGCAAGGTCCAGAACATGACCGCAATGCTTCTGTTTTTCATTTGCAATGTTTCGTACTTGCTTTACATCTCTAGAAAGATTGCTTAGTATTCATTTGCTAAGTCTTTGATGCGTCTTTTGTTGACATGGATGATATCGTGTTACTGTGGTTTTGCAACATGCTTATGTGAGGTTCTCACGTAAGGTGTTGTGTTCGGAACTAACTTGAGTCAAGTCGAGGACTTGGGCTCGTATGGATTAGTTGTTTATTCATGTGCAGGTGTTGCTTGATTTCAAGACATGGCTGGTGACGGGATCTATTGGACTAGTCTCAGGGAGGAGATGAGGTTCCAACAACCAAATTCAGGAGGAATTGTGGTTGAGCTGATCAGGAGGTTGCGCAGCATGATTGAATCAAGAACAATGCATGTGAAGGTATCGTGGACATCATTGGAAGATGTTTGCACGTGTGCAAGGAGTGCATGGACGTGGCTACATGGTTCCGAGACGTGATGAAGAGATGTGGACATAAAGAGTTGGTCGGAAAGGTCCAACCGACTAGGTTATGGACTCAGGCTGCGGCTGAGTCGGGTTTGACTCAAATGTGAAAAGATTTGAGTTGGTTACGATAGAATTTCGTGTGGGTCACGAATTTGAGTTGTTTAGGAATGTGGGATACGTTCCTAAGGTGTTTGGAAGTCTTAAGATTGCTTCTATCTGCGTATAGAAGAATCCTAAGCAGATATGGAAAGTTACGATTCGTGAACAGAGTAGGATTAGGTTCCTGATTTGATTTGAATTGGCTTTCGAACTGGTTATATAAGCAAGGGAGCCCAGAGTTCGTGGTGCACGACTTTGGGGCTGTTCCTCTTGTGTTCTATTGAATAAAATTCGTAATTTGAAGGAACTTTTGTGCCTTGTTCGCCCGACTTGTTCCAGACAAGTTTTACTCGTCGAGTTTCTGGACAGCACTACCTTTTGTCAGTAGTTTTATGATAACTCGAGTTTTACAAATCCAATTGACGTGATTCTTTTTGGGTTGCTTCACAACTTGATTATCTATCATCTGTAAAAATTTCACAGTCATTGGATTTGTATTTTCTGATCCACACGAGTTTCTTTGCAGCGTTCCAGAACTGTTTTTTTTCTCGGATAGGGCAGATTGACCTTTGTTTGATCTTTTGATCATAACTCAAGTTTTCCTCGATGGATTTGAGTGATTCTTTTTGTGTTGTCTTCGTGACTTGATTCTCTCTGAAATCTATCACTTTTGTCATGGTGAAACACGTTTATATTAGTCTCACACATGATTTCTTTAACAGATCGTTTTCTGCCAAAGGAATTGGGGTTTAATTGTTTCCGTTGCGTAAGATTTTTAAATCTACCATTTAGCCCCCCTCTTGTAGCTTTTCACGTGCTCTTCGATCCTACAATTGGTATCAGAGCCACGGTGCTCTAATCTTTGTGATTTGCGCGTGTTTTTGACTAATCATCATGGAGAAGTACTCTGCCAAACCTTGTGTGTTCGCTGGTATTGATTTTCAGGTTTGGAAGGCATGCATGGAGGCTTTCATTCAGGCACAAGGCTTTGCAATATGGTAGAAATTATACAAGCCGTACGAAGTGCCATCAAACAATCAAGTTACAACTACAAATCTGAGAGACGTCGACAACAACAACAAGGCTCGAAACTTGATCATACAAGGATTAACACAAAGCGACTTCGACCGTGTTGCACACCTCCGATCTGCATACGATGTGTGGAAAGCACTTTGTGACTACCACGAAAGATCCAACACGATCAAAGAGGTAAGGCAAGACATCTTCAAGAAAGAATACATGCACTTTGAGATGCAACATGGTGAGTCTATTGATGACCTTTTTGCTCGCTTTAATAAGATTCTCAGCAACTTGCGTAGTGTCAATGTTAATTTTTTAGATGCTGAAAATGCTAGGCAATTGCTAAGTGCATTAGATATGTCAATTTGGGAGATGAAAGTCACATCTATTCGTGAATCTACTGTCATGAGTTCACTTACTTTAAATATGATATATTCCAAGTTAAAAACTCATGAAACTGACATAATCTCACGTAAGAACTCCAACAAGTCTATTGCTTTTGTTTCTCAACGTGACATGCCTAGTTCCGGTCAAACATCATCTTTTGGTACACTTGCTTTGCTGTCCTCTCCAACCCTTGAACAGATTGAGGAGTTTCCAGAGGAGGAGCTAGCGCTCATCTCTACCCGGTTCTCAAAAGCATTGCAAAATGTGAGAACTAGAAGTAGAGGAAGCTCCGGACCTCAACGATGCTTTGAATGTGGTAAGACAGGACATTTTCGTTCAGATTGCCCTAACCTTTCAGGTCCTACTTCCGGGGATGAAAAGAAAACAAGAACGAAGAACTCCTCTGCAAAAGATACGAAGAAAAAGAAGGGTTTTACAGGACGTCAACTGGTGAGCAGATTTATCTCAGCACTCCAGGAACTTGGCTCAAGCGACATGGGCATTGGAAGTGATGAAGATGAAGATGATTTGGCAAACTTGTGCTTCATGGCGGGCAAGTCAAGATCAAGTATGGAGGAGGCAGAACACAATAGCGACAATGAAGAGGTATGTCCTACTTGCGAAGAAATGTGTGATGCTAATTCTCGTGCCACTGTTATTGTTAAGAAAAAGGACAAAAAGCTTAGGGACAATGCTGTTAAAATTGAGTCACTAGAATCTGAAATTAATCGTTTGAAATCCTTGATTTCTAGTGATGATTCTTGTTCCTCATGTGACTTAATATATGAACAATTATCCTCCCTAAGAAGTGCACATACCTCCAAACTTGATAAACTTGAAATTGAAAATAACAAAAAGCTTGCTGCACTTAATATTGGAAACTTAAAAGATGCTTCTTGTTCTACAATTGATTTGCATTGTTCTAGTTGTGATGATCTTGGTAAGAAACTGCAAGATGCTATGAATGAAATCTCTATATTGAACAATGCTTTACGCTGTCATGAAGTTAAATATTGTTCCAATTGCAAATTAAAAGGAAAAACTTCATGTAAAAATTGTCTTGATCTGTCCAATAAACTTGATAACATGCATAAGACATTTGATCGGTTTTGTAATGGGAATAAGAACATGAACTTGCTACCGAATTCATCCAAGTCTTGCAATGATAAAAATCGTTTAGGTTTTGATTCTCATGCTCATGCTAAGGCACATCCACCTAAAAGTGCAAAGTCATTAGGAAGTGGTTTGATTCAAACAGTTCCTAAAAAAAGAAGTGGTTTTCAAATCTGCAGGAGTATTGTCTCATTTGGTTTCAAATAAAAATGTTGTTTGCTCATCTAGACATGAACACAAAGTTAAATTTCATTGTACCTACTGTGGTAAAGATGGTCATGTCATAGATTTTTGCTATATACTAGCTAAACAATAGAAAAGGGAAAGAATGGTTGCTAGATCTCATAACTTTCATGCAAAATTTGCTGCACATATTGAACTGAATGTACAACCTGCTGTTTTGAGTCAAAAACATTCAAAGTTTACCTCCGGACCTTCTGTTTTTGCATCCGGAGCTACTAATTTTTGTGCTACACAAGTAACACCTTATAGGTCAGTATTTAAGAATAAAAAATCTCAAACTTTGACTCATAAACCTGCTGTTTTGTCTCAGCTTTCGCGTGTTTTTCCTGCTGCACATCGCGTGACTCAGTACTGGATTCCTAAATGCCTTTTGACTAACCCCAGTATTGAGTCATCGACGTATTGTGCTTCTATGTAGGTTACACGTTTGAGGAAGGAGAACATTAGGGTTGTGGATTCAGTTTGCTCACGCCACATGACCGGTAACAAAGATTGGTTCTCCTCCCTCTCTTTTGTGTCATGTGTAGAGAATGTTACTTTTTGCTGATAATTCTTCAACTCCTATAATTGCTAAGGGTTCGGTTAGAGTAAATGATCACTACACTTTGAAGGATGTGGAACTTGTCAAAAATTTGAAATACAACTTGCTTTCTGTTTCACAATTGCTAGATGAAAATCTGGAAATTATTTTCAATAAAAACTACTGCAAAGTTGTAAGTTCAAATAGTGAGCTTATTTTTAACATGTCTCCGTTTGGAAGAGTTTTTAAAGCTGATTTTGATATGTCTTCCTCTAAGCATAGGTGTCTAGTTGCTAATGATTCAAAGGACCTATATTTTTGGCATCGTAGACTTGGTCACGTAGGATTTGATCACCTAACGCGTGTTAGTGCTCTTGATCGCATACGTGGGCTGCCTAAGCTTAAAGGGGACAAAGAAATTGTGTGCTCTTGTTGTAGACATTCTAAGATGGTTGCAGGTTCACATACTCCTCCCACAATAATCATGACAACTGAACCATGTCAACTTTTGCATCTTGACACCGTAGGACCTTCACGTGTTCAATCCTTCGGAGGTAAATGGTATGTACTTGTGATTGTTGATGATTATTCTAGATACTCTTGGGTTTACTTAATGACGTCTAAGAATGAAGTTTTTAGTCACTTTAGAACTTTATTTCTTAGATTATCAATTGATTACCTAGGATCTTTAAAAGCAATTAGAAGTGATAATGGAACTGAATTTAAAAATCAATCTTTTGATCACTTTTGTGCTAAAAATAGAATAGATCATCAATTTTCTTCACCATATGTACCTCAACAAAACGGTGTTGTAGAAAGAAAGAATAGAACCTTAGTTGAGATGGCTAGGACTATGCTTGATGAATATCAAACTCCTAGGAAATTTTCGGCTGATGCGTTAGCAACCGCTTGTTTTGTCTCAAATCGTGTTTTCTTGCGTGCTAAGCTAGGTAAAACACCATATGAGCTCCGGTTTGGACATAGGCCTAGTGTTACACACTTTCGGGTCTTTGGTTGCAAATGCTTTGTTAAGAAACATGGTAATCTTGATAAATTTGAACCTAGATCCATTGATGGCATGTTTCTTGCTTATCCATCTCATACTAGAGGCTATCGTGTGCTTTTACTTGACATTAACAAAATTGTGGAGACTTGTGAAGTGTCTTTTGATGAAGATAGCCCAGGTACTAGCTCAAACATTGCAGGTTTAGATCCATATCCGCGGGGGGGGGGGGGGGGGGGGGGGGGAGCATTTTCGTTGAAGATGAGGAAGAATTGGAGCTGTTGCCCGAAAATTCAGCAGCTAAAGACTTTGGTTCAGCTCTGGATGTTAATTCTCAACCAGCACCGATAACCATCAATGCTGATTCAAATCGTCCTCAAGTCACAAGCTCATCGATTTGTGATGAACATGAAGAAGAAGAAGCTTGTGAGACATCTGTTCCCCTATGGTTTTACAAAGATCATCCCCCACAACAGATGATTGGAAGCTTGCACGAACGAGTCACACGGTCCAGGTTTTGCGATCCAAACTCTTATGCTCATTCTGCTTTTGCTGCTTCTTTTGAACCCAAAGATATATCACACGCACTCACTAATGAATCTTGGATTATTGCCATGCAAGAAGAGTTAGAAAATTTTGAAAGAAATAATGTTTGGAAACTTGTACCTCCACCTCAAGGTCACACTTTAATTGGAACTAAATGGGTATTTAAAAATAAACAAAGTGAGGATGGGGTTGTGGTTAGGAATAAGGCTAGGTTGGTTGCTCAAGGTTTCACTCAAGTTGATGGTGTAGATTTTGATGAAACTTTTGCTTCTGTTGCTAGATTAGAAGCCATAAGAATTTAGTTAGCTTTTGCTGCATCTATTGGTTTTAAGCTATATCAAATGGATGTTAAAAGTGCTTTTCTTAATGGGTACATAGATGAGGAGGTTTATGTGAAACAACCACCGGGTTTTGAAAATCCAGATTTTCCTAATCATGTTTACAAACTGTCCAAAGCATTGTACGGTCTCAAACAAGCCCCTAGAGCATGGTATGATAGGTTAAAAACATTCTTACTTGAAAAGGGGTTTACCATGGGCAAGGTTGATAAAACTCTTTTTATGCTTAAGCATGACAATGACTCATTATTCGTTCAAGTGTATGTGGATGATATTATCTTTGGTTGTGCTTCTCATAATCTTGTGTCCAAGTTTTCAGCAATGATGAGTTCCGAATTTTAAATGAGTATGATGGGTGAACTCAATTACTTTTTGGGGCTGCAAATCAAGCAAACTAAGGAGGGTACCTTTGTGCATCAAACGAAGTATACAAAAGATCTCCTAAGGCGCTTCAAAATGGACAAAAGCAAGCCTCTTCGGACACCAATGGGAACAGCAACAACACTTGGACTTGATGAATATGGTGAACCCGTGGATCAAAAAGAATATAGAAGCATGATCGGATCACTTTTGTACCTCACAGCATCAAGACCAGACATACAATTCAGCGTATGTATTTGTGCACGGTTTCAAGCCTCCCCACGTGCTTCACATCGTCAAGCCGTCAAAAGGATTCTCAGGTACTTACATGGAACTTAAGAACTTGGAATTTTTCTTCCTTCTTCCTGAACCGTTACTTTGAAAGCTTTTTCGGATGCTAATTTTGGGGGTTGTAGGATTGATAGGAAAAGTACTTCCGGTGCTTGTCATTTTCTTGGTAATTCTGTTGTTGCTGGGTCCTCTAGAAAAAAAAATTCAGTTGCACAATCCACAGTCGAATTTGAATATGTAGCTGCTGCTAGTGCTTGCTCACAAAATCTTTGGATTGTTCAAACACTTAAGGACTATGGGGTTAATCTAGATAGTGTTCCACTGTTCTGTGATAACACTAGTGCCATTTGCATCGCTAAAAACCCCGTGCAACATTCTAGAACTAAGCACATTGACATTAGGTATCACTTTCTCCGAGATAATGTTGAAAAAGGAAACATTGTGCTTCACCATGTAGATACCGAACAACAATTGGCTGACATTTTTACAAAACTTTTGGATCTCACTCGTTTTTGTTACATTCGTAGTGAAATAGGGGTTATGCATCCTCATGGCTTAAATTGAGGGGGAGTTTTGAAACTTGGGAAGTCTATGTGTGAATCTGAAATTAAAATAATATGAGCATAGTATTTCATACAGATATGACTTTATGATTCCTTTTACATGCTGAAAGTTCTTACTACATTACTTGTGTTATACATTTTGTAGTTTTTGCCATGTCTAGTAATAGGAATAATTACTTACACTAAAACTGGTCATGGTCGAACTTTCTTGCTGTTTTGAACTTGTTACATGTTCACAAGTGCTTTTAATCATTAAGAATTAATCAAGTAATCAACTCACATGTTGAGTTTTTATGAATAAATATAAAATTGAGAAAAGATCAAGAGAATATGCATGCATCGCACTTCTTCTTTTGAGATGGCTTATCATTGCACTTAGATATAAACTTGGAAGAAGTTGTGTATGACTAAAACCATGTCCTTAAGCTTGTGATTGTGAAATGACATAGGCTTGGCTTGGTTGGTTAGAATAAGGCAGATGCACATATAATCTCTTGCAAATATCATATAATCTAAATTTATGCTTTAAAAAATAATAAAATGCAGCAACTAGTGTGATGATTTTAGGTTTTGAAATAGTTAAGTTTGTGAGATCATGACTTACTTAAATTGAAAATTACATTTGATCTCTAGCATGGCTTACACTACTTTATGTATTTCATTGATGTGATAATGTAAGGTACTTGATAGTATGACTTGGATGAGCTTTGTTTATATGTATATGTTATAATATGCTCATAACAACTAAAGGGGGAGAGATAATTTGTTTATATGCTCATGACTTGCTGAATACATTGTCAAAGGGGGAGAGATAAGCATGAAGAGAAAGAGAATATGTGCATAAGGAGAGATAATAAAGGGGGGGATAAATGGGATAATTTTTGGATTTTCTTCTCATTTTACCTTTGATTTACAAAGGGGGAGAAATTGCCTTCAAAACTTTTATATAAATAAGCCAATGTTCGGATTCTAAATGGTGTTGCCAATGCATTCATCAAGGGGGAGATTGTAAGACCTATGTGTGCTGAATACATTGGCTCATAGTGAATACACTTGCTTTGATGATAAAAGTTTTGATTATCACCAAAACACCTTTTTATTAAGATCTGACTAGTTTTGGTTAGCTCCGGTAAGTTTTGTCTTTAGCTCCGGCGTGTTTTGCTAAGCTCCGAGTTGATTTTTCTAGCCCCGGCTTTTAGGTTTACTTGGTTATACTAGTTTTGGTAAGTTCCGGCGCTAGGTTCTACTAGCTTTTGTTAGCTCCGGCTCAAGGTCCGGGTTGCTCTCGCAGGGTCCGGAAGTTAACTGCAATGCTTCTGTTTTTCATTTGCAATGTTTCGTAAAGATTGCTTAGTATTCATTTGCTAAGTCTTTGATGCGTCTTTGGTTGACATGGATAATATCGTGTTACTGTTGTTTTGCAACATACTTATGTGAGGTTCTCACGTAAGGTGTTGTGTTCGGAACTAACTTGAGTCAAGTTGAGGACTTGGGCTCGTATGGATTGGTTGTTTATTCATGTGCAGGTGTTGCTTGAGTTCAAGACATGGCTGGTGACGGGATCCGTTGGACTGGTCTCAGGGGGGAGATGAGGTTCCAACAACCAAATTCAGGAGGAATTGTGGTTGAGCTGATCAGGAGGTTGCGCATCATGATTGAATCAAGAACAATGCATGTGAAGGTATCATGGACGTCATTGGAAGATGTTTGCACGTGTGCAAGGAGTGCATGGACGTGGCTACATGGTTCCGAGACGTGATGAAGAGATGTGGACGTAAAGAGTTGGTCGGAAAGGTCCAACCGACTAGGTTATGGACTCAGGCTGCGGCTGAGTCGGGTTTGACTCAAACATGGAAAGATTTGAGTTGGTTATGACAGGATTTCATGTGGTTCACGAATTTCAGTTGTTTAGAAAAGTGGTATACGTTCCTAAGGTTTTTGAAAGTCTTAAGATTGCTTCTATATGCGTATAGAAGAATCCTAAGCAGTTATGGAAAGTTACGATTCGTGAACAGGGTAGCATTAGGTTCCTGATTTGAGTTGAGTTGGCTTTCGAGCTGGTTTATAAGCAAGGGAGCCCAGAGTTCGTGGTGCACGACTTTGGGGCTGTTCCTCTTGTGTTCTATTGAATAAAATTCGTAGTTTGAAGAAAATTTTGTGCCTTGTTCGTCCAACTTGTTCCAGACAAGTTTTACTCGTCGAGTTTCTGGACAGCACTACCTTTCGTCGGTGGTTTTGTCATACCTCGAGTTTTAAAAATCCAATTGACGTGATTCTTTTTTGGTTGTCTTCACAACTTGATTATCTATCATCTGTCAAAATTTCATGGTCATTGGATTTGTGGTTTCTGATCTACACAAGTTTCTTTGCAGCATTCCAGAACTGTTTTTTTTTCTCGGGTAGGGTAGATTGACCTTTGTTTGATCTTTTGATCTTAACTTGAGTTTTCCTCGATGGATTTGAGTGATTTTTTTGTGTTGTCTTCGTGACTTGATTCTCTCTGATATCTATCACTTTTGTCATGGTGAAACATGTTTAGATTAGTCTCACACATGATTTTTTTAACAGATCGTTTTCTGCCGAAGGGATTGGGGTTTAATTGTTTCCGCTGCGTAAGATTTTTAAATCTACCATTCAACCACCCTCTGGTAGCTTTTAACGTGCTCTTCGATCCTACATACCTGCGGTGCACCTTGGATGGAGGACACTTCATGAACAGGACATTTGGGGCCATATTCTACATCGAGGTTGTGCCGCCTCTCTCGCTGCCGCTCGATGATGACTCAGTCGTCCATGTGAACTTGACGATGGTCAAGCTCAGCCCTCCATGGGGAGCCGACCAGCGCTCGTAGTTCTGGAGGAGCGGGATTTGGTGGTGCAACGGTCGATGGACGGTATGCGCGACAGCGACATGTGACGTCTCCCCTGTTGGGGGAGTCAATGGCTGTGACAACGAAGTGGTCGATTTCCTGGACCCACTGCTGAGCCGCTCCCTAGGAAGTGTTCAGCGACAGTGGGTGGTGGAGAAGAGCCCTGGCCGCTGCCAGAGCGCTCTCTGGGCTTGTCGCTGGTGGTGCCAGGGGGACTGACTGGACCGGGATATGTCCCGATGCGCCGTCCTAGCCAGCTGCACCTACATGGGGGCGTGACGGACCAGAGAGCGCTGCTCGAGCGACAGATCTGGTCACCGGACGACAGACACATAAACCGCCTTCCACGGGCCTAATGAACACCATGGAAGTGAAAGCGCTACCACTTTTTTGATGGAAAAAGCCCTACCTGGTGCGCCAAATGTCGAATTGTTAATGTGACACTTTCCCAGGATCTGCTAAGGAGCAGACCACGGAGGTTCATGTTCGGTGGGGCTTAGGCCTCAAATCGAGTGTACGAGCATGTGAGAGTGTATGAGACAGTGGTTTTTACGTGGTTCGAGCACGGAGGAGCGTAACACCCTACCGCACGGTGGATTGTATTGGTAGTGTGTGTGAATGCGTGTGTGTATTGGGGATTGGATTATGGTCATTCTTTGTAACGGTGGCGGTCCGGTCCTTTTATATACAAGGTCGGACGCCTTACAGGTGGGGTCCGGGGCTCGACAAGTGGTCCTGAGTCGATCTTATCCTAAAGATCTAAGGCTTCTTGCATAAGCTTCTACTAATCGTGGCTTCGAAGACTCATCGTCTTACCGCCTAAGTCGCCAGTGGCCCATGCGCCATTGCTGACAATGGCAAGGGATGTCCCGTCCAACTATCTCTGTCGCCGTAAGCTACCGACTTGGCGGAGTGGGATAGGCCTGCGGCATCTTCACTGCAATGCGATTGGTCGTAGCGGTACTTGACATTAGCGTGCGCCGCGCCATGCATCTAGGGAAGTTGTGTATCTTCAATCCTTGACAAGGACAAGGCGCACCACCCTCTTAACTCCGACAACTCTCCGTCCACGACAAGCGGCTAGACTACATGGCAACTCGGGAGCTCACCTCCGTGGAGGAGGTCGAGTCCCGCCTTACAGACTGCGTGGCAGCTCAGGAGCACACCTCCGCAGTGGAGGTCGGGTCCTGTCTTACAGACCACGTGGCAGCCCTGGAGCTCGTTCCTAGTAGAGTGGGGGCTCTAAGGCTGCGGGACACGTGGCAGCACCGGAGCCCGCCTATACGGGAGGTGGCATGTCTGATGCCTCGGGCCATGTGGCAGCACTGGAGCCCTACCTCACGGGGGAGAGAGATCCTTACCTGCTGGACACGTGGCTGCTTGGGAGTTCGTCTCCAAGGGCGAGCTGAACTCTTCTTTGGGGTCTCTTGTGGGTACCCCGGACGCCACATCTGAGGCAGTTGGGCCCAGGCCTTCTTAACACGTGGCACCCTCGGGCCCTGCCTCTGCTAGAAGGCAGAGTACCTAGGCGGCTCTAGCTTGTGCACAAGGGTACCCAATATGTCCGGTACCAACAATCTCATACTGTGCACAAAAGAGAAACACAACATAGTGGTAGGGTCAAAAACTAACTGTCGGTACCTGATATACCAGGTACCTCGCGCACAAGCTAGAGCCGCGTTGGTACCCTGTCTTCCGCAGAGGCAGGGTTCGAGGGCACCACGTGTTTAGAAGACCCGAAACCATCAGCCTCACATACAGGGTCCGAGGTACCGGCAAGAGACCCCGAAGAAGAGTTCAGCCCCCCCTCGAAGACGAGCTTCCAAGCAGCCATGTGTCCAGCTGGGAAGGACCCCTCTCCCCAGTGAGATAGGGCTTCGACGCTGCCACGTGTTCTGCAAGGCTAGACCTAACCTCCTCCACAGAGGTGTGCTCCTGAGCTTCCATGTGGACCGCAAGACGAGATCCAACCCCCTCTGCGAAGGTGAGCTCCCGAGCTGCCACGTGGTCCGCAAGACAGGACCTGACCTCCTCCGTAGAGTTGAGCTTCCGATCTGTCACATAGTCAATCCACATTCCCTGGATGGAGGGTAGCGAGATTTAAGAGGGCGGTGTGCCTTGTCCCTGTCAAGAATTGAAGATAAGCGGCTTCCCCAGACATATGGCGCGGTGCACGCCTAATATCAGAGACCGCTATGACCAATCACATCGCAGTAAAGAAGCCGCAAACCTATCCCACTCTACCAAGTGGGTAGCTTACGGCTACAGAGACAGTTGGACGGGACATGCCCTACCATTGTCAACAATGACGCATGGGCTACTGACGACTCAGGCGGCAAGACGGCGAGTCTTCAAGTCCACGGTCAGAGCAAGCTTTTGCGAGAAGCCTTAGATCTTTAGGATAACATCGCCCCGGGACCACCTGTCGGGCCCCGGACCCCACTTGTAAGGCATCCGACCTTAGTTCTAAAAGGCCCGGACCGCCACCGTTACGAGGACCCAACATCAAACTCACACATACACACATACTAGCAATACCATCTACCGTGGAGTAGGGTGTTATGCTCCTTGCGGCCTAAACCACGTAAAAACCATCGTGTCATAATCTCTCACGTGCTCGTAAACTTGATTGAAGCCTAAGCCCCGTCGAACAAGAACCTCCGTGGGTTGCTCCTTAGCAGATCCGGGGGAAGTGTCGCATTAACACTTTGACATTTGGTGTGCCGGGTAGGGGCTTTTTCCCTCAAAAAAGTGGTAGCGCTTTCACCATCATGGTGTTCATCAGGCTCGTGGAAGGCGGTTCCCGCGGCCATCGTCCAGTGACCAGATCCATCGCTCGAGCGGTGCTCTCTGGTCCATCACGCCCCCGTGTAGGTACTACTGACCAGGACGGTGCGTCGGGACACATCCCGGCCGAGTCGGCTCCCCCGGCGCCGCTGACAGCAAGCCCAGAGAGTGCACTGGCAGCGGCCAGGGCTCTTCTCCACCACCCACCGTTGCTGAACGCTTCCCAGGGGGCGGCTCAGCAGTGGGTCCAAGACATCGACCACTTCGTCACCGCAGCCATTAACTCTCCCAATGGAGGGAGACGTCACGTGTCGCTATCGCGCATATCGTCCATCGACTGTCGCACCGCCGACTCCAGATCTACCAGGCCTACAAGCGTTGGCAAGATCCCCAAGGAGGACCTGAGTACTGAGCTTGACCATCGTCAAGCTCAGTTAGATGGACACGTCATCATCGAGCGGCAGCGGTAGAGACGACGCAACCTCGACGTCGAGTACGAGGCTCAAGGTCCTGAACAGGAGGAGTCCTCCATCCTAGGAGCACCTCAGGTAAACCCTATACCACCGCCGTTGAACTATGACTACATTGGGTCGACTGCACCCCTGCACTACCCTGTATGTGACACCCAGTTCCGAAAATGAACCATGTGAACGCATATGTGTGCCCAGGATGTTCAACACACATACACGAGTGCATTCAAAAAAGAGTATACAGAAAATTACCACAGAACAAGATTAAATAATCAAATTTTATTACACAAACCATATCATCCTCGAATACAGGTTCTAATAAATATTAATGACAAGTTCAACTAATGCAGCAGGAATAAACTAATTAAGCAACTAAGCAAAATAAGCAAAGGGGTATAGCGCAGCTCCATGCAACACCACAGGCAAAGCTGACGGTAGACACGGCCTAGAACTCCGCATTATCGCCATTAAACTCTCAATCCTGACCTGCAACTGTTGGGGGGGATTACAAGAGTGAGTACATGTCATACTCAGCAAGTGTGGAAAGTATGACATGTTTCAAATGACGAATATAATAATGGTTAAGTGCTGAAAAGTACATTAAAACATTTGAAAAGCAATATATTACATGTATATAAAATAAACCCATCATAAGCCATGTAGTTATCATAATACCAGTCCATATTCCATATCCACCATCATATACCAATATCCATATTCAATATAAGAATTCAATTCATAACCATAATACCAACCAAATCCCAATTTTTCTCTAATCATGTGAGGGTACAGGTTGCTCATAACCGGGAGCACGACTATCATGATAGTTGTAGACACACTCTGCAGAGGTTGTACCACTTTACCCACGTGTTTGTGATTTCATCACCCGTCGGTGACTATAGAATCTCAATTATGCCGTCTCACACTTCCGTAGGTATGTGGTCAAGAGATCAAAAAATAGCCTTTACAAAGGGATTACTAGCCTATTTAGACCCCACTGAGGTTTCACCAGTGGCGATGTCTCCAACTGAGCACATCTTCAACCAAGAGCCCCCTCTTGAGCCATTCGGATCCCAAGGTAGTCCCACCAATAATCAACAATCCCAATCCGACTACCCCTTCCCCGAGCATTTTTAATGGTCCACATAGCACTGGCAAATCCCTAATTAATTAGCTATGCCGCA
The DNA here is from genome assembly GCA_036927565.1 of Tuctoria greenei. Classification (NCBI taxonomy): domain Eukaryota; kingdom Viridiplantae; phylum Streptophyta; class Magnoliopsida; order Poales; family Poaceae; genus Tuctoria; species Tuctoria greenei. The sequence continues at coordinate 64,358,782 of JAYESD010000002.1, read as the reverse complement.
CCCATACTTGGCCTCGTGGTGGCACTATAAATCCTGGATGGTCGCTCCACAAACGGTCCTTAGATCTAAAGCAAGCAAAACCACCATAACATCCAACCCATCCATGTACCAAGCTTGCTTAGATCACCCATTACCATATCAGATTTAACCAGTTCATGTCAACCACAATCTCATTAATGCATAATTAAATTAATTAGTGTAGTTGTTTTTCCATCCCAATTAATTAAGCGAAGCAAAAAAGTAAAAATCTCATCCCGACTCTCTACCATATATTCCAGGTGACAAGGATGGTTAAACAAAGCTAGTAAACTTCCTACCATAGGATTCCCATCAAATTGACACAAGCATGCAGTTTGCAAACAAAACATTTATTTTAAAACAGGATCAATATGCTTCAAGGACACTTGCCTTGCTCTTGGGATTGATTCGAGTCAAAGCCTTCAAACTCTTGGTGCTGGAGATCCTCCGCGGCACTCTCTAGCGCAAATCCGTCTAATCCGCACAACAGACATACAAGACAAGAAACACAATCAAAGAGTGCACAAATATTACTCAATATGACATGACTTGCATGATTAATGCAAATGCAAGGTAGAACTTGTTAATAGATTGCTTTTAATAATCACTAACTAGTTCTAATGGCTTTTGACAAGTTTATACAGGTTTAGATGTGATTAGATCAAATTTTAGAATTAATTCAACACAATTTTAACTAGGTAAATCGGACTAGTCCGCTAGGGAGTGGACAAGTCTGCACTTGCGCGAAACTGACGAACTAGGGTTTTCTAGATCGACGTGAATTTGGAGATTAGAGGTCAAATTCACGTAAGAAAAAGAGAATAGAAGGTATACCAGGTGTTTAGGACTCCAATGACTCAAGAAACTTGGATGTAGCACTTGGATCTTGATGATCTAGGGTTGGTGATGACGTTGGAGATGAATTGGTGATGAAGAACGAAACTTGATGGAGATCTTGATCCTCTTTTGTTTCCTCCTCTTCTTCTTCTTGCTTGGGATCTCCTCCTCCCTCCTTGATGGTGGCTCTCCTCGAACTAGGGTTTGGGTGGGGTGGAAAAGTGGCAAATAGATGTCAAGCCAAGAGGTGGGGTTGTTTATACAGAGGTGGAGGCTAGGATTAGATGGATTTCGAGTTTGAGATGAGTAGAGGCCAGTTTAGAGTCCCACATGGGCTCTAAAAGAGTGAGGCACGACGTCCCTAGGCCCACTTAACGTGAAACCCAAGAAACAAGTCATAAAAGAAAAGGTCAATTCAGAAACAAGTCATAAAACAAGGACCGGACTAGTCCGAAGTTAGTCAGAAAGAAATCGGACAAGTCTGGCAAAAAATCGGACAAGTCCGACTTTAGTTAGAGAGTAAAACGGACAAGTCTGCTGGAACACTGGACTAGTACGGACATGTCCAGGGACTTAGCAAATTTTCAAAGATTCTTGAAACACCGGACTAGTCCACAGAAAAAACGAAAAAGTCTGATTGAGGTCAGAGAGAAATCGGACTAGTCCTCACCAAAATCGGACTAGTCCGCACTTTCAAGAATTTTAAGTGCGGTTTTGTTCCAAATCAATTTTAAACTTATTCCTCGTTATGTGGATTAATGTTAAACATGTACATGAATGTATGTAGGGCATGATGCATGAAAATGAGGGTGTTACAAACCTACCCCCCTTAAAATGAATCTCGCCCTCGAGATTCGACGCAGAAGAGAAGAGATAGGGAAATTCCTTCTTGAGATCATCCTCCAATTCCCATGTTGCTTCTTTTTCTGTGTGGTGCTTCCATTGAACTTTACACCATCTAATAACCTTGTTCCTCGTGACCCTCTCCTTGGTTTCCAAGATTTTGACCGGTTGCTCGGCATAAGTCAAATCTGCCTCTAATTCCAATTCTCCCACTGGAACTTGTTCTTCTGGTACTCTCAAACACTTTTTCATCTGGGAAACATGATAGACATCATGTACATCTGAAAGATGAGTTGGCATCTCCAACTTATACGCTACTTCTCCTCTTTTGTCCAAAATCTTGAATGGTCCAATGTAGCGAGGTGCTAGCTTGCCTCTTATGTTAAACCTCTTATGACCCCTCATTGGTGACACCTTGAGGTAAACGAAATCTCCCACTTCAAAGGCTAATTTCCTTCTCCTATTGTCCGCATAGCCTTTTTGTCTTGATTGGGTAGCCCTCAAGTTTTCACGAATTATTTGGACTTGCTTTTCGGCTTCTTGCAACACATCCGGACCAAATACTTGAGTTTCTCCTGCCTCATTCCAGAATAAAGGTATCCTACACTTCCTTCCATAAAGTGCTTCATATGGTGAAATTTTCAAGCTTGCTTGGTAACTATTGTTGTATGAAAATTCTGCATATGGCAAGCTCTTTTCCCAACTTTTCCCATGCTTTAAAGCACACGCTCTGAACATGTCTTCTAAAATCTGATTGGTCCTCTCGGTTTGTCCATCCGTTTGAGGGTGATATGCTGAACTAAAATTCAACCTCGTTCCCAAAGCTTCATGCAATTTTTGCCAAAACCTAGAAGTGAATTGTGAACCTCTATCCGAGACTATCTTCTTCGGAATTCCATGCAAACATACTATTCTCCCCATATACAGTTCCGCCAATTTCTTTCCAATATAGGTGGTCTTGACGGAAATAAAGTGGGCTGACTTAGTTAACCAATCCACAATTACCCAAATTGAGTCATAACCGGACTGAGTACATGGTAATCCAACTATGAAGTCCATACCGATCTCTTCTCACTTTCACATCGGAATCTTTAATGGTTGCAATAGTCCAGCTGGCCTTTGATGTTCCGCCTTGACTCATTGGCACACATCACACAATGGTACGTATTCAGCTATGTCATTCTTCATGCTAGCCCACCAATAACACGTCTTCAAGTCTTTGTACATCTTTGTACAACCAGGATGAATTGAGTATGGTGAGTCATGTGCCTCTTTTATTATTGTATCCCGAATATGCTTCACATTAGGCATAACAATCCTCTTACCAAGCCATAGGGTGTCACGTTCATCCTCATCAAATCTGAATTCTCTCCCTTCTTGGGTCCTTTCCTTGATTTCTTTTATTTCCTCATCCTTCGTTTGACCCTCTCAAATTTCTTGCTCCAAGGTCAGATTTAAATCCATCATCCCCATCTCATTTACAAATCCAAGGTTCAACCGTTCAAACTCCTTACATAACTCGGATGGTAACTCTTGAACTGTGAGTTGATGACTTACTCCTTTTCTACTCAAAGCATCGACCACTACATTGGCTTTTTCTGGGTGATAGTTGATCCCCAAATCATAATCTTTTATGAGCTCCAACCATCTTCATTGTCTCAAGTTCAGATCCGTTTGTGTGAAAATATACTTAAGAATCTTGTCATCCGTATAAATTTCACACCTATGTCCAAGGATATAGTGTCTCCAAATCTTCAATGCATGTACCACGGCTGGAAGTTCTAAATCATGTGTTGGGTAATTCTGCTCATGTTTCTTCAATTGTGTTGACACATAGGCGATCACTTGACCTTCTTGCATGAGCACACATCCAAGTCCTTGTCTCGAGGCGTCGCAATATATGTCAAAACTCTTGCTTACATTCGGCAATACCAAAACTGGGGCTATTGTCAACCTCTTCTTCAACTCCTCAAAACTGTTTTGACAAGCTTGAGTCCATTGGAATGCCTTTCCCTTCATTAGAAATTCCGTCATTGGCTTGGCTATCTTGGAAAAGTCCTTGATGAATCGACGGTAATATCCAGCCATTCTAAGAAAACTCCTTATTTCCTTTACGTTTTGCGGGGGTTCTCATTTCAACACGTCCCTCACTTTTCCGGGGTCAACCGATACTCCTCCTCCCAAGATTATATGACCCAAAAACGACACCTCTTTCAACCAAAACTGACACTTGTTGAACTTGGAATACAATGGATGCTCCCTCAATTTCTGCAACGTAAGCCTCAAGTGTTCCTCATGTTCTTCTCATCCTTCCAGTAGATCATAATGTCATCAATAAACACCACAATGAACTTATCCAAGTACTCCATGAAGACCTTATTCATGAGGTACATAAAGTACGCAGGTGCATTGTTCAATCCAAAGGACATCACGGTGTACTCATAAGATCCATACTGCATCCTAAAAGCTGTCTTGGGTATGTCTGATGGTCTAATCTTCATTTGAAAGTATCCCGACCTCAAATCAATCTTAAAGAAGACACAAGCACCCATCTGATCAAACAAGTCTTCTTTGCGTGGAAAGGTGTACTTGTTCTTGATTATTACCTTGTTGAGAGCTGAGTAGTCTACACACATCCTTTGGGATCCATCCTTCTTGTCCACAAACAGCACGGGCGCTCCCCAAGGTGAAGAGTTGGGCCGAATAAAACCCTTCTCTAGTTGCTCTTGAATTTGCTTCTTGAGCTCCGCTAATTCCATAGGAGGCATCCTATACGGCCGCTTAGCTATAGGTGCAGTTCCAGGTATTAAATCAATAACAAACTCAATGTCTCGATCAGGTGGCATACCTGGCAACTCGTCCGAAAAAACATCCAAAAATTCACACACCACTGGAATCTCATCGATTGCGGCACCGTCCATATGATTCAGCTCCAATTGCTTCGGTGCGGTTTGAGATGCTTCAAATTCTACGGTGATCCCTTCCTCATTGGTCAAATTTACTGTTTTCGTGGCACACACAATAACTCCATTGTGCTTCCTCAACCAGTCCATACCAAGTATAATGTCCAATCCTTGAGAATCCAAAACTATGAGGTTGGCGGAGAAGTCTACCCCCCTTATTTTAAGGCTTACTTTTGGACATACTATATTTGTCCTCATCTCTCCTCCAGGAGACTTAACCAATAGAGTAAACTTCATATGGGAGATAGGCAAACTATACTTGGCAACATACTTTGATGCAATGAATGAATGTGATGTCCAGAATCAAACAACATAGTCGCGGGGTTAGAGTTGGCGAGAAACATACTAATGACCACATCATCCGCTTGTTGAGCATCCTCCGTAGAGACATGGTTCACGTTGCCACGAGCAAAATTCTGCTGTCCACGGCTTCCTTGCGGCTGTCCTCCATTGGGTCTTGGGTTTTGTTTTGGCACATTGCTTCCTTGACCAAGTCTTGACTTAGGACATTGATGCGCAAAGTGTCCAGCTTCTCCACAAGTATAGCACTTCTTAACTCCACCAAAATTATTGAGACGATCTTGGTTTTGAACACTTGCACCAGGAAAATTAGCACGAGGTGCATAAGGCATTGGAGGCCTAGGTGCTTGCATAACAGGGTGCTGCTGCACAAACTGGGTTGGACGCGGTGCAAATCCAGGGCAATGAGTAGGCGCAAAAGAGTTGAAGAAGGCGCATTGGGAGGTGTGAAGCGAGGGCACACATTACTTCCTTCTTGTTGTCCTTGATATGGCACCTTTCTCTTGTTGTCTTGCTCCATCTCACGGACCTTGTTCTCGACCACAATTGCTTTGTCCACAAGCTTCTAAAAATTGGTATAATCACAGTTGAGTAGTTGCACTTGGATGTCATTGTTCAAGCCCCTTATGAACAAGTATTGTTTTTGGCTGTCCCGACTAACATCCTCAGGCGCATACCTTGAGAGTTGAGTGAACTTATTCAGATATTCACTCACGCTTAATCTTCCTTGCTTTATGTTCTCAAATTCTTGCCTCTTCAATATCATAACACCCTCGGGCACATAATGATAACGGAAGCTCTCTTTGAATTCGGCCCAAATAATTCTCATGAGCATTGCAATAAGAATCCCACAAATCCGCAGCTGCTCCAACTAGTTGATGAGAAGCAAAAAGCACTTTCTCCCGGTCACTGCATTGGACAATAGCTAGCTTCTTCTCCACGGACTTGAGCCAATCATCCGCATCCATAGGGTCAGCAGCTTGAGCAAAGGTTGGCAGCCTAGTCCCCATAAACTCTCCCAACCTGTTATGAGGAGGTGGGGGTGGCGGTTGAGGCATGTGAGGCTGATTGTTAATGTTGCCAGCCTGCAGCTGTCCCATAGTATGTATCATGGTCTACATGACCTGGTTTCGCATTGCCAAAAGCTGCTCAATGTTGATAGCTCCATGAGCAGGTCCTTGTCCATTGTTGTTCTGAGGTACTCCATGGTTCTCCCTCATCATTCCATCCCTCTGGTTGCGAGTTCTCACCATTTGAAGATAAGCAATAGGTAAGAATTAGAAAACGTCCCCAACTATATGCATCAAGGGATATGGAACTAGACAACTAACTAGCCTACGTGGACATGGCAATGCTAAAGTATCCCAAAATACTCTATTAAGCACACAAGTAAACAATATATAGCAAGAAGCACACCAAGCAAGAACACATTGATTCCTGAGTGTTTCTATGTGCTCTAAAGTGTCCATTCTATCTAGACTACGTCCTACGGTCAACCTGTGGCTCTGATACCAATATGTGACATCTAGTTCCGAAAATGAACCAAGTGAACGCATATGTGTGTCCAGGATGTTCAACACACATACACCATGCATTCACAAAAGAGTATACAAAAAATTACCACAGAACAAGATTAATTAACCAAATTTTATTACACAAACCATATCATCCTCAAATACAGGTTCTAATAAATATTAATGACAGGTTCAACTAATGCAGCGGTAATAAACTAATTAAGCAACTAAGCAAACTAAGCAAAGGGGTATAGTGCAGCTCCATGCACCACCACAGGCAAAGCTGACGGTAGTCACGGCCTAGAACTCCGCATTATCTCCATTAAACTCCCAATCCTGAACTGCAACTATTGGGGGGGGATTGCATGTAACACCCTCATTTTCATGCACCATGCCCTACATACATTCATATACAAGTTTAACAATAACCCACATAAAGAGGAATAGGTTTAAAATTGATTTGCAACAAAACCGCACTTAAAATGCTAAAAAGTGCGGACTAGTCCGATTTTAGTGAGGACTAGTCCGATTTCTCTCTGACTAAAAATGGACTTGTCCGTTTTTGCTGCGGACTAGTCCGATTTTGCCTCTGGAAACTTTCGGACTTGTCCGATTTTGTGCGGACTAGTCCGATATTCCAAGAATCCTTGAAAATTTTCTAAGTCCTTGGACTTGTCCGGACTAGCCCAGTGTTCCAGTGGACTTGTCCGTTTTCCTCTCTGACTAAAGTCGGACTTCTCTAGTTTTTGGCCAGACTTGTCTGATTTTCTCTCTGGACAATTTCGGACTATTCCGGTCCTTTCTGGACTCGTCCAATATTTTGCAACTCCGAGTTGATCTTTTGTTTTACGAATTGTTTCTTGGATTTCACATTAAGTGGTCCTAGGGACGTCGTGCCTAACTCTTTTAGAGTCCATGTGGGACTCTAAACCGGCCTCTACTCCTCTCAAACTCGAAACCAATCTAACCCTAGCCTCCACCTCTATATAAACAACCCCACCCCTTGGCTTGACATCTATTTGCCACTTTTCCACCCCACCCATACTCTAGTTCATGGAGAGACACCATCAAGGAGGGAGAAGGAGATCCCAAGCAAGAAGAAGAAGAGGAGGAAATGAAAGAGGATCAAGATCTCCATCAAGTTTCGTTCTTCATCACCAACTCATCTCCAAGTTCATCACCAACCCTAGATCATCAAGATCCAAGTGTTGCCTCCAAGATTCTTGGTTCATTGGAGTTCTAAACACTTGGTATACCTTCTATTCTCTTTTTTCATACGTGAATCCAACCCCGTTTTCCCAAATTCACGTCGATCTAGAAAACCCTAGTTCGCTAGTTCTGCGAAGTGCGGACTAGTCTGGCCTTCTGCAGACTAGTCCGATTTTGCTTACTAAATTGTGTTGATTTGATTCTAAAATTTGATCTAATCACATCCAAACCTGTATAAACTTGTAAAAAGCTATTAGAACTAGTTAGTGATCATTAAAAGCAATCTATTGACGAGTTCCACCTTGCATTGCATTAATCATGCATGTCATGTCATATTGAGTAATATTTGTGCACTCTTTGATTGTGTTTCTTGTTTGTATGTTTATTGTGTGGATTAGACGGATTTTGCACTAGAGAGTGCCGCGGAGGATCTACAGAGAGTTTGAAGGCTTTGACCCTAATCAATAGCAAGAGCAAGGCAAGTGTCCTTGAAGCATATTGATCCTGTTTTGAAATAAATGTTTTGTTTGCAAACTGCATGCCTGTGTCAATTTGATGGGAATCCTATGGTAGGAAGTTTACTAGCTTTGTTTAACCACCATTGTCACCTGGAATATATGGTGGAGAGTCGAGATGGGATGTTTTTACCTTTTTGCTTCGCTTAATTAATTGGGATGGAAGAACAATTATACTACTTAATTTAATTATACATTAACGAGATTATGGTTGTCATGAACTGGTTAAATCTGATATGGTAGTGGGTGATCTAAGCAAGCTTGGTATGTGGATGGGTTGGATGTATGGTGGTTTGCATGCTTTATATCTAAGGACCGGTTCGTAGAGCGACCATCCAGGATTTACAGTGCCACCACAAGGCCAAGTATGGGTGCGGCATATCTGATTAATTAGGGCTTTGCCAGTGCTATTTGGACCATTAAGGATGCTCGGGGAAGGGGTAGTCCGATTGGGTTTGTTGATGATTGGTGGGACTACCCTGGGATCCGAATGGCTCAAGAGGGGGATCCTAGTTGAGGATGTGCTCAGTTGGAGACATCGCCACCAGTGAAACCTCAGTGGGGTCTAAATAGGCTACTAATCCCTTTGTAAAGGATATTTTGTGATCTCTTGACCACACACCTAAGGAAGTGTAAGACGACTTAATTGAGATTCTATAGTCATCAAAAGGTGATGAAATCACAAACACGTGGGTAAAGCGGTACAACCTCTGCAAAGTGTGTCTAAAACTATCATGATAGTTTTGCTCCCGGTTATGAGCAACCTAGACCCTCACATGATTAGAGGGAACTTGGTATTGGGATGGTATTTATGATGGTATTATGGTTATGGTTGGTATTATGGTTATGGATGGTTATGAATTGAATTCTGGTATTGAACATGGATATTGGTATATGATGATGGATATTGAATATGGTCTAACATTATGATGATTATATGGTTTATGATGGGTTTATTTCATATACATATAATATATTGCTTTTAAAATGTTTTAATGTACTTTTCAGCACTCAACCATTATAATATTCGTCATTTGAATCAACCACATGTCATACTCTCCACACTTGTTGAGTACGACATGTACTCACTCTTGCAGTCCCCCCCCCCCCCAACAGTTGAAGGTCAGGATTGGGAGTATAACGATAATAATGCGGAGTTCTAGGCCGTGTCTACCATCATCTTTGCCTGTGGTGTTGATTGGAGCTGCGCTATCCCTTATGCTTAGTTTGCTTAGTTGCTTAATCAGTTTATTTCTGCTGCATTAGTTCAACTTGTCATTAATATTCATTAGAGCTTGTATTCAAGGATATTATGAATTGTGTAATAAAACTTGGTAATTAATCTTGCTCTGTGGTAATTTTCTGTATACTCTTTTGTGAATGCACTCGTGTATGTGTGTTGAACATCTTGGGCACACATATGCGTTCACTTGGTTCATTTTTTGGAACCGGGTGTCACAGATTGGTATCAGAGCCACAGGTTGACCGTAGGACGCAACCTAGATAGAATGGACACTTTAGAGCACATAGAAACACTGAGGAATCGATGTGTTTTTGCTTTGTGTGCTATTTGCTATATATTGAGCTTGCTTGTGTGCTGAATAGAGGATTTTGGGATGCTTTAGCATTGCCATGTCCACCTAGGCTAGTGTAGCTAGTTGGTTAGTTTCATATTCCTTGATGGATATAGTTGGGGATTCGTTCTATCTCTCTTTTCTTTCTCGCTCAACCTCTACTTCAATGGAAGAAGGACACAACCAGAAGATTCATTTTCTCATACGAAGCTGTATGGAAGATGAGAATAAAGATAGTGTGTCTAAGAGTAATTTAAAATAAGGGGGGGTAGAATCCTTCACCAACCTTATTGTTTTGGATTCACAGGGATCAAACATGACACTTGGAATGGATTGGCTACGGAAGCATAATGGTGTGGTCCAGTATGCCACAAGGACAGTGCAATCGACATGTGATAAGGAAGTAAGCATTGGAGTTGATGCGTCACAATAGATATCAAGACTAACCAATCATCAAAGACTATTCCAACGTAGTGAAGTGCATGACTGAGTTGCTAATAAGGGGAGGCCTCTCAGATGGATTCTATCTTGTAAGGATGCTATTGAGAAAGTGAAGAAGATATTTATCACTACACCAGTGTTGGTATTACTAGACATGAGCAAGAAGCTTGGATTTATATGACGCATCAAGACAAGGACTCGGATGCGTGCTTATGCAAGAAGGTCAAGTGGTTGCATATTCATCGATACAACTGAAGAAACATGAGCAGAATTATCCTACACATGTTCTTGAACTAACAGCCATGGTACATGCATTGAAGATTTGGAGACACTATATCCTTGGACATAGGTGTGAAATTTATACGGATCAAAAGAGTCTTAAGTATATTTTCACACAAACGGATCTGAATTTGAGGCAACAAAGATGGATGGAGCTCATCAAAGATTATGATTTGGGGATCAACTATCATCTGGGAAAATCCAATGTAGTGGCCGATGCTTTGAGTAGAAAAGGAATAAGTCATTAACTCACAGTTCAAGAGTTACCATCCGAGTTATGCAAAGGAGTTTCAATGGTTGAACCTTGGATTTGTAAATGAGATGGAGATGATGGAGTTAAATCCAACCTTGGAGCAAGAAATTCGAGAGGCACAGACCAAGGATGAGGAAATTTGGGAAATCAAGGAAAGGACCCAAGAGGGGAGAGAATTCAGATTCGATGAGGATGAACATGGTACCTTATGGCTGGGAAAAAGGATTGTCGTGCCTAAAGTGAAGCATATTCGGGAGGCGATATTAAAAGAGGCACATGACTCACCATACTCAATTCATCCTGGTTGTATGAAGATGTACAAAGACTTGAAGACTTGTTATTGGTTGGATAGCATGAAAAAGGACATAGCTGAATATGTATCATTGTGTGATGTGTGTCAACGGGTCAAGGCGGAACATCAAAGGCCAGCTGGATTATTGCAACCATTGAAGATTCCAGAGTGGAAGTGGGAAGAGATTGGTATGGACTTCATAGTTGGTTTACCGCGTACTTAGTCTGGTTACGACTCAATTTGGATAATTGTGGATTGGTTAACTAAGTCAGCCCACTTTATTCCCGTCAAGACCACATATAATGGAGAGAAATTGGCGGAACTGTATATGGGAAGAATAGTATGTTTGCATGGAGTTCCGAAGAAGATAGTGTCGGATAGGGGTTCTCAATTTACTTCCAGGTTTTGGCAAAAGTTGCATGAAGCTTTGGGAACGAGGTTGAATTTTAGTTCAGCGTATCACCCTCAAACGGATGGACAAACCGAGAGGACTAATCAGATTTTAGAGGACATGCTAAGAGCTTCTGCTTTAAAGCATGGCAAAGGTTGGGACAAGAGCTTACCATATGCAGAATTTTCATACAACAATAGTTACCAAACAAGCTTGAAAATGTCACCATATGAAGCGCTTTATGGAAGGAAGTGTAGGACACCTTTATTCTGGAATGAGGCAGGAGAAACCCAAGTATTTGGTCCGAATGTATTGCAAGAAGCTGAAAAGCAAGTCCAAATAATTCGTGAAAACTTGAGGGCTGCCCAATCAAGACAAAAAGGTTATGCAGACAATAGGAGAAGGAAATTAGCCTTTGAAGTGGGAGATTTTGTTTATCTCACGGTGTCACTGATGAGAGGTCATAAGAGGTTTAACATAAGAGGCAAGCTAGCACCTCGTTATATTGGACCATTCAAGATTGTGGACAAGAGGGGAGAAGTGGCGTATAAGTTGGAGATGTCAACTCATCTTTCAGATGTCCATGATGTGTTTCATGCTTCCCAGCTCAAGAAATGCTTGAGAGTACTAGAAGAACAAATGCCCACAGAAGGATTGGAACTAGAGGAAGATTTGACTTATGCTGAATAACCGATCAAAATCTTGGAAACCAAGGAGAGATTCACAAGGAACAAGGTTATTAGATGGTGTAAAGTTCAACGGAAGCACCACACAAAAAAGGAAGCAACGTGGGAATTGGAGGATGAACTCAAGAAGGAATTTCCCTAATTATTCTCTTCTGCGTCGAATCTCGAGGGCAAGATTCATTTTAAGGGGGTTAGGTTTGTAACACCCTCATTTTCATGCATTATGCCCTACATACATTCATATACATGTTTAACATTAACCCACATAAAGAGGAATAGGTTTAAAATTGATTTGGAACAAAACCACACTTAAAATGCTGAAAAGTGTGGACTAGTCCGATTTTAGTGAGGACTAGTCCGATTTCTCTCTGAATAAAAATAGACTTGTCCGTTTTTGCTGCAGACTAGTCTAATTTTGCCTCTGGAAACTTTCATACTTGTCCGATTTTGTGCGGACTAGTCCAATATTCCAAGAATCCTTGAAAATGTGCTAAGTCCCTGGACTTGTACGGACTACTCCGGTGTCCCAGCGGACTTGTCCATTTTCCTCTCTGACTAAAGTCGGACTTGTCCAATTTTTGGCCAGACTTGTCCGATTTTCTCTCTGGACATTTTTGGACTAGTCCGGTCCATTTCGAACTTGTCCGATATTTCGTGACTCCGAGTTGATCTTTTGTTTTACCACTAGTGTCTTGGGTTTCACATTAAGTGGGCCTAGGGACATCGTGCCTAACTCTTTTAGAGCCCTTGTAGGACTCTAAACCGACCTCTACTCCTCTCAAACTCGAAATCCATCTAACCCTAGCCTCCACCTCTATATAAACAACCCCACCCCTTGGCTTGACATCTATTTGCCACTTTTCCACCCCACCCAAACCCTAGTTCGTGGAGAGCCACCGTCAAGGAGGGAGAAGGAGATCCCAAGCAAGAAGAAGAAGAGGAGCAAACAAAAGAGGATCAAGATCACCATCAAGTTTTGTTCTTCATCACCGACTCATCTCCAAGTTCATCACCAACCCTAGATCATCAAGATCCAAGTGTTGCCTCCAAGATTCTTGGTTCATTGGAGTTCTAAACACCTGGTATACCTTATATTCTCTTTTTCTTACATGAATCCAACCTGTTTTCCCAAATTCATGTCGATCTAGAAAACCCTAGTTCGCTAGTTCTGCGAAGTGCGGACTAGTCCGGCCTTCTGCAGACTAGTCTGATTTTGCTGACTAAATTGTGTTGAATTGATTCTAAAATTTGATCTAATCACATCCAAACCTGTATAAACTTGTAAAAAACTATTAGGACTAGTTAGTGATCATTAAAAGCAATCTATTAACAAGTTCCACCTTGCATTTGCATTAATCATGCATGTCATGTCATATTGAGTAATATTTGTGCACTCTTTGATTGTGTTTCTTGTTTGTAGGTTTATTGTGCAGATTAGACGGATTTGCGCTAGAGAGTGCCGCGGAGGATCTACAGCACCAAGAGTTTGAAGGCTTTGACCCTAATCAACAGCAAGAGCAAGGCAAGTGTCCTTGAAGCATATTGATCCTGTTTTGAAACAATTTTTTTGTTTGCAAACTACATGCTTATGTCTTTGATGGGAATCTTTTGGTAGGAAGTTGACTAGCTTTGTTTAACCACCCTTTTCACCTGGAATATATGGTACAGATTCGGAATGGGATTTTTTTACCTTTTTGGTTTGCTTAATTAATGGGGATGGAAGAACAACCATACTACTTAATTTAATTATGCATTAATGAGATCATGGTTGACATGAATTGGTTAAATATGATATGGTAATGGGTGATCTAAGCAAGCCTGGTATGCGGATGGGTTGGATGTATGGTGGTTTGCTTGCTTTAGATCTAAGGACCGGCTTGTGGAGCGACCATCCAGGATTTACAGTGCCGCCACAAGGCCAAGTATGGGTGCGGCGTAGCTGATTAATTAGGGCTTTGCCAGTGCTATTTGGACCATTAAGAATGCTCGGGGAAGGGGTAGTCGTACTGGGTTTGTTGATGATTGGTGGGACTACCCTGGGATCCGAATGGCTCAAGAGGGGGCCCTTGGTTGAAGATGTGCTCAGTTGGAGACATCGCCACCGGTGAAACCTCAATGAGATCTAAATAGGCTACTAATCCATTTGTAAAGGCTATTTTGTGATCTCTTGGCCACACACCTAAGGAAGTGTGAGACGGCATAATTGAGATTTTATAGTCATCGAAAGGTGATGAAATCACAAACACGTTGGTAAAGCGGTACAACCTCTGCAGAGTGTGTCTAAAACTATCATGATAGCCATGATCCCGGTTATGAGCAACCTGGACCCTCACATGGTTAGAGGGAACTTGGTATTGGGATGGTATTTGGGATGGTATTATGGTTATGGTTGGTATTATGGTTATGGATGGTTATGAATTGAATTCTGGTATTGAACATGGATATTGGTATATGATGATGGATATGGAATATGGTCTGGCATTATGATAACTACATGGCTTATGATGGGTTTATTTCATATACATGTAATATATTGCTTTTCAAATGTTTTAATGTACTTTTCAGCACTTAACCATTATTATATTCGTCATATGAATCAGCCACATGTCATACTTCCCACAATTGCTGAGTACGACATGTACTCACTCTTGCAATCCCCCCCAGTAGTTGCAGGTTAAGATTGGGAGTATAACAATGATAATGCGGAGTTCTAGGCCGTGTCTACCGTCAGCTTTGCCTGTGGTGTTGATTGGACCTGCGCTATCGCTTATGCTTAGTTTGCTTAGTTGCTTGGTTAGTTTATTTCCACTGCATTAGTTCAACTTGTCATTAATATTCATTAGAGTTTGTATTCAAGGATATTATGAATTGTGTAATAAAACTTGGTTAATTAATCTTGTTCTGTGGTAATTTTCTGTATACTCTTTTGTGAATGCACTCGTGTATGTGTGTTGAACATCCTAGGCACACATATGCGTTCACTTGGTTCATTTTTCGGAACCGGGTGCCACATTGCAAGAGTGAGTATATGTCGTACTCAACAAGTGTGGAAAGTATGACATGTGGTTGATTCAAATGACGAATATAATAATGGTTACATGCCGAAAAGTACATTAAAACATTTGAAAAGCAATATATTACATGTGTATGAAATACACCCATCATAAGCCACGTAGTTATCATAACACCAGTCCATATTCCATATCCATCATCATATACCAATATCCATATTCAATACCAGAATTTAATTCATAACCATCCATAACCATAATACCAACAAAATCCCAGTTTTCCTCTAATCATGTGAGGGTCCAGGTTGCTTATTACCGGTAGCACGACTATCATGATAGTTTTAGACACACTCTGCAGAGGTTGTACCACTTTACCCACGTGTTTGTGATTTTATCACCTTTCGATGACTATAGAATCTCAATTATGCTGTCTCACACTTCCGTAGGTGTGTGGCCAAGAGATCACAAAATAGCCTTTACAAAGGGATTACTAGCCTATTTAGACCCCACTGAGGTTTCACCGGTGGCGATGTCTCCAACTGAGCACATCTTCAACCAAGGGCCCCCTCTTGAGCCATTCGGATCCCAGGGTAGTTCCACCAAACATCAACAATCCAATATGACTACCCCTTCCCCGAGCATCCTTAATGGTCCAAATAGCACTAGCAAAGCCCTAATTAATCAGCCACGCTGCACCCATACTTGGCCTCGTGGTGGCACTTTAAATCCTGGATGGTCGCTCCATGAACTGGTCCTTAGATCTAAAGCAAGCAAAACCACCATAACATCCAACCCATCCACGTACCAGGCTTGCTTAGATCACCCATTACCATACCAGATTTAACCAGTTCATGTCAACCACAATCTCATTAATGCATAATTAAATTAAGTAGTGTAGTTGTTTTTCCATCCCAATTAATTAAGCGAAGCAAAAAGGTAAAAATGTCATCCCGACTCTCTACCATATATTCCAGGTGACAAGGGTGGTTAAACAAAGCTAGTAAACTTCCTACCATAGATTTCCCATCAAATTGACAGAAGCATGCAGTTTGCAAACAAAACATTATTTATTTTAAAACAGGATCAATATGCTTCAAGGACACTTGCCTTGCTCTTGGGATTGATTCGAGTCAAAGCCTTCAAACTCTTGGTGCTGGAGATCCTCTGCGGCACTCTTTAGCGCAAATCCGTCTAATCTGCACAACAAACATACAAGACAAGAAACACAATCAAAGAGTGCACAAATATTACTCAATATGACATGACATGCATGATTAATGCAAATGCAAGGTAGAACTTGTTAATAGATTCTTTTAATGATCAATAACTAGTTCTAATGGCTTTTAATAAGTTTATACAGGTTTGGATGTGATTAGATCAAATTTTAGAATTAGTTCAACACAATTTAACCAGGAAAATCGGACTAGTCCGCTAGGGACCGGACAAGTCCGCACTTGCGCGAAACTAGCAAACTAGGGTTTGCTAGATTGACGTAAATTTGGAGATTAGGGGTCGAATTCACGTAATAAAAAGAGAATAGAAGGTATACCAGATGTTTAGGACTCTAATGAATCAAGAAACATGGAGGTAGCACTTGGATCTTGATGATCTAGGGTTGGTGATGAACTTGAAGATGAATTGGTGATGAAGAACGAAACTTGATTGAGATCTTGATCCTCTTTTGTTTCCTCTTCTTCTTCTTGCTTGGGATCTCCTCTTCCCTCCTTGACGGTGGCTCTCCAGGAACTAGGGTTTTGGTGGGGTGGAAAAGTGGCAATAGATGTCAAGCCAAGGGGTGGGGTTGTTTATATAGAGGTGGAGGCTAGGGTTAGATGGATTTCGAGTGTGAGATGAGTAGAGGCCGGTTTAGAGTCCCACATGGGCCATAAAAGAGTTAGGAACAACGTCCCTAGGCCCACTTAACGTGAAACCTAAGAAACAAGTCGTAAAACAAAAGATCAATTCGGAGTCGTGAAATATCAGACAAGTCCGACAAGGACCGGACTAGTCTGACGTTAGTCAGAAAGAAATCAGACAAGTCTGGCCAAAAATCAGACAAGTCCGACTAGTCAGAGAGGAAAACGGACAAGTCTGCTGGAACACCGGACTAGTCCGGACAAGTCCAGGGACTTAGCAAAATTTCAAGGATTCTTGGAACACCGGACTACTTCGCATAAGATCAGACAAGTCCGAAAGTGTCCAGAGGCAAAATCGGACTAGTCCGTAGCGAAAACAAACAAGTTTGATCGAGTTTAGAGAGAAATCGGACTAGTCCTAACAAAAATAGGACTAGTCCGCACTTTCCAGAATTTTAAGTGCGGTTTTGTTCCAAATCAATTTTAAACTTATTCCTCTTTATGTGGATTAATTTTAAACATGTATATGAATGTATATAGGGCATGATGCATGAAAATGAGGGTGTTACACTGCACACCAGGTACCGCAGCAGTACTTGCCACAGCAGCAGGTCCCACAGGAGCCACACGTGGCGCAGCAAACCCCCTGGCATATGCTGTCCCGTACGCCTTTCTGGTGAAGCCCGTCAGAGGGTACATGGCCTTGGCGCCATACCTCCGACGGGCGACATGGCCGCTCAAGTTTCGGCCACACGTGCTAGAAAGGTTTGATGGGAGCATCAACTGTGTAGAGTTCCTACAGATCTACACCACGATGCTCCTAGCTGCAGGAGCAGATGAGCTAGTCCTGGCGAACTACTTCCCCATCGCCCTGGTCATCTCAGCTCGGTCATGGCTGATGAACCCGCCCGAGGGCTCCATAACCTCTTGGGATGAGCTTTGCAAACAGTTCACGATGAACTTTGGCAGCTCCTACACGCGACCCGACACCAAACTCGACCTCCACATTGTGCATCAACAACCCAAGGAGATGCTGAGATAATTCATCCAACGCTTCTCCCAGGTACGCAACTTCATTGCACAACATGAGAAGCACTTCTCCCAAGAAGATGCTCGAGAAGCTAGCCACACACAACGTGAAAGATGTATCTGAGCTCTTCTCCGTCACCGACCGGTGTGCCCGTGCGGCTGAGGGCCATGACTGGGACACCCAGACCACCCCTAGAGCGGGCGGAGTCAGCCAGACCGGCAATAGCGTCGTTACCCCGAGTAGCTGAAAGAAGAAGAGTCGGGGCAATAGCCAGAACAAGCCACTGCATTGGTCTCCCGTCGCCACAGAAGCGGCAACCGGTGGGGGAAACCCCCCCATGCTCTAACAAGCGCCCACGTCAGCCACCCGCTACTGACGACGGCGCCGAGCCCTCCCTGGTGCACAAAACTCGCGACCACACCACGAGCGAGTGGTGGGAGATCAAGAGATGCGCCGAACGCTATAATGAGCGGGCGTACCAGCACCCAAACGGTGCCCCATTTCGCCAGTGGGAGGGCAAGCATAAGGTCGACGATGACGAGGAGATGGAGTACCAGAAGCAACAGCGGGCTGTCAAAGTGATCCACCAAGATGAGGACTCCGACGCTAGCAGCGTCCACAAGTAGACACTCCACATCATCTTCAGATGGTCTTGGGATCCCGCATCTCAGAACAAGGTCAAGACCCTTCGCCGAGCGGTGGTTTCGATAGCCCCTGCTCCCACTCTGACGCTGCACCATCGGTGGAAGGAGATGCCAATCAGCATCGACTCCTCCGACTGCCCCAAGATCATGGTTGGGGCAGGGGTTCTACCTCTCCTGGTCGCCCCCACCATTGCCAATGTCAAGCTCCAGTACATATTGATAGATGGCGGGGCCGGCCTCAACCTCCTCAAACACACAGCCTTCGAGCAGTTGCAGATCACGGTGTCCAAGCTCACCCCCTCGAGCCCATTCTCGGGGGTGGGACCAGGGAACATCATCCCATAGGGCAACATCCATCTCCGAGTGACCTTAGAGACACCCGACAACTACAGGACGGAGGGCATCCTCTTCAACGTCACCCATGTCAGCCTCCCCTTCAACTCCATCATCGGCAGGCCCGCCCTGTATCGATTCATGGCCATAGCCCACTATAGCTACCTCGTCCTGAAGACGCCAACCCCCTCCGGCTTCCTCAAGATCCGCGGAGACCACACTGTGTAGGATCGAAGAGCACATGAAAAGCTACCAGAGGGGGGGTGAATGGTAGATTTAAAAATCTTACGCAGCGGAAACAATTAAACCCCAAACCCTTTCGGTAGAAAAACGATCTGTTAAAGAAATCGTGTGTGAGACTAATCTAAACGTGTTTCACCGTGAAAAAAGTGATAGATATCAGAGAGCATCAAGTCACGAAGACAACACAAAAATAATTACTCAAATTCGTCGAGAAAAACTCAAGTTATGATCGAAAGATCAAACAATGATCAATCTGCCCTACCCGAGAAAAACAGTTCTAAAACGCTGCAAAGAAACTTGTGTAGATCATAGACCAAAAATCCAATGACCGTGAAATTTTGACATATGATAGACAAACAAGTTGTGAAGACAAAACAAAAAGAATCACGTCAATTGGATCTGTAAAACTCGAGTTATGATAAAACCACCGACAAAAGGTAGTGCTGTCCAGAAACTCGACGAGTAAAACTTGTCTGGAACAAGTCGGACGAACAAGGCACAAAAGTTCCTTCAAACTACGAATTTTATTCAATATAACACAAGAGGAACAGCCCCAAAGTCATCTACCACGAGCTCTGGACTCCCTTGATTATATAACCAGCCTTTAGGCCAACCCAATATCAACTAGGACTCCAATCCTACTCAGATCACGAATCCTAACTTTCCATAACTGCTCAAGATTCTTCTATACGCAGAT
The DNA here is from genome assembly GCA_036927565.1 of Tuctoria greenei. Lineage (NCBI taxonomy): Eukaryota > Viridiplantae > Streptophyta > Magnoliopsida > Poales > Poaceae > Tuctoria > Tuctoria greenei. The sequence goes on along the minus strand of JAYESD010000002.1, from coordinate 64,338,853 downwards.
AGAAGCAATCTTAAGACTTCCAAACACCTTAAGAACGTATCCCACATTCCTAAAAACTCAAATTCGTGACACACACGAAATCCTAACATAACCAACTCGATACTTTCCATACCGAGCCATAACCGACTCCGCCGCAGCCAAAGTCATCAACCGGTATGATCCGATCCTTCCAACCAGATCTTTCCTTCCTTATCCCATCTTAGGAAATATGTTGCCACGTCATGCACCACATTCATACGTGCGAACACCTTCCTTCGATGTTCAGTAACCTTCACATGCACTGCCCTTGATTCCATCATCCTGCGCGACCTCCTGATCAGCTCAACCACAGTTCCTCCCGAACTTGGTTGTTGGAACCTCATCTCCTCTCTGAGACTAGTCCAATGGATCCCGTCACCAGCCATGACTTGAACTCAAGCAACACCTGCACATGAATAAACAACCAATCCATACGAGCCCAAGTCCTCGACTTGACTCAAGTTAGTTCCGAACACAACACCCTACGTGAGAACCTCACATAAGCATGTTGCAAAGCATAGCAAAACGATATCAGCCATATCATTCAAAACGCACCAAAAACATAGGAAAAGAATACTAATCAAACTTTCCAACAATGTAAAGCAAGTACAAAACATTGCAAATGAAAAGCAGAAGTATTGCGGTCAAGTTCCGGACCATCCCACAGCAAGCCGGAGCTTGACCCGGAGCTTACTAGTACAATGAAGCACCTGCCGGAGCTTACCAAAACTAGTAGATCCTAGCACCGGAGCTTACCAAAAACTAGTCAAAACTAGTCAACCCAAAACCGGAGCTAGACAAAATACGTCGGAGTTTAGCTAAAGCATGCCGGAGCTATAAAATATATGCCGGAGCTATCAAAGACATGCCGGAGCTAAAGATAAAGCTCACCGGAGCTAACCAGAACTAGTCGGACCTTACCAAGAAGTCGGACCTAGCATCTAACATAACCGGAGCTACCCAAAACAAGTCGGACCTACCGTCGGACCTTGCTATAGCTCAGAGCTAGAGTCGAACCTTGATAAAAAGGTGTTTTGGTGATATTAAAAACATTTATCATCAAAGCCAAGTGTTTTCACTACAAGCCAATGTATTCAGCACACATAGGTCTTACACACTGCTGCAGTATTAGCCTTGGAGTAGCTCCAAGCCCTCTCAGCAGACCCGGCACCAGCCCCGGGCGGCGCTGGATCAAGTTAGCCTCCGCCGAGCTCGCATCAGCACGGAACACCCACTGCGCCCCGGCTGTAGCCCTCCTCCAGCACTGACACCCCCGTCAAAGTTGCCAAGCTCAGTTCTGGCTCTGCTCAGACCACTCGCAAGACGAGTGGTCAAGGCAGGAAGTAGGGATGCTCGCTCATCGCCCCTCTGGTAGCTGTTGACAGCAAGGTTGCCCCGCAACCATCATAGCTACCCTCGGAACTTTGGGCGCCCTATTGTAAATATTAATCTTAGTAGGACAGTGTAAAGGTTTTCATAGGACCTAGGAGCAGTATTAAGGACAACGAGCTCCGAGAGGGTCAGGTCCAGAGTGTGTAGTTAGCTTGGCTTGGTCCCGAACCCTAAGCCTGTACACCCTGCCTCCCTCATCATCAGGAAGCAAGCCGTTGCCTCTTTTGTAAAAAGCATGTCTCCCCCTATGAACACTATAAAAAATCATTGTTTTACTTAATGCTTTCGTAACAACGTTGTTCATTTCATTACACATTAATTTTATGATCATACCATACTAGCCTCGTTTATTGTATATTATCTGCAACACCCTCATTTTCATCCATCATGCATTGCATACGTTCTAATATATGTTTAAAATTTAGTAACATAAAAAGAAACAAGTTTAAAATCAATTAGAAACAAAACCGCACTTAAGAATTCTGGGAAGTGCGGACTAGTCCGATTGTGGTGCGGAATAGTTCGATTTCTCTGGTTTCAAACAGACTTGTCCGTTTTGCTACGGACTACTCTGTTTTTCCCTCTGGACATTTTCGGACTTGTCCAGCCCATAGTGGACTAGTCTGGTATCCCAAATTGCTTGAAAAAATTGCTAAGTCCCTGGACTTGTCCGGACTAGTCTGGTATTCCAGCGGACTTGTCCATTTTTCCCACTGACTAAAGTCGGACTTGTCCGATATCTCTCTGTACAACTTCAGACTAGTCCGGCCCTTTTTGGACTTGTTCGATAAATCGCGACTCCGAGTTGATCTTTTGTTTCACGACTTGTTTCTTGGGTTTTACGTTAAGTGGGCCTAGGAACGTCGTTCCTAATCCTTTTAGAGCCCATGTGGGACTCTAAACCGATCCCTACTCATCTCAAACTCGAAATCCATCCAACCCTAGCATTCTTCGTCAACAATTCACCATCAAGTTCTTCATCAACCCTAGATCATCAGGATCCAAGTGTTGCCTCCAAAACCTTTGGTTCTTTGGAGTCTTAGACACTTGGTATACCTTCTATTCCCTTTTCCTTATGTGAATTCAACCCCAAATATCCAAATTCATGTTGATCTAGAAAACCCTAGTTCGCCAGTTCTGCGAAGTGCGGACTTGTCCGGTCCCCAGCGGACTAGTCCGATTTTCCTGATTAATCTCCACTACATTAATTCTAAATTTACTCGAATCAAATCCAAACCTGTATAAACTTGTTAAAGTCTATTAGAACTAGTGGTTATCATTAAAAGCAACTCGTTAACAAGTTCCACCTTGCATTTGCATTAATCATGCATGTCATGTCATATTGAGTAATATATGTGCATCTATTGATTGTGTTTCTTGTCTTATATGTTTGTTGTGAGGATTAGATGGATTTGCACTAGAGAGTGCTGCAGAGGATCTCCAGCACCAAGAGTTTGAAGGCTTTGACCCGAACCAATCCTAAGAGCAAGGCAAGTGTCCTTGAAGCATATTGATCCTGTTTGACAATAAATGTTTTGTTTGCAAAACTGCATGCTTGTCTCAATTTTGATGGGAATCCTATGATAGGAAGTTTACTAGCATTGCATAACCACCCTTGTCACCTGGAATTCATGGTAGAGAGTCAAGATGGGCTCTATATCCTTTTTGCTTTGCTTAATTAATTGGGATGGGAAGACAACTATACCTTTTAACTTAATTATGCATTTATGAGATTTTATTAATATGAACTAGTTATTATGATATGGTAATGGGTGATCTAAGCAAGCATGGTATGTGGATGGGTTAGATGTTATGGTGGTTCCGCATGCTTTAGATCTAAGGACCGATTCGTGGAGCGACCATCCAGGATTTACAGTGCCACCACGAGGCCAAGTATGGGTGTGGCATAGCTGATTAATTAGGGCTTTGCTAGTGCTATTTGGATCATTAAGGATGCTCGGGGAAGGGGTAGTCAGATTGGGTTTGTTGATGATGGGTGGGACTACCCTGGGATCCGAATGGCTCAAGAGGGGGCCCTTGGTTGAAGATGTGCTCAGTTGGAGGCATCGCCACGAGTGAAACCTCAGTGGGGTCTAAATAGGCTAGTAATCCCTTTGTAAAGGCTATTTTGTGATCTCTTGGCCACACACCTAAGGAAGTGTGAGACGGCATAATAGAGGTTCTAGTCATTAAAAGGTGATGAAATCACAAAAACGTGTGTAAAGCAGTACAACCTCTGCAAAGTGTTTAAAAACTATCATGATAGCCGTGCTCCCGGTTATGAGCAACCTGGACTCTCACATGATTAGGGGAAACTTGGTTTGGCATTGGTTGGTTAAGGTTATGGTTTGGTAATGGTTATGGATGGATATGGATTAAATTTTGGTTTTGATTGTGGTTAATGGAAATGGTGAAATCTAGTATATGGATGATGGACATTGAAATATGGACTGGTATTTTGATAACTATATGGTTTATGATGGCTTTATGTCACATACATACAACATATTGTTTTTGAAATGTTTTAATGTACTTTTCAGCACTTAACGATTATTATATTTGTCATTTGAATCAGCTACATGTCATACTTTCCACACTTGCTGAGTACGACATGTACTCACCCTTGCAATTCCCCCACCAACAGTTGCAGGTCAGATTTGGGAGTATAACGATGATAATGCAGAGATCTAGGCGCTATACCCTATTTGCTATGATGCTTAGTTGCTTAGTTTGCTTAATTAGAGTATTTCTGCTGCATTAGTTGAAACTTGTCATTAATATTCATTAGAGCTTGTATTTGAGGATATTATGAATTTTGTAATAAAGTACTAAAGTAATCTTGTTCTGTGGTAATTTTCTGTATACTCATTTGTGATTGCACTCGTGTATGTGTGTTGAACGTCCTGGGCACACATATGCGTTCACTTGGTTCATTTTTGGAACCGGGTGTCACAAATTGGTATCAGAGCCACAGGTTGACCGTAGGACGCAACCTAGATAGAATGGGCACTTTAGAGCACATAGGAGCACTCAGAAATCGATGTGTTCTTGTTTGGTGCGCTGTTTGCTATATATATTGGTTGCTTGTGTGCTTAATAGAGGATTTTGGGACGTTTTAGCATTGCCATATCCACGTAGGCTAGTATAGTTAGTTGCTTAGTTTCATATCCCTTGATGCATATAGTTGGGGACGTTTCTAAATTCTTATCTCTTGCTTTTCTTCAGATGGTGAGGACTCGCAACTAGAGGGATGGCAATGATGAAGAGGAGATCAATGGAGCACCTCAGAATAACAATGGCCAAGGACCTGCTCAGGGAGCTATCAATATTTAGCAGCTTTTGGCCATGCAAAACAAGCTCATGCAGACCATGATACAGACTATGGGACAGCTGCAGGCTGGTAACATCCACAATCATCCCCACATGCCTCCACCGCCGCCCCCACCTCCTCATAACCGGTTGGAAGAATTCATGAGGTCTAGGCCGCCAACCTTTGCTCAAGCTACCGACCCTATGGATGCTGATGATTGGCTCAAGTCCATGGAGAAGAAGCTAGCTGTTGTCCAATGCAGTGACTGGGAGAAGGTGCTCTTTGCTTCTCATGAACTAGTTGGAGCAGATGCGGATTGGTGGGATTCTTTATGCAATGCTCATGAGAACCAAGAGAGGATTGCTTGGGTCGAATTCAAGGAGAGCTTCTGTTCTCATTATGTGCCGGATGTAGTTATCATTTTGAAGGGGCAAGAGTTTGAAAACTTGAGGCAAGGAAGATCGATCGTGGGTGAATATCTTAATAAATTCACTCAACTTTCAAGGTATGCCCCTGAAGATGTTAGTTGGGATAGCCGGAAGCAATATTTGTTCATCAGAGGCTTGAACAATGAGATCCAATTGCAATTGCTCAATTGTGACTATGCCAACTTCCAGAAGCTTGTAGACAAGGAAATTGTTGTGGAGAATAACGTCTTTGAGATGGAGCAAGAAAACAACAGGAAGGCGCCATATCAAGGACAACAACAAGGAAGTAATGTGCGCCCTCGCTTTGCACTGCCAAATGCACCTTATTTCAGCTCCTCTGCGCCTCCTCATCGCCCTTGTTATGCACCGCGCCTAACTCAATTTGTGCAGCAGCGCCCTGTCATGCAAGCACCTAGGCCTCCAATGCCGTATGCCCCTCGTGCCAACTTTCCTGGTGCAAATGTTCAGAATTAAGTCTGTCTAAATTTTGGTGCAGCAAAGAAGTGATATACTTGTGGAGAAATTGGACACTTTGCACATCAATGTCCTAAGTCAGGCCTTAGTCAAGGAAGCAATGCGCCGAGGCAAAACCCAAGACCGAATGGAGGACAGCCACAAGGAAACCATGGACAGCAGAATTTCGCCCGCGGCAGCGTGAACCATGTATCTACGGAGGATGCTCAACAAGCGGATGACGTGGTGATTGGTATATTTCTTGCAAACTCCAACCCGGCGACTATGTTATTTGATCCTGGAGCATCACATTCATTCATTGCATCAAAATATGTTGCCAAGTATAGTTTGTCTATCTCTCATATGAAGTTTACTCTATTGGTTAAGTCTCCTAGAAGAGAGATGAGGACAAATATAGTATGTCCAAAAGTAATCCTTAGAATAAGGGGGGTAGATTTCTTCGTCGACCTCAATGTTTTGGATTCTCAAGGATTAGACATTATACTTGGTATGGACTGGTTGAGGAAGCACAATGGAGTTATTGAGTGTGCCATGAAGATGGTGAAGTTTACCAATGTGACTCCTGGTTCTGAAAAATGAACCAAGCTAACGCATATGTGTGCCCAGGATGTTCATCACACATACACGAGTGCAATCACAAAAGAGTATACAGAAAATTACCACAGAACAAGATTAATTAACCAAATTTTATTACACAAACCAGATTATCCTCGAATACAAGCTCCAATGAATATTAATGACAAGTTCGACTAATGCAGCGGAAATAAACTAATTAAGCAAACTAAGCAACTAAGCATAAGGGATAGCGCAACTCCAATAACACCACAGGCAAAGCTGACGGTAGACACGGCCTAGAACTCCGCATTGTCACCATTAAACTCCCAATCTTGACCTGCAACTGTTGGGGGGGGGGGGGGTTGCAAGAGTGAGTACATGTCGTACTCAGCAAGTGTGGAAAGTATGACATGTGGCTGATTCAAATGACGACAAAAATAATGGCAAAGTGCTGAAAAGTACATAAAAACATTTAAAAAGCAATATATTACATGTATGTGAAGTAAACCCATCATAATCGTAAGTAATACCATAATACCAAATCTGAATTCATTACCATCATCAATAATTCCAGATTTCACCATCTGCCAATAACCATATTCAATACCAGAAATAAATCCATAACCATAATACTGACCATAACCATTACCAAACCATAATCATCCCAAATACCATCCCAATACCGAGTACCCTCTAATCATGGAAGTTGTCCAGGTGCTCATAACTGAGAGCACGGCTATCATGATAGTTTCATTTAACTCTCAGAGATTGTACCTCTTTACCCACGTGTTTGTGATTTCATCACCCGTCGGCGACTAAAGAACCTCCCTTATGCCAATTACACTTCCTTTGGTGTATGGCCAAGAGATCACAAAATAGCCTTTACAAAGGGATTACTAGCCTATTTAGACCCCACTGAGGTTTCACCGGTGGCGATGTCTCCCGCAGAGCACATCTTCAACCAAGGGCCCCCTCTTGAGCCATTCGGATCCCAGGGTAGTCCCACCAATCATCAACAAACCCAATCCGACTACCCCTTCCCCGAGCATCCATAATGGTCCAAATAGCACTGGCAAAGCCCTAATTAATCAGCTACGCCGCACCCATACTTGGCCTCATGGTGGCACTGTAGTCCTGGCTTATTCTCGCATGAACCGGTCCTTAGATCTAAAGCAAGCAAACCACCATAACATCCAACCCATCCACATACCAGGCTTGCTTAGATCATCCATTACCATATCATATTTAACCAGTTCATGTTAACCATAATCACATCCAGACATAATTAAATTGAGTGGTATAATTGTTTTCCATCCCAGTTGATTAAGCGAAGCAAAAAGGTAAAAGCCCTTCCCGACTCTCTACCATAGATTCCAGGTGACAAGGGTGGTTAAACAAATCTAGTAAACTTCCTACCATAGGATTCCCATCAATTTGACACAAGCATGCAGTTTGCAAACAAAACATTTATTTTAAAAACAGGATCAATATGCTTCAAGGACACTTGCCTTGCTCTTGCTGTTGATCATGATCAAAGCCTTCGAACTCTTGGTGCTGTAGATCCTCCGCGGCACTCTCTAGCGCAAATCCGTCTAATCCACAAAATAAACATACAAGACAAGAAACACAATCAAAGATTACACAAATATTACTCAATATGACATGACATGCATGATTAATGTAAATGCAAGGTAGAACTTATTAATAGATTGCTTTTAATGATCACTAACTAGTTCTAATAGATTTTAACAAGGTTATACAGGTTTGGAGTTTATTAGATCAAATTTTAGAATTATTTCAACCCAATTTAACCAGGAAGATTGGACTAGTCCGCTAGGGACCGGACAAGTCCGCCCTCTACGAGATCAGCAGATTAGGGTTTTCTAGGTCGACGTGAATTTGGAGATTAGGGGTTGAATTTACGTAAGGAAAAGAGAATAGAAGGTATAACAGGTGTTTAGAACTCCAATGAATCAAGAAACTTGGAGGTAGCACTTGGATCTTGGTGATCTAGGGTTGGTGATGAACTTGGAGATGAATTGGTGGTGAAGGACGACACTCGATGGAGATCTCGACCCTCTTTCGTTTCCTCCTCTTCTTCTTCTTGCTTGGGCTCTTCTCCTCCCTCCTTGATGGCGGCTCCCCACGAACTAGGGTTTGGGTGGGTGGAAAAGTGGCAAGTATATGTCAATCCAAGGGGTGGGGTTGTTTATATAGAGGTGGGGGCTAGGGTTAGATGGATTTAGAGTTTTGAGATGAGTAGAGGCCGGTTTAGTGTCCCACATGGGCTCTAAAAGAGTCGGGAAGGACGTCCCTAGGCCCACTTAATGTGAAATCCAAGAAACTAGTCGTAAAACAAAAGATCAACTCGGAGTCACGAAATATCGGACAGGTCCGGATAGGAACGGACTAGTCCGAAGTCGTCCAGAGAGAAAATCAGACAAGTCTGGCCAAACATCGGACAAGTCCGAATTTGAATAGAAAGGAAAATAGACAAGTCCGCTGGAACACCGGACTAGTCTAGAAAAGTCCAGGGACTTAGCAATTTTCAAGGATTCTTGGAATATCGAACTAGTCTGCACAAAATCGGACAAGTCCAAAAGTTTCCAGTGCAAAAAATCGGACTAATCCGCAGCAAAAATGGACAAGTCCGTTTTGAGTCAGAGAGAAATCGGATAGTCCGCAGCAAAACCGGACTAGTCCGCACTTTACTGCGTTTTAAGTGCGGTTTTGTTCCAAATCAATTTTAAACTCGTTCCTCTTTTTGTGGATTAGTTTTAAACATGTATATGAATGTATGTAGGGCATGATGCATGAAAATGAGGGTGTTACAAATCTACCCCCCTTAAAATGAATCTCGCCCTCGAGATTCGACGTGAAAGAGAAGATATAGGGAAAGTCCTTCTTGAGATCATCCTCCAATTCCCACGTCGCTTCTTTTTCTGTGTGGTGCTTCCATTGAACTTTACACCATCTAATGACCTTGTTCCTTGTGTCTCTCTCCTTGGTTTCCAAGATTTTGACCGGTTGCTCGGCATAAGTCAAATCTTCCTCTAGTTCCAATTCTTCCATTGGCACTTGTTCTTCTGGTACTCTCAAGCACTTCTTGAGCTGGGAAACATGAAAGACATCATGTACATCCGAATGATGAGCTGGCATCTCCAACTTATACGCTACTTCTCCTCTTTTGTCCAAAACCTTGAACGGTCCAATATAACGAGGCGCGAGCTTGCCCCTTATGTTAAACCTCTTATGACCTCTCATTGGTGACACCTTGAGGTAAAAAAATCTCCTATTTCAAAGGCTATTTTCCTTCTCCTATTGTCCGCATAGCCTTTTTGCCTTGATTGGGCAGCCCTCAAGTTTTCACGAATTATTTGGACTTGCTTTTCGGCTTCTTGCAACACATCCAAACCAAATACTTGAGTTTCTCCTGCCTCATTCCAGAATAAAGGTGTCCTACACTTGCTCCCATAAAGTGCTTCATATGGTGACATCTTCAAACTTGCTTGGTAACTATTGTTGTATGAAAATTCCGCGTGTGGCAAGCTTTTGTCCCAACTCTTCCAATGCTTTAAAACACAAGCTCTTAACATGTCCCCCAAAATCTGATTGGTCCTCTCGGTTTGTACGTCCGTTTGAGGATGATATGTTGAACTAAAATTCAACCTCATTCCCAAAGCTTCATGCAATTTTTGCCAAAATCTGGAGGTAAATTGAGAACCTCTATCCGACACGATCTTCTTCAGGACTCCGTGTCGACACACAATATGCTCCATGTATATCTCAGCCAATTGTGCAGCTGTATATTTGGTCTTCACAGGGACAAAATGAGCTGACTTGGTTAAGCGATCCACAATTACCCAAATTGAGTCATGCCCGGACTGGGTTCGCGGTAATCCAACTATAAAGTCCATACCAATCTCTTCCAACTTCCACTCCGGAATCTTTAATGGCTGCAATAATCTTGCTGGCCTTTGATGTTCCGCCTTGACTCGTTGGCACACGTCACACATTGCAACATATTCGGCTATGTCCTTCTTCATGCTATCCCACCAATAGCAAGTCTTCAAGTCTTTGTACATCTTCGTACAACCGGGGTGAATCGAGTATGGCGAGTCATGTGCCTCCTTTAATATTGTCTCCCGAATATGCTTTACATTAGGCACAACGATTCTCTTTCCAAGCCATAAGGTACCATGTTTGTCCTCATCAAATCTGAATTCTCTCCCTTCTTCGGTCCTTTCTTTGATTTCCTTGATCTCCTCATCTGTGGTTTGTGCCTCTCGAATTTCTTGCTCCAAGGTTGGGTTTAATTCCATCATCTCCATCTCATTTACAAACCCGAGGTTCAACCGTTCAAACTCCTTGCATAACTCGGATGGTAACTCTCGAACTCTGAGTTGATGACTTACTCCCTTTCTACTCAAAGCATCGGCCACTACATTGGCCTTTCCCGGATGATAGTTGATCCCCAAATCATAATCTTTGATGAGCTCCAACCATCTACGTTGCCTCAAGTTCAGATCCGTTTGTGTGAAAATATACTTCAAACTCTTATGATCCGTATAAATTTCACACCTATGTCCAAGAATATAGTGCCTCCAAATCTTCAATGCATGTACCACGGCTGCAAGTTCCAAATCGTGTGTGGGGTAATTCTGCTCATGTTTCTTCAATTGTCTTGATGCATAGGCGACCACTTGACCTTCTTGCATCAATACACATCAAAGTCCTTGTCTTGATACATCACAATAGAGGTCAAAACTCTTGCTTACATCCGGCAATACCAAAACTGGGGCTGTTGTCAACCTCTTTTTCAACTCCTCAAAACTATTTTGACAAGCTTCAGTCCATTGGAACGCCTTTCCCTTCATTAGCAACTCCGTCATAGGCTTGGATATCTTGGAAAAGTCCTTGATGAATCTACGGTAATATCCAGCCATCCCAAGAAAACTCCTTATTTCCTTGACATTTTGCGGCGGTTCCCACTTCAACGCGTCTCTCACTTTCCCTGGGTCAACCGATACTCCTCCTCCTGAAATTATATGACCCAAAAATGACACCTCTCTCAACCAAAACTGACACTTGTTGAACTTAGCATACAATCGATGCTCCCTCAATTTCTGCAGCGTAAGCCTCAAGTGTTCCTCATGCTCCTTCTCATCCTTCGATTAGATCATAATATCATCAATAAACACCACAACGAACTGGTCCAAGTACTCCATGAAGACCTTATTCATGAGGTACATAAAGTAGGCAGGCGCATTTGTCAATCCAAAAGACATCAAGGTGTACTCATAAGATCCATACCGTGTTCTAAAAGCTGTTTTGAGTATGTCCGATGGTCTAATCTTCAATTAAAAGAATCTCGACCTCAAATCAATCTTAGAGAAGACACAAGCACCCTTCATCTGATCAAACAAGTCTTCTATACTTGGCAAGGTATACTTGTTCTTGATTGTTACCTCGTTCAGAGCTCGGTAATCCACGCACATCCTTTGGGATCCATCCTTCTTGTCCACAAATAGCATGGGCGCTCCCCAAGGTGAAGAGCTAGGGCGAATAAAACCCTTCTCTAATTGATCTTGAATTTGCTTCTTGAGCTCCGCTAATTCCAAAGGAGGCATCCTATACGGCCTCTTAGCTATAGGTGCAGTTCCAGGTATTAAATCAATAACAAACTCAATGTCTTGATCAGGTGGCATACCTGGCAACTCGTCCGGAAAAACATCCAAAAATTCACACACCATCGGAATCTCCTCAATTGCGGCATCGTCCATATGATTCAACTCCAATCGCTTCGGTGCGGTTTGAGATTCTTCAAATTCTACGGTGATCCCTTCTTCGTTGGTCAACTTCACCGTCTTTGTGGCACACTCAATAAATCCATTGTGCTTCCTCAACCAGTCCATACCAAGTATAATGTCCAACCCTTGAGAATCTAAAGCAATGAGGTTGGCGGAGAAGTCTACCCCCCTTATTCTAAGGCTTACTTTTGGACATACTATATTTGTCCTCATCTCTCCTCCAGGAGACTTAACCAACAGGGTAAACTTCATATGCGAGAGGACTTCAACATGAGAGGACTTGGATCCTTCCCGGTGCCTAACAAAGGAAAGGTGCCCTCACCGGAGCTTAGAACAAGCTTCATCAAGGAAGTTGGTTCTTATTGCCAACATTGTGAGGTCACCGGTCACCATACAAGGGAGTGTCCTCTTCCTAACCGACCTTCTCCAAAATTGCCTACTAACTACAAGTCTACTTTCAATGATCATTATTATCTCTTAAGTAAGGTAGATGGCAAAGTGAAGGCAAGGTTCATTGGCAAAGACATAAAGGGCATGAAGGGGAAGCTCCCCAAGCAACTTTGGGTCCCAAAGACACTTGTATCACACATACAAGGACCTAAGTTGGCTTGGGTGCCTAAAGTTAAAAATTGAATTCATGTGTGTAGGTGAACTACAAAGCCAGAGGAAAGCATTGGGTACTCGATAGCGGGTGCACTCAACATATGACCGGCAATGATGGTATGTTCACCACCATAGAAAACCCCGACAATCATGAACAAGTCACCTTTTGTGATAACTCTAAGGGCAAGATAATTGGGTTAGGTAAAATTGCTATTTCAAATGATTTATCTATTTCCAATGTATTGTACGTTAAGTCACATAGTTTTAAATTACTTTCTATTGCACAATTATGTGATCTTGGACTAACGTGCACCTTTAGCAAAAATGATGTTGTTGTGAGTAGTGAAACAAGCCAAGAACTAATCTTCAAAGGATTTCAGCATGGACATCTCTACCTAGTAGACTTCTCCAACAAGGATGCTAGCTTGACCACTTGTCTTTTCACTAAGACGAGTTTGGGTTCGCTATGGCATCGACGCATAGCGCACATTGGGATGAGCAAGCTCAAGAAGTCATTCAAGCTTGGGATGGTGACCGGCGTGAAGGATGTCACATTTGAGAAGAACAAGTTTTATAGCACTTGTCAAGCCGGGAAGCAAGTTGCTTGTAACACCCTAATTTTCATGCATCATGCCCTACATGCACTCATATACATGTTTAACATTAACCCACATAAAGAGGAACGAGTTTAACATTAATTCGGAGCATTTAAAATTGATTTGGAGCAAAACCGCACTTAAAACGCAGGAAAGTGCGGACTAGTCCGATTTTGCTGAGGACTAGTCCGATTTCTCTCTGACTAAAAACGGACTTGTCCGTTTTTGCTGCGGACTAGTCCAATTTTGGCCCTGGAAACTTTTGGACTTGTCCGATTTTGTGTGGACTAGTCCGATATTCCAAGAATCCTTGGAAATTTGCTAAGTCCCTGGACTTTTCCGGACTAGTCCGGTGTTCCAGTGGACTTGTCCGTTTTTCCTCTCTGTTCAAATTCGGACTTGTCCGGTTTTTGGCCAGACTTGTCCGATTTTCTCTCTGGACGACTTCGGACTAGTCCGGTCCTGTCCGGACTTGTCCGATAGTTCGCAACTCCGAGTTGATCTTTTGTTTTACGACTTGTTTTTTGGGTTTCACGTTAAGTGGGCCTAGGGACGTCATGCCTAACTCTTTTAGAGCCCATGTGGGACTCTAAACCGGCCTCTACTCATCCCAAAACTCGAAATCCATCTAACCCTAGCCTCCACCTCTATATAAACAGCCCCACTCCTTGGTTTGACATCTATTTGCCACTTTTCCACCCACCCAAACCCTAGTTCGTGGGGAGCCACCATCAAGGAGGGAGGAGAAGATCCCAAGCAAGAGGAAGAAGAGGAGGAAACGAAGGAGGATCAAGATCTCCACCAAGTTTCATCCTTCACACCAATTCATCTCCAAGTTCATCACCAACCCTAGATCATCAAGATCCAAGTGTTACCTCCAAGTTTCTTGGTTCATTGGAGTTCTAAACACCTGGTATACCTTCTATTCTCTTTCCCTTACGAGAATTCAACCCCTAATCTTCGAATTTACGACGATCTAGAAAACCCTAATCTGCTGATCTCGCGGAGTGCGGACTTGTCCGGTCCCTAGCGGACTAGTCCGATCTTCCTGGTTAAATTGTGTTGAATTGACTATAAAATTTGATCTAATCAACTCCGAACCTGTATAAACTTGTTAAAAGCTATTAGAACTAGTTAGTTATCATTAAAAGCAATCAAGTAACAAGTTCTACCTTGCATTTGCATCAATCATGCATGTCATGTCATATTGAGTAATATTTGTGCACTCTTTGATTGTGTTTCTTGTCTTGTATGTTTATTATGTGGATTAGACGGATTTGTGCTAGAAAGTGCCGCGGAGGATCTCCAGCATCGAGAGTTTGAAGGCTTTGATCCTGATCAACAGCAAGAGCAAGGCAAGTGTCATTGAAGCATATTGATCCTGTTTTTAAAATAAATGTTTTGTTTGTAAAACTGCATGCTTGTGTCAATTTGATGGGAATCCTATGGTAGGAAGTTTACTAGATTTGCTAAACCACCCTTGTCACTTGGAATTTATGGTAGAGCGTCGGGATGGACTTTTTACCTTTTGCTTCGCTTAATCAACTGGAATGGGAGTAACTATACCACTCAATTTAATTATGCATGGATTAGATTATGGTTAACATGAACTGGTTAAATATGGTATGGTAATGGATGATCTAAGCAAGCCTGGTATGTGGATGGGTTGGATGTTATGGTGGTTTGCTTGCTTTAGATCTAAGGACCTGTTCATGCGAGAATAAGCCAGGACTACAGTGCCACCACGAGGCCAAGTATGGGTGCGGCGTAGCTGATTAATTAGGGCTTTGCTAGTGCTGTTTGGACCATTGTGGATGCTCGGGGAAGGGGTAGTCGGATTGGGTTTGTTGATGACTGGTGGGACTACCCTGGGATCCGAATGGCTCAAGAGGGGGCCCTTGGTTGAAGATGTGCTCAGTTGGAGGCATCGCCACCGATGAAACCTCAGTGGGGTCTAAATAGACTAGTAATCCCTTTGTAAAGGCTATTTTGTGATCTATTGGACATACACCGAAGGAAGTGTAATTGGCATAAGAGAGGTTCTTTAGTCACCGACGGGTGATGAAATCACAAACACGTGGGTAAAGAGGTACAAGCTCTGCAGAGTTAAATAAAACTGTCATGATAGCTGTGCTCCCGGTTATGAGCACCTGGACAACTTCCATGATTAGAGGGAAATTGGACTTTGGGATGGTTATGGTTTGGTAATGGTTATGGATGGTTATAGATTAATTTCTGGTATTGAGTATGGTTATTGACGATGGTGATATCTGGAACTATTGATGAGGATGGTGAATTATGGACTGGTATTATGATATTATTTATGACTATGATGGGTTTATTTCACATACGTATAATATATATATTGCTTTTCAAATGTTTTACTGTACTTTTCAGCACTTTGCCATTATTATTGTCGTCATTTGAATCAGCCACATGTCATACTTTCCACACTTGCTGAGTACGACATGTACTCACTCTTGCAATCCCCCCCCCCAACAGTTGCAGGTCAGGATTGGGAGTTTTATGGTGATAATGTGGGGTTCTAGGCCGTGTCTACCGTCAGCTTTGCCTGTGGTGTTGATTGGAGTTGCGCTATACCCTATTGCTTATGCTGCCTAGCTGTTTAGTCTGCTTAATTAGTTTATTTCCGCTGCATTAGTTGAACTTGTCATTAATATTTATTAGAGCTTGTATTTGAGGATAATCTGGTTTGTGTAATAAAACTTGGTTAAATTAATCTTGTCTTGTGGTAATTTTCTGTATATCGTTTGTGACTGCACTCGTGTATGTGTGATGAACATCCTGGGCACACATATGCGTTAGCTTGGTTCAGTTTTTGGAACCGGGCGTCACATTGCTTCACACCACCCGATGAAGACAATGGTGTCAACCTCCAAGCCACTTGAGCTACTCCACATGGACCTCTTCGGACCGTCCAGATATCAAAGTCTTGGCAGTAACCTCTATTGTCTTGTAATAGTTGATGACTACTCTCGCTATGCTTGGACTTTGTTTCTAGGTGACAAGAGTGAAACTCCGGAGGTATTCAAGACCTTCGCCAATCGTGCTCAAAGGGAATTTCAACTTCCCATCATCAAGGTCCGAAGTGACAACAGCACCGAATTCAAGAACTACAACATTAGGGAGTGGTGTGACCGTGAAGGCGTGAAGCATGAGTTTTCGTCCACATACACTCCTCAACAAAATGGTGTTGTTGAAAGGAAGAACAAAACTCTCATCACTCTTGCACGAGCAATGCTTGATGACTATGGCACATTCGAGAAGTTTTGGGCCGAAGCAATCAACACGGCGTGCCATGCCGCAAATAGGGTCTACCTACATCGACTACTTCAAAAGACCCCATATGAACTTCTCATTGGGAGAAAACCCAACATCTCTTATTTCCGAGTCTTCGGGTGCAAGTGCTACATCTACCGCAAGAAAAGGCTTGGTAAGTTTGAAAGAAGATTTGATGTTGGTATATTTCTTGGTTATGCATCAAACTCAAAAGCATATCGAGTATTCAACCAAACCTCCGGTTTAGTTGAGGAAAGTTGTGATGTTGAGTTTGATGAAACTAATGGCTCCCAAGAGGAGAGTTTTGGTCATGATGAAATAGACGATGAGCCTCTACAAGAAGCTATGAAGAACATGACCATTGGAGACATCAAGCCTAAAGTTGAGGAGAGCCATGATCAAGGGGGAGCTTCAAGTTCCAACATCAGCACATCTATGGCGCCTCAAGTTGACGAAGAAGAGAAGGACGATCCATTGCCGACTCAAGACTCACAAGCCACACAACATCAAGAAGAAGAAGAAGTCCATGATCAATGCCAACCACAAGAAGAGCAACACGCATCACCATCGCCAAGTGCTTCACAACCACTTATGAGGCATGGACGCATCTCCAAGGCGCATCCAATGGACCAAATTATTGGAAGTCCGTCAAGGGGAGTAAGTACACATTCTCGCCATTTCGCTTCGTTTTGTGAGAACTACTCGTTTGTTTCATGTGTAGAACCCACTCACATTGAGGAAGCACTCCAAGATCCAAATTGGGTGATGGCCATGCAAGAAGAACTTAACAACTTCATCCGCAATGAAGTTTGGGTGTTGGAGGAGCGACCCAAAGACAAGAACATCATCGGAACAAAGTGGGTGTACGGCAACAAACAAGACGAGAACGGTGTGGTGGTCCGCAACAAGGCAAGACTTGTGGCCAAGGGGTTCTCGCAAGTTGAAGGACTAGACTTTGGGGAGACATTTACTCCGGTCGCCCGGTTAGAAGCCATCCGTATACTCCTTGCCTTTGCATCACATCACAACATAAAGCTTTATCAAATGGATGTGAAAAGTGCATTTCTTAATGGTTATATTAATGAGCTTGTCTATGTTGAACAACCTCCCGGGTTTGAAGATCCATGGAATCCTAATCATGTGTTTAGGTTGCACAAGGCGCTCTACGGGCTCAAGCAAGCACCTAGGGCGTGGTATGAACGACTACGGGATTTCTTGATCATGCAAGGATTCAAGATCGGGAGGGTGGACACTACACTCTTCACCAAAGACATCAACAGAGAATTATTTATTTGTCAAATTTATGTTGATGATATTATTTTTGGTTCAACTAACGAAGCTATTAGCCATGAGTTCGGCAAAATGATGTCTAGGGAATTTGAGATGTCGATGATTGGAGAACTCAACTTCTTCCTTGGATTTCAAATCAAGCAACTTCAAGAGGGGACCTTCGTCTATCAAGAGAAGTATACCAAGGACCTCTTGAAGAAATTTGAGATGGGAGATTGTAGCTCAAGAAGCACTCCAATGGCAACAAATTGTCATCTCGACGCGGATAAGAACGGTAAACCTATTGATCAATCTAACTACCATTCTATGATTGGTTCATTGCTTTATCTTACTGCATCTAGGCCCGATATCATGTTTAGTGTATGCTTATGTGCTCGCTTTCAAGCGGCACCTAAAGAATCGCATCGGAAGGCGGTCTTTAGGATACTTCGGTATCTTAAGCATACCCCTAGTGTGGGCTTGTGGTACCCTAAAGGTGCAAAATTCCATCTCCTGGGTTACTCGGATTCGAACTTTGCCGGATGCCGTGTGGATCGCAAGAGTACCTCCGATGGGTGCCACTTGCTTGGGCGTTCCCTAGTATCTTGGTCTAGCAAGAAGCAAAATTCTGTCGCTTTGTCCACGGCAGAAGCGGAATATATCGCGGCCGGTGCATGTTGTGCCCAAATTCTTTATATGAAGCAAACCCTTTTGGACTTTGGTATTAAACTTGGTTGTGTGCCTCTCCTTTGTGACAATGAAAGTGCGGTTAAGATAGCTAAAAACCCTGTTCAACACTCCCGCACTAAGCACATTGATATTCACCATCATTTCTTGAGGGACCATGAAGCTAAGGGAGACATCTCCTTGCGAGGTGTTAGGTCCGAAGAACAATTGGCAGATATCTTCACTAAACCACTTGATGAGAAAACTTTTTCTAGGCTAAGGAGTGAGTTAAATGTGCTAGATGCATCGAACGTCATGTAAGTTGCCATAATCATGTAAGAATGCATCTCATATATGTCTTGTCTAACTTTCAAAGGGTAGGGGTGAACAAGGGTTAGCTTGGGATGGAGGTTCTTTTGGGTTTCCCCAAGGCTTGGAGAGTGGCTCTCCCTTAGGAAGCCTTTGAAAGGTTCAAATTTGGCAAGATAGATTTATTGTATGCCTTGCATCATGCCTACCATATAGACTTGCACTCACATTTAAATTTCTTGCATTATAAATTGTTTGGCATTGCATACGGTAGATTGTCACAAAGGAGAACCCACCTCATGAGAAAGAGACTTGTTTGAAATGCAATATCTCAACTCATATGAGGTGGAAAGAACAATATGTTAGGTGCGTTAATGCCTAAACGAACATGCTTTAAAGAGATAGAAGTCTTCATCCTCTAGCTCACAAAGCATCGGCCTTACATTTTATTTGGATAATTTCCTCCCTATTCTCTCGGTGTTCTAGTTGCTTTAAGGCTTAGCCAAGTTATTGGCAATTAGCATTTTTGAGGGGTAAGGGGTTGCCCAAAAAGTCCTAAGACATGTGTTTCTTCATGATTCTTTGTTTGAGTCAAAGGACATATATGGGATGTTGCTGTTTTATTGTCAGCGGATTATCCCATGCTTAGGCCAGACAATCATCAGATCAGTTTGTGTTCAAATGCCAAGAGTCAGTTCAGTCAGTAAGACAAATCAACCGACGAGTTCATTCTGAGAAACATCGGTGCATCCGATGTTCACTTTTCTGAAAGTATGCAAAATTCCACCGATGCAAATCCCTTCAACGTCGGACCATCCGGTGCCAACGATACCTTTTGGAAAACCCTTATTGTGCCATTCGACCGATGATCATATCATTTCACGTCGGTTCATCCGGTGTTAAATTTTAAGCTAGGGTTTGGGCCCCACCTTTTAAGCGCGCCTCTTCCCACCTTTCTCTCTCCCCGACATTTCCTCTCCCCGATGCCGTGCCTCACCTCCACCGCTGCAACTCCCTCGCCCTGCCGCCGCCGCCGCCCTCCGGCCGCCGCCGCCCTCCGGCCGCCGCCGCCCTCCAGCCACCGCCGCCCTCCGGCCGCCGCTGCCGCCCTCTTCACCGCCGCCGCTGCTCCACCCAGCGCCACCGCCGCCGCCTCTGCTCCATGCAGCGCCGCCGCCGCCTCAAGCAGCACCACCACCTCCAAGCACAGCCGCACCACTGCCCTTTGCGCCGCCGTGGTGACCTTCCCCCCTCCATGGTCGCCGTCTCTTACGCCGCTATGGTTCCCGGCCGCGATGATCTTCGTGTCGCCGTGCCGTGCACCCGACATCGTCATTCCACGACCTCATTCTCGCGCATCGTCACTTGTCTCATCGCAATGGCCCGTGACAAGAAGGGAAAGGGCAAGGCCATTGCGGAGCCAGCCATTGCGGAGCCGACCGCCAAAAAGCAAGAGGTGTCGAAGGAAGAGAAGAAGGCTTTGATGGCCGCTCGCGCCACCGAGGAGCGAGAGCATGGCCGAGGAGGATCGTTGAGGATCCGCGAGGCTCG
This sequence comes from Tuctoria greenei, assembly GCA_036927565.1. Lineage (NCBI taxonomy): Eukaryota > Viridiplantae > Streptophyta > Magnoliopsida > Poales > Poaceae > Tuctoria > Tuctoria greenei. Next base: position 64,318,572 of record JAYESD010000002.1, on the reverse strand, counting down.
TCAGAGGCAGCCTCCCGTGCCAGATGAGTCCGAGGAAGAAGAAGAGCCCGAAGTGCCACTTGTTCGCCGGTGCTCAGCCAGGACCCGTGGGGGTCATCCAACGGCAGTACCACGACCGAGACCGTCAGCCACTGATCTTCGAGAGGACAGGGCGGCCCAGAGAGCCGTTTATGAGATGGACACCAACGTCCATGTTGGTGAGGGTGTCTGGCTGACAGACTATAGGAAATTGAAGGCCAAGCAGCTTAGAAGACTCAAATGGAGCATCTTGCTTGAGGAATGGTTCCCGCAGCCCAGAGAGACACTTGTGGATAGCCGCTTTTGTAGCATGACACAGGCGTCCCTGTATGAGACGTACAAACATCGGGGCCATAAGCTCTTCCAGCACAACTTTCTGGATTGGGATCAGCTTGCACTGGCAGCCGAGACTGAGATACGCCCCTACTTTGAGAGGTATAGAGGGCTGGTGGAGCTGATGTCCTACGAGAGGAGTGCCTACGTGGAGGACTGTGTCCGCGTATTCTACGCTACACTCTATGTTTTTGAGGGGCGCATATCCATTGACTTTATGTTCATGGGCCAGCATCATCACTTGACCAGGCAGACTTTGGGGCAGCTGCTAGGAGTGGATCTCCATGACACTTGCCTGCACGAGAGGGTGTATGGACAGGCCGACCCACCGAAGAGACCGCTCACTGGAGGAGTGGCACCACCACTGGAGGAGATACGCTCACTGTTTGCTCCACCTTTCTCTCCAGACCAGCTGAGGGTACCGGCACTACTCACTCCAGCTGCGCACACTGTGCACCTTGCCTTGCGCTGCACACTTCTGCCGAGGTCCGGATACCTTGAGGGGTTCACTATCTTGCAGCAGACTCTCCTGTTCTACATCATGAACGGGATGGAGTTCGACATTGTGGACATCCTCATATGTGAGATGGAGGACGTGATCACTGATGGAGGTGGGATGATGAGGCAGCTTGTGTTTGGTCACTGGATCAGTTACTTGCTCTATATGGTAGCTCCAGAGGGATCCGCCGTGCGTGACAGTCTCACCGACGAGAGCGTCACACGGTTCAGCAACTACCGTGCTCCAGCTCCTGGAGACCGCCGCCTTGGCAGTCCAGTTGAGCGTCAGGTCCGTGCTCATCTACCCAAGGAAGACTAGTCTGACCTGGAGAAGGAAGACGAGAGGCTAGCACAGGTAGAGGCTCAGGGTGAGGACCTTCAGCATATTTGGTCCGAGAGCAACACGGATGACAATATCGAGGAGTACTTCCCACCTCCTCCCTCACCCAGGCAGCACGACGTGGAGGCTGGAGGCTCGACTGCTCCACCACCTACCCCACCTCCGGTGTCCGAGGCACAGGTCTCTCAGCCGTCTGAGCTTACCTCTCTTCTACAGCAGATGGTTGAGCAGCAGCGCCTGGACCGGCTTGCAGCTGAGCAGGCCCGAGCTGAGCAGGCTGCGCGTCTCTTGGAGCTTCAGTAGCAACAGCAGGAGATGCAGCGACAGATCGCCCGCGAGAGGCGAGAGGACACTGACAGGCTGACTGGGCTAATTGATCAGATGCACCAGCGCTCCCTCGACCAGCAGCAGCAGACGCAGCAGGCGATGATGGGCATCCTGGGGTTGATCACCAACCTCTACACGCAGACCGGGATTGCCCTGCCGTCGCAGCTTCCAGGCCTTGCTCCAGGTCCTCCTGTCCTGGCACCAGCTTCAGCGCCAGTGCCGACTACGCCAATCCCGTTGATCAGCATGTCTCCCCTGCTTGCTCCAGGTCCCCCCATCCACTCTCCGCTGCCGGCCATGATGCTTTTTCAGCAGACGCCAGCATCCGTTGTCAGTGCCTTGTTGCCAGCAGCTCCGACTCAGCAGGCACCGACAGCGGCTCCTACAGCTCCCGCCACCTCTACTCCAGCCTCAGCCGCAGCAGCGGACAGTAGCTCCGACGACAGCACCCCCGACGGTGACCAGTTCGTCATCGCTCCGAGCACTCAGGATTCTTAGGCACTCGGATTCCTTTTTGGTGTCTTGATGCCAAAGGGGGAGAAGAGTTAGAGAAGAGTCAGGGGGAGGATAGCTTAGTCTCAGGGGGATTCATAGCTGTAGGGGGAGTCTATCTATTTCTATCTTATGTAATTTGGTGTTTTGCTACTCCTTTGCTATTCATTGAGTATTCTTGTGACTCTTAATTCTCTCATATGCTATTGATCGCTAAGCTTTCACGTTATTAATCTCTTTTGAGTCTTCAAGTTTAATGTTTCATATCATATACTCATTGCATATCTTCTTGAGTATCGTACTATCAAATTCATTACTATTATGCTTCACTTGTTGTGTTGTCATCAATCACCAAAAAGGGGGAGATTGAAAGCATCTAGGCCCCCATGAGGTATGGTTTCGGTGATTAATGACAACCATTGGATTTTACTAATGAATTTGTGGATGCAAGGTCTCCCATATCACTCATCACAATAAAATGAAATCTATATGAATATCATCTACTGCTCATTGGATATAATTGGAGACCCCTAAACAATCATTCTATGAGATCAGTCGATTTTTATAAAGACTAGAAGAAAAAGCTCACATGTCAAAATTATTCAACCAATATTGACAGCAATCAACGCTTGATAATCATTAGAAGAATATTTCAAACCAATGTATAAGAGGTCGCTCGAGAAAATTCCAAAAGATTCACTTAGAACAACTCGAAGCAAACAAAATCAACTCACCAGATCAACCGATGTTTTCAGAAAACAACACATCGGTCGAGTTGGTTTAGCAGAAGAAGAAGACCTCAGAACTAAGTACTCACCGGATCATCCGATGATGAAGGGCATGTTACATCGGTCCATCAATATAGTAAGAAATCTCTTTGAACCAAGTGTACCACCGGATCATCTGATGTACAACTGTAAACACATCGGTCAATCACTCCAGTAAGCATCATGTCTGAACCAATTTTGGAGGAAGTGCCACCGGATCATCCTATGAGAAGACAAGTGTAACATCGGTCTAACAATGGTCATATCTGACACAGTGACATCAGCTAATTTGGATTTGACCGATGATAACTGAAGGGGGAGCATCGGATCATCTGGTGTTTGCAGAACAGTGATGTCAGCCTACTTTTCCAACGGCTATTTCGTGGAGGCTGGCTATTTATACCCCTTCAACCAGTCTATTCGACAAGTCTTGACTACCAGACATACTCTACATATTCTCAAGCATTCAAGACATTGAGCTACCACTTCTACATCATCTACACCACTTACACACCAAGAGATAGGCTAGAACTAGCTAGAGATAGTGCTTGTGTGCTTCCGTTCTTGGTGAGTGGAGTCTCTAGTACAGTGAGAGCTGTAAGGGAGTGTCCCTTGGTGATTGTAATTGAGAGAGACTTCCGGAGCTTGCCAAGACGGTTGTAGAAGCCCGGAGGATCAAGTTGTACAAGGCTTGAGCTCCACCTTGCCGAGGTTGGCAAACGGAGAAGAATAGTGAAGATCCCTAGTCTCGGTGACTTGGGTGTGGCTATACCCTTTGGTGGGTGCCAAGACGTGGACGTAGGAAGATCTTGCCGAACCACGGGATAAATCTTCGTGTCTCCTCGGGAGTTTGCGCTCTCTTACTCTCACATTACACTTATGCATTTCATATACTGCAAAGTTACTATTCACTTGAATGCATAGGTTGTTTGCGTAGGGAATTGGGCTTTTAGTAATTAAGTTTTATTGCTTTAATTTTTTAAAAGAAGCCCAATTCACCCCACCCTCTTGGGCATTCGATCCTTACAACTCTCAAGCACTTTTTGAGCTGGAAAACATGAAACACATCATGAACATCTGAAAGATGAGTTGGCATTTCCAGTTTATAGGCTACTTCTCCTATTTTGTCCAAAATCTTGAATGGTCCAATGTATCGAGGTGCTAGCTTGCCTCTTATGTTAAACCTCTTATGACCTCTCATTGGTGAAACCTTGAGGTAAACAAAGTCTCCTATATCAAAGGCTAGTTTCCTTCTTCTATTGTCCGCATAGCCTTTTTGCATTGCTTGAGCGGCCCTCAAGTTCTCACGAATAACCTGAACTTGTTTTTCAGCTTCTTGCAACACATCGGGTCCGAATACTTGATTCTCCCCTGTCTCACTACAAAACAAGGGCGTCTTACACTTCCTTCCGTATAGTGCTTCATAAGATGACATCTTCAAACTTGCTGGGTAACTATTATTGTACGAAAATTTTGCATATGGCAAACTCTTGTCCCAACTTTTCCCATGCTTCAAAGCACAAGCTCTTAACATGTCCTCTAAAATCTGATTGGTCCTCTAGGTTTGTCCATCTATATGAGGCTGATATGTTGAGCTGAAATTCAATGCTTCATGCAATTTCTGCCAAAATCTGGAGGTACATTGAGAACCTCTACCCGACACTATCTTCTTTGGTACTCCGTGTCGACACACAATGTGCTCCATATATAGCTCTGCTAGCTTCGCGGTGGTATAGGTGGTCCTGACAGGAACAAAATGAGCTGACTTGGTCAAACGATCCACAACTACCCAAATTGAGTCATAACCAGACTGAGTACGCGGTAAACCAACTATAAAGTCCATACTGATTTCTTCCCACTTCCATTCCGAAATCTTCAATGGTTGCAATAACCCAGCTAGCCTTTGATGTTCCGCCTTCACCCGTTGGCGCACATCACACAATGCATGTATTCATCTATGTCCTTTTTCATGCTAGCCCACCAATAACATGTCTTCAAGTCCTTGTACATCTTCGTACAACTGGGGTGGATTGAGTATGGCGAGTCATGTGTCTCCTTTAGTATTGTCTCCCGAATATGCTTCACATTAGGCACGAATATTCTTTTTCCAAGCCATAAAGTACCATGATCTTCCTCATCAAACCTCAATTCTCTTCCCTCTTGGGTCCTTTCCTTGATCTCCTGAACTTCCTCATTATTTGTTTGACCCTCTTGAATTTCTTGCTCCAAAGTCGGATTTAATTCCATTATTCCCATCTCATTTACAAATACGGGATTCAACTGTTCAAACTCCTTACATAACTCAGATGGTAACTCTCGAACTGTGAGTTGGTGACTTACTCTGTTCTGACTTAAAGCATCGGCCACTATATTGGCTTTTCTCGGGTGATAATTGATTCCCAAATCATAATCCTTGATGAGCTTCAACCATCTTTGTTGCCTCAAATTCAGATCCGTTTGCGTGAAAATATACTTAAGACTCTTGTGATCCGTATAAATTTCACATCTATGTACAAGGATGTAGTGTCTCCAAATCTTCAATGCGTGTACCACAGTTGCGAGTTCCAAATTATGCGTTGGGTAATTCTGCTCATGTTTCTTTAATTGTCTCGATGCATATGAAACTACTTGACCTTCTTGCATAAATATCAAAACTCTTGCTCACATCCAGCAATGTCAAAATTGGGGTTGTAGTTAACCTTTTCTTCAACTCCTCAAAACTCTCTTGGCAAGCTTGAGTCCATTGAAACACTTTCCCCTTCATTAGCAATTCCGTCATTGGCTTGGCTATCTTGGAAAAGTCCTTGATGAATCTATAGTAATATCCAACAATCCCAAGAAAACTCCTTATTTCCTTGACATTTTGCGGCGGCTCCCATTTTAACACGTCTCTCACCTTTCCTGGGTCACCCGATACTCCTCCTCCCGAGATGATATGACCCAAAAATGACACCTCTCTCAACCAAAACTGACACTTGTTGAACATGGCGTACAATTGATGCTCCCTCAATTTCTGCAATGTAAGCCTCAAGTGGTCCTCATGTTCCTTCTCATCCTTCGAGTAGATCATAATGTCATCAATGAACACCACAATGAACTTAGCCAAGTATTCCGTGAAGACCTTATTCATGAGATACATAAAGTAGGCAGGCACATTGGTCAGTACAAAGGACATCACAGTGTACTCATAAGATCCATATCGTGTCCTAAAAGCTATATTGGGTATGTACTATGGTCTAATCTTCATTTAAAAGTATCCCGACCTCAAATCAATCTTATAGAAGACACAAGCACCCTTCATCTGATCAAACAAGTCCTCCATAAAGGGCAAGGTATACTTGTTTTTGATGGTCACCTCGTTGAGAGCTCGGTAATCTATGCACATCCTTTGGGATCCGTCCTTCTTGTCCACAAATAGCATGGGCAATCCCCAAGGTGAAGAACTGGGGCGAATAAAACCCTTCTCTAGTTGCTCTTGAATCTGCTTCTTGAGCTCCGTTAATTCCATAGGAGGCATCCTATATGGCCTCTTAGCTATAGGTGCAGTTCGAGGTATTAAATCAATAACAAACTCAATGTCTCGATCAGGTGGCATACCTGGCAACTCGTCCGGAAAAACATCCAAAAATTCATACACCACCGAAATCTCCTCAATTGCGGCACCGTCCATATGATTCAGCTCCAATTGATTCGGTGCATGTTGACATGCTTCAAACTCTACTGTGATCCCTTCCTCATTTGTCAACTTCACCGTCTTTGTGGAAAATTCAATGACTCCATTGTGCTTCCTCAACCAGTCCATACCAAGTATAATGTCCAATCCTTGAGAATCCAACACAATGAGGTTGGCGGAGAAGTCTACCCCCCTTATTCTAAGGCTTACTTTTGGACATACTATATTTGTCCTCATCTCTCCTCCAGGAGACTTAACCAATAGAGTAAACTTCATATGAGAGATAGGCAAACTATACTTGGCAACATACTTCAAAGCAATGAATGAATGCGATGCTCCAGAATCAAACAACATAGTCGCAGGGTTGGAGTTGGCGAGAAACATGCCAATGACCACGTCATCCGCTTGTTGAGCATCCTCCGTAGAGGCATGGTTCACATTGCCACGAGCAAAATTCTACTGTCCATGGTTCCCTTGTGGCTGTCCTCCATTGGGTCTTGGGTTTTGCCTCGGTGCATTGCTTCCTTGACCAAGGCTTGACTTAGAACATTGATGCGCAAAGTGTCCAGCTTCTCCACAAGTATAGCACTTCTTAACTTCACCAGAATTATTGGGGCGAGCTTGGTTCTGAACATTTGCACCAGGAAATTTAGCACGAGGTGAAAAGGCATTGGAGGCCTAGGTGCTTGCATGACAGGGCATTGTTGCACAAACTGAGTTGAGCGCGGTGCATATCCAGGGCTATGAGTAGGTGTAGAGGAGCTGAAATAAGGCGCATTGGGTGGTGCAAAGCGAGGGCGCACATTACTTCATTGTTGTTGTCCTTGGTATCGCGTCTTCCCCTTGTTGTCTTTCTCCATCTCACGGACCTTGTTTTCCACAACAATTGCTTTGTCCACAAGCTTCTGGAAGTTGGCATAGTCACAATTCAGCAATTGCACTTGGATCTCATTGTTCAAGCCTCTCATGAACAAATACCACTTCCGGCCGTCCCGACTAACATCTTCAGGGGCATACCTTGAAAGTTGAATGAATTTATTGAGATATTCACCCACACTCGATCTTTCTTTCCTCAAGTTCTCAAATTCTTGCCTCTTCAAGATCATAACTCCCTCCGGCACATAATGAGAATGGAAACTCTCCTTGAATTTGGCCCAAGTGATCCTCTACTGATTCTCATGAGCATTGCATAAGGAATCCCACCAATCCGCATCTGCTCTAACTAGTTGATGAGAAGCAAATAGAACCTTCTCCCGGTCACTGCATGGAACAATAGTTGTTTTCTTCTCCACGGACTTAAGCCAATCATCAGCATCCATAGGGTCAGTGGCTTGAGCAAAGGTCGGCGGCCTAGTCCTAATGAACTCTCCCAATCGGTTATGAGGAGGTGGGGTGGCGGTGGAGGCATGTGGGGCTAGTTGTTGACCTTACCAGCCTGCAGTTGTCCCATAGTTTGTATCATGGTCTGCATGAGCTGGTTTTGCATTGCCAAAAGCTGCTCAATGTTGATAGCTCCATGAGCATGTCCTTGTCCATTGTTGTTCTGAGGTGCTCTATTGTTCTCCTCCTCATCATTGTCATCCCTCTGGTTGCAACTCCTCACCATCTGAAGAAAAGCAAAAGATAAGAATTTAGAAGCATCCCCAACTATATGCATCAAGGGATATGAAACTAAACAACTACCTACACTAGTCTATGTGGACATGGCAATGCTAAAGCATCCCAAAATCCTCTACTGAGCACACAAGCAAACAATATATAGCAAACAACTCACCAAACAAAAATGCAACTATTCCTGAGTGCTCCTATGTGGTATAAGGTGTCCATTCTATCTAGACTGCATCCTACGGTCAATCTGGTTCTGATACCAATTTTTGACACCTGGTTCCAAAAATAAACCAAGTGCAGTATATGTGTGCCCAGGATGTTCAACAAACATACTCAAATGCATCACAAATGATATACAGACAATTACCACAAAATAAGATTAATTAGGTACTATTATTACAAAAACCATATTATCCTCGAATACAAGCTCTAATGAATATTAATGACAAGTTTGAACTAAATGCAGCGGAAATACTCTAATTAAGCAACTATGCAGCGAAGCAAACTAAGCAAATAGGGTAGCGCAAATCCAATCAACACCACAGGCAAAGATGACGGTAGACACGGCCTAGAACTCCGCATTATTGCCATTAAACTCCCAATCCTGACCTGCAATTGTTGGGGGGGGGGGATCGCAAGGGTGAGTACATGTCGTACTCAGCAAGTGTGGAAAGTATGATATGTAGCTGATTCAAATGACGAATATAATAAAGGCTAAGTGCTAAAAAGTACATTAAAACATTTGAAAAGTAATATATTATATGTATGTGAAATAAACCCATCATAAACCACGTAATAATCATAATATCAGTCCATAATTCATTACCATCATCCATATTCCAGATTTCACATTACCAATAACAATAATCAATATCGGAATTTAACTCATAGCCAACCAATACCATAACCATATTGCCAAACCTTATTAAAAGTCATCCCAATACCAAAGTTCTCGCAAATCATGTAGGTCATCCAGGTGCTCATAACCGGGAGCACGGCTATCATGATAGGTTTACTAGACACTCTGCAGAGGTTGTGCCACTTTACCCACGTGTTTGTGATTTCATCACCCGTCGGCGACTAAAGAACCTCCCTCATGCCAGTTACACTTCCTTTGGTGTATGGACAAGAGATCACAAAATAGCCTTTACAAAGGGATTACAAGCCTATTTAGACCCCCACTGAGGTTTCACTGGTGGCGATGCCTCCAACTGAGCAAATCTTCAACCAACGGCCCCCCTCTTGAGCCATTCTGATCCCAGGGTAGTCCCACCAATCATCAACAAACCCAATACAACTACCCCTTCTTCGAGCATCCTAGTTGTTCAAATAGCACTAGCAAAGCCCTAATTAATTAGCTACGCTGCACCCATACTTGGCCTTGTGGTGGCACTGTTGTTCTGGCTTATTCTCGCATGAACCGGTTCTTAGATCTAAAGCAAACAAACCACCATAACATCCAACCTATCAACATACCAGGCTTGCTTAGATCAAGCATTACCATATCATATCAACCAATTCATATTAATCATAATATCATTCATGCATAATTAAATAGTGTAGTTGTTTCCCATTCCAATTAATTAAGCGAAGCAAAGGTAAAAAGTCCATCCCGACTATCTACCATAAATTCAAGGTGACAAGGGTGGTTAACAAATCTAGTAAACTTGCTACCATAGGATTCCCATCAAATTGACACAAGCATGCAGTTTTGCAAACAAAATATTTATTTTAAAACATGATCAATATGCTTCAAGGACACTTGCCTTGCTCTTGGGATTGATTAGGATGACACTGTCTAGAGCAAATTCGTCTAATACGCACAATAAACATACAAGACAACAATTACAATCAGTAGATTCACAAATATTACTCAAGATGACATGACATGCATGGTTAATGCAAATGCAAGGTGGAATAGTTAATAAGTTGCTTTTAATGATCACTAACTATGTCTAATAGCTTTTAACAAGTTTATACAGGTTTGGATTTGATTAGATCAAATTTATAGTTAATTGAACAGAAATTAACCAGGAAAATTGGACTAGTACGCTAGGGACCGGACAAGTCCGCACTTCGCGAGGTCGACAGATTAGCGTTTTCTAGATCGATGTGAATTTGGAGATTTGGGGTTGAATTCACGTAAGGAAAATAGAACATAAGGTATACCAGGTATCTAGAACTCCAATGAATCAAGAATCTTGGAGGCAACACTTGGACCTTGAAGATCTAGGGTTGATGAAGAACTTGATGGTGGATTGTTGATGAAGAACGTGAAGTTGATGGAGATCTTGATCCTCTTTCGTTTCCTCCTCTTCTTCTTCTTGCTTGGGACCTGAAAGTGCATCTAGGATCCCCGTGGGTTTTGGATGATTGATGACGACAATTAAGTGACTAATGAGCTCAAATATCTTAAGCACAGGTGTGGACTAAGTGGAAGCACAATCCCTCAAAAAGGAAAAAGATGGAAACGGCGATGTCAACTCGAAAAGGGAAACTAGGGTTTCTAGTGTGTCGAGTTTATACTAGCCAAATGTGTGTGATGATGTGTGTGTAAAGTGCATTGAGATCAAGTTGGGAGCTCAAAGCGGATTAGAGGTCAAACCTATGGAGAGAAGAGAGTTAGAAGTAGTCTGGTAGTAGGGTCGGACTAGTCCGTGCAGGAGGCCGGACTAGTCCGCCCCTGGCCGGCCAAGTCCATCTTGGGCCGGACCAGAAGGGTCTGACTGATATCGGACTAGTCCGTATTGGGACGGACTAGTCTGGGTAGCCGTGAGTGGGTTTTGGGTCTAAGTCCCAAAACCACGGACTTGTCCGTTTTAGTCCGAACCAAGAGGTCCTGACTAAGATCGGACTAGTCCGCCCTGGGGGCCGGACTAGTCCGGGCTTGAGAGGAGACTGCGTTTCAAAGACTAAGTCTGGGAAGGCCGGACTAGTCCGTGGTCTTCAAACTAGTCCGTTTTCACACGGAACAAAAGGTTCTGTGTGAGATCGGACTATTCCGGTGAGGGCCGGACTAGTCCGTTCTTGAAGTGACCGTTTGAATTTGAAGTTTGGCGGGTAGTGTGACGATTGCCGCGCAGTGCGACAGTTGTCAGGGGCGTCAGTGGTCCCCTAGGCCGGACTAGTCCGGGCTATAGGCCAGACTAGTCCGCCCTTCTGCTGAAGTCAGCAGTATGGGCTTGGGACCTCTATAAATAGAGGTCCCCTGGGTTCATTTGAACCATCCTTTGAGAAAACTGAAACCCTAGCGCCGCCACAACAACCTTGAGCCCCCAAAAGCCTCCTTCTTGCCTACATTCCCTCTAAAACTAATTCTTGTGTGGATTAGGGTTTGGTGAGGTGAAGAAGAGGAAGAACCCCGCTCTTTGGCTCTCGGTTTGATCTCTTGCACTTTGTGAATATTTGTGATCTGTGGCTTGAGTTAATACTTGTGATTTGCAATTGTAATTGTGGTGGGAGCCTCAGATTATGAGAAGCCCCAACGAATCTTGTATTCCTTCTTTGTGATAGTGGAGAACCAAGTTAGGCCCGTGCGGTAAACTTGGTGAGGGAAGGGTTGTTGAACCCGGTCCTTTGTGGACTCCTCAACGGGGACGTAGATTCCTTGTGTGGGATCGAACCTTGGGATAAAATCCTCGTCTCACTTGTGTTCTTAGCTTTCATTCATCATATATTGCTTCTAGTGTTAAGCCTTGCCCGTTTTACTCATCACCTCTGCTATATTGTGATCCTTAGCTTCATACTTGCCATATAACTTGTTAAGGCTCACTAAGTTGTTCTCCCAAACTTTGCATCACAAGAATTGGACCAAAATCTGTTAGAAACCCCTTTTAGGTTTTTCCCTGTAGGTGGACCGGACTAGTCCGCCCCTGGACCGGACTAGTCCGCCCCCTGTGTATTAATCTCGTTTTATTAAGTCATTTCAGGTCAATTAGCCTATTCACCCCCCCTCTAGGAAACTTTCAATTGGTATCAAAGCAGGACTCTCCCAAAAGAGTCTAACAACTCGGAGAGAAGATGGCCGGAGTGGGGTACGAAGAAGATTCTACCAGCGAGATCCAAGCAACTCCAGAAGAGATTCTCTTCTATCAAGACGAATCAACTGATGACGAAGAAGTTCACCAAATCAAGATGAAACTTCGAGAGAAGTTGAAGATTCCCAAAGTTGACACCTCAACCTCCACATCGAGTGGTACAATCAACTACAACCAACAAGGCTACAACTATGAGCGCCTTGTATCCAACAACCACTACCTTTCCATCCCACTGGGGAAGCCTCCCCAATTCGATGGAACCGACTACGGGATGTGGAAGCACAACATTAAGATCCACCTTGTGTCACTCAATCCCTCTCTGTGGTAAATTGTGTTGACCGGGGTGCACATCCCTAAGAATAAAGAAGATATCACTTCGGAGCAAGCCGTGCTCCTTCACCGCAATGCCCAAGCGGCCGGAGTGATCATCTCATCTCTCTCAAGAGATGAGTTCAACCGAGTGGATGGACTCGAGGTGGCCAAAGACATTTGGGACACTCTCAAGACGGCTCATGAAGGCAACCAAGTCGTCAAGGAAGCAAAGATTGAGCTCATTGAAGGAGAGCTCGGGAGGTTTGCCATTATGGATGGCGAATCTCCCCAAGAAATGTACAACCGCCTAAATATACTCATCAACAAGAGTAGATCTTACAGCTATACTAAGTGGACGGACCACGAGGTGGTGAAGATAATGATTCGGGCATTCATGTCTAGGAACGTCTCTCTATGCTCCATGATCCGAGAAAGTATGGGGTTTACCAAAATGACCCCGGAAGAGGTCCTTGGAAGGATCATCAATCACGAGATCATGGAAAAGGAGGCGCTCTTCTACAACGACCTTCAAAGGTTCACCGCCTCGAAGATGAAGAATGTTGCTCTCAAAGCAACATGCCCCCCAAAAGAGCAAACGGAAGATGATGAGGAGAGCCTTGACACCAAAGAGGAAGAGGCCTTCTTCATCAACAACTTAAAGAGGATGATGAGGAGAAGAAAAGGAGGATACAAGCATGAGGGAAAAGGCAAAGAAAAGGCAAGGCCCAAAAACAAGAGGGCTTGCTACAATTGTGGCGAGTACGGGCACTTCATGGTAGATTGTCCGCATGAAGATGGCAAGAAGAAGAAGGAGGGCAAGCCACAAGAGAAGAAGTTCTACAAGAAGAAGAGGCCCTCCGGTCATGCTCACTTAGGCAAGGAGTGGGACTCTAACGATGAGTCCTCCTCGTCCGAAGATGAGGAGAAGATGGCAACCATAGCCATCGAGAGAAGCTCCAAGGGAAGCATGCTCTTCCCAAATCTCCACGACTATAAGCCAATGTGCCTCATGGCAAAACAAGGAAGAAGAAAGGTAAATTCTAACTCATCCTCTTCCATATCCTCCCATGATGATTTTGATAGTGCTAGTGAAAATGAACACATGCTTAAGGATATAAGCAAGAGCACATTGCGAAGAATGAAATTGCTTTCGGATGAGATTTTTGAGAAGGAGGAGCTCTTAGATAGGCAATAGGACTTGCTTATCCAAGAAAAGGAAAGATGTAAAGAGCTCATTGAACTCCTTGAGCTTGAGAGAGAGAAGAGCAAGGCATTAGAGCATGAACTTGCTCTAAGCAAGAAAACATGCTCAAGTCTTGAGGAGACAACTATTGAGCTCAAGGACGAACTTGGCAACTTGACAAAAGTTAACAAGATCCTTGAGACTCAAGTTGAGTCCCTTAAGACTAGTGTAGCCTCTTCCTCCACAAGCTCATCCTCCTGAAAAGTTGCATCCAAAACAATATCAACTTGCAAATGTTCTAACTTGATTCTTAAACTAAAGGATGAGCTTAAGTTGACTCAAGACAAGCAAGCACCTAAGGGTGGCATCTTTGACAAAGAGAAGGTGGCGTATGTGAAAGTGCATCTAGGACTCCCTTGTGGGTTTTGGATGATTTATGACAAGCAATTGGGATCCTAATCCGTTTGTTGAGATGAATGCAGGAAGATGCTGGAAAATGAGTAAAATGCCAAAAAGTGGGAAACTAAGAAGGAGAATGAATTTGAGCTCAAGAAGAAGAAATTAGTAGATTAGTATGTATGGAGTGTGTTAAGGAAACACACCCAAGAGCTCAATCTCACTTTATCACACACACACAATGCACAAAACCATACAGGACCGGACTAGTCCGATATCAACCGGACTAGTCCGATATCACATTCTGCACAAGATCGGACAAGTCCGGTCCCCACCGGACTAGTCCGATATCTTTCTGTTCCACTTCGGACTAGTCCTCCCCAGTGCGGACTAGTCCTCAACACAATGCACAAGTCACTAGATCGGACAAGTCCGGTCACTACCGGACTAGTCCGATTCCCTTTCTGATCTACTTCGGACAAGTCCGGTGACTACACGGACTAGTCCGATTTACACTCTGTTCTAAATCGGACAAGTCCTCCAAGTGCGGACTTGTCGTTCAAAACACTTAGGGTTTCACAGGTCCGGACAAGTCCGATGTCAACCGGACAAGTCCGAAGATTTCCAGCAACGAAATCGGACAAGTCCATCTTTCAATCGGACTAGTCCGATATTCCTGGACACCTAGGGTTTGCTTCACTCAGCACACCGGACTAGTCCGATCTCCACCACGGACTAGTCCGATCTTTCTAAACCCTAACGGTAATGTCTAGAAACCCCATATAAATAGAGGTGGATGGCCCACTTTTACTCTCACTTGAACCCTAGCGCCGTCACACCTCCCAAGAGACTCAAAAACCATCTCTCTCCACGAAGTTGAGTGCAAAATCGATCAATCTTTTGAAGATCACTTGTGGATCATTGGAGAGGCACTTTGCACACGATTGAGCTCTTGGTTTGAATCTCTAACACACTCTTGCATCTCAATTGTATATTTCGAAGTGTGTTATTGGTGGTTTTGAAACTTGTAATCAAGGGAGCTCTCAACTTGTGAGATCGCCCCTTCAACTTGGTGATTTACCCCTGTGTGATTAGTGGAAGAGGATTGGCCTTCGTGGCGATCCGACGAGGGAAGGGTTGGTAAAGACCCGGTCCTTTTGTGGGCTCCTCAACGTGGACGTAGGCTGCCTTCGTGGTAACCGAACCACGGGATAAATCTTGTGTCTTGTTCGTTTGTGTTCATCATTCTAGTTGATCAACATTATCTAGGGTTTGATTCATTTTGTTGAATTGAAGTTAAATAGTGAACAAGAATCATACTTGCAATAAAACTTAACATACAACTATTGAACTGTCATTATAGTTTATATTTCCGCTGCAAACGACAACGAAACAATCAAATTGACCTAGCTTGATCGACCTAGCCCGTGAAATCCGGACTAGTCCGTACTTTACCGGACTAGTCCGATATATCTGGATTTAACTTTTTTGTTGAAGTGCTACAGGAACCGAAAAAATTCAAGAAGGCCTATTCACCCCCCCTCTAGGCCCACATTCAATTGGTATCAGAGCAGGTTCTTCAAGAAAGAGTGCAACCACTCGAAGAGATCATGTCGGACATGAAGGAAGTCCAGAAAATCAACACCCAGGAAGAAATGAACCATGACAAGCACCAAAAGCTAGAAAGGTATCTCGAAGCCATCCAAGACTTCGATGATGATGATGAGGAGACATTGGAGCTGAAAGCACTGCTCCGAAAGAAAGCACTTTCCAAAGGGAAAGCTAAAGTTGAAGAAAAGAAGAAGGGGAGTAGTCACACCGACTACTCCCGATATCCTTTTAATTATGACCGTTTAAATTCTAACAGCAGTCATTATCTATCTATTCCTCTCGGAAAAGCCCCACACTTCGATGGGAGTGATTACTCCATGTGGAGGCAAAACATGAAGATGCACTTGATTTCCCTTAATCCAAGTTTATGGCATATTGTGTGCACAGGAATAAACATCCCTGATGACGATGAAGAACTCACGCCAAGTCAAGAGCAAGCCATCCACAGGAATGCCCAAGCCGCAGCTGTTATCACCTCATCTCTAAGTAGAGATGAATTCACAAAGGTGGACGGATTGGAAATTGCCAAAGAAATCTGGGACACGCTACAGACAGCACATGAAGGTGACCGGCATGTGCGGGAGGCAAAGATTGAAATGATTGAAGGCGAACTAGGAAGGTTCGCGATTGAGGAAGATGAATCCCCCCAGGACATGTACAACAGATTAAAGACTCTTGTGAACAAGGTTCGATCGTATGGTAGCAAAAAATGGAATGATCACGAGGTTGTGAAGCTCATCCTTAGAGCCTTTATGCCTCGCAACGTCACACTCTGTTCTATGATCCGAGAAAGTCCTGGATACAAGAAAATGACTCCGGATGAACTGCTCGGCAAAATCATCAACTTTGAGATGATGGAGAAGCAAGCCAAGCATGTCAAAGAAATAGCTGACCTCACATCGGCCAAGAAGAAGGGAGTTGCCTTAAAATCCACACTCAAACCTCTATCCAAAGAAGCAAAAGAAGCTCAGTTTGAGGAGGACAGCGATGATGAAAGCAGCGAGCTGGACGAAGAAGATATGATTCTGTTCATGAAGAAATTCAAAAGAATTATGAAGAAAAGACAAGGAGCAAAATCAAGTGAAGGAAGATACAAGGAGAAGACAAAACCGAAGATGAGGCGGGCATGCTATAACTGTGGTGAGTACAATCACTTCATAGTTGATTGCCCATATGAGGACAACAAGAAGAAGAGTAAAGAATCCAAGCCTCAACCGAAAAAGTTCTTCAAGAAGAAGAAACAAGCTGAACAAGCACACATCGGAAAGGAGTGGGACTCAAACGATGAGTCCTCATCGTCCGATGAAGAAGAAATGGCTAGCATAGCCATTGAAAGCATGCCCAAGAAACTCACACTCTTCCCCACGCTCGGTGCAAAGAAGGCAAATGGAACTTGCCTCATGGCTAAGGAAGGTAAACGCAAGGTAAACATCAAAAATCCTTCTTCGCATTCTTACTCAAGTGATGATGATCTAGATAGTGATGATGAAGACATGCTAATTGGTTTAGATAGAAAAACTGCTGCAAAAATGAAATTCTTGCTTAACCAACTTGTTGAGAAGGAAGAGCTGATTGATCGTCAAGAAGACATGATTATCTCCCAAAAGGAGAAGCATGTCGAACTTGACAATCTTCTAGTTCTTGAAAAGGAGAAAAATCACACACTAGAGCTTGAGCTAGCTTCAAGCAAGAAAACTTGCTTGGAGTTAACCAACTCAAATGTTGCAATCAAGAATCAACTTGATGACCAAATCAAGGTCAACAAGATCCTTGAAGTGCAGGTTGAGTCACTCAAGCTTAGTGAACCTTCCTCCTCTTCAACCCTACCTTCTCAACCCACTTTAACTAATATCGCTCATGTTTGCAAATGTGATAAAACTAACATCAGGTTGAAGGAAAACCCTACCTCCACGAAGGACAAAAATCCTACCCAATGTATAATATTTGACAAGGAGAGGATCAACTATGCACGTAGTGCATATTTGGTCCAAAGACCTCCAAATGTCAAATATGGCATTGGTTACTCTTGTGATGGAAAGCAAAAAGCTGGAAATCATAAGAATGACAAGGGAAGGATCACCTTTGTGAAGGGAGGACCCTCACAACCTGGTAACTCGAAAACTAAAAATCTGAACTCTCATGAAAATCGGACTAGTCCGGTTGTGGTCCGGACAAGTCCGGTCATCCGGACAAGTCCGGTCACACAGACTAGTCCGACCCATAATCAACAGCAACTTCTGTTTAAAACATTTGATGCATCCTATGTTTTAATGAAAAATAATGTTGGTAAAGTGTATGCTTATTATGCTGGGCCACGCCATGGGAACACAAAATCCCATGTGTGGGTGCCCAAATGTATTGTCACTAACCTCCAAGGACCCAAGCAAGCTTGGGTACCTAAAACCAAGGCGTAATTTGTTTTTGCAGGCCTACTCCTCCGGTGGATCCAAATGGGTGCTAGACAGTGGATGCACCAACCACATGACCGGAGAAAGGAAGATGTTTGTGGAGTATGAAGTGAACCAGGACCCAAACGAAGGCATCTACTTTGGGGATAACAGTCAAGGAAGGGTCCTTGGTACCGGTAAAATTGCAATATCCTCTGAACATACTCTTTCGCACGTTTTACACGTTGAATCTTTAGATTATAACCTGCTGTCCATATCTCAGTTATGTGACAAAGGTTATAATTGCCTGTTTACTAACGAGGGTGTGACCGTCTCAAGGAGAAGTGATGGTTCCATTGCATTCAAGGGTATGTTAAAGGGAAAGCTTTATCTTGTTGACTTCAACAAGGATAAAGCCGAACTCGACACATGCTTGATTGCAAAAACCAACATGGGTTGGCTGTGGCATAGACGGCTAGCACATGTTGGTATGAGGAACCTTCAAAAACTCCTCAAGGGCGATCACATCCGAGGTTTGAAAGATGTTGTGTTTGAGAAAGACAGGCCTTGTAGCGCGTGCCAAGCAGGAAAGCAAGTTGGAGCACAACATCCCGCAAAGAACATCATGACCACGACAAGACCGCTCGAACTACTTCATATGGACCTCTTCGGTCCAATTGCTTACATAAGCATAGGCGGTAACAAATACGGTTTAGTTATTATTGACGATTTTTCCCGCTTCACTTGGGTGTTCTTTTTGCATGACAAGTCAGAAACACAAGGAACACTCAAGAAATTCTTCAAGCGAGCGCAGAACGAGTTCTCACTATCAATCAAGAGTATTCGGAGCGACAATGGCACGGAGTTCAAAAACATACAAGTGGAGGAGTACCTTGATGAGGAAGGAATCAAGCACGAATTCTCAGCGCCATACTCTCCACAACAAAACGGAGTTGCCGAAAGGAAGAATCGAACGCTCATAGAGATGGCAAGAACAATGCTCGATGAATACAAGACTTCGGATCGATTTTGGGCGGAAGCAATCAACACCGCCTGCCATGCCACAAATCGACTCTATCTTCATCGACTACTAAAGAAGACCCCCTATGAGCTACTCACCGGTAACAAACCGAACATTTCATATTTTCGAGTTTTCGGTTCTCCTTGCTATATTTTGAACAAGAAGCCCAGGACCTCAAAGTTCGCTTCGAAGTCCGATGAAGGTTTCTTGCTTGGTTATGATTCGAACACTTACGCCTATCGTGTTTTCAACAAGGCCTCCGGACTTGTTGAAGTGGCACGTGACGTAGTGTTTGATGAAACTAATGGCTCCCAAAAGGAGCAAGTTGATCAATGTGAATTAGGTAATGAGGAAGCCCCCTATCAAGCAATAAAGAGGATGGCCCTAGGCGAAGTACGACCACAAGAGACATCGACACAAATACAAGAGGAAAGTGAACCACAAGAGGAGATCAACAATCAAGGGGGAGTCTCGATACAAGATCAATCACAAGAATATGAACATGATCAACAAATCATTGAGGACAACAACCCAGGGGGAGAAGAAGATGATCACCAACATACGACCCGCCAAGTGCCTCACCCAAGAGTACACCAATGCATTCAAAGGGATCATCCAATTGACTACATCATCGGCGACATCCAAAAGGGAGTAACCACTAGATCTCGTATAGCAAATTTTTGTGAACATTACTCGTTTGTCTCCTTTTTGGAACCCCGCAGGACTGAGGATGCATTAAAGGATCCGGACTGGGTGGTGGCAATGCAAGAAGAGTTGAACAATTTCAAGAGAAACGAGGTTTGGGAACTTGTGGAAAGACCCAATGCAAACATTGTCGGCACAAAGTGGGTCTTCCGCAACAAACAAGATGAACACGGGGTGGTGACAAGAAACAAGGCACGACTTGTGGCCAAAGGTTACTCACAAGTCGAAGGTTTGGATTTTGATGAGACCTTTGCTCCAGTAGCTAGGCTTGAATCAATTAGAATATTACTTGCATATGCTACTCACCATGATTTCAAGCTGTACCAAATGGACGTAAAAAGCGCCTTCCTCAACGGACCGATCAAGGAAGAGGTGTACGTGGAGCAACCACCCGGATTTGAAGACGAAGAGTTCCCCGACCACGTGTATAAACTGCGTAAGGCTCTCTATGGCCTCAAACAAGCTCCTAGAGCTTGGTATGAGTGTCTTAGAGATTTTTTAATTGATAATGGCTTTCAAATTGGCAAAGTAGATTATACACTATTCACGAAAAATCTGAATAATGATCTTTTCATTTGCCAAATCTATGTTGATGATATAATTTTTGGATCAACTAATCAATCTTTCTGTGAAGAGTTTAGTAAAATTATGACAGACAGATTTGAAATGTCAATGATGGGAGAATTAAAGTACTTCTTGGGATTCCAAGTGCGGCAACAAAGGGAAGGAACGTTCATAAGCCAAACCAAGTACACGCAGGACATCCTCAAGAAGTTTGGCATGGACAAGGCAAAGCCCATTAAGACTCCCATGGCAACGAATGGTCACTTGGATCTCAATGAAGATGGACCGAGCGTCGACCAAAAGGTATATCGCTCTATGATTGGATCTTTACTTTACTTATGTGCATCTAGGCCAGACATTATGTTGAGTGTATGTTTGTGTGCAAGATTTCAAGCCAACCCTAAGGAATGTCATTTGACAGCCGTAAAGAGAATCCTAAGATATTTGGTTCATACACCCAACCTTGGTCTTTGGTACCCAAAAGGTTCAAAATTCAATCTCATTGGGTATTCCGATGCAGATTATGCCGGGTGCAAAGTTGATAGAAAAAGCACTTCTGGCACTTGCCAATTCCTAGGAAGATCCTTAGTTTCTTGGTCATCCAAGAAACAGAATTCCATTGCATTATCCACAGCCGAAGCGGAGTATGTTGCAGCCGGGAGTTGTTGTGCACAACTCCTTTGGATGCGACAAACTCTAAGGGATTACGGTTACAATATGAACCGTATTCCTCTTCTTTGTGACAATGAGAGTGCCATTAAAATAGCCCACAATCCAGTTGAGCACTCTAGAACTAAACACATTGACATAAGACACCATTTCTTGAGAGACCATTCCATAAAAGGAGACATATCCATCTCTCATGTCAACACCCAAAAACAATTGGCCGACATATTCACCAAGCCACTTGATGAAAAACGTTTTTGCGAACTCCGAAATGAGCTAAACATCCTTGATTCTCGGAGTGTGGCTTGAAAAGTTGCATACCTGTATGATTGCTTCAAAATATTGATTGAATTGTGAAAATTTTTCCTCCCCATTTTTCTCTCGAAAAACTATGTCAATTATTAGATCTTGATGAATTTTTGATCATAGTATGATTGTTGTTTGCTTACTGATCAAATTCATCAGGATTATTTGAATTGTTTTGTCTCTCTTCCCTCAATTATTGGACCTTCAAATATATATGAATGGGCTATGCTTTCTCTCCTGGTGACCACGGACTAGTCCGTGGTTACCCGGACTAGTCCGCCCTTGCAGACTATTCCGCAGTGTGCCGGTTAGGCCGGACTAGTCCGACAGACCACGGACTAGTCCGATTTAGGTTTCTGGAGGACTTCGGACTAGTCCGGTCATGTCCGGACTTGTCCGATTTTTCGTGTCCATAACCCTAGCCGCCACCAAACCCTAATCTCTTCACCCCACACTCTCCTCCAAGCTTTCTCTCTCTTGCGCTCGAGCTCCCAAGGTGAATCCTTGATTCCTCCGTCGAAAAGCCTCAAACTTGGGCGGAGATTAAGCTTGAAGAGTCGGGGATTGAAGTTAGCGGACAAGTCCGGCCTCCAACCCCCACATTTTCAAGCTTCCTTGGATTTCTTGGTAAATTTTCCTCAAACCCTAAGAAACCTCAAATTTCTTCATTGCTTATCGTTTGGCCTGGCATTCTTCACTAGGTGCATGTCCAGTTGATGTACTATGTGTATGCTAGACTAGCTATCTCATTAGGGATCAATTTTTATCCAGTTTGTTAGGTTTTTGCTGATGAACACCGGACTAGTCCGGTCCAGGTACGGACAAGTCCGGCCCCCGGACTAGTCCGTGCCTGAGCACCGGACAAGTCCGATGTTTCTGAACCAAAACCTAATTCTTTAATTCCCTATTGCCTTCCATTGCCACCTTACCTCACAAATACCTTGTATAACTTGTCTTTTCTCTTGATCACTCATTCTCAGATCATGTCGAGCTCCGACAATGAAATCTCCGATTTCGAGGCCGAGTTGGACCACGAGGTGGCACCTCGGCCCTCGACGGGTCTTGGCAAGAAACGCCAAGAGAGACCCTCCGAGCCTGCTCCCTCACCTCCTCAGGTTCGGAGGAAGGTGTGTGTCAAGAAAGCCGCCTCCAAGGCTGCTCCTTCGTCAAGTGGCCCTCGCCAAGCTAAAGGAAAAGGCAAGGGGGTTGCCACAGGGCCTGTTGGGCCTCTAAAGCTACATACTCCCAGAGAAGGGGTCCGGGACCCCAATGAGGAGAGATTCAATGGCAAGGGCAGTGATGTGGCCATGAAGCTGAGAAGTGTGGATTACTATGCAAGGCCCAAGCAAGCAGCAGATGGCAGATTTTGGTCAAACTTCCATGCTGACTTCTACAAGCTTGTCTACTTGCCGATGAAGACCCCGGTGGTGCGCAGTCAATGGATTGACTGGGCCCACCTTGAGAAGAGGAAATGTGCAGCTTTTGATGAAGTGATACAAGCTGCAGAGAGACATGGGCTGAAGGATTTGCTTGCCTTCAGATATAATTGGAATGATGAAGTGATTGCACAATTCTA
Source organism: Tuctoria greenei (assembly GCA_036927565.1). Lineage (NCBI taxonomy): Eukaryota > Viridiplantae > Streptophyta > Magnoliopsida > Poales > Poaceae > Tuctoria > Tuctoria greenei. Next base: position 64,295,752 of record JAYESD010000002.1, on the reverse strand, counting down.
TGCAACGTGCCACTTCTCAGGTGAAGAGGAAGAAATTGTGACTTGGATGACTCATGGATCCAAGTATTCCATCACTCAAGAAGAGTTTGCCCGCCTGCTGCATCTTGACTCCGAGGAAGATGACCACCTCATTATCCACAACATTGGGGTCATTGAGAGGGATGGAATGCAATTCATGTATGAGCCCTCCTCCAAGTTTGTTCCCCCCTCCACAAAGAACATGAAGCCTTTCTTTGTGGTCCTCAACAGAGTCCTCAGGAAGACGATTGCTCCCAAGGATGGTGATGCAGGGAGTGTGCAAGGCTACCTCCGGACCCTGATGAAGGTCATCAGCAAGAAAAGGCAATTTGATGTTGCAAACTATATCTGGAATGATATGGTCAATATCTCGAGTACCCCCAACCGATCCTGTGGCTATGCCCCTTACTTGATGTTCATGATTGAGAAGGTCACAGGGATCGAGTTTGTGAAGGATGTGGAGCACACTCCACTGAGGCCTCAGAAGCCTCAGTCCGTGAGTGTCCAGGCTGCTCCATCGCCGGCCTCAAGCCCCGAGGTGCCGGCAAGGCAAGGAGAAGCTGCTAGGGCTACTCCTCCCTCCAGGGAAGCCCCTCAGAAAGGATCCGCCAGTGGGATCCTCAAGTACCTGGCTGCAATCTTCTCCTCCTGCAAGAAAACTGAAGTGAAGCTTCACAAGCTAAATCAAAAGAGGAAGGAAGACATGAAGTACATAAAAGCAAATGTGAAGCAGCTGAGTGAGAAGCTGGAGATCAATCCAATTGGATCTCCAACAATTTCTGAAGATTCTGATCCAAACATCACCGAGCTCAGCCCCTTGACCCCTTCCGAGCTTGCCTATTTTGGCATTGGGGGCTCGAGCAGCTCCGCTCCTCCTCCTACCTCTCAACCTCGTCAAGCCGAAAGCGATGAAGATGATGAAGACGACGAGAGGACTGACAGCGAAGAGTGAAGCCCTAGGATCTTTCTCTCTCTCTCTTTTTGGTGTCTTGATGCCAAAGGGGGAGAGATTGAGGGGGAGTCTTTAAGCTTTAGCTGAATAGGATGCGAGGAGAGAGCTATCTATGTTTTTTATTGTGATTGTATTTGCTTAACTCTCGTTTCATATCATGTTTGGTCCTGTGATGAATTGCTAAATTAATTTGTAAGTGTGTGATGAAATCTGAGCTTTTGCTCCTGAAGTGCCATATTCACTTGATATTAGTTGGTAAATGAAAATTCTGTCATTCTTAATGCCATCATGCTCTTAGTATGCATCCCACCATAAAGAATGCACATATGAATAATTACCTTGTTGCCTGATGCATTTTTGAGTCATATGTGCATACTTTATGAAAATCTCATTTTATACCTCATTTTGTGAAATCTCAATTGGTTGTCATCAATCACCAAAAAGGGGGAGATTGAAAGTGCATCTAGGACTCCCTTGTGGGTTTTGGATGATTTATGACAAGCAATTGGGATCCTAATCCGTTTGTTGAGATGAATGCAGGAAGATGCTGGAAAATGAGTAAAATGCCAAAAAGTGGGAAACTAAGAAGGAGAATGAATTTGAGCTCAAGAAGAAGAAATTAGTAGATTAGTATGTATGGAGTGTGTTAAGGAAACACACCCAAGAGCTCAATCTCACTTTATCACACACACACAATGCACAAAACCATACAGGACCGGACTAGTCCGATATCAACCGGACTAGTCCGATATCACATTCTGCACAAGATCGGACAAGTCCGGTCCCCACCGGACTAGTCCGATATCTTTCTGTTCCACTTCGGACTAGTCCTCCCCAGTGCGGACTAGTCCTCAACACAATGCACAAGTCACTAGATCGGACAAGTCCGGTCACTACCGGACTAGTCCGATTCCCTTTCTGATCTACTTCGGACAAGTCCGGTGACTACACGGACTAGTCCGATTTACACTCTGTTCTAAATCGGACAAGTCCTCCAAGTGCGGACTTGTCGTTCAAAACACTTAGGGTTTCACAGGTCCGGACAAGTCCGATGTCAACCGGACAAGTCCGAAGATTTCCAGCAACGAAATCGGACAAGTCCGTCTTTCAATCGGACTAGTCCGATATTCCTGGACACCTAGGGTTTGCTTCACTCAGCACACCGGACTAGTCCGATCTCCACCACGGACTAGTCTGATCTTTCTAAACCCTAACGGTAATGTCTAGAAACCCCATATAAATAGAGGTGGATGGCCCACTTTTACTCTCACTTGAACCCTAGCGCCGTCACACCTCCCAAGAGACTCAAAAACCATCTCTCTCCACGAAGTTGAGTGCAAAATCGATCAATCTTTTGAAGATCACTTGTGGATCATTGGAGAGGCACTTTGCACACGATTGAGCTCTTGGTTTGAATCTCTAACACACTCTTGCATCTCAATTGTATATTTCGAAGTGTGTTATTGGTGGTTTTGAAACTTGTAATCAAGGGAGCTCTCAACTTGTGAGATCGCCCCTTCAACTTGGTGATTTACCCCTGTGTGATTAGTGGAAGAGGATTGGCCTTCGTGGCGATCCGACGAGGGAAGGGTTGGTAAAGACCCGGTCCTTTTGTGGGCTCCTCAACGTGGACGTAGGCTGCCTTCGTGGTAACCGAACCACGGGATAAATCTTGTGTCTTGTTCGTTTGTGTTCATCATTCTAGTTGATCAACATTATCTAGGGTTTGATTCATTTTGTTGAATTGAAGTTAAATAGTGAACAAGAATCATACTTGCAATAAAACTTAACATACAACTATTGAACTGTCATTATAGTTTATATTTCCGCTGCAAACGACAACGAAACAATCAAATTGACCTAGCTTGATCGACCTAGCCCGTGAAATCCGGACTAGTCCGTACTTTACCGGACTAGTCCGATATATCTGGATTTAACTTTTTTGTTGAAGTGCTACAGGAACCGAAAAAATTCAAGAAGGCCTATTCACCCCCCCTCTAGGCCCACATTCAGTATGCACGAAGTGCATACACCAACACAAGACCTCCCAATGTCAAGGATGGTCTTGGCTATACTAAAGGTGGAAGGCAAAATGCCAAAACCTTCAAGTATGGCAAAGACTTGATTGTCTTTGTCAAAGGAAGCTCATCTCCAACTAAAATTGTGAAGAACACCTCAACTAGCACTTACACGCCTAAAGCTAAACCACATCCTCTATTTCATGATTTCGATGCATCATATGTGTTGATGAGAAACAAATATGGCAAAGTGTATGCTAGATATGTTGGGCCACTACGCAAGAGCCTCAAGCCTTGCGTGTGGGTGCCCGAATGCCTTACCACTAACATCAAAGGACCCAACTCCGCTTGGGTACCTAAAAGGAAGGCATAATCTTGTTTTGTAGGCATACTCCTCCGGTGGTTCCAAATGGGTGCTCGATAGTGGGTGCACAAACCACATGACCGGAGAGAGAACAATGTTCGAGGAGTATGAAGAACACGATGATCCAAATGAAGGAATCCTCTTTGGAGACAATAGCCGAGGAAAAATCCTTGGCTCCGGTAAAATTGTCATCTCTCCTCAACACACTCTTTCTAGCGTTCTACACATTGATTCATTAGACTACAACCTCTTGTCCATATCACAACTATGTGACAAAGGTTATAATTGTGTTTTCACTAATGAGGGTGTGAGCGTCCTTAGAAGAAGTGATAACTCAATCTCTTTTAAGGGTGTGCTCAAGGGAAAGCTTTATCTTGTGGACTTTGCCTCGGATAAAGCTCAACTTGACACATGCTTAATGGCGAAAACCAACATGGGATGGCTTTGGCATAGACGGCTGGCCCATGTTGGCATGAGGAACTTACAAAAGCTTCTTAAGGGTGAGCACATCCATGGCTTGAAGAATGTTGTCTTCGAAAAGGACAGGCCATGCAGTGCGTGCCAAGCGGGGAAGCAAGTAGGAGCTCAACATCCCTCCAAGAACATCATGACGACAACAAGACCGTTGGGCTGCTACACATGGACCTTTTCGGGCCAATAACCTACATAAGCATTGGCGGTAACAAATATGGTCTTGTTATTGTTTATGACTTTTCTCGTTTCACTTGGGTGTTTTTCTTTAATGATAAGGGTGAAACCCATGGTGTCCTCAAGAGGTTCTTGAGGAGAGTTCAAAATGAGTTCGCCTCAAGAATCAAAGCTATAAGAAGTGACAACGGCACCGAGTTCAAAAACACTCAAGTGGAAGAATTCTTGGATGAGGAAGGCATCAAGCATGAATTTTCAGCTCCATACTCCCCTCAACAAAACAGAGTGGCGGAACGGAAGAATAGAACACTCATCGAGATGTCAAGGACAATGCTTGATGAGTACAAGACATCAGATCGGTTTTGGGCGGAGGCGGTTAACACCGCTTGCCACGCCGTCAACCGATTATACCTCCACCGCCTCCTCAAGAAGACTCCCTATGAGCTTCTAGTTGGTAAGAAACCCAATATCTCTTATTTTCGTGTTTTTGGGAGCAAGTGTTATATTCTCAACAAGAAGCCTAGGACTTCAAAGTTTGCTTCAAAGTCCGATGAAGGTTTCTTGCTTGGCTATGACTCAAACACTCACGCCTACCGTGTCTTCAACAAAACCTCCGGAATTGTTGAAATAGCACGCGACGTGGTGTTTGATGAAACCAATGGCTCCCAAGTGGAGCAAGTTGATCAAAGTGTGCTAGATCAAGAAGACTCTCCACAAGAAGCACTTAGGAGAATGGCACTTGGAGATGTTCGACCACAAGAACAACCTCAATGCTCAAGTGACCAACAACAAGATGATGCAAGTACTCCTCCACGCGATCAAGTTGTCGACCATCAAGTAGGACCTCAAAACGACCAAGAAGATGAAAGTCAAGGGGGAGGCACTCATCAAGGGGGAGATCAAGAAGAAGAAGATGATGATGATGACTCAAGAGCTCAACCTCCACATCCTCGTGTACATCAAAGTGTTCAACGGGATCACCCGTTGACAACATACTAGGAGACATTACTAAAGGGGTAATCACTCGTTCTCATGTTGCAAACTTTTGTGAACATTACTCCTTTGTCTCTTCTTTGGATCCCCATAGGGTTGAAGATGCCTTGAGAGATCCGGATTGGGTGGTGGCCATGCAAGAGGAGCTTAACACTTCGAGAGGAACAAAGTTTGGGAGCTTGTCAAGCGTCCACAAGCAAATGTTGTGGGCACCAAGTGGGTGTTCCGCAACAAGCAAGATGAACATGGTGTTGTGACAAGGAACAAGACACGACTTGTGGCCAAGGGGTACTCACAAGTCGAAGGTTTGGATTTTGATGAAACCTTTGCTCCCGTAGCTAGGTTAGAGTCAATTCGAATATTACTTGCCTTTGCCACTCACCATGATTTTAAGCTCTATCAAATGGACGTCAAGAGTGCATTCCTAAATAGCCCAATCAAGGAGGAAGTATATGTGGAGCAACCATCAGGCTTCGAAGACCAAGAATTCCCAAACCATGTCTTCAAGTTGCGTAAGGCTCTCTATGGCCTCAAACAAGATCCTAGAGGTTGGTATGAGTGTCTTAGAGACTTTCTAATTGAAAATGGTTTTAAGATAGGAAAAGCTGATTACACTCTATTTACAAAGCACTTCAATGATGATCTCTTTGTGTGCCAAATATATGTCGATGACATTATATTTGGTTCTACTAACATAGTGTTTTGTGATGAGTTTTCAAAGATTATGACGGAAAGATTTGAGATGTCCATGATGGGGGAGTTGAAGTTCTTTTTAGGTTTCCAAGTCAAGCAACTCAAATAAGTCACATTCATAAGTCAAACAAAGTACACTCAAGACATATTGAAGAAGTTTGACATGGACAAGGCCAAACCCATTAAGACTCCTATGGCGACGAATGGACACCTAGACCTCAACGAAGATGGTCCAAGGGTGGACCAAAAGGTATATCGTTCCATGATTGGCTCCCTGTTATATCTTTGTGCATCTAGACCGGATATCATGCGTAGTGTGTGTATGTGTGCACGGTTTCAAGCTGCACCTAAGGTGTGTCATTTGACCGCTGTGAAGAGAATTCTTAGATATCTTGTTCACACACCGAGCCTAGGACTTTGGTACCCCAAAGGATCCAAGTTCAACCTCATTGGTTATTCCGATGCGGATTATGAGGGGTGCAAAGTTGATAGAAAGAGCACATCCGGGACATGCCAATTCTTGGGTAGATCATTAGTGTCTTGGTCCTCGAAGAAACAAAATTCCATTGCTCTCTCCACAGCTGAAGCGGAGTACGTCGCAGCCGGAAGTTGTTGTGCACAACTTCTGTGGATGAGACAAATTCTAAGGGATTATGGTATAAACTTGCGCCATATCCCTCTCCTATGTGACAATGAGAGCGCCATAAAAATAGCCCATAATCCAGTTGAGCATTCAAGGACCAAACACATAGACATTAGACACCATCTCTTGAGAGATCATTCCTTAAAGGGGGATATAGTGATTTCCCATGTGAGAACCGAGAACCAATTAGCCGACATATTTACCAAGCCACTAGATGAGAAGCTATTTTGTGAGCTTAGGAGTGAGCTCAATATATTAGATTCTCGAAATGTGGCTTGAAACATGCACATCTGAATGATTGCTTATGCCTTGTTCAAAAGAATGCATGTGGTTAGAAAATTCATCTCTATCTCAATTTTCTCCAAAATATTTGAAAAACTAGTGACTTTGTGAGTCATGGTCATAGTTTGAATGTTGATTGCTTACAGACCATACTCACAAGGTTTTGTTGTGCAATATGTCCATAAGGATCTTTTATAGTGGCTAAAACTCAAATATATATGTTTTTAGCCTCCTAGGACCGGACTAGTCCGCCCTACGGCCGGACAAGTCTGGATCCGGACTGGACCGGGTCTGGTCCGCTAACCGGACTAGCCCGGCTCCCCTACCGGACTAGTCCGGCCCCTGGGGACTTAAACCCCCAGGAAGCAGCCGACCCCTCCACTTCCTCATCTAGACCTTTCTCTCTTCCACGCGCGCGAAACCGCCTCCTTTCGACGATTCTCGATTCCAACCACCAAAAACCGGTTCCAATCCGTGCATTGGACTCCTTGGAGGCAAGGGAGACCTTTCCCAAACATCCTCGACGCGATCCCTCCCCGATCTTGTCGATTCTTCAAGATTTGAAGAGGTATTCCTCCTTTTTCAAAAACTAGCCTCATTCTTAATTCATTAAGTTTTTGGTAGATGCCTCTTCATAAAAGTTGGTTCTAGTGACCTTGTGATCATCGCCTAGGAGTATTGTGACTTGATTCCAATTTTCTCGAAAAACCGTTAGAGTTAGGGTTTAGCCTATGCAACCCGGACTAGTCCAGTGCCAGGCGGACTAGTCCGCCCCTGGAGCGGACAAGTCCGGTTTGCACAGGTCAAACTCACGCTTTGGTTGTGTTTCGTGAATTATTTCGCATTATTCCAACTCCTTGACCTTCTATCTTATGGACTATATTCTTTTCAGCTAAAATCGCCGCTCCTCACCGTTCCGCTTCTCCCCCCACTGGCCCCGAGTGGGAGGCGGAGCAACTTCATCTCGCCGAAGAGCGAGCAAGAGCCAAAGTTGAGGCTGCGGAGAAGTATCTCGAGCAGCATGCAAGAGCGCAAGCAGCCAAGAAGCAACAAGCTGCTCGGGCTGCCGCATTGGCCTACGACGAGGATGAAGCAATGGCTCGGGCCATTGAGGAGTCACAGAAGGATTTTCGAAAGAAGAAGCGAGAGGAGCGTGAAGCTCACAAATCTCAGGCTGCTGCTGCACAAGTCTCCAAGAGGAAGAGACTTGTGACACTTTGAGAAAAGGACAAGGGCAAGGAACCAGCACAAGAAGACATTGCTGAACGCCAGATCGAAAGAGATCCGAAGAAGGGAAAGGCCCCGGCTCCTGCTGAGCCAAAGAAAAAGAAGCCCTCGGTGAAGGCCTCGGCTGCGAAAGCAAAGGGCATTGCTATCAAGGAGAAGGGGAAAGCCAAACCGATTGGTCCCCTGGAAGTGCACACTCCCGAGAGGAATCCCAACAGGCAGCGTGACATAGCTGCAAATATCTTTCATGGAAAGGGAGCTGAGAAAGCAAGAAGGCTCCGGACGGACAAGGTGTATAAGTATGAAAGGAGCACCGCTGACCCTCGGTTTTGGTGCGACTTTCATTGTGATTACTACCGACTGGTCTACCAAAGCATGAAGAAGCCTGTGATTGAAGCACAATGGGTAGACTAGGAGTACATGGCAAAGAAGCAACACTCTGCATTTGACGCCGTCATTGAAGCTGCTGAGCGTCATTGGCTCAAGGAGATCATGGGGTTCAAATATGACTGGAACGTCAAAGTGATCCTGCAATTTTACTCCACTATCTACTTCACCACCTCAGGTGACCGGAGGATCATATGGATGACGCATGGCGAGCAATACTCAGTCACTTATGCGGAGTTTGCCAAGATTCTAGGGCTTGAGGCACATCTGGATCATGAGATCATCATCTCTAACCTCAAGGACGTGGAACGTGATGAGCTGGCATACATGTACCTTAGTCATGTCCAATACAGTGCCGGACATGCTCGCAACATCAAGCCCTTCTACAACATCATGAACAGGATCCTCAGAAGGACAATAGCACCAAAGGATGGTGATGCTGGGGTGATTCAAGGAAACATGAGGCACTTGCTACTTCTTGTTGATGGGGAGGAGAAATTCAACCTCGTCGATTACATTTTCGACGATATCTTCAACATCTCGCATACCCCCAACCGTGCTTGCGGGTATGCTCCCTACATTATGTGCCTCATAGAGAAGGTGTCGGGCTTGTCCTTTGTCAAGGACGTGTCGCATCGCCCGCTTCGTCCTCAGCAGCCTCCAAAAGTGCCGGCTCCTCCACGTCGAAAGAATGAAGATCCTCCATCTCGCCCCATGGCGCCTCCTTCTCCGCCTCCTCCTCAATCGATGAACGCTTTCTTCAAGTGCTTCAAGGTGATCTTCACTTCCTGTCGGAAGCAAGAGATCCGGGCTCAGAGGGCACACAAGCGCCAAGAAAAGTATCTTAAGGCAGTGTGCGACAAGTTGGAGGTCCCTATGTCCTCCCCGGAAGTGAGTGACGGGGAGATCACTCCTTTCCCCAACTTCACCGCCGACGAGCTCGCCCAGCTCCAAGAGGACGGAAGCTCTTCCCGGGCAGCTCCTTTGGCTCGAGCCTCCGACGATGACGATGAGGATCAAGAGGACCCGGAGGCCACGGAGATCGACTCCCGCGACGACGATGATGACGAGGAAGACGACGACTAGACTTTGAGGTGTTGTTTCCCCTCTTCTTTTCCCTTTTTGGTGTCTTGATGCCAAAGGGGGAGAGATAGTTGGGAGTTAGTTGGGAGTCAATTGGGGGAGATAGTCAATATGGGGGAGTGTATAGGTGTGGAGAGTCGAGTGTAGTTCTTATGTTGGGTCCGTGGACATGTTGCACTCCTTTATTGTAATATCTATGTTATGTCGAACGCTTAAATTTGTGCAAGACTATGCTCTTAATGTTAAAATATCACATATGATGTTTTGATTGTCTATCTTTTAATCATATTCATGGCTGTTATGTCTTGTCACAAATTGTTGAGCAAAACACGTAGGCACCCCACCATAACGTGTGTGTGTATGAAGGACTTCCTCAATCTTTCTTTTATGATGCATTCATTGAGGGGGAGTCACTCATACACCCGCACGTTATGAAAACCACAAATTTACACTCTTATATGTGAAGACTTAATGTGTTGTCATCAATCACCAAAAAGTGGGAGATTGAAAGTGCATCTAGGATCCCCGTGGGTTTTGGATGATTGATGACGACAATTAAGTGACTAATGAGCTCAGTGATCTTAAGCACAGGTGTGGACTAAGTGGAAGCACAATCCCTCAAAAAGGAAAAAGATGGAAATGGCGATGTCAACTCAAAAAGGGAAACTAGGGTTTCTGGTGTGTCGAGTTTAGACTAGCCAAATGTGTGTGAGGATGTGTGTGTAAAGTGCATTGATATCAAGTTGGGAGCTCAAAGTGGTTTAGAGGTCAAACCTATGGAGAGAAGAGAGTTAGAAGTAGTCTGGCAGTAGGGCCGGACTAGTCCGTGCAGGAGGCCGGATTAGTCCACCCCTGGCCGGCCAAGTCCGTCTTGGGCCGGACCAGAAGGGTCTAACTGATATCGGACTAGTCCGTATTGGGACGGACTAGTCCGAGTAGCCGTGAGTGGGTTTTGGGTCTAAGTTCCAAAACCACGGACTTGTCCGTTTTAGTTCGGACCAAGAGGTGCTGACTAAGATCGGACTAGTCCGCCCTGGGGGCCGGACTAGTCCGGGTTTTAGAGGAGACTGCGTTTCAAAGACTAAGTCTGGGAAGGCCGGACTAATCCTCCCATGGGGCCGGACTAGTCTGTGGTCTTCAGACTAGTCCGTTTTCACACGGAACAAAAGGTTCTGTGTGAGATCGGACTAGTCTGGTGAGGGCCGGACTAGTCCGTTGTTGAAGTGACCGTTTGAATTTGAAGTTTGGCAGGTAGTGTGACGATTGCCGCGCAGTGCGACAGTTGTCAGGGGCGTCAGTGGTCCCCTAGGCCAGACTAGTCCGGGCTGTAGGCCGGACTAGTCCGCCCTTCTGCTGAAGTCAGCAGTATGGGCTTGGGACCTCTATAAATAGAGGTCCCCTGGATTCATTTGAACCATCCTTTGAGAAAATTGAAACCCTAGCGCCGCCACAGCAACCTTGAGCCTCCAAAAGCCTCCTTCTTGCCTACATTCCCTCTAAAACTAATTCTTGTGTGGATTAGGGTTTGGTGAGGTGAAGAAGAGGAAGAACCCCGCTCTTTGGCTCTCGGTTTGATCTCTTGCACTTTGTGAATCTTTGTGATCTGTGGCTTGAGTTAATCCTTGTGATCTGCAATTGTAATTGTGGTGGGAGCCTCAGATTGTGAGAAGCCCCAACGAATCTTGTATTCCTTCTTTGTGATAGTGGAGAACCAAGTTAGGCCCGTGCGGTAAACTTGGTGAGGGAAGGGTTGTTGAACCCGGTCCTTTGTGGACTCCTCAACGGGGATGTAGATTCCTTGTGTGGGATCGAACCTCGGGATAAAATCCTCATGTCACTTGTGTTCTTAGCTTTCATTCATCATATATTGCTTCTAGTGTTAAGCCTTGCCCATTTTACTCATCACCTCTACTATATTGTGATCCTTAGCTTCATACTTGCCATATAACTTGTTAAGGCTCACTAAGTTGTTCTACCAAACTTTGCATCACAAGAATTGGACCAAAATCTGTTAGAAACCCCTTTTAGGTTTTTCCCTGTAAGTGGACTGGACTAGTCCGCCCCTGGACCGGACTAGTCCGCCCCCTGTGTATTAATCTCGTTTTATTAAGTCATTTCAGGTCAATTAGCCTATTCACCCCCCCCCTCTAGGCAACTTTCAGGACCTCCTTTTCCCTCCTTGGTGGTGGCTACTCACGAGCTAGGGTTTGGGTGGGGTGGAAAAGTGGCAAATAGATGTCAAGTCAAGGGGTGGGGTTGTTTATATAAAGGTGGAGGCTAGGGTTAGATGGATTTCAAGTTTGAGATGAGTAGATGCCGGTTTATAGTCCCACATGGGCTCTAAAAGAGTTAGGCACGACGTCCCTAGGCCCACTTAACGTAAAACCCAAGAAACAAGTCGTGAAACAAAGGATCAACTCGGAGTCGCGATATATCGGACAAGTCCGACTTTAGTCAGAGAGGTCAACGGACAAGTCCGCCGAAACACTGGACTAGTACGGACAAGTCCAGGGACTTAGCAATTTTCAAGGATTCCTGGAACACCGGACTAGTCCGCACAGGACCAGACAAGTTTTAAAGTGTGCAGAGGCAAAAACAGACTAGTCCGTAGAAAAACAGACAAGTCTGATCGAAGTTAGAGAGAAATCGGACTAGTCCGCACCAAAATTGGACTAGTCCGCACCTCCCAAAATTCTTAAGTGCGGTTTTGCTCCTAATTCATTTTAAACTTGTTCCTTTTTATGTGGATTAATATTAAACATATATTTGGATGTATGCAATGCATGATGGATGATAATGAGTGTGTTACATGAATACATGCTATTGGTGGGCTAGAATGAAGAAGGACATAGTTGGATATGTAGCATTGTGTGATGTGTGCCAACGAGTCAAGGTGGAACATCAAAGGCCAGCGGGATTATTGCAGCCATTGAAGTTTCCGGAATGGAAGTGGGAAGAAATCAGTATGGACTTCATAGTTGGTTTACCGCGTACACAGTCCCATTATGACTCAATTTGTGTAATTGTGGATCGGTTAACCAAGTCAGCTCACTCTGTTCCCATCAAGACCACCTTTAATGGAGAGAAATTGGCGGAACTGTATATGGGAAGAGTAGTATGCTTCCATGGAGTTCCAAAGAGGATAGTTTTGAATATAGGTTCTCAGTTTACCTCCAGATTTTGGAAGAAATTGCATGAAGCTTTGGGAACAAGGTTGAATTTTAGCTCAGCATATCACCATCAAATGGATGGATAAACCAAGAGGACCAATCAGATTTTAGAGGACACGTTAAGAGCTTGTGCTTTAAAGCATGGGAAGAGTTGGGACAAGAGCTTGCCAGAATTTTCATACAACAATAGTTATCAAGCAAGTTTGAAGATGTCACCTTATGAAGCACTATATGGAAGGAAGTGTAGGACACCTTTGTTTTGGAGTGAGACAGGAGAAACTCAAGTATTTGGTCTAGATGTGGTTCTAGAAGCTGAAAAGGAAGTTCAAATTATTTGTGAAAACTTGAGGATTTCTCAATCAAGACAAAAAGGCTATGTGGACAATAGGAGAAGAAAATTATACTTTGAAATAGGAGACTTTGTTTACCTATAGGTGTCACCAATGAGAGGTCGTAAGAGGTTTAATATCAGAGGCAAGCTAGCACCTCGTTATATTGGGCCATTCAAGATTTTGGACAAAAGAGGAGAGGTAGCATATAAGTTGGAGATGTCAGCTCATCTTTCAGATGTCCATGATGTGTTTCATGTTTCCCAGCATAAGAAGTGTTTAAAGGTGCCAGAAGAAAAAGTGCCAATGGAAGAATTGGAACTAGAGGAAGATTTGAGTTATGTTGAACAACCGGTCAAAATCTTGGAAACTAAAGAGAGGGTCACAAGGAACAAGATTATTAGATGGTGCAAGGTTCAATGGAAGTATCACACAAAATCGGAAGCAACATGGGAGCTAGAAGATTATCTCAAGAAGGAATTTCCCTATCTCTTCTCTTCCGCGTCGAATCTCGAGGGCGAGATTCATTTTATGGGGGGTAGGTTTGTAACACCCTCATTTTCATCCATCATGTGTTGCATACATTCTAATATATGTTTAAAATTTAGTAACATAAAAAGAAATAAGTTTAAAATCAATTAGAAACAAAACCAAACTTAAGAATTTTGGGAAGTGCGGACTAGTCCGATTCTGGTGTGGACTAGACCGATTTCTCTTTGACTTCAAATAGACTTGTTCGTTTTGCTGCGGACTAGTCTGTTTTTCCCTCTGGACATTTTCAGACTTGTCCGGCCCGTAGCGGACTATTCCGATATCCCAAATTGCTTGAAAATTTTGCTAAGTCCCTGGACTTGTCCGTACTAGTCCGATATTCCAGCAGACTTGTCCGTTTTTCCCTCTGACTAAAGTCGGACTTGTCCGATATCTCTCTGTTCAACTTCGGACTAGTCCGGCCCTTTTCGGACTTGTCCGATAAATCGCGACTCCGAGTTGATATTTTGTTTCACGACTTGTTTTGTGGGTTTTACGTTAAGTGGGCCTAGGGACATCGTGCCAAACCCTTTTAGAGCCCATGTGGGACTCTAAACCGATCTCTACTCATCTCAAACTCAAAATGCATCCAACCCTAGCGTTCACCTCTATATATTGACTTATATTTGTCACTTTTCCACCACACCCAAACCCTAGCTCGTGATTAGCCGCCACCAAGGAGGGAGAAGGAGACCTAGAGCAAGAAGAATAAGTGGAGGAAACTAAAGAGGGTCAAGATCTCCATCAATTTCGCGCTCTTCGTCAATAATTCACCATCAAGTTCTTCATCAACCCTAGATCGTCAAGATCCAAGTGTTGCCTCCAAAACCTTTGATTATTTGGAGTCTTAGACACCTGGTAAACCTTCTATTCCCTTTTCATTACGTGAATTCAACCCAAATATCCAAATTCACGTCGATCTATAAAACCCTAGTTTGCTAGTTTTGCGAAGTGCGGACTTGTCCGGTCCCCAACAGACTAGTCCGATTTTCCTGATTAATTTCTGTTAAATTAATTCTAAATTGACTCGAATCAAATCCAAACCTGTATAAACTTGTTAAAATCTATTAGAACTAGTGGTGCCCATTAAAAGAAACTCGTTAACAAGTTCCACCTTGCATTTGCATTAATCATGCATGTAATGTCATATTCAATAATATATGTGCATCTATAGATTGTGTTTCTTGTCTTATATGTTTGTTGTGCGGATTAGACGGATTTGCGCTAGAGAGTGTTGCAGAGGATCTCCAGCACCAAGAGTTTAAAGGCTTTGACCCGAACCAATCCCAAGAGCAAGGCAAGTGTCGTTGAAGAATGGCTCAAGAGGGGGCCCTTGGTTGAAGATGTGCTCAGTTGGAGGCATCGCCACTGGTGAAACCTCAGTAGGGTCTAAATAGCCTAGTAATACCTTTGTAAAGGCTATTTTGTGATCTCTTGGCCACACACCTAAGGAAGTGTGAGACGGCATAATAAAGGTTCTAGTCATTGAAAGGTGATGAAATCACAAACATGTGGGTAAAGCGGTACAACCTCTGCAGAGTGTTTAAAAACTATCATGATAGCCGTGCTCTCAATTATGAGCAACCTGGACTCTCACATGATTAGGAAAAACTTGATTTGGCATTGGTTGGTTAAGGTTATGGTTTGGTAATGGTTATGTCTGGATATGAATTAAATTCTGGTATTGATTGTGGTTAATGGAAATGGTGAAATCTGGTATATGGATGATGGGCATTGAAATATGGACTGGTATTATGATAACTATATGGTTTATGATGGTTTTATGTCACATATATACAACATATTACTTTTCAAACGTTTTAATGTATTTTTCTGCACTTAGCCATTATTATATTCGTCATTTGAATCAGCTACATATCATACTTTCTACACTTGCTGAGTACGACATGTACTCACCCTTGCAATTCTCCCACCAACAGTTGCAGGTCAGATTTAGGAGTATAACGATGATAATGCGGAGTTCTAGGTCGTGCCTACCGTCAGCTTTGCCTGTGGTGTTGATTGGAGCTGCGCTATACCCTATTTGTTATGCTGCTTAGTTGCTTAGTTTGCTTAATTAGAGTATTTCCGCTGCATTAGTTGAAACTTGCATTAATATTCATTAGAGCTTGTATTCGAGGATATTATGAATTGTGTAATAAAAGTACTTAATTAATCTTGTCCGATGGTATTTTTCTGCATACTCGTTTGTGATTGCACTCGTGTATGTGTGTTGAACATCCTGGTCACACATATGCGTTCACTTGGTTCATTTTCAGAACCGGGTGTCACATTATCTTTATATACACGGCTGTATGCTCTGTAACTCACTCATGCTGAAGTCATGCAGTCCTGCTGCAGGCGGGTTCACTTAAGGTACCTGCAGTGTGTGAGGGGTTCTTCCGGCTGCTCTCGTCATTTGGGTCCTGTGGCGCCAGAATGCTTCCAAGGAAAGGCTTGTGCCGAGAAGGAGGTCCAGGGGGTGTAAAATTGCTTAGCCTGGTCCTGCACCCTAAGCATACACACCCTGCGTCCCAGCGCTACTGTTGAGTACTTGAGCCAGAAATGTACCATCCCGATTTTTTCAAACTTGCGTAAATTAAAATTTGAATATGAAGTTAGAAATAATATGAAGAAATTATTTTTATAAAAGAAAAATAAAAAATATATGCATCTCATCTTGCATTTGCGTTCATCCTTAGATATACAATCTATTTACCAAAACAATTGCATCCAAAATAATTAAATTGGAACAACAAATATGAAAGAAAAGAAATAAAAGAAAATAAAAAGTTAATATGAAAAAATATAATAATTCATAAGAATACTAAAATAAAATAAAGAATCTATGCATATGTGTTCACATTTAGGCATATACTAAGTGATTAGATCTATTAAAATCAAATTTTAAATTTTATACAATACAAAAGTAATTAGAAAAGAAGATTATAAGAAGAAGATGAATAATAGTAATAAAAGATGGAGAAGTATGTATATATATATACATAATAGAAATAATAAATAAATAGAATGCATAAGAATAAAAGAATAAAAAGAAAAAATATAGAAAATATAAATAAATAAAGAATAAAGAAAAAGAAAAAAGAAAAAAACCACAAGGGCCAGCACCGCCGGCCAAGCCGAGCGGCCGGCCCGCTCCCGCGCGCCCCCGCCCCCGCCCCCGTGTCAACGCGGCACCGAGCCGCCGCTCCCGCGCGCCCACGCGCCAGGCTGCACCGCGGCTGAAGTGGGACCCCGCGCGCCCCCTGGTCAGCGCGCGCTGCACGTCCGCCGCGCCAGGGCCGAGCCGGTTTGGGACTCTGTCCCAGGCTCCGTAGCCAACGCGTTTTCTGGCTGCTTATAAATAGAAGCAAGGCTTCGTAGTTTTCCGTCGACAGAAAACACCGCAGCCCCAAGACCCTAGCCGCCAGACACGAAAACCAGAGGCCGCAAGGGAGAAAAACAGGAGGATAGAAGAGGGAAGAAGAGAGGAAGAAGAAGAAAGGAGGAGGAAACCGTCGTCCACCGGAGATCGTCGCATCGTTGTCGTCGTGCCGCCAGAGGACCCCCTCCGCCATCTACTTCGTCTACGTCATGTCACTGTCATCTTTATCAACAAAACTCTAGATCCCGAAGATAGACGTCGTGTTGCCATTCCACGACCGTCCAGACTAGATGCGCACACGGTAGGTATTACAGTCTAATCTAGATAACTATTTTTTTTTTGACCGGTGAAAAACTGCAAGGGAGAACCCCGGCAGCCATAAAACATATATTAAAAGAGACAAGGAAATAGCGATTTACAGTAGATCAGCATAGCTTGACTAGGTGTTCCAGAGGGAGGAACGTCCTTTACAAACCCTGAAGCCACACGAGCACACTAGCCCTATCCTCCGGCTTGAAACGGCAGGCCTGGAGCCTTGTAGAAGCAATGAAGGATCGTTTCCAAGCATTTACAGAGGGAGTAGAGTTTCTGAAAATGACATTGTTATGAACAATCCAAATCTCCCAGGCCGCTATGGAGAAGGTTTCCATGAAGGCGCTATGACCCCAGCTGAGCTTGGCTTTTTGCAGGGTATGAAAGAAGGGGATGTCGTGGTCCCAGTGAAACCCAAGGACATTCCAGCATGCCATGCTGAAGGAGCAGTTAAAGAAGAGATGGTACGTGAGTTCCTCCACATTGTCAGCACATAGTACGCAGGTGTAGTCGTTCCTATCAATCGTGATGTTCTTTCTCTTCAGGAGGTTGCGTGAGTTGAGCCGGTCCCGAAACATCAACCACATGAAGATCTTTATTTTCTTTAGCACCTTTGAGGCCCAAATCCAGCTAAAGGGTGTTTGTGGGTTGATGTGTTTGTAATAGTTGTTGTAAATAATCTTGGAGATGAAAGTTCTTGTTCCCCCGATTGGAGTCCACTCATCCTGCAGAGCTTCCCTGTGTGAGATTTCTTCCAGCATGGCCTCCAGATTGGCCAGTTCCAACAGTGCTTCCTCCGATAGTGGTTGAAAAAAGTGATTGCCATGGTCTGAGTTGTTGAGGTATTGGGCCATTGAGATGTTGGTTCTTTTTGTGAAGGAGTATAAACGGGGCATGTCCCTTCTGAGTAGGTGATCTTCCCACTGATCCTGCCATAGTCGAATTGTGTCCCCTGTGGCAATTTTGACTTCAAAATTCCTGAGAAAAGAATCAGATAAGCTCACAACATCCCTCCACCAGAAGGATCCTTTTCCTTTTGTGATGTGTGGGGGTTTACCGTTGCTGCAATAGCGCTGGTTGATGAGGTGAACCCAGGGGATGTCTGCATTGTTATAGATTTTCCAGAGGAATTTCTTGAGCAAGGTTCCATTCATTGTAGTGAGGCTTTTCAGACCCAGCCCTCCATTTTCCTTTGGTGTTGTAACTTGGTTCCAGGCCACCAGGGGCCTGCCTTTGCCAGCGATGCCCGAGCCTCTCTATAGGCATTGTTTTCCTGGCTTTGTGAATAGCTTGAATGACTGACTGTCTCAATTTGATGGTACACATCGCATAAATTGGAATGGCGGACAGAACATTGTTGATAAGTGTGCAACGACCAGCCATTGACAACCATCTTGTTGCTCCAGTTAGCATTTTTGCACCCTTAAGACAAGCCCTTCAAAGGCATCCGCTTTGGGTCTGTCGAGGCTCATCAGCAGACCTAAGTAAGTAAATGGGAATGAGCCAATAGCGCAACCCAGTGTGGCTGCTAGAATTGTGGCCTCCTCTTCATCAGTGTTTATTGGTGTTAAGCTTGATTTTGCCCAGTTCACTCTCAGCCCTGTAGCTCCCCCGAGGGATTGTAGGTAATTTTTCAGAAAGAAGATATGTCTTTGGTTGGCTTTGAGGATTAGAATAGTGTCATCTGCATATTGTACTACCGGGAAGTGCTCGTTCATTTCTTGACGCAGTGGTAGAGATAGAAGTCCCAGCTCCACTGCTTTGTTGATTAAAATTTGTAGAAGATTTGCTGCCAGTACAAATAGCAGGGGGGATAACGGGTCCCCCTGCCGAACACCTCTTCTGCAGTGAAAAGTCTTACCTGGCACTCCATTGAGAAGAACTGAGGAGGTGGCAGTAGATAGGATATCTGTTACCCATGTGATCCACTATTCAGGAAAACCCAAAACTCTCATCATGTGTATAATGAAGTCATGTTCCACCTTGTCAAAGGCTTTTTCGAAGTCCAGTTTGAGTACTATAACACCAGTGTTGGTTTTTTTGCATTGATAAAGGTACTCATAGACCCAAGCCATGCAGTCCTGAATGGTTCTTTTTTTGATGAAACCATATTGATTTTTGTGGATAATGGTTGGGATGACTTCCTGCAATCTAACTGAGAGTATCTTAGTGATTAGTTTGATAGTGGAGTTCAGCAGTGATATGGGCCTGTAATATGTAACTCTGTGGGGATTATTGATCTTCGGGATGAGAGTGATTAAGGAACTGTTCAGGGGCTGGATACTGATGTTGCCATTAAAGAAGTCCGAGCATAGCAGATAAATGTCTTCCTTAATGATGTGCCAGCATGCCTGAAAGAATTTTGTGTTGAACCCATCTGGACCTGGGGCTTTGTCGGTTGGCATGTTTTTGAGTGTGGCATCAATTTCCTCTCTGGTGACCGGGTTGCATAGTGTATGTAGATGTTGTCCAGGCAGCACCCAATGGTGGATTTGTGGCCATTGTTGAGTCGGGGCAGATTGCCCTAACCTTTCCAGAGGGTTAAGGCTTTGTGCCCATAATCCATTAGCTCTACTCCATGGTCATCTTGAATGTTTTGGTTCTAATACTTGAATTAGATCACGTGTAGGACGTATTTTATTTTGAGCGATCATTAATCATCGTCAAATCATCTCAAACCACTTGAAACTTACATATTAGATTAAATCATATAAGATCAATCTTTTATTATAGATTTAACCAAAATTTATATTTTCAGTGTTATTTAATCTGTTTTTCAGATTCAATAATTAAGATTAAAGTCTAGTTAATTCATAAAGTAACAAAGTAATTCCAGAAAAATTTCTAAAAATTTAGAACAAATTCTAGTAAGTTATTAATAATAGTTTCAGCATATTTAATGTTCTGAAATAATTATTTTTCCTTTGAATAAATTCTAATTAATTCCAAACTTGCTCAAATAAATAGGAAATCATTATAAAAAATTATTAAAAAAGCCATAGAAATTTATATAACATTAATACGAACATATTTTCTGCATGTATCCATATTTTTCATATTGATGAGTGGTTGCAATGCATTTATTATGTATATTTTCTTGTGTATGTGGTTGATTGACCGGTATGCTCAAGAGGTTATGATCGGGAAGCGAGTATGCGTGGATCTTCATGTGCAAGACGTTGAATTGCTTGACCATCGAATTGCGGGATATAAAGGCAAGTGTCCTTGAAGTATATTGATCCTATTTTTAAAATAAATGTTTTCTTTGCAAAACTGCATGCTTGTGTCAATTTGATGGGAATCCTATGGTAGGAAGTTTACTAGCTTTGTTTAACCATCCTTGTCACCTGGAATACATGGTAGAGAGTCGGGAAGGGTTTTTGTTTACTTTTTCTTCGCTTAATTGGGATGGGAAAACAACTACACCATTTAACCATGCATTAACGAGATTATAGTTAATATGAACTAATTAATATGATATGGTAATGGGCGATCTAAGCAAGCCTGGTATGTGGATGGGTTGGAAGACATGGTGGTTTGCTTACTTTAGATCTAAGGACCGGTTCATGTGAGAATAGGCCAGGACTACAGTGCCACCACAAGGCCAAGTATGGGTGCGGCGTAGCTAAATAATTAGGAGCGCTGCTAGTATTGTATGGATCATTGGATGGCGCGGGGAATGGGAGTCGAGGAGAGCTACCTTGGGATCCGCATGGCACATGAGGGGACCCGTGGGTGGGAGAATGGAGATTCAAGCCTGCCGGTGAAACCTTAGTGGGCCCGTACATACTAGTAGTCCCTTTTGAAAGACGCACACCTATGGAAGTGTGATAAGGCATAATAGAGGTTCTTAGTCACCGAAAGGTGATGAAATCACGAATATGTGGGTAAAGTGGTACAACCTCTTCAGATTGTTAAAAACTATCATGATAGCCGTGCTCCCGGTTATGAGCGCCTGGACAACTTCCATGATTAGAATTGGACTTGGGATTTTGGGATGGTTGGTATGGTTTGGTTTGTCACTTGAGTACAGTCGGTTTATGGAAGAATATGAAATTGGCATATGGTATTAAATTAACTGCTGGCTGGTATTAAATGGACAGTAATTGGGAATGTTGGATTAATGGTATGATAATTACTTGGGTTATGAAGGGAAATAAACTCACATAGACATGATAGGATGCTTTTACATGTTTATGAAATGTACTTTTCATCAATTAGCCATTTTATTCGAGTCATTTGTTTAGCTACATGTCATCTATTTCCACATTTGCTGAGTACGACATGTACTCACCCTTGCAATACCCCCCCCCCCCAACAGCTGCTGGAGATACTTGGGAGTACTCTGAGGATCACGCGGAGTACTAGGTTGCATACTGCCATCGATTTCCTTTGGAGTTGGAGTCGTCTATGCTAGTTTATTTACCGCTGCAATAGAATCAAGGTATATTTATTATTCATGACATGGTTAATTCTGGTTTCCGTTTGTGATGCATTTGTGTATGTCTGATGAACATCCTGTGCACACATACACTGCACTTGGTTTGTTTTTCTGAACCGGGTGTCACAAAAGAGCTCACAACCTGAAGACGGCAGGAGGCGGACCCCGGAGCACCAACGCATCGAATTACCCAAGCCCCGTGAGTCAGTCCAGGACAGCAAAACATGACAGAGCTAAGGAGAGGAACAGGTAGGACCGGCGAGCAAGACTAGTCCCCTGTGACGCCCGGTTCAGAAAAAGAACCAAGCTAACGCATATGTGTGCCCAGGATATTCATCACACATACACGAGTGCAATCACAAATGATATACAGATAATTACCACAAAACAAGATTAATTAACCAAACTTTATTAAACAAACCATATTATCCTTGAATACAACCTCTAATAAATATTAATGACGAGTTCAACTAATGCAGCGGAAATAGACTAATTAAGCGAACTAAACAACTAGGCAACATAAGCAAACTAAAGCATAAGGGATAGGGTAGCGCAGCTCCAATAACACCATAGGCAAAGCTGATGGTAGACACGGCCTAGAACTCCGCATTATTACCATTAAACTCCCAATCCTGACCTGCAACTGTTGGGGGGATTGCAAGAGTGAGTACATGTCGTACTCAGCAAGTGTGGAAAGTATGACATGTCGCTGATTCAAATGACGAATATAATAATGGTTAAGTGCTGAAAAGTACATTAAAACATTTGAAAAGCAATGTATAATATTTATATGAATCAAACCCATCAGAATCAAAAGTAATATCATAATACCAATCTGAATTCACTACCATCATCAATAATTCCAGATTTCACCATTTGCCAATAACCATATTCAATACCAGAAATAAATCCATAACCAACCATAACCATAATACCAACCATAACCATCCCAAATACCATCCCAATACCGAGTTCCCTCTAATCATGGAAGTTGTCCAGGTGCTCATAACCGGGAGCACGGCTATCATGATAGTTTTAGACACACTCTGCAGAGTTTGTACCTCTTTACCCACGTGTTCGTGATTTCATCACCTTTCGATGACTAGAACCTCTATTATGTTGTCTCACACTTACGTCGGTGTGTGGCCAAGAGATCACAAATAGCCTTTACAAAGGGATTACTAGTCTATTTAGACCCCACTGAGGTTTCAGCGGTGGTGGTGCCTCCAACTGAGCACATCTTCAACCAAGGGCCCCATCTTGAGCCATTCGGATCACAGGGTAGTCCCACCAATCATTAACAAACCCAATCCAACTACCCCTTCCCCGAGCATCCACAATGGTCCAAATAGCACTGGCACAGCCCTAATTAATCAGCTACGCCGCACCAATACTTGGCCTCGTGGTGGCACTGTAGTGCTCGCTTATTCTCGCATGAATCGGTCCTTAGATCTAAAGCAAGCAAACCACCATATCATCCAACCCATCCACATACCAGGCTTGCTTAGATCACCCATTACCATACCGTATTAACCAGTTCATGTTAACCATAATCTTATCCATGTATAATTAAATTGAGTGGTATAGTTGTTTCCCATCCCAGTTGATTAAGCGAAGCAAAAAGGTAAAAACCCTTCCCGACTCTCTACCATATATTCCAGGTGACAAGGGTGGTCAAACAAAGCTAGTAAACTTCCTACCATAGGATTCCCATAAATTGACACAAGCATGCAATTTTCCAAACAAAACATTTATTTTAAGACAGGATCAATATGCTTCAAGGACACTTGCCTTGCTCTTGCTGTTGATTAGGGTCAAAGCCTTCAAACTCTTGGTGTTGTAGATCTTCCGCGGCACTCTCTAGCGCAAATCCGTCTAATCCACACAATAAACGTACAAGACAAGAAACACAATCAATGAGTACACAAATATTACTCAATATGTCATGACATGCATGATTGATGCAAATGCAAGGTAGAACTTGTCAATAGATTGCTTTTGATGATCACTAACTAGTTCTAATAGCTTTTAACAAGTTTATACAGGTTTGGAGTTGATTAGGTCAGTTTTTAGAATTAATTCGACACAATTTAGCCAGGAAGACCGGACTAGTCCGCTAGGGACCAGACAAGTCTGCACTTTACGTGGTCAGCAGATTAGGGTTTTCTAGATCGACGTAAATTTGGAGATTAGGGGTCAAATTCATGTAAGGAAAAGAGAATAGAAGGTATACCAGGTGTTTAGGACTCCAATGAATCAAGAAACTTGGAGGTAGCACTTGGATCTTGGTGATCTAGGGTTGGTGATGAACTTGGGGATGAATTGGTGATGAAGAATGAAAACTTGGTGGAGATCTTGATCCTCTTTCGTTTCCTCCTCTTCTTCTTCCTGCTTGGGATCTTCTTCTCCGTCCTTGGTGGTGGCTCTCCACAAATTAGGGTTTGGGTGGGGTGGAAAAGTGGCAAATAGATGCCAATCAAAGGGGTGGGGTTGTTTATATAGAGGTGGAGGCTAGGGTTAGATGGATCTCGAGTTTGGGATGAGTAGAGGCAGGTTTAGAGTCCCACATGGGATCTAAAAGAGTTAGGCACGATGTCCCTAGGCCCACTTAATGTGAAACCCAAGAAACAAGTCGTAAAACAAAAGATCAACTCGGAATCACAAAATATCAGACAAGTCCAGAAAGGACCGGACTAGTCCGAAGTCGTCCAGATAGAAAATCGGACAAGTCTAGCCAGAAATCAGAAAAGTCCGACTTTATTCAGAGAGGAAAACGGACAAGTCCGCTGGAACACCGGACTAGTCCTGAAAAGTCCAGGGACTTAGCAAATTTTCAAGGATTCTTGGAATATCAGACTAGTCCGCACAAAATCGGACAAGTCCATTTTTAGTCAGAGAGAAATCGGACTAGTCCTCAGTAAAATCAGACTAGTCCGCACTTTCCTGCATTTTAAGTGTGGTTTTGTTCCAAATCAATTTTAAATGCTCCAAATCAATTTTAAACTCGTTCCTCTTTATGTGGGTTAATGTTAAACATGTATATGAGTGCATGCAAGGCATGATGCACAAAAATGAGGGTGTTACAAACCTACCCCCCTTAAAATGAATCTCGCCCTCGAGATTCGACGCGGAAGAGACGAGAGAGGGAAATTCCTTCTTGAGATCATCCACCAATTCCCACGTCACTTCTTTTTCTGTGTGGTGCTTCCATTGAACTTTACACCATCGAAAAACCTTGTTCCTTGTGACTCTCTCCTTGGTTTCCAAGATCTTAACCGGTTGCTCGGCATAAGTCAAATCCTCCTCTAGTTCCAATTCTTCCACTGGCACTTGTTCTTCTGGTACTCTCAAACACTTCTTGAGCTGGGAAAAATGAAAGACATCATGGACATCCGAAAGATGAGCTGGCATCTCCAACTAATACGCTACTTTTCCTCTTTTGTCCAAAATCTTGAATGGTCCAATATAACGAGGTGCGAGCTTGCCTCTTATGTTAAACCTCTTATGACCTCTCATTGGTTAGACCTTGAGGTAAACAAAATCTCCTATTTCAAAGGCTAATTTCCTTCTCCTATTGTCTGCATAGCCTTTTTGCCTTGATTGGGCAGCCCTCAAGTTTTCACGAATTATTTGGACTTGCTTTTCGACTTCTTGCAACACATCCAGACCAAATACTTGAGTTTCTCCTGCCTCATTCCATAATAAAGGTGTCCTACACTTCCTCCCATAAAGCGCTTCATACGGTGACATTTTCAAGCTTGCTTGGTAACTATTGTTGTATGAAAATTCTGCGTATGGCAAGCTTTTGTCCCAACTTTTCCCATGCTTCAAAGCACAAGCTCTTAACATGTCCTCCAAAATCTGATTGGTCCTCTCGGTTTGTCCATCCGTTTGAGGATGATATGCAGAACTAAAATTCAACCTCGTTCCCAAAGCTTCATGCAATTTTTGCCAAAACCTGGAAGTGAATTGTGAACCTCTATCAGAGACTATCTTCTTAGGGACTCCATGTCGACACACAATATGCTCCATGTATATTTCGTCCAATTGTGCGGCTGTATATTTGGTTTTCACAGGGACAAAATGAGCTGACTTGGTTAAGCGATCCACAATTACCCAAATTGAGTCATACCCGGACTGAGTACGTGGTAACCCAACTATGAAGTCCATACCAATCTCTTCCCACTTCCATTCTGGGATCTTTAATGGTTGCAATAATCCAGCTGGCCTTTGATGTTCCGCCTTGACTCGTTGACACACATCACACAATGCCACATATTCATCTATGTCCTTCTTCATGCTATCCCACCAATAGCTAGTCTTCAAGTCTTTGTACATCTTTGTACAACCAGGGTGAATTGAGTAAGGTGAGTCATGTGCCTCTTTTAATATCGTCTCCCGAATATGCTTCACATTAGGCACAACGATCCTCTTTCCAGGCCATAAGGTACCATGTTCGTCTTCAATTGTCTTGTGCAACCACTTGACCTTCTTGCATAAGCACGCATCCAAGTCCTTGTCTTGATGCATCGCAATATATGTCAAAACTCTTGCTTACATTCGGCAATACCAAAACTGGGGCTCAACCTCTTCTTCAACTCCTCAAAACTGTTTTGACAAGCTTGAGTCCATTGGAATGCCTTTCCCTTCATTAGCAATTCCGTCATTGGCTTGGCTATCTTGGAAAAGTCCTTGATGAATCGACGGTAATATCCAGCCATTCCAAGAAAACTCCTTATTTCCTTTACGTTTTGCGGGGGTTCCCATTTCAACACGTCCCTCACTTTTCCAGGGTCAACCGATACTCCTCCTCCCAAGATTATATGACCCAAAAATGACACCTCTTTCAACCAAAACTGACACTTGTTGAACTTGGCATACAATGGATGCTCCCTAAATTTCTGCAACGTAAGCCTCAAGTGTTCCTCATGTTCCTTCTCATCCTTCAAGTAGATCATAATGTCATCAATAAACACCACAATAAACTTATCCAAGTACTGCGTGAAGACCTTATGCATGAGGTACATAAAGTACACAGGTGCATTGTTCAATCTAAAGGACATCACGGTGTACTCATAAGATCCATACCGCGTCCTAAAAGCCGTCTTGGTTATGTCTGATGGTATAATCTTCATTTGAAAGTATCCCGACCTCAAATAAATCTTAGAGAAGACAAAAGCACCCTTCATCTGATCAAACAAGTCTTCTATGCGTGGCATGGTGTATTTGTTCTTGATTGTTACCTCGTTGAGAGCTCGGTAATCCACACACATCCTTTGGGTTCCATCCTTCTTGTCCACAAACAGCACGGGCGCTCCCCAAGGTGAAGAACTAGGGCGAATGAAACCTTTCTCTAGTTGCTCTTGAATTTGCTTCTTGAGCTCCGCTAATTCCAAAGGAGGCATCCTATACGGCCTCTTAGCTATAGGTGCAGTTCCAGGTATTAAATCAATAACAAACTCAATGTCTCAATCAGGTGGCATACCTGGCAACTCGTCCGGAAAAACATCCAAAAATTCACACACCACCGGAATCTCCTCAATTGCGGTACCGTCCATATGATTCAGCTCCAATTGCTTCGGTGTGGTTTGAGATGCTTCAAATTCTACGGTGATCCCTTCCTCATTGGTCAACTTCACCATCTTTGTGGCACACTCAATAACTCTATTGTGCTTCCTCAACCAGTCCATACCAAGTATAATGTCCAATCCCTGAGAATCCAAAACAATGAGGTTGGCAGAGCAGTCTACCCCCCCCCCCCCTTATTCTAAGGCTTACCTTTGGACATACTATATTTGTCCTCATCTCTCCTCCAGGAGACTTAACCAATAGAGTAAACTTCATATGAGAGATAGGCAAACTATACTTGGCAACATACTTCGATGCAATGAATGAATGTGATGCTCCAGAATCAAATAACATAGTCGCGGGGTTGGAGTTGGCGAGAAACATACCAATGACCACGTCATCCTCTTGTTGAGCATCCTCCGTAGAGACATGGTTCACGTTGCCACGAGCAAAATTCTGCTGTCCATGGCTTCCTTGTGGCTGTCCTCCATTGGGTCTTGGGTTTTGCCTTGGCGCATTGCTTCCTTGACCAAGACCTGACTTAGGACATTGATGCGCAAAGTGTCCAGCTTCTCCACAAGTATAACACTTCTTAACTCCACCAGAATTATTGGGACGAGCTTGGTTTTGAACATTTGTAGCAGGAAAATTTGCACGAGGCGCATAAGGCATTGGAGGCCTAGGTGCTTGCATAACTGGGCGCTGCTGCACAAACTGAGTTGGGCATGGTGCATAACCAGGGCACTGAGCAGGAATAGAGGAGCTGTAATGAGGCGCATTGGGTGGTGCAAGGCGAGGGCGCACATTACTTCCTTGTTGCTGTCCTTGATATGGTGCCTTCCTCTTGATTTCTTGCTCCATCTCACGGGTCTTGTTCTTAACCACAATTGCTTTGTCCACAAGCTTCTGGAAATTTGCATAGTCACAATTGAGCAATTGTACTTGGATCTCATTGTTCAAGCCCCTCATGAACAAGTATTGCTTCCGGTTGTACCGACTAACATCCTCAGGCGCATACCTTGAGAGTTGAGTGAATTTATTGAGATATTCACTCACACTTGATCTTCCTTGCCTTAAATTCTCAAATTCTTGCCTCTTCAATATCATAACACCCTCGGGCACATAATGAGAACGAAAATTTTCCTTGAATTCGGCCCAAGTAATTCTCTCTTGATTCTCATGAGCATTGCAATAAGAATCCCACCAATCCGCAGCTACTCCAACTAGTTGATGAGAAGCAAACAAGACCTTCTCTCGGTCACTGCATTGGACAATAGCTAGCTTCTTCTCCACGGACTTGAGCCAATCATCCGCATCCATAGGGTTTGCGGCTTGAGCAAAGGTTGGCGGCCTAGTCCTCATAAACTCTCCCAACCGGTTATGAGGAGGCGGGGGTGGCGGTGGAGGCATGTGGGGCTGATTGTTGATATTGCCATCCTACAGCTGTCCCATAGTCTGTATCATGGTCTGCATGAGCTGGTTTTGCATGGCCAATAGCTGCTCGATGTTGATAGCTCCCTGAGTAGATCCTTTCCCATTGTTGTTCTGAGGCACTCCATTGTTCTCCTCCTCATCATTGCCATCCCTCTGGTTGTGAGTCCTCACCATCTGAAGAAAAGTAGTAGGTAAGAACTAGAAAACGTCCCCAACTATATGCATCAAGGGATATGAAGCTAACCAACTAGCTACACTAGCCTAGGTGGACATGGCAATGCTAAGGCATCCCAAAATCCTCTATTAAGCACACAAACAAACAATATATATAGCAAACAGCACTCCAAGCAAAAACACATCGATTCCTGAGTGCTCCTATGTGCTCTAAAGTGTCCATTCTATCTAGGCTGCATCCTACGGTCAACCTGTGGCTCTGATACCAATCTGTGACGCCTAGTTCCGAAAATGAACCAAGCTAACGCATATGTGTGCCCAGGATGTTCATCACACATACACGAGTGCAATCACAAAAGAGTATACAAAAAATTACCACAAGACAAGATTAATTAACCAAATTTCATTACACAAACCAGATTATCCTCAAATACAAGCTCTAATAAATATTAATGACAAGTTCAACTAATGTAGCGGAAATAAACTAATTAAGCAGACTAAACAGCTAGGCAGCATAAGCAATAGGGTATAACGCAGCTCCAATCAACACCACAGGCAAAGGTGACGGTAGACACGGCCTAGAACTCCGCATTATCACCATTAAACTCCCAATCCTGACCTGCAACTGTTTGGGGGGATTGCAAGAGTGAGTACATGTCGTACTCAGCAAGTGTGGAAAGTATGACATGTGGCTGATTCAAATGACGACAATAATAATGGCAAAGTGCTAAAAAGTACAGTAAAACATTTGAAAAGCAATATATTATATGTATGTGAAATAAACCCATCATAATCATAAGTTATACCATAATACCAGTCCACAACTTACCATCCTCATCCATAATTCCAGATTTCACCATTGCCAATAACCATATTCAATACCAAAAATAAATCCATAACCATCCATAACCATTACCAAACCATAACCATTCCAATAACCATCCCATTACCAAATTCCCTCTAATCATGTAGGTCATCCAGGCGCTCATAACCGGGAGCACGGCTATCATGATAGTTTTAATTAACTCTGCAGAGCTTGTACCTCTTTACCCACGCGTTTGTGATTTCATCACCCATCGGCGACTAAAGAACCTCCCTTATGCCAATTACACTTCCTTTGGTGTATGGCCAAGAGATCACAAAATAGCCTTTACAAAGGGATTACTAGCCTATTTAGACCCCACTGAGGTTTCACCGGTGGCGATGTCTCCCGCAGAGCACATCTTCAACCAAGGGCCCCCTCTTGAGCCATTCGGATGCCAGGGTAGTCCCACCAATCATCAACAAACCCAATCCAACTACCCCTTCCCCGAGCATCCACAATGGTCCAAACAGCACTAGCAAAGCCCTAATTAATCAGCTATGCCGCACCCATACTTGGCGTCGTGGTGGCACTGTAGTCCTGGCTTATTCTCGCATGAACCGATCCTTAGATCTAAAGCAAGCAAACC
Source organism: Tuctoria greenei (assembly GCA_036927565.1). NCBI lineage: Eukaryota > Viridiplantae > Streptophyta > Magnoliopsida > Poales > Poaceae > Tuctoria > Tuctoria greenei. Next base: position 64,265,649 of record JAYESD010000002.1, on the reverse strand, counting down.
ACCATAACATCCAACCCATCCATATACCAGGCTTGCATAGATCACCCATCGTATTGTCCAGTTCACATTAACCAGAATATCATTGATGCATAATTAAATGTGTATTGTTGTTTGCCATCCCAATTAATTAAGCGAAGCAAAAAGGTAGAAACCCTTCCCGACTCTCTCTACCATATATTCCAGGTGACAAGGGTGGTTAAACAAATCTAGTAAACTTCCGATCATAGGATTCCCATCAAGTTGACACAAGCATGCAGTTTTACAAATAAAACATTTATTTTAAAAACAGGATCAATATGCTTCAAGGACACTTGCCTTGCTCTTGCTGTTGATTAAGGTCAAAGCCTTCAAACTCTTGATGCTGGTGATCCTCCGCGACACTCTCTAGCGTAAATCCGTCTAATCCACACAATAAACATACAAGACAAGAAACACAATCAAAGAGTGCACAAATATTACTCAATATGTCATGACATGCATGATTAATGCAAATGCAAGGTAGAACTTGTTACTAGATTGCTTTTAATGATCACTAACTAGTTCTAATAGCTTTTAACAAGTTTATACAGGTTTGGATTCGATTAGATCAAATTTTAGAGTCAATATAACACAATTTAACCATAAAGATCGGACTAGTCTGCTAGGGACCGGACAAGTCCGCACTCTGCGAGATCAGCGGATTAGGGTTTTCTAGATCGACGTGAATTTGGAGATTTGGGGTTGAATTCACGTGAGGACAAGAGAATAGAAGGTATACCAGGTGTTTAGAACTCCAATGAACCAAGAAACTTGGAGGTAACACTTGGATCTTGATGATCTAGGGTTGGTGATGAACTTGGAGATGAATTTGTGGTGAAGGACAAAACTTGGTGGAGATCTTGATCCTCTTTCATTTCCTCCTCTTCTTCTTCTTGCTTGGGATCTTCTCCTCCCTCCTTGATGGTGGCTCCCCACGAACTAGGGTTTGGGTGGGTGGAAAAGTGGCAAATAGATGTCAAACCAAGGGGTGGGCTGTTTATATAGAGGTGGAGGCTAGGGTTAGATGGATTTCGAGTTTTGGGAAGAGTAGAGGCCGGTTTAGAGTCCCACATGGGCTCTAAAAGAGTTGGGCACGACGTCCCTAGGCCCACTTAACGTGAAACCCAAGAAACAAGTCGTAAAACAAAAGGTCAATCTCTGGGCAGGACCGGACTAGTCCGAAGTCGTCCAGAGAGAAAATCGGACAAGTCTGGCCTAAAATCAGACAAGTCCGATCTTAGTCAGAAAGGAAAACGGACAAGTCCGCTGGAACACCGGACTAGTCCGGACAAGTCCAGGGACTTAACAAATTATCAAGGATTCATGGAATACCGGACTAGTCCGCACAAGATCGGACAAGTCTAAAGTTGTCCAGAGGCAAATATTGGACTAACCCGCAGTAAAAACGGACAAGTCCGTTTTTAGACAGAGAGACTAGTCCTCAGCAAAACTGGACTAGTCCGCACTTTCCTACATTTTTAAGTGTGGTTTTGCTCCAAATCAATTTTGAACTTGTTCCTCTTGTTATGGGTTAATGTTAAACATGTATATGAGTGTATGCAAGGCATGATGTATGGAAATGAGGGTGTTACAGCTAGCTTGCCTCTTATGTTAAACCTCATATGAACTCTCATTGGTGACACCTTGAGATATATGAAGTCTCCCACTTAAAGGCTAATTTCCTTCTCCTATTGTCCGCATAGCCTTTTTTGTCTAGATTGGGCAGCCCTCAAATTTTCACGAATAACCTGGACTTGTTTTTCAGCTTCTAGCAACACATCCGAACCAAATACTTGAGTTTCTCCTGTCTCATTCCAGAACAAAGGTGTTCTACACTTCCTTCCATACAGTGCTTCATAAGGTGACATTTTCAAGCTTGCTTGGTAACTATTGTTGTATGAAAATTCTGCATACGGCAAGCTCTTGTCCCAACTTTTCCCATGCTTCAATGCACAAGCTCTCAACATATCCTCTAAAATCTGATTGGTCCTCTCAGTTTGTCCATCCGTTTGAGGGTGATATGCTGAGCTGAAATTCAACCTGGTTCCCAATGCTTCACGCAATTTCTGCCAAAATCTGGAGGTAAATTGAGAACCTCTATCCGACACTATCCTCTTTGGAACTCCATACAAACATACTATTCTTCCCATATACAATTCCGCTAACTTCTCCCCAATAAAAGTGGTCTTGACGAGAATAAAGTGAGCTGACTTGGTCAATCGATCCACGATTACCCAAATTGAGTCATAACCGAACTGAGTACGCGGTAAACCAACTATAAAGTCCATGCTGATTTCTTCCCACTTCCATTCTGAAATCTTCAATGGTTGCAATAATCCAGCTAGCCTTTGATGTTCTGCCTTTTCCCGTTGGCACACATCACACGATGCTACATATTGAGCTATGTCCTTTTTCATGCTAGCCTACCAATAACAAGTCTTCAAGTCCTTGTACATCTTCGTACAACCTGGGTGAATCGAGTATGGTGAGTCATGTGCCTCTTTTAATATTGTCTCCCCAATATGCTTCATATTAGGCACGACAATCCTCTTACCAAGCCATAGAATGCCATGTTCATCCTCATCAAATCTGAATTCTCTCCCTTCTTGGGTTCTCTCCTTGATTTCTTTGATTTCCTCATCATTTATCTGACCCCCTCGGATTTCTTGCTCCAAATTTGGATTTAACTCCATCATCCCCATCTCATTTACAAATCCAAAATTCAACCGTTCAAACTCCTTACATAGCTCGGATGGTAACTCTCGAACTGTGAGTTGATGACTTACTCCTTTACTACTCAATGCATCGGCCACAACATTAGACTTCCATGGATGATAATTGATTCCCAAATCATAATATTTGATAAGCTCCAACCATCTTTGTTGCCTCATATTCAGATTCGTTTGCGTGAAAATATACTTAAGACTCTTATGATCCGTATAAATTTCACACCTATGACCAAGGATGTAGTGTCTCCAAATCTTCAATGCATGTACTATGGCTGCAAGTTCCAAATCATGCGTTGGGTAATTCTGCTCATATTTCTTCAATTGCCTTGATGCATAGGCGACCACTTGGCCTTCTTGCATAAGCACACATCCAAGTCCTTGTCTTGATGCATCAAAATAGATATCAAAACTCTTGCTCACGTCCGGTAATATCAAAACTGGTGCTGTTGTTAACCTTTTTTTTAAACAAATCAAAACTGTTTTGACAAGCTTCAATCCATCGGAAAGCATTTCCCCTTCATTAGCAATTCTGTCATTGGCTTGGCTATCTTGGAAAAGTCCTTGATGAACCTACGGTAATATCCAGCCATCAAAAGAAAACTCCTTGTTTCCTTTACGTTTTGCAGTGGTTCCCATTTCAACACATCCATCACCTTTCCTGGGTCAACCGATACTCCTCCTCCCGAGATGATATGACCCAGAAACGACACCTCTTTCAACCAAAACTGACACTTGCTGAAATTGGCATACAATTGGTGCTCCCTCAATTTCTGTAATGTAAGCCTCAAGTGTTCCTCATGTTCGTTCTCATCCTTCAAGTAGATCATGATGTCATCAATGAACACCATAACGAACTTATCCAAGTACTCCATGAAGACCTTATTCATGAAGTACATAAAGTAGGAAGCTGCATTTGTCAATCCAAAGGACATCACGGTGTACTCATACGATCCATACCGTGTCCTAAAAGCTGTCTTGGGTATGTCCGATGGCCTAATCTTCATTTGAAAGTATCCCGACCTCAAATCAATCTTGAAGAAGACACAAGCACCCTTCATCTGATCAAACAGGTCTTCTATGTGTCGCAAGGTGTACTTGTTCTTGATTTTCACCTCGTTGAGAGCTCAGTAATCCATGCACATCCTTTGCGATCCATCCTTCTTATCCACAAATAGAATGGGCGCTCCGCAAGGTGAAGAGCTTGGGTGGATAAAACCCTTCTCTAGTTGCTCTTGAATCTGCTTCTTGAGCTCTGCTAATTCCTTAGGAGGCATCCTATATGGCCTTTTAGCTATAGGTGCAGTTCCAGGTATTAAATCAATAACAAACTCAATGTCTCGGTCGGGTGACATACCTGGCAACTCATCCGGGAACACATCCAAAAATTCGCACACCACTGGATTCTCCTCAATTGCGGTACCATTCATATGATTCAGCTCCAATTGTTTCAGTGCATGTTGAGACGCTTCAAATTCTAGTGTGATCCTTTCTTCATTGGTCAACTTCACTGTCTTCGTGGCACACTCAATAGATCCATTGTGCTTCCTCAACCAGTCCATACCAATTATTGTGACGCCTGGTTCCGAAAATGAACCAAGCTAACGCATATGTGTGCCTAGGACGTTCAACACACATACACGAGTGCATCACAAAAGAGTATACAGAAAATTATCACAGGACAAGATTAATTATCCAAATTTTATTACACAAACCATATTATCCTCGAATACAAGCTCTAATAAATATTAATGACAAGTTCAACTAATGCAGTGGAAATAAACTAAATAAACAAACTAAACAGCTAGGCAGCATAAGCGATAGGGTATAGCGCAGCTCCAATCAACACCACAGGCAAGCTGACGGTAGACACGGCCTAGAACTCCGCATTATCGCCATTAAACTCCCAATCTTGACCTGCAACTGTTGGGGGGGGGGGGGGATTGCAAGAGTGAGTACATGTCGTACTCAGCAATTGTGGAAAGTATGACATGTGGCTGATTCAAATGATGAATATAATAAAGGCAAAGTGTTGAAAAGTACATTAAAACATTGGAAAAGCAATATATTATATGTATATGAATCAAACCCATCATAAACCATGTAGTAATCATAGTACCAGTCCATATTCCATATCCATCATCATACACCAATATCCATATTCAATACCAAAATTTAATTCATAACCATCCATAACCATAATACCAACCATAACCATCCCAAATACCAATTTCCAATACCGAGTTCCCTCTAATCATGGAAGTTGTCCAGGTGCTCATAACCGGGAGCACGACTATCATGATAGTTTTATTAGACTCTGTAGAGTTTTTACCACTTTACCCACGTGTTTGTGATTTCATCACCTTTTGGTGACTAAGAACCTCCCTTATGCCCATGACCTGTCGGTCACATTACACACTTTCGTAGGTGTGTGGCCAAGAGATCACAAAATAACCTTTACAAAGGGATTACTAGCCTATTTAGACCCCACTAAGGTTTCACCGATGGCGATGTCTCCCACAGAGCACATCTTCAACCAAGGGCCCCCTCTTGAGCCATTCGAATCCTAGGGTAGTCCCAACAATCATCAACAAACCCAATCCGACTACCCCTTCCCCGAGCATCCACAATGGTCCAAACAGCACTGGAAAAGACCTAATTAATTAGCTATGCCGCACCCATACTTGGCCTCGTGGTGGCAATGTAGTCCTGGCTTATTCTCGCATGAACTGGTCCTTAGATCTAGAGCAAGCAAACCACCATGACATCCAAGCCATCCACATACCAGACTTGCTTAGATCACCCACTACCATATCATATTGACCAATTCACATTAACCAGAATATCATTATTGCATAATTAAATGTGTAGTGTTATTTTTCCATCCCAATTAATTAAGCGAAGCAAAAAGGTAAAAAGTCCTTCCCGACTCTCTATCATAATTCAAGGTGACAAGGGTGGTAAAACAAATCTAGTAAACTTCCTATCATAGGGTTCCCATCAAATTGACACAAGCATGCAATTTTGCAAACAAAACATTTACTTTAAAACAGGATCAATATGCTTCAAGGACACTTGCCTTGCTCTTGAGATTAATTAGGGTCAAAGCCTTCAAACTCTTGGTGTTGTAGATCCTCCGCGGCACTCTCTAGCGCAAATCTGTCTAATCCGCATAATAAACATACAAGACAAGAACACAATCAAAGAGTGCACAAATATTACTCAATATGACATGACATGCATGATTAATGCGAATGCAAGGTAGAACTTGTTAATAGATTGCTTTTAATGATCACTAACTAGTTCCAATAGCTTTTTACAAGTTTATACAGGTTTGGATTTGATTAGATCTACTTTTAGAATCAATTCAACATAATTTACCCAGGAAAATCGGACTAGTCTGTAGAGGGTCGGACTAGTCCGCACTTTGCAGAACTAGCGAACTAGGGTTTTCTTGATCAACGTAAATTTGAAGATTTGGGGTTGAATTCACGTAAGAAAAAGAAAATAGAAGGTATACAAGGTTTTTAGAACTCCAATGAATCAAGAAACTTGGAGGTAACACTTGGATCTTGATGATCTAAGGTTGGTAATGAACTTGGAGATGAATTGGTGATTAAGAACGAAAGCTTGGTGGATATCTTGATCCTCTTTTGTTTCCTCCTCTTCTTCTTCTTGCTTGGGATCTCCTCCTCCCTCCTTGGTGGTTGCTCTCCACGAACTAGGGTTTTGGTGGGGTGGAAAAGTGGCAAATAGATGTCAAGCCAAGGGGTGGGGTTGTTTATATAGAGGTGGAGGCTAGGGTTAGATGGATTTCGAGTTTGAGAGGAGTAGAGGCCGGTTTAGAGTCCCACATGGGCTCTAAAAGAGTTAGGCACGACGTCCCTAGGCCCACTTAATGTGAACTCCAAGAAACAAGTCGTAAAACAAAAGATCAATTCGGAGTCGCGAAATATCGGACAAGTCCGTAAAGGACCGGACTAGTCCGAAAATGTCCAGAGAGAAAATCAGACAAGTGTGGCCTAAAATCGGAAAAGTCCAACTTTAGTCAGAGAGGAAATCGGACAAGTCTGCTAGAACACCAGACTAGTCTGGAAAAGTCTAGGGACTTAGCATTTTTTCAAGGATTCTTGGAATATCGGACTAGTCTGCACAAAATTAGACAAGTTCGAAAGTTTCTAGAGGAAAAATCGGACTAGTCCGCAGTAAAAACGAACAAGTCCGTTTTTAGTCAGAGAGAAATCGGACTAGTCCTCAGTAAAATCGGACAAGTCCGCACTTTCCTGCATTTTTAGTGCGGTTTTGTTCCAAATCAATTTTAAATGCTCCAAATCAATTTTAAACTCGTTCCTCTTGTTGTGGGTTAATTTTAAACATGTATATGAGTGTATGCAAGGCATGATGCATGAAAATGAGGGTGTTACAAACCTACCCCCCTTAAAATGAATCTCGCCCTCGATATTCGACGCGGAAGAGAAGAGATAGCTAAATTCCTTCTTGAGATCATCCTCCAATTCCCACGTTGCTTCTTTTTCTGTGTGGTGCTTCCATTGAACTTTACACCATCGAATCATTTTGTTCCTTGTGACTATCTCCTTGGTTTCCAAGATCTTAACTGGTTGCTCGACATAAGTCAAATCTTCCTCTAGTTCCAATTATTCCATTGGCACTTGTTCTTCTGGTACTCTCAAGCACTTCTTGAGCTGGGAAACATGAAAGACATCATGAACATCTGAAAGATGAGTTGGCATCTCCAACTTATACGCTACTTCTCCTCTTTTTTCCAAAATCTTGAATGGCCCAATGTAGCGAGGTGCTAGCTTGCCTCTTATGTTAAACCTCTTATGACCTCTCATTAGTGACACCTTGAGGTAAACAAAATCTCCTATTTCAAAGGCTAATTCCCTTCTCCTATTGTCTGCATAGCCTTTTTGTCTTGATTGGGCAGCCCTCAAGTTTTGACGAATTGTTTGGACTTGCTTTTCGGCCTCTTGCAACACATCCGGACCAAATACTTGAGTCTATCCTGCCTCATTCCAGAATAAAGGTGCCCGACACTTCCTTCCATAAAGCACTTCATATGGTGACATATTTAAACTTGCTTGGTAACTATTGTTGTATGAAAATTTTGCATATGGCAAGCTTTTGTCCCAACCTTTCCCATGCTTTAAAGCACAAGCTCTTAACATGTCCTCTAAAATCTGGTTGGTCCTCTTGGTTTGTCCATTCGTTTGAGGGTGATATGCTGAACTGAAATTCGACCTTGTTCCCAAAGCTTCATGCAATTTCTTCCAAAATTTGGAGGTAAATTGAGAACCTCTATCCGAGACTATCTTCTTCGGTACTCCGTGTCGACATACAATATGCTCCATGTATATTTCGGCCAATTGTGCAACTGTGTATTTGGTCTTCACGAGGACAAAATGAGCTGACTTGGTTAAACGATACACAATTACCCAAATTGAGTCATACCCGAACTGAGTACGTGGTAACCCAACTATGAACTCCATTCCAATTTCTTCCCACTTCCATTCCGGGATCTTCAATGGTTGCAATAATCCAGCTGGCCTTTGATGTTCCACCTTGACTCGTTGACACACATCACACAATGCCACATATTCAGCTATGTCCTTTTTCATGCTATCCCACCAATAGCAAGCCTTCAAGTCTTTGTACATCTTCGTACAACCAGGGTGAATCGAGTACGGCGAGTCATGTGCCTCCTTTAATATTGTCTCTGGATATGTTTTACATTAGGCACAACGATTCTCTTTCCAAGCCATAAGGTACCATGTTCATCCTCATCAAATCTGAATTCCCTCCCCTTTTGGGTCCTTTCCTTGATTTCCTGAATTTCCTCATCCTTGGTCAGTGCCTCTCGAATTTCTCGCTCCAAGGATGGGTTTAACTCCATTATTCCCATCTCATCCAGGAATCCAAGATTCAACTGTTCAAACTCCTTGCATAACTCGGATGGCAATTCTTGAACCCTGAGTTCATTACTTACTCCTTTCCGGCTCAAGGCATCGGCCACTACATTGGCTTTTCCCGGATGATAGTTCATCCCCAAATCATAATCTTTGATGAGCTCCAACCATCTCCGTTGCCTCAAATTCAGATCCGTTTGTGTGAAAATATACTTCAAACTCTTATGATCTGTATAAATTTCACACCTATGTCCAAGGATGTAGTGTCTCCAAATTTTCAATGTATGTACCACGGCTGCACGTTCTAAATCATGTGTTGGGTAATTCTGCTCATGTTTCTTTAGTTGTCTTGATGCATAGGCGACCACTTGACCTTCTTGCATGAGCACACATCCAAGTCCTTGTATCGATGCGTTGTAATAAATATCGAAACTCTTGCTTACATACGACAATATCAAAACTGGGGTTGTTGTCAACCTCTTCTTTAACTCCTCAAAACTGTTTTGACAAGCTTCAGTCCATTGGAACGCCTTTCCCTTCATTAGCAACTCCGTCATAGGCTTGGCTATCTTGAAAAAGTCCTTGATGAATCTACGGTAATATCCAGCCATCCCAATAAAACTCCTGATCTCCTTTACATTTTGTGGGGGCTCCCACTTCAACACGTCTCTCACTTTTCCGGGGTCAACCGATACTCCTCCTCTTGAGATGATATGACCCAAAAACGACACCTCACTCAACAAAAACTGACACTTGTTGAACTTGGCATACAATTGATGCTCCCTCAATTTCTGCAACGTGAGCCTCAAGTGTTCCTCATGTTCTTTCTCATCCTTCGAGTAGATCATAATGTCATCAATAAACACCAAAACAAACTTATCCAAGTACTCCATGAAGACCTTATTCATGAGGTACATAAAGTAGGCAGGTGCATTTGTCAATCCAAAAGACATCACGGTATACTCATAAGATCCATACCGTGTCCTAAAAGCCGTCTTGGGTATGTCCGATGGTCTAAGCTTCATTTGAAAGTATCATGACCTCAAATCAATCTTAGAGAAGACACAAGCACCCTTCATCTGATCAAACAAGTCTTCTATGCGTGGTAAGGTGTACTTGTTCTTGATTGTTACCTCGTTGAGAGCTCGGTAATCCACACACATCCTTTGGGATCCATCCTTCTTGTCCACAAATAGAACGGGTGCTCCCCAAGGCGAAGATCTTGGGCGAATAAAACCTTTCTCTAGTTGCTCTTGAATTTGTTTCTTGAGCTCCTCTAATTCCATAGGAGGCATCCTATATGGCCTCTTAGCTATAGGTGCAGTTCTAGGTATTAAATCAATAACAAACTCAATGTCTCGATCAGGTGGCATACCTGGCAAAAAGTCCAGAAAAACATCCAAAAATTCACACACCACCAGAATCTCCTCAATTGCGGCACCGTCCGTATGATTCAGCTCCAATTGCTTCGGTGCGGTTTGAGATGCTTCAAATTCTACAGTGATCCCTTCTTCATTAGTCGACTTCACCATCTTCGTGGCACACTCAATAACTCCATTGTTCTTCCTCAACCAGTCCATACCAAGTATAATGTCCAATCCTTGAGAGTCCAAAACAATGAGGTTGGCGGAGAAGTCTACCCCCCTTATTCTAAGGCTTACTTTTGGACATACTATATTTGTCCTCATCTCTCCTCCAGGAGACTTAACCAATAGAGTAAAATTCATATGAGAGATAGGCAAACTATACTTGGCAACATACTTTGATGCAATGAATTAATGTGATGCTCTAGAATCAAATAACATAGTCGCGGGGTTGGAGTTGGCGAGAAACATACCAATGACCACATCTTCTACTTGTTGAGCATCCTCCGTAGAGACATGGTTCACATTGCCACGAGCAAAACTCTGCTGTCCACGGTTCCCTCGTGGTTGTCCTCCATTGGGTCTTGGGTTTTGCCTCGGTGCATTGCTTCCTTGACCAAGGCCTGACTTAGGACATTGTTGCACAAAGTGTCCAGCTTCTCCACAAGTATAGCACTTCTTAACTCCACCAGAATTATTGGGACGAGCTTGGTTTTGAGCATTGGCACCAGAATAGTTAGCACGAGGTGCATAAGGCATTGGAGGCCTAGGTGCTTGCATAACAGGGCACTGCTGCACAAATTCAGCTGGGTGCGGTGCATAACCAGGGCGTTGAGCAAGAATAGAAGAGCTGAAATGAGGCGCATTGGGCGGTGCAAAGAGAGGGCGCACATTACTCCCTTGTTGCTGTCCTTGATAGGGCGTCTTCCTCTTATTGTCTTGCTCCATCTCACGGATCTTGTTCTCAACCACGATTGCTTTATCCACAAGCTTCTAAAAGTTGGCATAATCACCGTTGAGTAGTTGCACTTGGATTTCATTGTTCAAGCCCCTCATGAACAAGTATTGTTTCTGATTGTCCCGGCTCACATCCTCAGGCGCATATCTCGAGAGTTGAGTGAACTTATTGAGATTTTCACTCACACTTGATCTTCCTTGCCTTAAGTTCTCAAATTCTTGCCTTTTCAAAATTATAACACCTTCCGACACATTAACCAGAATATCATTAGTACATAATTAAATGTGTAGTGTTGTTTTTCCATCCCAATTAATTAAGCAAAGCAAAAGGTAAAAAGCCCTTCCCGACTCTCTATCATAATTCCAGGTGACAAGGGTGGTCAAACAAAGCTAGCAAACGTCCTATCATAGGGTTCCCATCAAATTGATACAAGCATGCAATTTTACAAACAAAACATTTACTTTAAAACGGGATCAATATGCTTCAAGGACACTTGCCTTGCTCTTGCGGTTGATTAGGGTCAAAGCCTTCAATCTCTTGATGTTGTAGATCCTCTGCGGCACTCTCTAGCACAAATTCGTCTAATCCGCACAATAAACATACAAGACAAGAACACAATCAAAGAGTGCACAAATATTACTCAATATGACATGACATGCATGATTAATGCAAATGCAAGGTAGAACTTGTTAATAGATTGCTTTTAATGATCACTAACTAGTTCTAATAGCTTTTTACAAGTTTATACAGGTTTGGATTTGATTAGATCTACTTTTAGAATCAATTCAACACAATTTACCCAGGAAAATCAGACTAGTCTGCAGAGGGCCGGACTAGTCCGCACTTCGCAGAACTAGCGAACTAGGGTTTTCTAGATCGACGTAAATTTGGAGATTTGGGGTTGAATTCAAGTAAGGAAAAGAGAATAGAAGGTATACCAGGTGTTTAGAACTCCAATGAATCAAGAAACTTGGAGGTAACACTTGGATCTTGATGATCTAAGGTTGGTGATGAACTTGGAGATGAATTGGTGATGAAGAACGAAAGCTTAGTGGAGATCTTGATCCTCTTTCGTTTCCTCCTCTTCTTCTTCTTGCTTGGGATCTCATCCTCCCTCCTTGGTGGTGGCTCTCCACGAACTAGGGTTTGCGTGGGGTGGAAAAGTGGCAAATAGATGTCAAGCCAAGGAGTGGGGTTGTTTATATAGAGGTGGAGGCTAGGGTTAGATGGATTTCGAGTTTGAGAGGAGTAGAGTCCGGTTTAGAGTCCCACATGGGCTCTAAAAGAGTTAGGCACGACGTCCCTAGGCCCACATAACGTGAACCGCAAGAAACAAGTGGTAAAACAAAAGATCAATTCAGAGTCGTGAAATATCGGACAAGTCCGAAAAGGACCGGACTAGTCCAAAAATGTCCAGAGAGAAAATTGCACAAGTTTGGCCTAAAATCGGACAAGTCCGACTTTAGTCAGAGAGAAAATCGTACATGTCTGCTAAAACACCGGACTAGTCCAGAAAAGTCCAGGGACTTAGCAATTTTTCAAGGATTCTTGGAATATCGGACTAGTCCGCACAAAATCGGACAAGTACAAAAGTTTCTAGAGGCAAAATCGGACTAGTCCGCAGCAAAAACGGACAAGTCTGTTTTTAGTCAGAGAGAAATCGGACTAGTCCTCAGTAAAATCGGACTAGTCCACACTTTCCTGCATTTTAACTGCGGTTTTGTTCCAAATCAATTTTAAATGCTCCAAATCGATTTCAAACTCGACCCTCTTGTTGTGGGTTAATGTTAAACATGTATATGAGTGTATGCAAGGCATGATGCATGAAAATGAGGGTGTTACAATTATAATGTCCAACGACAATGAGGTTGGCGGAGAAATATACCCCCTTATTATATGGCTTACTTTTGAACATACTATATTTCTCCTCATCTCTCCTCCAGGAGACTTAACCAATAGAGTAAACTTCATATGAGAGATAGGCAAACTATACTTGGCAACATATTTTGATGCAATGAATGAATGTGATGCTCTAGAATCAAATAACATAGTCGCTGGGTTGGAGTTTGCGAGAAACATACCAATCACCACATCATCCGCTTGTTGAGCATCCTCCATAGAGACATGGTCCATGTTGCCACGAGCAAAATTCTGTTATCCACGGTTCCCTTGTGGCTATCCTCCAATGGGTCTTGGGTTTTTCCTCGGCGCATTGCTTCCTTGACCAAGGCCTGACTTAGGACATTGATGCGCAAAGTGTCCAGCTTCTCCACAAGTATAGTACTTCTTAACTCCACCATAATTATTGGGACGAGCTTGGTTCTGCGCATTGGCACCAAGAAAGTTGGCACGAGGTGCAAAAGGCATTGGAAGCCTAGGTTCTTGCATGACAGGCCTCTGCTGCACAAACTGAGTCGGGTGCGGTGCATATCCAGGGCATGAGAAGGATCAGAGGAGCTGTAATATGGCGCATTTGGTGGCGCAAAGCGAGGCCACACATTACTTCCATATTGTTGTCCTTGATATGGCGCCTTCCTCTTGTTGTCTTGCTCCATATCACGGACCTTGTTCTCCACCACAATTGCTTTGTCCACAAGCTTCTAGAAGTTAGCATAGTCAAAGTTGAGCAATTGCACTTGGATCTCATTGTTCAAGCCTCTCATGAACAAGTATTGCTTCCGGCTGTCGCGACTCACATCCTCAGGCGCATACTATTGATGGCTCCTAAGATATACTAACAAATCATCCCCGGAAATGGTGCCAGAAATGCTTGTTGGTATTTCTTATGCACCATTAACTAAACATCTCCAACTAATGTGTCAGAAATGCTTGTTAATGGTTCTATTGGATCACAGAGTGAGTTCCGCAAGCGCACAGAGATATCATTGTAGCATTTCCCCTTAAGAGTATTCCCAAGGGTGTCATTTATTTGATCCAAAAGGAAGGCAGGGAAGAGATATAACAATCATCAAGTGGAAAGGGTAGAAAAGTCTAGGTAAGAATCTAGTAAGGATGGATAAAATAATAATGGAGGTAGTCTGACACACACAAAAGCTTTCAAGTCTAAGGGGGGTAAGAGGATCCTAGAGGTTAGTTAAGTTTGAGAGTTATGGAGGTATTCCTACTATGCTCTATTGTACATATACATAGTCTAAACTAATTATTCATAAGCTAGATCAATAGTGACTACTTATGCTATGTGGTTCAACACATCGGGCACGGGCATACCCCTAGAAATACTAGGGCAACTCCCGCCAAGAGCCTGAGGCATAGCCGAACGTGGAGGATTACAAAGGACAGATAGGACTGTCACCACCTACTGCCTACCTCTTCAATCCGTGGGTCTACGAGACATCCAATGCTACTTAGCTATCCTAGCACCATGCTAGCATATTAAGTAATTACCTTAAGAGCCTAGGCACAATCCATCCTAAGGCAAAGAATTGAATCATCATTGAACCAATGTTGATACACAACATAATTATCCATACTAACCTAGTTATGTTATAATTAACTAGACTATAGTGGGGGTTTATAGGTTCTATGATAATGAGATATGTTCATGATGAAACAGTCATAGAAGCTATACCTTCCACATACATGGACTCCACAATCAAACAAGAAACGCTTTGCCCAAGTATATGTATAAGTAGAGACTAAAGATACTATCTTTATTATGCATAAAGTCACAAATACAAGAAAGAATACATAAGTCATACCTTTCCCAATGTAGGATTGGGAAGAGAGAGACTCCTTACTCCTTTCCCAATTTGGGCTTGGGACTAGAGACTCTCCTCTCTACAACCTAACTCCTCTAAGACTATTGATGATAGTGTATACAATAGAGATGAAGCTCAAGTGGTGTGTGTTGAAGTGAGGGGTAGGGGGTCCTATTTATACTAGTGTTGAGGTTGGTTCCCGCCACCAAAAGCGCGCGAATCAGTCACCATTGACTCCTTCAAGCCAGGAGGAGCCAACACGTGTCGTTTGACCGCGTTTGGCACCAGGAAGGGGTCGGTTGAACCCCTGGTTCGGCCGACCTGGTCAGCACTCCAAACATGGAGTGCTTCCTCCAGGTGGATGCCAGGTGGGCCCCCTTGATGTATATGGGTGATACATCGTTGGATCTCCTCGAATACTTTTGTTTGTGGGCCATTTGATCCATGGGATGCCATGTGTCGTCGCCTAATTGGCTGGGATGATATTTTATAGGATTGGTCCCTCTACATTTCCTCATTTCCCGCATAAAATGCTGCATACACATATTTCTCCAAGTCCAAGTGGAATTGGGTTAGGTAGAAAAGTGATGTGTGCAAGAAATGACAAATCCTTCACATAATTGAGTTAAATTGACGAATGAAATTGGTATATAACAGCCGTCAACACATACCTTGAAAGTTGAGCGAATTTATTGAGATATTCACTCATGCTTGTCCTTCCTTGTCTTAAGTTCTCAAATTCCTGCCTCTTCAAAATCATGACACCTTCTGGCACATAATGAGAACGGAAGCTTTCCTTGAACTCAGCCCAAGTGATCCTCTCTTGATTCTCAGGAGCATTGCATAGTGAATCCCACCAATCCGCGGCTGCTCCAACAAGTTGATGAGACGCAAATAGGACCTTCTCCCGGTCACTGCATTGAACAATAGCAAGCTCTTCTCCACGGACTTGAGCCAATCATCATCCATAGGGTCAGCGGCTTGAGCAATGATCGGTGGCCTAGACCTCATAAACTCTCCCAATCGGTTATGAGGAGGTGGGGGTGGCGGCGGAGGCATGTGGGGCTGATTGTTGATGTTACCAGCCTGCAGATGTCCCATAGTTTGTATCATGGTCTGCATGAGTTGGTTCTACATAGCCAAAAGCTGCTCAATGTTGATAGCGCCATGAGCAGGTCCATGTCCATTGTTGTTCTGAGGTGCTCCATTGTTTTCCTCCTCATCATTGTCATCCCTATGGTTGCGAGTCCTCACCATCTAAAGAAAAGTAAGAGATAAGAATTTAGAAGACGTCCCCAACTATATGACTCAAGGGATATGAAACTAAGCAACTAGCTATACTAGCCTAGGTGGACATGGCAATGCTAAAGCATCCCAAAATCCTCTATTAAGCACACAAACCAACATTATATAGCAAACAACACACAAAAAAAAACACAACATTTTCCGAGTGTTCCTATGTGCTCTAAAGTGTCCATTCTATCTAGGTTGCGTGCTACGGTCAACCTGTGGCTCTAATACCAATTTGTTTCACCTGGTTCTAAAAATAAACCAAGTAAACGCATATGTGTGCCCAGGACGCTCAACACACATACACGAGTGCAACCACAAAAGAGTATACAGAAAATTACCACAGAACAAGATTAATTAAGCACTTTTATTACAAAATTTATAATATCTCAAATACAAGCTCTAATGAATATAATGACAAGTTTCAACTAATGCAGTGGAAATAAACTATTAAACAAACTAAGCAACTAAGCAGCATAAGCAAACAGGGTATAGTGCAGCTCCAATCAACACCACAGGCAAGATGACGGCAGACACGGCCTAGAACTCCGCATTATCATCGTTATACTCCCAATCCTGATCTGCAACTGTTGGTGGGGGGAATTGCAAGAGTGAGTACATGTCGTACCCAGCAAGTGTGGAAAGTATGACATGTAGCTGATTCAAATGACGAATATAATAATGGCTAAGTGTTGAAAAGTACATTAAAACATTGGAAAAGCAATATATTATATGTATGTGAAATAAACCCATTATAAACCATAATTAATACCATAGTACCAGTCAATATTCTTACCATCATTCATAATACTAGATTTCACCATTACCAATAACAATAATCAATACCATAAACCATAATACCATCCAATAACCATTACCAAACCATAACCATAACCATAACCATAACCAACCAACCATCCCAAATTCCCAAGTTTTCCCCTAATCATGTGAGGGTCCAGATTGCTCATAACCGGGAGCACGTCTATCATGATAGTTTTTAGACACACTCTTCAGAGGTTGTACCGCTTTACCCACGTGTTTGTGATTTCATCACCTTTCGATGACTAGAACCTCTATTATGTCGTCTGACACTTCCATCGGTGTGTGGCCAAGAGATCATAAAATAGCCTTTACAAAGGGATTACTAGCATATTTAGACCCCACTGAGGTTTCGTTAGTGGCGATGCCTCCAACTGAGCACATCTTTAACCAAGGGCCCCCTCTTGAGCCATTCGGATCCCAGGGTAGTCTCGCCAATCATCAACAAACCCAATCCGACTACCCCTTCTCTGAGCATCCTTAATGGTCCAAATAGCACTGGCAAAGCCCAAATTAATCAACTATGCAGCACCCATACTTGGCCTCGTGGTGGCATTGTAAATCCTGGATGATCGCTCCACGAATCGGTCCTTAGAGCTAAAGCAAGCGAAACCACCATAACATCCAACCCATCCACATACCATGCTTGCTTAGATCACCCATTACCATATCATATTAGCGAAACCACCATAACATCCAACCCATCCACATACCATGCTTGCTTAGATAACCTATTAACATATCATATTAACCAGTTAATATTAATCACATCCTCATAAATGCATAATTAGGTTAAGTAGCATAGTTGTCTTCCCATCCCAATTAATTAAGCGAAGCAAAAAGGTAAAAAACCCTTCCCAACTCTCTACCATGTATTCCAGGTGACAAGGGTGGTCAAACAACGCTAGTAAACTTCCTATCATAGGATTCCCATCAAATTGACACAAGCATGCAGTTTTGCAAACAAAACATTTACTTTAAAAACAGGATCAATATGCTCCAAGGACATTTGCCTTGCTCTTGGGATTGGTTCGGGTCAAAGCTTTCGAACTCTTGATGCTGTAGATCCTCCGCAACAATCTCTCGCGCAAATCCGTCTAATCTGCACAATAAACATACAAGACAAGAAACACAATCAAAAAGTGCACAAATATTACTCAATATGATATGACATGCATGATTAATACAAATGCAAGGTGGAACTTGTTAATGAGTTGCTTTTAATGATCACTAACTAGTTCTAATAGCTTTTAACAAGTTTATACAGGTTTGGAGTTAATTCAATCTAATTTAGAATTAATTCAACACAATTTAACCAGGAAAATCGGACTAGTCTGCTGGGGACCGGACAAGTCCGCACTGCGCGAGAAGAGTAGATTAGGATTTTCTAGATCAACGTGAATCTAGAGAAATGGGGTTGAATTCACGTAAGGAAGAGAGAATAGAAGGTATACCATGTGTTTAGAACTCCAATGAATCAAGGATCTTGGAGGTACCACTTGGATCTTGAAGATCTAGAGTTGATGAAGAACTTGATGGTGAATCGTTGAAGAAGAACGCAAAGTTGATGGAGATCTTGATCCTCTTTCATTTCCTCCTCTTCTTCTCCTTGCTATATATCTCCTTCTCCCTCATTGGTGGCGGCTAATCACGATCTAGGGTTTGGGTGAGGTGGAAAAGTGGCAAATAGATGTCAAGCCAAGGGGTGGGGTTGTTTATATAGAGGCGGAGGCTAGGGTTAGATGGATTTCGAGTTTGAGATGAGTAGGGGTCAGTTTAGAGTCCCACATGGGCTCTAAAAGAGTTATGCAGTACATCCCTAGGCCCACATAACGTAAAACCCAAGAAACAAGTCGTGAAACAAAAGATCAAATCAGAGTGACGATTTATCGGACAAGTCCGAAAAGGGTTGGACTAGTCCGAAGTTGGACACAGAGGAATCCGACAAGTCCAGACTAGACATCGAACAAGTCCGAACTTACCCAGAGAGGAAAAACAGAAAAGTATGGCCAAAATCAGACAAGTCCTACTTTAGTCAGAGGAAAAACGGACAAGTCCGCTGGAAGACCTAACTAGTCCGGACAGGTCCAGGGACTTAGCAAAATTTTAAGGAATTGGAACACCGGACTAGTCTGCACCAGGCTAGACAAGTCCGAAAGTGTCCAAAGGGAAAACAGACTAGTCTGCAGAAAAATGGACAAGTCCGTTTGAAGTCAGAGAGAAACCGGACTAGTCCGCACTTCCCAAAATTTTTAAGTGTGGTTTTGCTCTAAATTCATTTTAAACTTGTTCCTTTTTATGTTGCTCAATATTAAAAATGTATTGGAATGCATGCAATGCTTGATGGATGAAAATGAGGGTGTTACACAGTTCCACGCCAAGCAAATTCACACTCCAGTGCAGATGCTGCAAATGATCCCGCCCTCCTAGCCTTTCGCAGTCTGGGGGCTGGAAATCTTGGGACCCTTCCCCAGGGTAGTCGGAGGGTACCAGTTCCTCTATGTTGCTTTAGACAAGTGCACCAAGTGGCCCGAGGCCGCCCAAGTGATCAACATCAACAAGGAGTCTGCAGTCAAGTTCATCAAGTCGATCGTCTGTAGGTTTGGGGTCCCGAACAGAATCATCACCAACAACAGGACCCAGTTCACCAGTGCAGCTTTCTAGGACTACTGTGAAGACCTCAGCGTCTAAGTTTGTTATGCATCCGTGGCTCATCCAAAGAGCAATGGCCAAGTTGAAAGGGCCAACACTGAGATCCTCATGGGCCTCAAGACGCACACGTATAACAACCTAGACATGCATGGTGCCAAGTGGGTTGACGAACGCCCCTGCGCACTTTGGGCAAGCCAGACATCACCCAGTCACACCACTGGGGAAACACCTTTCTTCTTCGTGTACGGGGCCGAGGCTGTCCTCCCCCCCCCCCCCCCCCCCCCCCCGGAGATCACAGTAGGCTCACTGCAAGTCCGAGCGTTCGATGAAACCTCACAAGACCAACTCCGATGAGAAGATGTCGACCTCGTCGACGAAGTAAGGTGGCATGACACCATCCGAAATTAACGCTACTGACAGGCGCTGAGGCGCTACCAGGAGCGGTTCGCTCGGAGTAGAGAGCTCCAGACAGGTGACCTGGTGTTGTGGCGCATACTTTCTCGAGAAGGGTCGCACAAACTCTCCCCCAGCTGGGAGGGACCCTTCCGAGTAACGCAAGTATCCCACCCCAGGTTTGTCCACCTATCCATAGAAGAAGGAGAGCCCCTCCCCAACCCTTGGAACATAGAGCACCTCCGTAAGTTCTATCCCTAAGCATAAATTGTAGGACAGTGTAGGGTGTCATGGTGCCAGGGAACAACACTTAGGAAAACCAAGCTCTAAGGGGGGAGGTCCAGAGTGTTCAGCCGTTTAGCTTGGTCCTGTACCCTAAGCCTGAACACTCTGCCTCCCTAGCCAATTGGAGTGGGTCATTGCCTTATTGTAAAGTCAATCCATTCCTGTGAATACCAATGAGAAGACTTCACTGTCTTACCATATGCTTTCTCTTATGTTCACTTAAAATTACCTGTTAATTTGTGATCAATCAACCTATTCTCGTCTTTCGTATATTGTCTTCATAAACTTGATGAAATTTTTTCTATATCGCCCCAGCAGAGTTATGCAACTCGGCTGCAGGAGAACGTGTTTGTGGTACCTGCAAGGTGTCTTGGAACCTCACAGCTGCCCTGTTACTTGGGGTCCTGTGATGCCAAATGGTGCCCCACAAAAGTCCAATGCTAAGATGGAGGTCCAAAGCGCGCAACTTGCTTAGCCTGGTCCAGTACCCTAAACGTGTGCGCTTTGCCTCCCAGTTCTATGGGTGAGTACCGCGGGCTAGGACACTCACACCCCGAGTAAGAAGTGAAAGTGCATCTAGGAATCCCTTGTGGGTTTTGGATGATTTATGACAAGCAAATGAGATCCTAACCTCTTTATTGAGATGAGCACAAGTTTTAATAGCAAAATAAGCAAAGTGCCAAAAAGAAGGGAGAATGAGGAGCAAAGTGGAAATGAGCTCAAGGAAGAAGAATAGTAGATCATTGTGTATGGAGTGTGTTAAGGAAACACATCCCAAGAGCTCAATCACAATTAAACACACACATTGCACAAAGTTATATAGGATCGGACTAGTCTGGATGTCACTGGACTAGTCCGATATCCTTTCTGCACAAAATTGGACAAGTCCGATATCCATCGGACTAGTCCGATATCTCTCTATTAGTACCCCGCAGACCAGGTACCCCCGTGCACAAGGAGAAAACGGATAAGGACTCGACCTCTACTTGGAGGCAGAGTCCGAGGCTGCCACGTCGTGGAGGGAAGGACTAGATCCTACCTCCCCGCCGGGGCGGGCTCCCGGGCTGCCACGTGGCCGGCAAGACCGGACCCTCACCTCCCCGCTGAGGCGGGCTCCGGGGCAGCCTCATGGCACATAGAACCGGACCCTTGCCTCCTCGCCGAGGCAGGCCCCAGGGCTGCCACGTGGCCGGCAGAACAGGACCCTCGCCTCCCCGCCGAGGCGGGCTCCGGGACTGCCACGTAGCCATTGGAACCCCCAAGACCAGGCCCGTCTCCCTGCAGGTAAGGGATTCGGGACTACCACGTGGCTCGCAGAGCTGAGCCTCCACCCTTCCGCGGAGGTGGCTTCCGGAGGCGCCATGTGGCCCGTACAGCCGGGCGCTCGGCTCCCCGCAGAGGCAGCCTTCGGTGCGATCACATGGCGGACGGCCAACTCAATGCGGTAGGAGGTCGCAGTGAAGGAAAGAGTGCGCTGCTCAGACAGGCATTAAGTATGCGCGCCTTCCCCAGGCGAAGCGGAGTCGCGCATGCGAAAGTCAAGGCTCTAGTGTCCTGTCTTGTCCAAGTAGCCGGTACAGACCCACTGTGCAAGACAGACGAGTGAGCCGCAGGGACAAGACGGGCGGGACATGCCCTGCCATCATCAACAACTATGTGTAGCCCTGGCGCACGACGCGGCGGGATGGCACATTGAAGCCCCTGACAAAGAGAAGTAGATAGCATTTAATCCTAGATCTTGTATAGGATTTGGCTCTCCTCGGGACGACCTGTTGGGCCCTGGGGCCCACCTTGTGACTATAGAATGCTTGGACTATAAAAGGACTCAGCAGGCGACCTTCACAAGGGATTGAAACTCAGACACGCTCAAGCAAGGCAATACACAAAAACTCCCGTGGACGTAGGGTGTTACGCTCCGGCGGCCCGAACCACGTAAACTCTCTGTGTTCTCCATCTCACTGCGCTCAATCTCCTGGGACTAGCCCTCGTGAATCCAAAGAACCTCCGCGGGCTGCTCTCTAAGCAGGTCCGAGGGGAGTGTCGTTTATGACCTTCGACATTTGGCCGTCGACCTCTCACCAAAGATGGTGGGAACCGCCGCACCGAAGCTCCAGCGGCACCCCCAGGGGGCCCGCCATCGACGTTTCACCGAAGATGGTGGGCACCGCCGGTCTGAACCTCCAGCGGCACCCCCAAGGGGCCCGCCGTCGACGTCATTGCATACTCAGTTACAACAATGCTACCTACGCATCCTAAGCTCCCCTGCAACCGTCCGCCCTAAGTTCTAGGTATTTGACAGGTGTGCCTATAACAACTGGCCACACCTGCCAGGGGGCCACACTCCGGGGGACGGCAGGTCTGGGGAGCTAAGGAACAACAGGCAACTAGAAGATATTGCTGAAAAGTAAAACATGCTAAGTATGAGGGGGCACTCCAAGCAGATTTTTTGTTCCAAAATGAAGGTCTGTCATCACAAACAACTACAAAGAAAAACTGAAAGAAACACAAGATACAAGCAGCGCATGGGGAGCCCTCAGCCGCTCTGCTGGAATCTCGAGGTGATGAGCACCACGGCATCTGAGACTTCAGATTTGGCGGCCTCCTCCCTCTCGGCAATGGGCCCCTCGAGGACCGGCTGAAGAGGGACATCAGGGTACCAACTCCGGTAGCAGGACAGGATGTGCGTCGCCACAGCCTCGGTAGAAGAGCAACAGACCCGCATAGGCAATGACATGAGGGCCCGGGTTGCTCGACAAAGAAGACTAGTCGGGTGGCCAACTATGCGGAAGGTAACTCGGCGGTTTCTAAAAATGCAAAAGTAGCGGAAGTGCGGGAGCCACCAAGGGAACCACCACAGTTAAAGCTCGATTGAAAGCAGAAGTCATGTCGCGCGGCGCACGTCCGCGTCTCTGCTTACCAGAGGGAGACGCGTCGCCAGGATGACAGGGACGTGCCGCACGGGGAACTGCCCCGAATTCGAATCAAAAGAGTTGCGCGGGAAGATAAGGAAGAAGACCCCACCTGCGGTATCGACGACTCTCCCGAGGTGGGCTCGGGGGCCACTGTCAGTACCCTGCAGACCGGGTACCCATGCGCACAAGGAGAAAATGGCTAAGGATGCGGCCCCTACTTGGAGGTAGAGTCCGAAGCTGCCACGTCATGGAGGGAAGGACCAGATCCTACCTCCCCGCCGGGGCGGGCTCCCGGTCTGCCACGTGGCCGGCAGGACTGGACCCTCGCCTCCCCGCTGAGGCGGGCTCCGGGGCAGCCACGTGGAACACAAAACCGGTCCCTCGCCTCGCCGCTGAGGCAGGCCCTGGGGCTGCCACATTGCTGGCAGAACCAGACCCTCGCCTCCCCGCCGAGGCTGGCTCCTGGGCTGCCACGTAGCCATTGGAACCCCCGGGACCAGGCCCGTCTCTGCGCAGGGAAGGGCTCTGGGACTACCACATGTCCCGCAAGGCTGAGCCTCCGCCCTTCCGCAGAGGTGGGCTCCGAAGGCGCCACATGGCCTGTACAGCCGGGCGCTCGGCTCCCCGCAGAGGCAGGGTCCGGTGCGACCATGTGGCGGACGGCCAACTCAATGCAGTAGGAGGCCATAGTGAAGGAAAGAGTGCGCTGCTCAGACAGGCATTAAGTACGCGCGCCTTCCCCAGGCGAAGCGGAGTTGCGCATGCAAAAGTCAAGGCTCTAGTGTCCCGTCCTTTCCAATTAGCCGGTACAGACCCACCGCGCAAGACGGACGAGTGAGCCGTGGGGACAAGACGGGCGGCACATGCCCTGCCATCATCAACAACTATGTGTAGCCCAGGCGCACGACGCGGCGGGACAGCACATTGAAGCCCCTGACAAAGGGAAGTAGATAGCATTTAGTCCTAGATCTTGTATAGGATTTGGCTCTCCTCGGGACCACCTCTCGAGCCCCGGGTCCCACCTTGTGGCTGCAGAGTCCTTGGACTATAAAAGGACTCAGCAGGCGACCTTCACAAGGGATCAAAACTCAGACACGCTCAAGCAAGGAAATACACAAACACTCCGGTGGACGTTGGATGTTACGCTCCGGCGGCCCGAACCACGTAAACCCTCTGTGTTGACCATCTCGCTGCGCTCAATCTCCTGGGACTAGCCCTCGTGAATCCAAAGAACCTCCGCGGGCTGCTCTCTAAGCAGGTCCGGGGGAAGTGTCGTTTACGACCTTCGACACTCTCTGACTAGAATCAGACTAATCCTCCCCAGTGCGGACTAGTCCTCAAAACACTTCACAAGTCACACAAAATTGGACAAGTTCGATCACCACCGGACTAGTCCGATATTCATTCTGATCTAAATTGGACAAGTCCAATATTTGCACGGACTAGTCCGAAAAACCCTATGACCTAAATCGGACAAGTCCTCCAAGTGCGGACTTGTCACCCAATTCACTTAGGGTTTCACATGTCCGGACAAGTCCGATGACTATCGGACTAGTCCGAAGATTTCCAGAAGTGAAATCGGACAAGTCTGCTCCTAGCCGGACTAGTCCGATATTTCGGGACACTTAGGGTTTGCTACACACAGCACACTGGACTAGTCCGGTGACTACCACGGACTAGTCCGATCTTTCTAAACCCTAACGGTCACTTTTAGAAACCCCATATAAATAGTGGTGCACGGCCCCACTTGAAACTCTCTCGAACCCTAGCGCTGTCACACCTCCCAAGAGCCTCAAAAACACATCTCACCACGAAATTAAGTGCAACAAAGATCAATCCTTTGAGGATACACTCTAGACCATTGGACATACACGTTCAACACTCATTGAGCTCTTGGTTTGATTCTCTAACACACTCCTATGATTTTATTGTAATCTTTTGAGTGTGTTCTTGGTGGTATTTCGTGTTGTAATCTAGGGGAGCCCTCAACGTGTGAGAAGGCCCCTTTGAATTCGGTTATTCACCCCTTTGTGATAAGTGGAAGAAGATTGGCCTTCGTGGCAATCCAACGAGGGTAGGGCTGGAGAAGACCTGGTCCTTTTGTGGACTCCTCAACGTGGAAGTAGGTTGCCTCTGTGGGAGCCGAACCACGGGATAAATCACTTGTGTCTTGCTTTGTCTTCATTGTTCTTATTCATTACAACAATCTAGGGTTTGAATTAATCTTGCTCACTTTACATTGAAATATCAAATTTAAGATTGACTTGTGATATACCCTAGTACATAATCGTGCAACACATAAATTACAAGTATGTTTCTGTTGCTACACCCTAGAATCAAACTTACTAAATCAAACTTGATCAACCTAGTCCGTACACACCGGACTGGTCCGCACTTTACCGGACTAGTCCGATATCTCATGTTTTGATCTGGTGATTAAGTGGTGTAGGTTCCGACAAATTCAAAAAGGCCTATTCACCCCCCTCTAGCCCACATTCAATTGGTATCAGAGCAGGTTCTTCAAGAAAGAGACTAATCGCTCGAAGAAGATCATGTCGTACATGAAGGACATCCACAACAGCAACAACCAAGAAAAGGTTGATGATGACAAGAACCTAAAGGTGGAGAAGCTCCTCGAAGCCATTCAAGACTTCGAGGACGACGATGAGGAGGCGCTAGAACTAAAGGCTCTCCTAAGAAAGAAGACACTTTCCAAAGGGAAAGTGAAGAACGAAGAAAAGAAGAAGGGGAGTAGTCACACCGACTACTCCTGATATCCTTTTAACTATGACCGTCTCAATTCCAACAACAATCATTACTTGTCTATTCCACTTGGAAAATCCCCACACTTTGACGGAAGTCATTACTCAATGTGGAGGCAAAATATAAAAATGCATCTAATCTCTCTCAATCTAAGTCTAGGGCATATTGTGTAAACAGGAATACATATCCCGAACGACGATGAAGAACTCACACCAAGCCAAGAGTAGGCAATTCACCGAAATGCTCAAGCCGCTACCGTAATTACCTCTTCGCTCAGTCGGGACAAGTTCACCAAGGTGGATGGACTCGAGATCGCTAAAGATATATGGGACAGACACACTGCAAACTATCCATGAAGGTGACTGACATGTGCGTGAAGCTAAGATCGAAATGATCGAAGGCAAATTAGGAAGATTCGCAATTGAAGAAGATGAGTCACCTCAAGATATGTATAACTGGTTAAAGACACTCGTCAACAAGGTCCGATCATACGGAAGCAAGAAGTGGAATGACCACGAGGTGGTGAAGCTCATCCTCAGATCCTTCATGCCTCGCAACATCACCTTATTCTCAATGATAAGAGAAAGCCCCGGATACAAGAAAATGACTCTGGATGAATTACTTGGAAAAATCTTCAATTTCGAGATGATGGAAAAACAAGCAAAGCATGTCAAGGAAATTGCCGACCTCACCTCGGCAAAGAAGAAAAGGGTTGCTTTGAAGTCCACCCTCAATCCCCTATCTAAAGAAGCTCGAGAAGCTCAGGTGGAAGAAGACAGTGATGATGAGAGTAGTGAATTAGATGAAGAAGACATGATATTGTTCATGAAGAAATTCAAGAGAATAATGAAGAAGAGACAAGGTGCTAAATCAAGCGAAGGAAAGTACAAGGAAAGAACAAAGCCAAAGTTGAGGTGGGCATGCTATAATTGTGGTGAGTATAATCACTTTATAGTTGATTGCCCATATGAAGAGAACAAGAAGAAGACTAAAGCAGCCAAGCCTCAACCCAACAAATTCTTCAAGAAGAAGAAGCAAGCCGAACAAGCGCACATAGGGAAAGAGTGGGAATCAAATGATGAGTCGTCATCATCCGAAGAAGAAGAGATGGCTAGCATAGCCATCGAGAAGACATCCAAGAAGTCTACTCTCTTCCCTAAACTTGGCGCATGGAAGGGAGATGGCACTTGCCTTATGGCAAAGGAGGGTAAACGCAAGGTAACCACTAAACCCCCTTCCGTGCATTCCTATTCTAGTGATGATGAAATCAATAGTGATAATGAGGATATGCTTGTTGGACTAGATAGGAAAACTGCCACAAAAATGAAATTTCTACTTGATCAACTTGTTGAGAAGGAGAGGTTGATACATCGTCAAGAGGACATGATCATCTCCCAAAAGGAGGAATATGTCGAACTTGACAAGCTTCTAGAACTTGAAAAGGAACGAAGAAATTCACTAGAGCTTGAGTTAGCTTCAAGCAAGGAAACTTGCTTGGAGTTAACTGACTCAACTGCTGCAATCAAGAACCAACTTGCTGACCTGATCAAGGTTAACAAGATCCTTGAAGTGCAAGTTGAGTCACTCAAGCAAGGTGAACCTTCATCCTCTTCAAGTTCACCTTCTCAACCCACTAAAATTGAGGTTTCTTATACGTGTACATGTAATGAACTTGACACCAGTTTGAAAGACAAGCCAACCTCTACAAAAGATAAGCATCCTGCCCAAAGTGGCATATTTGACAAGGAGAAGATCAAATATGCACGTAGTGCATACTTGGTCACAAGACCTCCAAATGTCAAATATGGCATTGGTTACGCTCATGGTGAAAAGCAACAAGCTAAAATCCATAAGAATAACAGGGATAGCAATGTCTTTGTAGAGGGAGGAGCCTTCCAAGCCGGAAAATCAAAAATTAATAAGTACAAAATGCATGACCACCGGACTAGTCCGGTGGGGGTCCGGACAAGTCCGGTACTCTGGACAAGTCCGGCCTCCCAGACTAGTCTTACGTATAAACAACAAAAGTTACTTTCCAATACTTTTGATGCCTCGTATGTCTTAATGAGAAATAATTATGGAAAGATTTATGCACATTATGTTGGGCCACGCCACGGGAACACTAAGTCTCATGTGTGCGTGCCCAAATCTCTTGTGACTAACCTCCGAGGACCCAAGCAAGCTTGGGTACCTAAAACCAAGGCATAAATTGTTTTTGCAGGCCTATTCCTCCGGTGGATCTAAATGGGTGTTAAACAGTGGCTGCACCAACCATATGACCGGAGAAAGAAGAATGTTCGTTGAATATGAAGAGAATGAGGATCCAAATGAGGGCATCTATTTTGGAGATAATAGTCAAGGGAAGGTGCTCGGTACCGGTAAAACTGCCATATCATCTAAACACACACTTTCTCATGTGTTACATGTTGAGTACTTAGATTATAAACTGCTTTCCATGATGAGTACATCACTTCTATGGTGCAAACAGCACTCCATTGAACATACAAGATGCAATAAATATAGTTCATACACAACAATTAATTTCAGAGGTGAGCTCGTTCTTATATGTTTCGTTATATGTTTTTGAGCATAGATTGCTACCTAATGATTTAATTGTGATTATGATTCATGGAGAGGTTCAAGGAGTAGTTGTAGGAAGTATTAGGGACGTGGACGACGAGATAATTTGTTCAAAGAAGATGGAAACCGAGTCAAACTCAAAATTGTGTCCAACTCGGAGTCCAAGAGCAGTACGCACTAAAACGGACGCCCAGGACGCATACAAAATCCATTTTGGACGTTCTATATATGCACGAAAAGGGAAGAGGATAAACTTTCCAATGGAGCTGGTCCCATGTCAAAATTCCTTCGGAGTCGACAGGAATCGTCGAAACAAAATCGAGTTCAGAATCTGTCAGGGTGCTGTGCCACCGTATTGGGTCATTGGACCTTGTATCAAGTCTAAGTCCGTTATTTTCGTATCTTAGGGTTAGGTCACGACCCCAACACCCCCATGGACGTCCTCCCACCTATATATACTCCATAGTAGTCGCCATGAACAATTGGGTTTTGCTTAGATCAATAATATCGTCGTTTATCGGTTTGTGAAACCCCAATTCAGCAATTTCAGATTGCTTCTTCTATGTTCTTGCTTGTGTTCTCGGTTGCACTTGCAAGGATTAGCCTTTTTGGCGAGGTCAAGCGTGTGCAGCAAGGTTAATAACCAACGGAGCGGTGGTGTAGTGATTGCAGGGGTTTTCCGTGTTCTACTCGAGAGCCTCGGATCATCAACGTCGAGATCTCCATCAATCGACTTATCATTACCTATCGGAAGATCGGGCCTAAACCCTTTACGCATCAATTGGTATCAGATTTCCAGGTTGCCCGTTAGGTAATTTATCTATCCATTACATTAGTTTTTTTTCATACCTAGAGTCCACAAAAAAGCCACAATAACTTGCTGTTTAGTAGATCTGTTCATTACTTTGTTCAAACCACCATTGAGCCTTTGCAACATTCGTTTTCAGTTTGGTTTTGTTGAGTTTGTGTCCGTTGTTGAGTCATATTGCTGGTTTAGAAAGTGTTTTTGGTCTTAGTTTGAGTTTTGCATTGTGTAATTCATCCTTTTGAATCACGTCATCACGTCCAGATTAGATTCATCTTTATCCAGTTCGGTACTTTCATCATATCTCGTTCATACGAACTCGGATTTTGGTGTTCTTGTACTTTCTTGAAAGCTTAAGAAGTTACCTATAACTTTTGTATTCATCAGTTTCCTATAAAATAGAGTTATCAAGGTCAAAATTGCATTAGATCTGAATTCGTTATTGATCTAGAAATTCTGAACAGTCTGTATTTCGGGGACAATATCTCCCATTGTTCTTATCCAAAATAGTTCTTCAATATACTGAAATTAAAGAGGAGAGATAGATCTATAATATTTATATTTAAGTTTTTAGATTTGGGGCCTATAAAGGTGCTTAATTGTCCTTAGAACATTGAGCAGAAAATCTATAACAGACCTACGAGATATCTTTGAGTGTTTGCATTATGTTCTTCTTTTGCAGCACATTCTGAAAAAAGGAAGAAAAAATAAAAAGGCTAGTGCAAAAAAAGGATAAAAAAGCCGCACAAAAAAAGGAGAAAAAAAACAACAAAAAAACAGAAGTGTTTGCATTCTTTGTGTCATCTAGTTTTGACTCATGTCTTGCTAGCTTGAACTACTAGGAACACATTTATGCCAGCAACTTTGACAAATACTTTGGACATTTATTCAATTTTACTATCTGATTGCATTGTTGCTAATCCTTGCTACATATAATTGCCATCCAAGCTACACCTTACTATTGAGCAGAATCGATACACCTTTGCAATCATCCCACGCTTCATTGGTTTCTTTATACCGGCCACCGTTTGCCACCCGCAGTGTCGGTAAGAACATTTCTAAGAGCGTGGTAAGATGCTTGACAGTGTGTGATTCCACTTCCACATTGCTATTATCCTTTGTAGTTGATATGGATAACATTTTTTGTTGTCTTTTATTTGCTACTAACAATGTCAGGTAAAAGCAAGAATCATGCTTTATATGCTGAGATGATTGACATGATGAAGACGACGATGGAGTTGCTCACTCAAAATCAAACATCAATCAAGGTTTCAAATGACATCCAGACCACCTTTACAACACCTTCCACAAGAAGTAATTACATTCTCCCATCTCTTCCTTCTTATGATGGTTTTGGTTACGATGAATATATTGCTTGGGAAATAGAGTTGGATAAAATTTTTGGACAATGTCATATGTGTGAGAAAAGAAAGATTAGAAATGCTACAAGTGTATTAGTAGGTTGTGCATTGACTTGGTGGAACAACTTAAGTGATTTAGAAAGACCTCGAATATGGAAAGATATGAGAATTCTTATGCGAAAAACTTTTGCTAATGTATCTAATTGTAAAGATGAAATACATGAACCTGAGGAGAATTTTCTTGTTGTACCTCCTCCTTTGTATAACCTTTTGTAGGAACATGAACAAATAAATGTAGATGCAAATGAGAGTGAGGTGTTGAACAACTCTTCTGAATTTTTTGATGAATCAACTCATAATGCATTTGAATTTCTTGCTGAAAATGAGAGTAGTGTTAATGGACAATGCTCTACAGTTAACCACGGTATGACATTTTCAGATGTGCTGAATTTTGCTACCAATCATGCTATCAATGAGCAGCAACAAGATGAACCTTTTCATAATACACCTTTACCACTAGTTGATTTTCCTACTGATTCTTACAACAAAAATGAGTTGTGTGCTGATAATTATATTGTACCTATGCTAGAACAACCAAATGAATTTGATACTTTATCACTCACTTGTGCTGAAATTAAGCATTTGATCCCAACTACATGTGAAAGGGATGAGCTGAAATTGTTATCTTCTCTAAATACTTTGGGCTATATGGAATTTGACACTCTTTGTGATCTAGATATCATAGAGAAGATAATATTTTTCTCAATCTGAATTGCCTTTGTTAAGTAGAAATATTTTTCATGCTATAGGCAAATATGAACATAATGGTATGTTTATGGTGCATAAAGTTTACATATGTTCAAATGAGGAAGCTCCTTTTGTGCTGCAACAACATGGTCAAGTAAATGAATGTAATAATGCTAATAATGTCTTTTCAAGTTTTTCTAGTATTTTTTCCTTGCAGCAGGGACAACAAAAGCATTGTTCACTGCGGTTGTGCTTTATGGAAATCACTCATTCTACCTTCAATGCAAGCCTTTTTGCTGGACATACGAGCAAGCCGAGGACGGCTTGTCATAAAGAAGGGGAGAATGATGAGATCATGCACATTATTATTGCACCTACAAACATGACACAATGTTTATTTGTTTGGGATCCTGGCTCAAGTGAATGTGCAATCTTATTTGATGGACAAGATCAAGATGACGCACTATGTCGTCCACCACCTTAGCCTCGTCCATTCATGCATACAAGAAGATTTGATGGCGTTGCACATTTGGACCAACACATGAGAGGAGATGAACTTGAGTCGAGGACGACTCCAATTCAAGAAGGGGAGGATGATGAGGACATCACTTCTATGGATACAAACAACACTCCATTGAACATACAAGATGCAATCAATAGAGTTCATACACAACAATTAATTTTAGAGGTAAGCTCGTTCTTATATGTTTCGTTATATGTTTTTGAGCATAGATTGCTACCTAATGATTTAATTATGATTAGGATCCATGGAGAGGTTCAAGGAGTAGTTGGAGGAAGTATGAGGGGCGTGGAGGACCAGAGAATTCGTTCAAAGAAGATGGAAACCGAGTCAAACTCAAAATCGTGTCCAACTCGGAGTCCAAGAGCAATACGCACTAAAACGGACGCCCAGGACGCATACAAACTCCGTTTTGGACGTTCTACATATGCACGAAAAGGGAAGAGGATACACTTTCCAATGGCACTGGTATCATGTCAAAATGCCTTTGGAGTCGACGGGAATCGTCGAAACAAAATCGAGTTCAGAATCTGTCAGGGTGCTGCACCACCGTATTGGGCCATTGGGCCTTGTATCAAGTGTAAGTCCGTTATTTTCGTATCTTAGGGTTAGGTCACGACCCCAACACCCCCATGGACGTCCTCCCACCTATATATACTCCATAGTAGCCGCCATGAACAATTGGGTTTTGCTTAGATCAATAATATCGCCGTTTATCGGTTTGTGAAACCCCAATTGAGCAATTTTAGATTGCTTCTTCTACGTTCTTGCTTGTGTTCTCGGTTGCACTTGCAGGGTTTAGCCTTCTTGGCGAGGTCAAGCGTGTGCAGCACGGTTGATAACCAATGGAGCGGTGGTGTAGTGATTGCAGGGGTTTTTCGTGTTCTACTCGAGAGCCTCAGATCATCAACGTCGAGATCTCCATCAATCGACTTATCATTACCTATCGGAAGATCGGGCCTAAACCCTTTACTCATCAGTCCATATCTCAATTATCTGACAAAGGTTATAATTGCTTGTTCACTAACGAGGGTGTGACTGTATCTAGGAGGAGTGATGGTTCCATTGCATTCAAGGGTATGTTAAAGGGAAAGCTCTATCTTGTTGACTTCAACAAGGATAAAGCTGAACTTGAAACATGCTTGATTGCAAAATCCAACATGGGTTGGCTGTGGCATAGACGGCTAGCGCATGTTGGTATGAGGAACCTTCAAAAACTCCTCAAGGGCGATCACATCTGAGGTTTAAAGGATGTTATGTTTGAGAAAGACAGGCCTTGTAGCGCGTGCCAAGCCAGGAAGCAAGTTGGAGCACCTCACCCCGCCAAGAACGTCATGACTACAACAAGACCGCTCGAGCTACTTCACATGGACTTGTTTGGTCCAATTGCCTACATTAGCATCGGCGGTAAAAAATATGGTTTAGTAGTTGTTGATGATTTTTCTCGCTTCACTTGGGTTTTCTTTTTGCATGATAAGTCAGAAACACAAGAAATACTCAAGAAGCTCTTCAAGCGAGCTCAAAACGAAGAGCGAGCTCAAAACGAATTCTCATTGACAATCAACAACATTCAAAGCGACAACGGCACGGAGTTCAAGAACACACAAGTGGAGGAGTACCTTGATGAAGAAGGCATAAAGCACGAGTTTTCGGCTCCGTACTCCCCACAACAAAACGGAGTTGCCAAAAGAAAGAATCGAACACTCATAGAGATGGCAAGAATAATGCTCGATGAGTACAAGACCTCAGATCGATTTTGGGCGGAAGCGATTAACACCGCTTGCCACGCCGTAAATCGACTTTATCTTCATCGACTACTCAAGAAGATATCCTATGAGCTACTTACCAGTAACAAGCCTAGTATTTCATATTTTAGAGTTTTCTGTTCTCCATGTTATATCTTGAACAAGAATCCTAGGACTTCAAAGTTCGCTTCGAAGTCCGATGAAAATTTCTTGCTTGGTTATGATTCGAACACTTACGCCTATCGTGTTTTCAACAAGACCTCCGGACTTGTTGAAGTAGCACGTGACGTAGTGTTCGATGCAACTAATGGCTCACAAAAGGAGCAAGTTGATCCATGTGTGCTAGATAAAGAAGCTCCTTGTCAAGCATTGAAAAGAATGACCTTAGGTGAAGTTCGACCACAAGAGTCACCTCTACACGTGCATGAGAAGATGAACCAAAAGAGAAGGTCAACGATCAAGGGGGAGCTTCCACACAAGATCAACCACAAGAATACAAAGATGATCAACAAATCAACAAGGACAACAATTTAGGGGGGGGGGGGGGGAGAAGATGATCATGAAGATACAACGCCTCAAGTGCCACACCCAAGAGTACACCAATGCGTCCAAAGGGATCACCCAATCGACAATATCATCGGTGACATCCAAAAGGGAGTAACCACTAGATCTCGTATAGCTAACTTTTGTGAGAACTATCCGTTTGTATCCTTTTTGGAACCGCGCAGGGTTGAGGATGCATTGAATGATCTGGACTGGGTGGTGGCTGTCGACTGTTGGAGTCGGCAGATCCCCTGACACTACTAAAGTGTTGAAGGAGTTTGTAGTTCGGTTTGGGCGCGCGGAGACTCAAGAAGGTGAATCACGATTGGACACGAGAGACACAGTGGTTTACGTGGTTCGGGCCGCCTGAGCGTAATACCCTACTCCACGGGTGTGTGTATGTTGTATTAACTTGTGAGCTTGAGAGCGTTCGAGAGTTCGATCCCCTCGTGTATCGTCGGTTTGTCCTTTTATAGTACAAAGACAAACCGTTACAAGTCAGCCTGGCCCGACATGTGGCCCTGGCGGTTACTAGTATTGATACACGAGATTAATTGTTGTTAATAACCCTGTAACGGCTCCGACAGTGCCGTTACAGGTGTTAAGATCGTCCGATTAAGTGTCATTAACGTGGAATTAATGACAATTAATCGGGTCTTGAAGTCCGCGGCTGTCCTTTGAAGATTCGGAGCCGTTACAATGTCTCCCGGAGGTTTGAAGCGGCCAGCTCCGACGTATAGACACGTGGCAGCTCCGGAGCTTGCTTGTGGGAAGCGGGAAGCTCCGGGGTCGCCTGGCACGTGTCAGGTCCGGAGCTTCTCTCGGTCAGGGGTTAAGTCCGGAGGTGCCGTTTCGGTACCTAGCCCGGAGCTTCACCCTTGTGGGTAGTAGCTCCGGTCTGACAGTACACGTGGCAACCTAGGGGTTAACCATGTTGGAGAAGCAGGTCCGGTTATGTCTGACAAGTGGGCCCCCGAGGGTCTTCAATTTGAGTAGATGTCCTTCCCTTGAGATCTTTGTAACCTCAGGGGGTGTATGGTTTTTAGGGTACCGACAGTGGCCCCCTGGACCTACCTCCGGGGAAAGTCACCGGGGTGAAGTCATTCCGTCGGAGGTGGGTCCATACTCGCGACTCTTGAACTGGGTCTTCAAGGGTCTTCGGAGGTGCCGTTGGCAGGGCTTTACAGTTAAGTCCCGACGCGTGGCGCACCTCAGGCGGTAGATAAGATCTTTGATGTGCGGATCTCTCGCAATTGAAGGTCGCCGGTTCCCGATACGAAAACCGTATCGGTTCCGCGCGCCTTGTCAGTTCGCCGCCTTTGGGTTTCCCGCCTCGTGATGACAACTGTTCGCCTGGGTAAGAGCCTCGACTTGATCGTCAGGGTGGTCCCGGGCCCCCTAGTCATCGGCAGGGTTGAATTCTTGAGTAGTATCCTTGACTCCCCTGCAGTTTCCATCCAAGCGTCGCGAGGGCTTACTTAAGAAGGAAAGCGCACCGTCGGGAGTTCTTTACGCTTCCCATCTGTTCTTGCGCTCAAACTCCCAACTTGTACTTTGCTCCTCTTCTCTTGCCTAGCTTTGCTGCGATGGAGTTGGGTCTGCGTGAGAGTCGCTTGAAGACAGACGGCGATCTGAAGAAGGTCCGGGCCCTCATGGGGTGGTCTTCGGACTTCTTCAACCGCTCGATCCGTGCCGGCGGAGGGCTCCCTTTTGAAAAGGAGCACGCTGGCGAAATGGTGTACTTTTCCTCGTACGCCATGGTGGGGCTGATCCCACCGTTTTCTTCTTTCTTCTTGATGCTGCTGGACTTCTATGGTCTGCAGCTGTACCACCTTGGCCCTCACTCCATTCTCCTTGTGTCCATCTTTGTCCACTTCTGCGAGATGTGGGTGGGCATCCCTCCCTGCATCGAGCTCTTCCGAACCTTCTTCACCGTCCAAACCACCGGCCGAAGCGATGAGTATCTTGGCTTCTACTACTTCGTGAAGTGCAAGAAGTGCCCATTCAAGTACCTCCGGTCATTCCCTTCCGGGAAGTGGGATGACTGGAAGAAAGATTGGGTAGTCGTCCGGGTGGAAGAGCATGAGCGGTTGGAGCTGCCAGACGGTCTGCCCGGCATTGACACGTCGGTATGGAGCGAAGTTCCGGTGCTGGCGGGAGCTTTCGACCCTGTCTTGACCAGAATCCGCCAATGTGTGGAGGGAGGATTGACTCCCCAGGCGGTGTTCTGCAACTTCCTGTCCAACAGGTGGGCACCGCTGAAGAGGAGGGAGAAGCTCGCCTGGGCCCTCAACAGCGTGATGGACGAGGACCGGGTTGAGACCGGGTTGAAGTCCAGCATGGTGGGGAAGACCTTGGAGTTTCACCTCAAGAAATTCCAGCACGGCATCGACGTTGACGGAGATTACTTGACTCCGCCGCCGGCTTTCCTCCCTCTGAACGTGGAAGTTGAGTTCAGCAGGGAGCTCCGGCGGAAGATGCCCGCGCTTGACGACCTTGGCGTCGTCGAGAGAAGATCAACCACCCGGTTGGCGATCCCCGGGTTGTCCGAAGGCGGCTCCGCCCCTGTCTCTCAGCCAAGAGCTGAGGTCATCGGCAAGGGCAAGGAGTTGGCGGAGGAGCCGGAGAGCCGGAAGAGAAAGCTGCAACATGCTGACGTAAGGTCCGTCGGGCCTGCCACCTCCCCCCCAGTTCCCCGTCCTCAGGAAGGAAGATCCTCTGCCACCGTGGCGGCCGTCCCCGTGGTGGGGTCTTTCCGGAGCGCTACTGTTCCGGCGGTGGGATCCTCCCGGAGTGCAACTGTCCCCGTGGTGGATCCCTCCGGAGGTGCCAGCTCCGGGCACGCGACTCCGGCACCAGAAGCGGTGAGGGCCTCCAGGTCCAGGAGTTCCTCCCGATCAAGGAGAGCTCCGACCCGGGAAACGCCCGCGGCTACGGCAAGTCCTGGGAGTCCTCCCGGAGCTCCTATGCCGACCGTGGCCAGCCCGGATCGTCCGGGAAAGAGGTTCCGCGCAAGCTGGTGCGTGAGCCTCCCAAGGTAATTTTTCTTTCTTACCTCGATTAACTTTTAATTGTAGCATCTGTTTGCTCAATTTCTTCGTTCTTTATCTGCAGCGTTCCCAAGAAGGGGAGTGAAGCTCCGCCCTCAGCCACAGTGTCTGAGGCTGCGAGGGCTTCTGCTCCAGCTCCGGTGCCGCCCCAAGCGGAGGCTGCGACAGCTCCGGCGCCGGCTATCGTGGTCATGGACCTCGACTCGTCTCCAGAAGTTCCCGTGGTAGCGCCGGACCACGGGATTGAAGATGCGCCAGCGGCACCCGTTCTGGAGGTGGAAGCTCCGGGTCCTGGTGCTGCAGAAGTAGAAGCTCCGGCTGTTGAGTCGGGGGAAGTAGCAGTCCCGGTTTCAGAGCCGGAAAATGCTGAAGCCCCGACGATTGAGCCGGAGGTGGCTGAAGCTCCGGCATGCGAGCCGGAAGTTGAAGTAGTTCCAGTAGTTGAGCCGGTTACTTCCGAAGCTCCGGTCGCAGAGCCGGTGATTGTTGGAGCGCCGGCCGCAGAGCCGGCGGCTGAAGAGGCGAGGGAGCTTGAGCCTCCCTCAGAAGAAGTGTCCCGGCCGGAGCCAGTGGAGGCGACGACGTCGATGGTACCTGTGGCGGAGCCAGAGTGCCTGAACGAAGTCGCCGGCCCCCAGCCTGAGG
The DNA here is from genome assembly GCA_036927565.1 of Tuctoria greenei. NCBI lineage: Eukaryota > Viridiplantae > Streptophyta > Magnoliopsida > Poales > Poaceae > Tuctoria > Tuctoria greenei. The sequence continues at coordinate 64,227,827 of JAYESD010000002.1, read as the reverse complement.
GGGCCGATGAAGACTTGGTGGCGGGACCTCCTTCGATGGCGACTGAGGCCATCCCGGAGGAGGGCCCTAGCACTTTGGAAGCTAGGGGTTCCACTCTCGTAGAGTGGGACCCAATTTTTGTAAATGAAGACCCGCTGGAACCAGCGGAAGAGATCCCAGAAGGTCCGGAGCCCATCTCGCTGTCGATGTCCATCGACAACGCCTGCTCCAGTCTACGTCAAGTCCAACTGGCCTTCTTCCACGACAGCAAGGCTCTTGAAGAGGAGCGCCAAACCCTTAGGCGGTGGCGTAATCGGCTCCACTTTGAGACTAAGCTGGCGCAGTCGAGGCTGGCGGATGACAAGGAGTGGATCAAGCGGGAAAAGATCCGCCTGGAGCTCTGGGACAAGCTGCTGGACGAGAGGGAGAGCATGACTCACGCCCTCGACGCTCAATCCCGGGAGTTCCACGACCAAGCTAAGGCTGCTAACGACGCGGCCAATGCTAGGTTTGATCAGCTCGAGGTCATCAGCACCGCACTCATCAAGCGCCGAGAGGCACTTGAAGGAAGGGAAAGACGGCTCGAGGATGAGGAGTAAAAACTCCTGGAGCTACGGGATGACGTCTTGCGACGGGAAGAAGAGCTCGCCGAGAAAACAGCTTTGGCGGACAAGGGCCTCGAGGAGTGCACTAAGAAATTGGAAGAGCGCTGCCTCGAGGAAGAGGAGAAGACCTGGGTGCGGGGGCAGGAACTCTACGAATACAAGTGTGCCCTTATCGCCCGGGAGAAGAAAGTGGAGGCTAGGGAGAAGGACCTGGTCGACCGCCGGAACAAGATCCATCTCCGGGAGGAGGAGCTCGGAAGACTTGAGAAGCGGGTTGCTGCGAAGATCCAGCAAAACGCCAAAGAAGTTGAGCGCCTCACCCGCGAGAATTCGGAGCTGACGGCGGCCCGGAGATCCCTGGAAGAGATGAAGAACTTGAGGAAGGCGGACTCCCTGCAAATTTGGGAGTTCCTGAGCAAGGCCAACGATGCGCTGGCGCCGATGGGTTTCAGCCCCGTGCTCCCGGATGATCCGGAGCCGGAGCCGGACCTTGCGTTGCAAGCGTTGAGCGCTGCGGGCAGGAAGCTCTCCAAGGTGGGCGACGTCATCGCGGACCAGCTGGAGGTCGAGGGGCAATCCCTGGCTAGGAACGTCACAGAATATGTGTTGACGTGCTACACCAGCTGGAACCCTCGATTTCCTCTGGACCCGGTGCTTGAAGGCCCCATGGAAGGAGAAGGCGAAGCTACCCGAGCCAGTGTGTCGGAGGTCGCCCAGAAGGTCGCCGAGTTCTTCCATAGGGTCTAGGACCATCTCTCTTAGCCTTTACTTGTATCTTCTCTTCTTCCTCAATTTTGTAATCCCTTGTCTCCAGATGTAATCTCCGGTCTTCAGATGAAATGAAATCCCCAATTTTTTGTGAATTTCATTTTTTTTGTCTTCAACATCTTTATCTTCACTTGGCCCCCTGGTAGATGTGCACAATTTGATTGTGGACATGTACCAAAAGGATGTTGAGTTTTGTTGAAGACGAATTTGCTTCGAACTTATGGAATTTAGGTCCGAAGTTTTTGATAGTGAAGGTCCCCTGAAGTTGTCGGAGCTTAGAAGCTCCGGCACTGTCCATCACTGGAGCTTAGTAGCTCCGGCAATAGCCTCTATCAACACGTTGAGCGTCGATAGTTAATACTCCAAGGTGTCAGAGTTTAGCAGCTCCGGCAATGACCTTTGCCACACTTGGTTTGTTGGAAACAGACTCCAGTGACTGGGTCTTCTCACCATCTTTTAGTCTACGCCGACGGTTGACGCCCTGGTGGGAGTCGGAGCTTGGTTAGCTCCGGTTTTTCCCATCAACGTAGGGTTCATTTTTCCTGCACACTTAAGCCAAGAAAAATAGTAAAATTCGTTCCTTGTCTATCACTTCGTCGCGGCTTACGGTTCTTAAGAAAATTTTAAGTTGAACACGATTTTTAATACGACTGGATGAATTGTCTTTTCTTTTAGATCCAATTATCCATGGACCCACCTTACTTCGGCCTGCCGGGGTGTAGGTAGAGTGGCGTACTTAGGGTGCTTGACCAGGCTAAGTCGATAGCGCACTCCGGCCCTAGAATGGCTTGGCGGCTTTTAGGCGAGTTGGCCACAGACGATATTTAAATCTAAAAAATCCGACAATTCAACTCGAATCGTACGTAAACCGGTCAAACTAGAACTTCTTAAGAATTGCACGTTTCTGTTATAGACAAGAAAGAGAAAAATAAAAATGTCGAGCCTATGCAAAAATGAATGCACGTGGAGTCTATTTCACATGAAGATGTCTTTCATTATAGGTTCGGGGTACAGGGGAAACAAGTACACTCTTAGGGTACGGAACCAGGCTAAGTGTGTTTGGTTTCTCGTTTGACCCAGGGTAGTTAGCCACACTTCTAGTCCGGAGACTGTATCAAGTGTTGCATGAGCTTTTCAAACCTTTCGGGAAAGGTCCGGCTGCTCTCCCGGAGGAACTACCCGACTTTGTACAATGACTCTATAACATACATTTCAAGTTACTTAAGACTCACCTCCGTGGAATTAAGTGTAGAACTTACGGAGGTGCTCGATGTTCCAAGGATTTGGGAGAGGTGTCCCATCCTCGGTAGCCAAGCGAACGCTTCCGGGACGGGATACTTTGATCACTCGAAAGGGCCCTTCCCAGCCGGGGGAGAGTTTGTTTTGCCCTTCTCTGGATAGTATTCTCCGTAGCACCAGATCGCCTTCCTCGAGCTGTCGGTTGTGTACATGCCGCTGGTGATAGCGCCGTAGAGCTTGGCGGTATCGGGCATTCCGAACAGCTGCTTGGCACCTTTCCTCCTCGAGGAGGTCTAGGTCTTCGCGCCGGAGCTGATCCTGCGCGGCTTCGTCGAAGGTCCGGACTCGGAGGGAACCCAAGGTGATTTCCGGAGGAAGGATCGCTTCAGCTCCGTACACCAGGAAAAAGGGTGTTTCGCCGGTTGCCCAACTTGGTGAAGTCCTGTTGGCCCATAGAGTGGGCGGAAGCTCTTCGATCCAATTGGCTTCGTGCTTTTTCAAGCGCTCATAAGTGCGTGTTTTGAGTCCTTTAAGGATCTCTGCATTTGCTCTCTCGGCTTGCCCGTTGCTGGCAGGATGAGCTACAGAAGCGTAGCAAACTTGTATGCCGAGGTCTTCGCAATATCCTTGAAATGCGGAGCTTGTGAATTGAGTCCCATTATCGGTGATGATCTTATTTGGGACTCCGAATCTGCTCACGATGGATTGTAGAAAATTGATTGCAGATTGTTTGTTGATCGTCACGACGGGAGTAGCTTCCGGCCACTTGGTGAACTTGTCAATGGCGACGTACAGGAACTTGTAACCTCCGACGGCTCTTGGGAAGGGTCCCAAGATGTCCATCCCCCACACAGCGAAAGGCCATGTGGGAGGTATCATTTGTAAGGACTGAGCAGGTGTATGAATTTGCTTTGCATGAAATTGGCATGCCTTGCATTTCTTCACTAGCTCAGTGGCATCCTGGAGCGCTGTAGGCCAGTAGAAGCCGTGCCGAAAGGCTTTTCCGACCAGCGTGCGGGAAGATGTGTGGTTCCCGCACTCGCCTCCATGGATTTCTGCGAGGAGCTCGCAGCCTTCTTCCCTTGTGATGCACCGCAATAGGATGCCGTTGGCACCGCGCCGGTAGAGATCCCCTTCTACCAACGTGTATCTTTTAGCCAATCTGACTACCCGGTCAGCGGATACATCATCGTCAGGAAGGATGTTGTCTTTCAAGTAGCTCCGGATCTCCGAGATCCATGCATCGGAACTGACTTGAGCATTTGAGTCTTGCGTGCTGGGTTGCTCGGAGCTTCCGGCAGCACCTACGACCCTTGATGGCTGCCATGGTAACAGGGCCATCGGGACCGTCAGCTTCGGGATGCTGATCTCGCCCCCTTCGTTCAGTTCGGCAGGCTGAACTGTGGGTTTTGACAACCTCCGGACAAAGGTTCCGTCAGGAGCCGGAGCTCCGGTTGACACCTTGGTCGAGAGTTCGTCAGCTTCAGCGTTGTGAGCACGCTGAACATGGTGAAGGTCTAGGACTTCGAAGTCCTTCTGAAGCCTCTGGACTTCAAGGAGGTAAGCAGCCAGCTGGAGATTATTGCAGGAGCATTCACCCTTCACCTGCTTGATGACAAGTTGTGAATCTCCTTTGACCAGCAACTGCTTGACACCATATGATAGTGCCACCTTTAATCCATAGATGAGTGCTTCGTACTCTGCCATGTTGTTGGTTGCCTTGAAGTCAAGGTGTACCATGTATTTCACCTTCTCCCCGGTTGGTGCGAGGAGAAGGATTCCAGCTCCGGCTCCATGCTTCTGCATGGAGCCGTCGAAATAAAGGGTCCAATGAGGCTTAGTGAAGGTTGGAACTTGAGGTTCCGTCTTCTGCTCGCTGGGGCCCCCAGGGTTTAATGGAGAGGGAGTCCATTCTGCCACGAAATCTGCCAACGCTTGACTCTTGATTGCTTGTCTCGGAATGAATTCAAGATCGAATTCAGCCAATTCCGCTGCCCACTTTGCAATATTCCCAGTTGAATTGGGATTATGCAGGATCGCTCGAAGTGGATATGAGGTCACCACCGAGACTTTGTGAGCTTGGAAATAGTGTCGAAGCTTCCTTGAGGCAATAAGAACTGCATAAAGCAGTTTATGCACCTCTAGGTATCGAGTCTTGGCATCATGTAACACTTCACTGATGAAGTATATCGGGCGTTGAATGGTCCGGACCCTCCCGGAGGGGTCCGGAGCTTCCTCTTCATTGATCCGGACCCTCTCGGAGGGGTCCAGACTCTCTTCGGGGACCTCCGGGTTCTGGGTGGAGGAACCCGAAGCTTCTTCAGAAATGACCTGGACCCTCTCGGAGGGGTCCGGGTCCTCTGAAGTGGCTTCTTGTGGGTTTGAGTCTGGGAGCTGGGACCCAGACCCGCTTTCAGGAACCTCCGGACCCTCCCGAAGGGGTCTGGATTCCTGAGTATTGGGTAGTTCCGGTCTCTCCGCAACCAGAACCATACTGACAACTTCGTCAGTAGCTGAAATGTAAAGCAATAAAGGCTCACTAGGGTTCGGAGCTACCAGGACTGGTAGGGTGGTGAGGAACTGTTTCAGCTCCTGGAATGCCTTCTCTGCTTCTTCAGACCATTGGAATGGTCCGGACTTCCTCAGTAACTTGAAAAAGGGAAGTGCTCTTTCCGCCAGTCTTGAAATGAACCGGCTGAGGGCTGCTAGACATCCAGTTAATTTTTGGACGTCTTTGATGCGGGTTGGTGGCCGCATGTCTTCAATGGCTTTTATCTTCGTCGGATTAGCCTCTATGCCCCGGTGACTTACCAGGAAACCAAGAAGCTTTCCGGAACTAACCCCGAAGACGCACTTGTCTGGGTTTAGCTTCGTGCGGGTGGCCCGCAGCTTGTCGAAGACAGCCTGCAAGGTGTCCAAGAGGGACTCCTTGTTCTTGACTTTGACCACGATGTCATCGACGTATACTTCCACTATGTCTCTGATGAGTTCTTCGAAAGTTTTGTACATAGCCCGTACAAAAGTTGAAGCTGCATTCTTGAGACCAAAAGGCATGGCTGTGTAACAATACAATCCATCTACTGTGATGAATGAAGTATGCTCTTCATCCTCCCTAGACATCCTGATTTGATGATATCCAGAATATGCGTCTAGAAAACACAGTAACTCGCACCCGGAGGTGGAATCCACTATCTGATCTATTCTAGGTAGTGGGAATGGATCTTTTGGACATGCCTTATTCAGTGTGGTAGCTCCGACCATGCTTTGAGGACAATCCGAAGCATCAAAAGTGATGGGTGTGTCCATCCACTTTCGATGTGGCTCCGGTCTAGCTGTAGGAGCTACAACAGCCATATCCCGCCGCATAGTCTTGATGACACGACGAGAAGTGATGTCCCATGATCCACCAAAGATGGTGTTCATGGTTTTCCGACGCTCGTTGTCGGAGACGTCGGAGTCATCGTCGACGGAGGTGTAGACGGCTTTCAGGACCTTTTTGGGGTCCTGAAACCCTAACTCCTCTTCAGTCGGAGCTTCATCGACCTTTTGTTTTCCCTCCCTCTGTCGGAAGGGAGACCCTTCCCGGCGCTTGTGGTAGCGCTCGGCAAGGTTTTGGACCTCCCGGCAGTCTTCCAGCCTGTGACTGCCCGTTTTGTGAATGGGGCACCACATTTCGGATTTGCCACCGTCTTCGAAAGACGGTCGAGGTCGCTTCTCGGGGCGTGGCCCCCGGCCACCAGGAGTTGCAGTGGCTGCAACGTTGGATGTGCCGGCCGACGGCTTCTTCTTGCCGTTGGTCTTCTTTTTCTTCTTGCCACTCCCGGAGGTAGCGGCTTCTTCTTTGGAGGATTTTTTATGATCCTCCAAGGCTGGTTTGGAGTGCATTTCACGGCCCTCCGCAGCTCTGGCACATTTGTCAGCCAAGCTGAAGAGCTCCGTGACGCTGGTGATCTCTTTGATCGCCAGCTTCTCCAACATCTTCTTGTCTCGCACACCCTGTCTGAATGCCACAATGACAGAAGCGCTTGAGATAGAAGGGATTGTGTTACGTACCTGAGAGAACCTCTGGATGAATGACCGCAAAGATTCTCCTCCTTTTTGCACTACCGCAAAAAGGTCCAGTTCAGTGCCCGGTCGGGTGTATGAACTCCCGAAGTTGGTAGTGAACTGACGGCACAGCTCCTCCCAACTGTCAATAGAGTTGGGTGGAAGGCTCATAAACCAGGACCTGGCGGTCCCAGTTAAGGCCACTGGAAAGTAGTTGGCCATTACGGCCTCATTTCCTCCAGCTGCTAAGATTGCAGTGGAGTATATCTGCAGAAATTCTACGGGGTTGACAGTCCCGTCGAATTTTTCCGGCAAATGTGGCCGGAACTTCTGTGGCCATCTAACCATGCGCAGGTGCATGGCTAGGGCGGAACAGCCTCCTCCTACTCCTTCCATAGTAGAAAGGTCTTGAGCATCCCGTCTTTCTCGAGCTCGCTCGATATGGACACGGCCATCCTGTTGGCGATATCGGCGATCAAGCTCCGCCCGGAGGTCGTGTGTCGAAAGCCGAGATGCCGTATGAGTGCGTCGTGCCCCAGAGGGCAACGATGTCACTTGCTGTGATGCAGCGCGTCTTCGGTTGTTGGAGACATGTGGACCAAGTCTTTCAGACAATGTCCGTCGCTGCGACGGGGCCCGCCCTGAAGGAGGTGGACCCTGGGTGTTGAGGCGTTCGGCCGCTGCTGCGACCAAATGCTCAACATCAGCCCTCCATTGCTCCATGGCACCTTGAGATGCATCCGGAGGTGGTGGTCGCTGGAGAAGAGCACGCGCTGCATGGAGCACGTGTTCTGGGTTGTCACGACTTGCCGGTGCAGTATGTGACGCCGGAGCACCATCATGTTGCTCGGCACGTCTTGCCGGAGAACATGGTGGTGGTGGGAGCGTGACTCCTGCTGGTGCTGAGGCTCCTGCTGGTGGCTGCATGTTAGAGGGATTGCCTCCGACAGCCTGAGCAGCAGGTTGCCCGTTGGATGATCCAGCCGCAGAATTCACCATTCTTGAAAATCTCAGGCGCCCCTACCTGGCGCGCCAACTGTCGACTGTTGGAGTCGGCAGATCCCCTGACACTACTAAAGTGTTGAAGGAGTTTGTAGTTCGGTTTGGGCCGGCGGAGACTCAAGAAGGTGAATCACAATTGGACACGAGAGACACAGTGGTTTACGTGGTTCGGGCCGCCTGAGCGTAATACCCTACTCCACGGGTGTGTGTATGTTGTATTAACTTGTGAGCTTGAGAGCGTTCGAGAGTTCGATCCCCTCGTGTATCGTCGGTTTGTCCTTTTATAGTACAAAGACAAACCGTTACAAGTCAGCCTGGCCCGACATGTGGCCCTGGCGGTTACTAGTATTGATACACGAGATTAATTTTTGTTAATAACCCTGTAACGGCTCCGACAGTGCCGTTACAGGTGTTAAGATCGTCCGATTAAGTGTCATTAACGTGGAATTAATGACAATTAATCGGGTCTTGAAGTCCGCGGCTGTCCTTTGAAGATCCGGAGCCGTTACAATGTCTCCCGGAGGTTTGAAGCGGCCAGCTCCGACGTATGGACATGTGGCAGCTCCGGAGCTTGCTTGTGGGAAGCGGGAAGCTCCGGGGTGGCCTGGCACGTGTCAGGTCCGGAGCTTCTCTCGGTCAGGGGTTAAGTCCGGAGGTGCCGTTTCGGTACCTAGCCCGGAGCTTCACCCTTGTGGGTAGTAGCTCCGGTCTAACAGTACACGTGGCAACCTAGGGGTTAACCATGTTGGAGAAGCAGGTCCGGTTATGTCTGACAAGTGGGCCCCCGAGGGTCTTCAATTTGAGTAGATGTCCTTCCCTTGAGATCTTTGTAACCTCAGGGGGTGTATGGTTTTTAGGGTACCGACAGTGGCAATGCAAGAAGAATTGAACATCATCAAGCGGAACGAGGTGTGGGAACTCGTGGCAAGACCCAATGCGAACATTGTCATCACCAAGTGGGTCTTCCGCAACAAACAAGATGAACACGGGGTGGTGACAAGGAACAAGGCACGACTTGTGGCCAAAGGGTATTCACAAGTCGAAGGTTTGGATTTCGATGAGACCTTTGCAACCGTAGCTAGACTTGAATCCATTAGAATATTACTTGCATATGCTACTCACCATGATTTCAAGCTCTATCAAATGGATGTGAAAAGCGCCTTCCTCAACGGACCAATCAAGGAGGAGGTGTATGCGGATCAACCTCCTTGGTTTGAAGACGAAGAGTTCCCCGACCACGTATTTAAATTGTGTAAGGCTCTCTACGGCCTCAAACAAGCTCCTAGAGCTTGGTATGAGTGTCTTAGAGATTTCTTAATTGAAAATGGCTTTAAGATTGGCAAAGTAGATTATACACTTTTTACAAAGAATTTTGACAATGATCTTTTTATTTGTCAAATTTACGTTGATGATATAATCTTTGGGTCAACTAATCAATCCTTTTGTGAGGAATTTATTAAAATCATTACAGATAGGTTTGAGATGTCCATGATGGGAGAGCTAAAGTACTTCTTGGGATTCCAAGTGAGACAACAAAGGGAAGGGATTTTCATAAGCCAAACGAAGTACACTCAAGGCATACTCAAGAACTTTGGGATGGACAAGGCAAAGCCCATAAAGACTCCCATGGCAACGAATGGCCACTTGGATCTCAATGAAGATGGACCTAGCGTCGATCAAAAGGTATATCACTCCATGATTGGATCTCTACTCTATTTATGTGCATCTAGGCCATATATTATGTTGAGTGTATGTTTGTGTGCAAGATTTCAAGCCAATCCTAAGGAGTGTCATTTGACAGCCGTAAAAAGGATCTTGAGATACTAAGTTCATACACCCAACCTTGGTATTTGGTACCCAAAAGGCTCAAAAGTCAATCTCATTGGTTACTCTGATGTAGATTATGTCGGATGCAAAGTAGATAGAAAAAGTAACTCCGGTACATGCCAATTCCTAGGGAGATCCGTAGTCTCTTGGTCTCCAAGAAAAAAAATTCCATTACCTTATCCACAGCCGAAGCGGAGTATGTTGCAGTGGGGAGTTGTTATGCACAACTCCTTTGGATGCGACAAAATCTAAGGGATTACAATTACAATACGAACCGTATTCCACTCCTTGGTGACAATGAGAGTGCCATTAAAATTGCCCATAATCCCGTTGAGCACTCTAGAACCAAACATATAGACATAAGGCATCACTTCTTGAGAGACCACTCCATGAAAGGAGATATACCCATTTCCCATGTCAACACCCAAAAGCAATTGGCCGACATATTCACCAAGCCACTTGATGAAAAAGCTTTTGTGAACTCCGAAATGAGCTAAACATCCTTGATGCTCGGAGTGTGGCTTGAAACGTTGCATACCTGTATGAATTCTTCAAAATATGTTGATTGGATTGTGAAAATCATCTCTCTCAATTTTCTTCCGAAAACTATGTTAATTATTAGATCTTGGCGAATTATGATCATTGCTTTATTGTTGTATGCTTACTAATCATATTCATCAAGATTATTTGATTTGATTTGCCTCCCTATTTTCTAAATATGTACCTTCAAATATATATGAATGGGCTAAGAAATTCTTGCTTGGTGACCACGGACTAGTCCGTGGTTACCCGGACTAGTCCACCCATGTAGACTAGTCCACAGAGTGCGATAGACCACGGACTAGTCCGATATAGCCTCTGGAAAAGTTTGGACTAGTCCGGTCATCTCCGGACTTGTCCGATTTTTCGTTTCCATAACCCTAGCCGCCGCCAAACCCTAATTTCTTCACCTTCACTCTTCCCTCAAGCGTTCTCTCTCTCCCACTCGAGCTCCCAAGGCGATTTTGCATCCCTTCTACCAAAAAGCTCCGCATTTGGATGGAAATCAAGCTTCCTCCCTTGAAGATTGAAGTTCGCGGACAAGTCCGGACTTCAACACCTCCTTCTTCAGAATCAATCAATTTCTTCGGTAATTTTCACCCTAACCCTAGAAACATCGATTTTCTTCATTGTTGATCGAATAGCCTAGAATCTTTCACTATATACATGCCTCCTTGATGTATTACGTCTATGCTAAGCTAGCTCTGCATTAGGAATCAACATTTGTCCAGTCGCTTAGGTTTTTGAGGATGAATGCTGGACTAGTCCGGTCCATGCACGGACAAGTCCGATCACCCCGGAATAGTCCGTGCCTGTACACCGGACAAGTCCGATTTTCTGGACTCAAAACCTAACTTTTCAATTCCTCAATGCAATTCCTTGCTATCCATTTCACACCTATGCCTTGTATCATTCATTCTCATTCATGCCTTACTCAACTCATTCTCAAGGTATGTCGATCTCAAACAACGAAGTTTACGACTTTGAGGCCGAGATGGACCACGAGGTGGCACCTCAGACCTCGACGAGTCCTGGCAAGAAGCGCCAAGAGAGACCTTCCGAGCCAGCTCCGTCTCCTCCACGGGCTCGGAGGAAAGTGTTAGCAAAGAAGCTGGCCTCCAAGGTGCCAGCTTCCAGGGCTACCACCGGTAGTGGCCCTAGCTCAGGAAGTGCCCGCCTAGCCAAGGGCAAGGGCAAAGGGATAGCAATGGGTCCAGTTGGCCCGTTGAAGCTGCATGCTCCGAGGGAAGGGGTCCAGGACCCCACTGAAGAGAAGTTCAAAGGGAAAGGCAGTGATTCGGCAGCAAAGTTCAGAAGCACTGATTGGTATGGCCGACCAAAGCAAGCTGCCGATGGAAGATTTTGGTGCAACTTCCTTGCAGATTTCTACAAATCTGTGTATCTCCCAATGAAGACACCGGTTGTGCGCAACCAATGGATTGATTGGGCACACTTTGAGAAGAAGGGTTGTTCCCCATTCACTGAAGTGGTGGAAGCTATTGAGAGGCATGGACTGAAGGATCACAACTGGAATGATGAGGTCATAGCACAATTCATTGCAACATGCCATTTCTCAAGTGAAGATGAGGAAAGTGTTACTTGGATGACTCATGGATCCAAGTATAGTATCACTCAAGAAGATTTTGCAAGTCTGCTTCATCTTGACACCTCCGGACGTGACACCTTAATCATCCATAACATAGGTGTCATTGAGAAGGATAGGATGAAGTTCCTATATCAGCCAAACTCCAAGTTCAACCCTCCATCCACAAAGAACATGAAGTCGTTCTTTGTGGTTCTCAATAGAGTCTTGAGGAATACCATCGCTCCCAAGGATGGAGATGTTGGGAGTGTGCAGGGTTATCTCTAGACATTGATGAGAGTGATAAGCAAGGACCGCCAGTTTGATGTGGCGGACTACATCTGGAATGACATGGTCAACATATCCTGCACACCCAATAGGTCTTGTGGGTACGCTCCATATCTGATGTTTGTGATCGAGAAGGTCACCAGGATTGAATTCCTCAAGGATGTGGAGAACCTACCCTTGAGGCCTCAGATGCCTCAGAAGCCAAGTGTTCAGGCTGCTCCCTTGCCGGCCTCCAGTCCTAAGGCACCAAAAAGAAGAACTGAAGATGCCAGACCTTCCCCTGCTACTAGGGCAGCTCCTCAAAGGGGATTTGCCAGTGGGATCATCAAATACTTGGCTGCCATCTTCGCTTCCTGCAAAAAGGCCGAAGTGAAGGCCCATAAGCTTAACAAGAGAAGAAAGGAAGATATGAAGTATGTGAAGGCCATTGTGAAGCAGATCTGCCAGAAACTGGAGATCGAGCCCATTGGATCTCTAGTGATCTCTGATGATTCTGATTCAGACTTCACCGAGCTCGGGCCCTTGACCCCCTCCGAGCTTGCCTACTTTGGCATTGGGGGCTCGAGTGGCTCCGCACCTCCTCCTCATCATCATCAGGCTGAAGATGAAGATGACGACAATGAGAGGACTGGCAGCAAAGAGTGAAGACCTTAGGACCCTCCTCTCCTTCTTTTTGGTGTCTTGATGCCAAAGGGGGAGAGATTGAGGGGGAGTCTTAGCCTTAGCTGTAGGATGCGAGGAGAGAGCTCTCTTTTATGCTTTTTGACTATTTTGTGGGTTGTAAAGCTTTAACTATGTTCTCAAGTTAATTATGGTTCTATGATGCAATGTTATGATCTTTTGGGAACTAATTGTTGAGTTATGTGATTTTGCTCCTAGAATGACATATATGCTTGGTTTTGGTTGATTAATGTCAATTATATCATTCTCTTTGTTTCAACATACTTAGTTATGCATCCCACCATAAAGAATGCACATCTGGATTATGTTTTCATTGCTTGATGTATTTTAGACTCATATGTGCATGCTTTATGAAAATCTCAATTTTTATCACTTTTGTGAAATCTCAATTGGTTGTCATCAATCACCAAAAAGGGGGAGATTGAAAGTGCATATAGGAATCCCTTGTGGGTTCTAGACGATTTGTGACAAGCAAATGAGATCCTAACCTCTTTATTGAAATGAGCACAGGTTTTAATAGCAAAATAAGAAAAGTGCCAAAAAGAAGGGAGAATGAGGAGCAAAGTGGAAATGAGCTCAAGGAAGAAGAATAGTAGATCATTGTGTATGGAGTGTGTTAAGGAAACACATCCCAAGAGCTCAATCACAATTAAACACACACATTGCACGAAGTTGTACAGGACTGGACTAGTTCGAATGTCACCGAACTAGTCTGATATCCTTTCTGCACAAAATCGGACAAGTCCGATATCCATCGGGCTAGTCCGATATCTCTCTGACTAGAATCGGACTAGTCCTCCCCAGTGCGGACTAGTCCTCAAAACACTTCACAAGTCACACAAAATCGGACAAGTCCGATCACCACCGGACTAGTCCGATATTCATTCTGATCTAAATCGGACAAGTCCGATATTTGCACGGACTAGTCCGAAAAACCCTCTGACCTAAATCGGACAAGTCCTCCAAGTGCGGACTTGTTACCCAATTCACTTAGGGTTTCACATGTCCGGACAAGTCCGGTGACTATCAGACTAGTCCGAAGATTTCCAGAAGCGAAATCGGACAAGTCCACTCCGGGCCGGACTAGTCTGATATTTCGGGACACTTAGGGTTTGCTACACACAGCACACCGGACTAGTCCGATGACCACCACGGACTAGTCCGATCTTTCTAAACCATAACAGTCACTTTTAGAAACACCATATAAATAGAGGTGCACGGCCCAACTTGAAACTCTCTCGAACCCTAGCGCCATCACACCTCCCAAGAGCCTCAAAAACACATCTCTTCACGAAATTAAGTGCAAAAAAGATCAATCCTTTGAACATACACTCTAGATCATTGGAGAGACACGTTCAACACTCATTGAGCTCTTGGTTTGATTCTCTAACACACTCCTGTGATTTCATTGTAATCTCTTGAGTGTGTTCTTGGTGGTATTTCGTGTTGTAATCTAGGGGAGCCCTTAACGTGTGAGAAGGCCCCTTTGAATTCGGTTATTCACCCCTTTGTGATAAGTGGAAGAGGATTGGCCTTCGTGGCGATCCAACGAGGGTAGGGTTGGAGAAGACCCGGTCCTTTTGTGGACTCCTCAACATGGATGTAGGTTGCTTCTGTGGGAGCCGAACCACGGGATAAATCACTTGTGTCTTGCTTTGTCTTCATTGTTCTTATTCATTACAACAATCTAGGGTTTGAATTAATCTTGCTCACTTTACATTGAAATATCAAATTTAAGATTGACTTTTGATATACCCTAGTACATAATTGTGCAACACATAAATTACAAGTATATTTCCGCTGCTACACCCTAGAATCAAACTTACTAAATCAAACTTGATCAACCTAGTCCGTACACACCGGACTAGTCCTCACTTTACCGGACTAATCCAATATCTCAAGTTTTGATCTGGTGATTAAGTGTTGCAGGTTCCGACAAATTCAAAAAGGCCTATTCACCCCCCTCTAGGCCACATTCAAGAAGGAAGGCGGATCCCGAGCGCCAATGCACTAAATTACCCAAACCCTGCGTACCAGCCTAGGACTGTAAGACATGACAATACTCAAGAATAGAAAAATATCACCAACGAGCAAAACAATATGCCCCCCTGTTATGTGTGCAGGACATACAAAGCAGGTTCCGATGGAACAGTGAGCTCCGACACTCCCCAAGGGTCCTGCCGTCGAAGTCTCGACGAAGATGGTGGGCGACGCCGGAGCATCTAGCTCCGGCAACACCCAAGGGGTTGGCCGTCGATGCCTCAATGACTATGGTGGATGACGCCGGAGCACTGCAACAAGCGCGGACAAATGAGTAAACTCTCCTACCTCACTCTTGTCGCTAACAGGATTCTCCTGCGATACCTGTGCACCAGGGGCCCACCATCGACATACCTACGAAGATGGTGGACGACGCTAGAGCACCCAGCTCCAGCACCTCCCAGGGGCCTACCGTCGATGTTTCTACGAAGATGGTGGGCGACACTAGAGCATCCAGCTCCAGCACCCACCAGGGGGCCTACTGTCAACGTCCCAACACGTTAACACCAGCAACAAGCGCGAACAAATGAGTAAACTCTCCTACCTTGATCTTGTCGCTAACAGTATTCTCTTGCGATAGCCTGTGCACCAGGGGCCCGCCGTCGACGTACCTACGAAGATGGTGGACGACGCCGAAGCACCCAACTCCGACACCTCCCAGGGAGCATGCCATCAATGTTTCTACGATGATGGTGGGAAACGCCAGAGCATCCAACTCCAGCACCCCCAGGGGGTCTGCCATTGACGTGCCTACGAAGATGATGGGCGACGCTGGAGCATCTAGCTCCGGCACTGTCGACTGTTGGAGTCGGCAGATCCCCTGACACTACTAAAGTGTTGAAGGAGTTTGTAGTTCGGTTTGGGCGCGCGGAGACTCAAGAAGGTGAATCACGATTGGACACGAGAGACACAGTGGTTTACGTGGTTCGGGCCGCCTGAGCGTAATACCCTACTCCACGGGTGTGTGTATGTTGTATTAACTTGTGAGCTTGAGAGCGTTCGAGAGTTCGATCCCCTCGTGTATCGTCGGTTTGTCCTTTTATAGTACAAAGACAAACCGTTACAAGTCAGCCTGGCCCGACATGTGGCCCTGGCGGTTACTAGTATTGATACACGAGATTAATTGTTGTTAATAACCCTGTAACGGCTCCGACAGTGCCGTTACAGGTGTTAAGATCATCCGATTAAGTGTCATTAACGTGGAATTAATGACAATTAATCGGGTCTTGAAGTCCGCGGCTGTCCTTTGAAGATCCGGAGCCGTTACAATGTCTCCCGGAGGTTTGAAGCGGCCAGCTCCGACGTATGGACACGTGGCAGCTCCGGAGCTTGCTTGTGGGAAGCGGGAAGCTCCGGGGTGGCCTGGCACGTGTCAGGTCCGGAGCTTCTCTCGGTCAGGGGTTAAGTCCGGAGGTGCCGTTTCGGTACCTAGCCCGGAGCTTCACCCTTGTGGGTAGTAGCTCCGGTCTGACAGTACACGTGGCAACCTAGGGGTTAACCATGTTGGAGAAGCAGGTCCGGTTATGTCTGACAAGTGGGCCCCCGAGGGTCTTCAATTTGAGTAGATGTCCTTCCCTTGAGATCTTTGTAACCTCAGGGGGTGTATGGTTTTTAGGGTACCGACAGTGGCCCCCTGGACCTACCTCCGGGGAAAGTCACCGGGGTGAAGTCATTCCGTCGGAGGTGGGTCCATACTCGCGACTCTTGAACTGGGTCTTCAAGGGTCTTCGGAGGTGCCGTTGGCAGGGCTTTACAGTTAAGTCCCGACGCGTGGCGCACCTCAGGCGGTAGATAAGATCTTTGATGTGCGGATCTCTCGCAATTGAAGGTCGCCGGTTCCCGATACGAAAACCGTATCGGTTCCGCGCGCCTTGTCAGTTCGCCGCCTTTGGGTTTCCCGCCTCGTGATGACAACTGTTCGCCTGGGTAAGAGCCTCGACTTGATCGTCAGGGTGGTCCCGGGCCCCCTAGTCATCGGCAGGGTTGAATTCTTGAGTAGTATCCTTGACTCCCCTGCAGTTTCCATCCAAGCGTTGCGAGGGCTTACTTAAGAAGGAAAGCGCACCGTCGGGAGTTCTTTACGCTTCCCATCTGTTCTTGCGCTCAAACTCCCGACTTGTACTTTTCTCCTCTTCTCTTGCCTAGCTTTGCTGCGATGGAGTTGGGTCTGCGTGAGAGTCGCTTGAAGACAGACGGCGATCTGAAGAAGGTCCGGGCCCTCATGGGGTGGTCTTCGGACTTCTTCAACCGCTCGATCCGTGCCGGCGGAGGGCTCCCTTTTGAAAAGGAGCACGCTGGCGAAATGGTGTACTTTTCCTCGTACGCCATGGTGGGGCTGATCCCACCGTTTTCTTCTTTCTTCTTGATGCTGCTGGACTTCTATGGTCTGCAGCTGTACCACCTTGGCCCTCACTCCATTCTCCTTGTGTCCATCTTTGTCCACTTCTGCGAGATGTGGGTGGGCATCCCTCCCTGCATCGAGCTCTTCCGAACCTTCTTCACCGTCCAAACCACCGGCCGAAGCGATGAGTATCTTGGCTTCTACTACTTCGTGAAGCGCAAGAAGTGCCCATTCAAGTACCTCCGGTCATTCCCTTCCGGGAAGTGGGATGACTGGAAGAAAGATTGGGTAGTCGTCCGGGTGGAAGAGCATGAGCGGTTGGAGCTGCCAGACGGTCTGCCCGGCATTGACACGTCGGTATGGAGCGAAGTTCCGGTGCTGGCGGGAGCTTTCGACCCTGTCTTGACCAGAATCCGCCAATTTGTGGAGGGAGGATTGACTCCCCAGGCGGTGTTCTGCAACTTCCTGTCCAACAGGTGGGCACCGCTGAAGAGGAGGGAGAAGCTCGCCTGGGCCCTCAACAGCGTGATGGACGAGGACCGGGTTGAGACCGGGTTGAAGTCCAGCATGGTGGGGAAGACCTTGGAGTTTCACCTCAAGAAATTCCAGCACGGCATCGACGTTGACGGAGATTACTTGACTCCGCCGCCGGCTTTCCTCCCTCTGAACGTGGAAGTTGAGTTCAGCAGGGAGCTCCGGCGGAAGATGCCCGCGCTTGACGACCTTGGCGTCGTCGAGAGAAGATCAACCACCCGGTTGGCGATCCCCGGGTTGTCCGAAGGCGGCTCCGCCCCTGTCTCTCAGCCAAGAGCTGAGGTCATCGGCAAGGGCAAGGAGCTGGCGGAGGAGCCGGAGAGCCGGAAGAGAAAGCTGCGACATGCTGACGTAAGGTCCGTCGGGCCTGCCACCTCCCCCCCAGTTCCCCGTCCTCAGGAAGGAAGATCCTCTGCCGCCGTGGCGGCCGTCCCCGTGGTGGGGTCTTTCCGGAGCGCTACTGTTCCGGCGGTGGGATCCTCCCGGAGTGCAACTGTCCCCGTGGTGGATCCCTCCGGAGGTGCCAGCTCCGGGCACGCGACTCCGGCACCAGAAGCGGTGAGGGCCTCCAGGTCCAGGAGTTCCTCCCGATCAAGGAGAGCTCCGACCCGGGAAACGCCCGCGGCTACGGCAAGTCCTGGGAGTCCTCCCGGAGCTCCTATGCCGACCGTGGCCAGCCCGGATCGTCCGGGAAAGAGGTTCCGCGCAAGCTGGTGCGTGAGCCTCCCAAGGTAATTTTTCTTTCTTACCTCGATTAACTTTTAATTGTAGCATCTGTTTGCTCAATTTCTTCGTTCTTTATCTGCAGCGTTCCCAAGAAGGAGAGTGAAGCTCCGCCCTTAGCCACAGTGTCTGAGGCTGCGAGGGCTTCTGCTCCAGCTCCGGTGCCGCCCCAAGCGGAGGCTGCGACAGCTCCGGCGCCGGCTGTCGTGGTCATGGACCTCGACTCGTCTCCAGAAGTTCCCGTGGTAGCGCCGGACCACGGGATTGAAGATGCGCCAGCGGCACCCGTTCTGGAGGTGGAAGCTCCGGGTCCTGGTGCTGCAGAAGTAGAAGCTCCGGCTGTTGAGTCGGGGGAAGTAGCAGTCCCGGTTTCAGAGCCGGAAAATGCTGAAGCCCCGGCGATTGAGCCGGAGGTGGCTGAAGCTCTGGCATGCGAGCCGGAAGTTGAAGTGGTTCCGGTAGTTGAGCCGGTTACTTCCGAAGCTCCGGTCGCAGAGCCGGTGATTGTTGGAGCGCCGACCGCAGAGCCGGCGGCTGAAGAGGCGAGGGAGCTTGAGCCTCCCTCAGAAGAAGTGTCCCGGCCGGAGCCAGTGGAGGCGACGACGTCGATGGTACCTGTGGCGGAGCCAGAGTGCCTGAACGAAGTCGCCGGCCCCCAGCCTGAGGGGGCCGATGAAGACTTGGTGGCGGGACCTCCTTCGATGGCGACTGAGGCCATCCCGGAGGAGGGCCCTAGCACTTTGGAAGCTAGGGGTTCCACTCTCGTAGAGTGGGACCCAATTTTTGTAAATGAAGACCCGCTGGAACCAGCGGAAGAGATCCCAGAAGGTCCGGAGCCCATCTCGCTGTCGATGTCCATCGACAACGCCTGCTCCAGTCTACGTCAAGTCCAACTGGCCTTCTTCCACGACAGCAAGGCTCTTGAAGAGGAGCGCCAAACCCTTAGGCGGTGGCGTAATCGGCTCCACTTTGAGACTAAGCTGGCGCAGTCGAGGCTGGCGGATGACAAGGAGTGGATCAAGCGGGAAAAGATCCGCCTGGAGCTCTGGGACAAGCTGCTGGACGAGAGGGAGAGCATGACTCACGCCCTCGACGCTCAATCCCGGGAGTTCCACGACCAAGCTAAGGCTGCTAACGACGCGGCCAATGCTAGGTTTGATCAGCTCGAGGCCATCAGCACCGCACTCATCAAGCGTCGAGAGGCACTTGAAGGAAGGGAAAGACGGCTCGAGGATGAGGAGCAAAAACTCCTGGAGCTACGGGATGACGTCTTGCGACGGGAAGAAGAGCTCGCCGAGAAAACAGCTCTGGCGGACAAGGGCCTCGAGGAGCGCACTAAGAAATTGGAAGAGCGCTGCCTCGAGGAAGAGGAGAAGACCTGGGTGCGGGGGCAGGAACTCTACGAATACGAGTGTGCCCTTATCGCCCGGGAGAAGAAAGTGGAGGCTAGGGAGAAGGACCTGGTCGACCGCCGGAACAAGATCCATCTCTGGGAGGAGGAGCTCGGAAGACTTGAGAAGCGGGTTGCTGCGAAGATCCAGCAAAACGCCAAAGAAGTTGAGCGCCTCACCCGCGAGAATTCGGAGCTGACGGCGGCCCGGAGATCCCTGGAAGAGATGAAGAACTTGAGGAAGGCGGACTCCCTGCAAATTTGGGAGTTCCTGAGCAAGGCCGACGATGCGCTGGCGCCGATGGGTTTCAGCCCCGTGCTCCCGGATGATCCGGAGCTGGAGCCGGACCTTGCATTGCAAGCGTTGAGCGCTGCGGGCAGGAAGCTCTCCAAGGTGGAAGCGTTGAGCGCTGCGAACAGCTGCTTGGCACCTTCCCTCCTCGAGGAGGTCTAGGTGTTCGGAATGCCCGATACCGCCAAGCTCTACGGCGCTATCACCAGCGGCATGTACACAATCGACAGCTCGAGGAAGGCGATCTGGTGCTACGGAGAATACTATCCAGAGAAGGGCAAAACAAACTCTCCCCCGGCTGGGAAGGGCCCTTTCGAGTGATCAAAGTATCCCGTCCCGGAAGCGTTCGCTTGGCTACCGAGGATGGGACACCTCTCCCAAATCCTTGGAACATCGAGCACCTCCGTAAGTTCTACACTTAATTCCACGGAGGTGAGTCTTAAGTAACTTGAAATGTATGTTATAGAGTCATTGTACAGAGTCGGGTAGTTCCTCCGGGAGAGCAGCCGGACCTTTCCCGAAAGGTTTGAAAAGCTCATGCAACACTTGATACAGTCTCCGGACTAGAAGTGTGGCTAACTACCCTGGGTCAAACGAGAAACCAAACACACTTAGCCTGGTTCCGTACCCTAAGAGTGTACTTGTTTCCCCTGTACCCCGGACCTATAATGAAAGACATCTTCATGTGAAATAGACTCCACGTGCATTCATTTTTGCATAGGCTCGACATTTTTATTTTTCTCTTTCTTGTCTATAACAGAAACGTGCAATTCTTAAGAAGTTCTAGTTTGACCGGTTTACGTACGATTCGAGTTGAATTGTCGGATTTTTTAGATTTAAATATCGTCTGTGGCCAACTCGCCTGAAAGCCGCCAAGCCATTCTAGGGCCGGAGTGCGCTATCGACTTAGCCTGGTCAAGCACCCTAAGTACGCCACTCTACCTACACCCTGGCAGGCCGAAGTAAGGTGGGTCCATGGATAATTGGATCTAAAAGAAAAGACAATTCATCCAGTCGTATTAAAAATCGTGTTCAACTTAAAATTTTCTTAAGAACCGTAAGCCGCGACGAAGTTATAGACAAGGAACGAATTTTACTATTTTTCTTGGCTTAAGTGTGCAGGAAAAATGAACCCTACGTTGATGGGAAAAACCGGAGCTAACCAAGCTCCGACTCCCACCAGGGCGTCAACCGTCGGCGTAGATTAAAAGATTGACTCCCACCAGGGCGTCAATCGAGGGTTCCACCTTGGAGAGCTTCCTGCCCGCAGCGCTCAACGCTTGCAATGCAAGGTCCGGCTCCAGCTCCGGATCATCCGGGAGCACGGGGCTGAAACCCATCGGCGCCAGCGCATCGTCGGCCTTGCTCAGGAACTCCCAAATTTGCAGGGAGTCCGCCTTCCTCAAGTTCTTCATCTCTTCCAGGGATCTCCGGGCCGCCGTCAGCTCCGAATTCTCGCGGGTGAGGCGCTCAACTTCTTTGGCGTTTTGCTGGATCTTCGCAGCAACCCGCTTCTCAAGTCTTCCGAGCTCCTCCTCCCAGAGATGGATCTTGTTCCGGCGGTCGACCAGGTCCTTCTCCCTAGCCTCCACTTTCTTCTCCCGGGCGATAAGGGCACACTCGTATTCGTAGAGTTCCTGCCCCCGCACCCAGGTCTTCTCCTCTTCCTCGAGGCAGCGCTCTTCCAATTTCTTAGTGCGCTCCTCGAGGCCCTTGTCTGCCAGAGCTGTTTTCTCGGCGAGCTCTTCTTCCCGTCGCAAGACGTCATCCCGTAGCTCCAGGAGTTTTTGCTCCTCATCCTCGAGCCGTCTTTCCCTTCCTTCAAGTGCCTCTCGACGCTTGATGAGTGCGGTGCTGATGGCCTCGAGCTGATCAAACCTAGCATTGGCCGCGTCGTTAGCAGCCTTAGCTTGGTCGTGGAACTCCCGGGATTGAGCGTCGAGGGCGTGAGTCATGCTCTCCCTCTCGTCCAGCAGCTTGTCCCAGAGCTCCAGGCGGATCTTTTCCCGCTTGATCCACTCCTTGTCATCCGCCAGCCTCGACTGCGCCAGCTTAGTCTCAAAGTGGAGCCGATTACGCCACCGCCTAAGGGTTTGGCGCTCCTCTTCAAGAGCCTTGCTGTCGTGGAAGAAGGCCAGTTGGACTTGACGTAGACTGGAGCAGGCGTTGTCGATGGACATCGACAGCGAGATGGGCTCCGGACCTTCTGGGATCTCTTCCGTTGGTTCCAGCGGGTCTTCATTTACAAAAATTGGGTCCCACTCTACGAGAGTGGAACCCCTAGCTTCCAAAGTGCTAGGGCCCTCCTCCGGGATGGCCTCAGTCGCCATCGAAGGAGGTCCCGCCACCAAGTCTTCATCGGCCCCCTCAGGCTGGGGGCCGGCGACTTCGTTCAGGCACTCTGGCTCCGCCACAGGTACCATCGACGTCGTCGCCTCCACTGGCTCCGGTCGGGACACTTCTTCTGAGGGAGGCTCAAGCTCCCTCGCCTCTTCAGCCGCCGGCTCTGCGGCCGGCGCTCCAACAATCACCGGCTCTGCGACCGGAGCTTCGGAAGTAACCGGCTCAACTACCGGAACCACTTCAACTTCCGGCTCGCATGCCAGAGCTTCAGCCACCTCCGGCTCAATCGCCGGGGCTTCAGCATTTTCCGGCTCTGAAACCGGGACTGCTACTTCCCCCGACTCAACAGCCGGAGCTTCTACTTCTGCAGCACCAGGACCTGGAGCTTCCACCTCCAGAACGGGTGCCGCTGGCGCATCTTCAATCCCGTGGTCCGGCGCTACCACGGGAACTTCTGGAGACGAGTCGAGGTCCATGACCACGACAGCCGGCGCCGGAGCTGTCGCAGCCTCCGCTTGGGGCGGCACCGGAGCTGGAGCAGAAGCCCTCGCAGCCTCAGACACTGTGGCTGAGGGCGGAGCTTCACTCCCCTTCTTGGGAACGCTGCAGATAAAGAACGAAGAAATTGAGCAAACAGATGCTACAATTAAAAGTTAATCGAGGTAAGAAAGAAAAATTACCTTGGGAGGCTCACGCACCAGCTTGCGCGGAACCTCTTTCCCGGACGATCCGGGCTGGCCACGGTCGGCATAGGAGCTCCGGGAGGACTCCCAGGACTTGCCGTAGCCGCGGGCGTTTCCCGGGTCGGAGCTCTCCTTGATCGGGAGGAACTCCTGGACCTGGAGGCCCTCACCGCTTCTGGTGCCGGAGTCGCGTGCCCGGAGCTGGCACCTCCGGAGGGATCCACCACGGGGACAGTTGCACTCCGGGAGGATCCCACCGCCGGAACAGTAGCGCTCTGGAAAGACCCCACCACGGGGACGGCCGCCACGGCGGCAGAGGATCTTCCTTCCTGAGGACGGGGAACTGGGGGGGAGGTGGCAGGCCCGACGGACCTTACGTCAGCATGTCGCAGCTTTCTCTTCCGGCTCTCCGGCTCCTCCGCCAGCTCCTTGCCCTTGCCGATGACCTCAGCTCTTGGCTGAGAGACAGGGGCGGAGCCGCCTTCGGACAACCCGGGGATCGCCAACCGGGTGGTTGATCTTCTCTCGACGACGCCAAGGTCGTCAAGCGCGGGCATCTTCCGCCGGAGCTCCCTGCTGAACTCAACTTCCACGTTCAGAGGGAGGAAAGCCGGCGGCGGAGTCAAGTAATCTCCGTCAACGTCGATGCCGTGCTGGAATTTCTTGAGGTGAAACTCCAAGGTCTTCCCCACCATGCTGGACTTCAACCCGGTCTCAACCCGGTCCTCGTCCATCACGCTGTTGAGGGCCCAGGCGAGCTTCTCCCTCCTCTTCAGCGGTGCCCACCTGTTGGACAGGAAGTTGCAGAACACCGCCTGGGGAGTCAATCCTCCCTCCACACATTGGCGGATTCTGGTCAAGACAGGGTCGAAAGCTCCCGCCAGCACCGGAACTTCGCTCCATACCGACGTGTCAATGCCGGGCAGACCGTCTGGCAGCTCCAACCGCTCATGCTCTTCCACCCGGACGACTACCCAATCTTTCTTCCAGTCATCCCACTTCCCGGAAGGGAATGACCGGAGGTACTTGAATGGGCACTTCTTGCGCTTCACGAAGTAGTAGAAGCCAAGATACTCATCGCTTCGGCCGGTGGTTTGGACGGTGAAGAAGGTTCGGAAGAGATCGATGCAGGGAGGGATGCCCACCCACATCTCGCAGAAGTGGACAAAGATGGACACAAGGAGAATGGAGTGAGGGCCAAGGTGGTACAGCTGCAGACCATAGAAGTCCAGCAGCATCAAGAAGAAAGAAGAAAACGGTGGGATCAGCCCCACCATGGCGTACGAGGAAAAGTACACCATTTCGCCAGCGTGCTCCTTTTCAAAAGGGAGCCCTCCGCCGGCACGGATCGAGCGGTTGAAGAAGTCCGAAGACCACCCCATGAGGGCCCGGACCTTCTTCAGATCGCCGTCTGTCTTCAAGCGACTCTCACGCAGACCCAACTCCATCGCAGCAAAGCTAGGCAAGAGAAGAGGAGCAAAGTACAAGTCGGGAGTTTGAGCGCAAGAACAGATGGGAAGCGTAAAGAACTCCCGACGGTGCGCTTTCCTTCTTAAGTAAGCCCTCGCAACGCTTGGATGGAAACTGCAGGGGAGTCAAGGATACTACTCAAGAATTCAACCCTGCCGTTGACTAGGGGGCCCGGGACCACCCTGACGATCAAGTCGAGGCTCTTACCCAGGCGAACAATTGTCATCACGAGGCGGGAAACCCAAAGGCGGCGAACTGACAAGGCGTGCGGAACCGATACGGTTTTCGTATCGGGAACCGGCGACCTTCAATTGCGAGAGATCCGCACATCAAAGATCTTATCTACCGCCTGAGGTGCGCCACGCGTCGGGACTTAACTGTAAAGCCCTGCCAACGGCACCTCCGAAGACCCTTGAAGACCCAGTTCAAGAGTCGCGAGTATGGACCCACCTCCGACGGAATGACTTCACCCCGGTGACTTTCCCCGGAGGTAGGTCCAGGGGGCCACTGTCGGTACCCTAAAAACCATACACCCCCTGAGGTTACAAAGATCTCAAGGGAAGGACATCTACTCAAATTGAAGACCCTCGGGGGCCCACTTGTCAGACATAACCGGACCTGCTTCTCCAACATGGTTAACCCCTAGGTTGCCACGTGTACTGTCAGACCGGAGCTACTACCCACAAGGGTGAAGCTCCGGGCTAGGTACCGAAACGGCACCTCCGGACTTAACCCCTGACCGAGAGAAGCTCCGGACCTGACACGTGCCAGGCCACCCCGGAGCTTCCCGCTTCCCACAAGCAAGCTCCAGAGCTGCCACGTGTCCATACGTCGGAGCTGGCCGCTTCAAACCTCCGGGAGACATTGTAACGGCTCCGGATCTTCAAAGGACAGCCGCGGACTTCAAGACCCGATTAATTGTCATTAATTCCACGTTAATGACACTTAATCGGACGATCTTAACACTTGTAACGGCACTGTCGGAGCCGTTACAGGGTTATTAACAACAATTAATCTCGTGTATCAATACTAGTAACCGCCAGGGCCACATGTCGGGCCAGGCTGACTTGTAACGGTTTGTCTTTGTACTATAAAAGGACAAACCGACGATACACGAGGGGATCGAACTCTCGAACGCTCTCAAGCTCACAAGTTAATACAACATACACACACCCGTGGAGTAGGGTATTACGCTCAGGCGGCCCGAACCACGTAAACCACTGTGTCTCTCGTGTCCAATCGTGATTCACCTTCTTGAGTCTCCGCGCGCCCAAACCGAACTACAAACTCCTTCAACACTTTAGTAGTGTCAGGGGATCTGCCGACTCCAACAGTCGACAGCAACAAGCGCGGACAAATGAGTAAACTCTCCTACCTCGCTCTTGTCGCTAACAGGATTCTCTTGCGATAGCTTGTGCACCAGGGGCCCGCCGTCGACGTACCTACAAAGATGGTGAGTGACACCAGAGCATACAGCCCCGACACCTCCCAGGGGGGCTAGTGTCAACATTTCTATGAAGATGGTGGGCGACGCCGGAGCATCCAGCTCCAGCACCCCCCAGGGGGCCTGCAGTCGACTACGAAGACGATGGGGGACGCCGGAGCATCCAGCCTTGGCACCCCCCAAGGGGCCTGCCGTCGACGAACCAACGACGACGGTGGATGACGCCTGAGCATTCAGCTCCGGCACCTTGCAGGGGGCTGCCATCGACATCCCAGCACGTTAACACCAGCAACAAGCACGGACAATTGAGTAAATTCTCCTACCTCGCCCTTGTCGCTAACAGGATTCTCTTGTGATAGCCTGTGCACCAGGGGCCCGTAGTCAACGACTCTACAATGATGGTGGACGACGCTGGAGCATCCAGCTCCGGCACCTCCCAAGGGGCCTGCCGTCGATGTACCTACGAAGATGGTGGGCTATGCTGGAGTATACAGCTCCAGCACCTCCCAGGGGGCCTGCCATCGACGTTTCTACGAAGATGGTGGGCGACGCCAGAGCATTCAGCTCCAGCACCTCCTAGAGGGCCTGCCATCGATGTCCCAGCATGTCAATGACAGCAAGAAGCGCAGACAAGTGAGTACACTCTCCTGTCCTGGTCTTGCTGCTAACAAGGTTCGCTTGTGGTATCCTGTGCACCAGGGGCCCGCCGTCGATGACTTCATGACAATGGTGGATGATGCTAGAGCACCTAGCTCCGGCACCTCCCAGGGGGCCTGCTGTTGACGACTGCACAATGACGGAAGGCGACACCGGAGCAGCCAGCTCTGGCACCTCCTAGGGGGGCCTGCCGTTGATGACACCACTGAGAAAAAGCCCGGCCCTCCCGAAAGGGGCACGCCGAGACCAATCACTCATGCTCCCCTACTCTGTTGGGGGCCAGTCGAAGACATCCTGCGTTCAAGTGGCAGGTGTACCCAACAATCTGGCCACGCCTACCAAAGGGCCTCTGAGGGGGGTTCCATAGGCAGGACGTCATCTAGCGACAAAATGGCCTTGTCAACTGTGCAAGCGTTGGTCCCTAAAAGGCTAACGGTGTCAACAAAGGCTCTTCAAGACCTTACACAAGAGAAGGAATTGGGGCCACAATTTGAAAGTACGCGACAAGCCAATAAGCAGAACAACATGAATCCAAATTCATAAACAGTTATTTACACAAGGGGGTCATCCCCGGATACAAAAGCATTGCGACTAGGTGCCGCCGGCCTCAAATCCGCTGGAACAAAGAAGCCACCTCCTTGGCAAGGTCTTTGACTTCAGCCCTAGCCTCATCCTTCTACTCATCAATGGGACCTTTCTCCATCGGCTCAAGCAGGATCTTTGGGTACCAGCTTTGGAAGCATACCAGGACGTGGAAGGCCACTAGCTCAGCCAGCTCCTTTCCTTCAACCTCTAGCCGCCTTGCAAGGATGGTATTCACTGACCCCAACGACGAGAAGATGGAGTCCAAGGCGGGAAGCAGCTGGGCCACCTCTTGAGATGGCTCCCGCGTGGCACGGGACCAAGGCTGAGGGGTTCCAGAACCGCCCCAACAAGGGCCAGGAAGTCTCGGACCCCTTGGGCCTCGACCGTGCGAGAAGCCTAGAGGCTCTCCGCCTCCCTCCAAGCAATCTCCTCCCGAACGGCGAGCTCCCGAGCACGATGCTCCAGGTCATCATCCCGGTGCTGGATGGCCAGCTCCAAGTCCTATAATGCCCGGCGTTTCTCCTCCAGGCTCTGGGAGACCTCCTCCTCCTTTGCCGCCAAGTCCCACTCAGCATCAGCAACGACAACTTCATGACAGACCAACTCCAGCCGCTGATCATCACACAGCCTCAGGCGAGCATCGGCGGTGGCATGGGCCTTCAGGGCCTCCACCTCGAGCTGCTTATTCTTGGCATCGACCAGCTTCACCAAACACCGCTCCTCTGCAAGCTGATCCCACTCCCGGATGAAAGCGGCCTGCGTCTGGCGCAAGATGAACTGGGCCACGACAGCAGCATCACCAAGAGGAAGTAGCATGACTGTCACCACAAATGACTACCCCTCCCCCTCTTCTGTCGATGCCGCGACAGACAACAACGCCTGGGGACCACTTGGTGCCCACGCTGGATCTTCGGAAACCGCCGCACTGCTGCCCGGTGCTGAAGTCCCCTCCTTCGCTGCAGGGGCATCGCCGGTCGCCGGTGGCGAGTCAACGACTTGTGTGCCAATAACGTCAGGCGTCGGCGCTGCTTCAATGACAGGCGGGCCAGCCTCACTAAGGGAAGCAGCTGTGACCAATGTAGCCCCCTCCTCTCCGGGCACCTCCACACTAGGAACCTCCTCGCCTAGCACCTCCTTGTCAGGCACCTCAACGCTGTGCACCTCCTCCCCTGACACTTCCACGCTTGATGCCACTCCAGCCCCACCTGTCTCGACGGACGAGGGTACAGAGTCATCGACGGCACCTAAGGCCGATACACCCTCGGGCAAAGAATGTGGCACGACAGACCCCATTCCAGCTCCGGTAAGAGCAGGGGCTATCAAGCCCACCCCTGTAAGCACCAATGGCACCAAGTCGGCTGACGATGCCCTAAAAAGCGAAGATAAAACTTTGTTAGAAAAAAATAAGGGAAAAAGTAGAGGAAGAAGTTTTGCCTTACCAGCGGGTCGGACCACTCCAGTGACCCTAACCCTCCACCCCAAACGATAGATCGAAGTCGTCGGGACCTGTCGACAAGGTCGGTGTCACCGTGTCCAGCTCCGGCTTTTGATCGACCCGCGCTGGCGCGGTCTCCTGCGCAGACCCCTCTGCGCCTCCTATAGAACTAGAGTCACCACTAGAATTGAAAACCAAGTTTACGACGGGAGCTTCGGCCGTCCCGGCCCCATCACAATGAGAAATTTGGGTATCATCCCCTCGCGTCAACTTCCACTTCTTCGATGCAAGAATAGTAGAATCCATGGCCAAACGACGGGAACATCTTCCTGGTGACGGAGCTAGCACTTTTTGGCCGCTCCCCTGCCCGACGGAGGATGTTGGGAGCCCTGCCTCTGCCCTTTCCGACGAGAGGGAGGAATACTTCGACCTTTGTTGCAACATGGTGCAACACCGCACCACAACCGCTGAAACCTCAGACGACCCCTTGTTGACGGTTGTTATATACCAATTTCAGCCGTCAATATAACTCAATTATGTGAAGGATTGATCATTTCTTGCACACATCACCTTTCTACTTGACCTATTTCCACTTGTACTTGGAGAAATATGCGTATGTAGATATTTATACAAGAATTGACGAAAAGTATGGGGAGCAATCCTATAAAATACTATCCCAGCCAATCAGGCGACGACATGTGGCACCACATGGATCAAATGGACCACAAACAGAAGTATCCGAGGTAATCTAACGGTGTAGCACCAATATCAGTCGATGGGACCCACCTGGCAGCCACCTGGAGGAAGTACGGGCTGTTTGGAGCCCTGATCAGGTCGGCCGAACTAGGGGGTCGGCCGACATGGTCCTGGCACCAAACGCGGTCAAATTCCACGTGTTGGCTCCTCCCGGCTCCCTGGAGTCAATGACGACTGATTCGCGCACTTTTGGAGGTGGGAACTGACCTCAACACTAGTATAAATAGGACCCCATACCCCTCACTTCAACACACACACCACTGGCATCATTCTATTGTATACACTATCTTCCATAGTCCTTAGAGGAGTTAGGATGTAGAGAGGAGAGCCTCTAGTCCCAAGTCCAAATTGTGAAAGGAGTAGAAGGAGTCTCTCTTCCCAATTCCACATTGGGAAAGGTATGTCTCATGTATTCCTTCTTGCATTTGTGACTTTGTGCTCAATAAAGATATTATCTTTAGTCTTCTTTTATACATATACTTGGACAAAGCGTTTCTTGTTTGATTGTGGAGTCCATGTAAGTGGAAGGTATATTCTTTATGATTGTACTCTCATGATCACATCTTATGGTCATAAACACTATAGACCCCCACTATAGTCTATGTAGTTATGATATGATTATGTTAATATGAATAACTATGATATGCAATCAACATTGGTTCAATGATGATTTAGTTCATTGCCTTAGTATGGCTTGTGCTACAGCTCTTAAGGTATTTGCTTAGTATGCTAGCATGGTGCTAGGGTACTTAAGTAGCATTGGATGTCTCGTACATCCACGGATTGAAGAGGTAGGCAGTAGGTGGTGACAGCCCTATTTGTCCTTTGTGATCCTCCACGTTCGGTTATGCCACAGGCTCTTGGCGGGAGTCGCCCTAGTATTGCTAGGGGTAAGCCCGTGCCCGATGTGTTGAATAGTATGGCATAGGAATTCATCATTGACATGACCATTAGTATCTACCTTAGGCTATGTATATGTATTAGGAGCATTGTAGGAGCAACTCTCTAACTCTTATCCAATCTCCCTCTAGGACCCATTTACCCTTTAGAATAGATTGCCTAGGTGTGTGTCACACTACCCCTATTATCAACTTACCCCCTGTCCGGATAATTGATTAGTATCCCATAGCTTGACCATAAGAGTAGTATATACTTTACTCCATTGCCTTCCTTTGGGATAAATACGATACCCTTGGTAGTACTCATGGGTGAAATGCTACAACGATATCTTCCGTGCACTTGCGGATCTCATCTCTTTACCAAAGATGATATGTGGTGTTAAGAAATACCAACAAGTATTTCTGGCGCCGTTGCTGGGGATGATTTGTTAGTATATCTTAGGAGCCGTCAACAAGCATTTCTGGCGCTGTTGCCGGGGAAGGCAAAGGAAGTGAAGGATAGCTATCACTTGTGATTAAGCTATAGGTAATAATAGTTATTAGATAGGATTACCCTTGTTTGTTTTCTCCTTTGTGTGAAAACAGTTTAGTGTTGGCCAACCCATTGTATGGGATGGCCAACAAGGACACAAGTGCTAAACTGCAAGTTGATTCAAGGCGTACCTCAACAAATGTCCGCTAGGCAACACCATTGCCTTTTGCGAGAGAATTTCAGCTTTCAGTAGGAGCCAAAGTCATCCATACCCAAGCTTGGGGAAGGCTCCAAGAAGTTCTTCTTGGTTTGCCTCCACCATGGGGTGGATAGTTGGCTCTTCATCCAACACTCATGTCATGGGTTGGCTCCACCAATCCATGACCACCTTCATGCTGGAGCTGAAGGAGTCCTATTTTCATTCATCATGGATGAGAAGAAGGTCTCCACTCAAGGGGTGGATTGAAGAATGCTTGAGTTCCCATAGCTTGTCATGCACACCACTTCACAAGGTGGATATGTTAGTTATGGAACTACACCTCCCATTGAAGTATCATGAATAGCCAAGTCGTTGGAGATTTTTTTGGATAATCCAAGTCGTGGATATTCACATGATTTGTGAAAATTCATGTCATCATGGGACGCGTGGGAATTATTTCCCTAAGACCCATGAGGACCTTTTTCAAACAACAACTTCAATGGCTACCATTCATAAGAGGTCAAGGGTGGAATTAACATCACCCTTGTATTCAAGGAGGCTATGGCTTTCCAAGGGATTTAAGTTAAACTAGCCTACCTTGAAGTATCTTGGCCAAGCAGAAATCAAGATAACATTCACAAGAAGATCTTGGCCAAGGACAAGAACTTAAGGAGCATTCAAAGTCCAAGATATCCCACATCACTTGTTGGGATTATCACACTTTGACCAAACCCATTCAACCTAGGGCAAGTGACATTGTGGATGAAGCATTTCTTGTTTGATTGTGGAGTCCACTTGTCATCATGCCCAAGGAAGCCTTTGATCCATGATCAAGGTATGGGTTGATTCAATGGAATATCAATATGGTCAGAGTGGCACCCCTAAGAAGGACAAAGCCTCACCGTGCTCATGAAGGAATACATTCAAGAGGGAGAACCCATTGCTACAAAAGCATGTCTATATAAACACAACAGGGAGAGGCTAGGGCCACCATGTGGCCCACATGTCCAAATGACAGGCAAATGAGTTTGGCATGTCAAAACAGAAGAAATTGTCCACATCTTCAACTCCGGGATTGGACAACAAATCATCGCGCTGAATAGAATGGAGGTAAGTCCTACTCATCGGACTTCAAAAATTTGGTGAGTCCTTGCCAATAGGTTAATTGGTAGTTATCTCAAATTTGTTTTCCAAATTGCATCAACCCTTGCATTTGCATGTTTGAAATTCCACACTTGCATGTTGGAAAGTAAAATTTCCAACCATCATAAAACTAAAAATTTGAATTAGGGGAGAAATTTAAAGGGATATGAACTACGTGCATGACCACTTGAATTTATCTTCCTAGTTCAAACCAAAAAGATTTGCTTTGACCCTCATTGCATTTACAAGTTATTTCAAGGTGGGCAAGACAATTTGCAAATTGGGTTAAATTTGCTTTTGGCTAACGTAACCTATTTTCGAGTTGTTTTGTGTGTTCTTGATTAAAGTGCAGCTAGGTCAAAATTGTGAAGAGGTGGTATGGCAAGAAAGTGGAAGGTTTCATCAAGCTCAAGTCACCATTGGGAGGATTTGAGAACACTTCTCTCCTTCAAACTCATTTTGAGTTTGAGGAAGAGAAACGTTCAGGATGATGACCCAATGGAGGAGCCAGAACCAAATCCATTGCCAAATCCAATCTCAACTTGGCATTTGACATCAACCATCAAGCCTTCGGCGAAAATCAAGGTTGTTTCTCACACAAAGACCTTCATCACCAACTGCTCTTCAAATGAGGTATGAGTTTAGAATTTTTCATTGTTTGCTTTGCCATAGAATTGAATGTATTTGCTTGCATTTGTGAGGAAGGTTGACACTTCCTCATCATTTAATTCTCATGCATCCTCACAAGAGTAAGTGTGAGTATTGACTTTTGGATCTCTAAAAGGAAATCCCACCTTACTTGGAAAAATCTAAAACAAGTACCTAGAATCCTTTAAGCATTGTTTTGTAGACTTAGTCATTTTTGTCTAGGTTTAGAAAATAAAACTTTTGGGCATGACTTAATTGGTGAATTGGCATATAGAAACTTGGGCATAGTGACAGCCATAATTTTTAATTGAGCTTCATGCATAGATGGTGTTACTATATTTCAAACTCCTAGGAATAAGTAATATCCTTGCTCTAAAATTGAATTTCATTTTTTGGAGGAGTCACTAAATTTTAAATTCCTAGTGAAGTTCAGGAGGATAAAATCGAGAATCTTGTTTGTCATGGTCTAAATGATAAAATTTGCTCTTGAAAGCTAAGATGGTTAGAAACTTTAAAAGATGTAGGGATCCATATAGTATATTTCTATCACATGCAGTGCTATGAGTAGGAGCTTTAGAAAATATGCAACATGAATTATCCATAAAGCTCCACTCTTATCAATGAATAACACATTGATCATGGATACACTTGACATTGGAACCAATGCATCTTTGATTTTTTTTCTTCCCCATAAGTACAAATGAAAGTTCGTTTACCTAACCCGAACGTTCATTTGTACAAGTATCGGGAGCTAACCATCCCTCTCTATTCAAGAGAGGAAGTTTGCAGGAGTAATATTACTATGCAGGCATTCAAGAAGCTGCTTGTTGGGATCCCTAGAGGATCCCATTTCAACATCTCTTGGCCAAGGAGTAAATGAGGATGGTTGCTACCTATCAGAAATTATGCTCGAAGGTCAATCATAACTATACGAGGCTAGAGATTTGAAATGGGAACCCTCCATGAGCAACCAATGGGCTGCCACGAATGGTTGAGAGCATTATGCTCTGAACTATTCTAAGCACTCATTCAAGCTCAAGGGATTTGCCACCATCATTGGGTGCAAGTTGTTCCTATGTGGCTAGAAGCCAAGGAATGACAAATCACATCCAACACATGGAGACCCTGATGTGCGGACGATCAACATCGAAAACACTCTATTCAACCACACTCATGGTGTCCATGGAGGCAACACAACAATCAACAATCAACCCTCCATTGTCAAAGCCACACTGCAACAAGGATAGGCCAACTCATGGCCTACCTCCGTCGTTAGGGTTTCAACCCCTATCACGGACCATGATCAAGAACAAGCTTGGGGGAGGATCCCCACTTGAGGTGACTTGTATCACACCCACTGCATTTTTATTTCATCCATTGCATATTTACTTTCCATTCATCAACCATCCACCATGCATCTAAAAAAACATAAAAATAGGAACTTAGATTTGCCTTGCTTATCAAATAAAGATGTGCGATAAGAATGATTTAGAATTCACATAGATGAAATGATGAATAGTTGCTCTGTTTTATATTTCCTAAGTCCCTAGTTTACAACTTGCTACTCTCCGAATATTGCTTAAATTGGCTAAAATTAACTTTGCCTTGATTTAGAAATTGTGGGTAGCAAAAGCTTAATCTACTTCTAGGTTGTTGGGAGATTTGAATTAGTAATAGGGCTGCTATTCCTATTTTGAAAGTGAAACTTAGATTTCCGAAGAAATTCTATC
This sequence comes from Tuctoria greenei, assembly GCA_036927565.1. Classification (NCBI taxonomy): domain Eukaryota; kingdom Viridiplantae; phylum Streptophyta; class Magnoliopsida; order Poales; family Poaceae; genus Tuctoria; species Tuctoria greenei. The sequence continues at coordinate 64,193,485 of JAYESD010000002.1, read as the reverse complement.
AAGATTTAAGTTTCCCTCATTTGATTGGAAATACCTACCAAAGCCATATGATATTCATACATAGACAACACCTTATGCATATGCTATTTGCTTTCACATTGAGCCTAGTCAAACTAGTATAGACCTATGTAACAAATCATTGAATTCTTTTTGAATTCAAGACTTCACTTGCACATGCTATACTTATACACTAGAAGGAAGCAAAATTCCATCATATCCACCATTCCACAATAAAAAGAGAAACTCCATGCTATTCATAGTTAGCACTCTCTTCAAGTTATTGCATAAAAAGGAGTAGAAGACATGACTACAAGAAAAAGAAAAAGAAAATGCATTCTTATATCATAAGCATGAGAAAAAATATGCTTACTCCATAAGCATTAAAAAAGGGTAGCCATGTTTCATCCTTGCAATAAAGGGAGTCCACATCAAAAGGAGTCATCTCAATGTTTCCACATCCACCTCCATTCCATCACACATGCACAAGTCTTGATTCAAAAGTTTGAATTGATTTCTCCTAAGGCTTGCTCTTTTGACTTAGCAATATTATGTGTTGCAAATATGCCTACTTACTTTCCCTACCAAGCTCCACATACAAGCCATATTCAAAGAGTATAAATAGTATAGGCATAATGCCTTGGTGGGGACATATTTCCACTATACACAAAGGAGTGATTGAGAGAATCAATTGAGGTACTTATAATCTAATTTGAATCTCTCCGGAATTTAAGTGGAACTTGATATCTAGGCTATGCTTGCTCCATTTGCTGTTCTATCTTTCAATTACCCATGAATAGGAGAAGGCATAACTCCCATAATGACTTAAGAAGGGTGAAGTACCATAGCCACTTTTTGCAATACTAGGTAGAGTATTTTGTTGTGCACTTGGTACTTTCGAAAGGTAGAACATTGTAGCAACTCCTGATCATCAACCTAATGTCTTGACTTTGCTCGGGACGAGCAAAGAATAAACTTTGGGGAGTTTGTTGAGGGCTGTTATATACCAATTTCAGCCGTCAATATAACTCAATTATGTGAAAGATTGATCATTTCTTGCACACATCACCTTTCTACTTGACCTATTTCTGCTTGTACTTGATGAAATATGTGTATGCAGATATTTATACAGGAATTGAGGAAAAGTATGGGGAGAAATCCTATAAAATATCATTGCAGCCAATCAGGCGACGACACGTGGCACCACATGGATCAAATGGCCCACAAACAGAAGTATCTGAGGCCATCCAACAGTGTAGCACTAATATGAGTCAATGGGACCCACCTGGCAGCCACCTGGAGGAAGTACGGGCCGTTTGGAGCCGTGACCAGGTCGGCTGAACCAGGGGGTCGGCCGACCTGGTCCTGGCGCCAAACGCGGTCAAATTCCATGTGTTGGCTCCTCCCGGCTCCCTGGAGTCAATGACGACTGATTCGCGCGCTTTTGGCGGGGGGAACCAACCTCAACACTAGTATAAATAGGACCCCATACCCCTCACTTCAACACACACCACTTGGGCATCATTCTATTGTATACACTATCTTCCATAGTCCTTAGAGGAGTTAGGATGTAGAGAGGAGAGCCTCTAGTCCCAAGTCCAAATTGGGAAAGGAGTAGAAGGAGTCTCTCTTCCCAATTCCACATTGGGAAAGGTATGTCTCATGTATTCCTTCTTGTATTTGTGACTTTGTGCTCAATAAAGATATTATCTTTAGTCTTCTTTTATACGTATACTTAGACAAAGCGTTTCTTGTTTGGTTGTGGAGTCCATGTAAGTTGAAGGTATAGTCTTTATGATTGTACTCTCATGATCACATCTTATGGTCATAAACACTATAGACCCCCACTATAGTCTATGTAGTTATGATATGATTATGTTAATATGAATAACTATGATATGCAATCAACATTGGTTCAACGATGATTTAGTTCATTGCCTTAGGATGGCTTGTGCTGCAGCTCTTAAGGTATTTGCTTAGTATGCTAGCATGGTGCTAGGGTATTTATGTAGCGTTAGATGTCTCGTAGACCCACGTATTGAAGAGTTAGGCAGTAGGTGGTTACAGCCCTATTTGTCCTTTGTAATCCTCCACGTTCGGCTATGCCACAGGCTCTTGGCGGGAGTCGCACTAGTATTGCCAGGGTTAAGCCCGTGCCCGATGTGTTGAATAGTATGGCATAGGAATTCATCATTTACATGACCATTAGTATTACCTTAGGCTATGTATATGTATTAGGAGCATTGTAGGAGCAACTCTCTAACTCTTAATCCAATCTCCCTCTAGGACCCATTTACCCTTTAGAATAGATTGCCTAGGTGTGTGTCACACTACCCCTATTATCAACTTACCCCCTGTCCGGATAACTGATTAGTATCCTATAGCTTGACCATAAGAGTAGTATATACTTTACTCCATTGCCTTCCTTTGGGATAAATACGACACCCTTAGGAATACTCATGGGTGAAATGCTACAACGGTATCTTCCGTGCGCTTGCGGATCTCATCTCTTTATCGAAGATGATCTGTGGTGTTAAGAAACACCAACAAGCATTTCTGGCGCCGTTGCCGGGGATTATTTGTTAGTATATCTTAGGAGCCGTCAACACCCCTCAGGGTGTAGGTGTGTCACACTGAACACGTTGATCGCCGGCATCGAGCTCAGCAGCTCATCCCTCACGTCATGGGTCATGAAGTGTGGCTGGCAGTCCACCGGGGTGGAGACATGCTCGTCGTCGACCGTATCACAAGTCACCGCCTTCAGCAAACCCTCCAAAATCTCCGGGGTAAGGTCGTCTAGAGCCAGGCGACACCGATCATCGGTAACGATGTAGTGCCAAGCCTCGTACCGACAATTCTATAGAGGGGCGATACGGCAGCACAAGAAGTCAGCCAGCACCATCAGGGAGGTCAAGCCTTTGCTTGCCAGCAGTTGGATCCTCCTCAATACCGGTGTATACTCCTTCGGTAACCCCTAGTATGCTTCCTAGGTGGTGGGATCAGAAGTTGCACCTGCAGAGGGCATCTTCAGTGTAGGATGGGCCTCGACCCGCACGATCTCCCAATCTTCCCTCCAGGTCTTCCAATTGCCCCCTTTGAGCGAAGGGATTTAGAGTCGGGAGGTCTTGTCTCGGTGCTGAAAGTAGAATGCACCCACCTGGGTCGTCTCGCTCTTCCCGGTGGTCTTCATCACGAAGAAGAACCGGAACATTCCCACCGTTGGCTTGCAGCCCACGAACGCCTCACAGAAGTGGACGAACACCGCCATCACGGTGATGGAGTTCAGCAACATGTGGTGAAGCTACAACCCATACTCCTCCAGCACTGCGAAGAAGAACTTCGACAGCGGAAGCCCAAGCCCCTCAGACACGTAGGCGACGAAGAGGATGGTCTCATCTTCACGCAAGTCTTCAAGAGTGGGAGATCCGCAGCGGATCATCCACACACACTCCGCCGCCAACCAACCAAGCAGCCACCACATCGACTACAGGTCATCGGCTGACCGAAGGTGAGATGGAGGCAGAGGGGAGGCCATGGGAACAAATGAAGGAGAGAGCTTTGGCTAAAGTATGAAGGCTCGGGCGTTCGAGGAAGAAGGCATAAACTTAAGTTGTAGGGTGAAAGTAAGGAAGGAACCGTTCCCTCCAAAGATTTCCTTTTTTATCACCCCTATGATGCCTGAGTACCTCAAGCAAAGGATCGGCCCACACCACTTAAGCACATGGAGCCCATGACAATGGGCCCGACACCCCCTCATAGAAGCACTGGGGCGGGCGGTCGGCCACCCAAAAAAAGGTGAAGCAGCTCCCGTAAAGGCGGAGTGAATGAAAGTGCTATAGACGCATCAGAAACCATCACGGTCAAAGGCACCGCAGAAGGCAAAGATACGACAGCAAGCGAAGATCCTGTTGCCATAACCTCTCATCTTCAGACAGATGCATGGCGACGTTGGTAGAAGCGCCCACCGCTTTGGCTGTCCAAGACAGAATTCAAAGCACAGTGCGGGAAAATATGAAAAGGGCTCCACTTTTGGGCTCTTCACCTTGCCCCAAGGTGGACCCAGGGGCCACTGTCGATACCCTGCAGACGGGGTACCCTCGCACACAGGATGAACACACCAAGGCACGTTCGGATCCGCCATGTGTCTTGTACGAGTCAAGGCCCACTATAAGGATTCGGACCTGTTGCAACGATTGTACTACAACGAATACTAAATCGTTGCAGTAAGCTTGGATTTTTTCCACGATTCACTAGTTCGTGGCACTAGGATCTATCACCACAGAACACAATCTTACATTAGGATCTGTTGCCACGAATCACTAGTTCATGGCATCAGGATGCTAATGCAACGGACCACAATCGTTGCATTAGGATCTGTTGCCACGAATCACTAGTTCATGGCGTCAGGGTGCTAATGCCATGGAACACAGTCGTTGCATTAGGATCTATTGCCACAAATTACTGGTTCATGGCGTGACAGGATCTATCGCCATGGACCACAATCGTTGCATTAGGATATGTTGCCATGAATTACTGGTTTGTGGCATTACAGGATCTATCGCCACGGACCACATCGTTGCATTAGGATCTGTTGCATTGAATTACTGGTTCGTGGTGTTACAGCTTTATTGCCACGGAACACAATCGTTGCATTAGGATCTGTTGCCATGAATTACTGGTTCGTGGCGTTACAGCTTTATTGCCACGGAACACAGTCGTTGCATTAGGATCTGTTGCCACGAATCCGCAAACAGTTGCATTTGGACTATAATGCAACGAAACAGAATCGTTGCATTAGGATGTGTTGCCAAGATACTCTGGTTTGTGGCGTTAGTATCAATGGCCACGGACCCCAATCGTAGCAATTAGGATGTGTGGCCACGATTCACTTTTTCGTGGCGTCAGGATGCTAATGCAACAAAACACAATCGTTGCATTAGGATCTGTTGCCACGAATCACTAGTTCGTGGCGTCAGAATGCTAATGCAACGGCCAACAATCGTTGCATTAGGATCTGTTGCCACGAATTATTGGTTCGTGGCATTATAGGATCTATCGCCACGGACCACAATTATTGCATTAGGATCTGTTTCCACGAATTACTGGTTCGTGGCGTTACAGCTTTATTACCATAGAATACAATCGTTGCATTAGGATAAGATGCCACGAATTACTGGTTCGTGGCATTACAGCTTTATTGCCACGGAACACAGTCGTTGCATTAGGATCTGTTGCCACGAATTAGCAAACAGTTGCATTTGGACCTAATGCAACGAAAGAGAATCGTTGCATTAGGATGTGTTGCCACGATACTTTGGTTCATGGCATTACAGCTTTATTGCCACAGAACACAATTGTTGCATTAGGATATGTTGCCACAAATTACTGGTTCATGGCGTTACAGCTTTATTGCCACGGAACGCGGTCGTTGCATTATGATCTGTTGCCATGAATCAGCGAACAGTTGCATTTGGACCGTAATGCAACAAAACAGAATCGTTGCATTAGGATGTGTTGCCACGATACTCTGGTTCGTGACGTTAGTATCAATGGCCACAGACCCCAATTGTAGCAATTAGGATGTGTGGCCACGATTCACTTTTTCATGGCGTCAGGACACTAGTGCAACAAAACACAATCGTTGCATTAGGATTTCTTGCCCCGATTCACTGGTTCATGGCATCAGGATGCTAATGCAACAGACCACAATCGTTGCATTAGGATCTGTTGCCACTAATTACTGGTTCGTGGCGTTATAGGATCTATCGCAACAGAACACAATCGTTGCATTAGGATGTGTTGTCACGATACTCTGGTTTGTGGCATTAGTATCAATGGCCACGGACCCCAATCATAGCAATTAGGATGTGTGGCCACGATTCACATTTTCGTGGCGTCAGGATACTAATGCAACAAAACACAATCGTTGCATTAGGATGTCTTGCCACAATTCACTGGTTCATGGCGTTAGGATCTATCGCCACGGGACCACAATCGTTACATTAGGATCTGTTGCCATGAATTACTGGTTCGTGGCGTTACAGGATCTATCGCCACGGAACACAATCGTTGCATTAGGATGTGTTGCCACGCTCTGATTTGTGGCGTTAGTATCAATGGCCATGGACCCCAATCGTAGCAATTAGGATGTGTGGCCACGATACACTTTTTCATGGCGTCAGGACCCCTTTCATTTACCTAACATAATGTCTGATTTGACTTCAATCAATTAGATGATGACACATAAGCGCGGAGTACGCATGGAAGCACAAACGGGAGCACCGAAGTTGCATCCCCAGATGGTTGCCATGTACGTTCACGCTCCAAATCTTACAGCCAAGGGCACACTGCACGGTTCCCATGACTGTACCACCCTGCCCTGATGATTGCCACGTACGCGAGCGCACCGAATCTTGCAGGGCGCACGGACACACACGAACTCCACGTCCGAACCTTGCTCAGCGATCCGAATAACTCGGCACTCGGCGTGCACGATCGATCATCATGCGCACGAATAATACTATGAAATTATCAACTTTGATGATTCAATAATCTCAATCAAGTTTCATCCAACCTACCAACGAAAAATTGGATCGTCCAGTCCATCGAACCAAACGTTAATTTGGATGATCCAAGACATAAAGAAATGGGTGATCTATCTCCAATCGAACTTCGATGTCAAACCAAACGCAATTGATGACTGAGCACTTTGTCACTCACTAGAGTGTACGCACAAATGACAAATACACGACCTCAACACCGGGTTTAGGATGCATCGTGGACTAACCACATGACCCGACCAAACACTCACGTAATTACCATGCACCTGCAAGAGCAACCATCTGGCCGCATCCACCAACGCATCCCGACCCTGCGAAAGGTTGACGAGCAGCGGCAGGTGAACACGTTGCAGCAGCGGTGCAATGGAAAACGGTGGCAGCGGACGGTGACGTACCTGGATGTTGGCGTAGTCGACCTCGCACATCTTCCGCGAGTCGTTCACCTTCCGCGGCGAGCTGAACCACACTGGCAGGAACTCCTCGGTTTCGCAGCCGAAGCATGACTTGGAGAAATAGGCCACCAACGCATCCCGACCCTGCAAAAGGATGACGAGCAGCGGCAGGTGAACACCATGCAGCGGCGGCGCAATGGAAAACGGTGGCAGCGGACGGCGACGTACCTGGATGTTGGCGTAGTCGACCTCCCACATCTTCCGCGAGTCATTCACCTTCCAATGGAAGCCATGCAGGTGCTTTGTCCACAGCCAGAACGCCGCATCTGGCGATGTGATGTTGACAAAGCAGTAGCCCTTGTTGGCCTCGGACCTTGGCAAATGCAACAAACGAGATTAAGTATCAATCAGTAAAAGACCATAGCTTTATTAGTATAATCATATATTTCAAAGCATAGGCGTGGTACTTGAAGTCAAATGGAACGTGAATAAAATCGTCAAACCGACTTAACGCGGCCAACTGCAATTTTCGCATTCTCCTCAGCGCAGTGCTGATCAATGATGTTCATTACTTTTTGCCTCCTGACGACTCAGTGTTGTACTAACGACACTGATGATCCGCAATATATTCAACGATGTAAAACATCAGGTATTAACGCATCAACAATGGCTAGCAACAAGCAGATTTAAAAGTATGTTGCGGATCATCAGCGTCCTCTGTCTAGAAGCAGGGTAGAAGCGGCGCCGTGGCCGCCGCGAACTCAAGAACGGATGAGGAGAAGGCTCATCGCCAACGGATCGAGGGGACGGAAGCAACACGACCGCTATGGGCGATGAGCCTTCCCCTCGATCCGTTCTCGAGTGGCGGGCCGACGGTGGGGGCGCAGGGGCGACGGGTCGGCGACGGAGCCGGGGGCGCGGCAGGCGACGTTGTGCAGCAGGGCCGCAGAAAATTTATTTCCGTCCGCCTAGGCCCAGAGCTGGGCCTGCCTTTAAGACCATCCGCAGTTGTTCACGGTCAAGCGGTGATGGGACGCGGAGCGGTTCCTATTGAATTCAAAGATGCGCATGCAGGATGCATAACCTCTGCAGTACTACAGGTGCAGTAACTGTCACTAACATGTGGGCCCCACGGATAGCCGGACTCACATGTCGGTGACTGTTACTGCACCTGCAGTACCGCAGGTGATTTCAATGCATGTGCTGCGCGCGTCTAAGGCGCCTCAGTGACTGGCGCGCACGTAAGCTCGGTGCGCCTGGTTGCATCAGCCGCCTGTACAAATGGCTACGGCTTGAACGAAGGACGAAACCTTTTATGCGGCAAACAGCAACGTATAATACTTCCTCCGCCCCAACTCAACTCTATTTCTGTTTTGGTCGAACTAATTACGTTTGACAAATGATTTATATGGAATTTATTAACTTCAATAACATGTAGTACTAGATTGTATATTATGGAAATATTTACATGGTGAATCTAAAAGTACAATTCTTGTATTGTTAAAACAGATCAAAATTGCGTAAATTTGAAAGATAGATTTGACGAAACCTAAGACTTCCCTTTGAAAAAGTTTTATACTTTACATTAGTTTTACATATGTAATATGCACATAGGATATATCACTAAATACTTGCAAAAAAAACATGCAGGAGAAATATGTATATCCCATATATATGCTACTACTATGTAAATTAGGGGTGGGCAAATAAATCGAGACCGAAAAACCGAAACCAATAAAACCGAGACCGGAACTGGAAAGACTGAAATATCGGGTATCGGGTATCGGGTACTTTTCGGGTAGCAAATATAAATAACTGAAAAATAAATGTTGGGTTCGGACGGATGAATTCATTGTGGAGCTACATGTCACATACTTAATTATACTAAAAATCATCATCTTCGCTGTCGGCCCCCACAATGGAGCTACATGACCATCATTGGTATATGTATCGTCTTCGTCGTCATCGTCTTCATTTTCTGATGCAACTCCATCTACCTCAAACCGATCACCTGACGTTGTCATTATAAGAGTGGAAGCATCACCGCTGGCTCCCTCAATGTCATTCCTAGCCCATGCGGTCGTATCCTCATTATTGATATCATCAGTAAGCAGATCATCATGAAATGTATCAGCCTCCATCGTCTGAGTCACATTATTTTCACTGTCTCCAGGGGGCATGGCAAAAAGGTTCCGTGGCTTCGTTTTAACAACTGTAGCCCATTTAGGATGCTTCACACTTGGAACATAAAAAACTTGTTCTACTTGGGTGGCTATAATGTAAGGCTCATACTGGAATCAAAACAGAGTAGTGTCAACATCTATCATTCCGTATTGATCCTTTTTGTAGCCTCTGCTTTGGTTCTGACTGCTTCCAAAAGGCCGATCAAACCATTCACACTGAAATAACAGAACCTCTTGATTTTTTTCAAAATCAACAGCAATGATTTTCTTTATTACTCCAAACCAATCATGATCAGTGCCTTGAACAACAATACCACTGTTTTGGGTCCGTAAATCTTTTTCCACATCTGCAGTTCGATAGAAGAAGTCATTGATGAATAATCGACCAAAAAAACGTGCCCGACGATCAGGTCCTCTAGATAATTCATACATATAATTGGTTGCTTTGCCTTCTTTGTGTAATGTCATAATCTGTACACATTAGTATAACAGGGGTTATCGACGACAAACCAATTTTAGAACACATATTTGTTCAATATTTCATCAAAGTGCAAACATGCATGTACTTACTCGTTTCTGAAACCAATCAACAAACTCATCTCTATGGCGTTTATCAACATCACGAGAATGAATCTTTTTCAGTTCTTTAATATGCTCACTGAAAAGGGTACAAAATTAAATTAGCCATCTACAATAAGCCATATATATAGTATACAACATCTGAGTTATACGTTATTACTTGATCCATGGAGCGGCCTCTTCAATGTTAGTAATAAGATAATGCCTGATGTTATGTAGTTCCACCATAGTAAGTTGGTCCCATTTATACCCTTTTTTAAAATTATCAACTTTTGTAAATATGTTAGAATTATCAACAGAAGGTTCATTTGTAGCTGCAGCTTCATGACGTTCTGGCCTATTACGCTTGGTGTTGATGTTATCCAAAAATTGACTACAAAAAGTCATACACTCTTGGGCAATATATCCCTCAGCTATAGAACCCTTCGGGTGAGCTTTGTTACGTACATACCTCTTCAATCTACCAAGGTACCTCTCAATTGGATACATCCATCTGTAAGAAATAGGTCCACCCAACCGTGCTTCTTTGGCAAGATGGGTTGGAAGATGTACCATGATATCAAAGAAAGCGGGAGGAAACAACATCTCAAGCTTACAAATTGTTTCAGGAATTTATTTGCTCATCTTGTCCAAATCTGGTTCCGCCAATTCTTTAGAACAAATTCCAGAAAAGAATTTGCTAAACTCAATTAAAGGTGCAACAACATTTCCAGGCAATATCTTACGTATTGCAATAGGAAGGAGCTTCTGAAATATAATATGGCAGTCATGAGTTTTTAGACCCAAACAAGTAGTAGCCAGCGGCTCCGCCTCCGCCTCCGACGGCGGCGGCGACTCCTCTTCCGTCTCCACACCGAGCTTACAGGCGACGCTGTGCAGAATCTTCCAGCGGCCCTGTACCCCAGCAACCTCTGCGACCGTCTCGTGGAGGGCATCAAGACGAGCGGCCACAAAGCTTAACCCGAACAAGTAGTAGCTGGTGGAGTCCATGCTAGGAGCTGGGGAAGCCTCCCAAGACCCAGACAGCGACAGATAAGAGATGTATTGTTAAATACATCCCGCGACATTATGTCCAGCACTCTTGCATGTTCGACGGCGGAGGACACGTCGTCTTCGACATCTTTAATTTGGCGCGTTAATTTGTTGATGCGGGCGGTAAAGAGGCGGACAGTCTCCTATAACCTGTCGGGCTGAGGAGATGTGGGTGCCGCCATCAGTTCCACCGGCATTGCCGGTGGCGATGGAAATGGAGAAGGAGGTTCGGAGGACATCGATGGCCTAGAGCGCTTCAGCGCGGGGCTACCCATTTGTGTGGCGACGGAGGTGCAGAGAAAGAGTAAGAGGTGGTCGACGGTGGCGGGGGGAGAAGTTTTGAGGCTAGGATCTATAGAGCGGTGCGGCGGAGAAGCAAGAGAACGGTGAGCCTTTATAGTGGGTCGTGGTCTAATAGCGGGCGTGTGGTGAGGGGCCCCGTCTCCAGGCATCGGTTTTTAACTTTTACTCAGGCGGGTTTTACTTACCAATCGCCTGATAAGATATTTAATCAAGAATATTAATCAAGAAGAATTAAATATCTTCACAGGCGATTGGTTTTAATAACTGCCTGAGAAGATGTTTATCTCAGTCGGGTATTACTTACCAACCGCCTGAGATAATGCCCGATACTGTTCTTTAGTTTCCTTATCCCTTGCTTCTTTTTTATTTAGATTCCAATATAAATACTCAAACATGTTTAGATTCTGCAAATTGTGTCCAAATTCGATGATTCTTTCTTCTATATTTGTATAAAATTAACATCTACCACCTGAACAAAATATTTTAAAACTTGTATAGCTGACATTGTAATGTTTTGGTAAATATCAAATTAATTTCTACTCACATATTATTCACATTTATGTATCTCATAAAAAAAGATCCTTCACTCAAATTTGTTTGTATGAACATATTTGTATCATTTATACATGTATGAATTTTGTTAAAAATTTTTAAAGCATTCCAACATGTCAAACTTCAAATTATCCATCATTCTAACTAAATGCTCATATACATATGAGGCATCCATCAAATTATGAACACACATTGATTTAAAAAAATTTAAAAAAAATCTGAAAAAATTTATAGAGGTTGGTATGATGAGTAAAAATGTCCACTGAAAAATAAATAAAAAGGCATTATATTCATCAAGATAGAAAAATGAAAATAGCAATTGTTGTATGTTTTTTATGTTCTAACCAATTTCAAAAGATTTATGAAGTGAAATTTAATGGTAACCTTTACTTATCAATAATATTATAAGAAAGTGGAATTTTGCCTTTTTAAAGGACCCACATTTAATCAAGAATATTAATCAAGAAGAAGTAAATATCATCACAGACAGTTGGTACTTAATATCCGCTTGAGAAGATGTTTATCTCAGTTGGTTATTACTTACCAACCGCCTAAGATAATCTTCTTCTCAGACGAGTTTGAATTACCAACCGCCTGAGATAATTACCTTATGATACCCGAGTCTGAGGAACACGATGAACACACTACACATTCATTCATTCACACAGTTGAAGAACACACAAGATACTCATTCATTAACAATATTCAATCACACATCTCACAAAAGAACACACAAGATACACAATATTTATACAAGAACACACAAGAACATACAAGATACACAAGTAATATTCAATCACACAGATGAACAAAGATAGATTTCATTCATTAACAATATTTACAAAATAGAAGCAACTAAAAACAATAAAGAAAAACTAATTAAATCCTACTCCTACTCCTACTCCTCTTCTTCCTCCTCCTCCTCCTCCTCGTCCTCCGGCAGCGACTCTGGTGCAGGTGCAATAGGAGACAGGACCGGTTGCACTAGCTGCGCCGACTGCACCGGCGGTGCAACCCCGAGGTTGCTAGCCATCGCCTCCACCAGCGTTCTGCGGCCCTCGGGGCCAAGAACCTGGGCCATCATCGCGAACAGAATGTCAATACGATCAGCCACCCCCGTGAGGGCGTAGAGGTAGTGGCCGATGGTACCCATTCCAGGATACTCTGGAAGGGTACCCAGCCCCAAGGCACGCATGGCGCGAGACGTATTGTTGTACGCCTCTCGCGCCATGAGGAGGCGCTGCTGGTTCTTGATCCTCTCGGGGGAGCTGCAACATGGTTTTCTTGCAAGGTGGCTCTCTCGGAGGGCTTGGCGGCGGAAGGTTGGCCATAGTGGTGTTGGGTCGCCGGAGCGGAGGAAGACGAAGAAAAGAAGAGGATTCAAAGTGAGCGACGTGCTTGTGGAGAACTAACGGGTGATAGCGCGTCTTTAAGGTCGCGCGGAGTGGAAGATGGAGCAGTTGGTTTACCACGCATTGAAAGGTCGCGCCTCGGGAAAAAGAAGGGTCACGCACGGTCGTCGACACGTATTCATAGACGGTTGGTGAGGGGTCTTTATATAGGCGTTCATCAAATTATGAACACACATTGATTCAAAAAAATATCGATGTAGTAAATATCTTCTCAGGCGGTTGGTAAGTAAAACCCACCTGAGGTAACTGTCTTCTCAGGCGGTCGGTACTTAAAATCCGTCTAAGAAAATTGGAGTTTATATATACCCCTCGGCAGCGTAGGAAAAACCTAACCCGCGCGAAACACTTAGACGCCGTTAGGCTGCCAAAATTTTTTTTGCCGCCAAGTGTTCGCCCTCTCACTTCCAGGTACGCCACCGAGCTTCGCCGTCGCCGCCGAGCTTCGCCGTCGCCACCAAGCTTCGCCCTCGTCACTTCCAGGTATGCCCTCATCGCTGAAAAAGAGTGTCTCTTCTCGCCTGCAGCTACCTCGCCTTGCCTCACCTCACCATCCAAATCCAAGTGCCACACTTTGCGATTCTTGATACTAGAAAAAGGCTGGAGGATTTTCTTTTTGTCCCTTGCTTGATCAGTTATAGGTCCGGAGCTAGGCGCTGCCTAGTAAACCTCAAGAATGTGGTTGCCACTCTGAACGAAGCTAGCCTATTTAAAATAAGAAGATAAAATTGCCATTGCTAGTGAGCAACTTTAACATGCTTGTCACCCTCGCAATGTATAGGAACCTTTTGGTCAGTCGCCTTAAACCCTAGAATACCTTATCAAATCCTAGAATGCTTCCATCTTTTTCTTCATGCAACACTTCATGTAGAGTTAATATGCCATTTATTAGATTTTTTGTCTTATTAGTTCTAGCATGGAAAGCCCTAAGAAGACTAGTCTTGGTAGTAACAATAAAGAAGACAATATGGAGTTTACTGACTCCAGCAGTTCAGGCTCCTATCACAGTCCATCGGATCCTTTTCTGAATATAGAAATTAAAAAGACTTCAGTGGATCTAGACCCGGAATATGATCCTGGCGATGAGGTATGGATCACGAATCTTAACTTCAGCAGTTCAAGTTAATGTTGGTTGTCAAGTATATGAAGTCTTATAATTTTTTTCTACCTAGATTAATCGCGAAGACAATGAGGTGACATCGGCTCCTAAAACCGCAGAAGATTCTCCAATGGATGAATCCTCAACTTCACTCAAGCGGAAACGAGGGCAACGATGCCCCAATAAGGGTCCATTGGACCGCATAATGTACATAACAAGGGTCGGTCTAGGTGGGCTTCCCCAAGAACCACAGGATTCAGTTACCAAGTACTGTAATGCATGCGGTTTTCTTGTTAGGGAGGTTGTGCCGATCACAACCGAGAATTGGAGGAAATTACCCGAGCATACCAAGAATGAGTTGTGGGAATGGATAAAGAAACAATTCAAGTTCCTGAAAGGCACAAAAGAAGCTGTAAAGAAAGCAACATTGGTCTCTTGCGGCAAGAAGTTTCGATGCTGGAAGAGTGAAATGAATGCTTATGTTAAGGCCGATAAGGTCCCTAGCCCGAGGAAGATGGGAAAAATCACACAAGCTTAGTGGCAAGAGTTTGTTCATCAAAAGAGCACACCTGATGCTAAAGCTCTAAGAGCAACTAGGTCAGAGCTTGCAAAAAATAACAAATACCATCATCGCTTGGGGTCTGCCGGATATGCCCCCAAAGTCCAGAAATGGAATAAGATATTAGAAGAAATTACCAGTAATGTCAATCCTCACCCATTAGAAGGGTGCTATGAGCGAACTCAATGTTGGGTCTTTGCTCGGTCAGGTTTGACCAGCGAGGGCAAACTTGAAAAGCCCGACTCTCTGAATGAAGTAGAGGATAAAATGAAAGAAGTAATTGAAAAGCAACAGAAGGGTCTCTTCAAGCCAAAGAGGGAGAATGACCAACTTACCACTATCTTAGGAAACCCTGAACACAGCGGACGAGTTCGAGCGGTCTCTTCTCAAATGTCTTGGCTAGATGGTTTCCCTAAAGATAAAGACACATATAGAAGACGTGAGAAGTTTAAGAAAACACTTGATGAAACGATTGATCAAAAGGTCAAATAAAATATGCAAGAAATAATGGAACAACTTAGACAATCGGGACAATTAGTGGTACCGAGTACAGTGATGGTTCTGGTGCAAAAGGAGCAATTAGTATCTCCAACTGCCTACCCTAGCAGCGTTGGTTCCGTGCCAGGCTCAGGGTCAACCCATAAGTTCCTTGTCGATGATATTGCTAACGACTAATCTTGTCATCTTCTTGTCCCGATAGGCAGAGCAGGGAACAAAACCAAACAGGTTGCCACTGCTATGGCAAAGCCTGATCGTGACTTCAACAGGAATCCACTTTCGTTGTATTATGTTGTGGTGCAAGTTCTTCAGATCATTGATAATGATTATGAATATTATGAAATAGACCACGTCACACGTGAGGGGATCGCGACTCTGGGGCAGGCTGTCAACCAATTAATCCTTTGGCACCGACGCGATATCGTGTTGGACGATGAGCCAATTTCTAGCCCCGTCGCATCTCCAAATACTGCAACCCCATCTTCTAAGGCAAAAGTGCATGAAGATCCACTCCCAGTCCAGGAAGATCCACTCCCCCTATGTCTCAGCAAGGATAATATCCAAGAGCAACAAGTTGTACAACAGCTTCAAGCAGTACCAGAGCAAGTTGTTGCTAGTAAAGAGCAACCAGTTGAGCAACAGCTTGAAGTAGTACTAGAGCCAACTGCTAGGAGTAAAGAGCAATCAGTTGAACAACAGGTTCAACAACAAGCCAGTGTCCAACTTCCGACGACTACTCCTCGATCATTAGTGCCTATCAAAGTTACCTCATACGAAAATAAGAAACCTTCATCAGAAGTGTCAAGATATTTGGAAACTATGAAGGAAAATATTATAAAATCAAGTGCATCTCGTTCTTCTCATGAGCCATCATTAGGAGATATCGAGGAGTGGGAAGAAGACAGTGTCATGTATAATCGGCGGACGGCTTTAGTTAAATGAGTAGTTCCAATGTACAAGCTTGAGGATGTTCCTCCTGAATTTAAGAATGGGAAGCCGTTCATGACATCCGTACAACTTAGCAAACAACTCGTCCAGCTCAGAAGAATGCATGAGTGGTACATCCTTGCCAGCACAAAATATGATCTTAATTGCGTCACATTTCGTATTCCAAAAGAAGCATTCTGGAGCACTAGAGTGGATAGACGAGTCATTTTATTTGAAGAGTTGCGTGCCCTTTTCCATCGGGGCAAGCTCGAAATCAACCTGCTGCTCGTCTGGTGCTTGTAAGTGCTCTAATATTTTGTATTTGCTTTTCTTAATACACGCATACGCATTTCATGAGATTATAACAATTCTGGACTTCTTCAATAGGATGCAATACATGGATAATGAAAAGTTGGAGCGCAAGACAGGTATCCTTGACCCTACTAGGATTGCAAAGGTGCTATTCGATGTCCAGGCAGATCGAGACTCAGCAAAGTTCAAACACATGAAAAAAAAATTTGAAAAAGCAATCGCAAAACTTAAGAAGGATAAAAAGACAGAAGTTGCAGCTTACATAGGACATGCGATGTTTAACTTTGTCAGAGACGGCAAGGACCTCGTAAAGGCTCCGAACCACTTTGAGTAAGTTCGACACATGACATTGAAATAGCAATTATTGGTAATTGTTAACATGTGTGTTTGTATGTTTGTAGTAATCACTACATAATGATCTTCATCAAGCCAACGCAGGGTATGGCAACAGTCTTCGACTCGGGCGATTTCTCACCAGATCGTTACAAAGATTTCCTTTCCATTTTGAAATTGTATGTTTATTCAATAATTTTAATTTACGCACATTTAGAATGTGTTGACAAGTTTTATATGACATTTCTTGTATTACAGCGCTTAGTGGTTTTACGCGGAACGGCTTGGTGGTGAGAGACCTTCCAATACGAATGCATTGGACATTAAAACGTATTATGCTTGTTCGAAGCAGCCTGCTGGGAGTGTCTTATGCGGGTATTATGTATGCGAGCATCTTCGGACCACCGGCGTATATAGAGTGAATCGTGAGGATGTAAGTTATCCTTAATGTCAATACCTTATTTTCTTACTTTTGTGTTTCATTTTCATTGTAACTAGCATAGTTTAATACTTATATTCTCTGTTGTTCAATATTACCAGAAACATTATTTTCATATTTTGATTCCAACTTCAAAATTCAATTGCTCATAGTACAACTGCTCCAAAAATACCAAATAAATTCCTGTATAATCTCACTTTGATCTATACTTTGAGATTGTTTAAACCAATACATTCTAAACCTTGTTATGTGTTATATTGCAGCACACGAAGAATCTGAACGAAGAATGGCCGGTTTGTAGAAGTATTCCTAGTGGAGGAGCCGACAGGATTGCTGCTGAACTCTGTCAATTCATTCGTCACGAAGTTTTGCACAAAAGAGGGGAGTTCTTTGATGAGAATAGTGCAGCAGCTGATGTGCCAGAACTTTGCGACTATGCCAACAGAAACAATTTTTAGTGAAAACTTGTAAACTTTGAGATGAATTGTATCTGTAACTTGTACATATGTATATTGTTTTAGTGAAATTGACTTCTGTGATGATAATATTGTTGACTTTTGTTTTGTGATGATATTATTGATTTTTGTTCTGTGATTATATTGAATTGACCTGGAAATTAGAAATAACAGCAATAGTACTGCATAGGTTATACCTTATCACAGGAGGTTATTAACCAACGGCTAGGCATGTCTGTGAAAAACAATTATCACAGACGGCTAGATACAAGTAAAGAACCATCTGTGATAACCTAATTATCTCAGACGGTTACTGTTATGGTAGAAACCGGCTACGGTAAAAGGTCTTCACATGCGGCTTGATGTAGGTAAACATCTGTCTGTGATAATACCATTATCACAGGCGGTTAGTTATGTTGCAAGACCCGCCTCTGATAAGATAATTATCATAGGCGGATATATATGTTGCACGGTCCCAATGGCTCGACGCGTCCCATCAGCGTAAGGGAAAATTAACACGTTTACGCCACACGTCCGACTATCCGAGCATTAATGCTTTGTCGTAATCATGTATGATGGCCGGACATGCATGCATGCTTTTGAAAGAGAGCCAGCATGGTCTCCATCATGTTTCATGCATGATTGATCACTTTTTGATGAGGATTTGTGATGTTGATTTTGTTGTTTCATGATGACATTTCTCTTGTTTTGTAATGTTCTTTGTTACTGAACTCAATGTTGTTCATCTATTTCATATGTTATTTTCTTCTCTGTCCGTTGTCTAATGAACTACGTACTCCATATTTGTGTTCTATGTGTAACATGCATGTGCAAGACCTCGACCCACGATCATGTTAAATTGATGGTGTTATACAAGTGTTTTCTCTTTTTGTTGAAAAAACGATCGTCATATTTATTATTTGTATATTATTAATATACATTAGTAAAATAAATAATTAATATATAAATAAATATTATCATATGAAATATCAACATGGATGGTCCAATCCAACCTACGAAACAAAAAATTTTTGATCGTCGTACATCCAATGAAACATCAACTAGCATGGATCGAGATCCAGTATACAAAAACATGGATGATCCTATCGAATCCAACTTTGACAACAAAAAAATGCACGTATGTGACGGTCTTTCATTAACAGAGAATACAAATATATAGAACCGATAGTTCATTAAATAACAGATAGAATACAAAATAACAGATGGAACAAAGGAACAATGATATTGAGTTCATTAACATAAAACAATAGTACTACAAAACAAGAAAAACAACATCACGAAACAAGAAAACCAACATCACAGACCCTTTCTTCCTCCTCGCGCCGAGGGCACGCGTGTGGCGCCGCCGTGGCGGGGCTCGCCGGAGATCTCGTCGCTGGCCTTTCCAGTGCGCCAAGTAACTAACGCGCCGCACGAGGTCTGCGGAGAAGTTAAGAAGCCATGGTGCAGGGACGCGTGCGCACGTTCCACATGGATACAAGAGAGACGGAAGGATCTCTGAAGATCGTCTTCCATAGTGGCTTAATTGCGCCGCACGAGGTCTACAAAGAGTTCAATGCGCGGGAAACGAACCGCTCCCTCGTCTACTCCGCACAGGCCATATATAAGGCGTGTCATCGGTTATGTACAAGCACAGAACTTTTGCACTCCTTTCTTCTTCTTCCATCGTTCCACCTCCTAGCCCGGCGCCGATGAACCACCACAGCCATGGCACAACTTCCGCCTCCTAGCCCGCCGAGGCAGCCACCCTGCAAGCGGATATGCTGCAGCTCCCCCGAGAGGGTGAACGATGACCAGCGCCTCATTATGGCGCAAGAGGCGTACAACAGTACGTCTCGGGCCTTGGACGCCTTGGGTCTTGGTACCCTTCCCGAGTTTCCGGGAATGGATACCACCGGTCCCTACCTCTACACCCTCACGGGTGTGGCCGATCGCCTGGACATCTTGTCTAGGATGATGGCCCAGGAGCTCAGCGCCGAGGACCGTAGTGCCCTGGTGGCGGCGACGGAGAGGAACTTCTGTCGCGGCGGGGTTCCACCGCTGGTGCAGCCAGAGCCACCGGTGCAGCCGGAGCAATCAGCTCAGCCGGAGCAGCCAGCCCACTCTCCTGCTGCATCGTCGCTGGAGGAGGAGGAGGAGGAGGAGGACGACGACGACGACAATGACGACGACGACGACAACAACGATGACGATGACGATGATGACGGCAACGACGATGGCGACCACCACCTCCACGACGACGATGACTACGACGACGAGGAGGAGGAGGACCGCTTGTCGTGGTTTAAGAAGTTGGGGGAGAGGGCGGAGGAGGTGAGGCCAGCAGAGTAGTTTTAGGAGTTCTTGTACATATTTCTTTTGTAGTTTTAGGAGTTCTTGTACATGTTTAGCTTCAATTCTGTTCTTGTACATATTTCTTGTGTTTTGTAGTATATATGTGTTCATTCGTGTCAATGAATACTGGTGTGTTAGAATTTCTGGATTTCAATCAACTGAATGTGCTCTAAGTTTAGTAATGTGTTAATCTATCACAAGTGAACCGAGCAAATTGCACAAAAACAAAAGATCTTAGGGTTTGAAGCTCGTCTCGATTTGTAATTTCAAAGCTAAAGGAGACAAACAATGACTTTAAGCGTGTCTCGCATCACTTTGTGATCGATGGACATCCGATCTGTCGCCCATTGTTGTCTCCTATTTGGGTTTCTTACGTAGTGTAATTGGTTGATCATGTTTGCGGTACGTGCATGTTAGATATAGCTAGAATTAAACACCTCGGTCATGTTTAACAACACTAACATGCACACGTATATAACACTAACATGTTAGATATACGTGCATGACGATATACGTGCATGTTAGATATAACACTAACATGTTATATATATATATATATATATATATATATATATATATATATATATATATATATATATATATATATATATATATATATATATATATATATACCTCAAACAGTACATGACGATCTTTCAACAAAAAGAGAAAACACACGTATAACATCATGAAACATGATCGTGGATCGAGGTCGCACATGCATGTTGAACATAGAACAGAAATAGTATTAGACAACAGACAGAGAAGAAAATAACATATGGAACAGGTGCGAAGGATTAGTCCCACCACAGAAAGTTGAGGTCGGTGCACCGATGTTATAAGGCATGGCACACAGTTGCAGTTAAAAATCCGAATGAAAGTAATGCGTGCAGGACTAGGCCCATGTTCGCTGCAAGGCATCCGCTGGCACGGACGCACGGTCACGAAGTTGACTTAGGCGTGTACGAGCGGATTTTTTTTTATATAACGAAAAAATTATTTTTCCCCGTTTGTAAATTTACTCCTAATGGGACGCGTCGAGCCATTGGGATCGAGAGGATGCAAACCGCGGTTTCAAGGAATCCGGGGCCATCGACCGGTTCATAATTAAGCGCGGTTTCCTCTAGCGTTCGATCATCTCGACATGCCCGCTTAGACGACGACCCGCTATAAAGGCTCACCGTCCTCTTGCTTCTCCGTCGCACCACTCCTTAGATCCTAGCCTCTCAACTTCTCCTCCCGCCACCGTCGACCACCTCTCGCTCTTTCTCTGCACCTCCGTCGCCACACAAATGGGTAGCCCCACGCCGAAGCGCTCTAGGCCATCGACGTCCTCCGAACATCCTTCTCCGTTTCCATCGCCGCCGGCAATACCGGTGGAACTGATGGCAGCGCCCGCATCTCCGCCCGTGGCGCCTGCACTTCCTCATCCCGGTTGGGTTGAGCAGACTCTTAGACTCCTCACCGACCGCATCGACGAACTCGATCGACACCTTAAGGTGGCCACCGACGCCAAGTCCGCCGCTGCTCATAGCACACTAGCGCTCAACGCAGTGGCGCAGAAGGTCTTTTCCGACACAGATCGCTCGTGTCGCCGTCTGGGTCTTGGGACCCTTCCCCTCCACACGAGCATGGACACTGTGGGCCACTACTACTACGGGTTGATGACTGTGGCCGGTCGTCTCAACGCCCTCCACGAGACGATCGCGGAGGTTGCTGGGGTAGAGGGCCTCCTGAAGATTAAGCACCGCATCACCGGGAAGCTTCGGACTGTGACGGAGGTTGAGGAGTATAAGGCGGCTTGGGCAACGGCGGCAGCGGAGGAGGCGGAGCAGGAGGCATCTCTTGAGGTGGAGGTGGACGCGGCTATGGAGGCGGCGGCGGCGGCGAAGGAGGAGCAGGAGGAGGCGGCAGCGGCGGCGGAGGTGGAGGCGGCAGCAGCGGCGGCAGCGGCGGCGGAGGAGGAGGAGGAGGCGGCACCGGCGTCGGAGGCGGAGGAGGCGGCAGCGGCGGAGGAGGAGGACGTGGTTTTCTCCCAGTAGAGTAGTATTAGGAGTAGTTTATCTATTTCGTGATCTCTGAGTAGAGTAGTATTAGGTGTAGTTTATCTTGTTCTTGTTGTCTACTACGTGTTTTCCTATTACTTGTTTGTTAATGAAATATGTCTTTATGTTCATGAACAATGTGTTCTATATATGCAGTATCGAAAAACTTCTTTTATCGAAAAGATCTCCTATATGTTTGTAACTTGGGACCGTCTATATTTCTTGTTGCTGAATGAATGAAATCCGGTAAACATTATCCTTACAAGTAATAGAACTAACCACGGACATGATGCATAATTAACTTGATTAGAAAATTACGTCATCTAAATTGCTAACTAGTCCATCGCCTGATGCAACAGGTGCATGAAAAGTATTTTATCCGTTGTAACTAATATCCAATGATATTGTTGATATATATATCGTATGTACCTGTGATACTCGTATCACAGACGGCTTTGGATCGACAGTTTGAAGATTAGACATCACAGGGGAAAATGTTTTTTTGTAGTAGTAGTATATACTCTGTATATGTTATGATTTCATTGCGACGAATGTTATATATAAAATGCTAATTGTTTACCTTTTACTAGACCATGGATTTGTCGTCCTCCTTTCGTGAACTTGGGTGTTTTGTATTTGCATGTCGTTTGCATTAGCACAATGATACATTTGGCAATTCATATTTTTGTTCGTATTTTTTTTGGAATGTCCCAGTACCACATGACTGCTTTTACATCTCCATGAAAACAAAGATTAACGGCAGGTAGCGGTCCCTCGAAAAAATTTCCGTTCTTCTTGGAGCGCACAATTGAGATTTTCACAATTGAAACTTCACTCCGTGCGCCCAAAATTCCAGTCCCGCCCATTTGTAGCTAGCCACGACGAATATAAATGTGTGTCTCCCTCTAATCCCGCAGTGGCTTCCGTTCTCGGCACACATGTTCTCCTCTTAGTGATGTGTTCCAAACTTGCATTCCTAAGAAATTCCCGTGTGAGTGGTGGTGGTGACTGTGGGTACAATATCGAGCGACCAAGTTTGACGGGCTCTACCGGACCTCTTCGTCACCGACCCCGCCCTGCGACATCCCGGACTCCAGTTTTGTGCTACGTAAGTTCTACACGATCCTTGCCGTCTTTTTATAGAGCTACTCCCTCCTTATCGCTTTAGTTGTCGTCCCAACAGCTGCAGCCAGTTCATTCCTAGTTGTCATCCCAACTCCTTATATTCTCTTATGTTTCATGAATGTCTAGTATAAAATCTGATTAATGGTGCAATCGTGCAATCAACTATCCTCAATTGTTAGATCTGCATCCTACAGTTGATTCATCTTTTTATTATACCCTAGCATCTGATTGCATTCTACTTGTTTCCATATATAAAATACACTACACCTCTGCCCCGAAATAAATGTCGCTCCGACAGTTTATGGTAGTGTATTTCTAGTACATTTCCATGTCAGGAAAGATAACTATTAAAAACCGCATGTACTATGTAATTTCTTGATTTAGAAGTAAATGATGCCAGGGTTATCTTATGAACCACTCTCAATGGTGTACTCTCATTCCTGTGTTCCAAACTTGTATTCCTAAGATTTTCAGTTCCCACGGTTTATACACCGTTTTTCTTGTTTTTCTTTCTCGGATTGTACGGTTTTTTTCCTACTCCTTCATTTTTAATTCCTCCATTCAAAACAAACATTTTCAGTTCATAGCAACCACACCGCCCGATCTAAAATACACATCCTCATGTAATCTGACGTTATCACTGTTACTTACTATATATACTCTTTACTTTAGGAACAAGACACCAAACCGTCATCTCGTCTACAAATAATCGTGATGTGCAACAAGCACCTAGTATAACTATAAATGTGTTTACTATCAAAATACACATATTTATAATACGTTAATTCCTTTGCATCGTATGCAGAGAATATTACAGCACCTGATGCTCAGGAACCCCGAGATTCGTCATCCCATGCTGGTACTACGAGTATAAATATGTATCGGGCTCTACTAAATATTTTAGCATCGATTGTAGTTTCCTAGTCCCAGTTAACAGTTAATCAGTATATGTGATGGTGTGATTTATTGATGCCTACACACGCACGATGGGCTCTCTTGCCGCCGGCCACTCCGGCACTGGCGACCACACCCTGCTGCTGCTCACTTCAGTGTCCTCCCTGACGCGTCTCCCTCCACCATCGCCACGTCCCATCCTTCGCGTGTCATGATGACCCCGCCGCCTGCAAACCCCTGTCGCCATCGGTCACTCCGGCACCGACTGGCGCCCACGCCCTGCTGGTGAGTATATGTGATGGCGTGATTTATTGATGCCTACACGCACACGTTGGGCTCTCTCGCCGCTGCCACTCCGGCATCTGCGACCACGCCCTGCTGCTGCTCACTTCAGTGTCCCCAGAAATGTGTCTCCCTCGACCATCGCCACGTCCCATCCTTCGCGTGTCATAATGACCCCGCGCCCGCAAACCCATGTCGCCGCCGGTCACTCCAGCACCGGCCAGCGCCAACGCCCTGCTGGTGGTCACTTCACTGTCCTCCCCGACGCGTCTCCCTCCATCTCCACGTCCCATCGTTCACGTGCCATGATGACCCTGCCGCCCGCAAACCCCTGGCCATTACAGCGTACCTACTCCTACATGCTATGCCCCATATGACATGGCACACCCTGGAAAAAATAGTCCAATATCATTAACCCATGTCCACTAAGAAATGTTAGTATCATATAGTTTAGAGATGCATGTACATGAGGGTTCATTGCTGCTTATATGATCTCAATTCCGTTTTTTACACTGCCAAATGCGTTGATGATGTCTGGTAATTAACGCAAGATTATATTCATGTATCCGTTCTACTAGCACTTTAGGGCGAGATGCTAACATGCAGAGCAAAATATCAGTATGCAATCCACCTAAATTTAATTCCTAGATCCGCCACACTGTCCTCCTAGCCTCGAGACTTGCTCCGGGGTGATATCAATGGATGAAGATCACCTGACTTATACGTTTTTACTGCACGCGATGCAGTAAAGATCCAACGGAATCACACCGTTGGATCTTTACTGCATCGCCTGCAGTAAAAACGTAAGTCATGTGAGATCACCGGTGTGATCTGGACGTCGATCCTCTGACTTAAATGTGGTCACTGCACTGCCAGATCTAACCCTAGCTTTGTTAAACGTCGCAAGCTGCCCGCCTCATCTGTCTTGCATCCTCTACATGCTAATACCGCTGACATCCATGACTCGCCCTGCCACCAATTCGCCTCGAGACGCGCTCCTGCTGATGTCGGTCAGACCGAACCGGCAGTACTGCAAAGGATGAGCACCTAGCGAACCCTCTCTTTCTCTATCATCGCCAGCTACTGTCTTGCCTGCTTCGTAGCTGGACTGAAAATCCCCTGCAGTACTACGGGTGCTGTAGCGCCACTGACTATTGCCTGATGCCTGATTGTAGGGTATGAACAGCAACAAAGAAGTCAACAAGTCGATGCATCGCCCAATATGGAGCAAAATGTTGTTGCGACGCGGTGTTCCCACGCTCATATTTGCTGCACTCGTCTGAAGATGGTAAAACATCAGACTTCTTCTTCTTTCACACTATTTGTACATGATACTAGGCCCGGTCAGTTGCTAATTTGCTTTAAATGTTTACCGTTTAAATGACACTAATAGAAGGAAAGAAGTTTGGAAGAGGGGTGGCTAAAGGACTTAAGGTTGCTAAATTGCGCTATCTAGCATATGCAAATAGAACGAATGATCAGAATCGGAAGCTACAAATTCAGTGGTCTGATAGGTTGGATGCTGCGGTTGGTCCTAATCAGTGGCACTTTGTCGATGATGTGGTTATTACAACAAAAAAAATGCACCCCTCGCTGGTGTAAGGAAGTGGCCAGAGGTTAGCGATACTTCGAAGAGCGATATAGTGAGAGACATTCTAGTTAGTGTTGTGACACCCCACATAAGTATTTTTTCTAGTGACCTCCATCTTGTACGTTTATAACAGTGTGATATACAATATACAGAATGCCTGGGACTTGGAGGACAGAGATGGTACCAGAAGAAAAATATTGAAGATTGCTGGTGAGCGCTACAAGGGGTGGCGATCAACATTGCATGCCACCTATAAGAAGTATTCGATCGATGAGGAACGTATACAAAACAAGTCTGTTGACGTAGCAGATTCCGATTGGTTGGCGCTTATGGACTATTTTGGGTCCGAGCGATTCAAGGTCAGCTAGCTTTCTAATACCTTCATATCCTACAAAAACTATTTGATAACACCCATTCGTGAAATTAATTCTTAAAATTGCAGTCAATAAGCAGAACCAATTCATGAAATCGAAGTACTCAAAAGACAAAACACTTGCTTGGCTCGAAATCCTACGCCCAACTTAGTTACGAGAAGGTATGAAAACTAAATCATGCATTTACTTTGCACTGCAATCATTCAATCAAATTTTACTTGTATTTGATGTAGCGAGACCCAGAGACCGGAAAAGAACCCGATGACATAGAATTGTGGGAGGCAAGCCATGTGAAGAACGGTCAATGGGCAAACGAGCAGGCAGAAGTTGTACATGTGAGAAACACTTCAAACAGTCCCCATTTAAATAAATATTTTCAATGTACACGTGACTTTTCTTTTTGTATATAGACCCAGGCACGTGCCCAAATCAACGTCAAGGAAGCTGAGTTGGGAGTCCCAATCCCATATGAGGAAAGAAACAACATCCTCCAGCTTACTTATATATCCGCAACCGGTTCTGGAGGATCACAGTTTCGGGGGTGTGGTTATATGGCTAAACCTAATGTTTCTGAAAGACTGCGTATCCAGATGTCTGACCAGCTCGGCCAGCAAGTTTGATCCTTGCAAAATAGAATGAAGACCTCAGCTCTCAGGTGCAAGAGTTGGAAGGAAGAAATGATAATATGACCTCCCAGATGGATGACTTCGTCCAGGCAAATGAACAGCTCAACCAGGAAGTCCGGGCTTTACATGATCAGATGGCAGCCAATTCTACACAGCAAGAAAAGGAGCTAGCAGACATGCGCAGAATGATGGAGAGCTTGCAAAATCAACAACAGCTAGCAGCAACTCCACAAAAGCCTCCTGCTCGCACCAAGTCGAAGCTGGATGTTCAAGAAACTATTCCTAGTACTACAACTCGTCGCGGTGCTATTTTAATGGGTGCAATGTTGCAAACTGAAAAAACTGTAAATAACATCGTCTCGCAACGACGCAAGGGTCCTTGAGCGTTGCATCAATTGTTGGATGTTTGTTGTTAAATCGACAGTTGTATCGTGTGCGAATAAATTGATTCTATTGCCACTAATTTTCAAACCTGGTGCATTAGAATTCTAGTGCCGCTAATTATAAAACGTGGCATTAACAGATTATTGTGATGAAAATAAATTGTTGCAATAGGAATCTATCTATTGCCACAAATTATAAAACGTTGCACTACAAACATTTGGCTACGACCAAAAAAGTGTTGCACTAGACTGCTATTGCCACCACCCAGAGAACGTCGCATTACGACCCTGTTGCAACAGATTTGAATATGTTGCATTACGAACCTATTGCCACACATTAGAAATCATTGCAATGCAATACTATTGCCATGGTTTTGAAATCGTTGCAATACCGTACTATTCACCATAAACGTGAAATCGTTGCAATATCGTATTACTGTCCACGACTGTGAAATCGTCGCGATACCATATTATTCGCCACGAGTGTGAAATCATCGCGATATCGTACTATTCGCCACGGAAGTGAAATCGTTGCAACATCGTAGTATTCGCCACGAATGTGAAAATTTCGCGATACGATATTATTCGCCACGAGTGTGAAATCGTCGCGATACCGCACTATTCGCCGCGGATGTGAAAACGTCGCGATACCATATTATTCGCCACGAGTGTGAAATCGTCGTGATACCGTACTATTCGCCATGGATGTGAAATCGTTGCAACACCATACTATTTGCCACGAATGTAAAAACGTTGCCATACCGTACTATTCGCTACGGATGTGAAATCGTTGCAACACCGTACTATTCGTCGCGAATGTGAAAACATCACGATACCATACTATTCGCCACGAGTATGAAACCTTCGCGATACTGTACTATTCGCCACGAGTATGAAATCGTCGCGATACCATACTTATCGCCACAGATGTGAAATCGTCGCAAATAACGTACTATTCGTTGCAATACGTTAAATAATCGCAATACGTTAAACCGTTGCAATACCATACTATTTGCCACGAACGTGGAGTCGTTGCAATACCATACTTTTTGCCATGAATGTGGCATCGTTGCAACACCGTTATTTTCGTTGCAATACGTTAAATCGTCGCAATACGTTAAACCGTTGCAATACCATACTATTTGTCACGAACGTGTAGTCGTTGCAATACCATACTTTTTGCCACAAACGTGGCATCGTTGCAACACCGTTATTTTCGTTGCAATACGCTAAATTGCCGCAAGCCATTGCAATACCATACTATTTGCCATGAACTTGGAGTCGTTGCAATACCATACTTTTTGCCACGAACGTGGCATCGTTGCAACACCGTTATTTTTGTTGCAATTCATTAAATCGTCGCAATATGTTAAACCGTTGCAATACCATACTATTTGCCACGAACGTGGAGTCGTTGCAATACCATACTTTTTGCCACGAATGTGACATCGTTGCAACACCGATATTTTCGTCGCAATATGTTAAATCATCGCAATAGTTTAAACCGTTGCAATACCATACTATTTGCAACAAATGTGGAGTCGTCACAATACCATACTATTTTCCACGGATGTCAAGTCGTCGCATTAACCTATTGCCACAGCTGTTATCGCCACGAGTCGAAAAAACTATCGCGACGTTCTATTTCGTTGCGACAACAACCTATCGCGACGAATTTCGACCTATTGCAATGATTTTTTTCATCGCGATAAACCGGAATCCTGGTAGTGGCCTTTGCCTCCCTCAAGATCGAGCTGCGGCGCTGCCACGTAAGCCTTGAAGATGGGAATTGGCCCCTCCTGTGTGACAGGCTAATGAGAAGTCATGTGCAGGGACAAGACCTCACCCAACCTTGGGGGAGCGCCCCCAGAACAGCCATGTGGCACGGAGCGCAAGGATCAGCAACCCCCAAGGGAAAGGGCCTGGAGCTGCCATGCCCCCTGACGAGCCCCAGACCTGCCACGCGTCACGAAGGACTAGGTCTGACCTCCCCACGGAGATCAGCCCCGACGCTGCCATGTGTCCCGCAGCTCGCCTCAGACGGTAAGATACGGAGACAAAGGATGGAGCACCCTGCATTGAAGATGCGCACCCACCTCCGGCGCCCAATGCGGAGCACACCAGCGGTCAGAGTCCACTATGACCAATCGCATCACAGTGAAGGCGCTGCAGGTCTATCCCATTTCGCCAAGTGGGTAGCTTGCGGAAACAAGACAGGCCAACGGGACACCTTCTGCTACTGTCAGCAACAGCGCGTGGGCTACTGACAAGAGAGGAGGCAAGACGGCAAGTCTTCACTGCCTCGGTCAGGCAAGCTTGTGTGAGAAGCTATAGATCTTTGGGATAAGATCGCCCAGGGACCACCTGTCGGGCCCTGAGACCCCACTTGTAAGGCATTCGGCCTTGACTATAAAAGGCCCGGACCGCCACTGTTACAAAGGACGAGACCAAAAAACATCACACACACATTCACACATACTAGCAATACCATCCACCGTGGAGTAGGTTGTTACGCTCCTTGCGGCCCGAACCACGTAAAAACCACTATCTCATACTTCCATCTGCTAGAACACTTGATTGAGGCCTAAGCCTCGTCAAACAAAGAACCTACGTGGGCTGCTCCTTAGCAGATCTGAGGGAAGTGTTGCTCTAACACTTCGACCCATCCACTGTGGAGTAGGGTGTTACGCTCCTTGCGGCCTGAATCACGTAAAAGCCACTGTGTCATACTCTCTCACACGCTCGTACACTTGATTGAGGCCTAATCCCCGCCGAACAAGAACCTCTGCGGGCTGCTCCTTAGCAGATACGGGGGAAGTGTCGCATTAACACTTCAACACTAACCAATTCCACAAGTGTTGGTGTTTATTTGTATGCAGGTGAATTTAGACCAAAGATATAAAGACATGCAGGGAGTAATCCATAAAATTGGATTTCAACAAATTGGGTGATGCCATGTGTCATCACATGGATCAAACGACCCACAAACAGAAGTATATGAGGCCATCCAATGGTGTAGCACCCATATAAGGGGATAGGACCCACCTGGCAAAGACCTGGAGGAAGCAAAACCCCAATGGGGCTGAGACCAGGTCGGCCGACCTCCCTAGTCGGTCGACTAGGGAGTGGCGCCAAACCCAATCCAATGCCACGTGTTGGCTCCTCCCGACTTGAAGAAGTCATGGGTGACTGATTCACACGCAATTGGTGGTGGGAACCGACCCTTCTCCCCCCTATAAATGAACCCCACACCTAGCATCACACACACACACACACACACACACACCAAAAGTTGAGACTAGAATACCACTCCTAAGGTTTAGAGTAGTCCTAGAGGCTGCCAAGTAGAAGGAGAGTGTGGTGAGAGTTTAGGAGGAGTCTTGGGCTTGTCAAGTCCCTCTTCTACATTTGTATCCCTACAAAGGTGTACTCAAATCAAGTAAGCCCTTTGTGAATTCAGTTCAAGTTTGATTCTCAATTCATAATTGTTTGCACAAGTAGTTACTTGTGGGTTCATTGCTTTAATTTATTAGAGGCTCTAGTTGTAGCTTTTTATTTGAAACTACTAGAGTTGTGATTTAGAACATAAGTGTGGTGCTTAGGTTAGAAATCACCATTCAATATCTCGTAGATCCACATATTAAAGAGGTAGGCAGTAGGTGGTGACAGCCCTATATGTCTTTAGTAATCCTCCATGTTCGGCTATGCCATAGGCTCTTGGCGGGAGTCGTTCTAGTATTACTAGGGGTAAACCCATGCTCGAAGCAAGCAACTACTACAAATTCCTTTGAATTGGAATCAATACTTGAATTCCTCCCTCTTCCTTGCCTAAAAAACAACTATGTGTCCTTGGGTGAATTAGTTCATAAGATTACACACACGTTCCTTGGATTCGATACCATTGGGAATACTCTCTTTAGGGGAAG
The DNA here is from genome assembly GCA_036927565.1 of Tuctoria greenei. Taxonomy (NCBI): domain Eukaryota; kingdom Viridiplantae; phylum Streptophyta; class Magnoliopsida; order Poales; family Poaceae; genus Tuctoria; species Tuctoria greenei. The sequence continues at coordinate 64,162,255 of JAYESD010000002.1, read as the reverse complement.
TGCTACACGATAGTTTCTGTGCACTTGCAGATTTTTATTTGTGACGTAGAAACGTCAACAGTCAGCATGTACTCTGTGACTGACTTGACCAGGTGTTCCCTTCAGTCTCAAGTAGGTCGATGATGACGTCTTCCAGCGCTTCCAGCTTATCTCTGGTTGAGTTCAGGGTTGTCAAGGCTTGCCCCACTTATGGCTTTGAGTCAGCCGGTCGAACTGGACTGAAGCCTAGAGGCATCAGTGCAGTCTCTGCATGCCCAAGGAAGTCCCAGATCTACTAGGCTTCAACTTTCTGTGTAAACCAGAGCTCCTCTAGAGACCTCCTAGCGAATGTTAGCTCCGCCAAACCTTCTTTCAAGAATCGCTCGACCTCCTTGCCGTGCTGCTGCATTCGCTCAGCTAGCAACCTTTCTTGGTCTGCAATTTGTTTGTCGCAGAGGTTTAAGCGGTCCTTCTTTGCTGCCAGGTCCTTCTCCTCTGCCTTCACCTTATCTTCTCTCGCGGAGACAGCAAGCTCTCATTTAGAGACTCCTTCTCCAGCCAGCCACACTTGGTGCTTTTCTTGCTTGCATCGGGACTTGAACTTCTCAACACAATCAACCAAGTCCTGCTCACCGTGCTCCAACTTTTGAGAGATATTAGCATCTCTCTTCTGGAGCTCTTGTTCCTTATTATTGACAACCTCCTGTCGCTTGAGGAGCTCATCCCTCAGCTTGCCTAGGGTCTCAAAGTGAGCATCCGCCAAATTGTTTGCTTATGTCGCCTTGTCATTGCTTTTGCAAGTTTTCTCACATAGAGCATCTATGGCAGCCTACTTGTCATCTAGTAGCTCATCCATCCCATTCAGTCGCGTCTTCTCGACTGCAAGCAGGTCCCTCAAGTCGGCCAGGCAGGTATGTGTCAACTTTGTGTTGAAGTTGAGAAGCTTCCATCACCGCCGCACAGTTTCCCGTTCTCCTTCCAGAGCACTTTGCTCATAGTCGAAGTCGAGTTGAACTTGGTGAAGGCTTGAACAAGCGTTCTCAATTGAGAGCATTAGGGGATTAGCTCTGAAGCTTCCTGCAGATCCGCTGGAGCTCCCATAGCCTCCAGGACAATTGTTGGAGTTCATGGAACAAGCATGGACCACAAGAAGTCTTCATCAGCTGCACCAAGCTCCGGGAGGGTGTCTTCCCCCGATGCAGATGTTGAAGCACCAACAACTGATTCTCCAAGCGAAAGCTCAGGCACTATCATGGTGTCTGCCGGTAGCTCCGGCACGACATCGATCACAGGCTCCAGCGTAGCTGCCATTGGCTCTTGCACTGTCGCGATGTCAGCCATCGGTGCAGCGTCGATCGCTGGCTATGGCACCATTGAGGCTTCACCGGTACCTCTGGTGCCACATAAGCATCCATTGCTGGTTCCGGAGTTGGCTCCGGTGATGCTGTAGCCTGCTTCAGCGCTGCCGCAACTTCTTCTACATGGTCTGGCGCAGCCGAGGCATCTCCGGCTACTGGCACTGAGGTCATCTCGACACCAGTTGACTCTAGAACCATCGCACTGCCCACCATGACCACAGGAGGAGCCACGACATCAGCCGGCGTGGTCTCTTCGATAGCGACGCTGGCCTGGCAGGTTGGTGGTGCAGCAGCAGCAGCTGGACTCGACACTATGGAAACAGAGGAAATGAAAAATTCAACAAAAAACAATAAGTGAAAGAAAAGACATGTTTCTAGTGTCGATTCTTACCTGGGGGCGCCGTAGCCCAGTCAGTGCGGAACCTCTTTCTAGGGCATTCGAAGTCACCTGAGCCCACCGTTGTCGATGAGGCAGATAGTTCAGACTTTGCCCCGGGAGTCTCTGAAGTAGCCACTAGCATCACAACAGTCGGGACCTCCAAAATAGATGTTACTCCAGTCCCTGCTGCTGGAGCTACCATCGGAGAAGATAATCTGGACCCTGTGCCCGCCAGTTACACCGGGACCGAAGGTGAAGACTTGCCAGACCCAATGCCCACCGTTGGCACTGAGACCAAAGATGATGATTTTCCGGACCTAGAGCTCGTCTTGGGCGCTGGGACCGAAGGTGGGTTGCTGGAGGTACAACCACCACGGACTTCAGAGTCGGGCGCGACACCGAAGATTACACCGCTTCCATCAGAGCTGCCCTCGCGGAGCTACCATCAGCTCGCGTCAACTTCCTCTTCCGGCTAGAAGAATCTGCGAGCTCTTTCCCCTTGCTCCGACTTGGGTCGGATTTCTTCTTCTGGCTCGGCTCTGCAACAGCCTTGCCCTTGCCACTGACAGAGGCAGGTTCAGACCTCCCATGCTGACAGGGGGCCGAAGCTCCGGTGATGACAATCCCTCCGGGTAGGTTAATCCTCTTTCGCACTGCAAGACTAGTGTCGTCAAGGATTGGCATCTCCTTATGCACCTCCCCTCTCATCTCTAGAACTACAGACGGTGACGGGAATTCTGATGGTGGCAACATGTCGTCTCTTGAGATAGAACTGTTGTATAGCTTCTGCAGTTGGAGAGATGATCCTCCTCATTCAAATCGGTTCCAGGACCAACTTCAATCCGGAGGAAGTCCATCTCTCTGTTGTACTTCCAAGCAGGAAATTCCCCCTGCTTAAGTGTAGCCCAACAGCTTGTCACGAAGTTGCCAAGCACCATCAGCGACGTCAAGCCTCCTTCAACCAGGTGTCGGATCCTAGTGAGCATTGGGTTATACTCCTCTGGTAGCTCCGGGAGCAATTCCTATAAGTCGTTGTCTGTCGTTGGAAGTCCGATTGGCAACTCCAATCGATTGTGTTGGTCCGTCTGCACAATCACCCAGTCGCTCTTCCAGGTTTCCACTTCCCAGAGGCAAAGGACCTGATGTACTTGAACGGGGGATTTCTACGTCTTACGAAGTAGTAGAATCCAATCAGATTGTTACCTTTCCCGATCGTCCAAGTGGTAAAGAAGGTCTTTAATAGTGGCACGTAGGGCCGCACGCCCACCCAAATCTCGTAGAAGTGGTCGAAGTTCACCACTAGCAAGATTGAGTGGGGGTTGAGGTGCTGAAGTTGAAGCCCGTATAGTTCCAGCAGCATCATATGGAAGTTGGAGACCGACGAAACTAGCCCAACCATGGCGTACGCCATGAAGAAGATGATATTGTCAGAGCTCTCCTTCTTGAAAGGGAGCTTCCCGTGGCGAACCGCGTTGTTGAAGGAGGGACTCTACCACCCCCCATCAACTTCTGGACCCTCTCAATGTCCTTCTTGCTCACAATATTGGTGGAGGGAAGTCTGAGTTCCATCCTCGCAAAGCAAAGCAAAAGCAGAGAATGCGATGCAGGGGATGAAGCGGAGAGCTCTATGCGCAAGCAAACAGATCAAGGCGTAAGAGTTTTTCTCTCCTGCAAAGCCTCTTCCATTATTAGCCTCTACAATGCTTGGATGACAACTGCACGTGGAGCACAGTTATGCACTGTGAAGTTACCTCGTCAATGACAAGGGGGTCGGAGTCCACTTTGTCAAAAAAGTCACACCAGGTAAACCGTTGTCATGATGAGAAGTTGGAAGCACGAGGGCGATGGCCTGACAGGACTACAAAGATTGCGCTGAGAACTAATACGAAAGTCGTATTGGGAACTGGTGATCTTCAATTGCATGAGATCCGCTCGTCATGTATCTCACCTGCTAAACCAAGAAGAGCCACGTAGCGATGGCACAGGAGCTTGCTGTCGTTTCAACCGCTCGAGTGAAAAATTGAAGCAGCAACGCGGGAAGTGATGGTGGCCCCACCTCTGGGATCAAAGCCTCACCCCGAGGTGGGCCCGGGGGCCCTCGTCAGTATCCTGCGGATCAGGTACCCTTTCATACTAGAAAGAGAAGCACCAAGTCCCACTTTCCGCGAAAGTGGACCTCTGGAGGCCAACATGTGTCCGCAGTGCCAGACCTGCCTCTCTCCTAAGGGTGGCTCCGGCGCTGCCACGTGTCCTGTAGTGCCGGACCTGACTCCCTCCTAAGGGTGGCTCCAGTGCTGCCACATGTCCTGTAGTGCCGAATCTGCTTCCCTCCTAAGGGTATCTCTAGTGCTGCCATGTGTCCTTCAGTGCTGGATCTGCCTCTCTCCTAAGAGTGGCTTCGGTGCTACCACATGCCCCGCAGTGCCAGACCTGCCTCTCTACTTAGGGTGGCCCTGGTGTTGCCACGTGTCCCATGGCGCCAGACATGCCTCCCTCCTAAGGGAAGCTCCGGCGCCGCCACGTGTCCTGTAGCACCGGATCTGCCTCCCTGCTAAGGGAAGCTCCGGTGCTACCACGTGTCACGTTTTTGGATCTATATCTCCAATGGTAAGAACTCTGGGATCACCAATGGCGCAGACACTCAAAGGAAATCAATCAGTCGTTACAAGACCTGATTAACACATCATTAATTCTGCATTGACGCATGATCAGACGACCATCAAACCGGGTAACGCTGCCATAGAGGCACGTTATCACACTAATAAACCACCATTATACACTTAGGTCGTGTACGGCATAGTGAATACCGTCGGAGCCACCTGTCGGGCCACCGCACACTGTAACAGCTAGTCCTTGACGTGTAAAAGGAATGTGCTGCACGGTAGAACTCAATCCCATTTGAGGCTAAGGTCATTCAGACTAGCTCACTAGCATACTCGCTCAAAGCAATTAAACACTCAAACACCCCCTGGAGTAGGGTATTACGCTCATACGGCCTGAACCACGTAAAATCGTCATGTCACCTGTTCCTGAGTTCTTGGGATTACACGATGCCTAAATATGAACCTCCACGGACTACTTCTTAGTAGTACCAGAGGAAGTGTCGATCATACACTTCAGCACTATAGAAAAGCATCTAGGAACATAGAAGAGCTGGTAGAGAACGTAGAAAAAGAATATGAGGAGTACAACCAGTGTACTCTAAAGTGGGTTTTCTTGACACTACAATCATACATCATAGAGGTGATGAATATCAATGGTGGAAATTGATACAAACTTCCTCATATGAATAGACTAGGGTTGGAGGCTCTAAACATTTTACCAACATGCCCAGAGTCAGTGTCCACGTGAAGTCTATCAGATGACGATGCAATTTCTGAACAACCAGGACCAAGTAGCATGAAAATATGCTGATTCTACATTATCCTGTTTCAATTGTAATCATAGCAATATCTATGGCATGAACTAGTATAACCTGTTTAATATGAACCCTAAATGAAATTGAATACTCCATGTGTCTGATAATCATCCCTAAGTGAAATTAACCTTTGGTAGACTCTTTGTTGGCTGACGGCTTCCCTTCCTCCTTGGCTGCATTCTTCCCTTCCTACTTGACATCCCACTTCTTCTCTTCTCCAATCACTGTGACCTTCTTCACTTGTTCCTTGGACGTCTCTACATCGATGACCTCATCTTCATCTTCTACATCCGCCAAAACAACACCATGTTGCCTCCTTGCACTACTACAAAATAGTTCATCGCAGACGGTTCTAAACATATTATCGCATACGGTTTTAAAAACCGCTTGTAACGAAGAGCCTGTAAAAATGATCGATTAACACAGGCGGTTGCATAATCCGCCTGTGAAACTACATTTTCACAGACGGTTTTTAATAAAAAACCGCCTGTGAAAATGCATTTTCACAGGCGGTCGGTAATAAAAAACCGCCTGTGAAAATAGATTTTCACAGGCGGTTTTTAATTTAGAACCGCCTGTGAAAATAGATTTTCACAGGCGGTTTTTAATTAAAAACCGCCTGTGAAAATGGCTAGTGAAACAAAAAAAATTCACATGTGCCGCCGGGAGTCAGAAGAGGCCGCGCCGCCTGGAGGTCGCCGCGTTGCCGGGAGCTGGAAGAGCGCCGCCAAGTGACGAAGGAGGTTGCACCGCCAAGAGTCGTGCCGCCCGAAGCCCGACAAGGTCGTGCCGCTTGGAGCCGGAGGAGCCGCGCCGTCGAGAGCCCGAGGTAGACCGCGCCGGATCTGTGCCCGCGCCCACGCCGGCAGGGCGCTCGCTCGCCGGGAGGCGCGCCGGAGCCGCGCCGCCGGGAGCCTGAGGTAGACTGTGCCAGATCTGTGTCCGTGCTCGCGTCGGCAGGGCTCGCGCTCGTCGGGAGGCCGCGCTAGAGCCGTCGAGGTCCGGAGCAACCGAAGTCGCGCCTTAATCGCGCCTTGAGAGAGGCCGCTGGCAGCCGCGCCGCCGGGAGCCCGAGGTGGACTGTGCCAGATCCGCGCCCGTGCTCGCGTCGGCAGGGCTCGCACTCGTCGGGAGGCCGCGCCGGAGCCGCCGAGGTCTGGAGCAACCGAAGTCGCGCCTTAGTCGCGCCTTGAGAGAGGTCGCCGGCAGCCGCGCCTTGGGAGATGCCGCCGGAAGCCGTACCTTGGGAGGCTGACGGAGGATCACAGACTGAACCGTGGCTGCTGCTGTTATAGACACATCTATCGTGCGGCTTCTAAACTGAGTCGTTGGATCGATAAGCAGCGGACAGCGGAGATACGAAGTCCAAGAGTGATCCGTGGGATGAAGCAGCGGACCAATGAGACAGGCGGTTTTTATGTTACAGACCGCCTGTGAAAATCATTATATTTTCACAGACGGTTGTTTGTTACGGACCGCCTGTGATAATGACTATTATCACAGGCGGTTTTTGTTACGGACCGCCTGTGAAAATCAATACATTTTCACAGGCGGTTGTTTGTTACGGACCACCTGTGATATTCTATTATCACAGACGGTTATTAACTCATCTCACATCACAGGCGGCACTTTTAATGGACCGTCTGTAAAAAAAATATAGAAGCGCCTGTAAAAATGTTTTTTGTAGTAGTGTTGGGAGCAGACGGTGGTACGGCTGGTGGCAGATGGGGCATCTGACAGGGCAGCTACGCCCGCCTTGTGTAGCACGCGCCGCCACAACCGCCGGTGAGCTCCAAGTTGGATCGGACTTCAAGATGGATGAAGGGGAGGGAGGGCGACATACCGGATCCATCTGGAACACGTGCGTGTGGGGAGGGGGGGGGGGGTTGTGGACGGGGGCGACGCTCGATGTTGAGATTCTATGGGGAGGTGGCGCTCTTATCGAGTTTCTGGGGAGGCAACTTTAGAAGGATGTGTGTTGTGGTGTTTAAGGAGTTCATAACGACAATTTTTAATTGTGGAACAAGTCTAATAGATCAGAACGACCATCGCTCTGGGACAGAGGGAGTAGTCATAATAAGGGACATGAGTTTTTTACTTGCAACCATTAGTGTGTCCAATTGATGAACGAGAAGGCGGTCACGAAGGATAGTTGAACTATAAAACTTTTTTCTAAAAAAATAATCTACTACATTTGGTCTTATTTTATTGGCGTAAATTGCACTAAGCAACATCAACAAATTAAAATCAGAAGACTGCAATACTTGAGTGACAAAGCCATTAATACAGTCCACTAAAAAAACACCTGCAGAATATATGTACTGATATCTGTTTTGATGCTCTCCGCTGTCTTCTTACTCTCTCTCTCTCTCTCCCCGAACGAGGAACGGCTGAAGTCCATGTGACCAGGACGTCCGATCAGCCTGCTTTTCCTTTATATGCCGTCATATCATGAGATGCCCACAAACCCATCACAGATTGACGAGCGGGCAGAGTGCCAGACCACCGGAAAGAGAGCAAGCTAAGAATAAGAAGGGCGTGCTTGTATGTGATAATTTTGCAGAGCGCACAACGGCACAACGCATGGGATTGGGTGTCGTGCACGCGTTCACGCGGGGCTAGGTAACCAAGAGATTTGGGCGATCGAGAGGCGGGCAGAGCATGGTTGCTTGCCTTGCACCAGTGGCGCCGGTCGGTAGCGACGGAAGACGCACGCGAGGACAGACCAAAAGGGTGAAAAGATGCGCGAGGCACGCAGCCTTGACGTTGTTCGTCTCACTCTGTCCGGGTTTTCGTGATCTGAAACCGACGGGCGAGGGAAAGGAGGAATAGAGTGGCCATGGTGCATGCGTACATGTACATACATGTAGGTGGAGACAGAAAGAGGCAGCGTGAGTGTGATAAGTGAGAGGGGGAGGTACAATACGTTTATACGTGTGCAGGTAGCTAGAGGGACAAGAGAGACCGATGAGATAGAGCGGGGGCTACAATACATGAAGGTTAGAGACAAGGTAAGTTTCCGCAGGCCTCCTGGGTTTGCAGGAGGGGAATCTGTACAGCAGCTGGAGCCTGGAGGGGAGGGGGGCCGGCATACAGGACTCGGCACAGCGCAGCGTTTGGGCGTGCATGAGCTCACTCAGCAGGGCAGCATGCAACACCAACAAAACACAACCATGCATACAAGAGAGGGATCGGAGGACCCTTCGCGCGTCCTGCATGCCTTGCCCGCATCCATGACGAAAGGAATACAACGAGGATCCTGACTTAATCTTTTTTAGATGATGGAAAGTTCCGACAGGCTTCGTTTGGAAAGGCCCGTATTGGAGTGGATCCATCCTTATCAATCCACGTCATGAGTGAATTCAATTACACTTGGGAGCAAAATACACGTCATGGCCTAAAAATACATTTGGATAGGTGGAGGATTCGGCGGCCTACACCCCAATCCACTCCCATCGGAGAGGAAATCGGCCGACTCCTCCCAACACCGGGAACTCTACCCACTCCCAAGTCGGCCAACTTGCTCGCCCAACATGCTCCTCCCGACTCTTGGCGGCACTCGCCCTACAGTGACGCTGATGGCGGCGGCGATGCTCTCGTTCCTCGTCCTGGCGCCGCCCTTCACCAATCGCCTCTCCCTCCTCCTCCTCCCCTTCCCGATCTCGCCCTACGCCGGCCGCCCAAGCTCCTCTTCCTCCTCGTCGGCTACTCTAGCATGGCCGGCCGCGACGCCGCACCCGCGCGTCCTCCACTTCGCCGCCTCCCGCGGCTGGGTCACCGTCGCGCTGCCGCTCCACGCGAACCTAGACACGCACAGAGCATGTGGCCTCGGACCTGCCATGCCGTTCATGCACCGCGTCATCGACAGCGCCAGCTCTCCCGACCTCGTGCTGAGCCTCGTGTCGTCCGCCGTCGGCGGGTCCAGGATCTGGATGTGGCACAGGGGCCATCCTCTCTACGAGGCCGCCATCAGTCACCAGGGCGCGCGCTGACACTGCCATGGCCGCTGGCGAGGGAGCGCTCGGTGCCGTCATCTTGTTCCAGAGAGAGAGCGACACCTGAATGATTACTACATTCCAAGCGCGTTACCCAAATGCCAATAGTTTTTTTCCTAGCCAAATTGTCAATCCAAGGCGGATTGGGTGGAGGACGTGGAACCACCCAATACTCTCCGGTGTGAGATTCCACGTGGATTTGTTTCCCAACTACCCAAACGAAGCCTCAAGGAGGTACTTTATTACAAGCGGGTACAAATGCAGACACTCACAATATATTGTCTAGACAGGGCGACGATAACTAGATGACTAAGCATACGACTGTGGACCGGACTGCGTAGGCCAATATTGGGGCACGTTCATCCCTTCACATTTTCCGTAAGTGCGCTCCAGATCTAGCGCTCATAACTTCCTCTATAGAGTACCTACATTTAGTACTGTGAAATTCAGGCTGAAATTTGCTCCCACCAGTAACCGAAATCAGAACCTGGGTAGTGCTACTCAGATTACTTAACCACCAGGCTAAAACCTCTTTCGCGGATCCTGACTTAATCTACAACTGAGTACTCTCTCCGACTCAAATAGTTTATCGCCTTGTAATTCAAAAATAAACTACAAAGTCACAGGCTTTTTGAATGGAAAGTAATATCTACGTACATCCTCCATTGCAGATAAAATGTCGTTCTAGGCAAATTATTTGCTGAGACCGACGAGCTGGTAAAATTATCCCACGCTGGGTTATTAAACATCGTCAGTCCCCGCCATCACCAAATAGCTACCTCCAATAAGGCCTCTGGGAGTTCCCCATGTTGGCTCCATCGCCCCGAAGATGGTGATGTGCAGTGTGTTTGCCGGTGGCAGCACCTTGCCAATCACACCGAGAAGGCATTATTGGCCATAAAAGGTTTTTTTAGCTTTGACTAATTATGTATCCGGCATGTCTAAAATAAAGTTAGAAGTGCATTTTTAAGCCTAAACTTTAGTCTAGCTTGCCTTGAAAAACAACCTTACTAAAAAAACTTTAAGATGTCTCACTACAAGAACCTCACAACCTTACGTCGACCAAAGTAATTTACATGGACCAGACGACGTAAGTAACATAACTTACATTGTCCGCCTCTAGCCGACGTAAGTTAGTAAAGTTACGTCGGCCACAAGTCGCGACCGACTTAAATAAAGAAACCGACATAATTGGACGTATTAATTACATTGGCCCAACCCTATGCCGAGGTAAGTTATGAAACCGACGTAATTTAATGGGCTAAATACGTCGGCTCAACCCTAGACCGACGTAAGTAACGAGGTTGAGATACGTAAAAGGATTTTTAATAAACCCCGCGGGTCGTGCGCGTGGCCCATTCCACCCGCGCCTTTCTCCTGCGCCTCCCTCTACGCACCCGAGCCGCCGCGTCGCGCCTAGCCGCCACCTTGCGTTGTGCATCGCCGTCGCCGTGGGCAGCGCTACCTGTCGTGTCGCCCGCCAAGCCGCCTCGCCGCACATCACTGTCACCGTGCGCAGTGCCGCCTGTCGCCCACCAATCCATCGTGCCGCCCGCTCGCCTTGCGCCGGTTGCTGCGCCGCCTCCACATAGAGGTAAGGGCCTCCATCCCACCCCCACCCCCCGCGGTTGAGGGCCCCCATGGTCTGCTGCCCCCCCCCCCCCCCCCCCCCCCCCCATGTTGACCTTCATTGTCGGCCATGGAGGCAACCTAGTTTGGTTTGTTTTAATTACCAATTGTTTAGTGGTTAATTGAATGTAACTTTTTAGTGGTTAAATGTTTAGATTATGCTTATCTTGTTTAATTGTTTAAAGTATGCTTAATTTGCTTAATTTTTTATATTATGCTAATTGTTTACATTATGCTAATTGGTTTAGTTATGCTAATTGGTTTAGTTATGCTTATTATGCTAATTGTTTTTAATTCTTTAGATTATGCATAATTGTTTAGTTAATAATTTTTATTATGTTACATTATGCTTAATTTTTTAGGTTAGGTTTAGATGTTTGTTGCAATATTTATTTGATTTTTTACATTGTGGCTCATTATTTAAATGAATTTATAATTTTTTAGATGTTTGTTTAGGTATAATTGATATGAGTTTAGTTTAGTTGTCTAAATTATTATTGTTTATTTATTATTTTATTTGATTGAGTGTTTAATATCGATATGTAAATATACGGCCTTCGGGCCGGCTCGGCCTGACATAGCCCATTTATAGCCCGACACGACCCATTTAGTAGGCACTTATGCATATAGACGAGCACGGAGGCGAAAAGCGACGGTGAGTACGACAAGCTCTCGCACATGGACGACGGGACCCGAGGGAGCATAAAGTACTACGACTAACCCGTAAAGCCGTTCGCCCGTTCTTTCCTCCTCCTCTCTCTCTCTCTTTCTTTGCTCTCTCTCATAAATGAATTAAAATTGAAAGATTAATGTAACCTGTACAATTTGCATTACCCGTTTCGAACCGGCCCATCTCACATGCCTTACGCTTGTGAGGCGTGTAGGTTCAGAATTATCCCTTTTTTTGGACAGCCTGAGAGTGATCGAGGGGGCATGGCTTGTGACGAGACGCGGGTCTGGATCCCGACGAGATTTCGACGACATAACCCTGATGTTCTCTGCTGCACCAATTTTGAGCGTGCAGTTGGAGAACAACAGGGTAATGCTGGTCAAATTTTGTCTGGATCTAGACCACGCATCTTGTCATAAGCACGCTCCCTCGGTCACTCTTGGGTGGGTTTAGGACCTATCATTTCTAATAGATGTAGGATCGTGACATTAAACAAAATATAAAGTAACCATAATTTATCTGGCTTTATAATGCAGAGTCAAACATAGGTAAAGACCGCAGTTGGATGTATACTGGTTTGAAGAGCAGATTTGGCGGTCACTTAGATGAGTGGTCCACCAAGACAGATGCTTTTGTAGAACGAGCTTTTTCGTTGTCAAATATCGATAAGGTGTGATGCCCATATACAAAATGCTGAAACGGGAAGTTTATGGACAAAGTGGAACTTTCGATGCACTTGTGTCGAAACGGTTACATGTCACATTATGAGGTGTGGACCTTCCACGGCGAGACAACTTCACAAACTATACAAGAAGTTGAAGCGGACAATGATGATGACACGGAAGTTGATATGATGGATGAGATGTTGGAATCTATACATCCAGAGCTTACGGAGGATCCTCCTACGACGGAGGTTGAAAAGTTCTTCAAGCTTCTCAAAGTTTCAGAAGAGCCGCTGTATGGACACAATGAAATGACCCTCCTCACTTTCGTGACTAGACTTATAACAATTAAGTCTAAGTAATTTTTTCTAATAACCGCTACAACGAACTCATCAAATTGTTCAGCGATGTCCTTCCAAAGCCTCATAAAGTGACTAATTTGAGAATATGTATCAGGCGAATAAAATTCTTTTCGGTCTCGGTATGAAGTACGAGAAGATTGATATATGTCCGGACAACTGCATGCTTTTCTGGAGAGAGCATACCAATGAGAACAAATGTTTAAAATATGGTCAACTGAGGTTTGTCGAAGTTGTTAATAACCATAGTGATATTGTGATGACAGAAGTCGCATGTAAGCAGCTCCGTTACTTACTCGTGATTTGAAGCGGGTGTTTCGTTCAAAAAATCTGCCAGACACATGAGATGGCACAAAGAAGGTGTATGTCAGAACAATGGAGTCATGACGCACCTGTCCGACGGTGAGACATGGAAGGCGCTGCACCGGTTTGATCCAGATTTTGGTTGTGAAGCGAGAAATGTTCGCATCGGGTTGACGACATGTGGATTCTCGCCGTTCCCACACCATACTCCTATTGGCCTTTCTTTGTCATTTCGTAGAACCTACCATCTACTTTTTCCATGAAGTATGAGTTCATGTTTCGTAGCCTCATTGTACATGTGTAGGATCATTCTGGACCACGTCTCAACGTGATGTTGAAATCGTTGATCGAAGAATTGAAAATATTGTTGACAGAAGTCGAAGTGTATGACTGTTACAAGAAGTAGAAATTCAACCTTCGAGCTTCTTATTTGTAGTCCGTCCATGATTTCCGGCCTATACGGCATGCCGACGTAAGTTAGCCCATGTTAGTTACGTCGATATTGCCATAGCTAACGTAAGTAAAGGCTCTTACTTACGTCGGTCTCGCTGGCCGACGTGAGTTAACTAACTCAGTCCGCAGCCCAGCCCGGGAACGTACTTATGTCGTTTGCGGGCCGCCGACGTAAGTTAGTTAACTTACGACCAATCCTTGACGCTAGCCAATAACCGTCATAATTGAGGTAAAACCGATATAAATTAATTAATTACGTCGGTTTAAGCCTTAATTGCGTCGGCCACGGCCGATGTAAGTGATCAGGATTCCTGTAATGTCGGGTGGAATATAACGACCAACTAGTAATATTGGCCGACGTAAGCTGGATCCCTGTAATGTCGGGTGCAATACAATGACCTTGAACTAGCAACACTACTGAACATAATTAATCATTAACATTCATCTTCCTATTCTACCGAGGATTAATCCTGATGCAGAAAATCCACACCTAACCAGATAACCCTCTGCGTTTTTGTTTAAAAAAAACACAGCATCAATGGTAGGGCAAACGAAAGAAGCAATCAGTCGGGGATCCTTCATCACACATGGTCTCTGCAGTATATAGCAGTTGCTCCAGGGCAGCAGGCGGCGCCCCATCACTCGGTCACTCACCGCCGCGTACGCGGTACACCACAGCACAAGCAACAGTTAGCTGCCCCACCTACCCGCACACAACACCACAGCGGCGGAGAGCCAAGCAAGCTCCTTTCCCCCCTCCATCCCTGGCCGCGCACCTTCCCCTTCTCCTTCTCCTTCTCCACCCAGCCCAGCCGGCCGGGCGCCCCACTCCCGTAACGCCACCGCGCAGCTAGCTACCTAGCCTTGATGACAACTGCGCCCAACATCGAGATGATTGCCTCATCGCTGCGCCGCTGCTCCCTCAACGGCGGCCGGCGCCGCGGGGCCGGCGGCGACGACAGCGAGAGCGTCGTCACCGTCGAGCTGAACTCCGACGTCGCGCTACCCTACCACTGGGAGCAGTACCTTGACATCCGGGTACGTGCGTCGTCGTTACTACTACTAAATGCATGCGCGCCCGGATTAATTCCGTCCGTCCTTCCATGGGCGCCGCGCCGCGCCACGCCACGGAGAACGAAGGCAGGAAGGCGCGCGCGTGGACTGGTTTCCCAATCATTTGTTCATAAATAGCAACCGCCTGTTGCCGAGGTAGGTGGATGCAGGCGGCCGCGTTCGGGATCAATCACTCGATCATTAAATGGTGAAAGCGGCACACGGGGATTTCGTTCATTAATAGTACGAACTAGCTCGCTCCCCTTTTGTCCGCCTGCCGTTTCTTCCTGCCTGCCCCCCTCTTCTTTTGTTCTCTTGTTCTTGAATTTTTGCCTCTCTTTTTTGTCCGTTCAGATCAGTCGCTTGCATCTCCTTCGTCTCCCTCGTTCGCTGGGCTACCCTATCTAGTTTGTGGTTACCCGCACAAGGATTCCTAGAACCGGATGATTCCGTCGTCCTTGGGTTGCTTCGATCTCCTTGCTTCTTGCAGTTATAAAAAAGGAGATTGGAGAGCAGACAGTTTCGTTCGTTCGGTCTGGTTCCGTTCAGAAAGATTGGAGCTTTGCGCATAGATTGCAGATGTTCCGAGCTTTCGCGGCAGGCATTGATATCAGAAGTACGTTTACAAAAAAATGACTCCTGATCGATGCTTGTTCCATCCAGTTGTTCTTTTAATTCCCAGTTTCATATCCATCTGGTAATCAAGACGATCTCAGATCTGTTTGTCTTCTAAATCCTGACGTATCCTTGTGGATCCGGCCCTTTATAATCCGTCTATACCCGCAACTCTAGATTTCAGTTTAGATTTCTTCTGGATCACGGTGTTCAGTTGGTACTGCTGTCCATATATATAATCACCACGCTTTGGTCTACTGCAAGTGTTTTATGTCACGGCCCATTTCATGCTTTTATATGTGATCTTGTTTTTTTCTCCAGCAGCGAAATGATAACTGAAAAGTTGGCGTTATCACCTAAAAAATAATCAATGCAAGTCGAATCCCAAAAATGCATCATACTACTCAAAAGTCTTTCAATCAGCAAACTTTCAGTGAAAAGCTTCCCCCTCGAAACAGAGAGTGGCTGGCGGCCTGGCGCAGTATCTTGCCTGCCTTCCAGCTTTGGCCAGCTTGCCCCTGCAAACTGTTCCTGGATACCTGCATAGTGCTCCCCAATGCCACAAGATGGTTCCCTGAGTACTAAGGAGACAATCAAAAGCAAACAAAGATAATTTTGGCGTTTCGTCTACATACCTAGATTTTTGTTCTGTTTAGCACATGTACTTGTAACTTGTGTGATCTCATTAAAAGCTCTCAATCTTGTTTCATGTCATTTAAGCAATCACTGCAGCATTAGGCGTTGCTCTCATTCAGACTGGGAAGTGTCTACTTACTTGCAGATTTTCCATCATCGTCTAGTCTACATGCATATTACTCGCGCAACATTCTTGAACAGCAACTGGAATCTTATCATCCTGTAGATTCTCCCATTTTTCTTGCATGCATTCATTCCCAAAAGAAACCATGCGTGCGTGAGATATATAATTTTGTCTGAACTGGTTTTTGCAGACGGGGCAAGTTTATTACATCAACTGGGAGGACGGCACGCGCACGACCGTGGACCCGCGCACGTCGGTCTTTACCTCCTCGCCGACGCCGGGCTCCACGTCGTCGTCGGCCTCCCGCCGCTCTCGCCGCGGCCGCGCATCCACCCCCTCGTCCGACTACACCTCCGTGTCGTCCTTGGGCGCGGAGGAAGACGCCGCGTGGCCACGCGCTGGAGACGTTGACAGCGGCTACGACAATGATAACGAGGAGGAGGACGACACCGATGACGAGCACGACGAAGAGGTGAGCAGCAGCACCACGAGCAGCAGCTCCAGCAGCAGCCGGGGCTCTGCTGTTTCTTCCACGCTCTCGTCCTTCTCGCCCACCGAGGAGTCGGCTTCCGGCGACAACGGCAGCGCCTTCGGCACCGGCGACAACAGCAGCGGCCACGTCCTCGTCGCGGCCGGGTGCCACGCGTGCTTCATGTACTTCATGGTGCCCAAGCGCGCCGACGTGTGCCCCAAGTGCGGTAGCTCCGGCCTCCTCCATCTCAGCCGCAACGGCTACGCCTGAGCTCGCTCGGCCGTGATTCACTAGCTAGCTGTGTAGGCGGGGACCTCTTAGCCATTGTGCAAGCTGCTCTGCCATGGAGCCAATGGCGGCTAGGTATCAGTAGAACTTCTTTCTTGCAAATAGGTCCCCAGATCTTGCCATTGATGATTCTCGCTACATAGTATGAAGATTGCCAATGTATGGGAGGAGAACGAACCATTTTTCTAGAATTCTTCTTATCTAATGCACTACTACTCTACATTGCAACCCAACCAGAAGAGAGACTACCACCCCCTTTGATTTCCTCTCGTCTCCCCCTCCCCTTCTCCAACATTAACCGTCTGTGCCTTTTGTTTTTCACAAGTAGCAGAGCAATATCATTACAAAAACTGCGTTTGCCATTGCTTGCCAGGCAGAGAGATTCATGCAGGATCATACTATACCCTCGGTTTGGTAACACTAGCATACCAGCATTTATGTATGTGTGGTGTGATGAACAACTGGCCCGTTTTGTTTCGTGCCTGCGCAATATTCTTTTGGTGCGTGGCTTGGAAGGGAGTGCATGATGCATACGCTGGAATACAGAGGATGCTCGTGGCCTGCAGCCTGCGTGTAAGCTACTCAGTCCTGCAAGCTTGTGCTCATCCATATCTGACGCCGGCCCTGTCTGCACCTGTCGCGCCATGCATGTTTCTGCAGACGAAAAAATCCCTGTGAAGAGAGAGAAACGGTTTGCGTAGATTCTTCAGAGATGATAATAATTTTATGTGTATCTTTTGATTTGGGGTGTTGTATTGCAGTAGAGTAAGGGTCTGTTTGGTAGCTTGAATTGAGTTAGATTGAGCTTGATAGACTTGTACAAATCAGTGTTTGTTTCAAAGTCAGACTGGATAGAACGATCACATCTAAGGAATATACTTCTAATATGCTGGATGAAGCTGTCCGAAGAATTTAGTCGGACAGCGCTGTCGAGCCCTTCTCCTTCACCCACCCAACCCAACTCCCTCCGGTTCCCCCCGCCCCCTGGTTCTGAACCCTCCTTCGCCGCCGCGTAGCCGGAGCACCGGCAGCCCCCTCCCCCGTTCTTCGCTGCCCTCCCGCCACGCCGCGCTGCGTGGCTTCTCGCCGTCATGCTCTCCTTGCTGCTGCCGCACGACTACTTCACCTTCCCCCGCATCCTCTCCGCCGCGCCTCTCCCCCTCCTCGCCCAGCTCCACGCTCTGCTCGTCAAGCTCGGCTTCCACTGCCACACGCAGTCCCTCAACGTGGCTCCTCGCCGCTTACCTCGCCAACGTCCGCCACGACCTCGTGTCCTGTGTCTTCCACACCAGCGCGTCACGGACCCTCGACTTCGTGTCGTGGACCATGATGGTCAGCGGGGTGTGCAAGATGAGGCTGGTCGACGAAGCGTGGGAGGTGTCCGACGGGATGCCAGAGAGGAACCTGATCTCCTGGAACGAGATGATCTCTGGCTACGTGAAGGCCGCACGGTTTCTGGACGCCCTGGACGCACTCTACTGAGACTTTGAGTGTATCGCAATTTGGATTGTCTGTTTAGCATTTTGAGTGTACGTGTAAGAGCGTGGTCACTTCACATTTGCTTGTTGTTGGTAACAACTTCAATCTGCATGAAAGAAACTTGCATACAAACTCTTCCCCTCAGACATGAACCAAAATACTTTTATAAGCCTGGCATACAAAGTTTCAAGGTGGTAAGATCAACAAAATTTAAAAAAGTGATCATTATATCCAATTTTGTCATTCATATCACTACTAGAAAATGTATTTTCACAGACGTCTCCTTATTTTTTTTACAGACGGTTCGTTAAAAGTTACGCCTGTGATGTCAAATGAGTTAATAACCGTTTGTGATAATAGAATATCACAGCGGTCCGTAGCAAACAACCGCATGTGAAAATGTATTAAGGTTCGTAACAAAAACCGCCTGTGATAATAGTCATTATCACAGGCGGTCCGTAACAAACAACCGCCTGTGAAAATATAATGATTTTCACAGGCGGTCCGTAATAAAAAAAAACCGCCTGTGATAATGATGGCTCCTGATTGGTCCGCTGCTTCATCCCACGGATCACTCTTGGACTTCATATCTCCGCCTTTCGCTACTTATCGATCCAATGACTCACAGAGGATCATCTCTAATATATGTGTCTATAACAACAAAAATACTGACACCTCACTTCCTTATCCCCAATCTCTGTCTCTCACCGTTCATCTCCCCAATCTCACCTCTCTTTTCTTCCTCCCCAATCTCACTCTACCGCAGCTCCGCCACATCGCTGAAGCGTCGGCAGCCCGCTTCTGCCTCCTCGCGATCCTCCCATCGCGGAGGCCGCGCTCCTCGCCGACGCGACAGCCGCGCTCCTCGACCGTCGTGGCAGCTGTGCTGCTCATGCTCATCGCCGTCGCGGCAGCCACGCTCCTCATCCGCCGCGGGTGTGTTCCTCGATGCTGAGGATCGCAGATCCAACCTTCAGTCACAGATCCAGCCGCGATCTTTATTTTTGTTGTAGCCCGGAAGTCGAGCTAGAACGAAGGTGGCGCTACCGAGCTCTGTGGGGAGGCGTTGAAGAGCGGCTGCAATGGTAGCATCCCTGTCTTCATGGCGTTGAGCTGCTGCATGTGGTGCTGCACGTGATGGTCGTGATAGATTGTAATTTCTACGATGTATTGCGTTGTAATTTCTGTTGTGTTTTTTATTGCATATCTACAATATAATTTTGTCTAAATCTTTTAGTCTTTTGTAGATCGAATTGTGTTAGCGCAAATTTTGTCTAAATGTTATCATTTATTGCCTTCTAATTACGACTAGTCACGAACACAATGCATACGGAAGATTCTAAAAATTGTCTATGATAATGTATTATCATAGGTGGTTGGCAGTAAAAAAACAGTATGCGATAATACATTTTCACAGACGGTTTGCAATAAAAAACCGCCTGTGAAAATACATTTTCACAGGCGGTCAGCAATAAAATACCGCATGTGAAAATGCATTTTCATAGGCGGTCATCAATAAAAAACCGCCTGTGAAAATGCATTTTTACAGGCGGATTTTTCCCCCGCCTGTGCTAATAGATCATTTTCACAGGCTCTTCGTTACATGCGGTTTTTAAAACCGTATGTGATAATATATTTAGAGTCGTCTGCGATGAAGCCTTTTGTAATAGTGTATCCATACAAACAAACATGATCTTGAATCATTCAATCCATCTCTCATCCAACCTATCAAAGAAAAAACTGGATCATCCAGTCCATTCAACCAAACATCAACTTGGATGATTCAATACAGAAAAACATGGATGATCCTATCCAATCCAATTTTGACCTCAAACCAAACGCAACCTAAATAAATATTGAGACTGGCTGTGAGCGAGATAGCTGGTTCACGTGCAGCAGCTGTGCCGTGCTGTGATGTGTGCTTGCGTCAGTGGGACTGGAATGTTTGTCTAGTGCTATAACAAGTGACAATATTTGGGGACTGAAAGAGTAGAGTCTCCCTGCCTCCGAAATAGGATTTATAGTATCCTTGCATTGTGCTTACCAACGCTTAAACCTATTTCTTGGCTTTTTTATACTTAAACACATGCTTGGCTTCGGTGTCGATCGATCCGTGGATGCGCATGTGTGCAGGGGCTTTTCCTTCATGATGTACGGCCGGTCGCATTTGTTTTCCAAGTCCTAGCTACGAGAAGCACAAACGTTATGCCCTTGTTCCTTTGCCGTTGGAGAGCTTCATCGATGAGCGTTCTCCTTGAAGTTTACAAACGTATGAACCAACTCGCAAGTATAAAATATGCACTCATGAAAATCGAGCACTAAGGCTTCGCAGGAGATGATCTGTCATTTCATGGTTTGGTCTTCTATATTCTTGATAGGTAGTCTGCTCGGAAGGAGACAAGTAGCCCATGCATGCAACGCATAAGATAGAATGTGGGGTTAGAGTAGACACAAGCCTGAAACCATGAGAAGCAAGGCTACAAATGCACCGGACAAAAGAGTTGTGCTTTTCAGAAACCGCTGCCGTTCCTAGCAAAGTACTCTCTTCTTTTCAAAATAATTGTAGTTTTAGATAAGATTTTTAGTTTACTTTGAACTAAAAATCTTGTCCAAAATGACAATTATTTTAGAAATTAAGAACACTACGTAAGAAACTCAAATAGGAAACAAAGATGGGCGACATGTTCAAAGGCGGCGTCTCTCATAAAGTTAAGCGAGATGAGCCCACTTCAGCGAGTATCTGACATGGCTCGGCTAAAAGTACAAGGAGATGCGTTAAAACAAAGCCCGTATCAGTTAAATGGGTATCTGAGACACGCCATCCTCTCTGACAAGCGGGAGACGCGCATCAAACACAGCGCATCTCCAATATGCACAAGAAATGAGACGTACTCTACACAACACTGTAGGAAATGCGAACAATAACGTCGGCCAGCACAACTTACGTGTGTGTGACGCCCGGTTCCAAAAACTGAACCAAGCTAATGCATATGTGTGCCCAGGATGTTCAACACACATACACGAGTGCAATCACAAAAGAGCATACAGAAAATTACCACAGAACAAGATTAATTATCAAATTTATTACACAAACCATATTATCCTCGAATACAAGCTCTAATGAATATTATGACAAGTTCAACTAATGCAACGAAAATAAACTAATTAAGTAACTAAAGCAACTATGCAGCATAAGCGACAGGGTATGTATGCGCAACTCCAATCAACACCACAGGCAAAGCTGACGGTAGACACGGCCTAGAACTCCGCATTATCACCATTAAACTCCCAATCCTGACCTGCAACTGTTTGGGGGGGGGGGGGTTGCAAGAGTGAGTACATGTCGTACTCAGCAAGTGTGGAAAGTATGACATGTGGCTGATTCAAATGACGACAATAACAATGGCAAAGTGCTGAAAAGTACAGTAAAACATTTGAAAAGCAATATATATATTATATGTATGTGAAATAAACCCATCATAATCATAAGTAATACCATAATACCAAACTGAATTCATTACCATCATCGATAAGTCCAGATTTCACCATTGCCAATAACCATATTCAATACCAAAAATAAATCCATAACCAACCATAACCATCACCATAACCATTACAATAACCATTACCAATATCAAATACCCTCTAATCATAGAAGTTGTCCAGGTGCTCATAACCGGGAGCACGACTATCATGATAGTTTTATTTAACTCTGCAGAGTTTGTACCTCTTTACCCACGTGTTCGTGATTTCATCACCTTTCGGCGACTAAGAATCTCCCTTATGCCCATGACCCGTCAGTCATATTACACACTTCCGTTGTTGTGTGGCCAAGAGATCACAAAATAGCCTTTACAAAGGGATTACTAGCCTATTTAGTCCCCACCGAGGTTTCACCGGTGGCGATGTCTCCAACTGAGCACATCTTCAACCAAGGGCCCCCTCTTGAGCCATTCGGATCCCAGGGTAGTCCCATCAATCATCAACAAACCCAATCCGACTACCCCTTCCCCCGAGCATCCACAATGGTCCAAACAGCACTAACAAAGCCCTAATTAATCAGCTACGCCGCACCCATACTTGGCCTCGTGGTGGCACTGTAGTCCTGGCTTATTCTCGCATGAACCGGTCCTTAGATCTAAAGCAAGCAAACCACCATAACATCCAACCCATCCACATACCAGGCTTGCTTAGATCACCCATTACCATACCATATTTAACCAGTTCATGTTAACCATAATCTCATCCATGCATAATTAAATTGAGTGGTATAGTTATTCCCATCCCAGTTGATTAAGCGAAGCAAAAGGTAAAAAGTCCATCCCGACGCTCTACCATAAATTCCAGGTGACAAGGATGGTTTAGCAAGTCTAATAAACTTCCTACCATAGGATTCCCATCAAATTGACACAGCATGCAGTTTTACAAACAAAACATTTATTAAAAAAAACAGGATCAATATGCTTCAAGGACACTTGCCTTGCTCTTGCTGTTGGTTAGGGTCAAAGCCTTCAAACTCCTGGTGCTGTAGATCCTCCGCGGCACTTTCTAGCGCAAATCCGTCTAATCCATACAATAAACATACAAGACAAGAAACACAATCAAAGAGTGCACAAATATTACTCAATATGACATGACATGCATGATTGATGCAAATGCAAGGTAGAACTTGTTACTAGATTGCTTTTAATGATCACTAACTAGCTCTAATAGATTTTAACAAGTTTATACAGGTTTGGGGTCGATTAGATCAAATTTTAGAATTAATTCAACACAATTTAACCAGAAAGATCGGACTAGTCCGCTAGGGACCGGACAAGTCCGCACTTGACGAGATCAGCAGATTAGGGTTTTCTAGATCGACGTGAATTTGGAGATTAGGGGTTGAATTCACGTAAGGAAAAGAGAATAGAAGGTATACCAGGTGTTTAGAATTCAAATGAACCAAGAAACTTGGAGGTAACACTTGGATCTTGATGATATAGGGCTGGTGATGAACTTGGAGATGAATTGGTGGTGAAGGACGAAACTTGGTGGAGATCTTGATCCTCCTTCGTTTCCTCCTCTTCTTCCTATTGCTTGGGATCTTCTCCTCCCTCCTTGATGGTGGCTCCCCACGAACTAGGGTTTGGGTGGGTGGAAAGGTGGCAAATAGATGTCAAACCAAGGGGTGGAGCTGTTTATATAGAGGTGGAGGCTAGGGTTAGATGGATTTCGAGTTTTGGGATGAGTAGAGGCCGGTTTAGAGTCCTACATGGGCTCTAAAAGAGTTAGGCACGACGTCCCTAGGCCCACTTAACATGAAACCCAAGAAACAAGTTGTAAAACAAAAGATCAACTCGGAGTCGCGAAATATCGGACAAGTTCGGACAGGACCAGACTAGTCCGAAGTCGTCGAGAGAGAAAATCGGACAAGTCTGGCCAAAAATCGGACAAGTCCGAATTTGAACAGAGAGGAAAAACGGACAAGTCCGCTGGAACACCGGACTAGTCCGCGGACTAGTCCGGAAAAGTC
The DNA here is from genome assembly GCA_036927565.1 of Tuctoria greenei. NCBI lineage: Eukaryota > Viridiplantae > Streptophyta > Magnoliopsida > Poales > Poaceae > Tuctoria > Tuctoria greenei. The sequence goes on along the minus strand of JAYESD010000002.1, from coordinate 64,138,868 downwards.
CAGAGACTTAGCAAGTTTCCAAGGATTCATGGAATATCGGACTAGTCCGCACAAAATCGGACAAGTCCGAAAGTTTCCAGAGCCAAAATCGGACTAGTCCGCAGCAAAAACGGACAAGTCCATTTTTAGTCAGAGAGAAATCAGACTAGTCCTCAGTAAAATCGGACTAGTCCGCACTTTCCTGCGTTTTAAGTGCGGTTTTGCTCCAAATCAATTTTAAATGCTCCGAATCAATTTTAAACTTGTTCCTCTTGATGTGGGTTAATGTTAAACATGTATATGAGTGTATGCAAGGCATGATGCATGAAAATGAGGGTGCTACAAACCTACCCCCTTAAAATGAATCTCGCCCTCGAGATTCGACGCGGCAGAGAAGAGAAAGGAAAATTCCTTCTTGAGATCATCCTCCAATTCCCACGTCGCTTCTTTTTCGGTGTGGTGCTTCCATTGAACTTTACACCATCTAATGACCTTGTTCCTTGTGACCCTCTCCTTAGTTTCCAAGATTTTGACCAGTTGCTCGGCATACGTCAAATCTTCCTCTAGTTCCAATTCTTCCATTGGCACTTGATCTTCCGGTACCCTGAGACACTTCTTGAGTTGGGAAACATGAAACACATCATGTACGTCTGAAAGATGAGCTAGCATCTCCAACTTATATGCTACTTCTCCTCTTTTGTCCAAAATCTTGAATGGTCCAATATAACGAGGTGCGAGCTTGCCTCTTATGACCTCTCATTGGTGACACCTTGAGGTAAACAAAATCTCCTATTTCAAAGGCTAATTTCCTTCTCCTATTATCCGCATAGCCTTTTTGCCTTGATTGGGCAGCCCTCAAGTTTTCACGAATTATTTGGACTTGCTTTTCAGCTTCTTGCAACACGTCCGGACCAAATACTTGAGTTTCTCCTGCCTCATTCCAGAATAAAGTCGTCCTACACTTCCTCCCATAAAGCGCTTCATATGGTGACATTTTCAAGCTTGCTTGGTAACTATTGTTGTATGAAAATTCCGCATATGGCAAGCTTTTGTCCCAACTTTTCCCATGCTTTAAAGCACAAGCTCTTAACATGTCCTCCAAAATCTGATTGGTCCTCTCAGTTTGTCCGTCCGTTTGAGGATGATATGCTGAACTAAAATTCAACCTCGTTCCCAAAGCTTCATGCAATTTTTGCCAAAATCTGGAGGTAAATTGAGAACCTCTATCCGAGACTATCTTCTTAGGGACTCCATGTCGACACACAATATGCTCCATGTATATTTCGGCCAATCGTGCAGCTGTATACTTGGTCTTCACAGGGACAAAATGAGCTGACTTGGTTAAGCGATCCACAATTACCCAAATTGAGTCATACCCGGACTGAGTACGTGGTAACCCAACTATGAAGTCCATTCCAATTTCTTCCCACTTCTATTCCGGAATCTTTAATGGTTGCAATAATCCGGCTGGCCTTTGATGTTCCGCCTTGACTCGTTGGCACACATCACACAATGCTACATATTCAGCTATGTCCTTTTTCATGCTATCCCACCAATAGCAAGCCTTCAAGTCCTTGTACATCTTCGTACATCCGGGGTGAATCGAGTAAGGCGAGTCATGTGCCTCCTTTAATATTGTCTCTCGAATATGCTTTACATTAGGAACAACGATCCTCTTTCCAAGCCATAAGTTACCATGTTCGTCTTCATCGAATCTGAATTCTCTCCCTTCCTCGATCCTTTCCTTGATTTCCTTGATCTCCATATCCGTGGTTTGTGCTTCTTGAATTTCTTGCTCCAAGGTTGGGTTTAACTCCATCATCTCCATCTCATTTATAAACCCGAGGTTCAACCGTTCAAACTCCTTACATAACTCGAATGGTAACTCTCGAACCGTGAGTTGATGACTTACTCCTTTTCTACTCAAAGCATCGGCCACTACATTGGCTTTTGCTGGATGATAGTTGATCCCCAAATCATAATCCTTGATGAGCTCCAACCATCTTCGTTGCCTTAAGTTCAGATCCGTTTGTGTGAAAATATACTTCAAACTCTTATGATCCGTATAAATTTCACACCTATGTCCAAGGATATAGTGTCTCCAAATCTTCAATGCATGTACCACGGCCGCGAGTTCCAAATCGTGCGTGGGGTAATTCTGCTCATGTTTCTTCAATTGTCTTGATGCATAGGCGACCACTTGACCTTCTTGCATCAATACACATCCAAGCCCTTGTCTCGATGCGTCACAATAAATATCGAAACTCTTGCTTACATCTGGCAGTACCAAAACTGGAGCTGTTGTCAACCTCTTCTTCAACTCCTCAGAACTATTCTGACAAGCTTCAGTCCATTGGAACACCTTTCCCTTCATTAGCAACTCCGTCATAGGCTTGGCTATCTTGGAAAAATCCTTAATAAACCGACGGTAATATCCAGCCATCCCAAGAAAACTCCTTATTTCCTTGACATTTTGCGGCGGTTCCCACTTCAACACGTCTCTCACTTTACCAGGGTCAACCGATACTCCTCCTCCTCAGATGATATGACCCAAAAATGGCACCTCTTTCAACCAAAACTGACACTTGTTGAACTTGGCATACAACTGATGCTCCCTCAATTTCTGCAACGTAAGCTTCAAGTGTTCCTCATGTTCCTTCTCATCCTTTGAGTAGATCATAATATCATCAATAAACACCACAACGAACTTATCTAAGTACTCCATGAAGACCTTATTCATGAAGTACATAAAGTAGGCAGGTGCATTTGTCAATCCAAAAGACATCACGATGTACTCATAAGATCCATACCGTGTCCTAAAAGCTGTCTTGGGTATGTCCGACGGTCTAATCTTCATTTGAAAGTATCCCGACCTCAAGTCAATCTTAGAGAAGACACAAGCACCCTTCATCTGATCAAACAAATCCTCTATACGGGGCAAGGTGTACTTGTTTTTGATGGTCACCTTGTTGAGAGCTTGGTAATCCACGCACATCCTTTGGGTTCCATCCTTCTTATCTACGAAGAGCACTGGGGCTCCCCACGGGGATGAGCTTGGGCGTATAAAACCCTTCTCTAGCTGCTCTTGAATTTGCTTCTTGAGCTCTAATAATTCCTTAGGAGGCATCCTATACGGCTTCTTGGCTATAGGTGCAGTTCCAGGTATTAAATCAATAACAAACTCAATGTCTCGATCGGGTGGCATACCTGGCAACTCGTCCGGAAAAACATCGAAAAATTCACACACCACCGGAATCTCCTCAATTGCGGCACCGTCCATATGATTCAATTCCAATTGCTTCGGTGCGGTTTGAAATGCTTCAAATTCTATGGTGATCCCTTCTTCATTGGTCAACTTCACCGTATTCGTGGCACACTCAATAACTCCATTGTGCTTCCTCAACCAGTCCATACCAAGTATAATGTCCAATCCTTGAGAATCCAAAACAATGAGGTTGTCGGAGAAGTCTACCCCCCTTATTCTAAGGCTTACTTTTGGACATACTATATTTGTCCTCATCTCTCCTCCAGGAGACTTAACCAATAGAGTAAACTTTATATGAGAAATAGGCAAACTATACTTGGCAACATACTTCGATGCAATGAATGAATGCGATGCTCCAGAATCAAATAACATAGTCGCGGGATTGGAGTTGGCGAGAAACATACCAATGACCACGTCATCCGCTTGTTGAGCATCCTCCGTAGAGACATGGTTCACGTTGCCACGAGCAAAATTCTGCTGTCCACGGTTCCCTTGTGGCTGTCCTCCATTGGGTCTTGGGTTTTGCCTCGGTGCATTGCTTCCTTGACCAAGGCCCGACTTAGGACATTGATGCGCAAAGTGTCCAGCTTCTCCACAAGTATAACACTTCTTAACTCCACTAGAATTACTGGGATGAGCTTGGTTTTGAGCATTGGCTCCAGGAAAATCAGCACGAGGTGCATAAGGCATTGGAGGCCTAGGTGCTTGCATAACAGGGCGCTGCTGCACAAACTGAGTTGGGCGTGGTGCATAACCAGGGCGCTGAGCAGGAATAGAGGAGCTGTAATGAGGCGCATTGGGCGGCGCAAAGCGAGGGCGCACATTACTTCCTTGTTGCTGTCCTTGATATGGTGCCTTCCTCTTGATTTCTTGCTCCATCTCACGGATCTTGTTCTCAACCACAATTGCTTTGTCCACAAGCTTCTGGAAATTGACATAATCACAGTTGAGCAATTGCACTTGGATCGTATTGTTCAATCCCCTCATGAACAAGTATTGCTTCCGACTGTCTCGGCTAACATCCTCGGGCGCATATCTTGAGAGTTGAGTGAACTTATTGAGATATTCACTCACGCTTGATTTTCCTTGTCTCAAGTTCTCAAATTCTTGCCTCTTCAAGATCATAACACCTTCCGACACATAATGAGAACGGAAACTCTCCTTGAATTCCGCCCAGGTAATTCTCTCTTGGTTCTCATGAGCATTGCAATAAGAATCCCACCAATCTGCAGCTGCTCCAACGAGTTGATGAGAAGCAAATAGCACCTTCTCCTGGTCACTGCATTGGACAATGGCTAGCTTCTTCTCCACGGACTTGAGCCAATCATCCGCATCCATAGGGTCTGCGGCTTGAGCAAAGGTTGTCGGCCTAGTCCTCATAAACTCTCCCAATCGGTTATGAGGAGGTGGGGGTGGCGGTGGAGGCATGTGGGGCTGATTGTTGATATTGCCAGCCTGCAGCTGTCCCATAGTCTGTATCATGGTCTGCATGAGCTGGTTTTGCATGGCCAATAGTTGCTCGATGTTGATAGCTCCCTGAGTAGATCCTTGTCCGATGTTGTTCTGAGGTACTCCATTGTTCTCCTCCTCATCATTCTCATCCCTCTGGTTGCGAGTCCTCACCATCTGAAGAAAAGCAGTAGGTAAGAATTAGAAAACGTCCCCAACTATATGCATCAAGGGATATGAAACTAAACAGCTAGCTACACTAGCCTAGGTGGACATGGAAACGCTAAAGCATCCCAACAATCCTCTATTAAGCACACAAGCAAACAATATATATATAGCAAACAGCACACTAAGCAAAAACACATCGATTCTTGAGTGCTCCTATGTGCTCTAAAGTGTCCATTCTATCTAGGCTGCATCCTACGGTCAACCTGTGGCTCTGATACCAATCTGTGACGCCCGGTTCCAAAAACTGAACCAAGCTAACGCATATGTGTGCCCAGGATGTTCAACACACATACACGAGTGCAATCACAAAAGAGTATATAGAAAATTACCACAGAACAAGATTAATTATCAAATTTATTACACAAACCATATTATCCTCGAATACAAGCTCTAATGAATATTAATGACAAGTTCAACTAATGCAGCGGAAATAAACTAATTAAGCAACTAAAGCAACTATGCAGCATAAGAGACAGGGTATGTATGCGCAGCTCCAATCAACACCACAGGCAAAGCTGACGGTAGACACGGCCTAGAACTCCGCATTATCACCATTAAACTCCCAATCCTGACCTGCAACTGTTGGGGGGGATTGCAAAAGTGAGTACAAGTCGTACTCAACAAGTGTGGAAAGTATGACATGTGGCTGATTCAAATGACGACAATAATAATGGCAAAGTGCTGAAAAGTACAGTAAAACATTTGAAAAGCAATATATATATTATATGTATGTGAAATAAACCCATCATAATCATAAGTAATACCATAATACCAAACTGAATTCATTACCATCATCGATAAGTCCAGATTTCACCATTGCCAATAACCATATTCAATACCAGAAATAAATCCATAACCAACCATAACCATCACCATAACCATTACAATAACCATTACCAATACCAAATACCCTCTAATCATGGAAGTTGTCCAGGTGCTCATAACCGGGAGCACGGCTATCATGATAGTTTTATTTAACTCTGCAGAGTTTGTACCTCTTTACCCACGTGTTCGTGATTTCATCACCTTTCGGCGACTAAGAATCTCCCTTATGCCCATGACCCGTCAGTCATATTACACACTTCCGTTGGTGTGTGGCCAAGAGATCACAAAATAGCCTTTACAAAGGGATTACTAGCCTATTTAGACCCCACTGAGGTTTCACCGGTGGCGATGTCTCCAACTGAGCACATCTTCAACCAAGGGCCCCCTCTTGAGCCATTCGGATCCCAGGGTAGTCCCATCAATCATTAACAAACCCAATCCGACTACCCCTTCCCCGAGCATCCACAATGGTCCAAACAGCACTAGCAAAGCCCTAATTAATCAGCTACGCCGCACCCATACTTGGCCTCGTGGTGGCACTGTAGTCCTGGCTTATTCTCGCATGAACCGGTCCTTAGATCTAAAGCAAGCAAACCACCATAACATCCAACCCATCCACATACCAGGCTTGCTTAGATCACCCATTACCATACCATATTTAACCAGTTCATGTTAACCATAATCTCATCCATGCATAATTAAATTGAGTGGTATAGTTATTCCCATCCCAGTTGATTAAGCGAAGCAAAAGGTAAAAAGTCCATCCCGACGCTCTACCATAAATTCCAGGTGACAAGGGTGGTTTAGCAAGTCTAATAAACTTCCTACCATAGGATTCCCATCAAATTGACACAGCATGCAGTTTTACAAACAAAACATTTATTAAAAAAAAAAACAGGATCAATATGCTTCAAGGACACTTGCCTTGCTCTTGCTGTTGGTTAGGGTCAAAGCCTTCAAACTCCTGGTGCTGTAGATCCTCCGCGGCACTTTCTAGCGCAAATCCGTCTAATCCATACAATAAACATACAAGACAAGAAACACAATCAAAGAGTGCACAAATATTACTCAATATGACATGACATGCATGATTGATGCAAATGCAAGGTAAAACTTGTTACTAGATTGCTTTTAATGATCACTAACTAGCTCTAATAGATTTTAACAAGTTTATATAGGTTTGGGGTCGATTAGATCAAATTTTAGAATTAATTCAACACAATTTAACCAGAAAGATCGGACTAGTCCACTAGGGACCGGACAAGTCCGCACTTGACGAGATCAGCAGATTAGGGTTTTTTAGATCGACGTGAATTTGGAGATTAGGGGTTGAATTCACGTAAGAAAAAGAGAATAGAAGGTATACCAGGTGTTTAGAATTCAAATGAACCAAGAAACTTGGAGGTAACACTTGGATCTTGATGATATAGGGTTGGTGATGAACTTGGAGATGAATTGGTGGTGAAGGACGAAACTTGGTGGAGATCTTGATCCTCCTTCGTTTCCTCCTCTTCTTCCTCTTGCTTGGGATCTTCTCCTCCCTCCTTGATGGTGGCTCCCCATGAACTAGGGTTTGGGTGGGTGGAAAGGTGGCAAATAGATGTCAAACCAAGGGGTGGGGCTATTTATATAGAGGTGGAGGCTAGGGTTAGATGGATTTCGAGTTTTGGGATGAGTAGAGGCCGGTTTAGAGTCCCACATGGGCTCTAAAAGAGTTAGGCACGACGTCCCTAGGCCCACTTAACGTGAAACCCAAGAAACAAGTCGTAAAACAAAAGATCAACTCGGAGTCGCGAAATATCGGACAAGTCCGGACAGGACCGGACTAGTCCGAAGTCGTCCAGAGAGAAAATCGGACAAGTCTGGCCAAAAATTGGACAAGTCCGAATTTGAACAGAGAGGAAAAACGGACAAGTCCGCTAGAACACCGGACTAGTCCGGAAAAGTCCAGAGACTTAGCAAGTTTCCAACGATTCATGGAATATCGGACTAGTCCGCACAAAATCGGACAAGTCCGAAAGTTTCCAGAGCCAAAATCGGACTAGTCCGCAGCAAAAACGGACAAGTCCGTTTTTAGTTAGAGAGAAATCGGACTAGTCCTCAGTAAATCGGACTAGTCCGCACTTTCCTGCGTTTTAAGTGCGGTTTTGCTCCAAATCAATTTTAAATGCTCCGAATCAATTTTAAACTTGTTCCTCTTGATGTGGGTTAATGTTAAACATGTATATGAGTGTATGCAAGGAATGATGCATGAAAATGAGGGTGTTACAGTGTGCCAGCCGACGTAAGTTGCATAAATTAGGTCGGGGCCTAGTAACCAACGTTAGTTAACTAAATTACGTCGGTTGCAGTCCCTCGGCTGACGTAAGTAAAACAATCGAAGGCAATAAATGGATACTAATGTCGGTCGTGGCTCGCAGCCGACGTAAGTAACATGGCCGACAGAAGTTCACCTTTACTTACGTCGGCCATGATGTCGGCCGACATAAATAACATCCGCCGACGTAAGTTCTGAATTTAACCTAACCGTGCAAGCTGCGCGCGCCTCGTTCTTTTTCCCCACCGCTTCTCGCTTTCCCCACGCCGCCACCCCACCGCGGTCGCACGGGCCGGAGCACCACCGCCTCCTCGCCGTCTCGCCAGGTAAGCCTCCCCCCCCCCCCCCCCCCCCCCCCCCGAGCACCGCGGTGTTGCCTCCTCCCGCCCCCCTCCAAGCCGGTCGGCAGCCCCCCCCTCCCCCTCCCCCCACCCCCACCTTCAGCCGCTCCAGCCAGTACCCTCACCACGCCCCCCTCACCTCCCACCCACCCTCACCCTCAACTCCCCGAGCCACCCCCCCATTGAAATTCAAATTTCAATTTGAATTCAAATCAAATTCAATTTTGAAATTGAAACTGAATTTAATTGTTTAAATTATGCTTAAATTGGTTAATGGTTTATTTAATTATTCTTAAGTGGTTAATTTGCTTAATTATGCTTAAGTGGTTTATTTAATTATGCTTAATTTGCTTAATTATGCTTAAGTGGTTTATTTAATTATGCTTAAATTGCTTAAATTTGCTTAATTATGCTTAAGTGGTTTATTTAAGTGGTTAGTTTGCTTAAGTGGTTTATCTAATTATGCTTAAGTGGTTAATTGCGCCATGAGGAGGGCGGCGTCGGGGGCGGCCGGCTGTCGGGTGTCGCGGCGTCGCCGGTGGCTCCAGGAGAGAGAGAGAGAGAGGAGGTGGTGGCAGCGTTGTGTGAGGAAGATAAGAGAGGTGGGTCGTGTGTAGGGGTGAGCAGAGGAGATCGGGGCGGCGGCACAGCGTGGGATGGCATGCAGCATGCGGAGGAGTTCGCGCTGAGAGGAGCTCGTGCCAACGGATGAGCTCGAGGCGGAGGGCGGCACGCGGAGGAAGCTCGCGCTGGCGGTGAAGCGAGAAATGCAGTATTTTTTGTCGTGCATAAATTATCGAAAAACTAACGATGATTTGTCTGACTTTAAACTGCAAAGTCAAACATGAGTGAAGATCGTAGTTGGATGTATACTGGTTGGAAGAGCAGAATTTGTGGTCACTCAGATGAGTGGTACGCCAAGACAGAAGCTTTTGTTGAAAGAGCTTTTTGTTGTCAAATAGTGATAAGCATGGTGCCCATGTACGAAATGCCGGAACGGGACGTTTTTGACAAAGTGGAACTTACAATGCACTTGTGTCAAAACGGATACGTGTCACATTATGAGCTGTGGAACTTCCACGGTGAGACAGCTTCTCAAGCTGTACAAGAAGTGGAAGCAGACAATGATGATGCCACGGAGGTTGATATGATGGATCAGATGCTGGAAGCTATACAACCACAGCTTACGGAGGATCCTCAAACAACGGAGGTTAAAGAGTTCTTCAAACTTCTCAAATATTCAGAATAGCCGCTGCATGGACACACTAAAATGACAATCCACAATTTTGTGACTAGACTTATGGCAATTAAGTCTAAGTTTTTCTTTTCTAATAACTGTTACAACGAGCTCATCAATTTGTTCAATGATGCCCTTCCGCATCCCAACAAAGTGCCTAAAGATATGTATAAGTCAAAGAAAATTTTTTTCGGTCTCGGTATGAACTATGAGAAGATTGATGTGTGTGCGGACAACTGCATGCTTTTCTGGAGAGAGCATGCCAATGAGAACAAATGTTTAAAATGTGGTCAACCAAGGTTTATCGAAGTTGTTAATAATGATGGTGATACTGTGACGACGAAAGTCGCACGTAAGCAACTTCATTACTTACTCGTGACACTGAGGTTGAAGTGACTGTTCCTTTCAAGAAAACGGCCAAACACATGAGATAGCACAAAGAAGGTGAGCGTCAGAACGATGGAGTCATGACACACCCGTCCGATGGTGAGGTATGGAAGGCGCTGGACCGGTTTGACCCAAAATTCAGTCGTGAAGCGAGGAATGTTTGCATCAGGTTGGTGATAGATGGGTCCACGCCATTCAACACAAACGTCACACCATACTCTGGTTGGCCCGTCTTTGTCATTTCGTACAATCTTCCATCTTTTTGCATGAAGAATGAGTTCATGTTTCTTAGCCTCATTGTACCTGGGCCGGATCATCCTGGGTCACATATCAACGTGATGTTGAAACCGTTGATCGAAGAGTTGAAAATATCGTGGACAGGAGTCGAAGCGTACGACTGTTAACAAGAAGCAGAAATTCAACCTTCAAGCTGCTTATTTATGGTCTGTCCATGATTTTCTAGCATACGACATGTTTTCTGGATGGAGCACTCATGGTCGGTTGACATGTCCAATATGTGCCTCAGATACTGATTGATTTCAACTTACCCATGGAGGCAAGATATCTTACTTCGATTGTCATAGACGTTGGCTGCCTGCAAATCACTTGTTTAGACAATAGAGGAATATCTTCAAAAAGAACACCATTGTCACTAAAGGACCACTGAAATGTCTTAACGGCTCAGAAATATCTTATACGTTGGACAAATTGGTGCCAGATGAAGGTCGTCTTGAATATTTAAGGTTACAGAGACAAACAAAATTGGACTCACATATGTAGACTTTGGGAGCTACCGTATGTGAAGTCATTGATTCTAAGGCACAACATTGATGTCATGCATCATGAGCGTAATATGGCCAAATGTATCATAAGCACGTGCATGGACATGATGGGCAAAACAAAAAACAATTTAAAGGCTCGAAAGGATCTCGCCGAGCTTTGTAACTGTAAAACTCTTGAGCTCTCCGAAAATGGTGGTAAACCACGCGCTCCTTTCTATCTTCGACCTAAAGAAAAGAAAGAAGTTCTCGAATGGTTGCAAAGGTTGAAATTCTCAGATGACTATGCAGCTAGTCTGAAATGAGCCATGAATGTGAAACGGGAAAGCTCATTTGGTTGAAAAGTTATGATTATCACATCATCATAGAAAGACTTCTGCCTGTTATGTTTTGAGGCTATTTTGACGATGTGGTGTGGAAGGTGTTAGCCGAGCTTAGTCACTTCTATAGGCAACTCTGTGCTAAAGAAATCACGCCGGAGATGATGACTAAGTTGGAGAAAGATATTCTGATACTTTTGTGTAAGATGAAATTTTTTCCTCTAGGGTTCTTTGATCCAATGCAACATCTCTTAATTCATCTTCCATTTGAAGAAAAAGTGGGCGGTCCCGTGCAATATATGTGGATGTATCGTATTGAAAGATCACTCATATATCTGAAACCAATGGTTGATAACAGGGCAAGGGTTGAAGGTTGCATCGTTGAAGCTTTTGCTCTTAAGGAAGTAGGATACTTCTCAAGTATTTACTTTGCAGCAGAACACAATGTTAATACTTTGGAAATGCGGTACAATATGGATGAGCAACCTCCTTGTAGCGATCTCTCCATTTTTGCAACAAGAGGCACTACTGTTGGTAATTACACGTCCTACGACGTTAGAAAAAAAGAAAGGTGTGCTGCTTTCTTCTACATGTATGTTAATATAGATAAAATGGATGAATATTTCAAGTAAGTGTTTCTCCTACACTTATTCTTTCCAGCATCTTTTGCAACACACCTAATCTAAAAGGTTCTCTTTTCGTGCAGTATGTTCCACATGCAAAATTGGAGACATAGACATCAACCCACGAGCAAACAAATAGAACCGATTCGATGGGAAGGAATAAACTGGGGATCTAATTTTCTTTCCTGGTTTCGAGACCATGTAATGTTTTCTTGTTAACTTATCAATATTAACAACATTTTCTTATAACTTAAGAATGCTTATGTTTTCTAATAACTTCAAATCTTGGACAGTGCAAAAAATATGCCAACGTCTATGAAGATTTGCGGCAATTATCCTATGGAGTGGTTAACGTTAAAAGCTATGTTTGATATGACGTCAATGACTTTCGATTCTGTACAACTCAATTTGAATCTCTTCATCCTCTCGCGGGAACATGTAATACCAGAGTTGTGATGAGGGCAATTAATTCGCAAGAACGTGAAACTCATTACTACGGGATTATTCAAAAAATCCTTGAATTCACTTTTGTCTTAAACAAGACAATTTGAGCAGTATTCTTTGACTGCGAATGGTTTGATTCCATTCGTGGAATTCGAGTAAACGAATTTGGCATGGTCAAAGTAAAACACAAGGAACGGTTGAAAGGATTTGATTCATTAGTTCTTGCACACCAAGTAGAGCAAGTGTACTATCTACCTGATCTATGCAATAAATTCAAAGCTTGGTGGGTGGTACATAAGGTGAATCCTCATGAGCAGTTATACGCTCCAGGGGATGATGATTACCATTAGGAAGCTGAGGCTGATGAGGTCTACTAAGAGGAAGAGTAGTCATACTCCTTCTCAGTCGAGCCCGGTGTAGGACTTGATGACTTATTTGGCGACGCTCAAGATATCGAGACTGGCACAGAAGCGGAAACAGAATCAGAATTGAAAACTAAAGAAATCAATGACTCAGTCGAACCTGCTGATTTGCAGAAATGAAAACAATATGCGGAAGAAGAAGATTGATGGGCTGGTTTAAGGAGTAGGATGCCTGACCGTGATGTTGATGAATTTTGAAATTTATGAAGTAATGTTTTATTCACTAACTTAACATTAGTTTTGTATATTATCTTAGCATATTAATCATTTATTCCTTGCAATAGGATGTCATCGAAGGGGAAGGGGAAGGGAAGCTAGTGAGAGGGTTTGAGCCGCCATGAGACCCTTGCTCAGGGACCTCGTTACCTTCGAGCCGATGTTCCCTCTTTCTGGTGCACGCTCCACCCTCAGCTCACGTGTGCTTTTAGCGGACGGAGGTAAATTTTAGTTTACAATCAAGTTATTTTATAAATTAAACTTGTTAGTAATTATTTATTGTCAATCCTTTTCTTTTGTGCAGTCTGACTTAGAGTCTTCTAAGTCCAAGTTAGAGGCTAGGGGGCCGCTACAGGAGCCTGAGTCAGAGGCTAGGGGCCGCTACAAGAGCCTGCTAACGCTAGCCTCCCTTCGGAGCCGGCTAGCGCTAGCCTCCCTCTGCAGCTAGTTACCGCTACCCTTCCTTTGGACTCCAGTGGTTCCGCAAAGCCTACAGGGTCACAGGACGCGGTGATGTCGCAACAGAGGCGACGGACGAGGAGGACCCAATTTGCAGCTCCTCCCCCAGTTACTTCTCAGCGGATCACGATCCATCCTGTTGAAGACAGGTAAAAAGCTGTATATAGTATATTAAGTATTAGATGTTGTTTTCTGTTACTTAATGATTGAATATATTTTGCAGATGTTGGTACGACTTATCGTTTACAGGGGGCAAGAAATACCACAGACAGGTTAACAATGTCTTGGGTGCTATCGTGAAGTTGCACTACCCCGGTGTCATTGACGGTGTCCTTACCCTGTCGTGGGATGACTACGCTCATGTCACTCACACGGTCCGCGACACGGTTCAGGGAGCCGTGTGGCACGATTTTATGGTAAGTTTATCAATTTCATTTTTTTCAACTCATTTGAATTGTTAATGCATATCACTTAAATGTTTGTTTTATTAAAGCTGAGGTACCAAGTAGAGGAACCGGGCATGGAGGACCACACGAGACATGTGTTCCATTACAATGCTCGGAAACTCACGACGGCGGCGTTGTCGAATGCTCGGATTCAGGCCGTCAACGCGTACTACAAGTGGCACCCCCTGGAGCAGGAGCAGCAATGGGGTCCATTTAGGAAGGACTCTGACGCGTACTTGACAGAGGAGCAGTATGAGGAGGTAAGTTTTAATATTGTTAAATATTTACAATATCTATGTATGTTAATTGCATTGATGAAAAATGAAATATGTGCAGATTAGTATTTCCTAGTTACAGGATAACACCAAGGCGTACTTAGCTCTCTGTCGGCACTGGGCTAGTGAAGCTTTCATCGGCAAGTCCACAAAGGCTAGACAGTGCAACATGGGATCCGAGGGCAAGCACAACTTTGGCGGCGACAGCTACTTGCATTTGGCTAAACGCATGGCAAGTACTTTTTCAATTTATTTATGTGTTACTAATATATTTATCTCACTAACACGACTATACAGGAGCAAGAGATAGGTTAGGAGCCGACCCCGACCCAGGTTTGGAAGAGAGGTCACAAGGGAAGTGACCCTTCTCAGCTAGGGTAGTGTAGTTAGGTCGTAGCCGATCGACTGGTAAGTTTTCAAAATTCATCAATTTAATTATAACTAATACTATTATTGATATACTTACAAGATTTCTTTGTTTTGTAGGCAAAGTACGCGTAGTAGGTCGCGAAGATACACCGTGTGGATTACGATTGCAAAAACGCGTCGATCGACCCCCAAGCCGCATGCGTGAGCGGAGGCGGAAAGGCCCATGGACGGTGAGTTGGTCATTTGTTTCATTTCTTTTTCAATTTATCTTTTTTCTACTTAGTGTTTTCATTCTTTTGTAGGTTTGCTATTTTTGATGGAGTTGTCGACTCGAGGTCAGCGTGACCTTTGAGAGGCGCTTCATCGACGCAGGCCTCATTCGTTGGGTCCTCAAGTGGTCGTCTCTCGCAGACCCAGTTGGAGCTCCTCGCCTTGAAGGAGACGCTGACGCAGACCCAAACAGAGCTGGAGAGGTCGAGGGTGGGGGCAAGGGAAGAGCGGCAGAGGACGACCTTAATGATAGTCCAGATGCAAGCAGCGGCAGTGGTAAGTAATTTAAAGTAACATAGTTAAATTTCATAGCATTTCAATAACATATATCTTCTAATATTTTGCAATGGCAGACTCTTGCTCGAAACAGTGGTCAGGATATTGAGATTCCTACACTTCCGCCGCAGGAGACCACGAAGTAGGTGATAAACTCTTTCTTTAATTATGTCGTATTCATTTCAGCATTTTACATAGTGAGATAAGGAGGTAGAATATAGAGTGAGAGAGAGTGAAATAGAGGTGGAGTAAGAAGAAGCCTCTCAGGAGTGATGAGTAATACATATAGCCTCTCTGATCTTCATTTGTAGGCCATCTCCATTCATTGACCGTCTCCCTTTATTAGCATTCAGTTAAGTTTCGGTTGTTTGGGCATTTCAGTTTCAATTTATTAGCAATCAGTTTATACCAATCAGTTTGGCGTCCCTTTAGTTTCAGTTTCAATTTATTAGTTTTAGTTTCAGTTTATTAGCAATTAGTTCAGCCTCTGTCGAAGTGTGCGATCGACACTTCCCCCAGTACTACTAGATCATAGCCCGCGGAGGTTCTTGATTTGTTGGGGCGTGTGTGAGATTACGAACAAGGCAGTAACACGAGAAGTTTTACGTGGTTCGGGCCGCCTGAGCGTAACACCCTACTCCACAAGATGTGTTATTTTATGTATGAGTGTATGGCGCTTGTGTGCGTGTGAGCTTATTTGTCTTTGTACCGTGCGGCGCAACCCTTTTATAGTCTAAGGGTTGGTCGTTACATCATCCTGGCCCGACATGTGGCCCTAGCGGTAATTAATTGCCTAATAAACGATATGTGAATATATAGCATAATTAACAGTGTGATAACACGCCTTAATGGTAGCATTACCGGTGTTAAGGGTCCTCTGATTGTGTGTCATTAATATAGCATTAATGACACGTAATCAGGTCTTGTAACTGTAGCTTTAACTGTCCCTTGAATGTCTGCACCTTTGAAGATCCGCCAGTCTCCTCGTTGCTCTCCCAGGTTCGGAGGCTTGACACATGGCGGCTCCGGAGCTTCCCATCGTGGGGAGGTAGGTCCGGAGCCCTATACACGTGGCAGCACCGGAGCTTCCCACTACTGGGGGTTAGGTTCGGGGTCACTCGACACGTGGCAAGACCAGAGCTTCCCTCTGAGGGGAGTTAGGTCCGACCTTGTGTTACACATGGCAGTGTCGGAGCTACCCAAACAAGGGATGCAGGTCCAGTGTTGTGTAACACTTGCAACCTTCAGAGGTCTTCAACTCGGATGGGTGGGACTCCTTAGCGTTTCTTGCAGTATCATGGGGTACCCGGTACGCATGGTACCGACAATGGCCCCAGGCCCACCTCTGGGAGAAACCCTCTGGGTTATGTTATTCTACCAGAGGTGGGGCCGTCTTTGATTCCCGCGCTGTGGCTTCAAAGGTCTTCTGATGTGCCGTTGGGGTGATGTTCCGCTGTTAAACCATCATCGCGTGGCTTCTTTTTAATGCGGCAGATGAGATCCTAGCGTGCGGATCCCACACAATTGAAGGTCGCCAGTTCCAAATGCGAAAATCGTATCGGTTTCGTGCGCCTTGTCAGGCCACCGCCCTCGGGCTTCCAACTTCCCATCATGACAATGATTCACCTGGGGTAATAATTTTGTCCTTTTCGCCAGAGTGGACCCGGGCCCATTTGTCACTGACAGGGTAGATTTTTTAAAATGTGATCTTGATCCCATTGCGGTTTCCATCCAATCGTTGTGTACGCTTACATAAGAAGGAAAGCTTGCACGGTTTGAGGACTCTTTACGCTTTCAATTGAACTCGCGCTCATAGCCTCCCAACCTTCACATAGCCTTTCCAACTTTCGCCCCGCTTTGCCGTGATGGAGTTGGGTCTTCCCCGTAGCAGAATCAAGACCAACAAAGATCTGTCGAGGGTTCGAACCTACATGGGGCGGTCCAGTGATTCCTACAATAGCAACATCAACTTCCGCAAGCTCCCCTTCAAGAAGGAGCGCACCAGAGAGATGATGTACTTGTCAGCGTACACCATGGTGGGTCTGATCCCACCTTTGTCAACCTTTCTCTTGATGCTGCTGGATTTCTACGGCCTCCAGCTTCACCACCTCGGCCCCCACTCCCTCTTGCCTGTGGCGACCTTCGTCCACTTCTGCGAGATGTGGGTGTGCGTACCTCCATGCATTGAGCTGTTTTGGAACTTCTTCACGGTCCACACCACCGGAAAGGGGACGGAGTTGATTGGCTTCTTCTTCTTCGTGAAGCGCAAGAATTTCCCCTTCAAGTACTTGAAAACCTTCCCCTCTGACAAGTGGGACGACTGGAAGAAATACTGGGTGATCATCGCAGTGGAGGAGCATGAGAGGTTGGAGCTGCCCAAGGGCCTTCCCAATGTCAATACTGATGCCTGGAATGTAGTTCCGAGGCTGTCAGAAGCGTACAAGCCCGTCCTGGAAAGGATCCAAGAATGCGTAGAGGGAGGAGTGACCCCTCAGATGGTCTTCGACAATTTCTTGGTGAACAGGTGGGCTCCCCTGAAGACCAGGGAGTGGCTCGCATGGGCTTTCAATAGTGAAATGGATCATAACCGAATTGAAGTCAGCTTGAATACAACCTTGGATTATGAATCTTTGAAGCTCCATCTCAAGAAATTTAAAAATGGAGTTATCTCACGCGACGCCTTAGCTCCATCGGCTGCCTTTCTACCTCTAAACATGGTTCTAGACTTCAGCAGGGAGCTCCAGAGGAGGATGCCAGTGCTGGACGACCTAAGCATGGTGGAGAGACGTAGTATCTCCAGGGTTGCAATCCTCGGAGCTTCAGAGAGGGTGGCCCCCACTGCTCCAAGCCAGAAAGATGATGATGCTAGCAAGGGCAAGGGCGAGGGCAAGGAGCCTGCCGGATCTTCCAGCCAGAAGAGGAAGTTGAGCCATGCTGATGGAAGCTCTGTTAGGTCAGCTCCGTCTTCAACAACCCCTTCTCCCCGGCGAAGTAGATTGTAACACCATCATTTTCATGCATCGTGAATTGCATACATTCTAATATATGTCTAGAATTAATCCACATAAAAAGGAACAAGTTTAAAATGAATTTAGAGCAAAACTGCACTTAAATTTTTTGGAAAGTGCAGACTAGTCCGATTTCTCTTCGGACTAGTATGATTTCTCTCTGACTTCAAATGGACTTGTCCGTCTTGCTGCGGACTAGTCTGTTTTTCCCTCTGGACACTTTCAAACTTGTCCGGTTCTGTGCGGATTAGTCCGATGTTCCAAACTCTTGGAAATTTGCTAAGTCCCTGTACTTGTCCGGACTAGTCTGGTATTCCAGCGAACTTGTCCATTTTTCCCTCTGACTAAAGTCGGACTTGTACGATTTTTGGCCAGACTTGTCTGTTTTTCCCCTCTGGATAAGTTCAGACTTGTCCGATATCCAGTCCGGACTTGTCCGATTTCTCTCTTTCCAAATTCGGACTAGTCCGACCCTTTTCGGACTTGTCCGAAAAATCGCGACTTCGAGTTGATCTTTTGTTTCACGACTTGTTTCTTGATTTTTAAGATAAGTGGGCCTAGGGACGTCATGCCTAACTCTTTTAGAGCCCATGTGGGTCTCCAAACTGACCCCGACTCATCTCAAACTCGAAATCCATCTAACCCTAGCCTCCACCTCTATATAAACTACCCCACCCCTTGGCTTGACATCTATTTGCCACTTTTCCACCACACCCAAACCTTAGCTCGTGAATAGACGCCACCAAGGAGGGATAAGGAGGTCTAGAACAAGAAGAAGAGGAGGAGGAAATGAAAGAGGATAAAGATCTCCATCAACTTCACATTCTTCGTCAACAATTCATCATCGAGTTCTTCATCAACACTAGATCTTCAAGATCCAAGTGTTTCCTCCAAGATCCTTGATTCATTAGAGATCTAAACACTTGGTATACCTTCTATTCTCTTTTCCTTACATGAATTCAAACCTGTTTCCCTAAATTCACATCGATCTAGAAAACCCTAGTTCGCTAGTTCTGCGAAGGGCGGACTTGTCCGGTCTCTAGCGGACTAGTCCGATTTTCCTGGCTAATTTATGTTGAATTAATTCTAAATTAGATTCAATCAAATACAAACCTGTATAAACTTGTTAAAAGCTATTAGAACTAGTTAGTGATCATTAAAAGCAACTCATTAACTAGTTCCACCTTGCATTTGCATCAATCATGCATGTCATGTCATATTGAGTAATATTTGTGCACTCTTTGATTGTGTTTCTTTTCTGGTATGTTTATTATGCGGATTAGACGGATTTGCGCTAGAGAGTATCACGGAGGATCTCCAGCACCAAGAGTTCAATGTCTTTGACCCGAACCAATCCCAAGAGTAAGGCAAGTGTTCTTGAAGCATATTGATCCTGTTTTGAAATAAATGTTTTTGTTTGCAAACTGCATGCTTGTGTCAATTTGATGGGAATCCTATGATAGGAAGTTGACTAGTGTTGTATAACCACCCTTGTCACCTGGAATTCATGGTAGAGAGTCAGAAATGGCTTTTTACCTTTTTGCTTCGCTTAATTAATTATGTTGGGAAAACAACTATCCCACTTAACTTAATTATGCATTTATGAGATTACGAATTACATGAACTGGTTAATATGATATGGTAATGGGTGATCTAAGCAAGCTTGGTATGTGGATGGGTTGGATGTTATGGTGGTTTGCTTGCTTTAGATCTAAGGATCGGTTTGTGGAGCGACCATCCAGGAGTTACAGTGCCACCATCAGGCCAAGTATGGGTGCGGCGTAGCTGATTAATTAGGGATTTGCTAGTGCTATTTGGACCATTAAGGATGCTCGGGAAAGGGGTAGTCGGATTGGGTTTGTTGATGATTGGTGGGACTACCCTGGGATCCGAATGGCTCAAGAGGGGGCCCTTGGTTGAAGATGTGCTCAGTTGGAGGCATCGCCACCGGTGAAACCTCAGTGGGGTCTAAATAGGCTAGTAATCCCTTGTAAAAGCTATTTTGTGATACCTTGGCCACACACCTAAGGAAGTGTGAGACGGGATAGACGAGATTCTATAGTCATCGAAAGGTGATGAAATCAAAAACACGTGGGTAAAGTGGTACAACCTCCGTAGAGTGTGTCTAAAAACTATCATGATAGCCGTGCTCCCAGTTATGAGCAACCTAAACCCTCACATGATTAGGGGAAACTTGGTATTGGGATGTTTTGGTATTGGCTATGGTTAATAATATGGTTATGGCTGGTTATGAATCAAATTCTGACATTGAATATGGTTAATGGTAATGAGAAATCTGGATTATGGTTGATGGTGATAAAATATGGACTCGTACTATGTTAATAATTATGGTTTCTGATGGGTTACTTTACATACATATAGTATATTGCTTTTTCAAATGTTTAGATTACTTTTTAGCACTTAGCCATTATTATATTCGTCATTTGAATCAGCTACATGTCATACTTTCTGCACTTGCTGAGTACGACATGTACTCACCCTTACAATTCCGCCACCAATAGTTGCAGGTCAGGATTGGGAGTATTACGATGATAATGCGGAGTTCTAGGCCGTGTCTACCGTCAGCTTTGCCTGTGGAGTGTTGGAGTTGCCCTATACCCTTTGCTTATGCTGCTTAGTGGCTTAGTTTGCTCATTTAGTTTGTTTCCGCTGCATTAGTTGAAACTTGTCATTAATATTCATTAGAGTTTGTATTCGAGGATATTCTGAATTGTGTAATAAAATTTGGTTAATTAATCTTGTTCTGTGGTAATTTTCTGTATATCCTTTTGTGAATGCACTCGTGTATTTGTGTTGAACGTCCTGGGCACACATATGCATTCACTTGGTTCATTTTTGGAACCAGGTTTCACAAATAGGTATCAGAGCCACAGGTTGACCGTAGGACGCAACCTAGATAGAATGAACACTTTTGAGCACATAGGAGCACTCAGGAATCGATGTGTTTTTGTCTGGTGTGTTGTTTGCTATATATTGTTTGCTTGTGTGCTTAATAAGAGGATTTTGGGATGCTTTAGCATTGCCATGTCCACCTAGGATAGTATAAGTTGTTTAGTTTCAAATCTCTTGATGTATATAGTTGGGGACGTTTCTAAATTCTTATCTCTTGCTTTTCTTCAGATGGTGAGGACTCGTAACCAGAGGGATGGCAATGATGAGGAGGAGATCAATGGAGCACCTCAGAACAACAATGTACAAGGACCTTCTCATGGAGCTATCAACATTGAGCAGCAATTGGCTATGCAGAACTAGCTCATGCTGACCATGATACAAACTATGGGACAGCTGCAGGCTGGTAACATCAACAATTAGTCCCACATGCCTCCACCGCCACCCCCGCCTCCTCATAACCGGTTGGGAGAGTTCATGTGGACTAGGCCAACAACCTTTGCTCAAGCCACTGACCCTATGGATGCTGATGATTGGCTCAAGGCTGTGGAGAAGAAGCTTGCTATTGTCCAATGCAACCACCGGGAGAAGGTGCTCTTTGCATCTCATCAACTTGTTGGAGCAGTTGTCGGTTGGTGGGATTCATTATGCAATGCTCATAAGAATCAAGAGAGGATTACCTAGGCCGAATTCAAGAAGAGCTTTCGTTCACATTATGTGCCGGAAGGTGTCATGATCTTGAAGAGACAAGAATTTGAAAACTTGAGGCAAGGAAGATCGAGTGTGGGTGAATACCTCAATAAATTCACTCAACTCTCAAGTTATGCGCCTGAAGATGTTAGTCGGGACAACCGGAAGCAATACTTGTTCATGAGGGGTTTGAACAATGAGATCCAAGTACAATTGCTGAATTGTGATTATGCCAACTTCCAGAAGCTTGTGGACAAAGCAATTGTTGTGGAGAATAAGGTTCGTGAGATGAAGCAAGGCAACAAGAGGAAGGCTCCATATCAAGGACAACAACAAAGAAGTAATGTGTGATCTCGCTTTGCACCATCTAATACGCCTTACTTCAGCTCTTCTACACCTGCTCATCGCCCTAGATATGCACCATGCCCAACTCAGTTTGTGTAGCAGCGCCCTGTCATGCAAACACCTAGGCCTCCAATGCCTTTTGCACCTCCTGCCAACTTTCCTGGTGCAAACGTTCAGAATCAAGTCCGTCCAAATTCTAGTTCAGCAAAGAAGTGCTATACTTGTGGAGAAGCTGGACACTTTGCACATCAATGTCCTAAGTCAGGCCTTGGTCAAGAAAGCAATGCGTCGAGGCAAAACCCAAGACCCAATGGAGGACAGCCGCAAGGAAACCATGGACAACAAAATTTTGCTTGTGGCGACGTGAACCATGTCTCTACGGAGGATGCACAACAAGCGGATGACGTGGTGATTGGTATGTTTCTCGCAAACTCCAACCCGGCGACTATGTTATTGATTCTGGAGCATCGCATTCATTCATTGCATCAAAATATGTTGCCAAGTATAGTTTGCCTATCTCTCATATGAATTTTACTCTATTGGTTAAGTCTCCTGGAGGAGAGATGAGGACAAATATAGTATGTCCAAAAGTAAGCCTTAGAATAAGGGGGGTAGACTTCTCCACAAACCTCATTGTTTTGGATTCCCAAGGATTGGACATTATACTTGGTATGGACTCGTTGAGGAAGCAGAATGGACTCATTGAGTGTGCTAAAAAGACGGTGAAGTTGACCAATGAAGAAGGGATCACCGTAGAATTTGAAGCATCTAAACACGCACCAAAGCAATCGGAGCTGAACCACATGGACGGTGTCGCAATTGAGGATATTCCGATGGTGTGTGAATTTTTGGACGGGTTTCCGGATAAGTTGTTAGGTATGCCGCCTGACCCAAACATTAAGTTTGTTATTGATTTAATACTTGGAACTGCACCTATAGCTAAGAGGCCATATAGGATGCCTCCTAAGGAATTAGCGGAGCTCAAGAAGCAGATTCAAGAGCAACTAGAGAAGGGTTTTATTCGCCCTAGTTCTTCACCTTGGGGAGCGCCCGTTCTATTTGTGGACAAGAAGGATGGCTCGCAAAGGATGTGTGTGGATTACTGATCTCTCAACGAGGTAACAATCGAGACCAAGTATACCTTGCCATGCATAGAAGATTTGTTCGATCAGATGAAGGGTGCTTGTTTATTCTCCAAGATTGATTTGAGGTCGAGATACTTTCAAATGAAGATTAGACCGTCGGACATACCCAAGACAGCTTTCAAGACACAATATGGGTCTTATGAGTACACCATGATGTCCTTTGGATTGACAAATGTGCCTGCCAATTTTATGTACCTCATGAATAAGGTCTTCATGGAGTACTTGGATAAGTTTGTTGTGGTGTTTATTGATGACATTATGATCTACTCAAAGAGCGAAAAGGAACACGAGGAACACTTGAGGCTCACATTGCAGAAGTTGAGAGAGCATCAATTGTATGCCAAGTTCAGCAAGTGACAGATTTGGTTGAAATAAGTGTCATTTCTGGGTCATATCATCTCTGGAGGATGAGTATCGGTCGACCCCAGAAAAGTGAGGGATGTGCTAAAATGGGAGCCACCGCAAAACGTAAAGGAGATCCGGAGTTTTCTTGGAATGACTGGATATTACCGTCGATTCATCAAGGACTTTTCCAAGATAGCCAAGCCTATGACAGAGTTTCTAATGAAGGGGAAAGCGTTTCAATGGACCCAAGCTTGTCAATAGAGTTTTGAGTAGTTGAAGAAAAGGTGAACAACAGTCCCATTTTTTATATTACCGGACGTAAGCGAGGATTTTGATATATATTGTGATGCATGGAGACAAGGACTTGGATGTGTGCTCATGCAAGAAGGACAAGTGGTTGCCTACGCATCAAGACAATTGAAGAAACATGAGCAGAATTACCCAACACATGATTTGGAACTTGCAGCGGTGGTACACACATTGAAGATTTGGAGACATTACATTCTTGGTCATAGGTGTGAAATTTATACGGATCATAAGAGTCTTAAGTATATTTTCACACAAATGGACCTGAATTTGAGGCAACGAAGATGGTTGGAGCTCATCAAAGATTATGATGTGGGAATCAACTATCACCCGGGAAAAGCCAATGTATTGGTCGACACCTTGAGCCAGAAAGGAGTAAGTCATCAACATGCGGTTCGAGAGCTGACATCCGTGCTATGCAAGGAGTTTGAACGATTGAAACTCAGATTCATCAATGATATGGGGATGATGGAGTTAAATCCGACCTTGGGGCAAGAAATTTGAGAAGGTTACACCAAGGATGAGGAAATTCAGGAGATCAAAGAGAGGACCCAGGAAGGAAGATAATTCAGATTTGATGAGGACGAACATGGCACTCTATGACTTGGTAAAAGGATTGTCATGCCTAACGTGAAACACATTCGGGAAATGATATTAAAGGAGGCACATGACTCGCCATACTCGACTCACCCCGGTTGTACAAAGATGTACAAAGACTTGAAGACGTGTTATTGGTGGACTAGCATGAAAAAGGACATAGCTGAATATGTAGCATTGTATGTGTGCCAACGAGTCAAGGCGGAACATCAAAGGCCAGCTGGACTATTGCAACCATTGAAGATTCCGAAGTGGAAGTGGGAAGAAATTGGTATGGACTTCATAGTCGGATTGCCTCGTACTCAGTCCGGTTATGACTCAATTTGGGTAATCGTGGATCGATTGACCAAATCAGCTTACTTTATTCCCGTCAAGACCACCTTTAATGGAGAGAAATTGGCGGAACTGTACATGGGAAGAATAGTATGTTTGCATGGAGTTTCAAAGAAGATAGTATCAGAAAGAGGTTCTCAATTTACCTCCAGATTTTGGTAGAAATTGCACGAAGCATTGGGAACAAGCTTAAATTTTAGCTCAGCATATCACCCTCAAACGGATGGACAAACTGAGAGGACCAATCAAATTTTAGAAGATATGTTAAGAGCTTGAGCTTTGAAGCATGGGAAATGTTGGGACAAGAGCTTGCCATATGCAGAATTTTCATACAACAATAGTTACCAAGCAAGTTTGAAGATGTCACGTTATGAAACATTATATGGAAGGAAGTGTAGGGCACCCTTGTTTTGATATGAGATAGGAGAAACTCAAGTATTTGGTCCGTATGTGTTGCTAGAAGCTAAAAAGCAACTGCAGGTTATTCGTGAAAATTTGAGGGCCGCCCAATCAAGAGAAAAAGGCTATGCGGACAATAGGCGGATAAAACTAGCTTTTGAAGTGGGAGATTTTGTTTACCTCAAGGTGTCACCAATGAGAGGTCATAAGAGGTTGAACATAAGAGGCAAATTAGCACCTCGATACATTGGGCCATTCAAGATTTTGGACAAAAGAGGAGAAGTAGCGTATAAGTTGGAGATGCCAGCTCATCTTTCAGATGTCCATGATGTGTTTCATGTTTCCCAACTCAGGAAGTGCTTGAGGGTACCGGAAGAACAAGTATCAATGGAAGAATTGGAATTAGAGGCATATTTGACTTATGTCGAGCGACCGGTCAAAATCTTGGAAACCATGGAGAGGGTCACAAGGAACAAGGTCATCAGATGGTGTAAAGTTCAATGGAGGCATCACACAGAATTGGAAGCAACATGGGAGCTGGAAGATGATCTCAAGAAGGAATTTCCCTATCTCTTCTATTCCGCGTCGAATCTCGAGGGCGAGATTTATTTTAAGGGGGGTAGGTTTGTAACACCCTCATTTTCATGCATCATGCATTGCATACATTCTAATATATGTCTAGCATTAATCCACATAAAAAGGAACAAGTTTAAAATGAATTTAGAGCAAAACCGCACTTAAAAATTCTGAAAAGTGCGGACTAGTCTGATTTCTCTGCGGACTAGTCTGATTTCTCTCTGACTTCAAACGTACTTGTCCGTCTTGCTGCGGACTAGTCTGTTTTTCCCTCTGGACACTTTCAAACTTGTCCGGTTCTCTGCGTACTAGTCTGGTGTTCCAAACTATTGGAAATTTGCTAAGCCCCTGGACTTGTCCGGTATTCCAGCGGACTGTCCATTTTTCCCTTTGACTAAAGTCGAACTTGTCCGATTTTTTACCAGACTTGTCTGTTTTTCCCTCTAGATAAGTTCGGACTTGTCCGATATCAAGTCCGGACTTGTCCAATTTCTCTTTGTCCAACTTCGGACTAGTCCGGCCCTTTTCAGACTTGTCCAAAAAATCACGACTCCGAGTTGATCTTTTGTTTCACGACTTGATTCTTGGGTTTTACGTTAAGTGGGCCTAGGGACGTCGTGCCTAACTCTTTTAGAGCTCATGTGGGTCTCCAAACCGTCCCCTACTCATCTCAAACTCGAACTCCATCTAACCCTAGCCTCCAGCTCTATATAAACAACCCCACCCCTTGGCTTGACATCTATTTGCCACTTTTCCACCACACCCAAACCCTAGCTCGTGAATAGCTGCCACCAAGGAGGGAGAAGGAGATCTAGAGCAAGAAGAAGAAGAGGAGGAAACTAAAAAGTATCAAGATCTCCATCAACTTCGCGTTCTTCGTCAACAAGTCACCATCAAGTTCTTCATCAATCCTAGATCATCAAGATCCAAGTGTTGCCTCCAAAACCCTTAATTCTTTGGAGTCTTAGACACCTCATATACCTTCTACTTCATTTTCCTTATGTGAATTCAACCCCGTTTCCCCAAATTCACGTCGATCTAGAAAACCCTAGTTTGCTAGTTCTGCGAAGGGTGGACTTGTCCGGTCCCTAGCGGACTAGTTCGATTTTCCTGGTTAATTTCTATTGAATTAATTCTAAATTGACTCGAATCAATTCTAAACCCATCCAAACTTGTAAATAACTATTAGAACTAGTTAGTAAACATAAATAGTAACCCATTAACTAGTTTTACTTCACAATTGCATTAATCATGCATATCATGTCATATTGAGTAATATATGTGCATCTATTGATTGTAATTCTTGTCTTGTGTGTTTGTTGTGAGGATTAGACAGATTTACACCAAAGAGTGCTGTGGAGGATCTCCAACACCAGGAGTTTGAAGTCTTTGATCCTACTCAAGCCCAAGAGCAAGGCAAGTGTCCTTGATCATATTAATGATTGGTGGGACTACCCTGGGATCCGAATGGCTCAAGAGGGGGCGCTTGGTTGAAGATGTGCTCAGTTGGAGGCATCACCACCGGTGAATCCTCAGTGGGGTCTAAATAGGCTAGTAATCTCTTTGTAAAAGCTATTTTGTGATCTCTTGGACACACACCAAAGGAAGTGTGAGACGACATAATTGAGATTCTATAGTCATCAAAAGGTGATGAAATCACAAACACGTGGGTAAAGTGGTACAACCTCTGCAGAGTATCTTAAAACTATCATGATAGCCGTGCTACCGATCAATAGCAACCTATACCCTCACATGATTAGAGGGAGATTGAAATTTGGGATGGTTTGGGATGGTTTGGTACTCGTTATGGTTGGTGAAATGGTTATGGCTGGTTATGGATTAAATTTTGGTATTCGATATGGTTAATGGTAATGATGAAATCTGGTATATGGATGATGGATATTGAAATATTGACTTGTATTATGATAACTATATGGTTTATGATGGGTTTACTTCACATTCATACAATATATTGCTTTTCCAATGTTTCACCATACTTTTCAGCACTTAGCCTTTATTATATTCGTCATTTGAATCAGCTACATGTTATACTTTCCACACTTGCTGAGTACGACATGTACTCACCCTTGCAATTCCCCCACCAACAGTTGCAGGTCAGAATTGGGAGTTTAATGATGATAATGCGGAGTTCTAGGTCGTGTCTGCCGTCAGCTTGCCTGTGGTGTTGATTGGAGCTGCACTATACCCTATTTGCTTATGCTGCTTAGTTTCTTAGTTTGCTCAGTTTAGTTTATTTTCGCTGCATTAGTTGAAACTTGTCATTAATATTCATTATAGCTTGTATTTGAGGATATTATGAATTGTGTAATAAAATAGCTTAATTAATCTTGTTCTGTGATAATTATCTGGTTATCCTTTTGTGAATGCACTCGTGTATGTGTGTTGAACGTCCTGGGCACACATATGTGTTCACTTGGTTCATTTTTCAGAACCGGGTGTCACAAATTGGTATCAGAGCCACAGGTTGACTGTAGGACGTAGCCTTGATAGAATGGACACTTTAGAGCACATAGGAGCACTCAGGAATCGATGTGTTTTTGCTTGGTGTGTTGTTTGCTATATATTGTTGCTTGTGTGCTTAGTAGAGGATTTGCTTAGTAGAGCATTGCCATGTCCACATAGGCTTGTATAGGTAGTTGTTTAGTTTCATATCCATTGATGCATATAGTTGGGGACGTCTTCTAAATTCTTATCTCTTGCTTTTCTTCAGATGGTGAGGACTCGCAACCAGGGGGATGGCAATGATGAGGAGTAGAACAATGGAGCACCTCAGAACAACAATGGACAAGGACCTGCCCAGGAGCTATCAATATTGAGAAGCTTTTGGCTATGCAAAACCAGCTCATGCAGACCATGATACAAACTATAGGACAGCTGCGGGCTGGCAACAACAACAATCAGCCCCATGTGCCTCCACCGCCACCCCCACCTCCTCATAACCGGTTGGGAGAGTTTATGAGGACTAGGCCGCCAACCTTTGCTTAAGCTGCTGACCTTATGGATGCTGATGATTGGCTCAAGTCTGTGGAGAAGAAGCTAGCTATTGTCCAATGCAGTGACCGGGAAAAGGTGCTATTTGCATCTCATCAACTTGTTGGAGCAGCTGCGAATTGGTGGGATTCGATATGCAACTCCCATGAGAACCAAGAGAGGATTACTTGGGCTGAGTTCAAGGAGAGCTTCCATTCTCATTATGTGCCCGAGGGTGTTATGATCTTGAAGAGGCAGGAATTTGAAAATCTGAGACAAGGAAGATCGAGCGTGAGTGAATACCTAAACAAATTCACTCAACTTTCAAGGTATGCATCTGAGATGTGAGCCGGGACAGCCGAAAGCAATACTTGTTCATGAGGGGCTTGAACAATGAGATCAAAGTGCAATTGCTCAACTATGATTATGCCAACTTCCAGAAGCTTGTAGACAAATCAATTGTGGTTGAGAACAAGGTCTGTAAGATGGAGCAAGACAACAAGTGGAAGGCGCCATATCAAGGACAGCAACAAGGAAGTAATATGCGCCCTCGCTTTGCGCCACCAAATGTGCCATATTACCACACCTCTGCTCCTTTACAGCGCCCTGGTTATGCACCGCGCCCAACTCAGTTTTTGCAACAGCGCCTGTCAGCAAGCACCTAGGCCTCCAATGCCTTATGCACCTCGTGCCAACTTTCCTAGTGCAAATGTGCAGAATCAAGTCCGTCCAAATTATTGTGCAGCGAAGAAGTGCTATACTTGTGGAGAAGCTGGACACTTTGCACATCAATGTCCTAAGTCCGTCCTTGGTAAAGGAAGCAATGCGTCGAGGCAAAACCCAAGACCCAATGGAGGACAGCCGCAAGGGAACCGTGAACAGCAGAATTTTTCTCGCGGCAACGTGAACCATGTCTCTACGGAGGATGCTCAACAAGCGGATGACGTGGTGATTGGTATGTTTCTCGCAAACGCCAACCCAACAACTATGTTATTTGATTCTGGAGCACCGCATTCATTCATTGCATCAAAATATGTTGCCAAGTATAGCTTGCCTATCTCTCATATGAAGTTTACTCTATTGGTTAAGTCTCCTAGAGGGGAGATGAGGACAAATATAGTATGTCCAAAGGTAAGCCTTAGATAAGGGGGGTAGACTTCTTTGCCAACCTCATTGTTTTGGATTCTCAAGGATTGGACATTATACTTGGTATGGACTGGTTGAGGAAGCACAATGGAGTCATCAAATGTGCCACAAAGACAGTGAAGTTGACCAATGAGGAAGGGATCATCGTAGAATTTGAAGCATCTCAACATGCACCGAAGCAATTGGAGCTGAATCACATGGATGGTGCCGCAATTGAGGAGATTCCAGTGGTGTGTGGATTCTAGGATGTTTTTCCGAACGAGTTGACAGGTACACCACCTGATCGAGACATAGAATTTGTTATTGAGTTAATACCTAGAACTGCACCTATATCTATGAGGTCGTACAGGATGCCTCCTAAGGAATTAGCGGAGCTCAAGAAACAGATTCAAGAGCAACTAGAGAAGGGTTTTATTCGCCCAAGCTCTTCACCTTGGGGAGTGTCCGTTCTTTTCATGGATAATAAGGATGGATCGGAAAGGATGTGTGTCGATTACCGAGCTCTCAATGAGGTGACCATCAAGAACATGTACACCTTGCCACGTATAGAAGACTTGTTCGATCAGATGAAGGGTGCTTGTGTCTTCTCTAAGATTGATTTGAGGTCGGGATACTTTCAAATGAAGATAAGACCGTCTGACATACCCAAAACAGCTTTCAGGACACGGTATGGATCCTATGAGTACACCATGATGTCCTTTGGATTGAAAAATGCGCCTACCTATTTTATGTACCTCATGAATAAGGTCTTCATAGAGTACTTGGATAAGTTTGTTGTGGTGTTCATTAATGATATTATGATCTACTCAAAGGATGAGAAGGAACACGAAGAACACTTGAGTCTTACGTTGCAAAAAATTGAGGGAGCATCAATTGTACGCCAAATTTAGCAAGTGCCGGTTTTAGTTGAAAGAGGTGTCGTTTTTGAGTCATATCATCTTAGGAGAAGGAGTATCGGTTGACCCAGGAAAAGTGAGAGATGTGCTAAAGTGGGAGCCACCGCAAAATGTAATGGAAATAATGAGTTTTCTTGGAATGGCTGGATATTACCATCGATTCATCAAGGACTTTTCCAAGATAGCCAAGCCAATGATGCAATTGTTGATGAAGGGGAAAGCTTTCCAATGGACCCAAGCTTGTCAAGAGAGTTTTGAAGAGTTGAAGAAAAGTTTAAAAACAGCCCCAGTTTTGATATTGCCAGACGTGAGCAAGAGTTTTGATATTTATTGTGATGCATCGAGGCAAGGACTCAGATGTGTATTGATGCAAGAAGGCCAAGTGGTTGCCTACGCATCGAGACAATTGAAGAAACAAGAGCAGAATTATCCAACACATGATTTGGAACTTGCAGCTGTGGTACACGCATTGAAAATTTGGATACATTATATCCTTGGACATAGGTGCAAAATTTACACGGATCATAAGAGTCTTAAGTATATATTCACGAAAACGGATCTGAATTTGAGGCAACGAAGATGGTTGGAGCTCATCAAGGATTATGATGTGGGAATCAATTATCATCCAGGGAAGGCTAATGTAGTGGCTGATGCTTTGAGTCGGAAAGGAGTAAGTCGCCAACTCACGGTTCGAGAGTTGCCATCCGAGTTATGTAAGGAGATTGAACGGTTGAACCTCAGATTTGTGAATGAGATGGGGATGATGGTGTTAAATCCAACCTTGGAGCAAGAGCTTCGAGAGGGCCAAGCGAAGGACGAGGAAATCCAACAGATCAAGGAAAGGACCCAAGAAGGGAGAGAATTCAGATTTGATGAGGACGAACGTGGCACTCTATGGCTTGGTAAGAGGATTGCCGTGCTTAATGTGAAGCATATTCGGGAGACAATATTAAAGGAGCCACAAGACTCACCATATTCAATTCACCCGGGTTGTACCAAGATGTACAAAGACTTGAAGACTTGTTATTGGTGGGCTAGCATGAAGAAGGACATAGCTGAATATGTAGCCTTGTGCGATGTGTGCCAACGAGTGAAGGCGGAACATCAAAGACCTGCTGGATTATTGCAGCCATTAAAGATTCCAGAATGGAAGTGGGAAGAAATTGGAATGGACTTCATAGTTGGGTTACCGCGTACTCAGTCCGGTAATGACTCTATTTGGGTAATTGTGGATCGATTAACTAAGTCAGCTCACTTTATTCCCGTCAAGACCACTTTAATGGAGGGAAGTTGGTTGAAGTGTATATGGGAAGAATAGTATGTTTGCATGTAGTTCCAAAGAAGATAGTGTCAGATAGAGGTTCTCAATTTACCTCTAGGTTTTGGCAGAAATTGCATGGAGCATTGGAAACAAGGTTAAATTTTAGTTCAGCATATCACCCTCAAACGGATGGACAAATTTAGAGAACCAATCAGATTTTAGAGGATATGTTAAGAGCTTGCACTTTGAAGCATAGGAAAAAGTTGGGACAAGATCTTGCCATATGCAGAGTTTTCATACAACAAAAGTTACCAAGCAAGTTTGAAGATGTCACCTTATGAAGAACTATATGGAAGGAAGTGTAGGACACCCTTGTTTTGGAATGAGACAGGAGAAACTCAAGTATTTGGACCTGATGTGTTGCAAGAAGCTGAAAAGCAAGTACAAATAATTCATGAAAATTTAAGGGCTGCTCAATCAAGGCAAAAAGGCTATGCGGACAATAGGAGAAGGAAATTAGCTTTTTAAGTAGGGGACTTCGTTTACCTCAAGGTGTCGCCAATGAGAGGTCATAAGAGGTTTAACATAAGAGGCAAGTTAGCACCTCGATACATTTGACAATTCAAGATTCTGGACAAACAGGGAGAAGTAGCATATAAGATGGAGACTCCAGCTCATCTTTCAGATGTACATGATGTGTTTCAAGTTTCCTAGCTCAAGAAGTGCTTGAGAGTACCGGAAGAACAAGTTCCAATGGAAGAATTGGAACTAGAGGCAGATTTGACTTATGCCAAGCAACCGATCAAAATCTTGGAAACCAAGGAGAGGGTCACAAGGAACAAGACTATTAGATGGTGTAAAGTGCAATGGAAGCATCACACAGAATCGGAAGCAACATGGAAGCTAGAAGATGATCACAAGACAAAATTTCCCTATCTTTTCTCTTGACGTCGAATCTCGAGGGCGAGATTCATTTAAGGGGGGTAGGTTTGTAACACCTTCACTTTCATGCATCATGCATTGCATAAGTTCATATACATGTTTAATATTAATCCACGTAAAAAGGAACAAGTTAAAAGTGAATTGATAGCAAAACCGCATTTAAGAATTCTGGGAAGTGCAGACTAGTCCGATTTTTGTGTGGACTAGTCCGATTTCTCTCTGACTTCCTTCGGACTCGTCCGTTTTGCTGTGGACTAGTCTGTTTTTCTCTCTGGACAATTTCATACTTGTCCGACCCAGTGCGGACTAGTCCGGTATTCTAATTCCTTGGAAATTTTGTGCTAAGTCCCTGGACTTGTTCGGACTTGTCCGGTGTTCCAGCGGACTTGTCTGTTTTTCCTCTGACTAAAATCGGACTTGTCCGGTTTTGGCCAGACTTGTCTGATTTTCCTCTGACCAAATTCGGACTTGTCCGATTTCTCTCTGTCTAGCTTCGAACTAGTCCGACCCTTTTCGGACTTGTCTGGTAAATCGCAATTCCAAGTTGATGTTTTGTTTCACGACTTGTTTTTGGGTTTTACCTTAAATGGGCATAGGGACGTCGTGCCTAACTCTTTTAGATCCCATGTGAGACCCTAAAACTGACCCCTATTCATCTCAAACTCGAAATCCATCCAACCCTAGCCTCCACCTCTATATAAACAACCCAACCCCTTGGCTTGACATCTATTTGCCACTTTTTCACCTCACTCAAACCCTAGCTCGTGGATAGCCGCCACCAAGGAGGGAGAAGGAGATCTAGAGAAAGAAGAAGACGAGGAAACGAAAAAGGATCAAGATATCCATCAACTTCGCGTTCTTCGTCGATAAGTCACCATCAAGTTCTTCATCAATCCTAGATCGTCAAGATCCAAGTGTTGCCTCCAAAACCCTTGATTCTTTGGAGTCTTATACACCTGGTATACCTTCTACTTCCTTTTCCTTACGTGAATTCAACCTTGTTTCCCCAAATTCACGCCGATCTAGAAAACCCTAGTTTGCTAGTTTGTGAAGGGCAGACTTATCCGGTCCCTAGCGGAGTAGTCCTATTTTCCTTGTTAATTTCTGTTGAATTGACTCTAAATTGACTCGAATCAATTCCAAACCCGTCCAAACTTGTAAATAACTATTATAACTATTTAGTAAACATTAATAGTAACCCATTAACTAGTTTTACTTCTCAATTGCATTAATCATGCATATCATGTCATATTGAGTAATATATGTGCATCTATTGATTGTAATTCTTGTCTTGTATGTTTGTTGTGTGGATTAGACGGATTTGCGCCAGAGAGTGATGCGGAGGATCTCCAGCACCAGGAGTTTGAAGTCATTGATCCTAATCAAGCCCAAGAGCAAGGCAAGTGTACTTGATCATATTGATCCTATTTTGACAATAAATGTTTTGTTTACAAACTACATGCTTGTGTCAATTTGATGGGAACCCTATGATAGGAAGTTTACTAGATTTCTTGACCATCCTTGTCGCCTGGAATACATGGTCGAGAGTCGGGATGGGCTCTTTACCCTTTTGGCTTTGCTTAATTAATTGGGATGGGAACACAACTATACAACTTAACTTAATTACGCATTTATGAGATTATGATTAACATGAACTGGTTAATATGAAGTGGTAATGGGTGATCTAAGCAAGCATGGTATGTGGATGGGTTGGATGTTATGGTGGTCTCGCTTGCTTTAGATCTAAGGACCAGTTCGTGGAGCGACCATCCAAGATTTACAGTGCCACCACGAGGCCAAGTATGGGTGCAGCATAGCTGATTAATTAGGGCTTTGCTAGTGCTATTTGGACCATTAAGGATTGGGTTTGTTGATGATTGGTGGGACTACCCTGGGATCCGAATGGCTCAAGAGGGGACCCTTGGTTGAAGATGTGCTCACTTGGAGGCATCATCACTGGTGAAACCTCAGTGGGGTCTAATTAGGCTAGTAATCCCTTTGTAAAGGCTATAGTGTGATATCTTGGCGACACACCTAAGGAAGTGTGAGATGGCATAATTGAGATTCTATAGTCATCGAAAGGTGATGAAATCACAAACACGTGGATAAAGTGGTACAACTTCTACAGAGTATCTTAAAACTATCATGATAGCCGTGCTACCGGTCAATGGCAACCTGGACCATCACATGATTAGAGGGAGATTGAAATTTGGGATGGTTTGGGATGGTTTGGTACTGGTTATGGTTGGTAAAATGGTTATGGCTGGTTATGGATTAAATTCTGGTATTGGATATGGTTAATGGTAATGGTGAAATCTGGTATATGGATGATGCATATTGAAATATGGACTAGTATTATGATAACTATATGGTTTATGATGGGTTTACTTCACATACATACAATATATTGCTTTTCCAATGTTTCACTGTACTTTTCAGCACTTAGCCTTTATTATATTCGTCATTTGAATCAGTTACATGTCATACTTTCCACACTTGCTGAGTACGACATGTACTCACCCTTGCAATTCCCCCACCAACAGTTGCAGGTCAGAATTGGGAGTTTAATAATGATAATGCGGAGTTTTAGGCCGTGTCTACAGTCAGCTTGCCTGTGGTGTTGATTGGAGCTGCGCTATACCCTATTTGCTTATGATGCTTAGTTGCTTAGTTTGCTCAGTTTAGTTTATTTCCGCTGCATTAGTTCAAACTTGTCATTAATATTCATTAGAGCTTGTATTCGAGGATATTATGAATTGTGTAATAAAAGTGTTTAATTAATCTTGTTCTATGGTAATTATCTGGTTATCCTTTTGTGAATGCACTCGTGTATGTGTGTTGAACGTCCTGGACACACATATGCGTTCACTTGGTTCATTTTTCGGAACCGGGTGTCACAGCGTGGGACCAATTTTTGTACTTGAAAAGCCCTTGGAGCTGTCGGAGATGACCCCTGTACGCCCGGAGCCTATTCCTTTGGCATTGTCTATCGACAACGCCTGCTCCAGTCTCCGTCAAGTCCAGCTCACCTTCGACCATGACAGCAAGGTCCTCAAATTAGAGCGCC
Source organism: Tuctoria greenei (assembly GCA_036927565.1). Lineage (NCBI taxonomy): Eukaryota > Viridiplantae > Streptophyta > Magnoliopsida > Poales > Poaceae > Tuctoria > Tuctoria greenei. Next base: position 64,102,984 of record JAYESD010000002.1, on the reverse strand, counting down.
ACACCTTAAGGTGTTGGTGCAATAGACTTCATTTCGAAACTACGCTGGCGCAGACAAGGCTTGTCGACCAATGGGAGTGGGTCGAGAAGGAGAAGGCTCGGATGGAATTTTGGGGCCAGTTGCTGTAGGAGAGGGAGGCCTCCATCAGGGACCTCGACACTAAGTCTCGGGAAATTCTCGAGCATGCCATAAAGAGCAACGATGCTGCTGACGGACATCAAGACATCCTCAACACGTTAAACGAGATCTCCTGAAGCGCTGAGCGGGCCTCGATGAGAGGGAAGGGAATCTATTGGAGATGCAGGAGGATAACTTAAAAGAGAGGGGGAGCTCGCCTAGAAACTGTCTCTAGGAGAGCAAAACTTGGCGAACCACACCAAGAAACTTGATCAGCGGAGCAAGTAGGAGGAGGAGAAGCACTAGAAGTTGGGGCAAGAGCTCTCAAAAAGAGAAGCTCATGTTGCCACCAGAGAAGGGAAGGTGAGAGGCAGGGAGAAGGACCTAGCCGAACGGCAGAACTGCATCCACCTCCGGTTGATGGAGCTCGCTGACCGCGAATGGCAAGTGGCTGAAAGCATTTAGCAAAATGCCAAAGAGGTTGAACGCATCGCCCAGGAGAGTTCGGCGCTTCGGGCCATCAGACGGTCACTAGAGGAACTTAGGAATGTGAGGGCGACTGAGTCCCAGCGGGTCTGGGACTTCTTGGGGCATGCCGACAGAGCTTTGGTACCACTCGACTTAAGTCCAGTGCATCTGGAGAACTCAGAGCTGGAGCTGGACCAGGCGCTGGCGTCTCTTAGCTCTACTGCCAGCAAACTCGAGCGATTGGTTGATGTCATCGTCGACCAACTGGAGACATAGGGGGAGTCTCTGGCCAAGAACGTCGCTGAATATGTTCTGGCGTGTTACAAGAGTCGAGACCCCCAACTTTCTCTAGATCAGGTCTTCAAAGGACCCATTGTCGAAGAGGAGGATGCCACCAGGGCCAGCGTCCAAGAAGCTGTCGAGAAGGTTGCCTCATTTTTCCACAGAACTTAGAACCTCCAGTAGCTAGGACCTTTTCCTTTTGCCTTTTACTGTAGTCCTCATTTTGTAATCCAGTCTAGTCCTTCAAATGAATGAAATCCAAACACCTTGATTGTATGAATTCCATTTTTTTTTGTCTTCAATGCATTGCCCGTTATCTTGTTGGCCCCCTGGTATATGTGCACAATTTTATTGTGAACATGTATCAAAAAGATTTGACAATGTCTTGATGACTTGAATGCTTCGAACTTGTAGATAGAACACTTAGATTTTAGGTCTGAAGTTTACTTCCGACATCTCCAGGGACCCTTTGTGATGTTGATGGTGGGCCCCCTAGGAGTTGTTGGAGCTTGATAGGTTCGACGACGCCCATTATCAACGCGTAGAACGTCGACGGCGGGCCCCCTGGGGTTGTCAGAGCTTGTTGGCTTCGACGACACCCACTGTCAATGCGTAGAACGTCGATGGCGAGCCTCCTGGGGTTGTCGGAGCTTGGTAGCTTCGACGGCACCCACGGTCAATGCATAGAAACATCGACGGCGGCCCCCTCGAATCCTTGGTGCTTCTCGGCTTCGACGATATCCACCATTAATATATAATACCTCAACGGCAAATCCCCTCGGGGTGATTTCTTCAACATCTTTGCTTGAATCATCATTATGCTTCACGTCGACGGCTGGCCCCCATGGGAGTTGTCGGTGGTTTGGAACCGGCAGATCTCCCTACACTGCTAAAGTGATAGGGGAGTTTGATGTTCGGTATGGGCGCGCGGAGATTCAAGAAGGTGAGTAGGAATTGACACAAGAGACACAAAAGTTTACGTGGTTCGGGCCGCCTGAGCGTAATACCCTACTCCACGGGTGTGTTGGTGTTATATTAGCTGTTTGAGCTTGTGTTGAGCGTCAATGGCGTATGTGTGTGTCCAACGCGTGTGTCTAGCCCCTGAACGTGTCATCGGCCTGTCCTTTTATAGTACAAGGGCAGGCCGTTACAAGTTAGCCTGGCCCGACATGTGGCCCCGGCGGTTACTAGTATTGACACTTATTTAATACATTTAATTGCTCTTAATGACCCTGTAACAGGCTTTGATAGCACCGTTATTGGTGTTAAGATCGTCCGTTTAAGTGTCATTAATATGGTATTAATGACACTTAATCGGGTCTTGAAGTCCTTGATTCCCCTTTGAAGATCCGGAGCCATTGTAGGGTCTTCCGGAGGTTAGAGGCTGAAGATCCGACGGTTTGACATGTGGCAGCTCTGGAGCATACTGTGGAAATAGGAAGCTTCGGGGCTACCCGACACGTGTCAGGTCCGGAGCTTCTCTCGGTCTGGGGCTAAGTCCGGAGGTGCCATTTCGTTACATGGCCCGGAGCTTCCCCCTTGTGGGCGGTAGCTCTGGTTTGGTAGTACACGTGGCGACCCAGGGATTAACCATGTTGGAGAAGCGGGTCCGGTTATGTCTGACATGTGGGCCTTCGAGGGTCTTCAAACCAAGTAGGTGATTTTCCTTTGAGGTCTTTGTAACCTCAAGGGGTGTACGGTTTCTAGGGTACCGACAGTGGCCCCCTGGACCTACCTCCGGGGAAGATCACTGGGGAGAAGTCATTCCGCCGGAGGTGGGTCCATCCTCTTGACTCTTGAACTGAGTCTTCAAGGGTCTTTGAAGGTGCCGTTGGCAGGGATTTATAGTTAGATCCCTGCCGCGTGGCGCACCCTGCGTGCGGCAGATGAGATCTTTGACGTGCGGATCTCACGCAATTGAAGGTTGCCGGTTCCCGATACGAAAACGGTATCGGTTCCGCGCGCCTTGTCAGGCCACCGCCTTTGGGTTTCCCGCCTCGTGATGACAACCGTTCGCTTGGGTAAGAGCCTCGACTTGATCGTCGGGGTGGTCCCGGGCCCTCTTGTCATCGGCTGGGTGGAATTTTTGAATGGTATCTTCGACTTCCTTGCGGTTTCCATCCAAGCGTTGCAAGGGCTTACTTAAGAAGGAAAGCGCACACCATCAGGAGTTCTTTACGCCTCTCATCTGATCTTGCGCTCAAACTCCCAACTCGTGCTTCACTCTTCTTCTCTTGCCTAGCTGTGCTGCAATGGAGTTGGGTCTCCGCGAGAGTCGCTTGAAGACTGACGGCGATTTGAAGAAGGTCCGGGCCCTCATGGGGTGGTCCTCGGACTTCTTCAACCGCTCAGTCCGCGCCGGCGGAGAGCTCCCCTTCGAGAAGGAGCACGCCGGCGAAATGGTGTACTTTTCCTCGTACGCCATGGTGGGATTGATCCCGCCTTTTTCTTCCTTTTTCTTGATGTTGCTAGACTTCTATGGTCTGCAGTTATACCACCTTGGCCCTCACTCCATTCTCCTCATGTCTATCTTCGTCCACTTCTGTGAGATGTGGGTGAGCATCCCCCCCTGCATTGAACTCTTCCGAACCTTCTTCACCGTCCACACCACCGGCCGGAGCAATGAGTACCTTGTCTTCTACTACTTCGTGAAGCGCAAGAAGTGCCCATTCAAGTACTTCCGGTCGTTTCCTTCTGGGAAGTGGGATGACTGGAAGAAAGACTGGATAGTCGTCAGGGTGGAGGAGCACGAGAGGTTGGAGCTGCCCGATGGTCTTCCCGGCATCGACACAACAATATGGAGTGAAGCTCCGGTGCTGGCGGAAGCTTTCAACCCTGCTTTGGCCAGGATCCGCCAATGCGTGGAGGGAGGATTGACTCCTCAGGTGGTATTTTGCAATTTCCTGGTCAACAGGTGGGCGCCACTGAAGAGGAGGGAAAAACTCGCTTGGGCCCTCAACAGCGTGATGGACGACGACCGGGTTGAGACTGGGTTGAAGTCCAACATGGTCAGGAAAACCTTGGAGTTCCACCTCAAGAAATTCCAGCACGGCATGGACGTCGATGGTGATGACTTGACTCCCCCGTCGGCCATCCTCCCTCTGAACGTGGAAGTGGAGTTCAGCAGGGAGCTCCGGCGAAAGATGCCCGTACTTGACGACCTTGGTGTCGTCGAGAGAAGATCAACCACCCGGGTGGCGATCCCCGGAATGCCCGAAGATGGCTCTTTCCCTGCCCCAAAGCCAAGGGTTGAGGTCGTCGGCAAGGGCAAGGAGCTGGCGGATGAACCAGAGAGCCGGAAGAGGAAGCTGCAGCATGCCGACGGAAGGTCCGTCAGGCCCGCTACTTCTGCCTCGGTTCCTTCTCCCCGGAGGGGAAGGTCTTCTACCACTGTGGCGACTGTCCCCGTAATGGGGTCCTCCCGGGACGAGACCGTTCCTGCAGTGGGGTCCTCCCGGAGCGCGTCTGTTCCCGCGGTGGGATTATCCCAGGGTGTTAGCTCCGGTCGCGCGACACCGGCACCTGGGCCGGTGGAGGCCTCCAGGTCCGGGGGTTCCTCCCGATCGAGGAGAGCCTCGACCTGGGAAACGCCCGTGGCCGCGACAAGTTCTGGGGGGCCTTCAGGAGCTTCTACGCCGACTATGGCCAGCCCAGAACGCCCGGGAAAAAGGTTCCGCGCAAGCTGGTGCGGAAGCCTCACAAGGTAATTTTTAATTTCTACCTTGGACAATTATTTTAATTGTAGCAACTGTTTGTTAATTTTCTTCGTTCATCATCTGCAGCGTCCCCAAGAAGGGGAGTGAGTCTCTATCCTCAGCCACAGTGTCTGAGGCCATGAGGGTGGGAGCTTCTACTCCTGTCCCGGTGCCGCCCCAAGTGGTGGCTGAAGTTGCGACAGCTCCGGCGCCGGCTGTCGTGGTCATGGACCTCGACTCATCCCCAGAAGTTCCCGTGGTAGCGCCGGACCACGGGAGTGAAGATGCGCCAGCGGCACCCATCCTGGAGGTTGAAGCTCCGGGTTCTGATGCCGCGATGATGGAAGCTTCGGCTGTTGAGCCGGAGGAAGTAGTAATCCCGACCTCTGAGCCGGAAATTGTCGAAGCTCCGGCGTGCGCGCCGGACACTGAGGTAGTTTCGGCAGTTGGGCCGGCTACCTCCGAAGCACCGGCCGCCGAGCCAGTCATTATTGGAGCTCCGGTCACAGGGCCGGTCGAAGTTGAAGATCTTCCGGCTTCTGAGCCGGTTGTTGAAGAGGTGACGGAGCTTGAGCCCTCATCCGAAGAGGTGCCCAGACCGGAGCCAGTAGCGGCTCCTGCTCCGGAAGCGACGACGTCGGAGGTACCTGCGGCCGAGCCGGAGTGCCCCAGCGAAGTCGCTGGCCCCCAGCCTGAGGGGGTGAATGAAGATTTGGCGGCAGGGCCTTCCTCGATGGCGACTGAGGCCATCCCGGAGGACGGCCCTAGAGCCATGGAGACCCAGGGGACCACTATTGTAGAGTGGTACCCAATTTTTGTATCTGAAGACCTGCTGGAACCAGCGGAGGAGACCCCAGCAGGTCCGAAACCAATCCCGTTGTCGCTGTCCATTGACAACGCATGTTCCAGTCTGCGTCAAGTCCAACTGGCCTTCTTCCACGACAGCAAGGCTCTTGAAGAGGAGTGCCAAACCCTTAGGCGGTGGCGTAATCGGCTCTACTTCGAGACCAAGCTGGCGCAGTCGAGGCTAGCGAATGACAAGGAATGGATTAAGCGGGAGAAGATCCGCCTGGAGTACTGGGGCAAGTTACTGGATGGCAGGGAGAGTATGACTCGTGCCCTCGACGCTCAATCCCGGGAGATCTACGATCAGGCCAAAGCTGCCAATAACGTGGCCGATGCACGACACGAATAGCTTGAGGCCATTAACACCGCACTCATCAAGCGCCGAGAGGCACTTGAAGAGAGGGAGAAATGACTCGAGGATGAAGAGCAGAAACTCCTAGAGCTGCGGGATGAGGTCCTGAGGAGGGAAGAGGAGCTCACCGAGAAGGTGGCTCTGGCTGACAAGGGTCTCGAGGAGCACGCCAAGAAATTGGAAGAGCGCTGCCAAGAGGAAGAGGAGAAGACCTGGGTGTGAGGGAAGGAACTCTACGAACAAGAGTGTGCCCTTGTTGCCAGGGAGAAGAAAGTGAGGGGTAGAGAGAAGGACCTGGTTGACCGCCGGAACAAGATCCACCTCCGGGAGGAGGAGCTCGAAAAACTCGAAAGGCGGGTTGCTGAAAAGATTCAGCAAAACGCCAAAGAAGTTGAGCGCCTTGCCCGTGAGAATTCTGAACTGGTGGCGGCCAGAAGATCCCTGGAAGAGATGAAGGGCTTGAGGGCTGAGGACTCCCTACAGATTTGGGAGTTTTTGAGCAAGGCCAATGATGCACTGACACCGATGGGTTTCAGCCCCGTGTGCCCGGATGACCCGGAGCCGGAGCCGGACCTAGCACTGCAGGCGTTATGCGCAGCAGGTAGCAAGCTCTCCAAGGTGGGCGATGTCATCGCGGACCAACTGGAGGTTGAGGGGCAATCCCTGGCGAAGAACGTGCAGAGTATGTGCTGACGTGCTACACCAGCCGGAACTCCCAATTTCCTCTGGACCCGGTGCTTGAAGGTTCCGTCGAAGGAGAAGGCGAAGCTACCCGAGCCAGCGTATCGGAGGTTGCCCAAAAGGTCGCCCAATTCTTCCATAGAGTCTAGGACCATCTCTATAGTTCTCACTTGTATTTTCTCTTCTTCTTCCTCAATTTTGTAATCCCTTGTCTCCAGATGTAATCCCTTGTCTCCAGATAAATGAAATCCCCAAAATTTTTGTGAATTTCAATTTTTGTCTTCAACACTCTTATCTTCACTTGGCCCCCTGGTAGATGTACACAATTTGATTGTGAACATGTACCAAGAGGATATTGTGCATTGTTGAAGACTCTTTTGCTCCGAACTTGTAGAATTTAGGTTCGAAGTCTTCGATAGTGAAGGCCCCCTGAGGTTGTCGGAGCTTAGAAGCTCCGGCATTGTCTATCACTGGAGCTTAGTAGTTCCGGCAATAGTCTCTATCAACGCGTAGATCATTGATAGTTAACCATCCGGGGTGTCGGAGCTTAGTAGCTCCGGCAGTGACCTTTGCCAACACTCAGTTTGTTGGCAGCAGACTCCATTTATGGGGTCTTCTCACCATCTTTTATTCGGCATCGACGGCTGGCCCCCCTAGGGGGGTCGGAGCTTAGTTAGCTCCGGCTTTTCTCCATCAACGTAGATTTTATTTTTCCTGCACACTTAAGCCAAGAAAAATAGTAAAATTTGTTTCTTGTCTATAACTTCGTCGCGGCTTTTGACTCTCAAGAAGATTTCAAGTCAAACACGATTCTAAATACAACCAGATGTGTTGTCTTTTCTTCTACATCCAACTGTGCACGGACCCGCCTTACTTTGGCCTACCGGGGTGTAGGTAGAGTGGCGTACTTAGGGTGCTTGACCAGGCTAAGTCGATAGCACACTCCAGCCCTAGATTGGCTTGGCGGCTTTCAGGCGAGTTGGCCATGAACAATATTTGAATCCAAAAGAATTGACAATACAATTCGAATCGTATATAAACCGGTCGAACTAAAATTTCTTAAGGATTGCACGTCTTCGTTATAGACAAGAAAGACAAAAATAAAAATGTTGAGCCTGTACAAAATAAATGCACGTGGAGTCTATTTCACATGAAAATGTCTTTCATTATAGGTCCGGGGTACAGGGGAAACAAGTACACTCTTAGGGTACGGAACCAGGCTAAGGGTGTTTCATTTCTCGTTTGACCCAGGGTAGTTAGCGACACTTTTAGTCCTGAGACTGTAACAAGCGTTGCATGAGCTTTGCGGACCTTTCGGGAAAGGTCCGGCTGTTCTCCCGGAGGAACTACCCGACTGTGTATAATGACTCTATAACATACATCTCAATTACTCAAGACTCACCTCCGTGGTATTAAGTGTAGAACTTACCGAGGTGCTCGATGTTCCAAGGATTTGGGAGAGGTGTCCCATCCTCAGTAGCCAAGCGAACGCTTCCGGGACGGGATACTTTAATCACTCGGAAGGGTCCCTCCCAGCTGGGGGAGAGTTTGTTCAACCCTTCCCTGGATTGTATTCTTCATAGCACCAGATCATCTTCCTCGAGCTGTCGGTTGTGTACATGCCGCTGGTGATAACGCCGTAGAGCTTGGCGATATCGGGCATTCCGAACAGCTGCTTGGCACCTTCCCTCCTCAAGGAGGTCTAGGTCTTCACGCCGGAGCTGGTCCTGCGCGGCTTCGTCGAAGGTCCGGACCCGGAGTGAACCCAAGGTGATTTCCGGAGGAAGGATTGCTTCAGCTCCATACACCAGAAAGAAGGGTGTTTCTCCGGTTGACCGGTTTGGAGATGTCCTGTTGGCCCATAGAGTGGGCGGAAGCTCTTCGATCCAGTTGGCTCCATGTTTTTTCAAGCGCTCATAAGTGCGCATTTTAAGTCCTTTAAGGATTTCAGCATTTGCTCTCTCGGCTTGGCCATTGCTGGCTGGATGAGCTACGGAGGCATAACAAACTTGTATACCGAGGTCTTTGCAATATCCTTGGAATGCGGAGCTTGTGAATTGGGTCCCATTATCAGTGATGATTTTTTTTGGGACTCCAAATCTGCATACAATGGACTCCAGAAAGTTGATAGCAGATTGCTTGTTGATTGTCACAACTGGAGTTGCTTCCAGCCACTTGGTGAATTTGTCAATGGCGACGTACAGGAACTTGTAACCTCCGACGGCTCTTGGGAAAGGTCCCAAGATGTCCATCCCCCACACAGCGAAATGCCATGTAGGAGGTATCATTTGTAAGGGCTGAGCCGGAGTGTGAATTTGCTTTGCATGAAATTGACATGCTTTGCATTTTTTCACATGCTCAGTTGCATCCTGGAGTGCTGTAGGCCAGTAGAAGCCATGCCGAAAGGCTTTAACAACCAGCGTACGGGAAGACGCGTGGTTCCCACACTCGCCTCCATGGATTTCTGCGAGGAGCTCACAGCCTTCTTCCCTTGTGATGCACCGCATTAGGATGTCGTTGGCACCGCGCCGGTAGAGATCCCCTTCTACCAACGTGTATCTTTTAGCCAATCTGACTACCCGGTTAGCGGATACATCATCATCAGGAAGGATGTTGTCTTTCAAGTAGTTCCGGATCTCCGAGATCCATGCATCGGAACTAACTTGAGCATTTGAGTCTTGCGTGCTGGGTTGCTCGGAGCTTCCGGCAGCACCTACGACCCTTGATGGCTGCCATGGTAACAGGGCCATCGGGACCGTCAGCTTCGGGATGCTGATCTCGCCCCCTTCGTTCAGTTCGGCAAGCTGAGCTGTGGGTTTCGACAATCTTCGGACAAAAGTTCCATCAGGAGCCGGAGCTCCGATTGATGCTTTCGTCGAGAGTTCGTCGGCTTCAGCATTGTGGGCACGCTGAACATGGTGGAAGTCTAGGACTTCAAAGTCCTTCTGAAGCCTCTGGACTTCTAGGAGGTAAGCAGCTAGCTGGAGATTATTGCAGGAGCATTCACCCTTCACCTGCTTAATGATGAGCTGTGAATCTCCCTTGACCAGCAATTGCTTGACACCATATGACAGTGCCACCTTTAGTCTGTAGATGAGTGCTTCATACTCTGCCATGTTGTTGGTTGCCTTGAAGTCAAGGTGTACCATGTATTTCACCTTCTCCCCAATCGGTGCAAGGAGAAGAATTCCAGCTCCGGCCCCCTGCTTCTGCATGGAGCCGTCAAAGTAGAGGGTCCAGTGAGGCTCGGTGAAGGTTGGAGCTTGATGCTCTGTCTTCTGCTCACTGGGGCCCCCAGGGTTTGATGGAGAGGGAGTCCATTCTGCCACAAAATCTGCCAATGCTTGACTCTTGACTGCTTGCCTTGAAATAAATTCAAGATCAAATTCAGCCAATTCCGCTGCCCATTTTGCAATATTCCCAGTTGAATGGGGATTATGCAAAATTGCTCGAAGTGGGTAGGAGGTCACCACTGAGACTTTGTGAGCTTGGAAGTAATGGCGAAGCTTCCTGGAGGCAATAAGAACTGCATAGAGCAGCTTATGCACCTCTAGGTATCGAGTCTTGGCATCATGTAGTACTTCACTAATGAAGTAAACTGGGCGCTGAATGGTCCGGACCGGAGCTTCCTCTTCACTGACCCAGATCCTCTCGGAGGAGCCCGGATTTTCTTCAGGGACCTCCGGGTTCTAGCTCGAGGAACTCGGAGCTTCCTCAGAAATGATCTGGACCCTCTCGAAGGGGTCTAGGTTTCCTAAAGCGACTTCTTGTGGATTTGGATCTGGGAGCTGGGACCCAGACTCGCTTTCAGGAACCTCCGGACCCTCCCGATAGGGTCCGGACTCCTGAGTATGGGGTAGTTCTGGTCTCTCCGCAACCAGAACCATACTGACGACTTCGTCAGTAGCTGAAATATAAAGCAACAAAGGCTCACCAGGGTTCGGAGCTACCAGAATTGGTAGGGTGGTGAGGAACTGTTTCAGCTCCTGGAATGCCTTTTCTGCTTCTTCGGACCATTGGAATGGTCCGGACTTCCTCAATAACTTGAAGAAGGGGAGTGCCCGTTCCGCCAGTCTTGAGATGAACCGGCTGAGGGCTGCTAGACATCCAGTTAATTTTTGGACGTCCTTGATGCGGGTTGGTGGCCGCATGTCTTCAATGGCCTTAATCTTCGCCGGATTAGCTTCTATGCCCCGGTGACTTACCAGGAAACCAAGAAGTTTTCCAGAGCTAACCCCGAAGACACACTTGTCTGGGTTTAGCTTTGTGCGGGTGGCCCGCAGCTTGTCGAAGACAGCTTGCAAGGTGTCAAGGAGTGACTCCTTGTTCCTGACCTTGACCACGATGTCATCGACGTACACTTCCACTATGTCTCTAATAAGTTCTTCAAAAGTTTTGTACATAGCTCGTACAAAAGTTGAAGCTGCATTCTTGAGACCAAAGGGCATGGCTGTGTAACAATACAATCCATCTACTGTGATGAATGAAGTATGCTCTTCATCTTCCCTAGACATCCTGATTTGATGATATCCGGAATATGCATCTAGGAAACACAGTAATTCACACCCGGAGGTGGAATCCACTATCTGATCTATTCTAGGTAGTGGGAATGGATCTTTTGGACATGCCTCATTTAGTGTGGTGTAGTCGATGCACATCCGAAGCTTCCTGCCGGCCTTGGGCACAACGACTGGGTTTGCCAGCCATTTTGGATGGAAGACTTCTCGGATGAATCCGGCTTCGAGCAACTTCTTCACTTCTTGTTGGATGAAGTTCTGTCGCTCTACGGATTGCTTCCGACGCTTCTGATGCATAGGCCGGGCATCGGGGTAGATCTTCAGATTGTGCTCAATCACTTCCCTGGGGATCCCAGGCATTGGTGACGGTTGCCAAGCAAACACGTCGACGTTAGCCCGGAGGAAAGTGATGAGCGCGAGTCCTATTTGTCGTTCAATCCTCCTGATATACGGGTGGTTTGAGCGGCATCGGAACCAATTTGGACGACTTTGACAGGAATGTCGGTGTCGCCGCTTGGCTGCACTCGAGGTGCAGAAGTCGAGCCTCGTTGGGGAATGATCGGAGGTTTTGGAGCTTGCTCCTGCCTGGAGTCCTCCTCTTGCGCTGTGGTGAGCGCATGGAGCTCTTCCAGTGCAGTTACTCTGGCAGTACGATCTCTGCGGATCCGAAGAACGCCTACTGGCGTTGGCATCTTCAACACCAGATAAACATAATGAGCAGCTGCCATGAATTTATACAAGGCAGGTCTACACAAGATGGCATTGAAGGGTAAGTTGATCTGCGCGACGTCGAAGATCAACTTCTCGGTGCGGTACTTCTCCCGTTTCCCAAAGGTAACAGGGAGAGTAATAGCTCCGAGTGGGGTGATGGCCCCCGGACCTACTCCAGAGAAAGGTCGAGAGGGGTGGAGATCCAAAGGTCGGAGCTGAAACTTAGTGAAAGCTTCGAAGCTGATGAGGTTAAGCCCCGAACCTCCGTCTACCATGACGTGGTGGAGCTGGATGTTGTTGATGGTAGGAGATACCATCAAGGGTAACTGTCCTGCCCCAACCATGCTCCGGGGACAATCCGGAGCATCAAAAGTGATGGTTGTATCCATCCACTTTCGGTGAGGTTCCGTCCTGACTGTAGGAGCTACAGCGGCCATATCCCGACGCATAGTCTTGATGACGCGACGGGAGGTGATATCCCATGATCCACCAAAAATGGTGTACATGGTCTTCCGACGCTCGTTGTCAGAGACGTCAGAATCATCGTTGATGGAGGTGTAGACGGCCTTCAGGACCTTTTTGGGATCCTGGAACCCTAACTCCTCTTCAGTCGGAGCTTCGTCAACTTTTTGCTTTCCTTCCCTCTGTCGGAAAGGAGATTCCTCCCGGCGCTTGTTGTAGCGTTCGGCAAGGTTTTGGACCTCCCGGCAGTCTTCCAAACTGTGGCTGCCCGTTTTGTGAATGGGACACCACACTTTGGGTTTTCCACCGTCTTCATAAGACGGTCGAGGTCGCTTCTCGGGGCGTGGCCCCCGGCCACCCGGAGCTGCAGCAGCTGCAATGTTGGATGTGCCGGCCGACGGCTTCTTCTTGCCGTTGGTCTTCTTTTTCTTCTTGCCATCCCCGAAGGTAGCGGCTTCTTCTTTGGAGGATTTCTTATGACCCTCCGAGGTTGGTTTGGAGTGCATCTCACGGTCCTCCGCAGCTCTGGCACATTTGTCTGCCAAGCTGAAGAGTTCCGTGACGCTCGTGATCTCCTTGATCGCCAGCTTCTCCAACATCTTCTTGTCCCGTACGCCCTGTCTAAATGCCACAATGACAGAGGCGCTAGATATAGAAGGGATAGTGTTTCGTACCTGAGAGAAACTTTCGATGAATGACCGCAAGGATTCTCCCCCTTTTTGCACGACCGCAAAAAGGTCTAGTTCAGTGCCTGGTCGGGTGTATGAACTCCCGAAGTTGGCAGTGAACTGACGGCACAGCTCCTCTCAACTGTTGATAGAGTTGGGTGGAAGGCTCATAAACCAGGACCTGGCGGTCCCAGTTGAGGCCACTGGAAAATAATTGGCCATCACGACCTCGTTTCCTCCAGCTGCCAAGATTGTAGTGGAGTAGATCTAAAGAAATTCGGCGGGGTTGACAGTCCCGTCGAATTTTTCCGGCAGGTGATGCCGGAACTTCTGTGGCCATCTAACCATGCGCAGATGCATGGCCAAGGCTGAACAGCCTCCTCCTACTCCTTCAGGAGTAGAAAGGTCCTGAGCTTCCCGTCTTTCATGGGCACGCTCAATATGGACTCGGTCGTCCTGCTGGCGGTATCGGCGATCAAGCTCCGCCCAGAGGTCGTGAGTCGAAAGCTTGGATACCGTGTGAGTGCGTCGTGCCCCGGAGGGCAACGACGTCACTTGTTGTGACGCAGCACGTCTCCTGCTATTGGAAACGTGCGGACCAAGTCTTCCAGACAAAGTCCGCTGCTGCGACAGGGCTCTTCCTGAAGGAGGAGGACCCTGGTTGCTGAGGCGTTCGGCTGCTGCTGCAACCAAATGCTCCACATCAGCCCTCCACTGCTCCAGTGCATCCTGAGATGCATCCGGAGGCGGTGGACATTGGAGAAGAGCACACGCTTTATGGAGCGCGTGTTCCGGGTTGTCATGATTTGCGGACGCAGTAATTGACGCTGGCGCACCATCACGTTGCCCAGCACGATTTGCTAGAGGAGACAGTGGTGGTGGGAGTGTGACTCCTGCTGGTGCTGAGGCTCCTGCTGGTGGCTGCCTGTTGGAGGGATTGCCCCCAACAGCCTGAGCAGCAGGTTGGCCGTTGGATGATCCAGCAACAGAGTTCACCATTCTCAAAATCTCAGGCGCCCCCTACCTGGCGCGCCAACTGTCGGTGGTTTGGAACCAGCAGATCTCCCTACACTGCTAAAGTGATAGGGGAGTTTGATGTTCGGTATGGGCACGTGGAGATTCAAGAAGGTGAGTAGGAATTGACACAGGAGACACAAGAGTTTACGTAGTTCGGGCCGCCTGAGCGTAATACCCTACTCCACGGGTGTGTTGGTGTTATATTAGCTGTTTGAGCTTGTGTTGAGCATCAATGGCGTATGTGTGTGTCCAAGGCGTGTGTCTAGCCCCTTAACGTGTCGTCGGCCTGTCCTTTTATAGTACAAGGGCAGGCCGTTACAAGTTAGCCTGGCCCAACATGTGGCCCCGGCGGTTACTAGTATTGACACTTATTTAATACATTTAATCGCTCTTAATGACCCTGTAACGGGCTTTGATAGCACCGTTATTGGTGTTAAGATCGTCCGTTTAAGTGTCATTAATATGGTATTAATGACACTTAATCGGGTCTTGAAGTCCTTGATTCCCCTTTGAAGATCCGGAGCCGTTGTGGGGTCTTCCGGAGGTTAGAGGCTGAAGATCCGACGGTTTGACACGTGGCAGCTCCGGAGCATACTGTGGAAACAGGAAGCTTCGGGGCTACCCGACACGTGTCAGGTCCGGAGCTTCTCTCGGTCTGGGGCTAAGTCCGGAGGTGCCATTTCATTACATGGCCCGGAGCTTCCCTCTTGTGGGCGGTAGCTCCGGTTTGGTAGTACACGTGGCGACCCAGGGATTAACCATGTTGGAGAAGCGGGTCCGGTTATATCTGACATGTGGGCCTTCGAGGGTCTTCAAACCAAGTAGGTGATTTTCCTTTGAGGTCTTTGTAACCTCAAGGGGTGTACGGTTTCTAGGGTACCGACAGGAGTTGTCAGATCTTGTTAGCTCTGAGGATGCCCACTTTCAATGTTAGAAACGTCGATGGAGGGCCCCTTTGGGGGATGTCGGAGCTTAGTATCTCTGGCATCTTCCACCACTGCCATGAGTTTCCCATTTTTCCTGCGCATTAAAGACAAGAAAAACAGTAAAATTCGTCCTCTTGTCTATAACTCTTTTGCGACTTACTATTCTTATTTGAATTTTAGATCCAAAAGAATTCCATATGATAACAAGTACATTGATGTAATCTCTCCAGATCCGAATGCCTTCTGGACCCGCCCTATTGAGGCCTGCTGGAATGTAGGTAGAGTGGCATACTAAGGGTGCTTGACAAGGCTAGGTCGATAGCACACTCCGGACTTGACAATAGCTTTGGCGCTCAGGGAGTAGACCGTCTATCAATGCTGAGATCCGAAAAAATTGACAATATAACTAGTACAATGTAGGAATAATTTTGGACTAAAGCTCAAAAAGAATTTCACAACTTCGTTACAGACAAGAAGGAAAAGTATAATAAAAGAAAGCGAGCTTGTACAAAATTAATGCACGTGGAGTCTGCTTTCACACAACAATGTCTTTCATTATAGGACCAAGTTACAGGGGAAAAGGACACTCTTTGGGTATGGAATTAGGCTAAGTGTGCTATACATCTTGTTCTAACCCAGGGTAGGTAAGCCACACTTTCAGTACAGAGACCGAGTTAAATGTTGCTTGAACTTCCAGAATCCTCTCGGAGGGGTCCGAATGTTCTCCTGGAGGACCTACCCTACTCTATGCATAGACTCTATAACATACGTTGTGTGTAATTACAGACTCACCATGTGAAGCTAAGCATAAAACTTACGGAGGTGCTCAATGTTCCAAGGATTGGGAAGCGGGGTCTCATCCTCGGTTGCCAAGCAAACGCATCTGGGATGGGAAACTTGGATCACTCGGAGGGGACCTTCCCAGCTGGGGGAAAGTTTGTTCATCCCTTCATGAGTTAGTATTCTCCACATCACCAGATCGCCTTCCTGGAGCTGTCAGTTGCACACATGCCTTTGATGATAGCGCCAGAGCGCCTGGAGATAACATGCATTCTGAACAGCTGCGTGGCACCTTCCCTCATCAACGAGGTCAAGGTCTTCACGCCAGAGCTGGTCCTGTGCAGCTTCGTCGAAGGTCTGGACCCGGAGTGACCCCATGGTAATTTCCGTAGGAAGGACTGCTTCAGCTCCATACACCAGGAAGAATGGAGTCTCTCCAGTTGACCGGTTAGGTGTTGTCCTGCTCGCCCACAGTGCAGACGGAAGCTCCTCAATCCAGTTGGCTCCATGTTTATTCAGGCGCTCATAAGTGCGCGTCTTGAGTCCTTTCAATATTTATGCATTTGCTCTCTCATCTTGTCCATTACTTGCCGGGTGAGCCACTAATGCATAGCTTACTTGAATGTCGAGGTCTTCGCAATACTCTTGAAATGTTGCACTTGTGAATTGGGTTCCGTTGTCAGTTATGACTCTGTTCGGAACTCCAAATCGGCAGACTATGGACTTCAATAACTTGATAGCTGATTGGTTATTGATAGTCACAACTGGAGTTGCTTCCGGCCACTTGGTGAACTTGTCGATGGTGACATACATGAACTTGTAACCTCCGACGGCTTTTGGGAAAGGTCCCAAAATGTCCAACCCCCACATAGTGAATGGCCATGTAGGAGGTATCATTTGCAGTGATTGAGCCGGTGTGTGAATTTGTTTTGTGTGGAATTGGCACGCTTCACACTTTTTCACCAACTCGACTGCATCCTAGAGTGTTGTAGGCCAGTCGAATCCATGCCGAAAGGCTTTACCAAACAGCATGAAGGAAGACGAGTGGTTCCCACACTCGCCTCCATGGATCTCCGCGGGGAGCTCGCGGCCTTCTTCCCTTGCAATGCACCGTATTAGGACGCCATTGGCACCACGCCAGTAGAGATCCCCTTCTACCAGTGTGTATCTTTTAGCCAATCTGACGATCTGGTCAGTGGATGCACCGTCTTCAAGAAGGATATTGTCTTTCAAGTAGCTCCGAATCTCCGAGATCCATGCTTTGGAGCTAACTTGAGCTACTAAGTCTTGCGTGTTGGGTTGCTCGGAGCTTCCTGCAGCACCTACGACCCTTGGTGGACGCCATGGTAATAGGGCCACCGGGACTGCCAGCTTTGAGATGCTGATGTCGCCCCCTTTGTTCAGTTCGTCAGGCTGAGCGGTTGGTCTTGACAACCTCCTGACAAAAACTCCGTCGCGAGCTGGAGCTCCGGTTGAAGCCTTCATCGAGAGTTCTTTAGCTTCAGCGTTGTTGAGACGCTGGACATGGCATAGATCCAGGACGTCAAAGTCCTTCTAGAGCTTATGGACTTCAAGGAGGTAAGAAGTGAGTTGTGGGTTGTTGCAGCTGCATTCGCTTTTGACTTGCTTGATAATGAGTTGTGAATCACCCTTCACCAGCATCTACTTGACGCCGTATGAAAGTGACACCTTGAGCCCGTAGATGAGAGCTTCATACTCCGCCATGTTATTGGTTGCCATGAAATCAAGGTGCACCATGTATTTGACCTTTTCCCCGGTCAGAGAGAGGAAAAGTATTCCAACTCCAACCCTATGCTTCTGCATGGAGCCATTGAAGTAGAGAGTCCAGTGAGGTTTGGTGAAGATCGAGACCTTGGGTTCCGGTTTCTGCTCACTGGAGCCCCCAGTATTTGATAGAGAAGGTGTCCACTCCGCCACGAAATTAGTCAAGGCTTGGCTCTTGATAGCTTGTCGCGGTAGGAATTAGAGATCGAATTCTGCCAGCTCCGCTGTCCACTTGGAGATGTTCCCACTAGAGTTGGGGTTGTGCAGTATAGCATGCAGTGGGTAGGAGGTTACCACTGATATCTTGTGGGCTTGGAAGTAATGACGTAGCTTCCTAGAGGCAATAAGAACTGCATAAAGCAACTTATGCACCTCAATGTATCTAGTCTTGGCATCATGAAGTACTTCACTGATGAAGTACACTGGGCGTTGGACAGTCTGGACCCTCCCGGAGGGGCCCGGAGCTTCTTCTTCATCAACCCGGACCCTCCCGACGAGGTCCGGATCTTCTTGTTGAGCTTCTCAGACCCTCCTGAAGGGGTCCAGAACTTCTTCTTGTTCAACTCGGACCCTCCCAGAGGAGTCCGGATCTTCTTGACCAGCCATGTGAACTCCCTCAGATGAGAGAGGTTGATCCTCTAGCATTTTGCCTTGAAGATCCATGCCTGGGGGCTGGGACCCAGACTCGCCTTCAGGTAACTCCAGACCCTCTCGAAGGGATGTGGGCTCCTGAACTGGAGATGGTTCTGGTCTTTCCACGACCAGGACCATGTTGACAACCTCTGTAGTTGCCGAAATGTAAAGCAAAAGAGGCTCAACAGGGTTCGTAGCTACCAAAATTGGTTGTTTCGTGAGGAGCTGTTTAAGCTCTTGGAACACCTTTTCTGCTTCTTCGGACCAATGGAATAGCCCTGTCTTCCTCAATAACTTGACGAAGGGTAGCGCCTACTCCACCAGTCTTGAGATGAACCGGCTGAGCACAGCTAGACATCCAGTTAGCTTCTGGACATCCTTGATGCGGGCTGGGGGCCGCATGTCTTCAATGGCCTTGATCTTCGTCGGGTTTGTCTCAATTCCTCGGTGGGTCACCAATAATCCGAGGAGCTTCCCGGAGCTAACCCCGAAGACACATTTGTCTGGGTTCAGCTTGGTGCGCGTCACGCGCAGCTTGTCGAAGACAGCTTGCAGGTTGTCAAGGAGTGATTCCTTGTTCTTGACCTTCACAATGATGTCATCGACGTAAACCTCCACCAAGTCATTGATGAGCTCACCAAATGTTTTGTGCATAGCTCACACAAGAGTTGAAGCAGCATTTTCGAGACCGAAAAGCATGGCAGTATAATAATACAATCCACCTACTGTTATGAAGGCAGTATCCTCTTTATCTTCCCTAGACATTTGGATCTGATGGTAACCAGAATATGAATCTAGGAAACTATCGGTACCCTATGTACCGAGTACCCTACGATACCGCAACAAGAGTAAGAAAGTTCCACCCGTCAGAGTCGAAGGCCCTTGTTGGTCCCACGTGTCACGTTGCACCGGACCCGCTCCCCTCATATGACTGGCTCCCGGGGTAACACGTGTAAAATAAGCCCGGAACAGAACTCCCAACCAAGGGAAGCTCCAGCGACTACACGTGTACAACAGCCCCGGACCTAGCCCCCGTCAGAGAGGAGCTCTGGTACTGACACATTACAGCAACCCCGGATCTGCTTTCCTGCAAGGGAAAGCTCCGGATCTGACACGTGTGGAGCCTCCGGACCTTCGTCACCAACGGAAAAACATGCTGGACAAGACCATTACAGAAATTCAAGGATGGTTAAAGCGGCAGTTACAAGGTCTGATAATGTGTCATTAATATCATATTAATGACACACGATCAATATACCATTAATAGCGGTAACGCTGCCATGAAGGCTGAAAGTGCATCTAGGACTCCCTTGTGGGTTTTGGATGATTTATGACAAGCAATTGGGATCCTAATCCTTTTGTTGAGATGAATGCAGGAAAATGATGAAAAATGAGCAAAATGCCAAAAAGAGGGAAATTAAGAAGGAGAATGAATTTGAGCTCAAGAAGAAGAAATTAGTTGTTTAGTATGTATGGAGTGTGTTAAGGAAACACACCCAAGAGCTCAATCTCACTTAATCACACACACACAATGCACAAAACTATACAGGAACGGACTAGTCCGATATCAGCCAGACTAGTCCGATATCACATTCTGCACAAGATCGGACAAGTCCGGTCTTCACCAGACTAGTCCGATATCCTTCTGTTCCACTTCGGACTAGTTCTCCCCAGTGCGGACTAGTCCTCAACACAATGCACAAGTCACTAGATCGGACAAGTCCGGTCAACACCGGACTAGTCCGATACCCTTTCTGATCCACTTCGGACAAGTCCGGTGATTACACGGACTAGTCCGATATACTCTCTGATCTAAATCGGACAAGTCCTCCAAGGGCGGACTTGTCATCCTAAACACTTAGGGTTTCATGTGTCCGGACAAGTCCGATGTCAATCGGACTAGTCCGAAGCTTTCCAGTGACGAAATCGGACAAGCCCGTTCTGAACCGGACTAGTCCGAGATTCCTGGACACTTAGGGTTTGCTTCACACAGCACACCGGACTAGTCCGGTCTCCACCACGGACTAGTCCGATCTTTCTGAACCCTAATGGTAACTTCTAGAAACCCCATATAAATAGAGGTGCACGGCCCAATTTTAATTACTCTCGAACCTTAGCACCGTCACACCTCCCAAGAGACTCAAAAACCATCTCTCTCCACGAAATTAAGTGCAAAATCAATCAATCCTTTGAAGATCACTTGTAGATCATTGGAGAGGCACTTTGCACACGATTGAGCTCTTGGTTTGAATCTCTAACACACTCTTGCATCTCAATTTGTATATTTCGAAGTGTGTTATTGGTGGTCTTGAAAATTGTAATCAAGGGAGCTCTCAACTTGTGAGATCGCCCCTTTAACTTGGTGATTTACCCCTGTGTGGTTAGTGGAAGAGGATTGGCCTTCGTGGCGATCCGACGAGGGAAGGGTTGGTGAAGACCCGGTCCTTTTGTGGGCTCCTCAACGTGGATGTAGGCTGCCTTCGTGGTAACCGAACCACAGATAAATCTTGTGTCTTGTTCGTTTGTGTTCATCATTCTAGTTGATCAACATTATCTAGGGTTTGATTCATTTTGTTGAATTCAAGTTAAATAGTTGAACAAGAATCATACTTGCAATAAAACTTAACATACAACTATTGAACTGTCATTAAAGTTTATATTTCCGCTGCAAACGTCAACAAAACAATCAAATTGACCTAGCTTGATCAACCTAGTCCGTGAAATCCGGACTAGTCCGCACTTTACCGGACTAGTCCGATATATCTGGTTTTGACCTTGTTGTTGAAGTGCTACAGGAACCGAGAAAATTCAAGAAGGCCTATTCACCCCCCCCTCTAGGCCTACATTCAATTGGTATCAGAGCAGGTTCTTCAAGAAAGAGTGCAACCACTCGAAGAGATCATGTCGGACATGAAGGAAGTCCAGAAAATCAACAACCAGGAAGAGATGAACAATGACAAGCACCAAAAGCTTGAAAGATATCTCGAAGCCATTCAAGACTTCGATGATGATGATGATGAGACATTGGAGCTGAAAGCACTGCTCCGAAAGAAAGCACTTTCCAAAGGGAAAGCTAAAGTTGAAGAAAAGAAGAAGGGGAGTAGTCACACCGACTACTCCCGATATCCTTTTAATTATGACCGTTTAAATTCTAACAGCAGTCATTATCTATCCATTCCTCTTGGAAAGGCCCCACACTTCGATGGGAGTGATTACTCCATGTGGAGGCAAAACATGAAGATGCACTTGATTTCCCTTAACCCAAGTTTATGGCATATTGTGTGCACAGGAATAAACATCCCTGATGACGATGAAGAACTCACGCCAAGTCAAGAGCAAGCCATCCACAGGAATGCCCAAGCCGTAGCCGTTATCACCTCATCTCTAAGTAGAGATGAATTCACAAAGGTGGACGGATTGGAAATTGCCAAAGAAATCTGGGACACACTACAGACAGCACATGAAGGTGACCGGCATGTGCGGGAGGCAAAGATTGAAATGATTGAAGGCGAACTAGGAAGGTTCGCGATTGAGGAAGATGAATCTCCCCAGGACATGTACAACAGACTGAAGACTCTTGTGAACAAGGTTCAATCGTATGGTAGCAAAAAGTGGAATGACCTCGAGGTTGTAAAGCTCATCCTTAGAGCCTTTATGCCTCGCAACGTCACACTTTGCTCTATGATCCGAGAAAGTCCCGGGTACAAGAAAATGACTCCGGATGAACTGCTTGGCAAAATCATCAACTTTGAGATGATGGAGAAGCAAGCCAAGCACGTCAAAGAAATAGCTGACCTCACATCGGCCAAGAAGAAGGGAGTTGCCTTAAAATCCACACTCAAACCTCTATCCAAAGAAGCAAGAGAAGCTCAGTTTGAGGAGGACAGTGATGATGAAAGCAGCGAGCTGGACGAAGAAGATATGATTTTGTTCATGAAGAAGTTCAAAAGAATTATGAAGAAAAGACAAGGAACAAAATCGAGTGAAGGAAAATACAAGGAGAAGACAAAGTCGAAGATGAGGCGGGCATGCTATAATTGTGGTGAGTACAATCACTTCATAGTTGATTGCCCATATGAGGACAACAAGAAGAAGAGTAAAGAGTCCAAGCCTCAACCGAAAAAGTTCTTCAAGAAGAAGAAACAAGCTGAACAAGCACACATCGGAAAGGAGTGGGACTCAAACGATGAGTCCTCATCGTCCGATGAAGAAGAAATGGCTAGCATAGCCATTGAAAGCATGCCCAAGAAACCCACACTCTTCCCCACGCTCAGTGCAAAGAAGGCAAATGGAACTTGCCTCATGGCTAAGGAAGGTAAACGCAAGGTAAACATCAAAACTCCTTCCTCTCATTCTTACTCAAGTGATGATGATCTAGATAGTGATGATGAAGATATGCTAATTGGTTTAGATAGAAAAACTGCTGCAAAAATGAAATTCTTGCTTAACCAACTTATTGAGAAGGAAGAGCTAATTGATCGTCAAGAAGACATGATTATCTCCCAAAAGGAGAAGCATGTCGAACTTGACAATCTTCTAGTTTTTGAAAAGGAGAAAAATCACTCACTAGAGCTTGAGCTAGCTTCAAGCAAGAAAACTTGCTTGGAGTTAACCAACTCAAATGTTGCAATCAAGAATCAGCTTGATGACCAAATCAAGGTCAACAAGATCCTTGAAGTGCAGGTTGAGTCACTCAAGCTTAGTGAACCTTCCTCCTCTTCAACCCCACCTTCTCAACCCACTTTAACTAATATCGCTCATGTTTGCAAATGTGATAAAACTAACACCAGGTTGAAGGAAAATCCTACCTCCACGAAAGACAAAAATCCTACCCAATGTGTAATATTTGACAAGGAGAGGATCAACTATGCACGTAGTGCATATTTTGTCCAAAGACCTCCAAATGTCAAGTATGGCATTGGTTACTCTTGTGATGGAAAGCAAAGAGCTGGAAATCATAAGAACAACAAGGGAAGGATCACCTTTGTGAAGGGAGGACCCTCACAACCTGGTAACTCGAAAACTAAAAATCTGAACTCTCATGAAAATCGGACTAGTCCGGTTGTGGTCCGGACAAGTCCGGTCATCCGGACAAGTCCGGCCACGCAGACTAGTCCGACCCATAATCAACAGCAACTTCTGTTTAAAACATTTGATGCCTCCTATGTTTTAATGAAAAATAATGTTGGTAAAGTGTATGCTTATTATGCTGGGCCACGCCATGGGAACACAAAATCCCATGTGTGGGTGCCCAAATGTATCGTTACTAACCTCCAAGGACCCAAGCAAGCTTGGGTACCTAAAACCAAGGCGTAATTTGTTTTTGCAGGCCTACTCCTCCGGTGGATCCAAATGGGTGCTGGACAGTGGATGCACCAACCACATGACCAGAGAAAGGAGGATGTTTGTGGAGTATGAAGTGAACCAGGACCCAAACGAAGGCATCTACTTTGGGGACAACAGTCAAGGAAGGGTCCTCGGTACCGGTAAAATTGCAATATCCTCTGAACATACTCTTTCGCATGTTTTACACGTTGAATCTCTAGATTATAACCTGCTGTCCATGTCTCAGTTATGTGACAAAGGTTATAATTGCCTGTTTACTAACAAGGGTGTGACCGTCTCAAGGAGAAGTGATGGTTCCATTGCATTCAAGGGTATGTTGAAGGGAAAGCTTTACCTTATTGACTTCAACAAGGATAAAGCCGAACTCGACACATGCTTGATTGCAAAAACCAACATGGGTTGGCTGTGGCATAGACGGCTAGCACATGTTGGTATGAGGAACCTTCAAAAACTCCTCAAGGGCGATCACATCCGAGGTTTGAAAGATGTTGTGTTTGAGAAAGACAGGCCTTGTAGCGCGTGCCAAGCAGGAAAGCAAGTTGGAGCACAACATCCCGCGAAGAACATCATGACCACGACAAGACCGCTCGAACTACTTCATATGGACCTCTTCGGTCCAATTGCTTACATAAGCATAGGCGGTAACAAATACGGTTTAGTCATTATTGATGATTTTTCCCGCTTCACTTGGGTGTTCTTCTTGCATGACAAGTCAGAAACACAAGGAACACTCAAGAAATTCTTCAAGCGAGCGCAAAACGAGTTCTCACTATTAATCAAGAGTATTCGGAGCGACAACGGCACGAAGTTCAAGAACATACAAGTGGAGGAGTACCTTGATGAGGAAGGAATCAAGCACGAATTCTCAGCACCATACTCTCCACAACAAAACGGAGTTGCCGAAAGGAAGAACCGAACGCTCATAGAGATGGCAAGAACAATGCTCGATGAATACAAGACTTCGGATCGATTTTGGGCGGAAGCAATCAACACCGCTTGCCATGCCACAAATCGACTCTATCTTCATCGACTACTAAAGAAGACTCCCTATGAGCTACTCACCGGTAACAAACCGAACATTTCATATTTTCGAGTTTTCGGTTCTCCTTGCTATATTTTGAACAAGAAGCCCAGGACTTCAAAGTTCGCTTCGAAGTCCGATGAAGGTTTCTTGCTTGGTTATGATTCGAACACTTACGCCTATCGTGTTTTCAACAAGGCCTCCGGACTTGTTGAAGTGGCACGTGATGTAGTGTTCGATGAAACTAATGGCTCCCAAAAGGAGCAAGTTGATCAATGTGAATTAGGTAAAGAGGAAGCCCCCTATCAAGCAATAAAGAGGATGGCTCTAGGCGAAGTACGACCACAAGAGTCATCGGCACAAATACAAGAGGAAAGTGAACCACAAGAGGAGATCAACAATCAAGGGGGAGCTTCGATACAAGATCAATCACAAGAATATGAACATGATCAACAAATCAACGAGGACAACAACTCAGGGGGAGAAGAAGATGAACACCAACATACGACCCCCCAAGTGCCACACCCAAGAGTACACCAATGCATTCAAAGGGATCATCCAATCGACAACATCATCGGCGACATCCAAAAAGGAGTAACCACTAGATCTCGTATAGCAAATTTTTGTGAACATTACTCGTTTGTCTCCTTTTTGGAACCCCGCAGGACTGAGGATGCATTAAAGGATCCTGACTGGGTGGTGGCAATGCAAGAAGAGTTGAACAATTTCAAGAGAAACGAGGTTTGGGAACTTGTGGAAAGACCCAATGCAAATATTGTGGGCACCAAGTGGGTCTTCCGCAACAAGCAAGACGAACACGGAGTGGTGACAAGAAACAAGGCACGACTTGTGGCCAAAGGTTACTCACAAGTCGAAGGTTTGGATTTCGATGAAACTTTTGCCCCAGTAGCTAGGCTTGAATCAATTAGAATATTACTTGCATATGCTACTCATCATGATTTCAAGCTGTACCAAATGGACGTAAAAAGCGCATTCCTCAACGGACCGATCAAGGAAGAGGTGTACGTGGAGCAACCACCCGGATTTGAAGACGAAGAGTTCCCCGACCACGTGTATAAACTGCGTAAGGCTCTCTATGGCCTCAAACAAGCTCCCAGAGCTTGGTATGAGTGTCTTAGAGATTTTTTAATTGATAATGGCTTTCAAATTGGCAAAGTAGATTATACACTATTCACGAAAAATCTGGATAATGATCTTTTCATTTGCCAAATCTATGTTGATGATATAATTTTTGGATCAACTAACCAATCTTTCTGTGAAGAGTTTAGTAAAATTATGACAGACAGATTTGAAATGTCAATGATGGGAGAATTGAAGTACTTCTTGGGATTCCAAGTGCGGCAACAAAGGGAAGGAACATTCATAAGCCAAACCAAGTACACGCAGGACATCCTCAAGAAGTTTGGCATGGACAAGGCAAAGCCCATAAAGACTCCCATGGCAACGAATGGTCACTTGGATCTCAATGAAGATGGACCGAGCGTCGACCAAAAGGTATATCGCTCCATGATTGGATCTTTACTTTACTTATGTGCATCTAGGCCAGATATTATGTTGAGTGTATGTTTGTGTGCAAGATTTCAAGCCAACCCTAAGGAATGTCACTTGACAGCCGTAAAGAGAATCCTAAGATGTTTAGTTCATACACCCAACCTTGGTCTTTGGTACCCAAAAGGCTCAAAATTCAATCTCATTGGGTACTCCGATGCAGATTATGCTGGGTGCAAAGTTGATAGAAAAAGCACTTCCGGCACTTGCCAATTCCTAGGAAGATCCTTAGTTTCTTGGTCATCCAAGAAACAGAATTCCATTGCATTATCCACAGCCGAAGCGGAGTATGTTGCAGCCGGGAGTTGTTGTGCACAACTCTTGTGGATGCGACAAACTCTAAGGGACTACGGTTACAATATGAACCGTATTCCTCTCCTTTGTGATAATGAGAGTGCCATTAAAATAGCCCACAATCCAGTTGAATACTCTAGGACTAAACACATTGACATAAGACACCATTTTTTGAGAGACCATTCCATGAAAGGAGACATATCCATCTCTCATGTCAATACCCAAAAACAATTGGCCGACATATTCACCAAGCCACTTGATGAAAAACGTTTTTGCGAACTCCGAAATGAGCTAAACATTCTTGATTCTCGGAGTGTGGCTTGAAAAGTTGCATACCTGTATGATTGCTTCAAATATTGATTGAATTGTGAAAATTATTTCTCCCCATTTTTCTCTCGAAAAACTATGTCAATTATTAGATCTTGATGAATATTTGATCATAGTATGATTGTTGTTTGCTTACTGGTCAAATTCATCAAGATTATTTGAATTGTTTTGCCTCTCTACTCTCAATTATTGGACCTTCAAATATATATGAATGGGCTATGCAATTCTCTCCTGGTGACCACGGACAAGTCCGTGGTTACCCGGACTAGTCCGCCATTGCAGACCAGTCCGCAGTGTGCCGGTTAGGCCGGACTAGTCCGATAGACCACGGACTAGTCCGATTTAGGTTTCTGGAGGACTTCGGACTAGTCCGGTCTTGTCCGGACTTGTCCGATTTTTCGTGTCCATAACCCTAGCCGCCACCAAACCCTAATCCCTTCACCCCACACTATCCCCCAAGCTTTCTCTCTCTTGCGCTCGAGCTCCCAAGGCGAATCCTTGATTCCTCCGTCGAAAAGCCTCAATCTTGGGCGGAGATCAAGCTTGAAGACTCGGGGATTGAAGTTAGCGGACAAGTCCGGCCTCCAACCCCCACATTTTCAAGCTTCCTTGGATTTCTTGGTAAATTTTCCTCAAAACCCTAAGAAATCACAAATTTCTTTATTGCTTATCGTTTGGCCTAGCATTCTTCACTAGTTGCATGTCCAGTTGATGTACTATGTGTATGCTAGACTAGTTATTTCATTAGGGATCAATTTTTATCCAGTTTGTTAGGTTTTTGCGGATGAACACCGGACTAGTCCGGTCCAGGTACGGACAAGTCCGGTCCCCCGGACTAGTCCGTGCCTGTGCACCGGACAAGTCCGTTGTTTCTGAACCAAAACCTAATTCTTTAATTCCCTACTGCCTTCCATTGCCATCTTACCTCACCAATACCTTGTATAACTTGTCCTTTCTCTTGATCACTCATTCTCAGATCATGTCGAGCTCCGACAATGAAATCTCCGATTTCGAGGCCGAGTTGGACCACGAGGTGGCACCTCGGTCCTCGACGGGTCTTGGCAAGAAACGCCAAGAGAGACCCTCCGAGCCTGCTCCCTCACCTCCCCAGGTTCGGAGGAAGGTGTGCGTCAAGAAGCCTGCCTCGAAGGCTGCTACTCCCTCAAGTGGCCTTCGCCAAGCTAAAGGGAAGGGCAAGGGGGTTGCCACAGGGCCTGTTGGGCCCCTGAAGCTGCATACTCCCAGAGAAGGAGTCCGGGACCCCAATGAGGAAAGATTCAATGGCAAGGGCAGCGATGTGGCCCTGAAGCTGAGAAGTGTGGATTACTATGCAAGGCCCAAGCAAGCAGCTGATGGCAGATTCTGGTCAAATTTCCATGCTGACTTCTACAAGCTGGTCTACCTGCCGATGAAGACCCCGGTGGTGCGCAGTCAATGGATTGACTGGGCCCACCTTGAGAAGAGGAAATGTGCAGCTTTTGATGAAGTGATACAAGCTGCAGAGAGACATGGGCTGAAGGATTTGTTTGCCTTCAGATATAATTGGAATGATGAAGTGATTGCACAATTCTATGCAACGTGCCACTTCTCAAGTGAAGACGAAGAAAGTGTGACTTGGATGACTCATGGATCCAAGTATTCCATTACCCAGGAAGAGTTTGCCCGCCTGCTGCACCTTGACTCTGAAGGACAAGACCAACTCATTATCCACAACATTGGGGTCATTGAGAGGGATGGAATGAAGTTCATGTATGAGCCCACCTCCAAGTATGTCCCTCCCTCCACAAAGAACATGAAGCCTTTCTTTGTGGTCCTCAACAGAGTCCTCAGGAAGACGATTGCCCCCAAGGATGGGGATGCAGGGAGTGTGCAAGGCTACCTCCGGACCCTGATGAGGGTCATCAGCAAGAAAAGGCAATTCGATGTTGCAGACTATATCTGGAATGATATGGTCAATATCTCAAGTACCCCCAACCGATCCTGTGGCTATGCCCCTTACTTGATGTTCATGATTGAGAAGGTCACAGGGATCGAGTTTGTGAAGGATGTGGAGCACACTCCACTGAGGCCTCAGAAGCCTCAGTCCGTGAGTGTCCAGGCTGCTCCATCGCCGGCCTCAAGCCCCGAGGCACCGGCAAGACAAGAAGAAGCTGCTAGGGCTACTCCTCCCTCCAGGGAAGCCCCTCAGAAAGGATCCGCCAGTGGGATCCTCAAGTACTTGGCTGCAATTTTCTCCTCATGCAAGAAAACTGAAGTGAAGCTTCACAAGCTAAATCAGAAGAGGAAGGAGGACATGAGATACATAAAAGCTAATGTGAAGCAGCTGAGTGAGAAGCTGGAGATCAATCCAATTGGATCTCCAGTACTTTCTGAAGATTCTGATCCAGACATCACCGAGCTCAGCCCCTTGACTCCTTCCTAGCTTGCCTACTTTGGCATTGGGGGCTCGAGCAGCTCCACTCCTCCTCCTACCTCTCAAACTCGTCAAGCCGAAAGCGATGAAGACAATGAAGACGACGAGAGGACTGACAGCGAAGAGTGAAGCCCTAGGACCTTCCTCTCTCTCTTTTTGGTGTCTTGATGCCAAAGGGGGAGAGATTGAGGGGGAGTCTCTAGTCTAAGCTTTAGCTGAATAGAATGCGAGGAGAGAGCTCTCTATGTTTTTTAATTGTGATTGTATTTGCTTAACTCTCTTTTCATATCATGTTTGGTCTTGTGATGAATTGCTCAATTAATTTGCAAGTGTGTGATGAAATCTGAGTTTTTGCTCCTGAAGTGCCATATTCACTTGATATTAGTTGGTAAATGAAAATTCTGTCATTCTTAATGCATTCATGCTCTTAGTATGCATCCCACCATAAAGAATGCACATATGAATAATTATCTTGTTGCCTGATGCATTTTTGAGTCATATGTGCATACTTTATGAAAATCTCATTTTATACCTCATTTTGTGAAATCTCAATTGGTTGTCATCAATCACCAAAAAGGGGGAGATTGAAAGTGCATCTAGGACTCCCTTGTGGGTTTTGGATGATTTATGACAAGCAATTGGGATCCTAATCCTTTTGTTGAGATGAATGCAGGAAAATGATGAAAAATGAGCAAAATGCCAAAAAGAGGGAAATTAAGAAGGAGAATGAATTTGAGCTCAAGAAGAAGAAATTAGTTGTTTAGTATGTATGGAGTGTGTTAAGGAAACACACCCAAGAGCTCAATCTCACTTAATCACACACACACAATGCACAAAACTATACAGGACCGGACTAGTCCGATATCAGCCAGACTAGTCCGATATCACATTCTGCACAAGATCGGACAAGTCCGATCTTCACCGGACTAGTCCGATATCCTTCTGTTCCACTTCGGACTAGTCCTCCCCAGTGCCGACTAGTCCTCAACACAATGCACAAGTCACTAGATCGGACAAGTCCGGTCAACACCGGACTAGTCCGATACCCTTTCTGATCCACTTCGGACAAGTCCGGTGATTACACGGACTAGTCTGATATACTCTCTGATCTAAATCGGACAAGTCCTCCAAGGGCGGACTTGTCATCCTAAACACTTAGGGTTTCATGTGTCCGGACAAGTCCGAAGCTTTCCAGTGACGAAATCGGACAAGTCCGTTCTGAACCGGACTAGTCCGAGATTCCTGGACACTTAGGGTTTGCTTCACACAGCACACCGGACTAGTCCGGTCTCCACCACGGACTAGTCCGATCTTTCTAAACCCTAACGGTAACTTCTAGAAACCCCATATAAATAGAGGTGCACGGCCCACTTTTAATTACTCTCGAACCCTAGCGCCTTCACACCTCCCAAGAGACTCAAAAACCATCTCTCTCCACGAAATTAAGTGCAAAATCAATCAATCCTTTGAAGATCACTTGTAGATCATTGGAGAGGCACTTTGCACACGATTGAGCTCTTGGTTTGAATCTCTAACACACTCTTGCATCTCAATTTGTATATTTCTAAGTGTGTTATTGGTGGTCTTGAAAATTGTAATCAAGGGAGCTCTCAACTTGTGAGATCGCCCCTTTAACTTGGTGATTTACCCCTGTGTGGTTAGTGGAAGAGGATTGGCCTTCGTGGCGATCCGACGAGGGAAGGGTTGGTGAAGACCCGGTCCTTTTGTGGGCTCCTCAACGTGGATGTAGGCTGCCTTCGTGGTAACCGAACCACGGGATAAATCTTGTGTCTTGTTCGTTTGTGTTCATCATTCTAGTTGATCAACATTATCTAGGGTTTGATTCATTTTGTTGAATTCAAGTTAAATAGTTGAACAAGAATCATACTTGCAATAAAACTTAACATACAACTATTGAACTGTCATTAAAGTTTATATTTCCGCTGCAAACGTCAACAAAACAATCAAATTGACCTAGCTTGATCAACCTAGTCCGTGAAATCCGGACTAGTCCGCACTTTACCGGACTAGTCCGATATATCTGGTTTTGACCTTGTTGTTGAAGTGCTACAGGAACCGAGAAAATTCAAGAAGGCCTATTCACCCCCCCCTCTAGGCCTACATTCAAAGGCACGTTACCACACCTTTAATTGTACTTAATACTCTTTAGATAGTGTATTAGGTCATTAAGCACGCCAGGGCCACATGTCAGGCCATGCTAGCTTTGTAATGGTCAGTCCTTAGAACTATAAAAGGGTTGCACTTCACAAAGATAGAGACATTCTGATCGAGGCTATTGCAACCGGATCATAGCAAACTCACTCAATACAACCACACAAACCCCGTGGAGTAGGGTGTTACGCTCAGGCGGCCCGAACCACGTAAATCTCTGAGGTCACCATCTTTATTTTGATCTTGCGTCCCCTAACCACAAAAGAACCTCCGCGGGTTGTTTCTCAACGGGTCCGGGGAAAGTGTCGTATTCCACACTTCAACATTTGGCATGCCAGGTAGGGGGCAGTTTGTTCCAAGATCACGAGATGGTGAATTCAGCTGCTGGATCATCCAATGGCAATCATACTGAAAAACTTGCTGGAGGAAACCCCTCCAATGTTCAGCAACCAGCAGGTGCTAACGCTTCGGCAGGCGCTGTAGCACCATCTATTCCGGCAAACAATGTCGGTCCACGAGATGGGGCATCTGCATCGATCACTGCATCAGCAAACAATAACCCCGAGCACACGCTCATTGCCGCGCGAGCTCTTCTGCAACATCCACCACCTCCAAGCGCACCCCAGGGTGCTATGGAGCAGTGGAGGGCTGATGTTGACCATCTGGTCACAGCTGCGGCTGCTGGTATCAGTAACCAAAGTCGTCCTCCTTCGGGAAGGGCACCTTCACAACGACAGACCTTGTCCGGTCGGCTTGGTCCTCAAGCCTCTCAACAAAGGAGGCGTGCCACCTCCCAACAGGTGACTTCGCTGCCCCCCGGGGCACGAGGCACCCATACCATCACCAGGGTATCGGAACTGGATCGTCGTTACCGGCAACAAGACAGCCGAGTCCACATCGAGCGTGCTCGTGAAAGGCGAGAGGCTCGGGACAACCCTGCTCCTCAAATAGTAGGATGAGGTTGTTCTGCCAAGGCCATGCACTTACGTATGGTCAGGTGGCCATGGAAGTTCCGGTCTCACTTGCCGGAAAAATTTGATGGGACAGTCAATCCCACCGAATTCCTGCAAATCTACTCTACTGTCATACTGGCAGCGGGGGGTGATGAGGCTGTAATGGCCAATTACTTCCCTGTGGCCTTAACCGGGACTGCAAGATCCTGGTTCATGAGTCTTCCACCTGACTCCATCAATAGTTGGGCGGAACTATGCCAGCAATTCACTGCCAATTTTGAGAGCTCCTACACCCGACCCGATCCGACACTGAACTGGACTTGTTGCTGTAAAGCAAACGTCGGGAGAATCGTTACAGTCCTTCATCCAACGATTCTCTCAGGTACGCAATACCATTCCTTCAATCTCGAGCTCCTCTGTTATTGTTGCATTCAGACAGGGTGTTCGAGATAAGAAGATGCTAGAGAAGCTGGCTATTAAGGAAGTTACCAGCGTCACGGAGCTCTTCAGCCTAACCGACAAATGCACTAGAGCTACGGAGGGCCGTGAAATGCAATCCAAGCCAGCTCCGGAGGCCAACCAAAAGTTCTCCAAAACTGAAGCTGCTACCTCCGGTAGTGGCAAGAAGAAGAAGAAGAAGAAGCCCAACGGCAAAAATAAGTCATCGGCCGGCGCTCCGGCTGCTGCTGCTGCAGCTCCTAAAAGCTGGGGGCCACGTGTGACACCCGGTTCCGAAAATGAACCAAGCAAACGCATATGTGTGCCCAGGATGTTCAACACACATACACGAGTGATTCACAAATGATAAACAGATAATTACCACAGCACAAGATTAATTATCAAATTTTATTACACAAACCATATTATCCTCGAATACAAGCTCTAATGAATATTAATGACAAGTTCAACTAATGCAGCAGAAATAAACTAATTAAGCAACTAAGCAAACTAAGCAAAAGGGATAGCGTAGCTCCATGCAACACCACAGGCAAAGTTGACGGTAGACATGGCCTAGAACTCCGCATTATCGCCATTAAATTCACAATCCTGACCTGCAACTGTTGGGGGGGGGGGATTGCAAGAGTGAGTACATGTCGTACTCAGCAAGTGTGGAAAGTATGACATGTGGCTGATTCAAATGACGACAATAATAATGGCTAAGTGCTGAAAAGTACAGTAAAACCATTTGAAAAGCAGTGTATCATATTATGTGAAGTAATCCCATCATAAACCATGTAACCATAATAATACCAGTCCATAATTTACCATTGCCAATAACCATAATCAATGTCATAAACCATAATTCCATCCCATAACCATAATATCAACCATAACCATAACCAATCCATAACCATTACCAAACCATAACCATCCCAAATCCCAATTTCCCTCTAATCATGTAGGTCATCCAGGCGCTCATAACCGGGAGCACGGCTATCATGATAGTTTTAATACTCTGCAGAGTTTGTACCACTTTACCCACGTGTTTGTGATTTCATCACCCGTCGGCGACTAAAGAACCTCCCTTATGCCAATTACACTTCCTTTGGTGTATGGCCAAGAGATCACAAAATAGCCTTTACAAAGGGATTACTAGCCTATTTAGACCCCATTGAGGTTTCACCGGTGGCGATGCCTCCAACTGAGCACATCTTCAACCAAGGGCCCCCTCTTGAGCCATTCGAATCCCAGGGTAGTCCCGCCAATCATCAACAAACCCAATCCGACTACCCCTTCCCCGAGCATCCACAATGGTCCAAACAGCACTAGCAAAGCCCTAATTAATCAGCTACGCCGCACCCATACTTGGCCTCGTGGTGGCACTGTAGTCCTGGCCTATTCTCGCATGAACCGGTCCTTAGATCTAAAGCAAACAAACCACCATAACATCCAACCCATCCACATACCAGGCTTGCTTAGATCACCCATCGTATTGACCAGTTCACATTAACCAGAATATCATTTATGCGTAATTAAATGTATAGTGTTGTTTGCCATCCCAATTAATTAAGCGAAGCAAAAAGGTAAAAACTCTTCCCGACTTTGTACCATGTATTCCAGGTGACAAGGGTGGTTTAACAATTCTAGTAAACTTCCTACCATAGGATTCCCATCAAATTGACACAGCATGCAGTTTTGCAAACAAAATATTTATTTTAAAATAGGATCAATATGCTTCAAGGACACTTGCCTTGCTCCGGCGGATAGGGTTGCTCAAGCACTTCGAAATCTTGATTCTGAAAATCCTCGTACACGATCTCTTGAGCACTTCCCTCTACTCGTGATCACACATACAAGAAAATACATACAAATCAACATGATGCACACACATTAATCAACATGCGATGATATGCATGCATGCGAAGTACAATAATTGATTAACTATGGTTATTTATTAATTAGATGCAACTAGTTCATACGTGTTCATATGAGTTTACGGGGTTTTAGCGACAATTAATGCTGCTGAAAATAAAAATATGGTGCAACTAAAATCAATTTACATCCATTAGATTTAATACGTCGCTAAAATTTGCATCGGGAACGAATCCTACTGTAGATCTGACGGCTTGACGATCGCGGAACGAATGCAACGCGTAGATGAAGTGGATGGCACAGCAGTCCCACGGCGGCACGACGACGGCGATGATCTCCGGTGGATGACGGCACCCTCATCTTTTTCTTTCTCTTCTTCCCCTCCTTTTTTCTTCCTTTTCTTCCCCTGGCGGCGCTGCTCTCTGGTGCGTTTTCTTCTGGCGTCTCTGGCGGCGGCGCTGTTTCCTGGGTCTGGAAGGCGGCGTTTTCTGGTGGCGGCTGATTTTATGGCATCGGGAAACACGAAAGGCTACGGTTTTTATAGGCCCCAGGCTAGGGCCGGCGCGCGTGGGATTCGGTGCGGGAGTCGCGGGAGCTGGTGTGGGGCTCGGTGCGGGTGGGGCCCGGAGCGTTTCAGCGGGCGCGGAATCGCAGGAGGGCGCGCGTCGGGCGCTAGGCGGCGGGGTGGGAGCGCGGGAAAATCGGGCGGGGCTGGCGGGGGTTTTGGTGACGGCGGGAGCGGGGCAGCGCGCGCGGGGTGGGGGACAGGCGGGGCCCAGGGCGCGCGGGAGGGCGGCGGGAATCGTGCTGCGTCGGGGCGGGGTGGGCGGCGCGGTGGGGTGGGAGCGCGGGAGGCCGGCCGGCTCGGGAGGCGCGGCAGGGTGGGGCCCAGGCGGCGGGGCCAGCGCAGGCGGCGGGTGGGCGCGCTCGGGCGCTGCGCTGCGGTGGGGCGTGGGGCGCGTGGGTGCGTGGCGGCGGGGGCCAGCTGGCTGGGCCGGCTCGGCCGCCTAGCCAGCGGTTAGGGTTTTTTTTCTTTTCTTTTTTTTTATAAATATATTACTATTTTTTATATATATTACTTATTTATTTTTATTATTATTATTATTTTATATATGATTATTATATATATTATTTATATACATATATTTATATATATTATTATTATTTTTATATTTATTCTTTATTACAAGTTTTAGTCTAAAATTATTATTTTTTTTTTCTTCTTTTGCTACACCATATATGTATGTTTTATCTTTTATTATCTTTCTTTTATCCTACTAATGTTTAATGCATGATCATGTATGCGATGCATGATGCGAAAATTCAGGGTGTTACACCACGCCTCGAGAAGCAACCTCGTCCTTCATCAGAAGATGGTAATAGTTCCAAAGCATGGTGTCCGATTCACAAGATGAATCGACACAGCTTGGAAGAGTGCCGGGAGGTCCAGAACCTTGCCAAGCGCTACAACAAGCACCGAGAAGAAGCTTCTTTCCGTCAAAGGGAAGGGAAACAAAAAGTTGATGAAGCTTTGGCTGATGAATAGCTAGGTTTCTAGGACCCTAAAAATGTCTTGAAAGCCGTCTACAACACTGTCGACGATGGTTCTTGGGACATCACATCTCGTCGCATAATCAAGACAATGCGGCGGGACATGGCCATGGTAGCTCCTGCTGCTAAGGCAGAACCACATCGGAAGTGGATGGACACACCCATCATTTTTTATGCTTCGGACTGTCCTCGTAACATGATCGGGGCTGGTCAACTCCCGTTGATGGTGTCACCCACCATTAACAATATCCAAATTCACCACGTGATGGTGGATGGAGGTTCCAGGCTTAACCTCATAAGCTTCAAAGCTTTCGTTAAGCTTCAGCTTCGGCCTTTGGACCTCTGTCCCTCCTGGCCTTTCTCTGGAGTAGGTCCTGGAACCATCACTCCTCTTGGTTCTATTACACTCCCAGTAACCTTTGGGACCCGTGAGAATTACAAAACGGAGAAGTTGATCTTCGACGTTGTGCAAATCAGTCTGCCTTTCAATGCCATTTTAGGCAGGCCAGCTTTATACAAATTTATGGCTGCTGCCCATTATGGTTATTTGGTGTTGAAGATGCCAACACCTACAGGCATTCTCCGGATCCATGGAGATCGCACCACAGGAGTCACAGCTCTCGAAGAACTCTATGCGCTTACCACAGCGCAAGAGGAAGCATCTGGAATAGAGCCAGCTGCGAATCCTCCAAGCATTCGCCACAAAGGATCTACCTCCGCACCTCGTGTGCAACCAAGCAACGACGTCGACATTCCCGTCAAAGTCGTCCAAATCGATTCTGATGCTGCTCAGACTACCCGTATATCGGGTGATCTGAACAACAAATAGGAACTCGCGCTCATCACCTTCCTCCGGGCTAATGTTGACATGTTTGCCTGGCAACCGTCACAAATGCCTGGGATCCCTAGGGAGGTGATTGAGCACAATCTGAAGATTTATTCAGATGCCCGACCTGTACACCAGAAGCCCCGGAAGCAATCAATCGAGCGACAAAACTTCATCCGACAAGAAATCAAGAAGTTGCTCGAAGCTAGATTCATCCGGGAAGTCTTCCATCCAAAATGGCTGGCAAACCAAGTTGTTGTACCCAAGGCCGATGGCAAGCTTCGGATGTGTATCAACTACACCACCTTAAATAAGGCATGTCCAAAAGATCCATTTCCACTACCTAGAATAGATTAGAAAGTGGATTCCACCTCCGGGTGCGAACTACTGTGTTTCTTAGATGCATATTCTGGATATCATAAAATCCAAATGTATAAGGAAGATGAAGAGCACACTCCCTCCATAACAGTAGATGGATTGTATTGTTACACTGCCATGCCATTTGGTCTCAAAAATGCTGCTTCAACATTTGTGCGAGCCATGTACAAAACATTTGGAGAGCTAATTAGAGATTTGGTGGAGGTGTATGTTGATGACATCATTGTGAAGATCAAAAATAAGGAATCACTCCTTGACAACTTACAAACCGTCTTCGACAAGTTGCGTATTACACGCACTAAGCTGAACCCGGACAAGTGTGTCTTCGGGGTTAGCTCCAGAAAACTTCTGGGTTTTTTGGTGACTTATCAAGGAATTGAAGCAAACCCGGCGAAGATCAAGGCTATAGAAGAAATGCGGCCCCCAGCCCGCATTAAAGATGTCCAAAAGTTAACTGGATGTCAAGCTGCGTTTAGTCGGTTTATCTCAAGACTGGCAGAACGGGCACTACCCTTCTTCAAACTCTTGAGGATGTCCGGGCCATTTCATTGGTCTGAAGAAGAAGAAAAGGCGTTTCAAGAGCTGAAACAGCTCCTCACCACACTACCAATTCTGGTAGCTCCGAATCCTGGTGAGCCTTTACTGCTTTATATTTCGGCAACTACAGAGGTTGTCAGTATGGTCCTGGTTGCGGAAAGACCAGAGCCCTCCCCAATTCAGAATTCCAGACCCCTCCGGGAGGGTCCGGAACTACCTGAAGGCGAGTTTGGGACCAACCCTCAAGCACATATCCTCAAGGCCAAATGTTGGAGGATCAACCTCCTTCAAACGAAGGAACAACTGCTGCTAAACATAAAGATCTAGACCCCTCTCGGAGGGTCCGGGTCACTCCAGAAGAAGCTCCAGGTTCCTTTGGAACAGACCAGGAAATTCCAGAAGAAGGTTCGGACCCCTCCGAATGGGTCCAGGTTGATGAAGAGGAAGCTCCGGGCCCCTCCGGGAGGGTCCAGGCAGTCCAGCACCCATTGTACTTCATCAGTGAAGTACTCCACGACGCCAAAACAAGATACATTGAGGTGCTTAAATTGCTTTACGCAGTTCTCATTGCCTCAAGAAAGCTTCGTCATTACTTCCAAGCCCACAAAATATCAGATTTTGCATAACCCTAATTCTACTGGGAATATTGCAAAGTGGGCAGCGGAGCTGGCAGAATTCGATCTAGAATTCGTGTCAAGACAAACAATTAAAAGTCAAGCCTTGGCTGACTTTGTGGCAGAATGGACCCCCTCTCCATCAAACCCTGGGGGCCACAGTGAGCAAAAACCAGAGCTCAAAGTTCTGGTATTCGTTGAACCTCACTGGACCCTCTACTTCGACGGCTCCGTGCAGAAGCACGGGGCCGGAGCTGGAGTCCTTCTCCTAGTTCCGACCGGAGAGAAGGTCAAGTATATGGCACACCTTGACTTCAAGGCAACCAACAATATGGCGGAATATGAAGCCCTCATCTATGGACTCAAGGTGGCACTATCTTATGGTGTCAAACAGCTGTTGGTGAAGGGAGATTCACAGCTCATCATCAAACAAGTGAAAGGTGAATGCTCCTGTAACAATTCTCAATTAGCTTCTTATCTCCTTGAAGTCCAGAGGCTTCAGAAGGACTTCGAAGTCCTAGACCTCCATCATATTCAGCGCCTTCATAACTCCGAAGCTGATGAACTCTCGATGAGAGCCTCAACTAGAGCTCCAGCTCCTGACGGAATCTTTGTCCGGAGGTTGTCAAAGCCAACAGCTCAGCCTGCCGAATTGAGCGAAGGGGGCGAGACCAGCACCTTGAAGCTGGCGGTCCCGGTGGCCCTGTTACCATGGCATTCACCAAGGGTCATAGGTGCTGTCGGAAGCTCCGAGCAACCCAACACGCAAGACTCAGAATCTCAAGTTAGCTTCGATGCATGGACCTAGGAGATCCGGAGCTACTTGAAAGACAATATACTTCCTGAAGATAGTGTATCTGCTAACCATATTGTCAGATTGGATAAAATATACACATTGGTAGAAGGGAATCTCTACCGACGTGGTGCCAATGGCATCCTAATGCGGTGCATTGCAAGGGGAGAAGGTCATGATCTCCTCGCGGAAATCCATGGAGGCGAGTGCGGAAACCACGCATCTTCACGCACGCTAGTCGGTAAAGCCTTCCAGCATGGCTTTTACTGGCCTACAGCACTCCAGGATGCGGTTGAGCTGGTGAACAAATGTGAAGCATGTTAGTTCCATCCAAAAAAAATTCACACACTGGCTCAATCACTGCAGATGATACCTCCTACATGGTCATTCGCTGTGTGGGGCATCGACATCTTGGGACCTTTCCCAAAAGCCATCGGAGGTTACAGGTTCCTATATGTCGCCATCGACAAGTTCACCATGTGGCCAGAAGCAACTCCAGTAGTAACAATAAACAAACAATCAGCAATCAAGTTCTTGAAGTCCATTATATGTAGATTTGGAGTTCCAAACAAAGTCATAACTAACAACAAAACTCAATTCACCAGTGCTGCATTCCAAGAATATTGCTAAGACCTCGACATTCAACTTAGCTATGCTTTAGTAGCTCATCCAGCAAGCAATGGCCAAGCCAAGAGAGCAAATGCAGAAATCTAAAAAGGACTCAAGACGCGCACATATGAGCGCTTGAAAAAGCATGGAGCTAACTGGATTGAAGAGCTTCCATCCACACTTTGGGCGAATAGGACAACACCTAATCGGTCAACTAGGGAGACTCCATTTTTCCTGGTGTACGGAGCTGAAGCAGTCCTTCCTCCGGAGATCACCTTGGGGTCTCTCCGGGTCTGGACCTTCGACGAAGCCACGCAGGACCAGCTCTGGCGTGAAGACTTTGACCTCGTCAACGAGGGAAGGTGCCAAGCAGCTGTTCAGAATGCACGTTATCGCCAAGTGCTCCAGCACTACCATCAAAGGCATGTGCATGACCGACAGCTCGAAGAAGGCGACCTGGGGCTCTGGAAGATACTAACTCGTGAAGGGATGAACAAACTTTCCCCCAGCTGGGAGGGTCCTTTCCGAGTCATTAAAGTATCCCGACCAGGCTGTGTTCGCTTGGCAACAGAGGATGGGATCCCACTCCCTAATCCTTGGAACATTGAGCACCTCCATAAGTTTTATGCTTAGAATCACGGAGGTGAGTGTGTAACTACACACAAAGCATGTTATAGAGTCATTATATAGAGTCGAGCAAGTCCTCCGGGAGAACATCCGGACCCCTCTGGGAGGGTCCGAAAAGTTCAAGTAACACTTGACATAGTCACAGTACTAAAAAGGTAACTACTTTCTCTGGGTTAGCACAAGATGTATATCACATTTAGCTTGGTCCAACACCCTAAGTGTGTCCTTGTCTCCCCTGTAATCCGGACCTATAATAAAAAGCATTGTTGTGTGAAGGCACACTCCACATGCATTTACTTTTTGCACAAGGCTCAATATGTTAAACTATTTTTACCCTGCTTGTCTATAATGAAGTTGTGCAAATATTTTTGAATTTTGTTCCAAGTAACTCATAAGCATTACAAGCCTTATTGATAGTCTTTTTGGATCTTAACACCGCTACATAGTCTACTTGCCTGAACGCCAAGCCAATGTAGGTCCGGAGCGTGCTATCGACTTAGCCTGGTCCTGCACCCTAAGTACGCCACTCCACCTACACCCCGACAGTCCTCAGTAGGGTGATTACTAGAAAGGCACGTGGATCTAAGAAGATTCAATCGAGACGCTTGTTATCATATCGAGTTTCTTCAGATCTGAAAGTTCAAATAAGAACAATAAGTCACAACCAATTTATAGACAAGAGGACGAATTTTACTTTTTCTCTAGCCTTTAATGTGCAAGAAAAGAAAAAATTCATAGTGATGATGGACAACACCGGAGCTACTAAGCTCCGACATCTCCCAAGATAGGTCTGTCGTCGACATCCAATATGTTGACACCAGAGCTACCAAGCTCCGACCATTCCAGGGGGCCTGTCGTCGACGCTTCAAAATTGAAGATTTCAATATGGTTTCATAACCTTTGGTACATGTACACACCTCTACTGCACACATGTATCAGGGGGCCAACAAGACACGACATAGTGTATTGAATACAAAGTGAAATTCAAGGCAAAAAGGATGATTTCATTAATCAAAAGAACTGGATTACAAAATTGAGATTACAAGGGATAAAAGGAGAAAAGTCCAAGCTACTGGAAGACCTAAGACCTGCGGAAGAACGAAGCTACTTTTTGGGCAACCCCCTGGACGTTGGTTTTGGCGGTGTCTTCCTCTTCAGCAACGGGACCTTCGAGCACCGGGTCCAGTGGGAATTGGGGATCTCAGCTTACATAACACGTCAGCACATACTCTGCGATGTTTGTAGCCAGAGTTTTCCCCTCTGTCTCCAGTTAATTCGCAATGATGTCGCCCATTGCATCAAGTTTGCCACCAACACCGTTGAGGGCCACCAGCGCTCGGTCCAGATCCAACTCCGGGTTGTCCGGACGTACTGGACTGAAACCCAGCGGTGTTAGCGCGTCATTTTCTCGTCTGAGGAAGTCCCATACTTGAATAGCTTCGGTATCCTTCAAGCTCTGCAGCTACTCCAGTGGCCTCCGGGCGGCCGTAAGATTCGAGGTTTCACGAGCAAGTCGCTCAGCCAGCTTGGCATGCTGCTACTTGACTTCAGCAACCTGCTTCTCCTGGTCGGCCAGCTCCGTTGCCGAAGGTGGATGCGGTTCCGCCTCTCAACAAGGTCTTTCTCCCTGCCCTTGACTTTCTCTTCCGTAGAGGCAATGTCAGACTCTCTTTTCGATAGCTCTTGCCCCACCTTCCAGTTTTTCTTCCTCTCTTCCTCCTTCCATTGATCCAGCTTTTTGCTGCGATCTGCCAAATTTTTCTCACCCAGAGCCAACTTCTGGGTGACCTCCGCTTTCCTCCTCACTACATCCTCCTACTACCCCAGGAGTTTTTCCTCCCTTGCCTCTAGGTCTGCTCTACGCTTCATGAGAGATTCATTCAACTCTGCCAGCTTTTTGTAACGCTCATGAGCAACGTCACGTCTCTCTTTAACTTGCTCTAGG
The DNA here is from genome assembly GCA_036927565.1 of Tuctoria greenei. Taxonomy (NCBI): domain Eukaryota; kingdom Viridiplantae; phylum Streptophyta; class Magnoliopsida; order Poales; family Poaceae; genus Tuctoria; species Tuctoria greenei. Next base: position 64,060,756 of record JAYESD010000002.1, on the reverse strand, counting down.
ATTTCCCTGGAGTTAGCATCGAGCGCCCTGATGGCAGCCTCATTCTCCTCCATCAACTTGTCCCAGTACTCTAACCAGGCCTTCTCCCCCTTTATCCATTCCTTCTGATCAGCTAGCCTCGTCTGAGCAAGCTTGGTTTCAAAATGGAGTCTGCTGCGCCAACGCCTCAAGGTGTTGCGCTCCTCTTCCAAAGCTTTGATCTCATGGTCGAAGGCGAGCTGGACCTGCCTGAGGCTCGAGCAGGCGTTGTCTATGGACAACGCCAGAGGGATAGGCTTCGGGCCTGCTGGGACCATTTTCGCTGGCTCAAGCAGGTTCTCCGTAACAAAAATTGGGTCCCACTCTACAATAGTGGTCCACTGTACTCCCATGGTATTGGGACCCCTCTCTTGGAGCCCTTTAGTGGCAGCAGAAGAACCCACGGGGGGGAACTTCCGCCTCCGGAGCAGGTGAAGGCACCATTTCTGGGTCTTCAGTCGACGTCTTCGATGTTGAAGGGTCTGTCGCCGGTCCTGTGAGCTGCTCCGGCTCCAGCGCTGGTACCTCCAGGACCACCACTTCTAGAGCAGCAGCAGGAGATTCAACCGGGGCCTCGACCTCCACTGGTTCGGGCCCTGATACTGCGACTACCTCTGGCACAGCCGCCGGACCTTCAACCACCTCTGGCACACTTGCCGGACCTCCAACCTCCTCTGGCTCAGCAGCTGGACCCTCTACAACTTTCGGCTGTGCTGTCGGGCCTTCAGCCGTTCCCGCCACAAGGGTCGGAACCTCAACGACCTCCTGCTCAACAACCAGGGCTTCAGCTACCTCTAGCTCAACAGCCAGGGCTTCGGCAACTTCCGGCTCAAAAGTCGGGACTTCTGGTGTTGTCAGTGCTTGAGCATCAGCCTCTACCGCCAGGGGCACTTCTTCAGCTTCCCTCCTGCAGTCCGGCGCTACCACAAGAGCTTCAGGCGAGGACTCCGAGTCCAGGATCATGATAGCTGGCGTCGGAGCTGCCGCAGCTTCCACCTCTGCTTGACGAGGAGGCTCAACAATCGAAGCTGGAGCTTCAGCAGGAGCAGCCTCAGCCGTTGCAACAGGCGTTGAAGCTCCGGGTCCTTTCTTTGACACCCTGGAAATAAAGGGAAGAGAAGATTAAATACACATCCAAAAGCAAGATTAACATTTCACAGTGACCAATCAATGCTTACCTTGGGATGCTACCACCCCAGTCACCTCGGAACCTCTTCTTCTGAGGCCCGGAGCTAGATCCTACCAAGTCTGGTGAGACAACTGCTTTGGACCTCGGTTGAGGCACACTCGCAGCAGTCGAAGTTCTTTCGGCGGGAGCTTCCCTTCGCCAGGAAGAACCCCCGAATCTGGAACCTCTGGCCGGCACTGCAGTCGGAGTCGACTGCCCGGAGCTTATGCCTCTTGAAGATGTTTGCATCAGAGCAGGAGTAGTAGCAGAAGATCTCCCCCTCCAGGGGGAAACAACCATCGTGGAAGGAGCAGACCTGACGGACCTCCCGTCAGCGTGCTTCAATTTCCTCTTCCGGATGGAAGGCTTAGCTGGCTCTTTGCCCTTGCCTTTGCCGACGTCTTCGGTCCTTCGGCTTGGGGCGGGGGAAGGACCACCCTCGGAAGCTCCGGGGATCATCAATCTGGTGGTTGGAAGCTTTTCCACCACACCAAGATCGTCAAGCGCCGGCATACTCCTCCGGAGCTCCCTACTGAACTGCGCCTCCATGTTTAGAGGGAGGAAAGCCGCCAGCGGAGTTAAGTCATCACCTTCGACGTTAATTCCATGTTGGAACTTCTTGAGATGAAGCTCCAAAGCGGCGCCCTCCAAATTGGATTTCCGACCGATTTCAATTCGGTCTTCATCCATCATGCTGTTGAGGGCCCACTCAAGCTTCTCCCTCTTCTTCAATGGAGCCCACCTGTTGACCAGGAAGTTGTAGAAGACCATCTGGGGGGTCACTCCACCTTTTACACATCCGCGGATCCTGGTCAAAGCAGGGTTGAAGGCCTCTGCCGTGACGACAATCCAATCTTTCTTCCAGTCGTCCCACTTGCCAGAAAGAAACGACCTCAAGTGTTTGAAGGGGCATTTCTTGCGCTTCACGAAATAGTAGAAGCCAAGAAATTCGGACCCCTTCCCGGTGGTGTGGATGGCGAAGAAGGTGCGGAAGAGCTCGACGCAGGGGGAAATACCCACCCACATCTCGCAGAAGTGGACAAATGTTGACACAAGAAGAAGAGAATGGGGGCCAAGGTGGTACAGCTGCAGACCATAGAAGTCCAGCATCATCAAAAGGATAGTTGAGAAAGGTGGGATCAACCCCACCATGGCGTATGCAGAGAAGTACACCATGTCCCCGCTGCGCTCCTTCTTGAACGGGAGCTTGCCGGCGCGGACCAGATGATTGAAGGAGTTGCTGGACCACCCCATGTAGGTCCGGACCTTCTTCAGATCATCATCGCTCTTGAGGCGGCTCTTGGGGAGACCCAACTCCATCATGACAAAGTGGAGCAAAAGATGGAAAGCTAGGCAGAGTTTGAGAGGCTCTGAGCGCAAAGATGATCAAAGGTGTAAAGAGTCCTCAACCCATGTGCACTTTCCTTCTTAAGTAAGCCTCCGCGACGCTTGGATGGAAAACACAATACTATCAAGAATACTTTTCCAAAATCTACCCCGTCAATGACGAGTGGGCCTGGGCCACCCCGACGAAGAGATCTAGGTCCTTACCCAAGGCCAACCGTTGCCATGATGAGCGGCGGGAAACCCAAAGTCGGCGCTCTGATAGGGCACGCAGAACTGATACGGTTTTCGTATTGGGAATCGACGACCTTCAATTGTGTGAGATCCGCACTCAAAGATCTCATCTGCCGTATTCATGACAAGCCACGCGTCGAAGGTTCACCCCTGAACCGCCACTCTATCAGCGCATCAGAGGACTTTTTGAAAATCGAAGTGCGGGATTCGAGAATGGCCCCACCTCCGGCAAAACAACTTAACCCAAAGGGTTTCTTCCAGAGGTGGGCCCGGGGGCCACTGTCGGTACCCTATGTATCGGGTACCCTACGATACCGCGACAAGAGTAAGAAAGTTCCACCCGTCAGAGTCGAAGGCCCTTGTTGGTCCCACATGTCATGTTGCACCGGACCCGCTCCCCTCATATGACTGGCTCCCGGGGTAACACGTGTAAAAGAAGCCCAGAACAGAACTCCCAACCAAAGGAAGCTCCGACGACTACACGTGTACAACGGCCCCGGACCTAGCCCCCATCAGAGAGGAGCTCCGGTACTGACACGTGTATAGCGACCCCGAACCTGCTTTCCCGCAAGGGAAAGCTCCGAATTTGACACGTGTGGAGCCTCCGGACCTTCGTCACCAATGGAAAAACAAGCTGGACAAGACCATTACACACATTCAAGGATGGTTAAAGCGGCAGTTATAAGGTCTGATAATGTGTCATTAATACCATATTAATGACACACGATTAGTATACCATTAATAGCGGTAACGCTGCCATAAAGGCACGTTACCACACCTTTAATTGTACTTAATACTCTTTAGACAGTGTATTAGCACATTAAGCACACCAGGGCCACATGTCAGGCCAGGCTAGCTTTGTAATGGTCAGTCCTTAGAACTATAAAAGGGCTGCACCGCATGAACATAGGGACATTCTGATCAAGGCTATCGCAACCGGATCATAGCGAACTCACTCAATACAACCACACAAACCCGTGGAGTAGGGTGTTACGCTCAGGCGGCCCAAACCACGTTAATCTCTGAGGTCACCATCTTGATTTTGATCTTGCATCCCCTAACCACAAAAGAACCTCTGCAGGCAGTTTCTCAACGGGTCCGGGGGAAGTGTCGTATTCCACACTTCGACAGAAACACAATAGCTCACACCTGGAGGTGGAGTCCACTATCTGATCTATTCTATGTAGTGGAAATAGATCTTTTGGACATGTCTTATTCAAGGTGGTGTAGTCGATACACATCTGAAGCTTCCCGTCGGCCTTGGGTACAACAATTGGGTTTGCCAGTCATCTTGGATGATGAACCTCCCGGATGAAACCAGCTTCGAGAAGCTTCTTGATCTCTTGTCGGATGAAGTTCTGCCGCTCGACTGATTGCTTCTAGGGCTTCTAGTGTATTGGCCGATCATCGGTATAAATATTCAGGTTGTGCTCAATCACCTCCCTCGGGATCCCAGGCATTTGTGACAGTTGCCAGGCAAACACGTCAACATTCACCCGCTGGAAAGTGATGAGCGCGAGTTCCTATTTGTTGTCCAGACCTTCCGATATACGGGTAGTCTGGATAGCATCAGAACCAATTTAGACAACTTTGACAGGAACATCGGTGTCGCCACTTAGCTACACACGTGGTGCAGAGGTTGAGCCTCGATGACGAGTGCTCAGAGGTTGAGTAGCTAGCTCCTTGCCAGAGGCTCCCTCTTGCGCTGTTGCAAGCGCGTGAACTTCTTCCAGCGCAGTGACTCCCGTAGTATGATTTCCGCGAATCTGGAGAACGCCAGAAGGTGTCAACATATTCAACACCAAATAGCCATAGTGAGCTGCGGCCATGAACCTATACAGGGCAGGCCTGCCTAGGATGGCATTGAAGGGCAAGTTGATGTGTGTGACGTTGAAGACCAGCTTCTCGGTCATGTAGTTCTCCAGGAGGGCCGAAAGTCACTAGGAGTGTAATGGATCCGAGAGGGCTGATGGCCCCAGGAACAACCCCAGAGAATGGACGTGAGGGGCGAAGATCCGAGAGGCGGAGCTGGATCTTCACGAACGCTTCATAGCTCAAGAGGTTGAGCATCGCCCCTCCATCTACCAAGACATGGTAGAGCTGTATGTTGTTGATGGTTGGAGACACCATCAATGGCAGTTGGCCAGCTCCAATCATGTTCCTGGGCAGTCTGTAGCATCAAAGGTGATGGGAGTGTCCATCCACTACTAATGTGGTTCTGCCTTGGCAGTAGGAGTTGCGGCAGTCATCTCTCGCAGCATAGTCTTGAGGATGCGACGAGAAGTGATATCCCTGGACCCTCCATATATGGTGTTGAGGGTCTTCTGGTGCTCGTTGTTGGAGATGTCAGAATCATCGTCTATTGTGTTGTACACAGCCTTCATAACCTTCTTGGGGTCCTGGAAGCCTAGCTCCATATCAGCCAGAGCTTCGTCGACCTTTTGTTTTCCTTCCCGCTAGCAGAAAGGGGCTTCTTCCCGGCGCTGTTTATAGTGCTCGACAAGGTTTTGGACCTCCCGGCAATCTTCCAGACTGTGTTTGTCTGTTTTGTGGATCGGACACCACATCTTTGGACCAGCACCGTCTTCTGACGAAGGTCGAGGTCGCTTTTAGGGGCATGGCCCCCGGTCACCCGGAGCTGCAGCTGTCGCAACAGTAGGTGTGCCGGTCGATGGCTTCTTCTTGCCATTGGACTTTTTCTTCTTCTTTCCACTACTTGAGGTAGTGGCTTCAGCCTTGGAGGACTTTTTGTTAGCCTCCAGAGCTGGCTTGGAGTGCATTTCACGGCCCTCTACAGCCCGGGCACACTTGTTGGCCAGGCTGAAGAGTTCTATGACACTGGTGACCTCTTTCGTCACCAGCTTCTCCAGCATCTTCTTGTCTCTGATACCTTGTCTGAATGCCACGATGACAGAAGCATTGGAGATGGAAGGGATGGTGTTTCGTACCTGAGAAAATCGTTGGATGAAAGATCACAACGATTCTCCCTACTTTTGTTGTACAGCAAAAAGATCCAGTTTTGTGCTAGGTCGGGTGCAGGAACTCCCAAAGTTGGCGGTGAACTGGTTGCATAGCTCCGCCCAACTGTTGATAGAGTCAGGTAGAAGACTCATGAACCAGGACCTAGTTGTCCCAGTCAGAGCCACACGAAAGTAATTGGCCATCACAGCCTCATTGCCACTCGTCGCGAGAATGGCAGTGGAGTATATATGGAGAAACTCGACGGGGTTGACAGTCCCATCGAATTTTTCTGGCAGACGAGGTCGAAACTTCTGAGGCCAGCAGACCATGTGCAGGTGCATGGCCAGGGCTGAGCAGCCGCCCCCTACTCCCCTGGGAGGAGGGTTTTCCCGAGCCTCCCGTCTTTGCGAGCACGCTCGATGTGGACGTGGTCATCCTGCTGTATGTGGTGGCGATCAAGATCCGACCGCGAATCATGCATCAAGAGTCTCGACGCGGTGTGAGTGCGACGCGCCCCGGAGTGCAGCGGTGTCGCCTGCTGAGACACAACACGTCTTTGATGCTGTGAAACTTGCGGGCCAAGTCTTCCAGACAAGATCCGACGCTGAGAAGGTGCCTTCCATAAGGAGGGAGGACCTTGGTTGCTGAGGCCATCGGTTGCGGCTACAACCAAATGTTCCACATCAGTACGCCACAACTCCATCGCACCCTAAAGTGCTCTTGGCGGGGGTGGACGTTGGAGAAGAGTACCCACAGCAATTAGCGCGTTCTCAGGGTTGTTGTGCGTCGATGCAGTGACCGATGCCAAGACCCCATCCTGCTGTCCGGCATTGTTAGCCAGAGTAGGTGGTGGTTGTTTTGGGGCACCCGCCGGGACAACATCACCCACTGTCTATTGCACGTTGGGGGGATTCCCTCCAGCAGGTTGCTCAGCATTGCCGTTGGACGATTCTGTGGCGTAATTCACCATCTTGAAATCTCAAGGCCCCCCTACCTGGCGCGCTAAATGTCGAAGTGTGCGATCGACACTTCCCCCGGTACTACTAGATCGTAGCTCGTGGAGGTTCTTTATTGGTTGGGGCACACGTGAGATTATGAACAAGACAGTGACACGAGGAGTTTTACATTGTTTGGGCCGCCTGAGTGTAACACCCTACTCCACGGGATGTGTTGTTGTATGTATGAGTGTATGGAGCTTGTGTGCGTGTGAGCTTAGTTGTCTTTGTACCGTGCGGCGCAGCCCTTTTATAGTCTAAGGGATGGCCGTTACATCAGCCTGGCCCGACATGTGGCCTTGGCAGTAATGAATTGCTTAATACATGATCTGTGAATATTAAGCACAATTAGCAGTGTGATAACGCGCCTTAATGGCAGTGTTACCGGTGTTAGGGGTCCTCTGATTGTGTGTCATTAATATAGCATTAATAACACGTAATTAGGTCTTGTAACTATAGCTTTAACTATCCCTTGAATTTCTGCGTCGTTGAAGATCATCCAGTCTCCTCGTTGTTGTCCCAAGTCCGGAGGCTTGACAAGTGATGGCTCTGGAGCTTCCCATCGTGGGGAGGCAGGTCTGGAGCCCCTATACACGTGGCAACACTGGAGCTTCCCTCTACTGGGAGTTAGGTCTGGGGTCATTGGACACGTAGAAAGACCAGAGCTTCCCTCTAAAGAGAGTGAGGTCCGGCCTTGTGTTACACGTGGCAGTGCCGGAGCTACCCAAACGAGGGATGCAGGTCCAATGCTGTGTAACATGTGTAGCTTTTGGAGGTCTTCAACTCAGATGGGTGGAACTCCTTAGCTTTTATTGTGATATCATGGGGTACCCGGTACGCATGGTACCGACAGCCTCCCTTTATTAGCAATCAGGTCTAACCAATTCGAAGCATTGCCTAACTGTTTCAAATCAGGTCTAGCAATTAGGTCTAATTGTTTCAGTTTCAGTTTGGGTTGGGCATTCTAATTCGGATCAACTAAGGAATGAGCTAGGTACAAGTGAATTTATGTTGATTTTGTGTTGTCAATTAACTATGTTTCTTCTGCAGGGTTCAGGAACGCGCCGAGAAGATCCCGGAGGTAGTAGAGGGGCTAGCGTGTAGCCCGGTGTTAAATTGTGTTGTTGTAGATCTTTTGAAACTGTTTTGTTGTCTGTGTATATATATATATCTGTTTTTGTATTGCTGTTCTGTGTTCTCGCCATTGCGTGAGGTAGTCAGTTTCTGTTTTTTAAAAAAATTGAAAACGTAACTTACGTCGGTTATGGACATACCGACGAAAGTTAGCCCAGGTTAACTTTCGTCGGTCTAGCTAAACCGATGTAAGTTAACCTTCAAGTTACATTGGTATGGTCATAGCCGATGTAAGTTATATTAGGTTAACTTACGTCGGTCTGACGATACCGACGTAAGTTAGGCAAGTAACTTTCATCAGTCGAGACGAGGCCGATGTAAGTTCTTCGGCCCAGCCCGCGGCCCATCCCGGTAACTTACGTCAGATACCAAATACCGACATAAGTTACTAACTTACGTCGGCGGCCAACGTAAGTTACCTTAGTTATGTACAAACTGCTTTGTTGGCCTGTAATCGATGTAATTAAAGGAGCACTGACGTAAGTTAGTAACTTAAATCGGGAGAGGCCTTAATTACGTCGGCCTAATCGCGATTCCTGTAGTGCAGAGCTCGTCTCCTTTGTCTTCGCTTACAGACTCTCATCGTCGAACGTTTAATTCATTCATTCATTCACAGTCGAACACATATAACACAGATGAACACACAAAATATTCATCACACAGATGAACACATATATTCATTAACAAAATAAATTACAAAACACAAGAAAAAAGTACAAGACACAATAAAATAAAAACAATATCAACTAATAAAAAACAAAATAAAACCTAAATCCTACTCCTCCCCCTCCTCCTCCTTCGGCTGCTTCGCGGTTGCTCCGGCTAGTCCGAATCCGGTGGTGCAACCTCGCAATCGAAGTTCCTCGCCATCGCCGCCACCAGGATACTATGGCCCTCGGCCCGAGCACCTCGGACATCGTCTCGAGCAGCCTCTGCAACCGGTCGAACAGCCTGTCAAACAGCATCTCAAGCAGCTCTTTGCTGAGCCTCTCGGGGTAGGGACAGCACTGTTTCTTGCAGGGTGGCTCCCTCGGCGGGCTTGGCAGCGGAATGTTGTCTATGGTGGATTATCTAGGCAAAGAAGACGAACGAAGAGAAGAAACTGGTGGCGCCTTTTATATGTCTGTGCAGAGAAGAAAAATAGATACACGCTTTTAGAAAGATGAAAGTTGCCTAAAGGGGGGTGAATAGGCAAAAAGACCTGAAACGACTTAATCAAACGAGATTAAATCACCGAGGCTGGACTTGCCTGGACAGGGCCGGACAAGTCCGCTCAGCACACGGAGAAAACCTAAAATTTTGATTTCTACAAGTTATTTGCGGAATTTAAGTTCACTAAAGATGAATGCAATGTATAGTAACCTAGTACAACTTAGATTAACAAGTCAAAGCAATTAGGTTACAATATTTCAACAACGATCAATATGAAGAACAATATGAACCCTAATAGCAATTCTAGTGATTACGAAATGTAAAGCGACAAGCGAGACAAGATTTATCCTGTGGTTCAGCTCCACGAAGAAGCCTACATCCACATTGAGAAGTCCACACAAGGACCGGGTCCCACTTGACCCTCTCCTCACCAAGCCACCACAATGGCCGGCTTAGATTCCACTATATCAAAGGGTAATCACCAAGTTTCTTGGGGCTGCTCACAAGTTGAGGCTCCCATGAATCAATATAGCAAGGAGCACTTGAAGCTCAACTCACACAAGCCACAAAACACAACACAATTTGCAAGAGATCAACTGAGAGCCAAAGCACGATGATCTTACTTCACTCTCCTTCCCAAACCCTAATATCTTCAAGATTTGGTCTTAGAGGGCTAGTAAGATGAGTAGAAGGCCTTGGAAGGCTCTAGGTTACTTGTGGCATCCCTAGGGTTCAAGAGTTTTTCAAATACGGGTCGGGGGTCCCCTTTTTATAGGGGTCCCGACAACTAACCGTTGCCACCAGGACAACCCCGGACTAGTCTGGCCCTGTGCTACGGACTAGTCCGGCCTTTTGGGACCACCGACAATTTTACGTTATCGATCGACAAAACAGATGACGTGCCCGCCAATGTTTGAATTTCAAATGGCCACTGACAACATGGACTAGTCCAGTCAAAAAAGGACTAGTCCGAAGTAGGACAGAAAGGTTTAGTCCATCATAAAACGGACTCAACAAGGTAGGTCCGGACAAGTCCGGCCAAAGGGGCAGACAAGTCCGGTCCTCTAGGGTTTGACTCGGTTTCTCACACTGCGTCTCACATGGACTAATCCGTACCGCAACAGACAAGTTCGAACTCTTCCAGAATGCTTTGGTCCGTCCAAAAACGGACAAGTTCGACCTTCCAGGACTTAGCACCAACTTCACTCACCAAGGGATGAACGGACTAGTCCGTACCCATACGGACAAGTCCAAACTCATCCAGAGACATTTAGCCTGACCCATAACGGACTATTCTGACTGGCCGGACTAGTCCGGCCCTGAGGCCCGGACTAGTCCGGCCTCCTAGAGTTTTCTCACAATTTGGATTCTCACTTAGGTTTTTCTCTCAACCACCACTTCGAGCCCTCTAGAATTATCTCAATGCACATGATACAGCCACCCTCACAGATGATACGGCTCATCTAAGCTCAACACCATAGAAACCCTAACTTTTACGCTTGAATCTTTGACGCCTATTTCAGCTTTTTCCTTTTTGAGGGATTTTGTCTCATTTCAACTATCACACATGTGCTTAAGATCAACTCAGCTCATTAGTCTCTTAATTGTCGTCATCAATCATCCAAAACCCATGGGGATGCCTAGATGCACTTTCAATCTCCCCCTTTTTGGTGATTGATGACAACACATTAAGACTCAACAAAAAGGATAATTGTTTGTTTTCATAACATGTATGTGTATGAGTGACTCCCCCTCAATGTATGCATCATGAGTAAGAGAAATTGAGAGAGTTCTCATACATATACATATTATGGTGGGGTGCCTAAGTGATGTGCTCATAAATTGTGATAAAGCAACAAGTATGCAAGATAAACATGTAATTCAAGCATAACATCACAATTTAGGCATAATACATGAGAACCATAGATTAAGTATTACATCAATTAAAATGAGAATTTTAAAACACAGTCCATAGTGGATCAAAAGAGACAACGACATAAAACTATCTAAGTACCCCCTTCCAATCTCTCCCCCTTTGGCATCAAGACACCAAAAAGGAAAAGAGAGAAAGGAGAGTCCAAAGATCTACTCTTCATCACCATCGTCTTCGTCGTCATCATCTCCACCTTGGTGCCCGCTATCGCTCTATGTGGCCTCCGGATCATGGGCATCATCATCATCAACTTCCTCGGACGGAGCCATCGTGGAGGTGCTAACTTCACCAAATTGGGCAAGTTCCTCATTGGTGAACTCCGGGAATGGAGTCATTTCTCCATCACTCTCCGCTGCAGGAGACATCGGGACTTCCAGCTTGTCGCACATTGCCTTGAGGTACTTCTCTTGTCTACGCTCCATGCGACGTTGCCGAACTTCCGCCTTCTGGCAAGAGGCGAAGATGGCCTTGAAGCACTTGAAGAAGCCACTGTCGGATTCTGATGGAGGAGGAAGTGGAGGAGGCGAAGGCACGAAGTGGGAGGATGAAGCGGCAGGATCCGCATTCTTCCTTCGAGGGGCAGTAGGCTCTAGGGGAGGGATTTGAGGACGGAGTCTTCTATGAACCATGTCCTTCTTGAAGTTAAGCCCAGACACCTTCTCGATCATGAACATGATATAAGTAGCATAGCCACATGATCGGTTGGGAGTGTGCAAAATGTTGAAGATGTCATCAACGATGTAGTCAACAACATTGAAGCGGACATCTCTATCACCATCAAGTTCCTCAATTTTCCTTGAATAATGACCGCATCACCATATTTGGTGGCAATGGTCTTCCGAAGCACACAGTAGGTGACACTATAGAACGGCTTCCTTATATGCCCTGCCTCATATGGTACATGACTTGGATACATGTATTCCAAGGTGTCGCGATCAACTGGCTTTAAGTTTGATATGATGATCTCGTTCTACAGTTGATCTTCCAGGTCAAGTAGTTGAGCAAACTCCCAATAGGTGGTGGAGTATTGCTCTTCATGGGTCATCCATGTGATCCTCCAGTCTCCGTCGGTGTGGAAGTAGATGGTGGAGTAGAACTGAGCAATAACCTCCACATTCCAGTCATATTGGAATGCCATGAGCTTCTTCAATCCATAGCGTCGATAGCCTCAATCACAGCATTGAAGACCAAATGATCCTTCTGGGCCATGTAATCCCAATCAATCCACTGAGCATCTGTTAATGGTGTTTGCTTAGACATGTAGATTGTTCTGTAGTAGTCAAAGTGGAAGTCACACCAGAAGTAGGGATCCACCGTGCTCCTCTCGCGTTAATAGACATTGATCTTCCTTAGCTTCCTCGCCTTTTCAACCCCTTTGCCTTTGAAGATGTTAGCATCAAAAGCAGGTGAACGGTTGGGGTTCCTCGCAGGTGAAGACATCCTCAAGGGGCCTATGGGTTGAGAGGGCCCCTTCTTTGCCTTGCTTGCAGCCTTCTTAGCAACTAGACCCCCTATCTTAGGCGCATCAGCCACTAGTGCCTTTCCCTTGTCCTTGGATGCCCTAGCCTCTTGAGTTCTAGTTTTCTCTCCCATGGTGACAAGTCTCTTCTTCTTTGGGGCTGCCTCGACTGCAGCTGAGTTGTGTAACTCCATTTGCTTCTTCTTAGCCTGCCTTGCCTCCAACTATGATTCCAGGTATGCTATGGCAAGTTTGTGCTCCTCACAATTTTGACGATAAATTGCTTGCCTTCTGGCCTCGGCCTTGAAATCAGAAAGAGGAACATAGTCGGAATCTGACATTATCACTGATAAGAGATGCAAATAGAGAGAATATGAGTCAAAAGAAATACAGTGTGGTGTTAGAATTCAAAAAATTGATCAAGGTTAGGGTTTTCACTGTGTAACCCGGACTTGTCAGCCCTAGGGTCGAACTAGTCCGCGGTGAGCCGGACTTGTCCGACCTGTGGCCGGACTAGTCCAGTACACACAGTAGGAACCCTAATCTTGAGAAATTTTGCAAAAACTACGGATCCGACCACCAAATTCGAGGTACATGATCATAATGATATCGAGAACAACTTTTGTAAAGAGGTTTCTATCAAAAGACCTAAAAGAATATAATTTTGAATAATTCGGAGTTAGGTAAAGAATACCTCTTCAAATCTTTGAAACGATGCAATTTGGATGAAGAATCGCCTTAGGAAGCTTGGGGGGAGTTCCCACGCACTTAGAGACTTCAATCCATGGATTGGAATCAAGATTTGGTGGAGGGAATCGAAAATCGCTGATTTGGGGGGCGGTTTTCGTGCATTTTGAGGAGAGAGAGAGTTTGTGTAACACCCTAATTTTCATGCATCATGCCCTACATGCACTCATATACATGTTTAACATTAACCCACATAAAGAGGAACGAGTTTAACATTGGTTCGGAGCATTTAAAATTGATTTGGAGCAAAACCGCACTTAAAACGCAGGAAAGTGCGGACTAGTCCGATTTTACTGAGGACTAGTCCGATTTCTCTCTGACTAAAAACGGACTTGTCCGTTTTTGCTGCGGACTAGTCCGATTTTGGCTCTGGAAACTTTCGGACTTGTCCGATTTTGTGCGGACTAGTCCGATATTCCATGAATCCTTGAAAATTTGCTAAGTCCCTGGACTTTTCCGGACTAGTCCAGTGTTCCAGCGGACTTGTCCGTTTTCCTTTCTGACTAAGATCGGACTTGTCCGATTTTTGGCCAGACTTGTCCGATTTTCTCTCTGGACGACTTCGGACTAGTCCGGTCCTGTCCGGACTTGTCCGATATTTCGTGACTCCGAGATTGACCTTTTGTTTTATGACTTGTTTCTTGGATTTCACGTCAAGTGGGCCTAGGGACGTCGTGCCCAACTCTTTTAGAGCCCATGTGGGACTCTAAACCGGCCTCTACTCATCCCAAAACTCGAAATCCATCTAACCCTAGCCTCCACCTCTATATAAACAACCCCACCCCTTGGTTTGACATCTATTTGCCACTTTTCCACCCACCCAAACCCTAGTTCGTGGGGAGCCACCATCAAGGAGGGAGGAGAAGATCCCAAACAAGAAGAAGAAGAGGAGGAAACGAAGGAGGATCAAGATCTCCACCAAGTTTCGTCCTTCACCACCAATTCATCCCCAAGTTCATCACCAACCCTAGATCATCAAGATCCAAGTGTTACCTCCAAGTTCTTGGTTCATTGGAGTTCTAAACACCTGGTATACCTTCTATTCTCTTTTCCTTACGAGAATTCAACCCCTAATCTCCAAATTCACGTCGATCTAGAAAACCCTAATCCGCTGATCTCGCAGAATGCGGACTTGTCCGGTCCCAAGCGGACTAGTCCGATCTTTCTGGTTAAATTGTGTTGAATTAATTCTAAAATTTGATCTAATCGAATCCAAACCTGTATAAACTTGTTAAAATCTATTAGAACTAGTTAGTGATCATTAAAAGCAATCTAGTAACAAGTTCTACCTTGCATTGCATCAATCATGCATGTCATGTCATATTGAGTAATATTTGTGCACTCTTTGATTTTGTTTCTTGTTTTGTATGTTTATTGTGTGGATTAGACGGATTTGCGCTAGAGAGTGCCACGGAGGATCTACAACCTCAAGAGTTCGAAGGCTTTGACCCTAATCAACAGCAAGAGCAAGGCAAGTGTCCTTGAAGCATATTGATCCTGTTTTTAAAATAAATGTTTGTTTGCAAAATTGCATGCTGTGTCAATTTGATGGGAATCCTATGGTAGGAAGTTTACTAGACTTGCTAAACTACCCTTGTCACCTGGAATTTATGGTAGAGAGAGTCGGGAAGGGTTTTTACCTTTTTGCTTCGCTTAATCAACTGGGATGGGAAACAACTATATCACTCAATTTAATTATGCATGGATGAGATTATGGTTAACATGAACTGGTTAAACATGGTATGGTAATGGATGATCTAAGCAAGCCTGGTATGTGGATGGGTTGGATGTTACGGTGGTTTGCTTGCTTTAGATCTAAGGACCGGTTCATGCGAGAATAAGCCAGGACTACAGTGCCACCACGAGGCCAAGTTATGGGTGCGGCATAGCTGATTAATTAGGGCTTTGCTAGTGCTGTTTGGACCATTGTGGATGCTCGGGGAAGGGGTAGTCGGATTGGGTTTGTTGGTGATTGGTGGGACTACCCTGGGATCCGAATGGCTCAAGAGGGGGCCCTTGGTTGAAGATGTGCTCTGCGGGAGACATCGCCACCGGTGAAACCTCAGTGGGGTCTAAATAGGCTGGTAATCCCTTTGTAAAGGCTATTTTGTGATCTCTTGGCCACACACCAACGGAAGTGTGTAATGTGACCGACGGGTCATGGGCATAAGGGAGGTTCTTAGTCGCCGAAGGGTGATGAAATCACGGACACGTGGGTAAAGAGGTACAAACTCTGCAGAGTATTAACTAAAACTATCATGATAGCCGTGCTCCCGGTTATGAGCACCTGGACAACTTCCATGATTAGAGGGAAATTGGAATTTGGGATGGTTATGGTTTGGTAATGGTTATGGATGGTTATGGATTAATTTCTGGTATTGAGTATGGTTATTGACGATGGTGAAATCTGGACTTATTGATGATGGTAATGAATTCAGTTTGGTATTATGGTATTACTTATGATTATGATGGTTTTGATTTATATAATTATAATATATTGCTTTTCAAATGTTTTAATGTACTTTTCAGCACTTTGCCATTATTATTGTCGTCATTTGAATCAGCCACATGTCATACTTTCCACACTTGCTGAGTACGACATGTACTCACTCTTGCAATTCCCCCCACCCCAACAGTTGCAGGTCAGGACTGGGATTTTAATGGCGATAATGCGGAGTTCTAGGCCGTGTCTACCGTCAGCTTTGCCTGTGGTGTTGATTGGAGCTGCGCATATATACATACCCTGTCGCTTATGCTGCATAGTTGCTTAGTTTGCTTAGTTGTTTAATTAGTTTATTTCCGCTGCATTAGTTGAACTTGTCGTTAATATTCATTAGAGCTTGTATTCGAGGATTTAAAGAATTGTGTAATAAGAGTACTTATTTAATAATTTGAGCTGTGGTAATTTTCTGTATACTCTTTTGTGATTGCACTCGTGTATGTGTGATGAACATCCTGGGCACACATATGCGTTAGCTTGGTTCATTTTCGGAACCGGGCGTCACAGATTGGTATCAGAGCCACAGGTTGACCGTAGGATGCAGCCTAGATAGAATGGACACTTTAGGACACATAGGAGCACTCAGGAATCGATGTGTTCTTGCTTGGTGTGCTGTTTGCTATATATATTGGTTGCTTGTGTGCTTAATAGAGGATTTTGGGATGCTTTAGCATTGCCATGTCCACCTAGGCTAGTGTAGCTAGTTGGTTAGCTTCATATCCCTTGATGCATATAGTTGGGGACGTTTTCTAATTCTTACCTACTGATTTTCTTCAGATGGTGAGGACTCGCAACCAGAGGGATGGCAATGATGAGGAGGAGAACAATGGAGTACCTCAGAACAATAATGGGCAAGGATCTACTCAGGGAGCTATCAACATCGAGCAGCTATTGGCCATGCAAAACCAGCTCATGCAGACCATGATACAAACTATGGGACAGCTGCAGGCTGGCAATATCAACAATCAGCCCCACATGCCTCCACCGCCACCCCCACCTCCTCATAACCGATTGGGAGAGTTTATGAGGACTAGGCCACCAACCTTTTCTCAAGCTGCTGACCCTATGGATGCTGATGATTGGCTCAAGTCCGTGGAGAAGAAGCTAGCCATTGTCCAATGCAGTGACCGGGAGAAGGTGCTATTTGCTTCTCATCAACTCGTTGGAGCAGCTGCAGATTGGTGGGATTCTTATTGCAGTGCTCATGAGAATCAAGAGAGAATCACTTGGGCCGAATTCAAGGAGAATTTTCGTTCTCATTATGAGCCCGAGGGTGTTATGATCTTGAAGAGGCAAGAATTTGAGAATTTAAGGCAAGGAAGATCAAGCGTGAGTGAATATCTCAATAAATTCACTCAACTCTCAAGGTATGCGCCTGAGGATGTTAGCCGGGACAGCCGGAAGCAATACTTGTTCATGAGGGGATTGAACAATACGATCCAAGTGCAATTGCTCAACTGTGATTATGTCAATTTTCAGAAGCTTGTGGACAAAGCAATTGTGGTTGAGAACAAGATCCGTGAGATGGAGCAAGAAATCAAGAGGAAGGCGCCATATCAAGGACAGCAACAAGGAAGTAATGTGCGCCCTCGCTTTACGCCGCCCAATGCGCCTCATTACAGCTCCTCTATTCCTGCTCAGCGCCCTGGTTATGCACCGCGCCCAACTCAGTTTGTGCAGCAGCGCCCTGTCATACAAGCACCTAGGCCTCCGATGCCTTATGCACCTCGTGCTGATTTTCCTGGAGCCAATGTTCAAAACCAAGCTCGTCCCAATAATTCTGGTAGAGTTAAGAAGTGTTATACTTGTGGAGAAGCTGGACACTTTGCGAATCAATGTCCTAAGTCGGGCCTTGGTCAAGGAAGCAATGCATCGAAGCAAAACCCAAGACCTAATGGAGGACAACCACAAGGAAGCCGTGGACAGCAGAATTTTGCTCGTGGCAACGTGAACCATGTCTCTACGGAGGATGCTCAACAAGCGGATGACGTGGTCATTGGTATGTTCCTCGCCAACTCCAACCCCGCAACTATGTTATTTGATTCTGGAGCATCGCATTCATTCATTGCATCAAAGTATGTTGCCAAGTATAGTTTGCCTATCTCTCATATGAAGTTTACTCTGTTGGTTAAATCTCCTGGAGGAGAGATGAGGACAAATATAGTATGTCCAAAAGTAAGCCTTAGAATAAGGGGGGTAGACTTCTCCGCCAACCTCATTGTTTTAGATTCTCAAGGGTTGGATATTATACTTGGTATGGACTGGTTGAGGAAGCACAATGGGGTTACTGAATGTGCCACAAAGACAGTGAAGTTGACCAATGAGGAAGGGATAACTGTAGAATTTGAAGCATCTCAAACCGCACCGAAGCAATTGGAATTGAATCATATAGACGGTGCCGCAATTGAGGAGATTCCGGTTGTATGTGAATTTTTGGATGTGTTTCCGGATGAGTTGCCAGGTATGCCACCCGATCGAGACATTGAGTTTGTTATTGATTTAATACCTGGAACTGCACCTATAGCTAAGAGGCCGTATAGGATGCCTCCTATGGAATTAGCGGAGCTCAAGAAACAAATTCAAGAGCAATTAGAGAAGGGTTTTATTCGCCCTAGCTCTTCACCCTGGGGAGCGCCCGTTTTATTTGTGGACAAGAAGGACGGATCCCAAAGGATGTGCGTGGATTACCGAGCTCTCAACGAGGTAACAATCAAGAACAAGTACACCTTGCCACGCATAGAAGACTTGTTTGATCAGATGAAGGGTGCTTGTGTCTTCTCTAAGATTGACTTGAGGTCGGGATACTTTCAAATGAAGATTAGACCATCGGACATACCCAAGACAGCTTTTAGGACACGGTATGGATCTTATGAGTACACCGTGATGTCTTTTGGATTGACAAATGCACCTGCCTACTTTATGTACCTCATGAATAAGGTCTTCATGGAGTACTTGGACAAGTTCGTTGTGGTGTTTATTGATGATATTATGATCTATTCGAAGGATGAGAAGGAACATGAGGAACACTTGAGGCTTACGCTGCAAAAATTGAGGGAGCATCAATTGTATGCCAAGTTCAACAAGTGCCAGTTTTGGTTGAAAGAGGTGCCATTTTTGGGTCATATAATCTCAGGAGGAGGAGTATCGGTTGATCACGGAAAAGTGAGAGACATGTTGAAGTGGGAACCACCGCAAAACGTCAAGGAAATAAGGAGTTTTCTTGGGATGGCTGGATATTACCGTCGGTTTATCAAGGATTTTTCCAAGATAGCCAAGCCTATGACGGAGTTACTAATGAAGGGAAAGGCATTCCAATGGACTCAAGCTTGACAAGAGAGTTTTGAGGAGTTGAAGAAGCGGTTGACAACAGCCCCAGTTTTGGTATTGTCGGATGTAAGCAAGAGTTTTGACATTTATTGCGATGCATCAAGACAAGGGCTTGGATGTGTATTGATGCAAGAAGGTCAAGTGGTCGCCTATGCGTCGAGACAATTGAAGAAACATGAGCAGAATTACCCCACACATGATCTTGAACTAGCAGCCGTGGTACATGCATTGAAGATTTGGAGACACTATATTCTTGGACATAGGTGTGAAATTTACACGGATCATAAGAGTTTGAAGTATATTTTCACACAGACAGATCTGAATTTGAGGCAACGAAGATGGTTGGAGCTCATCAAAGATTATGATTTGGGGATCAACTATCATCCGGGAAAAGCCAATGTAGTGGCCGATGCTTTGAGTAGAAAGGGAGTAAGTCATCAACTCACGGTTCGAGAGTTACCATTCAAGTTATGTAAGGAGTTTGAACGGTTGAACCTCGGGTTTGTAAATGAGATGGAGATGATGGAGTTAAATCCTACCTTGGAGCAAGAAATTCGAGAAGCACAGACCACAGATGAGGAGATCAAGGAAATCAAGGAAAGAATCGAAGAAGGGAGAGAATTCAGATTTGATGAAGACGAACATGGTACCTTATGGATTGGAAAGAGAATTGTTGTGCCTAATGTAAAGCATATTCGAGAAACAATATTAAAGGAGGCACATGACTCGCCATACTCAATTCACCCTGGTTGTACGAAGATGTACAAGGATTTGAAGACTTGCTATTGGTGGGATAGCATGAAAAAGGACATAGCTGAATATGTAGCATTATGTGATGTGTGCCAACGAGTCAAGGCGGAACATCAAAGGCCAGCCGGATTATTGCAACCGTTGAAGATTCCGGAATGGAAGTGGGAAGAAGTTGGTATGGACTTCATAGTTGGGTTACCACGTACTCAATCCGGGTATGACTCAATTTGGGTAATTGTGGATCGCTTAACCAAGTCAGCTCATTTTGTCCCTGTGAAGACCAAGTATACAGCTGCACGATTGGCCGAAATATACATGGAGCATATTGTGTGTCGACATGGAGTCCCTAAGAAGATAGTATCGGATAGAGGTTCTCAATTTACCTCCAGATTTTGGCAAAAATTGCATGAAGCTTTGGGAACGAGGTTGAATTTTAGTTCAGCATATCATCCTCAAACGGATGGACAAACCGAGAGGACCAATCAGATTTTGGAGGACATGTTAAGAGCTTGTGCTTTAAAGCATGGGAAAAGTTGGGACAAAAGCTTGCCATACGCGGAATTTTCATACAACAATAGTTACCAAGCAAGCTTGAAAATGTCGCCATATGAAGCGCTTTATGGGAGGAAGTGTAGGACACCTTTATTCTGGAATGAGGCAGGAGAAACTCAAGTATTTGGTCCGGACGTGTTGCAAGAAGCCGAAAAGCAAGTCCAAATAATTCGTGGAAACTTGAGGGCTGCCCAATCAAGGCAAAAAGGCTATGCGGATAATAGGAGAAGGAAATTAGCCTTTGAAATAGGAGATTTTGTTTACCTCAAGGTGTCACCAATGAGAGGTCATAAGAGGTTTAACATAAGGGGTAAGCTCGCACCTCGTTATATTGGACCATTCAAGATTTTGGACAAAAGAGGAGAAGTAGCATATAAGTTGGAGATGCCAGCTCATCTTTCAGACGTACATGATGTGTTTCATGTTTCCCAGCT
This sequence comes from Tuctoria greenei, assembly GCA_036927565.1. Taxonomy (NCBI): domain Eukaryota; kingdom Viridiplantae; phylum Streptophyta; class Magnoliopsida; order Poales; family Poaceae; genus Tuctoria; species Tuctoria greenei. The sequence goes on along the minus strand of JAYESD010000002.1, from coordinate 64,040,048 downwards.
CAAGAAGTGTTTGAGAGTACCGGAAGAACAAGTGCCAATGGAAGAATTGGAACTAGAGGAAGATTTGACGTATGCTGAGCAACCGGTCAAAGTCTTGGAAACCAAGGAGAGAGTCACAAGGAACAAGGTGATTCGATGGTGTAAAGTCCAATGGAAGCACCATACCGAAAAAGAAGCAACTTGGGAGTTAGAAGATGATCTCAAGAAGGAATTTCCCCATCTCTTCTCTTCCGCGTCGAATCTCGAGGGCGAGATTCATTTTAAGGGGGGTAGGTTTGTAACACCCTCATTTTCATGCATCATGCCCTACATGCACTCATATACATGTTTAACATTAACCCACATAAAGAGGAACGAGTTTAACATTGGTTCGGAGCATTTAAAATTGATTTGGAGCAAAACCGCACTTAAAACGCAGGAAAGTGCGGACTAGTCCGATTTTACTGAGGACTAGTCCGATTTCTCTCTGACTAAAAACGGACTTGTCCGTTTTTGCTGCGGACTAGTCCGATTTTGGCTCTGGAAACTTTCGGACTTGTCCGATTTTGTGCGGACTAGTCCGATATTCCATGAATCCTTGAAAATTTGCTAAGTCCCTGGACTTTTCCGGACTAGTCCGGTGTTCCAGCGGACTTGTCCGTTTTCCTTTCTGACTAAGATCGGACTTGTCCGATTTTTGGCCAGACTTGTCCGATTTTCTCTCTGGACGACTTCGGACTAGTCCGGTCCTGTCCGGACTTGTCCGATATTTCGTGACTCCGAGATTGACCTTTTGTTTTATGACTTGTTTCTTGGATTTCACGTCAAGTGGGCCTAGGGACGTCGTGCCCAACTCTTTTAGAGCCCATGTGGGACTCTAAACCGGCCTCTACTCATCCCAAAACTCGAAATCCATCTAACCCTAGCCTCCACCTCTATATAAACAACCCCACCCCTTGGTTTGACATCTATTTGCCACTTTTCCACCCACCCAAACCCTAGTTCGTGGGGAGCCACCATCAAGGAGGGAGGAGAAGATCCCAAACAAGAAGAAGAAGAGGAGGAAACGAAGGAGGAACAAGATCTCCACCAAGTTTCGTCCTTCACCACCAATTCATCCCCAAGTTCATCACCAACCCTAGATCATCAAGATCCAAGTGTTACCTCCAAGTTCTTGGTTCATTGGAGTTCTAAACACCTGGTATACCTTCTATTCTCTTTTCCTTACGAGAATTCAACCCCTAATCTCCAAATTCACGTCGATCTAGAAAACCCTAATCCGCTGATCTCGCAGAATGCGGACTTGTCCGGTCCCAAGCGGACTAGTCCGATCTTTCTGGTTAAATTGTGTTGAATTAATTCTAAAATTTGATCTAATCGAATCCAAACCTGTATAAACTTGTTAAAATCTATTAGAACTAGTTAGTGATCATTAAAAGCAATCTAGTAACAAGTTCTACCTTGCATTGCATCAATCATGCATGTCATGTCATATTGAGTAATATTTGTGCACTCTTTGATTTTGTTTCTTGTTTTGTATGTTTATTGTGTGGATTAGACGGATTTGCGCTAGAGATTGCCACGGAGGATCTACAACCTCAAGAGTTCGAAGGCTTTGACCCTAATCAACAGCAAGAGCAAGGCAAGTGTCCTTGAAGCATATTGATCCTGTTTTTAAAATAAATGTTTGTTTGCAAAATTGCATGCTGTGTCAATTTGATGGGAATCCTATGGTAGGAAGTTTACTAGACTTGCTAAACTACCCTTGTCACCTGGAATTTATGGTAGAGAGAGTCGGGAAGGGTTTTTACCTTTTTGCTTCGCTTAATCAACTGGGATGGGAAACAACTATATCACTCAATTTAATTATGCATGGATGAGATTATGGTTAACATGAACTGGTTAAACATGGTATGGTAATGGATGATCTAAGCAAGCCTGGTATGTGGATGGGTTGGATGTTACGGTGGTTTGCTTGCTTTAGATCTAAGGACCGGTTCATGCGAGAATAAGCCAGGACTACAGTGCCACCACGAGGCCAAGTTATGGGTGCGGCATAGCTGATTAATTAGGGCTTTGCTAGTGCTGTTTGGACCATTGTGGATGCTCGGGGAAGGGGTAGTCGGATTGGGTTTGTTGGTGATTGGTGGGACTACCCTGGGATCCGAATGGCTCAAGAGGGGGCCCTTGGTTGAAGATGTGCTCTGCGGGAGACATCGCCACCGGTGAAACCTCAGTGGGGTCTAAATAGGCTGGTAATCCCTTTGTAAAGGCTATTTTGTGATCTCTTGGCCACACACCAACGGAAGTGTGTAATGTGACCGACGGGTCATGGGCATAAGGGAGGTTCTTAGTCGCCGAAGGGTGATGAAATCACGGACACGTGGGTAAAGAGGTACAAACTCTGCAGAGTATTAACTAAAACTATCATGATAGCCGTGCTCCCGGTTATGAGCACCTGGACAACTTCCATGATTAGAGGGAAATTGGAATTTGGGATGGTTATGGTTTGGTAATGGTTATGGATGGTTATGGATTAATTTCTGGTATTGAGTATGGTTATTGACGATGGTGAAATCTGGACTTATTGATGATGGTAATGAATTCAGTTTGGTATTATGGTATTACTTATGATTATGATGGTTTTGATTTATATAATTATAATATATTGCTTTTCAAATGTTTTAATGTACTTTTCAGCACTTTGCCATTATTATTGTCGTCATTTGAATCAGCCACATGTCATACTTTCCACACTTGCTGAGTACGACATGTACTCACTCTTGCAATTCCCCCCACCCCAACAGTTGCAGGTCAGGACTGGGATTTTAATGGCGATAATGCGGAGTTCTAGGCCGTGTCTACCGTCAGCTTTGCCTGTGGTGTTGATTGGAGCTGCGCATATATACATACCCTGTCGCTTATGCTGCATAGTTGCTTAGTTTGCTTAGTTGTTTAATTAGTTTATTTCCGCTGCATTAGTTGAACTTGTCGTTAATATTCATTAGAGCTTGTATTCGAGGATTTAAAGAATTGTGTAATAAGAGTACTTATTTAATAATTTGAGCTGTGGTAATTTTCTGTATACTCTTTTGTGATTGCACTCGTGTATGTGTGATGAACATCCTGGGCACACATATGCGTTAGCTTGGTTCATTTTCGGAATCGGGCGTCACAGTTTGAGTGGGAGTGGAGAGGTCGAGGGCTTCCTGGGGAGGTTAAGTCCCCAAGTGTCGGACTAGTCCGGTTGGGGACCCAGACTTGTTCGGCCAGTGGACTGGGTCTAGTCAACACTGAACTGCTGGACTAGTCCTGTCCAAGGTGGACTAGTCTGGTTCTAAGGCTGAAAACTCATATATGTTGAGTTTTCAATGGATATTTGATCCTTTTGGACTATATTTTCACAAAAGATCTTTGTAAACATGGTCAGTAAGCAATCAATAATCAAACTATGACCATAATTCACAAGGATTCAATAATTTCAAAATAGTTTGTAGAAAATTGAGGAGGAATATTTTTTTCGCAAGCATGTGTGAATTTTGAAGTGAATAAGTAACAATCATATGTGCAAGACTCAAGCCACATTTCAATAATCTAAGATATTGAGCTCACTCCTAAGTTCACAAAATCTTTTCTCATCTAGGGGCTTGATAAAAATATGGGTCAATTGTTTTTCGGTTCTCACATGGGAAATTGTAATGTCTCCTTTGATGGAGTGATCTCTCAAGAAGTGGTGGCGAATATCGATGTGTTTGGTCCTTGAGTGTTCAACTAGATTGTGGGCTATTTTAATGGCACTCTCATTGTCACATAGGAGGGGGATATGGTCCAAGTTTATGCCATAGTCCCTCAGAGTTCGTCGCATCAAAAGAAGTTGTGCACAACAACTTCCGGCGGTGACATACTCCGCTTCGGCTGTGGAAAGAGCAATGGAGTTTTGTTTCTTTGAGGACCAAGATACTAGAGATCTACCGAGGAATTGGCAAGTTCCAGAGGTACTCTTCCTATCAACTTTGCACCCCGCATAGTCTGCACCAAAATATCCAATGAGGTTAAACTTAGAGCCCTTGGGGTACTGAAGTCCTAGGCTTGGTGTGTGAACCAAATATGTAAGTATTCTCTTAATGGCGGTCAAATGACACACCTTAGGAGCATCTTGAAATCTAGCACACATACACAAACTAAGCATGATATCGGGCCTAGATGCACATAAGTAAAGTAATGAACCTATCATGGAGTGATATACCTTTTGGTCCACACTTGGACCATCTTCACTAAGATCGAGATGCCCATTAGTTGCCATAGCAGTCTTGATGGGTTTGGCTTTGTCCATGTCAGATGCAGCAGCAAGCATTTTAAAACATGGCTTAAATTTCACTAAGAACACAGCAGTAAATAGCACCTCAAGGTGGTTGAACTGGCAAAGAGAAAATGTAGCAGCGATGCAATTTGGAAAATAGATTTTAGAAAATAGTTCCTATGGTTATTTACGGCGTCCATTCTACCTAGGCTTGCGTCCTACGGTCGACACCGCTCTGATACCAATTTGGGACACCCGGTTCTGAAAAACAAACCAAGTGCAGTGTATGTGTGCCCAGGATGTTCATAACACATACACAAATGCATCACAAACGGAAATCAGAATTTAACCATGTCATGAATAATAAATATACCTTGATTTTATTGCAGTGGAAATAAACTAGCATAAGTGACTCCAACTCCACAGGCAGTCGACGGCGGTACGCAACCTAGTGCTCCATGTTGATCTCCAAAATATCTCTAGCAGTTGTTGGGGGGGATTGCAAGGGTGAGTACATGTCGTACTCAGCAAGTGTGGAAAAGTATGACATGTAGCTAAAAACAAGGACGATAATAAATAGTGGCTATTTGCAGAAAAGTACATTGTAAAACATATGAAAAAGCATCCTACAATGTCTATATGAATTTAATCCTGTCATAACCCAAGTAATTATCATAACTTGTATCCAACATTTTCATTTACCATCATACCTCATCCATCAATTCGATAATCATCCATATACCAATTTCTCACTTTCATAACCAATCATATCCATTCATTATAATATTATAACCCAAACCGTAACCCAACCAATATCAATCCATCCCAAACCCAAAGTCCAACTCTAATCATGTAGGTCATCCAGGTGCTCGTGACCGGGAGCACGGCTATCATGATAGTTTTTAACACTCTGCAGAGGTTGTACCACTTTACCCACATGTTCGTGATTTCATCACCATTCGGTGACTAAGAACCTCTATTATGCCGTCTCACACTTCCGTAGGTGTGTGGCCAAGAGATCACAAAATAGCCTTTCAAAAGGGACTACTAGTATGTACGGGCCCACTAAGGTTTCACCGGCAGGCTTGAATCTCCATTCTCCCACCCACGGGCTCCCTCGTGTGCCATGCGGATCCCAGGGTAGCCCTTCTCGACTCCCATTCCCTGCACCATCAAATGGTCCATACAATACTAGCAGTGCTCCTAATTATTCAGCTACGCCGCACCCATACTTGGCATTGTGGTGGCATTGTAGTCCTGGCTTATTCTCGCATGAACCGGTCCTTAGATCTAAACCAAGCAAACCACCATAACATCCAACCCATCCACATACCATGCTTGCTTAGATCACCCATTACCATCATTTTAACCAGTTCATATTAACCATAATCTTATTAATGCATAATTAAATAGTGTAGTTGTTTTCCCATCCCAATTAAGCGAAGCAAAGGTAAACAAAAACCCTTCCCGACTCACTACAATGTACCCCAAGCGACAAGGGTGGTCATACAAGTCTAGTAAACACCTATCATGGGTTTCCCATCAATTTGACACAAGCATGCAGTTTTACAAACAAAACATTTAAAAACAGGATCAATATGGTCAAGGACACTTGCCTTAATATCCCGCAATTCCGATGGTCAATCAACTCAAAGTCTTGCACTCGAAGATCCATGCATACTCGCTTCTCGATCATAACCACTTGAGCGAACCGTCTACTCGCAATCAACCACATACACAAGCAAACATACATAATAAATGCATTGCAACCACTAATTAATATAAAAAATATGGATGCATGCAGAAAATATGTTTGTATTAATGTTATATAAATTTCCATGGCTTTTAAATAATTTTTGATAATGATTTCCTATTTAATTGATCAAGTTTGGAATTAATTACAATTAATTCAGAGGCAAAAGAGTTATTTAAGAACATTAAATATGCTGAAAATATTATTAATAACTTACTAGAATTTATTCTAAATTTTTAGGAATTTTTCTAGATTTATTTTGTTACTTTATGAATTAACTAGACTTAATCTTATTTATTAAATCTGAAAAACAGATTAAATATTACTGGAAATATAAATTTTGCCAAATCTAAAATATCATATTGATCTTGTATGATTTAATCTAACTTGTGCGTTCCAAGTGATTTTTAAGATGATCGGACAATGATTAACGATCGCTCAAATAAAACACGTTCTACACGTGATCTAATTCAAGTATTAGAACCAAAATAGTAGTCTAGATCTAGATTGTAGTACCTACGATGTGCGCATCAAGTTTGGACAGTCGTGGAACGGTGGCGACGTGGTGTAGATGAAGGAGACGGCGATGCAGTCCTCCGGCGGCACGACGACTGCGACGATCTTTGGCGGATGGCGGCTCCCTCCTCTTCTTCTTCCTTCCCTTTTTTTTCTTCCCTGGCGGTACCTCTGTTCTTTTTTTCTGTACCAGCGGCTAGAGTTTTGTTTGGCTTCTGGTGTCGAGAACTACGGAGCCCGGCTCCTTTTCTCTGGTGGCGGCGTTGCTTCCTGTACTGAGAAAAAGGGACGAAACCCTACGGCATCCTTTTATAGGCGGCGGGGACGCGGGAGCAGGTCCGGCTCCAGCGTGTGGGCCGCGCGTGTGGCACGCGAGCGAGGCGCAGCCAGCGGGCCAGGCGCGGGGGCGGCTGCATGGCGCGCGGCCGGTTGGGCGGGGTCGGGGCAGCGGGGCGCTGGGAGCGCGCGCAGGAGCCAGGCGTGGTCGGGCGCGGGGTAAGGCGCGGGGGCCGTGGCCGGGCGCGGGCGTGCGGGGGTGGGCTAGGCCGGCTCGGCCGCCTGGCCAGCGGTTGTTGGTTGTTTTTTTTCTTTTCTTTTTTTATATTTTTTTATTTATTATTATTATCATATATTTTATTATTTATATTATTATATATATTATTTATTTATTTATTTTATATATATATTATATTTTTTATATTTATTCCCTAATACATGTTTTACGCTATTATTTTCTTTTTCTTCTTTTGCTACACATATTTTGTGTATACGCTCCATCTATTATTATTATTATTATTATTATTATTATTATTATTATTATTATTATTATTCATCTTCTTCTGTAATTTCCTTTCCCAATTACTTTTCTATTGTATAAAATTTCTATTTTGATTTTAATAGATCTAGTTACTCAATTTATATCTAAATATGAATGCATGTGCATAGACGATTTAGTTCCTTTTCTTTTCTTTTTATTTCTTTCTTCCATATTTGTTATGCTAACTTAATTTATTTTAATGTACTTACTCAGGTAAATAAATTTCTTTAAGCTTATTTATTTTGGTAATAAATTTTCAATACATGAGGATGAATGCAAAATGCAGTATGAAATGTATATATTTTATAGTTTTATTTATAAAAAACAAATTCCTCCCATTATTAACTCTAAATTCCCATTTAAGTTTTTAATTTGCCAAAACTTGAAAATTAGTGTGTTACAATTCTACCCCCTTAACAGGAATCTCGCCCTCGAGATTCAGAGAGATTAGAGAATAGATAAGGAAAAACTTTATTCGTATATTGCCTTCATACTCCGATGTAGCTGCTTCCGGAGTAGTGATCCTTCTAGTTGTGTCCGTCTTCCATTGAAGTAGAGGTTAAATGAGAAAAGAGAGATAGAAGGAATCCCAGCCTATATGCATGCATCAAGGTTTATGATCCTAAATAATGCATTATTGGATGAGGATGTGGATATATATACTTTTTCCACAATGCACATCCAAGCACACAAACATACAAGCAAGCAATCATACAGTCATCACACCAAACATAAGCAAGCGCACTAACGGACTAAACGCTTATTACAACTTATACAAGGGTAGACTTAGATTCTAATTACGAGAAACGTATCGTAACTACGAAACGGTGTAGGATTCCTATTATGCTAGGTCGGTTGCTCTTCCATACGAGGCTCCTCCACATGAAATGTGTCTTCAAAGTCTTCTCCCAGAGGTGTGTTCCTTTCGGTACTGTCGGTACCCTGGGAACCATACACCCCTTGAGATTACAAGGATCTCAATGAAAGTCATCTACTTGATTTGAAGACCTTCGGAGGCCCACATGTCAGACATAACCGGACCCGCTTCTCCAACATGGTTAATCCCAGGGTCGCCACGTGTACTGTCAAACCGGAGCTACCGCCCACAAGGGGGAAGCTCCGGGCTACGTACCAAAATGGCACCCCCGGACCTAACCCCAGACCGAGGGAAGCTCCGGGACTGACACGTGTCAGGTAGCTGCGGAGCTACCTGTTTCCCACAGTATGTTCCAGAGCTGCCACGTGTCCAACTGTCGGATCTTCAGCCTCTAACCTCCGGAAGACTCCACAACGGCTCCAGATCTTCAAAGGGGAATCAAGGGCTTCAAGATCCGATCAAGTGTCATTAATACTATATTAATGACACACGATCGGACGACCTTAAATACCAATAACGGTGCTGTCAAAGCCCATTACCCGGTCATTAAGGGCAATTAAACGTGTTGAATGAGTATCAATATTAGTAACCGCCGGGGCCACATGTCGGGCCAGGCTAACTTGTAACGGTCTGCCCTTGTACTATAAAAGGACAGACCGACAACACACTCTACACATTCCATAGACGCTCGATACAAGCTCATACAACTAATACAACACCAACACCCCCGTGGAGTAGGGTATTACGCTCAGGCGGCCTGAACCATGTAAATCTTCGTGTCTCCTATGCCATTTACAATTCACCTTTTTGAATCTCCGCGCGCCCACACCGAACATCAAACTCCTCTAACACTTTAGTAGTGTCGGGAGATCTGCCGGATCCAAACCACCGACAGTTGGCGCGCCAGGTAGGGGGCGCTTGAGATTTCGAGAATGGTGAACTCAGCTGCTGGATCATCCAACGGTCATCCTGCTGTTCAAGATGTTTGGGGCAATCCCTCCAATATGCAGCCACCAGCAGGGGCCTCAGCGCCAGCAGGAGTCACGCTACCACCACTGCCGCCTACACCAGCAAATCAAGCTGGACAACGTGATGGTGCACCGGCGTCAATCACTGCGTCGGCAAATCATGACAACCCGGAACACGCGCTTCATGCAGCACGTGCTCTTATCCAACGCCCACCACCTCCGGATGCATCCCGAGATGCACTGGATCAGTGGAGGGCCGATGTGGAACATTTGGCTGCAGCAGCAGCCGACCGCATCAGCAACCAGGGTCCTCCTCCTTCAGGACGGGCCCCATCGCAGTGACGGACCTTGTCTGGCAGACTTGGCCGCACGTTTCCAACAATAGGAGACGTGTTGCATCACAGCAGGTGACGTCATTGCCTTCCGGGGCACGACGCACTCACACGGTATCCAGGCTTTCAACTCATGACCTCCGGGCGGAGCTTGATCGTCGATACCGCCAACAAGACGGCCGAGTCCATATTGAGCGTGCTCGTGAAAGACGAGAAGCTCAAGACGTTCCTGCTCCTGAAGGAGTAGGAGGAGGCTGTTCAGCCCTGGCCATGCATCTGCGTATGGTCAGGTGGCCACAGAAGTTCCGACCTCACCTGCCGGAGAAGTTCGACGGGACCGTCAATCCTGTTGAATTTCTTCAGATTTACTCCACTGCTATCTTGGCAGCTAGAGGAAATGAGGCCGTAATGGCCAATTATTTCCCAGTGGCTTTAACTGGGACCGTCAGGTCCTGGTTTATGAGCCTTCCACCCAACTCCATCAACAGTTGGGAGGAGCTGTGCCGACAGTTCACCGCCAATTTCGGGAGTTCATACACCCGACCAGGCACTGAACTGGACCTTTTTGCAGTCGTGCAAAAAGGGGGAGAATCCCTGCGATCATTCATCCAGAGGTTCTCTCAGGTACGAAACACTATCCCTTCTATCTCTAGCGCCTCTGTCATTGTGGCATTCAAACAGCGTGTACGGGACAAGAAGATGCTGGAGAAACTGGCAATCAAGGAGATCACCAGTGTCACAGAACTCTTCAGTTTGGCCGACAAATGTGCCAGAGCTGCGGAGGGCCGTGAGATGCACTCCAAATAAACTCCAGAGGATCACAAGAAATCCTTCAAAGGAGAAGCCGCTACCTCCGGGAGTGGCAAAAAGAAGAAGAAGACCAACGGCAAGAAGAAGCCGTCGGCTGGTACATCCAATGTTGCAGCTGCTGCAGCTCCAGGTGGTCGGGGGCCACGCCCCGAGAAGCAACCTCGACCGTCTTCTGAAGACGGTGGCAAACCCAAGGTGTGGTGTCCAATTCACAAAACGGGCAGCCACAGTTTGGAAGACTGTCGGGAGGTCCAAAACCTTGTCGAGCGCTACAACAAGCGTCGGGAAGAAGCTCCTTTCCGAGAGAGGGAAGGAAAACAAAAAGTCAACGAAGCTCCGGCTGAAGAGGAGTTAGGTTTTCAGGATCCCAAAAAGGTCCTGAAGGTCGTCTACACCTCCGTCGACGACGATTCCGACGTCTCTAACAACGAGCGTCGGAATACCATGAACACCATCTTTGGTGGATCATGGGACATCACCTCCCGCCGCGTCATCAAGACTATGCGTCGGGACATGGCTGCTGTAGCTCCTACAGCTAGGGCGGAACCTCATCGGAAGTGGATGGACACAGCCATCACTTTTGATGCTTCAGACTGCCCTCGAAGCATGGTTGGAGCAGGTCAGCTACCTTTGATGGTATCTCCTACCATCAATAACATCCATCTCCACCATGTCATGGTAGACGGAGGTTCGGGGCTTAACCTCATAAGCTTCGAAGCTTTTACCAAGCTTCAGCTCCGACCTTCGGATCTCCACCCCTCCCGACCTTTCTCCGGAGTAGGTCCGGGAGCCATTACCCCACTCAGAGCTATTACTCTCCCCGTTACCTTTGGGACACGGGAGAAGTATCGCACCGAGAAGTTGGTCTTTGACGTTGCTCAGATCAACTTACCCTTCAATGCCATATTGGGTAGGCCTGCCTTGTACAAATTCATGGCAGCTGCTCATTATGGCTACCTGGTGTTAAAGATGCCAACACAAGTAGGCGTTCTCCGGATCCGCGGAGATCGTACTGCCGGAGTAACTGCTCTGGAAGAACTCCATGCACTTACCACGGCGCAAGAGGAGGACTCCAGGCAGGAGAAAGCTCCAAAACCCCCGAGCATTCGTCAACGAGGCTCGACATCTGCACCTCGTGTGCAGCCAAGCGACGACTTTGGCGACCCCGACATCCTCGTCAAAGTCGTCCAAATCGGTTCTGATGCCGCTCAGACCACCCGTATATCGAGAGGGTTGAATGACAAATAGGAACTCGCGCTCATCGCTTTCCTCCGGGATAATGTCGACGTGTTTGCCTGTCAACCGTCACAAATGCCTGGGATCCCCAGGGAAGTGATCGAGCACAATCTGAAGATCTACCCTGACGCCTGGCCTGTGCACCAGAAGCCTCAGAAGCAATCTGTAGAGCGACAAAACTTCATTCGACAAGAAGTGAAGAAGTTGCTCGAAGCTGGATTCATCTGAGAAGTCTTCCATCCAAAATGGCTGGCAAACCCAGTCGTTGTGCCCAAGGCCGGCGGGAAGCTTCGGATGTGTATCGACTACACAACACTAAATAAGGCATGTCCAAAGATCCATTCCCACTACCTAGAATAGATCAGATAGTGGATTCCACTTCCGGGTGTGAATTACTGTGTTTCCTAGACGCATATTATGGGTATCATCAAATCAGAATGTCTAGGGAAGATGAAGAGCATACCTCTTTCATCACAGTAGATGGATTGTACTGTTATACAGCCATGCCGTTTGGTCTCAAGAATGCAGCTTCAACCTTTGTACGAGCTATGTACAAAACCTTTGAAGACCTCATTAGAGACATAGTGGAAGTGTATGTTGATGACATCGTGGTCAAGGTCAAGAACAAGGAGTCACTTCTTGACACCTTACAGGCTGTCTTCGATAAGCTGCGGGTCACCCGCACAAAGCTAAACCCAGACAAGTGTGTCTTTGGGGTTAGCTCCGGAAAACTTCTTGGTTTCCTGGTAAGTCACCGGGGCATAGAAGCTAATCCGGCGAAGATCAAGGCCATTGAAGACATGCGGCCACCAGCTCGCATCAAAGATGTCCAAAAGCTAACTGGATGTCTAGCAGCCCTCAGCCAGTTTATTTCAAGACTGGTGGAAGGAACACTCCCCTTCTTCAAGCTATTGAGGAAGTCCGGACCATTCCAATGGTCTGAAGAAGCAGAAAAGGTGTTCCAGGAGCTAAAACAGTTCCTCACCACCCTACCAACTCTGGTAGCTCCAAACCCTGGTGAGCCTTTATTACTTTACATTTCAGCTACTGACGAAGTCGTCAGTATGGTCCTGGTTGCGGAGAGACCAGAACTACCCCATACTCAGGAATCCAGACCCCTTCGGGAGGGTCCGGAGGTTCCTGAAAGCGAGTCTGGGTCCCAGCTCCCAGGCTTGAATCCACAAGAAATTACTTCAGAAGACCCAGACCCCTCTGGGAGGGTCCAGGTTGCTTCTGAAGAAGCTCCGAGTTCCTCCAGCCAGAACACGGAGGTCCCCGAAGAAAATCCGGATCCCTCTGGAGGGATCCGGGTCAATGAAGAGGAAGCTCCGGGCCCCTCCGGGAGGGTCCGGACCATTCAGCGCCCAGTGTACTTTATCAGTGAAGTACTACATGATGCCAAGACTCGATACCTAGAGGTGCATAAGCTGATCTATGCAGTTCTTATCGCCTCCAGGAAGCTTCGCCATTATTTCCAGGATCACAAGATCTCAGTGGTGACCTCTTACCCACTTCGAGCAATCTTGCATAATCCCAACTCAACTGGGAATATTGCAAAGTGGGCAGCGGAATTGGCCGAATTCGATCTCAAATTCATTTCAAGGCAAGCAATCAAGAGTCAAGCATTGGCACACTTCGTGGCGGAATGGAATCCCTCTCCATCGAAACCTGGGGGCCCCAGTGAGCAGAAGCCGGAACACAAAGCTCTGGCCTTCACTGAGCCTCATTGGACCCTCTACTTCGATGGCTCCATGCAAAAGCAGGGGGCCGGATCTGGAATCCTTCTCCTTGCACCAACCGAGGAGAAGGTAAAATACATGGTACACCTTGACTTCAAGGCGACCAACAACATGGCGGAGTACGAAGCACTCATCTACGGACTAAAGGTGTCACTGTCATACGGTGTCAAGCAACTGCTGGTCAAGGGAGATTCACAGCTCATCATTAAGCAAGTGAAGGGTGAATGCTCCTACAATAATCTCCAGCTACCTGCTTACCTCCTTGAAGTCCAGAGGCTTCAGAAGGACTTCGAAGTCCTAGATCTCCACCATGTCGAGCGTGCCCACAACGCTGAAGCCGACGAACTCTCGACGAAAGCATCAACTGGAGCTCCAGCTCCTGACGGAACTTTTGTCCAGAGGTTGTCGAAACCCACAGCTCAGCCTGCCGAACTGAGCGAAGGGGGCGAGATCAGCATCCCGAAGCTGACGGTCCCGATGGCCCTGTTACCATGGCAGCCATCAAGGGTCGTAGGTGCTGCCGGAAGCTCCGAGCATCCCAGCACGCAAGACTCAAATGCTCAAGTTAGTTCCAATGCATGGATCTCGGAGATCCGGAACTACTTGAAAGACAATATCCTTCCTGACGATGATGTATCCGCTGACCGGGTAGTCAGATTGGCTAAAAGATACACGTTGGTAGAAGGGGATCTCTACCGGCGCGGTGCCAACGGCATCCTAATGTGGTGCATCACAAGGGAAGAAGGTTGCGAGCTCCTCGCAGAAATCCATGGAGGCGAGTGTGGGAACCACGCGTCTTTCCGCACGCTGGTTGGTAAAGCCTTTCGGAATGGCTTCTACTGGCCTACAGCACTCCAGGATGCAATTGAGCTGGTGAAGAAATGTGAAGCGTGTCAATTTCATGCAAAGCAAATTCACACACCGGCTCAGACCCTACAAATGATACCTCCTACATGGCCCTTCGCAGTGTGGGGGATGGACATCTTGGGACCTTTCCCAAGAGCCGTCAGAGGTTACAAGTTCCTGTACGTCGCCATTGACAAGTTCACCAAGTGGCCGGAAGCAACTCCAGTTGTGACAATCAACAAGCAATCTGCTATCAACTTTCTGCAGTCCATTGTATGCAGATTTGGAGTCCCAAACAAAATCATCACCTATAATGGGACCCAATTCACAAGCTCTGCATTTCAAGGATATTGCGAAGACCTCGGCATTCAAGTTTGCTACGCCTCCGTAGCTCACCCAGCAAGCAATGGCCAAGCCGAGAGAGCAAATGCTGAAATCCTTAAAGGACTCAAAACGCGCACCTATGAGCGCTTGAAAAAACATGGTGCCAACTGGATTGAAGAGCTTCCGCCCACTCTATGGGCCAACAGGAAAACTCCAAACCGGTCAACTGGAGAGACACCCTTCTTCCTGGTGTATGGAGCTGAAGCAATCCTTCCTCCAGAAATCACCTTGGGGTCACTCCGGGTCCGGACATTCGACGAAGCCACGCGGGACTGAAAGTGCATCTAGGACTCCCTTGTGGGTTTTGGATGATTTATGACAAGCAATTGGGATCCTAATCCTTTTGTTGAGATGAATGCAGGAAAATGATGAAAAATGAGCAAAGTACCAAAAAGAGGGAAATTGAGAAGGAAAATGAATTTGAGCTCAAGGAGAAGAAATTAGTAGTTTAGTATGCATGGAGTGTGTTAAGGAAACACACCCAAGAGCTCAATCTCATTTAATCACACACACACAATGCACAAAGCTATACAGGACCGGACTAGTCCGATATCAGCCGGACTAGTCCGATATCCCTTTCTGCACCAGATCGGACAAGTCCGATCATCACCGGACTAGTCCGATATCTTTCTGTTCCACTTCGGACTAGTCCTCCCCAGTGCGGACTAGTCCTCAAAACAATGCACAAGTCTCACAAAATCAGACAAGTCCGTTGTGACCCGGACTAGTCCGATATACTTTCTGATCCACTTCGGACAAGTCCGGTGTTTACACGGACTAGTCCGATATACACCCTGATCTAAATTGGACAAGTCCTCCAAGTGCGGACTTGTCATCCTAAACACTTAGGGTTTCATGTGTCCGGACAAGTCCGATGACAATCGGACTAGTCCGAAGCTTTCCAGTAGCGAAATCGGACAAGTCCGTTTTGAACCGGACTAGTCCGAGATTCCTGGACACTTAGGGTTTGCTTCTCACAGCACACTTGACTAGTTCGGTCACCACCACGGACTAGTCCGATCTTTCTAAACCCTAACGGTAACTTCTAGAAACCCCATATAAATAGAGGTGCACGGCCCACTTTCACCCTCTCTCGAACCCTAGCGCCGTCACACCTCCCAAGAGACTCAAAAACCATCTCTCTCCACGAAATTAAGTGCAAAATCAATCAATCCATTGAAGATCACTTGTAGATCATTGGAGAGGCACTTGGCACACGATTGAGCTCTTGGTTTGAATCTCTAACACACTCTTGCATCTCAATTTGTATATTTCGAAGTGTGTTATTGGTGGTCTTGAAACTTGTAATCAAGGGAGCTCTCAACTTGTGAGATCGCCCCTTCAACTTGGTGATTTACCCCTGTGTGTTTAGTGGAAGAGGATTGGCCTTCATGGCGATCCGACGAGGGAAGGGTTGGTGAAGACCCGGTCCTTTTGTGGGCTCCTCAACGTGGACGTAGGTTGCCTTCGTGGTAACCGAACCACGGGATAAATCTTGTGTCTTGTTCGTTTGTGTTCATCATTCTAGTTGATCAACATTATCTAGGGTTTGATTCATCTTGTTGAATTTAAGTTAAATAGTTGAACAAGAATCATACTTGCAATAGAACTTGACATACAATCATTGAACTGTTATTGAAGTTTATATTTCCGCTGCAAACGTCAACGAAACAATCAAATTGACCTAACTTGATCAACCTAGTCCGTGAAATCCGGACTAGTCCGCACTTTACCGGACTAGTCCGATATATCTGGTTTTGACCTTGTTGTTGAAGTGCTACAGGAACCGAGAAAATTCAAGAAGGCCTATTCACCCCCCCTCTAGGCCTACATTCAATTGGTATCAAAGCAGGTTCTTCAGGAAAGAGTGCAACCACTCGAAGAGATCATGTCGAACATGAAGGAAGTCCAGAAAATCAACAACCAGGAAGAAATGAACAATGACAAGCACCAAAAGCTTGAAAAGTATCTCGAAGCCATTCAAGACTTCGATGATGATGATGAGGAGACATTGGAGCTGAAAGCACTGCTCCGAAAGAAAGCACTTTCCAAAGGGGAAGCTAAAGTTGAAGAAAAGAAGAAGGGGAGTAGTCACACCGACTACTCCCGATATCCTTTTAATTATGACCGTTTAAATTCTAACAGCAGTCATTATCTATCTATTCCTCTCGGAAAAGCCCCACACTTCGATGGGAGTGATTACTCCATGTGGAGGCAAAATATGAAGATGCACTTGATTTCCCTTAACCCAAGTTTATGGCATATTGTGTGCACAGGAATAAACATCCCTGATGACGATGAAGAACTCACACCAAGTCAAGAGCAAGCCATCCACAGGAATGCCCAAGCCGCAGCCGTTATCACCTCATCTCTAAGTAGAGATGAATTCACAAAGGTGGACGGATTGGAGTTTGCCAAAGAAATCTGGGACACACTACAGACAGCACATGAAGGTGACCGGCATGTGCGGGAGGCAAAGATTGAGATGATTGAAGGCGAACTGGGAAGGTTCGCGATTGAGGAAGATGAGTCTCCCCAGGACATGTACAACAGACTGAAGACTCTTGTGAACAAGGTTCGATCATATGGTAGCAAAAAGTGGAATGACCACGAGGTTGTAAAGCTCATCCTTAGAGCCTTTATGCCTCGCAACGTCACACTTTGCTCTATGATCCGAGAAAGTCCCGGGTACAAGAAAATGACTCCGGATGAACTGCTTGGCAAAATCATCAACTTTGAGATGATGGAGAAGCAAGCCAAGCACGTCAAAGAAATAGCCGACCTCACATCGGCCAAGAAGAAGGGAGTTGCCTTAAAGTCCTCACTCAAGCCTCTATCCAAAGAAGCAAAAGAAGCACAGCTTGAGGAGGACAGCGATGATGAGAGCAGCGAGCTGGACGAAGAAGATATGATTTTGTTCATGAAGAAGTTCAAAAGAATTATGAAGAAAAGACAAGGAACAAAATCAAGTGAAGGAAAATACAAGGAGAAGACAAAGCCGAAGATGAGGCGGGCATGCTATAATTGTGGTGAGTACAATCACTTTATAGTTTATTGCCCATATGAGGACAACAAGAAGAAGAGTAAAGAGTCCAAGCCTCAACCGAAGAAATTCTTCAAGAAGAAGAAACAAGCTGAACAAGCACACATCGGAAAGGAGTGGGACTCAAACGATGAGTCCTCATCGTCCGATGAAGAAGAAATGGCTAGCATAGCCATTGAAAGCATGTCCAAGAAACCCACACTCTTCCCCACGCTCGTTGCAAAGAAAGCAAGTGGAACTTGCCTCATGGCTAAGGAAGGTAAACGCAAGGTAAACATCAAAACTCCTTCCTTGCATTCTTACTCGAGTGATGATGATCTAGATAGTGATAATGAAGATATGCTAATTGGTTTAGATAGAAAAACTGCTGCTAAAATGAAATTCTTACTTAACCAACTTGTTGAGAAGGAAGAGCTAATTGATCGTCAAGAAGACATGATTATCTCCCAAAAGGAGAAGCATGTCGAACTTGACAATCTACTAGCTCTTGAAAAGGAGAGAAACCACTCACTAGAGCTTAAGCTAGCTTCAAGCAAGAAAACTTGCTTGGAGTTAACCAACTCAAACGTTGCAATCAAGGATCAACTTGATGACTTAATCAAGGTCAACAAGATCCTTGAAGTGCAGGTTGAGTCACTCAAGCTTAGTGAACCTTCCTCCTCTTCAACCCTACCTTCTCAACCCACTTCAACTAATATCGCTCATATTTGCAAATGTGATAAAATTAACACCAGGTTGAAGGAAAATTCTACCTCCACAAAGGACAAAAATCCTACCCAATGTGTAATATTTGACAAGGAGAGGATCAACTATGCACGCAGTGCATATTTGGTCCAAAGACCTCCAAATGTCAAGTACGGCATTGGTTACTCTCATGATGGAAAGCAAAGAGCTGGAAATCATAAAAATAACAAGGGAAGGATTACCTTTGTGAAGGGAGGACCCTCACAACCTGGTAACTCGAAAACTAAAAATCTGAACTCCCATGAAAACCGGACTAGTCTGGTTGTGGTCCGGACAAGTCCGGTCATCCGGACAAGTCCGGTCACACAGACTAGTCCGACCCATAATCAACAGCAACTCTTGTTTAAAACCTTTGATGCTTCTTATGTATTAATGAAAAATAATGTTGGTAAAGTGTATGCTTATTATGCTGGGCCACGCCATGGGAACACAAAATCCCATGTGTGGGTGCCCAAATGTATTGTTACTAACCTCCAAGGACCCAAGCAAGCTTGGGTACCTAAAACCAAGGCGTAATTTGTTTTTGCAGGCCTACTCCTCCGGTGGATCCAAATGGGTGCTAGACAGTGGATGCACCAACCACATGACCAGAGAAAGGAGGATGTTTGTGGAGTATGAAGTGAACCAGGACCCAAACGAAGGCATCTACTTTGGGGATAACAGTCAAGGAAGGGTCCTCGGTACTGGTAAAATAGCAATATCCTCTGAACATACTCTTTCGCATGTTTTACACGTTGAATCTTTAGATTATAACCTGCTGTCCATATCTCAGTTATGTGACAAAGGTTATAATTGCCTGTTTACTAACGAGGGTGTGACCGTCTCAAGGAGAAATGATGGTTCCGTTGCATTCAAGGGTATGTTAAAGGGAAAGCTTTACCTTGTTGACTTCAACAAGGATAAAGCCGAACTCGACACATGCTTGATTGCAAAAACCAACATGGGTTGGCTGTGGCATAGACGGCTAGCACATGTTGGTATGAGGAACCTTCAAAAACTCCTCAAGGGCGATCACATCCGAGGTTTGAAAGATGTTGTGTTTGAGAAAGACAGGCCTTGTAGCGCGTGCCAAGCAGGAAAGCAAGTTGGAGCACAACATCCTGCGAAGAACATCATGACCACGACAAGACCGCTCGAACTACTTCATATGGACTTGTTTGGTCCAATTGCTTACATAAGCATCGGCGGTAACAAATACGGTTTAGTTATTATTGATGATTTTTCCCAGTTCACTTGGGTGTTCTTTTTGCATGACAAGTCAGAAACACAAGGAACACTCAAGAAATTCTTCAAGCGAGCGCAAAACGAGTTCTCACTATCAATCAAGAGTATTCGGAGCGACAACGGCACGGAGTTCAAGAACATACAAGTGGAGGAATACCTTGATGAGGAAGGAATCAAGCATGAATTCTCAGCACCATACTCTCCACAACAAAACGGAGTTGCCGAAAGGAAGAACCGAACGCTCATAGAGATGGCAAGAACAATGCTCGATGAATACAAGACTTCGGATCGATTTTGGGCAGAAGCAATCAACACCGCTTGCCATGCCACAAATCGACTCTACCTTCATCGACTACTAAAGAAGACTCCCTATGAGCTACTCACCGGTAACAAACCGAACATTTCATATTTTCGAGTTTTCGGTTCTCCTTGCTATATTTTGAACAAGAAGCCCAGGACTTCAAAGTTCGCTTCAAAGTCCGATGAAGGTTTCTTGCTTGGTTATGATTCGAACACTTACGCCTATCGTGTTTTCAACAAGGCCTCCGGACTTGTTGAAGTGGCACGTGACGTAGTGTTTGATGAAACTAATGGCTCCCAAAAGGAGCAAGTTGATCAATGTGAATTAGGAAAAGAGGAAGCTCCCTATCAAGCATTGAAGAGGATGGCTCTAGGCGAAGTACGACCACAAGAGTCATCGTCACAAATACAAGAGGAAAGTGAACCACAAGAGGAGATCAACAATTCAGGGGGAGCCTCGATACAAGACAAATCACAGGAATATGAACATGATCAACAAATCAACGAGGACAACAACTCAGGGGGAGAAGAAGATGATCACCAACATACGACCCCCAAGTGCCACACCCAAGAGTACACCAATGCATTCAAAGGGATCATCCAATCGACAACATCATCGGCGACATTCAAAAGGGAGTAACCACTAGATCTCGTATAGCAAATTTTTGTGAACATTACTCGTTTGTCTCCTTTTTGGAACCCCGCAGGACTGAGGATGCATTGAAGGATCCGGACTGGGTGGTGGCAATGCAAGAAGAGTTGAACAATTTCAAGAGAAATGAGGTTTGGGAACTTGTGGAAAGACCCAATGCAAATATTGTGGGCACCAAGTGGGTCTTCCGCAACAAGCAAGACGAACACGGAGTGGTGACAAGAAACAAGGCACGACTTGTGGCCAAAGGTTACTCACAAGTCGAAGGTTTGGATTTCGATGAAACCTTCGCTCCAGTAGCTAGGCTTGAATCAATTAGAATATTACTTGCATATGCTACTCACCATGATTTCAAGCTGTATCAAATGGACGTGAAAAGCGCCTTCCTCAACGGACCGATCAAGGAAGAGGTGTACGTGGAGCAACCACCCGGATTTGAAGACGAAGAGTTCCCCGACCACGTGTATAAACTGCGTAAGGCTCTCTATGGCCTCAAACAAGCTCCTAGAGCTTGGTATGAGTGTCTTAGAGATTTTTTAATTGATAATGGCTTTCAAATTGGCAAAGTAGATTATACACTATTCACGAAAAATCTGGATAATGATCTTTTTATTTGCCAAATCTATGTTGATGATATAATTTTTGGATCAACTAACCAATCTTTCTGTGAAGAGTTTAGTAAAATTATGACAGACAGATTTGAAATGTCAATGATGGGAGAATTGAAGTACTTCTTGGGATTCCAAGTGCGGCAACAAAGGGAAGGAACATTCATAAGCCAAACCAAGTACACACAGGACATCCTCAAGAAGTTTGGCATGGACAAGGCAAAGCCCATAAAGACTCCCATGGCAACGAATGGTCACTTGGATCTCAATGAAGATGGATCGAGCGTCGACCAAAAGGTATATCGCTCCATGATTGGATCTTTACTTTACTTATGTGCATCTAGGCCAGATATTATGTTGAGTGTATGTTTGTGTGCAAGATTTCAAGCCAACCCTAAGGAATGTCATTTGACAGCCGTAAAGAGAATCCTAAGATATTTAGTTCATACACCCAATCTTGGTCTTTGGTACCCAAAAGGCTCAAAATTCAATCTCATTGGGTATTCCGATGCAGATTATGCCGGATGCAAAGTTGATAGAAAAAGCACTTCCGGCACTTGCCAATTCCTAGGAAGATCCTTAGTTTCTTGGTCATCCAAGAAACAGAATTCCATTGCATTATCCACAGCCGAAGCGGAGTATGTTGCAGCCGGGAGTTGTTGTGCACAACTCCTTTGGATGCGACAAACTCTAAGGGATTACGGTTACAATATGAACCGTATTCCTCTTCTTTGTGATAATGAGAGTGCCATTAAAATAGCCCACAATACAGTTGAGCACTCTAGAACTAAACACATTGACACAAGACACCATTTCTTGAGAGACCATTCCATGAAAGGAGACATATCCATCTCTCATGTCAACACCCAAAAACAATTGGCCGACATATTCACCAAGCCACTTGATGAAAAACGTTTTTGCGAACTCCGAAATGAGCTAAACATTCTTGATTCTCGGAGTGTGGCTTGAAAAGTTGCATACCTGTATGATTGCTTCAAAATATTGATTGAATTGTGAAAATTAACCCTCCCCATTTTTCTCTCGAAAAACTATGTCAATTATTAGATCTTGATGAATTTTTGATCATAGTATGATTGTTGTTTGCTTCCTGGTCAAATTCATCAAGATTATTTGAATTGTTTTGCCTCTCTACTCTCAATTATTGGACCTTAAAATATATATGAATGGGCTATGCAATTCTCTCCTGGTGACCACGGACAAGTCCGTGGTTACCCGGACTAGTCCGCCATTGCAGACTAGTCCGCAGTGTGCCGGTTAGGCCGGACTAGTCCGACAGACCACGGACTAGTCCAACTTAGGTCTCTGGAGGACTTCGGACTAGTCCGGTCATGTCCGGACTTGTCCGATTTTTCGTGTCCATAACCCTAGCCGCCGCTAAACCCTAATCCCTTCACCCCACACTCGCCCCCAAGCTTTCTCTCTCTTGCGCTCGAGCTCCCAAGGCGAATCCTTGATTCCTCCGTCGAAAAGCCTCAATCTTGGGCGGAGATCAAGCTTGAAGACTCGGGAATTGAAGTTAGCGGACAAGTCCGGCCTCCAACCCCCAAAATCTCAAGCTTCCTTTGATTTCTTGGTAAATACTCTTCAAAACCCTAAGAAATCACAAATTTCTCTATTGCTTATCGTTTGGCCTAGCATTCTTCACTAGTTACATGTCTAGTTGATGTACTATGTGTATGCTAGACTAGTTTTACCTTAGGGATCATTTTTTGTCCAGTCTGTTAGGTTTTTGCGGATGAACACCGGACTAGTCCGGTCCAGGTACGGACAAGTCCGGTCCCCCGGACTAGTCCGTGCCTGTGCACCGGACAAGTCCGTTGTTTCTGAACCAAAACCTAATTCTTTAATTCCCTAATGCATTCCATTGCCATCTTACCTCACCAATACCTTGTATAACTTGTCCTTTCTCTTGATCACTCATTCTCAGATCATGTCGAGCTCCGACAACGAAATCTCCGATTTCGAGGCCGAGTTGGACCACGAGGTGGCACCTCGGTCCTTGGCGGGTCTTGGCAAGAAACGCCAAGAGAGACCCTCCGAGCCTGCTCCCTCACCTCCCCAGGTTCGGAGGAAGGTGTGTGCCAAGAAGCCCGCCTCGAAGGCTGCTCCTCCTTCAAGTGGCCTTCGCCAAGCTAAAGGGAAGGGCAAGGGGGTTGCCACAGGGCCTGTTGGGCCCCTAAAGCTGCATACTCCCAGAGAAGGGGTCCGGGACCCCAATGAGGAAAGATTCAATGGCAAGGGCAGCGATGTGGCTATGAAGTTGAGAAGTGTTGATTGCTATGCAAGGCCCAAGCAAGCAGTTGATGGCAGGTTTTGGTCAAATTTCCATGCTAATTTCTACAAGCTGGTCTATTTGCCGATGAAGACCCCGGTAGTACGCAGTCAATGGATTGACTGGGCTCACCTTGAGAAGAGGAAATGTGCAGCTTTTGATGAAGTGATAGCAGTTGCAGAGAGACATGGGCTGAAGGATTTGTTTGCCTTCAGATATAATTGGAATGATGAAGTGATTGCACAATTCTATGCAACGTGCCACTTCTCAAGTGAAGACGAAGAAAGTGTGACTTGGATGACTCATGGATCCAAGTATTCTATTACTCAGGAAGAGTTTGCCCGCCTGCTGCACCTTGACTCTGAAGGACATGACCAACTCATTATCCACAACATTGGGGTCATTGAGAGGGATGGAATGAAGTTCATGTATGAGCCCACCTCCAAGTATGTCCCTCCCTCCACAAAGAATATGAAGCCTTTCTTTGTGGTCCTCAACAGAGTCCTCAGGAAGACGATTGCCCCCAAGGATGGGGATGCAGGGAGTGTGCAAGGCTACCTCCGGACCCTGATGAGGGTCATTAGCAAGAAAAGGCAATTCGATGTTGCAGACTATATTTGGAATGATATGGTCAATATCTCAAGTACCCCCAACCGATCCTGTGGCTATGCCCCTTACTTGATGTTCATGATTGAGAAAGTCACAGGAATCGAGTTTGTGAAGGATGTGGAGCACACTCCACTGAGGCCTCAGAAGCCTCAGCCAGTGAGTGTCCAGGCTGCTCCATCGCCGGCCTCAAGCCCCGAGGCACTGGCAAGGCAAGAAGAAGCTGCTAGGGCTACTCCCCCCTCCAGGGAAGCCCCTCAGAAAGGATCCGCCAGTGGGATCCTCAAGTACTTGGCTGCAATTTTCTCCTCATGCAAGAAAACTGAAGTGAAGCTTCACAAGCTAAATCAGAAGAGGAAGGAGAACATGAGATACATAAAAGCCAATGTGAAGCAGCTGAGTGAGAAGCTGGAGATCAACCCAATTGGATCTCCAGTACTTTCTGAAGATTCTGATCCGGACATCACCGAGCTCAGCCCCTTGACTCCCTCCGAGCTTGCCTATTTTGGCATTGGGGGCTCGAGCAGCTCCGCTCCTCCTCCTACCTCTCAACCTCGTCAAGCGGAAAGCGAGGAAGACGATGAAGATGACTAGAGGACTGACAGCGAAGAGTGAAGCCCTAGGACCTTCCTCTCTCTCTTTTTGGTGTCTTGATGCCAAAGGGGGAGAGATTGAGGGGGAGTCTCTAGTCTTAGCTTTAGCTGCATAGGATGCGAGGAGAGAGCTCTCTCTTTTTTTTTAATTGTAATTGCATTTGCTTAACTCTATTTTCATATCATGTTTGGTCCTGTTATGAATTGCTCAAATAATTTGCAAGTGTGTGATGAAATCTGAATTTTTGTCCCTGAAATGCCATATTCACTTGATATTAGTTGATCAATGCAAATTCTGTCATTCTTAATGCATTCATGCTGTTAGTATGCATCCCACCATAAAGAATGCACATATGAATAATTATCTTGTTGCTTGATGAATTTTTGAGTCATATGTGCATACTTTATGAGAATCTCACTTTATACCTCATTTTGTGAAATCTCAATTGGTTGTCATCAATCACCAAAAAGGGGGAGATTGAAAGTGCATCTAGGACTCCCTTGTGGGTTTTGGATGATTTATGACAAGCAATTGGGATCCTAATCCTTTTGTTGAGATGAATGCAGGAAAATGATGAAAAATGAGCAAAGTACCAAAAAGAGGGAAATTGAGAAGGAAAATGAATTTGAGCTCAAGGAGAAGAAATTAGTAGTTTAGTATGCATGGAGTGTGTTAAGGAAACACACCCAAGAGCTCAATCTCATTTAATCACACACACACAATGCACAAAGCTATACAGGACCGGACTAGTCCGATATCAGCCGGACTAGTCCGATATCCCTTTCTGCACCAGATCGGACAAGTCCGATCATCACCGGACTAGTCCGATATCTTTCTGTTCCACTTCGGACTAGTCCTCCCCAGTGCGGACTAGTCCTCAAAACAATGCACAAGTCTCACAAAATCGGACAAGTCCGTTGTGACCCGGACTAGTCCGATATACTTTCTGATCCACTTCGGACAAGTCCGGTGTTTACACGGACTAGTCCGATATACACCCTGATCTAAATCGGACAAGTCCTCCAAGTGCGGACTTGTCATCCTAAACACTTAGGGTTTCATGTGTCCGGACAAGTCCGATGACAATCAGACTAGTCCGAAGCTTTCCAGTAGCGAAATCGGACAAGTCCGTTTTGAACCGGACTAGTCCGAGATTCCTGGACACTTAGGGTTTGCTTCTCACAGCACACCGGACTAGTCCGGTCACCACCACGGACTAGTCCGATCTTTCTGAACCCTAACGGTAACTTCTAGAAACCCCATATAAATAGAGGTGCACGGCCCACTTTCACCCTCTCTCGAACCCTAGCACCGTCACACCTCCCAAGAGACTCAAAAACCATCTCTCTCCACGAAATTAAGTGCAAAATCAATCAATCCATTGAAGATCACTTGTAGATCATTGGAGAGGCACTTGGCACACGATTGAGCTCTTGGTTTGAATCTCTAACACACTCTTGCATCTCAATTTGTATATTTCGAAGTGTGTTATTGGTGGTCTTGAAACTTGTAATCAAGGGAGCTCTCAACTTGTGAGATCGCCCCTTCAACTTGGTGATTTACCCCTGTGTGTTTAGTGGAAGAGGATTGGCCTTCGTGGCGATCCGACGAGGGAAGGGTTGGTGAAGACCCGGTCCTTTTGTGGGCTCCTCAACGTGGACGTAGGTTGCCTTCGTGGTAACGAACCACGGGATAAATCTTGTGTCTTGTTCGTTTGTGTTCATCATTCTAGTTGATCAACATTATCTAGGGTTTGATTCATCTTGTTGAATTTAAGTTAAATAGTTGAACAAGAATCATACTTGCAATAGAACTTGACATACAATCATTGAACTGTTATTGAAGTTTATATTTCCGCTGCAAACGTCAGCGAAACAATCAAATTGACCTAACTTGATCAACCTAGTCCGTGAAATCCGGACTAGTCCGCACTTTACCGGACTAGTCCGATATATCTGGTTTTGACCTTGTTGTTGAAGTGCTACAGGAACCGAGAAAATTCAAGAAGGCCTATTCACCCCCCCTCTAGGCCTACATTCAAGGACCAGCTCCGGCGTGAAGACCTAGACCTCCTTGAGGAGGGAAGGTGCCAAGCAGCTGTTCGGAATGCTCGATACCGCCAAGCCCTTCGGCGCTATCATCAGCGGCATGTACACAACCGACAGCTCGAGGAAGGTGACCTGGTGCTTCGGAGAATATAATCCAGAGAAGGGTTAAACAAATTCTCCCCCAGCTGGGAAGGACCCTTCCGAGTGATTAAAGTATCCCGTCCCGGGAGCGTTCGCTTGGCTACCGAGGATGGGACACCTCTCCCAAATCCTTGGAACATTGAGCACCTCCGTAAGTTCTACACTTAATATCACGGAGGTAAGTCTGTAGTAACTTGAGGTGTATGTTATAGAGTCATTGTACAGAGTCGGGTAGTTCCTCCGGGAGAATAGTCGGACCTTTCCCGGAAGGTCTGCAAAGTTCATGCAACACTTGTCACAGACTCAGGACTAAAAGTGTAGCTAGCTACCCTGGTTCAAACGAGAAATAAAGCACGCTTAGCCTGGTTCCGTACCCTAAGAGTGTACTTGTTTCCCCTGTACCCCGAACCTATAATGAAAGACATCTTCATGTGAAACAGACTCCACGTGCATTTATTTTGTACAGGCTCAACATTTTTTATTTTTCTCTTTCTTGTCTATAACAAAGATGTGCAATTCTTAAGAAATTTTAGTTCGACCGGTTCATATACGATTCGAGTTGTATTGTCAATTCTTTTGGATTCAAATATTGTTCATGGCCCACTCGCCTGAAAGCCGCCAAGCCAATCTAGGGCCGGAGTGTGCTATCGACTTAGCCTGGTCAAGCACCCTAAGTACGCCACTCTACCTACACCCCGGCAGGCCGAAGTAAGGCGGGGCCAAGTACAATTGAATCTGGAAGTAAAGACAACGCATTCGGTGGTATTTAGAATCGCGTTGGACCTAAAATTTTCTTGAGAATCGTAAGCCGTGACGAAGTTATAGGCAAGAAACGAATTTTACTATTTTTCTTGGCTTCAGTGTGCAGAAAAAATAAAAAATCTACGTTGGTGGAGAAAAGCCGGAGCTAACAAAGCTCCGACACCCCGGAGGACTAACTATCGATGCTCTACGTGTTGATAGGGACTATTGCCGGAGCTACTAAGCTCCGACGATAGACAATGCCGGAGCTTCTAAGCTCCGACAACCTCAGAGGGCCTTCACTATCGAAGACTTCGGACCTACACTCTACAAGTTCGGAGCAAATGAGTCTTCAACAAAACACAATATCCTCTTGGTACATGTTCATAATCAAATTGTGTAGATCTACCAGGGGGCCAAGTGAAGACAAAAGTGTTGAAGACAAAAAGTGAAATTCACAAAAATTTGGGGATTTCATTCATCTAGACACAAGGGATTACAAAATTGAGGAAGAAGAAGAGAAAATACAAGTGAGAACTACTGAGATGGTCCTAGACCCTATGGAAGAATTGGGCGACCTTCTGGGCAACCTCCGACATGTTGGCTTGGGCAGCTTCGCCTTCTCCTTCAACGGAACCTTCAAGCACCGGGTCCAGAGGAAATTGGGAGTTCCGGCTGGTGTAGCACGTCAGCACATACTCTGCGACGTTTTTCGCCAGGGATTGCCCCTCAACCTCCAATTGGTCCGCGATGACGTCGCCCACCTTGGAGAGTTTGCTACCTGCCGAGCTCAACGCCTGCAACGCCAGGTCCGGCTCCGGCTCGGGATCATCCGGACGCACGGGACTGAAGCCCATCGGTGTCAGCACGTCGTTGTCCTTGCCCAGGAACTCCCAAATCTGTAGGGATTCCGCAGTCCTTAAGCCCTTCAATTCCTCCAGGGATCTTCTGGCTGCCACCACTTCAGAATTCTCGCCAGCGAGGCGCTCAACCTCTTTGGCATTTTGCTGGATCTTTTTAGCAACTCGCTTCTCGAGTTTTCCGAGCTCCTCCTCCCGGAGGTGGATCTTGTTCCGGCAGTCAACCAGGTCCTTTTCCCTGCCCCTCACTTTCTTCTCCCTGGCAGCAAGGGCACACTCTTGCTCGTAGAGTTCCTGCCCACGCACCCAGGCCTTCTCCTCTTCCTTAGTGCAGCGCTCTTCCAATTTCTTGGCGCGCTCCTCTAGGCCCTTATCAGCCAGAGCCACCTTCTCGGTGAGCTCCTCCTCCCTCCTCAGGACGTCATCCCGCAGCTCAAGGAGTTTTTGCTCTTCATCTTCGAGCCTTTTCTCCCTCTCTTCAAGTGCCTCTCGGCGCTTGATGAGTGTAGTGTTAATGGCCTCAAGCCTTTCTTGGCGTTCATCGGCCGCACTATTAGCTGCTTTGGTCTGCTCATAAATCTCCTGGGATTGAGCATCGAGGGCACGAGTCATACTCTCCCTATCATCCAATAGCTTGCCCCAGTATTCCAGGCAGACCTTCTCCCGCTTGATCCACTCTTTGTCATCTGCTAGCCTTGACTGCGCCAGCTTGGTCTCGAAGTAGAGCCGGTTACGCCACCGCCTAAGGGTTTGGCGCTCCTCTTCAAGAGCCTTGCTGTCGTGGAAGAAGGCCAGTTGAACTTGACGCAGACTAGAACAGGTGTTGTCAATAGACAATGACAACAGGATAGATTCTGGACCTGCTGGAGTCTCCTCCGCTGGTTCCAGCGGGTTTTCAGATACAAAATTGGGTCCCACTCCACAAGAGTGGTCCCCTGGGTCTCTATGGCACTAGGGCCGTCCTCCGAGATGGCCTCAGTCGCCATCGAGGGAGGCCCCGCCGCCAGGTCTTCATTTGCCCCCTCAGGCAGGGGGCCAGCAACTTCACCAGGGCACTCCAGCTCAGCCGCGGGTACCTCCGGCGCCGTCACTCCCGGAGTAGGAGCTGCTTCTGGCTCCGGCCTGAGCACCTCCTCAACTGGGGGCTCGAGCGCTGACGCCTTTGCAACAACCGGCTCAGAAGCCAGAAGATCTTCATCATCAACCGGCCCTGCGCCCGGAGCTCCAACAACAGCCGACTCTGCCATCGGTGTTTCAGAGGTAGCCGGCCCAACTGTCGGAACTTCCTCAACATCCGGCGCGCATGCCGGGACTTCAATCACCTCCGGCTCAACCGCCGGAGCTTCGACAATTTCCGGCTCTAGGGCCGAAATTACTGCTTCCTCCGGCTCAACGGTCGGAGCTTCCATCATCTCAGCACCAGGACCCGGAGCTTCAACCTCCGGGACAGGTGCCGCTGGCGCATCTTCTCTCCCGCGGTCCGGCGCTACCACGGGAGTCTCTGGGGATGAGTCGAGGTCCATGACCACGATAGCTGGCGCCGAAGCTGTCGCAGCTTCAGCCACCAATTGGAGCGGCACCGGGACAGGAGCAGAAGCCCCCGCCCTCACAGCTTCAGCTGCTGTGGCTGAAGGTGGAGCCTCACTCCTCTTCTTGGGAACGCTGCAGATGATGGACGAAGAAACTTAAAAAATAGTTACTACAACTAAACAACTGTCCAAGGTAAAGATTACAAATTACCTTGGGAGGCTTCCGCACCAGCTTGCGCGGAACCTCTTTCCCGGGCGTTCTGGGCTGGTCATAGCCGGCGTGGAAGCTCCGGAAGGCCCCCCGAAACTCGTTGCAGCCACGGGCGCTTCCCTGGTCGAGGCCCCCCTCGATCGGGAAGAACCTCTGGACCTAGAGGCCTCAACCGGCCCTGGTGCTGGAGTCGCATGCCCGGAGCTAGCACCCCGGGAGGACCCCGCTACGGGTACAGTCACCGCGGTTGCAGAAGACCTCCCCCTCTGGGGAGAAGGAGCCGATGCAGCGGTGGCAGGCCTGATGGACCTTCCGTCGGCGTGCTGCAGCTTCCTCTTACGGCTTAAGGGTTCATCCGCCGGCTCCTTTCCCTTGCCGATGACCTCAACCCTTGGCTTCGGGGCAGGGTCCGAACCACCTTCGGAAACCGCAGGGATCGCCACCATGGAGATCGATCTTCTCTCGACGACACCGAGGTCATCAAGCACGGGCATCTTCCGCCGGAGCTC
Organism: Tuctoria greenei; assembly: GCA_036927565.1. Classification (NCBI taxonomy): domain Eukaryota; kingdom Viridiplantae; phylum Streptophyta; class Magnoliopsida; order Poales; family Poaceae; genus Tuctoria; species Tuctoria greenei. The sequence goes on along the minus strand of JAYESD010000002.1, from coordinate 64,009,388 downwards.
CCTACTGAACTCTACTTCCACATTTAGAGGAAGAAAAGCTGATGGCGGAGTCAAGTCGTCACCCTCGACGTCGATGCGGTGCTGGAACTTCTTGAGGTGGAACTCCAAGGTTGTCCCCACCATGTTGGACTTCAGCCCGGTCTCGACCCGGTCGTCGTCCATCACGCTGTTGAGGGCCCAAGCAAGTTTTTCTCTCCGCTTCAGCGGTGCCCACCTGTTGACCAAGAAGTTACAAAACACCACCTGAGGATTTAATCCTCCCTCCACGCACTGGTGGATCCTGGTCAGAGCAGGGTTGAAGGCGTCTGCCAACACCGGAGCTTCACTCCAGATCGTCGTGTCAATGTTGGGGAGGCCTTCGGGCAGCTCCAGCCTCTCGTGCTCCTCCACCCGGATGACTATCCAGTCCTTCTTCCAATCATCCCACTTCTCAGAGGGAAACGACCGGAGGTACTTGAATGGGCACTTCTTGCGCTTCACGAAGTAGTAGAAGCCAAGGTACTCATTGCTCTTACCGGTGGTATGGACGGTGAAGAAGGTCTGGAAGAGTTCAATGCAGGGGGGTGCCCACCCACATCTCACAGAAGTGGACAAAGATAGACACAAGGAGAATGGAGTGAGGGCCAAGGTGGTATAGCTGCAGACCATAAAAGTCTAGCAGCATCAAGAAAAAGGAGGAAAAAGGTAGGATCAACCCTGCCATGGCGTACGAAGAAAAGTACACCATTTCACCAGTGTGCTCCTTCTCAAATGGGAGCTCTCCCCCGGCACGGACCATGCGGTTGAAGAAGTCTGAGGACCATCCCATGAGGGCCCGGACCTTCTTCAGGTCACCGTCGGTCTTCAAACGACTCTCGCGGAGACCCAACTCCATCGCAGCACAGCAAGGCGATAGAGGAAAAGCGAAGCACAAGTTGGGAGTTTGAGCGCAAGATCAGATGAGAGGCGTAAAGAACTCCAGACGGTACGCGCTTTCCTTCTTAAGTAAGCCCTCACAACGCTTGGATGGAAACCGCAAGGAAGTCGAAGATACCACTCAAAAATTCCACCCAGCCGATGACAAGGGGGCCCAGGACCACCCCGACGATCAAGTCGAGGTTCTTGCCTAGGCGAACGGTTGTCATCATGAGGCGGGAAGCCCGAAGGCAGCGGCCTGACAAGTCGTGCGGAACCGATATGGTTTTCGTATCGGGAACCGGCGACCTTCAATTGCGTGAGATCCGCACGCCAAAGATCTCATCTGCCGCACGCGGGATACGCCACACGGCGAAGATTTAACTCCAAACCATCGCCAACAGCACATCTGAAGACCTTTGAAGACTCGGTTCAAAAGTCGCGAGGATGGACCCACCTCCGGTGGAATGACTTCACCCAAGGGGTCTTCCCCAGAGGTGGGCCCAGGGGGCCACTATCGGTACCCTGGGAACCATACTCCCCTTGAGATTACAAAGATTTCAAGGGAAAGTCATCTACTTGATTTGAAGACCTTCGGAGGCCCACATGTCAGACATAACCGGACCTGCTTCTCCAACATGGTTAATCCCAGGGTCGCCACGTGTACTGTCAAACCGAAGCTACCGCCCACAAGGGGGAAGCTCCGGGCTACGTACCAAAATGGCACCCCCGGACCTAACCCTAGACCGAGGGAAGCTCCGGGACTGACACGTGTCAGGTAGCTCCGGAGCTACCTGTTTCCCACAGTATGCTCCAGAGCTACCACGTGTCCAATCGTCGGATCTTCAGCCGCTAACCTTGGAAGACTCCACAACGGCTCCGGATCTTCAAAGGGGAATCAAGGGCTTCAAGACCCAATCAAGTGTCATTAATACTATATTAATGACACATGATCGGACAACCTTAATTACCAGTAACGGTGCTGTCAAAGCCCATTACCCGGTCATTAAGGGAAATTAAATGTGTTGAATGAGTATCAATATTAGTAACCGCCGGGGCCACATGTCGGGCCAGGCTAACTTGTAACGGCCTGCCCTTGTCCTATAAAAGGACAGGCCGACGACACACTCTACACGTTCCATAGACGCTCGATACAAGCTCATACAGCTAATACAACACCAACACCCCCGTGGAGTAGGGTATTACGCTCAGGCGGCCCGAACCACGTAAATTTTCGTGTCTCCTGTGCCATTTACAAATCACCTTCTTGAATCTCCGCGCGCCCACACCGAACATCAAACTCCTCTAACACTTTAGTAGTGTCGGGAGATCTGCCGGATCCAAACCACCGATAGGTACTTCTTCGAATACTCTGCTTCTTTTGGATGCTTAGAAGTGCTAGGGTGGTCATCTATAATTTTTTTTTTTTGAAAAGAAGTGTTCGATATGAAAGGAGGAAAGAAAGAAATAGTCAAAAATAAGAAAGAGAATGTGAAACTTTGGAAGAATGGTTTTCATAAATAAATCCTATACCCTCAACAGAGAATCATAGAGATGAGAGGTAAAATGGTTCAGAAATTTGCAGCAGCGAAAGGAGTGAGAAAAGAGATTGCGCGACAGCAAAAAGAAGCAGAAAAATTATTTTGGAACAGCAGCAACACATGTGTAAATAAGAAAAAATATTTAGAGGCGAGTGTGTTAGAATATGGCGGCAAGGATGAGGAGAAACCAAGGGTGTGCAGCAGTAAGATGAGGGTAAATAAGGAAGAAAACGCAGCAGCAAGCATTTTAAAACATGGCTGAAATTTCACTAAGAACACAGCAGTAAATAGCACCTCAAGGTGGTCGAATTGGCAAAGAGAAAATGCAGCAGCGATGCAATTTGGAAAATAGCTTTTAGAAAATAGTTCCTATGGTTATTTACGGCGTCCATTCTACCTAGGCTTGCGTTCTACGGTCGACATGGCTCTGATATCAATTTGTGACACCCGGTTCTGAAAAACAAAGCAAGTGCAGTGTATGTGTGCTCAGGATGTTCATCACACATACACAAATGTATCACAAACAGAAATCAGAATTTAACCATGTCACGAATAATAAATATACCTTGATTTTATTGCAGCGGAAATAAACTAGCATAAGCGACTCCCACTCCACAGGCAGTTGACGGCGGTACGCAACCTAGTGCTCCATGTTGATCTCCAAAATATCTCTAGCAGCTGTTGGGGGGGGGGGGATTGCAAGGGTGAGTACATGTCGTACTCAGCAAGTGTGGAAAAGTATGACATGTAGCTAAGAACAAGGACGATAATAAATAGTGGCTATTTACAGAAAAGTACATTGTAAAACAAATGAAAAAGCATCCTACAATGTCTATATGAATTTAATCCCGTCATAACCCAAGTAATTATCATAACTTGTATCCAACATTTTCATTTACCATCATACCTCATCCATCAATTCGATAATCATCCATATACCAATTTCTCACTTTCATAACCAATCATATCCATTCATTATAATATTATAACCCAAACCATAACCCAACCAATATCAATCCATCCCAAACCCAAAGTCCAACTCTAATCATGTAGGTCATCCAGGTGCTCGTGACCAGGAGCACGGCTATCTTGATAGTTTTTAACACTCTGCAGAGGTTGTACCACTTTACCCACATGTTCGTGATTTCATCACCATTCGGTGACTAAGAACCTCTATTATGCCGTCTCACACTTCCGTAGGTGTGTGGCCAAGAGATCACAAAATAGCCTTTCAAAAGGGACTACTAGTATGTACGGGCCCATTAAGGTTACACCGGCAGGCTTGAATCTCCATTCTCCCACCCACGGTCCTCCTCGTGTTCCATGCGGATCCCAGGGTAGCCCTTCTAGACTCCCATTCCCCGCGCCATCCAATGGTCCATACAATACTAGCAGCGCTCCTAATTATTCAGCTACACCGCACCCATACTTGGCCTTGTGGTGGCACTGTAGTCCTGGCTTATTCTTGCATGAACTGGTCCTTAGATCTAAAGCAAGAAAACCACCATAACATCCAACCCATCCACATACCATGCTTGCTTAGATCACCCATTACCATATCATTTTAACCAGTTCATATTAACCATAATCTCATTAATGCATAATTAAATAGTGTAGTTGTTTTCCCATCCCAATTAAGCGAAGCAAAGGTAAACAAAAACCCTTCCCGACTCACTACAATGTGCCCCAAGCGACAAGGGTGGTCATACAAGTCTAGTAAACACCTATCATGGGTTTCCCATCAATTTGACACAAGCATGCCGTTTTACAGGCAAAACATTTAAAAACAGGATCAATATGGTCAAGGACACTTGCCTTAATATCCCGCAATTCCGATGGTCAATCAACTCAAAGTCTTGCACTCGAAGATCCACGCATACTCGCTTCTCGATCATAACCACTTGAGCAAACCGTCTACTCGCAATCAACCACATACACAAGAAAACATACATAATAAATGCATTGCAACCACTAATCAATATACAAAATATGGATGCATGCAGAAAATATGTTTGTATTAATGTTATATAAATTTCCATGGCTTTTAAATAATTTTTGATAATGATTTCCTATTTAATTGATCAAGTTTGAATTAATTACAATTAATTCAGAGGCAAAAGAGTTATTTCAGAACATTAAATATTCTGAAAATATTATTAATAACTTACTATAATTTATTCTAAATTTTAGGAATTTTTCTAGATTTATTTTGTTACTTTATGAATTAACTAGACTTAATCTTATTTATTAAATCTGAAAAACAGATTAAATATTACTGGAAATATAAATTTTGCCAAATCTAAAATATCATATTGATCTTGTATGATTTAGTCTAACTTGTGCGTTCCATGTGATTTTTAAAATGATCGGACAATGATTAACGATCGCTCAAATAAAACATGTTCTACATGTGATCTAATTCAAGTATTAGAACCAAAATAGTAGTCTAAATCTAGATTGTAGTACCTACCATGTGCGCATCAAGTTTGGACGGTCGTGGAATGGCGGCGACGTGGTGTAGATGAAGGAGACGACGATGCGGTCCTCCGGCGGCACGACGACTGCGATGATCTTTGGCGGATGGCGGCTCCCTCCTCTTCTTCTTCTTCCTTCCTTTTTTTTTCTTCCCTGGTGGTACCTCTGTTCTTCTTTTTTTTTCTGTACTGGCGGCTAGGGTTTTGTTTGGCTTCTGGTGTCGAGAACTACATAGTCCGGCTCCTTTTCTCTAGTGCCAGCGTTGCTTCCTGTACCGACAAAAAGAGATGAAACCCTACGGCATCCTTTTATAGGCGGCGGGGACGCGGGAGCAGGGCCAGCTCCAGCGTGTGGGCCACGCGTGCGGCACGCGAGCGAGGCGCGGCCAGCGGGGCAGGCGCGGGAGCGGCTGCGTGGCGCGCGGCCAGTCGGGCGGGGTCGGGGCAGCGGGGTGCTGGGAGCGCGAGCCGGAGCCAGGCGTGGTCGGCCGCGGGGGAAGTGGCCGGGCGCGGGCGTGCGGGGGTGGGCTGGGCCGGCTCGGCCGCCTGTCCAGCGGTTGTTGGTTATTTTTTTCTTTTATTTTTTATATTTTTATTTATTGTTTTATTTATTTATTTTCATTATTATTTTTTATTTATTATTATTATCATATATTTTATTATTTATATTATTTTATATATTATTATATATATTATTTATTTATATATTTTATATATATATTATATTTTTTATATTTATTCCCTAATACATGTTTTACGCTATTATTTTCTTTTTCTTCTTTTGCTACACATATTTTGTGTATATGCTCCATCTTTTTTTATTATTATTATTATTATTATTATTATTATTATTATTATTATTCTAAAATTTCCTTTCCCAATTACTTTTTTATTGTATAAAATTTCTATTTTGATTTTAATAGATCTAGTTACTCAATTTATATCTAAATATGAATGCATGTGCATAGACGATTTAGTTCCTTTTCTTTTCTTTTTATTTCTTTTCTTACATATTCGTTATGCTAACTTAATTTATTTTAATGTACTTACTCGGGTAAATAAATTTCTTTTAACTTATTTATTTTGGTAATAAATTTTCAATACATGAGGATGAATGCAAAATGCAGTATGAAATGTATATATTTTATAGTTTTATTTATAAAAACAAATTACTCCCATTATTAACTCTAAATTCCCATTTAAGTATTTAATTTGCCAAAACTTGAAAATCAGGGTGTTACAATTCTACCCCCCTTAACAGGAATCTCGCCCTCGAGATTAAGAGAGATTAGAGAATAGATAAGGAAAAACATTATTTGTATATTGCCTTCATACTCCGATGTAGCTTCTTCCGGAGTAGTGATCCTTCTAGTTGTGTCCGTCTTCCATTGAAGTAGAGGTTGAATGAGAAACGAGAGATAGAAGGAATATCAGCCTATATGCATGCATCAAGGTTTATGATCCTAATTAATGCATTATTGGATGAGGATGTGGATATATATAAGTGTTCTACAATGCACATCCAAACACACAAACATACAAGCAAGCAATCATACAGTCATCACACCAAACATAAGCAAGCGCACTAACGGACTAAACGCTTATTACAACTTATACAAGGGTAGACTTAGATTCTAATTACGAGACACTTATCGTAACTACGAAACGGTGTAGGATTCCTATTATGCTAGGTCGGTTGCTCTTCCATGCGAGGCTCCTCCACATGAAATGTGTCTTCAAAGTCTTCTCCCTGAGGTGTGTTCCTTTCGGTGCTTCTTCGAATACTCCTACTTCTTGTGGATGCTTAGAAGTGTTAGGGTGGTCATCTATAATTTTTTTTGAAAAGAAGTGTTCGATATGAAAGGAGGAAAGAAAGAAATAAGTCAAAATAAGATAGAGAATGCGAAACTTTGGAAGAATGGTTTTCACAAATAAATCATATACCCTCAACAGAGAATCATAGAGATGAGAGGTAAAATAGTTCAGAAATTTGCAGCAGCGAAAGGAGGGAGAAAAGAGATTGCGCGACAGCAAAAAGAAGCAAAAAAATTATTTTGGAACAGCAGCAACACATGTGTAAATAAGAAAAAATATTTAGAGGCGAGTGTGTTAAAATACGGCGGCAAGGATGAGGAGAAACCAAGGGTGTGCAGCAATAAGCTGAGGGTGAATAAGGAAGAAAACGCAGCAGCAAGCATTTTAAAACATGACTGAAATTTCACTAAAAACACAGCAGTAAATAGCACCTCAAGGTGGTTGAATTGGCAAAGAGAAAATGCAGGAGCGATGCAATTTGCAAAATAGCTTTTAGAAAATAGTTCCTATGGTTATTTACGGCGTCCATTCTACCTAGGCTTGTGTCCTACGGTCGACACGGCTCTGATACCAATTTGTGACACTCGGTTCTGAAAAACGAACCAAGTGCAGTGTATGTGTGCCCAGGATGTTCATCACACATACACAAATGCATCAAAAACGGAAATCAGAATTTAACCATGTCATGAATAATAAATATACCTTGATTTTATTGCAGCGGAAATAAACTAGCATAAGCAACTCCAACACCACAGGCAGTCGACGGCGGTACGCAACCTAGTGCTCCATGTTGATCTCCAAAATATCTCTAGCAGCTGTTTGGGGGGGATTGCAAGGGTGAGTACATGTCGTACTCAGCAAGTGTGGAAAAGTATGACATATAGCTAAAAACAAGGACAATAATAAATAGTGGCTATTTACAGAAAAGTGCATTGTAAAACATATGAAAAAGCATCCTACAATGTCTATATGAATTTAATCCCGTCATAACCCAAGTAATTATCATAACTTGTATCCAACATTTTCATTTACCATCATACCTCATCCATCAATTTGATAATCATCTATATACCAATTTCTCACTTTCATAACCAATCATATCCATTCATTATAATATTATAACCCAAACCATAACCCAACCAATATCAATCCATCCCAAACCCAAAATCCAACTCTAATCATGTAGGTCATTTAGGTGCTCGTGACTGGGAGCACGGCTATCATAATAGTTTTTAACACTTTGCAGAGGTTGTACCACTTTACCCACATGTTCGTGATTTCATCACTATTTGGTGACTAAGAACCTCTATTATGCTGTCTCACACTTCCGTAGGTGTGTGGCCAAGAGATCACAAAATAGCCTTTCAAAATGGAATACTAGTATGTACGGGCCCACTAAGGTTTCACCGGCAGGCTTGAATCTCCATTCTCCCACCCACGAGCCCCCTCGTGTGCCATGCGGATCCCAGGGTAGCCCTTCTCGACTCCCATTCCCCGCGCCATCCAATGGTCCATAGAATACTAGCAGCGCTCCTAATTATTCAGCTACGCCGCACCCATACTTGGCCTTGTGGTGGCATTGTAGTCCTGGCTTATTATCGCATGAACCGGTCCTTAGATCTAAAGCAAGCAAACCACCATAACATACAACCCATCCACATATCATGCTTGCTTAGATCACCCATTACCATATCATTTTAACCAGTTCATATTAACCATAATCTCATTAATGCATAATTAAATAGTGTAGTTGTTTTCCCATCCCAATTAAGTGAAGAAAAGGTAAACAAAAACCCTTCCCGACTCACTACAATGTACCCCAAGCGACAAGGGTGGTCATACAAGTCTAGTAAACACCTATCATGGGTTTCCCATCAATTTGACACAAGCATGTAGTTTTACAAACAAAACATTTAAAAACAGGATCAATATGGTCAAGGACACTTGCCTTAATATCCCGCAATTCCGATGGTCAATCAACTCAAAGTCTTGCACTCGAAGATCCACGCATACTCGCTTCTCAATCATAACCACTTGAGCAAACCGTCTACTCGCAATCAACCACATACACAAGCAAACATACATAATAAATTCATTGCAACCACTAATCAATATGCAAAATATGGATGCATGCAGAAAATATGTTTGTATTAATGTTATATAAATTTCCATGGCTTTTAAATAATTTTCGACAATGATTTCCTATTTAATTGATCAAGTTTGGAATTAATTACAATTAATTCAGAGGCAAAAGAGTTATTTCAGAACATTAAATATGCTGAAAATATTATTAATAACTTACTAGAATTTATTCTAAATTTTTAGGATTTTTTCTAGATTTATTTTGTTACTTTATGAATTAATTAGACTTAATATTATTTATTAAATTTGAAAAACAGATTAAATATTAATGAAAATATAATTTTGCCAAATCTAAAATATCATATTGATCTTGTATGATTTAATCTAACTTGTGCGTTCCAAGCGATTTTTAAGATGATCGGACAATGATTAACGATCGCTCAAATAAAACACGTTCTACATGTGATCTAATTTAAGTATTAGAACCAAAATAGTAGTCTAGATCTAGATTGTAGTACCTACCATGTGCGCATCAAGTTTGGACGGTCGTGTAACGGCAGCGACGTGGTGTAGATGAAGGAGACGGCGATGCGGTCCTCCAGCGGCACGACGACTGCGACGATCTTTGGCAGATGGCGGCTCTCTCCTCTTCTTCTTCTTCCTTCCCTTTTTTTTCCTTCCCTGGCGGTACCTCTGTTCTTCTTTTTTTCTGTACCAGCGGCTAGGGTTTTGTTTGGCTTCTGGCGTCGAGAACTACGGAGCCCAGCTCCTTTTCTCTGGTGGCGGCGTTGCTTCCTGTACCGAGAAAAAGGGACGAAACCCTACGGTATCCTTTTATAGGTGGCGGGGGCGCGGGAGCAGGGCCGACTCCAGCGTGTGGGCCGCGCGTGCGGCACGCGAGCGAGGCGCGGCCAGCGGGGCAGGCGCGGGAGCAGCTGCGTGGCGCGCGGCCGGTCGGGCGGGGTCGGGGCAGCGGGGCGCTGGGAGCGCGCGCAGGAGCCAGGCGTGGTCGGCCGCGAGGGAAGGCGCGAGGGCCGTGGCCGGGCGCGGGCGTGCGGGGGTGGGCTGGGCCGGCTCGGCCGCCTAGCCAGCGGTTGTTGGTTGTTTTTTTCTTTTCTTTTTTTATATTTTTATTTATTGTTTTATTTATTTATTTTCATTATTATTTTTTATTTATTATTATTATCATATATTTTATTATTTATATTATTATATATATTATTTACTTATTTATATATTTTATATATATATTATATTTTTTATATTTATTCCCTAATACATGTTTTATGCTATTATTTTCTTTTTCTTCTTTTGCTACACATATTTTGTGTATATGCTCCATCTTTTATTATTATTATTATTATTATTATTATTATTATTATTATTATTATTATTATTATTATTATTATTCATCTTCTTTTGTAATTTCCTTTCCCAATTACTTTTCTATTGTATAAAATTTCTATTTTGATTTTAATAGATCTAGTTACTCAATTTATATCTAAATATGAATGCATGTGCATAGACGATTTAGTTCCTTTTATTTTCTTTTTATTTCTTTTCTTCCATATTTGTTATGCTAACTTAATTTATTTTAATGTACTTACTCGGGTAAATAAATTTCTTTTAGCTTATTTATTGTGGTAATAAATTTTCAATACATGAGGATGAATGCAAAATGCAGTATGAAATGTATATATTTTATAGTTTTAAATATAAAAACAAATTCCTCCCATTATTAACTCTAAATTCCCATTTAAGTTTTTAATTTGCCAAAACTTGAAAATCAGGGTGTTACACTGTCCAGGGCGGACTAGTCTGGTTCTAAGGCTGAAAACTCATATATGTTGAGTTTTCAATGGATATTTGATCCTTTTGGACTATATTTTCACAAAAGATCTTTGTAAACATGGTCAGTAAGCAATCAACAATCAAACTATGACCATAATTCACAAGGATTCAATAATTTCAAAATAGTTTGTAGAAAATTGAGGAGGAAGATTTTTTCGCAAGCATGTGTGAATTTTGAAGTGAATATAAGTAACAATCATATGTGCAAGACTCAAGCCACATTTCGATAATCTAAGATATTGAGCTCACTCCTAAGTTCACAAAATCTTTTCTCATCTAGAGGCTTGATAAAAATATGGGTCAATTGTTTTTCGGTTCTCACATGGGAAATTGTAATGTCTCCTTTGATGGAGTGATCTCACAAGAAGTGGTGGTGAATATCGATGTGTTTGGTCCTTGAGTGTTCAACTATATTGTGGGCTATTTTTATGGCACTCTCATTGTCACATAGGAGGGGGATATGGCGCAAGTTTATGCCATAGTCCCTCAGAGTTCGTCGCATCCAAAGAAGTTGTGCACAACAACTTCCGGTGCCAACATACTCCGCTTCGGCTGTGGAAAGAGCAATGGAGTTTTGTTTCTTTGAGGACCAAGATACTAGAGATCTACCGAGGAATTGGCAAGTTCCAGAGGTACTCTTCCTATCAACTTTGCACCTCGCATAGTCCGCACCGAAATATCCAATGAGGTTAAACTTAGAGCCCTTGGGGTACTGAAGTCCTAGGCTTGGTGTGTGAACCAAATATCTAAGTATTCTCTTAATGGCAGTTAAATGACACACCTTAGGAGCATCTTGAAATCTAGCACACATACACACACTAAGCATGATATCGGGCCTAGATGCACATAAGTAAAGTAATGAACCTATCATGGAGCGATATACCTTTTGGTCCATGCTTGGACCATCTTCACTAAGATCGAGATGCCCATTAGTTGCCATAGCAGTCTTGATGGGTTTGGCTTTGTCCATGTCAAACTTCTTGAGGATATATTGTGTGTATTTTGTTTGACTGATGAACATGCCTTCCCTGAGTTGCTTCACTTGAAAACCTAGAAAGAACTTCAACTCCCCCATCATGGACATCTCAAATCAATTAGTCATTATCTTTGAAAACTCATCACAAAAATCTTTGTTAGTAGAACCAAATATAATGTCATCGACATATATTTGGCAAACAAACAAATCATCATTAGAATGCTTAGTGAACAATGTATAATCACCCTTCCCAATTTTGAAGCCATTTTGAGTTAATAAGTCCCTAAGGCACTCATACCAAGCTCTAGGAGCTTGTTTGAGGCCATAGAGAGCCTTACACAATTTGTAAACATGGCTTGGGAAGTCTTGATCTTCAAAACTGGGGGGTTGCTCTACATACACCTCTTATTTGATTGGACCATTAAGGAATGCACTCTTGACGTCCATTTGGTGTAGCTTAAAATCATCGTGGGTAGCAAAGGAAAGTAATATATGAATTGATTCAAGCCTAGCTACGGGAGCAAAGGTTTCATCGAAATCCAAACCTTTGACTTGTGAATAATCTTTGGCCAGAAGTCGTGCTTTGTTCCTTGTAACCACCTCGTGCTCATCTTGTTTGTTGCAGTATACCCACTTGGTGCCCACAACATTAGCATTTGGTCTCTTCACAAGCTCCCATACTTGATTTGTTATAAATTTGTTGATCTCTTTTTGCATGGACATCACCCAATCCGATTCTTGTAGTGCTTCTTCAACCTTGTGAGGCTACAAGGAAGAAACAAAAGAGTAATGTTCACAAAAGTTTGCAATACGAGATCGAGTAGTTACCCCCTTGGAGATGTCTCCAAGACTGTTGTCAACAGGATGGTCCTGTTGAACGCTTTGGTGCACTCTTGGGTGAGGCGCTTGAGGTATTGAATCTTCATCTTCATCTTCCTCATTTCCATTGTCTCCCCCTTGATTGATGCCTCCATTTTCATCTTCTTGGAGCGCATCTTGGGGGACCTGATCTTGATCATTTGAGGAAGAACTTGCTTGAGGCATAGGATGATCACTTGAGTCTTGAGGTTGTTCTTGTGGTCGTATGTCTCCAAGTGCCATCCTTCCTATCACCACTTGTGGAGCTTCATCTTGATCTAGCACATGACGATCAACTTGCTCCACTTGGGAGCCATTAGTCTCATCAAACACTAAGTTACGTGCTACTTCAACAATTTCAGGGGATTTGTTGAAGACACGATAGGCGTAAGTGTTTGAGTCATAACCAAGCAAGAAATCCTCATCGTACTTAGAAGCAAACTTCGAAGTCCTAGGCTTCTTGTTATGAATGTAGCATTTGCTCCCAAAAACATGAAAGTAAGAAATGTTTGGCTTGTTACCGGTTAGGAGCTCATAAGACGTCTTCTTGAGAATGCAGTGAAGGTACAACTGGTTTATGGCGTGGAAAGCAATGTTAACCGCTTCCGCCCAAAACCGGTTTGACGTCTTGTATTCGTAAAGCATGGTTCTTGCCATCTCGATGAGGGTCCTATTCTTACTCTCGGCCACCCCATTTTGTTGAGGGGGGTAGGGGGCGAGAACTCATGCTTGATGCCTCTTCATCCGAGAATTCTACAACTTGAGTGTTCTAGAATTTGGTGTCATTGTCGCTCCTTATAGTCTTGATACTTAAGGAGAACTCATTTGATCTCTCCTCAAGTATATCTTGAGGACACCTTGAGTCTCACTCTTGTCATGCAAAAAGAACACCCAAGTGAAACGTGAGAAATCATCAACAATTACAAGACTATATTTGTTACCACCAATGCTTATGTAGGTGATTGGACCGAAGAGGTCCATGTGTAGAAGCTTCAATGGTCTTGTTGTCGTCATGATGTTCTTGGATGGATGTGGAGCTCCAACTTGCTTTCTGGTTTGGCATGCACTACATGGCCTATCCTTTTCAAACACAACATTCTTCAAACCACGGATGTGCTCTCCCTTAAGAAGCTTTTGCAAATTCCTCATCCCAACATGAGCTATCCTTATATGCCAAAGTCATCCCATGTTGGTCTTTGTGATTAAGCATGTATCAAGTTGGGCTTTATCCGCGGTGAAATCCACAAAATAGAGTTTTCCCTTGAGTACACCCTTAAAAGCAATTGATTCATTGCTTCTCCTTGTGACGGTCACACCCTCATCAGTGAATAAACAATTATATCATTTTTCACATAGTTGTGATATGGACAAGAGGTTATAATCAAGGGAATCAACATGCAAAACATTAGAAAGAATGTGAGTAGGGGATATAGCAATTTTACCAGTGCCAAGGATTTTTCCTTGGCTATTGTCCCCAAAATAGATTCCTTCACTTGGATCTTCATTTTGCTCATACTCCACAAACATCTTTCTCTCTCCGGTCATATGATTAGTGCATCCGCTATCAAGAACCCACTTGGTTCCACCGGAGGATTATGCCTACAAGAAAGATTTAAGCCTTGGCTTTAGGTACCCAAGCGGTGTTAGGTCTTTTGATGTTAGTCAAGAGGCACTTGGGCACCCACACACAAGGTTTAGGACTCTTGCGGTGTGTCCCAACATACCAAGCATAGGCCTTTCCAAACTTGTTCCTCAAAAAAACATATGATGCATCAAAATCATGGAACGTAGGATGAGGTTCTTTCTTAGGCATTTTAGGTGATGTAGCAATATTCTTTCCTTTATTAATGTTGTATGAACCTCCTTTAACAAAAACAATCAAGTCTTTGCCATTCTTGGGAGTTTTGGTGTTTTCCCTCCTCTCCCTAGAATAGCCCAGACCATCTTTGACAAGGGGATGTCTTGTGTTGGTGTATGCACTACGTGCATATGCCATCTTATCCTTGTCAAAGATGTCACCCTTTGGTGATTGGTTGGTTTCTGCCAACTTAAACTCATCTTTAGTTTTAGAATCAAGTTTGATCATTTGCAAGATTGAGGTGTTTCAGTTTTGATATTTGTGGAAGATGAGCTTGTAGAGGAAGAATGTTCATTGACCTTGAGAGACTCCACTTGTGTTTCAAGGATCTTGTTAACTTTTGTCAAGCTAACAAATTCATCCTCGAGCACAATTGTAGTGTTCTCAAGGTTTGAGCAAGTTTTCTTGTTCGAAGCAAGTTCACACTCAAGTGTCTTGCTTCTTTCCCTTTCACCTTTCAAGCTCCAAGAGCTCCTCAAACTCTTGACATCTCTCCTTTTGTTGGATGAGCATGTCCTCTTGACGGTTGATGAGATCTTCCTTCTCAAATATCTCATTCGTAAACAATCTCAATCTTTTCAAAGTGCTCTTACTCATATCCTTAAGCATATGTTCATTCTCACTACTACTATCAAAATCATCATGCGGAGAAATTGAAGAAGAGTATTTAGCTTTAACCTTCTTTCTTCCCTCCTTGGCCATGAGACAAGTTGGCCTTGAATTCTCCAAGTTTGGGAAGAGCTTGTTCTCCGTAGTCGACTTATTCATAGCGATTGTATTTTCTCTTCTTCATTTGAATCTCACTCCTTTCCAAGGTGTGCATGTCCCGATTGCTTCTTCTTCTTGAAGTACTTCTTCTCTTTATACTTGCCCTCCTTCTTCTTTTTTTTCCTCATGTGGGCAATCCACAATGAAGTGGCTATACTCCCCACAATTGTAGCAAGTCCTCTTTGATCTTGTCTTGGGCTTGTCTTTGCTCTTGATTTCATGATGGTAGCTCCCCCTCTTTCTTCTCCACATCCTCTTGAAATTGTTTATGAAGAGTGCCTCTTCCTCATCGGTGTCGGGGCTCTCTTCATCACTCTCTCCCTTTTCTTGAGATCTTGAGGATGTTGCCTTGAATGCAACATCCCTTTTCTTGGAGGAGGAGAGATTTTGTAGATCATTGTAGAACATAGCTTCTTGCTCCATCATCTAATGGTTGATGATCCTCCCTAGCACTTCTTCGGGAGTCATCTTATGGAATCTCAGACTTTCACAAATTAGTGAGCAAAGAGTGACATTTCTAGGCATGAACGCCCAAATCATTCTCTTTAACACTTCATGGTCGGTCCACCGGGTACTTCCATAAGATCGACTCTTGTTGATGAGAGTCTTGAGGCGGTTGTACATGTCTTGGGGAGACTCACCATCCATGATAGCGAACCTCCCAAGTTCTCCTTCAATCATCTCGATCTTCGCCTCCCGTGTGACATGGTTGCCCTCACGTGCCATCTTGAGGGTGTCCCATATCTCCTTGGCAACTTATAACCCTTAAATCCGGTTGAACTCCTCTCGAGTCAAGGAGGAGGTGATTACTCCCACGGCTTGAGCATTGCGATGGAGAAGGACAGCTTGCTCCTGAGTAATGTCTTCCTCATTCTTGGGAAGATGCACGCATGTCAACACAATTTGCCACAAGCTAGGGTTTAAGGAAATGTGATGCATCTTCATATTATGCTTCCACATAAAATAGTCATTTCCATCAAATTGAGAAGGTTTGCCAATGGGAATAGATAAGTAATTGTTGCTCGCGGTTAGTCGTTCATAGTTGTAAGAATACCGGGAGTAGTCTTGTGAACTACTCCCATTGTCGGTGTTGATTGGAGCGATGGGCTTGATTTCCCTCTTGGGGACATTGAGCTTCTCACGAAGTCGCGCCTTGAGCAGACGAACTTCTTCGTCGGCATTACGATCCTATTGAGGAACATCGACGTTCTTCGTATTTTCGTCATCGACAATCACTGGAATCTCGTTGTCACCCCTTCTGGCCATTTCCTCTCTGAGTTGTTAGACTCTCGATGGAGAGGTCTGCTCTGATACCAATTGAAAGTCGCCTAGAGGGGGGTGAACAGGCAGTAAGACCTGAAATGGATTAATCAAACAAGATTAAATCACTGAGGCTGGATTTGTCTGGACAAGGCCGGACTAGTCCGCTCAACACAGGGAGAAAACCTAAAAACATGATTTCTACAAGTTATTTACGGAATTTAAGTTCACTAAAGATTAATACAATGTATAGTAACCTAGTACAACTTAGATTAACAAGTTAAAGCAATTAGGTTACAAGATTTCAACAATGATCAATATGAAGAACAATATGAACCCTAATAGCAATTCTCGTGATTAAAAAAATGTAAAGCGACAAGCAAGACAAGATTTATCCCGTGGTTCAGCTCCACGAAGAAGCCTACATCCACGTTGAGAAGTCCACACAAGGACCGGGTTTCACTTGACCCTCTTCTCACCAAGCCACCACAATGGTCGGCTTGGATTCCACTATATCAAAGGGTAATCACCAAGTTTATTGGGGCTTCTCACAAGTTGAGGCTCCCACGAATCAATACAGCAAGGAGCACTTGAAGCTCCACTCACACAAGCCACAAAACACAACACAATGTGCAAGAGATCAAACTGAGAGCCAAAGCACGATGATCTTCCTTCACTATCCTTCCCAAACCCTAATATCTTCAAGATTTGGTATTAGAGGGCTAGTAGGATGAGTAGAAGGCTTTGGAGGTCTCTAGGTTACTTGTGACGGCGCTAGGGTTCAAGAGTTTTTTCAAATAGGGGTCGGGAGTCCCCTTTTTATAGGGGTCCTGACAACTAACCGTTACCACCAGGACAACCCCGGGCTAGTCCGGCCCTGTGCCACGGACTAGTCCGGCCTTTTGGGACCACCGAAAATTTCACGTCATTGATTGACAAAACAGATGATGTGTGCGCCAACGCTTGAATTTCAAACGACTACTCACAACACGGACTAGTACAGTCAACAAGGAACTAGTCCAAAGTAGGACAGAAAGGTTTAGTCCATCCCAAAACGGACTCAACAAGGTAGGTCCGGACTAGCCCGGCCAAAGGGGTGGACAAGTTCGGTCCTCTAGGGTTTGACTCAGTTTCTCGCATTAAGTCTCAAATGGACTAGTACGTACCGCAACAGACAAGTCCGAACTCTTCCAGAATGCTTTGGTCCATCCAAAAACGGACAAGTCCGTCCTTCTAGGAATTAGAACCAACTTCACTCACCAAGGGATGAACGGACTAGTCTGTACCCATACGGAAAAGTCCGAACTCATTCATAGACGTTTAGTACGACCCATAACGGACTATTATGACTGGCCGGACTAGTCTGGCCTCCTAGAGTTTTCTATCAATTTGGCTTCTCACTTAGGTTTTTCTCTCAACCACCACTTTGAGATCTCTAGAATGATCTCAATACACATGATACAGCCACCCTCACACATGATATGGCTCATCTAAGCTCAACACCATAGAAACCCTAATTTATACGCTTGAGTCTTTGACGCCCGTTTTAGCCTTTTCCTTTTTGAGGGGTTTTGTCTCATTTCAACTATCACACCTTTGCTTAAGATCAACTCAGCTCATTAGTATCTTAATTATTGTCATCAATGATTTAAAACCCACAGGGATGCCTAGATGCACTTTCAAAAGAGCACGTCTTCGATTCCACACGTCACCTTTAGATTTGTGATTTTCTCCATTTTGCTTCATCACAGTTGATATCACACATCAATGAACTTAGAGCACATTCACTTGATAACTAAATCATTCACATGTCTAGAATATAATCAAATCCTTCCTTATGATACCTGAGGAACACGATGAACACACCACATATTCATTCATTCATCCAGTTGAAGAACACACAAGATAATATTCAATCACATAGATGAACAAAGATATATTTCATTCATTAACAATATTTACAAAACAAAAGCAACTAAAAATAACAAAGAAAAATTAAATCCTACTCCTACTCCTACTCCTACTCCGGATCCTCCTCCTCCTCATCCTCTGGTGGCAACTCTGGCGCCGGTGCAACAGGAGCCTGGGCCGGTTGCGCTGGCTACACTGGCGGTGCAACCCCGGGAATGAGGTTGCTCTCTGTCGCCTCCAGCAGGTTTTTGCGGCTCTCGGTGCCAAGCACCTGGGCCATCGTCTCGAACAGAATGTCGATACAATCGGCCACCCTCGTGAGGGCGAAGAGGTAGTGGCCGATGGTACCCATTCCAGTAAACTGGGGAAGGGTACCAAGACCCAAGGAACTCATGGTGTGAGACGTATTGTTGTACGCCTCTTGTGCCATAAGGAGGTGCTGCTCGGTGTTGATCCTCTTGGGGGAGCTGCAGCATAGTTTCTTGCACGGTGGCTCCCTCGGAGGGCTTGGCGGCGGAAGGTCATCCATGGTGATGGTGGGTCGTCGGCGCGGAGAAGACGAGGAAAATAAGGGGTTTCAAAGTGAGCAACGCGCTTGAGGAGAACTCACGAGTGATGGCGCGTCTTAAATAAGGTTCACGCGGAGTCGACGATGGAGCGGTTGGTTTCCTGCGCATTGATAGAACGATGGAACGCATCAATACCGCCTCAGGGAAATGAAAGGTAACGCACGGATGTCGCACGCGACTCTGCACGACGCTGCCAAAATTAAGTTCTCTGCAGACCTCATGTCACGTGTCTCTCTTTCGACAATGGAAGACGCGCTTTAGAGTAATGTTCGTCTCTCTTTGTTATAGTGCATCTCGCATTTATCTCCCTCGTCTCTTCGACAATGGAAGACGCTCTTTAACTTAATGAGAGTCTCTCTTTGTTATAGCGCGTCTCACATTTATCTCCCTCGTCTCTTCATCTCTTCGACAATAGAAGACGCTCTTTAACTTAACGCATGTCTCTCCTTGTTCTAGCGCATCTTGCATTATCTCCCTCGTCTTTTCTTTGCCTTCAGTGCTCCCTTACTAGTCGACCTTACTAATCGACCAACTCCAGTGTGACCGCCTCCTCTGTTCGCATCGCTGTTGTCGTCGTCGTCGCCGTCCTCGTCGTCATCATCGTCGTCGTCATCGTCGTCGTCCTCGTTGTCGTTACTGTTCGTGGCTGGTATTGGCTTGGCGCGTAGCCGACTGAAGGAGGAGCGCTTGGCGTGGCGCAAGAACCATCCACATGTATGTACATATGGCAGACCGGTTGCATGGTTGTATATATGTAGATCTACAATGGACTGATGAACTTAACTTTAGTTTTGTTTTTTCGTCTTGTTTTTTTTTGGTATTTTCAATTTCTCTGCGTAAGGTTTCCGTGCGGAGCCTGAATCAGGAGATTTATTGAAGTGGCAGTGCATCGTCCCCGGTAAAGAAGGGGTAAGTCATGAAGAACAAGCACAATATGAGTTTAACCATCGTCCTCCTATTAATGAATTTCCTTTGTAGACTGACTGGGAAGGTGGTTACTACCCCCTGACAATCTCCTTATCAGAGGACTATCCATTGGTGCCTCCAAGATGCGCCTTTCCAAGTGGTTTCTTTCACCCAAATGTCCATCGCTTAGAAGCACTCTGAATTGGGATTTTTTATCAAGAGACTGTAAGATAGACCTATTTTGCTCATGTAATTAGTAATTGTTGCCGAACTTATTTGAACTGATTTCTTATGTTGCTTAAATTGATATTTTGTAGGGGTGGTGGACTGGTTCTACAATCAAAACTATACTACTTGAAGTTCAGCGTTTGCTGCATCAACCAAATGCGCCCGATGTTGAAAATGATTGCTATAAGATAATTATCAAGGTTAGATGCTTTGTGTTGGTGACCAACGTAGGTTATTCATTCCTCCTTCGACATTTGTTAATTTAAAGAATGTTAATATTTTCAGGATCTAGGGGAATATAAGAGACGTGTTAGGGAGCAAGTTGGACGGTACAGTTTAGATTGATCGATGGGAGCTTTAGGAATAATTTTAGATTCAAAATTAGTTTAGAGGGCACGCAATGTATGAACTATGAAATTCATTGAGTTGCAAATTATTTCTGGATTGCAATGTCATTGCGTTTGTTTATCCTTGAATTCTAATTAATCTATTAATTGCAATGTCATTGCATTTGTTTATCCCTGCAACGGACGCTCACGATGTTGTGCAAGTGGAAATCGGGTGAAGAGTGCATGAGAGACGCCCTTTAGAAAGCCGCATCTCAGATATCTAAGATCTAACACGTCTCCAATTTGTGCCAAAGATCTTTTGTCCCACCTCAGGAAGCTGAGCATGTTGCAACGATTATATAAGGCATTGCGCACAGTTGCCAGTTGGACATGCTGGAATGTCCTAGATGTTGTTCTTGGCTTCAGCACACCGTGGCGCATCTATGGCACTCCAGCGTGTCCAGGACTACAAAATAATGCGAGACGCGCCTTACATTGGCTGAGACGCGTCTTACCTGGGCTCATCTCTTATTTAAGCCGAAGATCTTTTGTCCCACCTCGGAAAGCTGAGCGCAATGCAACTTTCATATAAGGCATTGCACACAGTTGCCAGTGGTACATCCCCGCATGCGAAAGATGCTCCCAACTTCAGCACGCCGTGGCTCGTCTTTTGCATGCGGGAAAATGCCCTGATGCGAAAGATGATAATGCGAGACGTGTGTTATATATGTGCATCTCCGAGTATTATTTTAAACCTCACGCGCTCTATTATGGCGAAAAATTTCTCGCGCTCTCTCAACCAAAGGACGCTGAAATGAGAGACGGGTGTTATAAAGGCACGTCTCCGAGTTTTGCTATTTTTATCTATGGCGCGCTCTCTCCCAACATTTGGCAAAAATATTGAGCTCTTGCGCGCTCTCTCGGCCTAGAAACCGCAGCTCCTGAGCACACCCTCGCCGTCCTGTCATCGTCAACGTCGTGTTGCCGTTGTCGACCCCGACCTTGGTGCCATTAGAGAGTTGAGCACGCTGGAGCATGCCGGCTTGTCTCCTGTCCCCAGAGCACGCCGCCGCCGTCCTTCTTCTCAACTCGCTCTTCGTCATTGTCGTATTGCCGTCGTCGACCCCTACCAAGCCGTCAACTCCGACCTTCATCATTAGAGAGTTGAGCACACTGGAGCACGCCGCCGCCTCGACCCCGACCTCGGTAATCGGTATGAGTACGCCGCCACCTTCACATAAGTGGAAATGTTCACCCTGTCCCTGGAGCACGTCGGCCTGCTGTCATTAGAGAGTTGAGGAACCGCCATTCTGACACCTCCGCCATCTCGTCCCGGAGCACGCCGCCGCGTCCCCTGTCCCCGGAGCACGCCGCCGCCTCGACCCTGCCCTCAGAGCGTGCATTCCAGTGATTTTATTAAATTTGAGGATGTCCAATAAAGGCTCATTGTTAATAAAGTCATTGATCCAAAAGGAGAACTTTCATTACGGTATATATTCATCTTCCTTGTTTATGTCCAATGCAGAAGTAATGTATTTGTTTTGACTATCAATGTATATAATGAATTCTGGTTCGCAAACCCTTCAAACTGCAGGAATTGTGGTTGACACTAGCATTTGCCATCCCAGTGAGTTTGATTTCTACCTCTGCAGCCATGCTAGAATCAAGGTAACTATGCGATAATTGGTGTTCACTACAAGATTCTGCAAATAGGGCATCGGCTATATGAGTGTCGGTCGTCTATAGAAACCGACGCTCATACTGTAAAAGTATCAGTGAACCGACGCTCTTAACCAACGAAATCCGGCTGACGCACTTAACATATAAATGCGTCGGGGCCAATGCTCTTATCACTTATGAGTGTCGGTTTTAAAAAACCGACACTCTTAACTTTAAATGTGTCGGCCACATGGACCAACCCATATAACATTTTATAAGCGATAGTACTTTTCGAAACCGACACACTTATGTCCTGACACACAAAAAAAATGTTTCCTCTGGCCTCGTTTCTATCGCCCACGTCCTGCCGCCCAGGTGAGAGAAGACCGGGTTGGGAAAAACGATGAACTCCCGCACATCGCCTGCGTGCCTCTCGCGGGCCACCCGCCACTGACCGTGCGCTGCCGCCGCGCGATAGAGAAACATGGACAGCGATGAACTCCCGCTTGCCTTCGGCCTCGTTTCCATCGACCAACGTCCCTGCCGCCCACCGACGATGAACTCTCGTGCGCCTCTCGCGGCCGCCCGCACGCCGCTTGCTGCCGATCGCGCGCCGCCTGCGTGCCGCCCGCACGCCGCCTGCACGCCGCCCGAGCGCCTCCCACACGCCTCGCATACGCCGCCTGCGCGCCGTCCGAGCGCGCCTCGCATGCGCCGCCAACGCGCCGCCCGCGCGCCTCCCGTGAGCCGTCCGCGCACCGCCCGTGCACCTCCCGCGTGCCTCGCTCGCGCCTGGAGGCCGCCTCCACGAAGGTGCGCGTGCTGGTGAGTCCTGCGCGTGGAAGAGAGAAGGAGAAGAAGAGGTTCACGGGAGTTGTGTCACTATCGGAAGATGTATAGGCGCGGGAGGGCGGTGGGGGCAATAAAAAATTTGGGGACAGGCGCGGGCGGGCTGTGGGGGCAATATAAAATTTCGAGACGGGCGCGCGCGCGGAGGACGGGGGTATAAAAAAAATTCTAGGGGCGCGGCCGCAGTTTTTAGACGGAGGACGGGAATAAAAGTGTCAGTTGAATTGACGCATTTATTAAAAGCGTCGGTTTTTTAAGTACGACCGACACATTTAATTTATGGGTGTTGGTTTTCTTAAACTGACACACTTAGTCAATTTAAATGCGTCAGGGCCGACACCTCTAACTAAACTGACACCTTATTTATCGTTTCTTGTAGTGGTTTCTCTAACGAGTTTTTGATATCAGGCTATAAATACATCAGTAGAATGTAAATTGTTTGTTTTTTGGAACAAGCACACCAGCTCACTACCATATTCTTTACTATGAGAACAATTTCTCTATTGATGTTTTGCAGATGATCACCAACTGACTATGCTACAAGTATGCTCGGTTCTCCAACAGAATTAGATGATGACAATTATAATGTGTGTAATTAGTTATATTGTAATCAGGATGAACAGTCTTTGTTGTATAATTAGTATACTTGATAATCATGATTAACACTTTGCTAATATTTGATTGGTCAATATAATTTAACGTGTGATCTTTTTGGCTATACATATGTTCATGAACAGTATGAATAGTATGTTATGTTGTTGACACTGGTAATACGGCTATCAAATCCTAGCTAGCTCTAGGATGCAGTCGGCAATCAGGATAATCAGGAGTGAGAGGCACCTAATAGGATATCCTGCTTGTAAACAATCCACGACGAGCTGTAGCAGAGACCGTATCGGATAACCTACATAAAGGAGACAAGCTTCCATAAAGCTCGTCTCATCAGTACACAAATCTGCGATGCGCTATAATATAGAACGTCTCGGATCAGTCATTATATCTGCGACACGATTTGTTAGGGCTTATCACGCATGTATGCTGATGGGCAGCGCGCGCCACCCGCGTCTTCAATGAACCCGTAAAGAACGTCTGTTATGACACAAAGAAAGAAGATGTATTTCTTTTAAGCGTGTCTCGCACTTAGGATGAACGGCGACGCGCCATAAGCACGTTTCTGATGACAACGTAATGCGAGACGTGACGATAGAGACGTGCAGTTTGTTCGTCTTTATTTTTCGTTAGGGCACGTCTCGGATGAGTCTTTCTTACGTAGTGGAAGTACATACCGGCAGTAAAATGGTTAGTACAGGTAACTAGCTAGGAGTCGTATGCATGAAAGAGATTCAGCAGCAGTCTTCCTGTGCGTGTCTCAGGGAAGGGAGAAGCAAAAGTGGTCATGATGGGCAAGCCTATTGGTGTGTACATGCAGATACAATACAAAGTAGAGACAGACAGAGAGAGACAGCGCGCGTTCCCTTCTCCTCAGTTTGGCAGAAGGGGAATCTGTGCAGGAAGGGGGGCCAGCCGCTGCAGAGCTCAGTGTTTGGATGCGTATGCTGAGCTGCACCAGCTACGTTCGCCAGTGCAGCCGGCAGCAGCAGCAACAGAGGGACGTATCATGCGTGTGGAGAGAGGGAGAGGAAGAGAGAGAGTTGTGACTTGTGAGCACCAAAGCTCTTGTGCTGGAATATTTGGCGTTCAAGTTTCCAAGATCACGCCAGCTTGGCACCTACGTCTCGCCTACACGAGTCGCCAACGGCCAACTGTTCATGCACGCTTGCGTTGCAGGAACATATTGTAAATCCAAGTTTAAAAGGGTCGACACAAAGGCATCCCCTCCAATCTCAGAGCATGACGTACACGCTCGCTCGTATTTGCATCTTTGCCTTTGGCCAGCCTTGTTTATGATAGAGTTGGAACACAGGTGATAATATAACATATGCATCAGCTACCCGGTGAGCTGTCTCGAGTTTTCTTGCAGTAATATAGTGCGACCGGGGATGGTTTGTTGGAAAGTACCGGACTTGTCCGGTAAAGACCGGACTAGTCCGATTTTGTCCAGTAAAGATAACCGGACTAGTCCGGATCCTTAGAGGACTAGTCCGATATTGTCCAGTAAGGGTGACCGGACTAGTCTGGACCCCATACGGACTAGTCCGATTTTTCAGTAACTGTCAGTTTGAACTCGAAATTGATATGTGTTCTAATTGAAATGACACAACCCACCGAATTTTGAGTCTCTGATCGGGAGACTCAATAATTCCTAAGGGTGGGAGGCCCCCTCTTGTGTCTCTTGGTCAACTATAAGAATAGGGTCAACTATATGATCAAAGTAGCTTAAGGGCATACACTCATACACACTTGAACACTCTAACCCACTCAGAATCCGATCAACATACCAAGAGAAAAACAAGGGGAAACGCTTCTCGTCGTCGTTCTTCTTGCGGCCTCGCCTTGTTGGCTAGATGGCCGCATCGTCAAGCAACAATAAAGATGGAGGAGAAGGTATTATTGATGTTCTTGTGCTATTTGAGATATAGCACTTAGTGTTCATGTTGTAATCAGATTTCTCCATGTAATTCGAGATATTTTAGTGGCTACTTGATCTTTGGGTTCCCTCTTGATTTATAACAATGGTATCAGAGCCGTTTAGACCACTAATCATTTCGAATTGAGTTTTGATCGAAGTTTTTGCTGAAAGTTTTAAAGGTCCGGACTTGTCCGATCTAAGGGTCGGACTAGTCCGGTGTGTCACGTAAAGTGGTTAGGTTTTCGGATCAGGGCGTTTTGACGCGTTCATCTGATTGAAAACCAATTAAGCACTTTGGATTGAAATCCATTGTAAAAATTAAGTTGATTTGGTAAGATGGTAAGATTAAGATTCCCTTTTGGGTATTTTGACATTTTTTCCAGTTTTTTATATGAAATTTTTTCGGGGTTGGTCGTACTAGTCCGGAATAGTACGGACCAAACTCGAAAAGTTCAATAAAGAACGGATCAAATGTTTTTGATGGGACCGGACTTGTCTGGCGTATGGACCGGACTAGTCCGAAAACCATACTGTAAGAGTTCGGACTAGTCCGGCCTTGTGCGGACTAGTCTGTGCCATACAATTAAATTTGCTTATTTAATAAGCTTCCGCTGTGAATTAAGTTTATTGTCATAGCAATTTGGTCGAGTAACCAAAGCGAAAGATAAATTTCTATGTCAATTTAAGTTGCATGAAATTCTGTTGAGTAACTAAAGTGAAAAATAGAATTATCATGATTTTAAGTTATATTAATGTCATTATTGGCCGAGTAACCAAAGCAAAAGGCATTAATGACATTTTCCATTCTAAGTACATAGTAATTTGGTCAAGTAACCAAAGCGAAAGATAAATTACTATGTATTTCAGTTGTTCTTCAATGTTCAGTTTTAATGTCATTATTGGCTGAGTAACCAAAGCGAAAGGCATTAATGACATTCTTTTTGTAAGAACATAGTAATTTGGTCGAGTAACCAAAGCGAAAGATAAATTACTATGTTGATTTTCAGTTATTCTCAAATGTTGAGTTTTGGTCAAGTAACCAAAGTGAAAGATAAAACTCATCATTTTCTTGTGGTTAACATCTATGCATTCTTCTTGATTTTGGTTTTTGATTATGAAGGTTCCTCCAATGCGAATTCAGCACTGAGTTTCATCGCTTCTATTGATCCACTCAATGGAAGCAATTATGGGAGATGGCGAGAGAAGTTGGAGATTGCTTTGGCAGTCTCTGAGATAGACTTGGCTCTCACTACTCCATATCCGGTTGCACCGGTTGAACCAGTAAGAAATGATGATGAAACTCCGAAAGCCTTTGCCGTGAGGACAAAGGAATATACTACTGAGTTACTGGCTTATGACATTGATTGTTATAAGTGGAAGAAATCAAACAGGAAATGTTTGATGGTTATTAAGGGCACTATTACTGAGGTCATTCGAGGATCAATCCCTGAATGTGAAAGTGTTGTTGAATACCTCCAAAGGATAGAGAATCAGTTTACTGGTTCTTCTAAGGCCACTGCAAGCACTCTTATCAAGAGGCTTGTTACTGAAAAGTATCATGGAGGTGGTGTGCATGAGTACATCTTAAGGATGACAAATATGGCCGCAAAGCTTAAGCCTATGGATTTGGGGATTAAAGATGAGTTCATTGTGCATCTCATCATTGCCTCACTTCCTAAGAAATTTGAGACTTTTGTCATCAACTACAACTCTCAACCTGAACTATGGAACATAGAAAAACTCATGGCTATGTGTGTTCAGGAAGAAGAGAGGATTAAGTCCCTTCACGGTTATGATGCAATCAATTACGTGAAGGGAAATGGTAAGGCTAAGAAGAATTATTCTTCTAAGCAATTTTTTAAGTATCATGGTTCTTCTCACCATGATAAAGATAAGGGTAAGTTTGCACAAAGCCATCCTTACAATAAGGATGTGAAAGTGGATAAAGATCAGTGCCGCTTTTGTTTAGACAAAGGTCACCATCAGAAGGATTGCATTGGCTTCCTTAAATGGTGTTGCAAAAACGGTAATGATTTTGTGACCTTTGTTGATGAATCCCTGCTTTTAGATTATACACCATCTTCTTGGTGGATTGACTCAGGTGTCACTGTGCACGTTTGCAATTCGTTGCAGGGGTTAAATATGAGGAGGGCCCTAGAAAGAGGGGAAAGGGCCATTAAAGTTGCTGATGGTCATGAAGTTGAAGTGAAAGCCATTGGAGATTACCATTAGTATTAAGAAATGGCTTTGTACTTACACTTCAGGATGTGTTATATGTACCCTCTTTAAGTAGAAATCTCATTTCAGTGTCATGCTTAGTGATGATGGTTATGTTTGCCAGTTTGGCAAAGACAGATGTGTAATTAAGTATGATAATAAGATGGTTGGTGTTGCCATAAGACAAGGCATGCTATACTTATTATCTATGCATGATGATGTTAATGTTGTAAGCGACAATCAGTTTTCCTCACATAAGGGTAAGCGTAAGAGAATCGATTCTGAAATGTCTTCGAAATTATGGCATTGTCGCTTGGGCCATATTTCGAGGGGGAGAATTGAACAATTGATTTCACAATCGATTCTTCCCCATTTGGATTTTTCGGATTCAGAAGAATGCATAGACTGCATTAAGGGAAAGTTTGTTAAGAAAAATAAGAAAGGTGTCATACGTAGTGCGGGAATTTTGGAATTAATCCACACGGACAATTGTAGTCCTTTTCCCGTAGTATCTGTTGATGTTTTTGATTCATTCATAACCTTCACGGATGACTATTCTCGCTATGGCTATATTTATCCAATTAAAGAACGCTCTGAAGCGTTGGATAAATTTAAGATATTTAAGGCTGAAGTTGAAAATCAGCACAATATTAAGATTAAAGTGGTAAGATCCGATCGTGGTGGTGAGTATTACGGTCGTCATACCCCGTATGGCCAAGTTCCTGGACCATTTGCTCGGTTCCTACAGGAAAATGGCATAGTCGCCCAGTATTCCACACCGGGCGAGCCTCAGCAAAATGGAGTAGCGGAACGGCGCAACCGTACGATAATGGATATGGTTAGATCCATGTTAAGTCAATCAGATTTGCCGGTTAGCTTATGGATGGAGGCATTAAAAACTGCCATTCATGTGCTAAATCGGGTTCCTACTAAGTCGGTGCCCAAAACACCGTATGAGTTGTGGACAGGACGTAAGCCCTCATTAAGTTATATGCATATATGGGGTTGTCCTGCTGAGGCAAAATTGTTTAACCCAAACATTGGTAAGTTGGATTCTAAGACAGTAAGTTGCCATTTTATTGGCTATGCAGAAAAGAGTAAGGGATATCGTTTCTATTGTCCAGAACGATATACTAAGTTTGTAGAAACAAGACATGTCGTCTTTTTAGAGGATGCCATGATCAGGGGGAGTACGGTAAGACGAGAAATTAATCTTGAAGAGAAGCGGGTTTATGTACCCACTCCTATGATTCAAGAACCATATTTTTCATTACCTACTACTATTGAATCATCAGTGCCTATTGGTAATGATTCAACATCTGTTGTTAGTTCTCCATTGACAACGGAATTATTAAGAGAGGTTGAGCATTTTCAGCCCGTTGTCACTAATAATGAAGAGCAACAACAGCCTCAAAATGAGGATAATGTGCAATTAAGAAGATCTCAACGAGAAAGAAAATCGGCCATTCCGGACGATTATGAGATCTATTTGAGTGAGGCAATTCAAATGGAGGGTGATCCCACCACATTTGAAGAAGCTATGAGAAGTCCTCAATCATCTGAATGGCGTAAAGCCATGGAGGATGAAATGAGGTCTATGGAAACAAACAAAGTCTGGGATTTAGTTGAGATTCCTAATGGAGCCAAAAAAGTAGGTTGTAAACGGGTCTACAAAATTAAACATGACTCCAAAGGGAATATTGATAAGTTTAAGGCCAGACTTATTGCAAAAGGCTTCACTCAAAGAGAAGGGATTGATTATAATGAGACATTTTCACCTGTCTCAAGTAAGGATTCATTCAGAATCATTATGGCATTAGTTGCACATTATAATTTAGAATTACATCAGATAGATGTAAAGACGGCGTTTCTCAATGGTCATCTATATGAGAACGTCTATATGACACAACTGAAAGGTTTTGTTGTTAAGGGTAAGGAACATATGGGATGCCACTTAAGAAAGTCCATTTATGGACTTAAACAAGCATCAAGACAGTGGTATCTCAAGTTCGATGAAACAGTAAGAAAGTTTGGGTTTAAAGAAAATGAGGAGGACAATTGCATTTATGCTAAGTTTAAGAGCAGGAAATTTATTTTTCTCGTGCTTTACGTAGATGATATACTACTTGCAAGTAGTGATGTCAATCTACTATCATAAACTAAGAAGTTTTTGTCCTCTAATTTTGATATGAAAGATCTTGGTGAAGCATCCTATGTATTGGGCATAGAAATTCACTGAGATAGAAATAAAGGGGTATTAGGCTTATCACAAAAGGCATACTTAGAGAATGTACTGAGAAAGTACAGTATGCATAAGAGTAAGCCTTCGCCTGCTCCGATTGTCAAGGGCGATAAGTTTGGGAACTTTCAGTGTCCCAGGAACCAATATGAGATCGATCAAATGAAGTCGGTTCCATATGCTTCTGCTGTCGGAAGCCTTATGTATGCTCAAGTCTGTACTCGCCCTGACTTAGCTTATGTGACCGGAATGCTTGGCAGATATTAGGCCAATCCAGAGATTGATCACTGGAAGGCAGTTAAGAAAGCATTAAGATATATGCAAGGCACAAAAGGCCTCATGTTAACGTATAGTAAGTCAGACCCACTTGAAGTAGTGGGATATTCAGATTCAGATTTCGCGGGTTGTGTGGATACTAAGAAATCCACGTCAGGTTATATATTCACCCTCGCGAATGGAGCCATTTCGTGGAAAAGCTCCAAACAAACCATCACTGCATCGTCCACAATGCATGCTGAGTTTGTTGCATGTTATGAGGCCACCGGGCAGGCTGTTTGGCTTAAGAAATTTTTACCTAGTCTTAGAGTGGTCGACAGCATTGAAAAACCACTTAAGTTATATTGCGATAATGAGCCTGCAGTATTTTACTCTCACAACAATAAGTCGAGTGGTGCTGCCAAACACATCGACATTAAGTTTTATGTTGTGAAAGATCGAATCGAGGATCATACCATAAGTCTTGAGCATATGAGTACCAAGCGTATGCTTGCGGATCCGCTAATAAAAGTTCTTCCACCCAGCGTGTTCAGTGAACACGTAGCCGGCATGGGTTTAAGGGAGAGCCTATGATCACTGGATATTTAGGGGCCAAGTAAGAGTAAGGTTCATTTTCAAGTGTGAGATGTATTGTGGTCTTCGAGTCCAACAATACGTAAATGGTTGTTGTGATGCGCCGTGCCCTATATGTCAAGCATGAGAAAATGGACACTAAGTTTAGTATTAAGTAAGTTGGTAAGTTTCAGATTCGAGTTCAAGGGGGAGAGTGTTGGGAAGTACCGGACTTGTCCGTTAAAGACCGGAGTAGTCCGATTTTGTCCAGTAAGGATAACCGGACTAGTTCGGATCCCTAGAGGACTAGTCCGATATTGTCCAATAAGGGTGACCAGACTAGTCCGGACCCTATATGGACTAGTCCGATTTTTCAGTAACTGTCAGTTTGAACTCGAAATTGACATGTGTTCTAATTGAAAGGACACAACCCACCGAATTTTGAGTCTCTGATCGGGAGACTCAATAATTCCTACGGGTGGGAGGCCCCCTCTTGTTCTCTTGGTCAACTATAAGAAGAGGGTCAAGTGTATGATCAAAGTAGCTTAAGGGCATACACTCATACACACTTGAACACTCTAACTCACTCAGAATCCGATCAAGATACCAAGAGAAGAACAAGGGGAAACGCCTCTCGTCGTCGTTCTTCTTGCGGCCTCGCCTTGTTGGCTAGATGGCCGCATCGTCAAGCAACAACAAAGATGGAGAAGAAGGTATTATTGATGTTCTTGTGCTATTTGAGAGATAGCACTTAGTGTTCATGTTGTAATCAAATTTCTCTATGTAATTCGAGATGTTTTAGTGGCTATTTGATCTTTGGGTTCACTCTTGATTTATAACATGGTTATCAGGGTAACATACATAGGCACATGCTCTCTTTACACACGCACGCGTTGCGCTGCTGCAGGGCGCGCATGCAGCTAAGCACGCACGCCCACCATCTCTCCATCATGCCACCACATGCATATACGCTGCGTGGTGCGTGCGACGCCCTGGCTTCTAAGACGGACACTGCGCCCGGCCGCTTGTCTCACAGTTCCCGTGACACGTCCTAGCCGCACGCCAACTTCCGTCGTCTACCCATGCATGCGCGCGCACGCCAAGTGCTGCGTGGGCATCGATCGTTCCCGCCATTCCCTGTCTCTCTCTCTCTGTCCATATTATATCAATATTATGTGCGTCACCAAGATCACGAACAAATGTAAACTATGTTTTATTATCCGCTGTGTAGTTCTCGATACCTAGCTCTCTATACATACAATAAATATCAAAAAGAGCAGCAGCGAAAGGGTCTCTCTTATTAGCAAACTGCATGATAGGGGGCATGCAGTACGATGTGCGTACACGCGACAGCTTGGATGGAAGGGACGTACAACGACGCGACGTTTTGTTTGTTGAGAGGAAAGGACACGTCCCTGTGATTGTCGAACTGGGGCTAATTAATTCCCGGTCGCAACAACAGATCATCTGGTCGACCCAGGAGAGAATGTGGGCCACAATAAACTGCAAACCGAGGGCTTGGCCTCTGAGCCAGAGAGACGGCAGAGGTCACGCATGCTACAGTAAAGATGATGAACAGTGTTCGCGATGGCTGCACTGCTAACTGCATGCGCTAGATGAACATGCGTAGGATTAGCAAGGGATGTACGTAATATACTTGTTAAAGCTGCATATGAAGATGGATGGAAGTTAGTTGCCAAAACAGCTTCGTTCAAACTGATCCACGGAATATTCACGCATGCTCTTTTTCTTTTTTGCGAGGAACATTCGATGCATAATTAATTAGCCTGAGATGGAACTAACGGTGGTCATAATCGTTAGCTCTGATGCTACCCAAATATATGCCCCCATGTTCTAATTAAAAAGCTGTTTGCTACTAGAAGCCTAGAACAAATGCGAAAATGAACTGTATTAGGGTAAGTGGCACGATGGTAAGAGTGAGCGGGTCACGTGCACATGGATGGCTGATACTGTGAATTACAACCGGCATGGAAGCAATCTCGAGTTGCGAGGGCGCGAGATCGATGGGCGGGCCGCGCATGATGGCCTTATGATTCGAATCCAACAAGTCCATCACTGTTTGCCCGTCATCTATCTCTCACTGTCCTCTCGCTCGCGCTCACAAAGTCCCTCACTGTTGCCCCCAGTTTCGTGTTGTCTCTTGCATGGACCATGGACCCGTCGCGCAGCGCTGCATGCCAGCTACCTCTCTTACCTAGACAGGCAAACATCTCTCTCTACACACACACATACAAAACAAATGTCCCTTTTTGACCCGGATTTGTGGCGTTGGACCCTGGCTGCAACCTCTCTCCTCCGATCTGTCCGTCTGTCCATGCAAAATGGTAAGTATGTACATGTGCGTTGTCTGGAATTATTACTGGACAAAACGGTCTCCCACCAGCCACCATACGTGAACTAACCGGGCCTGCATTTGTTCCTTCCGTAACTGTGAGAATACTTTCTTTTTATTTTACATTGATTAGTTCAAAAATAAACTAATCAGCATCAAATATAAAAAACAGGAGCCGAATGAAATCCAACAAAGTTTCATTTTTCAAATATTTCAACTTTTAGATAATAGAAAGATTGTAATAATATTTAATCCCAGCCTTCAACTCTAGAAGAGTATTTCCAATAGTATGTAAAAAAGATTTCCAAAAAACTGGTTTACAGAGTTCCTAAAATATTACTGCGAGTAGAAAACATCTTGTTCACCAACAATTTTCAATATATGATTTCTATACATGGGAACATATCTAGTATAAATGATTGTTAACATACTAACAACCATCTTCAATCAACGACAGCCATCATTCTAGTACAGTACCAGAAGTCAGAAGCGTAGGTTATCTAGGCCTGTTTTCACCTGAGCAAAATCATTTGAGAACATCCCTGAGCCAAGTGAGAGAAAAAAAAAACTCACGCTGTATTTGGAACTTATAGAGCAGAAATGACATCTCCTGTAACCAACATAATTAGATGTTTGAGCATACGTCAGGGCGTAGGTACAAAATTATCTCTTCAAGCAACTCAATTGCATATGGCTTATAAACATCTTTTTGACAAATCTACGTTTTCATGTCCAGCTAAAAGTGTGGCGTCATCATTATTACGTTCCGACGATAACAGGGCCGTCCTATGCTCTCAGCTCCAGAGCACTTACCCTTGAGCGCGATCAGGATGTACGTACAAAAGGGAACCCCTTTGCAAAGAGGTGCAAAATACGAACAAATAAACAACAGAGACAATTGCTACTTAATGTTACAAACGTGCATGCCAGATTGCTAGATTGCTAGGTTATGCCATTACTTTGAGCTACTATGGAAACAATCAAACCATTTGTTTCCAATGTGCCAAATGCTTCAGTATCGCCGGCCACCACCGGTTGACAGGAGCACTCTGGTTGGTTTCTTGCCTTTCTTCCCGACTCCGTTTGGCTTTGGCATCTCTGAGTTTGGCTTTGGCATCTCTGAGTTGTCCGCTGCGGCGGTGGCTCTGCTGGAAGATATGATGCTGGCAAAAGACAATGACGGTGTCGCTGATGGCCCTGCATGACAAAGGTATACTGTTGAGGCAGAACTTCACCGGAAGTCAGTTTAAAATATCTCAGTGCTGTACCTTGGTCTCTCGCACTTCCATTTTTGCTATTTGCATCCACAGTCTCGACTCTTAGAGGAGGCGAGTCTTGGGCAGACGCAAAACCCAGACGTGTTACATCAGAAAAAAGCTTTCTTTCACCGGCTGGAGGACTAGTGGATGGCCCAGCATTGTTTCCTAGAGCTTCAGTGAAAAGAGAGATCGAATTAGCACCAGCAGGATCGAAGGCATAGGTACATGCATGTACTGAAGTATATTGGAAGAGAGATAAGATACCCAAATGAAAAAACAGCATAAACTTTATCCCAGATGAAACAAGAACTAAAAGGAATTAGTAATGTTTAAACATCACAGGCATTAGAAAACCGACATCCCAGCAGTTAGCCAAATTTACCTTCGAAGTCATCCAGGGAGAACATGAAATCGTTGCGGCTGTATGAGGAGCTAGTATGCTCAAACCGCATAGCAGAGGCCTGCACTTCAGCAGCAACTCGCTCACTTTCTTCCTAGAAAAACACAGGAGACAACAGAAAATAAACCAGAAGCCTAATGGCCTTTTACAGAGCCCATCTCAAGTACTCTGTGGGATATTCTTATGTTTCAGATGCAGTTGCAAATAGTTTTCCAGAAATGGCTAGACACTAGATTAACCCATTCATTCAGCACTTGTTAATGTGATGGCGAGCACCCATCCTTGTTAGACATCTAACACTCAGGTCATCAAAGGATGACATTTAGGACAACCAAATTGAAATCATGCAGGCAAATTTTTGGCTGTTTTAAACGTCATCCATGACAGGAGTACTAGACTACAGGTGTGCTATCTGCATAGGATATCTGCAGAAACTAGCTGAGAAAGGCTTTCTGGATGAAACAAAATCACAAATTTCTAGCTACAAAACTTTTCATAGGATCTAATCTTGTAGTAGCTAGGTAGAAAGTAGGCCATAAACAGACGGTAACAGGATCCTTAAAAAATTGCACATTATGGCATTGTAAAATTCATCATTCATAAGTAACAAGAATACCGACATCCAAACACATAAATTTGTGTGTGATTGCTAAACAGTCTGCCAAATATAAGGCTGACCCAGCTATAGCTAATTTTGGAACAGCACCTCTCAATTGCTACATAGAGGCTTATGTTTCTTCTTTCCACAGGGTTCAGAGAAAAAAGACAGGTAAATCATAACCATCCTGATTTAAATTTGGCGAACACTAACCGGTTCGTCCATGAAACAGATACCTATCCAGAAGCAGTATCGAAATAGGTGTATTTACTACCCAAGCTTCTAATAGATGATCCACGTTTTATATTTTAGTCACTTAAGAATTCTGTATATGAATTTTTAGCAAACCAAATTTGGCTACTAGTTTTGGTCTACTGCCCTGACAGACATGAAGGTTTTAAAAGGTTCAAACAAATGAAGTGCCAGTAATCTAGGATTATAGGTACCTTCTTGGCAGCTCGTTTCCTCTGTTTCTCACGCTTCTTAATTTCATCCATAAATGGTGTCAGTGAGCAAGGGGGTAGTATATCACTCAGGTCAATTTCACAAAACTGCACAAAAACGTGAGATGTTGTAGAAAACAGAACTTGGATGTTGCTCTACATGACAAGTCAAATTTTACCTGGAATGTAGTTGTTAGTGAGAAATGGCTCAAAAAACGATAGCGCTTTCTAGTGGTCTCAGACTGTTTTACAGTTTCTAGTTCCAAGATTTTTCCAGATATTCTGTGTGCAAATAAGGTAAATCAGTAACATAATAACAATCCAAGCAACTATCACAAGCTACAAACCTACAATGTTGTAGTGTCAAAGTATTGTCACTGAAGTGATTTTTCAAGAATTCATTTATTTCTAATTTTGCTGGTTAATTCAAATAATCTGGATGGAGCTGCAACAGAAACTAATTTAGGTTATCTCAGACAAAAGGATTCCGCATCACATCAAAGCATAATACAGAAACCTTTTTGTAGTTAGGTATGAGTATAAAGCTGAATCGACAATAAATAAGTGTCATGGATTCGGATATTTGTCAGTCAACTACAGAAAACTAATAACATTATCCATTTAGTATAAGTTCAACTTATGTGCCTTTGTGAACTTCAAGCACAGAATCTATTTCATATGAACAAAGAAAATAACGGTGCAATATGCCATGTCCCAAACACAAGCTCCAGTAGGACCTACTCAATTGTAACAGGTCACAGGTGACAAGTACATGTCAAATACACATAACATCACATGTTACAACTGCCTGTCTTCTCAGTCGTTAGAAAATCGTGGTGATATAATCCAATGCAAGCATTCTGAACCTAATGTCATGAAGTCCTTAACTAGGATGCAGTCTAAACGATTGTACAACAGTTGCACTATTGTGACAACAATACAGTAATACAAACAAGGGAACCTAGAGCTCCAACTTTTAGGGAATAAGAAAAGGGCTATATTACCTAGGTGGGAGCATATCGGAACCTCCAAAATGGTCCAGAAGACATCTCATGTTTAGTGGATGAAGAATAATGTGTTGGCCATCCAACACCTGAAACAAAATATAAAGCCTCTGAACATGCAAAATCACATGATGTTAAAAAATCATCAGCACTAAGAATCTCCAAAGTGTCTCAGACCTGGTAAAATGTGTATGAGTCATGCCCATTTGAATCAATGTGGATGTCTTCACCTATTTTGGATAGCATCCTTTTACAAGAGCTTCTATTTGACCCAGAAGATATCGAGAGCACTGAAATACTATTGGTCATATCTCCATCTGAAACAGGGGAGAGTTTATGCCCACTGTTCTGGTGTGAAGCATGACCATCAACAGAGTTCCTTGAGCTGTAACTAGATCCGGGAGAGAAGCTATCTCTTAACAGGGGGCTACTACCATAATTTCTGTACTCAGTCCAATATTTCATCCTTTCTTCCAGATGTTCCAAAGCAGCAGAAACATATGGAAGTTTCTCCAAGTCATCAACAAGGCCTAAGTCAGCCATACGCAACCAATTACTAAGATCTAATTTTGCCTCTCGAACAGATAACTCCACATCAGATGTCAATATAAACTTGGAGAAAACATTACTTGGATCTTCATCTGGTGAAGCGCACTCACTGGTGCTACTTTTAACATAAGGAGTGAGCGAGTTTGTTGACCGGCTCAGAAGTGTAAATGTTGCAACATCACCAGTACATAAATGTTGAACCTGAGTAATGTTTATGGTACACAACTCCTTTGTTGATACCATCATGAAACACAGTGGACACTTCTTCCAGCAATCACCTTTGTGTTCCTCTTTTCCCGTTATTAGATAACGTAAAATGCATGGAAAGCAATATATATGGCCACACGATGTGATTTGTGGACACAATGGGCTATCAAGGCAAATAGGACACTGCACCTCTGAAGGGCTACAATATTTGACACATATAATATCATCCCACTGGAGCATCTTATCAGGATCCATTGAATCGATCTGGTAATTTCGCGTATCCAACACAACAAATTTATAATTTGCTTGGAGAAACAGGTCTTTATTGTAAGGCTTGACTTTCTTTTGTCTTCTCGGAGGATATGTCCTTGGGCCTCTGGGCTGTGGCCGAGAAATAGGATCATATTGGAAATTCAGCAGATGATTGGCATTCACAGCCTGATTTCTCCTAGCAGCTATCTGAGTCCCATGACCCGGAAGTCCAGTTGAACCAATAGCCAAATTGTCAGCCGGTAGGGATCCCGCCATTTCAGGACTTTCAGGATATGCTGAATCGGAGCCAACATTATCTACAGTGAAACCCATGTTTCCCTGTTCAGCAGAGTGGCATTCAGAAATACTGCCAAACTCTTGGGTACGTGAACCATTCTCTTCTTCAGAGATTCTGAATCCAACTATCTAAGAGTGATTTATTTTACCAATGAGTTAAGCAGCAACAAGCATAATACAATTTATATGTAATGAAAAGGAGATGAAAATAGTTCTGCAAACACTTCACCTTTCTGGAAGCATTACTAGATTTTCTGACACCTGGTTCCACTGATTCTGCAAAAAATGAATCGCATTGTAACAGTTACTCTGGAATGTGGACAATTGGATTAACCATGAGAAGGAAACGATAAGATGACAAGAGAACTAGCAAGTCCGTGTAAGATCTTCATATCAACCAAGTGGCGATAGAAAACACAGGAGAGCAAAACGACATGTTCCAGAACAAAATCAGCTCATACAGAACTTGATTGAAATTTTAAAACTAAAATGAACTTCATTTACATGGAAATATTTATTTTTTATTATGCAAGCTACATAGCATGCTGTTCAGTATGAGGCCTAAAGTTTCAGTAGCATATTCTAGAGCAGCACTAAAGAACTAGCTTAAGGATAAAACCAGATTAATTCTGGGTCAATATTGATCAAAACATATTGAAATCCATGTCTCATAGGTCATAACAAATTCCAACATGGGGCAAGTAACATTAAATAGGTATTCCAGATAACATTACACTGATTTGTTCAATACTATTGAATCAGCCTCTAAATAAGCAGGACTACATGGTCTATTCTTCTAGTAATAATATATTGAATCATTGCCATGGGTTGACTTAGGTTCAAGGAATATGTCTATAAGCTAAATTAAAAACGATGCCTGTTTACAGTTCTTTTTCTGGGAAACACTATTCCTGTTTGAAAATCTAGAAAAATATATGTATGCTTGTAATTTTCAGACAGGTGAGAATACAAAATCAAATCCCAATAAAAAGAGTTACCGTCCAGGTGCAATATAACCTATCATACTTGTGTACTTAAACAGGGAATCTCAATCAGATTTTTGACATGGAAAAGGGAACAATAACTTTCATATACTACAGGTAACCCTCATTTGACCAACGCAGAACTCAAGAACATTGAACCCCACAAGATTTGGCTTATCAAAATTTCAAAACAAATGCACAGCTCAGCACACAGTCTAATCTGTAACTGTGATGAGCCCGACCACTGACATCCTCAATCTGTAAAGAGAACATTGTACGCTTGACAGGGGAAAAATCCCCTCCAAGCTTCAGCTCAGCCAACGCACAAGAGACACAGACCACACGGCCGCACGTAATCAAACTAATCGTCAAGTAGCTGGTAGCCACCAAACTAACTAAGCAATCAAACTTAGATCCAGACTCACCTGGGCTACCCACGTTCAATCAATCAAATCATTCGGAGGGAACGAGCGAGCGAGGAGAGCTATATCCGAGCAAGCGAGTACTCACCGGAGCTCGCGCCGGTCCCGCCGGCGGTGGGCGGCGAGACGGATGCCGGAACGGAGCGGCGTCGGTCGCTGCTGCCATGCTTGATGCTAGGGCTAGGGTTGGGCGGGCGCGGGTAACGGTATCCTCCGGTGCGTTCGCGTGGGGAGATGGACATGAACCTGCGCGGGAGCTCGTGGAGCGGGGTGAGCAACGGCTCGGGCGGTCGGCGGTCGGCGGGGCAGGCGGTGGCGCGGGGACGGGGACACCGAGGCAAGGGACTTAATATACGGACCGACCCGGGGTGAACTCACCGACCGGAGGTTGGCGGCAAAGACGGTGTCCACGTCAAATGGACACGTGGACGACGGAAAGGTAGGGGTGCAGGGCGCGTGGGTCCCACATGTAAGTTTGTAGGTGTAAGAGAAGCTTGTGGACTGGGTCATGCAGCAGAGCGACGCTTGGAGGCAGAAGGAGAATATGCGGTTGACCAGGGGAGCTTCTCCTCGAATCGGAATTGTAGGCCCACGTGGCACAAAGGAGGAGGAAAAAAAATCTCAAATGTTGGTAGCTCGAGTCAGCCGGAGGTGGCTCCAATGAAGTTAAGCTGTCTACAGTGCTATATTGTAAAGTATATTGAACATATATGAATTTAGAATAGATAATGTAAAAATAGAAGAAAAATAGTGTATAGAATATGTTTTAGAAAAAACGAGTATGCATAGCTTCAAAAGGCACAACAGATCAGCTGAAGGGAGATTCAACTTCAATAGTGTCAACGAACCAATCTCTCAACTTCAATAGTGTAAACGGACCAATCTCTCAACTTCAATAGTGTCAACGGACCAATCTCCATGCTCTACAATATCTCACGTCAATGGAACAAGAGCAAGAAAGAAGCTTGATTGAAAATAATAAATGGATTGTAATAGAACTACAAAGCGACAATCTTTTTAGAACAGAGAGAGTAAGTTGTTCTGATACCCTTTCACGAAATGACTAGAGTGCAAACGGTCTTCTGATGCAGTCCTGCAAACTTATGATTTTTCTGTGACGAGAGAAGCATTTGCCCTTTCAACTAGAAGAGGTTGCGCCTGCGCGCCCCTCATATGATGCATAATACTCACTCCGTTTCAAAATAATTGTCACCAATTAGTTCAAAAATAAACTAGCTAGTAACAATTATTTTGAAACGGTGGGAGTATATCTTATAGATATACTGTATACAACAAGTCCGTGAGAACATAACCTCTTTCTTTCCTATGGACGTCGAGATTCCCGTTGCAAAAACTGCAAATGCTCTTCCTGGTGATGCTGCTGGAACTGTTTTCGGCAAAGAGGGAAAAAAGTTATGCTCCAGTATTCTCTTTTTCAGTTGAATCCTCTTGTTTCATACAGTAGCTTTCAGCAGAACATAAATGTGTTCTTCCCAGTTGTTAGTTAAAAACGAAAAACCATAGGCAAAAAGTAATCGCATCCACATCTTTGTAAACTAAAAAATATGCGCCTAATTTATAAGCTGTGGTGAAGTACAGGAGCATGATCGAACATGTGATTAATTCTTCGCGTAAGCATAGATATGGGTGACGGCGTGACGCCCGTCCCCTTACTGACCTCGCGCAACGCTAATGCTAACGGCATGCAATGCAGCCTCGCTCAGGCAGGAATATTCATGATAGGGAGGTCGTCATGCGTCATGCCATGGATGCTTCTGTGAGCTGTAACCCCAGCCGACCAGAGCACCACTCCTAAGCTGTATTTTTATCGTCGCTGGCCGCACTGCACAATAGTGGTGGCGGGTAGGATAGGAACCGGCCCAACTTAATCCTCCATGGTGCGGGCCGGGGCTGGCTAGTTTGCAGGTTCTTCTTATCTTGCTGTACAAGAGTACAGTAGCAGGGAACTCTATCAGAAATTGATGTTCCCTGGTGTTTCAAAGTAGACTGCAGGATTGGGTTTCTAGCTCCACTGGTACGGCTGCAGCAACCGCGAGATGGACGTCCGTCCCAGATAAGGTTTTCTTTGGATTGAAGAAATGGTAAAGGAATTTTGAAAGATAAGATTTGTAAATGATTTTTTTTCCTACATGACCATTTGACTCACGAGAAAAACAAAGGTAGTTTCTATAAGAATGAATTCTTTTGCTAAATTTTATAAGAAACATAACATGAGCTTGAACCTTTTTTTCTTTCCTGACTCATATTGCAGATTCCTTTGTTTTTCCTATGATGCTGTCAAATCGTTTATCATCTCAATTCGTATAGGATTGTAAAAACATACAATTTCAATTCCTATATTTTTCTTATTATTGTTTTTTCAATTCCTTCAATTCAAAGAAAGCCTAAATATTCTCTCTATCTTCAAAAGTTTGTGTTTTTAAAGTGACAAACTTTTAAGATGGGAAGAGTACTTATCTGACTAAGCATCGATCTGCCCGGTAGGAGTACTGTTCCACGAAGCGGCTGATGCAAAGCCAGGAACGCTTGACCATTATATTAGTAATAATATCTCCATTGTACGAAAACGGTTTTGTCACAGGTGTAAGCTTCTGACCCGGACAATGATAGGCCGAGGAATTAAGAAGAAACACGCAAATGCAGGCCCATCATTCCGCGTTCGTACGCGTCGCAGATAATTTAGTAGTCACTGCACTGCGTGTGACTTGTTAGGTTAATTGTTTTATTCTCTCGAAAAGATGAGCACAGGCTTGTTTATTTGGACGCCACTTATGTTCCCAATGATTCGAGCTTGTTGTTTATTTGGTCCGTTGATTCCCATACAGCACAGCACGGGCATGCCCCCAGATCTGGTCTGGTACCATACCAAGCGCTGTCATCACTTTCATATATATCCCGGGTCGTTTGGATATTGTGTTTTCTCCGTTCCAAAAATTTTAGTAGTTCAAAATAAATTACAATGTGATAAATTTTCAGAAACGGAAAGAGTATCCAAGAGTAAAGAGTTCAAACCTGTTTGATAGTTGTCTAACTTTGTGACACTTAAGTTTAATCACGCCACAAATTCTTAAGCGATTGTTTGGTTGACTACTACAAGTGTGGCAAGCCACACTTCCTTAGCCTCTTGATCCACATGTCATACTCTCAACTTTTTGACTAATTTTGCTACACTTGTGGCTAAGAATTTGGTAGTCACACTTAATTAAGTTTAGTTGTGGTAATTTTAATCACCAATCAAACATGCCCTTAATAGCTAATCATAAAAGTCCTACCTTTATCGAGTGGCTTTTCTATGTGTCAACCAGCGTGTCAATTATAAGTCACGGGTGGTACTGCTACAACGGTATATTTTTTTAGATGATGGGTAAAGTTTCGACTTTCTCCTTCAGGGAGTTCGTATACCAATATTATAGCACAATCATCACTTCACATTTTTTCGTAAGTGCACTCCAGATCCAACGCACATGACTTTCTCTGCAGAGTACTTGCATTTAGAACTCAAAACCTGAGTAGTGCTACTAAGAGTACTTAACCACTATACTACAACATAATATAGTCTTAGACTATGTTTGGAAACATATTATTTCAATACCAAAATATTCTAATACTACATTTTTTAGATGTCATGACAATACCAAAGTATTTTAATACCACAGTATTAATACTACAGTTTTGCAATACATAGAACTGTTTGGGAGCAAAGCATTTTATCTCAGTTTTACATTCAAAATAGAAGTATGATCATTCATATCACTCCACCGCTATACATTCAAAATAGAAGTACATTCATCCAAAACAAAACCAGCTCCTTGTTCCACAGTTGATTCTCCACCGTTTTACATTCAAAACAAAATCATCTTCTTGTT
Source organism: Tuctoria greenei (assembly GCA_036927565.1). Classification (NCBI taxonomy): domain Eukaryota; kingdom Viridiplantae; phylum Streptophyta; class Magnoliopsida; order Poales; family Poaceae; genus Tuctoria; species Tuctoria greenei. The sequence goes on along the minus strand of JAYESD010000002.1, from coordinate 63,966,092 downwards.
CCAAATCTGCAAAACAAAAATAAAAAATAGCATGAAGGCGCGAGGGAGAGCGCCGGAGGGCGAACGCACGAAGGAGAGTGTCGCTCCCTCCGTCCTATCAAAAGCGCGAGCACGCGCGAGAGAGCGCGCGAGCATGCTAGAGAGCGAGCGGCGCGAGGGAGGGCGAGGTCGGAGTGGGAGGGCGGGGTCGTATCTGCGCGAGGGGGGGGTGTGGCCGATGAGCGGCGCTAGCGCAGGAGCGCTCGGCGATCAAATCTGCGGAATCGGCGCCTACGCCGTGATTGGGAAGAGGACGGGACAACGAGGAGCAAATGTACCATTTTTACCGTGATTGGAGATGGAGTCGGTGACGCTTGCCGAGCACGAAGACATCATTGAGGACGATGAGATGGGAGTTGCAGATGAGGTAGGTCTTGTGAAGATGTAAAAAAAAGGCGGGGGCAGGATGTAACATCCCCATTTTCATCCATCATGCATTGCATACATTCTAATACATGTCTAACATTAATCCACATAAAAAAGAACAAGTTTAAAATGAATTAGAAACAAAACCGCACTTAAAAATTTTGGGAAGTGCGGACTAGTCCGATTTCTCCCTGACTTCAAACGGTGAAAGTTGCCTAGAGGGGAGTGAATAGGCTAATCGACCTGAAATGACTTAATAAAACGAAATCAGTACTTCGGGGGCGGACTAGTCCGGTCCAGGGGCGGACTAGTCCGGTCCACTTGCATGGAAAACCTAAAAAGAGTTTCTAACAAGTTTTAGTTGGATTTTCGTGATGCGAAAAGTGTTAGGATGATTCAGTGAACCTTAACAAGTTATAGAGTAAGTATGAAGCTAAGGATCACAGTGAAATGAAAACGATAAACGAAAAACGGTAAAGCAAACCCTAGAAGCAATGTGCGATAAATGAAAGCGAAGTACACAAGGGACACAAGGATTTTATCCCGAGGTTCGATCCCATGCAGAAATCTATGTCCCCGTTGAGGAGTCCACGGAGGACCGGGTTCAACAACCCTTCCCTCACCGAGTTTGCCACAAGGGCCAAACCAGTTCTCCACTATCACAAGGGCGAATACAAGATTGATTGGGGCTTCTCACAATCTGAGGCTCCCACCAAAAATATGATCACAAATCACAAAAAACAACTCAAGCCACATATCACAAAGATTCAACAAGTGCAAGAGATCAAACCGAGAGCCAAAGAGCGGTGTTCTTCCTCTTCTTCACCTCACCAAACCCTAATCCACACAAGAATTAGTTTTTAAGGGAAAGTAGGCAAGAGAGAGGCTTTAGAAGGCTCAAAGTTTGCTGTGGCGGCGCTAGGGTTTCAAGAGAGTTCAAATAAACCCGGGGGTCCTCTATTTATAGAGGATCCAAGCCCAAATTGCTGACCTCAGCAGATAGGCGGACTAGTCTGGCCTATGGCCCAGACTAGTCCGGCCTTTGGGACCACTGACGTCCCTGACAACTACCACATTGCGCGGCAATCGTCATGCTACCCGCCAAAATCAAATTCAAACGGTCACTTCATAACGGACTAGTCCGGTCCAAACCAGACTAGTCCGATCTCACATAGAACCTTTTGTTCCGTGTGAAAACAGACTAGTATAGAGACCACAGACTAGTCCGGCCACTAGGGTGGACCAGTCCGACCTCCCAGACTTAGTCGCTGAAGCACCCAACTCTCACAAATCCGAACTAGTCCGTACCCACAGCGGACTAGTCCGATCTCAGTCAGGACCTCTTGGTCCGGACTAAAACGGACAAGTCCGGGGTTTTGGGACTTAGTCCCGAAAACCCACTCCATGACTACCCCATACTAGTTCGTCCCACTACGGACTAGTCCGAAGTCAGTCAGAACCTCCTGGTCCACCTGAAAATGGACTAGGCTGGCCTGGAGCGGACTAGTCCGGCCAACAACACTGACTAGTTCGACATCTCCTGCCAGACCACTCTAACACTCTTCTCTCAGTGGGTTTTGATCTCTAAACCGCTTTGGGGTCCCAGCTTGATCTCAATGCACTTTACACACACACACACTCCTACATATATGGCTAGTCTAAACTCGACACGTTAGAAACCCTAGTTTCTTCTTTTTGAGTCGACACCGCCATTTTCATGCTTTTCCTTTTTGAGGGTTTGTGATTCCACTTGAGTCCACACCTGTGCTTAAGATCACTGAGCTCATTAGTTACTTAATTGTCATCATCAATCATCCAAAACCCACGGGGATCCTAGATGCACTTTCAATCTCCCCCTTTTTGGTGATTGATGACAACACATCAAGTCTTCAACATATCAGAGTATAAAATTTGGTTTTCATAACATGCGGGTGTATGAGTGACTCCCCTTCAATGAATGCATCATTAAAAGAAGATTGAGGAAGTCATTCATACACACACACGTTATGGTGGGGTGCCTACGTGTTGTGCTTAACATTTGTGACAAGACATAATAGTTATGAATGTGATTAAAAGATAGATAATTAAAACATCACATTAATGTTGAACAATCAAACATAGTCTTGCACAAATTTAAACATCCAAATGACATAAATATGACAAGTAGAGTGCAACATGTCCAAGGATCCAAAAATAACTAGACAAGTACTACTACCCCCCTCTAACTCTCCCCCTTTGGCATCAAGACACCAAAAAGGAAAAGAAGAGGGAGACTAAGAGGCCCAGAGTCTAATCATCATCTTCCTCGCTATCGGCCGCCTCATCGCTCTCTGAGGCCTCCTGATCCTCGTAGTCCTCGTCGTCGTCGTCGGAGACCCGTGCCGAGGGAGTCGCCCGGGAAGAGCTCTCGTCCTCATGGAACTGGGCGAGCTCGTCGGCGGTGAAGTCGGGGAACGGGGTGATCTCGCCATCGCTCTCCACTGGAGGAGACATAGGGACCTCAATCTTGTCGCACACGGCCTTGAGGTACTTCTCTTGGCGCTTGTGCGCCCACTGATTGCGGACTTCTTGCTTCTGGCAGGAGGTGAAGATGGCCTTGAAGCACTTGAAGAAGCACTCATCGACTGAGGCGGAGGCGGAGATGTTGGTGCAACAGGTCAAGGTGCTGGCATCCCCGGATGGGAAGGAGGCTAGGCATTCTTCTGGCGAGCTGGCTCTGGGATGGATGGAGGCATCTGAGCACGGATGGGCTGATGAGTTGTATCCTTTGCAAACACAAGCCCTGACACCTTCTCGATGAAGCACATAATGTAGGGTGCATACCCACATGCACAGATTGAAGTGTGGGAGATGTTGAAGATGTCATCGAAGATATAGTCCACAAGATTAAACATCTCATATCCATCCATCAACAGAATAAGGTGCCTCAGATTTCCCTGTATGATCCGGACATCACCCTCTTTAGGAGCCACGGTCCGCCTCAGGATTCTGTTCATGATACTGTAGAAAGGCTTGATGTTCCTTGCAAGCCCGACCTCATAGGGAACATGACTAGGATACATGTAGGCCAACTCATCCCTGTCCACTGCCTTTAGATTCGAGATGATGATCTCGTGGTCCAAGTGGTGCTCAAGTCTTAGAGCCTTAGCAAACTCTTCGAATGTGGCAAAATATTGCTCACCATTCGTCATCTATGTGATGGCTCGGTTGCCATGAGGGTGAAAGTAGACACTTGTGTAAAACTGCACAATCACCTCCATGTTCCGGTCATACTTAAAACCTAGAGTGTCTTTGATGACATGGCGCTCGGTGACTTCAATCACTTCATCAAAGGCCGCATTCTTCTTCTTGGTCATGTATTCCCAATCGACTCATTGAGCTTGGATGACAGGAGTCTTCATGGCTTGGTAGACTGAGCGATAATAATCGCAATGAAAATCACACCAAAACTGAGGGTCGGCGGTGTGCTTCTTATAGTCATACACTCTGTCAGTCCTTAGCCTTCGCGCCTTCTCAACTCCTTTGCCCTTAAAGATATTTGCTGCCAGGTTGGGCTGCCTGTTCGGTTGCGAGCTGAAAAGTGCATCTTCAGGGAGGCAATGGGTTTGGCCTTCCCCATCTCCTTGATGACCACGCCCTTAGCCTTCTTAGACGGAGACTTCACAGAAGGCTTCTTCTTCTTGGGTTATGCAGGAGCTTGGGCCTTGCCCTTCTTTGGATCTCTCTCGATCCGGCGTTTAGAAACTTCGTCTTGGGCTTGCTCCTTGGCCCTTTCCTTCTCTCCCACTGTTACTAGTTTCTTCCGTTTGGGTACTTGTGCTGCGGCAGCCTGGGAGTTGTGTGCTTCTCGCTCCTCTCTTTTTCTTTCTGAGCTCCTTGCGGCTCGCCTCAATGGCGCACTGCATAGCTGCCTCTTCATCGTAGAGCTACTGGGAGTTTGAGCGAGGGGAGCTATGCTCATCTCCCGACATGGTCGCTACAAACACATTAAGGACAGAAGTTATGAGGTCAAGGAAGTGGAATATTGCGAAAGAGATCATGAGAAAAGGTCAAAATTAGGGTTTGTCCTATGTAAACCGGACTTGTCCGCCTCGGACCGGACTAGTCCAGGTTACGCAGGAAGAACCCTAACTCTAACGATTTTTTGAAAAATCTTTGAAACAAGTGGCAATACTCCTAGGCTATGATCACAAGGTTACTATAAACAACTTTTGTAAATAGGCATATATCAATAACTCTACAAATCAAGAATGGGGAAGAGTTTCGAAAAGTTGAGAATACCTCTTCAAATCTTGAAGAATCGAGGGGATCGGTAATGGATCGCGTTGAGAATGCGCGGGGAAAGCTTCCCACACCTCCAAAGGGTCCAATGCACGGATTGGAATCGGTTTTTGGTGGAGGAAATCAAAAATCGCCTAAGGGGGCGATTTTCGTGCGTGAGGGAGAGAGAGAGGCAAGTGAGAGGGAGAGGAGGGGTTGGGCCGCCTCCTGGGGGTTTAAGTCCCTAGGGGACGGACTAGTTCGATATCGGCGCTGGACTAGTCCGGTCAGCAGACCAGACCCGAACAAGTCTGCGTTTGGACTTGTCCGGCCTCCGTGCGGACTAGTCCGGTGCAAAAAAAAAGACTGAAACACACACACACACACACACACACACACACACACACACACACACACACACACACACACACACACACAGATATATATATATATATATATATATATATATATAGTTTTAGCCACTTAAATGGATACTTTTGGACATAATTACACAAGGAAACTTTATGAACATGGTCAGTAAGAAATCAACAATCAAACTATGACCATAATTCACAAAGTTAATATTTTTTAAAATAATTTAGAGAAAATCGAGATAGAGATGAATTTTTCAAACACATGCGTTCTTTTGAATAAGGTGCAAAGTGAACATTCAGATGTGCATGTTTCAAGCCACATTTTGAGAATCTAAGATATTGAGCTCACTAAGCTCACAAAAATGTTTCTCATCTAAGGGCTTGGTGAATATATCGGCTAGTTGGTTCTTGGTTCTTACATGAGAAATCACTATATCCCCCTTCAAGGAATGATCTCTCAAGAAGTGATGTCTAATATCGATGTGCTTTTGTCCTCGAATGCTCAACTGGATTATGTGCTATTTTGATGGTGCTCTCATTGTCACATAGAAGTGGAATATGGCACAAGCTTATACCATAATCCCTTAGTGTTTGTCGCATCCAAAGAAGTTGTGCACAACAACTTCCAGCTGCTACATACTCCACTTCGGCTGTGGGATGAGCAATGGAGTTTTGTTTCTTGGAGGACCAAGAAACTAAGGATCTACCCAAGAATTGACATGTCCTGGATGTGCTCTTTCTATCAAATTTGCACCCCGCATATTCCGCATCGGAATAGTCAATAAGGTTAAACTTGGATCCTCTGGGGTACCAAAGTCCTAGGCTAGGTGTGTGAACTAAATATATAAGAATTCTCTTAACGGCGGTCAAATGACACACCTTAGGTGCGGCTTGAAAACGTGCACACATGCACACACTAAGCATAATATCCGGTCTATATGCACAAAGATATATCAAAGGACCAATCATAGAACTATATACCTTTTGGTCCACACTTGGACCATCTTCTTTGAGGTCAAGATGTCCATTAGTCGCCATTGGAGTCTTGATGGGTTTGGTCTTGTCCATGTCAAACTTCTTCAATATGTCTTGAGTGTACTTTGTTTGACTTATGAACATGCCTTCCTTGAGTTGTTTGACTTGGAAACCTAAAAAGAACTTCAGCTCCCCCATAATGGACATCTCAAATCTCTCCGTCATTATCTTACAAAACTCATCACAAAACACTTTGTTAGTAGAACCAAATATGATGTCATTGACATATATTTGGCACACAAAGAGATCATCATTAAAGTGCTTTGTAAAGAGAGTATAATCAGCTTTTCCTATCTTAAAACCATTTTGGATCAAAAAGTCTCTAAGGCACTCATCCCAAGCTCTAGGAGCTTGTTTGAGGCCATAGAGAGCCTTACGCAATTTGAAGACATGGTTGGGGAAGTCTTGGTCCTCAAAACCCGGCGGTTGCTCTACATGGACTTCCTCCTTGATTGGGCCATTTAGGAACACACTCTTGACATCCATTTGATGGAGCTTAAAATCATGGTGAGTAGCAAAGGCAAGTAATATACGAATTGACTCTAGCCTAGCTACGAGAGCAAAGGTTTCATCAAAAATCCAAACTTTCGACTTGTGAGTACCACTTGGCCACAAGTCGTGCCTTGTTCCTTGTCACCACACCATGCTCATCTTTCTTGTTGCGGAACACCCACTTGGTGCCCACAACATTTGCTTGTGGACGCTTGACAAGCTTCCACACTTTGTTCCTCTCAAAGTTGTTGAGCTCCTCTTGCATGGCCACCACCCAATCCGGGTCTCTCAATGCGTCTTCAACCTTATGAGGCTCCAAGGAGTAGTGTTCACAGAAATTTGCAACACGAGAACGAGTAGTTACCCCTTTTGTAATGTCTCCTAGGATGTTGTCAACAGGGTGATCCTGTTGAACACTTTGATGCACACGAGGATGCAGAGGTTGGACTCTTGAGTCATCATCATCCTCTTCTTCTTGGTCTCCCCCTTGATCTATGCCTCCCCCTTGATCTTCGTCTTCTTGATCATGTTGAGGTGCAACTTGTCCATCTTCAACTTGGTCACGTGGGGGATGACTTGCATCATTTTTTAGTTAATCACTTGGGTTTTGAGGTTGTTCTTGTGGACGACATCTCCAAGTGCCATTCTCCTAAGAGCTTCTTGTGGAGAGTCTTCTTGATCTAACACACTTTGATCAACTTGCTCCACTTGGGAGCCATTAGTTTCATCAAACACCACGTCGCGTGCTATTTCAACAATTTTGGAGGATTTATTGAAGACACGGTAGGCGTGGGTGTTCAAATCATAACCAAGCAATAAACCTTCATTAGACTTTGAAGCGAACTTCGAAGTCCTAGGCTTCTTGTTGAGAATATAGCATTTGCTCCCAAAGACGCGAAAGTAAGAGACATTGGGTTTCTTACCAACTAGAAGCTCGTAGGGGGTCTTCTTGAGGAGGCGGTGGAGGTATAACCGGTTGACGGCGTGGCAAGCGGTGTTAACCGCTTTTGCCCAAAACCGGTCCGACGTCTTGTACTCATCAAGCATCGTCCTTGACATCTCAATGAGTGTCCTATTCTTCCGTTCTGCCACCCCATTTTGTTGAGGGGAGTAGGGGCTAAAAATTCATGCTTAATGCCCTCTTCATTCAAGAACTCTTCCACTTGTGTGTTCTTGAACTTGGTGCCGTTGTCTCTTCTTATAGCATTGATTCTTAAGGTGAACTCATTTTGAGCTCTCCTTAATAACCTCTTGAGGACACCGTGAGTCTCACCCTTATCATGCAAGAAAAATACCCAAGTGAAACGAGAAAAATCATCAACAATAACAAGACCGTATTTGTTACCGCCAATGCTAATGTAGGTTATTGGCCCTAAAAGGTCCATGTGTAGCAGTTCCAAGGGCCTTGTCGTCATCATGATGTTCTTGGACAGGTGTTGAGCTCCTACTTGCTTTCCGACTTGGCAAGCGCTACATGGCCTATCCTTTTCAAACACAACATTCTTCAAGCCATAGATGTGCCCGCCCTTAATATGCTTTTGCATGTTCCTCATCCCAACATGGGCTAGCCTTCTATGCCAAAGCCACCCCATGTTGGTTTTTGCCATTAAGCATGTGTCAAGTTGAGCTTTATCCGCAGTGAAATCCACAAGATAAAGCTTTCCATTGAGCACACCCTTAAAGGCGATTGAGTTATCCCTTCTTCTAAGGATGCTCACACCCTCATTAGTAAAAACACAATTATAACCCTTGTCACATAGTTGTGATATGGACAGTAGGTTATAGTCTAAGAAGTCAACATGCAAAACATTATAAAGTGAATGTTGAGGGGAAATAACAATTTTACCGGAGCCAAGGATTTTTCCTCAGCTATTGTCCCCGAAGAAAATCCCTTCACTTGGATCATCATTTTGCTCATACTCCACGAACAGTTTCCTCTCTCCGGTAATGTGGTTGGTGCATCCACTATCAAGCACCCATTTTGATCCACTGGAGGAGTATGCCTACAAAACAAGATTATGCCTTCCTTTTAGGTACCCAAGCGGAGTTGGGTCCTTTGACGTTAGTAGTGAGGCACTTGGGCACCCACACGCAAGGCTTGGGGCTCTTGCGGAGTGGCCCAACATATTTAGCAAAGACTTTGCCATACTTGTTCCTGAAAGAGAGGATGCGGTTCAGTTTTAGGCATTTTATTGCTAGTTGAAATGTTCTTCCCAATTTTAGTTGGGGAGTGCTTCCCTTGACAAAGACAATCAAGTCTTTGCCATACTTGGAGGTTTTAGCATTTTTCTTTCCACCTCTAGTATAACCAAGACCATCCTTGACATAGGGAGGTCTTGTGTTGGTGTATGCACTTCGTGCATACGCCACCTTCTCTTTGTCAAAGATGGCACCCTTAGGTGCTTGTTTGCCTTGAGTCAACTTAAGATCATCCTTTAATTAAGGATCAAGTTCAAACATTTGCAAGTGAAGATTGCTTCGGATGCAACCTTTGAGGAGGATGAGCTTTTGGAGGAAGAGTCTACATTAGTTTTGAGGGACTCAACTTGAGTTTCAAGGATCTTGTTAACTTTTGCCAAGTTGCGAAGTTTGTCCTTGAGCCCAATGGTTGTCTCCTGAAGACTTGAGCATGTTTTCTTGCTTAGAGCAAGTTCATGCTCTAATGCCTTGCTCTTCTCACTCTCGAGCTCAAGGAGCTCAATGAGATCTTGACATCTCTCCTTTTCATGGAGGAGCATGTCCTCTTGCCTATATATGAGCTCCTCCTTCTCAAAAATTTCATTTGAGAGCAATTTCATTCTACGCAAAGTGCTCTTACTTATATCCTTAAGCATGTGTTCATTTTCACTAGCACTATAAAATTCATCATGGGAAGATATGGAGGAGGATGAGTGAGAAGTAACCTTTCTCCTTCCTTCTTTTGCCATGAGACATGTTGGCTTGTGGTCGTCGAGGTTTGGGAAAAGCTTGCTTCCCTTGGAGCTCCTCCCAATGGCTATGGTTTCCACCTTCTCCTCGTCTTCGGAGGATGACTCATCATTAGAGTCCCATTCCTTACCCAAGTGAGCGTGACCGGAGGGCCTCTTCTTCTTGAAGAATTTTTTTTTCTTGAGGCTTGCCCTCCTTCTTCTTCTTGCCCTCTTCATGTGGGCAATCAACAATGAAGTGCCCGTACTCGCCACAATTGTAGCAAACTCTCTTGGTTTTGGGCCTTGCTTTTTCCTTGCCCTTGCTCTCGTTGTTGTATCCTCCTTTCCTTCTCCTGATCATCCTCTTGAACTTGTTCATGAAGAGGGCCTCTTCCTCATTGGTATCGAGACTCTATTCATCACTTTCTCTTTGCTCTTTTGAGGAGGATGTTGCTTTGAGTGCCACATCCTTCATCTTCGAGGCGGTGAACCTTTGGAGGTCATTGTAGAAGAGTGCCTCCTTCTCCATGATCTTGTGGTTGATGATCCCTTCCAGGACCTCCTCTGGGGTCATTTGAGCAAACCCTGGGCTTTCTCGGATCATGGAGCAAAGAGAGACGTTTCTAGGCATGAATTCCCGAATCATCCTCTTCACTACCTTGTGGTCAGTACACTTGGTGCAGCCATAAGATCTACTCTTGTTGATGAGGAGCTTTAGGCAGTTGTACATCTCCTAGGGAGATTCACCATCCATAATGGCAAACCTCCCGAGCTCTCCTTCAATGAGCTCAATATTTGCCTCCTTCACGACTCGGTTGCCTTCATGAGCCGTCTTGAGGGTGTCCCAAATATCCTTGGCCACCTCAAGTCCATCTACCTGGTTGAACTCATCTCTTGAGAGAGACGAGATAATCACTCCAGCCGCTTGGGCATTGCGATGAAGAAGCACGGCTTGCTCCGGAGTGATGTCTTCCTCATTCTTTGGGATATGCACCCCAACCAACACAATTTGCAACAATGAAGGGTTGAGTGACACGAGGTGGATCTTCATGTTGTGCTTCCACATCCCGTAGTCGGTTCCATCGAATTGGGGAGGCTTCCCCAATGGGATGGAGAGGTAGTAGTTGTTGGAGACGAGGCGTTCATAGTTGTAGCCTTGTTCGTTGTAGTGGGTCGTGCCACCTGTTGTAGAGGTTGAAGAGTCAACCTTTGGAATCTTCAACTTCTCTTGAAGTTTTGCCTTGAGCTGGCGAGTCTCTTGGTCATCCGTCGATTTGTCTTGGTAGACAACCATCTCCTCATGGGTTGCTTGGACCTCATTGGTCGAGACTTCATCATTCCCCACTCCGGCCATCCCCTCTCTGAGTTGTTAGACTCATTGTGGAGAGTCCTTGCTCTGATACCAATTGAAAATTGCCTAGAGGGGGGGGTGGGGTGAATAGGCTAATCGACCTGAAATGACTTAATAAAACGAAATCAATACTTAGGGGGTGGACTAGTCCGGTCCAGGGGAGAACTAGTTCGGTGCACCTGCAGGAAAAACCTAAAAAGAATTTCTAACAAGTTTTAGTTGGATTTTCGTGATGCGAAAAGTGTTAGGATGATTCAGTGAACCTTAACAAGTTATAGAGTAAGTATGAAGCTAAGGATCACAGTGAAATGAAAACGATAAAAGAAAAACAGTAAAGCTAACCCTAGAAGCAATGTGCAATAAATGAAAGCGAAGTACACAAGGGACACAAGGATTTTATCTTGAGGTTCGATCCCACACAGGAATCTATGTCCCCATTGAGGAGTCCACGGAGGACCGGGTTCAACAACCCTTCCCTCACCGAGTTTGCCACAAGGGCCAAACCGGTTCTCCACTATCACAAGGGTTAATACAAGATTCGTTGGGGCTTCTCACAATCTGAGTCTCCCACCACAAATATGATCACAAATCACAAAGAACAATGCAAGCCACAGATCACAAAGATTTAACAAATGCAATAGATCAAACCGAGAGCCAAAGAGCGGTGTTCTTCCTCTTCTTCACCTCATCAAACCCTAATCCTCATAAGAATTAGTTTTTGAGGGAAAGTAGGCAAGAGAGAGGCTTTAGAAGGCTCAAAGTTTGTTGTGGTGGTGCTAGGGTTTCAAGAGAGTTCAAATGAACCCGGGGTCCTCTATTTATAGATGATCCAAGCCCATACTGCTGACCTTAGCAGATGGCCTGGACTAGTCCGACCTTTGGGACCACTGACGTCCCTGACAACTGCCACACTGTGCGGCAATCGTCACGCTACCCGCCAAAATCAAAATCAAACGATCACTTCATAATGGATTAGTCCGGTCTAAAACCGGACTAGTCCGATCTCACACAAAACCTTTTGTTCCATGTGAAAACGGACTAGTCTGGAGACCACTGACTAGTCCGGCCACTAGGGCGGACTAGTCCGGCCTCCCAGACTTAGTCGCTGAAGCACCCAGGTCTCACAAATCCGGACTAGTCCGCACCCACAGCGGACTAGTCCGATCTCAGTCAGGACCTCTTGGTCCGGACTAAAATGGACAAGTCCGGGTTTTGGGACTTAGTCCCGAAAACCCACTCCATGACTACCCCGGACTAGTCCATCTCACTACGGACTAGTCCGAAGTCAGTCAGAACCTCCTGGTCCGCCTGAAAACGGACTAGATCGGCCAGGAGCGGACTAGTCCGGCCAACAACACGGACTAGTTCGGCCTCTCCTGCCAGACTACTCTAACACTCTTCTCTCAATGGGTTTTGATCTCTAAACCGCTTTGGGGTCCCAGCTTGATCTGAATGCACTTTACACACACACCCTCCTACATATATGGCTAGTCTAAACTCGACACGCTAGAAACCCTAGTTTCTTCTTTTCGAGTCGACACCGCCGTTTTCATCTTTTTCCTTTTTGAGGGTTTGTGATTCCACTTGAGTCCACACCTGTGCTTAAGATCACTGAGCTCATTAGTTACTTAATTGTCGTCATCAATCATCCAAAACCCACGGGGATCCTAGATGCACTTTCAAATGGACTTGTCCTTTTTTTCTGCGGACTAGTCTGTTTTTCCCTCTAGACACCTTCGGACTTGTCCGGTCCTATGCGGACTAGTCCAGTGTTCCAAATCCTTGAAAACATCGCTAAGTCCCTGCACTAGTCCGGACTAGTCCGGTGCTCCAACGGACTTGTCCATTTTTCCCCTCTGACTAAAGTCGGACTGGTCCGATTTTTTGCCAGCCTTGTCTGTTTTTCCCTTCTGGATAAGTTCAGACTTGTCCGACGTCCAGTTTGGACTTATCCGATTTCTTTGTGTCTATTTTGAGACTAGTCCGGCCCTTTTCGGACTTGTCCGATAAATCGCGACTCCGAATAGATCTTTTGTTTCACGGCTTGTTTCTTGGGTTTTATGTTAAGTGGGCCTAGGGAATGTCGTGCCTAACTCTTTTATAGCCCATGAGGGACTCTAAACCGGCCTCTACTCACCTACAAACTCGAAATCTATCAAACCCTAGCCTCCACCTCTATATAAACAACCCCACCCCTTGGCTTGACATCTATTTGCCACTTTTCCACCACACCCAAACCCTAGCATGTGGATAGCCGCCACCAAGGAAGGAGAAAGAGATCTATAACAAGAAGAATAGGAGGAGGAAACGAAAGAGGATCAAGATCTCCATCAACTTCGCGTTCTTCATAAAAAATCCACCATCAAGTTCTTCATCAACCCTACATCATAAGATCCAAGTGTTACCTCCAAGATCCTTGATTCATTGGAGTTTTAAACACCTGGTATACCTTGTACTTCCTCTTCCTTACATGAATTCAACCCCAAATCTCCAAATTCACGTCAATCTAGAAAACCCTAATTTGCCGTTCTCGCGCAGTGCGGACTTGTCCGGTCCCTAGCGGACTGGTCCGATCTTCCTGGTTAAATTGTGTTGAATTAATTCTAAAATTGGTTTGAATCAAATCCAAACCTGTATAAACTTGTTAAAAGCTATTAGAACTAGTTTGTGATCATGAAAAACAACTCATTAACAAGTTCCATCTTGCATTTGCATCAATCATGCATATCATGTGATATTGAGTAATATTTGTGCACCTTTTGATTGTGTTTCTTGTCTTGTATGATCTTTGCGTGGTTTAGACGGATTTGCGCTAGAGAGTGCCACGGAGGGTCTCCAACACCAAGAGTTTGAAGGCTTTGATCCGAACCAATCCCAAGAGCAAGGCAAGTGTCCTTGAATCATATTTGAATGTCGCCTTGAGGGGGGGGTGAATAGGCAATAATACCTGAAATGACTTAATCAAACGAGATTAAATTTCTGTGGCCGGACTAGTCTGCACAGGGCCGAATTAGTTCGCTCAGCACGGGTTGGAAACCCCAAAACTTGACTTCTACAAGTTATTTGCGGAACTAAAGTTCACCAAAGATATGAGCAATGTGTAGTAAACTTGTGAAGCTCAGATTGTAAGGTATAAACACTTAGATTGCAAGTTTACAATAATGATCAAAGTGTAAGGCAATAAGAGCAAAGAGAATCCTAATAGCAATACTAGTGATCACGAAAAGCGAAAGACAAGTGAAACGAGATTTATCCCGTGGTTCAGCTTCACAAAGAAGCCTACCTCCACGTTGAGAAGTCCACACAAGGACCGGGTCTCACTTGACCCTTCTCTCACCAAGACACCACGATGGCCAGCTTGGTTTCCACTATATCAATGGGTAATCACCAAGTTTGATGGGGCGCTCACAACTTGAGGCTCCCACAAATCAATACAATGAGGAGCACACGAAGCTCAACTCACACAAGCCACACAACACAATGTGCAAGAGATCAAACTGAGAGCCAAAGCACGATAATCTTCCTTTACTCTCTTCCCCAAAACCTAATATCTTCAAGATTTGCTCTTAGAGGGTTAGTAGGACGCGTAGAAGGCTTTGGAAGGCTCTAGGATGCTTGTGGCGGCGCAAGGGTTCCAGACCTTTTCAAATGAGCCTAGGGGTCCCCTTTTTATAGAGGCCCCGAGCCCCTTTTGCTTACATCAGCAAAGGGGCAGACTAGTCCGGCCTCAGACCCCGGACTAGTCCGGCCCTATGGGACCACTGACCCCTGGTCAGTTCCTGACAACTGCCACACTGAGCAATGATCGTCACGCTACCCGCCAAATTTCCAAATTCAAACGGTCACTAGGCAACAGACTAGTCTGGTCAACAACGGACTAGTCCGAAGTGGAACAGAACCACTTGGTCCGTTCCAAAATGGACTCTTCTGGGTTGGCCCGGACTAGTCCGGCCACAGGGGCGGACTAGTCTGGACCCCTAGGGTTTCTCTCGTTTAATCTCACTAAGTCTTAAACGGACAAGTCCATACCCAAACGGATAAGTCCGAACTACTCCAGAGATCTTTGGTCCGTCCAAAAACGGATAAGTCCAAACTTCTCGGACTTAGCTCCAAATTCACTCAGATTCACTCCAGAGACATTTGGTTCATCTCAAAATGGACTTGTCTGCCATGGCCGGACTAGTCTGGCCCTGAGGCCCGGACTAGTCCGGCCTCCTAGGGTTTTATCATTTTAGGCTTCTCACTTAGGTTTTTCTCTAAACCACCACTTTGAGCCCCTTGGTATGATATCAATGCACACGATACAACCACCCTCTCACATGATACGGCTCATATAAGCTCAATACCATAGAAACCCTAATTTCTACGCTTGAGTCTTTGACGCCCATTTTCTCCTTTTACTTTTTGAGGGTTTTCATCTCATTTCAATCCTTGTACCTGTGCTTAAGATTAACTTAGCTCATTAGCCTCTTAATTGTCGTCATCAATCATCCAAAACCCACGGGGATGCCTAGATGCACTTTCAATCTCCCCATTTTTGGTGAATTGATGACAACACATTAAGACTTCAACAACAAAGACAATAATTTGTTTTCACAACATGTATTTGTATGAGTGACTCCCCCTCAATGTATGCATCATGAGTAAGATATATTGAGAGAGTTCTCATACATACACATGTTATGGTGGGGTGCCTAAGTGATGTGTTCATAAAGTGTGATAAGACGATGATTATGCAAAATAGACATTTAAATGAAGCAACACATCCCAAATTTAGGCAAGATACATGAATACATAGATTAAGTCTTACAAAATAACTTGAAATGAGTCTTACAAAACAACTTGAAATGAGTTTTAAAACATAATAAGTCCAACATAGAATCAATACTCTCACAAATCAATCTATCTTATCTCGCCCCCTACATCTCACTCCCTATATCACCCCCTAGATCTAGGTGCCCATCCAAGCTATCATCTCCAAGCTATCTCTATCTCTCTCCCTTTGGCATCAAGACACCAAAAAAGGAAAAGAAGAGGGGAAGGGCCCTTAGGAATACTCATCGTTGGAGTCGGAGTCGTCTTTGCCGCTCTGGGGCTCGTCGCTCTCCGTGGCCTCCGGGTCAAGATGTGCCTCATCATCATCAGTCGGGGCCGCGGTGGAAGTGTCAACTTCTCCAAACTGAGCAAGCTCTTTGGCAGTGAACTCCGAAAAGGAAGTGACCTCACCATCACTTTCCTCGGCGGGGGACATTGGAATGTCTAGCTTGTCGCACATCGCTTTGAGATACTTCTCATTGCGACGCTCCATGCGATGTTGCCGAATTTCCGTCTTCCGGCAAGAGGAGAAGAGAGCCTTGAAGCATTTGAAGAAGCCACTCCCGCATTAAGTCGAAGGCGGAGGTGGAGGAGGAGATGGCACGAAGCGAGAGGAAGAAGCGGGAGGATCTGCATTCCTCCTCCTAGGAGCAGCCGGCTCTGGAGGAGGGAGTTGTGGTCGAAGTCTCCAGTGAATGATATCTTTCTTGAATGTGAGCCCGAAGATCTTCTCGATCATGTACATAATGTATGGAGCGTATCCACATGATCGGTTGGGGGTGTGAGAGATGTTGAAGATGTCATCAAAGATGTAGTCCACCACATTGAAGCGGACATCTCCATCGATTAGCACCATCAAGTGCCTCAAGTTGCCTTGTATTATCTTTGCATCTCCATCCTTCGGGGCAATGGTCTTTCTGAGGACCCAGTTGAGCACACTATAGAATGGCTTGATGTTTCTAATGTGCCCGACCTCATACTGTGCATGACTTGGATACATATACTCCAAGGTATCCCGATCAACTGGATTTAGATTGGAAATGATGATCTCATTGTCCAGCTGGTCCTCCAAGTCAAGCAGCTGAGCAAACTCCCAATAGGTGGTGGAGTACTGCTCGCCATGGGTCATCCAGGTAATCCTCCTGTCCCCATCGGTGTGGAAGTATAGAGTGTAGTAGAACTGAGTTATGACTTCCACATTCCAGTCATAATGGAAGGCCATAAACTTCTTCAGGGCATGCCTCTCGACTGCCTCAATCACAGCATTGTAGGCTTGATGATCTTTCTGGGCCATGTAATCCCAGTCTATCCACTGAGCATCTGTAACAGGGGTCTGCTTGGTCATATAGATCGTCCTGTAGTAGTCACAGTGGAAGTCACACTAGAATTGGGGATCCACTGTGATCCTGTTGCCCTGATATACATTGATCTTCCTCAGTTTGCGGGTCTTCTCAGCCCCCTTGCCCTTGAAGATGTTGGCGTCGAATGCAACTGCACGGTTTGGGTTCCGTGCAGGAGAGGACATCCTCAAGGGGCCAATGGGTTGAGGGCACCCTTCTTGACTTTGCTTGCAGCCTTCTTGGCCACAATCACCATCTTCTTGGGTGCAGCATCAATAGGGGCTTTGCCTTTGTCTTTGGAGGTCCTCGCCCCCTGGTACTTGGCTTGCTCACCCAAGGTCACAAGCTGCTTCCGTTTCGGGGCTGCCTCGACGGTCGCGGAGTTGTGCTCCTCACGCTGCGTCTTCTTTGCCCTCTGAGAGGAAAAGTACGCAGCTGCCATCTCTTGATCTTCTCTTTGCTTCCAGCGAAAGAGAGCTTGCTTCTCCGCTTCGGTCTCAGATTCAGAAGGAGGAACATATTCATTGTCTGACATGGTGCTGATAAGAGAAGCAAAGGAATGTGTATGAGTCAAGGAAGTTAAGGTAAAATGGTAGAATTCACAAAATCAACCTAGGTTAGGGTTTTCACTGTGTAACCCGTACTTGTCCGCCTAGGGGCCGGACTAGTCCGCACTAGGTCGAACTTGTCCGCTCTGTGGCCGAACTAGTCTGGTTCACACAGCAAGAACCCTAATCTAGAGAAATTTTGCAAAAACTACGGATCCTACCACGAAAATTGAGGTACATGATCACATTTATGTGTACAACAACATTTGTGAAGAAGTTTTGATCAATGGACCCAAAATAATTGAATTTCAAGGATCTTGGAGTTAGGTCAAGAATACCTCTTCAAGTCTTCGATTTGATGAAATGTAGAAGAGGAATCGGCCCCCGATGCTTGGGGAAAGGTTCCTAAGCACCTTAGGGCTTCAATCCACTGATTGGAATCAAGATTTTGTGGAGGGAGTCGAAAATAGCCTTTTGGGAGACAATTTGCGAGCGTTTTTGGAGAGAGAGTGTTTGAATGGAAGTGGAGAGGTCGAGGGCTCCCTGGGGAGGTTAAGTCCTCAAGGGCCGGACTAGTCCGGTCCACAAGAGCAGACTAGTCCGGTCCTAAGACATAAAACTGAATGTGGCCTAGAGGGGGGGGGGGGGGTGAATAGGACTTTTGAATTTCCTGCACACTTAATAGAGTCGTCAAAAACTTGATTGACCAGACTAGTCCGGTTATGTGGGCGGACTAGTCCGGTGTGCTGAAATTTGTGAGTTGATTAAGTGTTATTTGGGAAACTAGGTTCTTCTAGCAGCGGAAATGAGAACAACAAATTCTTTGATTTAAGATTATTGTATGAATGCACGTGGAAACTAATAAGCAACTTAATTGATGTTTAGTAATCAAGTGATCTAGTGAACAAAAAGTAAAGTAAATGAGGCACAAGAGACAAGCGAATTTTTACTGAGGTTCGATCTCACCACGAGATCTACGTCCTCGTTGAGGAAGCTCACACAGAGCTGGGTCTCCAACCCTTTCCCTCTTCAAGTCACCACGAAGGCCGACTTGATTCCACTATCACGGGTAATCACCGAGTTTGTGGGGCAACCTCACACGTTGAGGGCTCCCACGAGAATTACAATGAAAGAGGCGATCAAATATACTTGAAAGTATTACAATGCAGAGTATAAGTGTAGAAAGATCAAACCCCAAGAGCTCGCAATGAAGGAACGACGATCTCCCAATCCTGAATCCAAGTGTTCAAATGATTTGACTCCTTTTTGCACCTTAGATGTGTGGGGAGATGTGTTTTAGGCTCTTGGGACAAAGTGGCGGCACTAGGGTTTGTGTTTTCTGCAGTATTCGACGTGTATGTTCTTTGGAAGGCCGTGGATTCTCTATTTATATGGTTTCCAAAAAGTTACCGTTGAAAAACCCTAATACCGGACTAGTCCGGTGCAAGTCCGGACTTGTCCGGTCACAGTGTAACTCAAAGTCCAGAAAGTCTAGCGGACTAGTTCGGTCCAAGCTCGGACTAGTCCGGTGGTGTGTGAAGGTGGACTTCACAAAGTTCAACGGACTAGTCCGGTCTCCACAGAAGGGAGACTCCAGAAAGTCCAACGGACTAGTCCGGTGGACACACGGACTAGTCCGGTCTCCTGATATGGGAGACTCTAGAAAGTTTAACTGACTAGTTCGGTGGACACACGGACTAGTCCGGTCTGCTGAGAGGGGAGACTCCAGAAAGTGTAACGGACTAGTCCGGTCCATGATCGGACTAGTCCGGTGCATTGTGAAAGTTAGGTTAATTTTAAAACCCTTACCCCTGCGCAAAGTTGTGAGCTCTTGGAGTGTATCCTTCATACACTCCCTATACATTTAAAATCTAATTTGTTCTTCCAAGCTCCATCAAAATATCCCTCTTTGGACATCACTCCATTTTTCATCTTTTTGTGTGCACCGAGCTGTTTCACTTTGTTTGTCCTGCAATCATCTCAATAGTTTCATTAGAATCTCACATGTTTGTCATCAATTAGCCAAAACCCATAAGGGATATCCTAGATGCACTTACAATCTCCCCCTTTTTGGTGATTGATGACAACCATTTGAGATATCACAAATGAGGGTAAAATTTTGATTTTCATAAGGTGTGCACATATGAGAATAATGATAAATCCAAAAAAAAGCTTCTCACATATGCACACACC
Source organism: Tuctoria greenei (assembly GCA_036927565.1). Taxonomy (NCBI): domain Eukaryota; kingdom Viridiplantae; phylum Streptophyta; class Magnoliopsida; order Poales; family Poaceae; genus Tuctoria; species Tuctoria greenei. The sequence goes on along the minus strand of JAYESD010000002.1, from coordinate 63,946,370 downwards.
TTATGGTGGGGTGCCTAACAGGTGTGTGATCAACAGAGTGTGATGAAATAAAGATAATCAATAATGAGCATAGAGATAATCATTCAAGCAACAATGAGCATCACACATAAGAAAAGAAATAGTGCGTTACAAGGTTTTAAAAATAAGTACATGTCCTCGATCACAAAAGCATAAGAAGCACTACTACTAGAGATAGTCTCAAACTAGTCTCAATCTCTCTCCCTTTGGCATCAAGGCACCAAAAAGGGAAAAATTGAGGGGAATCACTCATCATCGCTCCCTTCTTCAATTTTGATCCGATCTTCATCTTCATCACCATCATCATTCACCGGAGCAGGATCTTCCTCGGAGTCCTCGAAGGCAGGCGGTGATCCAACCGGCTCAATCTCCAGCTTGTCACAGATAGCTTTGATGTTGGCATTGACATATTGTTGATGTTTCTTCTGCCTAACTTCAATCTTGCGGCAGCAGGCAAAGATGGAGGTGAGCATTTGAGGACACCACCGGAGGGTTCATGGACAGGTGCAGAGCCAGGAGGAGCAGCTGCAGATCTTGTGGCATTCACATCCCGTGATTGCTTAGACCTCCTCTCAGCTCCGGGGGAGGCAGGAGCAGTTGGTGCTGAGGGAAGGGTGTACTCGGTGGGCTTTTGTGGCTTCAACCCCGTATGAGGGACATCCTTGACAAACTCAAGTCCCGTCACTTTCTCAATCATGAACATGATGTACGGGGCATACCCGCAAGACCTATTTGGAGTGATTGAGATGTTCACAATGTCGTTGTAGATGTACTCAAAGACATTGAATGGTCTCCTTCCACTAATGACCTTCATTAGGGTCCTCAAGGTTCCTTGGATAGTCCCCGCATCTCTATCTTTCGGGGCTATCGTCTTCCTCAAGATTCTGTTGAGGACCACAAAGAAGGGCTTCAAATATTTGATGTTGGTAGGAGTATAGGGCATCCTTGTATCATAGAGGAACTTGACATCATCCTTCTCCAAGGGTTGCAAATTGTGGATGACAAGATCATGATCCAGAGTGTGTTCAAGGTGAAGAATCCTTGCAAACTCATCATAAGTAACACTATACTTGGAACCATGAGTCATCCAAGTAAGATTGTCTCCATCACACCGAGCAAAGTAGAGCGTAGAGTAGAATTGGGTGATGATCTCATTGTTCCAGTCATTCTCATAGGAAAACATTTCCTTCAGACTGTGCCTCTCCAGGGCCTCAACCACCTCACGAAAGGCAGGATACTTCTTCGACTGCATGTATCCAATGCACACCCATTGACTCTTCACAACGGGATTCTTCATCTTCATGTACACATGCTCGTAGTAGTCGGCATGGAAGTTGCTCCAAAATCTTGGGTCTGAGCATTGCTGAGGTTGATTATACACATTAATCTTCCTGAAGCTATCGGCAAGCTCACCCCCTTTTCCGGTGAAGTCCTCACTCGAATGCTGCCTGTTGTGGTGACTTGGTTTTTTCATCTTCAGGGGCCCAATGGGACCACTAGCAAGTCCATTCCCTTTGTTGAGAGCCCTCTTTGGCCCTGAGGAGCTCTCGGCAGCTTTTCCTTGGGCCTTCTTGACAACCACCTTCCTCTTCTTATGCAAATTGTCGTCGGAGGGTGGAGAGTGGACATTGACATCATGTCTTTTCTTCATGTATCTCTCCTTGGCTCTCCTCGCTTTTTCACGTTCAACTTCTTCATCAACGTGGAAAGAACTGTCATCTGAGCTTGAAGACATCGTGCCCAATAAGGAGTTCATAGATTAGATAAGAATGAACCAAGGATCAAGGTCAAATTAGGGATTCAGATGTCAGAGATCGGACTTGTCCGGGTTGAGAGTGCAGACTTGTCCGGCATACCGGACTTGTCCGTATCTGAGCGCCGGACTAGTCCGGCCTGGCAAGAACCCTATTGATTTCCTTAAACTCCAAAGCTCCTATCTAAGGATACAAAATGACATGAAGGTGGTAGGAATACTTCTATGAAGCCAATGCACAACCTTGGAATCAAAGGAAACGAGCTAGAATGAGAAAAGTTGAGATTTTGGTTTTAGGGTGCATTTTACTGAGATTTGAAGATTCGAGTTGAAGAAGCTTGAATCTGTCTGGAGGGGAGGATCAACTCGTCGAGGAGAGGATTCCCCACAGAGAAAACTTGATTTTTGAGGGCTCAACTCGAAGGTCTCTTCGGGGGGCTAGGGTTTAGGAGGGAAGAGGAGAGGTGAGGGAGAGCAAGTGCAGGGAGGTTTGAAATTTTGATTTGGGCCGGCCAGCTGCTTATATACGCGGCCGACCGGACTAGTCCGGTGCCCCTGGAAAACCTAGGAGTTTTGAAATAATTAATAGTGATCCAAGGACAAGTTTTGCAAATAATCTTGGTACTTATGACCAGAAGGCAATCAACAATGAAAAGTGGTCATAAACTCCAAGATTTCTTCATTAAAAATAGTATTCTTAGAAGAAAAAGAGGTGAGGAGCAGTTTTTAACAATAAAATGTGATGTTTGAAGTTTCAATCAGGTATGCAACGTTTCAAGCCACATTTTGAGAGTCAAGAATATTAAGTTCATTTCTAAGCTCACAAAACCTTTTCTCATCTAATGGTTTGGTGAAAATATCCGCAAGTTGTTTTTTAGTCCTAACATGTGAAATAGCAATGTCACCTTTTAACGAATGATCTCTAAGAAAATGATGACGGATATCTATGTGCTTAGTTCTTGAGTGCTCTACAGGGTCGTGTGCAATTTTTATAGCACTTTCATTATCACATAGAAGCGGGATATGGCTAAGATTGTAGCCGTAGTCCCTAAGAGTCTGTCGCATCCACAGTACTTGTGCGCAACAACTACCGACTGCAACATACTCTGCTTCCGCTGTGGAAAGAGCAATGGAGTTTTGCTTTTTAGATGACCAAGAAATTAGGGACCTACCAAGAAACTGACAAGTCCCTGACGTGCTCTTTCTATCGACTTTGCATCCTGCATAGTCGACGTCGGAATACCCTATCAAGTTAAACTTGGATCCTTTGGGGTACCAAAGGCCCAAGTTGGGTGTGTGCACAAAATACCTTAGGATTCTTTTTACAGCAATTAAGTGACACTCTTTAGGTGCGGCTTGAAACCTTGCATACAAGCAAACACTAAGCATAATATCTGGCCTAGATGCACATAAATAAAGTAAGGAGCCGATCATGGACCGATATACCTTCTGGTCCACATTTGGACCGTCTTCATTGAGGTCGAGATGTCCGTTAATGGCCATGGGGGTCTTGATGGGCTTGGCTTTGTCCATATGGAATTTCTTGAGAATGTCCTGTGTATATTTGGTTTGGCTTATAAATGTACCTTCTCTTAGTTGCTTCACTTGGAATCCCAAGAAGAACTTCAATTCGCCCATCATTGACATATCGAACCTATCTGTCATAATTTTGCTAAATTCTTCACAGAAAGATTTGTTAGTGGATCCAAAGATAATGTCATCAACATAAATTTTACATACGAATAGATGATCATCACAATGTTTAGTGAAAAGTGTATAGTCGGTTTTACCAATTTTGAATCCATTTTGAGTCAGAAAATCTCTAAGGCACTCGTACCAAGCTCGAGGAGCTTGTTTGAGGCCATAGAGAGCCTTACACAGTTTGTAGACATGATCGGGATACTCTTGATCTTCGAATCCTGGTGGCTGCTCCACATAAACTTCCTCCTTGACTGGACTGTTTAAGAAAGCACTTTTGACGTCCATTTGATACAGCTTAAAATTATGGTGAGTAGCATATGCCAATAAATGCGAATGGACTCAAGTCTAGCTATAGGAGCGAAAGTTTCATCGAAGTCCAAACCTTCGACCTGAGAATAACCTTTGGCCACCAATCTCGCTTTATTTCTTGTTACTACTCCATGTTCATCTTGCTTGTTCCGAAAGACCCATTTGGTTCCAACGATGTTCGCCTTTGGTCTCTCCACCAGCTCCCACACTTCATTTCTTTTGAAGTTGTTCAACTCCTCTTGCATTGCCATCACCCAGTCTGGATCCCTTAAGGCTTCTTCTACCCTGTATGGTTCCAGAAAAGACACAAAAGAATAGTATTCACAGAAATTTGCAACTCGAGATCTAGTTGTTACTCCCTTAGCAATATCTCCAATGATATTATTGACAGGATGGTCTCTTTGCACGCTCTGATGTACTCTTGGGTGTGGAACTTGTGTAGTTGCTTGTTCTTCATTATCTTCATGTTCATTGTCTCTCCCTAGATCATTGCTCCCATGATTATCTTGATATTCTTGATTTTCCTCATCTTGATCTTGTAAAAGAGCTCCCCCTTGATCATTGCCTCTGTGTTGCAGTTCATCTTGTGCATTTGAGTCGAAAGTTCACTCTTGTGGTAAGATATCACCAAGTGCCATTTTCTTCAGTGCTTCGTATGGAGCTTCCTCTTTATCTAGCACACACTTATCAATGGTAAGGAGCTCATATGGAGTTTTCTTCAGTAGTTGGTGGAGGTACAACCGATTCGTGGCATGACAAGCGGTGTTCACCGCTTTTGCCCAAAATCGATCTGACGTCTTGTATTCATCCAACATAGTTCTTTCCATTTCGATCAATGCTCTGTTTTTCCTTTCGGCCACTTTGTTTTGTTGAGGGGAGTAGGGTGCCGAGAACTCATGCTTTATTCCTTCTTCATCGAGATACTCTTCAACTTGGAGGTTCTTGAATTCTGTCCCGTTGTCACTTCTGATGTTCTTTATGGTTGATGAGAATTCATTCTGAGCTCTTTTTAGAAACTTCTTGGGGATTCCCTGAGTTTCCAATTTGTCATACAAGAAAAATACCCAGGTAAATCTTGAAAACTCATCAACAATTACTAAACTGTATTTGTTACCGCCAATGCTGATGTACGAAATTGGACCAAAGATATCCATGTGGAGGAGTTCCAGCGGTCTTCCGGTAGTCATCACATTCTTGGCGAGGTGTGGTGCTCCGACTTGTTTTCCTGCTTGACAAGCGCTGCACGGCCTGTCTTTTTCAAAAACCACATCCTTAAGACCACGGATGTGACCACCTTTTAGAAGTTTCTGCAGATTTCTCATCCCAACATGGGCTAGCCGTCTATGCCACAGCCATCCCATGTTTGTCTTAGCAACCAAGCAAGTGTTGAGTTCAGCTTTATCTTTGTTGAAATCAACAAGATAAAGCTTGCCCTTCAACATTCCCTTGAATGCAATCGAGCCATCGATTCTTCTAAAAATGGTCACACCCTCATTAGTGAATAAACAGTTGTAACCTTTGTCGCATAGTTGAGATAATGACAAAAGGTTATAATCTAGAGAATCTACATGTAAAACATTAGATAAGGTGTGTTGAGAGGATATTTCAATGTTACCGCTACCAAGGACCTTTCCTTGGCTGTTGTCTCCGAATTATATGCCTTCACTTGGATCCTTGTTGTACTCGTACTCCACAAACATACCTCTCTCTTCGGTCATGTGATTTGTGCATCCGCTATCTAGCACCCATTTAGATCCACCGGAGGAGTAAGCCTGCAACAAGAATTATTCTTTGGTTTTAGGTACCCAAGCTTGCTTGGGTCCTCTCAGGTTAGTCACAAGAGTCTTGGTCACCCACACACAAGTTTTCAAGTTCTAGTGGCGTGGCCCTGTATATTTAGCAATGACTTTTCCATGTTTGGCTTTCATAAGAACATAGGAAGCATCAAATGTACGAAATAATATTTGTAAATCATATTCATGGGATTTTTCCTTAACAAAGACAATTCTATTCTTAGCATGATTAGGAGTAGACATGTGTTTGTTCCTGTCAAAACCAAGGCCATCTTTGACATTAGGAGATCTAGTGACCATATATGCACTGTGTGCATATTTGATCTTCTCCTTATCAAAGATGCCGCTTGGAGAGGCATGCATATTGTGAGAAGTTGAAGTATTAGAAATAACATTCTTCTTACTAGTGCAAGTGCAAGTTCCGATTGTTGTCGAACTCATTTCTTTGGAGGAAGAGCTCTTGGAGGAAGAGGAGTCACTTTGCTTGAGTGACTCAACTTGCACCTTAAGGATCTTGTTAACTTTTTACAAGTTAGCAAGTTCTTCCTTGATTGTAATATGCGAGTCCTCTAGCTTTGAGTAGGTTTCCTTACTCAAAGCTAGCTCAACTTCAAGCGACTCGTTCTTCTCTCTTTCAAGCTCGAGAAGCTTTTCAACTTCTTGATATCTCTTCCTTTCACGGATGAGCATATCTTCTTGTCAATTAAGAAGTTCCTCCTTTTCAAAGATTTCATTCGACAACATTTCCATTTTCTTTAAAGCAATTTTACTTAATCCTCTAAACATTTCTTCATTATCACTAGATCTATCAAAGTCATCAATAGAGGAATTTAGCGTAGGAGGAGTGAGTCGAACCTTTTTCTTGCCTTCCTTAGCCATAAGGCAAGTGTGGTTGTTCATATCTCGTCCTCCCATGTTTGGGAAGAGTGTGGCTTTCATAGTAGGTTTCTTGACTGCGATAGTGACTATCTCTTCTTATTCATCAGAGGAGGACTCATCGTTTGAGTCCAATTCCTTGCCAATATGAGCTTGATGGGCTTGTCTTCTTTTTCTGAAAATTTTCTTTTCTTGAGGTCTTGTTTCCTTCTTCTTTTTATTTTCTTCATAGGGGCAGTCCACCATGAAGTGACCATACTCTCCGCAGTTGTAGCAAGCGCCGAGCCTTGGATTTTCCTTTATCCTTGCTTCTGCCTTCATTTGAATTGTTGCCGTGTCTTCTTTTCATCATGCGTTTGAAATTCTTGATAAATAGCACCATTTCTTCATCATCAAGATTAGTGCTCTCGTCGCTTGTATGCCCATCGTCTTGGTCTTCACGAGTTTCATTGAGTTTGGTTCTGCACGTTGCTTTGAGAGCAACTTCTCTCTTCTTGGAAGAGGTGAGTTCGGCTAAGTCTTTGACGTATTGAGCCTCTTTCTCCATCATTTCATGATTTATGATCTTCCCCAATAACTCATCCGGCGTCATTTTGTGAAATCTGGGGCTTTCTCTAATCATTGATCAAAGTGTGACATTTCTTGGCATGAAAGCTCTAATCATTCTTTTGACCACCTCGTGATCCGTCCATTTCTTACTTCCATAGTGAAAGTGCATCTAGGACTCCCTTGTGGGTTTTGGATGATTTATGACAATCAATTGGGATCCTAATCCTTTTGTTGAGATGAATGCAGGCAAATAATGAAAAATGAGCAAAATGCTAAAAAGAAGGGAAATGAGAAGCAAAGTGAATTTGAGCTCAAGGAGAAGAAAATAGTAGATTATTATGTATGGAGTGTGTTAAGGAAACACACCCAAGAGCTCAATCACTTTCAAGCACACACATCCAATGCACAAAGTTATACAGGACCGGACTAGTCCGATATCAGCCGGACTAGTCCGATATCACTTTCTGCACTAGATCGGACAAGTTCGGTATCCACCGGACTAGTCCGATATCTTTCTGGTCCACTTCGGACTAGTCCTCCCCAATGCGGACTAGTCCTCAACACAATGCACAAGTCACACAAAATCAGACAAGTCCGTTGTGATCCGGACTGGTCCGATATTCTTTCTGATCCACTTCGGACAAGTCCGGTGTCTACACGGACTAGTCCGATATACACACTGATCTAAATTGGACAAGTCCTCCAAGTGCGGACTTGTCATCCTAAACACTTAGGGTTTCATATGTCCGGACAAGTCCGATGGCAATCGGACTAGTCTGAAGATTTCCAGTAATGAAATCGGACAAGTCCGTTTTCAACCGGACTAGTCCGATATTCCTGGACACTTAGGGTTTGCTACACACAGCACACCGGACTAGTCCGGTGACCACCACGGACTAGTACGATCTTTCTGAACCCTAACGGTCACTTTTAGAAACCCCATATAAATAGAGGTGCACGGCCCACTTTTACAATCTCTCGAACCCTAGCGCCATCACACCTCCCAAGAGACTCAAAAACCACCTCTCTCCACGAAATTAAGTGCAAAATCGATCAATCTATTGAAGATCACTTCTAGATCATTGGAGAGACACTTGGCACACATCATTGAGCTCTTGGTTTGATTCTCTAACACACTCTTGCGTTTCAATTTGTAATTTTCGAGTGTGTTATTGGTGGCTTTGTAAGTTGTAATCAAGGGAGCTCTCAACGTGTGAGAACGCCCCTTCAACTTGGTTATTTACCCTTTGTGATTAGTGGAAGAGGATTGGCCTTCGTGGCGATCCGACGAGGGAAGGGTTGGAGAAGACCTGGTCCTTTTGCGGGCTCCTCAACGTGGACGTAGGTTGCCTTCGTGGTAGCCGAACCACGGGATAAATCGTGTGTCTTGTCCTTTTGCGTTCTTCATCTTAATTGATCAACTTAATCTAGGGTTTGATTCACTTTGTTCAATTTGAGTTAAATAGTTGAACAAGAGCCTTAATTGTAATAGAATTTGACATACAACTATTAAACTGTCATTCAAGTTTATATTTCCGCTGCAAACATTAACGAATCAATCAAATTGACTGAACTTGATCAACTTAGCCCGTGAAAACCGGACTAGTCCGCACTTTACCGGACTAGTCCGATATCTCTGGTATTGACTTTGTTGTTGAGTGTTACAGGAACTGAGAAAATTCAAGAAGGCCTATTCACCCCCCCTCTAGGCCTACATTCAATTGGTATCAGAGCAGGTTCTTCAAGAAAGAGTGCAACCACTCGAAGAGATCATGTCGGACATGAAGGAAGTTCAGAAAATCAACAACCAGGAAGAAGTGAACAACAACAAGAACCAAAAGCTAGAAAAGTATCTCGAAGCAATTCAAGACTTTGATGATGATGACGAGGAGACGCTGGAGCTGAAAGCACTCCTCAGAAAGAAAGCACATTCCAAAGGGAAAGCTAAAGTTGAAGAAAAGAAGAAGGGGAGTAGTCACACCGACTACTCCCGATATCCTTTTAACTATGATCGTTTAAATTCAAACAACAGCCATTACCTATCTATTCCTCTTGGAAAAGCCCCACACTTCGATGGGAGTGATTACTCCATGTGGAGGCAAAATATGAAGATGCACTTGATTTCCCTTAACCCAAGTTTATGGCATATTGTGTGCACAGGAATAGACATCCCAGATGACGACGAAGAGCTCACCCCAAGTCAAGAGCAAGCCATCCACAGAAACGCTCAAGCCGCAGCCGTAATCACCTCCTCTCTAAGTCGAGATGAATTCACAAAGGTGGACGGATTGGAGATTGCCAAGGAAATATGGGACACACTACAAACAACCCATGAAGGTGACCGACATGTGCGGGAGGCGAAAATTGAAATGATCGAAGGCGAACTAGGAAGGTTCGCAATTGAGGAAGACGAGTCTCCCCAGTACATGTACAACCGATTGAAGACACTTGTAAACAAGGTTCGATCATATGGGAGCAAGAAGTGGAATGACCACGAGGTTGTAAAGCTCATCCTTAGAGCCTTTATGCCTCACAATGTCACACTATGCTCTATGATCAGAGAAAGTCCCGGGTACAAGAGGATGACTCCAGATGAATTGCTTGGCAAAATCATCAACTTTGAAATGATGGAGAAACAAGCCAAGCACGTCAAAGAAATAGCCGACCTCACATCGACCAAGAAGAAGGGAGTTGCCTTAAAGTCCACACTCAAGCCTCTATCCAAAGAAGCAAGAGAAGCACAACTTGAGGAGGACAGCAATGATGAAAGCAGTGAGTTGGACGAAGAGGATATGATTTTGTTCATGAAAAAGTTCAAAAGAATAATGAAGAAAAGACAAGGAACAAAATCAAGTGAAGGCAAGTACAAGGAGAGAACAAAGCCGAAGATGAGGCGGGCGTGCTATAATTGTGGTGAGTATAACCACTTTATAGTCGATTGCCCATATGAGGACAACAAGAAGAAGAATAAAGAAGCCAAGCCTCAACCGAAGAAATTCTTCAAGAAGAAGAAACAAGCTGAACAAGCACACATTGGAAAGGAGTGGGACTCAAACGATGAGTCCTCATCATCCGATGAAGAAGAGATGGCTAGCATAGCCATTGAAAGCACGTCCAAGAAACCCACACTCTTCCCCACGCTCGGTACAAAGAAGGGAAATGGCACTTGCCTCATGGCAAAGGAAGGTAAACGCAAGGTAAACATCAAAACTCCTTCCATGCATTCCTACTCACGTAATGATGAACTAGATAGTGATGATGAAGATATGTTAATTGGATTAGATAGAAAAACTGCTGCTAAAATGAAATTTTTACTTGACCAACTTGTTGAGAAGGAATGGCTAATTGATCGTCAAGAGGACATGATTATCTCCCAAAAGGAGAAGTATGTCGAAATTGACAATCTTCTAGTTCTTGAAAAGGAGAAAAACAACTCACTAGAGCTTGAGCTAGCTTCAAGCAAGAAAACTTGCTTGGAGTTAACCAACTCAAACGTTGCAATCAAGGATCAACTTGATGACCTGATCAAGGTTAACAAGATCCTTGAAGTGCAAGTTGAGTCACTCAAGCTAAGTGAATCTTCCTCCTCTTCAAGTCTACCTTCTCGACCCACTTCAACTAATCTTGTTCATATGTGCAAATGTGGTAAAATCAACACCAGTTTGAAGGAAAAGTCTACCTCCACAAAGGATAAAAATCCTACCCAATGTGGAATATTTGACAAGGAGAGGATCAACTATGCACGTAGTGCATACTTGGTCCAAAGACCTCCAAATGTCAAGTATGACATTGGTTACTCTTATGATGGAAAGCAAAATGCTGGAAGTCATAAGAATAACAAGGGAAGGATTACCTTTGTGAAGGGAGGACCCTCACAACCTGGTAACTCGAAAATTAAGAACCCGAACTCTCATGAACACCGGACTAGTCCGGTTGTGTTCTGGACAAGTCCGGTCATCCGGACAAGTCCGGTCGCCCAGACTAGTCCGATCCATAAACAACAACAACTTTTGTTCAAAACCTTTGATGCCTCTTATGTATTAATGAGAAACAATCTTGGTAAAGTTTATGCTTATTATGCTGGGCCACGCCATGGGAACACAAAATCCCATGTGTGGGTGCCCAAATGTATTGTAACTAACCTCCAAGGACCCAAGCAAGCGTGGGTACCTAAAACCAAGGCATAATTTGTTTCTGCAGGCCTATTCCTCCGGTGGATCCAAATGGGTGCTAGACAGTGGATGCACCAACCACATGACCGGAGAAAGGAGGATGTTCGTGGAATATGAAGAAAACGAGGACCCAAACGAAGGCATCTACTTCGGAGATAATAGTCAAGGAAGGGTGCTCGGTACCGGTAAAATAGCAATATCCTATGAACACACTCTTTCTCATGTTTTACATGTTGAATCTTTAGATTATAACCTGCTGTCCATATCTCAATTATGTGACAAAGGTTATAATTGCTTGTTCACTAACGAGGGTGTGACCGTCTCAAGGAGGAGTGATGGTTCCGTTGCATTCAAGGGTATGTTGAAGGGAAAGCTTTACCTTGTTGACTTCAACAAGGATAAAGCCGAACTCGACACATGCTTGATTGCAAAAACCAACATGGGTTGGATGTGGCATAGACGGCTAGCACATGTTGGTATGAGGAATCTTCAAAAACTCCTCAAGGGCGATCACATCCGAGGTTTGAAAGATGTTGTTTTTGAGAAAGACAGGCCTTGTAGCGCGTGCCAAGCCGGGAAGCAAGTTGGAGCACATAATCCCGCAAAGAACATCATGACTATGACAAGACCGCTCAAACTACTTCATATGGACTTGTTTGGTCCAATTGCTTACATAAGCATCGGCGGTAATAAATATGGTTTAGTCATTATTGATGATTTTTCCCGCTTCACTTGGGTGTTCTTTTTGCATGACAAGTCAGAAACACAAGGGACACTCAAGAAATTCTTCAAGCGAGCGCAAAACGAGTTCTCACTATCGATCAAGAGTATTCAGAGCGACAACGGCACGGAGTTCAAGAACATAAAAGTGGAGGAGTACCTTGATGAGGAGGGAATCAAGCACAAATTTTCAGCACCATACTCTCCACAACAAAACGGAGTTGCGGAAAGGAAGAACCGAACACTCATAGAGATGGCAAGAACAATGCTCGATGAATACAAGACTTTGGATCGATTTTGGGCGGAAGCAGTTAACACCGCTTGCCACGCCGCAAATCGACTCTACCTTCATCAACTACTCAAGAAGACTCCTTATGAGCTACTCACCGGTAACAAACCAAACATTTCATATTTTTGAGTTTTCGGCTCTCCATGTTATATCTTGAACAAGAAGCCCAGGACTTCAAAGTTCGCTTCAAAGTCCGATGAAGGTTTCTTGCTTGGTTATGATTCGAACACTTACGCCTATCGTGTTTTCAACAAGGCCTCCGGACTTGTTGAAGTGGCACGTGACGTAGTGTTCGATGAAACTAATGGCTCCCAAAAGGAGCAAGTTGATCAATGTGAATTAGGTAAAGAAGAAGCTCCTTATCAAGCATTGAAGAGAATGGCTCTAGGCGAAGTTCGACCACAAGAGTCATCGTCACAAATACAAGAGGAAAGTGAATCACAAGAGGAGATCAACAATCAAGGGGGAGCTTCGATACAAGATCAATCACAAGAATATGAAGATGATCAACAAATCAACGAGGGCAACCACTCAGGGGGAGAAGAAAATGATCACCAACACACAACTCTCCAAGTGCCACGCCCAAGAGTACACCAATGCATTCAAAGGGATCACCCAATCGACAACATCATCGGTGACATCCAAAAGGGAGTAACCACTAGATCTCGTATAGCTAATTTTTGTGAGCATTACTCGTTTGTCTCCTTTTTGGAACCACGCAGGACCGAGGATGCATTGAAGGATCCGGACTGGGTGGTGGCAATGCAAGAAGAGTTGAACAACTTCAAGAGAAACGAGGTTTGGGAACTTGTGGCAAGACCCAATGCAAATATAGTGGGCACCAAGTGGGTCTTCCGCAACAAGCAAGACGAACACGGAGTGGTGACAAGAAACAAGGCACGACTTGTGGCCAAAGGTTACTCACAAGTCGAAGGTTTGGATTTCGATGAGACTTTTGCTCCAGTAGCTAGGCTTGAATCAATTAGAATATTACTTGCATATGCTACTCACCATGATTTCAAGCTGTATCAAATGGACGTGAAAAGCGCCTTCCTCAATGGACCGATCAAGGAAGAGGTGTACATGGAGCAACCACCCGGGTTTGAAGACGAAGAGTTCCCCGACCACGTATATAAACTGCGTAAGGATCTCTATGGCCTCAAACAAGCTCCTAGAGCTTGGTATGAGTGTCTTAGAGATTTCTTAATTGATAATGGTTTTCAAATTGGCAAAGTAGATTATACATTATTCACAAAGAATCTAGATAATGATCTTTTTATTTGCCAAATCTATGTTGATGATATAATTTTTGGGTCAACTAACCAATCTTTCTGTGAAGAATTTAGTAGAATTATGTCAGACAGGTTTGAAATGTCAACGATGGGAGAATTGAAGTACTTCTTGGGATTCCAAGTGCGGCAACAAAGGGAAGGAACATTCATAAGCCAAACCAAGTACACGCAGGACATACTCAAGAAGTTTGGCATGGACAAGGCAAAGCCCATAAAGACTCCCATGGCTACGAATGGCCACTTGGATCTCAATGAAGATGGACCGAACGTCGACCAAAAGGTATATCGCTCCATGATTGGATCATTACTCTACTTATGTGCATCTAGGCCAGATATTATGTTGAGTGTATGTTTGTGTGCAAGATTTCAAGCCAACCCTATGGAATGTCACTTGACAGCCGTAAAAAGAATCTTGAGATATTTAGTTCATACACCCAACCTTGGTCTTTGGTACCCAAAAGGCTCCAAATTCAATCTCATTGGTTACTCCGATGCAGATTATGCCGGGAGCAAAGTTGATAGAAAAAGCACATCTGGCACATGCCAATTCCTAGGAAGATCTTTGGTTTCTTGGTCATCTAAGAAACAAAATTCCATTGCATTATCCACAGCCGAAGCGGAGTATGTTGCAGCCGGGAGTTGTTGTGCACAACTCCTTTGGATGCGACAAACTCTAAGGGATTACGGTTACAATATGAACTGTATTCCTCTCCTTTGTGATAATGAGAGTGCCATTAAAATAGCCCACAATCCAGTTGAGCACTCTAGGACTAAACACATAGACATAAGACATCATTTCTTGAGAGACCATTCCATGAAAGGAGACATAACCATCTCACATGTCAACACCCAAAAATAATTGGCCGACATATTCACCAAGCCACTTGATGAAAAGCGTTTTTGCGAACTCCGAAATGAGCTAAATATTCTTGATTCTCGGAGTGTGGCTTGAAAAGTTGCATACCTGTATGATTGCTTCAATAATGTTGATTGAATTGTGAAAATCATCCCTCTCCATTTTTCTCTCGAAAAACTATGTCAATTATTAGATCTTGATGAATTTTGATCATTGTATGATTGTTGTATGCTTACTGCTCAAATTCATCAAGATTACTTGAATTGTTTTGCCTCTCTATTCTCTATTATTGAACCTTCAAATATATATGAATGGGCTATGAAATTCTTTCCTGGTGACCACGGACTAGTCCGTGGTTACCCGGACTAGTCCGCCCATGCAGACTAGTCCGCAGAGTGCCGGTTAGGCCGGACTAGTCCGATAGACCACGGACTAGTCCGATATAGGTCTCTGGATGACTTCGGACTAGTCCGGTCATGTCCGGACTTGTCCGATTTTTCGTGTCCATAACCCTAGCCACCACCAAACCCTAATCTCCTCCTCCCTCTCCTCCTCGTCAAGCGGAGAGCAAAGAAGACGAAGAAGATGACGAGAGGACAGACAGCGAAGAGTGAAGAACCTAGGACCTTCCTCTCTCTCTTTTTGGTGTCTTGATGCCAAAGGGGGAGAGATTGAGGGGGAGTCAAGTCTTAGCTTTAGCTGTAATAGGATGCGAGGAGAGAGCCTTCTCTATACTTTTATTTGTGATTGTAATAGTTTAACACTGTTTTCATATTAAGTTTGGTCTTGTGATGAATTCCTCAATTTATTTGCGAGTATGTGATGAAAACTGCATTTTTGCTCCTGGAATGTCATATGCACTTGGTATCGGTTGATTAATGTAAATTCTGTCATTCTCAATGTATTCATGCACTTAGTATGCATCCCACCATAAAGAATGCACATATGGATAATTCTCTTGTTGCTTGATGTATTTTTGAGTCATATGTGCATACTTTATGAAAATCTCATTTTTTGCCTTATTTTGCGAAATCTCAATTGGTTGTCATCAATCACCAAAAAGGGGGAGATTGAAAGTGCATCTAGGACTCCCTTGTGGGTTTTGGATGATTTATGACAAGCAATTGGGATCCTAATCCTTTTGTTGAGATGAATGCAGGCAAATAATGAAAAATGAGCAAAATGCTAAAAAGAAGGGAAATGAGAAGCAAAGTGAATTTGAGCTCAAGGAGAAGAAAATAGTAGATTATTATGTATGGAGTGTTTTAAGGAAACACACCCAAGAGCTCAATCACTTTCAAGCACACACATCTAATACACAAAGTTATACAGGACCGGACTAGTCCGATATCAGCCGGACTAGTCCGATATCACTTTCTGCACTAGATCGGACAAGTCCGGTATCCACCGGACTAGTCCGATATCTTTCTGATCCACTTCGGACTAGACCTCCCCAATGCGGACTAGTCCTCAACACAATGCACAAGTCACACAAAATCGGACAAGTCCGTTGTGATCCGGACTAGTCCGATATTCTTTCTGATCCACTTCGGACAAGTCCGGTGTCTACACGGACTAGTCCGATATACACACTGATCTAAATCGGACAAGTCCTCCAAGTGCGGACTTGTCATCCTAAACACTTAGGGTTTCATATGTACGGACAAGTCTGATGGCAATCGGACTAGTTCGAAGATTTCCAGTAGTGAAATCGGACAAGTCCGTTTTCAACCGGACTAGTCCGATATTCCTGGACACTTAGGGTTTGCTACACACAGCACACCGGACTAGTCCGGTGACCACCACGGACTAGTACGATCTTTCTGAACCCTAACGGTCACTTTTAGAAACCCCATATAAATAGAGGTGCGTGGCCCACTTTTACAATCTCTCAAACCCTAGCGCCGTCACACCTCCCAAGAGACTCAAAAACCACCTCTCTCCACGAAATTAAGTGCAAAATCGATCAATCTATTGAAGATCACTTCTATATCATTGGAGAGACACTTGGCACACATCATTGAGCTCTTGGTTTGATTCTCTAACACACTCTTGCGTTTCAATTTGTAATTTTCGAGTGTGTTATTGGTGGCTTTGTAAGTTGTAATCAAGGGAGCTCTCGACGTGTGAGAACGCGCCTTCAACTTGGTTATTTACCCTTTGTGATTAGTGGAAGAGGATTGGCCTTCGTGGCGTCCGACGAGGGAAGGGTTGGAGAAGACCCGGTCCTTTTGTGGGCTCCTCAACGTGGACGTAGGTTGCCTTCGTGGTAGCCGAACCACGGGATAAATCGTGTGTCTTGTCCTTTTGCGTTCTTCATCTTAATTGATCAACTTAATCTAGGGTTTGATTCACTTTGTTCAATTTGAGTTAAATTGTTGAACAAGAGCCTTAATTGTAATAGAATTTGACATACAACTATTAAACTGCCATTCAAGTTTATATTTCCGCTGCAAACATTAACGAATCAATCAAATTGACTGAACTTGATCAACTTAGCCCGTGAAAACCGGACTAGTCCGCACTTTACCAGACTAGTCCGATATCTCTGGTATTGACTTTGTTGTTGAGTGTTACAGGAACCGAGAAAATTCAAGAAGGCCTATTCACCCGCCCTCTAGGCCTACATTCACATAGGCACGAATTTTGTTGATGAGTGCCTTCATCCGGTTGTACATGTCTTGAGGTGATTTGCCTTATTCAATAGCAAATCTCCCCAACTCTCCTTCAAGCATTTCGATTTTAGCTTCACGAACCGACCTGTTTCCTTCGTGAGCTGTCTTAATTGTATCCCATATTTCTTTTGCACTTTCTAAGCCATCGATCTTGGTGAATTCCTCTCTACTTAGTGATGATGTGATCACGATGATGGCTTGTGCATTTCTATGAATCTCTTGTTCTTGTTCTGGGATGAGTTCCTCATCCGTGTCCAGGATATCTATGCCAGTGCAAACAATGTGCCATAGACTAGGATTTAGGGATATTAGATGCATCTTCATGTTGTACTTCCACATGGTGTAGTCACTTCCGTCAAACTGTGGAGGCTTTCCCATAGGAATGGACAGATAATGATTGTTTGAATTGAGACGGTTGTAGTTGTAAGGATGTCGGGAGTAGTCGTGATGACCACTCCCCGTCGTCTTCTCTTCTTCTTTTCCTTTTTGACCTAGCAGTTTCTTTCTCAGGAGTGCCTTTAGTTGTCACACTTCTTCATCATCATGTGGCCTTTCCCTCAGCACATCGAAGGCTTTAGCTTCTTGTTCCTCCTCATTGATGTTCATCTTCGAGATATCGTTGTTCTTCTCAGAGGCCATTGATCTCTCCGAGATGTGAGTCTCGTTGGTGGAGAACCTCGCTCTGATATCAAATGAATGTGGCCTAGAGGGGGTGAATAGGCCTTTTGAATTTCCTGCACACTTAATAGAGTCGTCAAAAACTTGATTGATCGGACTAGTCCGGTTATGTGGGCGGACTAGTCCGGTGTGCTGAAATTTGTGAGTTGATAAGTGTTATTTGGGAAACTAGGTTCTTCTAGCAGCGGAAATGAGAACAACAGATTCTTTGATTTAAGATTATTGTATGAATGCACGTGGAAACTAATAAGCAACTTAATTGATGTTTAGTAATCAAGTGATCTAGTGAACAAAAAGTAAAGTAAATGAGGCACAAGAGACAAGCGAGTTTTTACTGAGGTTCGATCTCACCACGAGATCTCGTCCTCGTTGAGGAAGCTCACACAGAGCCGGGTATCCAACCCTTTCTCTCTTCAAGTCACCACGAAGGCCGACTTCATTCCACTATCACGGGTAATCACCGAGTTTGTGGGGCAACCTCACACGTTGAGGGCTCCCACGAGAATTACAACGAAAGAGGCGATCAAATACACTTGAAAGTATTACAATGCAGAGTATAAGTGTAGAAAGATCAAACCCCAAGAGCTTGCAACGAAGGAACGACGATCTCCCAATCCCGAATCCAAGTGTTCAAATGATTTGACTCCTTTTTGCACCTTAGATGTGTGGGGAGATGTGTTTTAGGCTCTTGGGACAAAGTGGCGGCACTAGGGTTTGTGTTTTTAGCAGTATTCAACGTGTATGTTCTTTGGAAGACCGTGGATTCTCTATTTATATGGTTTCCAAAAAGTTACCGTTGAAAAACCCTAATATCGGACTAGTCCGGTGCAAGTCCGGACTTGTCCGGTCATAGTGTAACTCGAAGTCCAGAAAGTCTGGCGGACTAGTCCGGTCCAAGCTCAGACTAGTCCGGTGCTGTGTGAAGGTGGACTTCAGAAAGTTCAACGGACTAGTCCGTGGACTAGTCTGGTCTCCACAGAAGGGAGACTCCAGAAAGTTCAACAGACTAGTCCGGTCTCTTGATATGAGAGACTCCAGAAAGTTCAACGGACTAGTCCGGTGGACACACGGACTAGTCCGGTCTCCTAAGAGGGGAGACTCCAGAAAGTGTAACAGACTAGTCTGGTCCATGATCGGACTAGTCCGGTGCATTGTGAAAGTTAGGTTAATTTTAAAACTCTTACCTCTGTGCAAAGTTGTGAGCTCTTGGAGTGTATCTTTCATACACTCCCTATACATTTAAAATCTAATTTGTTATTCCAAGTTCCATCAAAGTATCCCTCTTTGGACACCACTCCATTTTTCATCTTTTTGTGTGCACCGAGCTGTTTCACTTTGTTTGTCCTACAATCATCTCAATAGTTTCATTAGGATCTCATATGTTTGTCATTAATTAGCCAAAACTCACAAGGGATATCCTAGATGCACTAACAATCTCCCCTTTTTTGGTGATTGATGACAACCATTTGAGATATCACAAATGAGAGTAAAATTTTGATTTTCATAAGGTGTGCACATATGAGAATAACGATAAATCAAAAAAAAAAAGATTCTCACATATGCACACACCTTATGGTGGGGTGCCTAACAGGTGTGTGATCAACAGAGTGTGATGAAATAAAGATAATCAATAATGAGCATAGAGATAATCATTCAAGCAACAATGAGCATCACACATAAGAAAAGAAATAGTGTGTTATGAGGTTTTCAAAATAAGTACATGTCCTCGATCACAAAAGCATAAGAAGCACTACTACTAGAGATAGTCTCAAACTAGTCTCAATCTATCCCCCTTTGGCATCAAGGCACCAAAAAGGGAAAAATTGAGAGGAATCACTCGTCGCCGCTCCCTTCTTCAGTTTCGGTCCAATCTTCATCTTCATCACCATAACATTCACCAGAGCAGGATCTTCCTTGGAGTCCTCGAAGGCGGGCGATGATCCAACCGGCTCAATCTCCAGCTTGTCACAGATAGCTTTGATGTTGGCATTGACATATTGTTGATGTTTCTTCTGCCTAACTTCAATCTTGCGGCAGCAGGCAAAGATGGAGGTGAGCATTTTGAGGACACCACCGGAGGGTTCATGGACAGGTGCAGAGCCAGGAGGACCAGCTACAGATCTTGTGGCATTCACATCCCGTGATTGTTTAGACCTCCTCTCAGCTTCGTGGGAGGCAGGAGCAGTTAGTGCTGAGGGAAGGGTGTACTCGGTGGGCTTTTGTGGCTTCAACCCCGTATGAGGGACATCCTTGACAAACTCAAGTCTCGTCACTTTCTCAATCATGAACATGATGTAAGGGGCATACCCGCAAGACCTATTTGGAGTGATTGAGATGTTAACAATGTCGTTGTAGATGTACTCAAAGACATTGAATGGTCTCCTTACACTAATGACCTTCATTAGGGTCCTCAAGGTTCCTTGGATAGTCCCCGCATCTCCATCTTTCGGGGCTATTGTCTTCCTCAAGATTCTGTTGAGGACCACAAAGAAGGGCTTCAAATATTTGATGTTGGTAGGAGTATAGGGCATCCTTGTGTCATAGAGGAACTTGAGATCATCCTTCTCTAATGGTTGCAAATTGTGGATTACAAGATCATGATACAGGGCGTGTTCAAGGTGAAGAATCATTGCAAACTCATCATAAGTAACACTATACTTGGAACCATGAGTCATCCAAGTAAGACTGTCTCCATCACCCTGAGCAAAGTAGAGTGTAGAGTAGAATTAGGTGATGATCTCATTGTTCCAGTCATTCTCAAAGGAAAACAGTTCCTTTCGACCGTGCCTCTCCAGGGCCCCAACCACCTCACGAAAGGCAGGATACTTCTTTGACTGCATGTATCCAATGTTCACCCATTGACTCTTCACAACGGGATTCTTCATCTTCATGTACACATGCTCATAGTAGTTGACATGGAAGTTGCTCCAAAATCTTGGGTCTGAGCATTGCCGAGGTTGATTATACACATTAATCTTCCTGAAGCTATCGGCAAGCTCACCCCCTTTTCCGGTGAAGTCCTCACTCGAACGCTGCCTGTTGCGGTGACTTGGGTTTTTCATCTTCAGGGGCCCAATGGGACCACTAGCAAGTCCCTTCCCTTTGTTGAGAGCCCTCTTTGGCCCTGAGGAGCTCTCGGCAACTTTTCCTTGGGCCTTCTTGACAACCACATTCCTCTTCTTAGGCAAATTGTCGTCGGAGGGTGGAGAGTGGACATTGACATCATGTCTTTTCTTTATGTATCTCTCCTTGGCTCTCCTCGCTTTTTCACGTTCAACTTCTTCATCAACGTGGAAAGAACTGTCATCTGAGCTTGAAGACATCATGCCTAATAAGGAGTTCATAGATTAGATAAGAATGAACCAAGGATCGAGGTCAAATTTGGGATTCAGATGTCAGAGACCGGACTTGTTTATCGGTTCTCACATGGGAAATTGCAATATCTCCTTTGATGGAGTGATCTCTCAAGAAATGGTGGCGAATATCGATGTGCTTGGTCCTTGAATGTTCAACTGGATTGTGGGCTATTTTGATGGAACTCTCATTGTCACATAGGAGAGGAATATGGTGCAAGTTTATGCCATAGTCCCTAAGAGTTTGTTGCATCCAATGAAGTTGTGCACAACAACTTCCGACGGCGATATACTCCGCTTCGGCTGTGGAAAGTGCAATGGAGTTTTGTTTCTTTGAGGACCAAGAAACTCGAGATCTACCAAGGAATTGGCAAGTTCCCGATGTAATCTTCCTATCAACTTTGCACCCCGCATATCCGCATCAGAATATCCAATGAGGTTAAACTTAGAGCCTTTGGGGTACCAAAGTCCTAGGATTGGTGTGTGAACCAAATATCTAAGAATTCTCTTAACGGCAGTCAAATGACACACCTTAGGAGCGGCTTGAAATCTAGCACACATACACACACTAAGCATGATATCGGGCCTAGATGCACATAAGTATAGCAATGAGCCTATCATGGAACGATATACCTTTTGGTCCACACTTGGACCATCTTCATTGAGATCGAGATGCCCATTGGTTGCCATAGGAGTCTTGATGGGTTTAGCCTTGTCCATGTCAAACTTCTTGAGTATATCTTGTGTGTATTTGGTTTGACATATGAACGTGCCTTCCTTGAGTTGCTTCACTTGAAAACCTAGAAAGAACTTCAACTCCCCCATCATGGATATCTCAAATCTTTCCGTCATTATCTTGGAAAACTCATCACAAAAAGCTTTGTTAGTAGAACCAAATATAATGTCGTCGACATATATTTGGCAAACAAACAAATCATCATTGAAATGCTTAGTGAATAGAGTATAGTCTGCCTTCCCAATTTTGAAACCATTTTGAGTTAGAAAGTCTCTAAGGCCCTCATACCAAGCTCTAGGAGCTTGTTTGAGTCCATAGAGAGCCTTACGCAATTTGTACACATGGTTCGGGAATTCTTCATCATCAAATCCGGGGGGTTGCTCCACATACACCTCTTCCTTGATTGGACCATTGAGGAATGCGCTCTTGACATCCATTTGATATAGCTTAAAATCATGGTGAGTATCAAAGGCAAGCAATATACGAATTGATTCAAGCCTAGCTACGGGAGTAAAGGTTTCTTCAAAATCCAAACCTTCGACTTGTGAATACCCTTTGGTCACAAGTCGTACCTTGTTCCTTGCCACCACCCCGTGTTCATCTTGTTTGTTGCGGAACACCCATTTGGTGCCTACAACATTCGCAATAGGCCTCTTCACAAGCTCCCATACTTTGTTTCTCTCGAAGTTGTTGAGCTCTTCTTGCATGGCCATCACCCAATCCGGATCTCGTAGTGCTTCTTCAACCTTGTGGGGCTCCAAGGAAGAAACAAAAGAGTAATGTTCACAAAAGTTTGCAATACGAGATCGAGTAATTACCCCCTTGGAGATGTCTCCAAGTATGTTGTCAACGGGATGGTCCCGTTGGATGCTTTGATGAACTCTTGGATGTGGAGCTTGAGGTATTGATTTATCATCTTGGTCTTCCTCATCCTCATTGTCTCCCCCTTGATTGATGCCTCCATTTTCATCTTCTTGGGGCGCATCTTGTGGAACCTGATCTCGATCATTTGAGGAAGAGCTTGCTTGATGTGTAGGATGGTCACTTGTATCTTGAGGTTGTTCTTGTGGTAGTATGTCTCCAAGTGCCATCCTTCCTATCACCACTTGTGGAGCTTCTTCTTGATCTAGTACATGACGATCAACTTGCTCCACTTGGGAGCCATTAGTCCCATCCAACACTACATCACATGCTACTTCAAGAATCCCGGAGGATTTGTTAAAGACACGATAGGCGTAAGTGTTTGAGCACGATAGGCGTAAGTGTTTGAGTCAAAGCCAAGCAAGAAACCCTCATCGAACTTAGAAGCAAACTTCGAAGTCCTAGGATTCTTGTTAAGAATGTAGCATTTGCTCCCAAAGACACGAAAGTAAGAGATGTTGGGCTTCTTACCGATTAGGAGCTCATGTGATGTCTTCTTAAGTATTCGGTGAAGATACAACCGATTTATGGCATGGAAAGCGGTGTTGACCGCTTCCGCCCAAAACTGGTCCGACCTCTTATACTCATCAAGCATGGTTCTTGACATCTCAATTAGAGTCCTATTCTTCCTCTCGGCCACCCCATTTTGTTGAGGGGAGTAGGGAGCTGAGAACTCATGCTTGATGCCTTCTTCATCCAAAAATTCTTAAACTTGAGTATTCTTGAATTCGGTGCCATTGTCACTCCTTATGGTCTTGATACTCAAGGAGAACTCATTTTGAGCTCTCTTCAAGTATCTATTGAGAACACCTTGAGTCTCGCTCTTGTCATGCAAAAATAATACCCAAGTGAAACGTGAAAAGTCATCAACAATAACAAGACTATATTTGTTACCACCAATACTAATGTAGGCGATTGGACCGAAGAGATCCATGTGTAGAAGCTCCAATGGTCTTGATGTTGTCATAATGTTCTTGGATGGATGTGGTGCTCCAACTTTCTTTCCGGCTTGGCATACGCTACATGGCATATCCTTTTCAAACACAACATTATTTGAACCACGAATGTGCTCGCCCTTAAGGGGTTTTTGCAAATTCCTCATCCCAATATGGGCTAGCCTTCTATGCCAAAGCCACCCCATGTTAGTTTTTGCAATTAAGCATGTATCAAGTTGGACTTTATCCGCGTAGAAATCCACAAGATAGAGCTTTCCCTTGAGTACACCCTTAAAGGCAATTGAGACATTGCTTCTCTTTGTGACGATCACACCCTCATTAGTGAATATAACCTTTGTCACATAGTTGTGATATGGACAAGAGTTTATAATAAAGAGAATCAACATGCAAAACATTTGAAAGAGTATGATTAGGGGATATAGCAATTTTACCGGTGCCAAGGATTTTTCCTTGGCTATTGTCTCCAAAATAGATTCCTTCACTTGGATCTTCATTTAGCTCATACTCCACAAACATCTTCCTCTCTCCAGTCATATAATTTGTGCATCCACTATCAAGAATCCACTTGGTTCCACCGGAGGAGTATGCCTACAAGAAAGGTTTAAGCCTTGGCTTTAGGTACCCAAGCAGTGTTGGGTCCTTTGATGTTAGTCAAGAGGCACTTGGGCACCCACACACAAGGTTTGGGACTCTTGCGGTGTGGCCCAACATACCTAGCATATGTCTTTCCAAACTTGTTCCTTAATAAAACATATGAAGCATCAAAATCATGGAACAATGGATGAGGATCTTTCTTAGGCATTTTAGGTGTAGTAGCAATGTTCTTTCCTTTATTGTTGTATGAGCCTCCTTTGACAAACACAATCAAGTCTTTGCCATTCTTGGGAGTTTTGGTGTTTTGCCTCATCCCCCTAGAATAACCAAGACCATCCTTGACAAGGGGATGTCTTGTGTTGGTATATGCACTACGTGCATATGCCATCTTCTCCTTGTCAAAGATGCCACCCTTGGGTGCTTGATTGATTTGTGCCAACCTTAGCTCATCTTTAAGCTTTATGATTAAGTTTGAGCATTTACAAGGTTGAGATGCTTCAGATTTAATACTCGGGGAAGGTGAGCTTGTAGAGGGAGAAGGTGCATTGACCTTGAGAGACTTCACTTGCGTCTCAAGGATCTTGTTAGCTTGTGTCAAAGTAACAAGTTCATCCTTGAGCACAATTGTTGTGTTCTCAAGGTTTGAGCAGGTTTCCTTGCTCAAAGCGAGTTCACGCTCAAGTGACTTGCTTCTTTCTCTTTCAAGCTCCAAGAGCTCATCAACCTCTTGACATCTATCCTTTTGTTGGATGAGCATGTCCTCTTGACGGTTGATGAGTTCTTCCTTCTCAAATATTTCCTCCATTAACAATCTCAATCTTTTCAAGGTGCTTTTGCTCATGTCTTTAAGCATATGTTCATTTTCACTACTACTATCAAAGTCATCATGAGAAGAAATTGAAGAAGAGGATTTAGATTTAACCTTCTTTCTTCCCTCCTTGGCCATGAGACATGTTGGCCTTGAAGTCTCCAAGTTGGGGAAGAGCTTGTTCTCCGTTGTTGTCTTCTTCATAGCAATAGTTGCTACCTTCCCATCTTCATCAGAGGAAGATTCCTCATTTGAATCCCACTCCTTTCCAAGGTGGGCATGTCCGGATTGCTTCTTCTTCTTGAAGTACTTCTTCTCTTTGGACTTTCCCTCCTTCTTCTTCTTGTTTTCTTCATGTGGACAATCCACAATGAAGTGGACATATTCTCCACAATTGTAGCAAGCCCTTTTTGATCTTGTCTTGGGCTTGTCTTTGCTTCTCCTTTCACTTTGGTAGCTCCCCCTCCTTCTTCTAAACATCCTCTTAAATTTGTTGATGAAGAAAGCTTCTTACTCATCAGTGTCGGGACTCTCTTCATCACTTTCTTCCTTTTCTTGTGATCTTGAGGACGTTGCTTTGAATGCAACATCCCTTTTCTTGGAGGAGGAAAGCTTTTGTAGATCATTGTAGAACATCGCTTCTTGCTCCATCATCTCATGGTTGATGATTCTCCCTAGCACTTCTTTGGGAGTCATTTTGTGGAAGCCCGTACTTTCACGAATTAGTGAGCAAAGATTGATGTTTTGATACATGAATGCTTGAATCATCCTCTTTACCACTTCGTGGTCGGTCCACCGGGTGCTTCCATATGACCGACTCTTGTTGATAAGAGTCTTGAGGTGGTCATACATATCTTGAGGAGATTCACCCTCCATGATGGTGAATCTTCCAAGCTCTCCTTCGATCATCTCAATCTTGGCCTCCCTAATGACGCGGTTGCCTTCGTGCGCCGTCTTGAGGGTATCCCAAATCTCCTTGGCAACCTCCAACCCTTCAATGCGGTTGAACTCCTCACGAGTCAATGAGGAGGTAATCACTCCAACAGCTTGAGCATTGCGATGTAGGAGTACGGCTTGCTCCGGAGTGATGTCTTTCTCATTCTTTGGAAGATGAACACCTGTCATCACAATTTGCCACAAGCTAGAGTTTAAGGAAATGAGGTGCATCTTCATATTATGCTTCCACATAGAATAATAATTTCTGTCAAATTGAGGAGGTTTTCCAATTGGAATAGACAAATAGTGGTTGCTAGCGGTAAGTTGCTCATAATTGTAAGGATATTGGGAGTAGTCTTGTGAACTACTCCCGTTGTCGATGTTGACTGAAACAATTGGCTTG
Organism: Tuctoria greenei; assembly: GCA_036927565.1. Taxonomy (NCBI): domain Eukaryota; kingdom Viridiplantae; phylum Streptophyta; class Magnoliopsida; order Poales; family Poaceae; genus Tuctoria; species Tuctoria greenei. Next base: position 63,919,982 of record JAYESD010000002.1, on the reverse strand, counting down.
ATCTCCTTCTTCGGCATGTTGAGCTTCTCACAAAGCCGTGCCTTGAGCATCCGAACTTCTTCGTCGTCATTCGGATCATCTTGAAGAACATCTAGATTCTTCGTCTTAGTGTCATCGACAACCACCGGAACTTCGTTGTCACCCCTTCCGGCCATTACTTCTCCGAGTTGTTAGACTCTTGGGGAGAAACCTGCTTTGATACCAATTGAAAGTCGCCTAGAGGGGGGTGAATAGGCAATAATACCTGAAATCACTTAATAAAACGAGATTAAATTCCTGTGGTCGGACTAGTCTGCACAGGGTCAGACTAGTTCGCTCAGCATGGGGTGGAAACCCTAAAACTTGACTTCTACAAGTTATTTACGGAACTAAAGTTCACCAAAGATATGAGCAATATGTAGTAAACTTGTGAAGCTCGGATTGTGAGGTTTAAACACTTAGATTGCAAGTTTACAATAATGATCAAAGTGTAAGGCAATAAGAGCAAAGTGAACCCTAACAGTAATACTAGTGATCACAAAAAGCGAAAGACAAGTGAAACGAGATTTATCCCGTGGTTCAGCTCCACAAAGGAGTCTACCTCAATGTTGAGAAGTCCACACAAGGACCGGGTCTCACTTGACCCTTCTCTCACCAAGCCACCACGATGGCCGGCTTGGTTTCCACTACATCAATGGGTAATCACCAAGTTTGATGGGGCTGCTCACAACTTGAGGCTCCCACAAATCAATCCAATGAGGAGCACACGAAGCTCAACTAACACAAGCCACACAACACAATGTGCAAGAGATCAAACCGAGAGCCAAAGCACGATGATCTTCCTTTACTCTCCTCCCCAAACTCTAATCTCTTCAAGATTTGCTCTTAGAGGGTTAGTAGGACGAGTAGAAGGCTTTGGAAGGCTCTAGGATGCTTGTGGCGGCGCTAGGGTTCCAGAACTTTTCAAATGAGCCCGGGGGTCCCCTTTTTATAGAGGTCCCGATCCCCTTCTGCTTACATCACCAAAGGGGCGGACTAGTCCGGCCTCAGACCCCGGACTAGTCCGGCCCTATGGGACCACTGACCCCTGGTCATTTCCTGACAACTGCATCACAGAGCAATGATCGTCACGCTACCCGCCAAATTTCCAAATTCAAACAGTCACTAGGCAACGAACTAGTCTGGTCAACAACGAACTAGTCCAAAGTGGAACAGAACCACTTGGTCCGTTCCAAAACGGACTCTTCTGGGTTGGCCCGGACTAGTCTGGCCACACGGGCGGACTAGTCCAGCCCCTTAGGGTTTCTCTCGTTTAATCTCACTAAGTCTTAAACGGACAAGTCCGTATCCAAATAAACAAGTCCGAACTACTCCAGAGAGCTTTGGTCCGTCCAAAAATGGATAAGTCCGGACTTCTCGGACTTAGCTCCAAATTCACTCAGATTCACTCCAGAGACGTTTGGTCCGTCTCAAAACGGACTTGTCTGCCATAGCCGGACTAGTCCGGTCTCCTAGGGTTTTTCTCATTTTAGGCTTCTCACTTAGGTTTTTCTCTAAACCACCACTTTTAGCCCCTTGGTATGATCTCAATGCACACGATACAACCACCCTCTCACATGATACGGCTTATATAAGCTCAATACCATAGAAACCCTAATTTCTACGCTTGAGTCTTTGACGCCCGTTTTCTCCTTTTCCTTTTTGAGGGTTTTCATCTCATTTCAATTCTTGTGCATGTGCTTAAGATCAACTTAGCTCATTAGCCTCTTAATTGTCGTCATCAATCATCCAAAACCCACGGGGATGCCTAGATCCACTTTCAATATTGATCCTGTTTTGAAATAAATGTTTTGTTTGCAAAACTGCATGCCTGTGTCAATTTGATGGGAATCCTATGATAGGAAGTTTACTAGCGTATTTTAACCACCCTTGTCACCTGGAATTTATGGTATAGAGTCGGGATGTGATCTTTACCTTTTCGCTTTGCTTAATTAATCGGGATGGGAAAACAACTATACTGCTTAACTTAATTATGCATTTATGAGATTATAATTAACATGAACAGGTTAATATGATGTGGTGATGGGTGATCTAAGCAAGCTGGTATGTGGATGGCTTGGATGTTATGGTGGTTTACTTGCTTTAGATCTAAGGACCGATTGGTGGAGCGACCATCCAGGATTTACAGTGCCACCACGAGGCCAAGTATGGGTGCGACATAGCTGATTAATTAGGGCTTTGTCAGTGCTATTTGGACCATTAAGGATGCTCGGGGAAGGGGTAGTCGGATTGGGTTTGTTAATGGTTGGTGGGACTACCCTGGGATCCAAATGGCTCAAGAGGGGGGCCTTGGTTGAAGATGTGCTCAGTTGGAGGCATCGCCACCGGTGAAACCTCAGTGGGGTCTAAATAGGCTAGTAATCCCTTTGTTAAGGCTATTTTGTGATATCTTGGCCACACACTTAAGGAAGTGTGAGACGGCATAATTGAGATTCTATACTCATCGAAAGATGATGAAATCACAAACACGTGGGTAAAGTGGTACAACCTCTGCAAAGTGTCTAAAAACCGGTTATGAGCAACCTGGACTCTTACATGATTAGGGGAAACTTGGTATTGTGATGGTTTGGTAACGGTTATGGTTATGGATGGCATTATGGTTTATGATATTGGATATGATTATTGGTAATGAGAAATCTGGAATCGGAATGATTGTAATGAATTATGGACTGGTACTATGACATTACTTATGGTTTATAATGGGTTTATTCACATATCTATAATATATTGCTTTTCGAATGTTTTAATGTACTTTTCAACATTTAGCCATTATTATATTCATCATTTGTATCAGCTACATGTCATACTTTCCACACTTATTGAGTATGACATGTACTCACCCTTGCAGCTCCCCCACCAACAGTTGCAGGTCAGGATTGAGAGTTTAACAATGATAATGTGGAGTTCTAGACCGTGTCTTCCGTCAGCTTCGCCCGTGAAGTGTTGGACTGCGCTATACCATTTTCTTATGCTGCTTAGCTGCTTAGTTTGCTTAATTAGTTTATTTCCGCTGCATTAGTTCAACATTTCATTACTATTCATTAGAGCTTGTATTCGAGGATAATCTGGTTTGTTTAATAAAAGTACTTAAATAATCTTGTCTTGTGGTAATTTTCAATATATCCTTTTGTGATTGCACATGTGTATGTGTGTTGAACGTCTTGGGCACACATATGCGTTCACTTGGTTCGTTTTCGGAACTGGGTGTCACAAATTGGTATCAGAGCCACATGTTGACCGTAGGACGCAGCCTAGATAGAATGGACATTTTAGAACACATAGAAGCACTAAGGAATTGATGTGTTTGAATGTGAACTAGAGGGGGGTGAATAGGCCTTTTTGAATTTTGTCGGAACCTGCAACACTTAACAACCAGATCAAATCTCGAGATATCGGACTAGTCCGATCAAGTGCGGACTAGTCTGGTGTGTACCGACCAAGCTAATCAAATTTGATTGATTAACTTTATTCTAGGATGTAAGCAGCGGAATTATACTTGTAATTTAAGTGTTGCACAAATATAAACTAGGGTGTATCACAATTTAATCTTAAACTCAATGTTTCAACGTAAAGTGAGCACGATTGATTGAAACCCTAGATATATATATGAAATGTAAGAACAATGGGCGCAAAGAAAGAACAAAATGATTTTATCCCGTGGTTCGGTAACCACAGAGGCAACCTACATCCACGTTGAGGAGTCTACAAAAGGACCGAGTCTTCTCCAACCCTACCCTCGTCGGATCGCCACGAAGGCCAATCCTCTTCACTAATCACAAAGGGGAAATAACCAAATTCAAGGGGCCTTCTCACAAGTTGAGGACTCCCCAAGATTACAACAAGAACACCACCAAGAACACACTCAAAAAATCACAATGAAAACCACAGGAGTGTGTTAGGGAAACAAACCAAGAGCTCAATGAGTGATGAACCGTGTCTCTCCAATGATCCAAAGTGTATCCTCAAAGGATTGATCTTTGTTGCGTTTAATTTCGTGGAGAGGTGTGTTTTTGAGGCTCTTGGGAGGTGTGATGGCGCAGGGGGTCGAGAGTTATTGGAAGATGGGCCGTGTACACCTATTTATATGGGGTTCCCAAAAGTTACCGTTAGGGTTTAGGAATATCGGACTAGTCCGTGCTGGACACCGGACTAGTCCGGTGTGCTATGTGTAGCAAACCCTAGGTGTCCCAGAATATCGGACTTGTCCGGCTGAGAGCGGACTTGTCCGATTTTGGTTCTGGAAATCTTCAGACTAGTCCGATGGATATCGGACTTGTCCGGAAAGGTGAAACCCTAAGTGAATTGGGGACAAGTCCGCACTTGGAGGACTTGTCCGATTTAGGTGAGAGGGTTTTTCAGACTAGTCCGTGCTAATATCGGACTTGTCCGATTTTGTGCAACTTATGAAGTGTTTGGAGGACTAGTCCGCACTGGGGATGACTAGTTTGATTCTAGTCACAGAGATATCGGACTAGTCCGTCGTGATATCAAATTTGTCTGATCTTGTGCAGAGAGATATCGGACTAGTCCGGGGTCAGTCGGACTAGTCTGGTCCTGTATAAACTTATGGAATGTGTGTGATTATCTGTGCTTGAGCTCTTGGGGTGTGTTTCCTTAACACACTCTATACACAATGATCTACTACACTTGTTCCTTGATCTCTTTTCCACATTGCTCCTCATTTTCCTTTCTTTTTGGCTCTTTGCTCATTTTCTCATTAAAACCTGTGCTCATCTCAACAAAGTAGTTAGGATCTCATTTGCTTGTCATAAATCATCCAAAACCCACAAGGAATTCCTAGATGCACTTTCAATCACCCCCTTTTTGGTGATTGATGACAACCAATTGAGATTTCACAAAACATGATAAAAAGTTGAGATTTTCATAAAGTGTGCACATATGAGTTTAAAACACATTAAGCAATGAAAACATGATCCATATGTGCACTCTTTATGGTTGGATGCATAACTAATTTATAGCAAAAACACAGATTTCATTATTTTCTTCATAAGCAGTTCAAAACATTACATCACAGGACCATAGGTATCATAAGAGCGTATTAAAAGTTTTAAAACCCACAAAATAGACAAAAGACACAAAAAGAAGCTCTCCTCGCATCCTACAACTAAGACCTAAGACTCCTCCTCAATCTCTCCCCCTTTGGCACCAAGACACCAAAAAGAAGGAGAGGAGGGACCTAAAGTCTTCAAGCCTCGTTGTCGATCCTCTCATCGTCTTCATCTTCTGGCTGATGATGAGGAGGAGGAGGAACGGAGCCACTCGAGTCCCCAATGCCAAAATAGGCAAGCTCGGAGGGAGTCAAGGGCTCGAGCCCGGTGTAATCAGAGTCGGAGTCATAAGAAATTACTGGAGATCCAATGGGCTCGATCTCCAGCTTTTGGCAAATCTGCTTCACATTTTCCTTGACATATCTCATGTCAGCCTTTCTTCTCTTGTTGAGCTTGTGGGCCTTCACCTCGGCCTTTTTGCATGAGGAAAAAATAGTTGCCAGGTATTTGAAGATGCCACTTGGGGACCCCTTTTGAGGAGGGGCCCTAGTGGCGGGAGCAGCCCTAGCATCGGCATTGGCTCTTGCTGGAGCCTTAGGGCTGGAGGCCGGAGATGGATCAGCTTGAACACTTGGCTTTTGAGGCCTGGGGCCTCAAGGGAAGGTGCTCCAATCCTTAACAAACTCTATGCCTGTGACCTTCTCAATCATGAACATGAGGTAAGGTGCGTAGCCACATGACCTGTTTGGTGTGTAGGAGATGTTCACCATGTCATTCCAAGTATAGTCAAAGACATCAAATCTTCTGTCTTTGCTAATGACCTTCATCAAGGTCTTGAGATACCCCTGCACACTTCCTGTATCCCCATCCTTGGGGGCAACTGTCTTCCTTAGAACCCTGTTCAACACCACAAAGAAGGGCTTCATGTTCTTAGTAGAAGGGGGGTTGAACTTGGAGTTGGGTTCATAAAGAAATTTCATCCCGTCTTTCTCGATGACACCAATGTTGTGGATGATCACATTGTCATTGCTCGAGGTGTCAAGATGTAGCAGTCTTGCAAATTCCTCATAAGTTATGCTGTACTTGGATCCATGAGTCATCCAAGTCACACTTTCTTCCTCGTCACTTGAGAAGTGGCAAGTAGCATAAAACTGGGCAATCACCTCATCATTCCAATTGTTCCTGGAGGCGAAGAGATCCCTCAGGCCATTCCTTTCCATTGCCTCAACCACCTCAACAAAGGGTGAGCAGCCCTTCTTCTCAAAGTGCGCCCAATCTATCCACTGGTTGCGCACCACGGGCGTCTTCATTTGGAGATATACAGACTTGTAGAAGTCTGCATGGAAGTTGCTCCAAAACCTCCCATTAGAAGCTTTCTTGGGACGGCTGTAGCAATCAACATTTCTGAATTTTGCCGTCATATCACTGCATTTTCCGTTGAATCTCTCCTCTGCGGGATCCCTGGCCCCTTCCCTTGGAGCTGACAGCTTTAGGGGGCCAATCGAGCCCGTTGCAATTCCCTTGCCCTTGCCCTTGGCTTGGCGAGGGCCACCTCCAGCAGAAGCCTTGGATGTTGGCTTCTTCGCGAGCACCTTCCTTCGAGCCTGGGGAGGTGAAGGGCCAGCTCGGAGGGGTGCTTCTTGCTTAGGCTTGTCGAGGAATGAAGCACGACTTCGTGGTCCATCTCAGCCTCGAAGTCGGAAACTTCGTCGTGTGAGTTCGGCATGCCCTGAGAATGGATTGTACAAGGTATTGATGAGAATAGATGACAAGGAACTACAATGATGAATTAAGAAGTTAGGGTTGAGTTCAGAAAAATCGGACTAGTCCGGTGTACAGGAACGGACTAGTCCGGGTGACCGGACTTGTCCATGCATGGACCGAACTAGTCCGGTATTCATCCTCAAGAACCTTAACTATGAGACAAATGGAGTTGCTCAATGCAAAACTAGCCTAACAGCAATGTAATACATCAAGGACACTTGTATTAGGTGACAGGAGCTAGGTTATCCGATCAATAATGAAGAAAATGGAGATTTCTAGGGTTTGGGGGAAAAATTACCAAAAAATAGCTTGAATATTGGAGAAGAGGGGGTTGAAGGGCGGACAAGTCCGTGGTCTTCAATCCCTAAGCGAAGAAGGTTGATTTCCACCCAAACTTGGAGATTTTTGATGGAGAAATCGTCGAATCGCCTTGGGGAGCTCGAGCGTGGAGAGAGAAAGCTTGAGGCAAGTGTGGGGTGAGGGATATTAGGGTTTGGCGGCGGCTAGGGTTATGGACACAAAAAATCAGACAAGTCCGAAAGTGATCAGACTAGTCCAAACTTTTCCAGAGGCTATATCGGACTAGTCTGTGGTCACCAGACAAGAAATGCTTAGCCCTTTCGTATATAATCGAAGGTCCTTACTTAGAAAATAGGAAAGCAAATCAAATCATATAATCTTTATGAATATGATCTGTAAGCATACAACAATCAAGCAATGATCATAATTCATCAAGATTTAGTAATTGACATAGTTTTTCGGAAAAATTGAGAGAGATGATTTTCACAACACAATCAATGAATTTTGAAGATTTCATTCAGGTATGCAAGATTTCAAGCCACACTCCGAGCATCAAGGATATTTAGTTCATTTCGAAGTTAGCAAAAGTGTTTTTCATCAAGTGGCTTGGTATAAATATCGGCTAGTTGCTTTTCAGTATTGACATGTGAAATGGCTATATCTCCCTTCATTGAATGGTCTCTCAAAAAGTGATGTCGGATGTCTATGTGTTTGGTTCTAGAGTGCTCAACGGGATTATAGGCAATTTTAATGGCACTCTCATTGTCACAAAGGAGTGGAATATGGTTCATATTGTAACCATAATCCCTTAGAGTTTGTTTCATCCAAAGGAGTTGTGCACAACAACTCCCGACTGCAACATACTCCGCTTTGGCCGTAGATAAGGCAATGGAGTTTTGTTTCTTGGAGGACCAAGAAACAAGAGATCTTCCTAGGAATTGGCATGTACCAGAGGTACTTTTTCTATCTACCTTGCATCCAGCATAATCTGCATCGGAATAACCAATGAGATTAAATTTGGAACCTTTGGGGTACCAAAGGCCTAGTTTGGGTGTATGAACTAAATACCGCAAGATTCTCTTGACAGCAGTCAAATGGCACTCTTTTGGGTTGGCTTGAAACCTTGCACACAAGCATACACTCAACATAATATCTGGCCTAGATGCACATAAGTGGAGTAGAGATCCAATCATGGAGCGATATACCTTTTGATCGACGTTTGGTCCATCTTCATTGAGATCCAAGTGGCCATTCGTTGCCATGGAAATCTTTATGGGCTTCGTCTTGTCCATTCCAAACTTCTTGAGTATGTCTTGAGTGTACTTAGTTTGGCATATGAACGTCCCTTCCTTTTGTTGCCTTACTTGGAATCCCAAGAAGTACTTTAGCTCTCCCATCATTGACATCTCAAACCTATCTGTCATAATTTTACTAAATTTCTCACAAAAAGATTTGTTAGTTGAACCAAATATTATATCATCAACATAAATTTGACAAACGAAGAGATAATTGTCAAAGTTCTTTGTAAAAAATGTATAATCTACTTTACTGATCTTAAAATCATTTTCAATTAAGAAATCTCTAAGACACTCATACCAAGCTCTAGGAGCTTGTTTGAGGCCGTAGAGAGCCTTACACAATTTAAATACGTGGTCGGGGAACTCTTCATCTTCAAACCCGGGGGGTTGCTCCACATACACCTCCTCCTTGATTGGTCCGTTGAGGAAAGTGCTTTTCACATCCATTTGATAGAGCTTGAAATCATGGTGAGTAGCATATGTAAGTAATATTCTAATAGACTCAAGTCTAGCTACAGGAGCAAAGGTCTCATCAAAATTCAAACCTTCGACTTGTGAATACCCTTTGGCCACAAGTCGTGCCTTGATTCTTGTCACCACCCTGTGTTCGTCTTGTTCATTGCGGAAGACCCATTTGGTGCCGACATCGTTGGATTTGGGTCTTTCGACTAGTTCCCACACCTCGTTCCTTTTGAAATTGTTAAGTTCTTCTTGCATGGCCACTACCCAATCTGGATCCTTCAATGCATTCTCAACCCTGCGCGGTTCCAAAAAAGACACAAACGAGTAATGCTCACAAACATTAGCTATGCAAGATCTAGTAGTTACTCCCTTTTGGATGTCACCGATGATGTTGTCAATTGGGTGATCCCTTTGGACGCATTGGTGCACTCTTGGGCATGGCACTTGCTGTCTTGAATCTTCATGATCATCTTCTTCTCCCCCTAAATGGTTGCCCTCATTGACTTGTTGATCATCTTCACTTTCTTGAGGTTGATCTCGTATGAAAGCTCCCCCTTGATCATTGGCCTCCTCTTGTGGTTCATTTTCCTCATGCATATGTAGAGGTGGCTCTTGTGGTCGAACTTCGCCTAACACCATTCTTCTCAATGCTTTACAAGGAGCTTCTTCTCGATCTAGTACTCAAGGATCAACTTGCTCCTTTTGGGAGCCATTAGTTTCATCGAACACTACGTCACGTGCTACTTCAACAAGTCCGGAGGTCTTGTTGAAGACACGATAGGCGTAAGTGTTCGAATCATAACCAAGCAAGAAACCTTCATCGTACTTCGAAGTGAACTTTGAAGTCCTAGGCTTCTTGTTTAAAATATAGCATGTGGAACCAAAAACTCAAATGAAATATTAGGCTTGTTAGCGGTGAGTATCTCATAGGATGTCTTCTTGAGTAGTCGATGAAGATAAAGTCGATTTATGGCGTGGCAAGCGGTGTTGACTGCTTCCGCCCAAAAGTGATTCGAGGTCTTGTACTCATCGAGCATTGTTCTTGCCATCTCTATGAGGGTTCAGTTCTTCCTTTCGGCAACTCCATTTGTTGGGGGGAGTAAGGAGCAGAAAACTCATGCTTTATGCCTTCTGCATCTAGGTACTCCTCAACTTGTGTGTTCTTGAACTCTGTGTCGTTGTCGAATGTTCTTGATCGTCAATGAAAACTCATTTTGAGCACGCTTGAAAAATTTCTTCAAGATTCCTTGTGTTTCTGCCTTATCATGTAAAAAGAAAACCCAAGTGAAGCGAGTAAAATCATCGACAATTACTAAACCATATTTGTTACCGCCGATGCTTATGTAAGCAATTGGACCAAATAAGTCCATGTGAAGTAGCCCGAGCGGTCTTGTTGTAGTCATGACGTTCTTAGCGGGATGGGGTGCTCCAACTTGCTTCTCGGCTTGGCACGCGCTACAGAGTTTGTCTTTCTCAAAAACAACATCCTTCAAACCTCGGATGTGATCGTCTTTGAGGAGTTTTTGAAGGTTCCTCATACCAACATGCGCTAGCCGTCTATGCCACAGCCAACCCATGTTGGTCTTTGCAATCAAGCACGTGTCAAGTCGGCTTTATCTTTGTTGAAGTCAACAAGGTAAAGCTTTCCCTTTAACATACCCTTGAATGCAATGGAACCATCACTCCTTCTAGAGACGTTCACACCCTCGTTAGTGAACAAACAATTATAACCTTTGTCACATAATTGAGATATGGACAGCAGGTTATAATCTAAGGAATCAACATGTAATACATGGGAAAGAGTGTGTTTAGATGATATGGCAATTTTACCGGTACCGAGCACCTTTCCTTCACTATTGTCTCCAAAATAGATGACCTCACTTGGATCCTCATTTTCTTCATACTCAATGAACATCCTTTTTTCTCCGGTCATATGGTTGGTGCAGCCACTATCCAGCACCCATTTAGATCCACCGGATGAATAGGCCTACAAAAACAAATTATGCCTTGGTTTTAGGTACCAAGGCGTGCTTGGGTCCTTGGAGGTTAGTCACAAGAGATTTGAGCACCCACACATGAGACTTGGTGTTCCCATGGCGTGGCCCAACATAACGACTATAGACTTTACCAAAATTACTTCTCATTAACACATAAGATGCATCAAAGGTTCTAAATAGCAACTGTTGTTGTTTATAAACAGGACTAGTCTTGGAGATCAGACTTGTCCGGACCCCGACCGGACTAGTCCGATGATCATGCGTGTTGAATGTGTTAACATTGGACTTTCCAGTTTGAGAGGGTCTTACCTTTACAAAGGCAATGCTCTCCTTGTTATTCTTATGGCTTCTAGTATGTTGCTTTTCACCATAAGAGTAACCAATGCCATATTTGACATTTGGAGGTCTTGTGACCAAGTATGCACTACGTGCATATTTGATCTTCTCCTTGTAGAATATGTCATTTTGTGAAGGATGCTTGTCCTTGGTAGAGGTTGACTTGTCTTTCAAGCTGGGGTCAACATTACCACATGTACAAGTAGAAGCAGTTTCAGTTTTAAGGGGTTGAGAAGGTGAGCTTGAAGAGGATGAAGGGCCACTTTGCTTGAGTGACTCAACTTGCACTTCAAGGATCTTGTTAACCTTGATTAGGTTAGCAAGTTTGTCCTTGATTGTAGCATCTGAATCGCTTAACTCCAAGCAAGCTTCCTTGCTTGAAGCTAACTCAAGCTCTAGTGACTTGCTTCACTCCTTTTCAAGTTCTAGAAGTTTTTGAAGTTCAACATATTCCTCCTTTTGGGAGATAATCATGTCTTCTTGACGATGTATCAACTTCTCCTTCTCAACAAGTTGATCAAGTAAAAATTTCATTTTTGTGGCTGTTTTCTTATCTAATCCAATGAGCATATCTTCATTATCACTATTAATTTCACTATCACTAGAATAGGAATGCACGAAATAGGATTTGGTAGTTACCTTGTGTTTACCTTCCTTTGCCATGAGGCAAGCGGCGTTCCTCTTTTGTGGGGAAAAGAGTGGACTTCATGGATGTTTTTTCGATGGCTATGCTAGCCATCTCCTCTTCTTCTTCGGATGAGGACTCATCATTTGAGTCCCATTCTTTCCCAAGATGTGCTTGTTCAGCTTGCTTCTTCTCCTTGAAGAACTTCTTGGGTTGAGGCTTCGCTTCTTTGGTCTTCTTCTTGTTTTCTTCATATGGGCAATCTACTATAAAGTGGCTATACTCACCACAGTTATAGAATGCCCGCCTCAACTTTGGTTTTGATCTTTCCTTGTACTTTCCTTCACTTGATTTAGCCCCTTGTCTCTTCTTCATCATTCTCTTGAATTTCTTTATGAACAGTATCATGTCATCTTCGTCTAAGTCACTGCTCTCATCATCACCGTCTTCTTCTAGTTGAGCTTCTCGGGCTTCTTTAGATAAGGGTTGAGAGTGGACTTCAAGGCAACCCCTTTCTTCTTTGCCGGGGTGAGATCGGCAATCTCCTTAACGTGTTTGGCTTGCTTTTCCATCATCTCAAAGTTGATGATTTTCCCAAGTAGCTCATCCGGGGTAATCTTCTTGTACCCGGGGCTTTCTCGTATCATGGAGCATAAAGTGACATTGTGAGGCATGAAAGCTCTAAGAATGAGCTTCACCACCTCGTGGTTGTTCCATTTCTTGTTCCCGTATGCTCGCACTTTGTTGATGAGCGTCTTTAGTCAGATGTACATGTCTTGTGGCGACTCATCTTCTTCGATGGCGAACCTTCCTAGCTCGCCTTCAATCATCTCGATCTTCGCTTCTCTCACATGAGGATTGCCTTCATGTGCGGTTTGCAATGTATCCCATATCTCCTTCGCGATCTCTAGTCCATCCACCTTTGTAAACTCATCCCGACTGAGCGATGAAGTAATGACTGCAACAGCTTGGGCATTTCGATGGATCGCTTGCTCTTGGCTAGGTGTGAGCTCCTCATCATCGTTCAGGATATCTATTCTTGTGCATACTATGTGCCATAAACTTGGACTGAGAGAAATCAGATGCATTTTCATATTTTGCCTCCACATTGAGTAGTCACTGCCGTTGAAATGTGGGGCTTTTCCAAGTGGAATAGATAGATAATGATTGTTGTTAGTATTTAGACGATCATAATTAAAAGGATATCGGGAGTAGTCGGTGTGAATACTCCCCCTCTTTTTCTTCTCATCTTCGATCTTCACCTTTCCCTTGGAAATTGTTTTCTTCCTTAGGAGCGCCTTGAGTTCTAGCGTCTCCTCAGCGTCATCCTCAAAGTCTTGAATGGCTTCGAGGAGCTTCTCAAATTTCTAGTTCTTGTCTTCTTCAACCTTCTCTTTGTTGACGCTCTTGTGTACGTCCTTCATGTCCGACATGATCTCTTCGAGTGGTTAGTCTCCTTTTGAAGAACCTTGCTCTGATACCAACAACACTTAACAACCAGATCAAATCTCGAGATATCAGACTAGTCCGGTCAACTGCGGACTAGTCCGATGTGTACCGACTGGGCTAATCAAATTTGATCGATTAACTTGATTCTAGTATGTAAGTAGCGGATACTTGTAATTTAAGTGTTGCACAAATATAAACTAGGGTGTATCACAATTTAATCTTAAACTCAATGTTTCAACGTAAAGTGAGCACGATTGATGGAAACCCTAGATATATATATGAAATGTGAGAACAATGGGCGCAAAGAAAGAACACAATATTTTATCCTGTGGTTCGGTTCCCACAAAGGCAACCTACGCCCATCAAGAGCTCAATGAGTGATGAACTGTGTCTCTCCAATGATCCAAAGTGTATCCTCAAAGGATTGATCTTTGTTGCGTTTGATTTCGTGGAGAGATGTGTTTTTGAGGCTCTTGGGAGGTGTGACGGTGCAGGGGGTCGAGAGTTATTGGAAGATGGGACGTGTACACCTATTTATATGGGTTTCCCAAAAGTTACTGTTAGGGTTTGGGAATATCAGACTAGTCTGTGGTGGACACCGGACTAGTCCGGTGTGCTATGTGTAGCAAACCCTAGGTGTCCCGGAATATCGGACTTGTCCGGCTGAGAGCGGACTTGTCCGATTTTGGTTCTGGAAATCTTCGGACTAGTCCGATGGATATCGGACTTGTCCAAAATGTGAAACCCTAAGTGAACTGGGGACAAGTCCGCACTTGGAGGACTTGACCGATTTAGGTCAGAGGGTCTTTCGGACTAGTCCGTGCTAATATCGGACTTGTCCGATTTTTTTGCAACTTGTGAAGTGTTTGGAGGACTAGTCCGCACCGGGGAGGACTCGTCCGATTCTAGTCAGAGAGATATCGGACTAGTCCGTGGTGATATCGGACTTGTCCGATCTTGTGCAGAGAGATATCAGACTAGTTCGGGGTCAGTCGGACTAGTTTGGTCCTGTATAAACTTGTGCAATGTGTGTGATTATCTGTGCTTGAGCTCTTGGGGTGTGTTTCCTTAACACACTCCATACACAATGACCTACTACACTTGTTCCTTGAGCTCTTTTCCACATTGCTCCTCATTCTCCTTTCTTTTTGGCTCTTTGCTCATTTTCTCATTAAAATTCGTGCTCATCTCAACAAAGTAGTTAGGATCTCATTTGCTTGTCATAAATCATCCAAAACCCACAAAGGATTCCTAGATGCACTTTCAGTGTTTTTGCTTGGTGTGTTGTTGCTATATATTGTTTGCTTGTATGCTTAATAGAGGATTTTGGGATGCTTTAGCATCGCCATGTCCATGTAGGCTAGTATGCGTAGTTGCTTAGTTTCATATCCCTTGATGCATATAGTTGGGGACGTCTTCTAAATTCTTACCTCTTGCTTTTCTTCAGATGGTGAGGACTCACAACCAGAGGGGTGACAATGGTGAGGAGGAGAACAATGGACTACCTCAGAACAATAATGGACAAGGACATGCTCATGGAGCTATCAATATTGAGCAGCTTTTGGCTATGCAGAACCAGCTCATGCAGACTATGATACAAACTATAGGACAGCTGCGGGCTGGTAATATCAACAATCAGCCCCACATGCTTCCATCGCCACCCCGCCCCCTCATAATCGGTTGGGAGAGTTTATGAGGACTAGGCCGCCAACCTTTGCTCAAGCTGCTGAACCTATGGATGCTGATGATTGGCTCAAGTTCGTGGAGAAGAAGCTAGCTATTGTTCAATGCAGTGACCGGGAGAAAGTGCTTTTTGCTTCTCATCAACTAGTTGGAGTAGTTGCGGATTGGTGGGATGCTTATTGCAATGCTCATGAGAATCAGGAGATGATCACTTGGGTGGAATTCAAGGAGAGCTTCTATTTTCATTATGTGCCGGAGGGAGTTATGATTTTGAAGAGGCAAGAATTTGAGAACTTGAGGCAAGGAAGATCGAGTGTGGGTGAATACCTCAATAAATTCACTCAACTTTCAAGGTATGCCCCTGAAGATGTTAGTCGGGATAGCCGAAAGCAATACTTGTTCATGAGGGGCTTGAACAATGAGATCCAAGTGCAATTGCTCAATTGTGATTATGCCAACTTCCAGAAGCTTGTGGACAAAGCAATTGTGGTGGATAACAAGGTCCGTGAGATGGAGAAGACAACAAGAGGAAGGTGCCATATCAAGGACAGCAACAAGGAAGTAATGTGCGTCCTTGCTTTGGACCACCCAATGCGCCTTATTATAGCTCTTCTGCTCCTGTGCAACACCCTAGATTTGCATCGCGTCCAGCTCAGTTTGTGCAGCAGCGCCCTGCCATGCAAGCACCTAGGCCTCCAATGCATTTTGCACCTCGTGCTAACTTTTCTGGTGCAAATGTTCAGAACCAAGCTCGCCCCAATAATTCTGGTGGAATAAAGAAGTGTTATACTTGTGGAGAAGCTGGACACTTTGCGCATCAATGTCCTAAGTCAGGCCTTGGTCAAGGAAGAGTGCACCGAGGCAAAATCCAAGACCCAATAGAGGACAAGCACAAGGGAACCTGGACAACAGAACTTTGCTCATGGCAACGTGAACCATGTATCTACGGAGGAAGCTCAACAAGCGGATGACGTGGTGATTGGTATGTTTCTCGCAAACTCCAACCCGACGACTATGTTATTTGATTTTGGAGCATTGCATTCATTCATTGCATCGAAATATGTTGCCAAGTATAGTTTGTCTATCTCTCATATGAAGTTTACTCTATTGGTTAAGTCTCCTGGAGGAGAGATGAGGACAAATATAGTATGTCCAAAAGTAAGCCTTAGAATAAGGGGGGTAGATTTCCTTGCCAATCTCATTGTTTTGGATCCTCAAGATTATACTCGGTATGGACTGGTTGAGGAAGCACAATGGAGTTATTGAGTGTGCCACGAAGACGGTGAAGTTGACCAATGAGGAAGGGATCACTATAGAATTTGAAGCATCTCAAACCGTACCAAAGCAATTGGAGCTGAATCACCTGGATGGTGACGCAATTGAGGAGATTCCAGTAGTGTGGGAATTCTTGGATGTGTTTCTGGATGAGTTGTCAGGTATGCCATCTGATCGAGACATTGAGTTTGTTATTGAATTAATACCTAGAATTGCACATATAGCTAAGAGGCCATATAGGATGCCTCCTAAGGAATTAGCGGAGCTCAATAAGCAGATTCAAGAGCAACTAGAGAAAGGTTTTATTCGCCCTAGTTCTTCACCTTGGGGAGCGCCCGTGCTGTTTGTGGATAAGAAGGATGGATCCCAAAGGATGTGTGTAGATTACCGAGCTCTTAACAAGGTAACAATTAAGAACAAGTACACCTTGCCACGTATGGAAGACTTGTTTGATCAAATGAAGGGTGCTTGTGTCTTCTCCAAGATTGATTTGAGGTTGGGATACTTTCAAATGAAGATTAGACCATCGGACATACACAAGACAACTTTTAGGACACGGTATGGATCATATGAGTACACCGTGATGTCCTTTGGGTTGACCAATGCACTTGCGTATTTTGTGTACCTCATGAATAAGGTCTTCATGGAGTACTTGGATAAGTTTGTAGTAGTGTTCATTGATGACATTATGATCTACTCGAAGGATGAGAAGGAACATGCAGAACACTTGAGGCTTACGTTGCAGAAATAGAGTGAGCATCAATTGTATGCCAAGTTTATCAAGTGCCAGTTTTGGTTGAGAGAAGTATCGTTTCTGGGTCATATCATATCGGGAGGAGGAGTATCGGTTGACCCAGGGAAGGTGAGGGATGTGCTAAAGTTGGAGCCACCGCAAAACGTAAAGGAGATCCGAAGTTTTCTTGGGATGGCTGGGTATTACCGTTGATTCATCAAGGACTTTTCCAAGATAGCCAAGTCGATGATGGAGTTGCTAGTGAAGGGAAAGCGTTTCAATGGACTCAAGCTTGTCAGGAGAGTTTTGAGGAGTTGAAGAAGAGATTAACAACAGCCCCAGTCTTGATATTGTCATATGTAAGCAAGAGTTTTGACATATATTGTGATGCATCGAGACAGGGACTTGGATGTGTATTGATGCAAGAAGGACAAGTGGTTGCATATGCATCGAGGCAATTGAAGAAACATGAGCAGAATTATCCAACGCATGATCTGGAACTTGCAGCCGTAGTACACGCATTGAAGATTTGGAGACACTACATCCTTCGACATAAATGTGAAATTTATACGGATCACAAGAGTCTTAAGTATATTTTCACACAAACGGATCTAAATTTTAGGCAACGAAGATGGTTGGAGCTCATCAAGGATTATGATTTGGGGATCAACTATCACCCGGGAAAAGCCAATGTCGTGGTCGATGCTTTGAGTAGAAAAGGAGTAAGTCACCAATCACAGTTCGAGAGTTGTCATCCGAGTTATGCAAGGAGTTTGAACGGTTGAAACTCGGATTCATCAATGAGATGGGGATGATGAAGTTAGATCCGACTTTGGAGCAAGAAATTCGAGACGGCCAAATGAAAGATGAGGAAATTCAGGAGATCAAAGAGAGGACCCAAGAGGGGAGAGAATTCATATTTGATGAGGATGAACATGGTACTCTATGGCTTGGTAAGAGGATTGTTGTGCCTAATGTGAAGCATATTCGGGAGACAATACTAAAGGAGGCACATGACTCGCCATACTCGATTCACTCCGGTTGTACAAAGATGTACAAAGACTTGAAGACATGCTATTGGTGGGCTAGCATGAAAAAGGACATAGACGAATATGTAGCCTTGTGTGATGTGTGCCAACGAGTCAAGGCGGAACATCAAAGACTAGTTGGATTATTGCAACCATTGAAGATTCCAGAATGGAAGTAGGAAGAAATCAGCATGGACTTTATAGTTGGGTTACCGCGTACTTAGTCCGGTTATGACTCAATTGGGTAATTGTGGATCGGTTGACAAAGTCAACTCACTTTATTTCCATCAAGACCACCTTTAATGGACATAAATTGGCAGAACTGTATATGGGAAGAGTAGTATGCTTGCATGGAGTTCCAAAGTGGATAGTTTCGGATAGATGTTCTCAATTTACCTCCAGGTTTTGGCAAAAATTGCATGAAGCATTAGGAACAATGTTGAATTTTAGTTCAGCATATCATCCTCAAACAGATGGACAAACTGAGAGAACCAATCAAATTTTAGAGGATATGTTAAGAGCTTGTGCTTTGAAGCATGAGAAAAGTTGGGACAAAATCTTGCCATATGCAAAATTTTCATACAACAATAGTTATCAAGCAAGCTTAAAGATGTCGCCTTATAAAGCACTATATGGAAGGAAGTGTAGGACACCTTTGTTCTGGAATGAGCAGGAGAAACTCAAGTATTTGGTCTGGATGTGTTGCAAGAAGATGAAAAACAAGTTCAGGTAATTCGTGAAAACTTGAGGGTTGCTCAATCAAGACAAAGAGGTTATGCAGACAATAGGAGAAGGAAACTAGCCTTTGAAGCAGGAGACTTCGTTTATCTCAAGGTGTCACCAATGAGAGGTCATAAGAGGTTTAACATAAGAGGCAAGCTAGCACCTCGATATATTGGACCATTCAAGATTTTGGACAAAAGAGGAGAAGTAGCGTATAAGTTGGAGATGCCAACTCATATGTCAGATGTTCATGATGTGTTTCATGTTTCCTAGCTCAAGAAGTGTTTAAGGGTACCGAAAGAACAAGTACCAATGGAAAAATTGGAATTAGAGGCAGATTTGACTTATGCCGAGCAAGCGGTCAAAATCATGGAAACAAAGGAAAGAGTCATTAGGAACAAGGTTATTAGATGTTGTAAAGTTCAATGGAAGCATCACACAGAATCAGAGGCAACATGAGAGTTGGAGGATGATCTCAAGAAGGAATTTCCCTATCTTTTCTCTTCCACGTTGAATCTCGAGGGCGAGATTCATTTTAAGGGGGTAGGTTTGTAACACCCTCATTTTCATCCATCATGCATTGCATACATTCTAATACATGTCTAACATTAATTCATATAAAAAGGAACAACTTTAAAATGAATTAGAAACAAAACCGCACTTAACAATTTAGGGAAGTGCGGACTAGTCCGATTTTGGTACGGACTAGTCCGATTTCTCTCTGACTTCAAACGGACTTGTCCGTTTTTCTGCGGACTAGTCTGTTTTTCCCTCTAGACACCTTCAGACTTATCCGGTCCTATGCAAACTAGTCCGCTGTTCCAAATCCTTGAAAAATTCGCTAAGTCCCTGGACTAGTTCAGACTAGTCCGGTGTTCCAGCGGACTGGTCCGTTTTTCCCCTCTGACTAAAGTCAGACTTGTCCAATTTTTTGCCAGACTTGTCTATTTTTTCCCTCTGAATAAGTTTGGATTTGTCCGACGTCCAGTTCGGACTTGTTCGATTTCTCTGTGTCTATTTTCGGACTAGTCCAGCCCTTTTCGGATTTGTCCGATAAATTGCGACTCCGAATAGATCTTTTATTTCACGACTTGTTTCTTGGATTTTACGTTAAGTGGGCCTAGGCACATCGTGCCTAACTCTTTTAGAGCCCATGAGGGACTCTAAACCAGCCTCTACTCACCCCCAAACTCGAAATCTATCTAACCCTAGCCTCCACCTCTATATAAACAACCCCACCCCTTGGCTTGACACCTATTTACCACTTTTCCACCACACCCAAACACTAGCTCGTGGATAGCCGCCACGAAGGAAGGAGAAAGAGATCTAGAACAAGAAGAAGAAGAGGAGGAAATGAAAGAAGATCAAGATCTCCATCAACTTCGCGTTCTTCGTCAACAATCCACCATCAAGTTCTTTATCAATCCTAGATCATCAAGATCCAAGTGTTACCTTTAAGATCCTTGATTTATTGGAGTTCTAAACACCTGGTATACCTTCTAATTCCTCTTCCTTACGTGAATTCAACCCCAAATCTCCAAATTCACGTCGATCTAGAAAACCCTAATTTGTTGTTCTCGCGCAGTGCGGACTAGTCCGATCTTCTTGGTTAAATTGTGTTGAATTGATTCTAAAATTGGTTCTAATCAAATCCAAACCTGTATAAACTTGTTAAAAGCTATTAGAACTAGTTTGTGATCATTAAAAACAACTCATTAACAAGTTCCACCTTGCATTTGCATCAATCATGCATATCATGTCATATTGAGTAATATTTGTGCACCTTTTGATTGTGTTTCTTGTCTTGTATGATATTTGCGTGGTTCAGACGGATTTGCGCTAGAGATTGCCACGGAGGATCTCCAACACCAAGAGTTTGAAGGCTTTGATCCGAACCAATAACAAGAGCAATGCAAGTGTCCTTGAAGCATATTGTTCATGTTTTAAAATAAATATTTTGTTTGCAAAAATGCAAGTCTGTGTCAATTTGATGGGAATCCTATGATAGGAAGTTTACTAGCATTGTTTAACCACCCTTATCACCTGAAATTTATGGTAGAGAGTCAAGATGGGATCTTTATCTTTTTGCTTCGCTTAATTAATCGGGATGGGAAAACAACTATACCGCTTAACTTAATTATGCATTTATAAGATTATGATTAACATGAACTGGTTAATATGATGTGGTGATGGGTGATCTAAGCAAGCTGGTATGTGGATGGGTTGGATGTTATGATGGTTCACTTGCTTTAGATCTAAGGACCAGTTCGTGGAGCGACCGTTTAGGATTTACAGTGCCACCACGAGGCCAAATATGGGTGTGGTGTAGCTTATTAATTAGGGTTTGCTAGTGCTATTTGGACCAGTAAGGATGCTCGGGAAAGGGGTAGTCGGATTGGGTTTGTTGATGGTTGGTGGGACTACTCTGGGATCCGAATGGCTCAAGAGGGGGCCCTTGGTTGAAGATGTACTCAGTTGGAGGCATCACCATCGGTGAAACCTCAATGGAGTCTAAATAGGCTACTAATCCCTTTGTAAAGGTTATTTTGTGATCTTTTGGCCACACACCTAAGGAAGTGTGAGACGGCATAATTGAGATTCTATAGTCATCGAAAGATGATGAAATCACAAACACGTGGATAAAGTGGTATAATCTCTGTAGAGTGTCTAAAAACTATCACGATAGTCGTGCTCCTAGTTATGAGCAATTTGGACCCTCACATGATTAGGTGAGACTTGGTATTGGGATGGTTTGGTAACGGTAACGGATACGGTTATGGTTTGGTACTGGTTATGGATGATATTATGATTTATGATATTGGATATGATTATTGGTAATGAGAAATCTGGAATAGGGATGATGGTAATAAATTATGGACTGGTACTATGACATTACTTATGGTTTATAATGGGTTTATTTACATATCTATAATATATTACTTTTTGAATGTTTTAATGTACTTTTCAGCACTTAGCCATTATTATATTCGTCATTTGTATTAGCTACATGTCATACTTTCCACACTTGTTGAGTATGACATGTACTCACCCTTGCAATTCCCCCACCAACAGTTGCATGTCAGGATTGGGAGTTTAACGATGCTAATGTGGAGTTCTAGGCCGTGTCTGTCGTTAGCTTTGCCTGTGGAGTGTTGGAGTTGCGCTATACCCTTTGTTTATGCTGCTTAGTTTGCTTAATTAGTTTATTTCCGCTGCATTAATTCAACTTGTCATTAATATTCATTAGAGCTTGCATTCGAGAATAATCTGGTTTGTGTAATAAAAGTACTTAATTAATATTATCTTGTGGTAATTTTCTGTATATCCTCTTGTGATTGCACCTGTGTATGTGTGTTGAACGTCCTGAGCACACATATGTGTTCACTTGATTCATTTTCGGAACCGAGTGTCACACAGGAGAGGTGGGAGCACGCGAGCGGCAGAAAAGGCGGGAGCGAGCGCCTCCGCGCCGTGACAGAGAAAAACTTTTGTTCCCACCATATTTTTTAATACTCCAAAAATACTGCAGTATAGACAAAACTGTGATTTTCAATATAGAGTTTTCAAGTTGGTTGTCAAACACCATTTTGCAAAAATATTATAGTAATCTCAAATACCAGAATATTGCTCTAAAACTAAAAAATATTGTGTTGTCAAACACAGCCTTACTTTGCCTAAATTTAGAACCGATGTATCGACTTCATTCTCCCTCACTTTGATCATCATCAACTTACTAATCCTGTGTATGCACAGAGGGCTAATCGCATTTCAGGTGCTACTCCTTCCACACAGAGACCTGCCATGCTTTTGCCTAGGACATGTGTTTAAGGCAAGATTAGCTGTTAGGTGTGTTTATTTAGTATTCCGTCTGTTTTGAAAATAAATGACGCTGGCGGAGTAGAATGGACTGGAATTGGTGGTTGGTTTGCTAGTGCGGCTTTTCTATATGGAAACAACTGATGTGCAATCTGCTGTTTTGTGCAAGCGTGCAATTTCCGTATCTCAACCGTTTCTTACCAATCTAAGGGTGGTGCACTCAGAGTTCTTTTTGCATATTGTCAGCAGCACCAGGTGAGAGGGTTTAAGTACTAAAAGTGCAGCACCCTTAGATAGATAGAGAATGGTTAGGATTTGAAGATTGTACGTTTGCACAAAAACTGCAGATTGCACAGTAGTTTTTCCCTTTCTATATCGACCAGCGTGTTAATTAATTTTAAGCCACCGGCCATACTAGCCTTACTTGGGAACCGATGTATCTTCATTTTCCCTCACTTACTAATCTATACCAACCCAGTGTATGTGTATTCTCAGGTGCGGTTCCTTTCTCACAGAGACCTGCCCTGCTTTGCCTTGCCTGGGACACGTGTTTAAGTCAAGATTTGCTGTTAGGAGTGTTCATTTAGTATTTCGTCTGTTTTGAAAATAAATGACGCTGGTGCAGTAGAATGGACTGGAATTGGTGGTTGGGTTGCTATGCGCCACCCAACAAAGCAATCTACTACTCTCTTTATTTTAAAATATTTGTTACTCTTTATTTTATTTTAAAATTAGAGAGTGACAAATAATTTGAAATGGAAAGCGTAATTTCTATCCGTGACCGTCTTTCGCTATTGCCGGACGATGTGCGGAGCTCCTATCCTCCAGGTTTAGCGGCTGATCAAGGCGTCACGCCGACTGCGTTGTCGCTTCCACGCAAATGCTGCTGGGCAGTGGCCAAAACGCCGTGGTTGTTGCTGGTGTAGCTTATTGACTAGCAGTTGCTCCCTTTTTTATCTTGATAATCAGCTTGTTGGTCCAGCTAGGACGGTCGGGATAATAATCCTAAGAAGATCCGCGCGAGTGACGCCAACACCGAGCAGTGGATAGAGTTATCTTTTTTTTTAATGCAAGGTAGCGGCATCTTTGGTCTTTATTCTGACTAGTTCAAGACCGTGCGTTACCCTAGAACTCAAATTTGAATAAAGAAAGAAATATTTGTCTAGTTTATTTTTGAATTAAAGTGTGATTGGTATTTTGAGATGGAAGAAGTAATAAAGTAAAGAATCTGATAACAATTATTTTCCCTGATTTTAGAGGCCCTTGTTGTAGAAACACATAACTGGGTTGAGCCCACTTCATTTCTTTGTGTGTGCGCGTGTAGGGATGGACGTTCGGGGTTAACCGAAATTTTGGGTTGGGTAATTCAGGTTTTTAAAATTCAGAATTTGAGAATAACTATCCGAACTTGTACCCTAATTTTTGGGTACCCGAAAATTCGGGTTCGAGATTACTCAAATTACCCGAAATTTGAAATAAAGCACCCAAAAAGTCAAAATAATATCCAAAATAGTCATATTACATCAATACAATATTTCAAACAAATAAAATTTTGAATACAGCAGCCCAACAACAACTTTCAGCAGTATTCAACGGAAAAAGAATAAACGTTCAACAACATTTTAGCACCATTTCATTTCAGTTTCAGCAATATTTCAGATTTTAACAGGGCAATACACTCAATAAGAAAGAAAGGACAGCCCGGTGCATGTAGCTCCCGCTTTGCACAGGGTCCGGGGAAGGGCAATACACTCAGTGCAATGCTAAAATAGGTACAAAATACAACAACGAAATCTGAAATAAAATTGATATTCCAGCAGCGAAACTAAAATTTCAGCATGTAGGAAATCAATCAATGGAATTTCGGGTATTTCCAGTACCGGATCCCATTACCCGAATTACCCGAAATTAGTTCGGGAGATCGTTTACCTGAAAAATGCATTCAGTTTTTGGTTTTCAGGTTATTTGGGTTCGGGTTCGAGATTACCCAAATTATCCGAAATCTGAACTAAAGCACCCAAAAAGTCAAAATAATATCCAAAATAGTCATATTACATCAATACAATATTCTAAACAAATAGAATTTTGAATACAGCAGCCCAACAGCAACTTTCAGCAGTATTTAACAGAAAAAAATAAACGTTCAGCAACATTTGAGTACCATTTCATTTCAGTTTCAGTAATATTTCAGTTTTCAACAGGGCAATACACTCAGTGCAGTGCTAAAATAGGTACAAAATACAACAACCAAATCTGAAATAAAATTGATATTCCGGCAATGAAACTAAAATTTCAGCATGCAGGAAATCAATCCATAGATTTTTAGGTATTTCAGGTACCGGATCCCATTACCCGAATTACCCGAAATAAGTTCGGGTTTTGAGATTGTTTACCCGAAAAATGCATTCGGTTTTCAGGTTATTTAGGTTCGGGTTCGGGATTTTTTGGGTTTGGGATTCGGGATCGTGTTTTTCACCCACCCCTATGTGTGTGCGTACTTTGCGTGCGTGTGTGTGTAGCGTTGCATGCGTTTGTTACGTGCATGGCCACAGCCCGCACAACGCGTGCATGTCTGAATGTTCTCGGATCGGACGTTGCGGCCTACGTTGCCTCGCTCGCTATTTGTACCTCTTGTAGGCTCACACTCTACATGGTATTAGCTAACTCCGATCTTCCCTGCTTCCGCCACACTGTTGGCCATGTCCACGAGCCCACCAACCTCCTCTGCTCGTCCATCTTCGGCCACAAATGCGTTCACTGAGAACTCTTCTCCCACGATCGTTGTCTCCGTCATCCAGCACGTCAACATCCGCACACATGTTTCCGTCGTTCTGGACTACGACAACTCAATTTTTTCCATCTAGAGTGCATTCTTCGACGCCACCTTCCGCAAGTTTGGGCTTGTTAATCATGTTGATGGCACCATTGACGCCCAGGATATGTGGCATGATGTCGACTGGTTATAGATTGGCCAGTGCATCATCTCGTGGCTCTACAACTCTATCACGACAAGCCTTATGAAGATGGTACATACGCTGCGTACGATGGCCTCTTCCTCGACAACGCCGACCAGCGCCCGTTTACGAGCTTGAAGAGTTTCATGGACTCTTTCAGGGCGACCTCGACATCTCAGATTATTTCAAATGGCTGAAGGAGCTTGCTAACCTCCTTCGTGATGTCGGGCATCCCATCTCCGACTCGTCCATGGTCATCAGCGCCTTTCGCAGCTTGAGCTTCAAGTTCAGCCACGCGATCTCCATCCTAGCAACTTCAAAACTGTTACCTACGTTCCTCGCCGTCCGTGACTATCTCCTCCAAGACGAGGCTTGACAAGCCCACACCGCCAAGATGGAGGCGAGCTCAACACTCTTGGTCACAACCAAGGTGACAAACACTCATTCTTCTTCGACGTCTCGGCGGTGGAGCAACAATTGTCCACTCCTGCAAAGAGTGGTGGTGGGGGCGGTCGAGGTTGTAATCGTAAATAGGGATTTGTGCGCTCGCAAAACAACTCCAGTGTTGCGGCCAACCCCAGCACTGGGACAAGCGTACTTGGTGTGCGCGCTCCCTGGAGTGCCAGCTACAACCCCTGGACAAGTTATACAAGTCATGCCCACGAACCTTTGGCGCCCATCCCAACGAGGACTCCTCGCACCACGTCCCGGCGACTCCAACCAGCAGGCCATGCACACCACTGCTACACCTGCGTACACCAACGTGTCCATGCAAGGCGTGCAACGGGCACAACTGTCGCCTGGCCTTGTGGTTGCACTAGAGGGCCTCCGGCAGACCGGAGGATACGACGACACTGATTGGGTGCTCAACACCAACGCCAGTTTTCACATGGCCAACACATCTGGTATCCTATCGTCCTCCATATCAAACCCCACCCCCCCTCCTCCAATATCATTGTCGGCAATGGTGCGCTGCTTATGTTCAAAGGGCCTGTCACACCACTTTTGACACAAATGCAGCCCCTCTCCACCTCAAAAATGTTCTTATTTCACCTAATCTAGTCAAAAATCTCATTTCAGTTTGTGCACTCGTGATAATTTTGTTTCCGTCGTTGTTGACACTCTTAGCTTTTCAATTAAGGACCTTCACACGAGGACAATGTTGCTCCGATGTGACTCCTCTGACAACCTCTACCACCTGCATCAGTCATCGAATAAACTGAAGACGCACCGCAACTTAATAGCCACTCTCGACTCCAAGGTGTGGCATCTCCGATGTCTTCTCTCCACATTTGACTTTCGGTGCACGAAGGCCGACAACCACTCGTGCACATCGTGCCAGATTGGCAATGTCCGCCTACCTTTCCAAACATCTCAACATGTTTCATTGCTTCCTTTCCAATTGTTACATTGCGATGTATGGACCTTCCCAATTCCATGTAATCAAGGTTCAAGTTTTATCTAATTATTCTAGATGACTTCTCCCACTTTACTTGGTCTTTTCATTGCGGAACAAATCGGATGTCCTGCCCACAATTATTTCTTTTCACGCATTTGTTCTCGCGCAATTTGCCAACCCGTCGCTTGCATACGCACCGACAATGTCAAGGAATTTGATAATCACGCCTTGCGGTCCTTCTTTGATGCCCATGGCATAGTGCTCCAACTTATGTCGCAGCAAAACGGGCATGCCGAGTGGGTGATACAGACTCTAAATGACAGCATGCGCACAATTCTCTTGCATGCTGCCGTGCCTTTGAGCTTTTGGCCAGATGCACTCGCAACATCGACCTATCTACTCAATCGCCGGCCATGCCGAGTATGCAGTCTAATAAGTACACCGCACGAGATTCTTCTCGGGCGAGCTCCTTCCTATGATCACCTCTGCATCTTGGGATGTCTGTGCTTTCTCAACACCACAGCCGTCGCGCCACATAAACTTGCTCCACGTTCTACCCCATGCATTTTCATTGGCTACCCCACCAGCAGCGAAGGCTACGGTTGCTTTGATCTTTCCTCCAAACGCGGCATCACATCCAGACACGTCACGTTTGACGAAACAGTATTTCTGTTTCGATCTGTCGCTGACGCAGTGCCCGGTGCGTGTACCGTTTCCTCTGCCCAGCCGCACCACACTCCCGATCCTCTATTCCTGGAGCGTCCGCGCGCCTCGCGGTGTGCACGCCAGAAGCCATGCAAGCCGCAAACTCAGTCAACCAACCCGCGTCTAGCATTTGGTCCACCAACGGGCAGTCTCGATCCGCGCTCCACTCCCATGCACGTCGGACACGGATCACACCAACGTGCGCATGGCTCATCTCAGCCTGCGCTCACCCCGCCAACCAACCAGCACACGCCATCTCCTCCACACTCGTTACCGGAAAGAAATTTTCTGCATACCGTATGCAAACACATTTCTGTGCATACCCATCTCAGATTTGAACACGTGTCATCTTGGAGGTCGTCGATCATCGGTACCCCGAGACGCGTGCGCGCGGCTGGTTCCCGTAAGGCTCGGCTTTCATATTCAGAGCCGGCTCCTCTCTCAAACGTCCTCGACCCCGCCATCACAACTGACACCGGAGACGGCGGCGAGTCCAACGCCACCCCACCGGCTGATCCAGTTGAGGATAACAACGTCGCAGCCGAGCAAGCGGATGAGATGGGCAACGCGATTGCGGAGAACGAGCTTGCCGGAGTCGCTATCGCAGCCTCCCTGCCTGTTGTCGCGGCGTCCATGGACGAGCAATGGTGTCAACGGCGGCAGACTTTGCCGAGGCGTTGGAGCAGTTGCCGTAGGCAGCTCCTGAAGAAGGAGCAGAGCAGCAGGCGGAAGCGTGGGACTGCTGGGTCCTGTAGGAAGCAGAAAAAGGAGATTGTTTGCTGACTGAGTCAGAAGCAAAGCAGCACTTGGATGAAATAGAATAGAAGCAGCGGTGCAGTTCAACGCTGGATTCGCCGGCGATGTGAATGACCACCCTGGACCGTTCTAGAGTGCCGTCATGCCGTCCAGTTCGTTTGATGAAAACGAGCAAAGCAAAAGAAACAGAGCCGAAGGTAAACGAAACGGAGCCGATTGGGAGCTTAGCACTTTGAGATTGGTGTGCGGGTGATGTGGCAAAAATCGGAGCAGGTATGCAAACATGGGGTCTGGGGTGCCACCTCTACTGCACCTGCAGTACTGTAGAGGATGAGCACCCGGGTTCTGTATACCGCATCAGAGAATTTATTTCCTTACCTCGTTACCCACGGGATCACGTACCCAACAACCCGTGCATGCCGCCAATGATCGCTCCCCGCATATGCATGCATCATCTGCAGCCTTATCTCCTACGTTGCTCTCTTCTGCACCTGCATGCGTGCGCGAGATGGCCGGGAACTCTACCGGATCTGCCCAACAAAATCTGCCCATCCAGTTGGATAACACACAAGTGCTACAAAACCCCACCGCTGCTCTTGCCCAACCGCATCACCCCATGCTCATGCGTGCAAGGGCCAGCATTTACATGCCCAACCCTTGGTACGCAGTGCTTGCAACCACCACCATCGCCACCTCCGACCTTTGTGCGCGTGTTGACGGTCGTTATATACCAATTTCGACCGTCAATATAACTGAATTATGTGAAGGAATAAATATTTCTTACATACATCATAGTTAGATTTAATATAATTCTACTCGTACTTGTAGAAATAGTGCATGCAGGAGCTTTTATGCAGAAATGATGGAGAATGAGAGGAGCAATCCCAAAAAGTGTCACTCCAGCCAATCACGCAACGACATGTGGCACCACATGGATCGATGACTCATTCTCATGCGTATCCGAGGAGATCCAACGGTGTATCACCTGGGAAGGTGATAAGGGTCTACTTAGAAGTCACCCCGAGGAAGCACACCTGAAGGGAGGTCAGGATCAGGCCGACCGACCCCCCCTAGTCGGCCCACTTGGCTCTAGCGTCAAACCCGGTCTTCCTCCACGTGTTGGCTCCTCATAGCTCCCTGAAGGCGGTGAAGACTGATTCGTGCGCTAATTGTGGCGGGAACCGTCTCTACTCCCTGTTTAAATAGGGGAGTGCCTCACTACTCACACACACCACTCAAGCATTCTCTCTTGTATTACACTAGTGCTCTTAGTCCCTTAGTAGAGGTTAGATTGTAGAGAGGAGCCTCTAGTTCCAAGTCAAAATTGGGAAAGGTATGGCTCATGTATCTTCTCTTTTATTTGTGACATTATGCTTTATAATATTATTATTAGTCTTTATTTATTCATATACTTGGATGAAGTGTTTCGTGTTTGGTTGTGGCGTCTGTCGGTACCCTAAAAACCATACACCCCCTGAGGTTACAAAGATCTCAAGGGAAGGACATCTACTCAAATTGAAGACCCTCGGGGGCCCACTTGTCAGACATAACCGGACCTGCTTCTCCAACATGGTTAACCCCTAGGTTGCCACGTGTACTGTCAGACCGGAGCTATTGCCCGCAAGGGTGAAGCTCCGGGCTAGGTACTGAAACGGCACCTCCGGACTTAACCCCTGACCGAGAGAAGCTCCGGACCTGACACGTGCCAGGCCACCCCGGAGCTTCCCGCTTCCCACAAGCAAGCTCCGGAGCTGCCACGTGTCCATACGTCGGAGCTGGCCGCTTCAAACCCCCGGGAGACATTGTAACGGCTCCGGATCTCCAAAGGACAGCCGCGGACTTCAAGACCCGATTAATTATCATTAATTCCACGTTAATGACACTTAATCGGACGATCTTAACACCTGTAACGGCACTGTCGGAGCCGTTACAGGGTTATTAACAACAATTAATCTCGTGTATCAATACTAGTAACCGCCAGGGCCACATGTCGGGTCAGGCTGACTTGTAACGGTTTGTCCTTGTACTATAAAAGGACAAACTGACGATACACGGAAGGGGCTCTCGAACGTTCTGAAGCTCACAAGTTAATACAACACACATACACACCCGTGGAGTAGGGTATTACGCTCAGGCGGCCCGAACCACGTAAACCACGGTGTCACTCGAGTCCAATCGTGATTCACCTTCTTGAGTCTCCGCGCGCCCACACCGAACTACAAACTCCTCCAACACTTTCATAGTGTCAGGAGATCTGCCGACTCCAACAGTCGACAGTTGGCGCGCCAGGTAGGGGCGCCTGAGATCTTCAAGAATGGTGAATTCTGCGGCTGGATCATCCAACGGGCAACCTGCTGCTCAGGCTGTCGGAGGCAATCCCTCCAACATGCAGCCACCGGCAGGAGCCTCAGCACCAGCAGGAGTTACACTCCCACCACCACCATCTTCTCCGGCAAGACATGCCGGACAACATGATGGTGCACCGGCGTCACATTCTGCGCCGGCAAATCGTGACAACCCAGAACACGCGCTCCATGCAGCGCGTGCTCTTCTCCAGCGACCACCACCTCCGGATGCATCTCAAGGTGCCATGGAGCAATGGAGGGCTGATGTTGAGCATTTGGTCGCAGCAGCGGCCGAACGCCTCAACAACCAGGGTCCACCTCCTTCAGGGCGGGCCCCGTCGCAGCGACGGACGTTGTTTGGAAGACTTGGTCCGCACGTCTCCAACAACCGAAGACGAGCTGCGTCACAGCAAGTGACGTCGTTGCCCTCCGGGGCATGACGCACCCATACCGCATCTCGGCTTTCGACACATGACCTCCGGGCGGAGCTTGATCGCCGATATCGTCAACAGGATGGCCGTGTCCACATCGAGCGAGCTCGAGAAAGACGAGATGCTCAAGACCTTTCTACTCTGGAAGGAGTAGGAGGAGGCTGTTCCGCCCTAGCCATGCACCTGCGCATGGTTAGATGGCCACAGAAGTTCCGGCCACACTTGCCGGAAAAATTCGACGGGACTGTCAATCCCGTAGAATTTCTGCAGATATACTCCACTGCGATCCTAGCAGCTGGAGGAAACGAGGCCGTAATGGCCAATTACTTTCCAGTGGCCTTAACTGGGACCGCCAGGTCCTGGTTTATGAGCCTTCCACCCAATTCTATTGACAGTTGGGAGGAGCTGTGCCGTCAGTTCACTGCCAACTTCGGGAGTTCATACACCCGACCGGGCACTGAACTGGACCTTTTTGCGGTCGTGCAAAAAGGAGGAGAATCTTTGCGGTCATTCATCCAGAGATTCTCTCAGGTACGTAACACAATCCCTTCTATCTCAAGCGCTTCTGTCATTGTGGCATTCAGACAGGGTGTGCGAGACAAGAAGATGTTGGAGAAGCTGGCGATCAAAGAGATCACCAGCGTCACGGAGCTCTTCAGCTTGGCAGACAAATGTGCCAGAGCTGCGGAGGGCCGTGAAATGCACTCCAAACCAGCCTTGGAGGATCATAAAAAATCCTCCAAAGAAGAAGCCGCTACCTCCGGGAGTGGCAAGAAGAAAAAGAAGACCAACGGCAAGAAGAAGCCGTCGGCCGGCACATCCAACGTTGCAGCCACTGCAACTCCTGGTGGCCGGGGGCCACGCCCCGAGAAGCGACCTCGACCGTCTTCTGAAGACGGTGGCAAATCCAAGATGTGGTGCTCCATTCACAAAACGAGCAGCCACAGACTGGAGGACTGCCGGGAGGTCCAAAACCTTGCTGAGCGCTACCACAAGCGCCGGGAAGGGTCTCCCTTCCGACAGAGGGAGGGAAAACAAAAGGTCGATGAAGCTCCGGCTGAAGAGGAGTTAGGGTTTCAGGACCCTAGAAAGGTTCTGAAAGCCGTCTACACCTCCGTCGACGATGACTCCGACGTCTCCGACAACGAGCGTCGAAAAACCATGAACACCATCTTTGGTGGATCATGGGACATCACTTCTCGTCGTGTCATCAAGACTATGCGACGGGATATGGCTGCTGTAGCTCCTACAGCTAGACCGGAGCCACATCGAAAGTGGATGGACACACCCATCACTTTTGATGCTTCGGACTGTCCTCAAAGCATGGTCGGAGCTGGCCAATTACCCTTGATGGTATCTCCCACCATCAACAACATCCAGCTCCATCATGTCCTGGTAGACGGAGGTTCGGGGCTTAACCTCATCAGCTTCGAAGCTTTCACTAAGCTTCAGCTCCGACCTTCGGACCTCCAGCCCTCTCGACCTTTCTCCGGAGTAGGTCCGGGGGCCATTACTCCACTCGGAGCTATTACTCTCCCCGTTACCTTCGGGACCCGGTAGAAGTATCGCACCGAGAAGTTGGTCTTCGACGTCGCTCAGATCAACTTACCATTCAACGCCATCTTGGGTAGACCTGCCTTGTACAAATTCATGGCAGCTGCTCATTATGGATACCTGGTGTTGAAGATGCCAACACCAGTAGGCGTTCTCCGGATCCGCGGAGATCGCACTGCCGGAGTAACTGCTCTGGAGGAACTCCACGCACTCACCACAGCGCAAGAGGAGGACTCCAGACAGAAGCAAGCTCCACAACCTCCGAGCATTCGTCAACGAGGCTTGACCTCTGCACCCCGTGTGCAGCCAAGCGGCGACACTAACATTCCCGTCAAAGTCGTCCAAATTGGTTCCGATGTCACTCAAACTACCCGCATATCGGGTGGCTTGAACGACAAATAGGAACTCGCGCTCATCACTTTCCTCCGGGCTAACGTTGACGTGTTTGCTTGGCAACCGTCACAAATGCCTGGGATCCCCAGGGAAGTGATTGAGCACAATCTGAAGATTTACCCCGACGCTCGGCCTGTGCATCAGAAACCTCAGAAGCAATCTGTAGAGCGACATAACTTCATCCGACAAGAAGTGAAGAAGTTGCTCGAAGCCGGATTCATCCGAGAAGTCTACCATCCAAAATGGCTGGCAAACCCAGTCGTTGTGCCCAAGGCCGGCGGGAAACTTCGGATGTGCATCGACTACACCACACTGAATAAGGCATGTCCAAAAGATCCATTCCCACTACCTAGAATAGATCAGATAGTGGATTCCACCTCCGGGTGCGAGTTACTGTGTTTTCTAGACGCATATTCTGGATATCATCAAATCAGGATGTCTAGGGAGGATGAAGAGCATACTTCATTCATCACAGTGGACGGATTGTATTGTTACACAGCCATGCCTTTTGGTCTCAAGAATGCAGCTTCAACTTTTGTACGAGCTATGTACAAAACTTTCGAAGAACTCATCAGAGACATAGTAGAAGTGTACGTCGATGACATCGTGGTCAAAGTCAAAAACAAGGAGTCCCTCTTGGACACCTTGCAGGCTGTCTTCGATAAGCTGCGGGCCACCCGCACGAAGCTAAACCCAGACAAGTGCGTCTTCGGGGTTAGTTCCGGAAAGCTTCTTGGTTTCCTGGTAAGTCACCGGGGCATAGAGGCTAATCCGGCGAAGATAAAAGCCATTGAAGACATGCGGCCACCAACCCGCATCAAAGACGTCCAAAAATTAACTGGATGTCTAGCAGCCCTCAGCCGGTTCATTTCAAGACTGGCGGAAAGGGCACTTCCCTTCTTCAAGTTACTGAGGAAGTCCGGACCATTCCAATGGTCTGAAGAAGCAGAGAAGGCATTCCAGGAGCTGAAACAGTTCCTCACCACCCTACCAGTCTTGGTAGCTCCGAACCCTGGTGAGCCTTTATTGCTTTACATTTCAGCTGCTGACGAAGTCGTCAGTATGGTTCTGGTTGCGGAGAGACCGGAACTACCCAATACTCAGGAATCCAGACCCCTTCAGGAGGGTCCGGAGGTTCCTGAAAGCGGGTCTGGGTCCCAGCTCCCAGACTTGAACCCACAAGAAGCCACTTCAGAGGACCCGGATCCCTCCGAGAGGATCCAGGTCATTCCTGAAGAAGCTCCGGGTTCCTCCACCCAGAACCCGGAGGTCCCCGAAGAGAGTCTGGACCCCTCCGAGAGGGTCCGGATCAATGAAGAGGAAGCTCCGGACCCCTCCGGGAGGGTCCGGACCATTCAACGCCCGGTATACTTCATCAGTGAAGTGTTACATGATGCCAAGACTCGATACCTAGAGGTGCATAAACTGCTTTATGCAGTTCTTATTGCCTCAAGGAAGCTTCGACACTATTTCCAAGCTCACAAATTCTCGGTGGTGACCTCATATCCACTTCGAGCGATCCTGCATAATCCCAATTCAACTGGGAATATTGCAAAGTGGGCAGCGGAATTGGCTGAATTCGATCTTGAATTCATTCCGAGACAAGCAATCAAGAGTCAAGTGTTGGCAGATTTCGTGGCAGAATGGACTCCCTCTCCATTAAACCCTGGGGGCCCCAGCGAGCAGAAGACGGAACCTCAAGTTCCAACCTTCACTAAGCCTCACTGGACCCTTTACTTCGACAGCTCCATGCAGAAGCAAGGAGCCGGAGCTGGAATCCTTCTCCTCACACCAACCGGGGAGAAGGTGAAATACATGGTACACCTTGACTTCAAGGCAACCAACAACATGGCAGAGTACGAAGCACTCATCTATGGATTAAAGGTGGCACTATCATATGGTGTCAAGCAGTTGCTGGTCAAAGGAGATTCACAACTCGTCATCAAGCAGGTGAAGGGTGAATGCTCCTGCAATAATCTCCAGCTGGCTGCTTACCTCCTTGAAGTCCAGAGGCTTCAGAAGGACTTCGAAGTCCTAGACCTTCACCATGTTCAGCGTGCTCACAACGCTGAAGCTGACGAACTCTCGACCAAGGCGTCAACCGGAGCTCCGGCTCCTGACGGAACCTTTGTCCGGAGGTTGTCAAAACCCACAGTTCAGCCTGCCGAACTGAACGAAGGGGGCGAGATCAGCATACCGAAGCTGACGGTCCCGATGGCCCTGTTACCATGGCAGCCATCAAGGGTCGTAGGTGCTGCCGGAAGCTCCGAGCAACCCAGCACGCAAGACTCAAATGCTCAAGTCAGTTCCGATGCATGGATCTCGGAGATCCGGAACTACTTGAAAGACAACATCCTTCCTGACGATGATGTATCCGCTGACCGGGTAATCAGATTGGCTAAAAGATACACGTTGGTAGAAGGGGATCTCTACCGGCGCGGTGCCAACGGCATCCTAATGCGGTGCATCACAAGGGAAGAAGGCTGCGAGCTCCTCGCAGAAATCCATGGAGGTGAGTGTGGGAACCACGCATCTTCCCGCACGCTGGTCGGAAAAGCCTTTCGGCACGGCTTCTACTGGCCTACAGTGCTCCAGGATGCCACTGAGCTAGTGAAGAAATGCAAAGCATGCCAATTTCATGCAAAGCAAATTCATACACCTGCTCAGTCCTTACAAATGATACCTCCTACATGGCCTTTCGCTGTGTGGGGGATGGACATCTTGGGACCCTTCCCAAGAGCCGTCGGAGGTTGCAAGTTCCTGTACGTCGCCATCGACAAGTTCACCAAGTGGCCGGAAGCTACTCCTGTTGTGACGATCAACAAACAATCTGCAATCAATTTTCTACAATCTATCGTGAGCAGATTCGGAGTCCCAAATAAGATCATCACTGATAATGGGACTCAATTCACAAGCTCCGCATTTCAAGGATATTGCGAAGACCTCGGCATACAAGTTTGCTACGCTTCCGTAGCTCATCCTGCCAGCAATGGGCAAGCCGAGAGAGCAAACGCAGAGATCCTTAAAGGACTCAAAACGCGCACTTATGAGCGTTTGAAAAAGCACGGAGCCAATTGGATCGAAGAGCTTCCGCCCACTCTATGGGCCAACAGGACTTCTCCAAGTCGGGCAACCGGAGAAACACCCTTCTTCCTGGTGTACGGAGCTGAAGCGATCCTTCCTCCGGAAATCACCTTGGGTTCCCTCCGAGTCCGGACCTTCGACGAAGCCGCGCAGGACCAGCTCCGGCGTGAAGACCTAGACCTCCTCGAGGAGGGAAGGTGCCAAGCAGCTGTTCGGAATGCCCGATACCGCCAAGCTCTACGGCGCTATCACTAGCGGCATCTACACAACCGACAGCTCGAGGAAGGCGATCTGGTGCTACGGAGAATACTATCCAGAGAAGGGCAAAACAAACTCTCCCCCGGCTGGGAAGGGCCCTTCCGAGTGATCAAAGTATCCCGTCCCGGAAGCGTTCGCTTGGCTACCGAGGATGGGACACCTCTCCCAAATCCTTGGAACATCGAGCACCTCCGTAAGTTTTACACTTAATTCCACGGAGGTGAGTCTTAAGTAACTTGAAATGTATGTTATAGAGTCATTGTACAGAGTCGGGTAGTTCCTCCGGGAGAGCAGCCGGACCTTTCCCGAAAGGTTTGAAAAGCTCATGCAACACTTGATACAGTCTCCGGACTAGAAGTGTGGCTAACTACCCTGGGTCAAACGAGAAACCAAACACACTTAGCCTGGTTCCGTACCCTAAGAGTGTACTTGTTTCCCCTGTACCCCGGACCTATAATGAAAGACATCTTCATGTGAAATAGACTCCACGTGCATTCATTTTTGCATAGGCTCGACATTTTTATTTTTCTCTTTCTTGTATATAACAGAAACGTGCAATTCTTAAGAAATTCTAGTTTGACCGGTTTACGTACGATTCGAGTCGAATTGTCGGATTTTTTAGATTTAAATATCGTCTGTGGCCAACTCGCCTGAAAGCCGCCAAGCCATTCTAGGGCCGGAGTGCGCTATCGACTTAGCCTGGTCAAGCACCCTAAGTATGCCACTCTACCTACATCCCGGCAGGCCAAAGTAAGGTGGGTCCATGGACAATTGGATCTAAAAGAAAAGACAATTCATCCAGTCGTACTAAAAATCGTGTTCAACTTAAAATTCTCTTGAGAACCGTAAGCCGCAACGAAGTTATAGATAAGGAACGAATTTTACTATTTTTCTTGGCTTAAGTGTGCAGGAAAAATGAACCCAAAGTTGAGGGAGAAAAACCGGAGCTAACCAAGCTCCGACTCCCACCAGGGCGTCAACCGTCGGCGTTGACTAAAAGATGGTGAGAAGACCCCGTCACTGGAGTCTGTTGCCAACAAACCAAATGTGGCAAGGGTCATCGCCGGAGCTACTAAGCTCCGACACCTTGGAGTATTAACTATCGACGCTCAACGTGTTGATAGAGGCTATTGCTGGAGCTACTATGCTCCAGCGATGGACAGTGCCGGAGCTTCTAAGCTCCGACAACTTCAGGGGACCTTCACTATCAAAAACTTCGGACATAGATTCCACAAGTTCGAAGCAAATTCGTCTTCAACAAAACTCAACATCCTTTTGGTACATGTCCACAATCAAATTGTGCACATCTACCAGGGGGCCAAGTGAAGACAAAGATGTTGAAGACAAAAAAATGAAATTCACGAAAAATTGGGGATTTCATTTCATCAGAAGACCGGAGATTACATCTGGAGACAAGGGATTACAAAATTGAGGAAGAAGAGAAGATATAAGTAAAGGCTAAGAGAGATGGTCCTAGACCCTATGGAAGAACTCGGCGACCTTCTGGGCGACCTCCGACACGCTGGCTCGGGTAGCTTCGCCTTCCCCTTCAACGGGGCCTTCAAGCACCGGGTCCAGAGGGAATCGAGGGTTCCGGCTAGTGTAGCACGTCAACACATACTCTGTGACGTTCCTAGCCAGGGATTGCCCCTCGACCTCCAGCTGGTCCGCGATGACGTCGCCCACCTTGGAGAGCTTGCTGCCCGCGGCGCTCAACGCTTGCAACGCAAGGTCCGGCTCTGGCTCCGGATCATCCGGGAGCACGGGGCTGAAACCCATCGGCGCCAGCGCATCGTCGGCCTTGTTCAGGAACTCCCAAATTTGCAGGGAGTCCGTCTTCCTCAGGCCCTTCATTTCTTCCAGGGATCTCCGGGCCGCCGTCAGCTCCGAATTCTCGCGGGAGAGGCGCTCAACTTCTTTGGCGTTTTGCTGAATCTTCGCAGCAACCCGCTTCTCAAGTCTTCCGAGCTCCTCCTCCCGGAGGTGGATCTTGTTCCGGCGGTCGACCAGGTCCTTCTCCCTAGCCTCTATTTTCTTCTCCCGGGCGACAAGGGCACACTCGTACTCGTAGAGTTCCTGCCCCCGCACCCAGGTCTTCTCCTCCTCCTCGAGACAGCGCTCTTCCAATTTTTTAGTGCGCTCCTCGAGGCCCTTGTCCGCCAGAGCTGTTTTCTCGGCGAGCTCTTCCTCCCGTCGCAAGACGTCATCCCGTAGCTCCAGGAGTTTTTGCTCCTCATCCTCGAGCCGTCTTTCCCTTCCTTCAAGTGCCTCTCGGCGCTTGATGAGTGCGGTGCTGATGGCCTCGAGTTGATCGAACCGAGCGTTGGCCGCGTCGTTAGCAGCCTTAGCTTGGTCATGGAACTCCCGGGATTGAGCGTCGAGGGCGTGAGTCATGCTCTCCCTCTCGTCCAGCAGCTCACCCCAAAGCTCCAGGCGGACCTTCTCCCGCCTGATCCATTCCTTGTCATCCGCAATCCTCGACTGCACCAGCTTAGTATCAAAGTGGAGCCGATTACGCCACCTCCTAAGGGTTTGGCGCTCCTCTTCAAGAGCTTTGCTGTCGTGGAAGAAGGCCAGCTGGACCTGACGTAGACTGGAGCAGGCGTTGTCGATGGACATCGACAGAGAGATGGGCTCCGGACCTGCCGGGGTCTCTTCCGCTGGTTCCAGCGGGTCTTCACTTACAAAAATTGGGTCCCACTCTACAAGAGTGGAACCCCGAGCTTCCAGAGCACTAGGGCACTCCTCCGGGATGGCCTCAGTCGCCACCGAAGAAGGTTCCGCCACCAAGTCTTCATTTGCCCCCTCAGGCTGGGGGCCGGCGACTTCGTTCAGGCACTCTGGCTCCGCCACGGGTACCATCGACGTCGTCGCCTCCACTGGCTCCGGCCGGGACACTCTTCTGAGGGAGGCTCAAGCTCCCTCGCCTCTTCAATCACCGGCTCTGCGGCCGGTGCTCCAACAATCACCGGCTCTGCAGCCGGCGCTCCAATAATTACCGGCTCTGCGACCGGAGTTTCGGAAGTAACCGGCTCAACTACCGGAACTACTTCAACTTCCGGCTCGCATGCCGGGGCTTCAGCTACCTCCGGCTCAACCGCCGAGGCTTCAGCACTTTCCGGCTCCGAAGCTGGGACCGCTACTTCCTCCGACTCAACAGCCGGAGCTTCTACTTCTGCAGCACCAGGACCCGGAGCTTCTACCTCCGGAACGGGTGCCGCTGGCGCATCTTCAATCTCGTGGTCCGGCGCTACCACGGGAACTTCTGGAGACGAGTCGAGGTCCATGACCACGACAGCCGGCGTCGGAGCTGTCGCAGCCTCCTCTTGGGGCGGCACCGGAGCTGGAGCAGAAGCCCCCGTAGCCTCAGACACTGTGGCTGAGGGCGGAGCTTCACTCCCCTTCTTGGGAACGCTGCAGATAAAGAACGAAGAAATTGAGCAAATAGATGCTACAATTAAAAGTTAATCGAGGTAAGAAAGAAAAATTACCTTGGGAGGCTCACGCACCAGCTTGCGCGGAACCTCTTTCCCGGACGTTCCGGGCTGGCCACGGTCGGCGTAGGAGCTCCGGGAGGACTCCCAGGACTTGCCGTGGCCGCGGGCGTTTCCCGGGTCGGAGCTCTCCTTGATCGGGAGGAACTCCTGGACCTGGAGGCCCTCACCGCTTCTCGTGCCGAAGTCGCCTGCCCGGAGCTGACACCTCCAGAGGGATCCACCACGGGGACAGTCGCACTCCGGGAGGATCCCACCGCCGGAACAGTAGCGCTCCGAAAAGACCCCACCACGGGGACAGCCGCCATGGCGGCGGAGGATCTTCCTTCCTGAGGACGGGGAACTGGGGGGGAGGTGACAAGCCTGACGGACCTTCCGTCAGCATGTCGCAGCTTTCTCTTCCGGCTCTCCGGCTCCTCCGCCAGCTCCTTGCCCTTGCCGATGACCTCAGCTCTTGGCTGAGAGACAGGGGCGGAGCCGCCTTCGGACAACCCGGGGATCGCCAACCGGGCGGTTGATCTTCTCTCGACGACGCCAAGGTCGTCAAGCGCGGGCATCTTCCGCCGGAGCTCCCTGCTGAACTCAACTTCCACGTTCAGGGGGAGGAAAGCCGGAGGCGGAGTCAAGTACTCTCCGTCAACATCGATGTCGTGCTGGAATTTCTTGAGGTGAAACTCCAAGGACTTCCCCACCATGCTGGACTTCAACCCGGTCTCAACCCGGTCCTCGTCCATCACGCTGTTGAGGGCCCAGGCGAGCTTCTCCCTCCTCTTCAGCGGCGCCCACCTGTTGGACAAGAAGTTGCAGAACACCGCCTGGGGAGTCAATCCTCCCTCCACACATTGGCGGATCCTGGTCAGGACGGGGTCAAAAGCTGCCGCCAGCACTGGAACTTCGCTCCACACTGACGTGTCAATACCGGGCAGACCATCTGGCAACTCCAACCGCTCATGCTCCTCCACCCGGAGGACTACCCAATCTTTCTTCCAGTCATCCCACTTCCCGGAAGGGAATGACCGGAGGTACTTGAACGGGCACTTCTTGCGCTTCACGAAGTAGTAGAAGCCAAGATACTCGTCGCTTCGGCCGGTGGTTTGGACGGTGAAGAAGGTTCGGAAGAGCTCGATGCAGGGAGGGATGCCCACCCACATCTCGCAGAAGTGGACAAAGATGGACACAAGGAGAATGGAGTGAGGGCCAAGGTGGTACAGCTGCAGACCATAGAAGTCCAGCAGCATCAAGAAGAAAGAAGAAAACGGTGGGATCAGCCCCACCATGGCGTACGATGAAAAGTACACCATCTCGCCGGAGTGCTCCTTTTTAAAGGGAAGCTCTCCGCCGGCGCGGACCGAGCGGTTGAAGTAGTCCGAAGACCACCCCATGAGGGCTCGGACCTTCTTCAGATCGCTTTCCGTCTTCAAACGACTCTCACGCAGACCCAACTCCATCGCAGCACAGCTAGGCAAGAGAAGAGGAGCAAAGCACGAGTTGGGAGTTTGAGCGCAAGAACAGATGAAAAGCGTAAAGAACTCCCGACGGTGCGCTTTCCTTCTTAAGTAAGCCCTCGCAACGCTTGGATGGAAACTGCAGGGGAGTCAAGGATACTACTCAAGAATTCAACCCTGCCAATGACAAGAGGGCCCGGGACCACCCTGACGATCAAGTCGAGGTTCTTACCCAGGCGAACGGTTGTCATCACGAGGCGGGAAACCCAAAGGCGGCGACCTGACAAGGCACGCGGAACCGATACGGTTTTCGTATCGGGAACTGGCGACCTTCAATTGCGAGAGATCCGCACGCCAAAGATCCTATCTGCCACCTGAGGTGCGCCACGCGTCGGGATTTAACCGTAAAGCCCCGCCAAAGGCACCTCCGAAGACCCTTGAAGACCCAGTTCAAGAGTCGCAAGTGTGGACCCACCTCCGGCGGAATGACTTCACCCCGTTGGCCTTCCCCGGAGGTAGGTCCAGGGGGCCACTGTCGGTACCCTAAAAACCATACACCCCCTGAGGTTACAA
This sequence comes from Tuctoria greenei, assembly GCA_036927565.1. NCBI lineage: Eukaryota > Viridiplantae > Streptophyta > Magnoliopsida > Poales > Poaceae > Tuctoria > Tuctoria greenei. The sequence continues at coordinate 63,878,054 of JAYESD010000002.1, read as the reverse complement.
AGATCTCAAGGGAAGGACATCTACTCAAATTGAAGACCCTCGGGGGCCCACTTGTCAGACATAACCGGACCTGCTTCTCCAACATGGTTAACCCCTAGGTTGCCACGTGTACTGTCAGACCGGAGCTATTGCCCGCAAGGGTGAAGCTCCAGGCTAGGTACTGAAACGGCACCTCCGGACTTAACCCCTGACCGAGAGAAGCTCCGGACCTGACACGTGCCAGGCCACCCCGGAGCTTCCCGCTTCCCACAAGCAAGCTCCGGAGCTGCCACGTGTCCATACGTCGGAGCTGGCCGCTTCAAACCCCCGGGAGACATTGTAACGGCTCCGGATCTCCAAAGGACAGCCGCGGACTTCAAGACCCGATTAATTATCATTAATTCCACGTTAATGACACTTAATCGGACGATCTTAACACCTGTAACGGCACTGTCGGAGCCATTACAGGGTTATTAACAACAATTAATCTCGTGTATCAATACTAGTAACCGCCAGGGCCACATGTCGGGTCAGGCTGACTTGTAACGGTTTGTCCTTGTACTATAAAAGGACAAACCGACGATACACGGAAGGGGCTCTCGAACGTTCTGAAGCTCACAAGTTAATACAACACACATACACACCCGTGGAGTAGGGTATTACGCTCAGGCGGCCCGAACCACGTAAACCACGGTGTCACTCGAGTCCAATCGTGATTCACCTTCTTGAGTCTCCGCGCGCCCACACCGAACTACAAACTCCTCCAACACTTTCATAGTGTCAGGAGATCTGCCGACTCCAACAGTCGACAGCGTCCATGCATGTGTTAGTGTAGATGTCATTATGGTCTAGTTATAATGCCTTTATTATATTATCATAAACATCATACACCTCCACTATAGTCTAATTAGGTATTAAAATGATTATGTTAATATGAGTAATGTAGTGATTGGTTCCAACATTGGTTTCAACGATGTTTAGGTTAGTCACTACCTTAGAGAGGTACTTGTACTCGAGCCTCTAAGGTATTTACTTGTTATGTAAGCATGATGATTAATTAAATAAGTAGCGTTAGATGTCTCGTAGACCCACGGTTTGTAGGAGTAGAGAGCAGGTGGTGACAGCCCTATCCATCCTTCATAACCCCCACGTTTGGCTACGCCGTAGGCTCGTGGCAGGAATCGTCTTGATATTCTCAAGGGTAAACCCGTGCCCGATGTGTTGGACCACTAAGCCCTAGTACTCGTAGTTAGCATAGACATTTGTACACTAGTTGACTATGTATATGAATACCTAAGGAACAGTAGGAGTACCTCCTTTCCTAACTTATCCTCCACTAGGACATTCTTACCTCTTAGAGTAGTTTGCTTAGGTGTGTGTCACACAACCCCTTCAATTCCTTTATCCATCCTACCGGATCCATGACTAGAACACCCTCTTCTATCCTTGATGTTGTCTCTCTTCTACCTTGCCTTCCTTTGGGATAAACAAATACAATACCTTAGGGAATACTCTAGGGTGAAATGCTACAGCAGTACTTTCTGTGGGCTTGCAGAACTCATCTTTATTTGGCTTAGGATAGCCTACTGCCTGTGCAGAACTAGCCCTGTTGCTAGGATGACCTGTAGCATTAAGAAATACCAACAGCACGCAACCTTGAAAGATCCGGAGTGGCTTGCCGCTATGCAGGAAGAATACTCCGCTCTCTATCATAACAAACCTGGGTTCTCGTTCCTCGTCCACTCAGTGTTAATGTTATTTCAGACAAGTGGTTGTTCAAGAACAAGATGAACGCTGACGGCATGCTGGCCAGGCGCAAGGCTCGATGGGTGGTGCGCGGCTTCAAACAACGACAGGGTGTGGATTTTGACCAGTCTTTCTCTCCGGTTGTCAAGTTGGCCACCATATGCATCGTGCTACACATAGCTGCGTCGTACGGCTAGCCGATACATCAACTCAACGTCAAAAATGTGTTCCTGCACGAGGATCTACAAGAGCACGTCTACTGCTCCGAACCAACATACTTCATCGATGTCGATTATCCCGACTATGTCTGCCTCTAGTCTAAATCCTTGCATGAACTTAAACAAGCTTTGTGGACATGGTTCAACACCTTCACGAAGGAGCTCCTCGCCATCGGCTTCAAGCCCATTGAAAGTTGCCTAGAGGGGGGTGAATAGGCGAAATGACCTGAAATGATAATAAAACGAGATCAAATAACAAGGGCCAGGCTAGTCTGGCTCGAGGGCAGACTAGTTCAGACAGCACAAAGTGAAACCCTAAAAACTTGATTATTATAAGTTTTTCCTTGATTTTAGTTCAATGAAAAGTGAATACACAATCTACCAACCTAATACAAGTTGGATTGGCAAGTATGAAAGATTAGATTGCAAGATTATGATGATGAACAATATGAAGAACAATATGAACCCTAAAATCAATTCTAGTGATAAACAAGAAAGTAGAGAGACACGAGAAACACGGTGTTTATCCCGAGGTGCGATCCGACAGATGAACCTACATCCTCGTTGAGGAGCCCATGAAGAGACGGGTTGCTCAACCATTCCCTCTCCAAGTCATCCCAAGGACAACTTGGCTTTCCACTATCACAATTGGGTAACTACAATGTTTTTGGAGCTTCTAACAAGTTTAGGATCCCACAAATGATCAACAAAAATAAACACAGAACTCTCAATAGCTACAAGTCACCAAGACGCAACACCATGTGCAAGAGATCAAACCGAGAGCCAAAGCACAAAGTTTTTCCTTCTCTCCTTATCCCAAACCCTAATCCACTCTCAAGATTTGGTTCTAGAGGGCAAGTAGTTTGGTGAGAAGGCTTTGGAAGGCTCTAGAATGCTTGTGGCGGCGCTAGGGTTCAAGAGAGGTGGAATGAAGGTCAGGGGATCCCTTTTTATAGGGATCTCGACAGCCAACCGTTGTCACCAACAAAAGTGCGAACTAGTCCGGCCTACTGGGTCCACTCTACGTTGCACTCTGCTAAAGTGTGTCGTACCTGCCAACGTTTGAATTTCAAACGGTCATGCCACATCAGATTAGTCTGGCCAAAAATGGACTAGTCCGAACAACAAGAGAACCTTTTGGTCCTGCTGAAAACGGACAAGTTTGGCCACACTAGACTAGTCCGACCACCAAGACTTAATCCCAGAAGCCCCCTTTTCACACAACCACGGACTAGTCTGCCTCACAACAGACTAGTCCAAACCAAAACAAAACCTATTGGTCCATGTGGAAACGGACAAGTTTAGTAGGCCCAGACTAGTCCAACCAGTGTGGCGGACAAGTCCAGCCTCTCGAGACTTAGTCCCGAAAACTCTTACTAAGTGTTGAACATACTAGTCCATCCCCAAACGGATAAGTCTGAACTAAGAAACTCTTAGTCCGTCCCAAAATGGACTAAACCAGCACACACAGACTAGTCCGGCTTGGAATCTGGACAAGTCCGACCAACTAGGGTTTTCTTTAGACAAGACTTCTCACTTAGGTTGTTTCTCAACTAAGACTTTGAGCCCTCTTCTATAATCTCGATGCACTTGATACACGCACCCTCACACACACTAGGCTAGTTTAAAATCAACACATAAGAAATCCTAATTTCTACTCTTGAGTCTTGGACACTTGTTTCAATCTTTCCCTTTTTAGAGGGTTTTTCATCCTTTTCAATTCCACACATATGCTTAAGGTCAACTAAGCTCATTAGTCTCTTAATTTGATTTCATCAATCATCCAAAACCCACGAGGATACCTAGATGCAGTTTCAATCTCCCCCTTTTTGGTGATTGATGACAACATATTAAGCTTCAACAAAAGTGATATAAATTGGTTTTCATAACAAGTGTGTGTCTGAGTAACTCCCCCTCAATGTATGCATCATGAGTGAAAAATTTGGGGGAGTTATCATACATACACATGTTATGGTGGAGTGCCTACGTGTTGTGTCCATGATTTGTGATAAAGCATTAATAAAGTAATGAATATGCATGTCAGATAAGCATATGAACTTAAGCATCACATCACATCACAGTTAAGTTAAAGCAAACATTACATAGTGCTTACAACACTTAACACAAATCAAGTCTTACACAAATTGAAATGCGAGTTTTAAAACATAACAAGTCCATAGGATCAACAAAAGACAACAACTAAAAAGAAGTACTCCCTTCAATCTCTCCCCCTTTGGCATGAAGACACCAAAAAGGAAAAGTGGAAGGGAGTCCTACAATCTACTCCTCGTCTTTGGTGTCGCCTTCTTGCTCATAGTTGCTCTTCATGACCTCCGGATCTTCATTGTTGTCCTCCTCGTCGTCTTCATCATTGGAAGGTGCCGCCTTCGTAGAGCCATCTTCTTCAAATTGGGCCGGTTCATCCGCGTTGAACTTGGGATATGGAGTCAACTCTCCATCGCTTTCCTCAGTGGGAGACATGGGGATTTATAGCTTGTCGCACACCGCCTTGAAGTACTTCTCTTGGCGTTGCTCCATGCGACGAGTCCAAACTTTCACACGTCTACAACAAGCGAAAAGTGCTTTGAAGCACTTGAAGAATCTGCTCGAGGATTGTGGTGGAGGAGAAGGACGAATGGATGAGGCAGGAGGCTCGACATTCTTTCTCCTTAAGGAAGGAGGCTGTGGAGGAGGAGGCATTATTCCGGACACCTTCTCAATAAGGCACATGACATAAGGTGCATATCTACAAGATTAGTTGGGGGGTGTGGGAGATATTGAAATATCATCATAGATGTAATCCACAAGGTTGAATTTTTCTTCCCCATCAATCAACACCATCAAATGCCTCAAGTTGCCTTGAATGATCCCCACATCTCCATCCTTGGCGGCTATTGTCTTCCTCAAAACTCTATTGAGCACACTATAGAAAGGTTTGATGTTCCTTGTGTGCCCCTACTCATAGGTGGCATGACTTGGATACATGTAGTCCATGTCGTCCCTATTATAAGCCTTGAGGTTTGAGATAATGATTTCGTTGTTGAGTTGATCCTCCAAGCCAAGTATTCAATCAAACTCCGCATAGGTGATTTTGTATTGCTCACCATTTGTGAGCCAAGTAATTTTCCTACCTCGATGTTTGTGAAAGTAGATTGTGGTATAAAATTGCACTATCACTTCAATGTTCCATTCATACTTAAAAGCCCATGATGTTTTTTAGTCCATAACGCTCTACAACGTTGACTACTGCATCAAAGGCAATGTGCTTATTTTCAGCCATGTATTCCCAGTCAATCTACTGGGCATCCGTCACTGGGCTCTTCATCTTCATGTACACATGCCTGTAGTATTCACAATGGAAGTCACACCAAAATCAAGGGTCAATGGCGTGTTTCTCATACTTGTAAACATCGTCCATTCTCAACCTCTTTGCTTTTTTTGCCCCTTTCTTTTGAACAAATTTGCTGCAAATGAGAGTTGACTGTTGGGATTTACTGCGGGAGATAACATCTTCAATGGGCCAACAGTATGAGGCTCCCTTGGATCCTTCTCTCTAATGGTGATGACAGCTTGCTTCTTGCCACTAGCGGGCTTCTTTGCAACAGTTTTCCTCTTCTTTGGCAGCTCATCCGCCGGTGTCTTGCCTTTGTCTTTGTAAGATCTACCCAATTGTGTCCTTTCTTTCTCTTCCATTGTCACAAGCCTCTTCCTCTTTCGAGCTTGTTTGGCTGCAGCTGAGTTGTGGGCTTCTCTTTGCTGCTTATTTGTCTTCCTTGCCTCAACCCTCGACTCGAGCAGGGCTTGCGCGAGCTCTCGCTCCCCGCGAGCACAACGATAAGTCTCTTGCCTTGCTGCCTCAGCCTCCGGATTGGATAGGGGCAAGTTGTTATCGTGGTTCGACATCGTCCCTAAGAAGTGAAGAACAAGAGAATATATGAGCTCAAGGAAGTATAATATTATGTTAGACTTCACTAAAATGATCAAAAATAGGGTTTTGTACTGTGAACATCGGACTTGTCCGCGCTAGTGTCGGACTAGTTCGTACGACCCGCCTTGTGGCTAGACTAGTCCGGTGCACACAGTATGAACCCTAATCTTAATGTTTTTCGTAAAATCTATAGATCGGGACACAATATTCGTAGGCTAGGATCACAAAGGCATGTAGAACAATATCTGTGAAGAGGTTTCTACCAAAAGACCTAAGAAATTTGAATTTTGAGGGATTTGGAGTTAGGTCATGAATACCTCTTAAAAATCTTTGAATTGACGAAATGCGCGAGGGTATTCGAGCGAAGATGTGCGGGGAAGGGTTCCCACACACTTTGGACCTTCAATCCACGGATTGGAAGTGGTTTTCGGTGGATGGAAGCAAAAAATTTCCAAATTTGGTGCGGTTTTCGTGGAGGAGAGGAGAGGAGAGGAGAGAGAGTGAAGTGGGCGAAGTGAAGGGTCAGGGGCCCAGCTGGGGAGGTTAAGTCCCCTGGGGATGGACTAGTCTGACAGGATGATTGAACTAGTCTGGTCCACGAACCCTATCTGGACTACTCGGAGGGTCGAACTTGTCCGGCACGGGGGCGGACTAGTCCATTTGGGACTTGTGTGTCTGAGACCGTAGAAGCTGGAGTCCGGACTAGTCTGGTCCACGGAATGAGAACTCATATATATTGAGTTTCCATGCGAGATTTGATTCTTTCAGACTAGTTTTCACAAAAGATATTTGCAGACATGGTCAGTAAGCAATCAACAACCAAACTATGACCATAATTCACAAAGATTCAATAATTTGATATAGTTTTGTTGAAAATTGAGGGGGGTGAGGTTTTCGCAAGCATGCATTATTTTGAAGAAAATACAAGAAACAATCAAATGTGCAAGACTCAAGCCACATTTCGAGAATCTAAGATATTCAGCTCACTCCAAAGTTCACAAAATCTCTTCTCATCTATGGGCTTGGTGAAAATATCGGCAAATTGTTTTTTAGTTCTCACAAGAGAAATCACTATGTCTCCATTGATGGAGTGATCTCTCAAGAAGTGGTGGCAGATACCAATGTGCTTGGTCTTTGAATGGTCAACTAGATTGTGGGCTATTTTGATGACACTCTCATTGTCACATAGGAAAGGGATATCGCATAAGTTTATGCCATAATCCCTACGAGTTTGTCGCATCTAAAGAAGTTGTGCACAACAACTTCTGTCTGCGACATACTCTGCTTTGGCTGTGGAGAGGGCAATGGAATTTTGTTTCTTTAAGGACCAAGACACTAGGGATCTATCCAAGAATTGGAAAGTCTTAAATGTGCTCTTTCTATCTACTTTGCACCCCACATAGTCCGCATTGGAATATCTAATGAGATTAAAGTGGGGGCCCTTGGGGTACCAAAATCCTAGTCTTGTTGTGTGAACTAAATATCTAAGAATTCTCTTCACGGCATTAAAATGACACACCTTGTTAGCGGCTTGAAAATTAGCACACATACAAACACACTTAACGTTATATCGGGCCTAGATGCACAAAGGTAAAGTAATAAACCAATGACGGAGTGATATACCTTTTGGTCCACACTTGGACCATATTTATTGAGGTCGAGGTGTCTATTGGTTCCCATTAGAGTCTTGATGGGTTTGGCTTTGTTCACGTCAAACTTGTTGAGTATGTCTTGTGTGTACTTTGTTTGACTAATGAATGTGCCTTTCTTGAGTTGCTTCACTTGGAATTCTAGGAAGAACTTCAACTCCCCCATCATGGACATATCAAACCTTTCGGTCATGATCTTAGAAAACTCATCACAAAAAGATTTATTAGTAAAACCAAATATAATGTCATCAATATATATTTGGCAAACAAACAAATCATAGAAATGCTTTGTGAATAGAGTATAGTCGTCCTTCCCAATTTTGAAATCATTTTGAGTTAGAAAGTCTCTAAGGCACTCATACCAAGCTCTAGGATCTTGTTTGAGGCCATGGAGAGCCTTACACAATTTGTATATATGGTTTGGGAAGTCTTGATCTTCAAAGTCGGGCGCTGCTCCATATAAACCTCTTCTTTAATTGGACCATTGAGGAAAGCACTCTTGACGTCTATTTGGTATAGCTTAAAATCATGGTGAGTAGCAAAGACAAGTAATATGCGAATTGATTCAAGCCTAGCTATGGGAGCAAAGATTTCGTCGAAATCCAAACCTTCGACTTGTGAGTACTCCTTGGCCACAATTCATGCTTTGTTCCTTGTAACCACCCTGTGCTCATCTTGTTTGTTGCGAAACACTCATTTGGTGCCCTCAACATTTGCATTTGGCCCCTTCACGAGCTCCCATACTTGGTTTCTTTCAAAATTGTTCAGCTCTTCTTGCATGGCTATCACGTAATCCAGATATCATAGTGCTTCTTCAACCTTCTGAGGTTCCAAAGAGAAAACAAAAGAATACTGCTCAAAAAAAATTTGCAACACGACATCGAGTAGTTACCCCTTTGGAGATGTCTCCAAGGATGTTGTGGAATGATCCCGTTGAACACTTTGGTGCACTCTTGGGTGTGGATCTTGTACTCTTGGAACAACCTCATCTTCTTCGTGTCCCCCTAGATCAACGCATCCATCTTGATCTTGATTATCTTGATTTTGTTGAGGTACACCTTGAGGGTCTTGATCTTGATCATGTGAGGAAGAACTTTCTTGATTTGCGGGATGGTCACTTGTGTTTTTAGATTGTTCTTGTGGTCGAATGTCTCCAAGTGCCATCCTCCCTATCACCACTTGTGGAGTCTCTTCTTGATTTAGCACACAACGACCAACTTGCTCCACTTGGGATCCATTAGTCTGATAAGACACCACGTCACGTGCTGCTTCAACAATTCTGGAGGACTTGTTGAAGACACGATAGGCGTAGGTGTTTGAGTCATAAGCGAGTAAAATCATCATCAGACTTTGAAGCAAACTTCGAAGTCATAGGCTTCTTGTTGAGAATATATAATTTGATTCCCAAAACACGAAAATATGAAATGTCAGGCTTGTTACCAGTTATGAGATCATAATACGTCTTCTTCAATATGTGATGGAGATGCAATTGGTTTATGGCATGACAAACGGTATTAACCGCTTCCGTCCAAAACCGGTCCAACGTCTTGTACTCAACAAGCATGGTTCTAGACATCTCAATGAGAGTCCTATTCTTCCTCTCGACCACCCCATTTTTTGAGGAGAGTAGGGGGCCGAGAACTCATGCTTGATGTCTTCTTCGTCCAAAAACTCTTCAACTTGAGTGTTCTTGAACACGGTGCCATTGTCACTTCTTATAGTCCTGATTCTCAAGGAGAACTCATTTTGAGATCTTCTTAAGTATTTTTTGAGGACACTTTGAGTCTCGCTCTTGTCATGCAAAAAGACACCCAAGTGTAACGTGAAAAATCATCAACAATTATAAGACCGTATTTGTTACCACTAATGCTTATGTAGGCGATTGGACCTAAAAGGTCGATGTGTAGAAGCTCCAATGGTCTTGTAGTTGTCATGATGTTCTTGGATGGATTTTGAGCTCCAACTTGCTTTCTAGCTTGACATTCGCTACACGACATATCCTTTCAAAAACAACATTCTTGAAGCGACGGATGTGCTCGCCTTAATAAGTTTTTGCAAATTTCTCATCCCAACATGGGCTAGTCTTTTATTCTAAAGCCATCCCATATTGGTTTTTATCATTAAGCACATGTCAAGTTTTGCTTTATCCGCGGAGAAGTACACAAGATAGAGCTTTCCCTTGAGTGCGCCCTTAAAGGGAACTGACTAATTGCTTCTTCTTCTTGTGACGGTCACACCCTCGTTAGTGAAAAGACAATTATAACTTTGTCGCATAATTGTGATATGAAGAATAAGTTATAATCGAGAGAATCAACATGTAAAACATGAGAAAGAGTATGATTAGGGGATATAGCAATTTCACCGGTGCACTTCATGCATATGCCATTTTATCCTTGTCAAATATGCCACCTTTCAGTGCTTGCTTGTTTTGTGCTAATTTGAGCTCATCATTTAGTTTGAGAATTAAGTTAGAACACTTGCAAACTTGAGTTTTATTCGGATGTGACATTTGTGGAAGGTGAGCTCTTGGAGGAAGAAGGTGCATTGATCTTGAGAGATTCAACTTGTGTTTCAAGGATCTTGTTAACTTTTGTCAAGTTAACAAGTTTATCCTTTAGCACAATTGTTGTGTCCTCAAGATTTGAGCAAGTTTCCTTTCTCGAAGCGAGTTCACGCTCAAGTGCATTGTTTCTTTCTCTTTCGAGCTCTAAGAGCTCTTCCAACTCTTGACATCTATCCTCTTCTTGGATGAGCATGTCCTCTTGATGCTTAATGAGATCTTCCTTCTCAAATATCTCATCCGACAACAATTTCATTCTTTTTAAGGTGCCCTTACTCAAATCTTTAAGCATGTGTTCATTTTCACTACTACTATCAAAGTTATCATGCGATGAAATTGAAGAAGATGGTTTAGAGTTAATCTTCTTTCTTCCATCCTTGGCCATGATACATGTTGATCTTGAGCTCTCCAAGTTGGGGAAGAGCTAGGTCTCCGTGGAAGACCTCTTCATGGCAATTGTTGCCACCTTCTCATCCTCCTCAGGGGAGGATTCTTCAGTTGAGTCTCACTCCTTTCCAAGGTGGGCTTGTCCCGATTGCTTCTTCTTCGTGAGGAATTTTTTATCTTGGGACCTGCCCTCCTTCTTCTTGTTGTTGTCTTCATGTGGACAATCCACAATCCAATGGCCATATTCCCCACAATTATAGAAAGCAATTTTTGTCCTCATCTTGGACTTCTCCTTGCTCTTGTTCTCATGATGGTAGTTCTCTTTCCTTCTTCTCATCATTCTCTTGAACTTGTTGATGAAGAGCATCTCTTCCTCATCGGTGTCGAGGCTCTCATCATCACTTTCTTCTTGTTCTTGGGATTTGGATGATGTTGCTTTGAAGGCAACATCTTTCTTCTTCAATGAGGTCAGCTTTTGAAGATCGTTGTAGAACATAGCTTCTCTCTCATCGTCCCAAGATTGATGATTCTTCCAAGCACTTCTTTTGGGGTCATTTTGGTGAACCCCGGACTCTCATGGATCATGGAGCAAAGAGTAATATCTTGAGGCATGAATGTCTGATCATTCTCTTCACAACTTCATGGTCCGTCCATCAGATGCAGCCATATGCACGGCTCTTGTTGATGAGGACCTTTATGCAGTTGTGCATGTCTTGGGGGGTCTCACCATCCATGATGGTAAACCTTCCGAGCTCTCCTTCGGTCATCTCGATCTTCGCCTCCCTTATGACTTGGTTCCCTTCATGCGCCGTCTTGAGTGTATCCCAAATATTCTTGGCCACCTTCAATCCATCGATTGGATTGAACTCCTCTCGAGTCAATGAATAGGTGATCACTCCAACCGCTTGAGCATTGTGGTGGAGTAGGATGGCTTAGTCTAGGGTAATGTCCTCCTCATTCCTTGGAAGATGAACACCTATCAAAGAAATTTGCCACAAACTAGGGTTTAAGGAAATTAGGTGCATCTTCATGTTATGCTTCCACATTGTCTAATCGTTTCCATCAAATTTAGGAGGATTTCCCATGGGAATAGACAAGTAATGATTGTTAGAAGTTAAACGCTCATAGTGAAAGGATATCGGGTATAGCCTTGTTGACTATTCCCATAGACGTCCCTGGTCTCATTGGTCTCCTTCTTGGGATGACCTAGCTTCTCGTGAAGTCGTGCCTTGAGTTGGCACACTTCCTCGTCATCATTGTGATCATCTTGAAGCACATCGACATTATTCGTCTTGTCTTCTCCATCGACGATCACCGAAACCTCATTTTCATCCCTTCTGACAACCTTCTCTCCGAGTGGTTAAAGCCTTGATGGAGAGAACTGCACTAATACCAAATGAAATTTGCCTAGAGGGGGGATGAATAGGCAAAATGAACTGAGATAACTTAATAAAACAAGATCAAATAACAAGGGCCACACTAGTCTAGCTCACGGGCAGACTAGTCCGGATAGTGCAAAGTGAACCCTAAAAACTCGATTTTTATAAGTTTTTCTTCGATTTTAGTTCAACAAAAAGTGAATACACAATCTAGCAACCTAATACAAGTTGGATTGACAGGTATGAAAGATTAGACTGCAAGATTACGATGATGAACAATATGAATAACAAGATGAAACTTAAAAGCAATTTTAGCGATAAACACGAAAGTAGAGAGACACGGTGTTTATCCCATAATTCGATCCCACATAGGAACCTACATCCTCGTTGAGGAGCCCACGAAGGGCCGGGTTGCTACACCCTTCCCTCTCCAAGTCGTCCCAAGGACAACTTGGCTTTCCACTATCACAAAGGGGTAACTACAATGTTCTTGGGGCTTCTCACAAGTTGAGGCTCCCACAAATGATCAACAAAAATAAACACACGAATCTGAATAGCGACAAGTCAAAAGATGCAACACCAAGTGCAAGAGATCAAACCGAGATCCAAAGCACAAATTTTTTCCTTCTTCCCTTGCCACAAACCCTAATCCACTCAAGATTTGGTTCTAGAGGGAAAGTAGACATTTCAGAAGTCTTTGGAAGGCTCTAGGATGCCTGTGGTGGCTCTAAGGTTCAAAAGAGGTGGAATGGAGGCGGGGGGATCCCTTTTTATACGGGTCCCGATAGTCAACTGTTGCTACCAAATAAAGTGCGGACTAGTCCGACCAGGACCCTAAACTAGTCCGGCCAGGACCCCGGACTAGTCTGTCCTACTGGGTCCATGCTACGTCACACTCTGCAATAGTGTGCCATATTCGCCAGCGTCTGGATTTCACACGGTCATGGCACAACGGGCTAGTCCGGCCAAAAACGGACTAGTCCGAACGACAACATAACCATTTGGTCCAGCTGAAAACGGACAAGTCTGGCCAACAGGACTTAGTCCCAGAAGCCCCCTTTTCACACAACCACGAACTAGTCCACCTCACAATGGACTAGTCCGAACCACAACAAAACCTCTTGGTCCGTGTGGAAACAGACAAGTCTGGTAGGCCTGGACTAGTCCGTCCACTGTGGTAGACAAGTCCGGCCTCCCGAGACTCAGTCCCGAAAACTCTCACCAAGTATGGAACGAACTAGTCCATCCCCAAACGGACAAGTCCGAACTACAACAAAAACTCTTTGTCCGTCCCAAAATGGACTAAATCGGCACACAAGTCCTAGTTCGGCCTGGAACCCAAACAAGTCCGACCATCTAGGGTTTTCTCTCGACAAGGCTTCTCACTTAGATTTTCTCTCAACCAAGACTTTGAGTCCTCACACACACTAGGCTAGTCTAAACTCAACACATAAGAAACCCTAATTTCTACTCTTGAGTCTTCGACGTCTATTTCAATCTTTTCCTTTTTAGTGTGTTTTTCATCCATTTCAATTTGACACATGTGCTTAATACTAGACTCATTAGTCTCTTAATTTGTCGTCATCAATCATCCAAAACCCACGGGGATACCAAGATGCACTTTCACCCACCTTATCAGACTCATCTCTGTTTACGTACAGAGACGGGAGAAGATGGCATTCCTGCTCTTCTACGTCGACGACATCCTCCTCACCACATCGACAATGTCGCTGCTCCATCACATCGTTCGACGTCTGGACGAGGCGTTCGCAATGAAGGACCTCAGGCCACTACATTATTTCCTGGGCATCAATGTACAACGCAGCAAGGACGACTTCCTCCTCAGTCAAGCCGCATATGCCGAAGACATCCTCGACCGCACCGGCATGGTGAACTGCAAATGGGCCTCGACACCTATTGACACCAATGCCAAGATGTCAGCTGAACAAGGTACACTAGCCAGTGATGCTCCATTCTACATGAGCATCGTTGGCGCTCTCCGGTACCTGACGCTCACTCGACCGAACATCCCATACGCCTCAACTAGACCTGCCTCCACATGCACGTGTTGTGTGGCGTTCATTGGACTCCTGTCAATAGAATCTTTCAGTACATCAAGGGGACACTCAACCACAGTCTGCAGATTCACTCTTCACCAAGCCTCGCCCTCACCGCCTACTCCGACGCTGATTGGGCAGGATCCCCAGACGTGCGTCGATCGACTTCAGGGTACTACATCTTCCTCGGTGTTTCCTTCGTCATGTGGTCCTCTAAACTTTAAACTACAGTGTCGAGATCAAGCGCAGAGGCTGAGTACCGGGCGATGGCCAACGTACCATTGAATGATACTGGTTGCATCAACTTTTGCAAGAACTCGACGTCGACATCAAGAAAGCAACCGTGATGTACTGCAAACATCTCAACGGCCTATCTAAGCAAAATCCAGTACATCACCGACGCACCAAGCACATCGAGTTGGAAATCCACTTCGTCCACAAAAAGTATCGCTTGGGAAACTGCGGGTTCTACATGTTCCCACACACATGCATTTCACGGATGTGATGACCAAGAGTCTCCCCACTTCAGTGTTTCAAGACTTCCATAACAGTCTGTGTGTCATCGGCAATGACATACAGACTGAGGGTTCTAGAAACACGTAACAGGGCTGGGTCCGCTTCCTTTCTTTGCGTGCGTGCGTGCGTACTTTGTGTGCGTAGCATTGCATGCATTTGTAACGTGCATGGATGCAGCCCGCAGGACGCGCGCACGTCCGAATCATTCGGATCGGACGTTGCCGCCTGTGTTGCTTCACCGGCTATTTGTACCTGATGATCGTATAATGAGTTCTCTCATCGGCTCACACTCTACACTTGTAACTCATTGATATTGGAGCATGCTACACGAATGTAATCATTTCAAGTTGTATTTTTATCACACAGATCACCACGGTTTAGGCACTATATGGGATCACCTTTTTGAATTTTAGAAGAGTGGATACTTTTTTTTTAAGAAAACTCGCCTTCTCTCTCTCATTCCTTCCGTTGCCAGCCAGCGAGGAGCAGCTAGCCCTATTAAAATCTCACCTTTCCATATCTCGCGCTCTCTCCCTCTCTCGCTAGCCGAGCCAAGCCACAACAGCAACAGCTTGTCTTTCACTTGCTCACCCACTGTCTAGGACTCTAGATGCAAACTAGGAGGCCGTAGTGAGCTCATCCTCCACGATATTCACATATTTCCCAGCTAAATCAATTCCCCACCAACCACGGCCGAGCTCGTTGTCGCTACCCACTACGTAAGAAACCCAAATAGGAGACAAAGATGGGCGATGTGCTAAAAGAAGAATGTCTCTGGTAAGCTTAAACGAGACGAGTCCGCTTCAGCGAGGATCTGACATGACTCGGTTGAATGTACAAGGAGACGCGTTACAATACAACCCGTCTTAGTTAAGTAGGCATCTGAGACACGCTCTCCTCTCTGACAAATGGGAGACACGCTGTAATTAAGCGCGACTCATATCTTTTAGGTAACTGAGATAGACTTTGTTTTCAGCTCGTCTCCTTTCATTATTGAATAAGGGGCATCTCACATAACCACCAGTATGGCACATCTCCTTTAGTTGTGGAAGCTGGCCCGTCTCCCATTCTCTTTATAGAGAGACGTGCTTTATATCGGTCCGTCTCGATTTTCTGTTGCCCTTCTACGACCTCCCTACTGTGGCAGAACAAGTGGCTACCAGATCTGCCCTGTTCTTACCCTGTTCTTTTCCTCTTTCATTCTAAAAGTCTTGCAGTGATTATCAGTGGATCTTAAAATAAAAGGTTTAGTCCTCTCCCTCTCTCTTTTTCCTTACTATTTTTTTACCTTTAGATCTTGACTATCAGTGGCTTCAAATTTCTTTGATTTAGCTCTTCTTTTTCGTACGAAGATTTCGTCAGATCGAAGTTGGATGTATGGGTCGCGCCTTTGCAATGAATATATCCAAGGGGTAGATTCACTTATCGCTTTCACGAAGAAAGACATGTTGGACAACATTAGAGGGACTATTTGTTGTCCTTGCAAACACTGCAAGAATGAGAAGAGATATCGTATAGATGAAGTGTTGAGGTCACATTTGATCATGCATGGATTCATGGTGGATTATCAATGTTGGAACAAACATGGGGAGGAGAGGCTTAATGAAGAGAGATGGGAGATTCATATACGGAGAGAGAGATCCCTACCAGTGTCCAAGAAGATCACGATAAGGATGTGAACGAGTCAGATATATCAGGGTTCACCGACGACGACATTGAGTTTAAGGTGCATAAAATAGAGGAGATGGTACACAGTGTCAAGAGACATGGCGACGATGATTAGTACAGTAATGCTGAACTTGCAAATTACAAGAAGGTGATCGAAGACTCAAAGAAGCCATTGTATCATGGTTGTGCGGCTAAGTACATCAGACTATTTGCGATGGTAAAACTTTTCTAGTTGAAGGCGAGCAATGGATGGAGTGATTGTAGTTTTAAGGGATTGTTGGCGCTCCTTAAGGACATGTTACCCCAAGGCAACACAGTCCCTACGACAGTTTATGAGGCAAAACAGATAATATGTCCACTAGGTTTGGAGATGGAGAAAATTCACGCTTGCAAGAATGATTGTATTTTATATTATCGACCTGAGTACGAAAACCTCGAGAAATGCGTTATTTGTGGAGTGGGCAGATTCAATCATAGGAAAGACAACAGTGATGACAAGAACTGTAATAGAAGAAAAAGAGGGCCTAAAAAGGTGGGTACTTTCCTATCATTCCTCGTTGGAAGCGTTGGTTTGCAAACAAGAAGGAGTCAGAATTGTTGCGATGGCACAAAGATAAGCATAAGCAGGATGCTAGAATGATAAGACATCTTGTGGCGAAACATTGATTCACAAAATCCTGAATTTGCCATTGATTCGAGGAATATTAGGATCACAATGAGCATCGATGGCATGAATCCTTTTTTGAACAGTAGCATACAAAGCACATGGCCAATTGTGCTTACAATTTTGAACCTTCCTCCTGGGTTGTGCAACAAACGGAAATATATTATGATGTCAAGACTGATACTGGGGCCACAACAACCTGGGAATGACATCGACACTTATTTTAGGCCTCTGGTTGAAGATCTGAAGCAGTTGTGGTACAATGACGGAGTGCAGGCCTGGGATGACCACAAGTGTGAGTACTTTCGCCTCAAAGCCATTTTATTTGTGACTGTTAGTGATTCTCCAGCGGCACATAATTTGTCTGGACAGAGTAAGAAAGTAGGTTGCAGATGTCCACATTGTTTGAGAGAAACAAACTCACAATACTTGAGCGAGTCATGAAAAATAGTGTACATGGGACATCGATGCTACATTTCAATAAAGCACCTGTTTCGGAATATAAAGGAAAATTTCAATGGTGACTCTGAGAAGAGGTGGCCTCTACCTCATCTCACGGGTTATGAAGTCTATGAAATGGTCAAAGATATCCATGTTGTCCTTGGTAAGCGGAAAAAGACTTGCAAAAAAACTGGTGAAGATGATATGTGGAAGAATCAATTGATTATTTTGGAGCTACCGTATTGGAAAGACTTAGACGTATGTCATTTTATTGATGTGATGCATGTTGAGAAGAATGTGTGAGAGAGCCTACTTGCAACATTGCTTAACACGGATGGGAAAACTCGGGACCATGGACATGCACGGGTAGATCTAAAGAAAATGGGAATTAGGCTTGAGTTGTGGATCGATGACTCGGTAAAAGAAATGGAACTACCCACACCGTGCATCAGCCTTTCAAAAAATGAAAAAAAAAAGAGTCTTTTGGGTACTTGAAAAATGTGAAAGTACCATTCGGCTACTCGATGAATGTCTCAAGGCTTATTTCATTTCCAGATCTAAAAGTAGCTCCCCGTGTGAAGTCTCATGGTTACCATATATTGCTTACGCAGATTATAGTTGTTGGAATTCAAAATATTCTACCGGTCAATGTTCAGGAGGCTATAATGAACTTTTGCTTTTTCTTCAATGCAATTAGTCAAAATGTACTATGTGAAGAAGATCTCGAGTCATTGGAAAAAAGGCACTATGAAACTTTATGCTTCCTTGAGATGTATTTTCCACCTATCTTTTTTGACATTAGCCCTGTGTTCCTTCACTAGATGTATGCTTACGAGAGATTGAACGGCATAGAAGTCCTTCATTAGAAATCAAGCTTACCCTGAGGGCAGCATGGTACAAGGATACTCGACAGAAAAAGCTATGAAGTGGGCTCTAAACTATACTTACCCAAGTAACCCGACTGGTGTTCCCAAGTCTCGTCATGAGGGAAGGCTCACAGGAAAAGGGACCATTGGGAAGAAGGCTATAACTGCAGATTCACATTTATTCTTCTGCGCTTATTTCCACGTGTTGCAACACATGTCCATTGTGTCGGAGTACCTCGATGAGCACAAGGAGGTGGTGCTTAGAGACAATCTTGGATGCAATGAATCATGGTTAGCAAATGAACATAGGAGGAAATTCATTGGCTGGCTCCGGGATCGGATTTCTCACTCATCGGATACTCAAACAAGTGAATACCTAAAAAAGTTGGCTCGTGGTCCTATATTCACAGTTATTACATATCAAGGGTACGGCATAAATGGATACACGTTCTACACTGTAGAACAAGATAAGAAAAGCATGTATCAGAATAGTGGTGTTCGTGTTGATGCTTATAAATCTACGGGCCAAGACAAAGACATGTACTATGGTTAAATACAAGAGGTTTGTGTGCTTGACTTTCAAGGATTCAAGATTCCTCTTTTTCGTTGCAACTGGGTTGATGGAATCAAAGGTGTTGTACAAGACAAGTACAGTTTCACTAGCGTTGATCTTAACCATCAAGGATATAAGTGGGAGCCTTTCGTGTTAGCAGAACATGTTGCTCAAGTGTTCTATGTTCCAGACACAACAAAAAAGACTTAAGGTGGTTATATATGGAAAACGATGAATCGTCGGAGTCGAGAATGCTGTCGATGAGGAAGAGTTTGACCAATTTGATGAGATTCCTCCTTTTGTCAGCTCGATGATCAAGCTAAGAATATCATCGACCAACGAACTTCCTTACTTGCAGAACGCTCACCATGAAAAAGTCAAGAATTTCAAAAAACCAAGACCGCAACGTAAATTACCAAATTGATTGTGTGTAAATATGCTCAAATATGTGAAAATATGGTCAATTGAGTGAAAAATTGACCTACATTTGGAAATTTGTGTGATATATGCTCAAATGTGTGAAAATATTGCCATTTGAGTGAAATTTTGACTTTCATTGGTCATATGTGCTTTGTTTCTTATGGAGAAGTATTGATGTCTTGTGTTCTGTTTCTTAAGGAAGCACTACTCAATATAGCACTTGCTTTGCCCTGAGAAATGGGAGCTTGTTTGCGATGAGAGACGTGCCTCCCAAAGATGTGTCTCTTGGGCAAGATAATGTGAGACGAGTTTTCAAAAAGCATGTCTCCAATTTAGACATTTGCTCTGCTCTAGAAAATTGGATACGAAAGTGATGCGAGGCGTGCTTCACAAAGGCTTGTCTCTCATGCAAGATAATGTGAGACGTGTTTTCAAAAATCTCGTCTCCGATTTAGACACTTGCTCCGCCCTGGAAAATTGGATACGAAAGTGATGCGAGACGAGCCTCACAAAGGTGTGTTTGTCAGGCTTTACAATGAGGTCAGAGCACTTCGAATTATGTGCCTGAATGGCATTATGGCAATAGACGCACATTAATTCAAAAGAAAAGAGACACGCTTTCCGGAAGTGAGACGCGCTTAGCGGTGGCTCTTCTGAGGCGTGTCTGCAATAATTGCCCTAAGGTACTTTTAGCTCTCTCGCATGCTCTCTTCGCAACACTTAGCACAACTTTGCACTTTTCGCGCGCGCTGATCACTTCTTGCCCTAGAAACCGCCGCCGCATAGTCCCCTTCTCTGGAGCACACCGTTGCGTCGGTCCGCTTCCCCAGAGCTCATCGCCGCCTTGACACTGTCCTAAGGTATTTTTAGCTCTTTTGCACGCTATCTTCGCAACACTTAGCACAACTTTTCACTTTTCGCGCGCGCTCATCACTTCTCGCCCTAGAACCCGCTGTCGCGTCGTGTCCTTCCCTGGAGCATGCCGTCGCGTCGATCCGCTTCCCCGGAGCTCGTCACTGCCTTGAAACTGCCTTCTTGATCATTGTCACGCTGCCGCCATCGACCCTCGACTCCCGTCCACCAGCTCGGCACCGCCCTAATAAATTTTGTTTGCGCTTTGGTTCGAGTCAAAATGGTCGGCGCTTTGGTGGTTCACCGATCAATGTTTAGTATATTTTCGGAGTACTACACTTAGAGTATTACGCTTTGGTTGGAGTCAAAATGGCCCGTGCTTTGGTGATTTACCAGCCAATGTTTAGTATATTTCTGGAGTCCTACGCTTAGAGTATTACTTTGGCTAAGTACCGGTCAATATTTAGTGATTTATTTAATGATTCCTTGGTTTGGATTGTCCTTACACTTGGCACATAGATCTTTTTCTTATTAAGGTACAAATTCCATGAGAGAATTTGCTACCTTATGTGACTGCTTGTGCGAATGTGTTTGAAATTTGATAATGTTTTACAGGATTTCAGTGTTTTTTGTGAATTTGATGATGTCTCGGTCGGAGCATCAACAGCATATTGAAGAGGAGGCTCGGCAGCAGACTCAGTAGAAGACTCAACAGCACACACATGAAGAGGATGCATCTGCCTCTGGTAACACAAGAAAGAAAAGGTCGCAGACGACGTGGCCGACAGACATTGTGACTGTTGATGAGTCCAATGATGAAAGCGTACCTCTGGACCATAATGTGAATACAAAACTGTCCAGAATTTGTGGTCTAGCTGCTCGGGAAAGGGTGCCGCTAAATCTGCAGAGATTCGATCACTTGACCGAAAATGAAAAGGATGAATTCTTCGAAAGCTCTATCTAACCATATGTTCAATATCCAGAACATAAGAAACAGAAGGGGGAAAAGCTAGTGTCGATACCCTGGGTACCGTATACCCCTTGAGATTGCAAAGATCTCAAGGAAATGTCATCTACTTGATTTGAAGACCTTTGGAGGCCCACATGTCAGACATAACCGGACCCGCTTCCCCAACATGGTTAGTCCCAGGGTCACCACGTGTACCATCAAACCGGAGCTATCGCCCACAAGGGGGAAGCTCCGGGCTATGTACCATAACGGCACCCCCGGACCTAACCCCAGACTGAGGGAAGCTCCGAAACTGACACGTGTCTGGTGGCACCGGACCTATCTGCTCCCCACAGTATGCTCCAGAGCTTCCACGTGTCCAACCGTCGGATCTTCAGCCTCAAACCTCCGGTAGACTCCACAACGGCTCCATATCTTCAAAGGGGAATCAAGGACTTCAAGACCCGATTAAGTGTCATTAATACTATGTTAATGACACACGATCGGATGACCCTTATTACCAGTAACGGCGCTGTCAAAGCCCGTAACTCGGTCATTAAGGGTAATTAAGCGCATCAAATGTGTATTCATATTAGTAGCTGCCGAGGCCACATGTCGGGCCAGGCCAACTTGTAACGGTCTGTCCTTGTACTATAAAAGGACAGGCCGACAATACATAGAGATCATCTGGTCTGATCGGCTCACACGCGCTCTCAAGTCACGTCACCTGAGTTGAGTTCATACATCCAATACAACACCAACACACCCCGTGGAGTAGGGTATTACGCTCAGGCGGCCCGAACCACGTAAATCTTTGTGTCTCCTGTGTCATTTTACATTTCACCTTCTTGAATCTCCGCGCGCCCACACTGAACTTCAAACTCCGCAAACACTTTTAGTAGTGTCGGGAGATCTGCCGGATCAAAACCACCGATAGCTAGATATGAAGACGATCTCTCATGCATGGAGGACCTACAAAAATAAGCTTCACGAGTTTCGAAGAATAGTGAAACCTCCTTCCATAAGTATCCACATGTGTTAGAAGAGGACTGAACGAGATTTGTTGAAAAGTGCGAATCACAACAATTTGCCAAGAGCAATGAACATATGAAGTGTCTCCGATCGCAGAACGCTTGCCCACCACCTTGGCAACATCGGTTATGCTGGTAAATAAATGGATTTGGGAACAACATGATGAAACATTGGCCGATCTAGGTGTTGCAAATCCATACAACAGGTATAATGGACGGCTGAAACCATTTATGCGTGCTCGTTCACAGCTGACTGAGTCATGCAGTATCACCTTCTACAGCCTGAGCACTGCAAACGTCGCTCAAAGAGCCTGGAACCTGAGCAGCAAAGAGTCAAATGGTGAGAGGGAAAATGATGCCCCCACCAAGGCCCTGCAAAGACCGGAGCAACGAGGTCGTGTTCGTGGTGTTTCCAGTAAGTTGACCTGGAGGGAGGGTTTTTCGGAACACAAAACTACTTATTGAAAGCGGAAAACGACCTCGACATCACAGGTTGACGTCGAGGAGCTAAAAACATAGCTGAGAAAGGAGCTCCTAAGAGACGTGAAGCAAATGCTGAAGGGAGCAGGTATATCAATCCCTAACACATTTTTCAACAACGACGAGCGTAGGAGCATCTTTGCTTCCACAACAGCTAGAGGTGGACAACCATAGGAGGATCTTCAGGCACTAGCGTCTGGACCTTCAATTGAGCCGTACACAATAGATAACTTGGCTCAGCCAACAACATGCAGCCTTCTTCTAATGGTCGGAGGAATCACTCAAATGGAGGTCGGGAGAGGGCTAGTGTATCCCGATCAGACCATGCTTGACAACATTCAGGTGGACACGACAACCTATGATGTGGTCAAGATGGACATGGTGCATGAAAAATACAAAAACCTGTAGCTCAAAGTGTCATCGGATGATACAATGCTGACTACGCGAGATGCAGTTACTAGAAGGATTCAGTGGAAACGGAGCCTTATTGTTGTTGACCCAGCAGAAGCAGCAACAACTTCCACGTCGACCGCTTCAATGTCTCCTGAGGCATGTCTTCTTCTGCATCCAAATCCAGAATAGATGGATCTATCTCCAATTCCAAAGCTATTGTTGCATCCAGTTATAGAGAAGCAGCAGAAGTCTCCAATTGGAGAGCAGTTGCCTCTAGTTATAGAGAAGCTGCATCTATCTCCAACTGTAGAGTTGTCGCGAAACTCTCCACTCGAAGAGCAACCGCGTCGGTCTCTACCTCGCACTCAAAGTGCCCTGCACCCTACACCTGATAAACCGCCGGCAAAGCCGGCAAAAAATGTACGTGCCAAGAAAAAGAGTCTGCTGCAGCGGCGATTATTGGCGAAAGAAGGTTGGAAGAAACCAATGAAAGAGTTGGAACCTAACCCGAGGGCACCGAAAGCTATGGCGCATGCAAACCCGAAGTATGAAATGGGAAAGTTGATGTTAACTGCGGTCGTACTCAAACAAGTTGCTAAACATTGTGTTCATCTTCATCAATACTACATGGAAAATTACAAAAAGTGTGATACCATACTAGTGTCATTGAAGGATAAACACTTTCTCTCGGCTGGTGGCGCTTTTGTCATCTCATAGTCCGATCTCTATGACCTTTTCAACCTCGACGCGTTGGATGTCTCCCTAATACACTGCTTCGCATTGTAAGTCTCCTAAAAAACTAGGTTCTTCAATACATACTCAATACAAGTGTTATATGTGACAAATTTAGCATTTTTCGTGTAGGCACCAGCAACAACATGCTCGTCATAACACGCGAAATGCGTCTGCTGCATATCTTGACCCGCAAGTACCAGCAAGACCTCTTATGCAAACGTCGAGCGGCAGAAAAGATGTTATTCAATATTTTGTGAGGGCAATGAAACAGTACAGTGATAAGGACCTCCTAGTCATACCGTTTAACCCGGGTAACCATTAGTTAACCATAGCAATATCTACACGGTATGACCAAGTCTGGTACTGTGACTCCGCAAGGCCGACAAATGAAAAAACTGGCGAGCGAAAGACCCGGTCATAGAATGATATCTCTTATGTTATTGACGAGTAAGTTTCTTTTTCACTTTAGTTTCCTTGAATGATAATTTTGCATTAACTATGAATATTTTTGTTTAGGGCTTTTGGACAAGTAAAAGGAAAATGCTGATAGCTTACACATCATACTGCATTCGACGTCCCACAACAAGCTCTGGGCAACACGTGCGACTTCCACGTCTGCAAACACATGAATTTATTTGGAGAGCAACCTAATTGCAATGTATGTGTAAGTGCATTTATTTTACATTATTATTAATCTTTTGCTAAATATCATTTTATCGTCTGGCAGGACTACGGAGCCGCCTTCAGAAGCACTGAAGGTCGTAGCCTTGAGCAAGTTAGAGACGTCGTACGCAGGTTTATCATTTCTGAAATCATTAATTCAAACAGAGAATTTCATCACTCAATAGAGAATTGAGTGACAGTTATTCTATGTGTAAATTAGTTACATGTTAAGCTGGGTGAACAGGGGAATTCTGAAAGTGCATCTAGGACTCCCTTGTGGGTTTTGGATGATTTATGACAAGCAATTGGGATCCTAACCTCTTTGTTGAGATGAGTGCAGGTTTTTAATAGAAAAATGAACAAAGTACCAAAAAGAAGGAAGAATGAGGAGCAAAGTGGAAATGAGCTCAAGGAAGAAGAATAGTAGATCATTGTGTATGGAGTGTGTTAAGAAAACACATCCCAAGAGCTCAATCACAATTAAACACACACATTGCACGAAGTTACACAGGACCGGACTAGTCCGACTAACACTGGACTAGTCCGATATCCTCTCTGCACAAAATCAGACAAGTCCGATATCCATCGGACTAGTCTGATATCTCTCCGACTAAAATCAGACTAATCCTCCCAGTGCGGACTAGTCATCAAAACACTTCACAAGTCACACAAAATCGGACAAGTCCGATTACAACCGGACTAGTCCGATATTCTCTCTGGTCCAAACCGGGCAAGTCCGATATTTGCACGAACTAGTCCGAAAAACACTCTGAACTAAATCGGACAAGTCCTTCAAGTGCGGACTTGTCATCCGATACACTTAGGGTTTCACATGTCCGGACAAGTCCGATGACTATCGGACTAGTCCGAAGATTTCCAGTAGCGAAATCGGACAAGTCCGTCCCTAGCCGGACTAGTCCGATATTTCGGGACACTTAGGGTTTGCTACACATAGCACACCGGACTAGTCCAGTGACCACCACAGACTAGTCCGATCTTTCTGAACCCTAACGGTCACTTTTAGAAACCCATATTTCATACTCTCACGAACTCTAGCGCCGTCACACCTCCCAAGAGCCTCAAAAACCACATCTCTCCACGAAATTAAGTGCAACAAAGATCAATCCTTTGAGGATTCACTCTAGTTCATTGGAGAGACACGTTCAACACCACATTGAGCTCTTGGTTTGATTCTCTAACACACTCCTGCAATTTAATTGTAATCTTTTGAGTGTGTTCTTGGTGGTATTTCGTGTTGTAATCCAAGGGAGCTCTCAACGTGTGAGGAGGCTCCTTGAATTCGGTAATTCACCCCTTGAGATAAGTGGAAGAGGATTGGCCTTCGTGGCGATCCGACGAGGGTAGGATTGGAGAAGACCCGATCCTTTTGTGAACTCCTCAACGTGGATGTAGGTTGCCTCTGTGGGAACCGAACCACGGGATAAATCTCTTGTGTTCTTCTTTTGTGTTCAATGTCCTTTACATTATATCAATCTAGGGTTTCAATTGATATTGATTACTTTACGTTGAAATATCAATTATAAGATTGAATTGTGATATAACCTGATTCATAACCTTGTAACACTTTATTCAATCGTATATTTCCGCTGCATATTTTGAAGAATAAAATTAATTGATCAAACTTAATCAATCTAGTTCGTACACACCGGACTAGTCCGCACTTTACCGGACTAGTCCGATATCTCTGGTTTTTAACTGGTTGTTAAGTGTTGCAGGTTCCGACAATTATCAAAAAGGCCTATTCACCCCCCTCTAGGCCACATTCAATTGGTATCAGAGCCAGGTTCTTCAAGAAAGAGACTAATCGCTCGAAGAAGATCATGCCAGGCATGAAGGACACCCACAAGAGCAACAACCAAGAGAAGGTTGATGATGAAAAGAACCTCAAGGTGGAAAAGCTCCTCGAAGCCATTCAAGACTTTGAGGACGATGATGAGGAGACACTGGAGCTAAAGGCGCTCCTAAGAAAGAAGACACTTTCCAAAGGGAAAGTAAAAGTTGAAGAGAAGAAGAAGGGGAGTAATCACACCGACTACTCTCGATATCCTTTTAACTATGATCGTCTCAATTCCAATAATAATTATTATTTATCTATCCCACTTGGAAAAGCTCCACACTTCGATGGAAGTGATTACTCAATGTGGAGGCAAAATATGAAAATGCATCTAATTTCACTCAATCCGAGTTTATGGCATATTGTGTGCACAGGGATAGATATCTCGGACGACGACGAAGAGCTCACCCCCAGCCAAGAGCAGGCAATTCACCGAAATGCTCAAGCCGCGGCCGTAATTACCTCTTCACTCAGTCGGGACGAGTTCACCAAGGTGGATTGACTCAAAATTGCTAAAGAGATATGGGACACACTACAAACTGCACATGAAGGTGACTGACATGTGCGTGAAACAAAAATCGAAATGAAGGCAAGTTAGGAAGATTTACAATTGAAGAAGACGAGTCACCCCAAGATATGTACAATCGATTAAAGACACTCGTCAACAAGGTCAGATCATACAGAAGTAAGAAGTGGAATGACCACGAGGTGGTAAAGCTCATACTTAGAGCTTTTATGCCTCGCAACGTCACACTATGCTCCATGATTAGAGAAATCCCTGGATACAAAAGGATGACTCCGGATGAACTGCTTTGAAAGATCATCAACTTTGAGATGACGGAAAAACAAGCAAAACATGTCAAGGAGATTGCCGACCTTACCTTGGCAAAGAAGAAAGGGGTTGCTTTGAAGTCCACCCTCAAGCCCCTATCCAAAGAAACTAGAGAAGCACAACTAGAGGAAGATAGTGATGACGAGAGCAGTGAATTAGATGAAGAAGACATGATATTGTTCATGAAGAAATTCAAGAGAATAATGAAAAAGAGACAAGGTACAAACTCAAGCGAAGGAAAGTACAAGGAAAGAACGAAGCCAAAGTTGAGGCAGGCATGCTATAATTGTGGTGAGTATAACCACTTTATAGTTGATTGCCCATATGAGGAGAACAAGAAGAAGACTAAAGAAGCCAAGCCTCAACCCAAGAAATTCTTCAAGAAGAAGAAACAAGCCGAACAACCGCACATTGGGAACGAGTGGGACTCAAATGATGAGTCCTCATCGTCTGAAGAAGAAGAGATGGCTAGCATAGCCATCGAGAAGACATCCAAGAAGTCTACCCTTTTCGCTACACTTGGCGCATGGAAGAGAGATGGTACTTGCCTTATGGCAAAGGAAGGTAAACGCAAGGTAATAATTAAACCCCCCTCCGTGCATTCCTATTCTAGCGATGATGAACTCAATAGTGATAATGAGGACATGCTTATTGGACTAGATAGGAAAACAGCTAGAAAAATGAAATTTTTGCTTGATCAACTTGTTGAGAAGGAGAGGTTAATACATCGTCAAGAGGACATGATCATCTCCCAAAAGGAGGAATATGTCAAACTTGACAAGCTTCTAGAACTTGAAAAGGAACGAAGCAAATCACTAGAGCTTGAGCTAGCTTCGAGCAAGGAAACTTGCCTAGAGTTAACCAACTCAAATGCCATAATCAAGGACCAACTTGCTGACCTGATCAAGGTTAACAAGATCCTTGAAGTGCAAGTTGAGTCACTCGAGCTAAGTGAACCTTCCTCCTCTTCAAGCTCACCTTCTCAACCCACTAAAACTGATTTTGCTCATGCTTGCACATGTAAGAAAGGTGACACCAGTTTGAAGGATAAGCCAACCTCCACAAAGGATAAACATCCTGCCCAAAGTGGCATATTTGACAAGGAGAAGATCAAATATGCACGTAGTGCATACTTGGTCGAAAGACCTCCAAATGTCAAATATGGCATTGGTTATTCTTATGGTGAAAAGCAACATGCTAGAAGCCATAAGAGTAACAAGGAAATAATTTCTTTTGTAAAAGGAAGGCCATCTAAAATTGGAAAGTCACAGATTAAGACAGTAACTACACATGAACACCGGACTAGTCCAGTCGGTGTCCGGACAAGTCCGGTCCTCCGGACAAGTCCGGCCCCCCAGACTGGTCCTGTACATAAATAACAACAGCTATTGTTTAAAACTTTTGATGCCTCCTATGTGTTAATGAGAAATAATTTTGGCATGGTTTATGCTCATTATGTTGGGCCACGCTACGGGAACACCAAGTCTCATGTGTGGGTGCCCAAATGCATTGTAACTAACCTCCAAGGACTCAAGCATGCTTGGGTACCTAAAACCAAAGCATGATTTGTTTTGCAGGCCTATTCCTCCGGTGGATCTAAATGGGTGCTCGACAGTGGCTGCACCAACCATATGACCAGGGAAAGAAGAATGTTTGTGGAATATGAAGAGAATGAGGACCCAAACGAGGGCATCTACTTTGGAGATAATAGTCAAGGAAGGGTGCTCAGTACCGGTAAAATTGCTATATCCTCTAAACACACACTTTCTCATGTTTTACATGTTGAATCCTTAGATTATAACCTGCTGTTGATATCTCAATTATGCGACAAAGGTTATAATTGCTTGTTCACTAACGAGGATGTGACCGTCTCTAGGAGGAGTGATGGTTCTGTTGCATTCAAGGGTATGTTAAAGGGAAAGCTTTATCTTGTTGACTTCAACAAGGATAAAGCTGAACTTGACACATGCTTGATTGCAAAGACCAACATGGGTTAGCTGTGGCATAGACGGCTAGCGCATGTTGGAATGAGGAACCTTCAAAAACTCCTCAAAGGCGATCACATCTGAGATTTAAAGGATGTTGTATTTGAGAAAGACAGGCCCTGTAGTGCATGCCAAGCCGGGAAGCAAGTTGGAGCACCTCACCCCGCCAAAAATGTCATGACTACAACAAGACCACTCGAGCTACTACACATGGACTTATTTGGTCCAATAGCCTACATAAGCATCGACGGTAACAAATATGGTTTAGTTGTCATTGATGATTTTTCTCGCTTCACTTGGGTTTTCTTTTTGCATGATAAGTCAGAAACACAAGGAATACTCAAGAAGTTCTTCAAGCGAGCTCAAAACGAATTCTCATTGACAATCAAGAACATTCGAAGCGACAACAACACGGAGTTCAAGAACACGCAAGTGGAGGAGTACCTTGATGAAGAGGGCATAATGCACGAATTTTCAGTGTCGTACTCCCCACAACAAAACGGAGTTGCCAAAAGAGAGAACCGAACACTCATAGAGATGGCAAGAACATTGCTCGATGAGTACAAGACATTGGATCGATTTTGGGCGGAAGCGATTAACGCCGCTTGCCACACCGTAAATCGACTTTATCTTCATCGACTACTCAAGAAGACATCCTATGAGCTACTCACCGGTAACAAACCAAACATTTCATATTTTCGAGTTTTCGGTTCTCCATGTTATATCTTGAACAAGAAGCCTAGGACTTCAAAGTTCGCTTCGAAGTTCGATGAAGGCTTCTTGCTTGGTTATGATTCGAACACTTACGTCTACCGTGTTTTCAACAAGACCTCCGGACTTGTTGAAGTAGCACGCGACATAGTGTTCGATGAGACTAATGGCTCCCAAAAGGAGCAAGTTGATCCATGTGAACTAGGTAAAGAAGAAGCTCCTTGTCAAGCATTGAAAAGAATGGCTCTAGGTGAAGTTTGACCACAAGAGCCACCTCCACATGTACATGAGGAAGATGAACCACAAGAGGAGACCAACAAGCAAGGGGGAGCTTCAGCGCAAGATCAACCACAAGAATACGAAGATAATCAATAAGTCAACGAAGGCAATCACTTAGGGGGAGAAGCAGATGATCATGAAGATACAACTCCTCAAGTGCCACACCCAAGAGTACACCAATGCGTCCAAAGGGATCACCCAATCGACAATATCATCGGTGACATCCAAAAGGGAGTAACCACTAGATCTCGCATAGCTAACCTTTGTGAGCACTATTCGTTTGTATCCTTTTTGGAACCACGCAGGGTTGAAGATGCATTGAAAGATCCGGACTGGGTGGTGGCAATGCAAGAAGAATTGAACAACTTCAAGCGGAACAAGGTGTGGGAACTTGTGGCAAGACCCAATGCAAACATCGTCAGAACCAAGTGGGTCTTCCGCAACAAACAAGACGAACACGGGGTGGTGACAAGGAACAAGGCACGACTTGTGGCCAAAATATATTCACAAGTCGAAGGTTTGGATTTTGATGAGACCTTTGCTCCAGTAGCTAGGCTTGAATCTATTAGAATATTACTTGCATATGCTACTCACCATGATTTCAAGCTGTATCAAATGGATGTGAAAAGCACCTTACTCAACGGACCAATCAAGGAAGAGGTGTACGTGGAGCAACCACCTGGGTTTGAAGACGAAGAGTTCCCCGACCACGTATTTAAATTGTGTAAGGCTCTCTACGGCCTCAAACAAGCTCCTAGAGCTTGGTATGAGTGTCTTAGAGATTTCTTAATTAAAAATGGCTTTAAGATTGGCAAAGTAGACTATACACTATTTACAAAGAATTTTGATAATGATCTTTTTATTTGTCAAATTTATGTTGACGATATAATCTTTGTGTCAACTAACCAATCCTTTTGTGAGGAATTTAGTAAAATCATGACAGACAGGTTTGAAATGTCAATGATGGGAGAATTAAAGTACTTCTTGGGATTCCAAGTGCGACAACAGAAGGAAGGGGTGTTCCTAAGCCAAACCAAGTACTTGCAGGACATACTTAAGAAGTTTGGCATGGACAAGGTGAAGCCCATAAAAACCCCCATGGCAACGAATGGCCACTTGGATCTCAATTAAGATGGACCCAGCGTCGACCAAAAGGTATATCGCTCCATAATTGGATCTCTACTCTATTTGTGTGCATATAGACTAGATATTATGTTAAGTGTATGTTTGTGTGCAAGATTTCAAGCCAATCCTAAGGAATGTCACTTGACAGCCGTAAAAAGGATCTTGAGATATTTGGTTCATACACCCAACCTTGGTCTTTGGTACCCAAAAGGCTCAAAATTCAATCTCATTGGTTACTCCAGTGCAGATTATGTCGGGTGCAAAGTAGATAGAAAAAGCACTTCCGGTACATGCCAATTCCTAGGGAGATCCTTAGTTTCTTGGTCCTCCAAGAAACAAAATTCCATTGCCTTATCCACAGCCAAAGCGGAGTATGTTGCAGTCGGGAGTTGTTGTGCACAACTCCTTTGGATGTGAAAAACTCTAAGGGAATATGGTTACAATATGAATCATATTCCACTCCTTTGTGACAATGAAAGTGCCATCAAAATTGCCCACAACCCAGTTGAGCACTCCAGAACTAAACACATAGATATAAGACATCACTTTTTGAGAGATCATGCCATGAAAGGAGACATAGCCATTTCACATGTCAACACTCAAAAGCAATTGGCCGACATATTCACCAAACAACCTGATGAAAAGCATTTTTGTGAACTCCGAAGTGAACTAAATATCCTTGATGCTCGGAGTGTGGCTTGAAATGTTGCATACATGTATGAATTCTTCAAATATGTTGATTGGATTGTGAAAATCATCTCTCTCAATTTTCTCCGAAAAACTATGTCAATTACTAAATCTTGATGAATTATGATCATTGCTTGATTGTTGTATGTTTACTGGTCATATTCATCAAGATTATTTGATTTGTTTTGCCTCTCTTTTCTCTAAATATGTACCTTCAAATATATATGAATGGACTAAGCAATTCTCACCTGGTGACCACGGACTAGTCCGTGGTTACCCGGACTAGTCCGCCTGTGCAGACTGGTCCGCAGAGTGCCGGTTAGGCCGGACTAGTCCGGCATACAACGGACTAGTCCGATATTGTCCTCTGGAAAAGTTCGGACTAGTCCGGTCATCTCCGGACTTGTCCGATTTTTCGTGTCCATAACCCTAGCCGCCGCCAAACCCTAATTCATTCACCTCCACTCTTGCCTCACACGTTCTCTCTCTTCCACTCGAGCTCCCAAGGCTGAGTCCCCTCCACCAAAAAGCTCCGCATTTGGGTGGAGATCAAGCATCCTTGATCGAAGATTGAAGTTCACGGACAATGATGAGATCATGCACATTATTATTGCACCTACAAACATGACACAATATTTATTTGTTTGGGATCCAGGCTCAAGTGAATGTGCACTCTTATTTGATGGACAAGATCAAGATGGCGCACTATGTCGTCCACCACCTTGGCCTCCTCCATTCATGCATACAAGAAGATTTGATGGCGTTGCACATTTGGACCAACACATGAGAGGAGACGAACTTGAGTCGAGGACGACTCCAATTCAAGGAGGGGAGGATGATGAGGACATCACTTATATGGATACAAACAACACTCTACTGAATATACAAGATGCAATCAATAGAGTTCATACACAACAATTAATTTCAGAGGTGAACTCGTTCTTATATATTTCCTTATATGTTTTTGAGCATAGATTGCTGCTTAATGATTTATTTGTGATTAGGATCCATGGAGAGGTTCATGGAGTACTTGGAGGGAGTATTAGGGACGTGGAAGACCAGAGAATTCGTTCAAAGAAGATGGAAACCGAACCAAACTTCAAATCGTATCCAACTCGGAGTCCAGGAGCAGTACGCACTAAAACGGAGGCTCAGGGCGCATACGAACTCCGTTTTGGACGTTCTACATATGCACGGAAAGGGGAGAGGATAACCTTTCCAATGGCACCGGTCCCATGTCAAAATTCCCTCGGAGTCGATGGGAATCGTCGAAACAAAATCAAGTACAGAATCTGTCAGGGTGCTGCGCCACCGTATTGGGCCATTGGGCCATGTATCAAGTCTAAGTCCATTACTTTTGTATATTAGGGTTAGGTCACGACCCCAACACCCCCTTGGACGTCCTCCCACCTATATATACTCCATGGTAGCCGCCATAGACAATTGGGTTTTGCTTAGATCAATAATATCGCCGTTTTTCGGTTTGTGAAACCCCAATTCAGCAATTTCAGATTGCTTCTTTTACGTTCTTGCTTGTGTTCTCGGTTGCACTTGCAGGGCTTAGCCTTCTTGGCGAGGTCAATCGTGTGAAGCACGGTTGATAACCAACGGAGCGGTGGTGTAGTGATTGCAGGGGTTGTTCGTGTTCTACTCGAGAGCCTCGGATCATCAACGTCGAGATCTCCACATCAATCGACCTATCCATTACCTATCGGAAGATCGGGCCTCATCATCATCTTTTCCTATCAATTGGTATCAGATTTCCAGGTTGCCCGTTAGGTAATTCATCTATCCATTACATTAGTTTTGTTTTTCATACCTAGAGTCCACAAAAAAGCCACAAAAAAACTTGCAGTTTAGTAGATCTGTTCATTACTTTGTCCAAACCATATTGAGCCTTTGCAACTTTGTTATTCAGTTTGGTTTTGTTGAGTTTGTGTCCGTGATTGAGTCATATTGCTGGTTTAGAAGTTTTTTTAGTCTTAGTTTGAGTTTTGCATTGTGTTGATTCATCCTTTTGAATCACGTCATCACGTCCAGATTAGATTCATCTCTGTCCAGTTCGGTATTTTCATCATATCTCGCACATACAAACTCGGATTTTCGTGTTCTTATACTTTCTGGAAAGATTAAGAAGTTCTCTACAACTTTATTGTTCATAATTTTCCCAGAAAATATAGTTATCGATGTCGAAATTGCATTAGATCCGAATCTGTTATTGACCTAAAAATTCTGAACAGTCTGTATTTCGGGGGCAATATCTCCTATTGTTCTTTTCCAAAATAGGTCTTCCATATATTGAAATTAAATAGGAGAGATATATATAAAATCTTTCTGTTCTAAGTTTTCCAATTTAGAGCCTATAAGTGTACCTATTTGTCCTTTGAACATTGAGCAGAAAATCTGCGACAGACACACGAGATATCTTGGATTGATTTTCATTGTTTTCTTCCCTTGCAGCACATTCTGAAAAAAAAGGAAGAAAAAAGAAAAAGGCAAGTGCAAAACAAGAAAGAAAAGCCGCACAAAAAAAGAGGAAAAAAAAAACAACAACAAAAACAGAAGTGCTTGCATTCTTTGTGTCATCTAGTTTTGTCTCATGTCTTGCTAGCTTGAACTACTAGGAACACATTTAGGCCAGCAACTTTGACAAATACTTTGGACACTTATTCAACTTTACTATCTGATTTCATTGTTGCTAATCCTTGCTACATAGAAAGTTCCATCCAAGCTACACCTTACTCTTGAGCAGAATCGATACACCTTTGCAATCATCCCACGCTTCATTGGTTTCTTCATACCGGCCACCGTTTGCCACCTGCAGTGTCGGTAAGAACACTTGTAAGAGCGTGGTAAGACGCTTGAGAGTGTGTGATTCCACTTCCACTTTTCTATTATCCTTTGTAGTTGATAGGGATAACATATTTTTTGTGTTGTCTTCTGTTTGCTACTAACAATGTCAGGTAAAAGCAAGAATCATGCATTATATGCTGAGATGATGGACATGATGAAGACGGCGATAGAGTTGCTCACTAAAAATCAAACATCAACCAAGGATTCACATGACATTCAGACCACCTTTACAACACCTTCCACAAGAAGTAATTACATTCTCCCATCTCTTCCTTCTTATGATGGGTTTGGTTACGATGAATATATTGCTTGGGAAATAGAGTTGGATAAAATTTTTGGACAATGTCATATGTGTGAGAAAAGAAAGATTAGAAATGTTGCAAGTGCATTAGTAGGTTGTGCATTGACTTGGTGGAACAACTTAAGTGATTTAGAAAGACCTCGAACATGGAAAGATATGAAAATTCTTATGCGAGAAACTTTTGCTAATGTATCTAATAGTAAACATGAAATACATGAACTTGAGAAGAATTTTCTTGTTGTACCTCCTCCTTTGCCTAACCTTTTGCAGGAACATGAACAAATAAATGGAGATGCAAATGAGAGTGAGGTGTTGAACAACTCTTCTGAATTTTTTGATGAATCAACTCATAATGCATTTGAATTTCTTGCTGAAAATGAGAGTAGTGTTAATGGACAATGCTCTACAGTTAACCACGGTATGACATTTTCAGATGTGCTGAATTTTGCTACCAATCATACTATCGATGAGCAGCAACAAGATGAACCTTTTCATAATACAACTTTACCATTAGTTGATTTTCCCACTGATTCTTATAACAAAAATGAGTTATGTGCTGATAATTATATTATACCTATGCTAGAACAACCAAATGAATTTGATACTTTATCACTCATTTGTGCTGAAATTAAGCATTTGATCCCAACTACATGTGAAAGGGATGAGCTGAAATTGTTATCTTCTCTAAATACTTTGGGCTATATTGAATTTGACACTCTTTGTGATCTAGATATCGTAGAGAAGATAATATTTTCTCAATCTGAGTTGCCTTTGTTAAGTAGAAATATTTTTCATGCTATAGGCAAATATGAACATAGTGGTATGTTTATGGTGCATAAAGTTTACATATGTTCAAATGAGGAAGTTCCTTTTGTGCTGCAACAACATGGTCAAGTAAATGAATGTACTAACGCTAATAATATCTTGTCAAGTTTTTCTAGTATTTTTTCCTTGCAGCAGGGACAACAAAAACATTTTTCACTGCGGTTGTGCAATATGGACAGTGCTCACTCGGGCCTAAACTCTACCCCCAAAGCAAGTCTTTTTGCTGGACATACGAGCAAGCCGAGGACGGCTTGTCATAAAGAAGGGGAGAATGATGAGATCATGCACATTATTATTGCACCTACAAACATGACACAATATTTATTTGTTTGGGATCCAGGCTCAAGTGAATGTGCACTCTTATTTGATGGACAAGATCAAGATGGCGCACTATGTCGTCCACCACCTTGGCCTCCTCCATTCATGCATACAAGAAGATTTGATGGCGTTGCACATTTGGACCAACACATGAGAGGAGACGAACTTGAGTCGAGGACGACTCCAATTCAAGGAGGGGAGGATGATGAGGACATCACTTATATGGATACAAACAACACTCTACTGAATATACAAGATGCAATCAATAGAGTTCATACACAACAATTAATTTCAGAGGTGAACTCGTTCTTATATATTTCCTTATATGTTTTTGAGCATAGATTGCTGCTTAATGATTTATTTGTGATTAGGATCCATGGAGAGGTTCATGGAGTACTTGGAGGGAGTATTAGGGACGTGGAAGACCAGAGAATTCGTTCAAAGAAGATGGAAACCGAACCAAACTTCAAATCGTATCCAACTCGGAGTCCAGGAGAAGTACGCACTAAAACGGAGGCTCAGGGCGCATACGAACTCCGTTTTGGACGTTCTACATATGCACGGAAAGGGGAGAGGATAACCTTTCCAATGGCACCGGTCCCATGTCAAAATTCCCTCGGAGTCGATGGGAATCGTCGAAACAAAATCAAGTACAGAATCTGTCAGGGTGCTGCGCCACCGTATTGGGCCATTGGGCCATGTATCAAGTCTAAGTCCATTACTTTTGTATATTAGGGTTAGGTCACGACCCCAACACCCCCTTGGACGTCCTCCCACCTATATATACTCCATGGTAGCCGCCATAGACAATTGGGTTTTCCTTAGATCAATAATATCGCCGTTTTTCGGTTTGTGAAACCCCAATTCAGCAATTTCAGATTGCTTCTTTTACGTTCTTGCTTGTGTTCTCGGTTGCACTTGCAGGGCTTAGCCTTCTTGGCGAGGTCAATCGTGTGAAGCACGGTTGATAACCAACGGAGCGGTGGTGTAGTGATTGCAGGGGTTGTTCGTGTTCTACTCGAGAGCCTCGGATCATCAACGTCGAGATCTCCACATCAATCGACCTATCCATTACCTATCGGAAGATCGGGCCTCATCATCATCTTTTCCTATCAGACAAGTCCGGACTTCAACACCCTTCTCTTCGAGCATCAATCGAATTCTTCGATAATTTTCACTCAAACCCTAGAAATTCCAAATTTCTTCATTGTTGATCAAATAGCCTAGCATTCCTCGCTGTATACATGCTCTCTTGATGTATTATGTTTATTCTAAGGTTGTTGTGCATTAGGAATCACCATTTGTCTAGTTTCCTAGGTTTTTGAGTTTGAATACCGGACTAGTCCGGTCCATGCACGGGCAAGTCCGATATCTCTGGACTAGTCCGTGCCTGTACACCGGACAAGTCCGATTTATCTGACTCAAAATCTAACTTCTCAATTCCTCAATGCAATTCCTTGCTATCCTTCCATACATATGCCTTGTATAATTCATTCTCAATCATGCCACTCATTCTCAGGTCATGTCGAGCTCAGGCAATGATGTCTCTGACTTTGAGGACGAGATGGACCACGAGCTGGAACCTCAGACCTCAACAGGTCTTGCCAAGAAGTGCCAAGAAAGACCCTCCGAGCCACCTCCATCCCCTCCTCAGGTTCGGAGGAAGGTGTTGGCAAAGAAGCCAGTCTCCAAGGCAGCTGCATCATCGAGTGGCCCTCGCCAAGCAAAGGGCAAAGGGATTGCTACGGGTCCGGTTGGCCCGTTGAAACTCCATGCTCCAAGGGAAGGGGTCCGGGACCCCACTGAAGAGAAGTTCAACGGGAAGGGTAGTGACTCGGCGGCAAAATTCAGAAGCATCGATTGGTATGGCTGACCGAAGCAAGCTGTTGATGGAAGATTCTGGTGCAACTTCCATGCTGATTTCTACAAATCGGTGTATCTCCCAATGAAGACACCAGTTGTGCGCAGTCAGTGGATTGACTGGGCACATTTTGAGAAGAAGGGTTGCTCACCATTCACTGAGGTAGTGAGAGCCATTGAGAGGCATGGCCTGAGGGATCTTTTCGCCTTCAGGAATAACTGGAATGATGAAGTGATTGCGCAGTTCTTTGCAACCTGTCACTTCTCTAGTGAAGATGAGGAGAGTGTCACTTGGATGACTCATGGATCCAAGTATAGTATTACTCAAGGAGATTTTGCTAGCCTGCTTCACCTTGACACCACTAGATCTGACTGCTTGATCATACACAACATAGGTGTCATTGAGAAGGATATGATGAAGTTCCTATATGAGCCAAATTCAAAGTTCAACCCTCCCTCCACCAAAAATATGAAGCCATTTTTTGTGGTGCTGAACAGAGTTTTGAGGAAGACGATTGCTCTCAAGGATGGAGATGTTGGGAGTGTGCAAGGATACCTCCGGACTCTGATGAGGGTCATAAGCAAGGATCGTCTGTTTGATGTGGTGGAATACATTTGGAATGATATGGTGAATATCTTGCACTCCCAACAGGTCTTGTGGATCTGCTCCTTACCTAATGTTTATGATTGAGAAAGTCAATGGGATTGAGTTTGTGAAAGATGTGGAGCATCTCCCCTTGAGGCCTCAGATGCCTCAAAAGTCGAGTGTGCAGGCTGCGCCCTCGCCGGCCTCCAGTCCCGAGGCACCGACAAGAACAAGAGAAGATGTCAGGGCTGCCCCTGCTACTAGTGCAACCCCTCAAAAAGGTTCAGCCAGTGAAATTCTCAAGTATCTGACTGTAATCTTTGCCTCCTGCAAAAAGGACGAAGTGAAGGCCCATAAGCTCAACAAGAAAAGAAAGGAGGACATGAAGTATATCAAGGCAAATGTGAAGCAAATTTGCCAGAAACTGGAGATTGAGCCAATTGGGTCTCCAATAATCTCTGAAGACTCAGATTCTGATTTCACCGAGCTCGGGCCCTTGACCCCCTCCGAGCTTGTCTACTTTGGCGTTGGGGGATCGAGTAGCTCCGCACCTCCTCCTCCTCATCATCATCATCAAGCTGAAGATGAAGATGATGAAGACGACGATGAGAGGACCGACAGCGAAGAGTGAAGACCTTAGGAGCCTTCTCTCCTTCTTTTTGGTGTCTTGATGCCAAAGGGGGAGAGATTGAGGGGGAGTCTTAGTCTTAGCTGTAGTTTACGAGGAGAGAGCCCTATGCTATGTTATTTAACTCTTTTGTGGCTTGTAAAGTTTTAACAATGATCTTAAGTTAATTATGGTTCTGTGATGCAATGATTTGATCCTTTGAGTAGTATTTATGGAAACTGTGATTTTGCTCTAGAATGACATATATGCTTGTTATTGGGTGATTAATGTCAATTATGTCATTCTCAATGTTTCAGTGCACTTAGTTATGCATCCTACCATAAAGAATGCACATATGGACTATGCTTTCACTACTTGATGTATTTTGGACTCATATGTGCATACTTTATGAAAATCTCAATTTTTATCATATTTTGTGAAATCTCAATTGGTTGTCATCAATAACCAAAAAGGGGGAGATTGAAAGTGCATCTAGGACTCCCTTGTGGGTTTTGGATGATTTATTACAAGCAATTGGGATCCTAACCTCTTTGTTGAGATGAGGGCAGGTTTTTAATAGAAAAATGAACAAAGTACCAAAAAGAAGGAAGAATGAGGAGAAAAGTGGAAATGAGCTCAAGGAAGAAGAATAGTAGATCATTGTGTATGGAGTGTGTTAAGAAAACACATCTCAAGAGCTCAATCACAATTAAACACACACATTGCACAAAGTTACACAGGACTAGACTAGTCCGACTAACACCGGACTAGTCCGATATCCTCTCTGAACAAAACCGGACAAGTCCGATATCCATCGGACTAGTCCGATATCTCTCTGAATAGAATCTGACTAGTCCTCCCAGTGCGGACTAGTCATCAAAACACTTCACAAGTCACACAAAATCGGACAAGTCCGATTACAACCGGACTAGTCCGATATTCTCTCGGGTCCAAATCGGACAAGTCCGATATTTGCATGGACTAGTTCGAAAACCCTCTGAACTAAATCGGACAAGTCCTTCAAGTGCGGACTTGTCATCCAATACACTTAGGGTTTCACATGTCTGGACAAGTCCGATGACTATCGGACTAGTCCGAAGATTTCCAGTAGCGAAATCGGATAAGTCCGTTCCTAGCCGGACTAGTCCGATATTTCGGGAAACTTAGGGTTTGCTACACACAGCACACCGGACTAGTCCGGTGACCACCACGGACTAGTCCGATCTTTCTGAACCCTAACGGTCACTTTTAGAAACCCATATAAATAGAGTTGCACGACCATATTTCATACTCTCTCGAACTCTAGCGTCGTCACACCTCCCAAGAGCCTCAAAAACCACATCTCTCCACGAAATTAAGTGCAACAAAGATCAATCATTTGAGGATTCACTCTAGTTCATTGGAGAGACACGTTCAACACCACATTGAGCTCTTGGTTTCATTCTCTAACACACTCCTGCGATTTAATTGTAACCTTTTGAGTGTGTTCTTGGTGGTATTTCGTGTTGTAATCCAAGGGAGCTCTCAACGTGTGAGAAGGCCCCTTGAATTCGTTTATTCACCCCTTGAGATAAGTGGAAGAGGATTGGCCTTCGTGGCGATCCGACGAGGGTAGGGTTGGAGAAGACTCAGTCCTTTTGTGGACTCCTCAACGTGGATGTAGGTTGCCTCTGTGGGAACCGAACCATGGGATAAATCTCTTGTGTTCTTCTTTTGTGTTCATTGTCCTTTACATTATATCCATCTAGGGTTTCAATTGATATTGATTACTTTATGTTGAAATATCAATTATAAGATTGAATTGTGATATAATCTGATTCATAACCTTGTAACACTTCATTTAATCGTATATTTCTGCTGCATATTTTGAAGAATAAAATTAATCGATCAAACTTAATCAATCTAGTCCGTACACAACGGACTAGTCCGCACTTTACGGGACTAGTCCGATATCTCTAGTTTTGAACTCGTTATTAAGTGTTGCAGGTTTCGACAATTATCAAAAAGGCCTATTCACCCCCCTAGGCCACATTCAAATTATGTGTAAATAGTTACTTGATAACCACAATTTATACTTGTTAATATTTGATTGGTCAATGTGTGTACACTTTGTTAATATTTATTAATATTTGATTAGTTACATGTTATGCTGGATGAACAGGTGACATTTGACTACATATGTTTCTATATGTGTATGTTGCTGACACAGGCAATGCGGTTGCCAAATCCTGGCTAGCTCAAAGATGCAGCCGGGAACCAAGATAATCAGGGGTGGGGAGACCTAATAGGAGACGCACGTCTAGCAGGGACCGTCTCCTGTTAGCGCCGCACTGAACTTGCCGGTAAACAATCAGCGACGCGCTATAACAGAGAATGTCTTGGATTACCTAAATAAAGGAGACACACTTTCTTATAGCATGTCTCAGATCAGTCAACAAATGTGTGACGGGCTATGATAAAGAACGTCTCGGATCATTCAAAATATATGCGACGCACTGCATTAGAGCGTGTCTCTCATTCACAATGATGGGCAATGCGCGCCTTGCTCGTCTCCAATGACCTCGTAAAGCACGTCTGTTATGACTCGGCGAAAGAAGACGCGCTACTTTTGAGCATGTCTCGCACCTAGTCTGATCG
Organism: Tuctoria greenei; assembly: GCA_036927565.1. Lineage (NCBI taxonomy): Eukaryota > Viridiplantae > Streptophyta > Magnoliopsida > Poales > Poaceae > Tuctoria > Tuctoria greenei. The sequence continues at coordinate 63,836,459 of JAYESD010000002.1, read as the reverse complement.
ACGACGCGTCTTGCCGCCCGTCTCTGATGACAACGTAATGCGAGACGCGACGACGAAGACACACAATTTGTTCGTCTCCCTTCTTCGTTCAGGCACGTCTCGTATGAGCTTTTCTTACGTAGTGGCCATTGATCTCCACCGTTGTTGCCGCATCGGCACATTGTGCACTCTTCAAGCAAAAGCTGAGAAAGGCGCGATCACATGGGCAGACGCGAACGGACGAGGGGAGAGACTGTGCGGCAGTGAATTATTGTCGCGGCAGTGAACTAACACAAAAGCAATGCCACTCCTCCTCACTAGTCATGATACATACTCTCCGTCCAAAAAAATTGTCGTTTTGTAATTCAAAAATAAACTATAACATGACAAACTTTTGAAGAATGAAAAAGTAATACAGATCTTGTTCAGTTGGGACGTCTAGGCGTCTAGCAATGCCACTGGCCGCTGGTAAAATATCTCAGCTAACCTAACCAACACAGAACCTTTGGGATGTGTTTGGTTTGGAGTCAAAGTGGGATGAGATGGATCCATCTCAGTTTTTAGGGATAGGATGGTCCCGTTTTCTGTTTGTCTAGAAGGATGAAACCATCCCTATTTCTTGTTTGTTTTGTGGGATGGTATAGGACGGAATGGTCCTGTCTTCTGTTTGAATGAAGGGATGGGACAAATACATGTGAGTATGAGTACCTCCAGATGACTGTGTGCCTGTCTCTACGGAGGTGGAACGGATCCGTCCCCATATTTTTGATGGGATGGTTCCATTACACATCTAGATAGAATATTTCCTTTTGAGGGATGACTCCATCTTATATATCTCCAAACTAAATAACAGAAAAGTGAGATGGTACTGTTCCGAACCAAACAAACCCTTGGTTCCCGCGCAGACAAGCACGGGACCCTTTCCATCCCGCGCCCAGCATTTCTTCGGATTCGTCCCTCCGAATCTTCCGTGTGAACCGCTCTGCAGCAAACCCCGTTCCTTTTCCCCGCGCGTCCTAGACAGACGTATCCCGCCTCGCCGGCTGGCATCGGATAGTACGAGGCGGATTGGGTTTTTCAAAAAAAAAGGTACGAGGCGGATAGGGACTCATCGCAGCCTTCAGCCGCTGCTGCAAGGACGAGTCTTATCCTCGGATGTCAGCGGGCCCCACTGCTCTGGCGAAGGGTGGGTGTCGTCCTTCTTACGCACACGCACGCGGATGACGGGTTGGGGCTGGGGGTTGCCGCTAGACTGGGGTGCGGTTAATTTGCGAGCCCGCCCGCAGATTCTCTGCGCAAGGTCGTCGTGCGTGCTCCCGGCGTGTTTCGTTGACGTGACTTTACCCGTACGGCCGGTTTACCGACGCAACTGTGTGTATACACTAGAAATTTATTATTATACAACTCATATAGTTGGACTTCTCTCGAATAGAACTTTCGAATTTATATAGTGAGCTTCGTAAAAATAGGATTTACAATATTGACAAACTGTCAAAATAGGATTACTATATTTTTAACTCCTTTTTTGGTATTTTCTTTATGTATAGGTTTTCAGAAAAACTGAAGTGACCATATTACCCTTGGATTCAATTAATCAGTTATTTCCTTCTATTGTTTCCAGCAACGTGGTTATTTCCTTCTATCGTTTCCAGCAACGTGGTTCTCCCTGCCGCTTTGTTTCTGCACGAGACGGGCTTCGCCACTGCCACCCTGATCCACCGCCGCCTCTGATCAGACTACCAGTGCAAGCTCTCGCCGCTGCCACCCCCGACGCTTGTTCTTGTCATCGCCCGCCTAATCTCTTCCCAAGTATCTCATGTTGTTGATTGATCTGCTATCTGCTATCGTCCTCCTCGTCACAACATAATCTCCCATTGATTAGTATTGGCAATCATGTCAGGATGAGAGTAAACTACAAAAAATAAATTTGTTGCAGATGCATTTCATCTATTATGTATGCATTATATTTCCTTCCAGTGTAGTATGTACGTGGATCCTCAATATGTGTACATGGCAAACTAATGATTTAATAATGTAGCTGTCGACTGTTGGAGTCGGCAGATCTCCTGACACTACTAAAGTGTTGAAGGAGTTTGTAGTTCGGTGTGGGCGCGCGGAGACTCAAGAAGGTGAATCACGATTGGACACGAGAGACACAGTGGTTTACGTGGTTCGGGCCACCTGAGCGTAATACCCTACTCCACGGGTGTGTGGTGTTGTATTAGTTTATGTATGAAAGCTCACATCAATGCGTGTGTGCCTGAGAGCGTTCGAGAGCCTTTTTTCCTCCCGTGTATCGTCAGTGTGTCCTTTTATAGTACAAGGACAAACCGTTACAAGTTAGCCTGGCCCGACATGTGGCCCCGGCGGTTACTAGTATTGATACACGATTAATTGTTGTTAATAACCCTGTAACGGGCTCCGACAGTGCCGTTACAGGTGTTAAGATTGTCCGATTAAGTGTCATTAACATGGAATTAATGACAATTAATCGGGTCTTGAAGTCCGCGGCTATCCTTTGAAGATCCGGAGTCGTTACAATGTCTTCCGGAGGTTTGAGGCGGCCAGCTCCGACGTTTGGACACGTGGCAGCTCCGGAGCTTGCTTGTGGGAAGCGGGAAGCTCCGGGGTGGCCTGGCACGTGTCAGGTCCGGAGCTTCTCTTGGTCAGGGGTTAAGTCCGGAGGTGCCGTTTCGGTACCTAGCCCGGAGCTTCACCCTTGTGGGTAGTAGCTCCGGTCTGGCAGTACACGTGGCAACCTAGGGGTTAACCATGTTGGAGAAGCAGGTCCGGTTATGTCTGACAAGTGGGCCTCCGAGGGTCTTCAATTTGAGTAGACGTCCTTCCCTTGAGATCTTTGTAACCTCATGGGGTGTATGGTTTTTAGGGTACCGACAGTAGCTTCTGATTGTTTCTTTACCCATTTACTAAGATTTGTCATATAAGTAATGCTCTTCTCAGCTTATGAAATATACATATCTGTAAGTTGCAACTAATCAGCTTTGCACTTCTTTTTGAATAAATATTTTGTTTGTCATCAGCTGACGTTATTGTGAGTGTTCAGATTTATATGAATGAAGAGTTTTGTTTACCCATAACAGTTTCATGCAGATGCAGCTGATTCATGCGTAAGGCAAGTTGATTATATTTCTTGATTATAATAAAAATGAATATTCACTCCTCTACTTTACAGGCTATAACAGGTTGTGCACTCATATTATCATAGAGTTTTAATTCGATTCAAGTTGATCCTAACAGCGCATATTCAAAGTCATTTTTTCTGCTATAGATAGGAAATTGTACACGTTTATTATTCACATTTTTTATTCAAACTCGTCTTTTTGTTGTTATTGTTTATCACGGGAACTTAGTATGACAATGGAAGAGTCATCAATTCCATCGGAAGATATACCTCTACTAGTGGATTGGGATTCAATACAAAATCAAGATGTGATAGAGGAGGAGGAAGGAATGACTGAACTTTGCAGTGAAGAAGAAGTTTACACACTTTTGCGTTTGAGGCTTGAGGATGAGAGAGCGCAGAAATAGCTAGAGCTGTTGTCGAAGTGTAGCAACGACACTTCCCCGGTACTACTAAAGTGTAGCCCGCGGAAGTTCTTGTTATGGTTGGGGCATGCAAAGATCAAGATCAAGATGGCGACACTAGAGATTTACGTGGTTCGGGCCGCCTGAGCGTAATACCCTACTCCACGGAGTGTGCGTGTGTTGTATTATGAATCGCTCGGAAGCGTAGTCTATGGCTCAGCCTGGAGTTCCTTCCCCTTTGTATCGTGCGGCTCAGTCCTTTTATAGTTCAAGGACTGACCGTTACATCATTCACCTGGACCAACATGTGGCCCTAGTGTATTAAATTGTCTAATACACTGTCTACGGGTATTAAGCATGGTTAATAGTGTGATAACGTGCCTCAATGGCTGCATTACCTCTATTAGCAATGCTCTGATCGTGTGTCGTTAATACAACATTAATGACACGTAATCAAATCTTGTAACTGCCGCTTTGATTGTCCCTTGAATATCCGTGTTGAAGGAGATCTGCTAGTGTATACGTTGATGAAGGTCCGGAGGCTCCACACGTGGCAACTTTGAAGCTTTCCTTTGGGGGGAGGTGGTTTTGGCACCGCTGCACACGTGTCAACACCGGAGCTTCCCTCTGCTGGGGGTTAGGTCCGGAGTTATTATGCACGTGTTGATCGCGGAGCTCCCTTGTGTTGAGAGGTTAGCTCCGGATTTACATTACACATGTCAATCTCCGGAGCTACCCATATGAGGGATGCGGGTCCAGTGTAATACGACATGTGGGACCTGAGGAGGCCTTCAATTTTGACGGGCAGAACTCTTTTGCACTTCTTGCGATATCATAGGGTACCCGATACGCAAGGTACTGACAGTGGCCCCTGGGCCCACCTTTGGGAGAAACCCTTTGGGTTGAGTTATTCTACCAAAGGTGGGGCCATCCTTGATTCCCGCACTTCGACTTCAAAAGTCTCGTAATGTGCCGTTGGGGCGATGGTCCGTGGTTAAACCATCGCCACGTGGCTTGTTATGAATGCGACATATGAGATCTTTGAGTGTGGATCTCACGCAATTGAAGTTCGCTAGTTCCCGATACAAAACCGTATCGGCTTCGAGCGCCTTGTCAGGGTGCCGCCTTTGGGTCTCCCGCCGTCCATCATAACAACGGTTTGCCTGGGTAATAACCTCGATCTCTTCGTTGGGGGTGGCCTCAGGCCCATTCATCATGGACGGGGTAGATTTTTGAAATATGACCCCACTCTTGTGGCGGTTTCCATCCAAGCGTCGCGGAGGCTTACTTAAGAAGGAAAGTGTGTGCGGTTTGAGGGCTCTTTACGTTTTTGACCAAACTTGCGCTCTGAGCCTCCCAAACTTCGCCTAGCTTTCTCTTCCTTTGCTCCACTTTGCCGCGATGGAGTTGGGTCTTCCCAAGAGCCTCCTCAAGAGCAAGGACGATTTGATGAAGGTCCAGACCTACATGGGGTGGTCCAGTGACTCCTTCAGCCACCTGATCCGTGTCGGCGAGCTCCCGTTCAAGAAGGAGCGCAATGGCAACATGGTGTATTTCTCTGCGTATACCATGGTGGGATTGATCCCACCTTTTTCTACCTTTATTTTGATGCTGCTAGACTTTTATGGTCTCCAACTGTATCACCTTGGCCCCCATTCTCTTCTTGTAGTGGCAACTTTCGTCCACTCTTGCGAGATGTGGGTGGGTGTTCCCCCTGCGTCGAGCTGTTTCACACCTTCTTCACCATCCACACCACCGACAAGGGGACTGAGCTTCTTGGCTTCTACTATTTTGTGAAGCACAAGAACTGTCCCTTCAAATACTTGAAGTCATTTCCTTCCGGCAAATGGGATGACTGGAAGAAAGATTGGGTCATCATCGCAGTGGAGGAGCACGAGAAGTTGGAGCTGCCCGAAGGCCTCCCCAACATCGACACCTGTGCTTGGAGTGTAGTTCCGGTGCTGTCAGATGCCTTCAACCCCATCTTGACCAGGATCCGCAAATGTGTGGAGGGTGGAGTGACTCCTCAGATGGTCTTCTGCAACTTCCTGGTCAACAGATGGGATGTGTCGAGGAAGAGGGAGAAGCTCGTGTGGGCCCTCAATAGTGTGATGGATGATGACCGGATTGAAACTGGTACGAAATCCAACTTGGATGACGAAGCTCTGAGGATTCATCTCAAGAAATTCCAGCATGGGATAAACATCGACGGTGATGACTTAGTTCCGCCGGCAGCTTTCCTCTTTCTGAACACGGAGGTGCAGTTCAACAGAGAGCTCCGGAGGAAGATGACATCGCTTGACGACCTTGGTGAGGTGGAAAGGTGTCCGACCTCCAGGGTGGTCATCCCCGGAGCTTCCGAAGGAGGGCCTGCCTCCGCCTCGAGCCGGAGGGTTGAAGACATAGGCAAAGGTAAGGGCAAGGAGCCGGTTGAACCCTCCAGCCGGAAGAGGAAGCTGAAGCATGCTGACGGGAGGTCCGTCAGGGCTGCTCCCTCTACGACGGCTCCTTCTCCTCGGCGGGGTCGATCCTCTGTGTCTGCACCTTCCCATACGTAGGCGTCTTCAAGAGGCGCCAGCTCCGGGCAGTCAACCCCGACCTCGGTGCCGGCTAAAAGCTCCAGGTCCGGGAGTTATTCCCGGCCAAGAGAAGCTCCGATCGAGAGGACTCCGGCTGCTGCAAGTGGCCCTCAACTAAGGTCTGAAGCCGTTGTCTCGCCAGACTTGGTGGGCTCTGGCTCCGGGCCTCAGAAGAAGAGGTTCCGAGGCGACTGGGGTGGTAGCATCCATAGGTAAGCATTGATTGATCACCTTAAAATGCTAGTCTTCTTTTTGAAGTATCTTTAATCCTCTCATCCCTTTATTTCTAGTGTGTCGAAGAAGGAGTCAGGAACTTCGACGCCTGTCGCAGTGACTGGGGCTGCGAATGCCAAAGCTCCGGCTTCAAGCATCGAGCCTCCTCCTCAAGTGGTGGCAGAAGTCACGACAGCTCCAACGCAGCTGTCGTGGACTTGGATTCGGAGTCCTTGCCCGAAGCTCCCGTGGTAGCGCCGGACCACGGGGAAGAAGTCGATGATGTACCCCTGGTGACAGTGGTGGAGGCTAATGATCCAGCACCGGAGATGCCAGAAGCTATGGCCTTTGAGCCAGAAGTCGTCGAAGTCCTAACCGCTGAGCCAGAGGTAATTGAAGCCCCGAACATTGAGCCGGATACGGTTGAAGGTCTGACCCTTGGGCCAGAATATGTTGAAGATCCGGCGGCTGATTCGGAAATGCTTGAAGTTCCGGTCGTTGGACCGGAAGTGACCAACGCGCTGGTGTCTGAGCCGGCTGTGGCAGGGGCACCGGATGAAGCCCCGACCGCTGCCCCAGAAGTAGTTGTCCCGGAGGTGCCTGGGCCAGAGCCGGAGCAACACGAAGAAGTATCAACGGGTCCTCCACCCTCGGAGCCAACAACTGAAAGCTCGGAGGTAGCACCTTCAACTTTTGCTCCGGAGGTGGGAGTTCCTCAAGTGGGTTCCTCTTCTGCTGCTGCTGAAGAGCTCCCAGAGGGCGGCCCGAGTGCCGCAGAAGCTCAAGGGTCCTCTCTTGTAGAGTGGGACCCTATTTTTGTAATGGAGAACCCTCTGGAGCCTGCAGAGATGGTCCCAATAGGTCTGGTGCCTATCCCTCTGGCGTTGTCCATAGACAACGCCTGCTCCAGCCTCCGACAAGTCCAACTCGCCTTCGATCATGAGAGCAAAGCCCTGGAGGAGGAACGCAACACCTTGAGGCATTGGCGCAACAGATTCCATTTTGAGACCAGGCTTGCCCAGACGAGGCTAGCTCACCAGAAGGAATAGATAAAGAGGGAGAAGGCCCGGTTAGAATATTGCGACAAGCTGCTTGAGGAGAAAAGAAGTCGCCATCTGGGCGCTCGACGCTAACTCCAGGGAAATCCTTGAGCAAGCCAAGGAGAGGCGTGACGCTACTGATGAGTGTCACGAAAACCTAAATGAATTGAACGAGGTTCTCCTGAAGCGCCGAGCGGACCTAGAGGCGAGGGAAGAGAAGCTTCTTGAGAAGCAGGAGGATGTTGTGAAGAGGGAAGCAGATGTCACCCATAAGTTGAGAATCAGCTGCTGAGAATGCGGGGCACCCTGCTTTTGTCCTCTGCCCGACTCTGGGTGAACATAATTTGGTGGATCGCAGCAAAAAGCTGGATCTATAGAGCAAAGAAGATAAAGAGAAATACTGGAAACTGGGGCAGGAGCTCTTGAAAAGAGAGGCTGATGTTGCCACCAGGGAAGGGAAAGGTGAAAGGCAGGGAGAAGGACTTGGCGGAAAGGCGGAACCGCATCCACCTCTACGAGACGGAGCTGACCGACCGTGAGCAGCAAGTTGCTGAGAGTATGCAGCAACATGCTAAATTGGTCGAGTGCCTAGCTCAGGAAGGTTTGGAGCTACGGCCGCTCGGAAGTCACTGGAGGAGCTGCGGAGCTTGAAGGAGACGGAGTCCATTCAAGTGTGGTACTTTTTGGGGTGGGCCAATGACGCACTGACACCACTATGCTTCAGTCTCGTAAGTCCGGACAACCTGGAGCTGGACATGGACCGAGCGTTGGTGGCCCTCAATGGTGCTGGCAGCAAACTCGACGCGATGGGCGATGTTATGGCGGACCAGCTTGAGACAGAGGGGAAATCTTTGGCTACTAACGTCACAGAATATGTGCTGACATGTTACGTAAGCCGAGACCCCCAATTCTCCCTGGACCCGATGCTTGAAGGTCCCATTACTGAAGAGGAAGATGCTGCCAAGGCCAGCGTCCAAGAGGTTGCCCAGAAAGTTGCCACATTCTTCCGTAGGACTTAGATCTTCCAGTAGCTAGGACTTCTTCCTTTTGCCTTCTACTGTAATCCCAATTTTGTAATCCAGTGCTTCAAATTAATGAAATCCATTTTGCCATGAACTTCACTTTATTTTTGTCTTCAATATAATGTGCTCTGTCTTATTGGCCCCCCTCATACATGTGTGTTGACGTCTCCTAAGATATACTAACAAATCATCCCCGACAACGGTGCCAGACATGCTTGTTGGTATTTCTTAACACCACAGATCATCTCCGATAAAGAGATGAGATCCGCAAGCACACGGAAGATACCGTTGTAGCATTTCACCCATGAGTATTCCCAAGGGTATCGTATTTATTCCAAAGGAAGGCAATGGAGTAAAGTATATACTACTCGTATGGTCAAGCTATGGGATACTAATCCATTATCCGGACAGTGGTAAGTTGATAATTGGGGTAGTGTGACACACACCTAGGCAATCTATTCTAAAGGGTAAAATGGGTCCTAGAGGGAGATTTGATTGAGAGTTAGAGAGTTGCTCCTACAATGCTTCTAATACATATACATAGCCTAAGGTAGATACTAATGGTCATGTCAATGATGAATTCCTATGCAATGCTATTCAACACATCGGACACGGGCTTACCCCTAGCAATACTGGGCGACTCCGCCAAGAGCCTGTGGCATAGCCGAACGTGGAGGATTACAAAGGACAGATAGGGCTGTCACCACCTACTACCTACCTCTTCAATTCGTCGGTCTACGAGACATCCAATGCTACTTAAATACCCTAGCACCATGCTAGCATACTAAGCAAATACCTTAGGAGCCATGGCACAAGCCATCCTAAGGCAACGACTAACATAAACATCGTTGAACCAATGTTGATTGCATAGCATAGTTATTTATATTCACATAATCATATCATAACTACATAGACTATAGTGGGGGTCTATAGTGTTTATGACCATAAGATGTGATCATGAGAGTGAAATCATAAAGACTATACCTTCCACATACATGGACTCCACAATCAAACAAGAAACGCTTTGTCCAAGTATACGTATAAAAGAAGACTAAAAATAATATCTTTATTGAGCACAAAGTCACAAATACAAGAAGGAATACATAAGCCATACCTTTCCCAATGTGGAATTGGGAAGAGAGACTCCTTCTACTCCTTTCCCAATTTGGACTTGGGACTAGAGGCTCTCCTCTCTACATCCTAACTCCTCTAAGAACTATGGAAGATAGTGTATACAATAGAATGATGCCCAAGTGGTGTGTGTTGAAGTGAGGGTGTCGGTACCCCACAGACCGGGTACCCTGCGCACAAGGAGAAAACGGCTAAGGACCCGACCTCTACTAAGAGGCCGAATCCGAGGCTGCCACGTCGTGGAGGGAAGGACCAGATCCTACCTCTCCGCCGGGGAGGGCTCCCGGGCGGCCGCGTGGCCAGCAGAACTGCACCCTCGCCTCCCCGCTGAGGCGTGCTCCGAGGCTGCCACATGGCCAATCGGAACCTCGGGGCCAGGCCCGCTTCCTCGCAGGGAAAGGCACCAGAACTACCACGTGGCCCGCAGGGCTGAGCCTCCACCCCTCCACAGGGGTGGGCTCCGGGTGTGCCACGTGGCCTGTACCATCGAGTGCTCGACTCCCCACAGAGGCAGGCTCCAGCGCAACCACGTGGCGGACGGCCAACTCAGTGTGGTAGGACGTCGCACTAAAGGAAGGCGTGTGCTGCTCGAACAGGCATTAAAGTATGCGCGCCTTCCCCAGGCGAAGCGGAGTCGCGCATGCGTAAGTCAAGGCACCAGTGTCATGTCTTGTCCAAGTAGCCGGTACAGACCCACGCCGCAAAACAGACGAATGGGCCACAAGGACAAGACGGGCGGGACGTGCACCGCCATCATCACCAACTATGTGTAGCCCTGGCGCACGACACGACGGGACGGCGCATTGATGCCCCTGACAAAGGGAAGCAGATAGCATTTAATCCTAGATATTGTATAGGGTTTGGATCTCCCCGGGACCACCTGTCGGGCCCTGGGGCCCACCTTGTGACTGCAGAGTCCTTGAGCTATAAAAGGACTCGGCAGACGACCTTCACAAGGGATCGAGAAATCAGACTAAGGCTCATACACGCTCAAGCAAGGCAATACAAAAACACTCCCGTGGGCGTAGGGTGTTACGCTCCGGCTGCCCGAACCACGTAAACCCTCTGTGTTCACCATCTCGCTGCTCTCAATCTCCTGGGGCTAGCCCTCGTGAATCCAAAGAACCTCCACGGGCTGCTCTCTAAGCAGGTCCGGGGGAAGTGTCGTTTAAGACCTTCGACATTTGGCGTGCCAGGTAGGGGGCTTTTCTTTGTGAAGATTTCCACTAGCAGCAATGGTGAACGGCCATTCCAACGCCAGTACATCCAAGTCGCAGTCTCGGTGACAGGCAGTAGCTGAGGACCAGGCATCATCTCGCTCTAGAGCAGGATCCCGCTGTAGTGCAGCGAGGCTGGGACCCTCACGTTGCCCTGCTGTCACCTCGCCGGCTGCAGGTCAGCACGCCACACCATGGCATACCCCAGCCGTGACAGCAGCTACAGCGCCGCCGGTAGCAAGCCCGGAGAGTGCGCTCGCAGCAGCGCGAGCGCTACTCAACAATCCACCTGCTGGAGATGCTCCCCGGGGAGCAGCTCAGCAGTGGATCAACGACGTCGTCCACCTCGTCACCGCTGCACTCAACGCACATCCACCAAGGGAGACACATGCCCAGTCGATGCATGTGTCATTGTCACGGACTCCAACCATCGATCGATGGACGGCGGATTCGCGATCGACCAGGATCTCGGCAACAGACCTGAGAACCGAGCTGCAGCGCCGTAGGTCGGGAGAAGATTGTCGAGTTACCATCGAGCGACAGAGGGAACGGCGGCACAACCTTGAGGCGGACTACAGTGCACCGAGCCCTGATCCCTAGGCTCACGCTGTGCCGCTGCCGAACCCGGCATATGTTACGCCACCTCCATATCAGGCGTACGTCGCGCCTCCACCCCCACAGGCGTACGCTGCACCGCCCCAGCATCAGGTGTATGCAGGCCCACCTGCTCACCCGGGGTATGCAATGCCACCACCGGCGCCAGTCAGCCCCACCCAAGGGTGTGCTGCTCTGGCACCTCACCTCCGTTTTGTGGTCTGGCCACGAAAGTTCCGGCCACACATGCCGGAGAAGTATGACGGGAGTGTCAACCCGAGTGAGTTCCTGCAGATCTACTCCACCGCGATACTAGCTGCAGGAGGCGATGAGGCCGTCATGGCCAACTACTTCCCCATCGTCCTGACGGGCCCAGCCCGGTCATGTCTCATGAACCTGCCCCAGGGGTCCATAACCTCCTGGGATGAACTGTGCCGACAATTCATGGCGAACTTCGGCAGTTCCTACAAGCGCCCTGGCACAGAGCTTGACCTCCACGCCGTCAGACAGCACGCTGGAGAGACGCTGCGATCATTCATCCAGCAGTTCTCTCAGGTACGTAACACAATCCCTCATATCGCTAGCGTATCAGTTATTGTAGCGTTCAGGCAGGGTGTGAGGGACAAGAAAATGCTTGAGAAGCTAGCCACGCATGAAGTGCATGATGTCTCCGAGCTATTTGTCCTGGCAGACAAATGTGATAGGGCAGCTGAAGGACGCAACTGGCACTCCCAACCTTCCTCAGAGGCAAGGGAAGCCACGCCGACTGAGGAAGGAGCCTCTACAAAAAGCAGCGGCAAGAAGAAGAAGAAGAAGGGCAATGGCAAGAACAAGCCAAAGCCCAGAGCCCATGCAGTGGCAGTCGCGGCTCCCGGCGGAGCCCGGCTGCCGCGCCGAGACAAGCGCCCTCGGCAGTCGCCTGAACCTGAGGAGCCTGACTTCAAGTGCCCGGTGCACCGCACAAATAGCCATAGCGCTAGCGAGTGCCGGGAAGTGAAGAGGTTCGCAGAATGTTTCCGCGAGCAGAAACAGAAACAGCAGCGTCAAGAGGGCGCACCTCTCCGCCAGAGGGAGGGCAAGCAGAAGGTCGCTTCTGAGAAGGAGGATGACAGTGAGATGGGGTTCTAGGAACCCCAAAGGGCGGTTAAGGCCGTCTTCGAGGGTGGTAATTCCGACTCCAGCAGTGATAAGGAGTGCCGCAAAACCCTCCACATCATCTACGGAGGAGCCACATATCCCACGTCCCGAAACGCAGTGAAGACTCTGCGATGGGCAGTGGCCGCAGTGGCCCTCGCTCCGAGCCCGGCTCACCACCACAAGTGGATGAGCACGACAATCAGCTTCGACGCCTCTGACTGTCCGAAGAACATGGCGGGAGCAGGGGTACTCCCACTGCTGGTGTCCCCGACCATCGCCAACGTGAAGGTCTTCCACGTGCTGATTGATGGTGGGGTAGGCCTCAACCTCATCTCCACAGCGGCCTTCCGGAAGCTGCAGCTGCCGATGTCCCGGCTCACACCTTCGAGCCTGGTCTCGGGTGTCAGACCTGGGCAAATACTCCCGTACGGTAACATACACCTCCCGGTGACCTTCGGGACCCCGGAAAACTACCGTACGGAGAGCGTTTTGTTCGATGTGGCAGACGTCGATCTCCCCTTCAATGCAATCATCGGAAGACCGGTGCTCTACAGGTTCATGGCCGTAGCCCACTACGGCTACCTCGTCCTGAAGATGCAGACGCCTTCCGGCGTCCACAGAATCAGAGGGGACCGCTCTGCTGTAGTGTCGGCCTTGGAGCAACTCCAGGCACTTGCAGCGGGGAGGGCTCTGGCTCTGGGAGGCTCAAAGGAGAGTCGACCAGAACAGGGTCTGGTGCAGCAGGCCTCCACTTCTGCACCCTGTGTGCAACCAGTCGGCGACGACGTCCCAGTAAAGGTCGTCAGGATTGGTTCCGAGGCTTCCCAGACAACCCGCATCGCAGGGAACCTGGACAGCAAATAGGAACTCGCGCTCGTCACCTTCCTCCGGGACAATGTCGATGTGTTTGCATGGCAACCATCACAAATGCCCGGGATCCCTAGGGAGGTGATTGAGCACCATCTAACGATCTACCCTGACGCCCAACCGGTGCAACAGAAGCCAAGAAACAGTCCATTGAGCGGCAGAACTTCATCCATGAAGAAATCAAGAAGCTGCTCGATGCTGGTTTCATCCGGGAGGTCCACCACCCACGGTGGTTGGCCAATCCTGTTGTCTTCCCCAAGGCTGGCGGGAAACTTCGGATGTGCATCGACTACACGAACTTGAATAAGGCATGCCCAAAGGATCCATTCCCTCTTCCTAGGATAGATCAAATAGTAGACTCAACATCAGGCTGTGATCTTCTGTGTTTCCTAGATTCATATTCCGGTTTCCACCAAATACCAATGTCTAGGGAAGATGAGGAACACACTGCTTTCATAACAGTAGATGGCCTGTATTGTTATGTCTCCATGCCTTATGGACTCAAGAATGCTCTCCCCACCTTTGTACGTGCAATGCATAAGACATTTGGGGACCTCATAGAGATCTGGTAGAAATGTATGTCAATGATATTGTGGTAAAAATTAGAACCCGCACATCCTTATTAGACAACCTGGCCCAGGTCTTCAGCAAGCTGCGCATGACGCGCACGATGTTGAACCCAGACAAGTGCGTCTTTGGGGTTTCAACGGGGAAGCTCCTTGGTTTCTTGGTCTCACACCGAGGAATTGAAGCTAACCCAGAGAAGATCAAGGCGATAGAGTTGATGCGGCCGCCAGCCCGCATCAAGGATGTGCAGAAGCTTGCAGGGTGTTTGGCGGCCCTCAGCCGGTTCATCTCAAGACTGGCTGAGCGAGCGCTCCCCTTCTTCAAGATTCTATGAAAGTCAGGTCCCTTTGTGTGGATCGAGGAAGCGGAAGCGGCGTTCCAGGAACTCAAGAAGCACCTGACGATGCTCCCCATCATGGTGGCACCGGAGCCCGGCGAACCACTCCTGCTATACATCATCGCAACAACGAAGGTGGTCAGCATGGTCTTGGTTGCAGAGCAGCTGGAGCAACTGCCGCAACAAGCACCAGAAGGAGCCCCAGAGGAGGAGGCTGAGCCTCAGGGGTCGGACCCAAAAGGGACCCCCCCCCCCCCCCCCCGCTGTGTGCTCCAGCAACCAAGTGCCCTCTGGGTCCCAGCCCCCGGAGGTCCGACTAGACCCTGGGAGCCACATTCCCCAGGATGCAGACGCATTGCAAGGAGCCCCAGACCCCCCAGGGAGGGTTCGGACCTCCCAACGGCCAGTCTACTACATCAGTGAAGTCCTACATGAAGCAAAAACAAGATACTTGGAGGTACACAAACTGCTGTATGCCGTACTCATAGCGTCGAGGAAGCTCCGACATCACTTCCAGGCTCACCGGGTTTCAGTGGTGACCTCCTTCCCACTAAAAACAGTGCTCCACAGCCCCAACTCGACTGGCAACATTGCCAAGTGGGTAGCGGAGCTGGCGGAGTTCGAGCTGGAGTTCCTACCTCGACGGGCAGTCAAGAGCCAAGCACTGGCGGACTTCCTGGCAGAATGGACTCCATCGCCAAGCAACCCAGGGGGCCCGGACAACGGAGAAACGGTGCCCAAGGCCCCAGTTTTCACCGAACCTCCCTGGATGCTCTACTTCGACGGCTCCTCGCGGAAGCAGGGGGCCGGGGCTGGGGTCCTGCTCCTCACCCCGACTGGGGAGCAGTTCAAGTACATGGTGCGCCTCGACTTCAAGGCGACAAACAACATGGCAGAATACAAAGCCCTAATCTTCGGCCTAAAGACTGCCCTGACTCTCAATGTTCGTCAACTTCTGGCTAAAGGTGATTCCCAGTTGATCATCAAGCAAGCCAAAGGGGAGTGCAGCTGCAATGACCCTCAGCTAGCAGCATACTTGTTGCATGTCCGGAAGCTGGAGAACGACTTTGAAGTCTTGGACCTGAGCCATGTACCCCGAGTCGACAACTCAATCGCAGACGACCTGTCAACAAAGGCCTCCACAAGGGCCCCAGTGCCCGAAGGAGTCTTTGCAAGGATGTTACCGCGACCAACCGCCCGAGCAGCTGAACCGGGCGAAGGGGGCAAGCCCAGCACCTCGAAGCTGGCAGTCCCGGCGGCCCTACTACCATGGAGCCCGCCAAGGATTGTATGCGCCACCAGGAGCTCCGAGCTACCGGGCGCCCAAGATCCAGAGGCTCAAGTAAGTCCCGATGCATGGATCTCGGAGGTCCGGGACTACTTGAAAGACAACATCCTTCCCGAAGAACATGCCCTGGCAGACAGGATAGTCCGCATGGCTAAGAGGTACACGCTGGTGGAAGGGGATCTCTACCGGCATGGTGCCAACGACATCCTGCTGCGTTGCATTACCCGGGAGGAGGGCTGCGACTTGCTCGCAGAGATCCATGGAGGCGAGTGTGGGAACAACGCGTCATCCCGCACGCTGGTCGGAAAAGCCTTTCGGCACGGCTTTTACTGGCCGACAACACTCTAGGATGCCGCCGAGATGGTCAGGAGATGCAAGGCGTGCCAGTTCCATGCCAAGCAGATCCACACACCAGCTCAGGCGCTGCATATGATCCCACCCTCATGGCCATTCGCTGTGTGGGGTTTGGATATCTTGGGACCCTTTCCCAGAGCCGTCGGAGGATTCCGGCACCTCTACATCGCCATAGACAAGTTCACCAAGTGGCCGGAAGCCGCCCCACTCGTCACCATCAACAAGCAGTCAGCAGTAAAATTCATCAAGTCGATCGTCTGCCGGTTCGGGGTCCCGAACAGAATCATCACTGATAACGGGACCCAGTTCACAAGTGCAGCATTCCAGGAATACTGCGAGGACCTTGGGATCCAAGTCTGTTATGCATCTGTCGCTCATCCAGAGAGCAATGGACAGGTCGAGAGGGCCAATGCAGAGATCCTCAAGGGCCTCAAGACTCACACATTCTCACACCTTGAGAAGCATGGTGCAAACTGGGTAGACAAGCTTCCGTGTGCACTGTGGGCTAGCCGGACATCAACCAGCCAGGCCACGGGGGAAACGCCTTTCTTCCTGATGTACGGGGCAGAGGCCGTCCTCCCCCCAGAAATTACCAAGGGCTCCCCCCGTGTCCGGGTGTACAACGAAGCCACGCAGGACCAGCTCCGGCGTGAAGACGTGGACCTCGTCGACGAGGGACGAGTAAGAGCGGCTCTCCAAAATGCACGGTACAGGCAGACGCTCCGGCGCTACCATGAGAGGACGTGCGGAGTAGGGAGCTAAAGGTAGATGACCTGGTGTTGCATCGCATACTCTCCCGGGAAGGGGCTAACAAACTCTCCCCCAGATGGTAGGGCCCCTTCCGGGTTACGGAGGTATGCCGCCCTGGGTGCGTCCGCCTAGCCACGGAGGATGGAGAGCGACTGCCCAACCCCTGGAACATCGAGCACCTCCGTAAGTTCTACCCCTAGACCAGCGTTAGGACAGTTTTCTTTCATTGTAAAAGGTACATGGTGCCTAGGAACGGTACTTAGGGCAACTAAGGCTCCGTGCGCAAGGATCTGAGTGCACATTTCGCTTAGCGTGGTCCGGAATCCTAAGTAGGTGCACTCGACTTCCTTTGTCGCCCGAGCCGGGTCGTTCCCCTTGTAAAACCTGTCCCATCTTATGGGAGACCACAATGAAAGATTGTTGTCCTACCCTGTATAGGGTTACTCATTCAAAAAATTATCTTTAATTTTTTATGATATTGCTATGCGTTTGCTGTAGCTCATGATCTATCATGAGCGCTGTCATTTTTCCCTACTCTAGCAATAGTGGGAGCCTTGCTGTCTGGTTGCAGGTGGGGTAGCTTGAGGTACCTGCAATGTGCCTGGGGCCTCGGATGTTCCCATACTCGGGGGTAAGTGTCTCCAGATGGTCTCCCCCGGGAAAAGCTTACGCCAAGAGGGAGGTCCAGGGGCACAACCTGCTTAGCCTGGTCCTGTACCCTAAGCCTGTGCGCCCTGCCTCCCCAGCGCTACAGCTGAGTACTGGGGGCCAGATGGACCACCCTTAAGTAGTATGAATAACGAGCCCTAGGTGCAGACGCACTGAATTACCCAAGCCCCATGAGTCAGCCCAAGATTGTAAGTCAAGCGACACTAACAAGGAGCAGGGAAACAATGACCAGCGAACAGAATTACTTCTCCTGTTTTTTGATCTATACGCAGGTCTTCAAGGAGTTATCCCGGCGATAACCGTCAAAGTACCAACGAAGATGGTGGGTGTCGAAGGTCGTAAACGACACTTCCCCTGGGCCTGCTTAGAGAGCAGCCCGCGGAGGTTCTTTGGATTCACGAGGGCTAGTCCCAGGAGATCGAACGCAGCAAGATGATGAACACAGAGCGTTTACGTGGTTCGGGCCACCGGAGCGTAACACCCTACGTCCACGGGAGTGTTTGTGTATTGCCTTGCTTGAGCGTGTATGAGTCTTAGTATAATTTTCCGATCCCCTACGAAGGTCGTCTGCAGAGTCCTTTTATAGTTCAAGGACTCTACAATCACAAGGTGGGCCCCAGGACCCGACAGGTGGTCCCGGGGAGAGCCAAATCCTATACAAGATCTAGGATTAATTGCTATCTACTTCCCTTTGTCAGGGGTGTAAATGCGCCATCCCGTTGCGTCGTGCGCCAGGGCTACACATAGTTGGTGATGATGGTAGCGCACGTCCCGTCCGTCTTGTCCTCGCGGCCCATTCGTCTGTCTTGCGATGTGGGTCTGTACTGGCTACTCAGACAAGACAGGACACTGGAGCCTTGACCTTCGCATGCGCGACTCAGCTTGCCTGGGAAGGCGCGCGTACTTAATGCCTGTCTGAGCAGCACACGCCTTCCTTTACTGCGGCTTCCTACCGCACTGAGTCAACCGTCCGCCACGTGGTTGCGCCGGAGCCCACCTCTGTGGGGAGTCGAGCACTTGACGGAACAGGCCACGTGGTGCACCCGGAGCCCACCCCTATGGAGGGGTGGAGGCTCAGCCCTGCAGGCCACGTGGTAGTTCCGGTGCCTTTCTCTACGAGGACGCGGGCCTGGCCCCGAGGTCACGATCTACCGCGTGGCGGCTCCGGAGCCCACCTCAGCGGGGAGGCGAGGGTCCAGCTCTACCGGCCACGTGGCAGCTTGGGAGCCTCCCCCGGCGGAGAGGTAGGATCTGGTCCTTCCCTCCACGACGTGGCAGCCTCGGATTCGGCCTCTTAAGTAGAGGCGGAGTCCTTAGCGGTTTTCTCCCTGTGCGCGGGGGTACCCGATCTGCGGGGTACCGACAGTGGCCCCCGAGCCCACCTCGGGAGAGTCGTCGATACCGCAGGTGGGGTCTTCTTCCTTTTCTTCCCGCGCAACTCTTTCGATTCCACTTCGGGGCAGTTCCCCAGGCGACACGCCCCTGCCGTTGTGGCGACGTGTCCCCTTCTGGTAAGTGGAGGTGCTGAACAGGCGCCGTGCGACATGACTTCTACCTTCAATCATGCTTTAACTGCGGTGGTTCCCAAGGTGGCTCCTGCACTTCCGCTGCTTTTGCCCTTTCGGAAACCGCCGAGTTACCTCCCGCATAGCTAGCCACCCGGCTTGCCTTCTTTGTCGAGCGACCCAAGCCCTCATGTCATTGCCTACTCGGGACCATTGCTCTTCTACTGAGGTTGCGGCAATTCACACTTTTGCGCCTGTTGGCCTGCAGAGGTGCATAAAAAGAGAGCTTTCCCCCTGAGGGTCCTTTCTCCCGCCTCTGCACCCCTGCGCTCTCAAGCCCAGTTCTTGCGCTCTAGCTCCCAATCTCCCCGTCCAGAGCCTCCTCCTTCAACCCTCATGTCGAGCATCTTGCCCAAGTCCAGGCTGTCTAGGTCCGCTGACGTGGCCCCCATGCGCCGGCTTCTCGGCTGGCATACTCCTGAGCGGGAGATGTGGCTCCATCCCGGGAGGCTCCCGCTGAGCCTCTCCGACGGGGAGATGGTCCTCTTTTCGTCGTACGTGCTCGCCGGCTTCGTCCCGCCAGCATCCGCCTTCCTGGTCATGCTCCTGGAGACTTTCGGCTTCCAACTCCACCACCTCGCGCAGAACTCGATCGCCATGCTGGCGGTCTTCGCTCACCTATGCGAGATGTTCATGGGGGTGATGCTGTCAGTGAAGCTCTTCCGGTACTTTTTTGTACTGAGGGCCACCGGCAGGAGCTTGAAGGAGCACCTCGGCGCCTACTACTTCTAGCGCCGGACAAAGGTCCCCACGAGGTACATTGCTTCCTTCAACTCAGCGCGGTGGGAGCTGTGGCGTGAAGATTGGATGATCGCCAAGACCGAGGCCCACGACCGGATTTGCCTCCCCACCGGGATCCCCTACTCCGAGCGGTCATTCTGGGAGGAGCGCCCAGAGCTGGAGGAGGCGTTCAACCCGGTGCTGGAGAGGATCCAGATGCTGGCAGACCACGGGCTGTCGTCTGCGATGGTGCTGAGGGACTTCATGTCCCGTCGCATAGCTCCGCTCCAGCACCGCGCCCGTCTGGCGTGGATGTTCACCGGCCTGTCGGATTGCACCCGGCTTGAGATCGGCCCCGACTCCAACCTCGGCGAGCAATAGCTGCTCGACATGCTGACCCGAGTCTGCCCTGACGACATCTCCCCTCAGGCACTGGCTCTTCCGTCGGACTGCCGCCCCTTGTGCTCGCACTCCGAGCTGAGGAGGCAGCTGTTGAAGACGATGACGACCCTTGACGAGTCTGGGCTAGCGCAGCGCCAGATCGGGGACCCGTTCCGGGGGGTCAACATCGCCGACGACGCTGAGGGAGGCGAGGCTCCCTTAAGCGACGATGGTTCTTCAAGCAACAACTCCTCGAGCGGGCCCGAGCACCGTCCATGGGGTGGCGTCAACGCCTCTGCCGACAAGGGGAAGGGGAAAGTGCCGGTTCCGGTGCCGGACCTGACCCCCAAGAAGCGCGCTCGGTCGCCACCGCCGGCCCCTTCTGCTCCTCATCAAGACTCCGGAGCCCTGCCGCGCTCGTCGTCAGGGGGCGCCGATGGCGCCAATTTGCCGCTCGAGTCCTCCACGCGGGCGCGGAGACTTTCGCCTCACCTCCTGCGCTGGTTCCCCCAAGCGCATTGGGCTGAAGCCGAGCGGCACCAGAGCCGAGTCGGCGCCACCAAGGAACTCCCAAACCTTCCGGGCCTCAGCAGAGCATGACGCTCGGAGCTCCTGCACCTCCTGTCGGGCCGCCGCCAACGCCCGGGGGCCACCACAGGGGCCCCCAGCACACTCAGCGGCCCCCGCCGTGGGTTCGGCGGGTCCGAACCCCCCCCCCCCCCAACCCTTTCGGGAAGCAGTGGAACTTCAGCGTCCCCCAGTAAGCTTGCACAGATTTTACCTTGGGTGTTCTTTGTTGTGCGCCTACCTTGTCATTTTCTTATGATCTGAGTTTGCTTGATTTCAACGCCACCACAGCTACTCCATCTCCACCCGCGGGCCCATCTGATGGGGGGTTTGCCGCTCCAGCCGGCTCGTGGGGATCTTCTGCAGCCTTGGGCCCTGCTTCGATGCACCAGGCTGCTGCCGCCGGGGTGCCCTGGGCCTCCGTGCACGAGACCCCCGCAACGGCTGCCGAAGCCCAGCCGCGCGCGCCGACGACCACTGCCGCGCCCGCCAACGACTCCGCATCCACCGGCTACTCCGTGCCGGCCGATGCCGCCGCGCCCTCCGACACTACTACGTCAGTTGGCGCCACCGCCCCGGGTGCTGCCGTCGGGGAGGGGGCCCTGGTCCCAGTCTCCCCAGTGGTCCTCCAAATGAAGGACGATATTGAAGAAGTGGGGAGGCAGGGACCCGCTGCTACGGTGGAGCCTCTCCCCCTGTCTGAGGCTATGGTCGTGGCCTACTCCGGTTTCCAGCAGGCCCAGGTGGCCCTCTCCCGGGAGAAAGGGCGGCTTGAAGACGAGGAGGACCGGCTCCGGGAATGGGCGAGGACCCTGGAGGCCCAGACCCGGCTGGCGAAGAGTCGAGCGACTCAGCGGGAGGCGGTTGTTTGGGAGGAGATGAAGATCCTCAAGCAGGAGCGCGAGCTCATCGCTCAACTAGACGCCGTCACCCAGAAGCTGAAGGCGGACACCGCGACTATCCATGCTGAGGCCAGCTCCCGCCTCCAGTCCTGCGAGGACCTTCAGCAGCTGCTGTCTCGCCGAGAAGCTGCTCTTGCCGAACGGGAGCAGTAGCTTGCGGCAAAGCAGGCTGAGGTGGATGCAACCTCCCGCTGGCTCGTCCTCCAGCTGGAAGGGGCGAGGGTCCGCGCCGCCGAGCTAGACTGCCGGGATGCTGCCTTGGCTGAAGCGGAGCAAGCCCAGCTCGCCGAGCGACAGGCCCTCCTGGACCGCGAGTTCAACGTCGCCCTCAAGGAGGGTGACTTGAGCTGCTGCGAGAGGGAGGTCAGCGAGCGCGAGCGGGCCCTGACGGCCAAGGAGAAGCGGTTCCTGGACGGCGGCCCCCGGGCGTTGGCGGCGGCCCAGCAGGAGGTGCAGGAGCTCCGAGCGTCACGCTCTGCTGAGGCCTGGAAGGTTTGGGAGTTCCTTGGTAGCGCCGACTCGGCTCTGGTGCCGCTCGGCTTCAGCCCGGTGCACGTGGGGGAACCAGCGCAGGAGGTGAGCCAGGTGTTCCCGGCACTGGACTCCACCAGCTCGAGGATGCGTTCGCTGGGGGCCATCATCGACAGCTAGCTGGAGGCAGAGGGGAGGATGCTGGTGAAGGAGGTGGCGACGCACATCCTGT
Source organism: Tuctoria greenei (assembly GCA_036927565.1). Lineage (NCBI taxonomy): Eukaryota > Viridiplantae > Streptophyta > Magnoliopsida > Poales > Poaceae > Tuctoria > Tuctoria greenei. The sequence goes on along the minus strand of JAYESD010000002.1, from coordinate 63,814,331 downwards.
CCTGCTACCGGAGCTGGTACCCCGACATCTCTCTGCAGCCGGTCCTCGAGGGGCCCATCGCCGAGAGGGAAGAGGCCGCCAAGTCTGAAGTTTCGGATGCGTTGGCACTCATCGCCTCAAGGTTCCAGCGGAGCGGCTGAGGGCTCCCCGGGCGCTTGTTTAAGTTTTTCTCTTTCTGCTTTTGTCTTGTGGTTGGTTGTGGCGACAAACTTTTTATTTGTGTAATAAAAAATTTGTATGTGGTGCCTTTTATACTCAGCTTGTTTTTATTTCCAGCAATGTCTTCTAGCTGCTTGTTGTTCCTTAGCTTCCAGGACCTGCCGTCCCCCAAAGTATGACCCCCTGAGAGGTGTGGCAAGTTGTTATGGACACACCTGTCATACACTTAGGACTTAGGGCGGACGGGTGCAGGGGGAGCCTAGGATGCGTAGGTAGCATTGTCGTAGCTGAGTATGCAGGTACACAGACAGCGGGCCCCCTGGGGGTGCCGCCGGAGCTTTAGTGTGGCGGTGGCCACCATCTTTGTTGAGAGGTCGACAGCGGGCCCCATGGGGTGCCGCCGGAGCTCCAGTCCAGCGGTGCCCGCCATCTTCAGTGAGAGGTCGACAGCGGGCCCCCTAGGGGTGCCGTCGGAACTCCAGTCCGGCGGTGCCCGCCAACTTCGGTGAGAGGTCGACAGCGGGCCCCCTGGGGGTGTCGCCGGAGCTCTAGTCCAGCGGTGCCCACTGTCTTCGCGGGTACTCTGACGGTGGTTGGCAGAATAACTTCCTCAAAGACTTGTATATAGATCAAAAAAGAGAAGTAATTTTGTCCGCTGGTCACTTCACCCCTGCTCTTTTTGTAGTGTTGCTTGACTTACGATCCTGGGCTGACTCGTGGGGCTTGGGTAATTCAGTGCATCTGCATCTAGGACTCGTCGTCCATACTACCCAAGGGTGGTCCATCTGGCCCCCAGTACTCGGCTGCAGCGCTGGGGAGGCAAAGCGCACAGGCTTAGGGTACAGGACCAGGCTAAGCAGGTTGTGCCCCTGGACCTCCCACTCGGCGTAAGCCTTTTCCGGGGGAGACCATCTGGAGACACAGGCCCCCGAGTATTGGAACATCCGAGGCCCCAGGCACATTGCAGGTACCTCAAGCTACCCCACCTGCAATCCAGACAACAAGGCTCCCACTATTGCTAAAGCAGGGGAAAAATGACAGCGCTCATGATAGATCACGAGCTATGGCGGGCTTATAGCAACATCATAAAAATTAAAGATAATTTTTGAATTGACAAACCCTATACCAGGTAGGACAACATTCTTTCATTGTAGTTTCTCATAAGATGGAGCAGACTTTACAAGGGGAATAACCCGGCCTGGGTGTCAGATGAAGTCGAGTGCACCTACTTAGGGTTCTGGACCAGGCTAAGCAGAATGTGCACTCGAAGCCCCATCCCCCTAGCCTAAGTGTTGTCCTCAGACAATATGTAACTTTTATAATGAAATAACATTGTCCCAACCATGGTCTAGGGGTAGAACTTACGGAGGTGCTCGATGTTCCATGGGTTGGGTAATCGCTCTCCATCCTCCGTAGCCAGGCGGACGCATCCTGGGCGGCAAACCTCTGTTACCCGGAAGGGACCCTCCCAGCTGGGGGAGAGTTTGTTAGACCCTTCCCGGGAGAGTATGCGGCGCAACACCAAGTCGTCTACCTTTAGCTCCCTACTCCGCACGGTCCTCTGGTGGTAGCGCCGGAGCGCCTGCCTGTACCGTGCATTTCAGAGAGCCGCTTGCACTCGTCCCACGTCGACGAGGTCCAGGTCTTCACGTCGGAGCTGGTCCTGCGCGGCTTCGTCGTACCTCCGGGCACGGGGGGAGCCCATGGTAATTTCTGGTGGGAGGACGGCCTCTGCCCCGTACACCAAGAAGAAAGGTGTTTCCCCCAAGGTCCGGCTGGTTGATGTCCGGCTAGCCCACAGAGCACACGGAAGCTCATCCACCCAATTTGCACCATGCTTCTCAAGGTGTGAGAATGTGCGAGTCTTGAGGCCCCTGAGGATCTCTGCATTGGCTCTCTCGACCTGCCCATTGCTCTGTGGATGAGCAACGGATGCATAGCAGACTTGGATCCCTAGGTCCTCGCAGTATTCCTGGAATGCTGCACTTGTGAACTAGGTCCCGTTATCAGTGATGATTCTTTTCGGGACCCCGAACCGGCACACGATCGACTTGATGAACTTTACTGCTGACTGCTTGTTGATGGTGACAACTAGGGCAGCTTCCGTCCACTTGGTGAACTTATCTACAACGATGTAGAGATGTCAGAATCCTCCGACGGCTCTGGGAAAGGGTCCCAGGATGTCCAACCCCCATACAGCGAATGGCCATGAGGGAGGGATCATCTGCAGCACCTGAGCTGGTGTGTGGATCTGCTTGGCATTGAACTGGCACACCTTGCATCTCTTTACCATCTCGGTGGCATCCTGGAGTGCTGTCGGCCAGTAAAAGCCATGTCAAAAGGCTTTACCGACCAGCGTGCGGGAGGACGCGTGGTTCCCACACTCGCCTCCATGGATCTCTGCGAGCAAGTCGCAGCCCTTCTCCCGGGTAATGCATCGCAGTAGGATGTCGTTGGCACCACGCCGGTAGAGATTCCCTTCCACCAGCATGTACCTTTTAGCCATGCGAACAATCCTTTCTGCCAGGGCATGTTCTTTGGTAAGGATATTGTCTTTCAAGTAGTCCCGGACCTCCGAGATCCATGCATCGGGACATGCTTGAGCCTCTGGATCTTGGGTGCCCGGTAGCTCGGAGCCCCCGGTGGCGCATACGATCCTTGGCGGACTCCATGGTAGCAGGGTCGCCAGTACTGCTAGCTTCGAGGTGCTGGACTCGCCCCCTTCACCCAGTTTGGCTGCCCGGGCGGTTGGTCGCGGTAACGTCCTTGCAGAGACTCCTTAAGGCACTGGGGCCCCTGTGGAGGCCTTCGTTGACAGGTCGTCTGCGACTGAGTTGTCGGCTCGGGGTACATGGCACAAGTCCAAGACTTCAAAGTCCTTTTCCAGCTTCCGGACGTGCAGCAAGTATGCTGCTAACTAAGGGTCGTTGCAGCTGCACTCTCCATTGGCTTGCTTGATGATCAACTGGGAATCACCTTTAGCCAGAAGCTGTCGGACATTGAGAGTCAGGGCAGTCTTTAGCCCAAAGATTAGGGCTTCATACTCTGCCATGTTATTTGTCGCCTTGAAGTCGAGGCGCACCATGTACCTGAACTGCTCCCGAGTCGGGGTGAGGAGCAGGACCCCGGCCCCAGCCCCCTGCTTCCGCGAGGAGCTGTCGAAGTAGAGCGTCCAGGGGGTCTCAGTGAAAACTGGAGCCTTGGGCACCGTTTCACCATTGTCCGGGCCCCCCGGGTTGCTTGGCGATGGGGTCCATTCGGCCAAGAAGTCCGCCAGTGCTTGGCTTTTGACTGCATGTCAAGGTAAGAACTCCAGCTCGAACTCGGCCAGCTCCGCTGCCCACTTGGTAATGTTGCCAGTCGAGTTAGGGCTATGGAGTACAGTCTTCAGTGGGAAGGAGGTGACCACTGAAACCCGGTGAGCCTGGAAGTAATGCTGGAGCTTCCTCGACGTTATGAGCACTGCATACAGCAGTTTGTGTACCTCCAAGTATCTTGTTTTTGCTTCATGGAGGACCTCACTGATGTAGTAGACTGGCCGTTGGGAGGTCCGAACCCTCCCTGGGGGGTCCGGGGGTCCTTGAAATGCGTCTACATCCTCGGGAATGTGGCTCCCAGGGCCTAGATGGACCTCCGGGGGCTGGGACCCGTAAGGCACTTGGTCACTGGAACTCACGGCGGGGGGGGGGGGGTCTCTTCTAGGTTCGGGCCTTGAGGCTCAGCCTCCCCTCTGGGACTCCTTCTGGTGCTTGTTGCGGCAGTAGCTCTGGCCGCTCTACAACTAAGATCATGCTGACCACCTCTATTGTTGCGGTGATGTACAACAGGAGCGGTTCGCCGGGTTCTGGCACCACCATAATGGGTAGCATCGTCAGGTGTTTCTTGAGCTCCTGGAAAGCCGCTTCAGCTTCTTCGGTCCACTCAAAGGGACCTGACTTCCGCAGAATCTTGAAGAAGGGCAGGGCTCGCTCAGCCAGCCTTGAGATGAACCGGCTGAGGGCTGCCAAACACCCTGCAAGCTTCTGCACATCCTTGATGCGGGCTGGCGGCCGCATCAGCTTTATCGCCTTGATCTTCTCTGGGTTAGCTTTGATCCCTCGTTGTGATACCAAGAAACCAAGGAGCTTCCCTGCGAAAACCCCAAAGACACACTTGTCGGAGTTCAACATCGTGTGTGTAGTCCGTAGCTTGCTGAAGACTTGGGCTAGGTTGTCTAATAGGGATGTGCGGGCCCTAATTTTCACCACGATGTCGTCGACATACACCTCTATCAGATCTCTAATGAGGTCCCCAAATGTCTTATGCATTGCACGTACAAAGGTGGGGAGAGCATTCTTGAGTCCATAAGGCATGGAGACATAACAATACAAGTCGTCTACTGTTATGAAAGCAGTGTGCTCCTCATCTTCCCTAGACATAGGTATTTGGTGAAAACCGAAATACACATCTAGGAAACACAGAAGATCACAGCCTGATGTCGAGTCTACTATTTGATCTATCCTAGGAAGAGGGAATGGATCCTTTGGGCATGCCTTATTGAGGTTGGTGTAGTCGATGCACATCTGGAGCTTCCCACCAGCCTTGGGAACGACAACAGGGTTGGCCAACCACCGTGGGTGGTGCACCTCCCGGATGAAACCAGCATCGAGCAGCTTCTTTATTTCTTCGCAGATGAAGTTCTATCGCTCGATGGACTATTTCCTGGGCTTCTGCTGCACCGGTCGGGCGTCGGGGTAGATCTTCAGATGGTGCTCAATCACCTCCCTGGGGATCCCGGGCATTTGTGATGGTTGCCATGCAAACACATCGACATTGTCCCGGAGGAAGGTGATGAGCACGCATTCCTATTTGTTGTCCAAGTTCCCCACGATACGGGTTGTCTGGGCAGCCACAGAGCCAATCCTGACGACCTTCACGGGGACGTCGTCGTCATTGGCTGGTTGCACACGGGGTGCAGTAGTGGAGGCTCGCTGCGTCGGGTCCCGAAGTTCACCGGGAGGTGTATGTTATCGTACGAGAGGATTTGCCCAGGTCCGACACCCGAGAACGGGCTCGAGGGTGTGAGCTGGGACATCGGCAGCTGCAGCTTTCGGAAGGACGCCATGGAGATGAGGTTGAGGCCCGCCCCTCCATCTATCAGCACGTGAAAGACCTTCATGTTGGCGATGGTCGGGGACACCAGCAACGGGAGCACTCCTGCCCCTGCCATGTTCTTCGGGCAGTCAGAAGCATCGAAGCTGATCGCCGGGCTCATCCACTTGTGGTGGGGAGCCAGACTTGGGGCGGGGGCCACCGCAGCCACTGCCCATCACAGAGTTTTCACCGCGTTTTGGGACGTGGGGTCTGTGGCTCCCCCGTAGATGACATGGAGGGTCTTGCGGCACTCCTTATCACTGCTGAAGTCAGAGTCGCCACCCTCGAAGACGGCCTTAACCGCCCGCTGTGGTTCCTGGAACCCCATCTCGCTGTCATCCTCCTTCTCGGGATTAGCCTTCTGCTTGCCCTCCCTCTGGCGGGGAGGTGCGCCCTCCTGGCGCTGCTGTCTCTGTTTCTGTTCGCGGAAACATTCCGCGGACCTCTTCACTTCCCGGCACTTGCTAGCACTATGGCTATTTGTACGGTGCACCGGGCACTTGAAGTCAGGCTCCTCGGGTTCAGGCGACTTCCTAGGGCGCTTATCTCGGCGCAGCGCTCGGGCCCCGCCGGGTGCCGCAGCCGCCATTGCCTGGGCTGCGGGCTTTGGCCTGTTCTTGCCATTGACCTTCTTCTTCTTCTTGCCGCTGCTCCTCGCAGAGGCTCCTTCCTCAGTCGGGGTGGCCTCCCTTGCTTCTGAGGATGGCTGGGAGTGCCAGTTGCGCCCCTCAGCTGCCCTAGCACATCTGTCTGCGGGGGAAAATAGCTCGGAGGCATCACGCACCTCGTGCGTGGCTAGCTTCTCGAGCATCTTCTCGTCCCTCACACCTTGTCTGAGCGCAACAATAACCGATGCGCTAGCAACATGAGGGATGGTGTTCTGTACCTGGGAGAACCGCTGGATGAACGATCGCAACGACTCTCCAGCGCGCTGCCTAACGGCGTGGAGGTCAAGCTCGGTGCCGGGGCGCTTGTAGGAACTGCCAAAGTTAGCCACGAACTGTCGGCACAACTCATCCCAGGAGGTTATGGACCCCTGGGGCAGGTTCATGAGCCATGACCGAGCTGGGCGGTCAGGACGACGGGGAAGTAGTTAGCCATAATGGCCTCGTCGCCTCATGCAGCTAGTATCGCAGTGGTGTAGATCTATAGGAACTCGCTCGGGTTGACACTCCCCTCGTACTTCTCTGGCATGTGTGGCCGGAACTTTCGTGGCCAGACCACGAAACGGAGGTGAGGCGCTAGCGCTGCACACCCTTGGCTAGGGCTGACTGGTGCCGGTGGCGGCAACGCATACCCTGGGTGAGCAGGCAGGCCTGCGCACACCTGGTGCTGGAGTGGTGTTGCATACGCTTGTACAGGAGGCGCGACGTACGCCTGGTGCGGTGGAGGCACGACGTACGTCTGGTGTGGTGGAGGCGCAGCATGAGCTTGGGGCACATGGCCCGGCACGTTGTAATCTGCCTCAAGGTTGCACCGACGTTCCCTCTGGCGCTCGATGGTGACTCGGCAGTCCTCTCCAGCCCTGCGGCGCTGCAGCCCGATTCTCAGATCTGTTGTTGAGATCCTGGTTGAGCGCGAGTCTGCCATCCACCGATCAACTGTCAGTGTTCGCGACAATGACACGTGCATCGACTGGGCATGTGTTTCCCTCGGCGGAGGCGCATTAAGTGCGGTGGTGACGAGGTGATCGACGTCGTTGATCCACTGCTGAGCTGCTCCCTGAGGGGCATCCCCAGCCGGAGGGTTGTGGAGTAGCGCGCGCGCAGCCGCGAGTGCGCTCTCTGGGCCTGCAGCCGGTGGCGCCGTGATTGCTGTCACGGCAGGAGTACGCCGTGGAGTGGTGTGTCGGCCTGCAACCGGCGAAGTGACTGTGGGGCGACGCGAAGGTCCTGACCTTCCTGCCCTAGAGCGGTAGCCACCTCTAGAGCGGGATGACGCCTGATCCTCCGCCACTATCTGTCGCCGCGACTGCGCCCTGGATGATCCGCCGTTGGATTGGTCGTTCACCATTGCTGCTGGTGGAGATCTTGATGGGGAAAAAGCCCCCCTACCTGGCGCGCCAAATGTCGAAGGTCGTAAACGACACTTCCCCGGGACCTGCTTAGAGAGCAGCCCGTGGAGGTTCTTGTGATTCACGAGGGCTAGTCCCAGGAGATCGAACACAGCAGAATGATGAACACAGGGGATTTACGTGGTTCGGGCCGCCGGAGCGTAATACCCTATGTCCACGGGAGTGTTGTGTATTGCCTTGCTTGAGCGTGTATGAGCCTTGGTCTAATTTTTTGTCCGTGCCTTGTGAAGGTCGTCTGCAGAGCCCTTTTATAGTTCAAGGACTCTGTAGTCACAAGGTAGGTCCCAGTACCCGACAGGTGGTCCTGGGGAGAGCCAAATCCTATACAAGATCTAGGATTAATTGCTATCTACTTCCCTTTGTCAGGGGTGTCAATGCGCCGTCCCGCCGCGTCCTGCGCCAGGGCTACACATAGTTGGTGATGATGGCGGTGCACGTCTCGTCCGTCTTGTCCTCGCGGCCCATTCGTCCGTCTTGCGGCGTGGGTCTGTACCGGCTACTTGGACAAGATAGGACACTGGAGCATTGACTTTCGTAAGCGCGGCTCAGCCTGCCTGGGGAAGGCGCGCGTACTTAATGCCTGTCTAAGCAGCGCACGCATTCCTTTACTGCGGCTTCCTACCGCACTGAGTTGGGCGTCCGCCATGTGGTTACGCCAGAGCCTGCCTCTGCGAGAAGTAAATCACTTGACGGAACAGGCCACGTGGTGCATTCGGAGCCCACCCCTATGGAGGGGTGGGGGCTCAGCCCTGCAGGCCACGTGGTAGTTCTGGTGCCTTTCCCTACGCGGGCGCGGACTTGGCCCTGAGGTCCCGATTGGCCACCTGGCGGCTCCGGAGCCCTCCTCAGCGGGGAGGCATGGGCTTGGCCCTGCCGGCCACGTGGCAGCTTGGGAGCCTCCACCGACGGGGAGGTAGGATCAGGTCCTTCCCTCCTCTACGTGGCAGCCTCGGATTCGGCTTCTTAGGCAGAGGCGGAGTCCTTAGCGGTTTTCTCCTGTGCGCGGGGGTACCCAGTCTGCAGGGTACCGATAGCAACACTTGTGAATTGAGTTTTGTTGTCAGTTATGACTTTGTTTGGAACTCCAAATCTGCATATAATGGACTTCAAGAACTTGATTGATGATTGCTTGTTGATTGTTACAACTGGAGTTGCTTCCGGCCACTTGGTGAACTTGTCAATGGCGACATACAGGAACTTGTAACCTCTGATGACTTTTGGAAAAAGTCCCAAGATGTCAATGCCCCACACAGTGAATGGCCATATAGGAGGTATCATTTGTAGTGATTGAGCCAGTGTGTGAATCTATTTTGCGCAGAACTGACACGCTTCACATTTTTTCACTAGATCAACCGCATCCTGGAGTGATGTAGGCCAGTAAAAGCCATGCCGGAAGGCTTTACCGACCAGCGTGCGAGAAGAAACATGGTTCCCATACTCGCCTCCATGGATCTCTGCGAGGAGCTCGTGACCTTCTTCCCTTGCAATGCACCGCATTAGGAGGCCATTGGCACCGTGCCGGTAGAGACCCCCTTCTACCAATGTGTATCTTTTAGCCAATCTGACAATCTGGTCAGTGGATACACTGTTTTTAGGATGGATATTGTCTTTCAAGTAGCTCCGGATCTCCGAGATCCATGCATTGGAGCTTACTTGAGCTTCTGAGTCTTGCGTGTTGGGTTGCTCGGAGCTTCCGACAGCATCTACGACCCTTGGTGGACGCCATGGTAGCAGGGCCACCGGGACTGGCAGCTTCGTGGTGCAGGTCTCGCCCTCTTCGCCTAGTTCGGCAGACTGAGCTGTTGGTTTTGACAACCTCCGGACGAAGATTCCGTCAAAATCCGGAGCTCCGGTTGAGGCTTTCGTCGAGAGTTTGTTGGCTTCAGCGTTATGAAGACGCTGAACATGATGGAGATCCAGGACTTCGAAGTCCTTTTGAAGCCTCTGGACTTCAAGGAGATAAGCAGCTAGTTGAGAATTGTTACAGGAGCATTCACCTTTGACTTGTTTGATGATAAGTTGTGAATGTCCCTTCACCAACAGTTGTTTACACCATAAGATAGTGCCACCTTGAGTTCATAGATGAGAGTTTCATACTCCGCCATGTTGTTGGCCGCCATGAAGTCAAGGTGCACCATGTATTTTACCTTCTCCCCGGTTGGAGCGAGGAGAAGGACTCCAGCTTTGGCCCCCTGCTTTTGCATGGAGCCGTCGAAGTAGAGAGTCCAGTGAGGCTCGGTGAAGACCGAAGCCTTGAGTTTCGGCTTCGGCTCACTAGGGCCCCCAGGGTTTGATGGAGAGGGGGTCCATTCCGCCATAAAGTCCGCCAATGCTTGACTCTTGATCGCTTGTCTTGGGACGAATTCAAGACCGAATTCGGCCAATTCCGCTGCCCACTTTGCAATGTTCTCAGTGGAATTGGGATTATGCAATATCGCACACAGTGGGTAAGAGGTCACCACTGAGATCTTATGAGTTTGGAAGTAATGGCAAAGCTTCCTGGAGGCGATAAGAACTACATAGAGCAGCTTATGCACCTCTAGGTATCGAGTCTTGGCATCATGGAGTACTTCGCTGATGAAGTACACTGGGCGTTGGACTGTCTGGACCCTCCCGGAGGGGCCCGGAGCTTCCTCCTCATCGACTCGGACCCTCCCGGAGGGGTTCGGACCTTCTTCGGGGACCTCCGGGTCCTTGCTGAAGGAACCCGAAGCTTCTTCTGGAGTGACCCGGACCCTCCCGGAGGGGTCTGGATCCTCTTGTTCAACAAGAGTAACTCCTTGTAGATCCAAGTCTGGGGGCTGGGACCCAGACTCGCCTTTAGGAACCTCCTGACCCTCCCGGAGGGGTCTAGATTCCTAAGCTTGTGAGGGTTCTAGTCTCTCCGCAATGAGGACCATGCTAACAACTTCGTCAGTTGCCGAAATGTAAAGTAGTAGAGGCTCACCAGGGTTCGGAGCTACCAAAATTGGTAGGGTGGTGAGGAGCTGCTTCAGCTCCTGGAACACCTTTTCTGCTTCTTCAGGCCATTGGAATGGTCCGGACTTCCTCAACAGCTTGAAGAAGGGAAGTGCCCGTTCCGCCAGTCTTGAGATGAACCGGTTGAGGGCAGCTAGACATCCAGTCAGCTTCTGGACGTCCTTGATGGGGGCTGGTGGCCGCATATCTTGAATGGCTTTGATTCGCCTCTATGCCTCGGTGGTTTACCAAGAATCCAAGAAGCTTTCTGGAGCTAACCCCGAAGACACACATGTCTGAGTTCAGCTTTGTGCGGGTGATCCGCAGCTTGTCGAAGACAGCTTGCAAGGTGTCAAGAAGTGACTCTTTGTCCTTGATTTTGACGACGATGTCATCAACATACACTTCCACTACATCTCTGATGAGCTCTCCAAAGGTTTTATACATAGCTCGTACAAATGTTGAGGTTGCATTCTTGAGACCAAATGGCATGGCAGTATAACAATACAATCCATCTACTGTGATAAAAGAAGTGTGCTCTTCATCTTCCCTAGACATTCTGATTTGATGGTACCCAGAATATGCGTCTAGGAACACAGTAATTCACACCCGGAGGTGGAATCCACTATATGATCTATTCTAGGTAGTGGGAATGGATCTTTTGGACATGCCTTATTCAGTGTTGTGTAGTCGATACACATCCGAAGCTTCCCGTCAGCCTTGGGTACAACGATTGGGTTTGCAGCAATTTTGGGTGGAAGACTTCTTGGATGAATCCAGCTTCGAGCAACTTCTTCACTTCTTATCGTATGAAGTTTTGTCGCTCTACTTATTGCTTCTGAGGCTTCTGATGTACAGGCCTAGCGTCAGGATGGATCTTTAGATTATGCTCACTCACTTTCCTAGGGATCCCAGGCATTTGCGGCGGTTGCCAGGCAAACACGTCAACGTTAGCCCGGAGGAAAGTGATGAGCACGAGTTCCTATTTGTCATTAAGACCTCCCAATATACGGGTGGTCTGAGCGGCATCGGAACCGATTTGGACGACTTTGACGGGAATGTCGGTGTCGCCGCTTGGTTGCACGCGGGGGTGCGGAGGTTGAGCCTCATTGACGAATGCTCGGGGGTTTCGGAGCTTGCTCCTGCCTGGACTCTTCCTCCTGCGCTGTAGCAAGCGCGTGAAGTTCTTCTAGAGCAGTCACTCCGGCAGTGCGGTCTCCGCGGATCCAGAGTACACCAGCTGGTGTTGGCATCTTCAACACCAGGTAGCCATAATGAGCAGCAGTCATGAACTTGTACAAGGTTGGTCTGCCCAGAATGGCGTTGAAGGGTAAGTTGATCTGAGCAACGTCAAAGACCAACTTCTCAGTGCGATAATTCTCCCGAGTCCCGAAGGTCACAGGGAGAGTAATGGCACCAAGTGGGGTTATGGCCCCCGGACCTACTCCGGAGAAAGGTCTGGAGGGGCGAAGGTCCGAAGGTCAGAGCTGAAGCTTAATGAAAGCTTCGAAGATTATGAGGTTAATCCCCGAACCTCTGTCCACCATTACATGGTGGAGTTGGATGTTGTTGATGGTCGGAGATACCATCAATGGGAGTTGGCCAGCTCCAATCATATTCCGAGGGTAGTCCGACGCGTCGAAAGTGATGGTGGTATCCATCCACTTCTGGCGCGGCTCCGCCCTGGCGGTGAGAGCTACTGAGGCCATGTTCCGCCACATGGTCTTGAGGACAGGGCGAGAAGTGATGTCCCACGAACCACCAAAGATGGTGTTCATGGTCTTCCGACGTTCATTGTCGGAGACGTCGGAGTCATCGTCGACGGTGGTGTACACAGCCTTCAGGACCTTTTTAGGGACCTGAAAACCTAACTCCTCTTCAGTCGGAGCTTCGTCGACTTTCTGTTTTCCTTCCCTTTGTTGGAAAGGAACCTCTTCCCGGTGCTTGTTGTAGCGCTCGGCAAGGTTCTGGACCTCTCGGCAGTCTTCCAAGTTGTGGTTGTTCGACTTATGAATAGGACACCACATTTTGGAGTTGCCGCCATCTTCAGATGAAGGTCGAGGTCGTTTCTCGAGGCGTGGCCCCCGGCCACCCGGAGCTGCAGCAGCTGCAGCAGTAGGTGTGCCAGCCGACGGCTTTTTCTTGTTGTTGGACTTGTTCTTCTTTTTGCCACTCCCGGAGGTAGTGGCTTCGCCCTTGGAGGATTTTTTGTTATCCTCCGGAGGTGGTTTGGAGTGCATTTCACGGCCCTCCGCAGCTTTAGCACACTTGTCTGCCAAGCTGAAGAGCTCCGTGACGCTGGTGATCTCCTTGATCGCCAGCTTCTCCAGCATCTTCTTGTCTCGTACGCCCTGTCTAAATGCCACAATAACAGAGGCGCTAGAGATAGAAAGAATAGTATTTCGTACCTGGGAGAACCTCTGGATGAAGGAACGCAGAGATTCTCCCCCCTTCCGCGTAAAAGCAAAAAGGTCAAGTTCGGTGCCTGGTCGGGTGTACGAACTCCCGAAATTGGCAGTGAACTGTTGGCACAGTTCCGCCCAACTATTGATGGAGTTGGGTAGGAGGCTCATGAACCAGGACCTGGCGGTCCCAGTTAAAGCCACAGGGAAGTAGTTGGCCATTACGGCCTCGTTACCTCCGGCTGCAAGGATTGCAGTGGAGTAAATCTGGAGAAACTCAGCGGGATTGACAGTCCCGTCAAATTTCTCCGACAGGTGAGGCCGGAACTTTTGTAGCCATCTGACCATGCGCAAGTGCATGGCCAGGGCAGAACAGCCTCCACCTATTCCCTCAGGAACAGGACTGTCTTGAGCTTCTCGCCTTTCGCGAGCACGCTCGATATGGACGCGGTCGTCCTGTTGACGGTAACAGCGATCAAGCTCCGCCCGGAGGTCATGAGTTGAGAGCCTGGTTACCGTATGGGTGTGTCGCGCCCCGGGAGGCAACAATGTCACTTGTTGAGACGCAGCACGCCTTCTATTTCGAGAAGCGTGCGGACCAAGTCTGCCCGACAAAGTCCGATGCTGCGATGGGGCTCGCCCTGAGAGGGGAGGATCTTAGTTGCTGATGCGATCGGCTGCTGCTGCAACTAAGTGTTCCACATCAGCCCTCTACTGCTCCATTGCACCCTGGGATGCACCCGGAGGTGGTGGGCGTTGGAGAAGAGCACACGCTGCATGGAGCGCGTGTTCGGGGTTGTTGTTATTCGCCGATGCAGTGACCGACACAGATGCTCCATCCCGCTGTCCAGCTTGATTTGCTAGTGCAGGCGGTGGAGGCATGACTCCTGCTGGAGACACGGCACCGGCTGGTTGTTGCATGTTGGAGGGATTGCCTGCAACAGGTTGCAGAGCGAGGTTGCCGTTAGACGATCCAACAGCTGGGTTCACCATTCTTGAAATCTCCGGCACACCCCTACCTGGCGTGCCAATCGTCGGTGGTTGAATCCGGTAGATCTTTCGACACTACTGTTAGTAGTTCGTGAAGTTTGTAGTTCGGTAATGGGCGCAGAGATTCAAGAGATGGTGGCAAATTGACACAGAGGTTTACGTGGTTCGGGTCGCCTGAGCGTAATATCCTACTCCACGGGGTGTGTTGCTATTGTATTGAGCATCTAAGAGTGTCTGAGTATGTCCGAGAGCGTGTCTCGCGTATGTCCCTGAGAGCGTAAGTGTCTCCAGAGCTCAGAGAGAGGTCCCCAAGTGTATCGTCGACCAGTCCTTTAATAGTACAAGGACTGGTCGTTACACTGTTAGCCTGGCCCGACATGTGGCCCTGGCGGTTATTGATGTTTAATACACAATAAATAAGGTTAATTACCCTTAATAGCGTGGTAACGGGCCTTAACAGTGCTGTTACTGGTATTTAGGGCCTTCCGGTTGTATGTCATTAGTATGGTATTAATGACACTTAATCGGGTCTTGAAGTCTTTGATTGCCCCTTGAAGATCCGAGCTGTTGGGGTCCACCAGTCTGATTGTTGAGGTTGAAGGTCCGGTAGTTCGGACACGTGGCATCTCCGGAGCTTACCATCATGGACGGGTAGGTCCGGTGTTGTTGGACACGTGTCGGTACCAGAGCTTCCCTCTGTCTGGGGTTAGGTCCGGGGTGCCATACTGGTATCCAGTCCGGAGCTTTCCCATGTGTGGGCGATAGCTCCGGTCTTATGATACACGTGGCGTCCCTGGGACTAACCATGTCGGGGAAGCAGGTCCGGTTATGGCTGACATGTGGGGCCTTCGGAGGTCTTCAAATCTGGTAGATGAAGTTTCCTTGTGATCTTTGCAATCCCAAGGGGTATCCGGTACGTAGGGTAACGACAATGACACTTCCCCCGGTACTACTAAAGTGTAGCCCGCGGAGGTTCTTGTTATGGTTGGGGCACGCAGAGATCAAGATCAAGATAGCGAAACCAGAGATTTATGTGGTTCGGGCCGCCTGAGCGTAATACCCTACTCCACGGAGTGTGCGTGTGTTGTATTATGAATCGCTTGGAAGCGTAGTCTATGGCTCAGCCTGGAGTTCCTTCCCCTTTGTATCGTACGGTTCAGTCCTTTTATAGTCCAAGGACTGACCGTTACATCCTTCACCTGGCCCGACATGTGGCCCTAGTGTATTAAATTGCCTAATACACTGCCTACGGGTATTAAGCATGGTTAATAGTGTGATAACATGCCTTAATGGCTGCATTACCTCTATTAACAATGCTCTGATCGTGTGTCGTTAATACAACATTAATGACACATAATCAAATCTTGTAATTGCCGCTTTGATTGTCCCTTGAATGTCCGTGTTGAAGGAGATTTGCCAGTGTATACGTTGATGAAGGTCCGGAGGCTCCACAGGTGGTAGCTTCGAAGCTTTCCTTTGTGGGGAGGTGGTTTTGGCACTGCTGTACACGTGTCGGCACCGCAACTTCCCTCTGCTGGGGATTAGGTCCGGAGTTATTATGCACGTGTTGATCGCGGATCTCCCCTGTGTTGAGAGGTTAGCTCTGGATTTACATTACACGTGTCAATCTCTGGAGCTACCCATATGAGGGATGCGGGTCCGGTGTAATACGACATGTGGGGCTTGAGGAGGCCTTCAATTTTGACGGGCAGAACTCTTTTGCACTTATTGTAGTATCATAGGGTACCCGATACGCAGGGTACCAACAGCTGTTGTCTCAAGTGCAACAGCTGATGGACATAGTGATTCTGGAATTCCTAACATAGAGGGTGTTGAAGGTGCATCTATTTTGGTGGCTGATTATATTCCAGAGGAGATGGTAATAGTTTATGATAAAGATAATCCTACTCTGGCTTTAGGCACTGTATACCCTTCTATGGCAGAATTTCGATTGCCTGTCAAATGATATGAATAAATAAAGAATTTGAGTTGGGTATTGAGACAACAAGCAAGAGAAGGTATAGAGGGTACTGCAAGGGTGGTGATTGCCCTTGGTCTGTTGTTGGATTCAAGAAACAAAACAACATGACTGTTATGATACTAAATTTTAAACTACAATGCTTATTATTTTGAACTCTCTTTCATTTTTTACAAATATTTGATTTACAATTTCTTGTAATGTTTTGTAGGTCACAGTGTTAAATGATGTTCACACATCTACATCTAGCAGGAGAAGAAAAACAACTACTCCTTCTTGCAAGTGGGTTAGTTGTTCCTATCCTTCGAGAAAATCCTCAAATAGGTGCTAACGATCATTTAGTTGCCGCAACTGGGGTGGATGGTCATAACTTGATGTATCCAGTTGCATTTGGATTTATAGACTAAAAAACAGAAGACAATTGGACATGGTTTATCACTCAATTGCACAAAATTGTAGCAGATCTTCCTACAATTGCTATTTGCTCTGATGCTTGCAAAGGGTTATTAAATGCAGTACAAAAATGTGTTTTCACATGCTGATCAAAGAGAATGCTTTATACATCTAATGAATAATTTCAGGAAGAGATTTTCTGGTGAAAGTATTGGACACATGTGGCCTGCAGCTAGCTCATATGAAAAAGATGTCGATGCCATGCATAAGACTGCAATTTATGCACGTAATCCTAAAGCTAAGCAGTGGCTTGAGGAGTATCATAGGCTCAAGTGGCAAAGGTCTAATTTCAATTCTGATATCAAGTGTGATTATGTGACAAACAATGTAGCTAAAGTTTTTAATAATTGGATCAAAGATATAAAAGACATGCCTATTGTTGAACTTGTAGATAAGATAAGAGAGATGATTATGACTTTTTTTATAAGCAAAAAAGAATTGGAGCTAGGTTGTCCGGAACGATACTACCAGTAGTACTACACATTTTGAGAGCTAAGACTAGAGGTTTGGGATATTTGTCTATAATAAAAGGTGATAATTATATTGCTAAGGTGAGGGACAATTGCAACCAAATGTTTGTGGTTAGAGCATGTTTGAAAGAGTGTTCATGTTATGAGTGACAACATACTGGAAAACCTTGTCAACATGCTTTGTCTTTGATAACAGCTCAACAGATAAGAAATGTCATGATAGAAGATTTATTCATGATTATCATTCCATGGATAATTTTAGAAAAGCATATGCTTGAGTGGTAGAGCCACTTCTTAACAAGTAAAAGTGGCCCAATGTTGACTTACCATCTGTTGTTGGTGCACCACTTAGTAAAAGAGGTGTTGGAAGACGAAGAAAAAATAGGTTCAGAAGTTGTCTTGAATCTGGTGGTGGATCAAAAGCTATTTCAAAGCCTGCTGAAAATGAGAATGAAAAGACCAAAAAAATGATTAGAGGCAAAGTGTGTTGTTCTAACCGTGGGGAACTAGGACATAGAAAAAAGCTACAAATGCCCACTTAATGGAATTTAAAAGAGGTAATATTTTAGTTTTTTATTCTTTTATCTGTTTCATTTACGTGTTATTTATTTTACCTCTTTAAATATTACAGAAAGAGAAAACCAATGAAAAATACTACCAAATGATGACTTCCTAAGGATTCAACACCAGAGAGACCAAGTACAAGAAGAGAACAAATTATGCAAGAGAGTCCTGGAATAATAACAAACGGGTACGAAATTACTGACTTTCATCATTTATGCATTAGTGTCCAAATATATAAGTTTAACGCATATATTTTCTCATATGCAGACGTCTTAATATACTCATGGTAGAAGGCGCATCTCAAGAGGGTTCTTCTTCTTATACTTTAGAGACACGTACTACAACTCTTAATAAAATGACTCCAAGAAAAGCCAAAACTTTAAATATATGATATGTCATAGCTTGTAATATGAGATACACTTTTTTCACTACAGTAGTAACAGTCCACACATTTTAGTGGTGACATTTTTCATTCACGTTGTCATTATTATTATTATTATTATTATTATTATTATTATTATTATTATTATTATTTTGTATTAAACCTGATATGCTATTAGTTTAACCAGGACACAATGTGCTACCTGATAATTTGCTTCAACACGATATTCTATTAGCTGAACCTGGTGCGTGCAGCTGCGGCTGCACAGGTACATTAATATATCTCAATTTTTTCCTTCACCCACGATATGCAGTGCAGCTTGCACTGGTCATCTGATCAGAAGCGGCCACGGTTCAAGGCGGCGGCGGCGAAGCCCGTAATCTGATCAGAGGTGGTCGTGGATCAGGGGAGCAGCAGCGAAACCTATCTCGTGCATGAACAAAACGGCAGGGAGCAACACATTTCTAGGAAACGATAGAAGGAAAGAACTGATTGATTGAATCCAAGAGTAATATGGTCACTTCAGGTTTCTAAAAACATATAAATAAAGAAAATACCAAAAAAAGAGTTAAAAAATATGGTAATTCTATTTTGACGGTTTGTCAACGTTGTAAACTTCATTTTCTCGAAGCTCACGATATAAGTTCTATTTGAGAGAAGCCCAAAGATATGAGTTCGATAATAGTAAATTTCTCTGTATACACGCCTAGACGGGGATACAACCCGTTTTGTCCAACCATGTCAGGCATGCATTTTGTTGAACTCGTGACAAATACTATATGAACCGCATCAGTTTTCTAGATAAGAAAGACTAACTCGTGGTATGCATTTTGCTGTAATACCAGGCGAGCACAACTATAGATACATTGAAAAATATTGCAAACGTACGTATAGACATATATACAAATTGATCGTATATAAAATTATTGGCTAACATAGCATAGTAAAGGTTACATGAATATGAGATACAATAATTCATGAAATTATGTAAAACGGACAAAAACAACGAAAAATGGTCTTTTTTAAGTCAACTACTAGAATGCAATATGAGTTATGTTACAATCATGCAATCAACTATTTACAACCATTGGATGTCTATCCTAATGTGTTGTGTTTTTTCCTAAACCCCCTCCACCTCCACTTGAGCCGACTCCAGCAGGTCGAAGGAGTTAAGTGAAAAAGAGCAGCAATCGTAAGACGGACATCCAATAGTTGAGGATGGATGGTTGCATCGTAAACTAGATTGCATTCTAATCGTTGCCCTTTTTATTAGTGTTTGTGTATTATGGACCTACTCCCCCACGTTTCATTTTTCAACGCTCATTAGTTCAAAGTAATTAATCAATGTCAAATAAAATGAAACGGATCTAGTAATAAATTAGAGATGAAGTCATGAGCCATGTGAGAAGAAATCCATCTCAACAGTTAGTTGAGAGTGGGTAGGTTTCTTATTTTAGACAGAACTACTGCCTATAAATAAACAAGATATTTTTTTAGATGATGGGTAAAGTTCCGACTTTATCCTCTAATAAGATTATAGCTAATTTATTACAAGCGAGTACAAATGCAAACACTCACATCCTTTGTCTAGAACAAGACGATGATAACTGGAAGGCTAAACACACGATTGTGGAGCAGACTTTGTAGACCAATATTACGACATGTTCACCTCTTCACATTTTCCGTAAGTACACTCCAGATTCGACGCCCTTGACTTCCTATGTAGAGTACCTGTATTTAATACTGTGAAATTCAACATGAACTTCGCTTCTATCAGAGATTGAACTCAAGATTTGAGTAGTGCTACTCAAAGTACTTAATCACTAGGTTAAGCCCCCTTTCACAATAAACAAGATATATGACTTGTTCATGTTGTATTGCTATACAAAATAATATAGCATGAGAAATGATTGCAAACTCTTATTCTGAAATATATCTAACTATACTATTGGATGCCAGAAGATAAGCTAGACTAATCATTGAAACTTGATAATAACAAAAAAAAAACGTGGTGAGCAAGCTGTTTTAGTTGATATACCTATTACTCGGTGAATTAGTGAAGGAGTCACAAAACTTGTGCGTCAAGAATCTTATAACATCTACTATCTTCGGTAATTATGGCTGGCGGTTTCTAATTTTAGCTAGAGCTCACGCACACATGCAACTAACACCAAATGACAGATTTTCATGGATGAGACTTCTATACTCCTATTTGATGCTCCCATATGTACTCCCGCTGATATGTTATAATATTATTGGTCTCTTTATTAATACTTAGTTTAACTACTATATCTTCACAGCAAATCAAATCATAACACATCAACAGGAGCATGCATGGGAACATAAATGAGAGTAGGGAAGTTGCATCCGATTTTTATAGCCTTCTAACGTCCCAACCTCATGAAATAGTTCAACCACTGTCAAACGATAGAGATTAATCGTGAATTATGTACAGAAACTGAAATTAGAAAAATTACCTGATCCAAAGGAGCATAATATTATATCTTCTGTGCAAGCAACTCAGGTCCGGCCGATCGATTGATCGAGGGGATGCCCTTGTCCTAACCAACTCAGCCAAAGCAGTCGCCTCTCCCAACTCCCACCACCCAAATTTAAAGCAACCAGCTTCTCCAACACTTCTCTCTTCCTTTATCTCACTAGAATTACGGACCCACAGGAACATCATTTGACCGACACGTGAGCCCCGATATATGTGGCCCGAGCATGTCACGGAGGGAGGTAGGACCGTGCTCGGCCCGCCCCCGAGCGGTGCGGTCCCGTGCTCCGCGGTTGCGGTCACCGGGCGTCATCGCGAGGCTTGGTATAAAAACGTGGCCTCCCTGTCTCGCCGTCCTCATTTGGGTAGGTAGTTGTTGTGTTGCCCTGTCCTTGCGCCTTCGTCTCACCAGTCCACCCCACAACCTCGCCGGGAGCCCTCGCCGGACCCAGCTTCCGGCGTAGAAATCCGGCGGGTACACACAAAGGGGGCGGAGCGTGGGGCGGGCGCGCGCGCTGGGAATGGGGGCCAGCGGCCGGGGGCGGGCCGTCGTCGTCGCTGCTGGCGCGTTTCTCTAGGGTTAGGTAGCTGTCGTCGCTTCTCTCTCTCTCTCCCCTCGCCTCGCCCGCGGGCGGGGCTGCTCGGTCCCGCCCTCGCATTGGGACTCGGGGTCGCCGGTCGGGCTGCGTGATCCCGCCGCCTTCGAGCTCGGACGAGGGGCCCTGGTCGCGGGCCATGGGTGCATCTGCTCCGCTTGGAGGTGCCGCTTCAGAAATCGACCCGGGTCTCGGTCTCTGAAGACGAGGAGGTAGCCGTGTGCGCCGATCTGGTGAGGCATTGCTCGTTTTCTGCTGCTTTCGCGCTCTGCTTCGCTTCGGGATGTTTGAATTTGGGGAAATTTTGGAAGTTCGTTCTGTTTCCTTGTTTGCTTCAGTTGCCTTTTGTGAACTGAGTTTTATTTCGCGGGGCAGGAAGGCAATTTTGTTCGGGCCGCGCGGAATTCGTCGTTCCATTTCGGTGGTTTCTTTGATCACAAGATACTTGCGTGTTTGGAGCTCCGTGGAGTCCGAGGCGCATTAAATTCCACATCTTCTGTTCTGTTTAATTTTGGGAATTAAACATTTCGCGCAGATTCAAATCTAGCTGCTCTGATTCAAATGTTCTGACCTTGGAAGCTTGCAAACACTAAATTCCAGTTTCTTCTTCTGCCCTTTGTCTCGGTCGCTGTTGATTGTGAATTTCTGCGGACGAAATATTAGTTTTCTAAAGCTACTTGATTTGGGCAAAATTTCACCAACTTTACCTTGATGCGCAGTTGCCAGATCTTGTAACACGTTTTTGTGGTTTGAGCGCCTGCAGGATGCCATCTCGAGTCATGGATCAGAGGCGCCACTTCTCCCCGCTCAACAATCCCACTATGGCTGCGTCTTCCTTTTCTGAGGAGCTTCGCCTCCCCACAGAGGTAATCGTCTGGAATTGCATTTTGCTCCTCGTTTTTCAATTTTTGGTTTGTTTATGCTTTGGGGACTGAATACTCCTGGAGGTCGTCATATTCTATACACAACATTTGTGTTGCCTAGCTGACATTCTCGTTATTATCTTTTCTGTGCATGTTCTAATTGCCCCCCTTATCTTTGTAGAGGCAAGTTGGATTTTGGAAGCCAGAATCGTTGCCTCATCGCATAGGTCAGTGCTGATGTTCATTGAGTTCACACTGTCTTAGGTTTTCTTTCATTTCTGTCTTAGGACGCCTTTTAGCTGCAAACTTCAGTTATTGGTGGCGTTTTTATGATGTAGGCATGTAGGGAAAAACAGTTTTTTGTTCATGACTAGCCAAAACTGAGGTTCCCAAGGCTTTCCTTGCGGCTTACCTTCTGTTTGTATGTGGTGTATAGGATTTATTGCAAGTTCAATTTTTCTTTCTATATTTATATCATATGTTGTCTTGTAATCAACCTTGATTTGAAAAGAAGTTTTGACACATGTTATAATTATGTAGGTTATGTTTCACCGATAAGCAATTGGTTGCTGGTCGGTTTTCTCTCATTTCCTTTTTTTTTCTCCGATGCTGTTGTCCTAGTCAGTCTTCATTACCATGATGTTTTTGTTTTCCATTATTATGATGGCTTCTCAAAACTAGATCTGTTTTCATTGCTGTCAGGAAGCAATTCACTAGCATCTTCTCCCCTTGAAAAGCCGCAACCCATTGGAACAAAAGTAATGGGTCGGCCAGAACTTTTACAACCATACAAATCTAGGGACCAGAATGTGGCGTTTAGCCCCGAGCACAAGCTGTTTGGTCAAGAGACACATGCTAACTTACCCGCATCTCCGTGGAAAGCTGATCAAACCCCGAACTGCCAACCTGATTCATCATTAAAGGCGGAAGCTTTATTTCCTGACGGAAGGAGGACTAATCCAAATGAGGGCTTCAATGAGAATGGACTTTTCTCAAGCTCCCTCTCAGAATTTTTTGACAAGAAATGTGAGCCACTTCGCTTCAGCACTTGCATTATATTTCATAAGAGTACTTGATTTTTCTGAGCTGTGTTCATGTTCACCCATCTTTAGTTTTTAAAATGAACTAGACCATTTCATGACATATTTATCGTCGATTATACCACTTCTTGGTACTGCATGGTGTTATAAATATTGGATCATCTGATTCTGTTATTGAGGAGGCCGGAGGCCTCTATAAATAGATGTACAAGGGTGACAAATATGCAAGTAAGCCCCTAATACATCATCTAAAATCATATCACTATTATTCCTCTAACACCCCCCTCAAACTCAAGGTGCATCAAGAACATTGAGTTTTAAGAGATAAAAATCATGCTAAGAGCCACAAAGATGATCCAAAAGGTGGTCCCACTCTGCAAACGTCGATGTAGATGAAGCAGCAAAACAAGAGCCGACAAAAATGGCACGCGCAGCGGAAGACAAAGCCAGTCAAGCTCTCAAACATGCTGCGAATCACGCCGACGAGGATCAGTACCAACCAGAGATCGTCCATGAGCACTCCCAGAGTCGTAAACCATACATATATAGACGCATCCGAGGAACCCAATCACGGCTATTAGTGCAATTGAAAAGCACACCGCATAACTGACATTCCGACCGGAGGAGAAAGTCATCATGACGAAGATGACCAAAACGGCAAGATGCAAACATATGCAACGGCAGGCGACGGCGAGAGCGCAACAAAAGCGGCACAAGCAACATTTTTTTTATACGAGGCGTAGACGGAGCTCCCGAATCAATAATAGATCAAGACGTCACGGATAGCCAAAAGAAGGCACCCAAAAGACGTCAATGTCATCACAGATCTGAAAAAGAGAAGCCGCCGCAACCAATTTTTTTTTTCCGAGTAAGCTTACTGGAAAGTTCAATAGAACCGAAGAACCAACAAAGAGCAGCGATGATGAGATGACATCAAG
This sequence comes from Tuctoria greenei, assembly GCA_036927565.1. Classification (NCBI taxonomy): domain Eukaryota; kingdom Viridiplantae; phylum Streptophyta; class Magnoliopsida; order Poales; family Poaceae; genus Tuctoria; species Tuctoria greenei. The sequence continues at coordinate 63,790,834 of JAYESD010000002.1, read as the reverse complement.
ATGACGTCAGCATGACGTCGCGCTGATGTCACGCCGACGTCAGTGCCACCCACATCCAATGCTCCCGCACGGAAAAGAACTCGCGTGTTGGCGGCGCCCAAAACTGAGATTGTGGTCAATGGCGACGCCAAAACAACACAAAGGCACACGTAGCGGTCCCCTCTGTGGGTCACCTCGGCGGCACCTACGCGCCTTCACAGAGCACCACGCACCACGGAGAGGGAGAGAGAGGAATCGGCTAGGCGCAGTGCAACACACCGGTGACAGAAGAGTATCGAGGATGTTCCGCAACCAGTACGACACCGATGTGACAACGTGGAGCCCGCATCTCTTCGAGGTGGAGTACGCCATGGAGGCCGTCAAGCAGGGCTCCTCCTGCGTCGACCTTCGGTCGCGAACCCACGCCGTGCTCGCCGCCGTCAACAAGGCCACCTCCTCCACCGTGCTCGCCGTCGTGCGTAGTCGATCTTGACGATCGAGCGGGCTCCCATGAAGTCCTGAGCCGACCGAACGAAGCCATCGGGCGGGGCGGCGGCTGAATCGATCAGATCCGAAGAAGAGCTGCCGCCGCCGCAGAAAAATAACCTAGCTCTTATACCATGTTATAAATATTGGATCATCTGATTGTGTTATTGAGGAGGCCGGATGCCTCTATAAATAGATGTACAAGGGTGACAAATATGCAAGTAAGCCCCTAATACATCATCTAATATCATATCACTATTATACCTCTAACACATGGTTGCACCATTAATAAATTAAGAGAAAGGAATAGAAGTACACAAAAAAGAAAACATAAGTGAATATAAGAGAAAGGGTAGAAGAATGAAAAGATTTCCTCATCTTATTTTTGTAAGAATCTTGCTTCCTTTACCACTTTTCCTTTCCATTGGCCAAAAGAATCCATTCACTATAGTATCGTTGTCTATATATTCTTTTGGTGCATCTTGTGCAAGCGGTCAGATATTCTAACCCAGTCATTACTATTGTAATAAGCATGATATAGTTCCTAGTTAGTGCCTGCTAACTGGCTATATACTTTATCTGCAGTGAGATTGGCATCCAAGAATGCCCTTGTCAATCATTCATTTGAAAAGATTGATCCCAACCACGTCGATGATGAGCCCTTTCAGTTGACTGGAGAAATTGAGGCCCGAATAATAGGAAACCTGCTTCCTGATGATGATGACCTGTTGTCAGGGGTTCTTGATGAAGTTGGATCTGCAGCCAATGCTAATAATGGTGATGATGTTGAGGATGATATATTCTACTCTGGGGGTGGGATGGAACTAGAAACTGATGAAAGAAAGAAAATAACTGAACAAAATGGAGTCAATGATGGGCATGGTTTGCTAAATAGCTCATTGAATGGTGAATACCCATATGCAGAACACCCTTCTAGAACCCTTTTTGTCCGAAACATTAATAGTAACATTGAGGATTCTGAGTTGAAGCACCTATTTGAGGTGTGCTATATTTTTTCGTGTTTTGTTGCACGGAGTTACTTTTTCCATATTGTGCACACCCTATTGTTCTTGTACAGTGCATTTGGTTTTGAAAGCCATGTTCTCTTTTCTGCAGCATTATGGAGAAATCCGCACACTTTACACTGCTTGTAAACATCGTGGTTTTGTGATGATATCTTACTATGACATAAGGTCAGCACGAAATGCTATTAGGGCACTTCAGAACAAGCCACTCAGGCGTAGAAAACTTGACATACATTACTCCATTCCAAAGGTATTCACATCATCAAAATTTTGTTAGACTAAGATGCTTTTGTTCTTAGTAACAGCAACATTGGAATATATGATTTTTGCAGTTTTCTTTTTAGTAAGGCACATGCTAATTGTCATTTCTTTCCTAGGACAATCCTTCCGAGAAGGATATTAATCAGGGACTGCTTGTAGTACTAAATGTCGACCCATCTGTAACAAATGAAGATCTCCATAAGATATTTAGTGACTATGGTGAAATCCAAGAGGTATGTCTTAAAATGAAATAGATCAATCACTTATTATAATAATAAGTTTTGGAGTTTATTATTAGAACTACAATGTCTTATATTTAAATTGCAGATTCGTGATACTCTTCCGAAAGGCCATTATAAAATAATAGAATTTTATGATGTCAGAGCAGCTGAAGCTGCATTTCGCTCTTTAAACAGGAGTGATTTTGCTGGAAAGGAATTAAATCTGGATACCATCCGTCTTGGTGGTACTAGACGGTATGTCACATGAAATGTTAATGATGTTATTCATTCTCGTATTTTATTATCATCATCACTTCTTTCTTCATAATTTTCTGAATACTCGGTATCCATTGATGGAATAAGTCTTTTAGTCCTTTGGTCCCCTAGTCCCTTGTACCCTTGTCCTTAGTTTTTTGTACCTTAGTCCTTGGTCTTTGTTGTACTCTAGTCCTTTGGTCTTTGTGGTCCTAAGTAGAGGACAACATCTAGGACCGTAGAGGACAGCTTAGGACAGCTTTAACATCTTGGCATCTTGGACTAGCAAGAAGGCATATGCTTGACTGGTTGGCTGCCCTTGGTTGCTATAAATATGTAGCCTCAACCCCTTGGGTTGGTATGACATTGTGAGGAATAGACAAGAAAAATTGCCCCAACTGTCTCATCCTCTCTTCAATGAGAGTAAAAATTCAGCTACTAACACTTGGTATCAGAGTCGTTCCGTTCTATCCTGTAGCCTAAACATCTCTTGCTCATCTCCTTCCCGCGTCTCTCCCTGTCCGCAACCGGTAGCAGGAACACCGGCTACCCAGCTCATCTCTCTTCCCTACACACCAGCTCCCCACTAGTGCGCGATGTTCGACGGACAGTCTCAACGTTCGGTCGCCTCGAGCGCGCGGCAGAGGGAGGTCGCCGCTGCAGAGGAACGCGAACGAGCGACGGCAGAGACGGCGGCACTGGCGGCAAGGTTGGCGGCGGCGGAACTGGCAGCAGCGAGGGCGGAAGTGGAAGCAGCGGCGGCGGCAGCTGCAGCGTGTGCAGCGGCAGCGGAGGTGGAGGCTCTGCGCGGCAATAGCTCCAGCGGCTCTGTCAACGGCGGCATCGATGATGAGCTCAGGCTTGCGAGGGAAGCGACGCGAGCACAGGAGGTGCATCGAGCAGCCGCGCGTCCCCATGGGCGCGACAGCCGCAGCCCAGACCGACGCGGACGTGCCGGTGGCTCTCCCGGCGGCGGTGGTGGCAGAGTCGACAGAGAACGCAGCCATTACAGGCAGCGCGGTTCTCCCTCCCCGGATAGGTATCATGGACACCATGGGGTCCAGGCCATTGTTAGGGACGTCGGTCCCGGCGGTGGGTGGCCTACCCTCACCAAGACCAACTACGTCGAGTGGGCCGTGGTGATGAGGGTACGGCTCTAGGTGCGACACATGTGGGAAGCAATTCGGTACGTCGACTACTACGAGGATCGACGGGCGTTGGATGACCTCATTGCTGCAGTCCTGCCCGAGATGCAGTTTTCGCTTTCTAAGAAGCGGATTGCTAAGGAGGCTTGGGACGCCATCGCCGCGGCACGCATCGGCAGCGACCGCGCCCACAAGACACACTGTAGGCGCTTCGCAAGGAGTGGGAGAACCTGGCCTTTAAGCCAGGTGAGGATGTCGATGACTTTGCTCTCCGTCTCAACACTTTGTTGCAAAAGTTGGAGCAGTTCGGCGACGACACCTACGACGAGGAGAGTGCTGTCGAGAAGCTCTTTCGTTGCATCCCCCAAAAGTACAAGCAGATCGTTCACTCGATCGAGTCTCTGCTGGACCTCTCCACGATGTCGATCGAAGAGGCGATAGGTCGCCTCAAGTCGTCGACAGCGACGAACCACAACCTCTCTCGGGGCCTATCACCATTGGCGGGAAGCTCCATCTCACTCGCGAGCAGTGGGATGTTGGCCAGGGTGACCGGAAGAAGGGGGAGTTCTCTTCCTCGACAGGCAGTCGTAAGCGCGGCAAGCCGCGCAAGGGGCTCGGAGATGCCCAGGCCGGGGCGCAAGGACATGCCCGCGGAGGCGCCCAGGGTGGTGCTGCCGGCAACCACCAGTGTTGTCCAGGCGTCGCCTAGGCGACGTCTATGCGGCGCCTAGGCGTCCCGTCGGTCCAAGCCGGACGCCATGACTCATCGCCTCGCCTGGAACTGTCCAGGCACCCGACTGGGACGCCTTGGCGTCTCCTGGCGTCCGGACTCGGCGTCCAGGTGTCTTCCGGCCCCGCCTGATGGCTCTGTTGTGCAGTGGCGAGGTGCGGCGGCGCACAACCGCGTTGAGCGACTCTGGTGTAGAGGCGGGGGCAGGGTGCGGAGCGGAGGCACGCAGAGGGAAGGAGAGGGAGGCAGGCAGAGGGCGGTGGCAAAGGAGGCGAAGGGCGGCGGATGGGATCGAGAACGGGAAAGCAGGGGGTGGCGGCTGTTCGGCTGGATCGATCGGTGTTAAACTGAAGGAGACAAGAGTTAGGGTTATGAGTTATAGGCTTATTGGGCCTTAAAAAATAAACCCTACGACCCATAACGCCCGCATCCGTGACTTCCATCGGCCGCCGCGGTGCCACCTCCTTCGTTCCCTGCTTCGATCCGCCGCCGCCACCCTCCTGGCTCCTCCGCTCTGCTCCATCCTCTGCCGCCCTCCTCGATCCCGGTTGCCTCCAACGCTTCCGCTCCTCTGAGACAGCAGCCTTCAGCCTCTTCTCCCATGCTCTGGCCTCCTCTCCCTGCTCTGCCCCGCCTGTGTCTTGGTCGCCTGGCCCTTGCCTAGGCGCTCGCCTAGGTGCCTAGTCGTCCAGGCGGCCGGTGGGTGCCTAGGCGTCCAGGCGACGTTTTACAACACTGGCAACCACAAGCCGGCAAGAGACGACACCTGACACAACTGTGGTAAGCTTGGTCATTGGACTAGGGAGTGTCGACAACCACGACGTGGCCATGCCCACATCGCACAAGTGGAGGAGGAGGCCCACGTCGCACAGGTGGAGGAGGAGCCAACTTTGCTCATGGCACACGTAATCATCAAGCCACCTGTAGTGGCATCGACTGCGGCGACTCTCTGATGAGCCGAGAGCACAAGTTTTCCTTGGCGACGCTACTTCCTGCTGCTCGTCGACGACCTCTCCCGCTACATGTGGGTAGTGGTCCTTGGCAGCAAGGGAGAGGCTGCGAACGCCATCAAGCGTGCACAGGCCACTGCGGAGGCGGAGTGCGGCCGCAAGCTGCGCGTGTTGCGCACTGACAACGGTGGTGAATTCACCGCGGCTGAATTCGCGTCGTATTGCGCGGATGAGGCTGTTCAGCGCCCTACAACCCGCAGCAGAACGACGTCGTCGAGCAACACAACCAGACGGTTGTGGGGATGACTCGGGCCCTCCTCAAGCAGAGGGGAATGCCGGTTGTCTTCTGGGGAGAGGCGGTGGTGATTGCCGTCTACATCCTCAACCGTTCGCCCACCAAGGCCTTTCACGGCAGGACGCCGTACGAGGCTTGGTATGGGCGCAAGCCGGCGGTCTCTCACCTACGGGTTTTTGGCTGCCTCGCGTTCGCCAAGGAGCTTAGCCAGATCGGCAAGCTCGACGACAGGAGCACCCCTGGGGTGTTCATCGGCTACGCGGAGGGCTCGAAGGCCTATCGCGTTCTCGACCCAGAGACACAACGTGTGCGCACGACGCGCGACGTTGTGTTCAACGAAGGGCAGGGATGGGCATGGGACTAGGCGGTGGATGACGGTTCGACCTCGACGAACGATGACTTCATCGTCGACTACATCTACTTCAAGGGAGCTGGGGGAGTGGGCAGCTCTTCTCCACCGAGCGTGTCTACTCCAGCCCCCGAGCGTCCATCTCCACCTCAGCCGGCGACCCCACACTCCAAGACCGACGGCCACCCCTCCGGGCACGTCCACTCCGTCGCCAGCTCGTGTCGAGCATGACCCAGTGGAGTTTGTCACTTCGCTCTCCCACAACGAGGAGCGCCTCTACGGGTGCTACGACGACGGGCAGTTGTGGTATCGCAAGATGGAGAACATTCTCGGCGACTAGCCGGTGCCGGGACTGGCCCCTCACGATCTGTATGATCAAGATCCGGAGCCGCAGTTGCACCTTGCGTGCAACGACGGCAGAGAAACAAGCATCATCAGGAGGACCCCTGCACGTATGGTCTTTCGCGGAGGCCGAGAAACATGGGGCATGGTGCGCCGCGATGCAGTCGGAGATGGACGTAGTTGAGACAAACCGCACTTGGGAGCTTGCTGACCTCCCTTGCGGTCACTCTTAAGTGGGTGTTCAAGCTGAAGAGGGATGAAGTCGGCGCCATCGTCAAGCACAAGGCTCGCTTGGTGGCACACGGCTTCGTGCAACAGGAGGGGTTCGACTTTGACGATGCCTTTGCCCCCGTGGCACGGATGGAATCCGTGCGACTCCTTGCGCTGACTGCCCAAGAAGGCTGGCGTGTCCAGCACATGGACGTCAAGTCGGCATTCCTCAACGGTGACTTGAAGGAGGAGGTCTACGTACACCAGCCGCCGGGGTTTGCGCTCCCTGGCAAGGAGGGCAAGGTGTTGCGCCTGCGCAAGACCCTCTATGGCTTGCGGTAGGCACCACAAGCGTGGAATGCCAAGTTGGATTCCACGCTCAAGAGGATGGGGCTTTGGGCAATGCCCGCACGAGGCAGCCATCTATCAGCGGGGCAATGGAGGAAACACCCTACTGGTGGGTGTCTACGTTGACGACTTGGTGATCACCGACACCAAGGAGGCGGAGGTGGCAGCGTTCAAGGAAGAGATGAAAAACCACCTTCCAGATGAGTGACCTGGGATCCCTCTCCTTCTACCTAGGGATTGAGGTGCACCAGGCCGACTCCAGGATCACGTTTCGACAGACCGCCTACGCCAAGCGCATTGTTGAGCTAGCTGGGCTCACAAACTGCAACCCAGCTCTCACTCCGATGGAGGAGAGGCTGAAGCTGAGCCGCGACAGCACAGCAGAAGAGGTAGACGCTACACAATACCGACGTCTTGTGGGGATTCTTCGCTACCTCGCCCACACACGACTGGACTTGGCATTCTCCATCGACTACGTTAGTCGGTTCCTGCAGCGACCGATGACGGAGCACCAACAGGCTATGAAGAGGATCATCTGCTATGTTGCGGGGACTCTCGATCACAGCCTCCACTACCCGAGGTGTCCTGGAGAGGCACACCTTGTCGGGTACAGTGACCACGCCAACGACATCGACACCAGCAAGAGCACGAGCGAGATTCTTTTCTTCTTCGTCAAGTGTCTCGTTAGCTGGCAGTCAGTCAAGCAGCAGGTGGTGGCCATCTCCAGTTGCGAGGCCAAGTACATAGCGGCCTCCACCGCTTCTACTCAGGCGCTCTGGCTTAGTCGACTGCTTGGTGATCTCCTCGGCAGAGACACTGGAGTGGTGGAACTCAGGGTGGACAACGTGTCCGCTCTGGCCCTAGCAAATAACCCCGTTTTTCATGAACGGAGCAAGCACATTCGGGTGAGGTACCACTTCATCTGAGGCTGCTTGGAGGAAGGGAGCGTCAAGGCGAACTACATCAACACCAGTGACCAGCTTGCAGACCTGCTCACCAAGCCCTTTGGGAGGCTCAAGTTCATTGAACTTCGCTTCAGGATCGGGATGGTCCAACCCTCCCAGAAGACGACGTACAAGACTTAGGGGGAGAATGATGGAATAAGTCTTGTAGTCCTTTGGTCTTTGGTCCCCTAGTCCCTTGTACCCTTGTCCTTAGTTTGTTGTACCTTAGTCCTTAGTCTTTGGTCTTTGTTGTACTCTAGTCCTTTGGTCTTTGTGGTCCTAAGTAGAGGACAACATTTAGAACAGCTTAGGACAGTTTTAGCATCTTGGCATCTTGGACTAGCAAGAAGGCATATGCTTGGCTGGTTGGCTGCCCTTGGCTGCTATAAATATGTAGCCTCAACCCCTTGGTTGGTATGGCATTGTGTGAGGAATAGACAAGAAAAATTACCCCAACTGTCTAATGTCATCCTCTCTTCAATGAGAGTAAAAATTCAGCTACTAACATCCATATCTTGAGTGCACCTTCTTTTGTTTATAATCTGAATGGTTCACTAATCATTGGTTAATTAAGTAGCATTGCTCGTTCTGTATGGTGTTACATTTAAAGATTGCTTTTGTGTTTCTTTGTATGCAGAGATAAATGTTTTTTATTAGATTTTTATTTTGTGCATATTGGCTTGGGTGAATTAAAACGTATTCTTATTTGGGCCCTGTTACAGACCTTCCTTACCTCTCGAGGGGTAAGAGGTAAAATAAATCTGAGCCTTTATTTTTAGGGAGAGAAAAATAAAAAGGAACTAGCTACTGCCGGCAATCTTCCAGCACCACATATATTTGAAGGGAAATGATATCTTCCTTTTCTTAACTTGCACAAACAGCCCCATCCCGATCCACATTATTGGATGAATCTTTCCCTTTGTTCGCAAAAACTGATTGCAGCTAATCATGGGAAATGACTGTATGATCTAGAGATCGAGTATCATGCTTCATGTGTCCTACACATTGTCACATTCATACCATTTTATTCTGTTAAGACGTCCATGCAGCTAACACAAATTGCATAAGGGTGTACCTAGTGCTGAAAGCTCCCACACATTGTGGGTTCTGGGGAAGGGAATTTTGTAGGCAGTCTTCCCCTTGCTTATTTTGTGAGGCTGATTTGAACCCGGGGCCTCTAAGACACAAGTGGAGAGACTCTTACCACTGCGCCAGGCCTGCCCTTTCTAACACATATTGCACGCGGGAACAAAAATGTTTCACGTTTGTCGTTCCTCAATTGGTTAACACGTTCATGCTAGCTAACACAGGTTGCATGTGGCTGAAAGAAGTTGCTACAAAAAAATCATATTACCTTCGGTGCAAAATATTAACTACTATGGAATAAAATCCTAACTTTCCAAAAGAATATATAAACAAAAACGATGACCTATTACCTCCTAGAATGGCGGTACACAATTATTTCGAGGTACCTTAAAATCGGCCCTTTATGTTCACTTAATTTTATTTTGTAGTCCTTACATTACATCCATACCTTAGATGTGTAAAGAAAGGTTTATTTGAACTCTTTTAGATTAATGATATCAATATTTTAGTCATTTTCGTGAATAATAGCTATTTCATGCGATGCAGCTTTCTTGTCCTGATTCATCCTATATACTAAACCTTTATAACCATGAAGAAGGATTTTTTTTGTTTGCAGTCACTTCTTTGACATGGATTTTAATGTTGTTTATAACAGCTTAACAGAACACATAGAGTTGGGGCAGGAAGAGTTTGGTGTGTTTAAGCTAGACAGTCCGAGTACAAATAGTCCTCCAATGTCTTCATTTGGTATGATGATGTTTTATCATCTCCATATGTTTTCGTTTTTTAGTTGCATTTTCTGACATGCTTGTTCACTATTCAAGCTTCTTCCAATATGACAACAATCACATCCTCTGGCCTTGAAAATGGAAACATTCTGGGTTTGCATTCTGGACATCTCACATCAATGAGCCCATTCAGAGAGGCATCTTTTCCAGGCCTCTCCTCTACCATACCACAAAGTTTGTCCTCTCCAATTGGAATTGCATCTGCTGCAACTCATGGTAATCAGGCTTCCCTTGGTGAACTCAGCCACTCACTTGGTCGGATGAATGGACAAATGAATTATGGTTTCCAAGGCTTGGGTGCTATCCATCATTCTCTACCTAGAGTTCATAACGGAGCTACTAATGGTGGCACGTATAATTTAAACACTATGGCACCTGTTGGGGTTAATAACAACTCAAGAACAGCTGAAGCTGTGGACCACCGACATCTCCATAAAGTCAGTTCTGGCAATCTCAATGCACATTCATTTGATCCTGCCAGTGAAGGAGGTAAATTTAGATATCCTAATTGCCATTGTTTCAATAATGACATTAGAATCTGTCATTCTTTTCTCTAAGCATGTATGCATCATAATAGGATATTTTTGGATTTATCAGGATTGTGCAATTGAGCATCAGATATTGTGAATATTGATCAACCGATATTTTTTTTGCACTACATGCATATTTACCATTTTCCTTGCAGGGCCTCTCCATGGCAGCGGCCCTCTCCGTGGTCACCAGTTAATGTGGAATAATTCAAATAGCTTCCATCCCCATTCCAATTCTCCTGTACTGTGGCAAAATCCAGGGTCCTATGTAAACAACATTCCGTCTCACCCTCCTGCCCAAATGCATGGAGTTGCAAGAGCACCATCGCACATGCTTGAGAATGTTCTCCCCATGCACCATCATCATGTTGGTTCCGCACCAGCAATCAATCCATCGCTTTGGGACAGGCATAAGGTCTATGCAGCAGAGTTGGGAGAAGCACCAAATTTTCATCCTGGCAGTGTTGGAAGCATGGGGTTTCCTGGTAGTCCTCAGCTACATGCTCTAGAACTAAAGAACATGTTTTCTCGAACTGGTCGGAATCGCGTGGATCCAACTGTTTCTCCAGCTCTGATTGGCGCACCATCTCCTCAGCAGAGGGGAGCTATGTTCCATGGAAGGAATTCTATGGTTCCCCTTCCATCATTTGATTCACCTGGTGAACGTATGAGAAGCCGGAGAAATGACTCGAGTGCTAGTCAGTCAGATAATAAAAAGCAGTATGAGCTTGATGTCGACCGTATTCTGCAGGGGGATGACACCCGAACTACACTAATGATAAAGAATATCCCCAATAAGTACTTGGTTCAGATCACCTCCTTTTAGGTTGCATTTATTTTCTGTCTCATTAACATACGATGTTTGGCTGCCTTGTTTGGGTTTCAGGTACACCTCAAAAATGCTTTTGGCTGCTATTGATGAAAATCATAAGGGAACTTATGATTTTATTTATCTGCCGATTGACTTTAAGGTTATTAAAATTTACTTGTTATGATTCCAATGCTTCATATTCGTGGATATTGTAGTTTTTCTGTTCATGAGTAAGTTAAATCTTTGTCCTATTTTCAGAATAAATGTAATGTTGGCTATGCTTTCATCAATATGACCAATCCTCAGCACATCATCCCATTTTATCAGGTGAGGGAAAATTATAGAATTGTCATGCACTGATATATGAAGGCAAGAATGATTGTTTTGACATTTTTGGCCTTTGATTAATGCATACAGCTTGTCAAGCTCAAACTTTACACAATATCCAGTTCTAATGAAGATACAACTTCCTGATCCTTTTATCATGTTTCAGTCTTTCAATGGTAAAAAGTGGGAGAAATTTAACAGCGAGAAGGTGGCATCACTTGCTTATGCCAGAATCCAAGGAAAGACATCTCTGATTGCTCATTTTCAGAACTCTAGTTTGATGAACGAGGACAAGCGTTGTCGTCCGATACTCTTCCACTCGGATGGTCCTAATGCAGGAGACCAGGTGTGTTTGCTGCTTCTTTACCTCTGATTTTTTATGCTCGCTTATTGTTTCCTGCTGATTTCAGCACTGGGTATGCCCCTTTCTTGTTTCCTTCTCTTATCTTGTTCTCTGACTACGTTGCTGGATGCTGTCCTGTGACTAGTCTTTCGCTAAACAAGTCATAGGTTCTATTCATGAAAGAGAAGGGGAAAGTGGAACATCACCTGTCCTTTGCTTCACTGCCTGTAATGTAGTGTTTGTATATAGAAGTTTCAATAGGAAGCTTTTCTCCTATGTGGTTTCACATTTCCAGAAAAGGACATGAATTGGGACATGTTTCACAATACCAATGGATTCTCATTTTTCTCTGTTTATTATCTCAGAGCTTGGTGTTTTGCGATTACACATACAGTGCTTCTACACATTTAATTGATAATTTTTGCTTTTGTTTTGACGATCTTAGGAACCATTTCCTATGGGTGCAAACATCCGAGCCAGGTCAGGTAGATCACGGGCTTCTTCTGGTGAAGAAAACCATGACTTCCAGACAACCTTGACCAATGCCAACTCTTCTTCCAATGGAGCTGACACCTCAGGTCCGACCAAGGAGACTGAGTAACCCATACTGCTGACCAGAAAGGCTGAAGCTGTAACTTTTTTTGCAACCTTTCAGCTCTCAGCTTCTCCTTTTTCTCCATTTTGGTGACTTTGCTAGCAAAATTTTCTCTGATGGGAAATGCGACAAGAGGACGGTTCCATTTTGCCAGAAGTATATGCATGTTAACCTGAAGGCCGAGAAACGGTGGAAGGTGCAGGGAAAAAGTTACAAATTTTGGTCACTGTGAGAATTAACCCGCGTGTTGTACAGCAGTTTCCTGTAACCGTGCTGAGCGTAGAGCGAAGGAGACATTTTCATCAGTCTTAGTGGTGTTGTGTGGAGAGGAAGTCCTCGCCTGCAGTATCTTTTCAAACCTTCATGTGTCTCCCGTTCCATTTGAGTTGATGCCTCCTCTTTAAGTTGTGTGCCCTTGATTTTGTCGACCAGAAGTTATCATCAATTTTGTAAATTTACATATACATAGTATGATATGAGTTGTCACCATCTATTTTGTGAGCTGCTGTTTCAATGTGTGATATTAACTCTAGTGTTACGTGTTTGTTATTTTGTGGGCTATATAGTCTCACTAATGGGCTTAAGTTCTTACGTGCTAGAATGTACCCCCTCCGCTCTTATGAACTAACATACAAACTTTCAAGGATAAAAAGAGTAACGCTTGTGTAAATCCAATCGGTCACGATCTGAAGAGATTAGTGATAGTTATGAACAAAGAAACACATCTCCCTTAGAATATTGAAAATAAAACTTTGACGATAATAAGACTGCATTATTTTGCTTCATTGAAACTTATGGGATCCAATTTCCCAATTTTGTACAATAAGAATGCATGTATTTAAATTTTGCACGTTTTTTTTTGAAGCAAAACTTCAAGAGAAACCCCAACAGTGTAATATATTGATTAAATGATTACACCACAATACAGACAAAGCGCAAGAATGATTGGGAGAGAAAAAAACATGTCACTCTTGAGATAAGAGCAGACGAAGCTTAGTCCAACAGTCCAAACCAATCGCCCAACACAACCATTACAAACTAAAACAACCGATACAAACTGACACGACCGATACAAACAGACGCGACCCAACAAGAGTAGCAGGCGACCAACATCCACTACCATCTAAGCGGGCTACAAAGTGAATCAACTAACTATGAAATGGCAGCTTCGTGGATCATCGGAAAGGCGCTCAACGACCACTGGATGAACCAATTGCGCAACAGTGACCAAACAGCAGGACCATAAAGTCTTCTCAACCCCAGTAGAATACACCATAGCCGACTTGAGATCTGGCTCCTTGTCAAGGTGGATGGCCGCTCGACGAACTTTGACTTGGTGTAGCGAGGCGCGAGAAGACACATCCAGAGCAGCTGCAGCGAGAGATAAGGGGCAGCTACGACAGTCACACTCTAGCTTCCCAGAGACAGTGGTGATGCATATTTCGTCTTGGGTTGTTGATGTAGCCACAAGAGACGTTGGGGTAGGCGATGTCGCAGTCGTCGAAGTGGAAGAACAGCGATGGGCAAGTGCGCAATTGTGTGATTTGTGGCCTCCCCCTTACAGCAGAAGCAACGCGTGACCTCCTTACACATGGCAGCAAAATGTCGGCAGGAGAAGCAGTTGAAGCATTTACCGATCAGATCTATAGGGACTGATCAAACAACATGCCGATTAGAAGAGTGAGCCGGTTGACCCAGAGATCTGAGAGGGGGATGGCGGGGAGGGTAAGAGAGGAGGGATATACGACTTTGGAGGAGGCGGCCTTGGAGAAGACAGAGCTGGAGATAGAGGAGGCAGCAATGTGGCGGAGCTGAAAGGTAGCGATGTGGCAGAGCTGGAAGGCAGTGAAGTGGCAAAGCTGGTAGGCAATGTAAGGGGGACAGGATTGGGGCCAAGCAGCACATTGAGCGCGAATGGCTGCGTGAGGAGCGGCTCGGGGGACGGGGAAGTAACAGAGGTGGACCGAGCCGGAGAGGTGACCGGCGCAACTGCCAAAGAGGGGGCCTGCAGCAATGGCGCGGTCTTCGACTTGTATGAGGACAACCAACCCTTCCTCATCCAGGAGAAGCTGGCGGGGGTGGTGGAAGGAGCAGGTAGTGGTGGTTCGAGTGATGATGCTGAAGATGAGGCTCCACAACCGAGGAAGGATTGGAGGGCACCTCTAGCAGGGCAACCATGGTATGACCGCTAGAGAGCGAAAACACCGGGGAAGGCAGAGCCTGCTGAGTCTCCAAACGCGCAGAGGATAAAGCGGTGGGCGACCAAGGCAAGGAGGGAGGTGGTGCGATAGACGAGGGGGCGGTGGGGAAATCACTGGTTGAGGTGGGGGCGATGCCCGAGGAGAGTCGGCCACCAGCGGCGCCATAACTGGAGGCATTGGATCTGGCGTAGGAACCAGATTAGGCCGGCCTGGTGCAGGAGGACGCGGGGAAGGAGGGGGCGAAGATGGCTGAGAGTGGGGCAACACCAGATCTGGCCGGAGAACTGGCGGGCAGGGGGAGGTGGGGAGGCACACCTGGATGAGGATGACGAAGAGAAGAGCGGCGAAGGGACCAGAGGGAAGGACGGACTTGGTCGGCACGCTGACCGCAGGACCACGACCGTGCACACCAGCGACTGAGCTACGGTCGCCGGGACAGGACCGCCGAAGCGGAGCAGAGCGGCGACCGAGGAGCAGCACTAAGGGCGGGGGACCGAAGCGGGAGAGCCCTGGGAGGAGGCCACAGGGGAGGGGGGCGACCGCCGGGGAGGCTCCAGCGGGGGGTGGTGCGGTCGCCCTCCTCGCCCTTAATTTTCACACGTTAACAGTGCAAAAATTAGACTCTTACGCCACTAGGGATGGAACATATTCCGAACTAACTAGCATCAAAGATAATGAAAGAGGAAGTACTCCCTCCGTTTTTGTTTATTTATCACCAACTAGTTCATTTTTGAACTAACCAGTGACAAATAAAAAAGAAATGGAGGGAGTAATTGCTAAGCGGAATTCAAACGGTACCTCAAAAGATAATAAACATCGTCACTTTCTCAGTTTCATGTTTACATTAGAGGAGATATAAAACAAAGTACAAAGGGAAGCAAAAAAGGACACAGGAAATGTATACCCATCAGAACAGGAGATAAGCAAGGATACACCAGATATCATTTGGCAAAGAGATTTCAAAAGGGATAATGTTGCCAAAATTCACAAAAGAATCAATGTATCATGTCAAGATTTTAACCACAGGATCCTCTTCCCTGTTAACACAAGGGAACATCTACTGGTCATCCAATTCCATTTGTGCCAACAGAAGGAACAAGTATGTCTAATTCTGTATCTACCACTTCAGTCACCAATGCTCTTGCTCAGGCTCACACGACAGCAGTCGAGCTCAACTTTAACCTTGCTCGCTCTATTGCCTTGAACTACTCC
This sequence comes from Tuctoria greenei, assembly GCA_036927565.1. NCBI lineage: Eukaryota > Viridiplantae > Streptophyta > Magnoliopsida > Poales > Poaceae > Tuctoria > Tuctoria greenei. The sequence continues at coordinate 63,775,401 of JAYESD010000002.1, read as the reverse complement.
CACCAGTGTCCACGGAACCCTCTCCTGGTCCTGGGCCTGTCCCCTGGCTACAGCCTTCATCAGTAGAAGGCAAAGAACCGTCACGACGGTGAGGGTAGATGATGTCGTAGTGGCCATTTGAAAACAGCACACTCACTCGGGGCACTTCGTGGTCAGGGGGCAGCATATGACTACGACGACGTTGACAACACGTACTTCTTGGCACATCGTCTTCAGCGTCTTGGCCAGTGTAGAGGTCTTGACCAATTCCTCCAAAGAGGTTCTCCACTCGGAGAGGCACCCTGAGCGCATTTACTAATGCTACCATCTGAACATGGTCTGCATCGATCCTCGCCGGTATAACTTCTCGAAAGCACCACTGTCATTAGAAACTTAGAATAATTGTCAGTGGCAGTTCATAATATGTAATGCAAGGTAAAGTGGCTTTCATACTGACATCTCTTAAAGTATACCCTTCTCTGAGGTCAGAAACAAGTGGTTCATACTCTTCCCGGTGCGAGCATATCCAGATAGCTGCCACCAATCTGAGGAAAGCAAAAACTGACCAAACAAAATGTGTTGGAATAACTAAAGTATGAACTAAGATGAAATGAAGGAACGAATGCATGGTTCAAGAGGATGTTTTACTCACTGCGTTTTGTCGTGTCGTACCCTCTGAAGAACTCCAGAAGTTTTTCTCTGCGGTACCTGAAAGAGTTCATGCTGAAATCACATGGAATGCATATGGCATATATTATTCGACAGAATTACAGTAACCAAACATATAAAAAACCTGTTAGTTGTCGGAACAGGAAGCCATCTGCTGTGCCTCTTCCATCTCATGACTTTCTTTATCAATTTCTTAAATGCCTGAAACAATCAGGTAATCGTTAAACAAAGCTGGTATTTCTGGAAGTTAAACTCTCTCTTATAGTAATAATTATACAATAATGATTGCATGTTACAAGGTATGAACAAATACTACCACGACAAACACTCATCTGAGAAGCTTTAATAAGTAGTTACCAAGAAAGAATTTTTTTTATAAGGGAAAAAGTAACATTTGTGATTTGGGAACAGATGAGAATACCAAGAAGCAGTACAATAAGTGCATTATCAGTGTAACTGCGTAAGTACGACTGAACTATTAATTTTTTATCTTAATGGAAAGATTTGAGGGAATGGGGGCTAGCACATTAACGGTGTTCCGTCAAAGTGAACTTATCTCAAGTTGCATTTTACAATAATTTCATTCTTAAAATTACGATACATTTAGTTTGAATTTATGTCAAGGGCACACATAAGTATGCCATGACTCTAAAACAGTAGTGCATATCGTACAAATGACAAAAATAAGGAAAATGTGATGCCATATCCAGCTTGAGGTGCAATTTAAGTTGAATAAAAATCATCCTTTAAGCAATTTTATATCAGTAATGTCAAGTGTGGAGAAGCTGAGAGCTACCTTACGCCTGTTTGAAAATTTGGAAGTCCATCCAAGGCACGCATGTTGTCTAGCCACTTCTTTAACAACATCAAGGAGACGATGTTCCTCATGTGTGTCCTGCCTATCAAGAACTTGCTCCTGTTTTACAATGGTATAAAATAGGACTTAGCCTTTAAGTGTGCATTCTATGCTAAAAAAAGTAGGGGACAACACATACAAGATAGGAAAATATGAAACTCCTGTAGAAACACTCTCCGTCTCCAAGCACCGGACGAAATCCCGAATAGGCACGACGAAGGAGTAACTCATTTGAATTCATTATTGTTCCTTGTCCAATGAGAAGCTCATAATGCTGAATGATGGCAGCCGTGCTGATTATCTGAGCCAAAACACATGAATAAATAATTTTTTTGACGATGACATGAATAAATAAATTAATATTATACTAACCTGATATGGTGCACCAGATCTAAAATTAGATGGAAATTTTGTAGTTCTTTTCAGTTTTCAGGTTCCTACTTTTACAAATACTTTAAACCACTGATAAATATAATTTCTACTTTGATGTTGACCTGTTGCTGTTTAGCGATAAAAGATGGTGACACACAACAATACCCAGATTCAACGGCAACACAGGGCTGATTAAGATCCCATCACAATCCAGTAGTAAAGTTACAGGACAAACACAATAGCAGACAGAGGCTTACCGAATGATACACATGAGGTTGTGTTAATGTGGAATTTCGATTGGAGTGAAGCATATGCCTTCTTATCCTCTTCAAAACCTGTTGCAATGAAAACGGGTTCAAGTCACATTTTTTACCACATTTAATAAATTAACTAAGGAAATAATAAATTAACTAAGGAACATGGAATGGAACTATTTAAACTTATAGCAGTATAAATGCAAGAACTGGTGTGACCTCAAATCTCTTTTCTGTCAATATCATAGAGAAATATTCAATAAGCAATCCCGAATAAACATCCAAATTACCTTATCAAATAACAAAATTCATGAACTAACATAATGTATTTTTGGTTACATGATTCTTTATATAAAAGTACGACTCAACATGGCATTATCCTTAATATATCAGCACAATTTGCTGTAATTTGAAGCCATCAAATTGAACATCAAACTGAATCAGTGCAGATAGTAACACCTTGCACGTCCAAAATGACAGACGTATTACAATAACTTAAAATTTCATATAAGATCAAATCATAGACTGACAAGTAGTCAACAACTGCGGAATCTAGGCAAAGCAGGAAGCTGCATTTCCATCACATTGGCCAAAGCCTTCATATCTACCTTCAGATGCTACATCATTCTGTACAATCTTTTGTTGCCTCAGATGCGCTTAATGATCTCAAAATTTTGTATACAGAAAAGGATAAACAAAAATGCTATAGATCCCAAACCCAGATCTCAGGCACAAAAGATTAGCACAAAATGCACACACTATACACAATTCACAATAAAGATTGAAATGTTGATGCTGTACCATTTTATTCATGCCATCTTTAACTTTCCTCCCGATTGGTTTCTTCCCTTTAAGCCGTGGTCTTGGCGGTTTCACCTGCCCGATAAAATGAAAATGAAAATAAAAATAAAATATTCATATATGGGAACAGCAAAATAACAGAAACGGAACCCTCTAGACTAAGAACTACTCCCTCCCTATCGATATATTTATCGTTCCCGACAACCCAAATGAACTACGAATGATATGACAAAAGTTGTCGGAACGACAAATGTAACGATAGGGGGGAGTATACTTTAGGGCTTCTGAGCAATATTAACAAACCAAGGGTTGAAACCAGTAGTAGTGGTCAATAACATTACATGTAATTGGCCAAAGATATTTAGAGACTAACTCCAGTTATGATACCTCAAATAAACATTCTTATAACTTTTTATCTAACGACATTCATTTACAATGAAATAGATATTTGGCTCCAGGGATTTTCAACAACATATGATAAGAACTGCAGTTTACAGTGCAATGAGCCTGGCATGGCATGAGCCTCAAAAGAGCATGGCATGAGCCTCAACAGAACAGTGTGCACCTAAAATCACTCGAAATACATTGCTATTCTAAGCAACACGAAGGGAGAATTTGGCCCTAGAAGGATTCCACATGTAATGTTCAATGCGCCACAATTTCTTGGCCTTAGAAGCATCCCCAAATTTCCATATGAACCATAGGATCCTAAGATTCGAAGCCACAAGCCAGCAAGAATCACTCAAGAATGCACTCTGACGTCAAGAAGCCAACCCTGCTCCCAAGTCCAGAACGCTACACAATTTCTAGCCTGCAGTAAGCAAAGCATCCCCAATTTTGCACATGAAAGAATTGATCCTAAATTCGGAAATCACAAACAAGCAAGGACCTCCTCAAAAATGCACCCTGACACTCAAAAACGCCAAACAGTTTTCTCGGGTCCTTCACACCGATCATCCCCAAGATTTTTCTTAGCCCCAGACAACGAGCAAATGAAGAACCACCCAAGAAACGCGCTCGAAAATCTCCGAGAAACCGTACCCGCCCCTTCTTTCGTTTCTTCTTTCCCCCCGTCGCGACGGCCTCTCGCCGCTCCAAATCCCTCTGCGTCTTCTGCTCTTGCAAGATGCGGTCGAACACGTTCTTGAGATCGATCGGCCTGACGATCTTCGGCACCGCCATGACCCCTTCCACCACCGGCTCTTTCCATGAGACCTTCACCCCCCTGCCGCTGTCCACCGCCTCGGTGATGCTCCTCCGGGAGATTCTTCTGCTGCTGCTCTCGGAGCTTGATGGGGAAGGCGACGGGGAAGGCGAAGCAGCGGCGACCTTCTTGCCCTTCCGGTCGGCCGCCTCCGCCGCGGCGGCCGGGTCGGGGCTCCCTCCTCCCTCACCCGGTCGCTCATGGATCCTTCCTTGGGGGTCCTCATCGGGCAGTGGAGTGGGAGGCGGAAACGGCTCCGCGGCGGCGGTGTCGTCGTTGGACTCGTCGCGCGGCGGTTCAAAGACCGGTTCTATGATATCCTGTCCTGAACCGGCGGGGGCGTGCTTGGAGTCGGAGGCCATCCTGGCGGGAAAAGGGGGAAAACTCGCACGGTGGAGCAGCGAGTGAATTGCAAGAATGCAAAGGTGTGAAATGGAAATGTGTTAAGGATCCGCTTATGGATTGCAGAAAGGTCGAGCGGTTATATATAAAGATGATAACAGCTGGCCACCGTACCGTTGGATATGGAGCGGAGGCACAGGATTTTGTTGGCTGTGTTCTCCAGCAGTTTCGTCGTTGCTATATATCTTCTTGTTACGGTAGGAAAGGAGGGTTAAGTTGTTGCTATTTTTCTGGATTATCATCATCATTATTATTTCATAAACAGTTTAAAGTGAACAATATATTTAATCTATTTACAAGTAATCAGGGATGCATAAATTTGAATGCAAGTTACATAGATATAACGAAAATAATCCTTTTAATATGCTTAGTCTAATTTATATTGGAAGTGACACAAATGCAATGGCGTGCAAGCAGTAGGAGTCACACAAAAATATAGATGGTCAAATTAGTAGAGCTAAATGGACCAGCCTGAAGTCCGACTAAATCAACTCGACCTGAGCCGTAAGTTACCAGCCTCGAAGCCTAGCGCGGCCTCTAACTTGTCAAGCTGGCCCACAACCCGTTTAAAGTCAGCCCGAATGGCTTGGTAGTATGACCCGTTAACCCGCGGGCTCGACACCATCCGTATAAAATCGTATAATATATTTTTTCTCGAATTTAATGTATTTTTACATTATTTGGTTTCGGACCGGCTTGACCAGGCACAGCCCGTCCAAAGCCCGACATGACACATGACACAACATGTTTAAAATGAGTCTGAACCATGCTCTGACATGGCCCATTAACTTTCGAGCCGTGATAGGTCAACCATTTCTGGACAGGAAACGGCCTATTGGCCATCTATCCATCTATACACGAGAATGCCTTTTCAGCCGATGTACCGCGGTCGGGCCGGTCGTACAGGAGGCCTAGTGAGCAATGGGCCAGCCGATGTAGGCGGCCCAAGATAATGGTGGGCCAAGGCGGACGCGGCCTCTCGTCGTCCTCGCTCCGAGCGACCCCCCCCCCCCCCCCCCCCCCCCCCCCCAAGCACCCAAGGCACCCAAGGCCGATCCGTCCCCCTGAGCCGTCGACAGCGGCCGAGCGTTCGTTGGGAGCCTTTCGTCCGCCATCATGCTCCTTAGGGTCGCGGGCAGGCGCCTCTCGTCCGCCCTCTCCTGGCGCCCCGCCGCGGCTGTCGGCGGCGCCCGGGGCCCGCTCGTCGGCGGCCTACCCAGCGACGACGACGACCGCAGGCCGCGATTTGCCGTCCACTCGCCCTTCTTCACCGCCGCCAGAGGTACTTACTTGCCGAGGTCGCCCTTCCCGGTCCGATCTGACCGCCCGTGGATTGACCGGTAGATTCGAGCTGCGTCCTGCTCCTCGGGTTCGGGAGCTCGCTGTGCTCGTGGATGTTCGAGCCTTGGGCTCTAACCCGCGTAGTGAGATAGGGTTGCTTTGACGCTCCCCGCGCTCGTTGATCTCTGTGATCTGTGCTTTTAGATCGTGCTTTCGTTTATGGCTTCATGCTTCCCACGATGGACTATGGAGCTATAGTTGGCATAAATATTGAACCATGAAAAAACTGTTTTTGTTTAATTGCAAACCGTTATTATTTGGTTCATATACTTAGAAATTTATTGGTCTATATAATGGAGTCGATAATCCCAATATGAACTGTTATTTTAGTTGTATTTTGTAAATGAATGATGCTGTGTAGCTTAACTTTGACTTATTGTGGAAACAATTACATAATTTTTATTGTCTGAATGTGCTGAAAGATATATTTTGAATTCAATAGTATGGTTCACTTATTTTGATCTTGATTGTCATATTTCAATTGCTTACAAATTAATATCATCAATGCTTGTTAGTACTCATCTGTCTAATTCTAGCCAAATGTTCTTGTGTTTGGTTATACTGCATTTGAGCACATAAACCTGGTTTAGAGGCATTTAAAGTGGTCCATCTTTGGAAATGCTAAAGATTGATCAGAACAAACAAAAACAATCGGTGATGTTTATGAGTTTACCCCATATAGAGTATGGTGGTGCACATGGGTAATGAGTGGTGACAAGAATTTGAATTGGCAACAGGAAATATTGAACACTAAACACCTGAAGACTTTATGTGCCAACAATTAAAATACAGTTAACATGGCACTAGAGGATGAAGGACTGCTCGAGTACAATTTCTTGAATTTTTTGCTGTTATGGATTATTTTCCTGCCAGTTTGATATTACAGTTGTAGTTTTTCATGTGCTACTTTCTACCATTAGGATACCACTGTATTCAGGCATCGTAATGCTATTGGTGTGTTTGTGCAATTCTTGTTGTTCTACTGAGTACTGATGACATGTCATCTAATCTAATATTCTCATGTGCAGGGTTTTCGGCTGAAACTCTTGTTCCAAGAAATCAAGATGCAGGCTTAGCTGAGCTCCCAGCAACTGTGGCAGCTGTGAAGAATCCCAGTGCAAAAATCGTCTATGACGAGTATAACCACGAACGATACCCCCCTGGGGACCCCAGCAAGCGTGCATTTGCCTACTTTGTGTTGAGTGGTGGGAGATTCATTTATGCCTCATTGCTGCGTTTGCTCATCCTGAAGTTCGTCCTGAGTATGTCGGCGAGTAAGGATGTGCTTGCGCTTGCCTCCCTTGAGGTCGACCTCTCGAGCATTGAGCCTGGCACGACAGTGACTGTTAAGTGGAGGGGCAAGCCAGTCTTCATCAGGCGTAGGACAGAGGATGACATCAAGCTGGCCAACAGTGTCGATGTTGCATCTCTCCGTCACCCAGAGCAGGACGCCGAACGTGTCAAGAACCCCGAGTGGCTTGTTGTCATTGGTGTTTGCACTCATCTTGGCTGCATCCCACTCCCCAACGCAGGAGATTTTGGTGGTTGGTTCTGCCCGTGCCATGGTTCACACTATGACATCTCTGGTAGGATCCGCAAGGGCCCAGCACCCTTCAATCTGGAGGTGCCAACATACAGCTTTTTGGAAGAGAACAAGCTTCTCGTCGGCTGAGACTACCTTCTGTAGGATTGGTCTTACGGTGCTGTCATTTTCTGTTTGATGAACAATTGCCTTTTTTTGTTGTCCTGGATCAACAATTACCTGATAGTAATGAATAACCTGCTGCTACTTTGATACTGTTAATGGAAGGTTTGGGTCTTATTTTTAGTCAAAATATTTTTAGTTAAAAGGAACGGTCTTGTAATACTTCGTAGCTGACTATATCCGTTTTATTCAATCTCGTATGTCGTTAGCTGTTCTCACAATGGTTGGATGAGAGAAATTTTAAAACTTAAAGTTCACTAATCCACTAGGCATAGTCCTAATCGGCTCCTTAGTTAAATTTAAATCTAGATCTAAGATAATCATTGAAAGAGGGGATTAGGAGGATGACATACCTTGGTCTAGGTTGGGAGCCGCACCCATGGCGACGGTGTCGGCGAGGACGGCGATGGCGTTCGTCCGGTGGTGCCGGCGTGTGGCGGGGTCTTTTCCTCACTTCATGTAGCACTTAGATGGGAAATCATGATTAACTAACTATTATTAGGCAAAACCGTTGCCTCTTATTTATATGCCCGGGCGTGAGAGGGGGCCGCCAACACTTGGGTTGGTAACTGCTCCCGATCAGGACGGAGGGAGTTGGACTCGGTATGGGTGGGCTCCATACCTTTAACGTGATCACTCTAAAATTCCCCCCCTTGATCACATAGCTAAAAGACTTACTTACTTAATTACTGATCTTACTGCCTATTTCTCCATGTTTTGACATAAAGGGCACAACACATTAAAACAACTATTTACACACTACTTGACTCGAACATCACAATATATATCATATTTAGAAATAAACTTATACTTAGTTGGCCCCTTAGTATCCAGGATAGCTCACAGGTTTCTATTTAAGACCCATGCATGCTTCGTGTTCACTGAACACTTGGGCGGGAAACCCTTTGTAAACGGTACCGCAAGCTTTCGCTTGATTCTTTTATGCTCATAACTAATTGTGATCCTGAATATTATCTTTCACAACACAAAACTTAACGTCGATGTGCTTGACAGTTTCACTCGACTCATTGTTGTGAAATTATGATACTACAAACTTATTATTGTAGTATTACTAAGTGGTTCGTGCTGTCGACCACTTAAAATCGTGTAAAACTTTGTATCGCCTGCTTGTTGGCCTCATCATGAATAACAAAGTTCGTCACACATTGTAGACGATGTAGTGACTATTCATTTGTAATTTTTTTCACGAGATAGCTCTATTAGCGGATGTGGATATATATATATATATATAACTAACGTAAAATTCTTAGAATCCACACAATCCGCGAAACTAAAACTAAGAAACTCACTTCGTCAAGTCAGTTTTGACTTATTATATCTTAACATGAGGCTTTATATGCATTGCACTTTCTTAAGTAAATTCTTAAATGCTTTCCAGTGATAAACCACTAGCACGGTCTAATGTCTGCCAAGTATCCCGGTCATAAACTTTAGTCAAGGTAAACACTTACTCGAGCATAACTTAGGCTTCTGACAGCAGAAGCGTATGGAACCGAACTCAGAAGGTCGACCAATCATTGGTTCCCAAAACATACTTAATTCTCAAACTTATCATCCTTGACTATCTAAATAGGCAAAATTTTAATCGCATACATGTTGTACTCCTCGAGTACGCTTAATATGCTATTTTAAATAAGACTAACACCCCTTTACTATGATCACGATGAATTTCTGATCTCTAGTGTTAGTACCCGGCATACCGAGTACCCTCGCGCACAGGCTAAAGTCGCTTAGGATTCCTGCCTTCCAACCAAGGCAGAGTCCGAGAGCGCCACGTGCCCAGAAGGTCCGAACCCATCTACCTCAGATACGGGGTCCGAGTTCCGGAGTGTCCACATGGACCTCAAGGAAGAGACCAGCATCCTCTTGGAGACTAGCTCCCAGGCGGCCACGTATCCAGCAAAACATGATCCCGCTCCCCCATGGAATAGGGCTCCGGTGCTGCCACGTGGTACGAGGCACCAGACAGGCCACCTCACGTAGATGCTCCAACTTTGCCATGTGTACCGCGGCCCAGGATCCTCCGCTCTACTCAGAAACTTACTCCGGGGCTACCACGTGGTCCATGGGTTGGGACCCGACCTCCCCCGCGGAGGCTAGCTCCCGAGCTACCACGTATCCTGCAACTTGCCCTGAATGGTGGGTTGTGGGAGTTAAGAGGGCAGTACGCCTTGTCTAAATCAAGCATTGAAGACTCGCGTCTTTCCTAGGCGCATGACGCGGCGCACGCCTACTTTTAGGTACTGCTGCGCCCAATCACATCGCAGTGAAGTCGTCGCAGGACTACCCCACTCCGCTAGGTGGGTAGCTTACAACAACAGGGACAGTCGAACGGGACATTCCCTGCCATCATCAATGACTACGCATGGGCCATTAACGACTAAGGTGGCAAGACAACAAAGTACTCAAGCCACGGTCAGAGGAAGCTTATGCGAGAAGCCATAGATCTTTAGGATAAGATCGCCCCAGGACCACTTGCTGGGCCCCGAACCCCACTTGTAAGGCATCTGGCCTTGTCTATAAAAGGACCAGACTACCACCATTACAAAATATCCCCAATCTACGCATTCACACGCTACACACTCATACACACCAGCAATACAATATCACCGTGGAGTAGGGTATTACGCTCTTGCGGACCAAACCACGTAAAAACCACCAGCGCACTACTCTCATACGCGCGATCACTCAATAAAGGACTAAGCCCTGCCAATCAAGAACCTCCGCGGGCTGCTCGCATAGAAGGTCCGGGAGAAGTGTCGTGGTAACACTTCGACATTTGGCATGCCAGGTAGGGGCTTTTTCCTCAAAAAAAGTGGTTGCGCTTTCTCCTCAATGGTGTTCATCAGGCCTGTGGATGGCAGCTTCTGGGGCCGTCGTCCGGTGACCAGATCCATCGCTCGAGCGACACATTCCGATCCATCATGCCCCCCGCACAGATGCTGCTGGTCAGGGCGGTGCATCTGGGCACATCCTCGTCCAGTCGGCACCCCTAGAGCCGTCAGCTGCAAGTCCTGAGAGCGCTCTAGCAGCAGCCAGGGCCCTTCTCCACCACCCATCGTTGCTGAACGCCTCTCAGGGAGCGTCTCAACAGTGGGTCCAAGACATCGACCACTTCATAGTGGCAACCATCAACTCTCCCAACAGAGGGAGGCGTCACGTGTCGCTGTCGCGTACGTCGTTCATTGACTGTCACATCGCCGACTCCAGATCCACCAGGTTTACTAGCGCTGACAAGATCCCCACAGAGGACCTGAGAGCTGAGCTTGATCGTCGTCAAGCTCAGATAGATGGCCGCATCATCATCGAGCAGCAGTGGGAGAGGCGACACAACCTTGACACCGAGTACGACCCTCAAGCGCTTGTGCAGGAGGCATCCTCCGTCAAGGATACATCGCAGATAAACCCTCCGCCGCTGCCTCACTAGGATTACGTTGGGTCGACCGCCCCCTTGTAGTACTCTGTGCAGCAAGTGCTGCAACATTAGTACTTGGCGCAGCCGGTACCACAGTAGCAGGTGCCACAACAGCAAGTTTCGCAGCAGCCGCATGTGGCGAAGCAAAGCCCCCTTGGGTATGCTATTCCGTACGCCTCTCCGACGAAGCCCATCGGAGGGTGTACAACCTTGGCTCCATACCTCTGCCTGACGATGTGACCGCGCAAGTTCTGACCACACCTACTGGAAAAGTTTGACGAAAGCATCAACCCATCCGAATTCCTGCAGATCTACACCACGACACTCCTTGCTGCAGGAGCAGATGAGCTCATTCTAGCGAACTACTTCCTCGTCGCCCTGACCGGCGCAGCCCGGTCATGGCTTATGAACCTGCCCGAGGGGTCCATAACCTCTTGGGATGAGCTATATTGGCAGTTCACGGCAAACTTTGACAGATCCTACACGCGTCCTGACACCGAGCTCGACCTCCACACCGTGTGCCAGAAACCTAAGGAGATGATGCGATCATTCATCCAGCGTTTCTCCTAGGTACGCAAATCCATCCCCAACATCTTGAATGCTTCTTTCATAGTGGTATTCCAGCAGGGAGTGCGTGACCGGAAGATGCTCGAAAAGTTAGCCACGCATAACGTGCAAGATGTCTCTGAGCTCTTCTCCATCGCTGACCGGTGCGCTAGGGCGGCAGAAGGGCGTGACTAGCACACCCAGCGAAGATGCCGTCACCCCAGGTAGCAACAAAAAGAAGAACAAGAATCAGGGCGGCAACAAGAACAAGCCACTACACGGGTCACCCGTCGCGGCAGCAGCCATGACCGGCGGCAGACCCCCACGCCCCGAGAAATGCCCGCGTTAGCCACGTGCTCCTCATGACGATGTCGAGCCCTGCCCGGTGCACAATACTTGTGATAACACTGCGAGCGAGTGCTGGGAGATCAAGAGATGCGATGAGCGATACCAAGAGCGGGCACAACAGTGTCCTGACAGTGCGACCCTAAAGTTGACGATGATGAAGAGATGAAGTACCAGAAGAACAGGCTGTCAAGGTGGTCCACCAAGACAAGGACTCCGATGCCAGCAGCGACCACGAGCATCGCAAGACACTCCACGTCATCTTCGGGGTGTCTTAGGACCCAGCATCGTCAAGACCCTGCACCGAGCAGTGGCTTCAATAGCCCCTGTTCCCACTCTGGCGCTGCACCACAAGTGGAAGGAAATGCCGATCAGCTTCGACGCCTTCGACCGCCCCAAGAACATAGCAAGAGCCGGGATCCTACCTCTCTTGATCTCTCCCACCATCACCAACGTCAAGATCCACTATGTCTTGATAGATGGCAGGGTCGGCCTTAACCTCATCAGCCATGCGAACTTCAACCACTTGCAGATCCTGGTGTCCAAGCTCAGCCCCTCGAGCTCGTTCTCGGGGGTAGGGCCAGGGAGCATCATCCCGTACGGCAACAACCACCCCACGGTGACCTTTGGACACCCGACAACTACAGGACAGAGATCGTCCTGTTCGACGTCGCGGATGTCAGCCTCCCCTTCAACGCCATCATCGGCAGACCCGCTCTGTACCAATTCATGGTCGTAACCCACTATGGATACCTTGTCCTGAAGATGCCAACCCCCCACCCCCCCTCCGGCATCCTCAAGATCCGCAGAGACTGCACTGCCGCAATGCTAGCCTTGGAGAAGCTCTAAGCCCTCACAGCAGACCCAACACCTGCCCCGGGCAGCGCTGGACCAAGCCAGCCTCCGCCAAGCTCGCGTCAACGCGACTCGTCCGCTGCACCCCGTCTGTAGCCTTCCGACAGCATCGACGCTCCTGTCGAAGCTGACAAGATCAGTCGTGGCTCTGCTCATACCACCCGCAAGGTGGGGGGCCAAGTCATAAAGTAGGGATGCTCGCTCATCGTCCCACAGGTAGCTATCGATGACAAGTTGCCCATCAACCTTCACAGCTATCCTCAGAGCTTTGGGCACCCCTATTTGTTAATATTAGCTTAGTAGGATAGTGTAAAGGTTTTATAGAGTCTAGGAGCAGCATTTAGGACAACCAAGCTTTTGGAGGGTCAGATCCAGAGTGCGCAGTCAGCTTAGCCTGGTTCCGAACTCTAAGCTTGTGCACCCTGTCTCCTTCATCATCCGGAAGCAAGCCGTTGTCTTCTTTTGTAAAAGCCCGTCTCCTCCTATGAATGCCGATATAAAAGAATCACTGTCTTACTCCATGTCTACCTAACAATTATGCGTTAATTTTATGATAAACAATGCTATACTCGGTCATTGTATATTGCTTTCATGTAACATCCCAAAATTTTCAAACTTGCCTAATTCAGATATAAAAGGAAATTTAAAATTTTTGTTTCCAAATCTCTTCTTCAACCTATCCGAACCTCGAGGGCGAGATTCATTTTAATGGAGTAGAATTGTAACACCCTGATTTTCGAGTTTTGGCAAATAAAAAAAATCTGAAATGGGAATTTAGAGTTAATAATAGGAAGAAATTGTTTTTGTAAAGAAAAATATAAAATATGTGCATCTCATATTGCATTTTGCATTCATCTTCAAGCATTGAAAATTTGTTTCCAAAATAAATACGCCAAAGATAATTTATTTGCCATAACAAATATAGGATAAAAGAAATAAAGTAGACTATATATATATAAGTTTAATTATATGATGAATTCATGCAAAACCATTAAGTACGATAAAAAGGAACAAACTTAAAAGAATTAGAAATAAAGAAGCAAGTAAAAATTGAGGCAGACACCAGATTAGTCCGAACAATAATGGACTAGTCCGAAAGCCTACTTATTCGGTACAATACCGGATTAGTCCGACATGCACAGACTTAATCAAATTTTCCCCCACCAAGGACTTGTCCATTACAACAGCAGACTAGTCCGAAGTCCCTTACTGTACAATCCTAGACTTATCCGGCACGACACCGGACTTGTCCGATGAACTCTCTGTAACTGGAACAGACTTGTTCGACATTAAACGAACTAGTCCGGTGCCCTACAAATTTGATGTATTTAACACTTCACCACACTAGGTATATAAGTAATAAACATAAGTCAATCGCTTATTAGATCACTTGTTGCACAAAGAGCCTTGCCGCACGCGAAAGAAAAATAAACAAACAAAGAAATAATAAATAAACAAAAAAGAAAGAAATAATAAATAACAAATAATTAAGAAAAATAAATAAATAATAAACAAATAATATAAAAAGAAAACAAGAAAAAGGAAGTCAACCAAGGCAGAAACCTGGCCGTACAGTGCTGGTCGCACAAATAGAAAGATAAGAAGAAGAAAAAAAGGGCTTATTGTGATTTTACCCATACTTTGAAACCTAATTGTGAATTTACTCTCCAAATTGAGAGTTTGTGAATTTACTCTTATTTTTTTGAAACGAAGTCAAAGTATACCCCTATTCCGTTAGTGGGGGTTAACGGTGTTAAAGATGATAAAAAAAGACTAAAACGCCCTTGTGATTTTACCCCTAATTTTATTTGTATTTGTGATTTTACCCCAGTTTTAGTATGTACAATTTGATAATATTATAACTATATTTAAAATATTTTCAGAATTACTTACAGAACATATTAGAATTATTTATATATATCAGTATTATTTAAACAATATTTCAACACTATTTACACAATATTTAAGCATTATTTATATAATTGAGCATTGTGTACACAATATTTCAGCATGTTCACACAAAATGAGAATTTTCCACTTCACATAACATTTCAGCAATAATATGTTGATAGGAAACATAGACAAATAAAACAACAAATAGAGTTACAAAAACATATTGGGCAAGTCAATAAGAATCACAAAAAAGTGCAATATTTCAACCGTCACATGTTTATACAAAATCAACACCTAATACATAACTAAAATAATCTTTAAAATCTAAGCAATTAGTCTCTCTCCTCTTCCTCTTCGTCCACCTCTTGTTCTTCCTCCTCCCCTTCCTCTTTCACTTGCACTGTATATTAGAGAGTAAAAATGAATAAGTTTACAAGTGTATATCAATAAAATGTAAAAAATTACTTGCACTTCATACGTAATTAAAAAAACTTACTTTGATGCATTATCTAAAGATGAAAGTCTCATTCTCTTCTCTTTATTTGTGGGACCTCCTTGACAATGCTTCGCTGTATGACCTAATTCATGACATTCACTACATTGTCGTTTCTTCTTTGTGCCAACTTCATCAGATGCTTTGATTCTTGTTTTTCTTGGTCTTCCCGACTTTCTTCTCAATTTAGGATTGCGAATTTTGTAGCCCAAATCAACACGCGTCCATTGATGTTTGGATGTCATTGGATTGAAAACACATGCATATGTCTTTCTCAACATATCAACAGAAAAGAATTCATGGACAAATTCCTCCATCTGCACCTCTCTACTAAGGTTTGTAATATCAGCCAAAGCATGGTTACACGGTTTTCCAGTTACTTGCCATGCCCTGCAGCTACAAGTCTTTTGGTTCATGTTGATTGCATGCCTTATTGTCGATACAGTTACTTCAGCAATCACACCACCACATATTAAGACCTCATGATCCTTTATAGCCTTACTTTTAGCATTCAAATCCCGAATAATGGAAGAAATTATCATACCTTGCATCTTTCTGATAAGCTTGTTTCTAACAACAAACTTAGTTATGACCATTTGCCTTATCTTATAAAGCATGTTGACAATACATTGGTCCTTTTCTTTTGACACCCAACTATTGAAAGATTTAGAGAGATCGTTATTGATGTAATCTACCTTGGATTGTTCTGTGAATTTGCTTCTTGTCCACACAAATGGATGGTGATCATCCAACCATGCAAGGGCATCTGGAGCCTTTTAATATATCTTTCTCATGTGGTAATTGTATCTCTCTAATGTAAAACTTTTAGCGGCAGCCCACATATTCTGCGAGAAAAGTGGACCGTAGTAGTGCTTCTTCATGTTCTTCCACAAGTGCCTCATGCACTCTCTATGTTCCACACTCAGATACACATGATGAACAACTTCTTCAAGTCCTTTGCATGCATCTGTACTGATAACCAAACCTATATATCATAATAGTATCATGTTAGTATGAGTTATAAAAAGTTAGAAAAAAACAAATTATAAGATAAAAATTCTTAGATGTTCAACCTGTAGGAGAACTAATATATTTCTTCAAGTTCTGGATGAACATATCCAACTTTCCTTAGACTCCGTATCTATCACACCATAAGCCACTGTAAATAATCAATTATGACCATCTACTGCAATAGCTGATGCCAACTGACCTCTTAACCTTCCTGTCAAGTGACTGGAGTCCCTAGCAATATAGGGTCTACAACCCTCCACAAAACCATCAATACATGGTTTGAGAGCTACAAAAAACCTTTTGAAACACACGTCACCACAATGAGTTTCAGTATCTAGCTCAACAATGCTACCAGAAATAGATCTGAGAAGCTCAACTTGTTAAGTAGGCAACAAATCATAACTATCATCCCACTTCCCATTTATCATGACAAGTGCCCTCTCCTTACCTCTAAATACTCTATCATGTGGAACTTGTACCTTGTACTTCTTTTTTAGCTCCTTTTGCAATTCTTTTGGTCCCATTGTAGGATCATCCCTTAACAAATCAACCGCTCTATCAGCACCCACTTGTTTGATGTCATTGTGTCATCACACTTATTGAATGAACCACAAATGTGTTTTGGACCATTTTTCTTAACCTGTACCAAAAATAAAAAATATTAGTACTTCTCGTGTTAGAAGAATTTAATGGTAATAACATTTCATATACTAATTTACCTTACAACCAATGTACTTCTTTGTGCTAGTAGATGCATGAAACCTCCACTGACAACCCTGATCTGCTCTCTTGCATTTTGCTGTAAATCTTGTATTATCCATCTTTATGGTGTCAAAAACATGATCATTCAGAATGGCATGATGTTGCACTACTGACTTGCACTGTTTAGTATCTCGAAATATCACACCCACATCAATACATGGGTCATCAGCATCATATGCAAAAATAGAGACATCATCCTCATCAACTATTTTATTATCTGGATCAATTTAGAGTCCTCAGAATCGAAAGCAGAGTCAGATGATGAAGCCAAATCAGTGTCATAGCTGCTATCACTTAAAGCTCTAAGTGATTCAGTGTCAGAATATGCACCTTCATCTGTTGCTCCCTCAATTATTGTATTACTGGGAGAGTTTATATTTGGTGGGATAGTACTCAATGTCTCAATCAATCTTTCTCTCACTTTAGGATGGAATCGACGTTTAGTAGGTGAAAATTGCAATGGCCCATCAAAATCTTTGATCTCAACATCAATGCACATAGCACCATTCTCAAGATTAAGATCAAACCAATCCAAAAGTTGTTAATCAGTTTTATCTGAACTGCAACATTGTCCGAAGTAGAACACCACAATGTAATGTATTTCTTTGAACCCCATATGCATGTGCCACCAATGTAATCTACTAAAAATTCAATATTCCATAATTATGTCTGTCAAGAACAAATGATGACAAAGTACTTCTTCGACAATAGCGCTTTGGTTCCCCATCCGACATAGCAAAATAAGAACCAACATTAACAACAACATTCAAATTGTGACGTGTGGACCTACAAATCAAAACACAATATATACAATTTTAATTTTTAAATTAACTTTAGTGTATGAATTGAATCAAATTTATGCTAAACGTATAATTGAACATTCATCATACAAATGCTAAAAGCTTACCCCACAAACTTTGTATTAGAATTCATTGTTGTTGTAAAATTTCTGCAGCTAAATCCAAGATCCAAATCTGGAATAATTAGCTATAGTAAAGAATTCACAATAGTAGAACTTTGCTGGGTTTAGGGTAGAAAACCTGGGAGGCTCCGGAGGCGGGCGACGCTTCGCGTACTGGGAGGAAGGGCTGCGGCTCCCGGTGGGCTTGAACTGGGCAGGATGCCCGATGCGCCTCGACTTGGGCAGAGGGCGGCGTCTCCGATGCGCGGGAGGACGGTGACTCCTTGATGCGCCTCGACCTGGCGGAGGGCTGCGCCTCCCGATTCGCACGAGAGCGACGGCTCGAGCTGAGCGTCCGGGCGGCGACTCCCGTTGCGTCCGGGCGGGAGGGCAAGCGGCGGCTCCCGTCACCTCGGGTGGAGGGCGGCGGCGGCTCAGATGCGCCTGGCGGTGATGTGGTCCCCTGCCCTAGGAACAGTACCCTTTTGTTAATTAAAGGGTATTTTAGTATTTTTTTATTTTCCAAATTTTTATTCTATTTATTTAAATAATTTAATCATGTCCAGACTAACGGTGTTAAAAGCAGGGGCAAACTGTGATTTGGTTATAGAAAAAGAAGGCTAAATTCACGAACTACCAATTTGAGTGGTAAAACTACAATTGAAGTTCAAAACAGAGGTTAAATCATAATAAACCCAACAAAAGAAAGGAAGCCTACCGCTAGCCTCAAGAATAGAGACAACAAAAAAAAAGAATAAACAAAAAAGAAAGTCAACCCAATTGGAGCCCTGCCGCAGCCAGGGGTTTCCAATGGGGCACGCACGCACTTGAACCTTCCCCGTATGTGCCTGACCACCGTGGCCGAGCAGGACTCGTCCCTAACTGCTGGCTTGCTGCTCCGATAAAAAAAAGATCGATGCTTTGCCTGTTAATTTTTTGAGGCTGCCTTCCCGATAGCAACAGCCGCTAGGAAAAAAAAACCTAATGCTTTTACCTGCACCGTGAGGAAAAAGAACCACCGCCGTCCTTGGACCGTGAGCCACGACCAGAGAAGAAAAGCGCCAGTCGCCAGAAGAAGAAGGGAGAAGAGAAAGAAAAAGAAAAGAGTCGCCGTTCGCGGGGATTGTCGCGTCGCCGTCGTCGTGCCGTCGGAGGATCGCTACGCTGTCTATTTCGTCTACACTACGCCTCCGTCCCGCGACCTTTGAAGCCGCTGCACCTACGGTAGGATTCGTTTTTCGAGACGAGTTTTAGCGACGTAATAGAACTAATAACCGAAATTAAATCGTAATTGCATCTACATCTATTTTATTTCAGCAGCACTAATTATCGCTAAAACTCTGTAAAATCGCATAAACACATATGAACTAGTTGCATCTAATTAATAAACAACTGTAGATAATTAATTATCGAACTTGCATGCATTCATGTCATTGCATATTGATTAATGTGTGCATTGTGTTGATTCGTATGTGTATTCTTGTATGTGTGTGATAGCGAGTAGAGGGACATGCTCAAGAGGCCGTGTACGAGGATTTCCAGAACCAAGACTTCGAAGCGCTTGAGCAACCCTATCCATCGGAGCAAGGCAAGTGTCCTTGATCATATTGATCCCGTTTTTTTAAATGTTTTGGTTGCAAAATTGCATGTTTGTGTCAAATTGATGGGAAACCTAAATCAGTGTTGTCCAGGCGTTGCCTAGGCGGCGCCTAAGTGTCCAGTCGATCCACGACGGATGCCGTGACACATCACCTCGCCTGGAGCGGTCCAGTCGGCCGACTGGGACGCCATGGCGTCCTCAGGCATCCTGGCACGGCGTCCAGTCTTCATGGACGAGCGATCGGCACGTCGATGCCCATCAAATTGGCACCGCTAGAGACCAGAGACGACGCAGTGAACAGGGGGAGGGGGGCGGCGCTGCGACCAGGGTGAGAGATTGCTCGTCGCGACGGCCCGCCCGAACGAAGGAGGGGGCGGCGCTGCACGGCTTGGACGGAGGAGACGGCGCCGCTGCGAGGCTCGGACGGAGGGAGCGGCGCGGAGTGGGAGTAGCGCGGCCAGCGCATGGGGGACATGGGAGACGAAGAGATTGGCCTAGTTATGTTAGGGTTTTAGGTTGGAAAGTGGGCTTTTTCTTGGCCCACCCCATTATAACACGTATTCTTTAAAACCCTAACTGACTGGTCTTTGTACAGCCGCCGCTGCCTCCTACACGTCGGCGCCTGTTCCGGCCCCGCCGCCTCCCACTCCTCTTCCAATCTGTTCATCTGCCTCTCGCCGTCCTCTTCCAATCTGTCTGATTCCCTATTCTCTGTACCTGCAGCAAATCTGTATAGTCACCTGGACGCCCCCTAGGCAGCCTAGGCGCCTAGACGTCCAGTCAGTCGGCGGGCGCCTAGGCGTCCAGGTGCTTATTTACAACCTTGACCCAAATTAGGTGTTTACTAGTCTTGTTTGACCATCCTTGTCGCTTGGAATACATTGTAGAGTGTCAGGAAGAGATTTTACCTTTTTGCTTTGCTAATTGTGATGTGAAACTAACCAAAATGCTTACTCACGATTTAATGAACCTATGTATGATGTAAATTGATGAATATGGCTGAATGGTAATGTGGGACTCGGGAGATCTAAGCAAGCATGGTTTGTGGATTGAGTTGGATGATATGGTGGTTTGCTTGCGTTGAATCTAAGGACCAGTTCATGCGAGAATAGGCCAGGATTACAGTGCCACCACAAGGCCATGTATGGGTGTGGCTTAGCCGATTAATTAGGAGTATTACCAGCATCGATTCAGATTATTTAGAGGAGCATGGAATGGGAGTCGGTTGAGTTTGCAATAGTGGCGGGACTGCCCTGGGATCCGAACGGCACAAGAGGGGGCCCTTGATTGGATGTGCTCAGTTGGAGGCATCACCACTGGTGAAACCTTAGTGGGTCTGAATATGCTGGTAGTCCATTTGTAAAAGCTATTTTGTGATCTCTTGGCCATGCACCTAAGGAAGTGTATTTGGCATAAGGGAGGTTTCTTTGGTCGCCAACGGGTGACGAAATCACGAACTTGTGGGTAAAGTGATACAAACTCTGCAGAGTGTTAAAAACTATCATGATAGCCGTACTTCCAGTTAAGAGCACCTGGATGACCTATATGATTAGAGGGAACTTGAGATTTGGGATGGTTATTGTTGGGTTATGGTAATGGTTATGGTTATGGATTGAGTTATGATAAATGGATATGGATGATGATGGTAATGATCTGGAATATGGATGCATAATTGATGATTATTGGGTTATGATAGGATTATTTCACATTGACATCTTAGTACGCTTTTTACATGTTTTGAATGCACTTTTATGCAAATAGCCAATGTTTATTATCATGCCTTGATTAAGCTACATATCATACTTTCTCACACTTGCTGAGTACTACATGTACTCACCCTTGCAATTCCCCCCCCCCCACCCCCACCAACAGCTTCAGGTGATGTTTGGGACTATTATGAGGATAATGCGAAGTACTAGGCTATGTGCTGCCGTCAACTTGCCTGTGGTGTTGCTTGGAGCCGCGCTATCCTTATTTGCTTAGTTTGCTTAACTGCTTAATTAGATTATTTCTGCTGTAGTATTATTATTATTAATGATCATTAGAGTTGTAATTTGAAGATTACTTTAATAATGTAATAAAGCTACTTATTTAACTTGTGTTGTGGTAATTATCTATTTATAATTTTTGAATCACTTTTGTATGTGTGTTAAACATCCTGGGCACACATATACTGCACTTGGTTCATTTTTCGGAACCGGATGTCACATTTCATATGCACGGTAAGGCGCTCTTTATCTCACCCTGGCTGGAGTTGTACAATCCTACTGTAGGCGGGCTTGCTTGAGGTACATGCAATATGTTAGGGGTTCTCTCGGCTGCCCCCATCATTGGGGTCATGTGGTGCCGAATGGCCTCTCAGAAAAGATCTACGTCAAGATGGAGGTCCAGGGAGTGTAACCTGCTTAGTCTAGTCCTGTATCCTAAGCATGCACACCCTGCCTCGCAGTGCTATGACCGAGTACTGGGAGTCAGAAAGCTCACACCCTAAGGATCGGTGGGAGCCGGACCCCGAAGCACTAACACATCGAATTACCCAAGCCCCATGTACCAGCTCAGGACAGTAAGACATAACGAAGCTAGAGAAATAAAAGAGGTAAACCGACGAGCAAAGCAGTCCCTCCTTTATCATGTGTGCAGGGCAACCAACTCTGACACTTTTAGGGGGCCCGCCGTCGACGTCCCAACATGTTGACGATAGCAACAAGTGCTGATTAGTGAGTACACTCTCCTGCCCCACTCTTGTTGCTAACATGATTCTCTTGTGGTAACCTGCACGTCAGGGGCCTGCTGTTGAAGTCACTACACATCGATGGTGGGCGACGCCAGAGCATCCAGCTCTAACAGCACCCAAGGGGCCTGCCATCGATGTTTCAACATTGATTGTGGGCGACGCCAGAGTATCAAACTCCGGCACCACCAAGGGGTCTGCCGTCGATGTTTCTACATTGATAGTGGGCGACGCCGGAGCAGCTAGCTCCGGCACCACCCAGGGGGCCCGCCGTCGATGTTTCCACGATGATGGTGGGCGATGCCGGAGCAACCAGCTCCGGCATCACCCAAGGGGCCTACCGTTGACGTTCCTACAACGATGGCGGACGATGTCGGAGCAGCAAGCTCCAGCACTACCCAGGGGGCTTGCCGTCGATGACTCTGTGATGATGGCTGGCGATACTAGAGCAGCCAACTTCGGCACCAGCGAAGGGGCCTGGTGTCGACGTGTCTACAATGATGGTGGTCAATGTCGGAGCAGCCAGCTCTGACACCACCAAGGGGGCCTGCCGTCGATGACTCTGCGATGATGGCGGATGACACCAGAGCAGCTAGCTCCTACACCACCCAAGCAGGCTGCTGTCGACGTCCCTACAATGATGGTAGGCGACGCCGGAGCAGCCAGCACCGGCACCACCCAGGGGGCCCGCCGTCGACATCCCAACATGTTTACGACGGCAACAAGCGCTGATAAGTGAGTACACTCTCCTGCCCCGCTCTTGTTGCTAACAGAGTTCTCTTATGGTAACTTGTACACCAGGGGCCTACCGTCGAAGTCGCTACACATCGGTGGTGGGCAACACCGGAGCAGCCAGCTTTGGCAACACCCAAGGGACCTGCCGTCGACGTTTCTACGACGGTGGTGGGCGACGCCGGAGCAGACAGCTCGCTGAGCCGATGTGTAGCGACTGCAACGATAGTGGGCAATGACTCTACGACGATGGTGGGCCACACCTACCAGGGGGCCTCTAAGGGGGTTCCATAAGCAGGACGTCAACTGAGATAAATCGGCCATGTCAACTGTGCGATCGTTGGTCCCTCAAAAACTAACGAACATGACATAAGTTCTTCAAGCCCTCACGCAGCTAAGGACTTGGAGCAACAGTTTGAGCAACACAAGACAAGCCAATAAACCAAACACAAAGTCAAATTCATTGAAGAATATTTATAAAGGGGCGAACTCCGGATACAAAGATGGGCCGTCAGCCTCAATCCCTGGCGAATTACGCGACGCAATGTTTGGCAGCATCCTTAACCTTTGCTGCTGCCATCTCCTCGCGCTCCTCAATGGGGCCTTCGAAAACCAGGTCCAGCGGTAGCTCAGGGTACCGACTGCGGTAGCACACCAGAACATGGGATGTCACAGTCTCCACTACCGCTCTACCCTCGGCTTCCAAACGCTGGGCCAGCTGAACCATACTAATTTCTTCCCATTTCCATTCTGGCACTTTGATTGGTTGCAATAACCCTACTGGTCTTTGATGTTCCGCCTTAATCAATTGACATGTATCACATATGGCCACATATTCTGCTACATCCCGTTTCATTCCATGCCACCAATATCGATCTTTAAGGTCTTGATACATCTTTGTGCTTCCGGGATGAATAGAGTAAGATGAGTCATGAGCTTCTCTTAGTATCAACTCCTTAATCTCCTTGATATCCGGAACACAAATCCTCTTTCCAATCCATAGGGTTCCTTGTTCATCCTCTCTAAAGTTCGGAGCTTTCCCTTTCTTCATCAACTGTTTGATCTCTTTGACCTTCTCATCATTCTTTTGTCCTTCTCGTATGTCACGTTCAAGGGTTGAGTCCACCTCCATAGCAACTGCTTCAGTGCTAGAAACTAGACATAGGTTTAACCTTGCAAACTCTTCACATAGCTGGGGTTGAAGAGCTTATACTGACAAGTTATTGTTTTGTCCCTTCCTACTTAGAGCATCAGCGACCACATTAGCCTTGCCTGGATGGTAGTTGATTCCCACATCAAAATCATTTATTAACTCCAACCAACGACGTTGCCTGAGATTAAGATCCGGTTGTGTGAATATGTATTTCAAGCTCTTGTGATCTGTGTATATCTCAGTCCTTTTTCCCATCAAGTAGTGTCTCCATATCTTCAAAGCATGTACAACAGCTGCCAATTCCAAATCATGTGTTGGATAGTTCCTCTCATGTTTCCGAAGCTGTCTTGAAGCATAGGCCACAACATGTCCTCCTTGCATTAAGACACATCCTAAACCATGGCCAGATGCATCACAATAGACCACAAACTCCTTCTGCATATCCGGCATCACCAATACCGGTGCACTAGTCAACCTCTTCTTCAATTCGGCGAAGCTTACTTCACATTCGGGGGTCCACTTGAAAGCAACTCCTTTCTCAAGCAACTTGGTTAGTGGTCGAGAGATCTTTGAAAATCCCTCGATGAATCGACGGTAATAACCAGCCATACCTAAGAATCTCCGTATATCATGTACACTCTCAGGTGTTTCCCACTTTAGAACATCGACCACTTTGCCTGGATCCACTGCTATACCTCCTTTGGATATGACATGTCCCAAAAACGATACCTCCTTTAGCCAAAACTCACACTTACTAAGTTTGGCATACAGTTGATGTTGGCGAAGCTTCTGTAGGGCCATCCCGAGGTGCTCCTCATGCTCTTCTTCAGTCTTGGAGTAGATAAGTATGTCATCGATGAATACCACTACAAACTTGTCCAAGTACTCCATGAATACCTTGTTCATAAGATACATAAAATATGCCGGAGCATTGGTCAATCCAAACGACATAACTGTATACTCATATAATCCATACCGAGAGACAAATGCTGTCTTGGGAATATCCGACGGTCTAATCTTCAGTTGATGGTAGACCGAACGAAGATCAATCTTGGAGAACACACATGCTCCTCTCAACTGATCAAACAAATCTTCAATCCTTGGTAGTGGATATTTATTCTTGATTGTTACCTCATTTAAAGCACGGTAGTCCACACACAACCTTTGAGTTCCATCCTTCTTAGGTACAAATATAACTGGTGCTCCCCAAGGCGATGAGCTAGGACGAATATATCCTTTTGCCAATAATTCCTCAATATGATCCTTTAGTTCAGCTAATTGTTTAGCATCCATTCTATATGGCCTCTTATATATTGGGGCCGTTCCAGGTACTAATTCAATGATAAATTCAATCTCTCGATCAGGGGGCATACCTGGTAAGTCATCTGGGAATACATCCGAAAATTCCTTCACAACCCTGATGTCTTTGGTACTCTCAAGATGATTGAGTTGTACTACTGCCTCTTGTATCTGATCTGGCTTGAACTCCACTGTAGTGCCATCCGGGTGTGTTAAGCAGACTGTTCTAGTTGCACAATGAATTACTCCTTGATTCTTCGTCAACCAGTCCATTCCCAGAATGATATCTAATCCTTGTGAGTCCAACACTATTAGGTTGGCCCAAAAGACTACCCCCCTTATGTTTATACTCACTTTTCGGCATAGATGCCTTGCCACCATCTCTCCTCTAGGAGAGTTTATCAATAATGGCCCATTCAAGAATGTAACTACCATGTCATGCTTCTTTATGAAATCCTTGGATATAAATGAATGTGTAGCACCCGAATCAAACAATATGGTGGCGGGGTGGGAGTTAACAGAAAACATACCGATCACCACATCAGGCGCTTCCTGTGCTTGCTCCAGAGTCACATGGTTGACACGACCAGATGGGTTTTGTTGCTTCTTTGGACAACTGCTGGCATAATGTCCCCATTCTCCGCACTTGTAACATTGTACTCCCGCAGCATTATTTGGGCCCTTGTTGCCTCCTGATTAGTTTCTTGGGGGTTGGCCATTTGGACGGTTAGCTGGAGCTGAAGGGCAGGGCGGCTGCATCTGCTGACGTGGGGGTTGCATTGGCTGGCGTGGTGGCTGCTGTTGCTGCTGCTGGCGCATCTGCTGGTTGTAGGGAGTGGGTGGCCTATAGTTGGAGTTGGGAAACCTCTGTCCCGAGTAGTTCATGGGATGAGTCATTTGGTTTGCAGGCGGAGGGTTAAGAGGGGGGTGCACATTGCTGCTAGAGGCATGTGCCATAGTCAACTTCCTTTTTCTTTCCTCATCATCCAGTTCCTTTTTAGTCCTCTCCACTTCAAAATCTTTGTCAACCAGCTTCTGAAAGTCGCCGTAGTCGCTGGAAGACATGGCGAACTTTAACTCCTCGTCCAATCCATTCTTGAAGCGGAATTGTTTCTTGGAGTCAGTATCCACATCGGTTGGAGCATAGCGGGACAACTGGGTGAATGCATTCAAATAGGCCCTCACATTCATACGACCTTGCTTTAACATCAGGAACTCTTCACGTCTTGCTTGTATTTCTCCTTCTGGCACAAAGTGATTGCGGAAGTTGGTCCTGAATTCTTCCCAGGTAATGTTTTCTGGGTCCCGATGAGCTTCAGTAAAGGCAGTCCACCAGTCGGCTGCTGGTCCTTGGAGTTGATGGGAGGCTAGTAGTACTTTCTCTCTTCCTTCACAGTGGATGAGCCTCAGCTTACTTTCAATGGTTCGGAGCCAATCATCGGCATCCATGGGTTCGATGACTGTGGCGAAAGTGGGTGGATGAGTGTTCAGGAAGTCCCTAAGGAAGGACCTAGGTGGAAAAGGTGGTGGTGGCGGAAGGTTGTAATTTGGTGGTGGTGGGGGTGGGGCTTGTTGCAAGTTGGTGACAATCTGTGTAAGGTTGTTAAGCAGCTGGGTTTGGATGGCCATCATCTGCTGCATTTGTTGCGCGGCTAGGGCCCCTCAGGCACCCCTACCATTCCATCCAGGCACACCTCCAAGTCCTTCATCTTGGGGCACAACGCCCCTTCCACGACCTCTACCTCTACCTCTTCCAGACATCTGTGTAGGGAATAATTGAAATTTTAGAACAATGGATAAGATATAGAAGGGTACGCTATGGAAAACGGTCCCAACTACATGCATCAAGGAAAACATATATATATATAAAGCAAGCAAATTCATTAACCAACTAGTGCGGATGTGGACAAGATGCTAATGCATTCCACAACTCGCACAACACACTAACAAGCCTATATACAAATGACATGGATGTGGACAGGATGCCGAAGCATTCCACAACTCATGTCGCACACACACACAACATAAAGCAAACTACTAGCATAACAACATAAACAACACAACTCAAGACTAAAGAGAGCGCAGCTACACGCTCCTACATACTAAGGATAGGTGTCCTGAGTCGTCTAGCGGGAAAGCAAGTCCACTCCTACTCATCGGAGTCCTCCTCAACCTCCATCTCCGGGTCTTCTTCTTCTGAGTCCTCTCTTGATTCCTGGGGGGAGTTCATGCGACGATCTGGAGAGTTCGGGTCCCAAGGCTCCACGTCCGAAGCGTACTGAGGAGAGTTACGATCAGCTGCAGTGATCCTCGCGTAGCGTCGGCGAAGTCGCTCGTAGCGGTCAACCAGGTCCCTCCTGTCCTGAAGCTCCTGCTGACAACGCTGGAGTCGCGAAGACAACTCCACAACGTCGTCCACCAGCCTCTCGCACTGAGGGTGAGTCAAGTGCCCCTTGACGTCACGTCCAGTGAAAGCGGCCGTGCCACTAGGGCACTGAGGGGTGTACGCGTGCTCCGTCCACCCAAGACGGAACCTGTGGGCGTGGCTCCAGTAGGTAGTCGCCTCCCACGTGGCATCCTCCTCAGCCGCATGCTGGGAGCTCCTCCAGGCCGAAGAGAAGTGAGAGTGCAGCAGCTCCGAGTCGTAGTAGACGGCCAGCTGAGAACTCCACTCTAGTCCACCAGTATAGGGTGCAAAGACCCTAGTGGTGTGGTAGACTAGGCGAACACGGTACTCACGGTACCCCGCAGCTCGAAGAAGAGAGCGAAGACGGACACGCATCCTCGAAGCAGCACTCCTAGTGGAGAACATCGTCGTCTCCCTCCTGGGGGTGTAAGGTGCGGAGCGACTGGCTAGGGCGTGGCGTGGAACACGACCCCCAGTCGACTTACGAGCCGTCTGCTTGGTTCGCGCCATCTACAAACATTTGAAAAGAAGAGAGTGAGATCAATAATCCATAAATTAAATTAGAATAAAGCAAATAGCACAGCAAGATAAGAAGCACAAGGTTTGAGATAGAGAGCACAAAATTTTGGAAATACTATTTCATAAGAAAATAGTATAGTCCTTAATTTTCGGCCATTTCTAACTAGGCTTGTGTCCTACGGGCAACACGGCTCTGATACCACTTTGTCACGCCCGGTCATCGTAAAGATGAACAGACGCTAATCACATGTATGCCAGGATCAGTTGAATCGTACATGCGTCGACGAAAGTGAAATATCATTACATTGCCATGTTCGAATACATAAATAGTCTTACAGTACGACCCGAAGGTCTACAAATACACACCACAAATATTTACATCAACAACAAGGTTATCAAAGTTCAAACTACAGCAGAAGGCTAATAGGTAAGAGCAGCTCCAACTCCACAGGCAGCCGTTGCGCGTGAGGTCGCCAGCCTAGACCAAGTCCTCCGGGTTGACGAAGAAGTCCTCCGGTGCTGCTTCTTCTTCTTCATATTCTAAAGGAGAATTAAACGCTTGAGTACATAGAGTACTCAGCAAGTGCGGGAAGAGATGACATGATTGGCTAAAGCAAAGGGGAAGGCCAATTATGGCTTAGCACTATGCTTAGAACCCAACCTTAGCTTCCATTTATCAATATCATAATTCAAGAAGTAATCAGTTCATAAGTAGTGATAGTGAATGTAATTGAATCATAATTAACCACCATTCCCAACCATAGACTAATTATGAACTGGCCCCAAGCCGCTCTTGTCCGTGAGCACGACTGTCATGACAATTTTACCAAATCTCTGCAGAGAGTGTACCCTTTCCCCACAAGCAGTGATTCCATCCCCTGTTGCCAGGTGGACTTGAGTAAACCTCCATGTAGCCTGTGGTGATCAACCACATTTCACACTTCCGTAGGTGTGTGGCCCGGAGATCACTACATGGTCTTTACAAAGGTGCTCCCGACTAGTGATAGCCCTCTAAGGTTTCCACCACTGGGGATTCTCGGAGTAACCCTCCACCCCAGAGCCCCCTCTTGAGCCTTGCGGATCCCATAGCAGATCACCCGCATCATTCCCCGCACCATCCAACCACTAGCATTTCATCGGGAGAAACCTAATTAATTGACCATGCTGCCCCATCTCAGTCTCGTGGTGGTACTATAAAGCTTAGTGGCTTCCTCCATAAACCGGTCCTTAGAATTCGGTGGTAACAAACCCCAATCCCGGGTCTCGTGCAAACTGCACCATACCAATACTAACCAACCACCAGATTCCTATCCACTACAATAGTGTAATCACCACAAGTTCAAGTGATCATAAAGTTTAATGTAGCACAATTGTATAAAATCTCAATCCCAACATTTAAGCATGGCTAAGCATAACTATAACCTGTCTACTTCCCAACCCATTTCAGGTAACAAGGAATTATATGGAACAGGGCATGTAAACATGAAGTAGAACATCAATTTAATTAGCATGCATCTATCTAAATCCCTAGAACTGGAGCAAAATGGTCAAGGGCACTTGCCTTCGTTGAAGACTTGAGTGTTGGCGAAGTCCTGGTCTTGGAGGTTAAGATTAGGGTCGTAATACGACTCTAGACATATGCCCAAGCATGGCAAGAATAGAATAAAGCTAAATAAGTAAAGAGCACGCAAAACAGTACATCACAACATACACATGACATAAAATCCTATACTAATGCGTCCCTACGAAGTATTTATTACTTAACATGGACAAAATGTGCATTTTATATTTATCCTACATTTTTGGGATTTAATTATAGCCTAAAACCATATTTATTGAATTTTCTATAGCCAAAATGTATTTTTAAACATTTATAATAAATATTCCATGGACAAAATATATTTCATAAGAACTCTACAATTTATTCACAGCATAAAATAGTTTATAACAATTTTTCCTAACATTTCTACACTAAATTACCATTTTTACCTATTTTCTACACCTCAAATACACCTAAAAACTATATTTAACAAATAAATAAAAGTCCAGGGAATGGAAAATAAGATTACAACACTGTACAGGGGCTAAATCTACAATTCTATAAATTTCCAGGGGTTAAATTGACTATTTAAACGATTTAAACCAATTCCAGAAAGTCCAGGGGCTAGACTGTGAATTCTGGGGGCTAGATTTGAATTCCAGCAAGGGTCAGGGGGTAGCTAGTGAATTTCTAGGGGCCACGGTGCAAATGCGCAGGCGGGAAAAGAACTTTGAATGTGGGCCGTTGGATCTTAATTGGACGCGCGGGATTTAAAATACCGAATCGTTACGATGTTATAATCTCAGCCGTTGGCCGGGAATGGACGGCTCTGGATGAGCCACGTCGCCTCTGGCGACGTCGGCGGCGCCCGGCGCGGCGGCGCTAGACGCCCGCGACGGCGAGCTCGCCGGAGACGGCCAAAACGGCGAAAACGTTGCCCAAACAATGCGTTAGGGACATGGAACGAAAGAGGGGGAGATAGAGAACTCACCTAGAGGAGTAGCTAGGCTTGAATTCGGCCGGAGAATGGTCGGCGACGAGGAATGGCGGCTGTGGCGGTGGTGCTCATCGAGAAGCGGCGGAATTGGCGATGCAGTGATGATCTCCTCGAGCGGTTGTGTCCGGCGCGTGTCTGGGAGCACGGCGAACACGTTAGGCTAGGCGCATGGAGGAATTTGCGTTGCAATTGGCGGGAACGTCGGCGACTTACCGAGGGAAAGGGCGGCTAGGGTTGAGAGCTCGGGGAAGGGGTGAAATTGGGGGGGGGGGGGGCGACGGTGGTTTATAGCCGTGGTGGAGTCGGCGGTTGCGGAGCGCGCGAGTGGGGCAGTTCCTCGAGAGAATGGAGCGTGGGGTGAGGCGGTTCGGGGGGGGGGGGGGTTGTGCGTGGCACGGCGCGGCGCGGCGCGGGAAAGAAAAGGGGCGACGGTTGCTCCCTGAAGGTGATGACAGGCGGGCCCGGGGTGGCAGCGGGAGAGAGGAGGGGGAGGGCGCGGTTGGGCTGGCGGGGGAGGAGTTGGGCTGCGGCCAGATTCGGC
This sequence comes from Tuctoria greenei, assembly GCA_036927565.1. Classification (NCBI taxonomy): domain Eukaryota; kingdom Viridiplantae; phylum Streptophyta; class Magnoliopsida; order Poales; family Poaceae; genus Tuctoria; species Tuctoria greenei. The sequence continues at coordinate 63,744,057 of JAYESD010000002.1, read as the reverse complement.
CCAGGCGCCGATTTCCTTTTTATTTCCTTTTTCTTTTTCTTTTCTGTTTCTTTTCTATTTGATTTGAATTCAAATTCAAATTTAAATCATTTTGCTACACGATTGAACTTCAAAAATCACCCAAAATGCATACAAGAATGTTTAAGGGTTTGAGCAAATTTTGTACATAAAATATGGATGTTACATGCTCCTACAGATCGAGGTGCTGGGCGTGGCGGTTCGAAGTGTGCTCCCGAGCCCAGACGTCAAGCTCTTGCAGAAGGAGTTCCTGACGCTCAGCTAAGTGTTGCACCCGATCCCGCACCAGGATGCTCTCCCGAAGCTCAAGGTCTTCGAGGCGGGACTACCACCTATCCCGATCTTCCTCAACGCGAGCCATCATCACCTAGGCAACCACCTCTTGCTCGGCGACAATGGCCTCCCTCTCAGCAACAGCGGCCTCACGGTGACCCAAGGCCTCTTGACCTTCTTCAAGGGCACTCAGGCGGGCGTCAGCCGTATCATTGGTTGCCTTGGCGTCGGCCAAAATCTTTTGGGACAATGCGTCCATGGCCTTCGCCAAGCGGTGCCTCAACTTCAGCTCCTCACCCTCCTTCCGATGCTTCGCCTTTGCCTCAGCGGTACTAGACCTCACAAGGTCCTCCCAAGCCCAGAGGCATTCGCCCTCAGCATTCAACTTCTCCCACTCTGCAGTAGGGCACCCTGTGCCCTGCGGAGGTCGAACTACACCAAGTCGATGCTAACCTGCACTGAGTCGATGACGTCGGAGAGGCACTCTGGTTTAGCCGAAGCTATGGAGGGCCACCCGATGATCATCTCGGTAATATCTCCCTCCCGTGACAATAAAGGCAACACCACTAGCATCGAAGGCCTCGTTCCTGGGAATTGAGCGGAAGTTGCAGCACCACCCGAAGCGGCAACACCACCATTCCTCGAGGAGCCACCTGTTGGATCTATAGCCTCGAAGGCCTGGACTTCAAGTCACTGAGACGACTCCGACATTGCCTCCGACACAGCGGCCAGAGGTGCTTCACTACCCACGCCAGATGCGAACGCCGGAGTAACGCTCCCGTGTACTGGCTTGGCGGTTTGCTCCGTCGATGCAGCCGTAGCATCTTGGGCCGACTTCGGAGCGCTCTAGGTCACTACCCCTAGCGGTAAGGGTGTCACAACAACTGACGTAGACCTGTAAATCAGAAATAAAAGTCTGTTCGAACAAGAAGAACAGATGAGACAATGATGCAAGCATTGGTAAGAATGCCTTACCGACATCCCCGGAAGCTCCAATGGGCCTCAACCTTCAGTGGCTCTGAGGCTGCGGGCTCTGTCAACGGCATGACAGGCGGGGTCGATCCGACCGGACCTCCATGGGAACCACCAACAATGCTGCTGCCCCACATCAGCGTATCCCCACCGACTCCAATGGTGCCACTCTCGAAGCCTCCCCTCGAGCCGCTGCCGATGTCCATCGCCAAACTTGGGGAAAGATTGTTGGTGACCCGAGGCTGCTTGGCCTGAGGCTCTGTGGGTATAGCATTCCTGGAGCCCTCTTTGGCGCCTTGGACTGCACTAGTGGCAAAGACGCTGGTCGGGTCACCGGTCGCAGACAATTGTAGAACCACTGCTGGACAGACTGGGCCTCCCCCTGAAGAACCACCAACACCCGATGCTTAGGTGGGGCACTCCATCGGACGTTGACTTGGAGCAAGGACTGTCTGCAGAGACGACTGAGGGCGTTTGTCCTTTGCAACCTTGATCATCGGCAACTTCCCCTTTCCTACGTCGGGGATCGATGCTTTCCCCTTCCCTGTGTCAGTGACCGACACCTTGCCTTTCCCTCTGTCGAAGGGTGCGTCTTCCACCCTTGATGCTTCAGAGCCTAGAGCAGGTGTAGACTCCTGTGGAGGGTCGACGATGGCCAATCCATGATCCACATCGCCAACTTGCCGCAAAGCAAGACCGAGCGCGTCCAAGTTCAACATCTCCTTCCGGATCTTCGCCCGAAGGTCCCGATCCAAGCAGAGCGGCGGGCAGGACCATAGAAGGATGAAGACGTTGGGAGATAGGAGGTCGTCGCACACCATGGAAATTACATCAAACACATCTTGCGTGGTCGCCTTCGTGTCGCGACCGTGCACCAGTGAAAGCATCTAGGCCCCCCATGATGTACGGTTTTGGTGATTAATGACAACCATTGAACTTTACTAATGAATTTGTGAATGCAAGGTCCCCACAATCACTCATAAAATGGAATGAATATGTCATTGGAGACCCATATACAATCAACCTTTGAGATCAAATCAATGAGATAAAGACACAAAGTGAAAGCTCTTATGTCTAAGTCACTCAACCATAAGTTGACAACATACAATGCTTGAAGATCATCAGAGAGCCTTGTGGAACAAATGTCTAAGAGGTCATATGAGCAAGACACAAAAGATTCACTCAAAACAACTCGAAGCAAACAAAATCAACTCACCGAATCAACCGATGCTTTCAGAAATGTGCACATCGGTCGAGTTGGTTCAACTGAAGAAGAAGACCTCAGACAAATGTACTCACCGGATCATCCGATGTGAATGGCTCAGTGACATCGGTCCATCAGTACAGTTTGCAATATCATTGGACCAAGTGAAGCACCGGATCATCCGATGTGCAGACTTACACACATCGGTCGATCACTCCACTAAGCATCAAGATTAAGCAAATTCTGGAGGAAGAGCCACCGGATCATCCGATGAGAAGACAGGGGCAACATCGGTCTAACAACGGTCATATCTGACACGATGACGTCAGCCAAAGTAATTAGACCGATGATAACTAAAGGGGAGACATCGGATCATCCGGTGTTCACAGTAAAGTTCGGTCAGCCTACTTTTCCAACGGCTATTTCGGGGAGGCTGGCTATAAATACCCCCTAACCCTGTCATTTCGTTAAGTCTTGATCACCTGAAGCTATCCACACATCCACAAGTGTTCAAGGCCAAGAGCAATCACTTCCACACTATTTTGATCATTTCTACACCAAGGTTTAGGCTAGAACTAGCTAGAGAGAGAGAGCTTGAGTGCCACCATTCTGGGTGAGTGGACTCTCTAGGTTAGTGTGAGAGCCTCAAGGGAGTGCCCTTGGTGTTGTAATCGCGAAGAGACTTCCGGAGCTTGCCAAGGCGTGTGTGGAAGCTCGGAAGGTCGAAGTTGTACAAGGCTTGAGCTCCACCTTGCCAAGGAGGCGAACGGAGAGGAATAGTGAAGACCCCTCGTCTCGGTGACGTGGGTGTGGCAAAACCCTTTGGTGGGTGCCACAACGTGGATGTAGGAAGATCTTCACGATCTTGCCGGACCACGGGATAAATCCTTGTCTCCTCGGGAGTTTGCATCCTTCTCCTTCCCTTTCTTTTATGCATTTATATTCCGCAATGTTTCTATCTACTAGAATGCATAGTTAGTCGCGTAGGGAATTGGGCTTTAGAAATTAAGTTTCAATTGCTTAGAATTTTTCAAAGAAAGACCAATCCACCCCCCCCTCTTGGGCATTCGGTCCTTACAATTGGTATCAGAGCAAGGTCGCTCAGAGGATCATTCTAGCTTCACCGCTAGAGAGCTAAAATGGCCAAGGTTGGGGGTTCGGTTCCTATCTTCGAGGGCAAGAACTTTGCCTATTGGAAAGCACGCATGCACACTTACCTTGAGGCTATTGCCCCCGAAGTATGGGAAGCGACCTACGCGGGGTTTGGAGAACATAATTATGTTGGTGATCAACTAAAATGGGATGCTAAAGCTAGGAATGCAATCTATGAATGTATTAGTCAAGATGTGTTTTCTAGGATTGCTAGCAAGGAAAAGGCTTGTGAAATTTGGGCTTGCTTAATTGAGATTCATGAGGGCTCTTCTCGTGTCAAAGAACTAAAATATCATATGCTTAAAGCCAAGTATGATGAATTTAAAATGCTTCCTCATGAAAATGTCAATGAGATATTCTCTCGCTTAAATGTGCTTATTGAAGAAATAAATGCTCTTGACATTGCTTCTCTTGGCAAGGGACTCATCAATCGCAAGATCCTAATGCTCCTTCCCAAGCCAAAGTACAACATCATCAACTCCATGCTCCAAAAAGAGTCACTTGACCACATTGAAGTTTCAGAGCTCATTGGAGAAATACACGCTCATGAGATGAGCGTACTTGGGATGATGGAGCAATCATCATCAAAGACAATTGCTCTAAAGGCCACCACCAAGAAATCAAGCCTCAAGAAGAAGAAAGTGATTGAGCCTAGCTCAAGTGAAGAAGAACAAGCATCAAGTGAAGATGATGATGATGAGCTTGCATTAATGATGAGAAAGTTTTCACGCTTGAACTCCAAGATTACCAAGAAGGGATACACCTTTGATCCCAAGAAGAAAGCGTTTCTACCAAGGAGAGATGATTGCAAGACTTGCTACAATTGTGGTGATCAAGGCCACATCTCCTATGATTGTCCAAAACCGGACAAAAGAAGAGAGAACTACAAAGGCAAGCATCGCAAGCTTGAAGGAAGCGATGATGATGAAGAAGAAGCCAAACCAAAGCCAAGATCCTTTGGGAAGAAGAAACATGACAAGGGCAAGAAGGCAAGGCTCTTCCCAAAGAAGAGAAATGGCCCACAAAAGGTGTTCATGTGTGAGGCAAATGAATGAGTCACCGATGAAGAAACAAGTGATGAAGAGAGTGAAGAGGAAGAAGAAAGCTTGGCCGGCCTCGCCATCGCCAACAATGATGATGCACCTCTTCATCCACCGCCCATGTGCCTCATGGCAAAAGGTAACACTAAGGTATGTGATGACTCTAGCGATGATGAGCTTTCCCCCGATGATTTAACTTCGTTGATAAATGAATATCATGCTATCATTAAGAGGGAAAAGAGTAAGGTTGAAGTGCTTGAAGAAACTCGTGCTAAACTTGAGAGTACTAACCTTGATTTGCTTGACAAGTATGAAAGCATACTTAAAGAGCATGACACGCTCAAATCCCATGTCAAGCAAATTGAGGAAGAAAATGCTAAAATTAAGATAGATAATCATGAACTTGACTTAGCACACCAAACACTCTTGGAAGAGCACAACAAGTTAATACAAGAACATCAAACACTTAACCTTGCTCATGACATGCTTGATCAAGAATTGAAAAATATGAAGAAGCAAACCCTTAATGATAAGATATCCATTACTTCTCATGCCACTAATGCTTTGCACAAGTCTTTGCCTTTGAAAGCTAATGCTAGGGAGAAGGACTTGTTGGAAGAAATTGAGAGTCTCCGCACTAGTGTGGCTAGACTTTCAAAAGGAGAAGTCAAGCACAAGGAAATTCTCTTCCAACAAGCAAAGGCCTTCAACAAGAGAGGACTTGGATCCTTCCCGGTGCCTAACAAAGGAAAGGTGCCCTCACCGGAGCTAAGAACAAGCTTCATCAAGGAAGTTGGTTCTTATTACCAACATTGTGAGGTCACCGGTCACCACACAAGGGAGTGTCCTCTTCCTAACCGACCTTCTCCTAAATTGCCTACTAACTATAAATCTACTTTCAATGATCATTATTATCTCTTGAGTAAAGTACAAGGCAAGGTGAAGGCAAGATTCATTGGCAAAGACATGAAGGGCATGAAGGGGAAGCTCCCCAAGCAACTTTGGGTCCCAAAAACACTTTTATCACACATACAAGGACCTAAGTTGGCTTGGGTGCCTAATGTCAAAATTGAATTCATGTGTGTAGGTGAACTACAAAGCCGGAGGAAAGCATTGGGTACTCGATAGCGGGTGCACTCAACATATGACCGGCAATGATGGTATGTTCACCACCATAGAAAACCCCGACAATCATGAACAAGTCACCTTTGGTGATAACTCTAAGGGAAAGGTAATTGGGTTAGGTAAAATTGCTATTTCAAATGATTTGTCCATTTCTAATGTCTTGTACGTTAAGTCACTTAGCTTTAATTTACTTTCTATTGCACAACTATGTGATCTTGGACTAACGTGCACATTTAGCAAAAATGATGTTGTTGTGAGTAGTGAAACTAGCCAAGACATAGTCTTCAAAGGATTCCGGCATGGACATCTCTACCTAGTGGACTTCGCCAACAAGAATGCTAGCTTGACCACTTGTCTTTTCACTAAGACAAGCTTGGGTTGGCTATGGCACCGACGCATAGCGCACATTGGAATGAGCAAACTCAAGAAGTCATTCAAGCTTGGGATGGTGACCGGCGTGAAGGATGTCACATTTGAGAAGAACAAGCTTTGTAGCGTTTGTCAAGCCGGGAAACAAGTTGCTTCACACAACCCAATGAAGATAATGGTGTCAACCTCCAAGCCACTTGAACTACTCCACATGGACCTCTTCGGACCGTCCACATATCAAAGCCTTGGCGGTAACCTCTATTGTCTCGTTATTGTTGATGACTATTCTCGCTATGCTTGGACTTTGTTTCTAGGTGACAAGAGTGAAACCCCGAAAGTGTTCAAGACCTTCGCCAACCGCGCTCAAAGGGAATTTCAACTTCCCATAATCAAGGTCCGGAGTGACAACGACATCAAATTCAAAAACTACAACATTGGGGAGTGGTGTGACCATGAAGGAGTAAAACATGAGTTTTCGGCCACATACACCCCTCAACAAAACGATGTCGTTGAAAGGAAGAACAAGACACTCATCACTCTTGCAAGAGCAATGCTTGATGACTACGGCACGTCGGAGAAGTTTTGGGCCGAAGCGATCAACACGGCGTGCCATGCCACAAATAGGGTCTACCTACATCGCCTACTTCAAAAGACCCCATACGAGCTTCTCATTGGGAGAAAGCCCAACATCTCCTACTTTCGAGTCTTTGGATGCAAGTGCTACATCTACCGCAAGAAAAGGCTCGAGGAGAGTTTTGGTCATGATGAAATAGATGATGAGCCTCTACAAGAAGCCATGAAGAACATGACCATTGGAGACATCAAGCCGGAAGTTGAGGAGAGCCATGATCAAGGGGGAGCTTCAAGTTCCAACAACAACACCTCTATGGCGCCTCAAGTTGACGAAGAAGAGAAGGATGATCCATTGCCGACTCAAGACACACAAGCACAACAACATCAAGAAGAAGAAGAAGGAGTCCATGATCAAGTCCAACCACAAGAGGAGCAACACGCATCACCTTCGCCAAGTGCTTCACAACCACTTATGAGGCATGGACGCATCTCCAAGGCGCATCCAATGGATCAAATCATTGGAAGTCCGTCAAGGGGTGTAAGTACACATTCTCGCCACGTTGCTTCGTTTTGTGAGCACTACTCTTTTGTTTCGTGTGTAGAACCCACTCACATTGAGGAAGCGCTCCAAGACCCAAATTGGGTGATGGCCATGCAAGAAGAACTGAACAACTTCACCCGCAATGAAGTTTGGGTGTTGGAGGAGCGACCCAAGGACAAGAACGTCATCGGAACAAAGTGGGTGTACCACAACAAATAAGATGAGAATGGCGTTGTGGTCCGCAACAAGGCAAGACTTGTGGCCAAAGGGTTCTCGCAAGTTGAAGGAATAGATTTTGGGGAGACGTTTGCCCCGGTCGCTCGGCTAGAAGCCATCCGTATACTTCTTTCCTTTGCATCACATCATAGTATTAAACTTTATCAAATGGATGTGAAAAGTGCCTTTCTTAATGGTTACATTAACGAGCTTGTTTATGTTGAACAACCTCCCGGGATTGAAGATCCGAGGAATCCTAATCATGTGTATAGGTTGCACAAGGCGCTCTACAGGCTCAAGCAAGCACCTAGGGCGTGGTATGAACGACTACGGGACTTCCTCATCATGCAAGGATTTAAGATCGGGAGGGTGGACACCACACTATTCACCAAGGACATCAACGGAGATTTGTTCATTTGTCATATTTATGTTGATGATATTATTTTTGATTCAACTAACGAAGCTTTTAGCCATGAGTTTGGAAAAATGATGTCTAGGGAATTCGAGATGTCAATGATTGGAGAGCTCAACTTCTTCCTTGGATTTCAAATCAAGCAACTTCAAGAGGGGACCTTCATCTATCAAGAGAAGTATACCAAGGACCTCTTGAAGAAATTTGAGATGGGAGATAGTAGCTCAAGAAGCACTCCAATGGCAACCAATTGTCATCTCGACGCGGATAAGGACGGTAAACCTATTAATCAATCTAACTACCGTTCTATGATTGGTTCATTGCTTTACCTTACCGCATCTAGGCCCGATATCATGTTTAGTGTATGCTTATGTGCTCGCTTTCAAGCGGCACCTAAAGAATTGCATAGGAAGGCGGTCTTTAGGATACTTAGGTATCTTAAGCATACTCCTAGTGTGGGCTTGTGGTACCCTAAAGGTGCAAAATTCCAACTTGTGGGATACTCGGATTCGGACTTTGCCGGATGCCGCGTGGATCGCAAGAGTACCTCCGGTGGGTGCCACTTGCTTGGGCGTTCCCTAGTCTCTTGGTCAAGCAAGAAGCAAAATTCCGTCGCCTTGTCCACGGCGGAAGCGGAATACATTGCGGCCAGTGCATGTTGTGCCCAAATTCTTTACATGAAACAAACCCTTTTGGACTTCGGTATTAAACTTGGTTGTGTGCCTCTCCTTTGTGACAATGAAAGTGTGGTTAAGATAGCTAAAAACCCCGTTCAACACTCCCGCACTAAGCACATTGATATTCGCCATCATTTCTTAAGGGACCATGAAGCTAAGGGAGACATCTCATTGCGAGGTGTTAGGTCCGAAGAACAATTGGCGGATATCTTCACTAAACCACTTGATGAGAAAACTTTTTCTAGGCTAATAAATGAATTAAATGTGCTAGATGCAACAAACGTCATGTAAGAATGCATATCATATAGGTCTTGCCTAACTCTCAAAGGATAGGGGTGAGCAAGGGTTAGCTTGGGATGGTGGTTCTTTTGGGTTTTCCCAAGGCTTGGAGAGTAGCTCTCCCTGAAGAAGCCTTTGAAAGGTTCAAACTTGGCAAGATAGATTTACTTTATGTCTTGCATGATGCCTGCCATATAGATTTACTATTTCTTGCATTATAAAATGGTTGGCATTGCATACGGTAGATTGTCACAAAGGGGAACCCACCTCATGAGAAAGAGACTTGTTTGAAATGCAATATCTCAACTCATATAAGGCGGAAAGAACAAAATGTTAGAAGAGTTAATGCCTAGAGGAACATGCTCCAAAGAGATAGAAGTCTTCACACTCTACCTCACAAAGCATGGGCCTTACATTTTATTTGGATATTTTCCTCCTATTTTTCTCCGTGTTCCATTTGCTCTAAGGCATAGCCAAGCTATTGGCATATTAATATCTTTGAGGGGTAAGGGGTTGCCCAAAAAGTCCTAAGACATGTGTTTCCCTTTGCTTGTTTGTTTGGTCAAAGGACTTATATGGGATGTTATTGTTCTGTAGTCATCGGATTATCCGATGCCTAGGTCAATCCCTCATCAGACCAATAGGTGTTCAATCTTCAAGGGCCAGTTCAGTCAGAATCTCAAATGATCCGACGCGTTCATTCTGTAAAACATCGGTCCATCCGGTGTTCTTTATTCTGGAGCTGTGATCAATTCCACCGATGCTACTTCCTCCAACGTCGGACCATCCGGTGTCAACATCCCTCTTTTGAACACCCTTACTATGCCATTCGACCGATGATCAAAACCCTAAACGTCGGTCCATCTGATGTCAACAGCAACTTTTTGAATATCCTTACTGTGGCATTCGACCGATGTATATCCCTTCTAACATCGGTCCATCCGGTGTTAAAAATTCGGCTAGGGTTTGGGATCCACTATTTAAATCGGCCGTACCCCTTCGCCTTCCTCTCTCCCGATCCCGACGCCTCCACCGCCTCCCTCTCGTCGCGCCGCTCCACCTCCACCGCCGCCGGTCGCCGCCGCCGCCGCCCACAGGCCACCGCCGCCGCCCACAGGCCGCCGCCGCCGCCCACAGGCCGCCGCCGCCGTCTCCGGCCGCCGCCATCTCCACAGGACCGCCGCCGCTCGCCGCGCCGCCGCCTCCACCCTCGCGCCGCTTGCCGCACTACCGCCTCCATCCACTCGCCGCACACCAGCACCGCCGCCTCCATCCACGCGCCTCTTCACTGCAACCACCGCCGCCGCTTCACCTAGCCATCGCCGCGCCTCCACCCAAGCGACGCCACCATCTCCGGTCCCGTCGCTAGGGTTTCCCGACCCGTAGATCTCCACGTCCCGTCGTCGACTCCGTGCTCTCGTGTGATCGCAATGGCTCGCGACAAGAAGAACAAAGGGAAGGCTATCGCGGAGCCGGCCGCGAAGAAGCAAAAGCTGTCAAAGGAGGAGAAGAAGGCTTTGATGGCCGCTCGCGCCGCTGAGGAGCGTGAGCGTGGCCGAGGAGGGTCGCTAAGGATCCGTGAGGCTCGTCCGAGGCAGCCTCCCGTGATTGACGACTCTGAGGCCAAAGAGGAGCCGGTTGAGCCTCTCGTCCGCCGGCGCTCAGCCCGGACACGTGGGGGTCACACCGAGGCTGCTCCTCGTCCGAGACCGATGGCTGCCGACCGTCGTGAGGACAGGGAGGCCCAGCGTGCTATCTACGAGATGGACACCACTATCCATGTCGCTGAAGGAGTCGGGTTGACCGACTACCGGAAGATGAAGGCCAAGCAGCTTCGCAAGCTCAGATGGAATGTGCTTGTTGAGGAGTTGTACCCGCAGCCCCGGGAAGCTTTGGTGGATAGTTGCTTCTGGACTATCACCCAGGCGTCTCTCTATGAGACCTACAGGCGTCGAGGGCACAAGCTGTTCCAACACAACTATCTGGATTGGGGACAGCTAGCTTTGGCAGCAGAGACGGAGATCCGTCCTTACTTTGAGAGGTACCGAGGTTTGGTGCAGCTGATGGCATATGAGCGGAGTGCCTATGTGGAAGATTGGGTCCGCGTCTTTTAAGCCACCCTCTATGTCTCTGAGGGCAGAAGGTCAATTGACTTCATGTTTATGGGTCAGCACTACCACCTGACGAGGCAGACGCTGGGACAGTTGCTTGGAGTAGACTTGCACGACACCTGTGTACATGAGAGGGTCTACGGTCAGGCAGATCCACCGAGGAGGCCGCTCACTGGAGGAGTGGCACCACCACTGGAGGAGATCCGTTCTTTGTTCGGTCCTACTTTCTCTCCTAACCAGCCGAGAGTTCCAGCCCTGTTGACTCTAGCTGCGCGCACAGTGCACCTCGCCTTGCGCCGCACGCTCCTGCCGAGGTCTGGTTATTTGGAGGGGTTCACCAGCTTGCAGCAGACTCTCCTGTTCTACATCATGAACGGGATGGAGTTCGACATCGTGGACGTCCTCATATGCGAGATGGAGGATGTGATCACAGACGGTGTGGGCATGATGAGGCAGCTAGTATATGGGCACTGGATCAGCTACCTGCTTACTATGATGGCTCCTGAGGGGTCCGCCGTGCACGACCGTCTCTCTGACGAGAGTGTGACACGGTTCGGACACTACCGTGCCCCGGCTCCTGGAGACCCCCGCCTTGGCCGTCCAGTTGAGCGTCAGGTCAGGGCCCGATTGTCTGAGGAGGATTGGCCTGACCTAGAGAAGGAGGATGAGAGGCTTGCCGAGGCTGAGACACAGGGGGAGGACTTGCAGCATATCTGGTCTGAGAGCGACACCGACGACAGTGTCGAGGAGTACTTCCCTCCTCCGCCCTCTCCCAGGCAGCACGACGCGGAGACTGGAGGCTCTACAATGCCACCACCTACTCCACCTCCCGTCACTGAGGCGCAAGTCACACAGCCGTCAGAGCTGACGTCGCTTCTCCAGTAGATGGTTGAGCAGCAGCGTCTGGACAGGCTGGCAGCCGAGCAGGCCCGAGCGGAGCAGGCCACCCGTCTCCTTGAGCTTCAGCAGCAGCAGCAGGAGATGCAGTGTTAGATCGCCCGTGAGAGGCGTGAAGACACTGACAGGCTGACGGGGCTCATCGATCAGATGCACCAGCGCACCCTCGACCAGCAGCAGCAGATGCAGCAGGCGATGATGGGCATCCTGGCGTTGATCACCAACCTCTACACCCAGACTGGGATTGCCCTCCCGTCGCAGCTGCCAGGAGTCGCTCCACCACCTCCAGTCTTGGCTCCAGCTGCCGCTCCAGTGGCCCCAGTACCTTCTACACCGATTCCCTCCTTCAGCATGTCTCCTCTTGTGGCTCCTGGTGCTCCACTTCACTCCCCTCTGTCGGTCACGACTCTGTTCCAGCAGACGCCAGCCTCCGTTGTCAGTGCCCCTGCTCCCGCAGCTCCTCCACAGCAGGCACCGACGGTGGCTACTTCGGCTCCGGCAGCTCCCTCCACCACTACTCCAGCCAGCAGCTCCGACGACAACGACAGTGACCAGTTCGTCATCGCACCCATCACTCAGGGTCCTTAGGCGCTCGGATCCCTTTTTGGTGTCTTGATGCCAAAGGGGGAGAAGAGAAGAGTTAGGAGTCAGGGGGAGCGTCTCAGTGTCAGGGGGAGTTTGAGTCTAGTCTCATTTATCTTTTATCGTTTATCATTCTTGTAATTCAGTGTGTTTTCTACATTTGGTGTGTCTCTACTTTTGAGCTTTAGTGAACTTATTTCCATGAGTTGTTAATCGATTGGGCTCATTTGGTGTTTATCTATGTTTGTTGATCTCTTATTTTTCACTCGAGTTATTAATTGATGTTTAAGCTTCAAGTGTGACATCCTGTATTCATTGAATATTCTTTTAAGTTTCATTCTATCAAATTCATTACTATTGCGCTTTGATTATTGTGTTGTCATCAATCACTAAAAAGGGGGAGATTGAAAGCATCTAGGCCCCCATGATGTACGGTTTCGGTGATTAATGACAACCATTGAACTTTACTAATGAATTTGTGAATGTAAAGTCCCCACAATCACTCATAAAATGGAATGAATATGTCATTGGAGACCCATATACAATCAACCTCCTTTGAGATCAAATCAATGAGATAAAGACACGAAGTGAAAGCTCTTATGTCTAAGTCACTCAACCATAAGTTGACAACATACAATGCTTGAAGATCATCAGAGAGCCTTGTGGAACAAATGTCTAAGAGGTCATATGAGCAAGACACAAAAGATTCACTCAAAACAACTCGAAGCAAACAAAATCAACTCACCGGATCAACCGATGCTTTCAGAAATGTGCACATCGGTCGAGTTGGTTCAACTGAAGAAGAATACCTCAGACAAATGTACTCACCGGATCATCCGATGTGAATGGCTCAGTGACATCGGTCCATCAGTACAGTTTGCAATATCATTGGACCAAGTGAAGCACCGGATCATCCGATGTGCAGACTTACACACATCGGTCGATCACTCCAGTAAGCATCAAGATTAAGCAAATTCTGGAGGAAGAGCCACCGGATCATCCGATGAGAAGACAGGGGCAACATCGGTCTAACAACGGTCATATCTGACACGATGACGTCAGCCAAAGTAATTAGACCGATGATAACTAAAGGGGAGACATCAGATCATCCGGTGTTCACAGTAAAGTTCTGTCAGCCTACTTTTGCAACGGCTGTTTCGGGGAGGCTGGCTATAAATACCCCCTAACCCTGTCATTTTGTTAAGTCTTGATCACCTGAAGCTATCCACACATCCACAAGTGTTCAAGGCCAAGAGCAATCACTTCCACACTATTTTGATCATTTCTACACCAAGGTTTAGGCTAGAACTAGCTAGAGAGAGAGCTTGAGTGCCACCATTCTGTGTGAGTGGACTCTCTAGGTTAGTGTGAGAGCCTCAAGGGAGTGCCCTTGGTGTTGTAATCGCGAAGGGACTTCCGGAGCTTGCCAAGGCGTGTGTGGAAGCCTGGAAGGTCGAAGTTGTACAAGGCTTGAGCTCCACCTTGCCAAGGAGGCGAACTGAGAGGAATAGTGAAGACCCCTCGTCTCGGTGACGTGGGTGTGGCAAAACCCTTTGGTGGGTGCCACAACGTGGATGTAGGAAGATCTCCACGATCTTGCCGAACCACGGGATAAATCCTTGTCTCCTCGGGAGTTTGCATCCTTCTCCTTCCCTTTCTTTTATGCATTTATATTCCGCAAAGTTCCTATCTACTAGAATGCATAGTTAGTCGCGTAGGGAATTGGGCTTTAGAAATTAAGTTTCAATTGCTTAGAATTTTTCGAAGAAATCCCAATTCACCCCCCTCTTGGGCATTCGGTCCTTACAACCAGCTTGGTGCCATCCTGCGACCCGAAGTATAGCCATGCAGGGCGGCAATGATGCTGGAGGAGGGCAAGGTATCGATGCACGAAGTCCGCCAGCACCACTAGCTCCAACAAACCATGATCTGCCAAGAATCGGATCCTCTCCATCACCGGGGTATACGCTGGCTCCAACTCCAGGCGCTCCTCCCGGGTTTTCTTCCTAAGTGCTGGAGAGTCAGTGGGCAGGACCATGCGATCGTGGGCATCGACATGTACGATCACCCAACCACAGTGGCGGAGCTGACAATTTTTTTCAATGGGTTCACTTAAATATATGTGTGAATTAAGTATAAGTCAACTGATTTAATGGTTTCAAACTCGTAGCAATAGGTTAATAATGCTTGTTTTACATAAACTTATTGGGTTCACCTGAACCCAATGGTTCTATACGAGCTCCACCACTGCCCAGCCACTCCTCCAGTCGGCCCATTTTGCTTTGGAAAGTGGGTGATGTACTTGAAGGGGTTATTGGCCCGATGTTTTAAGTAGTAGGCGCCAAGGAAGCTCGTCTTGCTCTTCTTCCCAGTCAGCCTTAACACGACGAACTGCCGAAAAATTGGCACAAACGGGTACACCCCAACGAACATCTCGCAGAAGTGAGAGAGCACCACTGTCGGTACCCTGCGTACCGGGTACCCCAGGATACCGCAAGTAAAGTCGAGGATTTCCTACGTCTAAGTGGCTGATGACCGAAGGCAACACACGTCTCGCAGCACTGGGCCCACCTCTCTTGTTTGGGTAGCTCTCTTGCTACCACATGTCCTGCGGAGCTGGACCTACCTCCCTGCACAGGGAAGCTCTAGTGCTGCCACGTGTACAGTAGCTCTGTACTTAACCCCCAGTAGAGGGAAGCTCTGGTGCTGCCATATGTCCAGTAGATCCGAACCTAACCTCCAATAGAGGGAAGCTCCGGTGCTGCCACGTGTTGCTCCAGACCTAAGTGTGCAATAGGAAGACTACATGATCTCCAACGGCACGAACATTCAAGAGGCTATTAAACAATCGTTACAAGACCTGGTTAACACATCATTAATGCTATATTAATGATGCACGATCAGAGGACTGTCAATACTGGTAACGCCGCCATTAATGCACATTATCACACCGTGTGAGACTTATGTGTGCTAAATACATTGGATTGTACTGAATACATTGGCTTTGATGATATAAGTTCAGAAATTCTGCCAAAATACCCTTTTTAGCAAGGTCTGACTCTAGCTCTAAGCTTCTGCATAGTCCGACGTAAGGTCCGACTTGCTTTGGCTAGGTCCGACTTCTTTGTCTAGGTCCGACTAGCTTTGTTAGCTCTGGCGCTAGGTCCGGCTAGCTTTGGTAAGCTCCGGTTCAAGGTCCGGTTAGCTTTGGCAAGGTTCGGTGCTTGATCGCAGTGTTTCTGCTTTTTATCTTGTAATGTTTTGAACTTGCTTTACACTTATGGAAAGGTTGCTTAATATTGTTTTACTAGGTTTTTGGTGTGTTTTGGTGGTTATGGTTGATATGTTTTGCAATATGCTTATGTGAGGTGCTCACGTAAGATGTTGTAGTTTCGAAACTAACGTGAGTCAAGTCGAGGACTTGTGCTCGAAAGTATTGGTTGTTTATTCATATGCAGGTGTTGCTTGAGTTCAAGACATGGCTGGTGACGGGATACATTGAACTAGTCTTAGGGAGAAGATGAGGTTCAACAACCAAGTTCGGGAGGAATTGTGGTTGAGTTGATCGGGAGGTTGCACAACATGTTTGAATCAAGAACAATGTATATGAAGGTATCATGTATGTCGTTGGAAGATGTTTGCACATATGCAAGGAGTGCATGGACGTGGCTACATGGTTCTGAGGCGTGATGAAGAGATGTGAATGTAAAGAATTGGTCGGAAAGGTCCAATCGACTAGGTTATGGACTCAAGCTGCGACTGAGTCGTGTTTGACTCAAATATGGAAAGATTTGAGTTGGTTATGATAGGATTTCGTGTGGGTCACAAATTTGAGTTGTTTTAGGAATGTGGGATATGTTCCTAAGGTGTTTGGAAGTCTTAAGATTGCTTTTATCTGTGTATATAAGAGTCCTAAGCAGTTATGGAAAGTTTCGATTCGTGATTTGAGTAGGATTAGAGTCCTAGTTGAGATTGGGTTGGCCTAAGGGCTGGTTATATAAGCAAGGGAGGCCAGAGATCGTGGGTGATGACTTTGGGGTTGTTCCTCTTGTGTTCTATTGAATAAAGATCGTAGTTTAAAGGAACTTTTGTGCCTTGTTCGTCCGACTTGTTCCAGACAAGTTTTTCTCGTCGAGTTTTCTGCACAGCACTACCTTTCTTTAGTGGTTTTATCATAAGTCGAGTTTTAAGATCCAATGGACGTGATTCTTTTTGGTTTGTCTTCACAACTTGATTATATATCATCTATCAAAATTTCACGGTCATTGGATTTGTGGTTTCTTATATACATGAATTTCTTTGCAGCGTTCCAGAACTGTTTTTTCTCGGGTAGGACAGATTGACCTTTGTTCGATCTTTCAATCGTAACTTGAGTTTCTCTCAATGGATTTGAGTGATTCTTGTTGTGTCGTCTTCTTGACTTTATTATCTCTGATATTTATCACTTTTGTCATGGTGAAACACGTTTAGATTAGTCTCACACACAATTTATTTAACATATTATTTTTCTGCCAAAGGGGTTGGGATTTAATTGTTTCCCCTGCGTAAGATTTTTTAATCTACCATTCACCCCCTCTGGTAGATTTTCACGTGCTCTTCGATCATAAAATTGGTATCAGAGCCACGGTGCTCTAATCTTTGTGATTTTCACGTGTTTTTGACTAATCATCATGGAGAAATACTCCGCAAAACCTTGTGTCTTTAGTGGTATTGATTTTCAGGTTTGGAAGGCACGTATGGAAGCCTTCATCTAGACTCAAGGCTTCACAATATGGGAGAAGGTATACAAGCCTTACGAAGTGCCGTCAAACAATCAAGTTACAGCTACAAATCTGAGAGATGTCGACAACAACAAGGCTCAAAACTTGATCATACAAGGATTAACTCAAAGCGACTTTGACCGTGTTGCACACTTCCGATCTGCATACGATGTGTGGAAAGCACTTTGCGACTACCACGAAGGATCCAACACTATCAAGGAGGTAAAACAAGATATGTTTAAAAAGGAATACATGCGTTTTGATATGCAATCCGGTGAGTCAATTGACGATCTCTTTGCTCGTTTTAACAAAATTCTTAGCAACTTGCGTAGTGTCAATGTTATTTTTTTCAGATGTTGGAAATGATAGACAATTACTAAGTGCATTAGACATGTCAATTTGGGAGATGAAAGTCACATCTATCGTGAATCTACTATCATGAGTACACTTACATTAAATGTTCTTTATTCTAAATTGAAAACTCATGAAATTTACATAATCTCACGTAAGAGCCCCAACAAGTCTCTTGCATTTGTTTCTCAACGTGATATGCCTAGCTCCGGCCAATCTTCATCTTGTGGTATACTTGCTTTGTTGTCCTCTCTAACTCTTAAACAGATTGAGGAGTTTCCAGAGGAGGAGCTAGTACTTCTCTCTACCAGGTTCTCGAAAGCATTGCAAAATGTGAGAACTAGAAGGAGAGGAAGATCCAGACCTCAACGATGTTTCGAATGTGGTAAGACAGGACATTTTTGTTCAGATTGCCCTAACCTTTCAGGTCCTACTTCCCAGGATGAAAAGCAAACAAGGACGAAGCACTCCTCTACAAAAGATATGAAGAAAAAGAAGGGTTTTACAGGACGTCAATTGGTGAGCAGTTTTATCTCCGCACTTCAAGAACTTGGCTCAAGCGATGTGGACATTGGAAGTGACGAAGATGAAGATGATTTGGCAAACTTGTGCTTCATGGCGAGCAAGTCAAGATCAAGTATGCATGAGGCTGAACACAACAGCAACAATGAAGAGGTATCTCCTACTTACGAAGAAATGTGTGATGCTACCAAAATTGAATCACTAGAATATGAAATTAACTGTTTAAAAACTTTGATTCCTAGTGATGATGCATGTCCCTCATGTGATTTAATATATGAACAATTGTCCTCATTAAGAAGTGCACACACCTCCACACTTTATAAACTTGAGCTAGAAATTGAAAAGAATAGAGAGCTTGCTGCACTAAATGATAAAAACTTGAAAGATGCTAGCTGTTCTACGTTTGATTTGCATTGTTCTACTTGTGATGATCTTGATAAGAAACTACGAGATGCTATGAATGAAATTTCTATATTAAACAATGCTTTACGTTCTCATGAAGTTAAATTTTGCTCCAATTGCAAATTAAAAGGAAAAACTTCATGTGAAAATTGCCTTGATCTATCCAATAAACATAATAACATGCATAGGACATTAGATTGGTTTTGTAATGGGAATAAGAACCTAAACTTACTGCTGAATTCTTCCAATTCTTGCAATGATGAAACTGGTTTAGGTTTTGATTCTCATGCTCATGCTAAGGCACATCCACCTAAAATTGTAAAGTCATTAGGAATTGGTTTGATTCAAACAGTTCCTAAACAAAAAGAAGTGGTTTTCAAATCTGCAGGAGTGTTGTCTCATTCAGTTTCAAATAAAAATGTTGCTTGCTCATCTAGACATAAACATAAAGTTAAATTTCATTGTACCTACTGTGGTAGAGATGATCATGTCATAGATTTTCGTTATATACTAGCTAAACAACAAAAAAAGGAAAGAATCATTGCTAGATCTCATAACTTTCATGCAAAATTTGCTGCACTTGCTAAACCGAATCATAGGAACATGCAATCTACTGTAATGAGTCGAAAACATGCAAAGGTTGCTCCCAAACCTACTGTTTTTTGTGCTACACATGTAACATCTCGTAGGACAGTAGTTGGGTACCAAAATCCTCAAGCTTTGGCTCATAAATCTGCCGTTTTATCTTAGCTTTTGCGTGTTATTCCTGCTGGACGTCGTGTGACTCAGTACTAGATTCCTAAATGCCTTTTGACTAACCCCAGTATTGAGTCATCAACGTATTGTTCTTCTATGTAGGTTACACGCTTGAGTAAGGATAACATTTGGATTGTGGATTCAGGTTGCTCACGCCACATGACCAATAACAAAGAATGGTTCTCCTCCCTCTCTTTTGTATCACGTGTAGAGAATATTACTTTTGCCGATAATTCTTCAACTCCTATAATTGCTAAGGGTTCGGTTAGAGTAAATGATCACTACACTTTGAAGCATGTGGCACTTGTTAAAAATCTGAAATACAACTTGCTTTCTGTTTCACAACTGCTAGATGAAAATCTGGAAATTATTTTCACTAAAAATTGCTGCAAAGTTGTAAATTCAAACAGTGAGCTTATTTTTAACATGTCACGGTTTGGAAGAGTTTTTAAAGCTAATTTTGATATGTCTTCCTCTAAGCATAGGTGTCTAGTTGCTAATGATTCTAAGGACTTATATTTTTGGCATCGTAGAGTTGGTCACGTAGGCTTTGATCATCTAACACGTGTTAGTGCTCTTGATCGTATACGTGGGGTGCCTAAGCTTAAAGGGGATAAAGAAATTGTGTGCTCTTCTTGTAGACATGCTAAGATGGTTGCAGGTTCACATACTCCTCTCACAACGATCATGCCAACTGAACCGGGTCAACTTTTGCACCTTGACACCGTAGGACCTTCACGCGTTCAATCCTTCGGAGGTAAATGGTATGTTCTTGTGATTGTTGATGATTATTCTAGATACTCTTGGGTTTACTTTATGGCATCTAAGAATGAAGCTTTTAGTCACTTTAGAAAATTTTCTTAGATTATCAATTGATCACCCATGATCTTTAAAAGCGATTAGAAGTGATAATGGAACCGAATTTAAAAATCAATCTTTTGATCACTTTTGTGCTGAAAATGGAATAGATCATCAATTTTCTTCACCATATGTACCTCAACAAAATGGTGTTGTAGAAATAAAGAATAGAACCTTAGTTGAGATGGCTAGGACTATGCTTGATGAATATCAAACTCCTAGGAAATTTTGGGCTGATGCAATTGCAACCGCCTATTATGTCTCAAATCGTGTTTTCTTGCTCGCTAAGCTAGGTAAAATACCATATGAGCTCCGATTTGGAAATAGGCCTAGTGTTACACACTTTCGGGTCTTTGGTTGCAAATGCTTTGTTAAGAAACATGGTAATCTTTGATAAATTTGAACCTAGATCCATTGATGACAAGTTTCTTGGTTATCCATCTCATACTAGAGGCTACCGTGTGCTTTTACTTGACACTAACAAAATTGTGAAGACTTGTTAGGTGTCTTTTGATGAAGCTAGCCCAGATACTAGCTCAAATATTGCAGGTCCAGATCCATATCCGCAGGGGGAGAGCATTTTCGTTGAAGATGAGGAAGAGGTGGAGCTGCTGCCCGAAAATTCAGTAGCTAATGACATTGTTCCAGCTCCTGATTTTCATTCACAGCCAGCACCGACGACCACCATTGCTGGTCCAGATCCTCCTCAAGTCACAAGCTCACCAATTTATGATGAACATGAAGAAGAAGAAGCTTGTATAGTGTCTACTCCCCTCCGGGTTCTCAAAAGTCATCCTCCACAACAAATTATTGGAAGCTTGCACGAACGAGTCACACAGTCCATGTTTTGCAATCCAAATTCTCATGCCCATTCTGCTTTTGTTGCTTCTTTTGAACCCAAAGATATATCACACGCACTCACTAATGAATCTTGGATTATTGCCATGCAAGAAGAGTTAGAAAATTTTGAAAAAAATAATGTTTGGAAACTTTGTACCTCCACCTCAAGGTCACACTTTAATTGGAACTAAATGGGTGTTCAAAAATAAACAAAGTGGGGATGGGGTTGTGATTAGGAATAAGGCTAGGTTGGTTGCTCAAGGTTTCACTCAAGTTGAAGATCTAGATTTTGATGAAACTTTTGCTCCTGTTGCTAGATTAGAAGCCATAAGAATTTTGTTAGATTTTGCTGCATCTAAAGGTTTTAAGCTATATCAAATGGATGTTAAAAGTGCTTTTCTTAATGACTACATTGATGAGGAGGTTTATGTCAAACAACCACCGGGTTTTGAAAATCCAGATTTCCCTAATCATGT
Organism: Tuctoria greenei; assembly: GCA_036927565.1. NCBI lineage: Eukaryota > Viridiplantae > Streptophyta > Magnoliopsida > Poales > Poaceae > Tuctoria > Tuctoria greenei. Next base: position 63,722,651 of record JAYESD010000002.1, on the reverse strand, counting down.
TTGCAAACTGTCCAAAGCCTTGTACGGTCTCAAACAAGCCCCTAGAGAATCGTATGATAGGTTAAAAACATTCTTACTTGAAAAGGGGTTTACCATGGGCAAGGTTGATAAAACTCTATTTGTGCTTAAGCATGGCAATGACTCATTATTCGTTCAAGTGTATGTGGATGATATTATCTTTGGTTGTGCTTCTCATGATCTTGTATCCAAGTTTTCAGCTATGATGAGTTAAGAGTTTGAGATGAGTATGATGGGAGAACTCTCATACTTTTTGGGGCTGCAAATCAAGCAAACCAAGAAGGGTACCTTTGTGCATCAAACGAAGTGTACAAAAGACCTCCTAAGGCGCTTCAACATGGACAAAAGCAAGTCTCTTTGGACACCAATGGGAACAGCAACAACACTTGAACTTGATGAAGATGGTGAACCCGTGGATCAAAAAGAATATAGAAGCATGATCGAATCACTTTTGTACCTCACAGCATCAAGACCAGACATACAATTCAGCGTATGTCTTTGTGCACAGTTTCAAAACTCTCCACGTGCTTCACATTGTCAAGACCTAAAAAGGATTCTCAGGTACTTACATGGAACTCAAGAATTTGGTATTTTTCTTCCTTCTTCCTCAACCGTTACTTTGAAAGTTTTTCGGATGCTGATTTTGGGGGTTGTAGGATTGATAGAAAAAGTACTTCCGGTGCTTGTCATTTTCTTGGTAATTCACTTGTTGCTTGGTCCTCTAGAAAACAAAACTTAGTTGCACAATCCACGACTGAATCTGAATATGTAGCTGCTGCTAGTGCTTGCTCACAAATTCTTTGGATTGTTCAAACACTTAAGGACTATGGGGTTGATCTACATAGTGTTCCACTGTTTTGTGATAACACTAGTGCCATTTGCATTGTTAAAAACCCCGTGCAACATTCTAGAACTAAGCACATTGACATTAGGTATCACTTTCTCCGTGATAATGTTGAAAAAGAAAACATTGTGCTTCACCATGTAGATACCGAACAACAATTGGCTGACATTTTTACAAAACCTTTGGATTTCACTCGTTTTTGATACATTCGTAGTGAAATAGGGGTTATGCATCCTCATGGCTTAAATTAAGGGGGAGTTTTCAAACTTGAGAAGTCTATGTGTGAATCTGAAATTAAAATAATATGGGCATAGTATTTCATACATATATGACTTTGTGATTCCTTTTACATGCTGAAAGTTCTTACTACATTACTCGTGTTATACATTTTGTAGTTTTTGGCATGTCTAGTAATTGGAATAATTACTTACACTAAATATGGTCATGGTTGAACTATCTTGCTGTTTTGAACTTGTTGCATGCTCACAAGTGCTTTTAATCATAAAAAATTAATTAAGTAATCAACTCACATGTTGAGTTTTTATGAAAAAATATAAATTGAGAAAAGATCAAGAGAATATGAATGCATCGCACTTCTTCTTTTGAGATGGCTTATCATTGCACTTAGATATGAACTTGGAAGAAGTTGTGTATGACTAAAATCATGACCTTAATCTTCTGATTGTCAAATGACATAAGCTTGACTTGGTTGGTTAGAATAAGGCAGATGAGGTATATAATCTCTTGCAAATGTCATATGTTAAAAGTTTGTGCTTTAAATAATAAAATGCAGCAACAAGTGTCATGCTTTCAGGTATTGAAATAGTTAAGTTTGTGAGATCATGACCTGCTTAAATTGAAAATTACATTTGATCTCTAGCATTGCTTACACTACTTTATGTATTTCATTGATGTGATAGTGTAAGTTACTTGATAGTATGACTTGGATGAGCTTTATTTATATGTATATGTTATAATATGCTCATAACAATTAAAATTTCTCTTTTGTACCTTGCTGAATACATTGTCAAAGGGGGAGAGACAATATATAATTTTTTTAACAAAGATAAGTATGCAAGGGGGAGAAATTGATTACACATCACATATTCACAATTGTTTTGGCACGATTCTTCTCAGGGGGAGAACTTGTTTTCCTTCTCATTTTATTTCTGTTTTACAACGGGGGAGAAATTGTTTTCAAAACTTTTAATGTGAATAAGCCAATGTTCGAATTTTAAATGGTGTTGCCAATGCATTCATCAAGGGGGAGATTGTGAGACCTATGTGTGCTGAATACATTGGCTTGTACTGAATACATTGGCTTTGATGATATAAGTTCTGAAATTCTACCAAAATACCCTTTTTAGCAAGGTCCGACTCTAGCTCTGAGCTTCTGCATAGTCCGATGTAAGGTCCGACTTACTTTGGCTAGGTCCGACTTCTTTGTCTAGGTCCGACTAGCTTTGCTTAGCTCCGGTGCTAGGTCCGGCTAGCTTTGGTAGGCTCCGGTTCAAGGTCCGGTTAGCTTTGGCAAGGTCTGATGCTTGATTGTAGTGTTTCTACTTTTTATCTTGCAATGTTTCAAACTTGATTTACACTTATGGAAAGGTTGCTTAGTATTCTTATACTAGGTTTTGGTGTGTTTTGGTGGTTATGGTTGATATGTCTTGCAACATGCTTATGTGAGGTGCTCACGTAAGATCTTGTAGTTTCAGAACTAACGTGAGTCAAATCGAGGACTTGTGCTCGAAAGTATTGGTTGTTTATTCATGTGCAGGTGTTGCTTGAGTTCAAGACATGGCTGGTGACGAGATCCATTGAACTAGTCTTAGGGAGAAGATGAGGTTCAACAACCAAGTTTGGGAGGAATTGTGGTTGAGTTGATCGGGAGGTTGCACAACATGTTTTAATCAAGAACAATGCATATGAAGGTATCATGGACGTCGTTGGAAGATGTTTACAAATATGCAAGGAGTGCATGGACATGTCTACATGGTTCCTAGGCGTGATGAAGAGATGTGGACGTAAAGAATTGGTCGGAAAGGTCCAATCGACTAGGTTATGGACTCAAGCTGCGGCTGAGTCGCGTTTGACTCAAATATGGAAAGCTTTGAGTTGGTTATGATAGGATTTTGTGTGGGTCACGAATTTGAGTTGTTTTAGGAATGTGAGATACGTTCCTAAGGTGTTTGGAAGTCTTAAGATTGCTTCTATCTGCGTATAGAAGAGTCCTAAGCAGTTATAGAAAGTTTTGATTCGTGATTTGAGTAGGATTAGAGTCCTAGTTGAGATTGGGTTGGCCTAAGGGCTAGTTATATAAGCAAGGGAGGCCAGAGCTCGTGGGTGACGACTTTGGGGTTGTTCCTCTTGTGTTCTATTGAATAAAGATTGTAGTTTAAAGGAACTTTTGTGCCTTGTTTGTCCGGCTTGTTCCAGACAAGTTTTTCTCGTCGAGTTTTCTACACAGCACTACCTTTCTTCAGTGGTTTTATCATAAGTCGAGTTTTAAGATTCAATGGATGTGATTCTTTTTGGGTTGTCTTCACAACTTGATTGTCTATCATCTGTCAAAATTTCACGGTCATTGGATTTGTAGTTTCTGATGTACATGAGTTTCTTTGCAGCGTTCCAGAACTGTTTTTCTCGGGTAGGACAGATTGACCTTTGTTCGATCTTTCAATCGTAACTTGAGTTTCTCTCGACAGATTTGAGTGATTCTTGTCGTGTAGTATTCGTGACTTGATTCTCTCTGATATCTATCACTTTTGTCAGGGTGAAACATGTTTAGATTAGTCTCACACACAATTTCTTTAACATATCATTTTTCTGCCGAAGGGGTTGGGATTTAATTGTTTCCGCTGCATAAGATTTTTTAATCTACCATTCACCATCTCTAGTAGCTTTTCATGTGCTCTTCGATCCTACACACTGTTAATCACCCATAATACCAGTAGATCATGTATAGGGTGTTTTTTTACAGCCGGGGCCACCTGTCGGGCCAGACATGCACTGTAACGGCCAGTCCTTAGCATATAAAAGGGTTGCGCCACACGATAGAGGACAGTCAATCTCACACGCAGAGAATTGATCTCAAATACTCGCTAGGAACACATACTCATACGATCAACAACCACCTCATGGAGTGGGGTATTACGCTCAGGCGGCTCAAACCACGTAAAAACCCTCGGTGTTCACCTCTTGTTCGTGATCTTACGCGCACCCCGCCTAAATACGAACCTCCGCGGATTATGCTTTAGTAGTACCGGGGGAAGTGTCGTGTATACACTTCGACATTTTGCGCGCGAGGTAGGGGCGCTAAGATCTCAAGATGGTGAATTCCGCCGCAACTTCATCCAATGGCCCGACAGGACAACCCGCTGGAGGAAATCGCTCCAATGTGCAATAACAAGTTGGTGTTGTTATCTCGGCGGGTGTCGTCCCACCACCACCACCTGCTCTGACAGCCAACGCCGAATACTAGGATGTTGAATTTGCGTCGATCACAGCATCGACCAACAACCCAGAGAACGCGCTAAACACAACGCATACTCTACTTCAGCGTCCTCCAGCGCCCAGAGCTCCTCCGACCGCCGTGGAGCAATGGAGCGCTGACGTAGGGCATTTGGTTGCAGCTGCAGCTAATACCCTCAGCGTCCAAGGTCTGCCCCATGCGGGGCAGACACCTTCTCAGCAGAGGACCTTGTCTGGTAGACTTGGTCCTCATGCATCGCAGCACAGGAGATGTGCTCCCTCCCAGCAAGTGACATCATTGCCCTCCAGGGTTTGCTGTACCACACGACATCGAGGCTTCCCTACCCAGGACCTCCGATCGGAGCTCGACTGACATTACATGAGGCAAGACGGTTGTGCCCACATTGAGCATGCTCGCGAGAGGCGAGCTGCTCAGGAAAACCCTTCTCCTCTGGGAGTGGAGGGCGGCTATTCGGCCCTGGACATGCATCTTCGCATGGTCGAATGGCCACCCAAGTTCCAGCCTCATCTGTTGGAGAAGTACGACGGGACAGACAACCCTGTCAAGTTTCTTCAAATCTACTCCATTGCCATCCTCGCGGCTGGTGGCAATGAGGTCGTGATAGCCAACTACTTCCCTGTGGCTCTAGCCGGGACAGCAAGGTCCTGATTCATGAGTCTTCCTCCTGACTCCATCTACAGTTGGGGGGAACATTGTCGCCAGTTCACCGCCAACTTCAGGAGCTCCTATACCCGACCTGACGCCGAGCTAGACTTATTTGCCGTACAACAAAAATCGGGAGAGTCACTGCGATCATTCATCGAACGGTTTTCTCAGGTACAGAATACAATTCCTTCTATCTCCAATGCCTTTGTCATTGTTGTGTTTCAACAGGGAGTCAGAGACAAGAAGATGCTGGAGAAGCTGGCAACAAAAAAGTTAGTAGCGCAACAGAGCTCTTCAGCCTACTGACAAATGTGTTAGGGCTGCGAAGGGCCAAGAGATGCACTCCAAACCATCTTAAGAGGCTGCTAAACCCTGCTCCAAGGCTGAAGTCACTGCCTTAGGCAGTGGAAAAAAGAAGAAGTCCAACGGCAAGAAGAAGTCGTTGGCCGACACAACTACTGCTGCTGCTGCTGCGATAGTGACGGTGAGAAGATGTGGTGTCTGATCCATAAAACGAACACCCACAATCTTGAAGACTGTTGCAAGGTCAAGCGACTTGTTGAACACAACAATAAGCGCCAAGAAGAAGCTCCTTTCAGTCAACGGGAAAGAAAGGAGAAGGTCGGCGAAGCTCCGTCTGATCAGGAGCTAGGATTCCAAGACGACAAGAAGGCGTTGAATGTGGTATACAACACCTTCGACGATGATTCTGACATCTCTGACAACGAGTGTCGGAAGACTCTCCATATGATATATGGAGGGTCCTGGGATATTACCTCCCGACATATCCTCAAGACAATGCATTGGGAGATGCCTGCCATAGCTCCCACCACCAAAGCAGAACCCCATCGGAAGTGGATGGACACAACCATCACTTTCGATGCTTCGGACTGCCCGAAGAACATGACCAGAGCTGATCAGTTGCCTTTGATGGTCTCCCCGACTATCAACAACATCCAGCTCTACCATGTCTTGGTGGATGTAGGTGCGGTGCTAAGTTGCGAAGCTCCAGCTCAGCCTCTCGGACCTTAGGACCTCACGTCCTTTCTACGGAGTAGATCCAGGAGCCATTACTCCTCTCGGATCTGTTACACTCCCAGTGACCTTCGGGACTCAGGATAACTATAGGTCCGAGAAGCTGGTGTTTGATGTGGCACACATCAACCTTCCCTTCAACGCCATCCTAGGCAGGCTAGCCCTATATAGGTTCATGGTCGTAGCCCATTACGACTATCTGGTGTTGAAGATACCGACTCCTTCAGGCGCCCTCCGTATCCAAGGGGATCGCACTGCTGGAGTCAACACGCTGGAAGAACTTCATGCACTTGCAACGGCGTTAGAAGAAGAATCCCACAAGGAGCAACCAACACAACAACCTTCGAGCTTGCGCCAGTGAGGCTCAACTTCTGCACCTCGTGTGCAACCAAGCGGCGACACCGGCATCCCCGTCAAATTAGTTTCGATGCTGCCCAAACCACTTGTATATCGGGAGGTCTGGACGACAAATAGGAAATCACGCTCGTCGGGCAAATGTCGGCGTGTTTGCATGGCAACCATCACAAATACCTGGGATCCCTAGGGAGGTGATCGATCACAAACTGAAGATATACCCCGATGCACGACCAGTAAATCAGAAGCCCTAAAAGCAATCTGTCGAGTGGCAGAACTTCATCAGACAAGAGATTAAGAAGTTGCTCTACGCTGGTTACATCCAGGAGGTGCACCATCCAAGATGGCTAGCAAACCCTGTCGTTGTACCAAAGGCTAGCGGGAAGCTTTGGATGTGCATCGACTACACCACCTTGAATAAGGCATGCCCAATAGACCCATTTCCACTACCTAGAATAGATCAGATAGTGGATTCTACCTCCGGGTGTGAATTACTATGTTTCCTAGACAGATATTCTGGATATCATCATATTCAAAGGTCTAGGGAAGATGAAGAGCATACTACCTTCATTACAGTAGATGGGTCATATTGTTACATTGCTATGCCTTTTAGTCTCAAAAACACTGCTTTAACTTTTGTGCGAGCCATGCACAAAACATTTGGAGAGCTCATCAGGGACTTGATGGAGGTCTACATCGATGACATCATCGTCAAGGTTGTGGGATCGAAGAGCACATGAAAAGCTACTAGAGGGGGGGGTTGAATGGTATATTAAAACTTTTTCAGCGGAAGCAACAAAAACCCCTTGGCAGAAAATTGATCTGTTAAAGAAATCATATGTGCGACTAATCTAAACATGATCAATTGTGAAAAAACTTGTATAGATTGTGGAGAATCAAGTCACGAAGATTTCACAATAAGAATCACGAAAATCCATCAATGAAAACTCAAGTTATGATCGCAAGATCAAACAAAGGTCAATCTGTTCTACTAAGTAAAAACTAGATCTACAACACTGCAAAGAAACTCATGTAGATCCAAAACCACAAATCCAATGACCATGAAATTTCACAGATGATAGATAATCAATTTGTGAAGACAACCCGAAAAGAATTATGTCAATTGGATCTATAAAACTTGAGTTATGATAAAACAACCGAAGCAAGGTAATGTTGTGCAGAAACTCGACGAGAAAAACTTGTCTGAAACAAGTCGGACGAACAAGGCACAAAAGTTACTTTAAACTATGATCTTTATTCAATAGAACACAAGAGGAACAACCTATAATCTGTGCACCATGAGCTCTGACCTCCCTTGCTTATATAACAAGCAATGAGGCCAACCGAAACCAAACTAGGACTCATATCCAACTCAGTTTTCACCAAAACTTTCCATAACTGCTCAAGACTCTTCTATACATAGATAGAAGCAATCTTAAGACTTACAAACACCTTAGGAACGTATTCCACATTCCTAAAACAACTCAACTTCGTGACCCATATTAAATCCTATCGTAACCAACTCAAATCTTCCCATATTTGAGTCAAACCCGACTCAGCCGCAACTTGAGTCTATAACCTAGTCGGTTGGACCTTTCCGACCAATTCTTTACGTCCACATCTCTTCATGACGCCTTGGAACCATGCAGTCACGTCCATGCACTCCTTGCACATGTGCAAACACCTTCCAACAATGTTCATGAAACCTTCATATGCATTGTTCTTGATTCAAACATGCTGCGTGACCTCCAGATCAACTGAACCACAATTCCTCCTGAACTTTTTTTTGAACCTCATCTTCTCCCTAAGACTAGTTCAATGAATCCCGTCACCAACCATGCCCTGAACTCAAGCAACACCTGCATATGCATAAACAACCAATACTTCCGAGCACAAGTCCTCGACTTGACTCACGTTAGTTTCGAAACCACAACACCTTACCTGAGCACCTCACATAAGCATGTTGCAAACCATATCAAAACAATAACTACCATGATAAGCCAAAACACATCAAAAACTTAGTAAAAGAATACTAAGCAAGCTTTCCATAATCCAAAAAGCAAGTTCGAAACATTGTGAGTTAAAAGCAGAACCATTGCAATTTAGCACTAGACCTTGCCAAAGCTAACCAAACCTTGAACCGGAGCTTACCAAAGCTAGCAGGACCTAGCACCGGAGCTTACCAAATCTAGTCGGACCTTGCGCTGAAGCATACCAAAGCTAGTCGGACCTTGTGCTGGAGCTTACCAAAGCTAGTCGGACCTAGCGCCAGAGCTAACCAAAGCTAGTCGAATCTAGCGCTGGAGCTAGCAAAAACATGTCGGACCTAGCCATAGCAAGTCGAACCTTACGTCTAACCTTGCCAGAGCTACCCAAAACAAGACGAACCTATCATCAGACCTTGCAAGAGCTCAGACCTAGAGTCGGACCTTGTTGAAAAGGTGTTGTGGCAATAATCAAAACTTTTATCATCATAGCCAGTATTCAGCACACATAGGTCTCACAATCTCCTCCTTGATGAATGCATTGGCAACACAACTTAAAATCCGAACATTGGATTATTCACATGAAAAGTTTTGAAAACAATTATCTTCCCGAATTATTTCTCCTCCTTTGTAATTCAGAAATAAAATGAGAAGAAAAACAAAAATTCTCCCTCGGAGAAGAATCGTGCCAAAACACTTGTGAATGTGTGCAATATGTGATTAATTTTCCCCCCTTTGATAATGTATTCAGCAAGGTTCAAAAGAGAAATTTCAATTGTTATGAGCATATTATAACACATACATATAAAACAAAGCTCACCCAAGTCATACTATCAAGCAACTTACACTATCACATCAATGAGATACATAAAGTAGTGTAAGCCATGCTAGAGATCAAGTGTAATTTTCAATTTAAGCAAGTCATGATCTCACAAACTTAACTATTTCAAAACCTGAAAGCATGACACTTGTTGCTGCATTTTTATTATTTTCCAAAGCACAAATTTAGATCATATGACATTTGCAAGAGATTATATGCCACATCTGCCTTATTCTAACCAACCAAGCCAAACCTATATCATTTGGCAATCAGAAGCTAAAGGACATGGTTTTAATCATACACAACTTCTTTCAAGTTCAAATCTAAGTGCAATGATAAGTCATCTCAAAAGAAGAAGTGCGATGCATGCATATTCTCTTGATCTTTTCTCATTTTTTATTTGATCATAAAAACTCAACATGTGGATAGTTGATTGATTAATTTTTCATTATTAAAAGCACTTGTGAGCATGCAACAAGTTTAAAACAGCAAGAAAGTTCGATCTTAACAACACTTTTGTAAGTAATTATTCCAATTACTAGTCATGGCAAAAACTACAAAATGTATAACTTGAATAATGTAGTAAGAACTTTCAGCATGTAAAAGGAATCACAAAGTCATATATGTATGAAATACTCATGCTCATATTATTTTAAATTCAGATTCACACATTTACTTCCCAAGTTTCAAAACCCCCCCTCAATTTAAGCCATGAGAATGCATAACTCCTATTTCACTACAAATGAAACAAAAACGAGTGAAAGTCAAAGGTTTTGTAAAAATGTCAGCCAATTGTTGTTCGGAATCTACATGGTGAAGCACAATATTTCCTTTTTTAACATTATCATGGAGAAAGTGATACCTAATGTCAATGTGCTTTGTTCTGGAATGTTGCACGGGGTTTTTAGCAATGCAAATGGCACTAGTGTTATCACATAACAGTGGAATACTATCTAAATCAACCCCATAGTCCTTAAGAGTTTGAACAAACCAAATAATTTGTGAGCAAGCACTAGCAGCAACTACATATTCAGATTTGGCTGTGGATTGTGCAACTAAATATTGTATTCTAGAGGACCAAGCAACATGTGAATTACCAAGAAAATGACAAGCACCCAAAGTACTTTTCCTATCAATCCTACAGCCCCCAAAATCAGCATCCGAAAAGCTTTCAAAGTAACGGTTGAGGAAGAAGGAAGAAAAATGCCAAATTCTTGAGTTCCATGTAAGTACCTGAGAATCCTTTTGACGGCTTGACGATGTGAAGCACATGGGGAAGCTTGAAACCGTGCACAAAGACATACGCTGAATTTTATGTCCGGTCTTGATGCTATGAGGTATAAAAGTGATCCAATCATGCTTCGATATTCTTTGTGATCGACCGGTTCACTATGTTCATCAAGTTCAAGTGTCATTGCTGTACCCAGTGGTATCTGAAGAGGCTTTCTTTTGTCCATGTTGAAGCGCTTAAGAAGGTCTTTTGTATACTTCGTTTGATGCATAAAGGTACATTCCTTGGTTTGCTTGATTTACAGCCCCAAAAAGTATGTTAGTTCTCCCATCATACTCATCTCAAATTCTGAACTCATCATAGCTGAAAACTTAGATACAAGATCATGAGAAGCACAACCAAAGATAATATCATCCACATACACTTGAACGAATAATGAGTCATTGCCATGCTTAAGCATAAAAAGAGTTTTATCAACCTTGCCCATGATAAACCTCTTTTCAAGTAAGAATGTTTTTAACCTATCATACCATGCTCTAGGGGCTTCTTTGAGACCGTACAAGACTTTGAACAGTTTGTGAACATGATTAGGAAAATCTAGATTTTCAAAACCCGGTGGTTTCTTGACATAAACCTCCTCATCTATGAAGCCATTAAGAATATCACTTTTAACATCCATTTGATATAACTTGAAACCTTTAGATGCAGCAAAAGCTAAAAAGATTCTTATGGCTTTTAATCTAGCAACAGGAGCAAAAGTTTCATCAAATCTAGACCTTCAACTTGTGTGAAACCTTGAGCATCCAACCTAGCCTTATTCCTAATCACAACCCCATCCCCACTTTGTTTATTTTTTAACACCCATTTAGTTCCAATTAAAGTGTGACCTTGAGGTGGAGGTACAAAGTTTCCAAACATTTTTTTTTTCAAAATTTTGTAACTCTTCTTGAATGGCAATAATCCAAGATTCATTAGTGAGTGCGTGTGATATATCTTTGGGTTCAAAAGAAGCAACAAAAGCAGAATGAGCGTGAGAGTTTGGATCGTAAAACCTAGATTGTGTGTCTCGTTAGTGCAAGCTTCCAATAATTAGTTGTAGATGATGACTTTTGAGAACCAAGAGGGGAGTATACACTTCACAAGATTCTTCTTCTTCATGTTCATCAGAAATCGATGAGTTTGTGAGTTGAGGATGATCTGGACCATCTATGGTGGTTGTCAGTGCTGGTCGTGAATCAAAAATAGGACCTGAAATAATGTCATTAGCTCCTGAATCTTCGGTCAACAACACCACTTCTTCATCTTCTTCGATGAAAATACTCTCCCCCTGTGATATGGATCCGGACCTGCAATATTTGAGCTAGTACCTTGGCTAGCTTCATCAAAAGAAACCTCACGAGCCTCCACAATTTTGTTAGTGTCAAGTAAAAGCACACGACAACCTCTAGTATGAGATGGATAACCAAGAAACATGCCATCAAGAGATATAGCTTCAAATTTATCAAGATTACCATGTTTCTTAACAAAGCATTTATAACCAAAGACCTGAAAGTGTGTGACACTAGGCCTATGCTCAAACCAAAGTGTAGGATCAAAGATCACGTGAAAAGATACAGGAGGGGGGTCAATGGTAGATTTAAAACTTTTCCAGCGGAAGCAATGAAACCCCCTCGAAAGAAAAATGACCTGTTAAAGGAATTGTGTGTGAGACTAATCTAAACGTGTTTCACCATGACAAAAGTGATAAATATCAGAGAGAATCAAGTCACTAAGACTACACAACAAGAATCACTCAAATCCGTCAAGAGAAACTTAAGTTACGATCGAAAGATCGAACAAAGGTCAATCTGTTCTACCGAGTAAAAAACAGATCTGCAATACTGCAAAGAAACTCGTGTAGATCAAAAACCACAAATCCAATGACTGTGAAATTTTGAAAGATGATATAAATCAAGTTTTGAAGACAACCCAAAAAGAATCACGTCAATCGGATCTATAAAACTCGAGTTATGATAAACTTACCGAAGCAAGGTAGTGCTGTGCAGAAACTCGACGAGAAAGACTTGAAGAAAACAAGTCGGACAAACAAGGCACAAAAGTTCCTTTAAACTACGATATTTATTCAATAGAACGCAAGAGGAACAGCCCAAAAGTCGTCTACCATGAGCTCTGGCCTCCCTTGCTTATATAACCAGCTCTTAGGCCAACCCAAACCTAACTAAGACTCTAATCCTACTCAATTCACGAATCGAAACTTTCCATAACTGCTCAAGACTCTTCTATACGCAGATAGAAGCAATCTTAAGACTTCCAAACACATTAGGAACATATACCACATTCCTAAAACAACCCAAATTCGTGACTCACACAAAATCCTAACATAACCAACTCAAATATTTCTATATTTGAGTCAAACCCAACTCAGCCGCAGCTTGAGTCCATAACCTAGTCGGTTGGACCTTTCCGACCAATTCTTTACGTCCACATCTCTTCATCACGCCTCAGAACCATATATCCACGTCCATGCACTCCTTTCATACGTGCAAACATCTTCTAACGACGTTCGTGATACCTTCATATGCATTGTTCTTGATTCATACATGCTGCACGACCTCCCGATCAACTCAACCACAATTCCTCCTAGACTTGGTTGTTGAACCTCATCTTCTCCCTAAGACTAGTTCAATGGACCCCGTCACCAGCCATGTCTTGAACTCAAGCAACACCTGCACATGAATAAACAACCAATACTTTCAAGCATAAGTCCTCGACTTGACTCTCGTTAGTTCTGAAACTATAACATCTTACGTGAGCACCTCACATAAGCATGTTGCAAACCATAGCAAAATGATATCAACAATAACCACCAAAACACACCAAAAACTTAGTAAAATAATACTAAGCAAACTTTCCATAAGTGCAAAGCAAGTTTGAAACATTGCAAGATAAAAGCGGAACCACTGCTATCAAGCTTCGACCATGACCAGATTTAGTGTAAGTAATTATTCCAATTACTAGACATGGCAAAAACTACAAAATGTATAAAACGAGTAATGTAGTAAGAACTTTCAGCATGTAAAAGGAATCACAAAGTCATATATGTATGAAATACTATGCTCATATTATTTTAATTTCAGATTCACACATAGACTTCTCAAGTTTCAAAACTCCCCCTTAATGTAAGCCATGAGGATGCATAACCCCTATTCCACTACGAATGAAACAAAAACAAGTGAAATCCAAAGGTTTTGTAAAAATGTCAGCCAATTGTTGTTCGGTATCTACATGGTGAAGCACATTGTTTTCGTTTCCAACATTATCATGGAGAAAGTGATACCTAATGTCAATGTGCTTAGTTCTAGAATGTTACACGGTGTTTTTAGCAATGCAAATGGCACTAGTGTTATCACAAAACAGTGTAACACTATCTAGATCAACCCCATAGTCCTTAAGTTTTGAACAATCCAAAGAATTTGTGAGCAAGCACTAGCAGCAGCTACATATTCAAATTCAGCTATGCATTGTGCAACTGAGTTTTGTTTTCTAGAGGACCAAGCAACAAGTGAATTACCAATAAAATGACAAGCACTGGAAGTACTTTTCCTATCAATCCTACAACCCCCAAAATCAGCATCCGAAAAAGCTTTCAAAGTAACGGTTGAGGAAGAAGGAAGAAAAATGTCAAATTCTTGAGTTCCATGTAAGTACCCGAGAAACCTTTTGAGGGCTTGACGATGTGAAGCACATGGGGAGCCTTGAAACCGTGCACAAAGACATACGCTAAAATGTATGTCCGATATTGATGCTGTGAGGTACAAAAGTGATCCGATCATGCTTCTATATTCTTTTTGAATCACGGGTTCACCATCTTCATCAAGTTCAAGTGTTGTTGCTGTTACCATTGGTGTCTGAAGAGGCTTGCTTTTGTCCATGTTGAAGCGCCTTAGGAGGTCTTTTGTATACTTCGTTTGATGCACAAAGGTACCCTCCTTGGTTTTCTTGATTTGCAGCCCCAAAAAGTACGTGAGCTCTTCCATCATACTCATCTCAAATTCTGAACTCATTATAGCTGGACCGTGTGACTCGTTCATGCAAGCTTCCAATAATTTATTGTGGAGGATGACTTTTGAGAACCCAGAGGGGAGTGGACACTTCACAAGATTCTTCTTCTTCATGTTCATCACAAATCGATGAGTTTGTGACTTGAGGAGGATCTGGACCAGCAATGGTGGTCATCAGTGCCAGCTGTGAATCAAAATCAGGAGCTGGAACAATATCATTAGCTGCTGAATTATCGGGCATCAGCTCCACCTCTTCCTCATCTTCAACGAAAATGCTCTCCCCCTGCAGATATGGATCCTGACATACAATGTTTGAGCTAGTACCTAGGCTAGCTTCATCAAAAGACACCTCACATGTCTCCACAATTTTGTTAGTGTCAAGTAAAAGCACATGATAGCCTCTAGTAAGAGATGGATAACTAAGAAACATGCCATCAATAGATCTAGGTTCAAATTTATCAAGATTACCATGTTTCTTAACAAAGCATTTGCAACCAAAGACCCGCAAGTGTGTAACACTAGGCCTATGTTCAAACCGGAGCTCATATGGTGTTTTACCTAGCTTAGCACACAAGAAAAAACGATTTGAGACATAACAAGCGGTTACAATCGCATCAGACCAAAATTTCCTAGGAGTTTGATATTCATCAAGCATAGTCCTAGCCATCTCAACTAAGGTTCTGTTCTTTCTTTCTACAACACCATTTTGTTGAGGTATATATGGTGAAGAAAATTGATGATCTGTTCTATTTTCAGCACAAAAGTGACCAAAAGATTGATTTTTAAATTCGGTTCCATTATCACTTCTAATTGCTTTTAAAGATCCTAGGTAATCAACTGATAATCTAAGAAATAAAGTTCTAAAGTGACTAAAAGCTTCATTCTTAGATGCCATAAAGTAAATCCAAGAATATCTACAATAATCATCAACAATCACAAGAACATACCATTTACCTCCGAAGGATTGAACACGTGAAGGTCCTACGGTGTCAAGGTGCAAAAGTTGACCCGGTTCAGTTGTCATGATCATTGTGAGAGGAGTATGTGAACTTGCAACCATCTTAGTATGTCTACAAGAAGAGCACACAATTTATTTGTCCCCTTTAAGCTTAGGAAGCCCACGTATGCGATCAAGAGCACTAACACGCGTTAGATGATCAAAGCCTACGTGACCAAGTCTATGATGCCAAAAATATAAGTCCTTTGAATCATTAGCAACTGGACACCTATGCTTAGGCAAAGACATATCAAAATTAGCTTTAAAAATCTTCCAAACCGAGACATGTTAAAAATAAGCTCACCATTTGAATCTACAACCTTGCACCAAATTTTTGTGAAAATAATTTCCAGATTTTCATCTAGCAGTTGTGAAACCGAAAGCCAGTTGTATTTCAATTTTTTAACAAGTGCCACATCCTTCAAAGTGTAGTGATCATTTACTCTAACCGAAGACTTAGCAATTATAGGAGTTGAAGAATTATCGGCAAAAGTAACATTCTCTACACGTGACACAAAAGAGAGGGAGGAGAACCATTCCTTGTTACCGGTCATGTGGCGTGAGCAACCTGAATCCACAATCCAAATGTTCTCCTTCCTCAAGCATGTAACCTACATAGAAGCACAATACATCGATGACTCAATACTGGGCTTAGTCAAAAGGCATTTAGGAATCCAGTACTGAGTCACACGATGTCCAGCAGGAATAACATGCGAAAGCTGAGTTAAAACAGCAGGTTTATGAGCCATAGCTTGAGGATTTTTGTACCCAACTACTGTCCTACGAGATGTTACATGTGTAGAACGAAAAACAGTAGGTTTGGGAGCAAACTTTGCATGTTGTCGACTTATTACAGCAGATTGCATGTTCCTATCATTCGGTTTAGCAAGTGCAACAAATTTTGCATGAAAGTTATGAGATCTAGCAATCATTCTTTTCTTTTTTCTGTTGTTTAGCTAGTCTATAACAAAAATCTATTACATGACCATCTCTACTACAATAGGTACAATGAAATTTAACTTTGTGTTCATGTCTAGATGAGCAAGCAACATTTTTATTTGAAAAAGAATGAGACAACACTCCTGTAGATTTGAAAACCACTTCTTTTGGTTTAGAAACTGTCTGAATCAAACCACTTCCTAATGACTTTACAATTTTAGGTGGATGTGCCTTAGCATGAGCATGAGAATCAAAACCTAAACCAGTTTTATCATTGCAAGACTTGGAAGAATTCAGCAGCAAGTTTATGTTCTTATTCCCATTACAAAACCGATCTAATGTCCTATGCATGTTATCAAGTTTATTGGACAGATCAAGGTAGTTTTCACATGAAGTTTTTCCTTTTAGTTTGCAATTAGAATAATATTTAACTTCATGAATACGCAAAGTATTGTTCAAAATAGAAATTTCATTCATAGCATCATGTAGTTTTTTATTAAGATCATCACAAGTAGAACAATGCAAATCAATTGTAGAACAACAAGCATCTTACAAGTTTTTATCACTAAGTGTAGAAAGCTCTATGTTCTTTTCAATCTCTAACTCAAGTTTATCAAGTGTGGAGGTGTGTGCACTTCTTAGAGAGGACAATTGTTCATATATTATATCACATGAGGAACAAGAATCATCACTAGGAATCAAAGTTTTCAAACAGTTAATTTCAGATTCTAATGATTCAATTTTAACAGCATTGTCCCTAAGCTTTTTGTCCTTTTTCTTAATTATAACAGTGGCACGAGAAATAACATCTCACATTTCTTCGCAAGTAGGACATACCTCTTCATTGTCGCTGTTGTGTTCTGCCTCCTTCATACTTGATCTCGACTTGCCTGCCATGAAGCACAAGTGTGCCTAATAATCTTCATCTTCTTCACTTCCGATGTCCACATTGCTCGAGCCAAGTTCTTGAAGTGTGGAGATAAAACTATTCACCAATTGACATCCTGTAAACCCTTCTTTTTCTTGTTGTTGTTTGCAGAGGAGTGCTTCGTCCTTGTTTGCTTTTCATCACGGGAAGTAGCACCTGAAAGATTAGGGCAATTCGTACGAAAATGTCCTGTCTTACCATATTGAAAGCATCATTGAGGTCCGCCACTCCCTCTCCTTCTAGTTCTCAAATTTTGCAATGCTTTTGAGAACCGAGTAGAGATGAGTGCAAGTTCTTCCTTTGGAAACTCTTCAATCTGTTCAAGGGTTAGAGAGGACAACAAAAGTGTTCCAAAAGATGAAGATCGGCTGGAGCTAGGTATGTCACGTTGAGAAACAAATGCAAGAGAGTTGCTGGGGTTTTTACATGAGATTATATCAATTTCATGAGTTTTCAATTTAGAATAGAAAACATCTAAAGTAAGTGTACTCATGACAGTAGATTCACAAATAGATGTGACTTTTATCTCCCAAATTGACATGTCTAATGCACTTAGTAATTTCCTAGCATTCTCAGCATATGAAAATTTAACATTGATGCTACACAAGTTGCTGAGAATTTTATTAAAGCAAGCAAAGAGGTCATCGATGGACTTATGTATCTCAAAGCGCATGTACTCCTTCTTGAACATGTCTTAATTTACCTCCTTGATCATGTTGGATCCTTCGTGGTAATCACATAGAGCTTTCCAAACATTGTACACAGATCGGAGGTGAGCAACACGGTCGAAGTCGCTTTGAGTTTGTCCTTGTATGATCAAGTTCCAAGCCTTGTTGTTGTTGTCGGCATCTCTCAGATTGGTAGCTGTAACGTGATCGTTTGGTGGCACTTCGTAAGGCTTGTAAACCTTTTCCCATATTGCAAAGCCTTGCGCCTGGATGAAAGCTTCCATGCGTGCCTTCCAAACCTGAAAATCAATACAACTAAACACACAAGGTTTGGCGAGTATTTCTCCATGATGATTAGTCAAAACACATGCAAATCAAAGAGATTAGAGCACCGTGGCTCTGATACCAATTGTAGGATTGAAGAGCACATGAAAAGCTACCAGAGGGGGGGGTGAATGGTAGATTACAACTTTTTCAGCAGAAGCAACGAAAACCCCTCGGCAGAAAATTGATCTATTAAAGAAATCATGTGTGCGACTGATCTAAACGTGATCAATTGGGACAAAACCAGTATAGATTGTGGAGAATCAAGTCACAAAGACGTCACAACAAGAATCACAAAATCTGTCAGGAAAACTCAAGTTATGATCGAAAGATCAAACAAAGGTCAATCTGTTCTACCAAGTAAAAACTAGATCTGGAACACTTCAAAGAAACTCATGTAGATCCAAAACAACAAATCCAATGACCGTGAAATTATCACAGATGATAGACAATCAAGTTATGAAGACAACTCAGAAGAATGAAGTCAATTGGATCTATAAAACTCTAGTTATGATAAGACCACCGAAGCAAGGTAGTGCTGTGCAGAAACTCGACGAGAAAAACTTGTCTGAAACAAGTCAGATGAACAAGGCACAAAAGTTCCTTCAAACTGCAATCTTTATTCAATATAACACAAGAGGAACAGCCCAAAATCCATGCACCACAAGCTCTGGCCTCCCTTGCTTATATAATAAGACATGAGGCCAACCCAAACCAAATTAGGACTTATATCCTACTCAGTTTTCACTGAAACTTTCCATAAATGCTCAAGACTCTTCTATACGCAGATAGAAGCAATCTTAAGACTTCCAAACACCTTAGGAACGTATCCCACATTCCTAAAATAACTCAACTTC
Organism: Tuctoria greenei; assembly: GCA_036927565.1. NCBI lineage: Eukaryota > Viridiplantae > Streptophyta > Magnoliopsida > Poales > Poaceae > Tuctoria > Tuctoria greenei. The sequence goes on along the minus strand of JAYESD010000002.1, from coordinate 63,703,452 downwards.
ATGACCCACACGAAATCCTATCGTAACCAACTCAAATCGTTCCATATTTGAGTCAAAGCTGACTCAGCCGCAGCTTGAGTCCATAACCTAGTCGGTTGGACCTTTCCGACCAATTCTTTACATTCACATCTCTTCATCATGCCTTGGAACCATGCATCCATGTATATTCACTCCTTGCACACGTGCAAACACCTTCCAACGACGTTCATGATACCTTCATATGCATTGTTCTTGATTCAAACATGTTGCGCGACCTCCCGATCAACTCAACCACCATTCCTCCTGAACTTGGTTGTTGAACCTCATCTTCTCCCTAAGACTAGTTCAATGGATCCCATCACCAGCCATGTCTTGAACTCAAGCAACACTTGCACATGAATAAACAACCAATGCTTTCGAGCACAAGTCCTCGACTTGACTCACGTTAGTTCCAAAACCACAACACCTTATGTGAGCACCTCACATAAGCATGTTGCAAACCATATCAAAACATTAACCACCATGATCAGCCAAAACGCATCAAAAACTTAGTAAAATATTACTAAGCAAGCTTTCCATAATCCAAAAAGGAAGTTTGAAACATTGTGAGGTAAAAGGAGAACCAATGCAATTTAGCACCGGACCTTTCCAAAGCTAATTGGACCTTGAACCGAAGCTTACCAAAGCTAGCAGGACCTAGCACTGGAGCTTACCAAAGCTAGTCAGACCTTGCATCGGAGCTTACCAAAGCTAGTCGGACCTTGCGCCAGAGCTTACCAAAGCTAGTCGGACCTAGCGCTGGAGCTAACCAAAGCTAGTTGAACCTAGCGCCTGTGACACCCGTTTCTGAAAAACTGAACCAAGCTAACGCATATGTGTGCCCAGGATGTTCAACACACATACACGAGTGATTCACAAATGATAAACAGATAATTACCACAGCTCAAATTATTAAATAAGTACTCTTATTACATAATTCATTATATCCTCGAATACAAGCTCTAATGAATATTAATGACAAGTTCAACTAATGCAGCAGAAATAAACTAATTAAGCAACTAAGCAAACTAAGCAAAAGGGATAGCGCAGCTCCATGCAACACCACAGGCAAAGCTGACAGTAGACACGGCCTAGAACTCCCCATTATCGCTATTAAACTCACAATCCTGACCTGCAACTGTTGGGGGGGGGATTGCAAGAGTGAGTACATGTCGTACTCAGCAAGTGTGGAAAGTATGACATGTGGCTGATTCAAATGACGACAATAATAATGGCAAAGTGCTGAAAAGTACAGTAAAACCATTTGGAAAACAATGAATCATATTTATGTGAAATTAACCCATCATAAACCATGTAACCATCATGATACCAGTCCATAAATCACCATTACCAATAACCATAATCAATGTCATAAACCATAATTCCATCTCATAACCATAACCATAATCATAATATCAACCATAACCATTACCAAACCATAACCACCCCATTACCAAATTCCCTCTAATCATGTAGGTCATCCAGGTGCTCATAACTCGGAGCACGGCAATCATGATAGTTTTTAACACTCTGCAGAGTTTGTACCTCTTTACCCACGTGTTTGTGATTTCATCACCCGTCGGCGACTAAAGAACCTCCCTTATGCCAATTACACTTCCTTTGGTGTACGGCCAAGAGATCACAAAATAGCCTTTACAAAGGGATTACTAGCCTATTCAGACCCCAATGAGGTTTCACCGGTGGCGATGCCTCCAACTGAGCACATCTTCAACCAAGGGCCCCCTCTTGAGCCATTCGGATCCCAGGGTAGTCCCGCCAATCATCAACAAACCCAATCCGACTACCCCTTCCCCGAGCATCCACAATGGTCCAAACAGCACTAGCAAAGCCCTAATTAATTAGCTACGCCGCACCCATACTTGGCCTCGTGGTGACATGTAGTCCTGGCCTATTCTCGCATGAACCGGTCCTTAGATCTAAAGCAAGCAAACCACCATAACATCCAACCCATCCACATACTAGGCTTGCTTAGATCACCCATTACAATACCGTATTAACCAGTTCACATTAACCAGAATATCATTGATGCATAATTAAATGTGTAGTGTTGTTTGCCATCCCAATTAATTAAGCGAAGCAAAAAGGTAAAAATCCCATCCCGACTCTCTACCATAATTCCAGGTGACAAGGGTGGTTAAAAAAATCTAGTAAACTTCCTACCATAGGATTCCCATCAAATTGACACAAGCATGCAGTTTGCAAACAGAACATTTATTTTAAAAACAGGATCAATATGCTTCAAGTACACTTGCCTTGTTCCGACGGATAGGGTTGCTCAAGGGCTTCGAAGTCTTGGTTCTGGAAATCCTCGTACACGATCTCTTGAGCACTTCCCTCTACTCGTGATCACACATACAAGAAAATACATACAAATCAACATGATGCACACACATTAATCAACATGCGATGACATGCATGCATGCAAAGTATAATAATTGATTAACTACGGTTGTTTATTATTTAGATGCAACTAGTTCATACGCGTTCATATGAGTTTACAGGGGTTTTAGCGAGAATTAATGCTGCTGAAAATAAAAAGACGACGCAACTACGATCAATTTACGTCTATTAGATTCAATATGATCGCTAAAATTCGCATCGGAAACATGGCCTACCGTAGATGCGATGGCTTCGATGATCACGGGATGGGGACGATGCATAGACGAAGTAGATGCGCAAGGTCCTCCAGCGGCACGACGACGGCGACGCGATGGCGACGACGATCTCCGGCGGACGGCAGCGCCCTCCTCTTTTTCCTCCTCTTCTTTCTTCCTTTTCTTCCCTGCGGCAGCCCTTTGTTCTCTGGTTCCTTTTTTTCTGTACCGCTAGGGTTTTTATCGTGGGATTGGCGGCGGCGGTTTTCGCTGGGATCGGGGAAAAACTCACGAGGGCTACGGAGTTTTTATAGGCGGCGGGACGCGGCATCGGTACCGACTCGTACCGCGGCTCGGGGCATCGGGCGGGGTTCAGCGCGGGGCCCAGGCGCGCTGCGCGCGGGAGCTGGAGGCGGGATCGTGCGGGAGTCGGCGCTGGGCGTCGGGCGATTCGCGGGATCGCGCGGGGCGCGAGCGGGGCGCGTCGGAATCGCGCGGTGCGGGGCTGGGGCCCAGCGCGCGTATCGCGGGAGGTGCGGCCGGCTCGGGGGCCAGGGCGCTGCGGCTGGGCCGGTGCGGCCCCGCGCGATCCCGCGAATCGCCCGACGCCCAGCGCCGACTCCCGCGCGATCCCGCCTCCCGCTCCCGCGCGCAGCGCGCCTGGGCCCCGCGCCGAACCCCGCCCGACGCCCCGAGCCGCGGTATGAGTCGGTACCGATGCCGCGTCCCGCCGCCTATAAAAACTCTGTAGCCCTCGTGAGTTTTTCCCCGATCCCAGCAAAAACCGCCGCCGCCAATCCCACGATAAAAACCCTAGCGGTACAGAAAAAAAGGAACCAGAGAACAGAGGGCTGCCGCAGGGAAGAAAAGGAAGAAAGAAGAGGAGGAAAAAGAGGAGGGCGCTGCCGTCCGCCGGAGATCGTCGTCGCCATCGCGTCGCCGTCGTCGTGCCACCGGAGGACCTTGCGCATCTACTTCGTCTATGCATCGCCCCCATCCCTCGATCATCGAAGCCATCGCATCTACAGTAGGCCATGTTTCCGATGCGAATTTTAGCGACCATATTGAATCTAATAGATGTAAATTGATCGTAGTTGCGTTGTCTTTTTATTTTCAGCAGCATTAATTCTCGCTAAAACCTCCGTAAACTCATATGAACGCGTATGAACTAGTTGCATCTAATAAATAAACAACCGTAGTTAATCAATTATTATACTTTGCATGCATGCATATCATCGCATGTTGATTAATGTGTGTGCATCATGTTGATTTGTATGTATTTTCTTGTATGTGTGATCATGAGTAGAGGGAAGTGCTCAAGAGATCGTGTACGAGGATTTCCAGAACCAAGACTTCGAAGCGCTTGAGCAACCCTATCCGCCGGAACAAGGCAAGTGTCCTTGAAGCATATTGATCCTGTTTTTAAAATAAATGTTTCATTTGCAAACTGCATGCTTGTGTCAATTTGATGGGAATCCTATGGTAGGAAGTTTACTAGATTTGTTTAACCACCCTTGTCACCTGGAATTATGGTAGAGAGTCGGGATGAGATTTTTACCTTTTTGCTTCCCTTAATTAATTGGGATGGCAAACAACACTACACATTTAATTATGCATCAATGATATTTTGGTTAATGTGAACTGGTTAATACGGTATTGTAATGGGTGATCTAAGCAAGCCTGGTATGTGGATGGGTTGGATGTTATGGTGGTTTACTTGCTTTAGATCTAAGGACCGGTTCATGCGAGAATAGGCCAGGACTACAGTGCCACCACGAGGCCAAGTATGGGTGCGGCGTAGCTGATTAATTAGGGCTTTGCTAGTGCTGTTTGGACCATTGTGGATGCTCGGGGAAGGGGTAGTCAGATTGGGTTTGTTGATGATTGGCAGACTACCCTAGGATCCGAATGGCTCAAGAGGGGGCCCTTGGTTGAAGATGTGCTCAGTTGGAGGCATCGCCACCGGTGAAACCTCAGTGGGGTCTGAATAGGCTAGTAATCCCTTTGTAAAGGCTATTTTGTGATCTCTTGGCCATACACCAAAGGAAGTGTAATTGGCATAAGGGAGGTTCTTTAGTCGCCGACGGGTGATGAAATCACAAACACGTGGGTAAAGAGGTACAAACTCTGCAGAGTGTTAAAAACTATCATGATAGCCGTGCTCCCGGTTATGAGCGCCTGGATGACCTACATGATTAGAGGGAATTTGGTAATGGGATGGTTATGGTTTGGTAATGGTTATGGTTGATATTATGATTATGGTTATGGTTATGAGATGGAATTATGGTTTATGACATTGATTATGGTTATTGGTAATGGTGATTTATGGACAGGTATCATGATGGTTACATGGTTTATGATGGCTTTATTTCACATAAATATGATTCATTGTTTTCAAAATGGTTTTACTGTACTTTTCAACACTTTGCCATTATTATTGTCATCATTTGAATCAGCCACATGTCATACTTTCCACACTTGCTCAGTACGACATGTACTCACTCTTGCAATCCCCCCCAACAGTTGCAGGTCAGGATTGTGAGTTTAATGGCGATAATGCAGAGTTCTAGGCCGTGTCTACCATCAGCTTTGCCTGTGGTGTTGCATGGAGCTGCGCTATCCCTTTTGCTTAGTTTGCTTAGTTGCTTAATTAGTTTATTTCTGCTGCATTAGTTGAACTTGTCATTAATATTCATTAGAGCTTGTATTCGAGGATATAATGAATTATGTAATAAGAGTACTTATTTAATAATTTGAGCTGTGGTAATTATCTGTTTATCATTTGTGAATCACTCGTGTATGTGTGTTGAACATCCTGGGCACACATATGCGTTAGCTTGGTTCAGTTTTTCGGAACCGGGCGTCACAGCGCCGGAGCTAGAAAAACATGTCGGACCTAGCCATAACAAGTCGGACCTTACGCCTGACCTTACTGGAGCTACCCAAAACAAGCCGAACCTATCGTCAAACCTTGCAGGAGCTCAGACCTAGAGTCAAACCTTGTTGAAAAGGTGTTTTGGCAGTAATCAAAACTTTTATCGTCATAGCCAATGTATTCAGCACACATAGGTCTCACAAAGGTGAAGAACAAGGAATCACACCTCGACAATCTGCAAGCTGTCTTCAACAAGCTGCGCCTGACACACATGAAGCTCAACCCAGACAAGTGCATCTTTGGGGTTAACTCCGGAAAGCTCCATGGTTTCTTGGTGACTCACCGAGGAATCGAGGCACATCTGGCAAAGATCAAGGCCATTGAAGAGATGCGGTCCCCAGCCCGCGTCAAGGACATCCAAAAGCTAACTGGATGCCTAGCTAGGCTCAACCGGTTTATCTCAAGGCTGGTAGAATGGGCGCTTCCTTTCTTCAAGTTATTGAGAAAATCCGGACCATTCCACTGGTCTGAAGAAGCGGAGAAGGTGTTCTGGGAGCTCAAGCAACTCCTCACCACACTGCCAGTTTTGGTAGCTCCGAAACCTGGTGAGCCTCTTCTGCTTTATATTTCAGCAACTATGGAGGTTGTCAGCATGGTTCAGAGCTACTTGAAGGCGAGTGTGGAAACCAACCCCCAGGCACGGATCCTAAAGGCAAGCTGCCTGTGGATCAACCTCTCTCATCCGAGGGAGTTTTTACGGCTCATCAAGAAGAAGACCCGGACTCCTCCAAAAGGATCCGGGTTGTTCAAGAAGGAGATCTGGACCCCTATGGGAGGGTCCAAGTTGATGGAGAAGGAGCTTTGGACCCCTCTGGGAGGATCTGAACTGTCCAGAGGTCAGTGTACTTCATCAGCGAAGTACTCCACGACGCCAAGACTCACTACATTGAGGTGCATAAGCTGCTCTACGCAGTTCTTATTGCCTCAAGAAAGCTTTTTCACTACTTCTAGGCCCACAAGATATCAGTAGTAACTTCCTATCCACTGCGAGCAATTTTACATATCCAATTTTACTGGCAGAATTCGATCTCAAATTCTTGCCTCGACATGCTATCAAGAGTCAAGCATTGGCTGACTTCGTGGAGGAGTGGACACCTTCTTCATCAACTCCAGGGGGCCTCAGTGAGCAGAAGACAGAACCTAAGGTCTCGGTCTTCATTGAGCCTCACTGGACACTCTACTTTGACGGCTCCATGCAGAAGTAGGGGCCAGAGCTGGAATCCTTCTTCTCGCTCCGACCGGGGACAATGTCAAGTACATGGTGCACCTTGGCTTCAAGGCAACCAACAACATGGCAGATGTCGAAGTGTTTGATACGACACTTCCCCCGGACCCACTGAGAAGCAGCCTGCGGAGGTTCTTTTGTGGTTGGGGCGCGAAAAGATCAATATCAAGATGATGACCTTAGAGATTTACATGGTTCGGGCCGCCTGAGCGTACCACTCTACTCCATAGGGTTTGTGTAATTGTATTAAGCGAGTATGTTTGCTATGATCAGGTCGAATATGATCAGATCCCCCTGATATTCGTGCGGTGCAGCCCTTTTATAGTTTTAAGGACTGACCGTTACAAAGCTGGCCTAGCCCGACATGTGGCCCTGGCGTGCTTAATGACCTAGTACACTATCTAAAGAGTATTAAGTATAATTAATAGTGTGGTAATGTGCCTTCACGGCAGCGTTACCCCTATTAACGGTGCACTGATCGTGTGTCATTAATATGGAATTAATGACACATTATCAGACCTTGTAACTGCTGCTTTAACCGTCCTTGAATGTTTGTAACGGACGTGATCTGCTCGTATTTCTGTTGGCGATGAAGGTTCGGAGGCTCTACACGTGATAGATCCGGAGCTTTCCCTTGCGGGTGGGTAGGTCCGGGGTCGCTGTATACGTGTCAGTACCCGAGCTCCTCTCTGACTGGGGCTAGGTCCGGGGCTGTTGTACGCGTGTAGTCGCCGGAGCTTCCCTTGGTTGGGAGTTCTGTTCCGGTCTTATTTTACACATGTTAACCCGGGAGCCAGCCATGTGAGGGGAGCGGGTCCGGTGTAATGTGACATGTGGGACCTGCAAAGACCTTCAACCCTAACGGGGGGAACTTTCTTGCACTTCTTGCGATATCGTGGGGGTACCCGGTACGCAGGGTACCGACAGTGGCTCCCGGGCCCATCTCTAGAAGAAACCCTTTGGGTTAAGTTGTTCTGCCGGAGGTGGGGCCATTCTCGACTCCCGCGCTTCGATTTTCAAAAGTCCTCTGATGCGCCGTTAGAGTGATGGTCTAGGAGTGAACCTTCGATGCGTGGCTTGTTATGAATACGGCAGATGAGATCTTTGAGTGTGGATCTCACGCAATTGAAGGTCGCAGGTTCCTAATACGAAAATCGTATCGGTTCCGCACGCCCTGTCAGAGCGCCAATTTTGGGTTTCCCGCCGCCCATCATGGCAACGGTTGGCCTTGGGTAAGGACCTCGATCTCTTCGTCGGGGTGGCCCCAGGCCAACTCGTCATTGACGGGGTAGATTTTTGAAAAGTGCCTTTGATCTCTCTGCAGTTTCTATCCAAGCATCGTGGAGGCTTAATTGAGAAGGAAAGTGTGCACGGTTTGAGGACTCTTTACGCCTTCGATCATCTTTGCGATCAGAGCCTCCCAAACTCCGCCTAGATTCCCTTCCTTTGCACCGCTTTGCCGCGATGGAGTTGGGTCTCCCCAAGAGCCACCTCAAGAGCAATGATGATCTGAAGAAGGTCCGTACCTACATGGGGTGGTCCAGCGACTCCTTCAATCATTTGTTCCGCGCCGGCAAGCTCCCGTTCAAGAAGGAGCACGATGGCGATATGGTGTACTTCACAGCGTACGCCATGGTGGGATTCATTCCACCTTTCTCTTCTTTCCTCTTGATGCTGCTAGACTTTGATGGTCTGCAGTTGTACCACCTTGGCCCCCACTCTCTTCTTCTCGTGGCAACATTCCTCCACTTCTGCGAGATGTGGGTGGGTATTCCCCCCTACGTCGAGCTTTTCTGCACCTTCTTCACCATCCACACCACTGGCAAGGGGTCCGAGTTTCTTGGCTTCTACTATTTTGTTAAGCGCAAGAACTGCCCCTACAAATACTTGAAGTCGTTTCCTTCCGGCAAGTGGGATGACTAGAAGAAGGATTAGATCATCGTTACAGCATAGGAGCATGAGAAATTGGAGCTACCCGAAGGTCTCCCCAATGATGACACTGACGCTTGGAGTGTAGTTCCAGTGCTGTCAGATGCTTTCAACCCTGTCTTGACCAGGATCCGTGAGTGCGTGGAAGGTGGAGTGACCCCCCCAGATGGTCTTCTGCAACTTCCTGGTCAACAAGTGGGCTCTGCTGAAGAAGAGGGAGAAGCTCGCGTGGGCCCTTAACAGCGTGATGGATGAAGACCGGATTGAAACCGGTCTGAAATCCAACTTGCATGATGAATCCTTGGAGTTTCATTTGAAGAAATTCCAGCATGGGATTAACGTCAACGGCGATGACTTGGCTCCGCCAGTAGCCTTCCTCCCCTTGAACATGGAGGCACAGTTTAGTAGGGAGCTCCGGAGGAGCATGCCAGTGCTTGACGACCTTGACAAAGTAGAGAGGCATCCGACCACCAGATTGGCGATTTCGGAGCTTCTGAGGGTGGTCCTGCTCCCGCCCCGAGGCAAAAGACTGAAGACGTCGGCAAGGGCAAAGGCAAAGAGCTAGATGAGCCCTCCAGCCAGAAGAGGAAGTTGAAGCACGTTGACGGGAGGTCTGTCAGACCTGCTCCTTCCTCGACGGCTGCTTCTCCCCAGAGGGGGAGGTCTTCTGTAGCTACCCCTGCTCCGGTGCAAACGTCTTCAAGAGGCGTAAGCTCCGGGCAGGCAACCCTGACCTTAGTGCTGGCTAGAAGTTCCCGGTCCGGGGGTTCTTCCCGGCAGAGAGTAGCTCCGGCTGAAAGGACTCCAACAGCTGTGAGTGTTCCTCAACTAAGGTCCGAAGCAGTTGTCTCACCAGATTTGGTGGGCTCTAGCTCTAGGCCTCAGAAGAAGAGGTTCCGATGTGACTGGGGTGGTAGTATCCCAAGGTAAGCATTGACTTCTCACCCTAAAATGCTAATCTTGTTTTTGATGTGTTCTTAACCTTCTCTTCCCTTTGTTTCCAGGGTGTCGAAGAAAGGACCCGGGGCCTCAGCGCCTGTTGCAACGGCTGGGGCTGCGCCTGTTGAAGCTCCAACTTCAATCGTTGAGCCTCCTCATCAAGTGAAGGCAGAAGTCGCAGTAGCTCTGGCGCCAGCTGTCGTGAGTTTGGACTCAGAGTCCTAGTGCCGGACCGAAGGAGAGAAGTTGAAGATGTACCCCTGGCGGCGGAGGCTGATGCTCCAACACCGGTGATGCCAGAAGTTTAGGCTTTCGAGCCAGAAGTTGCCAAGCCCTGGCTGCTGAGCTAGAAGTAGCTAAAGTCCCGGTTATTGAGCCGAAAATCACCCACGCTCCGGCCCTTGTGCCGGAGACAGTTGCAGATCCGGCGGCTGAGCCGGAAGTGGTAGAAGGTCCGGCAGCCGAGCCGGAGGTGGTTGGAGGTCCGGTGGCTGTGCCGAAGGTGGTCGCCATGCTGAAGCCCGAGCCAGCGGCGGCCGAGGCTCCAATTAAAACTCTGGTTACTGCTCTAGAGGTGGTGGTCCCGGAGGTACCTGGGCCGGAGCCAGAGCAGTCCGAAGAAGTGGTAGCAGGTCTTCCGACTTCGGAGCCGTCAACTGAAGACCGTGAAGCGGTGCCTTCAACTACTCCAGATTTGGACGTTCCCCCAGTGGGCTCTTCTACTGCCGCTGATGGGTTCCGAGAGAGCGGCCCTAGTGCTGAGGAGTTCAGGGGACCACTATTGTAGAGTGGGACCCAATTTTTGTGATGGAGAGCCCTTTTGATCCTGCGAAAATGGTCCCAGCAGGCCCAGAACCTATCCCTCTTGCATTGTCCATAGACAACGCCTGCTCAAGCCTCCGACAGGTCCAGCTTGCCTTCGATCATGAGAGCAAAGCCTTGGAGGAGGAGCGCAACACCTTGAGGCGTTGGCGCAACAGGCTCCATTTTGAGACCAGGCTTGCTCAAACGAGGCTAGCTGACCAGAAGGAGTGGATCAAGGGGGAGAAAGACCGATTAGAGTACTGGGATAAGTTGATGGAAGAGAAGTAAGCCGCCATCCGGGCGCTTGATGCTAACTCCAGAGAAATCTTGGAGCAAGCCAACGACCGTCGTGATGCTACTGATGAGCATTATGAAAAGCTTGCAGAATTGAATGAAACTCTCCTGAAGCGTCGAGCGGACCTGGAGGCGAGGGAGGAAAAACTCCTGGGGTAGCAGGAGGATGTGGTGAGGAGAGAGGCGGAGGTCACGCAGAAGTTGACTCTGGGCGAGAAAAATTTGGCAGATCGCAACATAAAGCTGGATCTGTGGAAGGAGGAAGAGAGGAAGAAGAACTAGAAGGTGGGGCAAGAGCTCTCAAAAAGAGAGTCTAACATTGCCGCTAGGGAGGAGTGAGTTAAAGGCAGGAAGAAAGACCTTGCTGAAAGGCGGAACCGCATCCACCTCCAGGAGACAGAGCTAACCGACCGGGAAAACCAAGTTGCTCAGAGCATGCTACAACATGCTAAGTTGGCTGAGCGCCTTTCTCATGAAGGTTCGGAGATTGCGACTGCATAGAAGTCGCTGGAGGAGCTACGGAGCCTGAAGGAGACCGAAGCTATCCATGTGTGGGACTTCTTAGGGCGGGCGAATGACACGCGGTCCAGTACGTCCGGACAACCCGGAGCTGGATCTGGACCGAGCGCTGGTGGCCCTCAACAGTGCTGGTGGCAAAATTGACGCGATGGGCGACGTCATTGCGGATCAGCTGGAGACGGAGGGGAAAACTCTGGCTACAAACGTCGTAGAATACGTACTGACATGTTATGTAAGCCGAGATCCCCAATTCCCACTGGACCCGGTGCTCAAAGGTCCCGTTGCTGAAGAGAAAGACGCCACCAAAGCCAGCGTCCGAGAAGTTGCCCAAAACGTAGCTTCATTCTTCCACAGGTATTAGGTCCTCCAGTAGTTAGGGCTTTCTTCCTATTGCCTTCTGCTGTGCTCTCCCCATTTTTCCAGGAAGGGGGGGGGGCGCGGCGCAATTCCGAGATCACAAGATGGTGAATTCAGTTGCTGGATCTTCCAATGGCAACCACGCTGGACCACCTGCCGAAGGCAATCCCTCCAACATCCAACAACCAGCAGGTGCTGTTGTTCCATCAGGTGCCGTGGCACCACAGCCACCATCTGTTCCAGCAAACAATGCTAGTCAACAAGATGGAGGATCTGCGTCGATCACTACATGGACAAACAACAACCCCGAGCACGCGCTCATTGCTGTGCGCACTCTTCTACAATGCCCACCACCTCCAGGCGCACCCCAAGGTGCTATGGAGCGGTGGAGGGCTGATGTTGATCATCTGGTTGCAGCTGCGACTGCAGGCATCAGCAACCAAGGTCCTCCCCCTTCGGGGCGAGCACCTTCACAACGACGGACTTTGTCTGGCCGACTTGGTCCACAAGCCTCTCAACAAAGGAGACATGCTGCCTCCCAGCAGGTGGCTTTGTTGCCTCCCGGGGCACGACACACCCACACAATTACCAGGATTCCGACTCATGACCTACGGTCGGAACTGGATCGCTGTTACCGTCAACAGGATGGCCGTGTCCACATTGAGCGCGCTTGTGAGAGGCGAGAAGCTCGGGACAACCCTGCTCCTCAGGGAGCAGGAGGAGGCTGTTCTGCCCTGGCCATGCACTTACGTATGGTTAGGTGGCCACATAAGTTCCGGCTCCACTTACCGGAGAAATTCGACGGGACTGTCAATCCCGCTGAATTTCTTCAAATCTACTCTACTGCCATACTGGCAGCAGGGGGTGATGAGGCTGTAATGGCCAATTACTTCCTGGTGGCTTTAACTGGGACTGCAAGGTCCTGGTTCATTAGTCTTCCACCCGACTCCATTAATAGTTGGACGGAACTATGCCAGCAATTCACTACCAATTTTGGGAGCTCCTACACGCGACCCGACACTGAATTGGACTTGTTTGCCGTAAAGCAAACATCGGGAGAATCGCTACGGACCTTCATCCAGCAGTTCTCTCAGGTACGAAATACCATTCCTTCAATCTCGAGCTCCTCTATTATTGTTGCATTCAGACAAGATGTTCGAGATAAGAAGATGCTAGAAAAGCTGGCCATTAAAGAAGTTACCAGCGTCATGGAACTCTTCAGCCTAGCCGACAAATGTGCTAGAGCTGTGGAGGGCCGTGAAATGCACTCCAATCCAGCTTCGGAGGCCAACCAAAAGTCCTCCAAAAATGAAACCGCTACCTACGGTGGTGGCAAAAAGAAAAAGAAGCCCAACAGCAAAAAGAAACCGTTGGCCAGCGCTCCAGCTGCTGCTGCTGCGGCTCCTAGAAACCGGGGGCCACGCCCCGAGAAGCGACCTCGACCTTCATCAGAGGACAACAACAGTTCCAAAGCATGGTGTCCGACTCACAAGACGAACCGACAAACCTTGGAAGAGTGCCGAGAAGTCCAAAACCTTGCTGAGCGCTACAACAAGCGTCGGGAAAAAGCTCCTTTTCGTCAAAGGGAAGGAAAACAAAAAGTCGACGAAGCTCCAACTGAAGAGGATCTAGGTTTCCAAGACCCTAAAAAGGTCTTGAAAGCCGTTTACAACACTGTCGATGACGACTCCGACACCTCTAACAACGAACGTCGGAAGACCTTGAACACAATCCATGGTGGTTCTTGCGACATCACCTCTCGTCGCATCCTCAAGACAATGCGGCGGGACATGGCCATGGTACCTCCTGCTACTAAGGCAGAACCACATTAGAAGTGGATGGATACACCCATCATTTTCGATGCCTCAGACTACCCTCGAAGTATGATCTCGGGGCTGGTCAACTCCCGTTGATGGTGTCACCCACCATTAACAATAGCCAAATCCACCATGTAATGGTAGACGGAGGTTCCGGGCAAAACCTCATAAGCTTCAAAGCTTTCGTTAAGCTTCAGCTCCGGCCTTCGGACCTTCGCTCATCCTGACCTTTCTCTGAAGTAGGTCCAAGAACCATTACTCCTCTTGGTTCCATTACACGCCTAGTGACCTTCGGGACCCGGGAGAACTACAAAACTGAGAAACTAGTTTTTTGACGTTGCGCAGATCAATTTTCCCTTCAATGCCATTTTGGGTAGACCAGCTTTATACAAGTTTATGGATGCTGCCCACTATGGTTACTTGGTGTTGAAAATGCCAACACCCACGGGCGTTCTCTGGATCCGCAGAGATCGTATCGCAGGAGTCACTGCACTTGAGGAACTCTATGCGCCACAACGCAAGAGGAAGCATCTGGTAAGGAACCAGCTTCGAATCCTCCAAGCATTCGTCACAAAGGCTCTACCTCCGCACCTCGTGTGCACCCAAGCGGCAACGCCGACATACCCGTCAAAGTTGTCCAAATCGGTTCTGATGCTGCTCAGACTACCCGTATATCTGGGGGTCTGAACAACAAATAGGAACTCACGCTCATCACTTTCCTTTGGGCTAATGTTGACGTGTTTGCCTGGCAACCGTCACAAATGCCTGGGATCCCTAGGGAGGTGATTGAGCACAATCTGAAGATTTACCCAGACGCTCGGCCTGTACACCAGAAGCCCCGGAAGCAATCAATCGAGCGACAAAACATCATCCGACAGGAAATCAAGAAGTTGCTTGAAGCTGGATTCATCCGGGAAGTCTTCCATCCAAAATGGCTGGCAAACCCAGTTGTTGTACCCAAGTCCGGTGGGAAGCTTCGGATGTGCATCGACTACACAGCCTTAAATAAGGCATGTCCAAAAGATCCATTTCCACTACCCAAAATAGATCAGATAGTGGACTTCACCTCCGGGTGTGAGCTACTGTATTTCTTAGATGCATATTCTAGATATCATCCAAATATCTAAGGAAGATGAAGAGCACACTGCCTTCATAACAGTAGATGGATTGTATTGTTATACTGCCATGCCATTCAGTCTTAAAAATGATGCTTCAACATTTGTGCGAGTTATGTACAAAACATTTGGTGAGCTAATTAGAGACTTGGTGGAGGTGTATGTTGATGACATCATCGTTAAAATAAAAAACAGGGAGTCACTCCTTGACAACTTACAAGCCGTCTTCGACAAGCTGCGCATTACGCGCACCAAGCTGAACCCGGACAAGTGTATCTTCGGGGTTAGCTCTGGAAAGCTTCTATGGTTCTTGGTGAATCATCGAAGAATCGAAGCAAATCCGGCAAAGATCAAGGCCATAGAAGAAATGCGGCCCCCAGCCCATTAAAGATGTCCAAAAGTTGACTGGATGTCTAGCTGTGCTCAGCCGGTTTATATCAAGACTGGCAGAACGGGCGCTACCCTTCTTCAAACTCTTGAGGAAGTACAGACCATTTTATTGGTCTAAAGAAGTATAAAAGGTGTTTCAAGAGCTTAAACAGCTCCTCACCACGTGCATTTACCTTTTGTGCAAGGCTCAATATATCAAATTATTTTTACTCCGCTTGTCTATAATAAAGTTGTGCAAATCCTTTTGAACCTTGTTTCAAGTAATTCACATGCATTACAAGACTTATTGATAGTCTTTTTGGATCTTAACATTGCTACATAGTCTACTTGCCTGAACGCCAAACCAACATAGGTCCGTAGTGTGTTATTGACTTAGCCTGGTCCTGCACCCTAAGTACGCCGCTCTACCTACACCCCGGCAGGCCTCAGTAGGGTGAGTACTAAAAAGGCATGTAGATCTAAAAAGATTATGTAAAAATGCTCGTTATCATGTTGAGTTTCTTCGGACTCAAAGTTCAAATAAGAACAATAAGTCACAACCAATTTATAGACAAGAGGACAAATTTTACTTTTTCTCTTGCCTTTAATGTGCAAGAAAAGCAAAAATTCATAGCGATGGTGGACGATGCCGGAGCTACTAAGCTCCGAAATCTCCCAAGATGGGTCCGCCGTCAACGTCTAATATGTTGACGCCAGAGCTACCAAGCTCCAACCATTCCAGGGGGCCTGTCTTCGACCCTTCAAAATTGAAGACTTGAGACTTAAAATCTACAAGTGTGAAGTAACCAAGTCATCAACATACTGTCATAACCTTTGGTACATGTACACACCTCAACTGTACACATGTACCAGGGGGCCAACAAGATACGACATGGTATATTGAAGACAAAAGTGAAATTGAAGGCAGAAAGGAGGATTTCATTAATTTGAGATACTGGATTACAAAATGGGGAGAGTACAATAGAAGGCAATAGGAAGAAAGCCCTGGCTGCTGGAGGACCCAAGACCTACGGAAGAATGAAGCTACTTTTTGGGCAACTTCTCGGACACTGGCTTTGGCGGCGTCTTCCTCTTCAGCAACGGGACCTTCGAGCATCGGGTCTAGTGGGAATTGGGGATCTCAGCTTACATAAGACGTCAGTACGTATTTTTTCCTTAGAAGAAGGACGTAGGTTCGACCCCCTTCCTGGCACGCCAAATATCGAAGTGTTTGATACGACACTTCCCCTGGACCCACTAAGAAGTAGCCCGCGGAGGTTCTTTTATAGTTGGGGCACGCAAAGATCAATATCAAGATGATGACCTCAGAGATTTAAGTGGTTTGAGCCGCCTGAGCGTAACACCCAACTACACGGGGTTTGTGTAATTGTATTAGGCGAGTACGTTCGTTAAGATCAGGATGAATCAGATCAGATCCCCCCCGATATTTGTGCGGTGCAGCCCTTTTATAGTTCTAAGTACTGACCGTTACAAAGCTAGCCTGGCCCGACATGTGGCCCTGGCGTGCTTAATGACCTAATACACTGTCTAAAGAGTATTAAGTATAATTAATAGTGTGATAACGTGCCTTCATGGCAGCGTTACCCCTATTAACGATGCACTGATCATGTGTCATTAATACAGCATTAATGACACATTATCAGACCTTGTAAGTACTGCTTTAAGCATCCTTGAATGTTTGTAACGGACATGATCTGCTCGTGTTTCTGTTGGCAATGGAGGTCCGGAGGCTCTACACGTGGTAGATCCGGAGCTTTCCCTTGCAGGTGGGTAGGTCCGGGGTCGCTATATACGTGTCAGTACCGGAGCTCCTCTTTGACTAGGGCTAGGTTCGAGGCTATTGTATGCGTGTAGTCGCCAGAGCTTCCCTTGGTTGGGAGTTTTGTTCCGGTCTTATTTTACACGTGTTAACCCGGGAGCCAGCCATGTGAGGGGAGCGGGTCCGGTGTAATGTCACATGTGGAACTTGCAAAGACCTTCAACCCTAACGGGGGAACTTTCTTGCACTTTTTGCAGTATCGTGGGGTACCCGGTACGCAGGGTACGACAGCGGAATATGAAGCTCTCATCTTCGAGCTCAAGGTGGCACTATCTTATGGCGTCCAACAACTCTTGGTGAAGGGTGATTCACAACGCATCATCAAGCAAGTCAAAGGTGAATGTAGTTGCAACAACCCTCAACTCAAAGCATATTTACTTGAAGTCCAGAAGCTGCAGAAGGACTTCCACATCCTGGACCTCTGCCATGTCCAGTGTATCAACAACACTGAAGCTGATGATCTCTCGATGAAGGCTTCAATCGGAGCTCAAGCTCCCGATAGAGTTTTTGTCAGAAGATTATCAGGACCTGTTGCTCAGCCTACCGAACTGAGTGATGTGGGCGAGACCAACATCTAGAAGGTGGTGGTCCGGGTGGCCCTGTTACCATGGCATCCAGCAAGGATCGTAGGCGCTATTGGAGCCTCCGAGCAACCAAGAGCGCAAGATCTAGAAGCTCATGTAAGCTCAGATGCATGGATCTCGAAGGTCCAGAGCTACATGAAAGATAATATCCTTCCTAAAGACGGTGCTTTTGCTGATTGAATTGTTAGATTAGCTAAAAGATACCCGTTGGTAGAAGGGGATCTCTACCGACGTGGTATCAATGGTGTTATAATGCGGTGCATTTCCGGGGAAGAAGGCCGCGAGCTTCTCACGGAGATCCATGGAGGCGAGTGTGGGAACCACACATCTTCCCGCACGTTGGTTGGTAAAGCCTTTCAACATGGCTTTTATTGGCCTACAACTCTCCAGGATGCAGCCGAGTTTGTAAAGAAGTGCGAAGCATGCCAGTTTCATGCAAAGAAGATTCACACACCATGGGGGACATTTTGGGACCTTTCTCAAAAGCTGTTGGAGGTTACATGTTCCTGTACGTCGCCATCGATAAGTTCACAAAGTGGCCAAAAGCTACCCCAGTTCTGACAATCAACAAGCAATCAACTATCAAGTTCTTGAAGTCCATTGTCTGCAGATTTGGAGTTCCGAACAGAGTCATTACCGACAACAGAACCCAATTCACAAGTGCAGCATTCCAAGAGTATTGCGAAGATCTTAGCATTCAAGTAAGCTATGCATCAGTAGCTCACCCGACAAGCAATGTCCAAGATGGGAGAGCTAATGCAGAAATACTCAAGGGTCTCAAGACGCAAACATATGAGCACCTGAAGAAACATGGTGCCAACTGGATAGAGGAGCTTCCTTCTGCACTGTGGGCAAGGAGGACAACACCTAGCTGGGCAACTGGAGAGACACCATTCTTCTTGGTGTACGGAGCTAAAGCAGTCCTTTCTCTGGAGACCACCATAGGGTCTCTCCGGGTTTGGACCTTTGATGAAGCCACGCAGGACAAAATCCAACGTGAAGACCTAGACCTCGTCGATGAGGCAAGGTGCCAAACAGTTGTTCGCAACGCACAATACCACTAGGCACTCCGGTGCCATCATCAAAGGTTTGTGTGCAACCGACAGATAGAAGAAGGCAATCTGGTGCTATAGAGAATACTGAATCGAGAAGGGATAAATAAACATTCCCCGGGCTGGGAAGGTCCCTTCAGGGTTATCAAAGTTTCCTGCCCCGGATGCGTTCACTTGGCGATAGAGGATGGGATACCACTTCCCAACCCCTGGAACATGGAGCACCTCCATAAGTTCTACACTTAGCTACACGGAGGTGAGTCTGTTTGTATAAGTTGTATCTACTAGAGTCTACAGACAGAGTCGGGATGGGTCTTAGCGCACTTAACTTGGTCCTATACTTTAGTTGTGTCTTTACCCTCCCAAGGTTAGATCAAGATGAAAGTTGACATTTCTTACATCACAGATCATCTCTCGAAAGAGATGAGGTCCGCAAGCGCACGAAAATTGTCGTATAGCATTTTACCCAAGAGTATTCCCAAGGGTATCGTTTATCCCAAAGGAAGGCAATGGAGTAAAGTAAACACTACTCTTATGATCAAGCTGTTAGATACTAATCAATTATCAAGACAGGGGTAAGTTGATAATATATGAGTAGTGTGACACACACCTAAGCAATCTATTCTAAAGGGTAGATGGGTCCTAATGGAGGTTAGACTAAGGATTGGGTGAGTTACTCCTACAATGCCTCTAATATACATATACATAGTCTAGGTTAGGTAGTAATGAGCATGTCAACAGTGAATCCTTATGCTAAGTTGTTCAACATATCGGGCACGGGTTTACCCCTAGCAATACTAGGAGGACTCCTGCCAAGAGCCCGTGGCATAGCCGAACGTGGAGGATTGCACAGGACAGATAGGGTTGTCACCAATTATCGCGTACCTCTTCAATCCGTGGGTCTACAAGACATTCAACACTACCTCCTATCCTAGCACCATGCTAGCATATTAAGTAATTACCTTAGAAGCCCGGGCACAAGCCATCCTAAGGCAATGAACTAAATCATCGTTGAACCAATGTTGATACATAGCACAAGTGATTCATATTAACATGATCATATCATAACTAATTAGACCATAGTGGAGGTTTGTAGTGTTTATGATAAAAGATTAAGGCCCTGTTTGGCACAACTTTTGCTGCAACCTCTTCATAAAAATAAGCTGAGGGTGTGCCAAACAGGAAACTTCTGTAACAACTTATTAGTTCAGCTGCTTCTCAGAATGAACTAAAAGCAGGACATAAGCAGAAGCCACTTTCCACCAGCTTTTCAAACAAGCTGCTTTTGTAACAAGTTCCAGCTGTGCCAAACAGGGCCTAAGAGTGATATGGCATAATCATAAAGACTACTCCTACCACATATATGGAATCCACAATCAAACAAGAAACACTTCATCCAAGTATATGAATAAAAGAAGACTAAAGATATTATCTTTATTATGCATAAAATCAAAAATATATGGAAAGATACATGAGCCATACCTTTCCCAACTTGGACTTGGGACTAGTGGCTCTCCTCTCTATAGCCTAACTCCACTAAGGACTAAGAGAACTAGTGTATATAATAGAACGATGCTCAAGTGGTGTGTGTTGAAGTGAGGGGTGAGGGGTCCTATTTATAGCTTGGAGAAGGGTCTGTTCCCACCACCAAAAGCTCGTGAATCAGTCACCACTGACTTCCTGAAGTCGGGAGGAGCCAACACGTGGAGTTTGACCGGGTTTGGCACCAGGAAAGGGTCGGCTGACCTGGTCCTGGCTCTAAACGGCCAGTTCTTCCTCCAGGTGATTGACAGGTGGGTCCCATTCCTTGATATGGGTGATACAGCGTTGGATGGCCTCAGATACTTCTGTTTGTGGGCCATTTGATCCATGTGGTACCACATGTTGATGCCTGATTAGCTAGGATGGTCTTTTATAGGATCCATCCCCTTGTTTCACTTCAATTCTGTATAAAATGTCTGCATGCACCAATTCCTCCAAGTACAAGTGGAAATAGGTTAAGTAGAAGGTGATGTGTGCAAGAAATGACATTTCCTGCACATATTTGAGTTATATTGACGGGTGAAATTTGTATATAACAGCTGTTAAGAAATTCCCCCAAGCTTATCCTTTGCTCGTCCCGAGCGAAGTCAAGACTTTAGGTTGATGATCAGAAGTTGCTACAATGTTCTAATTTTCAAAAGTACCATGTGCAAAACAGAATACTCTACCTAGTATTGCAAAAATTGGCATGGTACTTCACCCATCCTAAGTCATTATGGGGCCCATCTCCTATTCATGGGTGGTTGAAAGATAGAACAACAATTGGAGCACACATACCCTAGGAATCGAGTTCCATTCAAATTCCAGAGAGTTCAATTTAGATTTTAAGTGTCTCAATTTGATTCCCTAAAGTCTCCCCTTTATGTTTAGTGGAAATATATCATCATCAAGGCATTTTATCTAAATTCATCCTACCTCTACATAAGGCTTGTATGTGGAGCTTGGTAGGGAATATAGTAGGCATATTTGCATCACATAATATTGCTAAGTAAAAAGAGCAAGCCTTAGGAGAAATCAATTCAAAACAATTGGATTCAAGACTTGTGCATGTGAGATGGAATGGAGGCGGATGTGGATATTTGAGATGACTCCTTTTTGAGTGGACTCTCTTATTTTGCAGGGATGAAACATGGCTACTTTTCTTTTTTTTTTCTCTCATGCTTTTGATGTAAGAATGCATTTTTTTTTCATTTTCTTGTAGCATTGTCTTCTACTCCCTTTTTATGCAATAAATTTGGAGAGAGTACTAAGCATGAATGGTATGAAGTTTCTCTTTTTATTGTGGAATGCTGGTATGATGGGAATTTGCTTACTTATAGTGTAAAAGTATAGCATGTGCAAGTGAAGTCTTGAATTCAAAAAGTAATGAATGAAATCTCACATAGGTCTATACTAGTTTGACAAAGCTCAATGTGAAGGCAAATAGCATATGCATAAGGTCTATCAATGTAATGTATCATATGACTTTGGTAGGTATTTCCAATCAAATGAGAGTAACTTAAATCTTTTTAGAATTTATATGGAAATCTAAGTTTCACATTCAAACTAGGAATAGTAGCTCTATAACTATATCATATATCACAACAACTTAGAATTGGATTAAGCTATAAAATCCCAGTTTTCCTTATCATCAAGTTCAATACCAGTTGGTTGTCAACCATAGTAAAGATCAATTATGGTTGTACACATAAACTTGATATCATCAATAATATTTCTTTTACTCATACTAAAATTTTAGTAACAGAAGGAATAACCTTCATCAATGACCTTAGAATAATTTAAGTGACCTTTCTACAAATTTTGGAAGCTATTGAATAAAAATTTCTGGGGCAAATTACTATGCAGTACTAATATATTCAAATTAATTTGAGTATAGCACTCTACAATTAGTCCCTGTCAAAATATTCAAATATGAGACCATAAATTTTTCCATGGCCTCATAATATTCCAAATAGACTTCCTGCCAAGTTTCAAGATTTTTGAATTCCATTTGCAATTTTATTTGAGATGCTTAACAAATTCGAGCCATATTTAGAGTTCAAATTTTGAATTCTGTTCAACTTAGTTGAACATCAAGATTTTAACACACCATCATGGTCAGCATAACTTGCTTGACTTATCCACAATGTTTTAAAATTTTTGAAGCTCAATTGCTATTTAACTCAGTGGCCCCATTGAATTTCATCCAAATTGAAATTCAAATTTGAAATTCATATTAAACTTGACCAAATTCGAAATCCAATTTCATAGTCAAGTTCCAGATATTTATTTGAGCCTCCTAACAAAAATCTAGAATTTTTAGATCAAGTTTGGTATGAGAATTAAAGTTGCAGAGAGGGGAAGAGGATAAGGGGCGGCTGTCAGCCTCACACACTCGGTTGAACCGACGGACGTGCTCTGTATACGGCTGTCCCCGCCGATCGATGCTGGGTGCAATCGCCACCGCTACACGGCATGCAAGCAGGCAACTGCATGGCCTAAACACCCCCTATCCTATAAATACTCGTCCCCTAGCCGTCGGCGTCGAGCTCCGTCTCAGCTTCGCGCAGCCGTCGCCCAACACCGCCGCTTCCATTTTCTCCCGGTAAGCACCTCGATCTTACCTCTATTTCCTTCGATGCAAACAGCAAAGTTGGTGCCAAGTCTGTGCTCTATCTTCTACGCCAACTCGCTTAGTGTTTTGCTCACTGTGTTGGCCGTAGTTTGGAGTTCCGCGGACAACACCGAAGTTGAGGACGAACGCCGCCTCTGCTCCACCGTCACCAGTCCTCTACAAGTGACGCCACAACTCAAACTCAACAGCAAAAAGGATCGCCATCCCGAGCTCTTTCTCACGTAAAAGCCGTGCCTCTTTTCATTTAGTATTGGACAATATCTTCCAGTCTTTCTTTCGGCCGTTACCATTGAACTAGCTCACTTCTCGGTTTAATTCTGTTTCTACATGTAATAATTCTTCAATCCAATTAAGGATTATATTTAGTACCTCCTAGCGCACCCCCTGCCAAAAATCAGTAGACGCCATCGAATGAAGCTTGAGATATTCAAGTTTTCCCCACCGGCAATAGAACCCCATCGGTCCATCGACGAAGTTGACCTTGCCGGCGATGTCAACCCTTCCTAACATAAAAATCATCATCCTCATGCTGCATGGAATGTTTGTAGCTTTTTCCTAAGCCTTTTGCATCATCCCCATGGGATTCCGACGATAGCCGAAACCCTAGCTCCGCCGCCGTCGTCGCACCGCCATCTTCGGCCGTCGCCGCCGCGATTGGACCTCACCATCGTGTTGTACGGTCGATTTTATGGTTTGGCGATCAGTGCCGAGGAGAGTGGAGGTCGACGCAGCCATCCCGGTGAGCTTGCTGGCGCAGCGCCACCGTGGCCGAGCGGCGCGTCGCGAGGAAGACGAAGACCGCGGGCCCCACATGTCGGTGACGCGTGCGAGCGTGCGGATCAGCTGTGGATACGGATCCAGTGCGGCTATGCGGGTTGATTCTGTGGCCCCCGTGCGGCTTCTACCCGATTGGCCCATTTCAAATCCGTGGGCTCAACCCTTTATTCAAATAATTTCCAGTTGAAATTTTATTCCAGATTTTGCCTCAACTTGGAAAATCCATAACTCCTAGTAGAATTGCTCAAAAATTTCCAAATAAATTCTGGTAGACTCATCTCAATCTCTACTTTGCAGTAATGCAATTTATTGGACATGAAACTCCCAGAATTGTTATAATTGATTCTTTTGAACTAACTGCTTTGGAAATTAATTACTCCTGTTCTGTTAATTGGAAAATTTCCAATTTTGGTCAGAACACTATTATTAATACACTTGATCTCTAGTAAAAAATTCAAGTTCATTGGACTTTAATTACTGGGTTGATTAGTGTTCCAAATATCTATGTAGTTATAGATTGAGAAAAATACAAAATCAATTCAGAAATTTCCCCAAACTTGTAAAATCAGTTTCTCCTTGTAGGAAGCTTAGAAAATCGAGAAACAAATTTTCCTCGAACCAGTGAAACCTCCTCTACATGGTACAACCACT
The DNA here is from genome assembly GCA_036927565.1 of Tuctoria greenei. Lineage (NCBI taxonomy): Eukaryota > Viridiplantae > Streptophyta > Magnoliopsida > Poales > Poaceae > Tuctoria > Tuctoria greenei. The sequence continues at coordinate 63,679,456 of JAYESD010000002.1, read as the reverse complement.
GGTATCCATGATAGATCTCAAAGATTTCAACCAAAAATTAGAGAATGTTATTGCTTACCATAATTTTTAGAACAACGAACTTCCTTGATCATCTCCTGTTCTTTGCAAGAGTCTTCACTATGGTCACTAGTATCTACCATAAAAGTCCCAAGGCAATTAAGATCATTATATTATTTTTATCATAAGATATTAGCTTATGACCTTAAGCATATTGATTATTTTCAAAGTCATTCATATATAGTATATGCATAAACGTGTAGTGACTGAAGTCGAGGAGCAGCCGGAAGCTTTGGAAGTCCAGCTGCCAGAAACTAACATACAAACTCTCATTCAGGAGAGCTCCGGTTTGCATTTAAGTTCCTTACAGTGCCTTTGCCTTTTTCATTCACCTTACATCTTCAGATGTTTGTGCATTACGTTTAAGGTGTTTGACATCCATTTGCATGACCAAAGAACCCAGAGAGTGGTTAGAATAGCTCACAAACTCGTGTAGTAACTGCCATGCTTATATTCATAGGAATCCGGTAGAAGTCGAGTAGTGGGAATCTACTCGAGAGATGGGATTTTATCACAAGGATGGATTGGATTAAGAAATGGATTATGAATATGAAATTGAGACCGAGCAGTGGGTATGATGCAACGAGATGTGGTCTCACATGCGTAGCTCTGCTTGTGTCGATTGAGGACCGATTCGTGTGCGGCCCCGCTGGACAAGCTTGAATTGTACCGATGACATACTGGAGAAATGGGCTCCAGCAAACTGATGTAGCTTGATACTGGTTTGTCGAGGCATACCGTTCCATTTTATAGGTGTAGGTTGAGGGCAGCGAGGTGTAAATCAGCTGGTGGGCACGTCAGAGTATGCCCCACGCAGTGACCTCCTGCTCGTGACGGATCGACCGGTTCGACATTCGAGTGTTTGGTGAAAGGTGGCCATATACGACTAGTACTGAAGTGCTATGTAGGTACTGCTATAAGTACTCGCTGGCGCTTCCGAAATTGCGTATGTGTCATGTTGACCGGGTGTGTCCTGATTGCAATCACCGTCCCTCGCGGTAATAAAGACTACTTGTTCACTGTGTTGTGACGTAGTAAATACCGAAGAAGTCAGGAGAATACGATGTATTAAATTATAATTGTTTTTCCACCTTGTATGGCTTAGAGATAGCACAATTAAATGATTACAGTTTCCCCACACTTAACCTGTAATTGCATTATGTGCTTTGGGCAGGTCATATCATCAGAAAAGCGTTTCTTGTTTGATTGTGGAGTCCATGATGTGACGTGCCTTAAGAATGTCATGTGCTACTTAAAACACTTGTAGGCATGTCCTTTATGCTATTCCTTACCTATGTTTAGTATTCACCCCTGCATATGTCTAGTGAGACGGGTTAGTCATGATGAGCCTTAAGCTCACGTTTGCAGTTAACAAGTTTTTGCAGATTATGCTACTGATGACACGGAAATTGCGGTAAGCTCACCATGCGAGAGGTAGCATGGAAGTCTTTCCATGGCTTGACACAGAAATGTTAATAGGAGTCTCTGAAGCTTTCCATGTTTCTAAGAACCTATGACATGCGGTATCCCAACATGCTTCAAAGTTAGTGGGAGACCCCGTCGGGTGGTGTATAACCCGATAGTATGCATCTCTAGAACTATTCATGTTCTATGGGAGCATGTGAAACACGTATGCCCGAGCGTGTATAAGCCGGTTCGTGCGGGAGTCTTTGCTGTATAGACGTAGTACAACCATGTACCTCGAGACATGACATCGCTCGAGGGCGACTCATACCAGAGTCGTATGCATTTACTTTCATATATATTATTATTGTGACTGCCTGCCGTGTTTCCCCGTGCTGCCATTGAGGTGTGAAGGTGTGAAAGGGGATTGTTTGTCTTCTGCAGCATTGACTACGGTAGCGACCCGTGTAGAACACATTTATGAGTGAACGATACTGGGGCCACCTATAAACGTATCCGGAAATACCGGTTAGAATTTTCTTTGGTGAGGCACGTAGTACCGTCAGTATCGACTTTGATAGTTGACCATCCCCAACGACAGAATGGTTGCATTACATTTTGGAAAGTCTGACTATTAGGTGCTGGTAGGTTTGGACTCCGCAAAATGAGTTTCGATTTGACAAAGGGTTAGAACCAAGGTTCTTGATTTCTGGCTGAAGTTTGCTCAACTTCGCCAGGTTGTAATCTTGGTTAGTTAGGAATAAACATAGGGGTATGCTATATGGGTGGAAATCTCTCGAAGACCTCTACAACTTTTCTGTTGACCATCAAGGCAGAAAAGCTTGATAATCTGTTGAAATCTGGGGTATGCTTAAACTGCTCCAGATGACCCTACCATTGTACCAGTCTCTGTACTTTTGCAATAACTCATTGTAAAAAAATCTTCTGCCTTATTGTCGTACATATCTGGAAAGGGTAGAAGGATATCTACAGTTTCTTTATTTAAAGTTTTCCTGTATCGAATTTGAGGCAATTCAAATTTCGAGCTCAAACAGTGAACTGCAGGGCTGCTGTTGAACAACAGTCAGTTCATCTGTTAAGTTTAGATAGCTCTAGCTTTTGATCCAGAATAGTGACATGGTCATATATATACATTTATGGAAATATTAGGAAGTCCTCTATCAACTTTATGTTGCACTCATGGCCTGGATCTTGGTGTAACTGTGTTTAATTCCTATGGTCGCAAACTTGGTTCTGGCAGACCAGAACTTGAAACAGTTTGCACTTAGTTTCGAATTAGCGCGCTATACCTATATAACAAATGTTTCATGGCCGAAATCTTTTACTTCTGGATTTTTAACTTGATTTTATAAAATGTTTATTTTGTCATTACCTCAACATATTGATATGATATACCTGTATAAATTGTGGAAATCACCACATATACAGGGGAGGTTCTGTCAAAATTTCCAGAAAACTTGGGTCAACTTTAAACCTGTATACATTCTATTTCATAGCTCGCCTGGAGCTGTATGAGTACAATATGGAAAGGCTGTAAAGTTTACTACAACCTTTGTGTTCAACCCAACATCTGGTTCTGATGTTTCCTGTATGAAAAATTTTAATTTATACAGGAAGGTCAGCTGGAACAGAATTGTGATGGGGTTCCAGGGTGTTGTTTCCTTTGGCAGTTGAATTTGAATTCGTTTTCATAATTCATTTATCACATCCATGATCTGATTTTGAACATAGTTTGTTGGATTTGAGTATTTGAACCATTCAAATATTTATTTATAGATGGCGGATGTGATGATGCTATTGCCGGACGGATGAATATTTTCCACTTGCGCTAGCCTTCCGGGCTTCCCGAGTATGCTGCGGGAGGTGCTCCAACAGTTTGGCTTCATCGAGATGCCATGCTATTGGGTCAAGAAACGATTGACAGAGGCGTTCTGTCATACACCATCTTGGTCGACATACCTGCTAGTCCGCGTCGTTATGGATGGGCTCCTTTTTTGGTTACTATCGAGGGAGCTCATTTGGAGGACACTTGGGCAATCGCAGCGGGCGAGGTGCTTATGAAGCTTTGCAAGCTTCATCAAGATGCCATGGCTAGGACTCAATTTGCTCTTCTTCTGGTCCGTGGTGTGGCTGGTTTTTAGTGGCAGCGTCGTATGGTTGCAGCCTATACACCGTATAGCGACACAACCTCGACGACACTTGGAATGTATGCGGCTGCATCCAATATGGTGGTTCTTACTCAAGGTGCAATTATTCAGGAGAAGTCAAATCCTTGAGGCAAGCGACTAAACGGGGAGATACTCTTGATTATATCAATGAGAATCTACGTTCATTCCTAGCTCCAACAAATCACCGGCTGAATAAGTGCGAGAGTCAGCTGCATTACGCTCGCATTAGACTACAGAAAGCTCGTGCCGAACAATGGCAAACTCGCAATGAACTGCAGAAAGCTCAGGGTGAATTGCAAGCGAGTCAATTAGAGGTGCAACAACAGCAGGAGCAGCTTTTGGTAGTCACTGAGGAGCGAGACACAACCATTGAGGCAGCTCAAAATTGGGAGTATGAGGCAGAACAACTTCAGGATAATGTGATTGAGGCTGAAGCACAATTGCAACCAGGGGTGTATCCACCGGCCCATGATATACCACTGAATATGGATGAACAAGTGCCTTCGAATGACGAAGGGGAAGAAGAAGGTCCTGAGGAACTCGAGTACGTCGAATAGGACGTACCGAAGGGGGATGGGGCAACACTTCTGCCATCACGGGGCAACGTATAGTTTAGTAGTTGCTCGTGTTTATTTTGTGGCCATGTTTGTGTCATATTAAGAATAGCAGTGGGTATGTATAAGATGAAAAGGTGTGTATGACATCTCATGGGCACCAAGTATGGTAGAGATGCACTTCCGTAGTGGGAGTCCATCGTTTTGGAGTTCACTACTCTAAACTTGGTCATGAGATAATATATCTTGTATAAAGTTTGTACTTTATCAATATATGTGAATGTTATGCACTTAATACCTTGTCAATATTCGCACTACTGTAATATGAAATGGATGAAGGAAAAGTAAACATGTGCTGATTTTAAGTCATATAGATGCAGAATGGTGCGTACGCGCTCGACGCCTGAAATGGGAGGTTCGAGTCGTGGTCGTGAGGATGAATCTCCGACCCAGGAGCCAGCTGCGACACTGCAGCAACAAGTTCCACCACCACCACCTCCTGAACTTCCGAGGAGTCTAGCGGAGGTTCTCGCCATAGTGCTCGGCTCGCGTGACGAGCAAACCGAGTTGCTGCAGACTTTGGTTCAACATTCGTCCCGTCAAGGGGGGCGACTAGATGTGGGTCCATGACAGCCTTCTCTGAGTTGATACTCGGACTTCATGTCAACGCACCCGCCGGTCTTTATGGAGGCTGATGAACCGTTGGAGGCAGACAACTAGATCCACTCCATCGAAGGAAAGTTTGGTTTGCTACGAATGACCGAACATCAAAAAACCCTGTTCGCGGCCCAACAGTTACAAGGGTCTGCTGGTGTGTGGTGGGCAAATTATCTTGCCGCACGACCAGCCGACTATGCCGTGAGCTGGGAGGAGTTCCGGGAGGCATTTCATGCCTATCACATACCTCCTGGTGTTATGAGGAGGAAGCTTCAAGAGCTCTTGGAACTGAGGCAAGGAGGAAGGAGTGCTTACGAGTACTCCAAGGCATTCAACCACTTGGCCCAGTATGCTCAAGACCAAGTGAGTACCGAAGACCGGAAGCGTGAATGCTTCTATCGAGGTTTGAACCCCAAGATGAAGGATAAGTGAAAGTGCATCTAGGAATCCCTTGTGGGTTTTGGATGATTTATGACAAGCAAATGAGATCCTAACAATTTGTTGAGATGAGCACATGTTTTAATGTGAAAAAAAGCAAAGTGCCAAAAAGAAGGGAGAATGAGGAGCAATGTGGAAAAGAGCTCAAGGAACAAGTGTAGTAGATCGTTGTGTATGGAGTGTGTTAAGGAAACACATCCCAAGAGCTCAAACACAAATAAACACACACATTGCACAAATTTATACAGGATTGGACTAGTCCGATTGACATCGGACTAGTCCGATATCTTTCTACACAAGATCGGACAAGTCCGATATCACCACGGACTAGTCCGATATCTCTCTGACTAGAATCGGACTAGTCCTGCCCAGTGCGGACTAGTCCTCAAAACACTTCACAAGATGCACAAAATTGGACAAGTCCGATCACACAACGGACTAGTCCGATATCATTCTGATCTAAATCAGACAAGTCCGATATTGGCACGGACTAGTCCAAAAACCCGCTGACCTAAATCAGACAAGTCCTCCAAGTGCAGACTTGCCACCCAATTCACTTAGGGTTTCACTGATCTGGACAAGTCCAATGATTATTGGACTAGTTCGAAGATTTCCAGAAGCGAAATCGGACAAGTCCGCTTCTAGCTGGACTAGTCCGATATTTTGGGACACTTAGGGTTTGCTACACACAGCACACCGGACTAGTCCGGTATCCACCACGGACTAGTCCGATCTTCCTAAACCCTAACGGTCACTTTTAGAAACCCCATATAAATAGGTGTACACGACCCATCTTTCATATCTCTCGAACCCCTGTGCCGTCACACCTCCCAAGAGCCTTAAAAACACATCTCTCTAGAAAATCAAAAGCCAAAAAAGATCAATCCATTGAGGATACACTTTGGAACATTGGAGAGACACAATTCATCACTCTTGAGCTCTTGGTTTGATTCCCTAACACACTCCTATGATTTTCATTGTAATCTTTCGAGTGTGTTCTTGGTGGAGTTCTCTTTGTAATCTAGGGGAGCCCTCAAAGTGTGAGAAGGCCCCTTGAATTTGGTTATTCGCCCTTTGTGATAAGAGAAGAGGATTGGCCTTCGTGGCGATCCGACGAGGGTAGGGTTGGAGAAGACCCGATCCTTTTATGGACTGCTCAACGTGAATGTAGGTTGCCTCTGTGGGAACCGAACCACGGGATAAATTGCTTGTGTTCTTACTTTGTGTTCATCGTTCTTATACATCATATCAAACTGGGGTTTCAATCAATCTTGCCTACTTTACGTTGAAACATTAAACATAAGATTGACTTGTGGTATACCCTAGTTCATAATCGTGCAACACTTCAATTAACTGTATATTTCCGCTGCATACATCGTAGAATCAAATTAATTGATCAAAATTGATTAACCTAGTCGGTACACACCGAACTAGTCTGCACTTGACCGGACTAGTCCGATATCTCAAGTTTTGATCTTGTTATTAAGTGTTGCAGGTTCCGACAAAATTCAAAAAGGCCTATTCACTCGCCCTCTAGGCCACATTCAATTGGTATCAGAGCAAGGTTCTTCAAGAAGGAGACTAATCGCTCGAAGAGATCATGTCGGACATGAAAGACGTACACAAGAGCAATAACCAAGAGAAGGTTGATGAAGATAAGAACCAGAAATTGGAGAAGCTCCTCGAAGCCATTCAAGACTTCGAGGATGATGATGAGGAGATGCTGGAACTCAAGGGATTCCTAAGGAAGAAAACCCTTTCCAAGGGAAAGGTGAAAATTGAAGATGAAAAGAAGAAGAAGGGGAGTAGTCACACCGACTACTCCCGATATCCTTTCAACTATGATCGACTTAATTCTAGTAATAATCATTATTTGTCTATCCCTCTAGGAAAAGCCCCACACTTCGATTGGAGCGATTGCTCAATGTGGAGGCAAAATATGAAAATGCATCTAATATCTCTCAATCCAAGTTTGTGGCATATTGTGTGCACAGGGATAGATATCCTGGACGACGACTAAGAGCTCACACCAAGCCAAGAGCAGGCAATTCATCGAAATGTTCAAGCCGCGACATTCATTACCTCTTCACTCAGTCGGGACGAGTTCACCAAGGTGGATGGACTCGAGATTGCAAAGGATATCTGGGACACATTGCAAACTGCACATGAAGGTGGTCGTCATGTGCTTGAAGCGAAGCTCGAAATGATCGAGGGCGAATTGGGAAGATTCACAATCAAAGAAGATGAGTCGCCTCAAGATATGTACAACCGACTTAAGACGCTCATCAACAAGGTTCGATCGTATGGAAGCAAGAAGTGGAACGACCACGAGGTGGTGAAGCTCATCCTTAGAGCTTTCATGCCTCGCAATGTCACCTTATGCTCCATGATTAGAGAAGGCCCCGGATACAAGAGAATGACTCCGGATGAGCTACTTGGAAAAATCATCAATTTTGAGATGATGGAAAATCAAGCGAAGCATGTCAAGGAAATTGCCGACCTCACCTCAGCAAAGAAGAAAGGGGTTGCTTTGAAGTCCACCCTTAAGCTCTTGTCTAAAGAAGTGCGAGAAGCACAACTAGAAGAAGATGGTGATGATGAGAGTAGTGACTTGGATGAAGATGACATGATATTATTTATGAAGAAATTCAACAAGATGATGAAGAAGAGACAAGGTGCTAAATCAAGTGAAGGAAAATACAAGGAAAGATCAAAGTCAAAGTTGAGGTGGGCATGCTATAATTGTGGTGAGTATAGCCACTTTATAGTTGATTGCCCATATGAAGAGAACAAGAAGAAAACCAAAGAAGCAAAGCCTCAACCAAAGAAGTTCTTCAATAAGAAGAAACAAGCCGAACAAGCGCACATAGGGAAAGAGTGGGACTCAAATGATGAGTCCTCATCATCAGCAGTAGAAGAGATGGCTAGCATAGCCATCGAAAAGACATCCAAGAAGTCCACTCTCTTCCCTACTCTTGGCACATGGAAGGGGAACGACACTTGCCTCATGGCAAAGGAAGGTAAACGCAAGGTAACAACAAAACCCTCTTTCGTGCATTCCTATTCTAGTGATAGCGACATTGCTAGCGATAATGAAGATATGCTCATTGGACTAGATAAGAAAACTGCCACAAAAATGAAATTTTTACGTGATCAACTTGTTGAGAAGGAGAGGTTGATACATCGTCAAGAAGACATGATTATCTCCCAAAAGGAGGAATATGTTGAACTTGACAAGCTTTTAGAACTTGAAAAGGACCGAAACAAGTCACTAGAGCTTGAATTAGCTTCAAGAATGGAAACTTGCTTGGAGTTAAGAGACTCAAATGCTACAATCAAGGAAGAACTTGCTAACCTAATCAAGGTTAACAAGATCCCTGAAGTGCAAGTTGATTCACTCAAGCAAGGTGACCCTTCATCCTCTTCAAGCTCACCTTCTCAACACATTTAAACTGAACTTGCTTCTACTTGTACATGTAGTAAAGTTGACACCAGTTTGAAAGACAAGACAACCTCTACCAAGGACAAGAATCCTTCACAAAATGGCATATTTCACAAGGAGAAGTCAAATATGCACGTAGTGCATACTTGGTCACAAGACCTCAAAATGTCAAATATGGCATTGGTTACTCTTATGGTGAAAAGCAACAAGCTAGAAGCCATAAGAATATCAAGGAAAGCATTGCCTTTGTAAAGGGAAGACCCTCTCAAACTGGGAAGTCCAAGGTTAAAACATTGAACACACATGAACACCGGACTAGTACGGTCGGGGTCCGAACAAGTTCGATCCATCAGACAAGTCCGATCTCCCAGACTAGTCCTGTGTAAAAACAACAACTACTTCTATTTAGAACCTTCGATGCATCTTATGTTTTAATGAGAAGTAATTATGGCAAAGTTTATGCTCATTATGTTGGGCCACGCCATGGGAACACCAAGTCTCATGTGTGGGTGCCCAAATCTCTTGTGACTAACCTCCGGGGACCCAAGAAAGCTTGGGTACCTAAAACCAAGGCATACTTTTTTTTGCAAACTTTCCTCCGGTGGATCTAAATGAGTGCTAGACAGTGGCTGCACCGACCATATGACCGGAGAAAGAAGAATGTTCGTTGAGTATGAAGCAAATGAGGATCCAAGCGAGGGCATCTATTTTGGAGACAATAGTCAAGGAAAGGTGCTCGATATCGATAAAATTGTCATATCATCTAAACACACTCTTTATCACGTATTACATGTTGATTCCTTAGATTATAACCTGCTGTCCATATCTCAATTATGTGACAAAGGTTATAATTACTTGTTCACTAACGAGGGTGTGACCGTCTCTAGGATGAGTGATGGTTCCATTGCATTCAAGGGTATGTTAAAGGGAAAGCTTTATCTTGTTGACTTCAACAAGGATAAAGCCGAACTTGACACATGCTTGATTGCAAAGACCAACATGGGTTGGCTGTGGCATAGACAGCTAGCGCATGTTGGTATGAGGAACCTTCAAAAACTCCTCAAGGGCGATCACATCCAAGGTTTGATGGATGTTGTTTTTGAGAAAGACAGACCTTGTAGCGCGTGCCAAGCTGGGAAGCAAGTTGGAGCACCTCACCCCGCAAAGAACGTCATGACTACAACAAGACCGCTCGAGCTACTTCACATGGACTTATTCGGTCCAATTGCCTACATAAGCATCGGTGGTAACAAATATGGTTTAGTAGTTGTTGATGATTTTTCTCGCTTCACTTGGGTTTTCTTTTTACATGATAAGTCAGAAATACAAGGAATACTCAAGAAGTTCTTCAAGCGAGCTCAAAATGAATTCTCATTGAGAATCAAGAACATCCGAAGCGACAACGGCACGGAGTTCAAGAACACACAAGTGGAGGAGTACCTAGATGAAGAAGGCATAAAGCACAAGTTTTCAGCTCCGTACTCCCCTCAACAAAACAGATTTTCCGAAAGAAACAACCGAACCCTCATAGAGATGGCAAGAACAATGCTCGATGAGTACAAGACCTAGGATCGATTTTGGGTGGATGCGGTCAACACCGCTTGCCATGCCATAAATCGACTTTGTCTTCATCGACTACTCAAGAAGACATCCTATGAGATACTCACCGGTAAAAAGCCTAATATTTCATATTTTTGAGTTTTCGGTTCCAAATGATATATTTTGAACAAGAAGCCTAGGACTTCAAAGTTCGCTTCAAAGTCTGATGAAGGTTTCTTGCTTGGTTATGATTCGAACACTTACGCCTATCGTGTCTACAGCAAGACCTCCGGACTTGTTGAAGTAGCACGTGACATAGTGTTCGATGAAACTAATTGCTCCCAAAAGGAGCAAGTTGATGCATGTATGATAGATAAAGAAGAGGCTCCTTGTCAAGCATTGAGAAAAATGGCGTTAGGCGAAGTTTGACCACAAGAGCCACCTCTACATATGCATGAGGAAAACGAACCACAAGAGGATACTAATGATCAATGGGGAGCTTCCATACAAGATCAACCTCAAGAAAGTGAAGATGATCAACAAGTCAATGAGGGCAACCATTTAGGGGGAGAAGAAGATGATCATGAAGATTCAAGACAGCATGTATCACACCCAACAGTACACCAATGCGTCCAACGGGATCACCCAGTCGACAACATCATCGGTGACATCCAAAAGGGAGTAACTACTAAATCTCGCATAGCTAATTTTTTTGAGCATTACTCGTTTGTGTCCTTTTTGGAACCATGCAGGGTTGAGGATGCATTGAAGGATCCGGATTGGGTAGTGGTCATGCAAGAAGAACTCAACAATTTCAAAAGGAACGAGGTGTGGGAACTAGTCGAAAGACCCAAATCCAACATTGTCGGCACCAAATGGGTCTTTCGCAACAAACAAGATGAACACGGGGTGGTGACAAGGAACAAGGCACAACTTGTGGCCAAAGGGTATTCACAAGTTGAAGGTTTGGATTTCGATGAGGCCTTTGCTCCCGTAGCTAGACTTGAGTCCATTAGAATATTACTTGCATATGCTACTCACCATGATTTCAAGCTATATCAAATGGATGTGAAAAGCACTTTCCTCAACGTACCAATCAAGGAGGAGGTGTATGTGGAGCAACCCCCCGGGTTTGAAGATGAAGAGTTCCCCAGCCACGTATTTAAATTGCGTAAGGCTCTCTACGGCCTCAAACAAGCTCCTAGAGCTTGGTATGAGTGTCCTAGAGATTTCTTAATTGAAAATGGCTTTAAGATTGGTAAAGTATATTATACATTATTCACAAAGAACTTTGACAATGATCTCTTTGTTTGTCAAATCTATGTTGATGATATAATCTTTGGTTCAACTAACAAATCTTTTTGTGAGGAATTTAGCAAAATTATGACAGATAGGTTTGAGATGTCCATGATGGGAGAGCTAAAGTACTTCTTGGGATTCCAAGTGAGGCAAAAAAAGGAAGGGATGTTCATAAGCCAAACTAAGTACACTCAAGACATACTCAAGAAGTTTGGAATGGACAAGGCGAAGCCCATAAAGACTCCCATGGCAATGAATGGCCACGTGGATCTCAATGAAGATGGACCTAGCGTCGACCAAAAGGTATATCGCTCCATGATTGGATCTCTACTCTATTTATGTGCATCTAGGCCAGACATTATGTTGAGTGTATGTTTGTGTGCAAGATTTCATGCCAATCCTAAGGAGTGTCACTTGACAGCTGTAAAAAGGATCTTGAGATATTTAGTTCATACACCCAACCTTGGTCTTTGGTATCTAGAAGGCTCCAAATTTAATCTCATTGGTTACTCTGATGCAGATTATGCCGGATGCAAAGTACATAGAAAAAGTACCTCCAGCACATGCCAATTCCTAGGTAGATCCCTAGTTTCTTGGTCCTCCAAGAAACAAAACTCCATTGCCCTATCCACAGCTGAATCAGAGTATGTTGCAGCCAGGAGTTGTTGTGCACAACTCCTTTGGATGCGACAAACTCTAAGGGATTACAGTTACAATATGAACTATATTCCACTCCTTTGTGATATTGAGAGTGCCATTAAAATTGCACATAATCCATTTGAGCACTCTAGAACCAAACACATAGACATCCGACATCACTTCTTGAGAGACCACTCCATGAAAGGAGATATAGCCATTTCCCATGTCAACACTGAAAAGCAATTAGCCGACATATTCACCAAGCCATTTGATGAAAAACGCTTTTGCGAGCTTCAAAATGAACTAAATATCCTTGATGCTCGGAATGTGGCTTGAAAATTTGCATACCTGTATGAATTCTTCAAAATATGTTGATTGTATTGTGAAAATCATCTCTATCTATTTTCTCCAAAAAACTATGTCAATTACTAGATCTTGGTGAATTATGATCATTGCTTGATTGTTGTATGCTTACTGATCATATTCATCAAGATTATTTGATTTGATTTTCCTCCCTGTTTCTAAATATGTACCTTCAAATATATATGAATGGGCTAAGAAGTTCTTCCTTGGTGACCACGGACTAGTCCGTGGTTACCCGGACTAGTCCGCCCATGCAGACTAGTCCGTAGAGTGCCGGTTAGGCCGGACTAGTCATGCAGACCACGGACTAGTCCAATATAGCCACTGGAAAGTTCGGACTAGTCCGATCATTTTCGGACTTGTACGATTTTTCGTGTCCATAACCCTAGCCGCCGCCAAACCCTAATTTCCTCACTCCCACACTTGCCTCAAGCTTCCTCTCTCCGCGCTTGAGCTCCCCAAGGCGATTCTGCATCTCCTCCATCAAAAAGCTCCACATTTGGGTGGAAATCAAGCTTCCTCACTCGGAGATTGAAGTTCGCGGACTTGTCTGGCCTTCAACACCCTCCTCTTCGAGATTCAAGCGATTTCTTCGGTATTTTTCCCCCAAACCCTAGAAATCTCTATTTTCTTCATTATTGATCGAATAGCCTATCATCTCACACTATATACATGCTTCCTCGATGTATTACATTGATGTTAAGCTAGTTGTGCATTTGGAATCACCATTTGTCTCGTTGCTTAGGTTTTTGAGGATGAATACCGGACTAGTCCGATCCATGCACGGACAAGTCCGGTCACCCGGACTAGTCCGTGCCTGTACACCGGACTTGTCCGATTTTTCTGAACTCAAACCTAACCTTTTTACTTCCTCAATGCAATTCCTTGTTATCCCTTCTCACACATACCTTGTGCAATTCATTCTCAGGGCATGTCGAACTCTCACGAAGATGTTTCTGACTTCGAACCTGAGATGGAACAAGAAGCCCCGCTTCGGTCCTCGACAGACCAAAGCAAGAAGCGACCTTCCGAGCTAGCCCCCTCTCCTTCTCAGTCTCAGAAGAGGGTGGCTCGATGAAAGGTGCCTGCTTCCAGGGCTTCCACTGGCGGTGGCCCTAGCTCGACAAGTGCGCGCTTAGCCAAGGGCAAGGGCAAGGGGATCACAACGGGCCCGATTGGCCCCCTGAAGATGTCTGCTCCAAGGCAAGGGGCTCGGGACCACATAGAAGAAAAGTTCAATGGGAAGGGCAGTGACTCGGTGGCTGAGTTCCACAATGTTGATTGCTACAGCCGTCCGAAGCAAGCTGTCGATGGCAGATTTTGGAGAAATTTCCATGCAGATTTCTACAAGTCTGTGTACCTCCCCATGAAGACATCTGTAGTGCGCAGCCAGTGGATTGATTGGGCACACTTTGAGAAGAAGGGCTGCTCACCGTTTGTTGAAGTGGTGGAGGCAGCTGAGAGGCATGGCCTGAAGGATCACTTCGCTTTCAGGAACAATTGGAATGATGAGGTCATCGTGCAATTCTTTGCGACTTGCCATTTCTCAAGTGATGATGAAGAGAGTGTTACTTGGATGACTCGCGGATCAAATTACAGTATAACTTATGAAGACTTTGCAAGACTGCTACACCTTGACACCTCAAGCAATGACTGCTTAATCATCCACAACATAGGTGTCATTGAGAAGGACAAGATGAAATTCCTCTATGAGCCCAAATCCAAGTTCAACCCTCCCTCCACAAAGAACATGAAACCTTTCTCATGAAACCTTTCTTTGAGGAAGACCATTGCCCCCATGGTTGGGGATGCTGGGAGTGTGCAGGGCTATCTCCGGACCTTGATGAGGGTCATAAGCAAGGACCACAAGTTTGATGTGGCTGACTATATCTGGAACGATATGGTCAACATCTCTTGCACACCCAACAGGTCATGTGGCTATGCTCCGTATCTAATGTTCATGATTGAGAAAGTCACTGGCATAGAGTTTGTCCAAGATGTGGAGCACCTACCTTTGAGGCCCCAGATGCCTCAAAAGCCAACATTCAGGCTGCTCCATCTCCAGCCTCCAGTCCCGAGGCTCCAACAAGAGGAAGTGGAGATGCCAGGGCTGCCCCTGCCACTAGGGAAGCTCCTCAAAAAGGATCTGCAAGTGGCATCTTCAAATACTTGGCTGCTATCTTTGCTTCTTGCAGAAAGACCGAGGTGAAGGCCCACAAGATTAACAAGAGAAGAAAGAAAGACATGAAGTATGTCAAGGCAAATTTAAAGCAAATTTGCCATAAACTGGAGATCGAGCCCATTGGATCTATAGTAATCTCTGATGATTCCGACTCCGACTACACCGAGCTCGGGCCCTTGACTCCCTCCGAGCTTGCCTACTTTGGCATTGGGGGCTTGAGTGGCTCTGTTCCTCCTCCTCCTCATCAGCCCGAAGACGAAGATGAAGATGATGAGAGGACCGACAGCGAGGTATGAAGACTTTAGGTCCCTCCTCTCCTTTTTGGTGTCTTGATCCCAAAGGGGGAGAGATTGAGGGGGAGTCTTGGGTCTTAGGTCTTAAGCTGTAAGATGCGAGGAGAGAGCTTCCTTTGTGCTTTTTGTCTATTTTGTGGGTTGTAAAACTTTTATTATGCTCTTATGATAATTATGGTTCTGTGATGCAATGCTTTGAACTACTTGTGAATTAATCTATGAAATCTGTGATTTTGCTCCCAGAATGACATATATGTTTGTTGTTGGTGTGTTAATGTAAATTATGTCATTCTCATTGTTTCAATGCACTTAGTTATGCATCCCACCATAAAGAATGCACATATGGATCATGTTTTCATTGCTTGATGTATTTTAGACTCATATGTGCATACTTTATGAAAAATCTCAACTTTTTGTCATATTTTGTGAAATCTCAATTGGTTGTCATCAATCACCAAAAAGGGGGAGATTGAAAGTGCATCTAGGAATCCCTTGTGGGTTTTGGATGATTTATGACAAGCAAATGAGATCCTAACCACTTTGTTGAGATGAGCACAGGTTTTATTGTGAAAAAAAGCAAAGTGCCAAAAAGAAGGGAGAATGAGGAGCAATGTGGAAAAGAGCTCAAGGAACAAGTGTAGTAGATCATTGTGTATGGATTGTGTAAGGAAACACACTCCAAGAGCTCAAACACAAATTAAAACACACATTGCACAAATTTATACAGGACCGGACTAGTCCGATTGACACCGGACTAATCCGATATCTTTCTGCACAAGATCGGACAAGTCCGATATCACCACGGACTAGTCCGATATCTCTCTGACTAGAATCGGACTAGTCCTCCCCAGTGCGGACTAGTCCTCAAAACACTTCACAAGCTGCACAAAATCGGACAAGTCCGATCACACAACGGACCAGTCCGATATCATTCTAATCTAAATCGGACAAGTCCGATATTGGCACGGACTAGTCTGAAAACCCTCTGACCTAAATCGGAAAATTCCTCCAAGTGCGGACTTGTCACCCAATTCACTTAGGGTTTCACTGATCCGGACAAGTCCGATAATTATCAGACTAGTCCGAAGATTTCTAGAAGCGAAATCGGACAAGTCCGCTTCTAGCCGGACTAGTTCGATATTTTGGGATACTTAGGGTTTGCTACACACAGCACACCGGACTAGTCCAGTGTCCACCACGGACTAGTCCGATCTTCCTAAACCCTAACGGTCACTTTTAGAAACCCAATATAAATAGGTGTACATGACCCATCTTTCATATCTCTCGAACCCCTGTGCCGTCACACCTCTCAAGAGCCTCAAAAACACATCTCTCCAGGAAATCAAAAGCCAAAAAGATCAATCCCTTGAGGATACACTTTGGAACAATGGAGAGACACAATTCATCACTCTTGAGCTCTTGGTTTGATTCTCTAAAACACTCCTGTGATTTTCATTATAATCTTTCGAGTGTGTTCTTGGTGGAGTTCTCTTTGTAATCTAGGGGAGCCCTCAAAGTGTGAGAAGGCCCCTTGAATTTGGTTATTCACCCTTTGTGATAAGAGAAGAGGATTGGCCTTCATGGCGATCCGATGAGGGTAGGGTTGGAGAAGACCCGGTCCTTTTGTGGACTCCTCAACGTGGATGTAGGTTGCCTCTGTGGGAACCAAACCACGGGATAAATTTCTTGTGTTCTTACTTTGTGTTCATCGTTCTTATACATCATATCAAACTAGGGTTTCAATCAATCTTGCCCACTTTACGTTGAAACATTAAACATAAGATTGACTTGTGGTATACCCTAGTTCATAATCATGCAACACTTCAATTAACTGTATATTTCCGCTGCATACATCGTAGAATCAAATTAATCGATCAAACTTGATTAACCTAGTCGGTACACACCGGACTAGTACGCACTTGACCGGACTAGTCCGATATCTCGAGTTTTGATCTGGTTATTAAGTGTTGCAGGTTCCGACAAAATTCAAAAATGCCTATTCACCCCCCTCTAGGCCACATTCAATAAGCTTGCCTTGTTCAACAGTGGCAGCTTCAACAACATGGTCGTGCAGGAGGACACTACTAGGGAGCTGTTCTCCGACAAGAAGAAAAGAAGTGCTCCGCAAGGCAGCGGAGGGGGTGCTCCTCAGAAGTACCGAATGGTGTATCGATCACCATCCGACCAGAGGTGGCAGCCGCCATCGCGACCACCAATGTTTTGTGGTTGCCCGTTCAACAACGCCAATTTTTGCCCACAACAGCAATAGGGAATGATTCCGCGTGCACTTCCACCTCCACCGCGTGCACATGGATTCCGTCCTCCCTTCCGTGCCATTCAGGCCTCAGACACGTGTTTCACGTGTGGTCGTACGGGGCACTTCACCAAGGACTGCCCGCAGAGCGGAGGACAGTCACCGTACCAGGGGGCAAACCAGCCCCACAACCAGCCCAAGAAGCCAGCCATCAGAATCGGCAACGTCCACCACCTCGCCATCGAAGACGTTCTGGAAGGCGCACCCGTACTCACGGGTACGTTCTCTCTCATTGGTCATCCCGTAGTCATCCTCTTTGACTCCGATGCTTCCCACAACTTTATTAGCAAGTCTTATTTCATTCAATATCAGTTGCCTATCATTTCCACAAAAACCCCATATATGATTTGTTCTCCGGGTGGGAGAGTAGTAGCAAATGAGATGGTTCATAGGGTAACTCTTAATCTGGGTGGGAACATATACCCTACCTCTCTTATATTACTGGAGCATCAAAAGCTAGATGTCATCTTAGGGATGGCATGGTTGCAACACAATGGTGCTATTATATACATCATTCCTCAGAGAATATATCTGAATTGTCCACTCCACCCTCCCCAAGCTCTCACTCTTGAGAGTAATATCCAAGTGACTTCAACTACTTACAACCCCGAGGCCTGTAAACTTGAGGACATTCCAGTGTTATGTGAGTATCCGAACGTATTTCCCGAAGATCTTCTTGGTATGCCACCAGAAAGAGATGTCGAGTTTAAGATTGAACTTGTAATAGGAACAGTGCCAATCTCGAGGAAGCCGTATAAGATGGCACCTAAGGAACTTGCAGAACTAAAAGAGCAGGTGAAGGAACTTATGGACAAGGGTTTCATTCGTCCAAGTTCATCAGCTTGGGGTTGTTCTGCATTGTTCATGGAGAAGAAGGATAAAACGTTGAGACTATGTGTGGACTATCGTCCACTCAATGCTGTCACGATCAAGAATAAGTATCCACTACCACACATCGATATTTTGTTCGATCAATTGGTGGGTGCTAGGGTATTTTTCAAAGATGGATCTTCGCTCTGGATATCATCAGATCAGGATTCGACCAGAGGATATACCTAAGACGACATTCTCGACGAGGTATGGATTGTATGAGTAACTTGTCATGTCCTTCGGATTGACCAATGCACCGGCCTATTTCATGTATCTCATGAATTCGGTGTTCATGCCGGAATTGGACAAGTTTGTCATGGTCTTCATCGATGACATCCTTGTGTACTCGAAATCCGAAGAAGAACATGCACAACATTTGCACATCGTGCTTCAACGATTGCGAGACCACAAGTTGTATGCCAAGTTCAGCAAATGTGAGTTCTGGATCAGTCAAGTGCCATTTCTAGGGCACATCATCTCTGCCGAGGGGATTGCAGTTGATCCAAGCAAGATTAAGCAAGTACTCAAATGGGAGTCTCCAAATTCTGTGCATGAAGTTCGAAGTTTCCTGGGTTTAGTAGGATATTATTGGAGGTTCATTCCAAGTTTCTCCAAGATAGCTAAACCAATGACGGAACTTCTGAAGAAAGGGAAGAAGTATGTATGGACAAAGGAACATGAGGAAGGTTTTCAAGCATTAGTGAAACACCTCACAACAGTGCCAGTATTAGCCCAACCAGACACAACCAAGTCATTTGATGTTTATTGTGATGCATCTGGGATTGGTATGGGTTGTGTATTAATGCAAGACAGAAGGGTGATCACTTATGGATCACTGCAACTTCGGAACCACGAGCAACATTATCCGACTGATGATCTTGAGCTCGCTGCCGTGGTACTTGCATTGAATATGTGGATACACTATTTATTGGGCAACCTAGTGCATCTTTACACCGATCACAAAAGCTCGAAGTACATATTCACCCAAAAGGACTTGAATATGCGACAGCGAAGATGGTTGGAATTGATGAAAGACTACGAGATTGAGATCCACTACCATCCTGGCAAGGCGAATGTAGTTGCAGATGCGCTGAGTCGCAAGTTCCATGTCAATAATCTTTCTATCACCTTGATAGAAGAAGAAGAACAGAGTCTCTACTTGGTTCCATATGGGGCACTCTACAATCTAGCTCTCATTCCTACCATAGGGAAGAAATTGTGGAGGCTCAGAAGAAAGACAAGGACATATCGCATATTCGCCAAAGAATGAAGAAGAGGGAGATGAAGTGTTTCCAATGTGACGATGATGGTACCATCTGGTACAAAGACCGCATTGTGGTGCCCCGCAATGTGGGACTTCGGAAGAAGATTTTGGACGAAGCTCATTTGTCCAAGTATTCTATTCATCTGCGAAGTAACGAATTGTACCAAGACTTAAAGAAGAGATTTTGGTGGACTCGGATGAAGAGGGAGATAGCGAAGTACGTATCCGAATGTGATACGTGTCGGCGGGTGAAAGCCAACCATCTGAAGACAGACGGACAACTACAACCTTTAAGCATACTGGCCTGGAAATGGGAGGACATAAACATGGATTTCATCATGGGATTGCCTCTCACATTCCGTAAGCATGATTCCATTTGGGTGATAGTTGATCGATTGACCAAGTCGGCTCATTTTATACCCATCAATGTCAACTACCATGCCCCTAAGTATGCATAATTGTATATTCCTAGAATCATGTGCTTACATGGAGTACCTCACACCATTATCTCAGATCGTGGAGCCGTATTCGTTGCTCGATTTTGGGAGCAGCTCCACGCATCGTTGGGTACCAAGTTGATTCGAAGCTCAGCTTACCGATGATCAAAAGGAGCGAGTAAACCAAGTGCTAGAAGATATGCTCCGCGCCTGTGCCATCCACCATGGTAAGAATTGGGATGATCACCTACCATTGGCAGAGTTTTCATACAACAACGGTTATCAGGCTAGCATCCAGATGGCACCATATGAAGCTCTGTATGGCCGGAAGTGTTGCACACCCTTGAACTGGTGTGAATCTGGTGAACGAGTGATATATGGTATCGACTTGGTGAATGAAGCCGAAGAACGAGTACTAGTTATTCAAGCCAACCCCAAGGCTGCTCAGTCTCATCAGAAAAGCTATGCGGACAAATGGCGTCGACCCCTTCACTTCGATGTCGAGGATCACGTTTATCTTTGTGTATCCCCAATGAAATGGATTCATCGCTTCGGAATAAATTGGAAGCTAGCTCCACGTTTCATTGGACCGTTCGCAATAATTGAACTATGCGGACCTGTGGCCTATCGACTAGAACTGCCAACGTCGCTTTCAGGGGTCCACAATGTGTTTTACATTTCACTGTTGCGAAAATGTCTCAAGGCCCCAGTTGACGTCCGTATGAAGGATTTGGAAGCTTTCCAACTAGATCTTACTTACTCTGAGCATCCAACCCAGATAATCGATGAGAAGACCCGCGCCACAAGATGTCGCACCTTGCATTTCTACAAGGTCTTGTGGGGCAACCACACCGCTGAAGAAGCAACGTGGGAAAGCGAGGAATATCCTAGAACAAACTATCCAGACTTGTTAGTGGCATATGTTCGTTAGGTCTTTTTCTTTTATCCTTCCTTTTGTAATCTCGGGATGAGATTCTTTAAGGGGGGAGGAATGTAAACTCCCAGTTTTCCTTATCATCAAGTTCAATACCAGTTGGTTGTCAACCATAGTAAAGGTCAATTATGGTTGTACACATAAACTTGATATCATCAATAATCTTTCTTTTACTCATACTGAAATTTTAGTAACAGAAGGAATGAACTTCATCAATGACCTTATAATAATTTAAGTGACCTTTCTTCAAATTTTGGAAGCTATTGAATAAAAATTTCTGGGGCAAATTACTATGCAGTACTAATATATTCAAATTAATTTAAATATAGCACTCTACATTTAGGCCCTGCCAAAATATTCAAATCTGAAGCCATAAATTTTCCATGGCCTCATAATATTCCAAATAGACTTCCTGCCAAGTTTCAAGATTTTTGAATTCCATTTGCTATTTTATTTGAGACGCTTACCAAATTCGAGCCATATTTAGAGTTCAAATTTTGAATTCTGTTCAACTTAGTTGAACATCAAGATTTTAACACACCATCATGCTCAGCATAACTTGGTTGACTTATCCACAAAGTTTCAAAATTTTTGAAGCTCAATTGCTATTTAACTCAGTGGCCCCATTGAATTTCATCCAAATTCAAATTCAAATTTGAAATTCAAATGAAACTTGATCAAATTCGAAATCCAATTTCGGAATCAAGTTCCAGATATTTATTTGAGCCACCCCACAACAATCTAAAATTTTTGGATCAAGTTTGCTATGAGAATTAAAGTTGCAGAGAGGGAAATAGGATAAGGGGTGGTGGGACCCGCTGTCAACCTCACACACTCAGTTGAACCGACGGACGTGCTCTGTATACGGCTGTCCCCGCCGATCGACGCCGGGAGCGCTCGCCACCGCAACATGGCATGCAAGCAGGCAGCTGCATGGCCTAAACACCCCCTGTCCTATAAATACCTGTCCCCTGGTCATCGGCGTCGAGCTCCGTCTCAGCTTTGCGCCGCCGTCGCCCAACACCGCCGTTTCCATTTCCTCCCGGTAAGCACCTCGGTCTTACCTCTATTTCCTTCGATGCAAATAGCAAAATTGGCGCCAAGTCTGTGCTCTATCTTCTACGCCAACTCGCTTAGCGTTTTTCTCATTGTGTTGGCCGTAGTTTGGAGTTCTGCGGACACCACCGAAGTTGAGGACGAACGCCGCCTCTGCTCCACCGTCGCTAGTCCTCAACAAGCAACGCCACAACTCAACCTCAACAGCAAAAAGGATCGCCATCCCGAGCTCTTTCTCACAGTAAAAGCCGTGCCTCTTTTCATTTAGTATCGAGCAGTATCTTCCAGTCTTTCTTTTGGCCGTTACCATTGAACTAGCTCACTTCTCGGTTTAATTCTGTTTCTACATGTAATAAATCTTCAATCTAGTTAAGGATTATATTCAGTACCTCCTAGTGCACCTCCCTGCCAAAAATCAGTAGACGCCATCGAATGAAGCTTGAGATATTCAAGTTTTCCCCACCGCCAATAGAACCCCGTTGGTCCATCGACGAAGTCGACCTTGCCAGCGATGTCACCCCTTCCTAACATCAAAATCATCATCCTCATGCTCCCAGGAATGTTTCTAGCTTTTTCCTGAGCCTTTTGCATCATCCCCATGCGATTCCGATGATAGCCGAAACCCTAGCTCCGCCGCCATCGTCGCACCACTATCTCCGGTCGTCGCCGCCGCGATTGGACATCACCATCGTGTTGTGCGGTCGATTTTATGGTTTGACGGTCAGTGCCGAGGCAAGTGGAGGTTGGAAAATCCATAACTCCTAGTAGAATTGCTCACAAATTTCTAAATAAACTCTGGTAGACTCATCTCAATCTGTACTTGCAGTAATGCAATTTATTGGACATGAAACTCCCAGAATTTTTATAATTAATTCCTTTGAGCTAACTGCTTGGGAAATTAATTACTGCTATTATGTTAATTGGAAAATTATCAATTTTGGTCAGAACACTATTATTAATACACTTGATCTCCAGTAAAAATTTCAAGTTCATTGGACTTCAATTACTGGGTTGATCAGTATTCCAAATCTCTATGTAGTTATAAATTGAGAACAATACAAAATCAATTTCAGAAATTTCACCTAACTTGTAAAATCAGTTTCTCCCTGTAGGAAGGTTAGAAAATTGTGAAACAAATTTTCCTAGAACCAGTGTGACCCCCTCTACATGGTACAACCACTGGTAGCCATGATAGATCTCCAAGATTTCAACCAAAAAATAGAGAAATTATTGCTTACCATAATTTTAGAACAACAAACTTCCTTGATCATCTCCTGTTCTTTGCAAGAGTCTTCACTATGGTCACTAGTATCTACCATAAAAGTACCAAGGACAATTAAAATCATTATCTTATTTTTATCATAAGATATTATCTTATGACCTTAAGCATATTGATTATTTTAAAAGTCATTCATATATAGTATATGCATAAACGTTTAGTGACTGGAGTCGAGGAGTAGCCGGAAGCTTTGGAAGTCCAGCTGCCAGAATCTAACATAGACTCAGACTCTCATTCAAGCAAGCCCCGGTTTGCATTTAAGTTCCTTACAGTGTCTTTGCCATTTTCATTCACCTTACGTCTTCAGATGTTTGTGCATTATGCTTAAGGTTTTTGACATCCACTTGCATGACCAAAGAACCCAGGGAGTGGTTAGAATAGCTCACAGACTCGTGTAGTAACTGCCGTGCTTATATTCATAGGAATCTGGTAGAAGTCGAGTAGTGGGAATCTACTCGCGAGATAGGATTTTATCACACGGATGGATTGCATGAAGAAATGGCTTATGAATATGAAATTGAGACTGAGTAGCTGGTAGGATACAACGAGACGTGATCTCACGTGTGTAGCCCTGCTTGTGTCGATTTAGGACCGATTCGTGTGCGGCCCTGCTGGACAAGCTTGAATTGTACCGGTGACATACTGGAGAAATGGGCTCCAACAAACTGACATAGCTTGATACTGGTTTGTCGAGGCCTACCGTTCCGTTTTATAGGTGTAGGTTGAGGGCAACGAGGTGTAAATCAGCTGGTGGGCACGTCAGAGTATGCCCCACACAGTGACCTCCTACTCGTGACGGATCGACCAGTTTGACATTCGAGTGTTTGGTGAAAGGTGGCCATATACAACTAGTACTGAAGTGCTATGTAGGTACTGCTGTAAGTACTCGCTGGCGCTTCTAAAAGTGCGTATGTGTCGTGTTGATCGGGTGTGTCCTGATTGCAATAACCGTCCCTCGCGGTAATAGAGTACTACTTGTTCACTGTTTCGTGATGTAGTAAACACTGAAGAAGTTAGGAGAATACGATGTATTGAATTATAATTTTTTTGCAACTTTGTATGGCTTAGAGATATCACAATTAAAAGATTACAGTTTCCCCATACTTTACTTGTAATAGCATTATGTGCTTTGGACAGGTCATATTATCGGCAAATTGTTTCTTGTTTGATTGTGGAGTCTATGATGTGACGTGCCTTAAGAATGTCATGTGCTACTTAAAACACTTATAGGCATGTCCTTTATGCTATTCCTTACCTATGTTTAGTATTCACCCCTGCATATGTCTAGTGAGACGGGTTAGTCTTGCTGAGCCTTAAGCTCACGTTTGCAGTTAACAAGTTTTTGCAAATTATGCTACTGATGACTGGTTTGATGACGAGGTTGCACCTCCTCCGGGGCTTACAGCCGAGTGGGAACCCTGCACACCGCCGTAAGTTAGGTGTTGCTAGTGCGAAGTATCCAGGACATGGATGACTTTGCTTTTGCATAGCTAGTGCCGAGAGTGTAGCTATGATGTATAGTTCTCTTTCCTTTTTGTTTAGTATTGTAAAACTTCCGCTGTGTTTATAAATAAAGACTTGGTATTGTAATTTGTTCTCGTTCTTTTCTTGTATACTGTTGGGTGTCGCATCGCACGACACCACCTAATGAGATTTTGCTACCCACAACTTCTAAATCAAGGTAAAAGTAATTCTAGCTAATGAAAGCAATATTTTGGAGAGTAGTAAGTTGTAAACTAAGGACTTAGAAAAATTAAAATAGAGCAACTATTCATCATTTCATCTATGTGAATTCCAAACCATTCTTACCACACATCTTTTATTTTATTAACCTAACCTCTACTACATTATTATTAATCTCTCTTTTTCAGATGCAAATGTGATGGAAAGGAATAAATAAAATAATGGAATGCAAATAGGATGTGATACAAGTTACCTCAAGTGGGGGTCCTCCCCCAAGCTTGTTCTTGTTCAAGTTCCGCACTAGGGGCTGAAACCCTAACGACAGATGTAGGCCATGAGGTTGGCCTGACCCTGTTGCAGCATGGCTTAGATATTGGAAGGATTGATTGTCGATGTTGGATTGCCTTCCATAGGTTTCATGAGTGTGGTCGAGGAGAGTGTTGTCGATGTCGCTTATCCACACTTCAAAGTTTCCATAGGTTGGATGTACATGGTTATTCATTGGTTAAGGTAATGATAACCCTTAGCACAAAGGCATGACGTGTACTCAACATGCGTTGAGTATGTTCCATCATTCTTTGGCTAAGGTGTACCATACTTTCTTTCCATAAAAGAATAACTTGTACACCTCATACATTGGGTATGATCCGTCATTCCTTGGCTAGGGTAATGATACCCTTTAGCTACAGAGGAGTGACTTGTATCCAATATGTGTTGAGTACGATCCGTTATTCCTTGGCTAGGTACAACATACCTATAACCACAAAGGGATGATGTGCACTCAACATGGGTTGAGTGTGATCCATTATTCCTTAGCTAAGGTATAAAATACCTTCTAGCCACATAGGAACAACTTGCACCCGATATACACTGGATGTGATCTTGTCATTCCTTGATTATGGCACATCATACCTTTTAGGCACAAAGGAATAATCTTACACCCAATGATGGTGGCAATTCCCTGGAGCTTGAATGAGTGCCTTGGAATAGTTGAGATCATAATGCTCTCACATATTCGTAGCAGCCCATTGGTTGCTCATGGAGGGTTACCATTTCAAATCTCCGACCTCGTATAGTTATGATTGACCTTCGAGCTTAATTTCCGATAGGTGGCAACTATCCTAATTTACTCCTTGGCTAAAGAGATGTTGAAATGGAATCCTCTTAGGGTTTCCAAAAATCGTATCTCTGAACGCCTGCATAGTAATATTACTCCTGCAAACTTCCTCTCTATGATAGAGAGGGATGGTTAGCTCCTGATACTTGTACAAATGAATTTTTGGGTTAAGTAACCGAATCTTCATTTGTACATACGGGGAAGAACAACATCAAAGATGCAGTGGGTCCAATTTCAAGTGTATTCATGAACAATGTATGAATCATTGATAGGAGTGGGGCTTTATGGATAAATCAATTTGCACATTTTTCTAAAGCTCCTACTCATAGCAATGCAAGTGATATAAATACACTATATGGGTCCCTTCATCTTTTAAATTTTCTAACAATCATAGCTTTTTACACAAGAGCAAATGTTTATCATTTAGGTCATGGAAAACAAGATTCTCAATTTTATCCTCCTGAACATTTTTTTAATTTTCTTGCCTAAGAATTTGAAATTTAGTGATCCCTGAATGGATGAGTTTCAAATCAAAAGTATGGATATCACTATTCCTAGGTTGCTACATACCAATTCAACCAGTATGTCATTCCATAAGAATTACCTAGGCAGAAAATGTCTAAGTCAATTTTAGCAATGCTTATGAAATTTTAGGTAATCATTTAAATTTATTCCCAAGTAAGGTGACATTCCTTTTTGAAGAATCAAAAAGGGAAATACCAACACTTGCTCTCTCTTGAGGATGCATAGGAATTGAATGATGAGAAAGTGTAAACCTTCCTCACTAATGTAAGCAAAAATCATTCAACCCTAATGCAATTCAAACGACAGAAAATTTGAACTTGTACCTCAATTGAAGAGTAGTCTTGGTTGAAGGTCATTGTGTGAGAAACTCATGACCATGGGCTTTGGTGTAGCCTTCATTTTCAATGTCTCCTGCCAAGTTGAGGTTGGAGTTGAATGGGCTTCATCTTGCCCCTCCATTGGGACACCATCTTGAGCATTCCTCTACCATGAACTTAAAATGAGATTGATGGAGGGATATGCGCTTGATGTGGCCTTCCAACCTCTTTGCAAATTTTGTCTTGGCTGCCCTAAAATCAAGAACAAACAAAACAACTCGAAAACGGGTTATGTTAGCTCAAAAGCATGTTGTACCCTTTGTCAAAATTGTTTTGCCTAACTTGAAACAACTTGCAAATGCATTGAGTTATAAAGGTAAATATTTTTTTGTTTGAATTAGGAAGATGAATTCAAGTGGTTACGCCCAAGGTTCATATCCAAATAAATTTATTTCCTAATTCAAATTTTACGTGTGTGTAATCTTACCAACTAACTCACCCAAGGATACAAAGTTGCTTTGTAGGCAAGGAAGAGAGAGGAACTCAAAGTATTAATTCTAATTCAAAAGAATTTGCAGTAGCTGCTTGCTTCGAGCACGGGTTTACCTCTAGCAACACTAGGACGACTCCCGCCAAAAGCATATGGCATAGCTGAATGTGGAGGATTACTAAGGACAGATAGGGTTGTCACCACCTACTTCCTACCTCTTCAATCCATGGGTCTACGAGATATTCACTGGTGATTTCTAACCTAAGCACCACACTTACGTTCTAAATCACAACTCTAGTTGTTTCGAACACAAAGCTGCAACTAGAGCCTCTAATAAATTAAAGCAATGAACCCACAAGTAACTACTTGTGCAAACTACTATGAATTGAGAATCAAACTTGAATTGAATTCACAAAGGGCTTACTTGATTTGAATACACCTTTGTAGGGATACAAGTGTAGAAGAGGGACTTGACAAGCCCAAGCCTCCTTCTCCTAAGCTCTCACCACACTCTTCTTCTACTGGGCAGCCTCTAGGACTACTCTAAACCTTTGGAGTGGTATTCTATTCTCAACTTTTGGTGTGTGTGTGAAGTGATGTGTGGGGTTCTATTTATAGGTGGGAGAAGGATGATTTCCCGCCACCAATTGCGCGCGCATCAGTCACCCATGACTTCTTCAAGCCGGGAGGAGCCAACACAAGGCGTTTGACCGCGCTTGGAACCAAGACCTAGTCGGCCGACTAGGGGGTCGGCCGACCTGGTCTTGACTCCTTTTGCGGTGTGCTTCCTCCAGGTCTCTGCCAGGTGGGTAGCATTGACTAATATTGGTGCTACACCACTGGATGGCCTCAGATACTTTTGTTTGTGGGCCATTTGATCCATGTGGTGACAGGTGGTGTCACTTGATTCGTTGAAATCCAATTTTTATGGATTACTCCCTGCATGTCTTGGCATTTTGGGTCTAAATTCACCTACATACAAATAAACACCAACACTTGTGGAGTTGGTTAGTTTTTAACCCAACCACTATGTTGTGTTTCTCTTTTATGTTCATTATGAGGTGAATTGACGGTCTAAATATGGAACGTAAGGACCGTCAACAAACTCCCCCACGCTTAGTCCTTTGCTCGTCCTCGAGTGAAGGAAAAAAAAAGAACTAAGGTGATGTCATAAATTTGCTATAAGTTATAAAAAGAGAATACTAGAAATTTCAACTCATACCTCAATTCATGAATTCCCCTTGTGGAATCTGGCTACCACATCAATCTTGGTGTTTGAAGAGTGGAATGGTTGGAATGTGGTTCTCTTGGATCTTCCCTTGTCAACATGATCTGACGAATTGCTATATTCGAAAGGTCAAAGAAACAATTGCCCTTATCTCTCATTTGAAATATCTAAAGTGTCTCAAAGTGTTTTCATCCTCACCTTGGCATGTTGTGCCAATTTTGTCCTTATACTAAATATGGCTATATCTTGAGCTTGGTAGCGATAAATGTGGCACACATTGCAATTTTCATGTATTACTAAGTCAAAAACTTGGTCCTATGAGAGACTTATGCAACAAACAAATTGACAAAGAAAATCCTTGTGCATATGAATGGAATGGATAAATGTGGACTCCAAAGTTTTTCTCTCTTTAAGTATGAAACATGGCTACTTTCTTTTCTTCTCTCTTTTTTTGGCATACTTTCTCTTTTTCAAGAGTAGATGCTTTTCTTTTTATCCCTCTCTCTTTTTTTCGTAGCAATATCTTCTACTCCTTTTTATTTTTGTAGAGAGAAATTGATGACTAAAATGTATGGGGTTTCTTTATTGGGTGTATGAATGATGGATGCAAATTCTCAATGTGAGAAATTTTGCATGAGTAAGGTGCATAAGAATTTCTAAGTCAAAAGTTTCATGCATGTCACTCAATTGGGTCGAGTTTGGCAAAGTTCAATGAAAGGCAAAGTGGCATAATGCATGTGGTCTTCAAGAATTTGTATCATATGTCCGTGGGGGGTATTTATATTTCCAATGAGAGAATCAGACAAAGTTCAAGACTCCAAATTCTGCAAATATCAAGATCAATTTCAAGCAAAGAGATATCTCCTTGAGTAACTCATTTACCATATCAGACTAGTCAAATACTTAGATGATGTGTTTTTCCTATTTTGCTTGTGGGAATTATAAACAAGGCAGTAGATCAAAATATAAAGTATTCAAATTGTCAGCTCAAGCAAATTTTGACTACCAAGTTTTAAATTTTAACTGTTGAGTTGTGATTTCACATATTCAGTATTAAACATTAAATCAACTCAAACAGTAATGTAGCATGCATATTCAGGGGTAAGAGATCCAAACCGAATTTGTGGAGTGAAACGGAGCCGTGTGGGGCCCACACCAGGTCAGTCGACCCCCTTCTGGCCTTCCTGCTGCTCTGTTTTGACGTGTCGAGTCGTATGTTTGGTTGTGACGTGTTTCGAGATGCAACACTATTTTTGCAATTTGGGATTTCGCGAATTTGGGGTGTCTTCCCCACACTTGTTCCCTGAATTCTTTATTCAACACAAATAAACTAAAGGGAGAACTTTACCGGGTTAGCTGAACCGGTAAGTTCACTTTATTGAACTCAAAATATGGGGATGCTTACATTATTCAATCTAAATTTAATGAAATAAAAATTTGGGATAAACTAAACTAAGCTAGTAAGCATCCTATGCGGTTGGGACATCTAAACTATGGAGTTGTAGATGTCGGGCTTCCCGTCGGGATTGCATATGCGCCTCAGCTTGGCTTCTATGCCACAACGAACACTATCAATCTCCTCCTTGTGGAATATGAATTCATTCTTCATTTCTGACCTCTCAACGAGCCCTTCAGTGACTAAGTCCGATAGCTTCTTGTTCTCCAAACGGAGAGAAGCTAACTCCTTAGAAACTTGTGCCATTTTAGGGGCACGAGGATATTTCCCGTCACTGTCCTCCAATTGGCCAGGTGGCCCTCTGATGGAAGGTGGCGAGAGGTGACGCCTAGTCTTGGAGGGTGACGAGCCCGTCGATTCCTCTATCGCCAAATTATGCATTTGCTTGAAAAAGCTTTTTGCATAGCCTTCTTCAGGCTTGCACACCCTATGGATAATAAGGCGGTCTGCCACACGCTCAGGCGAGGTACGCGTAGGTGACTTGTAGTGGTGGTTCACTATGTCACCGTCCTTGGCCTTCAAAGTGTACATGAATCCTTGTCACGCTGCATCATTGGGAGAGACTCATCTTTTTCAGGAAAAGGGCGGGTCTTGACTTTTCGAAGTGTTTGATACGACACTTCCCCCGGACCCGCTGAGGAGCAGCCTGCGGAGGTTCTTTTATGGTTGGGGTATGAGGAGATCAATATCAAGATGGTGACCTCAGGGATTTACGTGGTTCGGGCCGCCTGAGCGTAACACCCTACTCCACTGGGTCTGTGTAATTGTATTGAGCGAGTGTGTTTGCTAGCGTCAGCTTGAGTCAGCCTAGATTGTCCTCTGTTCGTGCGGTACAACCCTTTTATAGTTCTAAGGACTGACCGTTACAAAGCTGGCCTGGCCCGACATGTGGCCCTAGCGTGCTTAATGACCTAATACACTGTCTAAAGGGTATTAAGTACATTTAATAGTGTGGTAACGTGCCTTCATGGCAGAGTTACCCCTATTAACGGTGCACTGATCGTGTGTTATTAATATGGCATTAATGACACATTATTAGACCTAGTAACTGCGGCTTTAATCGTCCTTGAATGTTTGTAACAGACGTAATCTGCTCGTATTTCTGTTGATGATGAAGGTCCGGGGGCTCCACACGTGGCAGATCCAGAGCTTTCCTTGTGGGAGGGTAGGTCCGGGGCTGCTATACACGTGTCGGCACCGGAGCTCCTCTCTGACGGGGGCTAGGTCCGGGGCTGTTATACACGTGTAGTCGTCGGAGCTTCCCTTGGTTGGGAGTTTTGTTCCGGTCTTATTTTACATGTGTTAACCCGAGAGCCAACCAAGTGAGGGATGCGGGTCCAGTGTAACATGACATGTGGGACCTACATGGGCCTTCGACTCTGACGGGTGGAACTCTCTTGCACTTTTTGCGGTATCATGGGGTACCCGGTATGTAGGGTACCGACAGTGGCCCCGGGCCCACCTTTAGGAGAAACCGTTTGGGTAAGTTGTTCTGCCAGAGGTGGGGCCATTCTCGATTCCCGCGCTTTGGTTTTCAAAAAGTCCTCTGATGCGCCGATAGAGTGATGGTACGGTAGTGAACCTTTGACGCGTGGCTTGTTATGAATACGGCAGATGAGATCTTTGAGTGTGGATCTCTCGCAATTGAAGGTCGCCGGTTCCCAATACAAAAACCGTATCGATTCCGCGCCCTGTCAGAGTGCCGACCTTGGGTTTCCCGTCGCCCATCATGGCAACGGTCGATCTCTTCATCGGGGTGGCCGCAGGCCCACCTGTCATTGACGGGTAGATTTTTGAAAAGTGCTTTATATCTCATTGCGGTTTCCATCCAAGCGTCGCGAAGGCTTACTTAAGAAGGAAAGTGCGCACCGTTTGGGGACTCTTTACGCCTTCAATCATCTTTGCGCTCAGAGCTTCCCAAACTCCGCCCAACTTTCCATCCTTTGCTCCACTTTGCCGCGATGGAGTTGGGTCTCCCCAAGAGCCGCCTTCAAAGCGATGATGATATGAAGAAGGCCCGAACCTACATGTGGTGGTCCAGCGACTCCTTCAACCACCTGGTCCGCGCCGGCAAGATCCTGTTCAAGAAGGAGCGCGACGGCGACATGGTATACTTCTCAGTGTACGCCATGGTGGGGCTGATCCCACCTTTCTCTTCTTTCCACTTGATGCTGCTAGACATTTATGGTCTACAATTGTACCACCTTGGCCCCCAATCTCTTCTTCTCATGGCGACATTCGACCACTTTTGCGAGATGTGGGTGGGTATTCCCTCCTGCATCGAGATTTTCCGCACCTTCTTCACCATCCACACCACCAGCAAGGGGTCCGAGTTTCATGGCTTCTACTATTTTGTGAAGCACAAGAAATTCCCCTACAAATACTTGAGGTCATTTCCTTCCGGCAAGTGGGACGACTGAAAGAAGGACTGGATCATTGTCACAGCTGAGGAGCACGAGAAATTGGAGCTACCCGAAGGTCTCCCCAATGTTCATATTGATGCTTGGAGTGTAGTTCCAGTGCTGTCAAATGCCTTCAACCTTGTCTTGACCAGGATCCACGAGTGCGTGGAGGGTGGAGTGACCCCCCAGGTGGTCTTCTGCAACTTCCTGGTCAACAGATGGGCTCCGTTGAAGAAGAGGGAGAAGCTCGCATGGGACCTCAACAACGTGATGGATGATGACCGGATTGAAACTAGCTTGAGATCCAACTTGGATGGCGCAGCTTTGGAGCTTCATTTCAAGAAATTCAAGCACAGAATTGACGTCGAAAGCGATGATTTAACTCCACCGGCGGCTATCCTCCCTCTGAACATGGAGGCGCAGTTCAGCAGGGAGCTCCAGAGGAGTATGTCGGCGCTTGACGACCTTGGTGAGGTGGAAAGGCATCCGACCATTGGGTTGGCGATCCCTGGAGCTTCCGAGGGTGGTCCCGCCCCTGCCTTGAGCCAGAAGATTGAAGATGTCGGCAAGGGGAAGGGCAAAGATCCAGCTGAGCCCTCCAGCCGGAAGAGGAAGTTGAAGCACGCTGACGGGAGGTCCGTCAGGCCTGCTCCTTCCATGACAGTTGCTTCTCCCTGGAGGGGGAGGTCTTCTGCGACTACCCCTGCTATGGTGCAAACATCTTCAAGAGGCGTAAGCTCCGGGCAGGCGACCCCAGCCTCAGTGCTGGCTAGAAGTTCCAGGTCCGGGGGTTCTTCCCGGCGAAGAGAAGTTCTGACCGAAAAGACTCCAGCGGCTGCGAGTGTTCCTCAACTGAGGTCCGAAGCAGCTATCTCACCAGATTTGGTGGGCTCTAGCTCCAGGCCTCAGAAGAAAAGATTTCAAGGTGACTGGGGTGGTAGCATTCCGAGGTAAGCATTGATTGCTCACTCTAAAGTGCTAGTCTTGCTTTTGAATGTGTCTTTAATCTTCTATTCCCTTTATTTTTAGGGTGTCAAAGAAAGGACCCGGAGCTCCAGCACCTGTTGCAACGGCTGGGGCTGCACCTGCCGAAGCTCCAGCTTCGATTGTTGAACCTCCTCGTCAAGCGGAGGTGGAAGTCACTACAGCTCTGGCGCCATCTATCGTGAGCTTGGACTCGGAGTCCTCACCCGAAGCTCCAATGGTAGCACCGGACCACAGGAGAGAAGTTGAAGATGTGCCACTAGCGATGGAAGCTGATGCTCCAGCACCAGTGATGCCAGAAGTTCCGGCTTCCGAGCCAGAAGTTGCCGAAGCCCTGGCTGTTGATTCAGAAGTAGCTAAAGCCCCAACTATTGAGCCAGAGATCACCCAAGCTCCGGCCCTTGTGTCGGAAACGGTTGAAGATCTGGCGACCGAGCCGGAAGTGGTAGAGGGTCCAGCTGCTGAAGCCGGAGGTGGCTAGAGGTCTGGCGATTGTGCTAGAGGAGGTTCGTGGTCCAGCGTCTGTGTCGGAGGTGGTCGCTGAACCAGAGCCCGAGCCAGTGGCAGTCGAGGCCCCAACTGAAGCTCCAGCTGCTGCTCCAGAAGTGGTGGTCCCGGAGGTACCTGGGCCGGAGCCAGAGCAACATGCAGGACTAGCGACAGGTCCTGCAACTTTGGGGCCGTCGATTGAAGACCCGGAAGGGGTGCCTTCAATTGCTCCGGAGGTGGAAGTTCCCTCAGTGGGTTCTTCTGCTACCGCTAAAGGGCTCCAGGAGAGCGGCCCTAGCGCTGCAGGAGTCCAGGGGACCACTATTGTAGAGTGGGACCCAATTTTGGTGACGGAAAACCCTTCTGAGCCTGCGGAAATGGTCCAAGCAGGCCCAGAACCTATCCCTCTGGCGTTGTCCATTGACAACGCCTGCTCAAGCCTTCGACAGGTCCAACTTTCCTTCGAGCATGAGAGCAAATCCTTGGAGGAGGAGCGCAACACCTTGAGGCGTTGGCGCAACAGACTCCATTTTGATACCAAGCTTGCTCAGACGAGGCTGGCTGACTAGAAGGAGTGGATAAAGGGGGAGAAGGCCCGGTTAGAATACTGGGATAAGTTGATGGAAGAGAAAGAGGCCGCCATACGGGCGCTCGATGCTAACTCCAGGGAAATCCTGGAGCAAGCCAAGGAGAGATGTGACGCTGCTGATGAGCATTTCGAAAAGCTCGCTGAGTGGAATGACACTCTCCTGAAGCATCGAGCGGACCTGGAGGCGAAGGAGGAAAAACTCCTGGGGCAGCGGGAGGATGTGGTGAGGAGAGAAGCGGAGGTCACCCAGAAGTTGACTCTGGGTGAGAAAAGTTTGGTGGATCACAACAAAAAGCTTGATCTATGGAAGGAGGAAGAGAGGATGAAGAACTGGAAGGTGGGGCAAAGGCTCTCAAAAAGAGAGTCTGATGTTACCGCTAGGGAGGAGAGAGTCAAGGGCAGGGAGAAAGACCTTGCTGAATGGCGGAACCGCATCCACCTCCGAGAGACAGAGTTAATCGACCGGGAAAAGCAAGTTGCTCAGAGCATGCAACAGCATGCTAAGTTGGCTGAGCGCCTTGCCCGTGAAGGTTCAGAGCTTGCGGCTTCCCGGAAGTCGCTGGAGGAGCTGCGGAGCCTGAAGGAGACCGAAGCTATTCAAGTGTGGGACTTCCTCGAGTGGGCGAATGACACGCTGACACCGCTGGGTTTTAGTCCAGTACATCCGGACAACCCAGAGCTGGACCTGGACCGGGCGCTGGTGGCGCTCAACGGTGCTAGCGGCAAACTTGACGGGATGGGCGACGTCATTGCGGATCAGCAGGAGATAGAGGGGAAAACTCTGGCTACAAACTTCGCATAATATGTGCTGACGTGTTATGTAAGCCGAGATCCCCAATTCCCATTGGACCCGGTGCTCGAAGGTCCCGTTGCTAAAGAGGAAGACGCCGCCAAAGCCAGCGTCCGAGAAGTTGCCCAAAAAGTAGCTTCATTGTTCCGCAGGTCTTAGGTCCTCCAGTAGCTAGGGCTTTTCTTCTTTTGTCCCTTGTAACCTCAATTTTGTAATCCAGTTCTTTTGGTTAATCAAATCCTCCTTTTTGCCTTGAATTTCACTTTGTCTTCAATATACTGTGTCGTGTCTTATTGGCCCCCTGGTATATGTGTACAGCTGAGTTGTGTACATGTACCAAAGGTTATGACAGTATGTTGATGACTTGGTTGCTTCGTACAGTTGAAGCGTCGAAGACAGGCTCCCTGAATGGTCGGAGCTTGGTAGCTCCAGCGTCAACATATTAGATGTTGACGGTGGACCTATCTTGGGAGTTGTCGGAGCTTAGTAGCTCCGTCGTCCACCATTGCTATGAATTTTTGTTTTTCTTGCACATTAAAGGCAAGAGAGAAAGTAAAATTCATCCTCTTGTCTATAAATTGGTTGTGACTTATTATTCTTAGTTGGACTTTAGATCCAAAGACACTCAACATGATAACAAGCGTTTTGATAGAATCTTCCTAGATCAACATGCCTTTTAGTACTCATCGTACTAAGGCCTGTCGGGGTGTAGGTAGAGCGGCATACTTAGGGTGCAGGACCAGGATAAGTCGATAGTACACTCAGGACCTATGTTGGCTTGGCGTTCAGGTAAGTAGACTATGAGGCAATGTTAAGATCCAAAAGACTATCAATAAGGCTTGAAACGCATGTGAATTACATGGATCAAAGCTCAAAAAGAATTGCACAACTTCATTATAGACAAGTGGGGTAAAAATAGTTTGATGTATTGAGCCTTGTACAAAAAAGTAAATGCACGTGAAGTCTGTTTTCACACAACAATGCCTTTCATTATAGGTCCAAATTACAGGGGAGACAAGGACACACTTAGGGTGCTGGACCAATCTAAATGTGCTATACATCTTGTGCTATCCCAGAGAAAGTAGTTACACTTTTAGTGTTGTGACTGTGTCAAGTGCAACTTGAACTTTTCGGACCCTCCCGGAGGGGTCCAGATGTTCTCCCGGAGGACTTGATCGTCTCTGTATAATGACTCTACAACATGCATTGTGTGTAATTCCAGACCCACCTCTGTGATTCTAAGCATAAAACTTTCGGAGGTGCTCGATGTTCCAAGAATTGGGAAGTGGGATCCCATCCTCAGTTGCCAAGCAAATGCACCCTGGTCGGGATACTTTAATGACTCGGAAGGGACCCTCCCAACTGGCGGAAAGTTTGTTCATCCCTTCACGAGTTAGTATCTTCTGGAGCACTAGTCCACCTTCTTCCAGCTGTCGGTCACGCACTTGCCTTTGATGATAGCGCCGGAGCGCTTGGCGATAACGTGCATTTCGAACAGCTGCTTGGCACCTTACCTCGTTGACGAGGTCAAGGTCTTCACGCCGGAGCTGGTCCTGCGTGTCTTCGTCGACGGTATGGACCCGGAGGGACCCCAAGGTAATCTCCGGAAGAAGGACTGCTTCAGCTCCGTACACCAGAAAGAATAGAGTCTCCCCAGTTGACCGGTTAGGTGTTGTCCTATTCGCCCATAATGTGGACGGAAGCTCTTCAATCCAGTTAGCACTGTGCTTTTTCAAGCACTCATATGTGCGCGTATTGAGTCCTTTTAATATTTCTGCATTTGCTCTCTCAGCTTGGCCATTGCTTGCTAGATGAGCTACTGAAGCGTAGCTAAGTTGAATACCAAGGTCTTCGCAATATTCTTGGAATGCAACACTTGTAAATTGAGTTTCGTTGTCAGTTATGACTTTGTTTGGAACTCCAAATCTGCATATAATGGACTTCAAGAACTTGAGTGCTGATTGTTTGTTGATTGTTACTACTGGAGTTGCTTCCGACCACTTGGTGAATTTATCGATGGTGACATACAGGAACCTGTAACCTCCGACGGCTTTTGGGAAAGGTCCCAAGATATCCATGCCCCACACAGCGAATGGCCATGTAGGAGGTATCATTTGTAGTGATTGAGTTGGTGTGTGTATCTATTTTGCATGGAACTGACATGCTTCACATTTCTTCACTAGCTCAACCGCATCCTGGAGTGCTGTAGGCCAGTAAAAGCCATGCCGGAAGGCTTTACCAACCAACGCGCGGGAAGCTGCGTGGTTCCCACACTCGCCTCCATGGATTTCCACGAGAAGATCGCGACCTTCTTCCCTTGCAATGCACCGTATTAGGATGCCATTAGCACGGCGTCGGTAGAGATCCCCTTCTACAACGTGTATCTTTTAGCCAATCTGAAAATCCGATCAGCGGATACATTGTCTTCAGGAAGGATGTTGTCTTTCAAGTAGCTCCGAATCTCCGAGATCCATACATCGGAGCTAACTTGAGCTTCTGAGTCTTGCATGCTGGGTTGCTCGGAGCTTCCGACAGCACCTACGGCCCTTGGTGAACGCCATGGTAACAGGGCCACCGGGACCACCAGTTTCGAGGTGCTGGTCTCGCCCCCTCGCTCAGTTCGGCAGACTGAGCTGTTGGTTTTGACAACCTCCAGACGAAGATTTCGTCAGGAGTCGGAGCTCCGGTTGAGGCTTTCACCGAGAGTTCGTCGGCTTCAGCATTATGAAGGCACTGAATATGTTGGAGATCCAGGACTTCAAAGTCCTTCTGAAGCCTCTAGACATCAAGGAGATAAGAAGCTAATTGAGAATTGTTGCAGGAACATTCACCTTTCACTTGCTTGATGACGAGTTGTGAATCTCCCTTCACCAACAGCTATTTGACACCATAAGATAGTGCCACCTTGAGTCCATAGATGAGGGCTCCATACTCCGCCATATTATTGGTTGCCTTGAAATCAAGGTGTACCATGTACTTGACCTTCTCTCTAGTCGGAGCCAGGAGAAGGATTCCAGCAACGGCCCCCTGCTTTTGCACGGAGCCATCGAAGTAGAGGGTCTAGTGAGGCTCAGTGAATACCTAAACTTTGAGCTCTGGTTTCTGCTCACTGTGGGCCCCAAGGTTTGACGGAGAGGGGGTCCATTCCGCCACAAAGTCAGCCAAGGCTTGACTTTTAATTGCTTGCCTTGACACGAATTCTAGATCGAATTCTGCCAGCTCCACTGCCCACTTTGCAATATTCCCAATAGAATTAGGGTTATGCAAAATTGCACGTAGCGGAAAAGAAGTTACCACTGATATTTTGTGGGTTTGGAAATAGTGGTGAAGCTTTCTTGAGGCGATAAGAACTACGTAAAGCAGTTTATGCACCTCAACGTATCTTGTCTTAGCGTCATGGAGTACTTCACTAATGAGGTACACGGGGCGCTGGATGGTCCGGACCCTTTCAGAAGGACCCGGAGCTTCCTCTATATTGACCCGGACCCTACTGGAGGGTCCCGAATCTTCTTGTTCAGCAGCAAATACTCCTTCGTTTGAAGGAGGTTGATCCTGATGAGTAGGTTTAGGCCCGATCTTCCGAAAGGTATGTCGATTGGGGTGGAGAACTCGACGTTGATGATCCGCGGCACTCGATCGGTTCGAGTACCCCTGCAATCACTACACCACGGCTCCGTTGGTTATCAACCGTGCTGCACACGCTTGACCTCGCCAAGAAGGCTAATCCCTGCAAGTGCAATCGAGAACACGAGCAAGAACGTAGAAGACACAATCGGAAATCGCGAAATTGGGGTCTCACAAACCGTAGAACGGCGATTTTATTGATCTAAGCAAAACCCACCGAATATGACCGGAGGCTGCAGTATTTATAGGCTAGGGTTCGACCAAAACACAATTATACGCGTCCCTAATGGACTCTTACGGGATACAAGGCCCAAAGGCCCGATTCGGTGGCGCAGCACCGGACAGAAATCTGGACTCGACTTGTTTCGACGATTCCCAATGACTCCGGAGGAATTTTGAGGTGGGACCAGAACCATTGGAAATTTTATCTTCTCCTCTTTCCGTGCATATGTAGAGCGTCGAAAATGGAGTCCGTATGCCTCCTGGGCGTCTGTTTTAAGGTGGACTGCTCCTGGACTCTGAGTTGAACTCGAGTCCGAGTTGTAAACTATTTCCATCTACTTGTGGACGTACCAGGTGGTTCTCCACGCTCCCAAGGCCTCCTTCCTTCACTTGTTAATATTCTCCATTATTCCTAATAACAATTAAATCATCACATAGCAATCTATTCTCAAACTCACATGCAAAAGAAGTTAAGAACGAATTCACCTGCTGATTTAATAACCGTGCCCGTGCTCTTGTGATTGGTCCTTGCAGTTCAATGCGCGTCTCTGCTGTTGTGATGTCCTCATCATCCTCCCCCTCTTGAATTGGAGTCGTCCTCGACTCAAGTTCATCTTCTTCTCCCAAGTACGGTCGCAAATCTGAAATGTTAAATGTAGGACTAACCCCAAAATCGGGAGGCAATTCAAGCTTATATGCATTATCATTAATCTTTTCAACGATCTTAAAAGGACCAGCAGCTCGTGGCATAAGTTTAGATTTTCTCAAGTCGGGAAATCGCTCTTTTCTCAAATGTAACCACACCAAATCGCCCGGTTCAAGTTTTACTTCTTTTCTACCTTTACTACCTGCAATCCTATACTTCTCATTCATCATTTCAATGTTTTTCTTTGTAGTTTCATGCATCTTAAGAATGAATTCAGATCGTTGTGTAGCATCCAAATTTATAGTTTCAGAAGGAGGCAAAGGTAGTAAATCAATAGGAGCACGGGGATTGAAACCATACACTACCTGGAATGGACTTACCTTTGTCGTGGAGTGAACGGATCTGTTGTAAGAAAATTCTATATGTGGTAAACACTCCTCCCACAACTTCAAATTTGTTTTCAAGAAAGCCCGTAACATAGTGGATAAAGTACGATTAACTACCTCGGTCTGTCCATCCGTTTGTGGGTGACATGTAGTTGAAAACAGCAACTTGGTTCCCAATTTATACCACAAAGTTCTCCAAAAATGACTTAAAAATTTTGCATCACGATCAGAAACAATGGTATTTGGCACACCATGTAAACGAACAATTTCCGTCATAAATAAATCAGCAATGTGTGAGGCATTATCATTCTTATGACAAGGTATGAAGTGTGCCATTTTGGAAAAACGATCAACAACTACAAAAATACTATCCTCCCCCTCTTAGTCCTAGGCAATCCCAAAACAAAGTCCATAGAAATATCCTCCCAAGGTACACTAGGAACAGGAAGAGGCATATAAAGACCATGTGGGTTAAGACGAGACTTAGCTTTGTTGCAAGTAGTGCATCGTGACACGTAGCGCTCGACATCACGCCTCATCTTTGGCCAAAAGAAGTGTGTGGACAGCACGTCTTCAGTTTTCTTCACTCCAAAATGTCCCATCAAACCTCCTCCATGTGCTTCCTGCAAAAGCAATAGACGAACGGAGCTAGCTGGAACGCATAGCTTGTTAGCACGATAGAGGAGACCCTCTCGCAGCACATATTTATTCCAAGTTCTTCCTTCTCTACAATTTTCAAAAGCAACTTTGAAGTCCAAATCAGTAGGATATAATGCTTTAATTGTTTCCAAACCAAAGATTTTATGATCAAGTTGGGACAGCATGGTATAACGCCTAGATAATGCACCGGCAATGATATTTTCCTTCCCTTTCTTATGCTTAATGATGTATGGAAACGACTCTATGAACTCAATCCATTTAGCATGTCATTTATTCAGATTGGTTTGACACTTAATATACTTCAATGATTCATGATCGGAATGTATGACAAACTCCTTAGACCAAAGATAATGTTGCCATGTTTGTAATACACGGACTAAGGCATACAATTCCTTATCATAAGTGGAGTAATTCAGAGAAGGACCATGAATTTTTTCACTAAAGAAAGCAACGGGTTTACCTCCTTGTATGAGAACGCCTCCAATACCAATGCCGCTTGCATCGCATTCTAGCTCAAAGGTCTTGTCAAAATCAGGATGTTGTAGTAATGGTGCTTGTGTAAGCTTCGATTTGAGAGCATCAAAAACTTGTTGCTGCTGTTCACCCCATCGAAATGGAACTCCCTTCTTCGTTAGCTCATGTAGAGGTGCTGCAATGGTGCTGAAATCCCGCACAAAGCGCCGATAAAATCCTGCAAGACCAAGAAAACTATGAACCTGTGTGACGGTAGTTGGGGCTGGCCAGCTGGTGATTGCTTCAATTTTTGCCTCATCCATCTCAATTCCCTGCGAGGAAACGACATAGCCAAGAAACGAGACTCGATTGGTGCAAAAAACGCACTTTTCGAGGTTACCAAACAAACGTGCATCTCTCAAAACAGTAAAAACAGCACGTAAATGATCAAGATGTTCATCATATGACTTGCTGTAAATGAGGATATCATCGAAGTAAACCACCACAAATTGTCCAATGAAAGCACGTAAAATCTCGTTCATTAATCACATAAAGGTGCTGGGTGCATTAGTTAAACCAAAAGGCATGACTAACCACTCATAAAGTCCAAACTTGGTTTTAAATGCAGTTTTCCATTCATCTCCTAGTGCCATTCTAATTTGGTGGTAACCACTACGCAAGTCAGTTTTTGTGAAGATGATAGCACCACTCAATTCATCAAGCATGTCATCTAATCGAGGAATAGGATAACGATATCGAATGGTGATGTTATTAATCGCTCGACAATCAACACACATGTGCCAACTACCATCTTTCTTAGGAACCAAAAGAACAGGAACGGAACAAGGGCTAAGGCTTTCACGAATGTACCCGCGGTCCAAAAGATCTTGGACTTGTCGCTGAATTTCCTTAGTTTCTTGTGGATTTGCCCTGTATGCTGCACGATTTGGCAAACTTGCTCCTGGAATCAAATCGATCTTGTGTTCAATGCCTCTCATCGATGGTAAACCAGGGGGTATCTCGGAGGGAAACACATCCTCAAACTCCTGCAAAAGGTTACCAACAGCAGGGGGCAATGCAATAGACAATTCATGAAGTGAAAACATGGCTTCTTTGCAAACTAAAGCATAGCACATCCCCTTAGCATCGAATAAATCAGCAAGTTCAGATTTAGTTGCGAGCAATGATGGTGATTTTAACTTAATAACTTGTGGTTTTCAGATTCTAATTTAGTTGCTTTGCCCTCACAAATTTTACTCTTCTCAAAATGCACAATATCAGCAGGAGTCATGGGGAGCAAAGTGATTTTCTTTCCCTTATGAATGAGAGTATATTTATTGGTTCTACCATGATGAATAGCATCTGTATCAAATTCCCAAGGACGACCCAATAAAAGAGAACAAGCATCCATAGGAACAACATCAAAATCAGCAAAATCATGGTATGAACCAATTGAAAAATGGATTCTCGCTGTTTGTGTTACCCGAACCTTACCGCTGTTGTTGAACCATTGAATGTGGTACAGATGAGGGTGTGCTCTTGTTGTCAAACCGAGTTTCTTGACGACGTCCGTGTTTACCAAGTTATTGCAGCTACCTCCATCAATTATAGTGTGTACACGGCAGTCCTTGACGACGAGAAACATGTGGAAGAGGTTGTGTCGTTGTAGCTTGTCGTCGGTCTCCACTTTGGAGCTCAAGGCACGCTGCACAATGATGCTCCTATAGTTCTCCATCGCCGCTGTACCAAGTACCTCTTCTTTGGTGTGTTCGTCATTTGGATCTGTAAAGTCAGTAGCAAGAGAATATTCATCTTCAACATCCGAAGTACTATCATACCCGCCATCGTCGCGTGCTATGTATGCTCGTTTGCTCGGACAATCTCTCATCATATGACCAAGTCCCTGGCAGCGGTGACACTTAATGTCGGAAGTACGACCCGTAGAAGGAGTGGACGACGAAGGCTTGAATGATGTCGCCTTGCTGCCTTCCGGCACGCGAGAAGGTGGAGCAGCAGGTATAGTTCGTTGGCCGCCATTGGGTGGTGTAGTCGCTGCACGGGGGGCCGAAGATGGTGCTGTTTTGGATGGTGTAGTTGCTGCACGCGGCGTGAAGTTGCTCCTCGTGCGTTGTTTCTATTGTTGTCGGCCCTGCAATTCTTTTTCTGCCAACATAGCAAGCTGAAACAATCTGTTAACA
Source organism: Tuctoria greenei (assembly GCA_036927565.1). NCBI lineage: Eukaryota > Viridiplantae > Streptophyta > Magnoliopsida > Poales > Poaceae > Tuctoria > Tuctoria greenei. The sequence goes on along the minus strand of JAYESD010000002.1, from coordinate 63,635,987 downwards.
GTATCATATTCTTTGTAATCAACAATGTCCTGAATTTCACGCCTCAACCCCCCATAAAAACGAGCTATTTTATCATCCATGTCCTCTACTACCCCACAACGCAGCATACCCTTTTGTAACTCTTGATAATACTCCTCTACGGACATGTTACCTTGGTCTAAACGCTGCAATTTTTTGCGAAGGTCCCGCTGAAAAGATGGAGGAACAAATCGAACACGCATAGCTTCCTTTAATCTATCCCATGTTGGAGGATCAGTTCTAGTTTTAACAAGTTCATTCCACCATATGATAGCAAAGTCCTTAAACTCACTAGTGGCTTGACGAACTCTATGTTGTTCAGGAACAAGATGGGAATTAAATTTTTGCTCTACTGTCATCTCCCAATCAAGATAAGCCTCAGCATCATAAGCACCAGAAAAAGAGGGTATAGTAAATTTCACTTTAGCAAAAGGATCATCAGGAGGGCGGTTATAATTGTTATGATTGTTACCTCCCATACCTCGACGATAAAGTGGCAGTCTTTGCTGATTACTGTGATCTTCCAGTTCATCATAAGCATTGTCTTCTTGTCTTCCAGCGAGAGGCAACCGAGACTCAAAAGTATTCATCCGAAGAGCAAGGTCATCCAGTTTGCGAGTCAAGTTCGCCAATGACTCCTCCGTTGATGCGTTGTATTTGGCGAACATATCACGTAACTCAACATGTTGAACACATTCGTCATTATTTTCTTCTCCTGCCATTGTTAGTAGGAAACAAAAGACAACAAAAAAATGTTATCCCTATCAACTACAGTGACAATGTGGAAGGTGGAAGAAAACAATCTCTCTTGCTCAAGCGTCTTACCACGCTCTTACAAGTGTTCTTACCGACACAGCAGGTGGTGTGGACGGTGAGATGAACCAATGAAGCGTGGGGTGATTGCAAAGGTACCTGTTATGCTCAAGAGAAAGGTGGAGCTTGGATGGCACAATATGGTGGCTAATAAGCAGAAAATCGTTAACAGCTAAACAAAGTTGAATAAGTATTCAACGTAGGAAACTGTTGCTGGTCAACTGAGTGCCCTAGAGCCTAGCACAACACAAGGAAGTATCAAGGCAAAAGAAAGACAGAATGATATAACCAAACAAACAGCACCAAGTGGTATAGGCCAATTGCTTTAATATGCGTGCTCTTCACTATTTTTTTTCTTTTTTGTAATGTTTTTTTTGATATTTTTTCTTTACTCAGTAGCACAAATATAGGAAGCACACAAATTTGCAGCTCAATTGGATGTAATATGCGGCCTATAGAAAATTAAGAAGGTTCTTTAAAATTCGTGCTGAAACTTCGGAGGCCGGATAGCCTATCTTCCGAGGGGAATTTGGGCAATCTAATTTCCCCGAACGCGGCTATGCCTTGGAAAATCAGATGCGAAATTTCGCGTAGATGAATTTGAAAAAAAAATTCGTCCGATTTCGAGTTCGTATGCGAAAGTTATGGCCGTTTTAAGGTAGGCTGTCCGAGTTATGTTTTTTTGAATGTTGATTCCAACTCGGTTTGAGAACAGAACTCGCAAACGGATACGAAAACGATCGGGAATTTGCACAGTAACTAATGGGGTGGTGTGTGAAGATTCAAGGATGAATGGCACAAAGATTTGTCACCTAATCTAGGGCTGGCGATGCGGGAGTTCACGCAAGGCGGCTAGCTAGGGCAAACCGATGAACGTGGCGGATCGGTTTGTTATTTAGGGATTGTGGAATAGGTGTCGAATAGCAAGAAAACAAGGACGAAACACGATAACTAGGATCAAAAAACACAAAGCTAAACTAGCAACAAGACTCAACCACACGAATGCAAACTCAACAATGCAAACTGAAAAACGAAACTGCAGGCACTATAGTCTGGGAAGCGGTAAAAACGATCTAATTTTTTTTGTGGCTTTTTTGTGGACCCTAGGTACGAAACAAAATCGATCTAATGGAAGGAAGGAAAACAATGATACCTCACGGGCAACCTGGAAATCTGATACCAATTGATGAGTAGGTTTAGGCCCGATCTTCCGAAAGGTATGTCGATTGGGGTGGAGAACTCGACGTTGATGATCCGCGGCACTCGAGCGGTTCGAGTACCCCTGCAATCACTACACCACAACTCCGTTGGTTATCAACCGTGCTGCACGCGCTTGTCCTCGCCAAGAAGGCTAATCCCTGCAAGTGCAATCGAGAACACGAGCAAGAACGTAGAAGACACGATCGGAAATCGCGAAATTGGGGTCTCACAAACCGTAGAACGGCGATTTTATTGATCTAAGCAAAACCCACCGAATATGACCGGCGGCTGCAGTATTTATAGGCTAGGGTTCGACCAAAACACGATTAGACGCGTCCCTAATGGACTCTTATGGGATACAAGGCCCAAAGGCCCGATTCGGTGGCGCAGCACCGGACAGAAATCTGGACTCGACTTGTTTCGACGATTCCCAATGACTCCGGAGGAATTTTGAGGTGGTACCAGAACCATTGGAAAGTTTATCTTCTCCTCTTTCCGTGCATATGTAGAGCGTCGAAAACGGAGTCCGTATGCCTCTTGGGCGTCTGTTTTAAGGTGGACTGCTCCTGGACTCTGAGTTGAACTCGAGTCTGAGTTGTAAACTGTTTCCATCTACTTGTGGACGTCCCAGGTGGTTCTCCACGCTCCCAAGGCCTCCTTCCTTCACTTGTTAATATTCTCCATTATTCCTAATAACAATTAAATCATCACATAGCAATCTATTCTCAAACTCACATGCAAAAGAAGTTAAGAACGAATTCACCTGCTGATTTAATAACCGTGCCCGTGCTCTTGTGATTGGTCCTTGCAGTTCAATGCGCGTCTCTGCTGTTGTGATATCCTCATCAGATCCTCCAGCATCATGCCTTGAGGATCCGTGCCCGAGGGTTGGTACCTAGACTCGCCTTTAGGTAGCTTCGAACCCTCCCGGAGGGGTATATACTCCTGAATTGGAGATGGCTCTAGTCTTTCCGTGACCAGAACCATACTGAAAACCTCTGTAGTTGCCGAAATGTAAAGAAGTAAAGGCTCACCAGGGTTCGGAGCTACCAGGATTGGTAGTGTGGTGAGGAGCTGCTTCGGCTCTTGAAACGCCTTTTCTACTTCTTCAGACCAATGAAATGGTCCATACTTCCTCTAGAGTTTGAAGAAAGGTAGCGCCCATTCTGCTAGTCTTGACGTAAACCGTCTGACCGTAGCTAGAAATCCAGTCAACTTTTGGACATCTTTAATGCGGGCTGGGGGCCGCATTTCTTCTATTGCCTTGATCTTCGCCGGATTTGCTTCGATTCCTCACTGAGTCACCAAGAACCCCGAAGCTTTCCAGAACTAACCCCAAAGACTCGATGAGTCACCAAGAACCCCAGAAGCTTTCCGGAACTTACCCCGAAGACACACTTGTCCGAGTTTAGCTTGGTGCGGGCAGTGCGCAACTTGTCGAAGACGGCTTGTAAGTTGTCAAGGAGTGACTCCTTGTTTTTGATTTTCACGACGATGTCATCAACATACACCTCCACTAAGTCTCTAATTAGCTCTCCAAATGTTTTGTACATGGCTTGCACAAATGTTGAAGCAACATTTTTAAGACCAAATGGCATGGCAGTATAACAATAGAATCCATCTACTGTTATGACGGCAGTGTGCTCTTCATCTTCCTTAGACATTTGAATTTGTCGATATCAAGAATATGCATATAAGAAACACAATATCTCACACCCAGAGGTGGAGTCCACTATCTGATCTATTCTAGGTAGTGGAAATGGATCTTTTGGACATGCCTTATTTAAGGTGGTGTAGTCGATACACATCCGAAGCTTCCCACTAGCCTTGGGTACAACAACTGGGTTGCCCGCCATTTTGGAGGAAGACTTCTCGGACGAATCCAGCTTCAAGCAACCTCTTAATTTCCTGTCGAATGATGTTTTGCCGCTCGATTGATTGCTTCCGGGGCTTTTGGTGTACATGCCGTGCGTCTGGGTAAATATTCAGATTGTGCTCAATCACCTCCCTAGGGATCCCAGGCATTTGTGATGGTTGCCAGGAAAACTCGTCGACATTAGCCCGGAGGAAAGTGATGAGCGCAAGTTCCTATTTGTTTTTAAGACCCCCCCCCCCCCCCCCCCCGATATACGGGTAGTCTAAGCAGCATCGGAACCAATTTGGACGACTTTGATGGGAATGTCGGCGTCGCCGCTTGGTTGCACACGTGGTGCGGAGGTAGATCCTTTGTGGCGAATGCTTGGAGGATTCACAGCTGGCTCCTTACCGGATGCTTCCTCTTGCGCTGTAGTAAGCGCATAGAGTTCTTCCAGTGCGGTAACTCCTGTGGTACGATCTCCGCGGATCCGGAGAATGCCCGTAGGTGTTGGCATCTTAAACACCAAATAACCATAATGGGCAGCAGCCACAAACCTGTATAAAGCTGGCCTGCCCAAAATGGCATTGAAAGGCAGACTGATCTGCGCTACGTCGAAGATCAATTTCTCGGTTCTGTAGTTCTCTCGGGTCCCGAAGGTCACTGGGAGTGTAATGGAACAAAGAGGAGTAATGGTTCCCGGACCTACTCCGGAGAAAGGTCGGGATGGATGAAGGTCTGAAGGCCAGAGCTGAAGCTTAACGAAAGCTTTGAAGCTTATGAGGTTTAGCCCGGAACCTCCATCGACCATTACATGGTGGATTTGTATATTGTTAATGGTGGGTGACACCATCAAAAGGAGTTGACCAGCCCCGATCATGTTTTGGGGGCAGTCTGAAGCATCGAAAATGATGGGTGTATCCATCCACTTCCGATGTGGTTCGGCCTTAGCAGCAAGAGCTACCATGGCCATGTCCCGCCGCATTATCTTGAGGATGCGACGAGAGGTGATGTCCCAAGAACCACCATAGATGATGTTTAGAGTTTTCCGGCTCTCGTTGTCAGAGACGTCGAAGTCATCGTCGACAGCTTTCAAAACCTTTTTAGGGTCCTAGAAACCTAGCTCCTCTTCAGTCGGACCTTCGTTGACTTTTTGTTTTCCTTCCCTTTGACAGAAAGGAGCTTCTTCCCGACGCTTGTTGTAGCGCTCGACAAGGTTCTGGACCTCCCGACACTCTTCCAAGTTGTGTCGATTCGTCTTGTTAATCGGACACCATGCTCTGGAACTGTTGCCGTCCACTGATGAAGGACGAGGTTGCTTCTCAGGGCGTGGCCCCCAGTTTCCAGGAGTTGTAGCAGCAGCAGCTGGAGCGCCGGCCGATGACATCTTTTTGTTGTTGGGCTTCTTCTTCTTCTTACCACTACTGGAGGTAGAGGCTTCAGTTTTGGAGGACTTTTGGTTGGCCTCCAGAGCTGGCTTGGAGTGCATCTCACGGCGCTCCGTAGCTCTAGCGCATTCGTCGGCTAGGCTGACGAGTTCCGTGACGCTGGTAACTTCTTTAATAGCCAGCTTCTCTAACATCTTCTTTTCTCGAACACCCTGCCTGAATGCAACGATAACGAAAGAGCTCGATATAGAAGGGATGGTATTTCGTACCTGAGAGAATCGCTGGATGAAGGATCGTAGAGATTCCCCCAACGTTTGCTTTACAACAAACAGGTCCAGTTCAGTGTCGGGTCGGGTGTAGGAGCTCCCGAAGTTGGCAGTGAATTGCTGGCATAATTCCGCCCAACTATTAATGGAGTCGAGTGGAAGACTCATGAACCAAGACCTTGCAGTCCCAGTTAAGGCCACCGAGAAGTAATTGGCCATTACAGCCTCATCACCTCCCGCTGCCAATATGGCAGTTGAGTAGATTTGAAGAAATTCGGCAGGGTTGACTGTCCCGTCGAATTTTTCCGGCAAGTGAGGCCGAAACTTCTGTGGCCATATGACCATGCGTAAATGCATGGCCAGGGCAGAACAACCTCCTCCTACTCCTTGAGGAGCAGGGTTTTCCCGAGGCTCTCGCCTTCTGTGAGCATGCTAGATATGGACACGACCGTCCTGTTGTCGGTAACGGCAATCCAGTTCCGACCGCAGGTCATGAGTCGGAATACTGGTGATGGTATGGGTGCGTCGCGCCCCGGTGGGCAACGAAGTCACCGGCTGGGAGGTAGCACGTCTCCTTTGTTGACAGGCTTGTGGACCAAGCTGGTCGGACAGGGTCCGTCGTTGTGAAGGTGCTCGCCCTGAAGGGGGAGTACCTTGGTTACTGATGCCTGCAGCCGCAGCTGCGACCAGATGGTCGACATCAGCCCTCCATCGCTCCATAGAACCCTGGGGTGCACCTGGAGGTGGTGGACATTGTAGAAGAGACCGCGCAGCAGTAAGCGCATGCTCTGGGTTGTTGTTTGTCGATGCAGTGATCGATGCAGATGCTCCATCTCGTACAGCATTGTTTGCCGCAACAGATGGTGCTACAGTGCCTGCTGGAGCATTTGCACCTACTGGCGGCTGAACGTTGGAGGGATTGCCTCCAGCAGCTTGTTCAACACGATCACCATTGGATGATCTAGCAGCTGAATTCATCATCTTGTGATCTCAGCCGCGCCCCCCTACCTGGCGCGCCAGATGTCGAAGTGTTTGATATGACACTTCCCCCGGACCTGCTAAGGAGCAGCCCGTGGAGGTTCTTTTGTGGTTGGGGTACGCGAAGATCAATATCAAGATGGTGACCTCAAGGATTTACGTGGTTTGGGCCGCCTGAGCGTAACACCCTACTCCACGGGGTCTGTGTAATTGTATTGAGCGAGTGTGTTTACTAGGGTCAGCTTGAGTCAGCCTAGATTGTCCTCTATTTGTACAGTACAACCCTTTTATAGTTCTAAGGACTGACCGTTACAAAGCTGGTCTGGCCTGACATGTGGCCCTGGCATGCTTAATGACCTCATACACTGTCTAAAGGGTATCAAGTACATTTAATAGTGTGGTAACGTGCCTTCATGGCAGCGTTACCCCTATTAACAGTGCACTGATCGTGTGTCATTAATATGGCATTGATGACACATTATCAGACCTTGTAACTGCTGCTTTAATCGTCCTTGAATGTTTGTAACAGATGTAATCTGCTCGCATTTTTGTTGATGATGAAGTTCTGGGGGCTCCACACGTGGCAGATCCGGAGCTTTCCTTGCGGGAGGGTAGGTCCGGGGCTGCTATACATGTGTCGGCACCGGAGCTCCTCTCCGACGAGGCTTTGGTCTGGGGCTGTTATACACGTGTAGTCGTTGGAGCTTTCCTTGGTTGGGAGTTTTGTTCCGGTCTTATTTTACATGGGTTAACCCGAGAGCCAACAAAGTGAGGGGAGCGGGTCCGGTGTAACATGACATGTGGGACCTGCATGAGCCTTCGACTCTGACGGATGGAACTTTCTTGCAGTTTTTGCGGTATCATGGGGTATCCGGTACGTAGGGCACCGACATGACTAACTTAAGGCCAGCCATAGTCAGGCGACATGCAGGCGTCATTGACTTCACAGGCGTCCTCCGAGGGGAGAGCGACCTTGTAGCAGCACAAGGCGTGGTGCTACGCCCACGCGGAGTCGTTGTCGGTGGCGGGATCATGGCGAGAGGTACGACATCTAATTCCATGACGGACTCCAAAGCTAGGGGGGACTTGTCATTGGCTAGTGTGTTGTCTCCGCTGAGGTTGAAAGTTGAGCTAGCGTGGGGATGAGGCACAATTTTCTTGTCGGCCATGACTTGGATGGGAGGAACAGGAGATGGGTTTTTCTGGATGGTGCAAGTTTCTCCTCTCTGTTACCATCAATATATAAGCGAGGAAAGCACAATAGCACTGAGATTCTTGTTGGGATACGTTGGGAGAGTCCGCACGGAAAAATAGAAAGCTGGCAGCGCAAGGGGGAGGTCGGTCGAACCTAGGGTTCGGCCGAGCCCTTCCTGGCTCCGTTTGGGCTAAGTTTTCGTGGGTTGGCTTAATGGGCCCCATAGATGAATAATTGGATGGGCCCATTAATTTGACGCAGAGAATTTAGACCAAACGGCATGAAAATCAATAAGATTTATCACGTTAATTTCCTTTTCTGCCTCCTCCTCTTGGGATTCAATAAATAATTTTAGTCGGTGCCCATTCACTTTAAATAGCTGATCATCACCTTGGAGTGTGATTTCTCCATGAGATGAGGTTTCTACTACAGTGAAGGGTCCTTTCCATTTATTTCTGAGCTTCCCATGTCCAAAGAGTTTAACCCTTGAATTGAAGAGTAGAACTTTATCTCTGGGTTTGAACTCTTTAGGCATAATCTCCTTATCGTTCCGCCTTTTAGTTCTTTCCTTGTAAATTTTGGCACTATGGTACGCCTTATCTCTCCACTCTTCCAACTTGGAGAGTTGCTTCAATTGGTGTTTTCCTACTTTGTGAAGGTCCATGTTCCACTGCTTGATGGCCTGATAGGCTCTATGTTCCAAGTCTACAGGAAGATGACAAGTCTTTCCATAGACAAGTTGGAAAGGAGACATGCCGATGGGAGTTTTGTAGGCAGTACGGTACACCCACAATGCGTCGGGTAGCTTATGCTTTCATCCCGTTCCAATTTCCAAGATGGTCTTCTGCAGAATATTCTTATTAGATGTTTTTGCCTGACCAGTTGTTTGTGGGTGGCATGGGGTAGCAATGTTATGCTGGGCACCAAGATCCCTCAAAAAGTTCCTGAAGGTTTTATGTATGAAATGAGACCCTCCATCACTTATGACCATACGGGGAGTGCCAAAGCGTGCGAAAATGATCTCATGAAACATTTTCCTAGCTTTCTTGGAATCAGTATTCTTGCATGGCAATGCTTCTACCCATTTTGACACATAATCTACAGCTACCAGAATGTACTCGCAATCATAGGACCTAGGGAAAGGTCTGATGAAATCAATACCCCACACATCAAATAATTCCACTTGTAGATTATAGGTTAGGGTCATCACATTGTGAGCTAAGATTCCTCCATGCTTTTGGTGTTTCCAGCATCTGCGAATGAATTCTTTTTTGTCTTCATACATAGAAGGTCAAGAGAATCCACTTTGCCAGATCTTTGACTGGGTACGGTAAACACCGTAATGGCCACCATAGGGGCTAGCATGACATTTCTCAATAATATTGGTGCCTTCAATTGATGGGACGCACCTTCGGAGAAGGCCATCGGCACAAACTCGATAGAGGTATGGGTAATCCCAAAGGTGTCCACGACTCTCATAGATGAGTTTATTTTTGTTTTCCCCTGGTGGTACATATCCCGTGACCATGAAGTTCACGATATCCGCATACCAAGGGTAAGAGTCAATCACCTTAAGAAGCATATCATCTCGTAGGAAGTCATTGATAGGAATGTCCATGGTTTGGGTGGCTTCCATATGTGAGAGATGATCTGCCACTGAATTCTCTACTCCCTTCTTATCCTTTATTTCTAAGTCAAACTCTTGGAGTAGAAGAATACAATGGATTAGCCCTGGTTTAGCATCATTTTTGGTGAGCAAATACTTCAATGCAGCATGGTCTGTGTATACTATGACCTTGGCTCCAACCAAATAGGACCTAAACTTATCGATAGCAAAAACTACCGCTAAGAGCTCTTTTTCAGTTGTGGCATAATTGAGTTAAGCTCCTGTTAGAGTTTTGCTAGCGTAGGCTATTCCATGATACTTTTTATCTTTGGTTTGGCCTAGGACCGCACCAACAACAAAATCACTAACACATGATTTCGAATGGTAGCATCCAATCGGGAGGTTGTATGATTGGAGCTGAGATGAGCGCCTTTTTGAGTGTTTCAAATGATTCAAGGCATTTATCATCGAATTCAAAGGGGGCTTCCTTAGCTAGTAGGTTAGTGAGGGGTCTAGCAACTTTTGAGAAGTCTTTGATGAATCGCCGATAGAACCCTGTATGACCTAAAAAGCTACGGATTCCCTTAACATTGATAGGAGGTGGAAGTTTTTTAATGGCTTCAATCTTTGCTTTGTCTCCACCTCTATCCCTCTCTTAGACACTAAGTGGCCAAGATCGATGCCTTCACGGACCATGAAATGGCACTTTTCCCAATTAAGTACGAGGTCCTTCTCTTGGCATCTTTGTAAGACCCTGTCTAAATTTTCCAAATAATGATCAAAAGTTTTCCCATAGACAGAGAAATTGTCCATGAAAACTTCCATGATTTCCTCAATCATGTCAGAAAAGATAGATACCATGCATCTTTGAAAAGAGGTAGGAGCATTACAGAGTCCAAAGGACATACGCTGGTAGGCATACGTTCCATAGGGACATGTGAATGTGGTCTTACTTTGATCATCGGGGTGGATTGGGATTTGATGATAACCCGAATACCCATCAAATAAACAAAAGTAGGAGTGTTTTGCCAACCGCTCTAACATCTCATCAATGAAGGGTAGTGAAAAATAATCCTTCCTTGTAGCCTTGTTAAGTTTTCAGTAGTCTATGCACATCTTCCAACCCGTGACGATTCGTTGAGGAATTAATTTATTCATTTCATTTTGAATGACCGTCATACCTCCCTTATTGGGCACTACTTGAATTGGGCTTACCCATTCACTATGAAGGACATGGTAGATAATCTAGGCATGCAGAAGTTTCAATACTTCCTTCTTGACAACTTCCCGCATCGCATTATTCAATCGCCTTTGGGATTCCCTTGAGGGAACACTCTCGGGGTCAATGGGAATGCGATGGGTGCATAACGCTGGACTAATCCCCTCGAGATCCTCTAATGAATAGCCAAAAATAGTTTTATGCCTTTCTAACATGGCAATGAGCTTGAGTGTCTCATTATCTGCAAGCTTGTCACTTATGATGACAGGAGCTTCCAAAACGCCATTTAGAAAGGCATATTGTAGGCTTGGAGGTAGAATTTTTGACTTAACAGAAGGTTTTGGAAAGAACTCTTCTTTTGGCAATTCAATTGCCTCCTGAAATTCATCCTCCTCTTGGATGAAATCTTCTTCTCCTTCAACTTTAGGCAGAGCTAAGAATTGAAGAGTTCTAACCTCCTCTAAAGGGTCATCTTGGATGGGAGATTCTGCGGATGTGTTCTTGGAACGCAAGATAGGAATAGAGAATTTCCTCCCTCCAAGCTTGACATTGAGGGTTCCTTCCAAGGGTATTTCCATGAGAAATTTGTCAATGGGAACCCAATCATAATGTCAAAATCTTTAATTTCGAACACATGGAAATTTAGGATTACCTCAACATCTTTTTGTCTCACAGATACTTGTTGTAAAACACCGCATCCTTCAAGGATGTTTCCGAAAGAATCTCGGAAGGATTTACATGTTGGTGCCAATGGCACATCGTCTAGAGTGGCGAGAGAACAAGAATTGGAAATGAGATTTGCTCCAATAGTGGGTTTTTATAGGACCTTCATTTGTGTTCCTCTAATAAAACATAGAATGGTTGCCAAAGGTGAGGTCATCCGAAGAATTTCAGGTGACTGCTCAACTTTCGGAATCCATTCCCTACTTAGAATAGAGGTTAACTCCTTAACCGTGTGTTGGATGAACACTCCATCAGGTGGGTCAGGTGGAGTTAATGGCAATGATGGTTTCCTATGGCAGCAGTACTTCGAGGTATTTCCAAAATCTTTAAATATCTCTTCCTCGAAGTAGAAGGGAAACGTTGAAGGTTAAATTTCTTCTTCCTTCATAGTTTATGGTTTGGGAGAGGATTCATCCAGCAAGGTTTGAGATAAGCAAGAGATAGGATCTTCCTTGTCCATGGGATTATCCTCGGATCTTGACACTACTTCCTCTTGAGGGGGCTCATTAAGACCCATAATGAATGAAGAATTTTCTAGAATTCGGCCTAGAAGATTCTTGCCTTCTTCCGGTGTCTTATGGAGGAAAGATCCTCGAGCCGTAATGTCAAGACGTAGGGCAGACTCTTTGTTCAATCCCATATAGAAGTGTTGCAAAAGCAACGGATCAGGGATAGACGAATTTGGGCCAGAATTTCTCAAAAGCAGAAATCTATGCCAAGTTGCACCTATGGATTCCTTCTCCATCTGCTGGAAGCATAGTACTTCCTTCCGTAAGGAAACAATTTGGGCAATTGGAAAGAAAGCAAGACAAAATCTGTCTCATAACTCATTCCAATTTCCGTTTGTCTTCCCAACGTTGTGTTCGTACCATTGTTAGGCTTTTCCCTTGAGGGAAAAAGGAAACAACTTCCATTTGAGAGTTTCTTGTGTCATACTTTGATTAGAAGGCATGAACACAATTGTTTGAACTCTCTTAGGTGGTGGTAAGGGTTTTCACAATATGTTCCTAAGAAGGATTGCTCGCGAACCATGGCTATAAAGCCAGGGCGAAGTTCATAGCTAGTAGAACAAATGGGTTCCCCCAAAGGCAGTGGCTCATAGAATTTCCCTTTTGGGGTAGAATATGAAAGAATGGTGTGATGCTCCATATAGGTGGTTGTGGTAAGAAAAGGAAAGATAATATAAGAAGGTAGATATGAGGGTGAACAAGGTTCGAAGATTAACAGCAACCATTCTTCGGCAACGGCACCAAAAATGCTTGTTGACGTTTCTTACATCACAGATAAAAATCTGCAAGAGCACAGAAACTGTCGTGTAGCACTTCCCCTTAAGGAGTATTCCCAAGGGTATGGAATCCAAAGAACATATGTGTAATCTTACGAACTAACTCACCCAAGGACACAAAGTTGTTTTGTAGGCAAGGAAGAGAGAGGAATTCAAAGTATTGATTCTAATTCAAAAGAATTTGCAGTAGCTGCTTGCTTCGGGCATGGGTTTACCCCTAGCAACACTAGGACCACTCCCACCAAGAGCCTATGGCATAGCCAAATGTGGAGGATTACTAAGGACAGATAGGGATGTCGCCACCTACTGCCTACCTCTTCAATCTGTGGTTCTACGAGATATTCATTGGTGATTTCTAGCCTAAGCACCACGATTACTTTCTAAATCACAACTCTAGTCGTTTTGAACACAAAGCTACAACTAGATCCTCTAATAAATTAAAGCAATGAACCCACAAGTAACTACTTGTGCAAACTACTATGAACTAAGAATCAAGATTGAATTGAATTCACAAAGGGCTTACATGATTTGAGTACACCTTTGTAGGGTTACAAGTGTAGAAGAGGGACTTGACAAGCCCAAGCCTCCTTCTCCTAAACTCTCACCACACTCTTCTTCTACTTGGCAACCTCTAGGACTCCTCTAAACCTTTGTAGTGGTATTCCATTCTTAACTTTTGATGTCTGTGTGATGTGAGGTGTGGGGTTGTATTTATAGGTGGGAGAAGGGTTGGTTCCCGCCACCAATTGCGCGCGAATCAGTCACCCATGACTTATTCAAGCCGGGAGGAGCCAACACGTGGCGTTTGACCGCGTTTGGTGCCAGGACCTAGTCAGCCGACTAGGGGGGTCGGCCGACCTGGTCTTGGCTCTTTTTGCGGTGTTCTTCCTCCAGGTCTCTACCAAGTGGGTCCCATTTACTGATATTGGTGCTACACCGTTGGATGGCCTCGAATACTTTTGTTTGTGGGCCATTTGATCCATGTGGTGACACATGGCATCGCTTGATTTGTTGAAATTAAATTTTATGGATTACTCTCTGCATGTCTTGGTATTTTGGTTCTAAATTCACCTGCATACAAATAAGCATCAACACTTGTGGAATTGGTTAGTTTTTAACCCTACCACTACATTGTGTTTCTCTTTTATGCTCATTATGAGGTGAATTGATGGTCTAAATATGGCACTTAAGGACCATAAATAGGTGGTATATAAGGTGAATCCTCGTGAGCAGTTATATACTCCTGGGGATGATGGTTACCATGATAGTGAAGATGTTGAAGAAGTGTACAAAGAAGAATAGTTGACAGACACTTGTATCTTCGAGCTATGTGCCCCCGGGCCTACCTTAGGGAGAGGTTCTCAGGTAGAGTTTATGCTACTAGAGGTGGGGCCATCATCGATTCCAGCATTGCAGCTTCAAATTCTTTTCTTGGACAGGTTGGATGGTTGCACACAGTTATGTCGTCGCCGCGTGTCCCATCTTGATATGGTGAGTGGGATCCTGGCGTGCGGATCTCACGCAATTGAAGGTCACCGGTTCCCAATATGAAATTCGTATTGGTTACCAGCGTAATCTTTGTAGCCCTGTCAGGTTGCCGCCCTTGGGCTTCCAACTTCCCATCATGACAATGGTTCGTCTGGTGCGACTTTTTAACAAACTGGACCTAGGCCCCCTTGTCATTGACGAGGTCATTTAAGATTCGGGTCTGGAGGTAGTTTCCATCCATGCGTTACGGTGGCTTACTGAAGGGAGAAAGTTTGCACGGGGAGGGAACTCCTTACGCTTTCATTTGATCTTGCACTCAGAGCTCTCCGTCCTTGCAAACTTTCTTCCACTTTTGCTCAGCTTTGCGTTGATGGAGTTGGGTCTTCCTCGCAGCCAGATCAAGAGAGATGAAGATTTGTGGAGGGTCCACACCTACATGGGGTGGTCAAGCGACTCCTTCAAAAAATTGATTCACCTCGGCAAGCTCTCCTTCAAGAAGGAAAGCCCCGGCGAGATCGTGTACTTCATGGCATATGCCATGGTGGGACTCATGCCGCCATTCTCCATCTTCCTGCTGATACTGCTGGACTTCTACGGACTGCAAATCCACCACCTCGGCCCCCACTCCTTCTTAGTAGTGGCGACATTTGTCCACTTTTGTGAGATGTGGGCGGGTGTGCCGCTCCACATCGAGCTCTTCTGGACCTTCTTCACGACCCACACAACCGGGAAGAGCAATGAGTTCCTTGGCTTCTACTACTTTGTGAAGTGCAAGAACACACCCCTCAAGTATCTGAAGATGTTCTCTTATGGGAAGTGGGACGGCTGGAAGAAGGACTGGGTGGTCATCACGATGGATCACCACAACATGTTGGAGCTGTCTAACAGCCTTCCCGGCATTGACACCGATGCATGGGAGGTGGTTCTGATGCTGTCGGAGGAGTATGGCCCAATCTTGACAAGGATCCGGGAGTGCGTTGAAGGAGGAGTGACTCCCCTAATGGTCATTGCCAACTTCCTAACCAACTGGTGGGCTCTGTTGAAGAAGATGGAATGGCCTGCTTGGGTATTTGGTGGAGAGATCGATCCATACCGAATTGATACTGGTATCAGGTCCAATTTGGATGAAAAGGCTTTGAAGATGCATCTCCAAAAACTACACCATGGAGACATTTGCCCCGATGATCTGACACCTCCGGCGGAGTTTCTGCTGTTGAATATGGTGCCAAAGTTCAGGAGAGAGCTGCGGAAGAAGATGCCATCACTTGATGATCTGGACCTTGTGGATAAGCGTTGGAGCACTCCTCCAGCGGGGATTGTGATCCCTGGAGCTCCTTGCTCCCTTGAAGGCTCCGGACCTACGCTAGTCAGCAGCAAAGGCAAAGGTCGCGCGACTTCACCTCCCAAGAAATCTACCTCAAGCCGAGGCAAGGAGAAAGCTCCCATCGAAGCTCCGAGTCGCAAGCGAAAGCTGACAAGAAGCAACAGAAGCAGTGTGAGGGCAGCTCCAAAAGAAGTGACCCCTCAGCCTCCACTTAGATCTGTGGTGGTCGTGCCCCCAGCTTCGGCTGGTCCTTCGACTCCATTGCCCACAGGGGGTGATGGGTCCAGCAAATCGACTCCTGCCTTGGTGCCAGCTGATGGCTTTGGGTCCGAAGTGCATCCTCCGACGACCGAGGTACCAGAGGTGGCAGCACCGGTGGCCGACTCAACACCAGGTTTAGGTCCTAGATCGTCCACCACACCGACAACAGCGGGCTATAGCTCCAAGCGCCCAAGAAAGAATATCCGTGCTGAATGGAGCTGCAACATCCCTAGGTAAGGGTCGAACCTTCAGCTTTTGTCTTGATTTTGTTTCTTGCTTTATCTTGAATTCTCTATGCTCTGTTTCCAGGGTATCGAGGAAGGAGGTTGCAGGTCCAGTGCCCACGGTAGCTGCGGAAGCTACGCAAGCTGAAGCTCCTGGCTCGGCTCCAACCCCTCCCCAGTGATTGTGGTGGATGACACGACAGCTCAACGGGTGGTTATCGCAGAGACAAGTCCAGTACTAGCGACCGAAGAACCAGTGGTAGCGCTAGACCACGTGGAAGAAGTGCTCGAGCAGGCTCCAGTGATTTCAAAGCCAGTTGTGGAGGTTCCAGCATCAGCGCCGGAAATTGATGAAGCCCCAGTAGAAGTTCTAGGCCAGCTCCGGAGGTGGCAACCCCAGAAGTAACCTTGCCCGATCTTGGTCAAGAGGATCCAGCTGTTGGTGTTCTGACTTTTGAGCCGATGGTTGAAGATCTGGCTGTGGATCGCCAACTCCGGGAGTTGAAGATTTGACGGCTAAACCCTCCTTGCAAACTCTGATGACAGAGATTGATGAGCTCCCGGAGATTGGCACTGGTGATGTGGAGCTGCTGGAGAACACGCTTGCGCCATGGGTTCCTAATGTTATTTTGGAATACCCATTGGAGCCTGCACAGGCACCTCAGGTGGGCTCAGAGCCAATTCCCCTGGAGTTGTCAATCTACAATGCCGGCTCAAGCCTCCAACAGGTTCAGCTTGCTTTTGGCTATGATCGCAAGTTTCTCAAAGAAGAGCGCAACACCTTAAGACGTTGGCGCAATAGGCTGCTCTTCGAGACAGAGCTGACGCAGCCTAAGCTGGCGGACCAGAAGGAGTGGGTGGCCAAGGAAAAATCCCGGTAGTCGCGCCTGAATAGGGTGTTGGATGAGCGAGAGACTGCTATTAAGGCCCTCGACAAGAAGACTCAAGAGATCTACGAGCATGCACATAAGGCCCATGAAATGGCCGACAGCAGCTCGTGGAGTCTCAAAGAGCTGAGGGAAACTCTCCTCAACTACCGAGAAGAGCTCGATAATAAGGAGGTTTGCCTCCAAGAAAAAGAAGATAAAATCCAGCAGAGGGAGGATGAGCTCTCCCAGAAGCTGGCACGTGGTGAGCAAGACTTGGCTGATCGTGTGAAGGAATTTGAAGCTAGGTGCAAACAAGAGGCACCGATTGTGGCAGGCAGGTCAGGATGTCAGCAAAATAGAAAGTGACATCTCTACTCGAAAGGACAAGGTGAAGGTGAAGGACCTTGTAGATAGGAAAAACCGAGTACACCTCCAAGAGAAACATGTCACCGACCAGGAGAAGCTGGTGGCTGAACAAATTTAACATCATGCTAAGGAGGTCGAGTGCTTCTCAAAAGAGGGCTCTGCGGAGCTTTCATCTGCAAGGAGGTCATTGGAGGAGCTTCAAATCTTAAGAGCAACTAAGTCCTAGCAAGTTTGGCTCCTCCTTTGGCAAGCAAATGAATATTTGGTGCAATTTGGTTTTAGCTCGATATGTTCGGCTGACCCGGAGTCGGAGATGGACAAGGCTATGGTAGCATTGAGCTCCATCGGCAACAAGATGGATGTTGTGGGAGATGTGATCGTCGACCAACTGGAGATGAAAGGAAGGTCCCTTGCCAAAAACATCGCTGAGTATGTGCTGCCGTGTTTCAAGAGCCGGGACCCCCAGATGTCTTTAGCTCCTGTGGTCGAATGACCCATTGCCGAGGAGGAAGAAGCTGTTAGGGCCAATGCCCAAGAAGTTGCCTAGACAGTTGCCTCGTTCTTTGCTAGGAACTCCAGTAGCTAGGACTTCTACTTTTTTGCCTTTAGCTTGTAAACCTGTCTCTTCAATGCGTTGCCCTTTATATTATTGGCCCCTTGGTAGATGTGTTCAATGAATTGAGGACATCTACCATGAGGATTTTGATAGTGCCCACTGTCAATGCGTTGTATAAAAGCCGAAATGTTTCATGGTGCAAAGTTCAGAAAGGAAAAGTTAAAATTTTAATGGGAAAAATAAATCAAATTGGAGACTGAGAAATCAAACCAATTTAAACTTCAATTAAGGAAATTCAAAAAAATCAAACCATGCTACTGTTCAAACATTGACAAAATGAACATCTGAGTTCACCATTAAATTCCAAATATTCCAAATAGTCTCTCTGCAAAGTTTCAAAAATTTTGAAGCTCATTTGCTATTTAATTCAGTGGCTCCATTGAATTCCATTCAAATTCAAATTCAAATTTGTATTTTCATTGAAACTTGATCCATTCAAAGTTTTGATTTCATAATCAAATCCCAGATATTTAGTTGAGCCTATCTAGAAATTTTAATGAATTTTAGACACAAGTTGGTGGGAATTTTCATTGTACAGGGGAGGATTGGGATGAAAGGTAGTGGGGCCCACTGGTCAGCCTCACAGAACAGAGGAACTGCCCTTGCCGTGAGTGTCCCGCGCCCCAACCGATCAGCATCGGTGTCGCTGCTCTCCAGCTCACGAAGCAGCTACGTGGCCTCTCTGGCGTGTATATCAAGCCCTCCCCGTCCCTATCTTCCTCTCCTGACCAAAGTGGAAACACACCAGTGCTCCATCACTCTATTTCTCTCGTGCCGTTGCTCAACACCGCCGGTTTCTTTCCTCCCTGGTGAGCACCTCGATCCTGCGTCCTTTATCTTCGATGCAAACAGCAAAGATGGTGACAATGCTATGATCTACCATCTACACCATTTGTCTCATCTTTTTGCTCATTGTTTTGCACGGATTTAGAAGTTTTCGCGGACGTCGCAGTTGATCCGCCGTTGGGACTTCTCTGTTCCGCCGTGGAGCCGAAGCTAGGAGCGGTTTCTTGGCTGGACTCCAACAGCAAAAAGCTTCGCTTCTGCACCTGCTAACTCACAGTGAAAACCATTCTTCATTTACTCCACTCTTGAATTTGTATTTCCAGTTTTACATTAAGCTATTCATTTGAAGAACACACTAGGTTTCACTCTAATTCTTTGCACCGGTTTGATAATCAATCGTGGATGTGAGATATAAGCTTCCTGGTGGTCTAGAGCTACCCCCGACCGAATATCAATGAAAATAATCGAGTAATGACTGAGTTTATCAAGTTTTCTCGTCCATCTTCCAAAAACAGAGCACCTCCCTGTCGAGCTCGACACTGCAAACCGTTTCACCCATTTTCCTCCCCATAATCATCTTCCCCAGGATGCTAAGAACATTTATTATTGATTTCCAAGGAGTTTGAGAAACGGAGCGGCGGTCCCGACATCGTCGGAACCCTAACCGCCGCCGCCATCGTCGCGTCAGGTCTTTCGGCCATCCCCGGGTGGCGCTGAGCTCACCGACATGTTCAGCGCTTCAGATTAGGGTTAGGCGGTGAGGTTCATCAGAGGAGATGGCCGGTATAGCGGTCCAGCGAGGAGCGCCGCCGGGCGCCGCCACGGAAGCGCCACCGCGTCGAGAGGTTGAAGAAAGCCCGTGGGTCCTTCCTGTCGGTCACTAGGCGCCCGACGAGATCTAGTGTGGCTGGTGATCCGCTGCGGCTACGCGGTCCACTCAATGGTCCCCCCCCCCGTGTGGCCCCTTTCTGACTGGCTCATTTTAAACCAGTGGGCCCAGGCTGGATTATTCAAATTTTCCTTTTGGAAATTAATTCCAGAATTTGGGCAAATTTTGAAAATCAATTTCTCCTAGTAGATTTGCTAAAAAATTTCAAAATAAATTCTAGTAGACTCCTCTTGATCCAATCTTTGCAGTGGTGCAATTTGTTGGACATGAAAGTACCAGAATGTTCATAATTAATTCCTTTGAGCTAACTTCTTGGGAAATTAATTACTCTTGTTCTGTTAATTGGAAAATTCCCAATTTTGTTCCGAACACTCATAAAATACACTTGACCTCCAGTAAAAATTTCATGTTCATTGGACTTCATATACTGGACCAAACAGTATTCAAATCACCTATGTCCATTGAAAAATGGAAACTGTCCAGAAACATTTTCAACATTTCCCCAAACTTGTAAAATCAGTTTCACCTTGTAGAAAGCTCAGAAAAATGTGAAACAAATTTTCCCTGAACCATAAGAACCTGCTATACCATGATCATCCACTTTTGTCAATGAAAAAGCTCCAGAATTACAACCAAAATTCATAGAAGGCTTTTAATTGTTGGAAATTTAGAGACAACAAGCTTCCTTGAACATCTCCAATTTTTGGTCCATCTCTTCCTCATAGAACCTAGTATCCACTGTAAAAATCCCAAAGCCAATTAAAATCATTTTCTATACTGATCACTATTAATAAGATCTTGTATATAGTTTCAATATCACTCATGTACTTTATATACTGCATATCATATAGTGATCGAGATCGAGGAGGACCCGGAAGACTTGGATAGCATCCTCCCAGAATCTAACTTCCCTTTTGACTCACAACCAGGCAAGCCCCGGTTTGCATTTAAGTGCTATTTCAAATTTTCTATTTGTATCACTTATGTCTAGGATGAATTTTGTGCATTAGGGCTAAGGTGCTTGTTACTCCACTTGCATGAACCACAAATCCCATGGAGTATTGGGTAGGTCTATAGCTTGAGGAGTATAAAATGTCATGATAATATTTATAGGAATCTGGTAGAAGTCGAGTATTTGGAATCTACTTGTGAGATAGGATTTTATCACACGGGGTGAATTGAATCAAATAAGGGTTTAGAAAAGTGAAATTGAGACCGAGCAGCAGGTGGGATGCAGCGAGATGTGGTCTCACGTGCGTAGCCCTGCTTGTGTCGATTGAGGACCGATCCGTGTGCAGCCCTGCTGGACATGTTTGAACAGTACTGGATCCATACTGGGCATATGGAACCTAGGAAACCGATGTAACTTGATAACTTGGATGTCGAGGCATATCCCATTGTCAATAGGGGTGGGTTGAGGGTAGTAAGGTGTAAATTTGCCGATGGGCACAGACACACTCCGTGCGGGAACCTTATGCCCGTGATGATGGGACCAGTTCGGCGTTTGAGTTCTCTTGTGAAAGGTGGCTGCGTATGACGTGGTGAGGAGCACGGCACACTCCTTAGGCACGGGTGTATGTGACGTTTTATTCATGTGTGTCCTGATTGCAATCACCGTCCCTCGTGGTTATTTGAGTACCGCTTGTTCACTGTGCTGTGACGTAGTAAATACTGAAGAAGTCAGGAGAATACGATGTATGAAAATATAATTGTTTTGCCACTATGATTGCTATAAATTAGGCTCATTGAAGTTACTGTTATTAAACATTTAAGCTGCTGCTATTAACTTCAAAAATGATGATCAATTTATATGTGAGTCCTTTACTGCTATATCCATCTCTATGTTAAGTATCCCTGCATATAGAGTTCCATGTTTAGGTGAGACGGTTAAGTCTTGCTGAGCCTTCGTGCTCATGGTTGATATATTAAGTTGTTTACAGGTGAGACTGATGAGGAGGGGCCCGAGGATGAGGCGATGCCCACGTCGGGGTATACCGCCTAATGGAGCCCTGCACGCCGCAGTAAATTTGTGTGGGGCTAGTGTGTAGCGTCCGTGGGCTGGACGGTTGCACTTTTGCATAGCTAGGCTGAGAGTTTAGCTATGAATATTATCTTCTGCTGTTTATTAAATATTGTAAAAGACTTCTGCAGTTTATATAAATAAAACTTTGTATTTTGTCGTATTCTTTTTGTGTGTGCTGTTGGGTGCCGCATCGCATGGCACCACCCTATGCAATTCCTGGAATGTGTGGATCCGGTGCCCACAGCCTGGTATCAGAGCCGCATTGGGAATAGCACGCTCAAAAAGAGCCTATTTTGAAAACTTAGAAGTAGTCGAGTGAGGATTTGTTACTACACCCATATAAGGTCTATTATTGTACTAGTTACTTAAGGTGGCAAACTAACTTATGTGTTATTATATTCTGTAACAACGCTCCGACGTCAGGTAAGAGGTAAGGTACACCACCGCAAGCGTATCAATTGTGGTAAGCTCACCATGCGAGAGGTAGCATGGGATTGTTTCCGTGGCTTGGCACGGTAATGTTAATATGAGTCTTTGAAACTTTCTATGTTTCTGAGAACATATGACACGAGGTACCACAGCGTGCTTCAAAGTTAGTGGGAGCCTCCGTCGGATGGGACATAACCCGATGCGCCTCCTACTGGTGCAGCACTATGCAAAGACATGGGACCCCGTCGGGTGATAGAAAACCCGGTAATGTACCTCAAGACGTGGCTTAGCTCGGGGCGGCCATATGGAATGATACGGGACAGATGTTTCTACTTTATATATATTATTGTGAACTGTTCACTCGTGCAGGCTGTGCCGTACGGCACCATATGGTAGATCTATCATTTGTGTGTAGATGCAGTACACTAACCACGTTTAAGTAGCTCGAGTAGAAAACGTTTACGAGTGAACGTCATTACTGCCACCGTTGAGACGTATGCCGGAATACCGGCTTGGGATTTTCTTTGGTGAGGGCATAGTACCGGCATTGCATTTGAGCTCCATCAGGCACGTCGATGACAATATCCGTTCTGGTGTTATTACTCGACAACAAGTAAAAATTTCCAAATTAGGACTAAGTTTAAAATTGTAATCTCTGTTTTGGAGCGTGCTGGTCAGATTTAAAAATCAATCATGTGGTCGCTGTGATAAGCAAGCATGTGATTTGGGAACTTGAGGAAATCCTCCACAAGTTTCATTTTCAGCTCCATGGCAGATTTCAAGATTTAAAACTTGAAAACTTCATTTGAACGTAATTTGCCCAGTCTCTGGTTCAAACTGTGAACTGGAAAGGAAATGGACTAAGTTTGGGTTAGCATAACTTACTGTATAATTCACCTCTGAAGATCTACAACACATGGATGGAAAGCGTAGAGAGTCCTCTAAAACTCTTGTGTTAAACTCCAGATCAGAATCCCCCTGGAAACTAATTACAAATTTAAATTTCCAAACTTTATCAAACTGAACAGAGACTGGACAATTTCTGTACCCTGTTAATGTTTCCATCATATCTCTTAGAAGAATTGATGAATGACTTCATATAGAACATTTTTGGAATCCTGAGGATGTATACAACAATGTTGTGATTTATGATTTTGCAAATATTGATGTTTGGTATCTGGAAAGAGGTGGACAAAATCAGCCTTAAACAAAGGAGATGCTGTCAAAATTTTTCCAGAAAACTGTCAAGTTGGAAAAATCATATCTCCTCATACAGGATTGATCTGGGGTCAAATAAATACATTATGGAAATCTATTTGAGTATACTACAACTTTGTAGTTGAACTCAAGTTCTGAATGTGCTTCTAACTGGATGAAAATTTCAAGT
Source organism: Tuctoria greenei (assembly GCA_036927565.1). Classification (NCBI taxonomy): domain Eukaryota; kingdom Viridiplantae; phylum Streptophyta; class Magnoliopsida; order Poales; family Poaceae; genus Tuctoria; species Tuctoria greenei. Next base: position 63,612,779 of record JAYESD010000002.1, on the reverse strand, counting down.
TTCTCCAGACTGGTCAGATGGAACAGAACTGTGATGGAATTTCATTGGGATGTTTCATTTGACATTTTAATTTGAATTGACTTTCATAGTTCATTTATCATATCCATGATCTGTTTCTCAAAAAAAAAGTTGATGAATTTGAGTATTTGATCCATTCAAATATTTATTTATAGATGGCGGATGTGATGATGCTGTTACCGGACAGATGGATATTTTCCACGTGCGCCAATTGTCCGGGCTTCCCGATCATGTTGCGGGAAGTGCTTGAACAGTTTGGCTTCGTTGAGATGCCATGCTATTGGGGTCGAGAGACGGTTGACATAGGCGTACTGTCATGTATCGTCCTGGTCGACATCCCGGCAAGTCCGCGTTTTTATGGATGGGGTTCTTTCTCGGTCACTACCCGGGGAGCTCGTTTGGAGGACACGTGGGCAATTGCAGCGGGCGAAGCGCTGATGAAGCTTTGCGAACTTCATCAAGATGCCATGGCTGGGACACAATTTACTCTACTTCCGGTCTGAGGTGCGGCTGGTTTCGTGTGGCAATGTCATATGGTTGATGCCTATCGACCATATGGCGACACAACCTCGACAACACTTGGGACATATGCCGCTGCATCCAGCATGGTGGTTCTTGCACAAGGTGCAATCCTGCAGGAGCAAGTCGAAGCCTTGAGGCAAGCGACTGGATAGGGTGACACTCTTGATTATATCAATGAGAACCTACGTTCGTTCCTGGCTCCGACGAATCACCGACTAAATCAATGCGAGGATCAGTTCCATCACACTCGCACTAGACTGTGGAAGGCTCATGCCAAACTGCGGCAAGCTCGCAAGGATCTGCAGCAAACTTGTGATGGACTGCATGCGAGTCAGTTGGAGGTGCAACAACAGCATGAGCAGCTGTTGGTAGTCACCAAGGCACGAGACGAAGCCATCTAAGAAGATCAGAATTGGGAGTACGAGGCAGACCAACTTCGGGATGACTTGATTGAGGCCGAAGCACGATTGCAACCAGTTGTGTATCCACCAGCTCATAACATGCCGCTGAATATGGGTGAGCAAGTGCCTTCTGGTTCTGAGGAGGAGGAAGATCCGGAGATACTTGAGTACACCGATAGCATTACATCGGAGTAGAATGGGACAACACTACTACCATCACGGTGCAACGTATAGTTAGTGGTTGCTCGTGTTTATTTTGTGGCCATGTTTGTATCATATTATAAATAGTAGTGGGTGTGTATAAGATGACAATATATGTATGATGTCTCATGGGGACCAAGTATAGTTGAGATGCACTTCCATAGAGGAAGTACGTCATTTTGCAGTTCACTACTGTAAACTTGGTCATGAGATAATATATCTTGTATAAAGTTTGTACTTTATCAATATATGTGAATGTTATGCAATTATCACATTGTCAATAACCGCACTACTATGGTATGGAATAGATGAAGCAAACAAATATGTTGCTGATTTTAATTCATGTGGATGCAGAATGGTGCCTACGCATTTGACGCCCGAGATGGGAGGCTCGAGCCTGGGTCGTGAGGATAAATCTCCGACCCGGGAGCAAACCGCGAGACCACAGCAACAATTCCCTCCACCGCCACCACCACCTGAACCTCCGAGGACACTCGCGGAGATTTTGGCCGCAGTACTCGGCTCACGCAACGAGCAAACCGAGTTATTGCGTATGTTGGTGCAGAATTTGTCCCGTCAAGGGGGTACAAGACAATGGGCAACGCCAGCCCCAACAAAGCTTATATTCGGATTTCTTAGCGACGCATCCACCGGCCTTCACGGAGGTCGAGGATCCTCTAGAAACAGACAACTTTATCCACACTCTTGAGGTGAAGTTCGGTTTGCTGCGATGCACCGAACAGCAGAAGGCGCTGTTTGCAGCGCAACAGCTTCAAGGATCTGCTGATGCTTGGTGGGCGAACTTCATCGCCTCACTACCGGCTGGTCATGCGCTCACCTGGACTGAATTCCGGGAGGCATTCCGCGCCTACCATATACCTCCTGTTACAATGAAGGGGAAGCTTCAAGAATTCTTGAAGCTAAAGCAAGGTGGGAGGAGTGCCCTCGAATACTCCCGCACATTCAACCACTTGGCGCAGTACGCGCCCCGAGACAGAAGACAGAAAGCGAGAAATATTTTTCCGGGGCGTGAATCCATCGTTTGAGTACCGCTTGATTGCAATCAAGTAAATAAGCAGCAAGTTTGGGGTTGTTGCAACTGCATTGACCTTTGACTTGCTTGATGATGAGTTGCAAATCACCCTTCACCAGGAGCTGTTGGACACCATATTATAGTGCCACCTTGAGTCCAAAGATGAGAGCTTCATATTCTGCCATGTTGTTGGTTGCCTTGAAGTCGAGGTGCATCATGTACTTGACCTTCCCCCCGATCGTAGTGAGGAGAAGTATTCTAGCTCCGGCCCCCTGCTTCTGCATGGAGCCATCGAAGCAGAGAGTCCAGTGAGGCTTGATGAATACCAGGACCTTAGGTTCTGGATTCTACTCATCAGGGCCCCCTAGAGTTGATGAAGAAGGTGTCCACTCCGCCACGAAGTCAGCTAGTGCCTGACTCTTGATCGCATGTTGAGGCAGAAATTTGAGGTCGAATTCTGACAACATCACTACCCACTTGGCGATATTTCCCGTAGAATTGGGACTATGTAATATAGCGCAATGGATAAGAAGTTACCACCGAAATCTTGTGGGCTTGGATGTAGTGATGAAGCTTTCTTGCGACAATAAGTACTGCGTACAACAACTTATGTACCTCAATATACTGACTCTTGGTGTTGTGCAGTACTTCGCTGATGAAGTACACTGGTTGTTAGACGGTTCGGACCCTCTCAGAGGGGTTCAAAGCTTTTCTTCATCAACCCAAACCCTCCCTGAGGGGTCTGGACCTTCTCCTTCTTCTTGAGAAAGAACTCCCTCAGATGAGGGAGGTTGATCCACAGATAACTTGCCTTTTAGATCTGTGCCTGGGGGTCGGGACCCAGACTCGCCTTCAGGTAGACCCAGACCCTCCCGGAAGGGTCTAGGCTCCTGAGTTCAAGATGTTTCTGGTGTCTCCGCAGCCGGAACCATGCTGACAACCTCCATAGTTGCAACGACGTAAAGCAGAAGAGGCTCACAATGCTCCGGAGCTACCATGATTGGTAGTGTCGTGAGGAGTTGCTTGAGCTCCTGGAACGTCTTCTCTGCTTCTTCAAACCAATGGAATGGTTGGGACTTCCTCAATAGCTTGAAGAAGGGTAGTGCCCGCTCTGCTAGCCTTGAGATGAATCGACTGAGCAAAGCTAGACATCCAGTTAGCTTCTGGACGTCCTTGATATGGGCTGGAGGTCGCATCTCTTCAATGGCTTTGATTTTTGATGAATTTGCCTCAATTCTTCGGTGAGTCACCAAGAAACCAAGGAGCTTCCCTGAGCTAACCCCGAAGACGCACTTGTCCAGGTTAAGCTTCATTTGTGCCAGGCGCAGCTTGTCAAAGACAGCTTGGAGATTGTCTAGGAGTGAATCCTGGTTCTTCACCTTGACGACGATGTCATAGACGTAGACTTCCACCAGGTACCTAATCATCTCCCAAAAGGTTTTATGCATGGCTCGCACAAAAGTTGAGGCAACATTTTTAAGACCGAAAGGCATAGCTACGTAACAGTACAATCCATCTAAATGAAGGCAGTATGCTCTTCATCTTCCTTAGACATTGGAATTCGGTGATAACCAGAATAGGCATCTTAGAAACATAGTAACTCACACCCGGAGGTAGAATCCACTATCTGATCTATTCTAGGTAGTGGAAATGGGTCTTTTGGGCATGCCTTATTTAAGGTGGTGTAGTCGATGCACATCTGAAGCTTCCCACCGGCTTGGGGACAAAAACTGGGTTCGCCAGTTATCGTGGATGATGAACCTCCCGAATCAATCCAGCATCGAGTAGCTTCTTCACTTATTGTCTGATGAAGTTATGTCGCCCAACTGATAGCTTCTGGGGTTTTGTTGTATTGGCCGTGCGTCGGGGTAGATCTTGAGACTGTGCTCGATCACCTCCCTGGGGATCCCAGGCCTCTGTGACGGTTACCATGCAAACACGTCAACATTTGCGCGGAGGAAAGGGACGAGCGCGAGTTCCTGTTTATCAGTCACACCCCCTGATATACGAGTGGTCTGGTTGGCATCAGAACCAACCGGATGACCTTGACGGGAACGCCAGTGTTGCCGCTTGGTTGCACACGAGGTGCAGAAGATGAGCCACCCTGACATAAGCTTGGAGGTTGAGCAACTTGCTTCTTGTCGGACCCTTCTTCTTACTCGGTAGCGAGCGCATGAAGTTCTTCGATCGCAGTTACTCCAGCAGTACGATCCCCTCGGATCTGGATGATGCCTGTAGGAGTTGACATCTTCAACACTAGGTAACCATAATGAGCTACACCCATGAACCTATAGAGGGCTGGCTTGCCTAGGATGGTGTTGAAGGGAAGGCTGATGTGTGCCATATCGAACACCAGCTTCTCGGACCTATAATTATCCCGAGTCCCAAAGGTCACCAGAAGAGTAACCTATCCAAGAGGAGTGATGGCTCCCAGATCTACTCCGGAGAAGGGACGTGAGGGCTGGAGGTCCTAAATGTTGAGCTGGAGCTTGACGAAAGCTGTGAAGCTGAGGAGGTTGAGCGCCGCACCTCCATCCACCAAGACATGGTAGAGCTAGATGTTATTGATAGTTTGAGAGACCATCAAATGTAACTGACCAACTCAGGTCACGTTCTTCGGACGGTCCGAAGAATCGAAGGTGATGGCCCTGTCCATCCACTTCCGATGAGGCTCCGCCTTGGTAGTTGGAGCTGCAGCGGCCATCTCCCGACACATAGTCTTCAATATGCGCCGAAAGGTAATATCCCAAGACCCCCCATATGTCATATAGTGGGTCTTCCGACGCTCATTGTCGGAGGTGTAAAAGTTGTCAACAGTGTTGTAGACCACCTATAATGCCTTCTTGGCATCTTAGAAGCCTAGGTCCTGATCAGACGGGGCTTCATCGACTTTTTGCTTTCCTTCCCGTTGGCAGAAAGGAGGCTCTTCTTGACACTTGTTGTTGTGTTCAATAAGCCTTTTTACCTTGCGACAGTCTTCAAGATTATGAGTCGTCAATTTGTGAATCGGACACCACATCTTTTCACCGTCGCCATCTTTGAATGATGGTCGAGGTCGTTTGTCGGGGCGTGGCCCCCGGCCACCAGGTGCCACACCTGGGCCAGCGGTAGGTGTACCATCCACTGACTTCTTCTTGTCGTTGGACTTCTTCTTCTTCTTTCCACTACTGAAGGCAGTATCTTCAGCTTTGGAGGAAGATTTACCAGCCTTTGTAGCTGGTTTGGAGTGCATTTCATGGCCCTCCATAGCCCTAGAACATTTGTCTGCGAGGCTGCAGAGTTCTGTGACGTTGCTGACATTTTTGGTTTCCAGCTTCTCCAACATCTTCTTATCTCGAACCCCCTTGTCAAAACGCAACGACAATAGAAGCATTTGAGATTGAAGGAATGGTGTTCTGTACCTAAGATAACCACTGGATGAACGATCACAGCGACTCTCCCAATTTCTGTTGTACGGCAAACAGGTCCAACTCAGTGCCAGGTCGGGTGTAGGAGCTCCCAAAGTTGGCAGTGAACTAGTGACATAGCTCCTCACGATTGTAGATAGAGTCAGGAGGTAAACTCATGAACCAGGACCTTGCAGTTCCGGTTAGAGCCACGAGGAAATAATTGGCCATCACGGCCTCATTACCTCCAGCTGTGAGGATTCAAATGGAGTAAATATGAAGAAACTCGACGGGGTTAACTGTCTCGTTGTATTTCTCCGGCAGGTAGGGCCGGAACTTAGGTGGCCAATCGGCCATGCGAAGATGCATGGCCAAAGCTGAACATCCCCCCCCACACTCTCAGGGGAGAAGGATTGTCGCGGCGAACTCGTCTCTCACGAGCGCGCTGGATGTGGACGCGATTGTTCTGCCTCATGTAGCGGCAGTTGAGCTCCGACCGGACGTCCTGCGTCGGAAGCCTTGATGCCGTATGAGTGCAGCGAGCCCTGGAGGGCAGTGCCATCACTTGTTGGGAGGGCGCTCGTCTCCTGTGCTGCGACGCCTGAGGACCAAGTCTACTAGACAAGGTCCTGTTCCTTGAAGGTGCTTGCCCAGCATGGGATGTACCTTGGTTGTTGATGGCATTGGCTGCAGCTACAACCAAATGCTCGACATCAGCACGCCACTGTTCTAGCGCAGCGGGAGGGGCATCCGGTGCTGGTGGACATTGAAGCAGAGTCCGTGTTGCATTGAGCGCATTCTCAGGGTTGTTTGTTGATGCAGTGACCGATGCAAATTCACCATCCTGTTGTCCAGCGTTGTTTGCTGGTGCAAGTGATGGGAGTGGTGCGGCAACACTCTCCGGAATAACGGTGTTGGTTGGATGCTGCATGTTGGAGGAATTTCCTCCAGCTGACTGCTCAACTAAATAATTGGACGAAGAAGTAGCGGAATTCACCATCTTAAAATCTTGAAAAGCTAATGCCCCCCTTCCTGGCATGCCAAATGTCGAAGTGTAGCAACAACACTTCCCCCAGTACTACTAAGTTGTAGTCCGCGGAGGTTCCTATTCGGATGGGGCACAGAGCAAAATCAAGCACGAGATGGTGACACAAGATATTGTAGGATCAAAGAGCACGTGAAAAGCTACCAGAGGGGTGAATGGTATATTACAACTTTTTCAGCGGAAGCAACAAAAACCACTTGGCAGAAAATTGATCTGTTTAAGAAATCATGTGTGCAACTAATCCAAACGTGATGAATCATGAAGAAACCAGTATAGATTGTGGAGAATCAATTCACAAAGACTTCATGACGAGAATCACATAAATCCATCAAGAAAAACTCAAGTTACGATCAAAAGATCGAACAAAAGTCAATCTGTTCTACCTGAATAAAAACAGATTTGCAACACTGCAAAGAAAGTCGTGTAGATCAAAAACCACAAATACAATGACCGTGAAATTTTCACAGATGGTATATAATCAAGTTGTGAAGACAACCCAAAAAGAATCACATCAATTGGATCTGTAAAACTCGAGTTATGATAAAACCACCGAAGCAAGGTAGTGGTGTGCAGAAACTCGACGAGAACAACATGTCTGAAACAAGTTGGACGAACAAGGAACAAAAGTTCTATTAAACTACAATCTTTATTCTATAGAACACAAGAGGACAGCCCAAATTCCGTGCACCACGAGCGCTGGCCTCTCTTGCTTATATAACCAACCATGAGACCAACCCAAACCAAACTAGGACTCGTATCCTACTCAGTTCTACCGAAACTTTCCATAACCGCTCAAGACTCTTCTATACATAGATAGAATCAATCTTAAGACTTCCAAACACCTTAGGAATGTATCCCACATTTTTATAACAACTCAACTTCGTGACTCATACGAAATCCTATCATAACCAACTCATATCTTTCAATATTTGAGTCAAACCCAACTCAACCGCAGCCTGAGTCCATAACCAAGTCGGTTGGACCTTTCCGACCAATTATTTACGTCCACATCTATTCATCATGCCTTGGAACCATGTTGCCACGCAAATGCACTCCTTGCATATGTGCAAACATCTTCCAACAATGTCCACGATATCTTCATATGCATTGTTCTTGATTCAAACATGTTGCGCGACCTCCCGATCAACTCAACCAAAATTCCTCCCGATATTGGTTGTTGAACCTCATCTTCTCTCTAAGACTAGCTCAATGGATCCCATCACCAGCCATGTCCTGAACTCAAGCAACACCTGCACATGAATAAACAGTCGATACTTCCGAGCACAAGTCCTCGACTTTCCATAATCCAAAAACCGAGTTCAAAACATTGCAAATTAAAAGCAGAATCATTGCAATTTAGCATCGAACCTTGAACCGGAGCTTACCAGAACTAGCAGGACCTAGCGCTAGAGCTATGCAAAGCTAGTCGGACCTAGTGTCGGAGCTTACGAAAGCGAGTCAGACCTAGCGCAGGACTTAGCGAAAACAAGTCGGACCTAGCTAAAGCAAGTCGGACCTAGACAAAGAAGTCGGACCTAGCCAAAGAAGTCGAACCTAGCCAAAGCAAGTCAGACCTTGCCGGAGCTACCCAAAATAAGCCGGACCTATCGTTGGACCTTGCAGGAGCTCGGACCTAGAGTCGGACCTTGTTAAAAGGGTGTTTTGGCAGCATTCAAAACTTTTATCGTCATAGCCAATGTATTCAGCACACATATGTCTCACAATCCCCCCCTTAATGAATGCAATAGCAACACCACTTAAAATCCGAACATTGGCTTATGAAAAGTTTTGAAAACAACTTTCTCCCTGAAATATTTCTCCCCCTTTGTAAATCAGAAATAAAATGAGAAGAAAAAAAAATTATCCCCCTAAGGATGTACACTGCCCCTGAAAAGAAACGTGCCAAAATACTTGTGAATGTTTGCAATATGTGATCAATTTCTCCCCCTTTGACAATGTATTCAACAAGGTACAAAGGATAAATTTTAATTTGTTATGAGCATATTATAACATATACATATAAAACAAAGCTCATCCAAGTCATACTATCAAGTAACTTACATTATTACATCAATGAAATGCATAAAGTAGTGTAAGTCATGCTAAAGATCAAATGTAATTTTCAATTTAAGCAAGTCATGATCTCACAAACTTAACTATTTCAAAACCTGAAAGCATGACACTTGTTGCTGCATTTTTCATTTTTTTAATATTATTTAAGGCACAAATTTTGATTCTATAACAGTTTCGAGAGATTATGTGCCGCATCTGCCTTATTCTTACCAACCAAGCTAAGCCTATGTCATTTGACAATCAGAAGTTTAAGGACATGGTTTTAGTCATACACAACTTCTTCTATGTTCATATTTAAGTGCAATGATAAGCCATCTCAAAAGAAGAAGTGTGATGCATGCATATTCTCTTGACCTTTTCTCATTTTTATTTGATCATAAAAGTTCAACATGTGGATAGTTGATTGACTAATTATTCAAAGCACTTGTGAGCATGCAACAAGTTCAAAACAGCAAGAAAGTTTGATTATGACCAGATTTAGTGTAAGTAATTATTCCAGTTACTAGTCATGGCAAAAACTACAAATTGTATAACATAAGTAATGTAGTAAGAACTTTCAGCATGTAGAAGGAATCACAAAGTCATATATGTATGAAATACTATGCTCATATTATTTTAAATTTAGATTCACACATAGACTTCCCAAGTTTCAAAACTCCCCCTCAATTTAAGCCATGAGGATGCATAACCCCTATTTCACTACGAATGTAACAAAAACGAGTGAAATCCAAAGGTTTTGTAAAATTGTCAGCCAATTGTTGTTCGATATCTACATGGTGAAGCACAATGTTTCCTTTTTCAACATTATCACGGAGAAAGTGATACTAATGTCAATGTGCTTTGTTCTCGAATGTTGCACAACTTTTTTAGCCATGCAAATGGCACTAGTATTGTCATAAAACAGTGGAACACAATCTAGATCAACCCCATAGTCCTTAAGTGTTAGAACAATAATAGAATTTCTGAGCAAGCGCTAGCAGCAGCTACATATTCAGATTGTCTGTGGATTGTGCAACTGAACTTTCTTTTCTAGAGGACCAAGCAACAAGTGAATTACCAAGAAAATGACAAGAACCTAAAGTACTTTTCCTATCAATCCTACAACCCCCAAAATCAGCATTCGAATAGGCTTTCAAAGTAATGGTTGTGGAAGAAGGAAGAAAAATACCAAATTCTTGAGTTCAATGTAAGTACCTGAGAATCCTTTTGATGGCTTGACGATGTGAAGCACGTGGGGATGATTGAAACCGTGCACAAAGACGTACGCTGAATTGTATGTCCGGTCTTGATGTCGTGAGGTACAAAAGTGATCCGATCATGCTTCTACAGTCTTTCTGATCCACGAGTTCACCATCTTCATCAAGTTCAAGTGTCATTGCTGTACCCATTGGTATCCGAAGAGGCTTGCTTTTTTTCCATGTTGAAGCGTTTAAGAAGGTCTCTTGTATACTTCGTTTGATGCACAAAGGTACCTTCCTTGGTTTGCTTGATTTGCAGCCCCAAAAAATATATGAGTTCTCCCATCATACTCATCTCAAATTCTGAACTCATCATAGCTGAAAACTTGGATACAAGATCATGAGAAGCACAAACAAAGATAATATCATCCACATACACTTGAACGAATAATGAGTCATTGCCATGCTTAAGCACAAAAAGAGTTTAATCAACCTTGCCCATGGTAAACCCCTTTTCAAGTAAGAATGTATTTAACCTATCATACCATGCTATAGGGGCTTGTTTGAGATCGTACAAGGCTTTGGACAGTTTGTAAATAAGATTAGGAAAATCTGGATTTTCATAACCCGATGTTTGCTTGACATAAACCTCCTCATCTATGTAGTCATTAAGGAAGAACTTTTAACATCCATTTGATATAACTTGAAACCTTTAGATGCAGCAAAAGCTAACAAAATTTTTATGGCTTCTAATCTAGCAACAGGAGAAAAAGTTTCATCAAAATCTAGACCTTCAATTTGTATGAAACCTTGAGCAACCAACCTAGCCTTATTCCTAACCACAACCCCATCCTCACTTTGTTTATTTTTAAACACCCATTTAGTTCTAATTAAAGTGTGACCTTGAGGTGGAGGTACAAGTTTCCAAACATTATTTCTTTCAAAATTTTCTAACTCTTCTTGCATGGCAATAATCCAAGATTCAATAGTGAGTCTGTGTGATATATCTTTGGGTTCAAAAGAAGCAACAAAAGCAGAATGAGCATGAGAGTTTTGATCGCAAAACCTGGATTGTGTGACTCGTTCGTGCAAGCTCCCAATAATTTGTTGTGGAGGATGACTTTTGAGGATTTGGAGGGGAGTAGACACTTCACAAGCTCCTTGTTCTTCATGTTCATCATAGATCGAAGAACTTGTGGCTTGAGGATGATCTGTACCAACTGCAGTAGTCGTTGGTGCTGGTTGTAGTAAAAAATCAGCAGCATGATCGACATCATTTGCTTCTGAGTTTTCAGGCAGCAGCACCACTTCTTCGTCTTCTTCCATAAAAATACTCTCCCCCTGTGGATATACATCTGGACCTGCAATATTAGAGCTAGTACCTGGGCTAGCTTCATCAAAAGAAACCTCACATGTCTCCACAATTTTGTTAGTGTCAAGTAAAAGCACACGGTGGCCTCTAGTATGAGATGGATAACCAAGAAACATGTCATCAACAGATCTAGCTTCAAATTTATCAAGATTACCATGTTTCTTAACAAAGAATTTACAACCAAAGACCCGAAAGTGTGTGACATTAGGCCTATGTCGAAACCAAAGTTCATATGGTGTTTTTTCCTAGCTTAGCACGCAAGAAAACACGATTTGAGACATAACAAGCGGTTGCAATTGCATCTGCCCAATACTTTCTAGGAGTTTGATATTCATCAAGCATAGTCCTTGCCTTCTCAACTAAGGTTCTGCTCTTTCTCTCTACAACACTGTTTTGTTGAGGTACATAAGGTGAAGAAAATTGGTGATCTATTCCATTTTCAGGACAAAAGTGATCAAACGATTGATTTTTAAATTCGGTCCCGTTATCACTTCTAATTGCATTTAAAGATCCTAGGTGATCAATTAATAACCTAAGAAATAAAGTTCTAAAGTAACTAAAAGCTTCATTCTTAGATGCCATAAATTAAACCCAAGAGTATCTAGAAAAATCATCAACAATCACAAGAACATATCATTTACCTCCGAGGATTGAACACGTGAAGGTCCTACGGTGTCAAGGTGCAAAAGTTGACCCGATTCAATTGTCATGGTCATTATGAGAGAAGCATGTGAACCTGCAATCATCTTAGCATGTCTACAAGAAGAGCACACAATTTCTTTGTCCCCTTTCAGCTTAGGCAGCCCACGTATGCGATCAAGAGCACTAACACGCATTAGATGATCAAAGCCTACGTGACCAAGTCTACGATGCCAAAAATATAAGACCTTTGATCATTAGCAACTAGACACATATGCTTAGAGGATGACACATCAAAATCAGCTTTAAAAACTCTTATAAATCGAGACATGTTAAAAATAAGCTCACTATTTGAATCTACAACCTTGCAGCAATTTTTAGTGAAAATAATTTCCAGATTTTTATCTAGCAATTGTGAAACAGAAAGCAAGTTGTATTTCAAATTTTTGACAATTGCCACATCTTTCAAAGTGTAGTGATCATTTACTCTAACTGAACCTTTAGCAATTATAAGAGTTGAAGAATTATCGGCAAAAGTAATATTCTCTACATGTGACACAAAAGAGAGGGAGGAGAACCAATCTTTGTTACCAGTCATGTGGCGTGAGCAACCTGAATCCACAATCCAAATGTTCTCCTTCCTCAAATGTGTAGCCTACATAGAAGCACAATATGTCGATGACTCAATACTGGGGTTAGTAAAAAGGCATTTAGGAATCCAGTACTGAGTCACTCGATGAGCAGTAGGAAAAACACACGAAAGCTGAGGCAAAACAGCATGTTTATGAGCCAAAGTTTGAGGATTTTTGTACCCAACTACTGACTTATGAGGTGTTACATGCAAAGCACGAAAAACAGTAGATTTGGTAGCAAACTTTGCATGTTTTTGACTCATAACAACAGGTTGCATTTTCTTGATATTTGGTTTAGCATGTGCAGCAAATGTTGCATGAGAGTTATGAATCTAGCTTGCATTCTTTCCTTTTTCTGTTGTTTAACTAGTCTATAACAAAAATCTATGACATGACTGTGTCTACCACAATGGGTACAATGAAATTTAACTTTGTGTTCATGTCTAGATGTGCAAGCAACATGTTTATTAGAAGCTGAATGAGACATCACCCCTGCAGATTTGAAAACCACTTCTTTTTGTTTAGGAACTGTTTGAATAAAACCACTTCCTAATGACATTACAATTTTAGGTGGATGTGCCTTAGCATGAGCATGAGAATCAAAACCTAAACCAGTTTTATCATTGCAAGACTTGGAAGAATTCAGCAGCAAGTTTAGATTCTTATTCCCTCTATAAAATCGCTCTAGTGTCCTATTCATGTTATCAAGTTTATTTGACAAGTCTAGGTAGTTTTCACATGAAGTTTTTCCTTTTAGTTTGCAATTAGAATACTATTTAACTTCATAAGAACGTAAAGCATTGTTCAATATAGAAATCTCATTCATAGAATCTTGTAGTTTCTTATCAAGATCATCACAAGTAGAACAATGCAAATCAATTATAGAACAACTAGCATCTTTCAAGTTTTTATCTTTAAGTGCAGCAAGCTCTCTGTTCTTTTCAATCTCTAACTCAAGTTGATCAAGTGTGGAGGTGTGTGCACGTCTTAGAGAGGACAATTGTTCATATATTAAATCACATGAGGAACAAGAATCATCACTAGGAATCAAAGATTTCAAACGATTAATTTCAAATTCTAGTGACTCAATTTTAAAAGCATTGTCCCTAAGTTTTTTGTCCTTTTTATTAACTATAACAGTGGCACAAGAAATAGCATCACACATTTCATTGCAAGTACAACATACCTCTTCATTGTCACTATTGTGTTATGCCTCCTCCATACTTGATCTTGACTCGCCCGCCATGAAGCACAAGTTTGCCAAATCATCTTCATCTTCGTCACTTCCGATGTCCACATCGCTAGAGCCAAGTTCTTGAAGTGCGGAGATAAAACTATTCAACAATTGGCGTCCTGTAAAACCCTTCTTTTTCTTGTTGTTGTTTGTAGAGGAGTGTTTTTCCTTTGTTTGCTTTTTGTCACGAGAAGTAGTACCTGAAAGGTTAGGGCAATGTGTGCGAAAATGTCCTGTCTTACCACATTCGAAGCATCGTTGAGGTCAGACACTCCCTCTCTTTCTAGTTCTCACATTTTGCAATGCTTTTGAGAACCGAATAGAGATGAGTGCAAGTTCTTCCTTTGGAAACTCTTCAATCTGTTCAAGGGTTAGAGAGGATAACAAAGCAAGTGTTCCACAGGATGAAGATTGGCTGGAGCTAGGCATGTCACATTGAGAAACAAGTGCAAGAGACTTGTTGGTATTCTTACGTGATATTATGTCAATTTCATGTGTTTTCAATTTAGAATATAGAATATCTTAAGTAAGTGTACTCATGACAGTAGATTCGCGAATAGATGTGAATTTCATCTCCCAAATTGACATGTATAATGCACTTAGTAATTGCCTAGCATTCTCAGCATATGAAAAATTAACATTGACGCTGTGCAAGTTGTTGATAATTTTATTAAAGAGAGCAAAGAGGTCATCGATGGACTCACCTGGTTGCATCTCAAAGTGCATGTACTTCTTTTTAAACATGTATTTCCTTACCTCCTTGATCGTGTTGGATCCTTCGTGGTAATCACATAGAGCTTTCTAAACATCGTATGCAGATCAGAGGTGAGCAACACGGTCGAAGTCGCTTTGAGTTAGTCCTTGTATGATCAAGTTCCAAGCCCTGTTGTTGTTGTTGACATCTCTCATATTTGTTGCCATAACTTGATCGTTTGGCGGCACTTCGTAAGTCTTGTACACCTTTTCCTATATTGCAAAGCCTTGCGCCTGGATGAAAGCCTCCATGCGTGCCTTCCAAACCTAAAAATCAATACCACTAAACACACAAGGTTTGATGAAGTATTTCTCCATGATGATTACTCAAAACACATGCAAATCTCAAATATTAGAGAAACCTCGGCTCTGATACCAATTGTAGGATCGAAGAGCATGTGAAAAGCTACTAGAGGGGGGTGAATGGTAGATTACAACTTTTTTAGAGGAAGCAACAAAAACCCCTCTGCAAAAAAATGATGTATTTAGGAAATCGTGTGTGCAACTAATATAAACATGATAAATTATGACAAAACCAGTATATATTGTGGAGAATCAAGTCACGAAGACTTCACAACAAGAATCATGTAAATCTATTGAGAAAAACTCAAGTTACGATCGAAAGATCAAACAAAAGGCAATCTGTTCTACCCGAGTAAAAACAGATATGCAACACTGCAAAGAAACTCGTGTAGATCAGAAACCAAAAATCCAATGAAAGTTAAATTTTTACAGATGATATATAATCAAGTTTTGAAGACAACCCAAAAAGAATCACATTAATTGGATTTGTAAAACTTGAGTTATCATAAAACCACCGAAGCAAGGTAGTGGTGTGCATTAACTCGACGAGAAAAACTTGGCTGAAACAAGTCGGACGAACAAGGCACAAAAGTTCCTTCAAACTATGGTCTTTATTTGATAGAACACAAGAGGAACATTCCAAAATACGTGCAGCACAATCTCTGGCCTCCCTTGCTTATATAACCAGCCATGAGGCCAACCCAAACCAAACTTGGACTCGTATCCTACTCAATTTGTACTGAAACTTTGCATAACCGTTCAAAACTCTTCTATATGCAGATAGAAGCAATATTAAGACTTCCAAACACCTTAGGAACGTATCCCACATTCCTAAAATAACTCAACTTCGTGACCCATACAAAATCCTATCATAACCAACTCTAATCTTACCATATTTGAGTCAAACCCGACTCAACTGCAGCCTGAGTCTATAACCTAGTTGGTTGGACCTGTCCGACCAATTCTTTACGTCCACATCTCTTCATCACGCCTTGGAACCATGTTGCGCGACCTCCCGATCAACTCAACCACAATTCCTCCCGAACTTGGTTGTTGAACTTCATCTTCTCCCTAAGACTAGTTCAATGGATCCCGTCACCAGCCATGTCTTGAACTCAAGCAGCACCTGCACATGAATAAACAACCGATACTTCCGAGCACAAGTCCTCAACTTGACTCTTGTTAGTTCCGATAACCACAAACCTTACGTGAGCACCTCACATAAGCATGTTGCAAACCATAGCAAAACGATATCAGCCATAACCACCAAAACACACCAAAACCTTAGTAAAAGAATACTAAGCAAACTTTTCATAATCCAAAAACCAAGTTCAAAACATTGCAAATTAAAAGCATAACCAATGCAATTTAGCACCGTACCTTGCCAAAGCAAACTGGACCTTGAATCGGAGCTTAGAAAAGCTAGCAGAACATAGCACTAGAGCTATCCAAAACTAGTCGGACCTAGCACCGGAGCTTATCAAAGCGAGTCAAACCCAGCGCCGGACTTAGCGAAAACAAGTCGGACCTAGCCAATATAAGTCGAACCTAGACAAAGAAGTCGTACATGGCCAAAGCAAGTCGAACCTTATGTCGGACCTTGCCGGAGCTACCCAAAAAATGTCAGACCTATCGTTGTACCTTGCAGGAGCTCGGACCTAGAGTCAGACCTTGTTAATGTTTTGGCAGTATTCAAAACTTTTATTGTCATAGCCAATATATTCTGCACACATAGGTCTCAAAGAGATTTACGTGGTTCTGACTGCCTGAGCATAATACCCCACTCTACAGGGTGTTTGTTTATTGTTTGAGCTTGTGAGCGTGTGTGATCAGTTGAGGTTGGATCAAATGCCTTCTACCGTACAGTGCAACCCTTTTATATGTTAAGGACTAGTCATTACAGTTGAGCCCAGCCCGACAAGTGGCCCCAGCTGTATTAACTACCCTATACACAATTTATAGTGCCTTTACAGCAGCGTTACTAGTCTTAGAATTCCCCTGATCGTGCATCATTAATGTGGCCTTAGTGACGCATTAACCAGGTCTTGTAACGGCTAATTGATAGCCCTGGAATGTCCATGCCATTGGAGATTCCGCTGTCCTCTTGTTGCTGACATTGGTCCGAGCACTGATACGTGGAAGCTCCGGAGCTTCCCTCTACTCGGGGATAGGTTCGGTGTCGTTGGACACGTGGCAGTGTCGGAGCTTCCCTATGGAGGGAGGCAGGTCTGGCTCTGCAGGACACGTGGCAGCACCGAAGCTATCCTAACGAGGGAGGTAGGTCCGACTCTTCTAGACACGTGGCTCCACCAGAGCTACTCTAAGAAGGGAGGTAGGTCCAGTTACGAGGGATGCATATCCCTTGGAATGTCTGCCCCTCTGACTTAGGAACTCCTCGACTTTGCTTGCAGTGTGAGGGGGTACCCGGTACTCAGGGTACCAACAGTTATTCTGCCGAAATTTTGTTCGGATTCAGGTTTTGTGTCTCGTCAGAAGCAGGGTAAATCTTGCATACATTAATGATAATTTCTTTGGCTTTAAACTGCAGAGTCAAACATGGGTGAAGACCGCAGTTGGATCTATACTGGTTGGAAGAGCAGAACTGGTGGTCACTCGGATGAGTGGTACATCAAGTTAGATAAATTTTTAGATCGAACATTTTCGTTTTCAATGAATTATAAGGTGCGGTGCCCATGTACGAAATGCTGAAACACCAAGTTTTTGAGCAGATTGGATCTTTCGTTTCACTTATGTCGAAACGGTTTCACACCACATTATGAGGTGTGGACCTTCCACAACGACACTCAATCTCGAGTCATAGTAGAAGTGGATCAAGATGATGATATAACGGTGGTTTATAGGATGGATGTGATGATAGAAACTATGGAAGCGGAGGATCCTCTTACAATGGAAGCAGATGAGTTCTTTGAGGAGCTCAGAAATCAGAACAGCCATTGCATGAACACACGGATGTGACCATCCTTGCTTTCATGACCAAATTTATGGCAATTAAGTCTAAGTAACTTTTTTCCATCAACTGCTACAATGATCTCATGAAATTGATCCGCGATATCCTTCGACAACCTCACAAAGCACCTAAAGATATCTATTTGTTGAAGAAATTGATATGTGGTCTCGGTATGAACTATGAGAAAATCGATGTGTCTCCAGACAACTGAATTTTATTCTGAAAAGAGCACGCCAACAAAAACATGTTCTTGAAATGTGGTAAACCGAGGTATGTCAAAGTTGCTAATGACGATAACGACAATGTGATGACAGATGTCACACATAAGCAGCTTCGTTACTTGCCTGTGACTCCTCCATTAAAGCAGTTGTTTCTTTTAAAAAGAACCGCAAACACATGAGATGACACAAAGAAGGTAAAAGTGAGAACAAAGAATTCATGACACATCCATCCGACGGTGATGCATGGAAGGTGCTAGACCGTTTTGATCTAGATTTTTCTCGTGATGCGAGAAATGTTCACATCGAGTTAGTGATAGACGAATTCTCATCGTTCAGTACAAACGCCATGCCATACTCCTGTTGGCTCATCTTTGTCATTTCGTACAACCTGCCACCTGCTTTTTGTATGAAGAACGAGTTCATGTT
This sequence comes from Tuctoria greenei, assembly GCA_036927565.1. Lineage (NCBI taxonomy): Eukaryota > Viridiplantae > Streptophyta > Magnoliopsida > Poales > Poaceae > Tuctoria > Tuctoria greenei. The sequence goes on along the minus strand of JAYESD010000002.1, from coordinate 63,594,374 downwards.
CCTCAACGTCATTGTACCTGGACCGGATCATCCTGGGTCACGTCTCAACCAGATGTTGTAACCGCTGATCGAAGAATTGAAAATATTGTGGACAGGAGTCGAAGCGTACGACAATTACAAAATGCAGAAATCCAACCATCGAGTTGTTTATTTGTGGTCTGTCCATGATTTGCTAGCATACGACATGTTTTCCAAATGGAGCACTCATGGACGTCTACTTTGCTCGTTGAAGCATATGCTCTTAAGGAAGTAGAACACTTTTCAAGTTTCTACATTGTAGAAGAACACAATGTCAATACTTTGGCATTGCAGTACAATGTGGATGAAGCACCCCCTTGTAGCGACCTCTCCATTTTTCAAACGAGAGGCACTACCACTGGAAGCTACACGACCTATGTCCTACTCGAATGTGACAGGACTGTTGCTTTACTCTACATGTACGCAAATATAGATGACATGCAAGAATACTTCAAGTAAGTGTTTGTCCTACATTTATGCTAATCGATATATTTTGCTACACATGGCTTCTAAATTTTTTTTTCTCGTTCAGCGAATTCCACAGACAATGTTGGCCACATTGGCATCAATCGACGACCAAACAAGTAGAAGGGATGCGACAATAAGGAATAAATGGAGGATCGAGTTTCCTATCCTGGTTTCGAGATTATGTAATACTCTTTCATCTTCTATATATTATAAGTTACTATAATTAAAGAAGTATTCTTTTAACTTATGATCATTTTTGACCATGCATGACTCACAATGTCCATAAGGATTTGCGGCAACTATCTTATGGATTGGTGAATGTTAGAAGCTATGGTCGATATGACGTAAATGGCTTTCGATTCCGTACAACTCATGTTAAGATCTTCATCCTCTCGCGGCAACATCAAATTCTAGTGTTGTGACGAGAGCAATTGACACGCAAGGGAATGAAACCAATTATTATGTGATCATTAACAAAATCCTTGAATTTATTTTTACTAGAAATAAGATACTTCAAGTTGTCTTCTTTGACTGTTACTGGTTTGATAGCACTCATGGAACTCGAGAAAACCAATTTAGAATGGTGGAAGTCAAACACAAGGACCGACTATGAGGTTACGATACATTTGTTCTTGCAGACCAAGTGGAGCAAGTGTATTATCTACCTTATCCATGCACAAAGCTCAGTGCTTGGTGGGTGGTGTTGACGTTTCTTACATAATAGATAAAAATCCGCAAGCACACGGAAACTGTCGTGTAGGACTTCCCCTTAAGGAGTATTCCCAAGGGTATCGAATCCAAAGAACGTGTGTGTAATCTTACAAACTAACTCACCCAAGGACACAAAGTTGTTTTGTAGGCAAGGAAGAGAGAGGAATTCAATGTATTGATTCTAATTCAAAAGAATTTGCAGTAGCTGCTTGCTTTGGGCACATGTTTACCTCTAGCAACACTAGGAAGACTCCCGCCAAGAGCCTATGGCATAGCCGAACATGGAGGATTACTAAGGACAGATAGGACTGTTACCACCTACTGCCTACCTCTTCAATCTGTGGGTCTATGAGATATTAACTAGTGATTTCTATCCTAAGCATCACGCTTAAGTTCTAAATCACAACTCTAGTTGTTTCGAATACAATGCTACTACTAGAGCATCTAATAAATTAAAGTAATGAACCCACAAGTAACTACTTGTGCAAACTACTATAAGCGAGAATCAAACTTGAATTGAATTCACAAAGGGCTTACTTGATTTGAGTACACCTTTGTATGGATACAAGTGTAGAAGAGGGACTTCACAAGCCCAAGCCTCCTTCTCCTAAACTCTCACCACTCTCTTCTTCTACTTGGCAACCTCTAGGACTACTCTAAACCTTTGGAGTGGTATTCTATTCTTAACTTTTGGTGTGTGTGTGTGTGTGTGTGAAGTGAGATGTGGGGTTCTATTTATAGGTGGGAGAAGGGTCGGTTCCCGCAACCAATTGCGCGTGAATCAGTAATTCACTACTTATTCAAACCGAGAGGAGCCAACACGTGGTGTTTGACCGCGTTTGGTGCTAGGACCTAGTTGGCTGACTAGGGGGGTCAGCCGACCTGGTCTTGGCTCCTTTTGCAGTGTGCTTCCTCCGGGTCTCTGCCAGGTGGGTCCCATTGATTGATGCTACACCATTGGATTGCCTCGGATACTTCTGTTTGTGGGCCATTTGATCCATGTGGTGACACGCGGCATCGCCTGATTTGTCGAAATCAAATTTTATTGATTACTCCTTGCGTGTCTTGGTATTTTGGGTCTAAATTCAACTGCATACAAATAAACACCAACACTTGTGGAATTGGTTAGTTTTTAACCCTACCACTATGTTGTGTTTCTCTTTTATGCTCATTATGACGTGAATTGACGACCTAAATATGGCACTTAAGGACCTTCAATAGATGGTATATAAGGTGAATCCTCGTGAGCGGTTGTATACTCCTAGGGATGATGGTTACCATGATAGTGAAGATGTTGAAGAAATGTATCAAGAATAATAGTTGCCAGACACTTTTATCGTCGAGCTATGTGCAGGACTCGATCAATTAGTCAGAGATGTTGAATATGTAGAGACATATGATATACGAAAACGGAAATTAGAATAGGTCACGATGGAAGATCGTTGGGCTGGTTTAAGGAGTAGGGCACATGATAATGATGTTGATGAATTTTGAAAGTGATTACAAGTAATGTTTTCTTGAAGATAGTAACATGAATTTTCTATATCTTATTTGCATATTTACTGATTCTCTATTAAAACAAGATGGCATCAAAGAAGGGTAAGAAGGTGGCGGCGATGAGGGGGTTCTTCCAATCTAGAGCTAAGGACGCTTTTGCTAGAGCCTCGTCGACCGGGAGCAGACACTCTCAGCTGCTGGAGCATCTTTTGATTAGCTCTAATGCTTCATCACAACAGCGCACACAGGTATATTTCACTAGTCTTTGATAATTCTTCAAATTCATTTTCCAATTAAACTTACTTATGAATCATTTGAATGTTGTAGTCCTCACCGACTGACTCAAAGGCTACGGCGCGGGTTGAGCTTGGGTACCCTTCAGTGAGCCAGCCCTCAGCCAGCCAGCCCTTGGCTGACGAGCCTTCTGTTCCTGAGCCCTTTGGCTGGACTGGTGATGAGCCTTTTGGATCACCAGACATGGTGCCTGAGCAGACGAGGAGGACTCACTTTGTTAGTCCTCTTCCGGTCCCTTCACATAGGATCGTGATTTGTCCGATCGAAGACAGGTAATAAAATTATAGTGTTCAATTCTTTTGGTTACTTAAGTAATAAATCAATAAATGTCTTGCAGCATTTGGTACGATGCGTCTTTCACCGGTGACAGACACCATGAACCGACGAACAGTGTGCTCGGGTCCTTAGTGCGTTTGCACTATCCCGGGGTCATCGGCCGGGTGCCTGCGTCTTCGTGGGAGGACTACGCACGCGCCCCTCACAAGGAGCACCGCAATGTTCAGGAGGCCGTATGGGCTGATTTTATGGTAAGTATGTTAAATAAAGTTTCTAAGTTTTAACTCTTAAACTATTTTAATGAACATATATTCAATATATTCTTTATCACGGGAAATGTATATTTTAGAGGACCCGGGCGATCCTCGCATGTTTGAGAATGCGAGGAAAGTGTTTAACATCAATGCTGTGAAGGCGGCTTTGTTGAGCTGTCGTATTCAAGTTATCAATGAGCACTTAAAGGCGAACCAGCAGGACGTGCAACACTTCCGGCAGGAGAGCCAGTGGCACATGATAGAGGAGGAGTACGTGCAGGTACGTGGTGATTAGTAAATATTTTTTTTGATAATTTCCTCAATGGTATTTTTAACGACCTACAACTATGTGCAGGGTCACGTAAGCTGGTTGCAGGGTCAATCCGATGCATATCGGGCCCTTTGTCGATGCTGGGCTAGCAATGAGTTTAAGGCTAAGTCCCAAAGGGCTCGAGGGTGGAGAGGGGTCGAGCGGAAGCACATCCACGATCAAGATAACCACTTGCATTTAACTAAATGCATGGTAAGTTTATCTAACTTATGTTTATATATTCATAATATATTGTTCGTACTAACACGTATTGATAGGAGCGCAAGACGGAGGTGTCGCCGACCCCTGCTGAGGTCTGGAAGAGAGGTCACAGGGACCCTTCTCAGCCTCAGGTGTGCAGTTAGGCCGCAGCCAAGCGGTTGGTAAGTTTAGAAATCATTCATATTAAATATAATTATATAGATTGTTGAACTTACATAGTTTTCTTGTTTTTTAGACTAGGTAGGGGGAGGAGGCTAGGAGGATACACGGCATAGGTTCCTATTGGGAAAATGAACAAATCGATCCTCAAACCGCGTATGCAAGCGGAGGTGGAAAAGCTCACGGAAGGTGAGTTCATAATTCATTTTATCGTTTTCAATTCAAAATATTCAAGATATTTTAATTCCATATCACTGATTCTTTCCTTATAGGCTCACCATATTCGACGGAGTTGTCGACTCGAGGGCGGCAAGACCTGTGAAAGGCAGCTCCACGCATGCTTCGTCGACAGGCCCGAGTCGTCGTGTCTCGCAGGTGGAGACTCTCGCCCGTCAGGTCTAGGATAACCGCGAGCAGTAATAGGCGGAGATGGAGGCGCAGAGGGCAGCGATGGAGGCCACCATCTCCTACATGCGAGCATGCGTGGAGCAGATGCGGCAGGCGATGGAGATGCAGAGGCAGGCGATGATGGTAAGTTAAAGTAATTTAAATTCATCACATTCTTAATAATATGTAATAACCTGTAACCTTTGCAATTACAGAGTTCTTTCAAGGCCACGCGGTCCAGGGGTTGCACCTCGAGCTACCTCCACTGCCACTGCCAATTCCACTGCTAAAAAAGCAGGTACCACCGTCAGTGAACACTTCTCCGGGTTTTCAGGTAATCAAAAACATTCTTACTTAGTCTTAATTCATTAAATATAGGCAAATTTAATTCGACTTAGCTATTGTAGTCTTAGTCTTAAATAATCAAACATAACAAATCTAACTCAAATTATCTAAAGTAAGCTCAATATGATCACTTCTAGCATGTTTAATCAATTCTGGTCAAATACAAAATTCCAAACTAATCAATATGTCAAACAACTTCTATGTGTTGCAGGGATCAGCGATGGAGGCTCAAACTCTTTCGCCGTCTATACCGGCGCCTGGACGGACGCACGACAAAGACGTTGGTGGCTCGGGAGGTAGCTAGAATTGATGGATGGAGATGCATTTGTCTTCGTTTTGTGTTTGTGTTTGTGTTTGTGTTGTGATGGATGGACTTTGTGTTGTGATAGATGGATTGTGTTGTGATGGATCGAGATGTTATGCTGCTATTATATATTGCATTTCGCTGCTGTTATATCTGTTATATATTGTGCTTTTGGCCATCTAGCTGGGCAGAACGTTCTATTTTTAAAAAAAAACTTATTTGCGACGGCTTTTATACAGTACCATCACAAATTAGACTTCTGGCCGTCGCAAATTAAGCTATGTTATTTGCGATGGTCCAACCATCACAAATAGGACCTATGTTATTTGTGACGGCCACAATAAGCCATTACAAATAGGACCTTAATTGCGACAGCCAATGCCAGCCATCGCAAATTGTCGGGCTCGGCCCATCCAACCGGCCCGAGCTCTTGTTGCGACGGTCGTCGCAAGCCGTTGCAAATAAGCTTAATTGCGACAAAATACGAGCGATGGCCGGAAACCGTCACAAATAAGGAAAACTGTCGCAAAGAGCTTATTTGCGATGGCCTTGGCCGTTGTAAATCGTCGGGATTCCCGTAGTGTTTAGAGTCGCCTGAGATATAGCTTTTTGTAGTTGTGATCTCCGATTCCTTCCTCTTTAGTGCTTCATTCATTCACAGCACAAGTTTTCTTCCTTGGAAACAGGTGTCTGTTGCTGAATGTAGACGGCCTTCCAGTCCAAGGTAGTAACTGATTTCTGTTCACGGTATTCTCAATTTCCATCTGATGTAGCTTGGAAAGTTCGCGTTGATTTGAGTCCTGATTCACGATCGCACATCAGCCGTCCATACACTGAATATATAGTTTAAAACTGTCGATATTTAGTAGAACATGCCATCTCAAGAACATTAATGGTTTAGTGTGCAGGCTAATTCCATGGAGCACCTTCGTGCTCGGTTTGTGCAAGAGCAGTCTAAGCAAACTATCATAATTATTTCTTAAAGATAAATTATGATAATAACTACATCGTTGTAGGTGTTGCCACAAAATGGAGTGACCGTAATGTTTTAGTGACTATATTTCTAATGTTACGGATGAAAATGTTGAGGATGAGTCTCACTTCACATACGTGTGTGACATCGACTATTGAGAACAAATACCTGATACGCATCATACCCTCTCGATAAGTAAAAAATTACTGCAGTATATGCCTTATTATATTTTTATAGTCTCATTTTTCTATAGAAATATACTTCATTTTAACATTTTGTACGAGGCCTCGAATCCCTTAGACTGACTCCAACAAGGAAGCCTAAAATTAGACCCCCATTTGACCATTTAGGTGTCGTTGGCCTCTGTGAGCCGTAGCCTATATTTTCCTTTCTCCAACGGTGAGCCCAGTATACGCTACTACCAACGATTTTGCTGATTGTTTCGCGGGAACAATTCTTCATTCTATTTCGTCTTCCCTGCTGTGCAGACTCACGACGGCGCCCACCACCAGCAGGAAATGTACGACATATTCCGTGGTTCGCTTCTCCGTGGAGCGGCTGTGGAGGGGTTGGAATGGGCACCACACAGTGAGGAACGCGTGACGCGAGGAGTGTTCAGGAGACCTGTGCGAGGGGGAATTGGTCACTACACGAGAAGGGAAGGGGGCACAATCGTGAGGGAGATTGTGAGGAGCACCAGGAGGAAAGAGGCACAGCGTGGGGAGAATTGGTGAGGAGCTGCGGGAGGAGGAAGAAAGGAGTGGGGAGTCGTGTGAATTGCCTTTTCAGCTGTATAGCAAAGTTCAATTCAGATTTCAATCCCAGACGACAGGGTTCAGTTCAAATTTCAATCCCATGTGAATTGTCACTTTGTCATCTAAAGTAAAGTTCAGTTTGCATCATGACAGAGCAGTTCAGTTCACATGTACTTTGATTTTTGTTCTTTTGTAGTAGTTGTTTAGCAGTTGAAACTTGCAATCACTGATGTATAAGCATTGCTATGAACATTTCATTACCGGAACTTCAACCTGAACAATGCTGAGACGGTTGGAACTTTTACCTGAACATCAACGAAACAATACCTATGTATAAACATTGTTCTGAACACTTCATTGCTCAAACGTCACTGAAACAGCTGAACCTTCAATCCGACTCTTGTCTCTCACAACCATCCTAATCATGTTCACAAGATAATTATTTTCACAACCATCCTAATATTTCCAAAGCAATCTCATGTGATACATGACAAAGATATCGGCCAGATTCAGAAATACAGCAAGAAGTAGATCGAAACGACTAAAAGCATGAGGAAGCTGCAACAATAGCAATTAGCCTAAACCCCCTCCCAACCTGGCGTGACGCGGAGGAGAGAGCGCTACGAGGAGGGAGGCGGCACCGGATCGTGGCGGCGAAGAGGGAGGCGACGCCTGCAGGAGGGAGATGGAGGCAAAGGGACGGGGGAAGAAGGTGCGGCGAGGAGGAGCGCAGGTAGGGAGGAGTACGGGCGAGGAGGGCGTCATAGCGAGGAAGAAGAAAGCTTACGAGAGGTTGGGTTGGGATGCGTGGAGGCCGCCCCTATGTTTGGGCTACCGAGAAGCCGATGCGTTAAATGGGCTTCTGGTTTGCGACACTTGTTGAAGGGTGTTTAGACTCCCTCTTAACACCTAAAATGGGAATAGGTTTTTATTTGGAGAAGCTGTTGGAGATAGCCTAAGAGGAAGCCAGAAGGATAGGAGGGTATAGGAAGGAACGCGTGAGAAGTCCAAAAAGGCCAATCGAGTTAGACAAAAAATATTGTGATTTTATAATGAATCCAGGTGTCGAGGCAATAGGTGGGTATTTATAAGGTTAGACCCACCAACCATTCTTACATTTTTTTCTTATTTACCCTTAGTTACATTGTTCTTGACTATGAACATATAATAATTTAATTTGGTACCGACTTCCAGAACCTAAAAGCCTTCATAGGCTCTAAGGTGCTAAGCGGCCCACTCTGGTGGATGCCACGTTTGGTTTGGGTTGGCATCTTCCTTGAGCCTCTTCCTGGACCGTCTTACGGCTGTGCCAATTCTATGACGTGGTCTTGCAACCAGTGTTCTCAAATCTCGTCTGACGCCCAGACGAGAAAGTATATTAGAGGATTAAGACAATGAAGATGAAATCATGACAGAGGCACATGAGCACTACAAGAAACAATGAATAAGGTGTTAGTTCAGTTACAAGCATAGCCGTCACATTTAAATCAACTAAAAGTGCGGTTAAAAAAACCAACATTCCTAAATTAAATGTGTCGGCCAGACTTAAAAAACCGACGCTCATACTAACTGTGTCAGTTCAACCGACGTTTTTAACAAATGCGTCAGCTGAACTGATGCTTCTTCGAGCGGGCCCGGCTGCTCAGGCTCTAAACGTGTCGACCTGCATTCTAGCCGACACTCTTGTGGGCCCACGCAAAACTCCAAAATGAGCCGCACCTTCTCTCTCACACCGCCGCTTCAATTTCGCCCGCGTAAACACTCGCCAACGTGCGTGCCGCCGCCGCCTCCGTCCGCGGCTGCCTGTCCCTGCGTCGGCTACGTGCCCCGTGCGCAACGCCGTCCACCCGCCCCGATTTGCGCCCCCCTGTCTGCGGGGCCGTCTCAGTACGAGGGTCGTCCTACCCCCATCGCGAGGTCTGTGCACCGCCGGCCCTCTACTAGCGCTTCGTTGTCCGCCTCCCTCACGCCACCGGCTCACCGCGTGTCGTCGATTGCTGCTAAGGTAAAATTTGTACATTTGAGGTCGTATATTTGAGCTCTATGTGTGAACTTGTTTGGTGAATGAGTTTGTATATGTGATGTTGTATGTGTGAGCTTGATTCATAACTAATGTGTATGAGTAAGCTTAATTAATAGGTAATCCTCAAATTACATGCAAATTTACATGTTTAACTTGTATATGTGAGCATAATTAATACTTTATAATTTAACTTGTATGAATAGATAATTTAACATGTATGCATATGTGAGCATGCTTAGCTTTTAATAGTCTCTAAATATGTGTGACTTGTTAGCGTAGATACGTATAAGCTAAAAAATGGGTGACGATCGTAAGATGATGTATGATGCATAGAGTTCAAATGGTGTGCACACATTGGAAATGGGCTCATATTGAAAATGTGTTTGTGAACCAAGCATTTCCTAGTGGTGCTCGTTTTGTGAAGTTTCCGTGTAGCAAGTACCAAAATCATCAACGTCTCTAGATGTAACACCCTCATTTTCATGCATCATGCATTGCATACATTCTAAAACATGTTTAATGTTAAGCAACGTAAAAAGGGATAAATTTAAAATTAATTTAATGCAAAACTGCACTTAAGAATTTTGAGAAGTGTGGACTAGTTCGTTTTCCGTGCGGACTAGTCCGATTTCTCTCTGACCTCCATCGGACTTGTCTGTTTTAGCTGCGGACTAGTCTGTTTTGCTCTCTGTACAGTTTTGAACTTGTATGGTCCATTGCGGACTAGTCTGGTATTCCAATTCCTTGGAAATTTTGCTAAGTCCCTAGACTTGTCCGGTATTCCAGCGGACTTGTCCGTTTTCCTTCTGATTAAAATTGAACTTGTCTGGTTTTGGCCAGACTTGTCTAATTTTCCTCTGACTAAGTTCGGACTTGTCCGATATAGTCTGGACTTGTACGTTTTTGCCTCTATCAATCTTCGGACTAGTGCGGCCTTTTGCGGACTTGTTTGGTAAATCAGGATTCGGAGTTGATCTTTTGTTCCACGATGTGTTTTTGGGTTTTACCTTATGTGGGCCTAAGGACGTCGTGTCTACTCTTTTTGGAGCCCATTTGGGACCCCACACCGGCTTCCACCCACCCAAAACTCAAATCCATTGAAACCCTAACCCTTCACCCCTATATAAACAACCCAACAACCCACCCTTTTAGTTACCTCTTTGCCTCAATTGAAAGACAACCAAACCCTAGTTCGTGGGAGCTGCCACCAAGGAGGAGAAGGAGATCCCGAGCAAGAAGAAGAAGAGGAGGAAACGAAAGAGGATCAAAATCTCCATCAAGTTTTTGTTCTTCATCAACAATTCACCATCATGTTTTCATCATCAACCCTAGATCATCAAGATCCAAGTGTTGCCTCCAAAACCCTTGATTCATTGGGGTTCTAAACACCAGGTATACCTTCTACTTCCTCTTTCTCACGTGAATTCAAACCCAATTCTCCAAATTCACGTCGATCTAGAAAACCCTAATTTGCTAGTTCTGCGAAGGGCGGACTAGTCCGGCCCTGCAGCGGACTTGTCCAATTTTGCAATCTGTTTCGTGCTGAATTTAATTCTAAATCAATTCGAATCAACTCCAAACCTGTGTAGACTTATTCATAATTATTGTAATTGGTTAGCAAACATTAAAAGCAACTCATTAACTAGTTTTACTTCATATTTGCATTAATCATGCATGTCATGTCATATTGAGTAATATATTTGCATTTATTGATTGTATTTCTTGTCTTGTATGTTCATTGCGCGGTTTAGATGGATTTGCGCTAGAGGGTGCTGCGGAGGATCTCCGGCACCAGGAATTTGAAGACTTTGGCCCAAACCGAGCCCAAGAGCAAGGCAAGTGTCCTTGAACATATTGATCCTGTTTCTAAAATAAATGTTTTGTTTGCAAAACTGCATGCTTGTGTCAATTTGATGGAAAATCCTATGATAGGAAGTTTACTAGCATTGTTTATCCACCCTTGTCACCTAGAATACGTGGTAGAGTGTCGGGAAGAGCTTTTTACCTTTGCTTCGCTTAATTAATTGGGATGGGAAAACAACTATATCACTTGATTATGCATCGATGAGATTATGACTAAAATGAACAGGTTAATATGACATGGTAATGGGTGATCTAGGAAAGCATGGTATGTGGATGGACTGGATGTTATGGTGGTTTGCTTGCTTTAGATCTAAGGACCGGTTCATGGAGCGACCATCCAGGATTTACACTGCCACCACGAGGCCAAGTATGGGTGCGGCGTAGCTGATTAATTAGGGTATTGCTAGTACTGCGCGGTTCATTTGGCGCACCGGGGAAGGGGAGTCAGATTGGGTTTGGATATGGTTGGCAGGACTCCTTGGGATCCGAATGGCACAAGACGGGGCCCTTGGTTGAAGATGTGCTTAGTTGGAGACATCGCCACCGGTGAAACCTCAATGGGTCCGTACATGCTAGTAGTCCCTTTGTAAAGGCTATTTTGTGATCTCTTGGCCACACACCAACGGAAGTTTGAGATGGCATAATTGAGATTCCTTACTTACTGGAAGGTGATGAAATCACAAACACATGGGTAAAGTGGTACAACCTCTGCAGAGTGTCTCAAAAACTATCGTGATAGCCATGCTCCCAGTTATGAGCAACCTAGACCCTCGCATGATTAGAGGGAAACTTGGGATTTGAGATGGTTTGGTACTGGATATGGTTAATGGTAATGAGAAATCTGGAATATGGATGATGGTAATGAAATATGGAATGGTTTATGCTGGGTTTACATCACATACATGTAATATATTGCTTTCCAAATGTTTCAATGAACTTTTCAGCACTTAGCCTTTATTATATTCATCATGTGTATCAGCTACATGTCATCCTTCCACACTTGCTGACTACGACATGTACTCACCCTTGCAATTCACCCACCAATAGTTGCAGGTCAGGATTGGGAGTATAACGTTGATATGCGGAGTTCTAGGTCGTGTCTACCGTCAGCTTTGCCTGTGGTGTTTGATTGGAGCTGCGCTATCCCTTTTGCTTAGTTAGCTTAGTTTCATAATTAGTTTATTTCCCCTGCATTAGTTCAAACCTGTCATTAATATTCATTAGAGCTTGTATTCGAGGATATTATGAATTGTGTAATAAAAGTACTTAATTAATCTTGTCTTGTGGTAATTTTCTGTATATCCTTTTGTGAATGCACTCGTGTATGTGTGTTGAATGTCCTGGGCACACATATACTGCACTTGGTTCATTTTTCAGAATCGGGTGTCACAAATTGAAATCAGAGACACAGGTTTGACCGTAGGACGCAGCCTAGATAGAATGGACACTTCAGAGCACTTAGGAATTGATGTGTTTTTGTTTGGTGTGCTGTTTGCTATGTATTGCTGCTTGTGTGCTTAGTAGAGAATTGTGGGATGCTTTAGCATTGCCATGTCCATATAGGCTAGTATAGGTAGTTGTTTAGCTTCATATCCCTTGATTTATATAGTTGGGGACATTTTCTAGATTCTTACCTATTGCTTTTCTTCCAGATGTTGAGGACTCACAACCAGAGGGATGACAATGATGAGGAGGAGAACAATGGAGCACCTCAGAACAACAATGGACAAAGACTTGCCCAGGGAGCTATCAACCTTGAGCAGCTATTGGCTATGCAAAACCAGCTCATGCAGACCATGATACAAACTATGGGACAGCTGCAGGCAGGTAACAACAACAATCAGCCCCACATGCCTCCACCGCCTCCACCCTCACCTCCTCATAACCGGTTGGGAGAGTTCATGAGGACTAGGCCACCCACCTTTTTCTCAAGCCGCCGACCCTATGGACGCCAATGATTGGCTCAGGTCTGTGGTGAAGAAGCCTACTATTGTCCAATGCAGCGACCGGGAGAAGGTTCAGTTTTCTTCCCATCAACTTGTTGGAGCAGCTGCCGATTGGTGGGACCCTTTGTGCAATGCCCATGAGAACCATGAGAGGATTACTTGGGCCGAATTCAAGGAGAGCTTCTGTTCTCATTATGTGCCAGAAGGTGTTATGATCTTGAAGAGGCAAGAGTTTTAATACTTGAGGCAAGGAAGATCGAGTGTGGGTGAATATCTCAATAAATTCACTCAACTCTCAAGATATGCACCTGAGGATGTGAGCCGGGACAGCCGGAAGCAATATTTGTTCATGAGGGCCTTGAACAATGAGATCCAATTACAATTGCTGAATTGTGATTATGCAAACTTCCAGAAGCTAGTGGAAAAAGCAATTGTTGTGGAGAACAAGGTTCGTGAGATGGAGCTGGATAACAAGAAGAAGGCGCCATATCAAGGACAACAACAAGGAAGTAATGTGTGCCCTCACTTCGCACCACCTAATGCGCCTTATTACCGCTCTTCTGCTCCTGTACAGCGCCCTGGTTATGCACCGCGCCCCGCCCAGTTTGTGCAGCAACGCCATGTCATGCAAGCACCTAGGCCTCCAATGCCTTTTGGACCTCGTGCCAACTTTCCTTCTGCAAATGTTTAGAATCAAGTTCGTCCCAATAATCCTGGTGCAGTTAGGAAGTGCTATACTTGTGGAGAAGCAGGACATTTCGTAGTTCAATGTCCTAAGTCAGGACTTGGTCAAGGAAGCAATGCTCCAAGACAAACCCAAGACCGAATGGAGGAGCGCCACAAGGCAACCGTGGACGGAAAAATTTTGCTCGTGGCAACGTGAACCTTGTCTCTATGGAGGAAGCACAACAAGCGGATGATGTGGTCATTGGTATGTTTCTCGAAAACTCCAACCCGACGACTATGTTATTTGATTCCGGAGAATCGCATTCATTCATTGCATCGAACTATGTTGTCAAGTATATTTTTCCTATCTCTCATATGAAGTATACTTTTGGTTAAATCTTCTGGAGGAGAGATGAGGACGGATATAATATGTCCAAAAGTAAGCCTTAAATTAAGGGGGTAAACTTCTTTGCCAACCTCATTGTTTTGGATTCTCAAGCATTGGACATAATACTTGGTATGGACTGGTTGAGAAAGCACAATGGAGTCACTGAATGTGCCACAAAGACGGTGAAGTTGACCAATGAGGAAGGGATCAGCATAGAGGTGGAACAACTCAACACGCACCAAAAGAAGTGGAGCTGAATCACATGGATGGTGCTGCAATTGAGGAGATTCCGGTGGTGTGTGAATTTTTGGACGTGTTCCTGGATGAGTTGCCAGGTATGCCACCTGACCGCGACATTGAGTTTGTTATTGAATTAATACCTAGAACTGCACCTATAGCTAAGAGGCCCTATAGGATGCCTCCTAAGGAGTTAGCGGAGCTCAAGAAGCAAATTCAAGAACAACTAGAGAAGGGTTTTATTTGACCAAGCTCTTCACCTTAGGGAGTTCTCGTGCTGTTTGTGGACAAGAAGGATGAATCCCAAAGGATGTGTTTGGATTACCGAGCTCTCAACGAGTTGACAATCAAGAACAAGTATACTTTGCCCTGCATAGAGGATTTGTTCGACCAGATGAAGGGTGCTTGTGTCTTCTCCAAAATTGATTTGAGGTCCGACTACTTTCAAATGAATATTAGACCATCGGACATACCCAAGACAACTTTTAGGACACGGTATGGATCTTATGAGTACACCATGATGTCCTTTGGATTGACAAATGCACCTGCATACTTTATGTACCTCATGAATTAGGCATTCATGGAGTACTTGGACAAGTTTGTCATGGTGGTTATTGACGACATTATGATCTACTCGAAGGATGAGAAGGAACATGAGCAGTATTTGAGGCTCACGTTGCAGAAATTGAGAGAGCATCAATTGTACGCCAAATTCAGCAAGTGCCAGTTTTGGTTGAAAGAAGTGTCATTTTTGAGGCATATCATCTCAGGAGGAGGAGTATCATTTGACACCGGAAAAGTGAGGGATGTGCTAAAATGGGAACCACCACAAAATGTGAAGGAAATAGGGAGTTTTCTTGGAATGGATGGATATTACCGTAGGTTCATCAAGGACCTTTCCAAAATCTCTAAGCCAATGACAGAATTATTGATGAAGGGGAAAGCATTCCAATGGACTCAAGCTTGTCAAAAAAGCTTTGAGGAGTTGAAGATGAGGTTAACTACAGCCCCAGTTTTGATATTGCCAGACGTGAGCAAGAGTTTTGATATTTATTGTGATGCATCGAGACAAGGACTTGGATGTGTGCTCATTCAAGAAGGTCAAGTGGTCGCCTATGCATCGATACAATTGAAGAAACATGAGCAGAATTATCCAACACATGATCTCGAACTTGCAGTCGTGGTACATGCTTTGAAGATTTGGAGGCACTACGTTTTGTGTCATAGGTGTGAAATTTACACGGATCACAAGAGTCTCAAGTGCATATTCACGCAAACGTATTTGAAATTGAGGCAAGGAAGATGGTTAGAACTCACCAAGGATTATGACGTGGGGATCAATTATCATCCAGAGAAGGCTAATGTAGTGGCTGATGCCTTGAGTCAAAAAGGAGTAAGCCACCAACTCACGGTTCGAGAGCTGCCATCCGAGTTATGCAAGAAATTTGAACGGTTGAATCTTGGATTTGTGAATGAGATGGGGATAATGGAGTTAAATCCGACCTTGGAGAAAGAAATTCGAGATGGTCAAACCAAGGATGAGGAAATTCAGGAAATCAAGGAAAGGACCCAAGAAGGGAGAGAATTCAGGTTCGGTGAGGATGAACATGGTACCTTATGGCTTGGGAAAAGGATTTTCGTGCCTAATGTGAAGCATATTCGGGAGACAATATTAAAGGAGGCACATGACTCACCATACTCAATTCATCAAGGTTGTACAAAGATGTACAAGGACTTGAAGACATGTTATTGGTGGGCTAGCATGAAAAAGGATATAGCTAAATATGTAGCCTTATGTGATGTGTGTCAACGAGTCAAAGATGAACATCAAAGGCCAGCTGGATTATTGCAGCCATTAAAGATTCCAGAATGGAAGTGGGAAGAAATTGGTATGGACTTTATAATTGGTTTACCTCGTACCCAGTCCGGTCATGACTCCATATGGGTAATTGTGTATCGGTTAACCAAGTCAGCTCACTTTATTTTTGTCAAGACCACCTTTAATGGAGAGAAATTGGCAGAACTGTATATGGGAAGAATAGTATGTTTGCATGGAGTTCCAAAGAAGAAGATAGTGTCAGATAGAGGTTCTCAATTTACCTCCAAGTTCTGGTAGAAATTGCAAGAAGCATTGGGTACAAGGTTGAATTTTAGTTCGGCATATCACCCTCAAACGGACGGACAAACTGAGAGGACCAATCAAATTTTGGAGGACATGTTAAGAGTTTGTGCTTTGAAGCATAGGAAAAGTTGAGACAAAAGTTTGCCATATGCGGAATTCTCATATAACAATAGTTACCAAACAAGCTTGAAAATGTCGCCTTATGAAGCACTATATGGGAGGAAGTGTAGGACACCATTATTTTGGAATGAGACAGGAGAGAACCAAATAATTGGACCCAATATGTTGCAAGAAGCTAAAAAACAAATTCAGATTATTCGCGAAAATTTGAGGGCTGCTCAATCAAGGCAAAAGGGCTATGTAGACAATAGGAGAAGGAAACTAGCCTTTGAAGTAGGATATTTTGTTTATCGCAAGGTGTCACCAATGAGAGGTCATAAGAGGTCTAACATAAGAGGCAAGCTAGCACCTCGATACATTGGACCATTCAAGACTTTGGACAAACGGGGAGAGGTAGCATATAAACTGGAGATGCCAACTCATCTTTCAGATGTACATGATGTGTTTCATGTTTACCAGCTCAAGAAGTGTTTAAGGGTACCTAAAGAACAAGTGCCAATGGAAGAATTTGAACTAGAGGTAGATTTGACTTACGCCGAGCAACCGGTCAAAATCTTGGAAACCAAGGAGAGGGTCACAAGAAACAAGGTTATCAAATGGTGTAAAGTTCAATGGAAGCATCACACAGAATCAGAGGCAACTTGGGAGCTAGAATATGATCTCAAGAAAGATTTTCCCTATCTCTTCTCTTTCGCATCGAATCTCGAGGGCGAGATTCATTTTAAGGAGGGTAGGTTTGTAGCACCCTCATTTACATGCATCATGCATTGCATACATTCTAAAACATGTATAATGTTAAGCAACATAAAAAGGGATAAGTTTAAAATAAATTTAACGACAAATCACACTTAAGAATTCTGGGAAGTGCAGACTAGTCCGTTTTTGGTGCAAACTAGTCCGATTTCTCTCTGACCTCCATAAGACTTGTCTGTTTTAGCTGCAGACTAGTCTGTTTTCCTCTCTGTACAGTTTTGGACTTGTCCGGTCCATTGTGGACTCGTCCGGTATTCCAATTCCTTGGAAATTTTGCTATGTCTCTGGACTTGTCCGGTACTCCAGCGGACTTGTGCGTTTTCCCTCTGACTAAAATTGGACTTGTCCGGTTTTGGACATACTTGTGTGATTTTCCTCTGACTAAGTTCGGACTTGTCCGATATAGTTCGAACTTGTCCGTTTTCGCCTCTGTCAATCTTCGGACTAGTTCAGCCTTTTGCGGACTTGTCCAGTAAATCGCGATTTCGAGTTGATCTTTTGTTCCAGACGTGTTTTTCGATTTTGCCTTAAGTGGGCCTAAGGACGTCGTGTCTAACTCTTTTGGAGCCCATGTTGGACCCCACACCGGCCTCCACCCACTCCAAACTCGAATCCATTGAAACCCTAACCCTCCACCCCTATATAAACAACCCAACACCCCACCCTTTTACCTCTTTGCCTCAATTGAATGACCACCAAACCCTAGTTTATAGGAGCCGACACCAAGGAGGAGAAGGAGATCCCGAGCAAGAAGAAGAAGAGGAGGAAACAAAAGAGGATCAAGATCTCCATCAAGTTTTCGTTCTTCATGACCAATTCACCATCAAGTTTTCTTCAACAACCCTAGATCGTCAAGATCCAAGTGTTGCCTCCAAAACTCTTAATTCATTGGGATTCTAAACACCTGGTATACCTTCTACTTTCTGTTTCTCACGTAAATTGAACCCCAATTCTCCAAAATCACATCGATCTAGAAAACCCTAATTCGTTGGATCTGCGAAGGGCGGACTAGTCCGACCCTGCAGCGGACTTCTCCGATCTTGCAATCTGTTTCCTGCTGAATTAATTCTAAATCGATTCGAATCAACTTCAAACCTGTGTAGACTTGTTAATAACTATTGTAATTGATTGGTAAACATTAAAAGCAACTCATTAACTAGTTTTACTTCATAATTGCATTTGATAGGAAATCCTACGATAGGAAGTTTACTAGCTTTGTTTAACCATCCTTGTCACCTGGAATACATGGTAGAGAGTCAGGAAGGGATTTTTACCTTTGCTTCGCTTAATTAATTGGGATGGGAAAATAACTATATCACTTGATTGTGCATTGATGAGATTATGGTTAAAATGAACTGGTTAATATGACATGGTAATGGGTGATCTAGGCAAGCATGGTATGTGTATGGGTTGGATGTTATGGTGGTTTGCTTGCTTTAGATCTAAGGACCGGTTCGTGGAGCGACCAACCAGGATTTACAGTGGCACCACGAGGCCATGTATGGGTGCGGCGTAGCTGATTAATTAGGGTATTGCTAGTACTGCGCGGATCATTTGGCGCACCGGGGAAGGGGAGCCATATTGGGTTTGCATATGGTTGGAGGGACTCCCTGGGATCCGAATGGCATAAGAGGGGGACCTTGGTTGAAGATGTGCTCAGTTGGAGACATCGCCACCAGTGAAACCTCAGTGGGTCTGTACATGCTAGTAGTCCCTTTGTAAAGGCTATTTTGTGATCTCTTGGCCACACACCAACGGAAGTGTGAGACGGCATAATTGAGATTCCTTAGTCACTAGAAGGTGATGAAATCACAAACACGTGGGTAAAGTGGTACAACCTCTGCAGGGTGTCATAAAAACTATCATGATAGCCATGCTCCCGATTATGAGCAACCTGGACCCTCACATGATTGAAGGGAAACTTGGGATTTGAGATGGTTTGGTACTGGATATGGTTAATGGTAATGAGAAATCTAGAATATGGATGATGGTAATGAAATATGGACTCGTATTATGATAACTATATGGTTTATGATGGGTTACTTCACATACATGTAATATATTGCTTTCCAAATGTTTTAATGTACTTTTTAGCACTTAGCCTTTATTATATTCGACATTTTTATCAGCTACATGTCATTCTTTCCACGCTTGTTGAGTAAGACATGTACTCACCCTTGCAATTCCCCACCAACAGTTGCAGGTCAGGATTGGGAGTATAATGTTGATATGTGGAGTTCTAGGCCGTGTCTGCCGACAGTTTTGCCTGTGGTGTTGATTGGAGCTGCGCTATCCCTTTTGCTTCGTTGGCTTAGTTTCATAATTAGTTTATTTTTGCTACATTAGTTCAAACTTGTGATTAATATTCACAAGAGCTTGTATTCGAGGATATTATGAATTGTGTAATAAAAGTACTTAATTAATCTTGTCTTGTGGTAATTTTCTGTATATCCTTTTGTGAATGCACTCGTGTATGTGAGTTGAGCATTTTGGGCACACATATACTACACTTGGTTTATTTTTTGGAACCGGGTGTCACAAGAGAAGTCTGAAATGATGGTGCACTTTTACAAGTATGGATTTATGCCAGATTACCTAGTGTGGCGTGAGCATGGGGAGATGGATCATGCTCGTGAGTCAGAAGGAAAAGAAATAAAGATCGTATGGATGAAATGATGGTGGATGTTGGTCGAGAGTACGAAGAGCAGTCATCGCCGGAGGAGGTCAAGAAGTTCTATAAGCTTCTTGCCACCTCAGATGAAAACGTGTATGAGGGCACCAATGTGACCATTCTGCAGGCGGTCACACAACTTATGGGGTTGAAGTCAAAGTACAATTTTGCAAACAATTGCTACAATGGGATCATGAAGTTGATCAATGATCTCCTTCCATCAAATTATAAGAGGTCGACATACATATATTAGTCTAAAATGGTTTTGGCTGGTCTGAGCATGAGTTATGAGAAGATTGATGCGTGCGAGAATAATTGCATGTTGTTTTAGAAGGAACACAAGAACAATACTCATTGTATGTATTGCAAAACATCTATATGTGCGAAGGTTCTGAATGATGATGGAGAGGAAATAAGTACAAAAGTATCAATGAAACAGCTTTGGTACATGCCTATCACGTCCAGGCTTAAACAGTTGTCTCTGTTCCAAGAAACAGTGAAGCCGATGAGGTGGTATTCAGAAGGGATACGTGAGAGCGATGATAAAGATATTATGGTGCATCCTTGGGATGGCGCAGCATGGTAAGCTCTAGACCATTTTGATCCGGAGTTTGGTAAAGATCCAAAAAATGTTCGTCTTGGGTTATCAACAGATGGTTTCACTCCTTTCAGTACCAGTAACAGTCCATACTCTTGTTGGCCTATTTTTATCATGCCTTACAATCGCCCTCCCAACATGTGCATGAAAGAAGGATACATATTCCTCGCGGCCATCATTCCTGGTCCTAAACATCTTGGGACAAAAATCAATGTGTTTATGCAACCGTTGATTGAGGAGTTGAAAGAGCTATGACAAGGTGTAAAGGCATACAACAGTCATCTGAAATGTGAATTTACTTTACATGTCGCGTATCTATGGTCTATACATGATTTGTTGGCATATGGAATTTGGGCTATGATGAGGACATCACTCCTATGGATATACACAACACTCCATTCAACATACAAAATGCAATCAATAGAATTCACACACACCAATTAATTTCAGAGGTGAGCTCGTTCTTATATGTTTCCTTATACATTTTTTAAGAATAGATTGCTACCTAATGACTTAATTGTGATTAGGATCCATGAAGAAGTTCAAGGAGTAATTGGAGGAAGATTTAGGGGCGTGGAGGACCAGATTTTACGTTCAAAGGAGATGGAAACCGACCCCAAAACTCAAATTCGTGTCCAACTCGGAGTCCAGGAGCAGTTCACACTAAAACGGACGCCCAGGACGCATACAAACTCCTTTTTGAACGTTCTACATATGCACGGAAAGGGGAGAGGATAAAATTTCCAATCACGCTGGTTCCATATCAAAATCCTTCCAGAGTCAACAGTAATAATCAAAACAAAATCGACTTCCGAATCTGTCAGGGTGCTGCGCCACCATATTGGGCCATTGGCCCTTGTATCAAGTCTACATCTCTTATTTTCGTGTCTTAGGGTTAGGTCACGAACCCAACACCCCCTTGGACGTTCTCCCACCTTTATATGCTCCATAGTAGCCACCACAAACAATTAGGTTTTGCTTAGATTAATCTGTTATACATAGTTTTGTCGTTCATCGGTTTGTGAGACCCCAACATAGCAATTCAGATTGCTTCTACCTTGTTCTTGCTTGTGTTCTCGGTTGCACTTGCAGGGATTAGCCTTCTTCACGAGGTCAATCGTGTGCAGCACGGTTGATAACCAATGGAGCAGTGGTGTAGTGATTGCAGGGGTTTTTCGTGTTCTACTAGAGAGTCTCGGATCATCAACGTCGAGATCTCCATCAATCGACTTATCCATTACCTTTCGGAAGATCGGACCTAAACCTTGTTATCAACTGGTATCAGATTTCTAGGTTGCCCGTTAGGTAATTCATCTATCCATTATATTAGTTTTGTTTTTCATATCTAGAGTCCACAAAAAAGCCACAAAAAACATGCAGTTTAGTAGATCTGTTCATTACTTTGTCCAAACCACCATTGAGCATTTGCAACTTTCGTTTTCAGTTTGGTTTTGTTGAATTTGTGTCCGTTGAGTCATATTGCTGGTTTAGAAAGTGTTTTTGGTATTAGTTTGAGTTTTGCATTGTGTCGATTCATCTTTTTGAATCGCGTCATCACGTCTAGATTAGATTCATCTCTGTCCAGTTCGGTATTTTGATCATATCTCACACATACAAACTTGTAATTTGGAGTTCTTGTACCTTCTGGGAAGCTTAAGAAGTTCTATACAACTTTATGATTCATAGGTTTTCCAGGAAACGGAGTTATCATGGTCAAAAGTACATTAGATCTGAATCTGTTCTCAACCTAGAATTTCTGAACAGTCTAAGATTCCGGGGCAATATCTCCTATTGTTCTTGTCCAAAATATTTCTTCCATATATTTAAATTAAATAGGAGAGATATATTTACAATCTTTCTGTTGTAAGTTTTTCTATTTGGAGCCTCTAAGTATGCCTATTTGTCCTTGGACGATTGAGCAGAAAATCAGTGACAGACCCACGAGATATCTTTGATTGCTTTTCATTGTGTTCTTCTTTTGCAGCACATTCTGAAAAAAAGGAAGAAACAATAAAAAGGCAAGTGCAAAACAATATACAAAAGCCGCACAAAAAAGGAGAAAAAAACAAAAAAAAACAGAAGTGCTTGCATTCTTTGTCATCTAGTTTTGTCTCATGTGTTGCTTGCTTGAACTACTAGGAACACATTTAGGCCAGCAACTTTGACAAGTACTTTTGACACTTATTCAACTTTACTATCTGATTGCATTGTTGCTAATTCTTTCTACATATAAAGTGCCATCCAAGCTACACTTTACTCTTGAGCAGAATCGATACACCTTTGCAATCATCACATGCTTCATTGGTTTCTTCATACCGGCCACCGTTTGCCACCCGTAGTGTTGGTAAGAACACTTGTAAGAGTGTGGTAAGACGCTTGTGAGTGCGTGATTCCACTTCCACATTGCCATTATCCTTTATAGTTGATAGGGATAACATATTTTTTGTTGTCTTCTGTTTGGTACTAACAATGTCAGGTAAAAGCAAGAATCATGCATTATATGCTGAGATGATTGACATGATGAAGACGGCGATGAAGTTGCTCGCTAAGAATCAAACATCAACCAAGATTTCACATGACATTCAGACCATCTTTACAACTCCTTCCACAGAAAGTAATTACATTCTCTCATCTCTTCCTTCTTATGATGGTTTTGGTTACAATGAATATATTGCTTGGGAAATAGAGTTGGATAAAATTTTTAGACAATGTCATATGTGTGAGAGGAGAAAGATTAGAAATGTTGCAAGTGCATTAGTAGGTTGTGCATTAACTTGGTGGAACAATTTAAATGATTTAGAAAAACCTCGAACATGGAAGGATATGAAAATTTGTATGCAAGAAACTTTTATGAATGTATCTAATTGCAACGATGAAGTGCATCAATTTGAGGAGAAATTTCTTGTTGTACCTCCTTTTGTGTCTAACATTTTGCAGGACAATATAGAAAATAATATAGATGATGAAAAAGAGAACGAGGCTTTTGACAACACTTGTGAAATTTTAGATGGATCAACTCATAATGCACTCGAAATCACTGCTGAAAATGGTAAGGCAAAACATTCTACAAATACAGAAGGTGAGAAGTTTTTGGGCGTTCTGATTTTTTCCACCAATCATGCTATTTTCGAGGAGCAACTATTAGAATCGTTTATTTATACACCATTGTCACATGTTGATTTTCCTGTTGATCGTTGCGCTATGAAAGAGTTGTGTGCTGATAACTCTATTATACCTATACAAAAACAAGTTAATGTACTAGATGATTGTGTTTTAGATTCACCTACTTGTGCTGAAATTCATAATTTGATCACCGCTACTGCTGAAAATAATGAGCTGAAATTTTTGTCTTCTCTAAATACTTTCGGTTATATTGAATTTGACACTCTTTGTGATCTAAATATTGTAGAGAGGGAAATATTTTTCCAATCCCAATTGCCTTTGTTAATTAGAAATATTTTTCATGCTATAGGCAACTATGAAGATATTGGTGAATTTATGGTGCATAAAGCTTACATATGCTCAAATGAGAAATCCCATTTTGTGTTGCAACAATATGGTGAGACGAATGGATGCACTAACACTAATAATTCTTTGTCAAGTTTTTCTAGTATTTTTTCTTGCAGCATGGACAACATTTAATAGAGGAGCATTGTTCGCTGCGGTTGTGCAATACGGACAACGCTCATTCTACGCCCAAAGCAAGCCTCTTTGCTGGACATAGGAGCAAGCCGAGGACGGCTTGTCATAGAGAAGGGGACACATTATTATTGCACAAACAAATATGGCACAATGTTTATTTGTTAGGGATCCTGGCGCAAGTTAATGGTCATGCTTATTTGATGGAGAACATGGAGATGGTGCATTATATCGTCCACCACCTTGGCCTCCTCCTTTGGTGCACACAAGAGGATTTGATGGTGTTGCACATATGGACCCACAACACATGAGAGAAGATGAACTTGAGTCGGGGATGATTCAAATTAAAGAAGGGGAGAATGATGAGGACATCACTCCTATGGATATCCACAACACTCCATTCAACATACAAAATGCAATCAATAGAATTCACACACACCAATTAATTTCAAAGGTGAGCTCGTTCTTATATATTTCCTTATATATTTTTAAGAATAGATTGCTACCTAATGATTTAATTGTGATTAGGATCCATAGAGAAGTTCAAGGAGTAACTGGAGGAAGATTTAGGAGCATGGAGTACCAAATATTACGTTCAAAGAAGATGGAAACCGACCCCAACTCAAATTCGTGTCCAACTCGGAGTCTAGGAGCAGTTTGCACTAAAACGGACGCCCATGACGCATACGAACTCCATTTGGGACGTTCTACATATGCACGGAAAGGGGAGAGGATAAAATTTCCAATGGCTCTGGTATCATATCAAAATTCTTCCGGAGTTGACGGGAATAATCAAAACAAAATCGATATCAAAATCTGTCAGGGTGCTGCGCCACCATATTGGGCCGTTGGGCCTTGTATCAAGTCTACATCTCTTATTTTCGTGTATTAGGGTTAGGTCACGAACCCAACACCCCCTTGGACGTCCTCCCACCTTTATATACTCTATAGTAGCTGCCACAAATTATTGAGTTTTGCTTAGATTAATCTGTTATACACAGTTTCACCATTCATCGGTTTGTGAGACCCCAACTTAGCAATTCAGATTGCTTCTACCTTGTTCTTGCTTGTGTTCTTGATTGAACTTGCAGGAATTAACCTTCTTGGTGAGGTCAATCGTTTGCAGCACGGTTGATAACCAACGGAGCGGCAGTGTAGTGATTGCAAGAGTTTTTCGTGTATTACTCGAGAGCCTCGGATCATCAACGTCGAGATCTCCATCAATCGACTTATCCATTAACTTTCGGAAGATCGGGCCTAAACCTTCTTATCAGGCTAGTTGGTGTCTCCATAAAAATTATGTTGCCCCATATGTATGGTTGACACCGATGCCAGCATGTTGAAGTATCGAAGAAAAGTCAGCTTCTTTGATTGCCATTGACGATTCATTCCATCAAATTATCCTTTCAGGAGTGATACACGATGATTCCGAAAAGGCGGAAGGGTTACAGAACGACTACCTCGTCGATTGACAAGCGAACAAAAAATGACATGACATGCAAAGTTAAAAGGGTCTGCAGAAGATGTTTTCAAAGGATATGGTAAAAAACACAGTCGGAGTTATATTTCTTTTATTTGAGAGCTACCATACGCAAAGGCGCTGCTTTTACCACACAACATATATTTGATGCACCAAGAGCATAATGTCGCTAAAAGCATCATAAGCATGTGTTTTTATTTTACCGACCAAACCAAAGATAATTTGAGTGCGAGGAAAGACTTAGCTAATATTTGTGATCGTCCTGGGCTTGAGGTTATAACAAATGCAAGTGGAAATAAAAGTAGGCCACAAGCTCCATACTATGTCAGGCCAGAAGAAAGAAAGCAAATAGTTAGTTATTTGATAACATTGAAGTTTCCAGACCGCAATGCAGCTAACATAAAACGATGTGTTAATCTCAACATCGGTAAAATGAATGGGTTGAAGAACCATGATTACCACATTATGATGAGAGACTTATACTGGTAATGTTTCCTGGCTACCTGAAACCTGATTTGTGGAAGATGTTTGCCAAACATAGCTACTTTTATAGACAGATTTGTGCTAAGGAAGTGTAAAAAAAGATGATGCGACTGTGGGAGAAAGAAATTGTTGTGCTTGTATGTAAGATGGAAAAAGTGTTCTCGTCTGGATTTATGAATGTTATGCAACATTTGTTTGTACATTTACCTTATGCAGCATTGGTAGCTGGTCCTACATAACTCAGATGGATGTATAACCAAGAAAGAGAATTGAAGAAACTTAGAGCTACAGTGCACAACAAGGTAAGAGTTGAGGGTTGTATTGCAGAAGCATTTGCAACTAAAGAGATTACTAACTTCTCTAGCAAATATTTGTCATGTGCCAATAACGTGAATGCATCTATCACACGATATCATAATATAGAAGAGCAATCTACGAGTGAGCTTAAGATTTTTCACTGTAAGGGTAAAGGTGTTGGGGCTGCTACTTCTCATTATATTTTGGCGCAAGAGAGGAACTACACCATGCTTTACATATTTTTCAACATGGAGGAGGTGTTACCATATTTTTAAATGTTTGACAAGTTGTATTCGACATCTTCATGAGGACCTACGCAAATTCAATTGGATAAGCTATGTCAGCACGGCTTCATCGGTGGACCAAGCTTTGTGGGCTGGTTCCGTGAACATGCAATTTTCTATCCATTTTTTCCTTCAATCATAGTTTGCATGTTTATCATAAGATGCTAACTTTGTTTATTTATGTAGTGTATGAAAGATGTCAACTTCTCCGATGACTTGCGATATATGTCACATGGTTAATTGAGAGCAAGAGAATTTAACCGATACGATATCAGAGGATACTGTTTTCGGACGGCAAGTTTAGAAGCAAGCCATCCACTTGCTGCCACTACAAATAGTGGAGTACTGATAACTAACGTAGAGGGTAGTGGAGAAGTGAAAGAATACTACGGTGTTATTCAAAAAATAATTGAGTACACATTTGGTAGTCAAAAAACACTTTAGCTTGTTATTTTCGACTGTCAATGGTTTGATCCAACATCGGGCACACAAGATGATGATTTTAGAATGGTGGAGGTCAACAACAACTCACGATACACAACCCATAATAGCAATGTTGTACTTGCGAATCAAGTGGAACAAGTGTACTATTTAAGTTTCTTCACCCAAGTTTGAAAAATTGGTGGGTTGTGTATAAAGTTAACCGTGAAGTGCACCCTCATCGTCATGATGGGTACATAGAGAATCACGAAGATGACGGTAGTATCTATCAAGATGAAGTCAAGGAAGCAGAAGATTTTATGATATCTTGTGGGACAGGACTTGCAGAAATAGCTAGTGATACGCTAGAGTTGATGTCGTAAGAACAAGTTGGCCCTTTGAGAAAACATGGCCGACACATATAACTTTAAAGGCGTCAGTTTTATTAAACCGACGCTCATAAAGGATAAGGGTGTTGGCCCCGACACACTTATGAGTTAAATGCGTCCTCAGGATTTCGTCGGCTAAGAGCGTTGGTGCACCGACACTTTTAATGTATGAATGTCGATTTCTATAGCCAACCAATACTCATATGGACGACGTCCTATTCGCCGATTCCTGTATTAGAGATTGGGGATGAGGGAGGGGATGGGTAGGGGAGCAGGAGGCGCTGAAAGCAGGGGCGAGCTGCATAGAGGCTAGGGGCAAGCGCGGAGGTTTTGGGGACTTGGGCATGAGCGGAGGAAGTAGAGGAAAGGATGGGTCATTTTTCAGATCAGAGTAATACATAGCCATACCCGACATGCTCCTAAAATTAATTTTTTCTTCCTCCTCATCTCTCCTCTCTCCACCCTGCAGCCAGCGACGGCGGTGGCCAGGTGAGGCAAGCCACCGTAGCGTCCTCCTGCCACCGTCTGAACGTCTATGAGATGCCACAAAATGTTGCTTGTATACAGCTTCTTTCTTAGCCCATCGCGGCTTCCCCCAACATAAATAGATTTGTTTGGGAATAAACAAGGACAGATAAACTATAGCTCATTAGTCTTGGTTATTCTATAACAATAGTTATGCAAACAAAAAGGTTTAACATTTCATAGACTTAGGGTTATCTAAACTACATGTACACTTGGAGGGAGTAATTTTTGCTTCTTTCTCTTTAGAATAATATTTTATTTATTTCTAAAACAATTTTCATGGTTCATAAAAGCAATTTTATTTAATGGATCTGTTAGTCATCGTGTCACGTTCTCTATAACTAACATGCTTGCTTGCCACTTAGGCTAACGCACACGAGGCACGTTCGTCACACAACACGCTCATCTGGCCAACAGACTCGCACTCCACGGCAACTGCCTCACGCTCATGCATGTACCTCTGCATCTATATATACCGAACACATGATCAATGGAATCCATCTGTTCTTCCCACTCTAATGGTA
Organism: Tuctoria greenei; assembly: GCA_036927565.1. Lineage (NCBI taxonomy): Eukaryota > Viridiplantae > Streptophyta > Magnoliopsida > Poales > Poaceae > Tuctoria > Tuctoria greenei. The sequence goes on along the minus strand of JAYESD010000002.1, from coordinate 63,565,973 downwards.
TCAGTGACCACCGATCCCTCCCCTACATGGAATTCATCACCATGTATTCCCCTACCTCCAAATCTTCTTCTTCCACCATAGCCAGCAACATCCCTGAGGACCTCCGGTGTTCGTCCTCCTCTTCTCTTGATGACACCTTTCAAACTGTGAGCATCCGTTCTCACGTCACAGTTCTACTCGCCCTCAACACACCGAACTACTCCGAATGGAGAATGTTCTTTGACTCTGTCTTGGTCAAGTTCGGCATTGACGATGACGTCTTGGCCGACACTCCACCGCTACATCACAATGCCGATTGGCACAGAGTTGATCAGTGCATCGTCAATTGGTTGTACACCACTTGTTCCTCCAAAGTTCTCTAGCTGGTCCGACAGCGGAAAACTGATGCACTTTCTCTCTGGCACGCCATCGAGCAGCTCTTCCATGAGAACAAGCTCCAATGCGCCCTGTTCTATGAGGTGGAATTCAGAAACTTATGCCAAGGCAATCTCTCCATCTCTGATTATTGCGCTAAACTCAAAGCACATGCCGACAATCTTCAAGAGGTTGGACAACCTGTTTCTGAATCTCGCCAGGTCCTCAACCTCCTTTGTGGCCTTAACCCAAAGTACAAACACACTATTTCGTCCATTACATCTCGCCAGTCGCCACACACGTTCCTGAGTGCTCACTCCCATCTTCTCATGGAGGAGCTCTTCGACACTCAGCGAGCAGCGACGGTCACTAATCAGGCCCTCTATGCATCCAGCTCCAACACGTCTAACTCCGGTTCTAGCACGTCTAATTCCGGCTCTGACTCCGACCCAGGGCGTGGCCGCGGTCGCAGCCGTGGGCGAGGACGCGGTCGCGACAACGGGAATGGTAACAACAACAGCAGCAACCCTGGCAACGGCCCCAACTGTGGTGCTAACAACACTGGACGCGGCATGCAGAACACATCTAGACCTGGAGGATGGCGCCCAAATTACAATCCTTGGGCAGGCCTTGTTGAAGCCTAGCCAATACCGTTCCAGGCGCCCAGCACAGGAGTCCTTGGTCCACAACCCGGGTTCAACCCTCAACACAAAATGTATGTCGCGCCAATGAACGTCGACACCAGCAACAACTCTTCTACATTCGGCACGACTACAGCTCGGGCCTGGGACAACAACGCTCTGCTCGCCGCTCTCAACCAATCAGCAGTGACTCTCCAAGCCTAAGTCAGACTGGTTAATCGACTCTGGCGCCTCTTCCAACATGTCTGGTATGACATCCCTCTCTTCTACCCATTCCACATTTCCTCACACCACTGCCATCATGGTCGGCAATGGTGCGACACTACGAGTTCATCAAGCCACACACTCCACAATTCCCACTCGCAGAAACCCACTTCTTTTACGCGATATTCTTCTGTCGCCACATCTAACTCAAAACTTGATTTCTGTTCGAAGATTAGCTCGTGACAATGATGTTTCTGTTGAGTTTGACCCACATGGCTTTTCCATCAAGGACCTACAAACCAGTTGGGAGATTCTCCGTTGTAACAGCAACGATGACCTCTATACGCTATGCTTCGGACCATCCAAGGCATTCCACACATCAACCAACTCCATCGACATTTGGCACCAGCGACATGGACACCCTAGGCGTCGAAGTCTCTCTTTAGGTATACCACATTTCAAATTATCATGTAATAAGACGTCAGCTAATTTTTGTCACACGTGGCAGCTTGGCAAACATGTACGCCAGCCGTTCGACACTTCACATACTGTCTCTTATTTCCCTTTCCAGCTGTTACATGCAGATGTGTGGACTTCGCCAGTCCTGAGCGTCTCTGGGTATCAATTTTACTTGGTCCTCCTAGATGACTTCACTCACTACACGTGGGCATTCCCGCTTATGAATAAGAGTGAAGTTTTGAGTATCATTCTCTCCTTCCACAACTATATCTCTACCCAGTTTCTTCTCAGGATCCTTGCCCTTTTGACTGATAATGAACGCGAATTCGACAACCTCCCTCTCCGTTCTTTCTTCAACACACACGACATAGATTTTCACTTATCATGCCCATACACCTCACCACAGGACGGGAAGGCCAAAAGAATCCTCAGAACTATGAATGACTCCATAAGAACCATGCTTCTTCAGTTACATACACCAGCCAAATACTGGGCCAAGGCCCTGAACACTGCCACATATTTGCTCAATCCACATCTGTGCCAATCCACAGGAACTCTCACACCGTTTCAACTCCTGTTCAGTGTCCCTCCCATGTACGAATATCTGAAGGTTTTCAAGTGTTTGTGCTTCCCTAACCAGACAGATACCTGCACAAACAAACTTAGCCTCAGGTCTTCACCGTGCGTTTTTCTGGGCTACCCGGGCAACACAAAGGCTACTGTTGCTTCCGCATTTCCTCCAGGAAAGTCTTTACTTCCCGGCACGTTGTTTTCCATGAACACATTTTTCCGTTTGCTGCACCTAACTCCGAGTCCTCCGCTGCACCTTCGGATCCACGTTGCTGCGATCCTCGCTCCTTGCATGGATATGTCGCTGAGCCAACCAATCCGTGTCTGCCTCCTCGCCCACTACGCGCACAACATCCCCTAACCAACCAGTCCTTCCACTCCACGTAACCAACCACCTGCAGCCCCGGAATCTTCTCTGCCACATACAAACTTACCCATCGAATCTGCCGCCAGCCAATTATCAACTCCAGCCTCCCAACAACCAACACCTGTCCATGCACTAACTCCATGCCATGCACGTACCAAAACGCCATCGGCCGCACATCAGGCACCACAAACAACACCCACACATCCTTCCTTCGACGTTTCGCCTTTATCTTCACCCATACCAGAACCTCATCCATCACGTCCTGTGCCACATCACATGATCACTAGATCCAATGCCAGCGTGTTCTGTCCGAGTCCCAAATATGACATGCACGCAACAACAGCCTGCTCTCTCTCTCTCTCTCTCTCTCTCTCTCTCTCTCTCTCCCTCTCTCTCATATACCAAAATCTGTCCGCACAGCACTGAAGGATGACAATTGGCTCCATACAATGCATTGTGAGTTCGATGCCTTGACAGCAAACAAGACATGGACCGTCGTGCCACGTCCAGATAATGCAAACATTGTTTCCGGCAAGTGGGTATTCAAACATAAGTTCGACAGATGACACATTTGACAAGAACAAAGAACGGTGGGTTGTTCACGGATTTCATCAGGGAGAAGGTATGGACTTCAAAGAAACCTTGTGCCTGTTATCAATCCCGCCACAATTCGCACGGTGCTAACAATTGCATCAAGCCTGAATTGGCTCGTTCATCAACTAGACTTGTCGAATGCCTTCCACCATGGTCACCTACAAGAACAGGTATATTGTTCACAACCTACCGGCTTTGTTGATAGATCAATGCCAGATGCGGTCTGCCTACAATCCAAGTCACTTTATGAGCCGAAACAAGCACTGCGGGCTTGATTTTCAAGATTCCAGCAATTTGTTCGCAGCATTGGTCTTCAGCAAACAAGATCCGACTCCTCTTTGTTTGTGTACCGACAGGGCCATGACGTCGCATTCTTATTGCTTTACATAGAAGACATAATATTGACATACTCCTCGTCAAACTTACTGCAGAAAATCACTGAGCAGCTTCAGTCTGAGTTCTCCATCAAAGACATGGGCTCTCTCCAGTACTTCCTTGGTGTCAAGCATTCACCGCACCTCAACCGGATTCTTACAGTCCCAGGAGAATTATGCAGAAGATTTTTGTGAAAGGGAGCTTAACCTAGTAGCACTACTCAGGTCTGGAGTTCGATTTCCGGTAGGAGCGAATTTAAGGCTGAATTTCACAGTACTAAATGCAGGTACTCTACAGAGGAAGTCATGGGCGCTAGAATTGGGGTGCACTTACAGAAAATGTGAAGGGATGAACGTGCCACAATATTGGCCTACGAAGTCTAGTCCACAGTCTTGTGCTTAGCCATCCATTTATCATCGCCTTGTTCTAGACAATAGATTGTGAGTATCGCCTTGTTCTAGACAATAGGCGTATGTGGAAACCTTTCACCCGCTACCTACACACTGAACCGGTCCCACCGCTAAGAGCATGAGGCCCCCACATGGAGTACGACGTACCCGCTGACAGGTTTACACCTTGTTGCTCTCAACCCGCACCTATAAGGCAGTGGGGTATGCCTCGACGCTAAGGTGGACCAGTTACATCGGTTTACTGGGTCCCTTATATCCAGTATGCCTTTGGTACATTAAAACTTGCTCAACAGGGCCGCACACGGATCGGTCCTTGACCGAAACAGGCACAACTACAGCTCACAGGCCCCTATGTCCTGCTGCTCCCACTCCATGCCCAATCTCTTATTTAACCAAATGGTGAATCTCTCACTCGACCAATCCCGTGTGAACCGAAATCCTGTACTCGCGAGTAGATTCCAACTACTCGACTTGTACCGAAGCAACTATAACATTAAGCATAGCATGCACACATCAAGGACTTACCCAACTATCCTTCTCTCATGGGTTCTCTGGTCATGCATGTGGAAAACTCCAAGAAAACTTAGACTTAATGCACATACATGCTAACCCATATAGTGTGATACATATCAAAGTTTAAATGCTGTTAAATGCAAATCAGGGTTTGCCTGGCTATGAGACGGGGTTAAAGTTAGTCTTCGGTTTGATGACTTCCAGTGGCTCCGGGGTCTCCTCGAGCTCGACAACTATTCGATATGCAAAGAATAATGCAAGTGAATCAATATTGGTATTATTGCACAGCTGAATGGAAACACAGTTAAGTATATTAAATAATGGACACTGGTTCTAGAAATTTTACAGTGGACACTAGGTGATATGAGTGAGGTTCTGGACAAAATTGGGCTAAGTTCATGGAAGTCTTTGTTGTATAAAATTCAATGTAGATAAACCCTTCCCAAAATTTTCATAGGCAATCTGGGACTTTAACATGGCAAAAAGTTGGTGTTATGTTTAGAGGAGGTCAAGAGTGACTAAAAAAATTGGTTTCATAATTTTCTAAGCATTATACTATGTGTCGGTACCCTGTAGATGGGGTACCCTCGCACACAGGATGAAGACAGCGAGGCGCGTCCGGAGGCGCCACGTGTTCTATAGGTGCCAAGGCCTTTGCCTCCCTCAAAGATCAAGCTGCGGCGCTGCCACGTAAGCCTTGAAGATGGGACTTGGACCCTCCGATGTGACAAGATCCCGAGATGCCACGTGTAAGGACGGGACCTCACCCATCCTTGGGGGAGCGCCCCCGAAACAGCCACGTAGCACGGAGCACAAGGACCAGCACCCCCCAAGGGAAGAAGCACAGAGCTGCCACGTACCCTGGGAGCCCCGGAGCCGCTATGCGTCATGAAGGATCAGGGCTAGCCTTCCCACTGAGGACCTACCCCGACACTACCACGTTTCCTGCAGCTCGCCCCAGACAGTAAGGTGCGGGAGTTAAAGGATGGAGCACTCCGCTCCAGTCAAGCATTGAAGACCTACAACCACCCCAGGCGCACGACGTGGGGCACGCCAACGATTAGAGACCGCTATGACCAATCGCATCACAATGAAGGCGCTGCAGGCCTATCCCACTCAGCCAAGTGGGTAGCTTGCGGCAACAAGACAAGCTGACAGGACACCTTCTGCCACCATTAGCAGCGGCACATGGGCTACTGATGACCCAAGCGGCAAGGCGGCGAGTCCTCACGTCCGCGGTCAGAGCAAGCTTACAGAAGAAGCCTTACATCTTTAGGATAAGATCGCCCCGGGACCACCTGTCGGGCCCCGGGACCCCACTTGTAAGGCGTCCGATCTTGGTTATAAAAAGCCCGGACTGCCACCGATACAAGGACCATACTTAGAATCCCCGATACACACACACACACACACACACACACACACACACACACACACACTCAACAGCAATACAATCCACCGTGGAGTAGGGTGTTACGCTCCTTGCGGCCCGAACCACGTAAAAACCACCGTGTCACATACTCTTCCGCTAGAACACTAGTTTGAGGCCTAAGCCCCGCCACACAAGAACCTCTGTGGGCTGCTCCTTAGAAGATCCGGGGGAAGTGTCGCATTAACACTTCGACATTTGGCGCGCCAGTAGGGGATTTTTCCCTCGAAAAAGTGGTAGCACTTTCACCACCATGGTGTTTATCAAGCCTGCGAGCTGCAGCGAGATCAAGTCACAAAAGGTCGACCATCGTGTCGACAAAGACGTGGAGAAGGAGTTCCAAAGGCCGGAACACACCGTGGAAACTATACGCCAGGCTATGAACTTCGACCTCAACAGCGACTACGAGCGTCGCAAAGCACTCCATGTCATCTGTTGAGGATCTTGGGAACCCGCATCTGTAAAATCCCAGTTTTCCTTATTATCAAGTTCAGTACAAGTTGGTTGTCAACCATAGTGAAGATCTATTATGGTTGTACAGATAAACTTGATATCATCAATAATCTTTCTTTTACTCATACTAAAATTTTAGTAACAGAAGGAATGAACTTCACCAATGACCTTAGAATAATTTAAGTGACCCTTCTACAAATTTTGGAAGCTATTGAATAAAAATTTATGGGGCAAATTACTATGCAGTACTAATATATTCAAATTAATTTGAATATAGCACTGCACATTTAGGCCCTGCCAAAATATTCAAATCTGAAGCTATAAATTTTTCCATGACCTCATAATATTCCAAATAGACTTCCTACCAAGTTTCAAGATTTTTGAATTCCATTTGCCATTTTATTTGAGATGCTTAGCAAATTCAAGCCATATTTAGAGTTCAAATTTCTAATTCTGTTCAACTTATTTGAACATCAAGATTTGAACACACCATCATGGTCAACATGTCTTGCTTGACTTATTCCCAAAGTTTCACAATTTTTGAAACTCTTTTGCTATTTAATTCAGTGACCCCATTGAATTTCATTCAATTTCAAATTCAAATGAAACTTGTTCCAATTAGATATCCAAATTCAGAATCAAGTTCCAGATATTTATTTGAGCCTCTCCACAAAAAGATGGAATTTTTGGATCAAGTTTGGCAGGAGAATTGATGTTACAGAGAAGTGCAGGGGATAAGAACAGTGGGACCCACCAGTCAGTGGCACATCTACGGTGCTGCTCTGCACGCCGAAATTTTGATGCCGCCCTACTCGACACCGCACGCATGCAAGCTCCAGCGAGCTGCCTGCTTGCCTGCTCGTCGCGCGCCTTAAAGCCCCGGTCGTCGCCACCGCTTCACACCACTCCCCTCCAGTCTTCCTCTTTGCTCTGCTTCGCACCGCCGTCGCACAACATTGTCGCCTCCGTTCTCCACCGATGAGTGCCTCCTCTGTGCTTTATTTCACTTCGATGCAAACGGAAAACATGAAGCCCAAACTGTGCTCTACCATCCTCAACCTTTGGCTCATCGTGTTGTCTTTTGTTTGGCCCTTATTTTGAAGTTCCGCCGTCATCATCATCGGGTCGCCGAGGACATCACTCCCTGTCCACTGTGGTGCCAGCAGCCTAGACCGTCTCGCGCTTTGACGTCAACAGACGAACTGAGCGCTAGGACACCACCTTGCTCTCGTTACAAACCGTTCCCAAGCTAATCTTTTATCCAGCACGAAATCATCTTTTCCTTTTCGGCATGCTTTATATGCTTTTCCTAGGTTCACCTCGCAATTCGTTTTCTAGGTGTAACTATCCTTTAATCCAGTTACATATTAGTTTGCTAGCCTCCTTGCGGTTCAGTACGAACAAAAAGCAGAAAGAATCATCGAGGAATGGCTATGTTATGCCAGTTTTTGTAGCCGTCATGTAAAAACCATCAGCACACCATCGAACTCAGCTTTGCTAGCGATGTCACCCCTTTCTAACCCCCAAATCATCATCCTGGTGCCCCCAGGAACATTCCCGACCTTTTTGAGAGCTTATTATGCCATTTCCAAGCGTTTCCGACCATCGCCGAAACCCTAGCTCCGCTGCCGCTGTCTCCGGCCATTGTTGCCTCTATTGGACCCCACCATCGGCTTGCGCGGTCGATTTTATGGTTGAGCGGTCAAGGCCAGGCCGGAAGGAGGTCGACGCAACATAGTTCGGCGAAGCGCCGCCGCGATTCTGACGAGGAACACCGCCGCGTCGGGAGGTAGACAAATACCCCCTGGGTCTCGCTTGTCAGCGACTTCCCTCTCGCGCGGGGTCAGCTGTGAACGCGGATCCGGTGCGGCTGCGCGGGTTAACCCCGTGGCCCCCGGTGCGGCCCTGCTGCGATTGGTTGGTTTTAAACCAGTGGGCCTGGCTGTTTTATTTAAATGTTTCGCTTTGGAAAATAATTCTAGGATTTAACAAACTTGGAAAACCATAACTCCTAGTAGAATTGTCCAAAAATTCCCAAATAAATTTTTTTGGAACCATCATGAAGAAAACTTTCTAGTGGTGCACTTGGATTTGTATAAAAGTCCATAGAAATTTCTCCATAATTCAGATAAGCAAAATTCTTATAGAATTCATTCCTACAGTTCTGCTTTTTTACAAAATTCCCAAATTTGGGCAGGACACTCTCCAAAATTCACTTGAAATCCAGTAAAAATTTCAAGTTCATTGGACATCATTTACTGGATTGATCAGTGTCCCAATTCTCTTTGTAGTTTAAAAATTGGGAAAAATACAAAAATCAATTTCAGCTTTTTCCCCAAAATTGTAAAATAAATTTCTCCCTATAGGAAGCTTAGAAAATTGTGAAACTAATTTTCCTAGAACCAGTAAAATCTCCTATACATGGTACAACCACTGTTAACCATGATACATCTCCAGAAATTCAACCCAAAATTCAGAAAAGGTTATGGCTTGCCATAATTTTTAAAGTAACAAACTTCCTTGATCATCTCCTGTTCTTTGCAAAAGTCTCCATCATAATCCTTAGTATCTAGCATAAAAGTCCCAAAGACAATGAAGATCATTATCTTATTTTGATCACAAGATTTATCTTGTGACCTTAAACATACTTTTATTTTCAAAGTCATTCATATATAGTATATGCATATCGTGTAGTAACTGAAGTCGAGGAGCAGCCGGAAGCTTTGGAAGTCCAGCTACCGGAGACTAACATAGACTCAGGATCGCATTCAAGCAAGCCCCGGTTTGCATTTAAGTTCCTTACAGTGTCTTTGCAGTTTTCATTCACTTTACATCTTCAGATGTTGTGCATTACGTTTAAGGTGTTTGACATCCACTTGCATGGCCCACAAATCCTATGGAGTCTTGGGCAGGTCTATAGCCCGTTGAGTAGAAATTGCTATGCTTATGTGATAGAGAAGGTTTATGCCTGATCTTTCGAAAGGTAATGGATAAGTCGATTGATGTGGAGATCTCGACATTGATGATCTGAGGCTCTCGAGTAGAACATGAAAAACCCCTGCAATCACTACACCACCGCTCCGTTGGTTATCAACCGTGCTACACACGATTGACCTCGCCAAGAAGGCTAATCCCTGCAAGTGCAACCGAGAACACAAGCAAGAACAAGGTAGAAGCAATCTGAATTGCTAAGTTGGGGTCTCACAGACCGTAGAACAGCGATATTATTGATCAAGGCAAAACCCAATTGTTTATGACGGCTACTACGGAGTATATATACGTGGGAGGACGTCAAAAGGGTGTTTGAGTCGTGACCTAACCCTAAGACATGAAAATAATGGACTTAGACTTGATACAAGGCCCAATGGCCCAATACGGTGGTGCAACACCCTGACAGATTATGAACTCGATTTTGTTTCAATGGTTCCCATCGATTCCGAAGGAATTTTTACATGGTACCGGATCCATTGGAATGTTTATCCTCTGCTCTTTCCGTGCATATGTAGAACGTTCAAAACGGAGTTTGTATGCATCTTGGGCGTCCTTTTTAGTGTGAACTGATCGTGGATTCTGAGTTGGACACGATTTTGAGTTGGGGTCGGTTTCCATCTTCTTTGAACGTATCCTCTGGTCCTCCACGCCTCTAAAACTTCCTCCAATTACTCTTTGAATCACTCCATGTATCCTAATCACAATTAAATTATTAGGTAGCAATCTATTCTCAAAAATATATAAGGAAACATATAAGAACGAGCTCACCTGTGAAATTAATTGTTGTGTGCGAACTCTATTGATTGCACCTTGTATGTTCAATGGAGTGTTGTGTATATCCATAGGAGTGATGTCCTCATCATCCTCCCCTTCTTGAATTGGAGTCGTCCTCAGCTCAAGTTCATCTTCTCTAATGTGTTGGTCCAAATGTGCAACGCCATCAAATCTTCTTGTATGCATGAAAGGAGGAGGCCAAGGTGGTGGATGCCATAGTACACCATATTGATCTTGTCCATCAAATAGGAGCACACATTCACCTGAGCCAGGATCCCAAACAAATAAACATTGTACCATGTTTGTATGTGCATTTATAATGTGCATGATCTAATCATTCTCCCCTTCTTGATGACAAGCCGTCCTCGGCTTGATCGTATGTCCAGCAAAAAGTCTTGCTTTGGGGGTAGAATGAGTGTTGTCCATAATGCACAACCGCAGCAAACAATGCTCCTCTATTATATGTTGTCCCTGCTGCAAGAAAAAAATACTAGAAAAACTTGATAAAAAAATTTTTAGTGTTAGTGCATCAATTCATTTCACTATATTGTTGCAGCAAAAAATGGGATTTCTCATTTGAGCATATGTAAACTTTATGAACCATAAATTCACCACTATCTTCATAGTTTCCTATAGCATGAAAAATATTTCTACTTAAGAAAGGCAACACAGATTGGGAAAATATTCTCCTCTTTACAATATCTAGATCACAAAGAGTATCGAATTTAATATATCCCAAGATATTTAGAGGAGACAACAATTTTAGTTCATGATTTTCACAAGTAGTGGGAATCAAATGCTTAATTTCAGAACATATGGGTGATAACGTATCAAGCTCATTCACTTGATCTAGCATAGGTATAACAAAATTATCAACACCGAACTTCTCTTTATCACAAACACTAGTAGGAAAATTAACTTGTGACAAAGGTAAATCTATAAAAGATTTCATAAGTTGGTGCTCTACAACTATGTGATTGGTTGGAAAATTCAGCACATCCAAAAACTTCTCACCTTCTGTATTAGTAGAATGCTGTGCCTTACCTTTATCCTTATTTTCAGCAGTGATTTCGAGTGCATTATAAGTTGATCCATCTAAAATTTCACAAGCGTTGTCGAAAACCTCATTTACTTTCGCATCAACATTTATTTGTTCATGTTCCTGCAAAAGGTTAGGCATAGGAGGAGGTACAACAAGAAAATTCTTCTCAAGTTCATGTATTTCATCTTTGCAAGATACATTGGCAAAAGTTTCTCGCATAAGAATTTTCATATCTTTCCATGTTCGAGGTTTTTCTAAATCGCTTAAGTTGTCCCACCAAATTAATGCACAATCAACTAGTGCACTAGCAATATTTCTAATCTTTCTCCTCTCACACATATGCCATTGTCCAAAAAATTTATCCAACTCTATTTCCCAAGCAATATATTCATCGTAACCAAAATCATCATAAGAAGGAAGAGATGGGAGAATGTAATTACTTCTTGTGGAAGGTGTTGTAAAGGTGGTCTGAATATCATGTGAGACCTTGGTTGATGTTTAATTTTGAGTGAGCAACTCCATTGCCGTCTTCATCATGTCAATCATCTCAGCATATAATGCATGATTCTTGCTTTTACCTGACATTGTTAGTAGCAAACAAAAGACAACAAAAAAATATGTTATCCTTATCAACTACTGTAACACCCTAAATTTTCGCATCCTGCATTGCATACATGATCATGCATCAAACATTAGTGGGATAAAAGAAAAATAATAAAACATAAAAGATGGAGCATATATACAAATGTATGTAGCAAAAGAAGAAAAATAAAATAATAGCGTAAAACTTATAATAGGGAATAAGTATAAAAAAATAAATAGTAATAATATATATAATAACTGTATATGAAAAAAATAATAAATAAATAATATATATAATAAGAAATATATATAAAGTGTAAATAAATAAAATAAATATGATGAATAAAAATAATAAAACATAAATAATAATATAATAATATATATAAAATATAAAAAATAAAATATATAAATAAATAATATAGTGAAAAAAAGAAAAAATCTATTCGCCGGCGAGGCCGCCCGACCGGCCCAGCCAGCCAGCCGGCCGATTCGCCGCCCGTCCCGCGGCGTGAATCCCGCCTGGGCCCCAGCGCCGTACGCGCCCGACCGCAGCCGACGCGCTGCCCCGACCGGCGCTCACGCGCCCCGGCCCCACCACCTGCCGCGCGTGACCCCGCCTCCCGCGCCGCGTGGCCCCACCCGCACCGCCTCCCGCTCCCGCGCGAGCCGCCGGCCACGCGCCGCCCCCTGGGTCCCACGCCCCGACTCCCGCCGCCCCGCGCCCGATTCCCGCCGACTCCCGCCCTCTCCCGCGCCGACCGCGCGCCGTACGCGTCGGGCCCCACCTCGCCCGCTCGCCCGTACCGGCCGCCCGCCTCCCTTGCGCAGCGCCCTGCCCCACCGGTCCCACCCTGCTCGTTCGCCAGACGCAGCCCGACCCCAACGCCGCCACGCGCCCGAACTGCAACCGAATTGGTCTCTGGCCTGATGCCGCGTCCCATGCTCTATAAAAAGGACCGTAGGTCCCTAGGGTTTCCCCAATCCATCAAACCGCCGCCGCCCAGAGAAGAAAAGAAACGTCGGTACAGAGGAAAAAAGGAGGGACAAGAGAGCTGCGCCGCCATTAAAAAAGAGGGGAAGGAGAGGAAGAAAAAGAGGAGGGCCCCACCGTCCGCCGAAGATCACCGTCGCTATCGCGTCGCCATCGTCGTGCCGCCGAGGGACTGCTGTGCCATCCACTTCATCTACGCGTCACCTTCATCCCGCGATCATCGAAGCGATCGCATCTACGGTAGGCCATGTTACCGATGCGAATTTTAGCGATCATATTGAACCTAATAGGCGTAATTTGATCGTAGTTGTGTCATCTTTTTAATTTCAGCAGCATTGATTCCCGCTAAAACCCCCGTAAACGCATATGAACACGTATGAACTAGTTGCGTCTAATTAATAAACAACCATAGTTAATTAATAATTAAACATTGCATGCATGCATATCATCGCATGTTGATTAATGTGTGTGCATCATGTTGATTTGTACATATTTTCTTGTATGTGTGATCACGAGTAGAGGGAAGTGCTCAAGAGATTGTGTACGAGGATTTCCATAACCAAGATTTCGAAGCGCTTGAGCAACCCCATCCGCCGGAGCAAGGCAAGTGTCCTTGAAGCATATTGATCATGTTTTAAAATAAATGTTTTGTTTGCAAAACTGCATGCTGTGTCAATTTGATGGGAATCCTATGGTAGGAAGTTTACTAGAATTGTTAAACCACCTTTGTCACCTGGAATACATGGTACAAAGTCGGGAAGAGTTTTCCCCTTTTTGCTTCACTTAATTAATTGGGATGACAAACAACACTACACATTTAATTATGCATCAATGATATTCTGGTTAATGTGAACTGGTCAATACGATGGGTGATCTAAGCAAGCCTGGTATGTGGATGGGTTGGATGTTATGGTGGTTTGCTTGCTTTAGATCTAAGGACCTGTTCATGCGAGAATAAGCCAGGACTACAGTGCCACCACGAGGCCAAGTATGGGTGCGGCGTAGCTGATTAATTAGGGCTTTGCTAGTGCTGTTTGGACCATTGTGGATGCTCGGGGAAGGGGTAGTCAGATTGGGTTTGTTGATGCTTGGTGGGACTACCCTGGGATCCGAATGGCTCAAGAGGGGGCCCTTGGTTGAAGATGTGCTCAGTTGGAGGCATCGCCACCGGTGAAACCTCAGTGGGGTCTGAATAGGATAGTAATCCCTTTGTAAAGGCTATTTTGTGATCTCTTGGCCATACACCAAAGGAAGTGTAATTGGCATAAGGGGGGTTCTTTAGCGCCGACGGGTGATGAAATCACAAACACGTGGGTAAAGAGGTACAAACTCTGCAGAGTTAATTAAAACTATCATGATAGCCGTGCTCCCGGTTATGAGCACCTGGACAACTTCCATGATTAGAAGGAATTTGGGATGGTTATGGTTTGGTAATGATTATGGTTGATATTATGATTATGGTTATGGTTATGGTTTATGACATTGATTATGGTTATTGGTAATGGTGAATTATGGACTGGTATTATTATGGTTACATGGTTTATGATGGGATTACTTCACATACATATAATATATCGCTTTTCAAATGTTTTACTGTACTTTTCAGCACTTAGCCATTATTACTGTCGTCATTTGAATCAGCCACATGTCATACTTTCCACACTTGCTGAGTACGACATGTACTCACTCTTGCAATCCCCCCCAACAGTTGCAGGTCAGAATTGTGAGTTTAATGGCGATAATACGGAGTTCTAGGCCGTGTCTACCATCAGCTTTGCCTGTGGTGTTGCATGGAGCTGCGCTATCCCTTTGCTTAGTTTGCTTAGTTGCTTAATTAGTTTATTTCCGCTGCATTAGTTGAACTGTCATTAATATCTATTAGAGCTTGTATTCGAGGATATAATGAATTATGTAATAAGAGTACTTATTTACGAATTTGAGCCGTGGTAATTATCTATTTATCATTTGTGATTGCACTCGTGTATGTGTGTTGAACATCCTGGGCACACATATGCGTTAACTTGGTTCATTTTCGGAATCGGGCGTCACAGATTGGTATCAGAGCCACAGGCTGACCATAGGACGCAAACTAGATAGAATGGACACTTTAGAGCACATAGGAGCACTCAGGAATCGATGTGTTTTTGCTTAAGTGTGCTGTTTGCTATATATATTGTTTGCTTGTGTGCTTAATAGAGGATTTTGGGATGCTTTAGCATTGCCATGTCCACCTAGGCTAGTATAGCTAGTTGGTTAGCTTCATATCCCTTGGTGCATATAGTTGGGGACGTTTTCTAAATTCTTACCTACTGCTCTCCTTCAGATGGTGAGGACTCGCAACCAGAGAGATGTCAATAACGAGGAGGAGAACCATGGAGTACCTCAGAACGACAACGGACAAGGACCTGCTCATGGAGCTATCAATATTGAGCAGCTACTGGCTATGCAGAACCAGCTCATGCAGACCATGATACAAACTATGGGACAGCTGCAGGTTGGCAATATAAACAATCAACCCCACATGCCTCCACCGCCACCCCCGCATCCTCATAACCGATTGGGAGAGTTTATGAGGACTAGGCCGCCAACCTTTGCTCAAGCTGCTGACCCTATGGATGCTGATGATTGGCTCAAGTCCGTGGAGAAGAAGCTAGCTATTGTCCAATGTAGTGACTGGGAGAAGGTCCTATTTGCTTCTCATCAACTCGTTGGAGCAGCTACGGATTGGTGGGATGCTTATTGCAATGCTCATGAGAATCAAGAGAGGATCACCTGGACGGAATTCAAGGAGAGTTTCCATTCTCATTATGTGCCGGAAGGTGTTATGATCTTGAAGAGACAAGAATTTGAGAATTTAAGGCAGGGAAGATCAAGCGTGAGTGAATATCTCAATAAGTTCACTCAACTCTCAAGGTATGCGCCTGAGGATGTTAGTCGGGACAGCCGGAAGCAATATTTGTTCATGAGAGGCTTGAAAAATGAAATCCAAGTGCAACTACTCAACTGCGATTATGCCAATTTTCAGAAGCTTGTGGACAAGGCTATTGTGGTTGAGAACAAGATCCGTGAGATGGAGCAAGAAATCAAGCGGAAGGCGCCATATCAAGGACAGCAACAAGGAAGTAATGTGCGCCCTCGCCTTGCACCACCCAATGCGCCTCATTACAGCTCCTCTATTCCTGCTCAGCGCCCTTGTCATGCACCACGCCCAACTCAGTTTGTGCAGCAGCACCCTGTTATGCAAGCAATGCCTTATGCGCCTCGTGCTGATTTTCCTGGAACCAATGCTCAAAACCAAGCTCGTCCCAATAATTCTGGTGGAGTTAAGAGGTGCTATACTTGTGGAGAAGCTGGACACTTTGCGAATCAATGTCCTAAGTCAGGCCTTGGTCAAAGAAGCAATGCGCCGAGGCAAAACCCAAGACCTAATGGAGGACAGCCACAAGGAAGCCGTGGACAGCAGAATTTTGCTCGTGGCAACGTGAACCATGTCTCTACGGAGGATGCTCAACAAGCGGATGACGTGGTCATTGGTATGTTTCTCGCCAAATCCAACCCCGCGACTATGTTATTTGATTCTAGAGCATCGCATTCTTTCATTGCATCAAAGTATGTTGCCAAGTATAATTTGCCTATCTCTCATATAAAGTTTACTCTATTGGTTAAGTCTCCTGGAGGAGAGATGAGGACAAATATAGTATGTCCCAAAATAAGCCTTAGAATAAGGGGGTAGACTTCTCCGCCAACCTCATTGTTTTGGATCCACAAGGAATAAGAGAATCCGTTGGTGTAAAGTACAATGGAACCACCATACGGAAGCCGAAGCTACGTGGGAACGTGAAGAAGACCTGAAGGCAGAATTCCCTCACCTTTTCTCCACGCTATCGAATCTCGAGGGCGAGATTCACATTAAGGGGGGTAGGTTTGTAACACCCTAAATTTTCGCATCCTGCATTGCATACATGATCATGCATTAAACATTAGTGGGATAAAAGAAAAATAATAAAACATAAAAGATGGAGCATATATACAAATGTATATAGCAAAAGAAGAAAAATAAAATAATAGCGTAAAACTTATAATAGGGAATAAGTATAAAAAAATAAATAGTAATAATATATATAATAACTGTATATGAAAAAAATAATAATAAATAAATAATATATATAATAAGAAATATATATAAAGTGTAAATAAATAAAATAAATAAGATAAATAAAAATAATAAAACATAAATAATAATATAATAATATATATAAAATATAAAGAATAAAATATATAAATAAATAAATAATATAGTGAAAAAAAAGAAAAAAAATCTATTCGCCGGCCAGGCTGCCCGACCGGCCCAGCCAGCCAGCCGGCCGATTCGCCGCCCGTCCCACGGCGCGAATCCCGCCCGGGCCCCAGCGCCGTACGCGCCCGACCGCAGCCGACGCGCTGCCCCGACCGGCGCTCACGCGCTCCAGCCCCGCCACCTGCCGCGCGTGACCCCGCCTCTCGCGGCGTGTGGCCCCACCCGCACTGCCTCCCGCTCCCGCGCGAGCCGCCGGCCACGCGCCGCCCCCTGGGTCCCACGCCCCGACTCCCGCCGCCCCGCGCCCGATTCCCGCCGACTCCCGCCCTCTCCCGCGCCGACCGCGCGCCGTACGCGTCGGGCCCCACCTCGCCCGCTCGCCCGTACCGGCCGCCCGCCTCCCTTGCGCAGTGCCCTGCCCCGCCAGTCCCACCCCGCACGTTAGCCCGACGCAGCCCGACCCCGACGCCGCCACGCGCCCGAACTGCAACGGAATCGGTCTTTGGCCTGATGCCGCGTCCCATGCTCTATAAAAAGGACCGTAGGTCCCTAGAGTTTTCTCGATCCAGCAAACCGCCGCCGCCCAGAGAAGAAAAGAAACGCCAGTACAGAGGAAAAAAGGAGGGACCAGAGAGCTGCGCCGCCAGGAAAAAAGAGGGGAAGGAGAGGAAGAAAAAGAGGAGGGCCCCACCGTCCGCCGGAGATCACCGTCGCTATCGCGTCGCCGTCGTCGTGCCACCGAGGGACTGCTGCGCCATCCACTTCGTCTACACGTCACCTTCATCCTGTGATCATCGAAGCCATCACATCTACGGTAGGCCATGTTCCCAATGCGAATTTTAGCGATCATATTGAACCTAATAGGCGTAATTTGATCATAGTTGTGTCATCTTTTTAATTTCAGCAGCATTGATTCCCGCTAAAACCCCTGTAAACGCATATGAACACGTATGAACTAGTTGCATCTAATTAATAAACAACCATAGTTAATTAATAATTAAACTTTGCATGCATGCATATCATCGCATGTTGATTCATGTGTGTGCATCATGTTGATTTGTACGTATTTTCTTGTATGTGTGATCACGAGTAGAGGGAAGTGCTCAAGAGATCGTGTACGAGGATTTCCAGAACCAAGATTTTGAAGCGCTTGAGCAACCCCATCCGCCGGAGCAAGGCAAGTGTCCTTGAAGCATATTGATCCCGTTTTAAAATAAATGTTTTGTTTGCAAAACTGCATGCTGTGTCAATTTGATGGGAATCCTATGGTAGGAAGTTTACTAGAATTGTTAAACCACCCTTGTCACCTGGAATACATGGTACAAAGTCAGGAAGAGTTTTCACCTTTTTGCTTCGCTTAATTAATTGGGATGACAAACAACACTACACATTTAATTATGCATCAATGATATTCTGGTTTATGTGAACTGGTCAATACGATGGGTGATCTAAGCAAGCCTGGTATGTGGATGGGTTGGATGTTATGGTGGTTTGCTTGCTTTAGATCTAAGGACCGGTTCATGCGAGAATAAGCCAGGACTACAGTGCCACCACGAGGCCAAGTATGGGTGCGGCGTAGTTGATTAATTAGGGCTTTGCTAGTGCTGCTTGGACCACTGTGGATGCTCGGGGAAGGGGTAGTCGGATTGGGTTTGTTGATGATTGGTGGGACTACCCTGGGATCCGAATGGCTCAAGAGGGGGCCCTTGGTTGAAGATGTGCTCAGTTGGAGGCATCGCCACCGGTGAAACCTCAGTGGGGTCTGAATAGGTTAGTAATCCCTTTGTAAAGGCTATTTTGTGATCTCTTGGCCATACACCAAAGGAAGTATAATTGGCATAAGGGAGGTTCTTTAGTCGCCGACGGGTGATGAAATCACAAACACGTGGGTAAAGAGGTACAAACTCTGCAGAGTTAATTAAAACTATCACGATAGCCGTGCTCCCGGTTATGAGCACCTGGACAACTTCCATGATTAGAAGGAATTTGGGATTTGGGATGGTTATGGTTTGGTAATTGTTATGGTTGATATTATGATTATGGTTATGGTTATGGTTTATGACATTGATTATGGTTATTGGTAATGGTGAATTATGGACTGGTATTATTATGGTTACATGGTTTACAATGGGATTACTTCACATACATATAATATATCGCTTTTCAAATGTTTTACTGTACTTTTCAGCACTTAGCCATTATTACTGTCGTCATTTGAATCAGCCACATGTCATACTTTCCACACTTGCTGAGTACGACATGTACTCAGTCTTGCAATCCCCCCTAATAGTTGCAGGTCAGAATTGTGAGTTTAATGGCGATAATACGGAGTTCTAGGCCGTGTCTACCGTCAGCTTTGCCTGTGGTGTTGCATGGAGCTGCGCTATCCCTTTGCTTAGTTTGCTTAGTTGCTTAATTAGTTTATTTCCGCTGCATTAGTTAATCTGTCATTAATATCTATTAGAGCTTGTATTCGAGGATATAATGAATTATGTAATAAGAGTACTTATTTACTAATTTGAGCCGTGGTAATTATCTGTTTATCATTTGTGATTGCACTCGTGTATGTGTGTTGAACATCCTGGGCACACATATGCGTTAGCTTGGTTCATTTTCGGAACCGGGCGTCACAACTACAAAGGATAATGGCAAAGTGGAAGTGGAATCACACACTCTTAAGCGTCTTACCACACTCTTACAAGTGTTCTTACCGACACTGTAGGTGGCAAACGGTGGACGGTATGAAGAAACCAATGAAGCATGGGATGATTGCAAAGGTGTATCGATTCTGCTCAAGAGTAAGGTGTAGCTTGGATGACACTTTATATATAGCAAGGATAAGCAACAATGAAATCTTATAGTAAAGTTGAATAAGTGTCTAAAGTACTTGTCAAAGTTGTTGGTCTAAATGTGTTCCTAGTAGTTCAGGCTAGCAAGACAAGAGACAAAACTAGATGACACAAAGGATGCAAGCACTTCTGTTTTTGTTGTTGTTTTTTTCTCCTCTTTTTTTTTCGTGCGGATTTTGTATCTTATTTCACACTTGCCTTTTTTTCTCTTTTTTTTTTCAGAATGTGCTATAAAAGAAGAACACAATGCAAAGCAATCAAAAATATATCGTAGGTCTGTTACAAATTTTTGCTCAATTTCTAAGGAAAATTAAGCACCTTTAGATGCCCCAAATCTAAAAACTTTGAACATAAATATTATATATATATATCTCCTTTTTAATTTCAGTATATGGAATACCTATTTTGGATCAGAACAATAGGATATATTGCCCCCGAAATACAGACTGTTCAGAATTTCTAGGTCAACAACAGATTTGGGTCTAATGCAATTTTGACCTCGATAACACTATTTTATTGGAAACTGATGAATACAAAAGTTATAGAGAACTTCTTAAGCTTTCCAGGAAGTACAAGAATACAAAAATCCGAGTTCATATGAGCAAGATATGATAAAAATACTGAACTAGACAGAGATGAATCTAATCTGGACGTGATGATGTGATTCAAAAGGATGAATCAACACAATGCAGAACTCAAACTAAGACATAAAACACTTCTAAACCAGCAATATGACTCAACCAAGGGCACAAACTCAACAAAACCAAACTGAATAACAAAGTTGCAAAGGCTCAATGTGGTTTGGACAAAGTAATGAATAGATCTACCGAACTGCAAGTTTTTTTGTGGCTTTTTTGTGGACTCTAGGTAAGAAAAACATGTAATGGTTAGATAAATTACCTAATGGAAAACCTGGAAATATGATACCAATTTACATGGGACCAGTACCATTGGAAAGGTTATCATCTACACTTTCCGTGCATATGTAGAACGTTCAAAACGGAGTTTGTGTGCGTCTTGGGCGTTCGTTTTAGTGCGAACTGATCGTGGATTCCGAGTTGGACACGATTTTGAGTTGGGTTCGGTTTCCATCTTCTTTGAATGTATTCTCTAGTCCTCCACGCCTCTAAAACTTCCTCCAATTACTCCTTGAATCACTCCATGTATCCTAATCACAATTAAATTATTAGGTAGCAATCTATTCTCAAAAATATATAAGAAAACATATAAGAATGAGATCACCTATGAAATTAATTGTTGTGTGTGAATTCTATTGATTGCATCTTGTATGTTCAATGGAGTGTTTTGTATATCTATAGGAGTGATGTCCTCATCATCCTCCCCTTGTTGAATTGGAGTCGTACTCAACTCAAGTTCATCTTCTCTCATGTGTTGGTCCAAATGTGCAACGCCATAAAATCTTCTTGTTTGCATGAAAGGAGGAGGCCAAGGTGGTGGACGACATAGTACACCATCTTTATCTGGTCCATAAAATAGGAGCGCACATTCACCTGAGCTAGGATCCCAAACAAATAAACATTGTACCATGTTTGTATGTGCATTTATAATGTGCATGATCTCATCATTATGTTCATAGGAATCCGGTAGAAGCCGAGTAGTTGGAATCTACTCGCGAGATAGGATTCTATCACACGGGATGAATTGGATCATGAAATTGCTTATAAATATGAAATTGAGACCGAGCAGCGGGTAGGATGCAGCGAGACGTGGTCTCACGTGCGTAGCACTGCTTGTGTCGATTGAGAACTGTTTCGTGTGCGGCCCCGCTGGACAAGCTTGAATTGTACCGGCGACATACTGGAGAAATGGACTCCAGCAAACTGACGAAGCTTAATACTGGTTTGTCGAGGCATTCCATTCCATTTTGTAGGCATGGGTTGAGGGCAGAAAAGTGTAAATCAGCTGGTGGGCACGTCAGAGTACGCCCCACGCAGTGACCTCTTGCACTTGACGAATTGATCGGTTCGACACTCGAGTGTTTAGTGAAAGGTGGCCATATACGACTAGTACTGAAGTGTTACGTAGGTACTGCTGTAAGTACTCGCTGACATTTCCGAAAATGCGTATGTGTCGTGTTGTTCTGGGTGTGTCCTGACTACAATCACCATCCCTTGCGGTAATAGAGTACCACTTGTTCACTGCGTTGGGACGTAGTAAATATTAAAAAAGTCAGGAGAATACGATGTATTGAATTATAATTGTTATGCAACCCTTTATGGCTTTGAGATAGTACAATTAAAAGTTTACAGTTTCCCCATACTTTACCTGTAATAGCATTATGTGCTTTGTGCACATCATATCATCGACAAAGCATTTCTTGTTTGATTGTGGAGTCCATGATGTGCCGTGCCTGAAGAATGTCACGTGCTACTTAAAACATGATTATAAGGATCCACTTGTAGGCGAGTCCTTTATGCTATTCCTTACCTATGCTTATAATAACCCTACATATGTCTAGTGAGACGGGTTAGTCTTGCTGAGCCTTAAGCTCACGTTTGTAGTTAACAAGTTTTTGCAGATTATACGACTGATGACGGGCTCGATGACGAGGTTGCACCCCCTCCAAGGTTTACAGCCGAGTGGGAACCCTGCACACTGCCGTAAGTTGGGTGATGCTAGTGCAAAGTATCCAGGGCATGGATGACTTTGCTTTTGCATAGCTAGTGCCGAGAGCGTAGCTATGATGTATAATTCTCTTTCCTTTTCACATAGTATTGTAAAACATCCGCTGTGCTATAAATAAAGACTTGGTATTGTATTTTATTCTCGTTCTTTTCTTGTATAATGTTGGGTGTCGCATCACACGACACTATCCAATGAGATATTTGGAGGTCGAGATTCCGGTCTCCACAGGCAGGTGTCGGTGATTTGGAACCGGCAGATCTCCCTACACTGCTAAAGTGATAGGGGAGTTTGATGTTCGGTATGGGCGCGCGGAGATTCAATAAGGTGAGTAGGAATTGACACAGGAGACACAAGAGTTTACGTGGTTCGGGCCGCCTGAGCGTAATACCCTACTCCACGGATGTGTTGCTGTTGTATTAGCTGTATGAGCTTGTGTTTAGCGTCAATGGCGTGTGTGTCTCTATAGCCCCCTAAACGTGTCGTCGGCCTGTCCTTTTATAGTACAAGGGAAGGCCGTTACAAGTTAGCCTGGCCCGACATGTGGCCCCGGCGGTTACTAGTATTGACACTTATTTAACACATTTAATTGCTCTTAACGACCATGTAACGGGCTTTGACAGCACCGTTATTGGTGTTAAGATCGTCCATTTAAGTGTCATTAATATGGTATTAATGACACTTAATCGGGTCTTGAAGTCCTTGATTCCCCTTTGAAGATCCGGAGCCGTTGTGGGGTATTCCGGAGGTTAGAGGCTGAATATCCGACGGTTGGACACGTGGCAGCTCTGGAGCATACTGTGGAAACAGGTAGCTCCGGGGCTACCCGACACGTGTCAGGTCCGGAGCTTCTATCGGTCTGGGGCTAAGTCCGGAGGTGCCATTTCGGTACATGGCCCGGAGCTTCCCCCTTGTGGGCGGTAGCTCTGGTTTGGTAGTACACGTGGCGACCCAGGGATTAACCATGTTGGAGAAGCAGGTCCGGTTGTGTCTGACATGTGGGCCTTCGAGGGTCTTCAAACCAAGTAGATGATTTTCCTTTGAGATCTTTATAACCTCAAGGGGTGTACAGTTTCTAGGGTACCGACAGTGGCCCCCTGGACCTACCTTTGGGGAAGTCATTCCGCTGGAGGTGGGTCCATCCTCGCGACCTTTGAACTGAGTCTTCAAGGGTCTTTGAGGGTGTCGTTGGCAAGGACTTGGAATTAAATCCTCGCCGCGTGGCGTATCCCGCGTGCGGCAGATGAGATCTTGGGCGTGCGGATCTCACGCAATTGAAGGTCGCCGGTTCCCGATACGAAAACCGTATCGGTTCCGCGCGCCTTGTCAGGCCGCCGCCTTTGGGCTTCCCGCCTCTTGATGACAACCGTTCACCTGGGTAAGAACCTTGACTTGATCGTAGGGGTGGTCCCGGGCCCACTTGTCATCGGCTGGGTGCAATTTTTAGGTGGTACCTTCGACTTCCTTGCGATTTCCATCCAAGCATTGCGAGGGCTTACTTAAGAAGGAAAGTGCGCACCGTCGGGAGTTCTTTATGCCTCTCATCTGTTCTTGCGATCAAACTCTCAACTTGTGCTTCGCTTTTCTTCTCTTGCCTAGCTGTGCCGCGATGGAGTTGGGTCTCCGCGAGAGTCGCTTGAAGACCGATGGCGACCTGAAGAAGGTCCGGGCCCTCATGGGATGGTCCTCGGACTTCTTCAACCGCTCGGTCCGCGCCAGTGCAGAGCTCCCGTTCGAGAAGGAGCACTCCGGTGAAATGGTGTACTTCTCCTCGTACGCCATGGTGGGGTTGATCCCACCTTTTTCTTCCTTTTTCTTGATGCTGCTAGACTTCTATGGTCTACAGTTGTATCACCTTGGCCCTCACTACATTCTCCTTGTGTCTATCTTCGTCCACTTCTGTGAGATGTGGGTGGGCATCCCAACTGCATCGAGCTCTTCCGGACCTTCTTCACCGTCCACACCACCGGTAGGAGCAATGAGTACCTTGGCTTCTACTACTTCGTGAAGCGCAAGAAGTGCCCATTCAAGTACCTCCGGTCATTTCCCTATGGGAAGTGGGATGACTGGAAGAAAGACTGGATAGTCGTTAGGGTGGAGGAGCACGAGAGGTTGGAGCTGCCCGATGGTCTTCCCGGCATCGACACGACGATCTGGAGTGAAGCTCCGATGCTGGCAGAAGCTTTCAACCCTGCTTTGACCAGGATCCGCCAATGCGTGGAAGGAGGATTGACTCCTCAGGCGGTATTTTGCAATTTCTTGGTCAACAGGTGGGCGCCGCTGAAGAGGAGGAGAAACTTGCTTGGACCCTCAACAGCGTGATGGACGATGACCGGGTTGAGACCGGGTTGAAGTCCAACATGGTAGGGAAAACCTTGGAGTTCCACCTTAAGAAGTTCCAGCACGACATCGACGTCGAAGGCGATGACTTGACTCCGCCATCAGCTTTTCTTCCTCTGAACGTGGAAGTGGAGTTCAGCAGGGAGCTCTGGCGGAAGATGCCCATGCTTGACGACCTTGGTGTCATCGAGAGAAGACCAACCTCCGGGGTAGCGATCCCCGGAGTACCCAAGGATAGCTCCGGCTCTGTTCCTAAGCCGAGGGGAGAAGTCGTCGGCAAGGGCAAGGAGCTGGCGAATGAACCAGTGAGCCGGAAGAGGAAGTTGTAGTACGCTGACGGAAGGTCCATTGGGCCCGCTACTTCTGCGTCGGCTCCTTCTCCCCGGAGGGGAAGGTCCTCTGCAGCTGCGGCGAATGTTCCCATAGTGGGGTCATCCCGGAACGCGACTGTTCCCGCGGTGGGGTCCTCTCAGAGCGCGGCTGTCCCCGCAGTAGGGTCCTCCCGGGGTGTTAGCTCTGGGCGTGCAACTCCAGCTCCTGGGCCGGTGGAGGCCTCCAGGTCTGGGGGTTCTTCCCGATCGAGGGGAGCCTCGACCCGGGAAACACCCGTGGCCGCGACGAGTTCTGGGGGTTCTTCCGGAGCTTCCACGCCGGCTATGGCTAGCCCGGAACGCCCGGGAAAAAGGTTCCGCGCAAGCTGGTGCGGAAGTCTCCCAAGGTAACTTTTGATTTCTACCTTGGATAGTTGTTTTAATTGTAGCAACCATTTTTTAATTTTCTCCGTTCATCATCTGCAGTGTCTCCAAGAAGGGGAGTGAGGCTCCACCCTCGGCCACAGTGGCTGAAGCCGTGAGAGCGGGAGCTTCTGCTCCTGTCCCGGTGCCGCCCCAAGTGGTGGCCGAAGCTGCGACAGCTCCGGCGCCGGCTGTCGTGGTCATGGACCTCGAACCATCCCCAGAAGTTCCCGTGGTAGCGCCGAACCACGGGAGTGAAGATGCGCCAGCGGCACCTATCTCAGAGGTTGAAGCTCCGGGTTCTGGTGCTGCGATGATGGAAGCTCTGGCTGTTGAGCCGGAGGAAGCAGTAATCCCGGCCTCTGAGCCGGAAATTGTCGAAGCCCCGGCGGTTGAGCCGGAGGTGATTGAAGCTCCGGAGTGCGCGCCAGAAACTGGGGTAGTTTCGGCAGTTGGGCCGGCTACCTCCGAAGCACCAGCCGCTGAGCCGGTCATTGTTGGAGCTCCGGCCACAGGGCCGGTTGATGTTGAAGATCTTCCGGCTCCTGAGCCGGTTGTTGAAGAGGTGACAGAGCTTGAGCCCTCATCAGAAGAGGTGCCCAGACCGGAGCCAGTAGCGGCTCCTGCTCCGGAAGCGACAACGTCGGAGGTACCTGCGGCCGAGCCCGAGTGCCCCAGCAAAGTCGCTCGCCCCCAGCCTGAGGGCGTGAATGAAGATTTGGCGGCGGGGCCTTCCTCGATGGCGACTGAGGCCATCCCGGAGGATGGCCCTAGTGCCATGGAGACCCAGGGGACCACTCTTGTAGAGTGGGACCCAATTTTTGTATCCGAAGACCCGCTGGAACCAGCGGAGGAGACCCCAACAGGTCCAGAACCCATCCTGTTGTCGCTGTCCATTGACAACGCATGTTCCAGTCTGCGTCAAGTCCAACTGGCCTTCTTCCATGACAGCAAGGCTCTTGAAGAGGAGCGCCAAACCCTTAGGCGGTGGCGTAATCGGCTCTACTTCGAGACCAAGCTGGCACAGTCGAGGCTAGCGAATGACAAGGAATGGATTAAGCGGGAGAAGATCCGCCTGGAGTACTGGGGCAAGTTACTGGATGACAGGGAGAGTATGACTTGTGCCCTCGACGCTCAATCCCGGGAGATCTACGATCAGGCCAAAGCTGTCAATAATGCGGCCGATGCACGCCACGAACAGCTTGAGGCCATTAACACTGCACTCATCAAGCGCCGAGAGGCACTTGAAGAGAGGGAGAAACTGCTCGAGGATGAAGAGCAGAAACTCCTAGAGCTGCTGGATGATGTACTGAGGACGGAGGAGGAGCTCACCGAGAAGGTGGCTCTGGCTGACAAGAGTCTCGAGGAGCGCGCCAAGAAATTGGAAGAGCGCTGCCAAGAGGAAGAGGAGAAGACCTGGGTGCGAGGGCAGGAACTCTACGAACAAGAGTGTGCCCTTACTGCCAGGGAGAAGAAAGTGAGGGGTAGAGAGAAGGACCTGGTTGACCGCCGGAACAAGATCCACCTCCGGGAGGAGGAGCTCGGAAAACTCGAACGGCGGGTTGCTGAAAAGATTCAGCAAAACGCCAAAGAAGTTGAGCGCCTTGCCCGTGAGAATTATGAACTGGTGGCGGCCAGAAGATCCCTGGAAGAGATGAAGGGCTTGAGGGCTGAGGACTCCCTACAGATTTGGGAGTTCTTGAGCAAGGCCAATGATGCAATAACACCGATGGGTTTCAGCCCCGTGCGCCCGGATGATCCGGAGCCGGAGCCGGACCTAGCGCTGCAGGCGTTGAGCGCAGCAGGTAGCAAGCTCTCCAAGGTGGGCGATGTCATCGTGGACCAACTGGAGGTTGAGGGGCAATCCCTGGCAAAGAACGTCACAGAGTACGTGCTGACGTGCTACACCAGCCGGAACTCCAAATTTCCTCTGGACCCGGTGCTTGAAGGTCCCGTCGAAGGAGAAGGCGAAGCTACCCGAGCCAGCGTTTCGGAGGTTGCCCAGAAGGTCGCCCAATTCTTCCATAGGGTCTAGGACCATATCTATAGTTCTCACTTCTATTTTCTCTTCTTCTTCCTCAATTTTGTAATCCCTTGTCTCCAGATGTAATCCCTTGTCTCCAGATAAATGAAATCCCCAAAATTTTTGTGAATTTCAATTTTTGTCTTAAACACTCACTTTTATCTTCACTTGGCCCCCTGGTAGATGTACACAATTTGATTGTGAACATGTACCAAGAGGATATTGTGCATTGTTGAAGACTCTTTTGCTCCGAACTTGTAGAATTTAGTTTCGAAGTCTTCGATAGTGAAGGCCCCCTGAGGTTGTCGGAGCTTAGAAGCTCCGGCATTGTCTATTGCTGGAGCTTAGTAGCTCCGGCAATAGTCTCTATCAACGCGTAGAGCATCGATAGTTAATCCTCCGGGGTGTCGGAGCTTAGTAGCTCCGGCAGTGACCTTTGCCAACACTCAGTTTGTTGGCAGCAGACTCCATTTACGGGGTCTTCTCACCATCTTTTATTCAGCGTCGACGGCTGGCCCCCCTAGGGGAGTCGGAGCTTAGTTAGCTCCGGCTTTTCTCCATCAATGTAGATTTTATTTTTCCTGCACACTTAAGCCAAGAAAAATAGTAAAATTTGTTTCTTGTCTATAACTTCGTCGCGGCTTATGACTCTCAAGAAGATTTTAAGTCAAACACAATTCTAAATACAACCGAATGTGTTGTCTTTTCTTCTAGATCCAACTGTACACGGACCCGCCTTACTTCGGCCTGCCGGGGTGTAGGTAGAGTGGCGTACTTAGGGTGCTTGACCAGGCTAAGTCGATAGCACACTCTAGCCCTAGATTGGCTTGGCGGCTTTCAGGCGAGTTGGCCATGAACAATATTTGAATCCAAAAGAATTGACAATACAACTCGAATCGTATATAAACCGGTGGAACTAAAATTTCTTAAGAATTGCACGTCTTTGTTATAGACAAGAAAGAGAAAAATAAAAATGTTGAGCCTGTACAAAATAAATGAACGTGGAGTCTATTTCACATGAAAATGTCTTTCATTATAGGTCCGGGGTACAGGGGAAACAAGTACACTCTTAGGGTACGGAACCAGGCTAAGCGTGTTTCATTTCTCGTTTGACCCAGGGTAGTTAGCCACACTTTTAGTCCGGAGACTATGACAAGTGTTGCATGAACTTTGCGAACCTTTCGGGAAAGGTCCGGCTGCTCTCCCGGAGGAACTACCCGACTCTGTACAATGACTCTATAACATACATCTCAAGTTACTCAAGACTCACCTCCGTGGTATTAAGTGTAGAACTTACGGAGGTGCTCGATGTTCCAAGGATTTGGGAGAGGTGTCCCATCCTCGGTAGCCAAGCGAACGCTTCCGGGACGGGATACTTTAATCACTCGGAAGGGCCCCTCCCAGCTGGGGGAGAGTTTGTTTAACCCTTCTCTGGATTGTATTCTCCATAGCACCAGATCGCCTTCCTCGAGCTGTCGGTTGTGTACATGCCGCTGGTGATAACGCCGTAGGGGTTGACGATATCGGGCATTCCGAACAGCTGCTTGGCACCTTCCCTCCTCAAGGAGGTCTAGGTCTTCACGCCGGAGCTGGTCCTGCGCGGCTTCGTCGAAGGTCCGGACTCAGAGTGAAACCAAGGTGATTTCCGGAGGAAGGATTGCTTCAGCTCCGTACACCAGAAAGAAGGGTGTCTCTCCGATTGACCGGTTTGGAGATGTCCTGTTGGCCCATAGAGTGGGCGGAAGCTCTTCGATCCAGTTAGCTCCATGTTTTTTCAAGCGCTCATAGGTGCACGTTCTAAGTCCTTTAAGGATTTCAGCATTTGCTCTCTCGGCCTGGCCATTGCTGGCTGGGTGAGCTACGGAGGCGTAGAAAACCTGTATGCCGAGGTCTTCGCAATATCCTTGGAATGCGGAGCTTGTGAATTGGGTCCCATTATTAGTGATGATTTTGTTTGGGACTCCAAATCTGCATACAATGGACTGCAAAAAGTTGATAGCAGATTGTTTGTTGATTGTCACAACTAGAGTTGCTTCCGGCCACTTGGTGAACTTGTCAATGGCAATGTACAGGAACTTGTAACCTCCGATGGCTCTTGGGAAAGGTCCCAAGATATCCATCCCCCACACAGCGAAAGGCCATGTAGGAGGTATCATTTGTAAGGGCCGAGCCGGAGTGTGAATTTGCGTTGCATGAAATTGACATGCTTTGCATTTTTTCACCAGCTCAGTTGCATCCCGGAGTGCTGTAGGCCAGTAGAAGCCATGCCGAAAGGCTTTACCAACCAGCGTGCGGGAAGACGCGTGGTTCCCACACTTGCCTCCATGGATTTCTGCGAGGAGCTCGCAGCCTTCTTCCCTTGTGATGCACCAGATTAGGATGCCGTTGGCACCGCACCGGTAGAGATCCCCTTCTACCAACGTGTATCTTTTAGCCAATCTGACTACCTGGTCAGCGGATACATCATCATCAGGAAGGATGTTTTCTTTCAAGTAGTTCCGGATCTCCGAGATCCATGCATCGGAACTAAGCTGAGCATTTGAGTCTTGCGTGCTGGGTTGCTCGGAGCTTCCGGCAGCACCTACGACCCTTGATGGCTGCCATGGTAACAGGGCCATCGGGACCGTCAGCTTCGGGATGCTGATCTCGCCCCCTTCGCTCAGTTCGGCAGGCTGAGCTGTGGGTTTCGACAATCTCCGAACAAAAGTTCCATCAGGAGCCGGAGCTCCGGTTGACGCTTTCGTCGAGAGTTCGTCGACTTCAGCATTGTGGGCACGCTGAACATGGTGGAGATCTAGGACTTCAAAGTCCTTCTGAAGCCTCTGGACTTCAAGGAGGTAAGCAGCTAGCTGGAGATTATTGCAGGAGCATTCACTCTTCACCTGCTTAATGATGAGCTGTGAATCTCCCTTGACCAACAATTGCTTGACACCATATGACAGTGCCACCTTTAGTCCGTAGATGAGTGCTTCATACTCTGCCATGTTGTTGGTTGCCTTGAAGTCAAGGTGTACCATGTATTTCACCTTCTCCCCAGTCGGTGCAAGGAGAAGGATTCCAGCTCCGGCCCCCTGCTTCTGCATGGAGCCATCGAAGTAGAGGGTCCAGTGAGGCTCGGTGAAGGTTGGAGCTTGATGCTCCGTCTTCTGCCCACTGGGGCCCCCAGGGTTTGATGGAGAGGGAGTCCATTCTGCCACAAAATCTGCCAATGCTTGACTCTTGACTGCTTGCCTTGAAATAAATTCAATATCAAATTCAGCCAATTCCGCTGCCCATTTTGCAATATTCCCAGTTGAATTGGGATTATGCAAAATTGCTCGAAGTGGGTAAGAGGTCACCACTGAGACTTTGTGAGCTTGGAAGTAATGGCGAAGCTTCCTGGAGGCAATAAGAACTGCATAGAGCAGCTTATGCACCTCTAGGTATCGAGTCTTGGCATCATGTAGTAATTCACTAATGAAGTACACTGGGCGCTGAATGGTCCGGACCCTCCCGGAGGGGTCCGGAGCTTCCTCTTCACTGTCCCGGATCCTCTCGGAGGAGTCCGGATTTTCTTCAGGGACCTCCGGGTTCTGGCTGGAGGAACCCGGAGCTTCCTCAGAAATGACCTGGACCCTCCCGAAGGGGTCTAGGTCTCCTGAAGCGACTTCTTGTGGATTCGAATCTGGGAGCTGGGACCCAGACTCGCTTTCAGGAACCTCCAGACCCTCCCGAAGGGGTCTGGATTCCTGAGTATGGGGTAGTTCTGGTCTCTCCGCAACCAGAACCATATTGATGACTTCGCTAGTAGCTGAAATATAAAGCAACAAAGGCTCACCAGGGTTCGGAGCTACCAGAATTGGTAGGGTGGTGAGGAACTGTTTCAGCTCCTGGAATGCCTTTTCTGCCTCTTCGGACCATTGGAATGGTCCGGACTTCCTCAACAACTTGAAGAAGGGGAGTGCCCGTTCCGCCAGTCTTGAGATGAACCGGCTGAGGGCTGCTAGACATCCAGTTAATTTTTGGACGTCCTTGATGCGGGTTGGTGGCTGCATGTCTTCAATGGCCTTAATCTTCGCCGGATTAGCTTCTATGCCCTGGTGACTTACCAGGAAACAAGAAGTTTTCCGGAGCTAACCTCGAAGACACACTTGTCTGGGTTTAGCTTTGTGCGGGTGGCCCGCAGCTTGTCGAAGACAGCCTGCAAGGTGTCAAAGAGTGACTCCTTGTTCCTGACCTTGACCATGATGTAATCGACGTACACTTCCACTATGTCTCTAATAAGTTCTTCAAAAGTTTTGTACATAGCTCGTACAAAAGTTGAAGCTGCATTCTTGAGACCAAAGGGCATGGCTGTGTAACAATACAATCCATCTACTGTGATGAATGAAGTATGCTCTTCATCTTCCCTAGACATCCTGATTTGATGATATCCGGAATATGCATCTAGGAAACACAGTAATTCACACCCGGAGGTGGAATCCACTATCTGATCTATTCTAGGTAGTGGGAATGGATCTTTTGGACATGCCTTATTTAGTGTGGTGTAGTCGATGCACATCCGAAGCTTCCCGCCGGCCTTGGGCACAACGACTGGGTTTGCCAGCCATTTTGGATGGAAGACTTCTCAGATGAATCCGGCTTCGAGCAACTTCTTTACTTCTTGTCGGATGAAGTTCTGTCGCTCTACGGATTGCTTCTGAGGCTTCTGATGCACAGGCCGAGCATCGGGGTAGATCTTCAGATTGTGCTCAATCACTTCCCTGGGGATCCTAGGCACTTGTGACGGTTGCCAAGCAAACACGTCGACGTTAGCCCGGAGGAAAGTGATGAGCATGAGTTCCTATTTGTCGTTCAATCCTCCCGATATACGGGTGGCCTGAGCGGCATTGGAACCAATTTGGACGACTTTGACGGGAATGTCGGTGTCGCCGCTTGGCTGCACTCGAGGTGTAGAAGCCGAGCCTCATTGACGAATGCTCGGGAGTTTTGGAGCTTGCTCCTGCCTGGAGTCCTCCTCTTGCGCCGTGGTGAGCGCATGGAGCTCTTCCAGTGCAGTTACTCCGGCAGTGCGATCTCCGCGGATCCGGAGAATGCCTACTGGCGTTGGCATCTTCAACACCAGATAGCCATAATGAGCAGCCGCCATGAATTTGTACAGGGCAGGTCTACCCAAGATGGCATTGAAGGGTAAGTTGATCTGCGCAACGTCGAAGACCAACTTCTCGGTGCGGTACTTCTCCCGTGTCCCGAAGGTAACAGGGAGAGTAATAGCTCCGAGTGGGGTGATGGCCCCCGTACCTACTCTGGAGAAAGGTCGAGAGGGGTGGAGATCCGAAGGTCGGAGCTGAAGCTTAGTGAAAGCTTCGAAGCTGATGAGGTTAAGCCCCGAACCTCCGTCTACCATGACGTGGTGGAGGGCAATGACGTCACTTGTTGTGACGCAGCACGTCTCCTGCTATTGGAGACGTGCGGGCCAAGTCTACCAGACAAAGTCCGCCGCTGCGATGGGGCTGGTCCTGAAGGAGGAGGACCCTGGTTGCTGAGGCGTTCGGCTGCTGCTGCAACCAAATGCTCCACATCGGTCCTCCACTGCTCCAGAGCATCCCGGGATGCATCCGGAGGTGGTGGGCGTTGGAGAAGAGCACGCGCTGCATGAAGCGCGTGTTTCGGGTTGTCATGATTTGCCGACGCAGTGATTGACGCCGGCGCACCATCACGCTGCCCAGCACGATTTGCTGGAGGAGACGGTGGTGGTGGGAGTGTGACTCCTGCTGGTGCTGAGGCTCCTGCTGGTGGCTGCCTATTGGAGGGATTGCCTCCAACAGCCTGAATAGCAGGTTGACCGTTAGATGATCCAGCAGCTAAGTTCACCATTCTCGAAATCTCAGGCGCCCCTACCTAGCGCGCCAACTATCGGTGATTTGGAACCGGCATATCTCCCTACACTGCTAAAGTGATAGGGGAGTTTGATGTTCGGTATGGGCGCGCGGAGATTCAAGAAGGTGAGTAGGAATTGACACAGGAGACACAAGAGTTTACGTGGTTCGGGCCGCCTAATCGTAATACCCTACTCCACGGATGTGTTGCTGTTGTATTAGCTGTATGAGCTTGTGTTTAGCGTCAATGGCGTGTGTGTCTCTCTAGCCCCCTGAACATGTCGTCGGCCTGTCCTTTTATAGTACAAGGGCAGGCCGTTACAAGTTAGCCTGGCCCGACATGTGGCCCCGGCGGTTACTAGTATTGACACTTATTTAACACATTTAATTGCTCTTAACGACCCTGTAACGGGCTTTGACAGCACCGTTATTGGTGTTAAGATCGACCGTTTAAGTGTCATTAATATGGTATTAATGACACTTAATCGGGTCTTGAAGTCCTTGATTCCCCTTTGAAGATCCGGAGCCGTTGTGGGGTCTTCCGGAGGTTAGAGGCTGAAGATCCGACGGTTGGACACGTGGCAGCTCCGGAGCATACTGTGGAAACAGGTAGCTCCGGGGCTACCCGACACGTGTCAGGTCTGGAGCTTCTCTCGGTCTGGGGCTAAGTCCGGAGGTGCCATTTCGGTACATGGCCTGGAGCTTCCCCCTTGTGGGCGGTAGCTCCGGTTTGGTAGTACACGTGGTGACCCAGGGATTAACCATGTTGGAGAAGCGGGTCCGGTTATGTCTGACATGTGGGCCTTCGAGGGTCTTCAAACCAAGTAGATGATTTTCTCTTGAGATCTTTATAACCTCAAGGGGTGTACGGTTTCTAGGGTACCGACAGCAGGGTATCAGAGCATCATTGGGAACAGTGTGCTTGAAAAAGCATATTTTCAAAATTTAGGATTATTGAGTGAGGAATTAGCTATATGCCCATTTAAGGAGTATTATAGGTATAAGATATAATGGTGGTAAACTAACTATGTGTTATTATATTCTGTAACGACGCTCCGACATCAGGTAAGAGGTAAGGTATGCCACCATAAGCGGATCAATTGCGGTAAGCTCACCATGTGAGAGGTAGCATGGAAGTCTTTCCGTGGCTTGGCATAAAAATGTTAATAGGAGTCTTTGAAACTTTCCATCTTTCTGAGAACCTATGACACGCGGTACCCAAGCGTGCTTCAAAGTTAGTGGGAGACCCCGTCGGGTGGTGTATAACCCGATAGTATGCATCTCTAGAAGTATTCATGTTCTATGGGAGCATGCGAAACACGTATGCCCGAGTGTGTATAAGCCGATTCGTGCGGGAGTCTTTGCTGTACAGACGTAGTACAGCCATGTACCTCGAGACATGACATCGCTCGAGGGCGACTCACACCAGAGTCATATGCATTTACTTTCATATATATTATTATGACTGCCTGTCGTGTTTCCCGGTGCCGCCCTTCAGGTGTGAAGGTGTGAAAGGGGATTGTTTGTTTGCTGCAGCACTGACTACGGTAGCGACCCGTGTAGAACACGTTTGCGAGTGAACGATACTAGGGCCACCTATAAACGTATCTGGATATACCGGGTAGAATTTTCTTTGGTGAGGCACGTAGTACCGTCAGTATCAACTTTGATACTTGACCACCCCCAACGACAGAATGGATGCATTAGATTTTGGAAGGTCTGACTATCAGGTGCTGGTAGGTTTGGACTCTGCAAAATGAGTTTCAATTCGACAAAGGGTTAGAACCAAGATTCTTGATTTCTGGCTGAAGTTTGCTCAACTTTGTCGGGTTGTAATCTTGATTAGTTGAAAAACGACATAGGGGTATGCTATATGGATGGAAATCTCTTGAAGACCTCTACCACGTTTCTGTTGACCATCAAGGCAGCAAAGCTTGATAATCTGGTGAAATTTGGGGTATTCTTAAACTACTCCAGATGACCCTACCATTGTACCAGTCTCTGTATTTTTGCAATAACTCACTGTAGAAATATCTTCTGCCTTATTGTGATACATATATGGAAAGGGTAGAAGGATATCTACAGTTTTGTTATTTAAAGTTTTTCCTGATTCGAATTTGAGGCAATTCAAATTTTGAGTTTAAAACAGTGAACTGCAGGACTGCTGTTGAAAACCAGTCAGTTCATCTGTTAAGTTTAGATAGCTCTAGCTTTTAATCCAGAATAGTGACATAGTCACAGATATACATTTATAGAAATATTAGGAAGTCCTCTATCAACTTTATGTTGCACTCATGACCTGAATCTTGGTATAACTGTGTTTAATTCCTATGGTCGCAAACTTGGTTATGGCAGACCAGAACTTAAAACAGTTTGCACATAGTTTCGAATTTGCGCACTATACCTGTATAACAAATGTTTTATGGCCGAAATATTTTACTTCTGGATTGCTAACTTGATGCTAGACAATGTTTATTTTTTCATTACCTCAATATATTGTTATTATATACCTGTATAAATTGTGGAAATCAGCACATATACAGGGGAGGTTCTGTCAAAATTTCCAGAAGACTTGGGTCAACTTTAAACCTGTATAGATTCTATTTCCTAGCTCAACTGGAGCTGTATGAGTACAATATGGAAATTTCGTAGAGTTTAATACAACTTTTGTATTCAACCAAACATCTGGTTCTGACATTTCCTGTATGAAAACATTGAATTTATACAGGAAGGTCAGCTGGTACAGACTGTGATTACAACTCCAGTTTTAAATTTTCTTGAACTATTGGAAGTTGGAAACCTTCTCATTGTTCAAGTATCTTTTCCACAGATGGCTGATTTGATGGTATACTTACAAAACGGATGGGTGTTCACGAAGTGTGCTCTTCTGAAAGGTTTTCTGGATTTGTTGATAGCAATGCTTCAACGGTTCGGGTATCGCGCAATACCGGACTATTGGGGCAAGGAGATCAATGATGGAGGTGTCACAAGATGCACCATTTATGTCGATGTACCTGCTGGTCCATTGGATATTGGATGGGCTCCTTTATCCATCCAAGTGCAAGGGATTCAATTGGAAGACACGTGGTGTTATGCCGCTAGTGTTGCCATAATGAGGTTTTGCAAACTTCATTATCGTGCTATGGTGGGCACTCCGTTCGTGCTCTTTCCAGTTGACGGTAGAGCTGGGGAAGAGTGGGCGAGTCGGATGGTTGCAGCATATGGACATCTTGAAGAAGGACCCAAGATGATCTTAGCGTCATATGCAGCATCAGCGTGTCAACAGAGCCTTGAACAGTATGCTAGCCTTGGAAGATTGATGAGTGACCTGAAGCAAGGTCTGATTCGAGGGGATCACTTTGAGGGGACCAATGACTCACTTAGGGCCACAATTGCTCCTCTCAATTGACGTCTAAACTTAAGGGAGAATCAGTGGCACCGGGCTGTTAAAGCTTGATCGGAGGCTCGCATGGAAACGCAATACGCGGAAAGCGCGTTGGAAGCGAGTCAACTTGAGGTGCAATTGTTGGATGAACAGTTGCATGAGGTGACTCAAGAAAGGGATCAATCCGGGGGGGGGGGGGGGGAGACTCAGGATTGGAAGGCCACTTGCAAGAATGCACACAAAGAACTGGAAGACTTGAGGATGTGTCTTCTACAGGCTGATGTGCGATCTTTAGTTGCCATGACAACATCGATGGTGGGTGAGGTAGCAACTCTTGCTCCAGCACCTGCACCCGTGGCACCAATTTCTAAGGACAAAGAGGAGGAAGAAGATCCTGAGGAACTCAAGTACGTCGAATAGGATGTATCGAAGGGGGATGGGGCAGCACTTCTGCCATCACGGGGCAATGTATAGTTTAGTAGTTGCTCATGTTTATTTTGTGGCTATGTTTGTGTCATATTAAAAATAGTAGTGGGTGTGCATAAGATTACAAGGTGTGTATGACGTCTCATGAGGACCAAGTATGGTAGAGATGCACTTTCGTGGTGGGAGTCCTTCATTTTGGAGTTCACTACTGTAAACTTGGTCATGAGATAATATATCTTGTATAAAGTTTATGCTTTATCAATATATGTGAATGTTATGCACTTAGTTCCTTGCCAATATTCGCACTACTATAATAGGAAATGGATGAAGGCAAAACAAACCTGTTGCTGATTTTTAACACATGGCTGCAGAATGGTGCGCACACGTTCGACGCCTGAGATGGGAGGTTCAAGTCGTGGTCGTGAGGACGAATCTCTGACCCAGGAGCCAGCTGCAACACCGCAGCAACAAGTTCCACCACCACCACCTCCTAAACTTCCGAGGAGTCTAGCGGAGGTTCTCGCCGTAGTGCTCGACTCGTGCGACGAGCAAACTGACTTGATGCGGACTTTGGTTCAACATTCGTCCCATCAAGGGGGGCGACCAGATGCGGGTCCACGACAGCCCTCTTCGAGTTCACACTCGGACTTCATGTCAACGCAACCGCCGGGCTTCATGGAGGCCAATGAACCGTTGGAGGCAAACAACTGGCTCCGCTCCATCAAAGGAAAGTTCGGTTTGTTGCGGATATCTGAACAACAAAATACCCTGTTTGCGGCACAACAGTTGCAAGGTTCTGCTGGGGCATGGTGGGCAAATTATCTCGCCACACGACCAGCAGACCATGTCGTGAACTGGGGAGAATTCCGGGAGGCGTTCCGCGCCTATCATATACCTCCCAGTATTATGAGGAGGAAGCTTCAAGAGTTCTTGGAGCTGAAGCAAGGAGGAAGGAGTGCTTACGAGTACTCCAAGGCATTCAACCACTTGGCCCAGTATGCTCAGGACCAAGTGAGTACTGAAGACCGGAAGCGTTAATGCTTCTATCGGGGTTTGAACCCCAAGATGAAGGACAAGCTTGCCTTGTTCAACAACGTCAGCTCCAACAACATTGTCAACGCCACAATCGTACAGGAGGACGCTACTAGGGAGTTGTTCTCTGACAAGAAGAAAAGGAGTGCTCTGCAGAGCAGCGGAGGTGGTGCTCCTCAGAAGTACCGAATGGTGTATCAATCACCATCCAGCCAGAGGTGGCAACCGCCATCTCGACCATCGATGTTTTGGGGTCGCCAATTCAACTATGTCGGCTTTCGTCCACAACAGCAGCAGGGAATGATTCTGCGTGCACCTCCACCTCCACCGCATGCACCGGGATTATGTCCTCCCTTCTGTGTTGGCCAGACCCCATACACGTGCTTCATGTGTGGTCGTACGGGGCATTTCAGCAAGGACTGCCCGTAGAGCGGAGGACAGTCATCATACCAGGGGGCAAACCAGCCCCGCAACCAACCCAAGAAGCCAGCCACCAGAACCGGCAACATCCACCACCTCGCCATCGAGGACACTCCGGAAGGCGCACCCGTATTCACAGGTACGTTCTCTCTCCTTGGTCATCCCATAGTCATCCTCTTTGACTCCGGTGCTTCCCGCAACTTTATTAGCAAGTCTTATGTCAATCAATATCAATTGCCTATCGTTCCCACAAAAACTCCATATTTGGTTTGTTCTCCGGGTGGGAAAGTAGTAGCAGATAAGATGGTCCATAGGGTACCTCTTAACCTGGGTGGGAACATATACCCTATCTCTCTCATTATTCTGGAACATTAGAAGCTAGATGTCATCTTAGGGATGGCATGGTTGCAATACAATGCTACTATAGACATCGTTCCTCGGAGGATATATCTAAATTCTTCGGTCCACTTTCCCCAAGCTCTCACTCTCGAGGGTATTATCCAAGTGACTCCAACTACTTACAACACCGAGGCCATTACACTTGAGGACATTTCGATGGTATGTGAGTATCTGGACGTATTTCCGGAAGATCTTCCTGGAATGCCACCAGAAAGAGATGTCGAGTTTAAGATTGAATTTGTACAGGGAACAATGCTGATCTCAAGGAAGCCGTATAAGATGGCACCTAAGGAACTTGAAGAACTGAAAGAGCAGCTGAAGGAACTTTTGGAAAAGGGTTTCATTTGTCCAAGTTCATCACCTTGGGGCTGTTCTGCATTGTTCGTGGAGAAGAAGGATAAGGCACTAAGACTATGAGTGGACTATTGTCCACTCAATGCTGTCACAATTAAGAATAAGTATCCACTACCACGCATCGATATTCTATTCAATCAATTGGTGGGTGCTAAGGTATTCTCGAAGATGGATCTTCGCTCTGGGTATCATCAGATCAGGATTCGACCAAAGGATATACCTAAGACGACATTCTTGGCGAGGTATGGATTGTATGAGTACCTTGTCATGTCCTTTGGATTGACCAATGCTCCGGCTCATTTCATGTATCTCATGAATTCGGTGTTCATGCCAGAATTGGACAAGTTTGTCGTGGTCTTCATCGATGACATCCTTGTGTATTCAAAATCCAAAGAAGAACATGCTCAACATTTGCGCATCGTACTTCAACGATTGTGAGACCATAAGCTATATGCCAAGTTCAACAAATGTGAGTTCTAGATCAGCCAAGTGCCATTTCTAGGGCACATCATCTCTGCGGAGGGTATTGCAGTTGATCCAATCAATATTAAGCAAGTACTCAATTGGCAGTCCCCAAAGTCTGTACATGAAGTTCAAAGCTTCCTGGGTTTAGCAGGGTATTACCGAAGGTTCATTCCAAGTTTTTCTAAAATACCTAAACCAATGACGAAACTTCTGAAGAAAGGGAAGAAGTATATATGGGCGAAGGAATGTGAGGAAGGTTTTCAAGCATTAGTGAAACACCTCACAACAACACATATATTAGCTCAACCGGACACAACCAAGTCATTTGATGTTTATTGTGATGCATCTGGGATTGGTTTGGGTTGTGTATTGATGCAAGACAGAAGGGTGATCGCTTATGGACCATGGCAGCTTCAGAACCATGAGCAACATTATTCGACTCATGATCTTGAGCTCGCTGCCGTGGTACTTGCATTGAAGATGTGGAGACACTATCTATTGGGCAACCTAGTGCATCTCTATACCGATCACAAAAGCTTGAAGTACATCTTCACCCAGAAGGACTTGAATATGCGACAGCAAAGATGGTTGGAATTGATCAAAGACTATGAAATTTAGATCCACTACCATCCTGGAAAGGCAAATGTAGTTGTAGATGCGCTGAGTCACAAGTCCCATGTCAATACTCTTTCCATCACCTCGATGGAAGAAGAAGAACTGAGTCTTTAATTGGTTCCATATGGGACGCTCTACAATCTAGCTCTCATTCCTACCATAAGGGAAGATATTGTAGAGGAGGGCATGTCGCACATTCGCCGAAGAATGAAGAAGGGGGAGATGAAATGTTTTCATGTGACAATGATGGTACCATCTGGTTCAAAGACCGCATCGTGGTGCCCCGTAATATGGAACACCGGAAGAAGATATTGGACGAAGCTCATTTGTCCAAGTATTCTATTCATCCGTGAAGTAACAAAATGTACCAGAACTTGAAGAAGAAATTTTGGTGTTCCCGGATGAAGCGTGAAATAGCGAAGTCTATATCAGAATGCGATACATGTCGGCGAGTGAAAGCCGATCATTTGAGGACCGCCGGACAGCTACAACCTTTAAGTATACCGGCTTGGAAATGGGAGGACATCAGCATGGATTTCATTGTTGGGTTACCTCTCACCTTTCACAAGCATGACTCGATTTGGGTGATAGTCGACCGACTCACCAAGTCGGCTCACTTTATTCCAGTCAATGTCAAATATGTGGCACGACAATATGTAGATTTATATATTGCCAGAATCCTATGCCTACACGGAGTACCCCGCACTATCATATCGGATCGTGGAACCTTGTTCGTTGCTCAATTTTGGGAGTGGCTCCACGCATCTCTGGGTACCATGTTGATTCGAAGCTCAGCTTACCATCCACGGACTGGTGGTCAAACAGAATGAGTAAACCAAGTGCTAGAGGATATGCTTCGTGCCTATGCCATTCACCATGGTAAGAATTGGGATGATCATCTACCATTGGCGGAGTTTTCATACAACAATGGTTATCAGGCTAGCATCCAAATGGCACCATATGAAGCTCTTTATGGCCGGAAGTGCCGCACACCTTTGAACTGGTGTGAATCCGGTGAATGAGTGATATATGGTATCAACTTGGTGAATGAAGCCGAAGAACGAGTACGAGTTATTCAAGCCAACCTCAAGGCTCCTCAGTCTCGTCAGAAAAAGCTATGCGGACAAATGACGTCGACCCCTTCACTTCGATGTCGGTGATCACGTTTACCTTCGTGTATCCCCAATGAAAGGGATTCATCGCTTCGGAGTAAAACAGAATCTAGCTCCATGTTTCACTGGGCCGTTCGCAATAATTTAACAATGCGGACCTGTGGCCGATCGGCTAGAGCTGCCAGCATTGCTTTCAGGGGTCCACAATGTGTTTCACATTTTGTAGTTGCGGAAATGTCTCAAGGCCCCAGCTGACGTCCGTATGTAGGATTTGGAAGCTCTCCAACCAGATCTTACTTACTCTGAGCATCCAACCCAGATAGTCGATGAGAAGAATCACACCACAAGAAGCCGCACCTTGCATTTCTACAAGGTCTTGTGGGGCAACCACAACGCTGAAGAAGCAACGTGGGATAGCAAGGAATATCTTAGAACAAACTATCCAGACTTGTTAGCGGCATATGTTCGTTAGGTCCTTTTCTTTTATCCTTTCTTTTGTAATCTCGGGACAAGATTCTTTTAAGGGGGGAGGAATGTAAAATCCCAGTTTTCCTTTTTATCAAGTTCAGTACCAGTTGGTTGTCAACCATAGTGAAGATCAATTATGGTTGTACACATAAACTTGATATCATCAATAATCTTTCTTTTACTCATACTGAAATTTTAGTAGCAGAAGGAATGAACTTCACCAATGACCTTAGAATAATTTAAGTGACCTTTCTACAAATTTTGGAAGCTATTGAATAAAAATTTCTGGGGCAAATTACTATGCAGTACTAATATATTCAAATTAATTTCAATGTAGCACTGTACATTTAGGCCCTGCCAAAATATTCAAATCTGAGGCTATAAATTTTTCCATGACCTCATAATATTCCAAATATACTTCCTACCAAGTTTCAAGATTTTTGAATCCCATTTTCCATTTTATTTGAGACGCTTAGCAAATTCGAGCCATATTTAGAGTTCAAATTTTGAATTCTGTTCAACTTATTTGAACATCAAGATTTGAACACACCATGATGGTCACCATGACTTGCTTGACTTATTCCCAAAGTTTCACAGTTTTTGAAACTCTTTTGCTATTTAATTCAGTGACCCCATTGAATTTCATTCAATTTCAAATTCAAATTTGAAATTCAAATGAAACTTGTTCCAATTCGAAATCCAATTTCAGAATCAAGTTCCAGATATTTATTAAGCCTCTACACAAAAATCTGGAATTTTTGGATCAAGTTTGGTCGGAGAATTGATATTGCAGAGAAGTGCAGGGGATAAGAACAGTGGGACCCACCATTCAATGGCACATCTACGGTGCTGCTCTGCACGCCGCAATTTCAATGCCGCCCCGCTCGACACCGCACGCATGCAAGCTCCAGCGAGCTGCCTGCTTGCCTACTCGTCGCGCGCCTTAAAGACCCATCCGTCGCCACCGCCTCACACCACTCCCCTCCCGTCTTCCTCTTTGCTCTGCTTCGCGCCGCCGTCGCACAGTATCGTCACCTCCGTTCTCCACCAGTGAGCACCTCCTCTATGCTTTATTTCACTTTGATGCAAACGGAAAACATGAAGCCCAGACTGTGCTCTACCATCCTCAACCTTTGGCTCATCGTGTTGTCCCTTGTTTGGCTTTTATTTTGAAGTTCCGCCGTCGTCATCGTCGGGCTGTCGAGGACATCACTCCCTGTCCACCGTGGTGCCAGCAGCCTAGGCCGTCTCGCACTTCGACGTCAATAGTCGAACTGAGCGCCAGGACACCACCTTGCTCACGGTCCAAACCGTTCCCAAGCTAATCTTTTATCGAGCACGAAATCATCTTTTCCTTTTCAGCATGCTTAATATGCTTTCCCTAGGTTCACCTCACAATTTGTTTTCTAGGTGTAACTATCGTTTAATCCAGTTACATATTAGTTTGCTAGCCTCCTTGCGGTTCAGTATGAACAAAAAGCAGAAAGAATCATCGAGGAATGTCTATGTTATGCCTGTTTTCGTAGCCGCCATGTAAAAACCATCAGCACACCGTCGAACTCAGCTTTGCCGGCGATGTCACCCCTTTCTAACCCCCAAATCATGATCCTGGTGATCCCAGGAACATTCTCGACCTTTTCCCGAGCTTATTATGCCATTTCCGAGCGTTTCCGACGATCACCGAAACCCTAGCATCTCTGGCCATCACCGCGCGATTGGACCATCGCCGCCTCGATTGCACCGCCATCTCCGGCCATCGCCACCTCGATTGGACCCCACCATCGGCTTGCGCGGTCGATTTTATGGTTGAGCGGTCAAGGCGAGACCGGAAGGAGGTCTCCGCAACCTAGTCCGGCGAAGCGCCGTCGCGATTCCGGCGAGAAACGCCTCCGCGTCGGGAGGTAGACGAAGACCCCCCTGGGTCCCGCCTGTCAGCGACTTCCCTCTCGCACGGGATCAGCTGTG
Organism: Tuctoria greenei; assembly: GCA_036927565.1. Lineage (NCBI taxonomy): Eukaryota > Viridiplantae > Streptophyta > Magnoliopsida > Poales > Poaceae > Tuctoria > Tuctoria greenei. The sequence continues at coordinate 63,521,839 of JAYESD010000002.1, read as the reverse complement.
AACGCGTATCTGGTGCGGCTGCGCGGGTTAACCCCATGGCCCCCGGTGCGGCCCTGCTGTAATTGGTTGGTTTTAAACCAGTGGGCCCGGCCGTTTTATTTAAATGTTTCCCTTTGGAAAATAATTCCAAGATTTAACCAAACTTGGAAAATCCATAACTCCTTGTAGAATTGTCCAAAAATTCCCAAATTAATTTTTTTAGAATCAGCATGAAGAATACTTTCCAGTGGTGCACTTGGATTTGTATGAAAGTCCATAGAAATTCCTCCATAATTCAGATAAGCAAAATGCTTATAGAATTCGTTCCTACAGTTTTGCTTTTTTAGAAAATTCCCAAATTTGGGCACGACACTCTCCAAAATTCACTTGATCTCTAGTAAAAATTTCAAGTTCATTGGACATCATTTACTGGATTGATCAGTGTCCCAATTCTCTTTGTAGTTTAAAAATTGGGAAAAATACAAAAATCAATTTCAGCTTTTTCCCTAAAATTGTAAAATAAATTTCTCCTTATAGAAGCTTAGAAAATTGTGATACCAATTTTCCTAGCCAGTGAAACCTCCTCTACATGGTACAACCACTGTTAACCATGATAGATCTCCAGAAATTCAACCCAAAATTCAGAAAAGGTTATTTCTTGCCATAATTTTTAAAGTAACAAACTTCCTTGATCATCTCCTGTTCTTTGCAAAAGTCTCCATCATAATCCTTAGTATCTACCATAAAAGTCCCAAAGGCAATGAAGATCATTATCTTATTTTGATCACAATATATTAGCTTGTGACCTTAACATAATTTTATTTTCAAAGTCATTCATATATAGTATATGCATATCGTGTAGTAACTGAAGTCGAGGAGCAGCCGGAAGCTTTGGATGTCCAGCTACCGAAGACTAACATAGACTCAAACTCGCATTTAGGCAATCCCTGGTTTGCATTTAAGTTCCTTACAGTGTCTTTGCAGTTTTCATTCACTTTACGTCTTCAGATGTTGTGCATTATGTTTAAGGTGTTTGACTTCCACTTGCATGTCCCGCAAATCCTATGGAGTCTTGGGTGGGTTTACGACACGTTGAGTAGAAATTGCTATTCTTATGCTCATAGGAATCCGGTAGAAGCCGAGTAGTTGGAATCTACTCACGAGATAGGATTCTATCACACGGGATGAATTGGATCATGAAATGGTTTATAAATATGAAATTGAGACCGAGCAGCGAGTAGGATGCAGCGAGACATGGTCTCACGTGCGTAGCCCTGCTTGTATCGATTGAGGACCGTTTCGTGTGCGGCCCTGCCGGACAAGCCCGAATTGTACCGGCGACATACTGGAGAAATGGGCTCCAGCAAACTGACGTAGCTTAATACTGGTTTGTCGAGGCATTCTGTTCCGTTTTATAGGCGTGGGTTGAGGGAAGCAAGGTGTAAATCAACTGGTGGGCACATTAGAGTATGCCCCACGCAGTGACCTCCTTCTCGTGACGGATCGACCGGTTTGACATTCGAGTGTTTAGTGAAAGGTGGCCATATACAACTAGTATTGAAGTGTTATGTAGGTACTGCTGTAAGTACTCGCTGACATTTCCAAAAGTGCGTATGTGTCGTGTTGTTCCGGGTGTGTCCTAATTGCAATCACCGTCCCTCACGGTAATAGAGTACCACTTGTTCACTGTGCTTTGACGTAGTAAATACTAAAGAAGTCAGGAGAATATGATGTATTGAATTATAATTGTGTTTGCAACCCTGCATGGCTTAGAGATAGTACAATTAAAAGTTTGCAGTTTCCCCATACTTTACTAGTAATAGCATTATGTGCTTTGTGCACGTCATATCATCGGCAAAGCATTTCTTGTTTGATTGTGGAGTCTATGATGTGCCGTGCTTGAAGAATGTCATGTGCTACTTAAAACATGATTATAAGGATCCACTTGTACGCAACTCCTTTATGCTATTCCTTACCTATGCTTAGTAATCACCCCGCATATGTCTAGTGAGACGGGTTAGTCTTGCTGAGCCTTAAGCTCACATTTGCAGTTAGCCAGTTTTTGCAGATTATACGACTAATGACGGGTTCGATGACGAGGCTGCACCCCCTCCAGGGTTTACAACCGAGTGGGAACCCTGCATGCTGCCATAAGTTGGGTGATGCTAGTGCAAAGTATCCAGGGCATGGATGTCTTTGCTTTTTCATAGCTAGTGCCGAGAGCGTAGCTATGGTGTATAGTTCTCTTTCCTTTTCGCTTAGTCTTGTAAAACTTTCGCCGTGCTATAAATTAAGACTTGGTATTGTATTCTATTCTCGTTCTTTTCTTGTATACTGTTGGATGTCGCATCGCACGACACCACCCAATGAGATGAGATCCTTGGAGGTCGGGATTCCGGTCCCCACAGCATCTAGGAATGCGGTCAAGACCCTGCGCTGGGCAATGGCTTCGACAACCTCTACGCATGTCCCGGCGCTGCACCACAAATGGATGGAGATGCAGATCAGCTTTGACGCCTCCGACTGCCCTGAGAACATGGTGGGAGCCGGGCAGCTGCCCCTCCTCATCGCCCCCACCATCGCCAGTGTAAAGTTTTACCATGTTATGGTAGATGGTGGAGCCAGCCTCAACCTTATCACCCGCGTGACCTTCGACAAGCTAAAGATCCGCGTGTCTGAGCTCGCCCTCTCAAGATCATTCTTGGGGGTAGGACCGGAGAGTGTTATCCCGTACGGCTGAATCCACCTCCAGGTGACCTTAGGGACACCCGAGAACTTCAGGACGGAGAATATCCTATTCTACGTCGTGGAGGTTAGCCTCTCCTACCATGCCATTATCGGCAGGCCAGCCTTGTACTTGTTTATGGCTATAGCCCATTACGGCTACCTCGTCCTCGAGATGCCGACATCCTCCAACATTCTCAAGATCTATGGAGATCATGTTGCTGTGGCGACAGTTTTGGAGAAGCTCCAAGCGCTGGCAACGACCCCAACCCCTGCCTTGTGCGATGCTGGCTCGAGTAAGCTTCGCCAGACCCACGCATGCCAAGTCGCCTCGATGCGCCACGAGTGCAGCCCTCCGATGACGACAACATACCCATCAAGACAATCCAGATTGACACTAGTGCCGATCAGGCCACCTGTACTGCGGGGAGTCTGGATAGCGAGCAGGAATCAGCGCTCACTACCTTCCTGCGAGCTAATGTCGACGTCTTCGCCTGGCAACCGTCGCAGATGCTAGGCATCCCCAAGGAAGTGATCGAGCACCGCCTGAAGATCTACTCCGATGCACGACCGCAACAACAGAGGCCCCGTAAGTAGTCCATCGAGCGGTTGAATTTCATCCGCGAGGAGATCAAGAAACTCCTTGATGCTGGCTTCATACGGGAGGTCCACCATCCCAGATGGTTGGCCAATCCGTTTGTTGTCCCCAAGGCTGGCGGTAAGCTTCGGATGTGCATTGACTACACCAACCTCAACAAGGCATGTCCTAAAGATCCTTTCCCTCTCCCTAGAATTGATCAAATCATAGATTCAACTTTGGGGTGCAATATTCCATGCTTTCTAGATGCGTATTCAGGGTTCCACCAAATCCCAATGTCTAGAGAGGATGAAGAACATACTGCTTTCATAACCATAGATGTCCTTTACTGCTATGTCTCCATGCCTTACAGTCTTAAGAACACCCTCCCCACCTTTGTACGTGCCATGCATAAAACATTTGGGGACCTCATTCAGGACCTTGTAGAGGTATATGTTGATGATATTGTAGTAAAAATCGAATTACAAACATCACTGCTACAAAACCTCGCCCTAGTCGTTGACAGGTTTCGAACCACACACACAAAGCTCAACCCAGACAAGTGCGTGTTCGGTCTCAAAGCTGGGAAGCACCTCAGGTTCTTGGTCTCACACCGAGGAATCGAGGCCAACCCAGAAAAAATCAAAGCGGTGGAGCTGATGCAACCTCCAGCTCGCATCAAGGATGTGCAGAAGCTTGCAAGGTGCTTGGCAGCGCTCAGCCGATTTATCTCTAGGCTGGCAGAGCGGGCTCTCCCATTCTTCAAACTCCTGTGCCAATGTGGACCATTCGTTTGGACCAAAGACAGGGAGAAGGCATTCTGCGAGCTGAAGCAGCAGCTGACGTCGCTATCAATAATGGTGGCACCGGAGCTCGGGGAGCCTCTGTACCTCTACATCGCCGCCACAACCAAGGTGGTAAGTATGGTTTTGGTTGCAGAACGGGTCGGCCTCCAACAGCACCAACGAAAGGAAGGGGCCCCTACTGCAGATTCTAAGCCCCAGGGTTTGGAGCTCACAATGGGCCCCAACAACAGAGGAGCCTCTAGGTCTCAGCCCCCAGAGGACGTCTGGCCCCCCAAGGGGGCCCCGGAGAGGAAGGAGCCTCTGGGTCCCAGCCCCCAGAGGACGTCCGGGTCCCCCAAGGGGGCCCCGGAGACCAAGAAACCTCTGGGTCCCAGCCCCTAGAGGACGTCCGGGTCCCCCAAGGGGGCCCCGAAGACCAAGGAGCCTTTGGGTCCCAGCCCCTAGAGGATGTCCGGGTCCACCAAGGGGGCCCCGGAGAACAAGGAGCCTCTGGGTCCCAGCCCCTAGAGGACGTCCGGGTCCCCCAAGGGTGCTCCGGAGACCAAGGAGCCTCTAGGTCCCAGCCCCCAGAGGACGTCCGGGTCCCCTAAGGGGGCCCTGGAGACCATGGAGCCTCTGGGTCCCAGCCCTCAGAGGACGTCTGGGTCCCTCAAGGGGGCCCTAAAGACCAAAGAGCCTTTGGGTCCCAACCCCAGAGGACGTCCGGGTCCCCCAAGGGGGCCCCGAAGACCAAGGAGCCTTTGGGTCCCATCCCGCAGAGGATGTCCGTGTCCCCCAAGGGGGCCCCGAATACCAAGGAGCCTCTGAGTCCCAGCCCCGGAGGAAGCGCCAGGCCCAAGACACATGGAGTCACTGGACCTGGAGCAGAGGGAAGAAGATGCGCTGGATTCCCCGAAAAGGTCCCGAACCATCCAACGCCCGATCTACTTCATCAGCGAAGTCCCGCATGAGGCAAGGACAAGGTACCTTGAAGTCCACAAGCTACTCTATGCGGTGCTAATCGTGTCGAGGAAGCTCTGCCATTATTTTCAGGCACACCGAGTATCAGTGGTGACTTTGTTCCCACTAGGAGCAGTACTGCGCAACCCGAACGCAACTGGCAATATCGCCAAGTGGGCAGCTGAATTAGCGGAGTTCGAACTTGATTTCTTGCCACGACATGCAATCAAGAGTCAAGCCCTAGCAGACTTCATTACTGAGTGGCCCCGTCTCCATGAAACCCAGGGAGCAGAGAGATCAGTGAGCTAGAGCCCAGGGCTCCAGCGCTTATCGGACCTCACTGGACACTCATCTTTTATGGATCCTCAAGGAAGCAAGGGGCCGGAGCCGGCGTACTGCTCACCTTGCCAACAGGGGAGCAGTCCAAGTACGCAGTGCGCCTCGACTTCAAGGCTACCAACAACATGGCAGAGTACGAAGCCCTCATCTTCGGATTCACAGCTATGCAGGGTCTCGGTGTCCAGCAGATGTTGGTCAAGGGATACTCCCAACTGATCATCAAGCAAGTCCGGAGTGAGTGCTGCTGCAATGACCCACAGCTTGTAGCATATCTAATACATGTCAAGAAGCTAGAAGCTGGATTCGAGGCCTTGCACCTTTACCATGTGCCGCGCGCCGACAACTTCATCGCAGACACCCTATCAACCATAGCTTCCACAGGAGCCCCTGTTCCAGAAGGGGTCTTTGGCAGGAGGTTGGTGCGACCAACCGCTAGGCCGGTAGGGCCCAATGAAGAAGGGGAGCCCAGCTCCACAGAGCTGGCAACCACAGTGGCCATGCAATCTTGGGGGCCGCCAAGGTTCTTGAGCGTCACTAGGGGTCCCAAATCACCTGGCACCCAAGATCTAGAAGCTCAGGAGAGTCCCAACGCGTGGATCATAGAGGTCTGGAACTACCTGAAGGACAACCTCCTCCTGGAGGACCCAACATCCGCTGAGAGGATCTTGATGATGGCTAAACACTACATGCTAGTAGAAGGTGATCTCTGCTGACGTGGTGCCAATGGTGTACTGCTATGGTCCATAACTTGGCATGAAGGTTGCGACTTGGTCGCAGAAATCCACAAAGGAGAGTGTGGGAATTACAAAGCTTCCCGCACGCTGGTTGGCAAGGCCTTCCAACATGGCTTCTACTGGCCAACAGCACAACAAGAGGTTGTCAAACTGGTCAAGAAGTGCAAGGCGTGCCAGTTCCACGCCAAGCAAATCCACACTCTGGCGCATTCACTACAGATGATCCCGTCCTCCTGGCCTTTCACAGTGTGGGGGCTGGATATCTTGGGACCCTTCCCCAAGGCAGTCGGAGGGTATCAGTTCCTCTACGTCACCATAGATAAGTGCACCAAGTGGCCGGAGGCAGCCCCAGTGATCAACATCAATAAAGAGTCTGCAGTCAAGTTCATCAAATCAATTGTCTGCAGGTTCAGGGTCCCGAACAGGATCATCATCGACCATGGGACCCAGTCCACCAGTGTAGCATTCCAATAATACTCCGAAGACCTCGACGTCCAAGTTTGTTATGTGTCTGTGGCTCGTCCAAAGATCAACGGACAAGTCGAACGAGCCAACACTAAGATCCTCAGGGGCATCAAGACATGCACATATGACAAATTGAATAAGCATGGTGCCAAGTGGGTCGATGAACTCCCCTGTGCACTATGGGCAAGCCGGACGTCACTAAGCCACGCCATGGGAGAAACACCTTTCTTTTTGTTGTATGGGGCCGAGGCCGTCCTTCCCCCAGAGATCGCTGTGGGCTCATTCAGGGTTCGAGCGTTCGATGAAGCCTCACAGGACCAGCTCTGACGAGAAGATGTCGACCTCATCAATGAAGCAAGGTGGCATGCCACCATCTGAAACGCACGTTACTGACAGGTGCTGAGGTGCTACCAAGAGCGGTTCGTGCGGAGTAGAGAGCTCAAGACAGGTGACCTGGTGCCGCGGCGCATACTCTCTCGTGAAGGGTCGCACAAACTTTCCCCCAGCTGGGAAGGACCCTTTCGAGTGATACAAGTATCCCACCCCGGGTGTGTCCGCCTCGCCAAGGAAGAAGGAGAGCCCCTCCCCAACCCTTGCAACATAGAGCACCACCGTAAGTTCTACCCTTAAGCATAAATTGTAGGACAGTGTAGGGTGCCATGGTGCCAAGGAGCGGCACTTAGGACAACCAAACTCTAGGGGGGGGGGAGGTCCATAGTGTACAACCGCTTAGTTTGGTTCCGTACCCTAAGCATGAATACTCTACCTCCCTAGCCAACTGGAGTGGCTCGTTGCCTTATTGTAAAGCCAATTCACTGTCTTACCATGTGTTTTCTCTTACGTTCACTTAAAATTACCTGTTAATTTTGTGATCAATCAAGCTAGTCTCGTCTTTCGTATATTTGTCTTCATATACTTGGTGAAATGTTTTCAATACCACCCCTAGTAGAGTCAAGCAACCCTGCTGCAGATGGATGTATTTGAGGTACCTGCAAGGTGTCTTGGAATCTCGGGGCTGCCCTCTTACTTGGGGTCCCGTGGTGCCAAACGGTTCCCCGCGAAAGGCCAACGTTGAGCAGGAGGTCCAGAGCGTGCAGCATGCTTAGCTTGGTCTTGTACCTTAAGCGTGCGCGCTTTGCCTCCTAGTGCTGCGTCTAAGTATCGAGGGCCAGGACGCTCACATCCCCGAATAAGAAGGAAGTCGGACCCTGAGCGCCAATGCACAAAATTACCCAAATCCCATGTACTAGCCCAGGATTGTGCAATGCACAGAATTACCCAAATCCCATGTACTAGCCCAGGATTGTAATACATGACAATACTTAAGGATAGGAAAAGATCACCAGCGAGCAAAACAATATGCACCTCTGTTATGTATGCAGGACATACAAAGCACGTTACGCAGGAGCATCCAACTCTGACACCTTGCAAAGGGCATGCTGTCGACATTTCCACGAAGATGGTGGGTGACACCGGAGCATCCAGCTCCGGCACCTCCAAAGGGGTCTGCCGTCGTCGTTTCCATGAAGATGGTGGGTGACGCTAGAGCACCCAACTCCAACACCTCGCAAGGGGTCTGCCGTCAACGTCCCAACTGTCAACGTCAACACCAAGTGCGGATAAGTGAGTAAACTCTCATGCCCCCCACTTGTTGCTAACAGGGTTCTTTCACGATAGCCTATACACCAGGGACCTACCATTTATGACTCTACGACAATGGTGGATGACGCTGGAGCATCCAGCTCTGGCACCTCCCAAGGGGCTTGCTGTCGATGTTTCCACGATGATGGTGGGCGGCGCCAGAGCATCTAGCTCTGGCACCTCCCAAGGAGCCTGTCATCGATGTTTCCATGGAGATGGTGGGCGACGCCGAAGCATCCATATCTAGCACCTCCCAGGGGGCCTGCCGTCGATGATTTCATGGAGATGGTGGGCAATGCTGGAGCACCCAGCTCCAGCACCTTGCAAGGGGCCTGCCATCGACGTCCCAGACCGTCAACGTCAGCACCAAGCGCGGATACATGAGTAAACTCTCCTACCCCGCACTTGTTGCTAATAGGGTTCTCTCGCGATAGCCTGTACACCAGGGGCCTGCCGTTGATGACTCTACGACAATGGTGGATGGCGCCAGAGCATCCAGCTCCAGCACCTCCCAAAGGCCTGCTGTCAACATTTCCATGAAGATGGTGGGCGACGCCAGATCATCCACCTCCAGCACCTCCCAGGGGGCCTGCCGTCGACATTTTCAAGGATATGGTGGGCGACGTCGAAGCACCTAGCTCCAGCACCTCGCAAGGGGCCTGCCGTCGACGTCCTAGACCGTCAACGTCAGCACCAAGCGCGGATACGTGAGTAAATTCTCCTACCCTGCACTGGTTGCTAACAGGGTTCTCTTGCGATAGCCTGTACACCAGGGGCCTGCTGTTGATGACTCTACGACAATGGTGGATGACACTGGAGCATCCAACTCTGGCACCTTCCAAGGGGCCAACCATCGTCGTTTCCATGAAGATGGTGGGCGACGCCGGAGCATCTAGCTCTGGCACCTCCCAAGGGGCCTGCTGTCGACTATGCCATGAGGATGGTGGGCAGTGCCGGAGCATCCAACTCCGGCGCCTCCGAAGGGGCCTGCCGTTGACGACTCTACGACGATGCTGGGCGACATAGAAGCATACAACTCCGGCACCCCCCCCCCCCAGGGGCCCTGCCGTCGACGTCCCGGCACGTCAGCAACAACAACAAGCACAGAAAAGTGAGTGCACTCTCCTGCCCTGTTTCTACTGCTAACAAAGTTTGCTTGTGGTATCCTATCCACCAGGCGCCTACATTCCACGACTACACGATGGTGGTTGGCAACGCCAAAGCACCCAGCTCCGGCACCTCCTAGGGGTCCTGCTGTCGACGACTTCGCAGTGATGGAGGGCAAAGCCAGAGCAGCCAGCAACAACAACACTCATGCTCCCTCACTACTGATGGGGACCAGTCAAAGACATCCTTCGTTCAAGTGGCAGGCGTACCAACAATCTGGCCATGCCTACCAGGGGGCCTCTAAGGGGGATTCCATAGGCAGGACGTCATCTAGCGACAAACCGGCCGCGTCAATTGTGCAAGCGTTGGTCCCTAAAAGGCTAACAACATGAACAAGGGCTCTTTAAGACCTTACTCAAGAGAAGGAATTGGGGCAACAATCTGAAAGCACGCGACAAGCCAACAAACAAAACAACATGAATCCAAATTCATAAACATTTATTTACACAAGGGGATCATCCCCGGATACAAAAGCCTTGCGCCCAGGTGCCGCCGGCCTCAGCTCTGCTGGAACAAAGAAGCGACTTCCCTAGCAAGGTGTTGGACATCGGCCCTAGCCTCATCCTCCCGCTCATCAAGGGTACCTTTCTCCACCGCCTCTAGTGGGATCTTCGGGTACCAGCTTCGGAAGCATACCAGACGTGGCAGGCCATTATCTTAGCCAACACCTTTCCTTCAGCCTCCAGCCGCCTTGCGAGGACGGTGTTCACCAACCCCAATGACGAACATAGCGAGTCCAAGGCAGGAAGCAGTTGGGCCACCTCCTGAGATGGCTCCCCACGTGGAACGAGACCAAGGCTGAGTGGTTCCAGCACCGCCCCATTGTTGACGGCTGTTATATACCAATTTCATTCATCAATTGAACAAGATTATGTGAAGGATTTGTCATTTCTTGCGCACATCACCTTTCTATCTAACCCAATTCCACTTGGACTTGGAGAAATATGTGTATGCAGCATTTTATGCAGGAAATGAGGAAATGTAGAGGGACCAATCCTATAAAATATCATCCTAGCCAATTAGGCGATGACACGTGGCATCCCATGGATCAAATGGCCCACAAACAGAAATATCCGAGGAGATCCAACGGTGTATCACTCAGATACATCAAGGGGGCCCACCTGGCAGCCACCTGGAGGAAGCACTCCACGTTCAGAGTGCTGACCAGGTCGGTCGAACCAGGGGTTCGGCCGACCCCTTCCTGGCGCCAAACGCGGTCAAATGACGCATGTTGGCTCGTCCTAGCTTGAAGGAGTCAATGGTGACTGATTCGCGCACTTTTGGTGGTGGGAACCGACCTCAACACTAGTATAAATAGGACCCCCTACCCCTCACTTCAACACACACCACTTGAGCTTCATCTCTATTGTATACACTATCATCCATAGTTTTAGAGGAGTTAGGCTGTAGAGAGGAGAGTCTCTAGTCCCAAGTCCAAATTGGGAAAGGAGTATCTCTCTTCCCAATCCTACATTGGGAAAGGTATGGCTCATGTATTCTTTCTTGTATTTGTGACTTTATGCATAATAAAGATAATATCTTTAGTCTCTACTTATACATATACTTGGGCAAAGCGTTTCTTGTTTGATTGTGGAGTCCATGTATGTGGAAGGTATAGCTTCTATGACTGTTTCATCATGAACATATCTCATTATCATAGAACCTATAGACCCCCACTATAGTCTAGTTAATTATAACATAACTAGGTTAGTATGGATAATTATGTTGTGTATCAACATTGGTTCAATGATGATTCAATTAATTGCCTTAGGATGGATTGTGCCTAGGCTCTTAAGGTAATTACATAATATGCTAGCATGGTGCTAGAATATCTAAGTAGCATTGGATGTCTCATAGACCCTCAGATTGAAGAGGTAGGCAGTAGGTGGTGACAGCCCTATCTGTCCTTTGTAATCCTCTACGTTCGGCTATGCCACAGGCTCTTGGCGGGAATCGCCCTAGTATTGCTAGGGGTAAGCCCATGCCCGACATGTTGAACCACATCGCATAAGTATTCACTATTGATCTAGCTTATGAACAATTAGCTTAGACTATGTATATGTACAATAGAGCATAGTAGGAGTACCTCCATAACTCTCAACCTTAACTAACTTCTAGGATCCTCTTACCCCCCTTAGACTTGAAAGCTTTTGTGTGTGTCACATTCCGTCGCTATTATTTTATCCATCCTTACTAGATTCTTACCTAGACCCTTCTACCCTTTCCACTTGATGATTGTTATATCTCTACCCCGCCTTCCTTTGGGATCAAATAAATGACACCCTTGGGAATACTCTTAAGGGGAAATGTTATAATGATACCTCCGTGCACTTGCGGAACTCACTTTGTGATCTAATAGAACCATTAACAAGCATTTCTGACACATCAGTTGGAAATGTTTAGTTAATGGTACATAAGAAATACCAACAAGCATTTCAGGCGCCGTTGCCGGGGATGATTTGTTAGTATATCTTAGGAGCTGTCAACAAGCATTTCTGGCGCTGTTGCCAGAGAAGACATATAGAGATATAACATGACTGAGTGAATAGGATAGATAGTAGGATAACCATTCTTTGTTTTTGCATTTTTAATGTGAAAATAGGGTAGTGTATGTCTGGTTTCTGCCTGCCGGAAAACTTTGTTGAAGATCCCGAATCTCTTCTGACAGACCGACCCCGTGTTGTTACTCCTCAAAAGATTCGAGCAGCAAAGCAAGCCAACATTTCTGCACCAACAATCCAAACACCAATGGCTCAGAAGACCCTTTGTGAGCTCTCAGCTCCCTCTGATAACAATGTGCCTATTGGGCCCACTGTTAACACGGGAGATGTGAACTAGGAGATCAAAACTGGCCTTATCACTATGGTGCAAGCCAACCCATTCTGTGGGAAGGCTAACGAGGATGCAAGTGCTCACCTGCAACAATTCCTTGAGATCTATAGCACTTTTAAGATCAAGGACGTGTCTCCAGATGCGGTCCGTTTGAGACTGTTCCCGTTCTCCCTCCTTGGGAGAGAGAAACAGTGGTTCTACGCGAAACGAAGTGCTGTAGACACTTGGGAGAAGTGTTCTATGGCATTCCTCGCCAAATTCTTCCTGTTGGGCAAAACCAATGCCCTACGTGGAAGGAATTCCAGCTTTCAGCAAGATCTCAAGGAATCTATTCCCCAGGCATGGGAAAGGCTTTAGGAGTACATCCTAGCCTGTCCCCACCATGGGATGGATGACTGGCTCCTTATTCAGAATTTCTATAATGGGCTGATCCCATCAGCTTGTGACCATTTGGATGCTGCTGCTGGAGGAGCCTTCTTCTCACTGACGGTGCCAAAAGCTAAAGATCTTATTGAGAAGATGGTCTCCAACATGGGATGGAACGACGAGCGTCTCCATACCCGATAGCGAGGCATGCACACCTTGAAGGAGGTGGACATGATCGTTGCAAAATTGGACCTCTTAATGAAGAAAATTGATGGACAAGCCAGTGGTGAAGTGTTTGGCAATGCCTATGCCCTAGACTCTCACATCACATGTGAAGTCTGTGGCAACACGAGTCATATGGGCAATGATTGCCCAGAAACTCATGAGGATGCCATATACCTCGCCCACAATGGAAATTTCAACAACAACAATGGCTATCGTCCAGGAGGTCAAGGGTGGGGTCAACAACGCCCATTCTTTCAAGGAGGGTACAACAACAATGGCAACCTTGGAAATGAGCCCAACTTGACAAAACATGCCATTAGCCAGCTCCAGATCAATGATGCCCTATCCAAGAAGCTTTCAGCTAATGACAAGACCCTAGAGAATATCAATGGAAAGATGGAAGGACTATCCTCAGCCTTCAAGAATCAACTGAGCTTCAACAAGATGCTCGAGACTCAGTTGGCTCAGCTGGTAGCTGCTATTCCTCCGATGGAGAATGGCAAGATGCCAGGCCAGCCAGAACCCCTGACGGAAAATATCAACATGATTTCTGTACGAGAGAGCAACTAGCAAAAGGACCCCGGATGTCCTACCATTTCATGCTCAATTGGGGCTCACCACTTTGACAAGGCACTTTGTGATTTGGGAGCAAGTGTTAGTGTGATGCCCAAGGTTGTGTTCGACCAGCTGAACTTCACAGAACTGACTCCAACACCAATGCAGCTACAACTGGCTGACTCTTCAGTCCATTATCAAGCGGGTATTGCTGAAGACATCCCACTTAAGATCCGGAACTGCTTCATACCCGTGGATTTTGTGGTGCTAGACATTGACACTGAGAAAGATACACCACTCATTCTTGGGCGCCCATTCCTCAACATTGCAAAAGCTCGCATAGATGTGGGAGCTGCAGAAATCCACTTCCATATCAATGGCAAGGAGGAAAAATTTAACTTTCGGCCAAGATTAGAGTGATGCTCCATGATTCGAATCAAGTATTGGCTGAATGATAAACACATCAGAGAGGTCGAAGTCACACCTCCAAAGGTGGGCTCACTCATTTCTTTCATGAGAAGATTAGTCTACAAGGAGAATCCGTCACGCCGATATCCAAAGGTGACAGAATCGTCTGGACCTTCCCGAAGGCCCAAGTCCACCAATCCGCCAAAGAAGGACTGGAAAGAAGCAAGACAAGCCGTCCAAACCCATCCCTCCAGGCCCGGATGTGAAACGAAGACGGAGGAATGTCCATCTCATCGGACGGTGGTGAGACCTAAGCGAATAGGTTATATTGGTAGTTATCCCACTTTATTTTTCTTTCTTTCTTTTTCCACCCCATTTGGATTTTTCCCATTGCATATTTGATTTTTCCTAGCAAGTTGAGAATCTTATATTCTCAACTATCATTTTTTTCTATTCAAAAGAATTTTTTTTATTGGATTTGAAAAAAGGTTTTTATTTGAAAAACAATTTTTTCTGAGCTGCACATGTGGCATTTCACCAACATGCTAACTTTATAGCCGTTGGGGAGCCACTTGCCAAAAGGGGAACCAGGGGGGCCACCTGTCAGGTCGGCCGAACCCCCCGGTCTGCCGAACAGGGAGTGGAGCCAAATTGGCTCCCCTTCCTCCAACTGCTATATTTTGAACCCCAAGTCACCTTTGGAGGGTGCACCCTATAAATTGTGGCCGTGAGGAGCACCTCTCTTCACACACCACATCATTTTACACCTCCCCAAGTCACTCTCTAGATCACCTTATTTTTCTTGCTCTTCATTGCAACACTCTTGCTCAATTCCATCCCCAAAAAGATTTTATTTTGTTTGAATTTGCATTTTACACTCAAGCTTTGAAGAGGAGAAAATTCGTTGAGAGTTTTGTTTTCCAAACATCGCTTCTTTTTAAATTTTTCTCGCCTTGTTTTGTTCTTGCTTGTTGAACTCAAAAAGACATGAAGAGGTTGTTCGGAAAGAGGAAGGAGGCTGCAAGCTCAAGCCATGGTGAAGATTCTAGTGCACGCCTCTCTTCCATGGGTACAAGCCCAAGGAGGAGAAGTGTGTGTGAGGACACTCCCATGGAAGATAAAAGCAACCCACACCAACTTCTTCATGAAACCGGCCTCGACATACGAAGCGAAGTTGAAGATCAAGCACGCAGGCTTCTCCAAGATCGTGAGTTCCGCCACACCAAGGCTTACAATCCACATTTGATCTCCAAAATAGGTTGGACTCCGAATTTCTTTCAATTTGGCATGCAATTGGATTTGATGACTTCGCTCACATAGAGGAGAAAGGTTCACGCCTTCTCACTATCCAATTCCTTTGCACGCTAAGAATAGGATTTGATGGTACTACTTTTAGATTATTTCAAAAAGAATACGACATCCTATGAAAAGAATTAGGTATCATCCTAGGTTTCAATAAACGGTGTTTGCTAGATCTAGACAATTTGCCTAAGTTTAACAAACAATGTTTTTGGCATGAGCTAACTAGTGAGGTCACATGTAGGGCTCCTAGGAATAGCCACATCCAAAACCCTACCTTACACTTCATGCATAGATGGGTGGCTATGACTATGTTCCCTAGGGGAGATTATAGGGTTGTGCGAGATGATGAATTGAATATTTTGTTTGCCATGACTAAAAATATAAAAGTTGCTCCAGTCAAAGCCATGATGACACAATGGTTAGATTACATTTCAAAATCAGGACCAATTAAATGCACTTCATTGATTACTCATATTGCTGATAGGGTAGGAGCACTTAAATACTCTTCATTTGAATATATTGAAACTGAAAGAGAATTAATTGATGAAGACTATTTAGTGCAAGGATATACCCTTAAGCATGATCATGATGGCTCCTTGATATTTTTCTATCTCGGCTTTGTCAATGAAATTTGGTTACTTAACCCGAATTATCATTTGTACAAATGCCAGAGGCTAACCATTATTCTTCTTCCCCTTGAGGAAGCAAGAAGAAGTAATGTCTCTGGCAGGGTAACAAGGAATCATGCGAGGGCTGTAGCCACAGGCATGCCACCGATAATCTCTCCGGTCCATGAATACCAAGAGGAAGAGAAACCAACGGGTTATGCGCCCGGATGGACTCAACCTCCGACGTATGAGACTGGGGGATCATCTTGGCAAGAATGGCGAAGGGATACACCCTTATACACTTCAAGCTCTAGCAGCTTGCGCCCAACGTCCATGAGAGGACATCGTTCCTTTTTGTATAGAAGTCATCATGACTATAGCCATGGAATGACGGACCTCCCTAGACATATGGGAGAACTTGAAGTGAGAACGGGTGACATCTACAGCACACTCCAGGAGCATGTTCAAGCGTACTTCCGTCATCAAGGGTTCAACCATTATCACGGAGATAGTTCAAGAACAACCTTGGGGGAGGACCCCCACTTGAGGTAACATGTATCACATTCCTTGCATATTTATTTTCCATCCATCCATCATCCACCTTGCATTTAAAAAATTTTATATAAAAAAATAGGTTAGATTTGCTTTCATCAAATAAAGATGTGCGGTAAGAATGATTTAGAATTCACATAGATGAAATGATGAACAGTTGCTCTGTTTTATTTTCCTAAGTCTCTAGTTTACAACTTGCTACTCTCCGAATATTGCTTTCATTGGTTTGAAATAATTTTACCTTAATTTGGAAATTGTGAGTAGCAAAAGCTTAATCTAATTCTGAGTTGTTGCAAGATTAGAATTAGTAATAGGGCTGCTAGTCCTATTTTGAAAGTAAAACTTAGATTTCCGAAGAAATTCTAAAAAGATTTAAGTTTCCCTCATTTGATTGGAAATACCTACCAAAGCCATATGATATTCGTACATGGACAAAACCTTATGCATATGCTATTTGCTTTCACACTGAGCCTAGTCAAACTAGTATAGACCTATGTGAGAAATCATTCAACTCTTTTTGAATTCAAGACTTCACTTGCACATGCTATACTTCTACACAAGAAGGAAGCAAAATTCCATCATATCCACCATTCCACAATAAAAAGAGAAACTCCATGTTATTCATGTTTAACACTCTCTTCAAAATTCATTGCAAAGAAAGGGAGTAGAAGACATGGCTACAAAATGAAAAAAAGGCATGCTTACATCATAAGCATGAGAAAAAAAAGAAGAAATAATATGCTTACTCCATAAGCATAAAAAAGGGGGTAGCCATGTTTCATCCTTGCAATAAAGAGAGTCCACATGAAAAAGGAGTCATCTCAATGTTTCTACATCCACTCCCACTCCATCACACATGAACTAGTCTTGAATCAAAAAGTTTTTATTGGAATTATCCTAAGGCTTACTCTTTTGACTTAGCAATATATGTGACGCAAATATGCCTACTTACATTCCTTACCAAGCTCCACATACAAGCGATATTCAATGAGTAGGAATAGTAGAGGCACAATGCTTTGGTGAGGAAATATTTCCACTATCCACAAAGGAGTGATTGAGAGAATCAAATTGAGGTACTTAATATCTAAATTGAATTCTCCGGAATTTAAGTGGAACTTGATTTCTAGGCTATGTTTGCTCCATTTGCTATTCTACCTTTCAACTACTCATGAATATGAAAAAGCAAAATCCCATGATAACTTAAGAAAGGTAGATTATCATAGCAAATTTCAGCAATACTAGGTCGAGTATCTTGTTGTGCATTAGATACTTTTGAAAATAAGACATTGTAGCAAATCCTGATCATCAACCTAAAGTCTTGACTTTGCTCGGGACGAGCAAAGGATAAGCTTGGGGGAGTTTGTTGACGGCTATTATATACCAATTTCATCTGTCAATTTAACTCAATTATGTGAAGGATTTGTCATTTCTTGCCCACATCACCTTTCTATCTAACCCAATTCCACTTGGACTTGGAGAAATATGTGTATGCAGCATTTTATGCAGGAAATGAGGAAATGTAGAGGGACCAATCCTATAAAATATCATCCCAGCCAATCAGGCGACGACACGTGACATCCCATGGATCAAATGGCCCACAAACAGAAGTATATGAGGAGATCCAATGGTGTATCACCCAGATACATCAAGGGGGCCCACCTGGCAGCCACCTGGAGGAAGCACTCCACGTTAGGAGTGCTGACCAGGTCAGCCGAACCAGGGGTTCGGCTGACCCCTTCCCGGCGCCAAACGCGGTCAAACGACGCATGTTGGCTCCTCCTGGCTTGAAGGAGTCAATGGTGACTGATTCGCGCACGTTTGGTGGCGGGAACCGACCTCAACACTAGTATAAATAGGACCCCTACCCCTCACTTTAACACACACCACCTGAGCTTCATCCCTATTGTATACACTATCATCCATAGTCTTAGAGGAGTTAGGTTGTAGAGAGGAGAGTCTCTAGTCCCCAAGTCCAAATTGGGAAAGGAGTAAGGAGTCTCTCTCTTCCCAATACTACATTGGGCTCATGCCTTAGGATGGATTGTGCCTAGGCTCTTAAAGTAATTACTTAATATGCTAGCATGGTGCTAGGATAGCTAAGTAGCATTGGATTTCTCGTAGACCCACGGATTGAAGAGGTAGGCAGTAGGTGGTGACAGCCCTATCCGTGCTTTGTAATCCTCCATGTTCGGCTATGCCACAGGCTCTTGGCGGGAGTCGCCCTAGTATTGCTAGGGGTAAGCCCGTGCCCGATGTGTTGAACCACATAGCACAAGTATTCACTATTGATCTAGCTTATGAATAATTAGCTTAGACTATGTATATGTACAATAGAGCATAGTAGGAGTACCTCCATAACTCTCAACCTTAACTAACCTCTAGGATCCTCTTACCCCCCATAGACTTGAAAGCTTCTGTGGGTT
Source organism: Tuctoria greenei (assembly GCA_036927565.1). Taxonomy (NCBI): domain Eukaryota; kingdom Viridiplantae; phylum Streptophyta; class Magnoliopsida; order Poales; family Poaceae; genus Tuctoria; species Tuctoria greenei. Next base: position 63,503,197 of record JAYESD010000002.1, on the reverse strand, counting down.
TCACACTACCTCCACTATTATTTTATCCATCCTTACTAGATTCTTACCTAGACCCTTCTACCCTTTTCCACTTGATGATTGTTATATCTCTACCTCGCCTTCCTTTGGGATCAAATAAATGACACCCTGTGGAATACTCTTAAAGGGAAATGCTACAATGATAGCTCCGTGCGCTTGTGGAACTCACTTTGTGATCCAATAGAACCATTAACAAGCATTTCTAACACATCAGTTGGAGATGTTTAGTTAATGGTGCATTAGAAATACCAACAAGCATTTCTGGCGCCGTTGATGGGGATGATTTGTTAGTATATCTTAGGAGCCGTCAACAAGCATTTTTGGCGCCGTTGCCGGGGAAGGCATATAGATATATAACATGACTGAGTGAATAGGATAGAACCCTAGGTAGGATTTTAGTAGGATAACCATTCTTTGTTTTCGCATTTTTAATGTGAAAACAGGGTAGTGTATGTCTGGTTTCCGCCTGCCGGAAAACTTCGTTGAAGATCCCAAATCTCTTCTGAGAGACCGACCCCATGTTGTTACTCCTCAGAAGATTCGAGCGGCAAAGCAAGCCAGCATTTCTGCACCAACAATCAAAACACCAACAACTCAGAAGACCCTTCGTGAATTCTCAACTTCCTCTGCTAACAATGTGCCTATTGGGCCCACTGTTAACAAGGGAGATGTGAACTTCGAGATCGAAACCGGCCTTATCACTATGGTGCAAGCCAACCCATTCTATGGGAAGGCTAACGAGGATGCAAGTGCTCACCTGCAACAATTCCTCAAGATCTGTAGCACTTTTAAGATCAAGGACGTGTCTCCGGATGCGGTTCGTCTGAGACTATTCCCGTTCTCTCTCCTTGGGAGAGCGAAACAGTGGTTCTACGCGAACCGAAGTGCTGTAGACACTTGGGAGGACTGTTCTATGGCATTCCTCGACAAATTCTTCCCGTTGGGCAAAACCAATGCCCTACATGGAAGGATTTCCAGCTATCAGCAAGAGCTCAAGGAATCTATTCCCGAGGCATGGGAAAGGCTTCAGGAGTACATCCTAGACTGTCCCCACCATGGGATGGATGACTGGCTCCTTATTCAGAATTTCTATAACGGGCTGATCCCATCAGCTCGTGACAACATGGATGCTGCTGCTGGAGGAGCCTTCTTCTCATTGACGGTGCCAAAAGCTAAAGATCATATTGAGAGGATGGTGTACAACATGGGATGGAATGATGAGCGTCTCCATACCCGATAGTGAGGCATGCACACCTTGAAGGAGGTGGACATGATCGCTGCAAAATTGGACCTCTTAATGAAGAAAATTGATGGACAAGCCAATGGTGAAGTGTCTGGCAATGCCTATGCCCTAGACCCTCACATCACGTGTGAAGTCTGTGGCAACACGGGTCATATGGGTAATGATTGCCCAGAAACTCGTGAGGATGCCCTATACCTCGCCCACAATGGAAATTTCAACAACAACAATGGCTATCATCCAGGAGGTCAAGGGTGGGGTAAACAACGCCCATTCTTTCAAAGAGGGTACAATGACAATGGCAACCCTGGAAATCAGCCCAACATGAGAGAACTTGCTATTAGCCAGCTCAAGATCAATGATGCCCTATCCATGAAGCTTTCAGCTAATGACAAGACCATAGAGAATATCAATGCAAAGATGGAAGGACTATCCTTAGCCTTCAAGAATCAACTGAGCTTCAACAAGATGCTCAAGACTCAATTGGCTCAGTTGGCAGCTGCTATTCCTATGATGGAGAATGGCAAGATGCAAGGCCAGCCAGAACCCCCGACGGAAAATGTCAACATGATTTCCGTACGAGAGAGCAACTCGCAAATGGACCCCAGATGTCCTACCATTTCATGCTCAATTGGGGCTCACCACTTTGAGAAGGACTTTGTGATTTGGGAGCAAGTGTTAGTGTGATGCCCAAGGTTGTGTTCGACCAGCTGAACTTCACAGAACTGACTCCAACACCAATGCAGCTACAGTTGGCTGACTCTTCAGTCCGTTATCTAGCGGGTATTGCTGAAGACGTCCCAGTGAAGATCCAGAACTGCTTCATATCCATGGATTTTGTGGTGCTAGACATTGACACTGAGAAAGATACACCACTCATTCTTGGGTGCCCATTCCTCAGCACTGCAAAAGCTCGCATAGATGTGGGAGCTGGAGAAATCCACTTCCATATCAATGGCAAGGAGGAAAAATTTAACTTTTGGCCAAGATTAGAGCAATGCTCCATGATTCAAATCAAGTATGGGCCGAATGATAAACACATCAGAGAGGTCGATGTCACACCTCCAAAGGTGGACTCACTCATTGCTTTCATGAGAAGATTAATCTACAAGGAGAATCCGTCACGCCGATATCCAAAGGCAACAGAATCGTCTGGACCTTCCCGAAGGCCCAAGTCCACCAATCCGCCAAAGAAGGAATGGCGGAAGAAGCAAGATAAGCTGTCTGAATCAATCCCTCCGCGTCGGCTACGGCAACTTTGTGGCGGACCAACTCCAGCCGCTGATCCTCGCACAGCTTCAGGTGGGCCTCGACAGCAGCATGGGCCTTCAAAGCCCTCACCTCAATCTCTTTGTTCTTGGTGTCGACCAACTTCACCAAGTGCCACTCCTCCGCAAGCTGATCCCAGTCTCAAGCGAAAGCAGCCTGCGTCTGGCGCAAGATGGATTGGGCCGCGACAACAGCGTCAGCAAGAGGGATTGGTTTAACCGTCACCACCGACAGCTGCCCCTCCGCTCTTCCTGGCAATGCCACGGCAAACACTAGCTCCCGGGGACCAGATGGTTCCCTGGTCGGAGCCCAAAGAACCACCACACCGCTATGAGGCACTGAGGCCCCCTCCTCCGCTGCAAATACATCACCGCCCGTTGGTGGCGAGTCGCCATGTTGCGCGCCAATAACGTCGGGCGTCGGCACCGCTTCAACGACCTATGGGTCAGCCCCTCCAAGGGAGGCATCCTCGACCAAGGTAGCCTCCTCCTCGTTGGGAACCTCCTTGCCTAGCTCCTTCTCGCCAAGCACCCCCTCGCCTGGCACTTCCACGCTTGGCGCCACTTCCGCCGCACCTGCCTCGTTGGACAGGGGTGCAAAGTCATCAACGACACATAAAGCCGATGCACCTTCGGGCGTAGGATGCAGCGCGACAGACCCTGTTCCAGCTCCAGGAAGCACAAGGGTTATCAAGCCCACTCCAGGAAGTACCAAGGGCGTCAAATTGGCTGACAAAGCCCTGAGAAACCAAGATAAATCTTCATCAAGAATGAAAAAGGAAAGAAGGGAAATAGCAGAGGGGAGAAGCTGCAACTTACCATCGAGTCGGGCCACTCCAATGACCATGGCCTCCCACCCCGTGCGATAGATCAAGGTCGTCGGGACCTGACAACAAGTCCAGTGCCACCGTCTCTGGTACTGACTCCAGGTCAACCTGTGCCGGCGTGGTAGTCTCCGCAGACCCCTTGGTACCTGCTTCGGAACCAGGGCCGCTGCTGGAATTGGGGACTAGATGGTTCCCTGGTCGGAGCCCCAAGAACCGCCACACTGCTACGAGGCACTGAGGCCCCCTCCTCCGATGCAAATACATCACCCCTTGGTACCTACTACAGAAGCTTTAGCCCCGCTGGCTCCCTAGTGACGGGAGATGGGGGGTTCTGTACCCGCGAAATAATTTCCGCTTCTTCAGCATAGAAGTAGAAGAGCCCGCGCCCAACGTGCGAGAGTGCTTTCTAAGCTACAGAGCTGGAGCCAGCTGGCTGACTGCTGCCCTGTCAGAAGTAGCTGAGGGCTCTGCCTCCGCCCTTGCCGAAGGATGCAAGGAAGACCCCGACCCTGGATGCACAGCTTCACGACTCCATGGAAGACCCATGCCCTGTATAGACGCTGCTGAAGAGGGGCGGTACGATGGAGCAAGAACTCAGCCAACACCATCATGGAGGTCAAGCCCTTGCCAGCCAAGAACAGGATCCTCCTCAGGGCGAGCCTGTACTCCACTGACAACCCATGGGATGCCTCCCAGGTAGTAGGGTCAAAGCCTAGACCGCCGAACGACATCTTCCCTCTAGTCGCTCCATTTGCCCCCTTTGAATAAGGCAATGTAGCCCAAAGAGGTATTGTCCCGATGGTGGAAGTAGTAGGGCCCCACTTGAGTCGTCGCGCTCCTCCCATTTGTCTTCATCACGAAGAAATGCCAGAACAGCTCCATGGTGGGCGGGAATCCCACAAATACCTCGCATAGGTGGACGAACACAGCAACCAACATAATGGAGTTCGGCGATAGGTGGTGAAGTTGCAACCCGTACTCCCCCAGCAATGCAAGGAAGAACCTTGACAATGGGAATGCGAGCCCAGCAGTGGCATAGGCGATGAAGAGAACAGTCTCGTCCTCACGCAGATCCCGAAGATTGGGGGATCCGCGGCGGATCATCCATCCGCACTCCGAAGCCTCCCAGCCAAGGAGCCGCCTCGTCGGCAATAGATCTCTGGCCGATCGAAAGCGCGAAGGAGGCAACAGGGAAGCCATTGGAGCAAGCTAAGGTGAGAACTTTGGCGAAAAGGGTGAAGAACGATTGGGCGCTCGAGGAAGGAGGCGAAAGCTCAGGCTGTGGGGATTGAGTGAGGGAGGAACTGCTCCTCTAACAAAGGTTTCCTTTTGATCACCCCCGCGGCGCCTGAGTACTCCGAGGGAAGGCTCAGACCGCACCGATCAACACCTGACACCCATGACAATGGGCCCTATGTTCCCGTATTGACATATTGGCCGAGTCGGTTAGTCATCCGGGGAATCCACTAATGCGGCTCCCATAATGGTGATGTGAACAAAAGTGCTATAGCTGCATCGGGAACCATCTCGGTTAAAGGCACAGCAGAGGACAGGGATATTACAGCAAGCAAAGATCTCGTCGCCGTAGTCTCTCAACTAGAAGAGGACACGTGGAGACGATTGGCAGAAGCACCCATCGCTTCGGCTGTCCAAGACAGAATTTAAAGTATAGTGCAGGAAGACATGGAAAGGGCTCCACCGTTGGGCTCTTCACCACGCCCAAAGGTGGACCCAGGGGCCACTGTCGGTACCCTGCATATGGGGTACCCTCGCACATAGGATGAAGACAGCAAGGCGCGTCTATAGGCGCCACGTGTTCTATAGGCGCCAAGGCCTTTGCCTCCCTCAAAGACCAAGGTGCAGCGCTTCCACATAAGCCTTGAAGAAGGGACCTGGCCTCTCCGATATGACAGGCTCTTGAGATGCCACGTGTAGGGACGAGACATTACCCATCATTGGGGGAGCGCCCCCGAAACAGCCATGTTGCACGGAGCGCAAGGACCAGCACCCCCCAAGGGAAAAAGCACGGAGCTGCCATGTACCCCGGGGAGCCCCGGAGCCGCAACACGTCATGAAGGATCGGGGCTAGCCTTCCCACCGAGGACCTGCCCCGACGCTACCATGTGTCCTGCGGCTCGCCCCAAACGGTAAGGTGCGGGAGCTAAAGGGTGGAGCACTCCGCTCCAGTCAAGCATTGAAGACCTGCAACCACCCTAGGCGCACGACGTGGGGCACACCAATGGTCAGATACCACTATGACCAATCGCATCACAGTGAAGGCACTGCAGGCCTATCCTACTCAGCCAAGTGCATAGCTTGCGGCAACAAGACAAGCTGACAGGACACCTTCTACCCCCGTCAGCAGCGGTGCATGGGCTACTGACAACCTGGGTTGCAAGATGGCGAGTCCTCACGTCCGAGGTCAGAGAAAGCTTACAGAAGAATCCTTAGATCTTTAGGATAAGATCGCCCCAGGACCCCACTTGTAAGGCATCTGGTCTTGGTTATAAAAGGCTCGGACCGCCATCGATACAAGGACCAGACTCATAATCTCCAATACACACACACACACATACACACTTACCAGCAATACAATCCACCGTGGGGTAGGGTGTTATGCTCCTTGCGGCCCGAACCACGTGAAAACCACCGTGTCACATACTCTTCCACTAGAACACTAGTTTGAGGCCTAAGTCCCGCCGAACAAGAACCTCCGTGGGCTTCTCCATAGCAGGTCTAGAGGAAGTGTCGCATTAACACTTCGACACTGTGAGATATTGAATTTACAATTTTGGAAAATTTGCTAAAAAGTTTCTGGACATTTTGGAATTTTTAGGTACATACAGATTGGAAACACAATTTGGCTATGCAAATAACCTCAAATGGACCTGAAACTTTTACTGGAACTTAAGGGAATTACATGGAATGACTTGGCCAGGTTTGAGAAGTTTTGAATGAATGGAGCACAAGTTACTAATTCCAATAATATATTTCTTCATGGAATTATTGAGGCAAATTAATGATTTTCATAAAGATCCAAGTGCACCACTTGAAAGTATTGATCACCCTGGTTCTAAAAAAAATTATTTGGGAATTTTTTGACAAGTATTCTAGGAGATATGGATTTTCAAAGTTGGAGCAAAATCTGGAATTAAATTTAAACGGGAAATTTTGAATAAAGACAGGGGGGCCCACGGGTATAAAATGGACCAGACAGATTTAAGCCACACGGGGGACACATAGTGCATGCTATGGGCGCACCGGATCTGCGGCCGCAACGGATCCAGGGCAGCACCCACAGAGGCTGACGGTCGGGGCCCGCTCGGTCGTCTTCCTCCTCGCGCTCGACGGCCCAGGGGCGGCGCCCGATGGCGGCCAGCGGCGGCGCCATGCCGCAGCCCACCCTAGGGCACCACGGCACCCCTAACTTGCCGCCCCCACCTAAAAATCAATGGGGAACACGATGGTGCAGTCACCACCGGCAATAGATGGCCGGAAAAGGCGTTGCGACGGCGGCGGGTGGAACTAGGGTTCCGGCGATGTCAGCCCAGCCCTACGGTGCACCATTTTGCACGGGAAGACCTCCAAAATGCTCCTGAGTTCATAGGGCACGTGGGGGAGTGTGCCAAAGTGATTGAAACTTGCTTGAACGAGGAAAACGATGGTGAGCCGACATGGTGAAAAAATGGCGGCTGGGGAAACTGCTATTTCAGCTTGGTTACTCGATGAAACTCAATGATTCTTCTTCGAGTTGAAGCGCCTGTACCTCTAGAGCAAAAAAGCTCACAGCCAAGATGAATACTTGCACATAGAAAGTGAATTTAAGGGATGACCTTGCTATGTTCATAGAAAGAACTCATCAGAAGAAATGGAAATATGGGTGCTATGGTACATGGAATGGGCTCAAGTTTTACGAGCAGCTAGTACATGCATAGGAAAACCTTTTTGCTTCAAGGAGCTTGGCAAGATAGGGCTTGTACCGCCAGATCGACAGTGGGGCAGAGGCACGGCCGGGAAGAACAGAGGAGGGTGGCCACAGTTTCAGTTCCTGGAGCTTCGGGGGTGGCCTAGCTGCGCAAGATAATTATCATATAGCTGCGCAAGATGTTGGGGAGTAACTCAGTGAGAAGCAATTTGGTCAATACCGATGATCCTTGCTGGATTTTGACTGGACAGGAAAAACTTCGATGTGGAGCAAGAAATGGCGCCTGGGTGGTGAAATAGAGAAAAGAACTTTTGTGCTGGGACTTGGAGAAGACAAGGAGGAGCCTTGGGCTTGCTGTGCGCAGCTGGAGTGAAGCAGGTAGGCAAGCACCTCAGTGGCAATTTGCATGCCGTGTGGTGTCACACTGAGATGAAAAGAGCAGAGGCTCTTAGCATGACAGGTGGGTCCCACATTCTGCTCATCCTCATCCCCTCACTGGACAGTCCAATTCACACCCCTAATTTGTTCCAAAATTTCTAGATATTTGTGGGGAGGCCAAATTGAATGTGGAGAATGATATTCTGAAATCAAATTGGTGATTTGCCCAAGTTTCGTTCGAATTCAAACTTGAATTTGAATTTCAGTTGAATTCAATGTAGCTATTGAATTAAATAGCAAACTTGCTTCAAAAATTATGAAAGTTTGCAGGGAGACTATTTGAAATATTTGTAATCCAATGGTCAACTCAAATCTTCATGTCAAACTCATTTGAGCAGTAGCTAAGTTCATTTTTTTTTGAATTCCCTCTTTTGGAGTTTGAATTACTTTGTTTTTCTCATTTCCTTTTTATTTCTTTTTATCATTCAAAAATTTTAGTCCTAACTGAAGTTTGCATTATGGAAATTAGGGCTTTTACATTCCTCCCACCTTAAAAAAATCTCTTCCCGAGATTAAAATGAAGAGACGAAAGTAGGAGAGAAATTACCGGATATGAGACGATAAGAAATCCGGATACTTGGAGCGGAGATATTCTTCGGATTCCCATGTCGCTTCTTCAGCGGTATGGTTGCTCCATAACACTTTATAAAACCACAGCGTGCGGTTCCACGTTGTTCGAGCCTTCACATCGAGAATCTGAACCAGATGTTCGGCGTATGTGAGATCCTATTGCAACTCGCCAATTTCATCCGTGTGGACTGCAGCTGAGAACTTGTGACATTTCCGGAGCTGAGATACGTGGAAAATGTCGTGAATACCAGCAAGAGGTGCTGGTAATTCCAATCTATAAGCCACATGTCCACACTTCTCTGTAATAGCAAATGGACCAATAAACCGGGGAGCTAGCTTTCCTTTTAATCCGAACCGGTGAATTCCTTTCATCGGAGATACGCGTAGGTATATGTGATCCCCGACATTGAACTGCAGCGGGTGATGCTGCTTGTCTGCATAGTTCTTCTATCAAGATTGAGCTGCTCTCAAGTTCACTTGAATGATCTGAACTTGTTCCTCGGCTTCGTTGACTAGATCAATCCCGAATGTCACTCTTTCGCACCAATTCAGTGGGGTACGACATTTTCGTCTATAGAGAGCATCATATGGTGCCATCTTAATACTCGCTTGATAACCATTGTTGTACGAGAATTCAGCCAACGGCAAAAGATCATCCCAATTTTTACCGTGATGGATGGCACACGCCCGTAACATGTATTCAAGTACTTGATTCACCCGCTCGGTTTGTCCATCGGTGTGCGTGTGATATGTGGAGCTTCTAATCAGCTTCGTACCCAACGAGGCGTGCAACTGCTCCCAGCAACAAGCAACGAACAGTGAGCCTCGATCTGAAATAATCGTGCGAGGAATGCCGTGTAGGCACACGATTCTTGATATGTACAACTCCGCATATTTCTTGGCATTGAATCTGACGTTTACCGGAATGAAGAGTGCTGATTTGGTTAGTCGGTCAATTATTACCCAAATCAAATCATTCTTCTGGAATGTGAGTGGCAACCCGACGATGAAATCCATACTCACATCCTCCCATTTCCATGCCAGAATATTCAGCGGTTGCAACTATCCCGCTTTCCTCATATGGTCGGCCTTCACTCGCCGACACATATCACACTCGGATACGTACTTAGAAATCTCACACTTCATCCATGTCCACCAAAATTCAGTCTTCAAGTCTTGATACATTTTATTGCTGCCCGGATGAATATAATATTTGGACAAGTGACCCTCGTCAAAAATTTTCTTTCGAAGTTCCATGTCACGGGGCACTACAATCCGATTCTTGAACCATAGAGAACCATGGTCATCCGTTCGAAAGCACTTCATCTCACCGCTGTCCATTCTCTTGAGTGTGTGAGACATACCCTTGTCCTTCTTTTGAGCTTCAATAATCTCATCTCGGACTGTGGGAATGAGAGCAAGATTGTATAAAGCTCCATATGGAACCAAGTATAGACTCGGTTCTTCCTATTCTATAGGTGTGATGGTCAAATTATTGACATAAGACTTGCAGCTAAGCGCATCGTCAACCACGTTAGCTTTGCCGAGATGATAGTGAATCTCAATCATATAATCCTTGATCAATTCTAACCACCTTCTTTGCCTCATGTTCAGCTCCTTCTGAGTGAAGATATATTTCAAACTTTTGTGGTCGGTGTAGAGGTGAACCAGATTTCCAAGCAAATAATGTCTCCACATTTTTAGAGCAAACACTACGGTAGCGAGCTCCAAATCGTGAGTAGGATACTGCTGTTCATGATTGCAGAGCTGCCGTGATCCATAAGCGACCACACGTCCTTCTTCCATAAGCACGCAGCCAAGTCCGATGTACGGATGCATCACAATAAACATCAAATTGTTTCGTCGTATCCGGTTGAGCTAAAACTGGGGCTGTTATGAGATGCTTCACCAATGTTTGAAATTCCTTCTCACAAGCTTGACTCCAAATATATTTGGTACCTTTCTTCAACAGCTCCATCATAGGTTTAGCAATTTTTGAGAAGTTCGGGATAAACCTCCAATAATATCCGGCAAAACCAAGGAAGCTTTGGACTTCATGTACGGACTTTGGAGATTGCCATTTCAGCACTTGAAAAATTTTACTTGGGTCCACAGTGATTCCCTCGGCTGAAATAATGTGTCCCAAGAATGGCACTTGACTGATCCAAAATTCACACTTGCTGAATTTTGCATAGAACTTATGGTCTCGCAATGATTGGAGCACAATATGCAAGTGTTCGGCGTGTTCTTCCTCTCATTTGGAATAAACCAAGATGTCGTTGATGAAGACCACGACAAACTTATCCAACTTCAGCATGAACATTGAGTTCATAAGATAAATAAAGTGAGTTGGAGCATTGGTGAGACCAAAAGACATGACGAGATATTCATATAGTCCATATCACGTCGACAATGCTGTCTTTGGTATATCCTCCATCCGAATTTTGATTTGATGATATCCGGACCGAAGATCCATCTTCGGAAATACCTTAGGACCCACTAATTGATAAAAAAGAATGTTGATGTGAGGTAGTGGGTACTTGTTCTTGATGGTCACAACATTTAGCGAACGATAGTCCACACATAACCACAACGTTTCATCCTTCTTCTTAGCGAACAGCACGGAGCAGCCCCTAGGTGAGGAGCTTGGGTGAATAAAACCTTTGTCCAGCAGGTCCGTGAGAGGTTCCTTTAATTTAGCTAGCTCATTGGGTGCCATTCGATAAGGTCTTTGAGAGATTGGTGTGGTTCCCGGCGCAAGTTCAATTTTGAACTCCACGTCACCTTCGGGCGGCATGCCCGGTAGATTACCGGGAAACACATTGGGGTATTCATGGACCACTAGAATGTCTTCCAACTTAATGGATTTAGAGTGGTATGCTGCTGCAATTTCTTGAATGGGTTGATCAAGAATGAGATTATGTGGACTGTGTAGTGGAGAATCCAAATGAACGGTTCAAGGAACGATGTCCAAAACAGCAGCATGGTGATGTAACCATGGCATACCTAATATGACCTTGATCTTTTGGCCATCTAATATAATGAGAGTGGTTGGATATATTTTTCCACCCTTGCACAGTGGTGCTTTAGGAATCATACTATGAGCTGACATTTTTCCACCCGGTGAACAAATCATGTATGCATATTTAGTAGGAAATATTTGTAGTTGGTGCTTGACAGCATATGAACTACTAATGAAATTGTGGGTGGCTCCAGAATCAAAAAGTATGATAATGGGGTGATCGATGAGAGTGAACGTACCCGTAAGTATGGGTTCGCCTTCCGGTACATCCTCAATGGCGATGTGGTGGATGTTGTCTGGTTTGGGACTTGGTTTCTTGGGCTGGTTGCGGGGTTGATTGGCACCCTCATACGATGCTTGTCCGCTGCCTTGCTTGTTCGGACAGTTGTAGGTAAGATGTCCAACACGTCCACAGTTGTAGAACGTGTATTGTGCCGGACCACCATAGACCGGAGGACAAAAACCCGGTGCATGTTGCTGCTGTGGGGGTGAACGAGGTATCATCCTATGTTGCAGCTTCTGTTGCTCTGTGGCAGGGGTGGTCGGAAGCTTGGTGCATTGAACGGGCAACCACGGAACATTGGCGGTCGTGCCGGTGGCTTCCACCTTTGACCGGACGGTAATAGGTACACCATATAGTACTTTTATGGAGCTCCACCACTGCTGCCCTGTGGGCACTCCTTTTATTTTCTGTCACCAGCTCACGTGTCGCGTCCTCTTGTACAATCGCCACATTGACAAATTCATTGAATGTGACACGATTGAACAAAGCGAGCTTGTCCTTCATTTTTGCATTTAAGCCTCGATAGAAGCAGTCCCGTTTCTTCTCATCCGTGTTCACATAATCTGGCGCATATTGCGCCAAGTGATTGAAATCCTCGGAGTACTCGTGAGCACTCCTCCCGCCTTTCTTGAGTTTAAGAAATTCTTGAAGCTTTCTTTTCATAATCCCGGGAGGTATGTGATAGGCGCGAAGCGCCTCACGAAATTCAGTCCAAGTCACGGCGTGACCAGTTGGCAGAGAGGCGATGTAATTCGCCCACCATTTGCCAGCAGAGCAGTGAAGTTGCTGCGCTGCGAAGAGTGCCTTCTGCTGTTCAGGGCATTAGAGCAACCCAAACTTTGCTTCGGTTGTGCGGAGCCAGTTGTCTGCCTCAAGAGGTTCATCGGCCTCCGTAAAGACCGGTGGATGAGTTGCCAAGAAATCCGAGTAAGTGCTTTGTTGAGGCTAATGATTTCCTTCGTTTGGACGCCCCCGTTGACGGGACGTATTCTGCACGAGGGTTCAAAGCAGCTCGGTCTGCTCGTCACGCGAACCCACCACTGCTGCAATCACATCCGCCAACGCAAGCAGAGGAGAAGGTGGCGGTGTCGGCTGTCGCTGATCTTGAGTTATCTGTTGCTGGGGATCATCACCTCCCTGGCTCGAGCCACGGAACTCTAACGTGTTATGGGTGCACACCATTTTCAGGCACAACCATGAATCCAACATGAGACGTGATATTGAAAGGTCACTCAAGGATAAAAACAATAATGTGTGTATTAATAACCAAACTTGCATAACGGTAACATATAGCGATAAAGTATAGACTTCATACAAAATACATCATCTGTGGACCAATGTTACAATGGCAAGCTCCAAAATAATGAACTCCACCGATTGAAGTTCATTTTTATTATTGTTGGTCGCGACGGGACGTTATGTGCGTTATCATGCGAATACGCTCTCTTATCTTCAATATGATACAAACATGGTCATAAAAAGAAAATAGGTTTGAGTAGGTCAAACCCTCAATTCCACTGGTAAATGGTTGATTATCGACACCTGGTCTGTTACGACACTTCTGGAAGTGAAATTGAGGACCAGATTCATAACAAGACCAAATTATTTCAAACCGATGAAGTTTCTGTTGAAACCTGACCAGCTTGTACTCAAACACAAATTGAACCCAATAAATGAAGAATGAGATCTTGGGGTGAACTACAAAGTTGATGTACACTTCAATAACTTTCCAAAAAGTATTGGTTTGCCTCCAGATCATTTCCGGTTGAGTAGATATGGCATTGTAAATCTGACAGTTTTTTGGGAAATTTTGGCTGCACCTCCTTTGTTTATGCTGATTTTGGGCCACAATTTCCAGATATAAAACTTCACAATTTACAACAGCCACAGATTAAGAAATTGTAATACAAATTAGAGGATTACAAAAATGTCATGCACGGTCCTGTTCGATTTTCCAAGAGCGAGATATGGTCAAAACAGTAAGGAGTCTAAAGAGGGTTTCAGTTTCTATCCAGTTTGGAAGATTTTGGAACTATGAAATTTTGAATAGGTTAGAGGGGAATTCAGCTCTGGAGTTGAACATTACAGTATTAAAGGACTTCCTAAAATTTCCATCCATGTAAGATACACCTTCATTAGAGTTTAGTACTGGGAGATATGGTTTCTCAATGTCAGGTCTTTTTCTGGCAGAAAATAGAACACTCTGTTTCTGAATCTGTGACTTCAAAACCTACTCCAATTTTGAAAACTTAGATCAAAATCAGAGCTCGATAGCTAATATAAGTATTCTTACATCTTATCAGTTCCATTTTACAGCAAAGTGGTTAATGCATCAATGGAATACATGTCGGTACTACGTGCCTCACAGAAGTGAAAATTCTAAGCTGGTATTCTGGCATACGTCTCAACGGTGGTCTTAATGACGTTCACTCGCAAATGTTTTCTAACCACAATATGATCACGCGGTCAGTGTTCTTGCATAAGACACACGATTTACAAAACACTCATTATGGTGCCGTACGGCACAGTCCGCACAGGCGATCATTCTATGTAGTCACAATAATATATCTGAAAGTAAGACATCCGTCCCTTATCATTCCATACGGGCCGTCCCAAGCTGAGCCACATCTCAAGGTACATGACCGGGTTTTCTACCACCCGACGGGGTTCCCACGTCTTTGCATAATGCTGCACCAGTAGGAGGCGCATCGGGTCATGTACCACCCGACGGGGTCCCACGTCTTTGCCTAATGCTGCACCAGTAGGAGGCGCTTTCGCGTGTTTATTAAGAAACACACTAAAAGCTTTTAAACTGCACGATTGGTGCACACGTTATTTATCTATTGCGCTAGGGATTAGCGCTTCGTATGGCCCTTTGAACATTGAATGTTCAAGAGTTACATACTTCGTGTTTTTTACCGCACGATGGGGTATCCTCGCGTTTTCTTGAAGCACGCCGGGGAACAACGTTTTCATATGTTCCCAAAATCATGAGAAGGTTCAGAGACTCATATTAACCCCCGTGCCAAGCCACCGGGACAATCATCGTACTACCTGTCGTATGGAGATCTTACCACAATAGATCCGCTTGCGGTGGCGTACCTTACCTCTTACCTGACGGAGCAGCATTGTTACAGAATATAATAACACATATGTTAGCTTTGCCACCTTAAGTAACTATGCTAATAATAGTCCTTATGTGGGCTACTATTGAATCCTCACCGTAAACCTAAATTTTTCATGTAATATGATCGTTTTTAAGCGTGCTATTCCCAATGCGGCTATGATACCAAGCTGTGGAGACCAGACTCCTGACATTTGAGGAATCACAATTGGAAGGTGACGTGCGATGCAGCACCCAACAGCACACAGAAAAAGGTACATCATACTAGATAAAACAACATAGTGTTATACAAGCTTTGTATTTTACAAATAATATACATTCAAATATACTACAGCGGAAGATAAGTTCATAGCTCTCGACACTCAAGCCTAAGCTATACAAAAGTCATTCTGTTTAGCCCGCGAATGGAATCACACTAGCAGCACATGAATCACATCACGGAGGCATGCAGGGTTCCCACTCGGCCGTGTACCTCAATGGGAGCAACATCTCACCGGTAACCCTTCATCATATACGTCATTATCTGCAGCAAACATAAAATAGCAACCGTGAGCACGAAGGCTTGGCAAGACTTAACCGTCTCCACTAAGCATGAAACTCTATATGCAGGATATACATAATATAGGACAGCGGTTTGGAATAAAAGACTCACCTACATGTTAGTCCTTACTTTCAGCTTTTAGCAGCAAATTAAGGCTTCATGAATCTGAAATTTAGTGAGCAACCTGTTCTAAACATACAAGTATCAATATATAATTATTCCATAAGGCATGATTCAATAATATTTAGCTCCAAATAATTAACTACATCATGACTCAGTGAACAAGTGGTACTCAATAACCGTGAGGGATGGTGAATCGAATCGATATACACCTGTAGGGATACCAGAATAGGACGACACATACACCCACACTCGGAGCTGCGAAGGCACACTCCACTGATGTTGTATGCGGCAACCTTTCACCCGCTACCTACACGCCGAACCGGTCCCACCGCTATGAGCAGGAGGCCCCCACACAGAGTACGACGTACCCGCTGGCTGGTTTACACCTTGGTGCTCTCAACCTCGCACCTATAACGTGGTGGGATATGCCTCGACGCTAAGGTGGACAAGTTACATCGGTTTACTGGGTTCCATATATCCAGTATGCCTTTGGTACATTCAAACTTGCTCAACAGGGCCGCACACGGATCGGTCCTTGACCGAAATAGACATAGCTATAGCTCATAGGCCCCTAAGTCCTGCTGCTCCTACTCCATGCCTGGTCTCATATTTAACCAAATAGTGAATCTCTCACTCGACCAATCCTTTGTGAACCCAAATCCTGAACTCGCTAGTAGATTCCAACTACTCGACTTCTACCGAAGAAACTATAACATTAACCATAACATGCATACATCAAGGACTTAACCAACTACCCTTCTCTCATGGGTTCTCTAGTCATGCATTTGGAAAACTCCAAGAAAACTTAGACTTAATGCACATACATGCTAACCCATGTAGTGTGATACAAATCAAAGTTTAAAATGTTGTTAAATGCAAATCCGGGCTTGCCTGGCCGTGAGACAGGGTTAAAGTTAATCTTCGGGTTGATGACTTCCAGTGGCTCCGGGGTCTCCTCGAGCTCGGCAACTATTAGATATGCAAAAAATAATGCAAGTGAATCAATATTGGTATTATTGCATAGCTGAATGGAAACACAGTTAAATATATTGAATAATGGCCACTGGTTATGGAAATTTTACAGTGGACACTAGGTTATATGAGGGAGGTTCTGGCCAAAATTGGGCTAAGTCCATGGAAGTCTCTGTTGTATAAAATTCAATGTAGATAAACCATTTCCAGAATTTTCATGGGCAATCTTGGACTTTAACATGGCCAAAAGTTGGTGTTCTGTATAGAGGAGGTCAATAGTGACCCAAATTTTCTTTTGATAATTTTCTAAGCATTATACTGTGGGATACTGAATTTACAAGTTTGGACAATTTGCTGAAAAGTTTCTAGACATTTTGAAATTTTTTAGGTACATACAGATTGGAAACACAATTTGGCTATGCAAATCAACTCAAATGGACTTGAAACTTTTACTGAAACTTAAAGGAATTATTTGAAATGACCTAGGCAAGTTTGAGAATTTTTGAATGAATGGAGCACCAGTAATTAATTCCAATAACATTTTGAATCACCGAATTATTCATGACAAATTATTGAATTTCATACAGATCCATGTGCAGTACTTAAAAGTATAGATCATCCTGGTTCCAACAAAATTTATTTGGGAATTTTTGGACAAGTACTCTAGGAGATATGGATTTTCAAAGTTGGAGCAAAATTTGGAATTAAATTTAAATGGGAAATTTTGAATAAAGACAGGGGGGCCACGGGTTTAAAATGGACCAGTCAGATTTAAGCCACACGGGACCACATAGTGCGAGCTGTGGCCGCACCAGATCCGCGGCCGCACCAGATCCAGGGCCGCGCCCATAGAGGCTGACGGCCGAGGCCCACCCGGTCGTCTTCTCCGCACGCTCGACGGCGGCCGGCGGCGGCGCCATGCCACAGCCCAATCTAGGGCACCCCGGCACCCCTAATTTGCCACCCCCACCTAAAAATCAACGGGGAGCACGATGGTGCAGTCACCAGAAAAGGTGTTCCGACAGCGGTGGGCGGAACTAGGGTTCCGGCGATGTCGGCCCAGCCCTACAGTGCACCATTTTGCATGTCGTGTGGTGTCACACTGACATGAAAAGAACAGAGCCTCTTAGCATGACAGGTGGGTCCCATATTCTGCTCATCCTCATCCCCTCACTGGACAGTCCAATTCACACCCCTAATTTGTTCCAAAATTGCTATATATTTGCGGGGAGGCCAAATTGAATGTGGAGAATTTGATTCTGAAATCAAATTGTTGATTTGCCCAAGTTTCATTCGAATTCAAACTTGAATTTGAACTTGAGTTGAATTCAATTTATCTATTGAATTAAATAGCAAACTTGCTTCAAAAATTATGAAGTTTGCAGGGAGATTATTTGAAATATTTGAAATCCATTGGTCAACTCAAATATTCATGTTAAACTCATTTGAACAGTAGCTAAGTTCAATTTTTAATTACCTCTTTTGGAGTTTGAATTACTTTATTTTTCTCATTTCCTTTTTATTTCTTTTTATCATTCAAAAATTTTAGTCCTAACTGAAGTTTGCATTATGGAAATTAGGGCTTTTACAGGCGAGACCAGCACCTCGAAGTTGGCGGTCCCGGTGGCCCTGTTACCATGGCGCCCACCATGGATTGTAGACGCTGCAGGAAGCTCCGAGCAACCCATCGTGCAAGATCCAGAAGCTCAAGTTAGCTCCAATGCATAGATCTCGGAGATCCGGAGCTACTTGAAGGACAATATCCTTCCTGAAGATGGTGCTTCCGTTGATTGAATTGTCAGCTTGGCTAAAATATACATGTTGGTACAAGGGGATATCTACCGACGTGGTGCCAACGGCGTTCTAATGCAGTGTATTTCCTGGGAAGAAGGTCGCGAGCTTCTCGTGGAGATCCATGGAGGCGAGTGTGGGAACCATGCGTCTTCCCACACGTTGGTCAGTAAAGCCTTCCGGCTTGGCTTTTACTGGCGTACAACACTCCAAGATGCAGTCAAGTTGGTAAAGAAGTGCAAAGCATGCCAGTTCCACGCAAAGCAGATTCACACACCAGCTCAGTCACTGCAAATTATACCTCCCACGTCGCTATTCGCTGTGTGGGGGATGGACATTTCGGGACCTTTCCCAAAAGACGTTGGAGGTTACAGGTTCCTGTACATCGCCATCGGCAAGTTCACCAAGTTGTTGTAAGCTACCCCAGTTGTGACAATCAACAAGCAATCCGCTATCATGTTCTTGGAGTCTATAGTATGCAAATTTGGAGTTCCGAACAGAGTCAACATGACCTAATTTACAAGTGCAACTTTCCAAGATTACTGCGAAGATCTCAACATACAAGTCAGCTATGCATCAGTAGCCCACCCAGCATGCGATGGCCAAGCTGAGAGAGCTAATGCAGAAACACTCAAGGGACTCAAGACATGCACATATGAGAGCCTGAAGAAACATGGTGCCAACTGGATAGAGGAGCTTCCGTCTGCATTATAGGCAAGCAGGACAACACCTAGCCAATCAACTCGAGAGACACCTTTCTTCTTGGTGTACAGAGCTGAAGCAGTCTTCTCTCCGAAGATCACCATGGGGTCGACAAGCTCCGGTGTGAAGATCTGGACCTCGTTGAGGAAGCAAGGTGCCAAGCAGCTATTCAGAACGCACGATACCGCTAGGCGCTCTGGCGCTATCATCAAAGGTTCATGCACAATCAGCAGCTAGAAGAAGGCGATTTGGTGCTGCAGAGCATGCTGACTCGAGAAGGGATCAACAAACTCTCCCCAGGCTGGGAAGGTCCCTTCCGGGTTATCAAAGTTTCCCGCCCCAGATGCACTCGCTTGGCGACAGAGGACGGGACTCCGCTTCCCAAACCGTGGAACATCAAGCACCTCCGTAAGTTTATGCTTAGCTACACGAAGGTGAGTCTGTTTGTATAAATTGTATCTCTTATAGTCCATGGACAAAGTTGGGAAGGGTCCTAGTGCACTTAACTTGGTCCTGTATTTTAGGTGTGTCTTTACCCTCCCAAGGTTAGATCAAGATGAATAGCACACTTAACTTGGTCATTGTACTTCAAGTGTGTCCTTGTCACCCCCTGTATTTTGAACCTCAATCAGAAACATTTTATATGAACAGACTCTACATGAATTTCATTTGTACAAGCTCATTACTTTTATTATTTTACCTTCTTATCTATAACAATGTTGTGCAATCCCTTTGAAATATAGTCTAGGGTATTCATGTGATAGATAAGTTGTATTGTTAATCTTCTTTTGGATCTCAGCATTGTTGTATGGTCTACTCGCCTAAAAACCAAAGCCAATGACATGTCTAGAGTGTGCTATCAACTTAGACTGGTCAGGCACCCTAAGTACGCCACTCTACCTATATCCTGGTAGGTCCCAATAGGGTGGGTTCGAAAGGCATTTGGACCTAAAGAGATTTCATCAATATACATATGTCATCATGTTAAATTCCTTAGGATCTAAAGTTCAAAGAAGGATAATAAGCCGCAAATAAGTTATAGATAAGATGACGAATTTTACTGCTTTTCTTGTCTCTTATGTGTAGGAAAAATGAATATTCGATGATAATTCACTTAGTGATGGTGGATGCTGCCAGAGCATTAGTTCCGACAACCCCCAGGGGGCCCGCTGTCGATGTTTATGTGTTGATAGTGGGTGCCATCGAAGCTACCAAGGTCCGACAACTTCCAGGGGGCCCACCGTTGATGTTCTAAGCGTTGATAGTGGGCGCTGTCGAAACTACCAAGCTCCGAAAACTCCCAGGGGGCTTGCTGTCGATGTTCCAGGCGTTGATAGTGGGTGCCGTCAGAGCTACTAAGCTCCAACAACTCCCAGGGGGCCCGCCGTCAATGTTCTAAGCGTTGATAGTGGGTGTCGTCGAAGACACCAAGCTCTGACAACCCCCAGGGGGCCACTGTCGATGCTCTATGCATTGACAGTGGGTGCCCTCGAAGCTACCATGCTCCGACACCTCCTAGGGGGCCCGCCATCGACGTTTTATGCGTTGATAGTGGTCACCATCGAAGCTACCAAGCTCGGACAACTCCTAGGGGCCCGCCGTCAACGTAACAAAGGGTCCCTGGAGATATCACAAGCAAGACTCAAAACTCAGAGCTATCATACTGGCTACAAATTCGGAGCTATCGAGTTTTCAAGACATTGTCTAAATCCTCATGGTAGATACCTTCAATTCATTAAACACATTTACCAGGGGGACAACAATATGAAAGGCAATGCATTGAAGACACAAAAAATGGAATTCAAAAGGATTTCATTCATTCAAAATCAGGGGATTACAAGATGGAGGCAAAAAAAAGGAAAGGTCCTCACTAACGGAGTTCCTATTGAAAATGAGGCAACTGTCTTGGTAGCTTCTTGAACACTGGCCCTGGTGATTTCTTCCTCCTCAGCAACGTGTCCTTTGAACACCGGAGCTAAAGACATCTGGGGGTCCCGGCTTTTGAAACATGCCAACACATATTCGGCAACATTCTTCGCGAGGGACCTTTCTTCTGTCTCCAGTTCGTTGACGACCATGTCTCCCACAGCTTCCAGCTTCTTGCCGGCGGAGTTCAATGCCACCAGCGCTTTGTCCATCTTTCGCTCTGGGTCAGTGTTGACATTTCTTACATCATAGATAAAAATCTGCAAACACACGGAAACAATCATGTAGCACTTCCCCTTAAGAGAATATTCCAAGGGTATCGAATCCAAATAACATGTGTGCTAATCTTACGAACAAATTCACCCAAGGACACAAATTTTTTAGTAGGCAAGGAAGAGAGAGGAATTCAAAGTAATGATTCTAATTTAAAGGAATTCGTGGTAGCTGCTTACTTCGGGCATGGGTTTACCCCTAGCAATACTAGGACGACTCCCGTCAAGAGCCTATGGATGACAAAGGATAGATAGGGCTATCACCACCTACTGCCTACCTCTTCAATCCGTAGGTCTACGAGATATTCACTGGTGATTTCTAACCTAAGCACCACGCTTACGTTCTAAATCACAACTCTAGTTGTTTCCAACACAAAGCTACAACTAGGGCCTCTAATGAATTAAAGCAATAAACCCACAAGTAACTACTTGTGAAAACTACTATGAATTGAGAATAAAACTTGAATTGAATTCACAAAAGCTTACTTGATTTGAATAACACCTTTGTAGGGTACAAGTGTAGAAGGGGGACTTGACAAGCCTAAGACTCCTTCTCCTATACTCTTCACCACACTCTCCTTCTACTTGGCAGCCTCTAGGACTACTCTAAACCT
The DNA here is from genome assembly GCA_036927565.1 of Tuctoria greenei. Classification (NCBI taxonomy): domain Eukaryota; kingdom Viridiplantae; phylum Streptophyta; class Magnoliopsida; order Poales; family Poaceae; genus Tuctoria; species Tuctoria greenei. Next base: position 63,481,541 of record JAYESD010000002.1, on the reverse strand, counting down.
TAGAAGTGGTATTCTATTCTCAACTTTTGGTGTGTGTGTGTGAAGTGAGGTGTGGGGTTCTGTTGAAGTGTTAATGCGACACTTCCCCAGATCTGCTAAGGAGCAGCCCGCGAAGGTTCTTGTTCGGCGGGGCTTAGGCCTCAACTAGTGTTATAGCAGAAGAGTATGTGACACGATGGTTTTTACGTGGTTCAGGCCGCAAGGAGCATAACACCCTACTCCACGGTGGATTGTATTGCTGGTGAGTGTGTATGTGAGTGTGTGTGTATCGGGGATTCTGAGTCTGGTCCTTGTATCGATGGCGGTCCAGGCCTTTTATAGTCAAGGTTGAACGCCTTACAAGTAGGGTCCCGAGGCCTGACAGGTGGTCCCGGGGCAATCTTATCCTAAAGATCTATGGTTTCTTCTGTAAGCTTGCTCTGACCGTGGACGTGAGGACTCACCGTCTTGCTGCCCGTGTTGTCAGTAGCCCATGCTCCGTTGCTGACATTGGCAGGGAATGTCCCATCCATCTGTCTTTGGCGCCGTAAGCTACCCACTTGGCGGAGTGGGATAGGCTTGCGGCGCCTTCACTGTGATGCAATTAGTCGTAGTGGTACCTGACATTAGGCGTGCGCCATGCCATGCGTCTTGGGAAGCCGTGTATCTTCAATGCTTGATGGAGACAAGGCGCACTGCCCTCTTAACTTCATCACCATCTGCTCAGAGCAAGTGGACTGACCCGACAGCCGCTGGAGAGCTTTTTTCCATGGTGGAGGCCACGCCCGTCTCACGGGCCACGTGGTAGCTCGGGAGCTCACCTCCGTGGGAGAGGCCAGGTCTCGCCCCGCAGGCCATGTGGCAGCTCGGGTGCTCGCCTCCGCTGGGGAGATCGGGTCTCAACTTCGTGGGCCACGTGGTAGCTTGGGAGCTTACCTCTCCAAAGGAGGTCGGGTCCCGTCCTGATGGACATGTGGCTGCCTGGTAGCTTGTCGTCAAGGTGGAGCTAAGCTCCCCCTTCTGGATGTCTCGTGGGCACCCCGGACTTCGCATCTGAGGCTGGTGGGTTCGGGTTTCATTGAACACATGGCGCCCTTGGACCCTGCCCCTGCCCCTGCTGGGAGGCGAGGTACCTAGGCGGCTCTAGCTTGTGCGCGAGGTTACCTGGTATATCGGGTGCAGACAGTGGCCCCTGGGTCCACCTTGGGGTGAGGCGACGAGCCCGAGGGTGGGGCCTTATCCTGCTTTCCCGCGCAATCTTTTATTTTTGTCTTGATCAGTCGAAGCAGTGCGCTCTTCGGCTGCTGTGACCATGCATCCCTTGTTGGTCGACGGGTCATGTCGATGGGATCTTTGCTTGCTGCGACATTATCGCGACGGTTCCCAACGCTCCTGTTGGTGACACTCCTGGAAGTCCATGGGCTCCAGCTTCATCACCTGTCGTTGAACTCTCTGGTGGTGGCAGCGGTGTTCTCGCATTTCTGTGAGATGTTCGTTGGGGTGTGCCCATGTGTTGACGGCTGTTATATACCAATTTCAGTCGTCAATATAACTCAGTTATGTGAAGGATTGATCATTTCTTGCACACATCACCTTTCTACTTGAACTATTTCCACTTGTACTTGGAGAAATATGTGTATGCAGATATTTATACAGGAATTGAGGAAAAGTATGGGGAGCAATCTGATAAAATATCATCCCAGCCAATCAGGCGATGACACGTGGCACCACATTGATCAAATGGCCCACAAACTGAAGTATATGAGTCCATCCAACGGTGTAGCACCAATATCAGTCAATGGTACCCACCTGGCAGGAATCTAGAGGAAGTACGGGCCGTTTGGAGCCTTGACCAGGTCGTCTGAACCAGGGGGTCGGCCGACCTGGTCCTGGCGTCAAACGCGGTCAACTTCCACGTGTTGGCTCCTCTTGGCTCCCTGGAGTCAATGACGACCGATTCGCACGCTTTTGGTGGCGGGAACCGACCTTAACACTAGTATAAATAGGACCCCATACCCCTCACTTCAACTCACACCACTTGGGCATCATTCTATTGTATACACTGTCTTCCATAGTCCCTAGAGGAGTTAGGATCTAGAGAGTAGAGCCTTTAATCCCAAGTCCAAATTGGGAAAGGAGTAGAAGGAGTCCCTCTTCCCAATTCCACATTGGGAAAGGTATGTCTCATGTATTCCTTCTTGTATTTGTGACTTTGTGCTCAATAAAGATATTATCTTTAGTCTTCTTTTATTCGTATACTTGGAAAAAGCATTTCTTGTTTGATTGTGGTGTCAATGTAAGTGGAAGGTATAGTCTTTATGATTGTACTCTCATGATCACATCTTATGTTCATAAACACTATAGAACCCCACTATAGTCTATGTAGTTATGATATGATTATGTTAATATGAATAACTATGCTATGCAATCAACATTGGTTCAACGATGATTTAGTTCATTGCCTTAGGATGGCTTGTGCTGCAGCTCTTAAGGTATTTGCTTAGTATGCTAGCATGGTGCTAGGGTATTTAAGTAGCGTTAGATGTTTCATAGACCCACGGATTGAAGAGGTAGGCAGTAGGTGGTGACAGCCCTATCTGTCCTTTGTAATCCTCCACATTCGGCTATGCCACAGGCTCTTGGCAGGATTCGCCCAAGTATTGCTAGGGGTAAGCCTATGCCCGATGTGTTGAATAGCATTGCATAGGAATTCATCATTGACATGACCATTAGTATCTACCTTAGGCTATGTATATGTATTAGGAGCATTGTAGGAGCAACTCTCTAACTCTTAATCCAATCTTCCTCTAGGATCCATTTACCCTTTAGAATAGATTGCCTAGGTGTGTGTCACACTACCCCTATTATCAACTTACCCCCAGTCCGGATAATTGATTAGTATCCCCTAGCTTGACCATAAGAGTAGTATATACTTTGCTCCATTTGCCTTCCTTTGGGATAAATACGATACCCTTGGGAATACTCATGGGTGATGCTACAACGGTATCTTCCGTGCGCTTGCGGATCTCATCTCTTTACCGGAGATGATCTGTGGTGTTAAGAAATACCAACAAGAATTTCTGGAGCCGTTGCCGGGGATGATTTGTTAGTATATCTTAGGAGCCATCAACACCATGCGTGCCGGTGTTCCGACAGTTCTTCGTGCTGAGGCGGATCGGGAAGAAGAACAAAGCGAACTTCCTCGGCGGCTTCTACTTCCAGCATCGGGCCAACAACCCCTTCAAGTACATTACTCCGCTCTCCTCGGTGAAGTGGCCCGGCTGGAGGAGCGACTGGGTGGTCGTACATGCCGATGCCCATGATCGCATGGTCCTCCCCACCGGCTGGCCGGCGATTAGGCAGGCGGCCTGGGAGGAATGCCCGGAACTTGAGGCGGCGTACATGCCGGTGATGTGAAGGATCCGATTCTTGGCGGACCACGGCCTGTCGGAGCTGTCGGTGATGGCCAACTTCGTTTGTTGCCGTCTGGCCCCTCTCCAGCACCGTTGCCGCCCTGCATGGCTCTACTTCGGGCTCCAAGATGGTACCAGATTGCTCAGGGGTGGCGACATGGAGACGACCCCACAAAAGGTGTTTGAAGCAATGTCCAAGGCGTGTGAAGACCTGCTGTCGGATGACGTCTTCAACCTTTCGCAGGCTTGCCCACTACTTCGCACGGATCGAGACCTTCAGACGAAGGTTCTGAAGGAGATGCCCAACCTGCACGTGATTGGTCTTGCGCCGTGACAAGTTGGCGATGAGAGCCGGGGCCTGGCCATCGTCGACTCTTCAGAGGAGTGCACACCTTCTTGAGGCTTTGAAGCCTCCGGGGCGAAGGCGGCGCCCGCTGTTGGGGGGAAGGGCAAGGCGTTAATCCCTGACGTAGGTAAAGGGAAGGCACCGGTCCCCGACGTAGGCAAGGGGAAGGCTCTGGTGGTTGAGGTTGTGAAGGAGAAACGCCCTCGGTTGCCACCAAGGGCACCAACGCAAGTGGCCTTCTCTCCAAGTCAGCGTCCATCAGCGCGCCCCTCTTCAGTACTGGGCGTCAGCAATTCGTCGGGGGGAGGTTTGGTCTATCAAGTGGTGGCCCCGCGGACGTCGGCGGTTGGCTTGTCATCCAGCATCCCCGTTACTTGCGCAGTCCAGGGTGTCATAGGGGACTCTGGCAGCATCACACCTACGGAGCCTTAGGCAAAAAGGCCTCGAGCCGACATCGTCGGCAGCTCGGGAGGTGGCTCTGTCGGGGTTGGTGGAAGCGTAGTGGCACAGTGCGGCGGCACTGTTAGTGGTTTTGGCAGAGGCCCTACGGGGATGGCATCGCCTGTTATGCCATCGCTAGGGCCCACGGCTTCAGGGTCGCCAAAAGTGGAGGCTTGCTGGAGCTTCCGGGGATGCCGCTAAGGCATTCATGCCAACGCTTGCTCTATTATCTCGCTTGCCTTTGTTTATTGGTCAGGGCTTGATCTTGATTTGCAGGGCTACATCAGCTGTTGTGAGGCCCTTACCGCCAGGGGTAGTGCCCGGAAGTGCTTTGAAGGCGGCCGAGGATGCTACGGTTGTGATGGCGGGGCAGCCTGCCAAGCTTGTCCAGGGGAGCACTGCTCCGGCATCTGTGCCCTGTGTGGGTAATGAAGCATCTCTGGCTGCATCTCCAGCTATCGCGTTAGAGGCACATCCAGCTGTTGCACTAGAGGCACTTCCGGCTATCGTGGCAGAGGCACCTCCGGCCGTCGTGGCGGAGGCCATGTCGGAGCCAACTCCGGGGTCTGAAGGTCTAACCTCCACTGCTGCTGATTTGGTGGGCGCCTCTCTGAGCGATAGTGGCTCTGCTGCTTCAAGTGGCACCGCAGCTCCTGCTCAGCCTCCGGGGGCAAGATCCCTAGTGCTGGTGGCCTCGCCTTCACCACTACAGAAAAAAGAGGTCCCCGAGATGATCACCAGACGGCCTTCCCTGACTTTGACACAGCAAGAGCGCCTTTCCGACGTCATGATTTGAGAGAGTCCAGTATCCTTCAGGTGCAATCCAACCTTCACCGGGCGCAGGAGGCTCTTGCTGTGGAGTGGGAGAAGCTGCGTGTCGAGGGCTAGCGCCTCTGGGGCTGGGGAGTTTCCTGAGCTCCAGGATCACTAAGGCGAAGGCGAAGTACCAAAAGGAGAGCAAGGAACTGGAGGTGAGGCACCGCTTGGTGAGGGCCTCACACGATTTGAACCAGAAGATTCTGACCGATGCCAAGGCAGCCAATGACACTGCTGACGCTCGCCTGCACGCTCTTGCTACATATCAAGAGGCCCTGAGTCACCAAGAAGCCTCCATTGCCAAGAGGGAAGCTGGAGTCGCCGATCAAGAGGTGGCAGCGCAGGCGATGATGGCTTGTGTTGAGGCCGATCGGGATAGACAGCAGTCCTGCCTCGAAGACCTTGAGCTCCGGGAGAGGATTTTGGCGCGAGATCAGGCGCAGCACCTAGCTGAGCATCAGGAACTCCTCCTGCATGATCTTGACATCCGAGCCCAGAAGCACGCAGCAGAGCATCGCGGCCGGGAGCTTGATCTGCGGGAGTGTCAGCTGGCTCAGCGTCTGGAAGCCGAGGGTAGGGCGGCGGCGAAGACAGTTGCATCCCATGTCTTGCTGTGCTACCGGAGCTGGTACCCTGATCTGCCACTGGAGCCAGTTTTTGAAGGCCTTATTGAGTTATGCGAGGAAACAGTAGCGGCGGAGGTTAAGGAAGCCGCCAAACATGTCGTAGCGCATTTCAGTCGGGGCTGAGGCTGCTAGCTTGTTTTTTTGCATTCAGGGTTCACCCCCCCCCCCCTAAAAAATTCCTTAATTAATTCGAATTTGTGTCTAGCTTCTTGCATTGTCACTGTGCTTCTCAACTGTTGCTCTAAGTCCTTAGCTGCGTAAAGGTTTGCCGAACCTTTGTTGAGCTCGTTGGCTTCTCAGGACCAACAGTTTGAACAATTGATATGGCCGAAGTGTCGTCTGTTGATTTTCTGCATGTGGATCCCCATAGAGGCCCCTTGGTAGATGTGGTTAGTTGGCTAAGAACATCTACCACTTGATCGCAGAATGTATTGAGCTGGCCCCGAGTGGAGTGGGGGAGTTGGAGTGTCGTAGCGCCACCATTTGCCAGAGCTGGATGCTTCGACGTCGTCCACCATCGTCGTAGCTTCGTCGATGGCAGGCCCCTTGGGAGGTGCTAGAGCTGGGCGCTTCGGCATCACCCATCGTTGTCGTTGAGTCGTGGACGACAGGTCTCTTGGGAGGTGCCAAAACTGGGTGCCCGGCGTCGTCCAACATTTTTGTGTAGACGTCAACGGCATGCCTCTGGTTTACAGGCTATCGCAAGGGAACCCTATTAGCAATAAGAGCAGGGCAGGAGAGTTTACTCACTTTATCTGCGCTTGGTGCTATCATTGACATTCTAGGACACCGACGGTAGGCCCCTCGGGAGGTGCCGGAGTTGGATGCTCCGGCATCGTCCACCATCGTCATGGAGACATCGACGGCAGGCCCCTTGGGAGGTGTTGGGGCTAGATTCTCCGGCGTCGTCCACCATCGTCGTGGAGACGTCGATGGCAGGCCCCATTGGAGGTATTGGAGCTGGATGCTCCGACGTCGTCCACCATTGTCGTGAAGACATTGATGATAGACCCCTGGCTAACAGGCTATCGCAAGGGAACCCTATTAGCAACAAGAGCGGGGCAGGAGAGTTTACTCACTTATATGCGCTTGGCACTGTCGTTGACATTCTGGGACGTCGACAACAGACCCCTTGGGGGGTGACGGAGCTGGATGCTCCGGCGTCGTCCATCATCGCCGTGGAGATGTCGACGGCAGGCCTCTTGGGAGGTGCCGGAGCTGGATGCTCTGGCTTCGTCCACCATCGTCATAGAGGCATCAACGACAGGCCCTTTATCCGCCCTTGGTGCTTTTGTTGACATTCTGGGACGCTGACAGCAGGCCCCTTGGAAGGTGCCGGAGTTGGATGCTCCGGCATCGTCCACCATCATCGTGGAGACGTCGACGACAGGCCCCTTGGGAGGTGCTGGAGCTGGATGCTCAGGCGTCATCCACCATTATCATGGGGACGTCAACGGCAGGCCCCTGGTTTACAGGCTATCGCAAGGGAACCCTGTTAGCAACAAGAGCGGGGTAGGAGAGTTTACTCACTTATCCGTTCTTGGTGTTGTCTATGATGTTCTTGGACGTTGACGGTAGGCCCCTTGGGGGGTGTCGGAGCTGGATGCTCCGGTGCCATCCACCATCATCGTGGAGACGTTGACGGCAGGCCCCTTGGGAGGTGCCAGAGCTGGATGCTCTGGTGTCGTCCACCATCATCGTGGAGACGTCGACGGCAGTCCCCTTGGGAGGTGCTAGAGCTGGATGCTCTAGCGTCACCCACCATCATCGTGGAGACGTCGATGGCAGGCCCCTTGGGAGGTGCCGGAGCTGGATGCTTCAGTGTCGTACACCATCATCGTAGAGACGTCGACGGCAGGCCCCTTGGGAGGTGCTTGAGTTGGATGCTCTGGCATCATCCACTATCGTCGTAGAGTCGCCGACAGCAAGCCCCCTTGTTTACAAGCTATCACAAGGGAACCATGTTAGCAACAAGAGCGGGGCAGGAGAGTTTACTCACTAATCTGTGCTTGGTGCTGTCGTTGATGTTCTGGGATGTCGACGGCAGGCCCCTTCTGAGGTGCCAGAGCTGGATGCTCTGGTGTCGTCCACCATCGTCGTAGAGTCGTTGACGACAAGCCTTTTATCCGCGCTTGGTGTTGTCGTTGACGTTCTGGGACGCCGACAGCAGACCCCTTCAAAGGTGTCGAAGTTGGATGCTCCGACGTTGTCCTATATCATCGTAGGGATGTCAATGGCAGGCCCCTTGGGAGGTGCTGGAGCTGGATGCTCCGGCGTCGTCCGCCATCGTCGTGGAGACGTCGACAGCAGGCTCCTTGGGAGGTGCCGGAGCTTGATGCTCTAGTGTCGTCCACCGTTGTCGTGGAGACATTGGATGCATGCCCCTTGGGAGGTGCCAGAGCTGGATGCTTCGGCGTCGTTAACCATCATCGTAGAAACGTCGACGGTAGGCCCCTTGGGAGGTGCCGAAGCTGGATGCTCTGGCGTAACGTGCTTTGTATATTCTACACACATAACAGAGGTGCATATTGTTTTGCTCGCTTGTGATCTTTTCCTATCTTCAAGTATTGTCATGTCTTACAGTCCTGGGCTGGTACACGGGATTTGGGTAATTATGTGCATTGGTGCTCAGCGTCCGGCTTACTTCTTATTCGGGGGTGTGAGCATCCTAGCCCCCGGTACTTAGGCGCAGCACTGGGAGGCAAAGCGCACACGCTTAGGGTACATAACCAAGCTAAGTATGTTGCACGCTCTGGACCTCCATGTCAGCATTATCCTTTCACAGGGAACCATTTGGCACCACAGGACCCCAAGTAAGAGGGTAGCCGCGAGGTTCCAAGACACCTTGCAGGTACCTCAAATACATCCATCTGCAGCAGGGTTGCTTGACTCTACTAGGGGTGGTATTGAAAACATTTCACCAAGTATATGAAGACAATATACGAAATACGAGACTAGCTTGATTGATCACAAAATTAACAGGTAATTTTAAGTGAACGTAGGAGAAAGCAGATGGTAAGACAGTGCATTCTTCTCATTGGTGGCCTCAGGAGTGGATTGGCTTTACAATAAGGCAATGACCCACTCCAGTTGGCTAGGGAGGCAGAGTGTTCATGCTCAGGGTATGGAACCAAGCTACACGGCTGTACACTCTGGACCTTCCTCGCCAGAGTTTGGTTGTCCTAAGCTCTGCTCCTTGGAACCATGACACCCTACACTGTTCTACAATTTATGCTTTAAGGGTAGAACTTACGGAGGTGCTCTATGTTCCAAGGGTTGGGGAGGGGCTCTCCTTCTTCCGTGGTGAGGCGGACACACCCGGGGCGGGATACTTGTATCACTCGGAAGGGTCCTTCCCAGCTGGGGGAAAGTTTGTGTGACCCTTCTCGAGAGAGTATGCACCGCAACACCAGGTCACCTGTCTTGAGCTCTCTACTCCGCACGAACCGCTCTTGGTACCGCCTCAGCGCCTATCAGTAACGTGCATTTCAGATGGTGGCGTGCCACCTTGCTTCATCGATGAGGTCGACATCTTCTCGTCGGAGCTGGTCCTGTGAGGCTTCATCGAACGCTCAGACCCTGAACGAGCCCACAACGATCTCTGGGGGGAGGACGGCCTCGGCCCCATACACTAGAAAGATAGGTGTTTCTCCCATGGAGCGGCTGGGTGACATCCGGCTTGCCTACAGTGTACAGGGGAGTTCGTCGACCCACTTGGCACCATGCTTATCCAAGCTGTCATATGTGCGTGTCTTGAGGCCCCTTAGTATCTCAGCGTTGGCCCATTCGACTTGTCTGTTGCTCTATGGATGAGCCATGGATGCATAACAAACTTGGATGCCGAGGTCTTCGCAGTAGTCCTGGAATGCTGCACTGGTGAACTGGGTCCCGTTGTCAGTGACGATCCTGTTCGGGACCCCGAACATGCAGACACTTGATTTGATTAATTTTACTGCAGACTCCTTGTTGATGTTGATCACTGGGGCTGCCTCTGACCACTTGGTGCACTTTTCTATGGCGACGTAGAGGAAATTGTATCCTTTGCCCTCGGGAAGGGTCCCAGGATATCCAGCCCCCAGACTGCGAAAGGCTAGGAGGGCGGGATCATCTGCAGTGACTGCTCCAGAGTGTGAATTTGCTTGGCATGGAACTGGCACGCTTTGCACTTCTTGACCAGTTTGACAGCATCTTGTAGTGCTGTTGGCCAGTAGAATCCATGCTAAAAGGCTTTGCCAACCAGCGTGCGGGAAGCTGCGTGATTCCCACACTCTCCTTCGTGGATTTCTGCGAGCAAGTCGCAATCTTCCTACCGAGTAATGCACCGTAGTGGTACACCATTTGCACGACATCGACAGAGATCACCTTCTACCAGCATGTAGCGTTTAGCCATCCTCATGATCCTCTCAGCAGATGTTGGGTCCTCCGGGAGGAGGTTGTCCTTCAGGTAGTCCCGGACCTGTGTGATCCACGCGTCAGGACTCTCCTGAGCTTCTGGATCTTGTGTGCCAGGTGATTTTGGACCCCTGGTGACGCTCAAGAACCTTGGCAGCCCTCATTGTTGCAGGTCTACCATGGTTGCCAGTTCTGTGGAGCTGGGCTCACCTTCTTCAATAGGCCCTGCCGGCCTAGCAGTTGGTCGCACCAACCTCCTTCTAAAGACCCCTTTTGGAATGGGGGCTCCTGTGGATGCTATGGTTAACAGGACATCGGCGATGGGGTTATCAGCGCGCGGCACATGGCAGAGATCCAAGGCCTCGAGTCCAGCTTCTAGCTTCTTTATATGTATGAGATATGCTGCGAGCTGTGGGTCATTGCAGCAGCACTCACTCCGGACTTGCTTGATGATCAGCTGGGAGTCTCCCTTGACCAGCATCTGCTGGACACTGAGACCCTACGCAACTGTGAGTCCGAAGATGAGGGTTTCGTACTCTGCCATGTTGTTAGTAGCCTCGCAGTCGAGGCGTACTGCGTAATTCGACTGCTCCTCTGTTGGCCAGGTGAGCAGCACGCCGGCTCCGGCCCCTTGCTTCCTTGAGGATCCATCGAAGAAGAGTGTCCAGTGAGGTCCGGTAGGCACCAGAGCCTTCGGCTCGGGCTCACTGATCTCCCGGCCCCCTGGCTTGCTCGGAGAGGGGGTCCACTCATCAACAAAGTCCGCCAGGTCTTGACTCTTGATTGCATGTCGTGGCAAGAAATCAAGTTCGAACTCCGCTAATTCAGCCGCCCACTTAGCGATATTTCCAGTTGCGTTCGGGCTGCGCAGCAATGCTCCCACTGGGAATGAAGTCACCATATATACTTGGTGTGCCTCGAAATAACGGCGGAGCTTCCTCGACGCAATTAGCACCGCATAGTGTAGCTTGTGGACTTCGAGGTACCTTGTCTTTGCCTCATGCAGGACTTTGCTGATGAAGTAGACTGGGCGTTGGATGGTTCGGGACCTTTTTGGGGAGTCTGGTGCATCTTCTTCCCTCTGCTCGAGGTCTAGTGACTCCATGTATTCTGAGCCTAGTGCTTTTTTTGGGGGTGCGACTCAAAGGCACCTTGGCCTTCGGAGCCCCCTAGGGGGACCCAGTCATCCTCTGGGGTCTTGGACCCAGAGGCTCCTTGGTCTCCGGGCCCCCTTGGGGGACCTGGATGTCCTCTGGGGGCTAGGACCCAGAGGCTTCTTGGTCTTGGGGGGCCCCTTGGGGGACCCGGACGTCCTCTTGGGGCTGGGAACTAGAGACTCCTTGGTCTCCAGGGGCCCCTAGGGGGACCCAGACATCGTCTAGGGGCTGTGACCCAGCGGCTCTTTGCTCTCTGGGTCTCAGTTGGGGGACCCGGACGTCCTCTAGGGGCTGGGACCCAGAGGCTCCTCTGTCATTGCCCCCTGCGAGCTCCAAGCCCTGGGGCTCAGAATCAGCGGCAGGGGCCCCTTCTTTTCGTTGGTGCTGCTGGGGGCTAGCCCGTTCTGCAACCAAAACCATACTTACCACCTCGGTTGTGCGGCGATGTAGACGTACAGGGGCTCCCCGGGCTTCGGTGCCATCATTATTAGTAGCAACGTCAGCTGTTGCTTCAGCTCGCGGAATGCCTTCTCCACGTCTTCAGTCCAGATGAATGGTCCGGATTGCCGCAGGAGTTTGAAGAACGGGAGAGCCCACTCTGTCAGCGTAAGGATAAACCAACTGAGCCCTGCCAAGCACCGTGTAAGCTTCTGCACGTCCTTGATTTAGGCTGGAGACCACATCAGCTCCACCGCTTTGATTTTTCTCGGTTGGCCTCGATTACTCGGTGTGAGACCAAGAACCCAAGGAGCTTCCCGACTTTGACTCTGAACACGCACTTGTCTAGGTTGAGCTGTGTGCGTGTGGTTCGTAGTCTGTCAAAGACTAGGGCGAGATTTTCTAGCAATGATGTTTGTAATTGGATTTTTACTACAATATCATCAACATATACCTCTACTAGTTCCCGAATGAGGTCCCCAAATGTTTTATGCATAACACGTACAAAGATGGGGAGGGATTCTTAAGACCATAAGGCATGGAGACCTAGCAGTGAAGGCCATCTACAGTTATGAAAGTGTAAGACCTATGTGTGTTGAATACATTGGCTTGTAGTGAATACACTTGGCTTTGATGATAAAAGTTTTGAATATCACCAAAACACCTTTTTATCAAGGTCTGACTCTAGCTCCGAGATATAGCAAGGTCCGACCATAGGATCGACTTGTTTTGGGTAGCTCCGGCTACGTTAAATGCTAGGTCCGACTTCTTGGTAAGGTCCGACTGGCTTTGGTTAGCTCCGGTGAGCTTTATCTTTAGCTCCGGCATGTCTTTGTTAGCTCTGGCATGTCATTGATAGCTCCGGCATATATTTGATAGCTCCGGCATGCTTTTGCTAAGCTCCGACGTACTTTGTCTAGCTCTGGTTTTTGGGTTTACTAGTTCCGACTAGTTCTGGTTAGCTCTGGCGCTAGGTCCTGCTAGTTTTGTAAGCTCCGGCGGGAGCTTGGTTGTACTAGTTTTGGTAAGCTCCGGCGCTAGGTTCTAGTAGCTTTTGTTAGCCCCGGCTCAAGGTCTGGGTTGCTCTGGCAAGGTCTGGAACTTGACCGCAGTGCTTCTGCTTTTCATTTGCAATGTTTCGTATTTGCTTTATATTCTTGGAAAGATTGCTTAGTATTCATTTGCTAAGTTTTTGGTGTGTTTTGGTTGATATGGATGATATCGTGTTACTATGGTTTTGCAACATGCTTATGTGAGGTGCTCACATAAGGTGTTGTGTTCGGAACTAACTTGAGTCAAGTCGAGGACTTGAGCTCGTATGGATTGGTTGTTTATTCATGTGCAGGTGTTGCCTAAGTTCAAGTCATGGCTGGTGACGGGATCCATTGGACTAGTCTCAGGGAGGAGATGAGGTTCCAACAACCAAGTCCGGGTGGAATTGTACTTGAGCTGATCAGGAGGTCGCGCAGGATGATTGAATCAAGGGCAGTGCATATGAAGGTCACTGAACGTCGATGGAAGGTGTTCGCACGTATGCATGTGGTGCATGACGTGGCAACATGGTTCCGAAGATGGGATAAGGAAGGAAAGATCTGGTCGGAAGGATCGAATCGTACCGTTTGATGACTTTGGCTGCGGCGGAGTCGGTTATGGCTCGGTATGGAAAGTATCGAGTTGGTTATGTTAGGATTTCGTGTGTGTCACGAATTTGAGTTATTTAAGAATGTGGGATACGTTCCTAAGGTGTTTGGAAGTCTTAAGATTGCTTCTATCTGCGTATAGAAGAATCTTGAGCAGTTATGGAAAGTTAGGACTCGTGATCTGAGTAGGATTAGAGTCCTAGTTGATATTGGGTTGGCCTAAGGGCTGGTTATAAAAGCAAGGGAGCCCAGAGCTCCTGTAGACGACTTTGGGGCTGTTCCTCTTGTGTTCTATTGAATAAAATTCGTAGTTTGAAGGAACTTTTGTGCCTTGTTCGTCCGACTTGTTCCAGACAAGTTTTACTCATCGAGTTTCTGGACAGCACTACCTTTCGTTGGTGCTTTTATCATAACTCGAGTTTTACAGATCCAATTGACGTGATTCTTTTTGGGTTGTCTTCACAACTTGATTGTCTATCATATGTCAAAATTTCACGGTCATTGGATTTGTGATCTATGATCTACACGAGTTTCTTTGCAGCGTTCCAGAACTGTTTTTTCTCGGGTTGGACAGATTGACCATTGTTTGATCTTTCGATCATAACATGAGTTTTTTCTCGACGGATTCGAGTGATTCTTTTTGTGTTGTCTTCGTGACTTGATTCTATCTGATATCTATCACTTTTGTCATGGTGAAACATATATAGATTAGTCTCACACACGATTTCTTTAACAGATCGTTTTTCTGCCGAAAGGGTTTGGGGTTTAATTGTTTACGCTGCGTAAGATTTTTAAATCTACCATTCACCCCCCTCTGGTAGATTTTCACGTGCTCTTCGATCCTAAAATTGGTATCAGAGCCACGGTGCTCTAATCTTTGAGATTTGCACGTGTTTTTGACTAATCATCATGGAGAAGTACTCCGCCAAACCTTGTGTGTTTGCTGGTATTGATTTCCAGGTTTGGAAGGCACGCATGGAGGCCTTCATCCAGGAACAAGTCTTTGCAATATGGGAGAAGGCGTATAAGCCTTATGAAGTGCCACCCAATGATCAAGTCACGACCACAAACCTACAGGACGTCGACAACAACAACAAAGCCCAAAACTTGATCATCCAAGGACTCACTCAAAGCGACTTTGATCGTGTCGCGCACCTCCGATCAGCATACGATGTTTCGAGAGCTCTCTGTGATTATCAAGGAGGCTCCAACACAATCAAGGAGTTAAAACAAGATATGTTCAAAATGGAATATATGCATTTTGAGATGCAACCAGGTGAGTCTATCGATGACCTCTTTGCTCGTTTCAATAAAATTCTCAACAACTTACGTAGTGTCAATGTTAATTTTTCTGATGCTGAGAACGCTAGGCAACTTCTTAGTGCATTAGACATGTCAATTTGGGAGATGAAAGTAACATCTATTCGTGAATCTACTGTCATGAGTTCTCTTACATTAGATGTACTATATTCTAAACTAAAAACTCATGAAATTGACATCCTAGCACGTAAGAACCCAAATAAGTCTATTGCATTTGTTTCACAACGTGATATGTCTAGCTCCGGCCAATCATCATCTTGCAATACTCTTGCTTTGTTGTCCTCACTAACCCTGGAGCAGATCGAAGAATTTCCAAAAGAGGAGTTGGCACTCATCTCTACTAGATTCTCAAAAGCATTGCAAAATGTGAGAACTAGAAGGAGAGGAAGCTCCGGACCTCAACGCTGTTTTGAATGTGGTAAAATAGGACACTTTCGTATAGAATGCCCTAACCTTTCAGGTCCGACCACCCGGGAAGAAAAACAAAGCAAGGTCCGGACCTCCTCTGGAAATTCCAACAAAAAGAAAAAGAAGGGTACCATAGGACGCAATATGATTAACAGCTTCATCACCGCACTTCAAGAACTTAGTTCAAGTGATGTAGACTTTGAAAGTGATGAAGATGATGACGATCTGGCCAACTTATGCTTCATGGCGGGCAAAACAAGATCAAGATCAAGTCAGGAGGATGCAGAACACAACAGTGAAGACGATGAGGTATGTTCTACCTGCGAAGAAATGTGTGATGCTATTTCTCGTGCCACTGTTATTGTTAATAAAAAGGACAAAAAGCTTAGGGATAGTGCTGCTAAAATTGAATCACTAGAATCTGAAATCAACCATTTAAAAACTTTGATTCGTAGTGATGATGCATGTCCCTCATGTGACTTAATCTATGAACAATTGTCCACATTAAGAAGTGCACACTCCTCCACTCTAGATAGACTTGATGAAGAAATTGAAAGGAACAAAGAGCTTGCTGCACTTAATGATAAAAACTTGGAAGATGCTAACTGGTCTACAATTGATTTGCATTGTTCTAATTGTGAGGATCTTGATAAGAAACTACAGGATGCTATGAATGAAATTTCTATATTGAACAATGCTTTATGTTCTCATCAAGTTAAATTTTGTTCAAATTGCAAACTAAAAGGAAAAACTTCATGTGAAAATTGCCTTGATCTGTCCAATAAACTTGATGACATGCATAGGACATTAGATCGGTTTTGTAATGGGAATAAGAACCTAAACTTGCTGCTGAATTCTTCCAAGTCTTGCAATAATAAAACTGGTTTCGGTTTTGATTCTCATGCTCATGCTAAGGCACATCCACCTAAAATTGTAAAGTCATTAGGAAGTGGTTTGATTCAAACAGTTCCTAAACAAAAAGGAGTGGTTTTCAAATCTGCAGGAGTGTTGCCTCATTCAGTTTCAAATGAAAATATTGCTTGCTCATCTAGACATGAACACAAAGTTAAATTTCATTGTACCTTCTGTGGTAGAGATGGTCATGTCATAGATTTTTGTTATAGACTAGCTAAACAACAGAAAAGGGAAAGAATGGTTGCTAGATCTCATAACTTTCATGCGAAATTTGCTGCACACATTGAACCGAATGTACAACCTGCTGTTTTGAGTCAAAAACATTCAAAGTTTACCTCCGGACCTTCTGTTTTTGCCTCCGGAGCTACTGATTTTTGTCACAAGTAACACCTTATAGGTCAGTAGTTAAGAATAAAAAATCTCAAACTTTGACTCATAAACCTGCTGTTTTGTCTCAGCTTTCGTGTGTTTTTCCTACTGCACGTCGCGTGACTCAGTACTGGATTCCTAAATGCCTTTTGACTAACCCTAGTATTGAGTCATCGACGTATTGTGCTTCTATGTAGGTTACACGTTTGAGGAAGGAGAACATTTGGATTGTGGATTCAGGTTGCTCACGCCACATGACCGGTAACAAAGATTGGTTCTCCTCCCACTCTTTTGTGTCACATGTAGAAAATGTTACTTTTGCCGATAATTCTTCAACTCCTATAATTGCTAAGGGTTCGGTTAGAGTAAATGATCACTACACTTTGAAGGATGTGGCACTTGTCAAAAATTTGAAATACAACTTGCTTTCTGTTTCACAATTGCTAGATGAAAATCTGGAAATTATTTTCAATAAAAACTGCTGCAAAGTTGTAAGTTCAAATAGTGAGCTTATTTTTAACATGTCTCTGTTTGGAAGAGTTTTTAAAGCTGATTTTGATATGTCTTCCTCTAAGCATAGATGTCTAGTTGCTAATGATTCAAAGGACTTATATTTTTGGCATCGTAGACTTGGTCACGTAGGCTTTGATCACCTAACGCGTGTTAGTGCTCTTAATCGCATACGTGGGCTGCCTAAGCTTAAAGGGGACAAAGAAATTGTGTGCTCTTCTTGTAGACATGCTAAGATGGTTGCAGGTTCACATACACCTCTCACAATGATCATGACAACTGAACCATGTCAACTTTTGCATCTTGACACCGTAGGACCTTCACGTGTTCAATCCTTCGGAGGTAAATGGTATGTTCTTGTTATTGTTGATGATTATTCTAGATACTCTTGGGTTTACTTTATGGCGTCTAAAAATGAAGTTTTTAGTCACTTTAGAACTTTATTTCTTAGATTATCAATTGATCACCCAGGATCTTTAAAAGCAATTAGAAGTGATAATGGAACTGAATTTAAAAATCAATCTTTTGATCACTTTTGTGCTGAAAATAGAATAGATCATCAATTCTCTTCACCATATGTACCTCAACAAAACGGTGTTGTAGAAAGAAAGAACATAACCTTAGTTGAGATGGCTAGGACTATGCTTGATGAATATCAAACCCCTAGGAAATTTTGTTCTGATGCGTTAGCAACCGCTTGTTATGTCTCAAATCGTGTTTTCTTACGTGCTAAGCTAGGTAAAACACCATATGAGCTCCGGTTTGGACATAGGCCTAGTGTTACACACTTTTGGGTCTTTGGTTGCAAATGCTTTGTTAAGAAACATGGTAATCATGATAAGTTTGAACCTCGATCCATTGATGGCATGTTTCTTGGTTATCCATCTCATACTAGAGGCTACCGTGTGCTTTTACTTGACACTAACAAAATTGTGGAGACTTGTGAAGTGTCTTTTGATGAAGCTAGCCCAGGTACTAGCTCTGGTGTCGCAGGACCAGATCCATACCCTCAGGGGGAGGGTATTTTCGAAGATGAAGAAGAGTCGGTGATACTGCCTGGTAGTTCCGAAGTTGACACGTGTCCAACTCCGGACATTGAACAAGCTTCGGCTATCACCTATGCTGGTCCTGATCGTCCACAAGTCACAAGCTCATCAATCTACGATGAACCTAATGAAGAAGAAGCTTGTGAGACATCTGTTCTCCTACGTTTTTACAAAGATCATCCTCCACAACAGATGATTGGAAGCTTGCACGAACGAGTCACACGGTCCAGGTTTTGTGATCCAAACTCTCATGCTCATTCTGCTTTTGTTGATTCTTTTGAACCCAAAGATATATCACACGCACTCACTAATGAATCTTGGATTATTGCCATGCAAGAAGAGTTAGAAAATTTTGAAAGAAATAATCTTTGGAAACTTGTACCTTCACCTCAAGGTCACACTTTAATTGGAACTAAATGGATATATAAAAATAAACAAAGTGAGGATGGGGTTGTGGTTAGGAATAAGGCTAGGTTGGTTGCTCAAGGTTTCACTCAAGTTGAAGGCCTAGATTTTGATGAAACTTTTGCTCCTGTCGCTAGATTAGAAGCCATAAGAATTTTGTTAGCTTTTGCAGCATCTAAAGGTTTTAAGCTATTTCAAATGGATGTTAAAAGTGCTTTTCTTAATGGCTATATAGATGAGGAGGTTTATGTCAAACAACCACCGGGTTTTGAAAATCCAGATTTTCCTAATCATGTTTACAAACTGTCCAAAGCCTTATACGGTCTCAAACAAGCCCCTAGAGCATGGTATGATAGGTTAAAAACATTCTTACTTGAAAAGGGGTTTACCATGGGTAAGGTTGATAAAACTCTTTTTGTGCTTAAGCATGGCAATGACTCATTATTCGTTCAAGTGTATGTGGATGATATTATCTTTGGTTGTGCTTCTCATGATCTTGTGTCCAAGTTTTCAGCTATGATGAGTTCAGAATTTGAGATGAGTATGATGGGTGAACTCACTTACTTTTTGGGGCTGCAAATCAAGCAAACCAAGGAGGGTACCTTTGTGCATCAAACGAAGTATACCAAAGACCTCCTAAGGCGCTTCAACATGGACAAAAGCAAGCCTCTTTGGACACCAATGGGAACAGCAACAACACTTGAACTTGATGAAGATGGTGAATCCGTGGATCAAAATGAATATAGAAGCATGATCAGATCACTTTTGTACCTCACGGCATCAAGACCGGACATACAATTCAGCGTATGTCTTTGTGCACGGTTTCAAGCTTCCCCACGTGTTTCACATCGTCAAGCCGTCAAAAGGATTCTCAGGTACTTACATGGAACTCAAGAATTTGGTATTTTTCTTCCTTCTTCCTCAACCGTTACTTTGAAAGCTTTTTCGGATGCTGATTTTGGGGGTTGTAGGATTGATAGGAAAAGTACTTCCGGTGCTTGTCATTTTCTTGGTAATTCTCTTGTTGCTTGGTCCTCTAGAAAACAAAATTCAGTTGCACAATCCACAGCCGAATCTGAATATGTAGCTGCTGCTAGTGCTTGCTCACAAACTCTTTGGATTGTTCAAACACTCAAGGACTATGGGGTTGATCTAGATCGTGTTCCACTGTTTTGTGATAACACTAGTGCTATTTGCATTGCCAAAAACCCCGTGCAACATTCTAGAACTAAGCACATTGATATTAGGTATCACTTTCTCCGAGATAACGTTGAAAAAGGAAACATTGTGCTTCACCATGTAGATACCGAACATCAATTGGCTGACATTTTTACAAAACCTTTGGATTTCACTCGTTTTTGTTTCATTCGTAGTGAAATAGGGGTTATGCATCCTCATGGCTTAAATTGAGGGGGAGTTTTTGAAACTTGGGAAGTCTATGTGTGGATCTGAAATAAAAATAATATGAGCATAGTATTTCATACATATATGACTTTGTGATTCCTTTTACATGCTGAAAGTTCTTACTACATTACTCGTGTTATACATTTTGTTGTTTTTGCCATGTCTAGTAATTGGAATAATTACTTACACTAAAACTGGTCATGGTCGAACTTTCTTGCTGTTTTGAATTGTTACTTGTTCACAAGTGCTTTTAATCATTAAGAACTCATCAAGTAATCAACTCACATGTTGAGTTTTTATGAAAAAATATAAATTGAGAAAAGATCAAGAGAATATGCATGCATCGCACTTCTTCTTTTGAGATAGCTTATCATTGCACTTAGATATGAACTTGGAAGAAGTTGTGTATGACTAAAACCATGTCCTTAAGCTTCTGATTGTCAAATGACATAGGCTTGGCTTGGTTGGTTAGAATAAGGCAGATGCACATATAATCTCTTGCAAATATCATATGATCTAAATTTATGCTTTGAAAAATAATAAAATGCAGCAACTAGTGTCATGCTTTCAGGTTTTGAAATAGTTAAGTTTGTGAGATCATGACTTGCTAAAATTTAAAATTACACTTGATCTCTAGCATGGCTTACACTACTTTATGTATCTCATTGATGTGATAATGTAAGGTACTTGATAGTATGACTTGGATGAGCTTTGTTTATATGTATATGTTATAATATGCTCATAACAACTAAAGAGGGAGAGATAATTTGTTTATATGCTCATGACTTGCAGAATACATTGTCAAAGGGGGAGAGATAAGCATGAAGAGAAAGAGAATATGTGCATAAGGAGAGATAATAAAGGGAGAGAGATTATCTTCTCATTTTATTTTTGATTTACAAAAGCGGATAAATTGTTTTCAAAACTTTTATGTGAATAAGCCAATGTTCGGATTTTAAATTGTGTTGCCAATGCATTCATCAAGGGGGAGATTGTAAGACCTATGTGTGCTGAATACATTGGCTTGTAGTGAATACACTTGGCTTTGATGATAAAAGTTTTGAATATCACCAAAACACCTTTTTATCAAGGTCCGACTCTAGCTCCGAGCTATAGCAAGGTCCAACCATAGGTCCGACTTGTTTTGGGTAGCTCCGGCTACGTTAAATGCTAGGTCCGACTTCTTGGTAAGGTCCGACTAGCTTTGGTTAGCTCCGGTGAGCTTTATCTTTAGCTCCGGCATGTCTTTGTTAGCTCCGGCATGTCTTTGATAGCTCCGGCATATATTTGATAGCTCCGGCATGCTTTTGCTAAGCTCCAACATACTTTGTCTAGCTCTTGTTTTTGGGTTTACTAGTTCCGACTAGTTCTGGTTAGCTCCGGCGCTAGGTCTTGCTAGTTTTGTAAGCTCCGGCGGGATCTTGGTTGTACTAGTTTTGGTAAGCTTTGGCGCTAGGTTCTACTAGCTTTTGTTAGCTCCGGCTCAAGGTACGGGTTGCTCTGGCAAGGTCCGGAACTTGACCGCAGTGCTTCTGCTTTTCATTTGCAATGTTTCGTACTTGCTTTATATTCTTGGAAAGATTGCTTAGTATTCATTTGCTAAGTTTTTGGTGTGTTTTGGTTGATATGGATGATATCGTGTTACTATGGTTTTGCACCATGCTTATGTGTGGTGCTCACATAAGGTGTTGTGTTCGGAACTAACTTGAGTCAAGTCGAGGACTTGGGCTCGTATGGATTGGTTGTTTATTCATGTGCAGGTGTTGCTTGAGTTCAAGTCATGGCTGGTTATGGGATCCATTGGACTAGTCTCAGGAAGGAGATGAGATTCCAACAACCAAGTTCGGGAGGAATTATGGTTGAGCTGATCAGGAGGTCGCGCAGGATGATTGAATCAAGGGCAGTGCATATGAAGGTCACTGAACATCGAAGGAAGTTGTTCGCACGTATGCATGTGGTGCATGATGTGGCAACATGGTTCTGAAGATGGGATAAGGAAGGAAAGATCTGGTCGGAAGGATCGGATCGTACCGGTTGATGACTTTGGCTGCGGCGGAGTCAGTTATGGCTCGGTGTGGAAAGTATCGAGTTGGTTATGTTAGGATTTCGTGTGTGTCACGAATTTGAGTTGTTTAGGAATGTGGGATATGTTCCTAAGGTGTTTGGAAGTCTTAAGATTGCTTCTATCTGCGTATAGAAGAATCTTGAGCAGTTATGGAAAGTTAGGATTCGTGATCTGAGTGGGATTAGAGTCCTAGTTGATATTGGGTTGGCCTAAGGGCTGGTTATATAAGCAAGGGAGCCCAGAGCTCGTGTAGACGACTTTGGGGCTGTTCCTCTTGTGTTCTATTGAATAAAATTTGTAGTTTGAAGGAACTTTTGTGCCTTGTTCGTCCGACTTGTTCCAGACAAGTTTTACTCGCCGAGTTTCTGGACAGCACTACCTT
This sequence comes from Tuctoria greenei, assembly GCA_036927565.1. Lineage (NCBI taxonomy): Eukaryota > Viridiplantae > Streptophyta > Magnoliopsida > Poales > Poaceae > Tuctoria > Tuctoria greenei. The sequence continues at coordinate 63,459,469 of JAYESD010000002.1, read as the reverse complement.
TCGTTGGTGGTTTTATCATAACTCGAGTTTTGCAGATCCAATTGACGTGATTCTTTTTGGGTTGTCTTCACAACTTGATTGTCTATCATATGTCAAAATTTCACGGTCATTGGATTTGTGGTCTATGATCTACACGAGTTTCTTTGCAGTGTTCTAGAACTGTTTTTTCTCGGGTAGGACAGATTGACCATTGTTTGATCTTTCGATCATAACTTGAGTTTTTCTCAACGGATTTGAGTGATTATTTTTGTGTTGTCTTCATTACTTGATTCTCTCTGATATCTATCACTTTTGTCACGATGAAACACGTTTAGATTTGTCTCACACACGATTTCTTTAACAGATCGTTTTTCTGCCGAAAGGGTTCGGGGTTTAATTGTTTCCGCTGCGTAAGATTTTTAAATCTACCATTTACCCCCCCTCTGGTAGCTTTTCACGTGCTCTTCGATCCTACAGAAAGTGGTATGTTCTTCATCCTCCCTAGACATTGGGATTTGGTGGAACCCTGAATACGCATCTAGAAAGCATAGCATATCACACCTCGAAGTTGAATCTACGATTTGATCAATTCTAAGGAGAGGGAAAGGATCTTTAGGACTTGCTTTGTTGAGGTTGGTGTAGTCAGTGCACATCCGAAGCTTACCACCAGCCTTGGGGACAACAACCGATTGACCAGAATGAAGCCAGCATCGAGGAGCTTCTTGATCTCCTCGCGGATGATGTTCTGCCGCTCGATGGACTGCTTACAGGGACTCTGTTGCTGCTGCCGTGCATCAGGGTAGATCTTCAGATGGTGCTCGATTACTTCCCTGGGATGCCTGGCAATTGCGACGGTTCCCAGGCAAGGACATCGACATTAGCTCGTAGGAAGGTAGTGAACGCCAATTCATGCTTGCTACCTGGACTTCCCGCGATAAGGACCGGAGAGTGCCGCTCGCGCCACGGATCTAGTCATCGGACGACGACAGCAAAAACGCCTTCCACGGGCCTGATGAACACCATGGTGGTGAAAGCGCTACCAACTTTTGAGGGAAAAGCCCCTACCTGGTGCGCCAAATGTCGAAGTGTTAATGCGACACTTCCCTCGGATCTGCTAAGGAGCAGCCCACGAAGGTTCTTGTTCGGTGGGGCTTAGGCCTTAAACTAGTGTTCTAGCGGAAGAGTATGTGACACGGTGGTTTTTACAAGGTTCGGGCTGCAAGAAGCGTAACACCCTAATCCACGGTGGATTGTATTGCTGGTGAGTGTGTATGCGAGTGTGTGTGTATCAGGGATTCTGAGTCTGGTCCTTGTATTGATGGCGGTCCAGACCTTTTATAGTCAAGGTTGAACGCCTTACAAGTGGGGTCCTGAGGCCCCAGAGGTGGTCCCAGGGTGAAGTTATCCTAAATATCTAAGGCTTCTTCTGTAAGCTTTCTCTAACAGTTGACGTGACGACTCACCGTCTTGCCGCTCGTGTTGTTAGTAGCCCACGCTCCGTTGCTAACATTGGTAGGGAATATCCCATCCAACTATCTCTGGCACCGTAAGCTACCCACTTAGTGGAGTGGGATAGGCCTGCGGCGCCTTCACTGTGATGTGGTTAGTCGTAGCGGTACCTGACATTAGGCGTGCACCACGCCATGCGTCTGGGGAAGCTGCGTATCTTGAAAGCCTGATGGAGACAAGCCGCACCGCCCTCTCAACTTCCTTACCATCTGCTCTGGGCAAGAGGACTGATCTGGCGGCTGCTTAGGAGCTTTCCGCCATGGTGGAGTCCACGCCCGTCTTGCAAGCCACGTGGCAACTCGAGGGCTCACCTCTGTGGGAGAGGCTAGGTCTCGCCCTGGGGGCCACGTGGCATCTCGGGTGCTCGCCTCCGCTATAGGTGGCCAATGGGCCGGGGGTCCAGGCCTGGGCACAACTTGGATCCATTTTAAGCGTGTCGGGCCGTGCCGGGCCATAACGGGCGGTGCCGAGTCGGGCCGACCCATAGCCTATTTTAGTTAAAAATATAATAAAAATAACGGAAAAATCACTATTTGGGCCTAAACTGGCCGTGTCGGGCCGGGCCACCCGGCGGGCCGATTGTGTCGGGCCTAATCGGGTCATGCCAGCAAGCCAAACGGGCCGGAGATCTAGGCCCGGGCACGACCCGTGTCGTGCTTTGGGCCAGCCTGGGCTCGATTTTTTCGGGCCGGGGTGTGCTCGTGCCGTGCCATTTTTGTCGTGCTTCGGGCTGGCCCGTTTGGCCCAGCCCATTTGGCCACCTCTAGCCTCCGCTGGGGAGATCGGGTCTCAACTTCGTGGGCCATGTGGCAGCTTGGGAGCTGACCTCTGCGGAGGAGGTCGGTCCCGTCCTGCTGGACACACGGCTGCCTGGGAGCTTGTCGTCAAGGTGGAGCTGAGCTCCCCCTTTTGGATGTCTCGTGGGCACCCCAGACTTCCAATCTGAGGCTAGTGGGTCCAGATTTCTTTGAACACGTGGCGTCCTCAGACCCTGCCCCTGCTGGGAGGTGAGGTACCTAGGCGGCTCTAGCTTGTGCGCAAGGGTACTGGTATGCTGGGTACCGACATGTTCTATTTGTAGGGGGAGAAGGGTCGGTTCCTGCCACAAAATGCACGCGAATCAGTCTTCATCGTGATCAGGGCATCACAAGGAGTCGACACGTGGAAGCTGACCGAGTTTGGCACCAGGAAGGGTTTGGCCGAACCTCCTAGTTGGCCGAACAAAAAAGTTGACCATTTCTTGTGCTTCCTCGGGATGACTTCGAGGTGGGTCCCATTGACTGATATGGGTGCTACACCGTTGGATGGCCTCAAATACTTCTGTTTGTGGGCCATTTGATCCATGTGGTGCTACGTGGCATCGCTTGATTTGTCAAAATCCAATTTTGTGGATTACTCCCTGCATGTCTTGATATTTTGGGTCTAAATTCATCTGCATACAAATAAACACCAACACTTGTGGAATCGTTAGTTTTTAACCCTACCACTATGTTGTGTTTCTCTTTTCTGCACATTATGAGGTGAATTGATGGTCTAAATATAGTGCTCAAGGACTGTCAACAAACTCCCCCGCACTTAGTCCTTTTCTCGTCCTCGAGTGAAGGCAAGAAAAGGAACAAAGGTGATGTCATAAACTTACTATAAGTTAGAAAAAGAGAATACTAGATATTTCAACTCATAACTCAATTCATGAATTCCCTTTGTGGAATGTGGCTATCACATCAATCTTGGGAGTTTGAAGAGTGGAATGTTTGGAATGTAGTTCTCTTGGATCTTCCCTTGCCGAAATGATCTGACCATTTGCTATACTCAAAAAGTCCAAGAAAGAATTGCCTTTATCTCTCAATTGTAATCTCTTCAAGTCTCTCAAAGTGTATCCATCCCCACATTGGCATGTTGTGCCAATCTTGTCCCTATACTAAATATGGTTATATCTGGAGCTTGGTAGGGATAAATGTAGCACACATTGCAATTCATATTTTACTAAGTCAAAAACTTGATCCTATGATAGACTTATGCAACAAACAAATTGGCAAATAAAATCCCGTTTCATATGAATGGAACGGATATATGTGGACTCCATGGTTTTCTCTCTTTAAGGTTGAAACATGGCTACTCTCTTTATCTTTTTTTTGAATTCTGTAGCCATGTCTTCTATTCCTTTTATTATTTCTTTAGAGAGATTTTGATGACCAAAATGTATGGAGTTTCTTTATTGGACGGATGAATGGTGAATGCAAACCCTCAATGTGAAAAGTTTTGCATTAATAAGGTGCAGAAGAATTTCTAAGTCAAAAGTACACGCATGTCACTCAATCGGGTCATGAGTTTGACAAAGTTCAATGAAAGGCAAAGTGGCATATGCATGAGGTATTTGTATCATATGTCCCTGGTGGGTATTTAAATGTCCAATGAGAGAATCAGGCAAAGTTCAAGACTCCAAATCGTGCAAACATCAAAATCAATTTCAAGCAAAGAGATATCTCCTCGAATAACTCATTTACCATATCATACTAGTCAAATACTTATATGACGTGTTTCTCCTATTTTACTTGTGGGAATCATAAACAAGGCAGTAAATTGAAATAAAAAGTATCAGATTTTTAGCTCAAGCAAATTTTGACTACCAAGTTTTTAAATTTTAACTGTTGAGTTGAATTGATTTCACATATTCAGTATTAAATATTAAATCAACTCAAAAAATAACGTAGCATGCATATTTAGGGGTAGAAAATCCAAACCGAATTCGCAGAGCGAAATGGAGCCGTGTGGGGCCCACACCAGGTCGACTGACCAGGGGGTTCGGCCGACCCACTTCTGGCCTTTTTGCTGCTGTGTTTCGACGTGTCGAGTTGTATGTTTGGTTGCGACGTGTTTCTAGATGCAATGCTATTTTTGCACATCGAGATTTCTCGAATTTGGGGTACCTCCCCCACACTTGTTCGCTGAATTCTTTATTCAACACAAATAAACTAAAGGGAGAACTTTACCAGGTTAGATGAACAGGTAAGTTCACTTTATTGAACTCAAACTATTGGGATGTTTACATTATTCAATCTAAATTTAATGAAATAAAACTTTGGAATAAAACTAAACTAAGCTAGTAAGCATCTTATGCGGTCGGGGCATCTAAACTATGTAGCATTGTAGATGTCGGGCTTCCCGACAGCATTGCATATGCGCCACAGTTTGGTGCGCATGCCAAGGCAAACACCATCAATCTCCTCTTTGATGGATATGATTTCATCCTTCAGTTCTACCCTCTCAACGCGCCCTTCTGCCACTAAGTCCGATAGCTTCTTGTTCTCCAATTGGAGAGAAGCTAACTCCTTAGTTGTGCCACCTTATAGTCATGAGGAGATTTCCTGTCGCTGTCCTCAAATTGGTCAGGTGGCACTCTGATGGCAGGTGGCGAGAGGAGACGCCTAATCTTGGAGGGTGACGAGCCCGTTGATTCCTCCATCGCCAAATTATCCATTTGCTTGAAAAACTCTTTTGCATGCTCTCCTTCAGGCTTGCGCACCCCATGGATAATAAGGTAGTCTCCCACATGCTCAGCCTAGGTACGTGTAGGTGACTTGTGGTGGTGGCTCACTATGTCACCGTCCTTGGTCTTCAGAGTGTACATGAACTCCTCGCCAGGCTGTAGCGTTGGGAGAGACTCATCTTTTTTAGGAAAAAGACGGGTCTTGACTGACACAAGGCCAGCTGTAGTCAGAAAACATGTAGGTGTCATCGACTTCATGGGCGTCCTCCGAGGGGAGTGTGATCGTGCGGCACCACAAGGTGTGGTGCTACGCCCACTCGGAGTCATCATCGGTGGCATGGTCATGGCGAGAGGTACGACATCTAATGCCATGGCGGACTCCAAAGTGAGGGGGGACATGTCATTGGCTTGCGTGATGTCTCCGCTCGGGTTGAAGGTTGAGCTAGAGTGGGGATGAGGCACAATTTTCTTGTCGGCCATGACTTGGATGGGTGGAACAGAAGATGGGTTGATCTGGATGGTGCAAGTTTCTGCTCTCTGTTCCCGTCAATATATACGCAGTAAAAGCATGATAGCACCAATTGTCTTTTTGGGATACGCCGGGAGAGTCCGCAAGAGAAAATAGAAAGCTAACGGCGCAAGGGGGAGGTTGGCCGAACCCTTCTCGGCTCCGTTCGGGCTAATTTTCTGTGGGCTGGCTTAATGGACCCCATAGATTAATAATTGGATGGGCCCATTAATTGGACGCGGACAATTTATACAGAATTTAAAGAAACAGTGCGAAAATCAATAAGATTTATCACGTCGATTTCTTTTTCCGCCTCTTCCTCTTGGGATTCAAGAAATAATCTGAGTTGGTGCCCATTCACTTTAAATAGCTGATAATCATCACCTTGGAGTGTGAATGCTCCATGGGATGAGGTTTCTACTATAGTGAAGGGTCCTTCCCATTTACTTCCGAGCTTCCCATGTACAACAGTTTAACCCTAGAATTGAAAAGTAGAACTTTATCTCCATGTTTGAATTCTTTAGACATAATCCACTTATCGTGCCATCTTTTGGTTCTTTCCTAGTAAATAATTGCACTATGGTAGGCCTTATATCTCCACTCTTCCAACTCGCAGAGTTGCTTCAATCGGTGCTTTCCTTTTTTGTGAAGGTCCATGTTCCACCGTTTCATGGCCCAATAGAATCTATGTTCCAATTCTACAAGAATATGACAAGTCTTCCCATAGACAAGTTGGAAAGGAGACATGCTGATGGGAGTTTTGTAGGCAATACGGTATGTCCACAATGTGTCGCCTAGCTTATGCTTCCATCCCGTTCCCATTTCCAAGACGGTCTTTTGTAGAATATTCTTACTTTGCATATTAGATGTTTCTGTTTGACCACTTGGTTGTGGGTGGTATGGAGTAGCAATATTAGGCTGGACACCAAGCTCCCTCAAAAAGTTCCGGAAAGTCTTATCTATGAAATGAGATCCTCCATCACTTATGACCATATGGGGAGTGCCAAAGCGTGGGAAAATGATCTCATGGAACATTTTCCTAGCTTGCTTGGAATCAGCATTTTTGCATGGCAAAGCTTCTGCCCATTTTGACACATAATCTATAGCCACCAGGATATACTCATAATCATGGGACCTAGGGAAAGGTCCCATGAAATCAATACCCCACACATCAAATAATTCCACTGGGAGATTATATGTTAGGGGCATCACATTGCAAGCTGAGATTCCTCCATTCATTTGGCATTTCCAACATCTGCGAATGAATTCTTTTGTATCTTCATACATAAAAGGCCAATAGAATCCACTTTGCTAGATCTTTGCCTGGGTACGGTGAACACCGTAATGGCCACCATAGGGGATAGCATGGCATTTCTCAATAATCTTGGTGCCTTCAGTTGATGGGACACCCCTTCTAAGAAGGCCATCGGCACAAACTTGATAGAGGTATGGGTCATCCCAAAGGTGTCTACGACTCTCATAGATGAGTTTCTTTTTGTTTTCCTCTGGAGGTACGTATCTCGTGACCATGAAGTTAACGATATCCGCATACCGAGGGTGAGAATCAGTCACCTTGAAAAGCATATCATCTCGTAGGAAGTCATTGATAGGGATGTCCATGGTTTGAGTGACTTCCATACGCGAGAGATGATCTGTCACAGAATTCTCTACTCCTTTCTTATCCTTGATTTCTAAGTCAAACTCTTGGAGTAGAAGAATCCAACGGATTAGCCTTAGTTTAGCATCGTTTTTGGTGAGCAAGTATTTTAAGGCATCATGGTCTGTATAGACTATGACCTTGGCTCCAACCAAATAGGACCTAAAATTATCAATAGCAAAAACTACAACCAAGAGCTCTTTTTTAGTTGTGGCATAATTGAGTTGAGCTCCTGTTAGAGTTTTTCTAGCATAGGCTATTGCATGATGCTTTTTATCTATGGTTTGGCGTAGGACCGCACCAACAACATAATCACTAGGATGACATGATTTCGAATGGCAGCGTCCAATCGGGAAGTTGAATAATTGGAGCTAAGATGAGTGCCTTTTGATTGTATCAAATGATTTAAGGCATTAATCATCGAAATCAAAGGTAGCTTCCTTAGCTAATAGGTTAGTGAGGGGTCTAGTGACTTTTGAGAAATCTTTGATGAATCGCTGACAGAACCCCGCATGACCTAAAAAGCTGCGGATTCTCTTAACATTGATAGGAGGTGAAAGTTTTTCAATGACTTCAATATTTGCTTTGTCCACCTCTATCCCTCTCTCGGACACTTAGTGTCCAAGAATGATGCCTTCATGGACCATGAAATGGCACTTTTCCCAATTAAGTACAAGGTCCTTCTCTTGGCATCTTTGTAAGACCTTGTCTAAATTTTCTAGACAGTGATCAAAAGTTTTCCCATAGACAGAGAAATTGTCCATAAAAACTTCCATGATTTCCTCAATCATGTCGAAAAAGATAGACATCATGCATCTTTGTAAAGAGGCAGGATCATTACACAATCCGAAGGACATACGCCGGTAGGCATAAGTTCCATAGGGACAAGTGAATGTGGTCTTACTTTGATCATCGGGATGGATTGGGATTTGATGATAACCCGAATACCCATCAAGGAAACAAAAGTAGGAGTGTTTTGCCAACCGCTCTAACAGCTCATCAATGAAGGGCAGTGGCAAATGATCCTTCCTTGTAGCCTTATTGAGTTTTCGGTAATCAATGCACATCCTCCATCTCCATACCGTTCATTAAGGAATTAATTCATTCCTCTCATTTTGAACGACTGTCATACCTCCCTTCTTAGGCACTACTTGAACTAGGCTGAACCATTCACTATGCGGAACAGGGTAGATAATTCCGGCATGCAGAAGTTTCAAGACTTCCTTCTTGACAACTTCCAGCATCGCACTATTCAATCGCCTCTGAGGTCCCTTGAAGGGACACTCTCGGGGTCAATAGGAATGCGATGGGTGCATAGCGCTGGACTAATTCCCTTGAGATCCTCTAGTGAATAGCCAAAAATAGCTCTATGCTTTTGTAGCATGGCAATGAGTTTGAGTGTCTCCTCATCTGAACGCTTGTTACGTATGATGACAAGAGCTTCCAAATCACCATTTTGAAAGGCAAAATGTAGTCCTGGATGTAGAACTTTTAGCTCAACGAAAGGTTTTGGAAAGAACTCTTCTTTTGGCAATTCAATCGCCTCCTAAAATTTATCCTCCTCTTGGATGAAATCTTCTTCTCCTTCAGTTTTAGGGGGAGCTAAGAATTGAAGAGTTCTAACCTCCTCTAAAGGCTAATCTTGGATGGGAGATTTTGCAGATGTGCTCTTGGAATGCAAGATAGGAATAGATAATTTCCTTCCTACAAGTTTGACATTGAGGCTTCCTTCCAAGGGAATTTCCATGAGAAATTTCTCAATGGGAATCCCAATCATAATGTCAAAATCTTGAATTTGGAACACATAGAAATCTAGGATTGCCTCAATATCTTTGTGTCTTACAGACACCTGTTGTAAAACCCTGCATCCTTCAAGGATGTTTCCGAAAAATCTCAGAAGGATTTCCATGTTAGTGCAAATGGCACATCGTATAGAATGGCGAGAGCACAAGAATAGGAAATGAGATTTGCTCCAACAGTGGGGTTGTATTGGACTTCATTGGTGTCCCTCCAATAAAGCATAGAATGGTTGATAAAGGTGAGGTCAACCGAAAGATTTCAGGTGATTGCTCAACTTCTGCAGTCCATTCCCTGCTTAGAATAGAGGTTAACACCTTGACCGTCTGTTGGACGACCACTCCATCAGGTGGGTCAGGTGGAGTTAATGGCAATGATGGTTTCCTATGGCAGCAACACTTTGAGGTATTTCCAAAATCTTCAAATATCTCTTCCTCGAAGTAGAAGGAAAACTCCGAAGGTGGAATTTCTTCTTCCTTCATAGTTTTTGGATTAGGAGAGGATTCCTCCAGCAAGGTTTGAGATAAGCAAGGGATAGTCTTCCTTGTCCATAGATTTATCCTCGGTTCTTGACACTACATATTCTTGAGGAGGCTCATTAAGACCCATAATGAAGGAAGAATTTTCTAGAATTTGGTCTAGAAGATCCTTGCCCTCTTTCGGCGTCTTATGGAGGAAAGATCCTCCAGCCGTAATGTCAATATGTAGGGCAGACTCTTTGTTCAATCCCATATAGAAGTGTTGCAAAAGCAACGGATCAGGGATAGACAAATATGGGCCAGAATATCTCAAAAGAGAAAATCTATCCCAAGCTGCACCTATGGATTCCCTCTCCATCTGCTGGAAGCAAAGTACTTCCTTCCGTAAGGAAACAATTCTAGCAATTGGAAAGAAAGCAAGATAAAATCTGTCTTGTAACTCGTTCCAATTTCCGTTTGTCTTCCCAACATTTTGGTCGTACCATTGTTTGGGTTTTTCCTAGAGGGAAAAAGGAAACAACTTCCATTTGAGAGTCTCTTGTGTCATACCCTTGATTAGAAGGCATAAACACAATTGTTCGAACTCTCGTAGATGGTGGTAAGGGTTTTCACAATCTGTTCCTAAGAAGGATTGCTCCCCAACCATGGCTATAAAGCCAGGGTGAAGTTCATAGCTAGTAGAACAAATGGGTTCCGCCGAAGGTGATGGCTCACATAACTTGCCCTTTGGGGTAGAATAAGAAAGAATGGTGGGCTGCTCCATAAATTTGGTGGTGGTAAGAAAAGGAAAGATAAGTTAGATAGATACAAAGGTGAACAAGATTCATAGATTAACATCAACCGTCTCCGGCAATGGCACCAGAAATGCTTGTTGACGTTTCTTATGTCACAGATAAAAATCCGCAAGCGCACAAAAGCTGTCGTGTAGCACTTCCCCTTAAGAGAGTTTTCAAAGGGTATTGAATCCAAATAACGTGTGTGCTAATCTTACGAACTAATTCACCGAAGGACACAAAGTTGTTTTGTATGCAAGGAAGAGAGAGGAATACAAAGTATTGATTCTAATTCAGAGGAATTTGAGGTAGCTGTTTGCTTCAGGCACGGGTTTACCACTAACAATACTAGGACGACTCCCGCCAAGAGCCTGTGGCATAGCCGAACGTGGAGGATCACAAAGAACAGATAGGGCTGTCACCACCTACTAGCTACCTCTTTATTCCATGGGTCTACGAGATATTCACTGGTGATTTCTAACCTAAGCACCACACTTACGCTCTAAATAACAACTCTAGCTGTTTTGAACACAAAGCTACAACTAGAGCCTCTAATGAATTAAAGCAATGAACCCACAAGTAACTACATATGCAAACTACTATGAACTGAGAATGAAACTTGAATTGAATTCACAAAGGCTTACTTGATTTGAATAACACCTTTGTAGGGGTACAAGTGTAGAAGTGGGACTTGACAAGCCCAAGCCTCATTCTCCTAAACTCTTCACCACACTCTCCTTCTTCTTGGCAGCCTCTAGGACTAATCTGAACCTTAGGAGTGGTATTCTATTCTCACATTTTTTGTGTGTGTGAAGTGAGGTTTGGGGTTCTATTTATGGGGGGGGGGGCGAGAAGGGTTGGTTCCCGCCAAAAATGCGAGCGTATCCATCTTCATCGTGATTAAGGCATCATAGGGAGTCGACAGGTAGAAGCTGACCGAGTTTGGTGCCAAGAAGGGTTCGGTCAAACCCCCTAGTCGGCCTAACAGAAAAGTTGACCATTTCTTGTGTGCTTTCTCGGAGTGATTCCAGGTGGGTCCCTTTAACCGATAAGGGTTCTACAACATTGGATGGCCTTGGATACTTTTTTAGTGGGCCATTTGATCCATGAGGTGCCATATGGCATCACCTGATTCGTCAAAATCCAATTTTATGGATTACTCCTTGCATGTCTTGGTATTTTGGTTCTAAATTCACCTGCATACAAATAAACACCAAAACTTGTAGAATTGGTTAGTTTACCCTACCGCAGAACCTTCCTTGGAGAAGCGCTAAACTTCTTTAGCATGCTGTTGAATCATTTCAGCCACCTGCTTCTCTTGGTCGCTGAGCTCCCTCTCTCAGAGGTGAATGCGGTTCCGCCGATGTGCCAAGTATTTCTCCTTGGCCTTCACCTTATCCTCCCTGGTGGAGATATCAGTCTCTCTTTTGGAGACATTTACCCCCACATGCCATATTAGATCCTTCTCTTGATCGCACCACAGATTGAACTGTTCGGCACGATCAACCAAGCTTTGCTCTTCCAACGACAGCTTCTAGGCGATCTCCTCCTCCCTCTTCATGAGGTCCTCCTCTTTCTCTGGGAGTTTATCCTTTTGATGAAGAGCTTCCCGACACTTGATAAGTTGCTCATTCAACTCATTGGGGCTATCCGAGCAGCTATCGACCGCTTCAGTGGCCTCCTCAGCATGCTCATAGACCTCCTCGGTCTTCTCATCAAGGGCCTTGATAATGGTCTCTCTCTCATTCAGTGCGCGGTCTAACCGCACCAGTTGGGCTTTCTCCTTGGTCACCCACTCCTTTTGGTCTGCCAGCCGAGACTGTGTCAGCTTGGTCTCGAAGAACAACCTGTTGCGCAAGTGCCTTAGGGTGTCACGCTCTTCCTCGAGAGTCTTGCGTTCGTAGTCAAAGGCAAGCTGGACCTGGCAGAGACTTGAACAGGCATTATAAATAGAAAACGCCAGGGGAATCGGCTCCAGGCCCGCCTGAGGAGCATTTGCAGGCTCCAAGGGTCTTCCACAATCGCTATCAGAACCCACGGCGTGAGCGTGTTCTCCAACAGCTCCACATCGCTGGGGCCGATCTCTGGGAGCTCATCAATATCCATCGCAGCTGAGGAAGGTCCCGTAGTGGAGCTGACGAGGAACCTCTACCTCCGGAGCTGATGAGGAGGGTCCCTCAGCTGGATCTTCAAATGTCGGCCTAGAAGGTGGAGGACCCGCAGCCAGATCCTCAGGTTGCGCCGACTCGGACATAGTGACCTCCGGAGCTAGAACTTACGGGGATAGCATAGAAGCTTCAGTCGGAGCTTCAGTCACTTCCAACACTAACGCAGGGGCTTCCTCATTTGACTCTGAAACTGTCATAGCTTCCTCTCGTACTTCCTCCATGTGGTCCAACGCTACTGCGAGATCTTTTGGCATCGACACTAGACTTGTCTCAACAACAGCTGGCGTCAGAGATGTCGTGTCGTCCGCCACTACCAATGGGGGAGAGGCAGGAGCTGAGGCGGGAGCTTCAACTGAGGCAGCCTCTAGAGTTGCATTAGGCACCGGAGCTACCGTACTTGCTCTAGATGTTATGGAAGCAGAAAGTAAACAAAATTCAAGAAAGAGCAAAGATTAAATACTACAACTCAGGTTAGGCCGACGGCCCATACCTTTGGATGTTGCCGCTCCAATCGGCACAAAACTGTTTCTTCTGGTGACCGGAGCTAGAGCCCACCGTAGCTGGTGTGGCGAAAGATCCAGATTTCGGCCCGAGGCTCTCCTTCACTGTCGGTTTTGTCTCAGTTGAGACCTCCCTCGGCTACGAAGGACCCCCGAACCTAGAGCTCGTAGCCGGCACTAGGGCTAAGGTCGACTCGCTGGAGCCAACGCCCTTTGCGGACGCCGAACCCGAAATTGATTTTGCCACTGAAGCTGGACTTGGCCAAGGTGGGGGCACTGCTGGAGTCAGAGATTATCTATTGGAGCTCCCATCATCATGCCTCAGCTTCCTTTTCTGGCTGGAAGGTTCAGCACGCTCCTTGCCCTTGCCCTTGCTGATATCAGCCTCCTTCTTGCTCAGAGCAGCAGGGGCTCTTCTCTCCGAAGCTCCGGGAATGGAGAGCCCTGCATTTGCTTGCCTCTCCACCACGCCAAGGTCATCAAGCTTCGGTAGTCCCCTCTGCAACTCCCAACTGATCTCCGGAGCCAAGTTCATAACAAGGAATTCTGCTAGGGGGGTCAGGTCATCTGGATGGATGGCTCCGTGATGCAACTTTTGAAGATGAAGCTTCAAAGCCTTTTCATTTCAATCTGGTTGGTGTCCATCACCCCACTGAAAGCCAATGTGGGGCAGTCCCTCTTCTTCAGGGAGGCCCACTGATTTTTTAGGAAATTGGCGATCACCATCGGTGGAGTTACTCCTCCCTCCACGCATTGCCGGATCCTCATCAAAATGGGGTTGTATGCCCCAGATAGCTCCGGAATTACTTCCCAGGCGTCAATGTCAATGTTGGGGAGGCTTTCAGGAAGCTCCAGCATGTCATGGTGGTCCACCGTGATCACCAACCAGTTCTTCTTGCAGCTGTCCCACTTTCTGGAAGGGATGTCTTCAAGTACTTCAAGGGACAATTCTTCCACGTGACAAAGTAGTAGAAGCCAAATAACTCTTTTGACTTCCTGGTGGAGTGGACCGTGAAGAAGGTCCAGAAGAGCCCAATGCAGGGCGGAACACCCACCCATATCTCGCAAAAGTGGACGAATGTCGCCACTAGCAAGAAGAAATGGGGGCCAAGGTGATGAAGCTGCAGATCATAGAAGTCCAGCAACATCAGTAGAAAGCTGGAGAAGGGAGGGATGAGCTCCACCATGGCAAACGCCGTGAAGTAGACGATCTCGCTGGTGCATTCGTTCTTGAAGGGAAACATAGTGATGCGGATCGAGTTGATGAAGGACTCGCTTGACCACCCCATGTACGTGCGGACCTTCGACAAATCTTCGTCTTTCTTGATCCGGCTGCAGGGAAGACCCAACTCCATTGTGGCAAAGGGGAGCAGAAGTGGAGGAAGCAGGGCAAAGGTGGAGAGCTCTAAGTGCAAGATCGAACAAAAGCGTAAAGAGTTCTATCCCCGTGCAAGTTTTCCCCTTTAGTAAGCCTCCGCAACGCTTGCATGGAAACTGCGTCGGGATCAAAATCACATTCTGGAAAGTTACATCGTCGATGACAAGGGGGCTCGGGACCACTTTGGTAAAAAGTCGTACCAAGTGAAACATTGTCATGATGGGAAGTTCCAACCCCGAGGGCGGCGTCCTGACAGGGCTACAAAGATTACGCATGGAACCGATACGAAACTCATATTGGAACTGGAAACCTTCAATTGCGTGAGATCAGCACACAAGGATCCCACTCGCCATATCAAGACGGGCCACGTGGCGATGGCATAACTCTTTGCCATCGCCTCAACCGCCCAGAAAAAGACTTTGAAGCCGCTGCACGGGAATCGAAGCCGGCCCCACCTTCGGTACTATAACCTCACCTTGAGGGTCTCTCCTAGAGGTGGGCCCGGGGGCCACTGTTGGTACCCTGCATACCAGGTACCCCCTGATACTACACTTAAACCCAAGGAGTTCCTATGTTCGAGTTGAAGACTTCCGAAGGCAATGCACATCTTGTAGAACTGGGCCCGCCTCCCTCGTTTGGGTAGCTCTGGTGCTACCACGTGTTCTGCGGGGCCGGACCTACGTCCCTCTACAAGGAACCTCCGGTGCTGCCACGTGTCCAGTAGCCCCGGTGTGACACCCAGTTCCAAAAATGAACCAAGCGGGATGCATATGTGTGCCTAGGATGTTTAACACACATACATAAGTGATTCACAAATGATAAATGGATAATTACCACATCACAAGTTAATCAAGTACTTTTATTACAATATCCAAATAATCCTTGGATTACAGCTCTAATGATCATTATGAATAAGTGAAAACTAATGCAGCGGAAATAATCTAAGCAGGCTAAACATATAGGTAGCGCGGCTCAAAGCAACACCACACGCAAGTCGACGGAAGTACACATCCTAGTACTCCGCATTATCCTCAGGGTACTCCCAAACATCATCTGAATCTGTTGGTGGGGGAATCGCAAGGGTGAGCATATGTCATACTCAGCAAGTGTGAGAAATAATGATATGTAGCTTTAACAAGGAATTGACAATAAATAATGGCTTGCTGAAAAGTACATTTAAAACATATAAAAAGCATATTATGATGTCTATGTGAATTTAAACCCATCATATCCCAAATAATTAACATAATTCAAATCCATCATCTATTAATCATACATATGCCATTCTCTTACCATCCTCATTAACCATGTCCACTTATCACCATCCAATCCATAACCATAACCATAACCATAACCATCCCAAATCCCAAGTTCTCCACTAATCATGTAGGTCATCCAGGTGCACTTAACTGGGAGCACGACTCTCATGATAGGTTTTAACACTCTGCAGAGGTAGTACCACTTTACCCACAAGTTTGTAATTTCGTCACCCGTCGGCGACTAAAGGAAACCTCCCTTATATCGATTACACTTCCTTAGGTGTATGGTGTAACACCCTCATTTTCATGCATAATGCATTGCATACATCCTCATACATGTTTAATATTAAGCCATGTAAAAAGGAACAAGATTAAAATGAATTTAGGCTTAATGTGGAAATTTCAGTTTGTCAGGGTACGGACTTGGCTGGCCTCTGAACCGGACTAGTCCGGTAAAATTCAGTTTCTTCAGAGTCCAGACTTGTCTAGCACAGTGTGCGGACTAGTCCATTGATGGCTCTGATGTTGTCCGGACTTGTCTGATTCCGAGCAGACTAGTCCAATTGTATCCAAAATTTCAGTCTGAAAAGCCTTTTTCTTTGAACCCCGGACTTGTTCGGCCTTTTACACCAGACTAGTCTGATTTTTCCTCTGTTGCCAAATGGACTTGTCCGGTCCTCATTGCATACTAGTCCGACCTTCGAAATTCAACTCGGATTCTTTTATTCTTCATGAATTGTTTTTCGGTAATTGCCTAATTTTGGCCCAAGAACTTCGTGTCCAACCTCAGAGAAGCCCAAGTGGACCCTACCTCGGCCCCTACACGTTCCCCACCAAATTCCACTTGGAATTCACCCCAAAACTCTAATCCTCCACATCTATATAAACAACCCAATACCCAACACCTCCCCACCCTAATTGAAAACCCTTGCTGCCACTTTTGCATTGTGCCATCGTCAAGATTAAGTGCAGAAGCAAGGAGGAAGAGAGGAACACGAAGAGGGACAAGTCAAGACTAATCATCATCGATTCTTCGAAAATTGATGTTTTTCATTCAAGTTCTTCATTAGCTCATCTCCATCAAGTCCTAATTGCCAAAATCCAAAGTCTCACGTCAAAACTTTGATCTTTGGATCTCTAAACACGTGGTACACCCTCTATATCCAAGTTTCTACGTAAATTCAACCCCAATTCTCGCAGATCAAGAAAACCCTAAAACTCTGTCCAGGGCGGACTAGTTCGGCCCTGAAAACATATTAGTCCAGCCTCTGAATCTGAACTGTGTTGAATTAATTCCAATTTGACTCGAATCAATTCCAAACATGTGCAAACTTGTTAAAAACTATTAGAGCTAGTTAGTAAACATTGATAGCATCTCATTAACAAGTTTAACTCACAATTGCATTAATCATGCATATCATGGCATATTGAGTACTATATGAGCATTATTTGATTGAATTGTGTGTTTTGCATATTTGTCACTCGGAATAGAAGGAACTGCCATTGAGAGTGCTTTTGTGGACCTGTAGAACCAGAACTATGAAGCCTTCAAACCAAACCAAGCCCAGGAGCAAGGCAAGTGTCCTTGACCATATTGATCCTGTTTTAAAGGTTTTATTTGCAAAATTGCATGCTTGTGTCGAAATTGATGGGAAAATCCAATTGTAGGAGTTTACTAGTTTTGTATGACCACCCTTGTTGCTTGAACACTATGTAGAGAGTTGGGAAGGTATTTTGCACTTTTTGCTTCGCAATACTAAATTAGGTTTGGGGAACAATCAAATGGCTTAATTGTGAACTATTGAACATGTGAAGATGAGAATTGATATTAATGATCCTTTAGCAACATGGTGCCTAGGGATCTAAGCAAGATGGTAATGTGGAATGGGTTGGACTTTTTTGGTGGTTTTGCTTGCTTTAGATCTAAGGACCGGTTCGTGGAGCGACTATCCAAGATTTGCAGTGCCACCACAAGGCCATGTATGGGTGCGGCTTAGCTGACTAATTAGTGAATTGCCAGTGCTGTTTGGACCATTTAGAATGCTCGGGGAAGGGGTAGTCGGATTGGGTTTGTTGATGATTGGTGGGACTACCCTGGGATCCGAATGGCTCAAGAGGGGGCCCTTGGTTGGATGTGCTTAGTTGGAGTCATCACCACCGGTGAAACCTCAGTGGGGTATAAATAGGCTAGTAATCACTTTGTAAAGGAATTTTTGTGATCTCTTGGTCACACACCTAAGGAAGTGTGAGACGACATAATTGAGATTCCATAGTCATCGAAAGGTGATGAAATCACGAACTTGTGGGTAAAGTGATACAACCTTTGTAGAGTGTATCTAAAACTATCATGATAGCCGTGCTCCCGGTCATGAGCAACACGGACACCCACATGATTACAGTTTGGACTTTAACTTGGTTTAATGGCTGGAATTGAATTGGAAATCGGTATTGGTAAAGTAATTGGCTTTGGTACATGGAATTCATAAAATTGAGATAAATGAGCATTTATGAGTTGATCACGGATTATTGTTGCTGAAATTGGTTAATTAAGTTGAAACTGATGTTATATGGGTTATTTTGGGAAGGACCTCATCTAATAATGATATAATTGCATTTTCAACTGTTTTGAATGTACTTTTATGCGATCATCCTATCTTATTGTCAGCCTTTATTAAAGTTACATGTTAT
The DNA here is from genome assembly GCA_036927565.1 of Tuctoria greenei. Classification (NCBI taxonomy): domain Eukaryota; kingdom Viridiplantae; phylum Streptophyta; class Magnoliopsida; order Poales; family Poaceae; genus Tuctoria; species Tuctoria greenei. The sequence goes on along the minus strand of JAYESD010000002.1, from coordinate 63,441,287 downwards.
ATTTTCCCACACTTGTTGAGTACGACATGTGCTCACCCTTGCTATTCCCCCACCAAATCCAGACACAGGCGACCAGGAGGACTTTGAGGAGTTATAGGCGTGTGTTTTGCCGTCAAACCTGCCTGTGGAGTCGAAGTCATCAGTGTTTAGTTTTTCCGCTGCAGTTTCATTAGAGATTGTATTCAAGACTATTTGGTTTGTAATAAGGTACTATTATTAGCGTTATTATTCGAGACATTGTTTATAATCTATTTATTGTTTGTGAGTCACCTGTGTATATGTGTTAAACATCCTTGGCACACATATGCATTACGCTTGGTTCATTTTCGGAACCGGGTGTCACATATTGGTATCAGAGCCGTGTTTGACCGTAGGACGCATGCCTAGTTAGAATGGACACCACAAATCACTTAGGACTTCTTTCCTATTAAAAAATTTGCCTGTTTTGCACTATTTTTCCTCCCAATAGCTATATAATGCAGGAAAACTGCGTTTTTGCTATAGCTGCAATTTTTGCTGTTTTTGCATCTTTTTGAGCAAATGCACATCCTCTCATATAAATTTATGGCTGCTGCAATCTTATAACTGATGTTTTTGTTTTCCTCTATTTTCTCATGCTTTCTTGTAGATGGCTCACACCAAATGACAGCTCGCAAGAGAACTCGTTTGCCACCCCTTAGAAGCAAGCTTAGGCCTCGCAAGGAGCAGGAAATGGAACCAGCCCAAGAGGAGGAAGAAGTGAATTCTCCCACAAAAGAAGTTGAGAATGAACACTCCGACACGACGGAGGAATACCCTAAAATGGTGGAGTCCTATGATGATGTGGAAGAGGAAGATCCGGAGACGGTAGAAATCTATGAAAGTGAGGGGAATGAAGATGAAGCACAAGATGAAGAGGAACCACAAGAGGAGGACCCTGCTGCACCAGAAGAAGTACCTGAAGCCCAAGGGAATGCATCACAGCCAAGTGAAGCCAAGAAGGAGGACAAATGCATAATTTACCGTGAAGCCCAATAATTCTGTTTCGATGACATTTGTAACACCCTCATTTTCATATATCATGCATTGCATACATTATAATATATGTTTAACATTAAGAAACATAAAAAGAAATAGGTTTAAAATGAATTTAGAGTAAAACCGCACTCAAAAGTTCCAGAAAGTGCGGACTAGTCTGATTTCTCTCTGACCTCCATCAGACTAGTCTGTTTCTGCTGCAGGCTAATCTGTTTTTTCCTCTGGACAGTTTTGGACTTGTCCGGTTCATTGCGTACTAGTCCGATATTCCACGAATCCTTGAAATTTGCTATGTCCCTGGACTTGTTCGGATTTGTTTGATATTCCAGCAGACTTGTCCGTTTTCCCCTCTGACTAAAGTCAGACTTGTCCGATTTTGGCCAGACTTGTCTTTTTTTCTCCTCTGGATAAGTTCGGACTTGTCCGATGTCTAGTCTGGACTTGTCCGATATCTTTTTGTCCAACCTCGGATTAGTTCGGCCCTTTTCGGACTTGTGCGGTAAATTGTGACTCCAAGTTGATCTTTTGTTTCAAGACTTGTTCCTTGGGTTTTACGTGAAGTGGGCCTAGGGACGTCGTGCCTAACCCTTTTAGAGCCCATGTGGGACTCCAAACCGACCCCTACTCATCTCAAACTAGAAATCCACCCAACCCTAGCCCTCCACCTCTATATAAACAACACCACCCATTGGCTTGACATCTATTTGCCACTTTTCGTCCACACCCAAACTCTAATTCGTTGAGAGCCGCCATCAAGGAGGGAGAAGGAGACCCCAAGCAAGAAGAAGGAGAGGAGGAAACGAAAGAGGATCAAGATCCCCATCAAGTTTTTGTTCTTCATCAACGATTCACCATCAAGTTCTTCATCAACCCTAGATCGTCAAGATTCAACTATTGCCTCTAATACCCTTGATTCTTTGGAGTTTTAGACACCTGGTATACCTTCTATTTCCTCTTCCTTACGTGTATTCAACCCCAAATCTCCAAATTCACATCGATCTAGAAAACCCTAGTTCGCTAGTTCTGCGAAGAGCGGACTAGTCCAGTACCTAGCGGACTAGTCCGATTTTCCTGGCTATTGTGTTGAATTAGTTCTAAAATTAGATCGAATCAACTCCAAACCTGTGTAGACTCTATTAATGACCATTGTAATTGATTAATAAACATTAAAAGCAACTTATTAACTATTTTTGCTTTGCAGTTGAATTAATCATGCATGTCGTGACATATTGAGTAATATATGTGCACTTATTGATTGTAATTATTGTCTTGTATGTTTGTTGCGCAGTTTAGACCGTAGAGAGAAACTCAAGTTACGGTTGAAAGATCGAACAAAGGGCAATCTGTCCAACCAGAGAAAAACAGTTCTAGAACGCTGCAAAGAAACTTGTGTAGATCAGAAACCACAAATCCAGTGACCGTGAAATTTTGACAGATGATAGATATTCAAGTTGTAAAGACAACCCAAAAAGAATCACATCAATTGATTTGTAAAACTCGAGTTATGATAAAACCACCAAAGAAAGGTAGTGTTGTGCGGAAACTCGATGAGGAAAACTTGTCTAGAACAAGTCGGACGAATAAGGCACAAAAGTTCTGTTCAACTATGAATTTTATTCAGTAGAACACAAGAGGAACAGCCCCAAAGTCGTCTACCACGAGCTCTGGCCTCCCTTGCTTATATATCCAGCCCTTAGGCTAACCCAATCTCAACTAGGACTCTAATCCTACTGAAATCACGAATCGAAACTTTCCATAACTGATTAGGACTCTTCTATATGCAGATAGAATCAATCTTAAGACTTCCAAACACCGTAGAAACATATCCCACATTCCTAAAAAACTCAAATTCGTGACCCACACGAAATCCTATCATAACCAACTCAATCTTTCCATATTTGAGTCAAACACGACTTAGCCACAGCTTGAGTGCATAACCTAGTCAGTTGGACCTTTCCGACCAATTCTTTACGTCCAAATCTCTTCATCACGCCTCGGACCATGTAGTCACATCCATGCACTACTTGCATACGTGCAAACATCTTCCAACGACGTTCACGATACTTTCATATGCATTGTTCTTGATTCAAACATGTTGCGCAACCTCCCGATCAACTCAACCACAATTCCTCCCGAACTTGGTTGTTGAACCTCATCTTCTCCTTAAGACTAGTTCAATGGATCCCATCACCAGCCATGTCTTGAACTTAAGCAACACCTGCACATGAACAAACAACCAATACTTCCTAGCACAAGTCCTCGACTTGACTCTCGTTAGTTCTGAAACTACAACATCTTACGTGAGCACCTCACATAAGCATATTGCAAACCATAGCAAAATGATATCAGCCTTAACCACCAAAACACACCATAAACTTAGTAAGAATACTAAGCAATATTTACGTAAGTGTAAAGCAAGTTCAAAACATTGCAAGATAAAAGCAGAACCACTGCGGTCAAGCTCCGAACCTTGCCAAAGCTAACCGGACCATGAACTGGAGCTTATCGAAGCTAGTCGGACCTAGACAAAGAAGTTAGACCTAGCCAAAGCAAGTTGGACCTTACGTCGGACTATGCCGGAGCTAACCAATACAAGCCGTACCTATCGTCAAACCTTGATTATAAAGGTTTTTTGGCAGTATTCAAAACTTCTGTCGCCATAGCCAATGTATTTAGCACACATAGGTCTCACAATCTCCCCCTTGATGAATGCATTGGAAACACCACTTAAAATCCGAACGTTGTCTTATTCACATTTAAAAGTTTTGAAAACAATTTCTCCCCCTTTGTAAAAAATAAATAAAATGAGAAGAAAAACAAATCCCCCCTTGAGAAGAATCGTGCTTGCATACTTATTTTTTAAAAATGTTAAAAATTCACATACTATCTCTCCCCTTTGGCAATGTATTCAGCAATGTTCAAAAAAGAAATTTCAAATGTTATGAGCATATTATAACATATACATATAAAAAAGAGCTCATCCAAGTCATACTATCAAGTAACTTACACTATCACATCAATGAGATACATAAAGTAGTGTAAGCCATGCTAGAGATAAAGTGTAATTTTCAATTTAAGCAAGTCATGATCTCACAAACTTAAATATTTCAAAACCTGAAAGCATGACACTTGTTGCTGCAATTTTATATTCATTTAAGCAAAATTTTTCATCATATGCCATTTGCAAGAGATTATATGTCGCATCTGCCTCATTCTAACCAACCAAGCCAGGCCTATGTCATTTGACAATCAGAAGCTTAAGGACATGATTTTAGTCATACACAACTTCTTCCAAGTTCATATCTAAGTGCAATGATAAGCCATCTCAAAAGAAGAAGTGTGATACATGCATATTCTCTTGATCTTTTCTCAATTTATATTTGTTCATAAAAATTTCAACATGTGAGTTGATTACATGATTAATTCTTTACGATTAAAAGCACTTGTGAGCATGCAACAAGTTCAAAACAGCAAGAAAGTTTGATCATGACCAAATTTAGTGGAAGTAATTATTCTAATTACTAGAAATGGCAAAAACTACAAAATGTATAACATGAGTAATGTAGTAAGAACTTTTAGCATGTAAAAGGAATCACAAAGTCATATATGTATGAAATACTATGCTCATATTATTTTAATTTCAGGTTCACACATAGACTTCTCAAGTTTCAAAACTCCCCCTCAATGTAAGCCATGAGGATGCATAACCCCTATTTCACTACGAATGAAACAAAAACGAGTGAACTCCAAAGGTTTTATAAAAATGTCATCCAATTGTTGTTCGGTATCTACATGGTGAAGCATAATGTTTTCTTTTTCAACATTATCACAGAGAAACTGATACCTAATGTCAATGTGCTTAGTTCTATAATGTTGCACGGGGTTTTTAGAAATGCAAATGGCACTATTGTTATCACAAAACAGTGGAACACTATGTAGATAAACCCCATAGTCCTTAAGTGTTTGAACAATCCAAAGAATTTGTGAGCAAGCACTAGCAGCAGCTAAAAATTCAGATTCAGCTGTGGATTGTGCAACTGGTTTTTGTTTTCTAGAGGACCAACCAACAAGTGAATTACCAAGAAAATGACAAGCACAAGAAGTACTTTTCCTATCAATCCTACAACCCCCAAAATCAGCATCTGGAAAAGCTTTCAAAGTAATGGTTGAGGAAGAGGAAGAAAAATGCCAAATTCTTGAGTTCCATGTAAGTACCTAAGAATCCTTTTGATGGCTTGACGATGTGAAGCACGTGGGGAGGCTTGAAACCGCGCACAAAGACATACGCTGAATTGAATGTCCTTTCTTGATGTCGTGAGGTACAAAAGTGATCTGATCATGCTTCTATATTCTTTTTTATCCACGGGTTCACCATCTTCATCAAGTTCAAGTGTTGTTGCTGTTCCCATTGGTGTCTGAAGAGGCTTGCTTTTGTCCATGTTGAAGCGCTTTAGGAGGTCTTTTGTATACTTCGTTTGAGGCACAAAGGTACCCTACATGGTTTGCTTGATTTGCAGCCCCAAAAAGTTTGTGAGTTCTCCCATCATACTCATATCAAATTCTGAACTCATCATAGCTGAAAACATGGACACAAGATCATGAGAAGCACAACCAAATATAATATCATCCACATACACTTGAATGAATAATGAGTCATTGACATGCTTAAGCGCAAAAAGAGTTTTATCAACCTTGCCCATGGTAAACCCCTTTTCAGGTAAGAATGTTTTTAACCTATCATACCATGCTCTAGGGGCTTGTTTGAGACTGTACAAGGCTTTGGACAGTTTGTAAACATGATTAGGAAAATCTGAATTTTCAAAACCCGGTGGTTGTTTGACATAAACCTCCTCATCTATGTTGCCATAAAGAAAAGCAATTTTAACATCCATTTGATATAGCTTAAAACCATTAGATGCAGCAAAAGCTAACAAAATTCTTATGGCTTCTAATCTAGCAACAGGAGCAAAAGTTTCATCAAAATCTAGACCTTCAACTTGAGTGAAACCTTGATCAACCAACCTAGCCTTATTCCTAACCACAACCCCATCCACACTTTGTTTATTTTTAAACACCCATTTAGTTCCAATTAAAGTGTGACCTTGAGGTGGAGGTACAAGTTTCCAAACATTATTTCTTTCAAAATTTTCTAACTTCTCTTGCATGGCAATAATCCAAGATTCATTAGTGAGTGCGTGTGATATATCTTTGGGTTCAAAATAAGCAACAAAAGCATAATGAGCATGAGAGTTTGGATCGCAAAACCTGGACCGCGTGACTCGTTCGTGCAAGCTTCCAATAATTTATTGTGGAGGATGACTTTTGAGAACTTGGAGGGGAGTGGACACTTCACAAGCTTCTTCTTCTTCATGTTCATCACAAATCGATGAGCTTGTGATTCGAGGAGGATCGAGACCAGCAATGGTGGTCATTGGTGCTGGCTGTGAATCAAAATCAGGAGCTGGAACAATATCATTAGCTGCTGAATTTTCGGGCAGCAGCTCCACCTCTTCCTCATCTTCAACGAAAATGCTCTCCCCCTGCGTATATGGATCTGGACCTGCAATGTTTGAGCTAGTACATGGGCTAGATTCATCAAAAGACACCTCACAAGTCTCCAAAATTTTGTTAGTGTCAAGTAAAAGCACAAGGTAGCCTCTAGTATGAGATGGACAACCAAGAAAAATGCCATCAACAGATCTAGGTTCAAATTTATCAAGATTACCATGTTTCTTAACAAAGCATTTGCAACCAAAGACTTGAAAGTGTGTAACACTAGGCCTATGTCCAATCCAGAGCTCATATGGTGTTTTACCTAGCTTAGTGCGCAAGAAAACACGATTTGAGACATAACAAGCAGTTGCAATCGCATCAGCCCAAAATTTTCTAGGAGTTTGATATTCATCAAGCATAGTCCTAGCCATCTCAACTAAGGTTCTATTCTTTCTTTCTACAACACCGTTTTGTTGAGTTACATATGGTGAGGAAAATTGATGATCTATTCCATTTTCAGCACAAAAGTGATCAAAAGATTGATTTTTAAATTCGGTTCCGTTATCATTTCTAATTGCTTTTAAAGATCCTGGGCGATCAATTGATAATCTAGGAAATAAAGTTCTAAAGTGACTAAAAGCTTCATTCTTAGATGCCATAAAGTAAACCCAAAAGTATCTAGAATAATCATCAACAATCACAAGAACATATCATTTACATCCAAAGGATTGAACACGTGAAGGTCCTACGGTGTCAAGGTGCAAAAGTTTACCCGTTCCAGTTGTCATGATTATTGTGAGAGGAGTATATGTGAACCTGCAACCATCTTAGCATGTCTACAAGAAGCGCACACAATTTCTTTGTCCCCTTTAAGCTTAGGCAGCCCACGTATGCGATCAAGAGCACTAACACGGCTTAGATGATCAACGCCTACGTGACCAAGTCTACGATGCCAAAAATATAAGTGCTTTGAATCATTAGCAACTAGACACCTATGCTTAGAGGAAGACATATCAAAATCAGCTTTAAAAACTCTTCCAAACTGAGACATGTTAAAAATAAGCTCACTATTTGAATTTACAACTTTGCAGCAATTTTTAATGAAAATAATTTCAAGATTTTCATCTAGCAGTTGTGAAATAGAAAGCAAGTTGTATTTCAAATTTTTAACAAGTGACACATCCTTCGAAGTGTAGTGATTATTTACTCTAACCGAACCCTCAGCAATTATAGGAGTTGAAGAATTATCGGCAAAAGTAACATTCTCTACACGTGACACAAAAGAGAGGGAGAAGAAGCACTCTTTGTTACCGGTCATGTGGCGTGAGCAACCTGAATCCACAATCCAAATGTTCTCCTTCCTCAAGCGTGTAACCTACATAGAAGCACAATACATTGATGACTCAATACTAGGGTTAGTCAAAAGGCATTTAGGAATCCAGTACTGAGTCACACGATGTCCAGTAGGAATAACACGCGAAAGCTGAGATAAAACAACAGGTTTATGAGCCAAAGCTTGAGGATTTTTGTACCCAACTACTGTCCTACGAGATGTTACATGTGTAGCACAAAAATCAGTAGGTTTGAGAGCAACCTTTGCAGGTTTTTGACTCATTACAACAGATTGCATGTTCCTATCATTCGGTTTAGCAAGTGCATCAAATTTTGCATGAAAGTTATGAGATCTAGCAATCATTCTTTCCTTTTTCTGTTGTTTAGCTAGTCTATAACAAAAATCTATGACATGACCATCTTTACCACAATAAAATTTAACTTTGTGGTCATGTCTAGATGAGCAAGCAACATTTTTATTTGAAACCAAATGAGACAACACTCCTGCAGATTTGAAAACCACTTCTTTTTGTTTAGGAACTGTTTGAATCAAACTACTTCCTAATGACTTTACAATTTTAGGTGGATGTGCCTTAGCATGAGCATGAGAATCAAAACCTAAACCAGTTTTATCATTGCAAGACTTGGAAGAATTCAGCAGCAAGTTTAGGTTCTTATTCCCATTACAAAACCGATCTAATATCCTATGCATGTTATCAAGTTTATTGGACAAATCAAGACAATTTTCATATGAAGTTTTGCCTTTTAATTTGCAATTGGAACAAACTTTAACTTCATGAGAACGTAAAGCATTCTTCAATATAGAAGTTTCATTCATAGCATCTTGTAGTTTCTTATCAAGATCATCACAAGTAGAAGAATGCAAATCAATTGTAGAACAGCTAGCATTTTTCAAGTTTTTATTATAAAGTGCAGCAAGCTCTCTGTTCTTTTCAATTTCTAACTCAAGTTTATCAAGTGTGGAGGTGTGCGCACTTCTTAATGAGGACATTTGTTCATATATTAAATCACATGAGGAAAAATAATCATCACTAGGAATCAAGGATTTAAAATGATTAATTTCAGATTCTAGTGACTCAATTTTAACAGCATTGTCCCTAAGATTTTTGTCCTTTTTCTTAACTATAACGGTGGCATGAGAAATAGCATCACACATTTCTTCGCAAGTAGGACATACCTCTTCATTATCGTTGTTGTGTTCAGCCTCCTCCATACTTGATCTTGACTTGCCCGCCATGAAGCACAAGTTCGCCAAATCATCTTCATCTTCGTCACTTCCAATGTCCACATCGCTTGAGCCAAGTTCTTGAAGTGCGGAGATAAAACTCTCACCAATTGACGTCCTGTAAAACCCTTCTTTTTCTTCGTATCTTTTGCAGAGGAGTGCTTCGTCCTTGTTTGCTTTTCATCCCAGGAAGTAGGACCTGAAAGGTTAGGGCAATCTGAACAAAGATGTCCCGTCTTACCACATTCAAAACATTGTTGAGGTCTGGAGCTTCCTATCCTTCTAGTTCTCACATTTTGCAATACTTTTGAGAATCTAGTAGAGATGAGTGCGAACACCTCTTCTGGAAATTCCTCGATCTGCTCAAGGGTTAGAGAGAACAACAAAGCAAGAGTATTGCAAGATGATGATTGGCCGGAGCTAGGCATTTCATGTTGTGAAATGAATGCAATAGACTTATTTGGATTCTTTCGTGATAAAATGTCAATTTCATGAGTTTTTAGTTTAGAGTAAAGTACATCTAATGTAAGTGTACTCATGGCAGTAGATTCACGAATAGATGTGACTTTCATCTCCCAAATTGACATATCTAATGCACTTATTAATTGCCTAGCATTTTCAGCATCTGAAAAATTAACATTGACGCTACGCAAGTTACTAAGAATTTTATTAAATCGAGCAAAGAGATCGTCAATTGACTCACCGGTTTGCATCTAAAAACGCATGTATTCCTTTTTAAACATATCTTGTTTTACCTCCTTGATAGTGTTAGATCCTTCGTGGTAGTCGCAAAGTGCTTTCCACACATCGTATGCAGATCGGAGGTGTACAACACGGTCGAAGTCGTTTTGAGTTAATCCTTGTATGATCAAGTTCCAAGCCTTGTTGTTTTTGTCGACATCTCTCAGATTTCTAGGTGTAACTTGATCGTTTGACGGCACTTCATAAGGCTTGTATACCTTCTCCCATATTGCAAAACCTTGAGCCTGGATGAAGGCTGCCATACGTGCCTTCCAAACCTGAAAATTAATACCACTAAAGACACAAGGTTTTGTGAAGTATTTCTCCATGATGATTAGTCAAAACACATGCAAATCACAAAGATTAGAGCACCGTGGCTCTGATATTGATTGTAGGATCGAAGAGCACGTGAAAAGCTACCAGAGGGGGGTGAATGGTAGATTTAAAAAATCTTACACAGCGGAAACAATTAGATCCCAACCACTGCAGCAGGAAAAAGATCTGTTAAAGAAATCATGTGTGAGACTAATCTAAACGTTTTTCACTGTGAAAAAAGTGATAGATATTAGAGAGAATCAAGTCACGAAGACGACACAACAAGAATCACTCAAATCCGTGTAGATCAGAAAACTCAAGTTACGATTGAAAGATCGAACAAAGGTCAATCTGCCCTACCTGAGAAAAACAGTTTTGGAACGCTGCAAAGAAACTCGTGTAGATCAGAAACCACAAATACAATGACCGTGAAATTTTAATATATGATAGATAATCAATTTGTGCAGACAACCCAAAAATAATCACGTCAATTGGATCTGTAAAACTCGAGTTATGATAAAACCACCCAAGAAAGGTAGTGTTGTGCAGAAACTCGACGAGAAAAACTTGTCTAGAACAATTCGGACGAACAAGGCACAAAATTTCCTTTCAACTATGAATTTTATTCAATAGAACACAAGAGGAACAACCCCAAAGTCTTCTACCATGAGCTCTGGCCTCCCATCATAAACCATAATTAATATCATGTACCAATCCATACTTCATTACCATCATCCGTGTACCATATTTCACCATTTCCATTAATCATATCCAATATCAGAATTTAATCCATAACCAGCCATGACCATATTATTAACCATAACCATCCCAATAACAAGTTTCCCCTAATTATGTGAGGGTCAAGGTTGCTCATAACTGGGAGCACGGTTATCATGATAGTTTTCAGACACACTCTGCAGAGGTTGTACCACTTTACCCACGTGTTTGTGATTTCATCACCTTTCAATGACTGTAGAATCTCAATTATGACATCTCACACTTCCTTAGGTGTGTGGCCAAGAGATCACAAAATAGCTTTTACAAACGGATTACTAGCCTATTTAGACCCCACTGAGGTTTCACTAGTGGCGATGCCTCAAACTGAGCACATCTTCAACCAAGGGTCCCCTCTTGAGACATTCGGATCCAAGGGTAGTCCGCCAATCATCAACAAACCCAATCCGACTACCCCTTCCCCAAGCATCCTTAATGGTCCAAACAGCACTGGCAAAGCCCTAATTAATCAGCTACGCCACACCCATACTTGGCCTCGTGGTGGCACTGTAATTCTTGGATGGTCGCTCCACGAACCGGTCCTTAGATCTAAAGCAAGCGAACCACCATAACAACCAACCCATCCACATACCATGCTTGCTTAGATCACCCATTAACATATCATATTAACCAGTTCATATTAATCATAATTTCATAAATGCATAATTAAGTTGAGTGGTATAACTGTTTTCCCATCCCAATTAATTAAGCGAAGCAAAAAGGTAAAAAGCCCTTCCCGACTCTCTACCATGTATTCCAGGTGACAAGGGTGGTTAACAAAGCTAGTAAAATTCCTACCATAGGATTTCCCATCAAATTGACACAAACATGCAGTTTGCAAACAAAACATTTATTTTAGAAATAGGATCAATATGCTTCAAGGACACTTGCCTTGCTCTTGGGATTAGTTCGGAGCAAAGCCATCAAACTCTTGGTGCTAGAGATCCTCCGCGACACTCTCTAGCGCAAATTCGTCTAATCCGCACAATAACATACGAGACAAGAAACACAATCAAAGAGTGCACAAATATTACTCAATATGACATGACATGCATGATTGATGCAAATGCAAGGTGGAACTTGTTAATGAGTTGCTTTTAATGATCACTAACTAGTTCTAATAGCTTTTAACAAGTTTATACAAGTTTGGAGTTGATTTGATAAAATTTTAGATTTATTCAACACAATTTAATCAGGAAAATCGGACTAGTCCGCTAGGGATCGGACAAGTCTGCTCTTCGCAGAAACAACATATTAGGATTTTCTAGATCGACATGAATTTGGAGATTTGGGGTTCAATTCACGTAAGAAAAAGAGAATTGAAGGTATACTAGGTGTTTAGGACACCAATGAATCAAGGATCTTGGAGGCAACACTTGGATCTTGAAGATCTAGGGTTGATGAATAACTTGATGGTGGATCGTTGACAAAGAATGCGAAGTTGATGGAGATCTTGATCCGCTTTTGTTTTCTCCTCCTCTTCTTCTTGCTCTAGATCTCCTTCTTCCTCCTTGGTGGCAACTAATCACGAGCTAGGGTTTGTATGTGGTGGAAAAGTGGCAAATAAATGTCAAGCCAAGGGGTGGGGTTGTTTATATAGAGGTGGAGGCTAGGGTTAGATGGATTTTGAGTTTGAGATGAGTAGAGGCCTTTTTAGAGTCACACGTGGGCTCTAAAAGAGTTAGGCACGACGTCCCTAGGCCCACTTAACGTAAAACCTAAGAAACAAGTCGTGAAACAAAAGATCAACTCGGAGTCGCAATTTATCGGACAAGTCCGAAAAGGGCCGGACTAGTCAGATGTTGGACAGAGAGAAATTGAACAAGTCCGGACTGTACATCGGACAAGTCCGAACTTATCTAGAGGGGAAAAACAGACAAGTCTGACAAAAAATCGGACAAGTCCGACTTTGGTCAGAGGGAAAAACAGACAAGTTTGCTGGAACACCGGACTAGTCCGGACAGGTCCAGGGACTTAGCAAAATTTCAAAGGAATTGGAACACCAGACTAGTACGCTGTTGACGGCTGTTATATACCAATTTCAGCCGTCAATATAACTCAATTATGTGAAGGATTGTTCATTTCTTGCACGCATCACCTTTGTGCTTCACCTATTTCCACTTGTACTTGGAGAAATATTTGTATGTAGATATTTATACAGGAATTGAGGAAAAGTATGGGGAGAAATCCTATGAAATATCATCCCAGCAAATCAGGCGACGACACGTGGCACCACATGGATCAAATGGCCCACAAACAGAAGTATATGAGGCCATTCAGTGGTGTAGCACCAATAGCAGTCAATGGGACCCACCTGGCAGCCACCCAGAGGAAGTACGGGCCGTTTGGAGCCCTGACCAGGTCGGCCGAACCAGGGTGTTGGCCGACCTGGTCCTGGTGCCAAACGCGGTCAACTTCCACGTGTTGGCTCCTCCCAGCTCCCTGGAGTCAATGACGACTGATTCGCGCGCTTTTGATGGTAGGAACCGACCTCAACTCTAGTATAAATAGGACCCCATACCCCTCACTTATAGACACACCACTTGGGTATCATTCTATTGTATACACTATCTTCCATAGTCCTTAGAGGAGTTAGGATGTAGAGAGGAGAGCCTCTAGTCCCGAGTCCAAATTGGGAAAGGAGTAGAAGGAGTCTCTCTTCCCAATTCCACATTGGGAAAGGTATGTCTCATGTATTCCTTCTTGTATTTGTGACTTTGTGCTCAATAAATATATTATCTTTAGTGTTCTTTTATACGTATACTTGGACAAAATGTTTCTTGTTTGATTGTGGAGTCCATGTAAGTGGAAGGTATAGTCTTTGTGATTGTACTCCCATGATCACATCTTATGGTCATAAACACTATAGACCCCCACTATAGTCTATGTAGTTATGATATGATTATGTTAATATGAATAACTGTGCTATGCAATCAACATTGGTTCAATGATGATTTAGTTCATTGCCTTAGGATGGCTTGTGCTGCAGCTCTTAAGGTATTTGCTTAGTATGCTAGCATGGTGCTCGGGTATTTAAGTAGCGTTGGATGTCTCGTACACCCACGGATTGAAGAGGTAGGCAGTAGGTGGTGACTGCCCTATCTGTCCTTTGTAATCCTCCACGTTCGGCTATGCCACAGGCTCTTGGCAGGAGTCACCCTAGTATTGCTAGGGGTAAGCCCATGCCCGATGTGTTGAATAGCATTGCATAGGAATTCATCAATGACATGACCATTAGTATCTACCTTAGGCTATGTATATGTATTAGGAGCATTGTAGGAGCAACTCTCTAACTCTTAATCCAATCTCCCTCTAGGACCCATTTACCCTTTAGACTAGATTGCCTAGGTGTGTGTCACACTACCCAAATTATCAACTTACCCCCTGTCTAGATAATTGATTAGTATCCCATAGATTGACCATAAGAGTAGTATATACTTCACTCCATTGCCTTCCTTTGGGATAAATACGATACCCTTGGGAATACTCATGGGTGAAATGCTACAACGATATCTCCCGTGCGCTTGCGGATCTCATCTCTTTACCGGAGATGATCTGTGGTGTTAAGAAATACCAACAAGCATTTCTAGCACCGTTGTCGGGGATGATTTGTTAGTATATCTTAAAAGCCGTCAACAAGCATTTCTGGCGCCGTTGCCGGGGATGATTTGTTAGTATATCTTAGGAGCCGTCAACATCTGCACACGACTGGACAAGTCTGAAAGTGTCCAGACGAAAAAATAGACTAGTCTGCAGCAAAACGGACAAGTCTGTTTGAAGTTAGAGAGAAATCGGACTAGTCCGCACCAATACCGTACTAGTCCGCACTTCCTAAAATTCTTAAGTGCGGTTTTGTTTCTAATTTATTTTAAAGTTGTTCCTTTTTATGTTGCTCAATGTTAAACATATTTAATGATGGATGCAGGGCATGATGCATGAAAATGAGGGTGTTACAGCTTTGCACCACCCAATGCGCTATATTAAAGCTCTTCTGCTCCTACTTAGCACCCATGTTATGCACCGCGCCCAACTCAATTTGTGCAGCAGCGCCTTATCATGCAAGCACCTAGGCCTTCAATGCCTTATGCACCATGTGCCAACTTTCCTAGTGCCAATGTGCAAAATCAAGTCCGTCCAAATTCTGGTGCAGCAAGGAAGTGCTATACTTGTGAAGAAGCGGGACACTTTGCACATCAATGTCCTAAGTCAGGCCTTGGTCAAGGAAACAATGCGCTAAGACAAAATCCAAGACCCAATAAAGGAGTGCCACAAGGGAATCATGGACAGCAGAATTTTGCTCATGGCAACGTGAACCATGTCTCTACGGAGGATGCTCAACAAGCGGATGATGTGGTGATTGGTATGTTTCTCGCAAACTCCAACCCGACGACTATGTTATTTGATTCTGGAGCATCACATTCATTTATTGCATTGAAATATGTTGCCAAGTATAGTTTGACTATCTCTCATATAAAGGTTACTCTATTGGTTAAGTCTCCTAGAGGGGAGATGACGACAAATATAGTATGCCCAAAAGTAAGCCTTAGAATAAGGGGTTAGACTTCTTTGCCAACACAAGAGGAACAGCCCCAAAGTAGTCTACCACGAACTCTAGCCTCCCTTGCTTATATAACCAGACCTTAGGCCAACCCAATCTCAACTAGGACTCTAATCCTACTCAAATCATGAATCGAAACTTTCCATAACTACTTAGGACTCTTCTATACGCAGATAGAAGCAATCTTAAGACTTCCAAATACCTTAGAAACGTATCCCACATTCCTAAAACAACTCAAATTCATGACCCACACAAAATCCTATCATAACCAACTCAAATCTTTCCATATTTGAGTCAAACATGACTCTGCCGCAGCTTGAGTCCATAACCTAGTCGGTTGGACCTTTCCGACCAATTCTTTACGTCCACATCTCTTCATCACGCCTCAAAACCATGTATCCACGTCCATGAACTCCTTGCATACGTGCAAACATCTTCAAACGACATTCACGATACCTTCATATGCATTGTTCTTGATTCAAACATGCTACGCAACCTCCCGATCAACTCAACCACAATTCCTCCGGAACTTGGTTGTTGAACCTCATCTTCTCCCTAAGACTAGTTCAATGGATCCCGTCACCAGCCATGTCTTGAACTCAAGCAACACCTGCACATGAACAAACAACCAATACTTCCGAGCACAAATCCTCGACTTGACTCTCGTTAGTTCTGAAACTACAACATCTTACGTGAGCACCTCACATAAGCATATTGCAAACCATAGCAAAATGATATCAGCCTTAACCACCAAAACACACCAAAAACTTAGTAAAATAATACTAATAAATCTTTCCGTAAGTGTAAAGAAAGTTTGAAACATTGCAAGATAAAAGCAGAACCACTGCGGTCAAGCTCTGAACCTTGCCAAAGCTAACCGGACCATGAACCGGAGCTTATCGAAGCTAGTCGGCCCTAGACAAAGAAGTTGGACCTAGCCAAAGCAAGTCGGACCTTACGTCGGACTATGCCAGAGCAAACATAAACAAGCCGTACCTATCGTCGGACCTTGATTATAAAGGTGTTTTGGTAGTATTCAAAACTTTTATCGCCATAGCCAATGTATTCAGCACACATAGGTCTCATAACCTTTGCTTCGCTTAATTATTGGGATGAGAAAACAACTATACCATTTAATTATGCATTAATGAGATTATGGTTAATATGAACTGGTCAATATGATATGGTAATGGGTGATCTAAGCAAGCCTGGTATGTGGATGGGTTGAATGTTATGGTGGTTTGCTTGCTTTAGATCTAAGGACCAGTTCATGCGAGAATATGCCAGGACAACAGTGCCACCACGAGGCCATGTATGGGTGCGGCGTAGCTGATTAATTAGCGTATTGCTAGTATTGCATGGATCATTTGGCGCACCAGGGAAGGGGAGTTGGATTGTGTTTGGATTTGAGGCGGGACTCCCCGGGATCCGAATGGCACAAGAGGGGGCCCTTGGTTGAAGATGTGATCAGTTGGAGACATCGCCACCGGTGAAACCTCAGTGGATCCGTACATGCTAGTAGCCCCATTATAAAGGCTATTTTAGGATCTCTTGGCCATACACATATGGTAGTGTTTTGGCATAATAGAGGTTTTCTTTAGTCACCGACGGGTGATGAAATCACAAGCACGCGGATAAAGGGGTACAAACTCTTCAGAGTAATAAAACTATCATGATAGTCGTGCTCCCGGTTATGAGCACCTAGATGACCTACATGATTAGAGGGAAATTGGAATTTGTGATGGTTTGGTAATGGTTATGATTAATAATATGGTTATGGCTGGTTATGGATTAAATTCTGGTATTGGATATGATTAATGGTAGTGGTGAAATCTGGTATATGGATGATGGTAATGAAATATGGACTGGTATTATGATAATTATATGGTTTATGATGGGTTGCTTCACATACAAATAATATATTGCTTTTCAAATGTTTTAATGTACTTTTCAGCACATAGCCTTTATTACATTCGTCATTTGAATCAGCTACATGTCATACTTTCCACACTTGCTGAGTACGACATGTACTCACACTTGCAATTCCCTCACCAACAGTTGCAGGTCAGAGTTGGGAGTATAACAGTGATAATGCGGAGTTCTAGGTCGTCCCTGTCGTCAGCTTTGCCTGTGGTGTTGATTGGAACTGCGCTACCCTATTTTCTTAGTTTGCTTAATTATTTTATTGCCGCTACATTAGTTCAAACTTGTCATTAATATTCATTAGAGCTTGTATTCGAGGATATTATGAATTCTGTAATAAAAGTGTTTAATTAATCTTGTCCCATGGTAATTTTTTGTATATCCTTTTGTGAATGCACTTGTGTATGTGTGTTGAACGTCCTGGGCACACATATGTGTTCACTTGGTTCATTTTCAGAACCGGGTGTCAAAAATTGGAATCAGAGCCACAGGTTGACCGTAGGACGCAACCTAGATAGAATGGACACTTTAGAGCACATTGCACTCAGGAATCGATGTGTTCTTGCTTGGTGTGCTGGTTGCTATATATTGTTTGCTTGTGTGCTTAATAGAGGATTTTGGGATGCTTTAGCATTGCCATATCCATATAGGCTAGTGTAGTTAGTTGTTTAGCTTCATATCCCTTGATGCATATAGTTGGGGACATTTACTAAATTCTTATCTCTTGCTTTCTTCAGATGGTGAGGACTCGCAACCAGAGGGATGACAATGATGAGGAGGAGAACAATGGAGCACCTCAGAACAACAATGGACAAGAACCTGCTCAGGGAGCTATCAATATTGAGCAGCTGTTGGCTATGCAAAACCAGCTCATGCAGACCATGATACAAACTATGGGACAGCTGCAGGCTAGCAACATCAACAATCAGCCCACATGCCTCCACCGCCACCCCCCACCTCCTCATAACCGGTTGGGAGAGTTTATGAGGACTAGGCCACCGACCTTTGCTCAAGCCGCTGACCCTATGGATGCCGATGATTGACTCAAGTCTATGAAGAAGAAGCTAGCTATTGTCCAATGCAGTGTTCGGGAGAAGGTTCTATTTGCCTCTCATCAACTTGCCGGAGTAGCTACAGATTGGTGGGACTCTTTATGCAACACTCATGAAAATCAAGAGAGGATTACTAGGGCTGAATTCAAGGAGAGCTTCCATTCTCATTATGTGCCAGAAGGTGTTATGATCTTGAAGAGGCAAGAATTTGAGAACTTGAGGCAAGGAAGATCGAGTGTGGGTGAATACCTCAACAAATTCACTCAACTCTCAAGATATGCGCGTGAGGATGTGAGCCGGGATAGCCGGAAGTAATACATGTTCATGAGAGGCTTGAACAATGAGATCTAAGTGCAATTGCTAAACTGTGATTATGCCAACTTTCAGAAGCTAATGGACAAAGAAATTGTGGTTGAGAACAAGGTTCGTGAGATGAAGCTATATAACAAGAGGAAGGCGCCATATCAAGGACAGTTACAAGGAAGTAATGTGCGCCCTCGCTTTTATGAAACCCAGCTCCGAGATAGAACCAAGCGAACGCATATGTGTGCCCAGGACGTTCAACACACATACACGAGTGCATTCACAAAAGGATATACATAAAACTACCACAGAACAAGATTAATTAACCAAATTTTACTACACAATTCATAATATCGTTGAATACAAGCTCTAATGATTATTAATGACAAGTTTCAACTAATGTAGCGGAAATAAACTAAAATGAGCAAACTAAGCAACTAATCATAAAGGATAGTGCAGCTCCAATCAACACCACAGGCAAAGCTGACGGCAAACATGGCCTAGAACTCCGCATTATCATTGTTATACTTCCAATCCTGACCTGCAACTGTTGGTGGGCCAATTGCAAGGGTGAGTACATGTCCTACTCAGCAAGTGTGTAAAGTATGACATGTAGCTGATTCAAATGACGAAAATAATAATGGCTAAGTGCTGGAAACTACATTAAAACATTTGAAAAGCAATATATTAAATTTTTGTGAAATAACCCATCATAAACAATAATTAATATCATAGTACCAGTCCATACTTCATTACCATCATCCGTATACCAAATTTCACAATTTCCATTAATCATATCCAATACCAGAATTTAATCTATAACCAGCCATAACCATATTATTAACCATAACCATCCCAAAAACCATACCAATACCAAGTTTTCCCTAATCATGTGAGGGTCCAAGTTGCTCATAACTGGGAGCACGGCTATCATGATAGTTTTTAGACACACTCTACAGAGGTTCTACCACTTTACCCACGTGTTTGTGATTTCATCACCTTTCGATGACTATAGAATCTCAATTATGCCGTCTCACACTTCCATAGGTGTGTGGCCAAGAGATCACAAAATAGCTTTTACAAAGGGATTACTAGTCTATTTAGACCCCACTGAGGTTTCACCAGTGGCGATGCCTCCAACTGAGCGCATCTTCAACCAAGGTCCCCCTCTTGAGCCATTGGGATCCCAGGGTAGTCCCCCAATCATCAACAAATCCAATTCAACTACCCCTTCCCTAAGCATCCTTAATGGTCCAAATAGCACTGGCAAAGCCCTAATTAATCAGCTACACCGCACCCATACTTGGCCTCGTGGTGGCACTATAAATCCTAGATGGTCGCTCCATAAACCGGTCCTCAGATCTAAAGCAAGCGAACCACCATAACAACCAACCCATCCATATACCATGCTTGCTTAGATCACCCATTACCATATCATGTTAACCAATTCTTTTTAATCATAATCTTATAAATGCATAATTAAGTTGAGTGGTATAATTGTTTTCCCATGCCAATTAATTAAGTGAAGCAAAAAGGTAAAAAGCCCTTCCCGACTCTCTACCATGTAATCCAGGTGACAAGGGTGGTTAACAAAGCTATTAAACTTCCTACCATAGGATTTCCCATCAAATTGACACAAACATGCAGTTTGCAAACAAAACATTTATTTTAGAAATAGGATCAATATGCTTCAAGGACACTTACCTTGCTCTTGGGATTGGTTCGGGTCAAAGCCATCAAACTCTTGGTGCTGGAGATCCTCTGCGGCACTCTCTAGTGCAAATCCGTCTAATCCGTACAATAACATATAAGACAAGAAACACAATCAAAGAGTGCACAAATATTACTCAATATGACATGACATCCATGATTGATGCAAATGCAAGGTGGAACTTGTTAATAAGATTCTTTTAATGACCACTCACTAGTTCTAATAGCTTTTAACAAGTTTATACAGGTTTGGAGTTGATTCGATCAAATTTTAGATTTAATTCAACACGATTTAACTAGGAAAATCGGACTAGTCCGCTAGGGACCGGACAAGTCCGCTCTTCGCAGAAACAACTGATTAGGGTTTTCTAGATTGATGTGAATTTGGACATTTGGGGTTGAATTCACGTTAGAAAAATAGAATAGAAGGTAAACCACGTGTTTAGGACTCCAATGAATCAAGGATCTTGGAGGCAACACTTGGATCTTGAAGATCTAGGGTTGATGAAGAACTTGATGGTGGATTGTTGACGAAGAACGCGAAGTTGATGGAAATCTTGATCCTCTTTCGTTTCCTCCTCTTCTTCTTCTTGCTCTATATCTCCTTCTTCCTCCTTGATGGCGGCTAATCACGAGCTAGGGTTTGGATGTTGTGGAAAAGTGGCAAATAGATGTCAAGCCAAGGGGTGGGGTTGTTTATATAGAGGTGGAGGCTAGGGTTAGATGGATTTCGAGTTTGAGATGAGTAGAGGCCGGTTTAGAGTCCCACATGGGCTCTAAAAGAGTTAGGGACGACGTCCCTAGGCCCACTTAACATAAAACCCAAGAAACAAGTCGTGAAAAATAATATCAACAAGGAGTCGTAATTTATCGGACAAGTCCGAAAAGGGCCAGACTAGTCCAAAGTTGGACAGAGAGAAATTGGACAAGTCCGAACTGTACATAGGACAAGTCCGAACTTATTCAGAGGGGAAAAATAGACAAGTCTGACCAAAAGTCAGACAAGTCTGACTTTAGTCAGAGGTAAAAATGGACAAGTCCGCTCTTTGGACTAGTCCGGATAGGTCTAGGGACTTAGCATAATTTCCAAGGAATTAGAACACCGGACTAGTCCACACAAAACTGGACAAGTCTGAAAGTATCTAGAGAGAAAAACAGACTAGTCCGCAGCAAAACAGAAAAGTCCATTTGAAGTCAGAGAGAAATCAGACTAGTCCGCACCAAGACTGGAGTAGTCCGCACTTCCTAGAATTCTGAAGTGCGGTTTTGTTTCTAATTTATTTTAATATTGTTCCTTTTTATGTTGCTCAATGTTAAACATATTTAATGATGGATGCAGGGCATGATGCATGAAAATGAAGGTGTTACAAATCTTCCCCCCTTAAAATGAATCTCGCCCTCGAGATTCGACGCGGAAGAGAAAAGATAGGGAAATTCGTTCTTGAGGTCATGTTCCAGATCCCAAGTTGCCTCTGATTCTGTATGATGCTTCCATTGAACTTTACACCATCTGATGACCTTGTTTCTTGTGACTCTTTCCTTGGTCTCCAACATTTTGACCGTTTGCTCGGCATAAGTCAAATCTGCCTCTAATTCCTATTCTTCCATCAGCACTTGTTCTTTCGGTACTCTCAAGCACTTCTTGAGCTGGGAAACATGAAAGACATCATGAATATCCGCTAAGTGAGTTGGCATCTCCAACTTATATGCTACTTCTCCTCTTTTGTCCAAAATCTTGAATGGCCCAATGTATGGAGGTGCTATCTTGCCTCTGATGTTAAACCTCTTATGACCTCTCATTGGTGACACCTTGAGGTAAATGAAATCTCCTACTTCAAAGACTAGTTTCCTTCTCTTATTGTCCGCATAGCCTTTTTGCCTTGATTGAGAAGCCCTCAAGTTCTCGCGGATAACCTGAACTTGTTTTTCAGCTTCTAGGACCACATCCGGACCAAATACTTGAGTTTCCCTTGTCTCATTCCATAACAAAGATGTCCTACACTTCCTTCCATATAGTTCTTTATAAGGCGACATTTTCAAGCTTGCTTGGTAACTATTGTTGTATGAAAACTCTACATATGGCAAGCTCTTGTCCCAAATCTTCCCATACTTCAAAGCACAAGCTCTTACCATGTCCTCCAAAATATGATTGGTCCTCTCAGTTTGTCCATCTGTTTGAGGGTGATATGCTGAACTAAAATTTAACCTTGTTTCCAATGCTTCATGCAATTTCTGCCAAAACCTAGATGTAAATTAAGAACCTCTATCTGACACTATCTTCTTTGGAACTCCATGCAAACATATTATTCTCCCCATATATAGTTCAACCAATTTCTCTCCATTAAAGGTGGTCTTGATGGGAATAAAGTCAGTTGATTTTGTCAATCGATCCACAATTACCCAAATTGAGTTATAACTGGACTGAGTACGCAGTAAACCAACTATGAAGTCCATTCCAATTTATTCCCACTTCCATTCTGAGATCTTCAATGGTTGTAATAATCCAGCTGGCCTTTGATGTTCTGCCTTAACTCGTTGGCACACATTGCACAATGTTACATATTCAGCTATGTTCTTTTTCATGCTAGCCCACCAATAGCATGCCTTCAAGTCTTTGTACATCTTCGTACAATCGGGATGAATCGAGTGTGGCGAGTCATGTGCCTCCTTTCGTATTGTCTCCCGAATATGCTTCACGTTGGGTACGACAATCCTCTTCCCAAGCCATAGGGTACTATGTTCGTCCTCATCAAATCTGAATTCTCTCCCCTCTTGGTTCTTTCATTGATCTCTCGAATTTCCTCATCCTTCGCTTGGCCCTTTCGAATTTCTTGCTCCAAGGTCAAATTTAACTACATCATCCCCATATCATTCACAAATCCAAGATTAACCCGTTCAAACTCCTTGCATAGCTCGGATGGTAATTCTCGAACTGTGAGTTGATGAATTACTCCTTTTCTACTCAACATCGGCCATGACGTTGGCTTTTCCTGGATGATAATTGATTCCCAAATCGTAATCCTTGATGAGCTCCAACCATCTTCGTTGCCTCAAATTCAAATCCGTTTGTGTGAATATGTACTTGAAACTCTTGTGATTTGTGTATATTTCACACCTATCTCCAAGGATATAATGTCTCCAAATCTTCAATGTGTGTACTACGGGTGCAAGTTCCAAATCATGCGTTGGGTAATTCTGCTCATGTTTCTTCAATTGTCTCGATGCATATGCAACCACATGACCTTCTTGCATGAGCACGCATCCAAGTCCTTTTCTCGATGCATCACAATCTATATCAAAACGCTTGCTTATGTCCAGCAGTACCAATACTGGGGCTGTTGTCAACCTTTTCTTCAACTCCTCAAAACTTTCTTGACAAGTTTGAGTTCATTGGAAAGCCATTCCCTTCATTAGCAACTCCGTCATTGGCTTGGCTATCTTGGAAAAGTCCTTGATGAACCTAAGGTAATACCCAGCCATCCCAAGGAAACTCCTTATTTCCTTTACGTTTTGCGGCGGCTCCCATTTCAACATGTCCCTCACTTTTCCGGGGTCGACCAATACTCCTCCTCCCGAGATGATATGACCCAAAAATGACACTTCCCTTAACAAAAACTAACACTTGTTGAATTCGGCGTACAATTGATGCTCCCTCAATTTCTGCAATGTAAGCCTCAAGTGTTCCTCATGTTCCTTCTCATCCTTCGAGTAGATCATTATGTCATCAATGAACACCACAACAAACTTATCCAAGTACTCCATGAAGACCTTATTCATAAGGTACATAAAGTAGGCAAGCGCATTTGTCAATCCAAAGGACATCACGATGTACTCATAAGATTCATACTATGTCCTAAAAGCTGTCTTCAGTATATCCGAGGGTCTGATCCTCATTTGAAAGTATCTCGACCTCAAATCAATCTTGGAGAAGACACAAGCACCCTTCATCTGATCAAACAAGTCTTCTATGTGGGGCAAGGTGTACTTGTTCTTGATGGTCACCTCAATGAGAGCTCGATAATCCACACACATCCTTTGCGACCAATCCTTCTTGTCCACAAATAGAACGAGCGCTCCCCAATGTGAAGAGCTTGGGCGAATAAAACCTTTCTCTAGTTGCTCCTGAATCTGCTTCTTGAGCTTCGCTAATTCCATAGGAGGCATCCTATATGGCCTCTTAGCTATAGGTGCAGTTCCAGGTATTAAATCAATAACAAATTCAATGTCTCGATCAGGCGGCATACCTGACAACTCATCTGGGAACACATCCAAAAATTCGCACACCACTGGAATTTCCTCAATTGTGGAACCGTCCATGTGATTCAGCTCCAATTGCTTTGGTGCGTGTTGAGATGCTTCAAACTCTATAGTGATGCCTTCCTCATTGGTCAGCTTCACAATCTTCGTGGCACATTCAATAACTCCATTGTGCTTCCTCAACCAGTCCATATCAAGTATAATGTCCAATCCTTGAGAATCCAAGACAATGAGGTTGGCGGAGAAGTCTTACCCCCTGTTCAAGGCTTACTTTTGGACATACTATATTTGTCCTATTCTCTCCTCCAAGAGACTTAACCGATAGAGTAAACTGCATATGAGAGATAGGCAAACTATACTTGGTAACATATTTCGATGCAATGAATGAATGTGATGCTCCAGAATCAAATAACATAGTCGCTGGGTTGGAGTTTGTGAGAAACATACCAATCACCATATCATCTGCTTTTTGAGCATCCTCCGTAGAGACATGGTTCACGTTGCCACGAGCAAAATTCTGTTGTCCATGATTCCCTTGCGGTTGTCCTCCATTGAGTTTTGGGTTTTGCTTCGACGCATTGCTTCCTTGACCAAGGCCTGACTTAGAACATTAATGTGCAAAGTGTCCTGCTTTTCCACAAGTATAGCACTTCTTAATTCCACCAGAATTATTGGGACGAGCTTGGTTCCGCGCATTGGCACCAGGAACGTTGGCACGAGGTGCCTAAGGCATTGGAGGCCTAGGTGCTTGCATAACAGGGCGCTGTTGCACGAATTGAGCTGGGCGCGGTGCATAACTAGGGCGATGAGCAGGCGCAGAAGAGCTGAAATAAGGCGTATTTGGTGGTGCAAAGCGATGGTGCACATTACTTCCTTGTTGTTGTGCTTGATATGGCGCCTTCCTCTTGTTGTCTTGCTCCATCTCACGGACCTTGTTCTCCATAACAATTGCTTTGTCCACAAGCTTCTGGAAGTTGGCATAGTCACGATTCAGCAATTGCACTTGAATTTCATTGTTCGAGCCTCTCATGAACAAGCATTGCTTCCGGCTATCCCGACTAACATCTTCAGGTGCATACCTTGAAAGTTGAGTGAATTTATTGAGATATTCACCCACACTTGATCTTCCTTGCCTCAGGTTCTCAAATTATTGCCTCTTCAAGATCATAACTCCTTTTGGCACATAATGAGAACAGAAGCTCTCCTTGGACTCGGCCCATGTGATCCTCTCCTGATTCTCATGAGCATTGCATAAGGAATCCCACCAATCCGCAGCTGCTCTGACTAGTTGATGAGATGCAAAGAGCACTTTCTCCCGGTCACTGCATTGGACAATAGCTAGCTTCTTTTCCACAGACTTGAGCCAATCATTGACATCCATAGGGTCAGCGGCTTGAGCAAAGGTTGGTGGCCTAGTCCTCATAAACTCTCCCAACCGGTTATGAGGCGGTGAGTGTGGCAGTGGAGGCATGTTGGGCAGGTTGTTGATGTTGCCAGCGTGCAGTTGTTCCATAGTTTGTATCATGGTCTGAATGAGCTAATTTTGCATAGCCAAAAGCTGCTTAATGTTGATAGCTCCATGAGCAGGTCCTTGTCCATTGATGTTCTGAGGTGCTCCATTGTTCTCCTCCTCATTATTGCCATCTCTCTAGTTACAAGTCCTCACCATCTGAAGAGAAGCAGGAGATAAGAATTTAGAAGACGTCCCCAACTATATGCATCAAGGGATATGAAACTAAACAACTACCTACACTAGCCTACATGGACATGGAAATGCTAAAGCATCCCAAAATCCTCTATTAAGCACACAAGCAAACAATATATAGCAACCAGCACATCAAACAAAAAGACCTCGATTTCTGAGTGCTCCTATGTGCTCTTAAGTGTCCATTCTATCTAGGCTGCGTCCTACGGTCAACCTATGGCTCTGATATCAAGTTGTGACACCCAACTCCGAAATAGAACCAAGCGAACACATATGTGTGCCCAGGACGTTCAACATACATACATGAGTACATTCACACAAGGATATACAAAAAATTACAACAAAACCAGATTAATTAACCAAATTTTATTACACAATTCATAATATCCTCGAATACAAGCTCTAATGATTATTAATGACAAGTTTCAACTAATGCAGCGGAAATAAACTAAACTGAGCAAACTAAGCAACTAAGCATAAAGGATTGCGCAGCTCCAATCAACACCACGGGCAAAGCTGACGGCATACACGACCTAGAACTCCGTATTATCATCGTTATACTCCCAATCCTGACCTGCAACTGTTGGTGGGGGAATTTCAAGGGTGAGTACATGTCGTACTCAGTAAGTGTGGAAAGTATGACATGTAGCTGATTCAAATGATGAATATAGTAATGGCTAAGTGCTGAAAAGTACATTAAAACATTTGAAAAGCAATATATTATATGTTTGTGAAATAACCCATCATAAACCATAATTAATATCATAGTACAAGTCCATACTTCATTACCATCATCCGTATACCAGATTTCACCATTTCAATTAATCGTATCCAATAACAGAATTTAATCCATAACCAGCCATAACCATATTATTAACCATAACCATCCCAATACCAAGTTTCCCCTAATCATGTGTGGGTCCAAGTTGCTCATAACCAGGAGCACGGCTATCATGATAGTTTTTAGACACAATTTGCAGAGGTTGTACCACTTTACCCACGTGTTTGTGATTTCATCACCTTTCAGTGACTATAGAATCTCAATTATGACATCTCACACTTCCTTAGGTGTGTGGCCAAGAGATCACAAAATAGCTTTTACAAACGGATTACTAGCCTATTTAGACCCCACTGAGGTTTCACCAGTGGCGATGCCTCAAACTGAGCACATCTTCAACCAAGGGACCCCTCTTGAGCCATTCGGATCCAAGGGTAGTCCGCCAATCATCAACAAACCCAATCCGACTACCCCTTCCCCGAGCATCCTTAATGGTCCAAATAGCACAGGCAAAGCCCTAATTAATCAGCTACGCCGCACCCATACTTGGCCTGGTGGTGGCACTGTAAATCCTGGATGGTCGCTCCACGAACCGGTCCTCAGATCTAAAGCAAGCGAACCACTATAACAACCAACCCATCCACATACCATGCTTGCTTAGATCACCGATTACCATATCATATTAACCAGTTCTTTTTAATCATAATCTTATAAATTCATAATTAAGTTGAGTGGTATAATTGTTTTCCCATCCCAATTAATTAAGCGAAGCAAAAAGGTAAAAAGCCCTTCCCGACTCTCTACCATGTATTCCAGGTGACAAGGGTGGTTAACAAACCTAGTAAACTTCCTACCATGGGATTTCCCATCAAATTGACACAAACATGCAGGTTACAAACAAAACATTTATTTTAGAAATAGGATCAATATGCTTCAAGGACACTTGCCTTGCTCTTGGGATTGGTTTGGGTCAAAGCCATCAAACTCATGGTGCTGGAGATCCTCCGCGGAACTCTCTAGCACAAATCCGTCTAATCCGCACAATAACATACAAGACAAGAAACATAATCAAAGAGTGCACAAATATTACTCAATATGACATGACATGCATGATTGATGCAAATGCAAGGTGGAACTTGTTAATGAGTTGCTTTTAATGATCACTAACTAGTTCTAATAGATTGTAACAAGTTTATACAGGTTTGGAATTGATTCGATCAAATTTTAGATTTAATTCAACACAACATAACCATGAAAATCGAACTAGTCCGCTAGGGACCGGACAAGTCCGCTCTTCGCAAAAACAATAGATT
Source organism: Tuctoria greenei (assembly GCA_036927565.1). Taxonomy (NCBI): domain Eukaryota; kingdom Viridiplantae; phylum Streptophyta; class Magnoliopsida; order Poales; family Poaceae; genus Tuctoria; species Tuctoria greenei. Next base: position 63,412,770 of record JAYESD010000002.1, on the reverse strand, counting down.
AGTGTTTTCTAGATCGACGTGAATTTGGAGATGTGGGGTTGAATTCACGTAAGAAAAAGAGAATAGAAGGTATACCATGTGTTTAGGACTCCAATGAATCAAGGATCTTGGAGGCAACACTTGGATCTTGAAGATCTAGGGTTGATGAAGAACTTGATGGTGGATTGTTGACGAAGAACACGAAGTTGATGGAGATCTTGATCCTATTTTGTTTCCTCCTCTTATTCTTCTTGCTCTAGATGTCCTTCTCCTTGGTTTTGGCTAATCACGAGCTTGGGTTTGGATGTGGTGGAAAATTGGCAAATAGATGTCAAGCCAAGGGGTGGGGTTGTTTATATAGAGGTGGAGGCTAGGGTTAGATGGATTTGGAGTTTGAGATGAGTAGAGGCCGTTTTAGAGTCCCACATGGGCTCTAAAAGAGTTAGGCACGACGTCCCTTGGCCCACTTAACATAAAACCCAAGAAACGAGTCGTGAAACAAAAGATCAACAAGGAGTCGTGATTTATCAGACAAGTCCAAAAAGGGCTGGACTAGTCCGAAGTTGGACAGAGAGAAATCGAACAAGTCTGAACTGTACATCGGACAAGTCCGAACTTATCTAGAGGGGAAAAACGGACAAGTCTGACCAATAATCAGACAAGTCCGACTTTAGTTAGAGGTAAAAACGGACAAGTCCGCTCATTGGACTAGTCTGGACAGGTCTAGGGACTTAGCAAAATTTCCAAGGAATTGGAACACCAGACTAGTCCGCACAGAACCGGACAAGTCTGAAAGTGTCTAGAGGGAAAAACAGACTAGTCCGCAGCAAAGCGGACAAGTCCGTTTGAAGTCAGAGAGAAATCAGACTAGTCCGCACCAAGACCGGAGTAGTCCGCACTTCCTAGAATTCTGAAGTGCGGTTTTGTTTCTAATTTATTTTAATATTGTTCCTTTTTATGTTGCTCAATGTTAAACATATTTAATGATGGATGCAGGTCATGATGCATGAAAATGAAGGTGTTACAAATCTACCCCCCTTAAAATGAATCTCGCCCTCGAGATTTGACGTGAAAGAGAAAAGATAGGGAAATTTTTTCTTGAGGTCATCTTCCAGATCCCAAGTTGCCTCTGATTCTGTATGATGCTTCCATTGAACTTTACACCATCTGGTGACCTTGTTTCTTGTGACTCTTTCCTTGGTCTCCAAGATTTTGACTGGTTGCTCGGCATAAGTCAAATCTGCCTCTAATTTCAATTCTTCCATTGGCACTTGTTCTTCCGGTACTCTCAAGCACTTCTTGAGCTGGGAAACATGAAAGACATCATGAATATCCGCTAAGTGAGTTGGCATCTCCAACTTATATGCTACTTCTCCTCATTTGTCCAGAATCTTGAATGGCCCAATGTATGGAGGTGCTAGCTTTCCTCTTATGTTAAACCTCTTATGACCTCTCATTGGTGACACCTTGAGGTAAATGAAATCTCCTACTTCAAAGACTAGTTTCCTTCTTCTATTGTTCGCATAGCCTTTTTGCCTTGATTGAGAAGACCTCAAGTTCTCACGGATAACCTGAACTTGTTTTTCAGCTTCTAGGACCGCATACGGACCAAATACTTGAGTTTGCCTTGTCTCATTCCAGAACAATGGTGTCCTACACTTCCTTCCATATAGTGCTTTATAAGGCGACATTTTCAAGCTTGCTTGGTAACTATTGTTGTATGAAAACTCTGCATATGGCAAGCTCTTGTCCCAACTCTTCCCATGCTTCAAAGCAAAAGCTCTTAACATGTCCTCCAAAATATGATTGGTCCTCTCATTTTGTCCATCTGTTTGAGCGTGATATGCTGAACTAAAATTTAACCTTGTTCCCAGTGCTTCATGTAATTTCTGCCGAAACCTGGAGGTAAATTGAGAACCTCTATCTGAAACTATCTTCTTTGGAAATCCATGCAAACATACTATTCTACCCATATATAGTTCAGCCAATTTCTCTCCATTAAAGGTGGTCTTGACTGGAATAAATTGAGTTGATTTTTTTCAATCGATCCACAATTACCCAAATTGAGTCATAATCGGACTGAGTACACGGTAAACGAACTATGAAGTCCATTCCAATTTCTTCCCACTTCCATTCCAGGATCTTCAATGGTTGTAATAATCCAGCTGGCCTTTGATGTTCCGCCTTAACTCGTTGGCACACATTGCACAATGCTACATATTTAGTTATGTTCTTTTTCATGCTAGCCCACCAATAGCATGTCTTCATGTCTTTGTACATCTTTGTACAATCAGGATGAACCGAGTATGGCAAGTCATTTGCCTCCTTTAGTATTGTCTTCCGAATATGCTTCACGTTGGGCACGACAATCCTCTTCCCAAGCCCCAGGGTACCATGTTCGTCCTCATCAAATCCGAATTCTCTCCCCTCTTTGGGTTCTTTCCTTGATTTCTCGAGTTTCCTCATACTTCGCTTGGACCTCTCGAATTTCTTGCTCCAAGGTCGGATTTAACTCCATCGTACCCATCTCGTTCACAAATCCAAGATTCAACCATTCAAACTCCTTGCATAGCTCGGATGGTAATTCTCGAACTGTGAGTTGATGAATTACTCCTTTTCTACTCAAAGCATCGGCCACGACATTGGCTTTTCCTAGATGATAATTGATTCCCAAATAGTAATCCTTGATGAGATCCAACCATCTTCGTTGCTTCAAATTCATACCCTTTGTGTGAATATGTACTTGAGACTCTTGTGATCCGTGTAAATTTCACACCTATCTCCAAGGATATAGTGTCTCCAAATCTTCAATGCGGTACTACGGCTGCAAGTTCCAAATCATGTGTTGGGTAATTTTTCTCATGTTTCTTCAATTGTCTCGATGCATATGCAACCACATGACCTTCTTGCATGAGAATGCATCCAAGTCCTTGTCTCGATGCATCACAATATATATCAAAACTCTTGCTTATGTCCGGTAGTACCAATACTGGAGCTGTTGTCAACCTTTACTTCAACCCCTCAAAACTTTATTGACAAGCTTGAGTCCATTGGAAAGCCTTTCCCTTCATTAGCAACTCTGTCATTGGCTTGGCTATCTTGGAAAAGTCCTTGATGAACCTACGGTAATACCCAGCAATCCCAAGGAAACTCCTTATTTCCTTTACATTTTGTGGCGGCTCCTATTTCATCATGTCCCTCACTTTCCGGGGTCGACCGATACTCCTCCCGAGATGATATGACCCAAAAATGACACTTCCATTAACCAAAACTGACACTTGTTGAATTTGGCATACAATTGATGCTCCCTCAATTTCTGCAATGTAAGCCTCAAGTGTTCCTCATGTTCCTTCTCATCCTTCGAGTAAATCATTATGTCATCAATGAACACCACAACAAACTTATCCAAGTACTCCATGAAGACCTTATTCATGAGGTACATAAAGTAGGAAGGTACATTTGTCAATCCAAAGGACATCACGATGTACTCATAAGATCGATATTGTGTCCTAAAAGCTGTCTTTGGTATATCCGAGGGTCTGATCCACATTTGAAAGTATCTCGACCTCAAATCAATCTTGGAGAAGACAAGCACCCTTCATCTGATCAAACAAGTCTTCTATGCGGGGCAAGGTGTACTTGTTCTTGATGGTCACCTCAATGAGAGCTCGGTAATCCACACACATCCTTTGCGACCAATCCTTCTTGTCAACAAATAGAACGGGCGCTCCCCAAGGTGAAGAGCTTTGGCGAATAAAACCTATCTCTAATTGCTCCTGAATCTGCTTCTTGAGCTTCGCTAATTCCATAGGAGGCATCCTATATGGCCTCTTAGCTATAGGTGCAGTTCCAGATATTAAATCAATAACAAAATCAATGTCTCGATCAGGCGGCATACCTGACAACTCATCCGGGAACACATCCAAAAATTCGCACACCACTGGAATCTCCTCAATTGTGGCACCGTCCATGTGATTTAGCTCCAATTGCTTTGGTGCGTGTTGAGATGCTTCAAACTCTACAGTGATCCCTTCCTCATTGGTCAACTTCACCGTCTTCGTGGCACATTCAATAACTCCATTGTGCTTCCTCAACCAGTCCATACCAAGTATAATGTCCAATCCTTGAGAATCCAAGACAATGAGGTTGGTGGAGAAGTCTACCCCATTGTTCTAAGGCTTACTTTTGGACATACTATATTTGTCCTCATCTCTCCTCTAGGAGACTTAACCAATAGAGTAAACTGCATATGAGAGATAGACAAACTATACTTGGTAACCTATTTTGATGCAATGAATGAATGTGATGCTCCAAAATCAAATAACATAGTCGCTGGGTTGGAATTTGTGAGAAACATACCACTCACCACGTCATCCGCTTTTTGAGCATCCTCCGTAGAGACATGGTTCACGTAGCCACGAGCAAAATTCTGCTGTCCATGATTCCCTTGCGGTTGTCCTCCATTGGGTCTTGGGTTTTGCCTCGACGCATTGCTTCCTTGACCAAGGCCTAATTTAGGACATTAATGTGCAAAGTGTCCTGCTTCTCCACAAGTATAGCACTTCTTAAATGTACCAGAAATATTGGGACGAGCTTGGTTCTATGCATTGGCACCAGGAATGTTGGCATGAGGTGCATAAGGCATTGGAGGCCTAGGTGCTTGCATAACAGGACACTGTTGCACGAATTGAGCTGGGCGTGGTGCATAACCAGGGCGATGAGCAGCCGCAAAAGAGCTGAAATAAGGCGCATTCGGCGGTGCAAAGCGATGGCGCACATTACTTCCTTGTTGTTGTGCTTGATATGGCACCTTCCTCTTGTTGTCTTGCTCCATCTCATGGACCTTGTTCTCCATAACAATTGCTTTGTCCACAAGCTTTTGGAAGTTGACATATTCACAATTCAGCAATTGCACTTGAATTTCATTGTTCGAGCCTCTCATGAACAAGTATTGCTTCCGACTGTCCCGACAAACATCTTTAGGCGCATACCTTGAAAGTTGAGTGAATTTATTGAGATATTCACCCACACTCGATCTTCCTTGCCTCAGGTTCTCAAATTCTTGCCTCGTCAAGATCATAACTCCTTTCGGCACATAATTGGAACAGAAGCTCTCCTTGGATTCGGCCCATGTGATCCTCTCCTGATTCTCATGAGCATTGCATAAGGAATCCCACCAATCCGCAGCTGCTCCGACTAGTTGATGAGATGCAAAGAGAACCTTCTCCCGGTCACTACATTGGACAATAGCTACTTTCTTTTCCACAGACTTGAGCCAATCATCGACATCCATAGGGTCAGTGGCTTGAGCAAAGGTTGGTGGCCTAGTCCTCATAAACTCTCCCAACCGGTTATGAGGCTGTGGGTGTGGCAATGGAGGCATGTTGGGCTAATTGTTGATGTTGCCAGCCTGCAGCTATCCCATAGTTTGTATCATGGTCTGCATGAGCTAATTTTGCATAGCCAAAAGCTGCTCAATGTTGATAGCTCCATGAGCAGGTCCTTGTCCATTGTTGTTCTGAGGTGCTCCATTGTTCTCTTCCTCATTGTTGCCATCCCTCTAGTTGCGAGTCCTCACCATCTGAAGAAAAGCAGGAGATAAGAATTTAGAAGACGTCCCCAACTATATGCATCAAGGGATATGAAACTAAACAACTACCTACACTAGCCTACATGGACATGGCAATGCTAATGCATCCCAAAATCCTCTATTAAGCACACAAGCAAACAATATATAGCAAACAGCACATCAAACAAAAAGACCTCGATTTCTGAGTGCTCTTATGTGCTCTTAAGTGTCCATTCTATCTATGCTGCATCCTACGGTCAATCTGTGGATCTGATACCAAGTTGTGACACCCGGCTCCGAAATAGAACCAAGCAAACGCATATGTGTGCCCAGGACGTTCATCACACATACACGAGTGCATTCACACAAGGATATACAGAAAATTACCACAGAACAAGATTAATTAATCAAATTTTATTACACAATTCTTAATATCCTCGAATACAAGCTCTAATGATTATTAATGACAAGTTTCAACTAATGCAGCGGAAATAAACTAAACTGAGCAAACTAAGCAACTAAGCATAAGGGATTGCGCAGCTGCAATCAACATCACAGGCAAAGCTGACAGCAGACACGGCCTAGAACTCCGCATTATCATCGTTATACTCCCAATACTGACCTGCAACAGTTGGTGGGGGAATTGCAAGGGTGAGTACATGTCGTACTCAACAAGTGTGGAAAGTGTGACATGTAGCTGATTCAAATGACGAATATAATAATGGCTAAGTGCTGAAAAGTACATTAAAACATTTGAAAAGCAATATATTATATGTTTGTGAAATAACCCATCATAAACCATAAATAATATCATAGTACCAGCCTATACGTCATTAGTATCATCTGTATACCAGATTTCACCATTTCCATTAATCATATCCAATACCAGAATTTAATCCATAACCAACCATAACCATATTATTAACCATAACCATCCTAATTCCAAGTTTCCCCTAATCATGTGAGGGTCCAGATTGCTCATAACCGGGATCACGACTATCATGATAGTTTTTAGACACACTCTGCAGAGGTTGTACCACTTTACCCACGTGTTTGTGATTTCATCACCCTTCAATGACTATAGAATCTCAATTATGACATCTCACACTTCCTTAGGTGTGTGGCCAAGAGATCACAAAATAGCTTTTACAAATGGATTACTAGCCTATTTAGACCCCACTGAGGTTTCACCGGTGGCGATGCCTCAAACTGAGCACATCTTCAACCAAGGGCCCCCTCTTGAACCATTCGGATCCAAGGGTAGTCCGCCAATCATCAACAAACCCAATCCGACTACCCCTTCCTCGAGCATCCTTAATGGTCCAAATAGCACTGGCAAAGCCCTAATTAATCAGCTATGCCGCACCCATACTTGGCCTCGTGGTGGCACTATAAATCCTGGATGGTCGGTCCACGAACCGGTCCTTAGATCTAAAGCAAGTGAACCATCATAACAACCAACCCATCCACATACCATGCTTGCTTAGATCACCCATTACCATATCATATTAACCAGGTCATGTTAATCATAATCTTATAAATGCATTATTAAGTTGAGTGGTATAGTTGTTTTCCCATCCCAATTAATTAAGCGAAGCAAAAAGGTAAAAAGCCCTTCCCGACTCTCTACCATGTATTCCAGGTGACTAGGGTGGTTAACAAAGCTAGTAAACTTCCTACCATAGGACTTCCCATCAAATTGACACAAACATGTAGTTTGCAAATAAAACATTTATTTTAGAAATAGGATCAATATGCTTCAAAGACACTTGCCTTGCTCTTGGGATTGGTTCGGGTCAAATCCATCAAACTCTTGGTGCTGGAGATCCTCCGCGCCACTCTCTAGAGCAAATCCGTCTAATCCACACAATAACATACAAGACAAGAAACACAATCAAAGAGTGCACAAATATTACTCAATATGACATGACATGCATGATTGATGCAAATGTAAGGTGGAACTTGTTAATGAGTTGCTTTTAATAATCACTAACTAGTTCTAATAGCTTTTAACAAGTTTATACAAGTTTAGAGTTGATTCAATCAAATTTTAGATTTAATTCAGCACAATTTAACCAGGAAAATTGGACTAGTCCGCTAGGGACTGGACAAGTCCGCTCTTCGCAGAAACAACATATTAGGGTTTTCTAGATCGACGTGAATTTGGAGATTTGGGGTTGAATTCACGTAAGAAAAACAGAATAGAAGGTATATCAGGTGTTTAGGACTCCAATGAATCAAGGATCTTGGAGGCAACACTTGGATCTTGAAAATCTAGGGTTGATGAAGAACTTGATGGTGCATTGTTGATGAAGAATGTGAAGTTGATGGAGATCTTGATCCTCTTTCATTTTCTCCTCTTCTTCTTCTTGGTCTAGATCTCCTTCTTCCTCCTTGGTGGCAGCTAATCACGAGCTAGGGTTTGGATGTGGTGGAAAAGTGGCAAATGTATGTCAATCCAAGGGGTGGGGTTGTTTATATAGAGGTGGAGGCTAGGGTTAGATGGATTTTGAGTTTGAGATGAGTACAGGCCTGTTTAGAGTCCCACATGGGCTTTAAAAGAGTTAGGCACAATGTCCCTAGGCCCACTTACCGTAAAACCTAAGAAACAAGTCATGAAACAAAAGATCAACTCTGAGTCTTGATTTATCGGACAAGTCCGAAAAGGGCCGGACTAGTCCGAAGTTAGACAAGAGAGAAATCGGACAAGTCCGGACTGTACATTGGACAAGTCTGAACTTATCTAGAGGGGAAAAACAGACAAGTCTGACCAAAAACCGGACAAGTCCGACTTTAGTCAGAGGGAAAAACAGACAAGTCCGCTGGAACACCGGACTAGTCCGGACAGGTCCAGGGACTTAGTAAAATTTGCAAGGAATTGGAACACCGGACTAGTCCGCACAGGACTGGACAAGTCCAAAAGTTTCCAGAGGGAAAAATAGACTAGTCCGCAGCAAAACGGACAAGTTCGTTTGAAGTCAGAGAGAAATCGGACTAGTCCACACCAATACCGTACTAGTCTGCACTTCCTAGAATTCTTAAGTGCGGTTTTGTTTCTAATTTATTTTAAACTTATTCCTTTTTATGTTGCTCAATGTTAAAACATATTTAATGATGGATGCAGGGCATGATGCATGAAAATGAGGGTGTTACAGCTTTACAACACCCAATGCACCATATTACAGCTCTTCTGCTCCTGCTTAGCGCCCTGGTTATGCACCGCTCCCAACTCAATTTGTGCAGCAGCACCCTATCATGCAAGCACCTAGGACTTCAATGCCTTATGCACCATGTGCCAACTTTTCTGGTGCCAATGCGCAAAATCAAGTCCGTCCAAATTCTGGTGCATCAAGGAAGTGCTATACTTGTGGAGAAGCGGGACATTTTGCACATCAGTGTCTGGTCATGAACTCAGGCCTTGGTCAAGGAAACAATGACTAAGACAAAATCCAAGACCCAATGGAGGAGCACCACTAGGGAATCGTGGACAGCAGAATTTTGCTCGTGGCAACATGAACCATATCTCTACGGAGGATGCTCAACAAGCGGATGACGTGGTGATTGGTATGTTTCTCGCAAACTCCAACTCGATGACTATGTTATTTGATTCTGGAGCATCACATTCATTCATTGCATCAAAATATGTTGCCAAGTATAGTTTTTCTATCTCTCATATTAAGGTTACTCTATTGGTTAAGTCTCCTAGAGGGGATATGAGGACAAATATAGTATGCCCAAAAGTAAGCCTTAGAATAAGGGGGTGGACTTCTTTGCCAACCTCATTGTTTTGGATAGTCAAGGATTGGACATTATACTTGGTATGCACTGGTTGAGGAAGCACAATGGAGTCATTAAATGTGCCAAGAAGACGGTGAAGCTGACCAATGAGGAAGGGATCACCATAGAATTTGAAGCATCTCAACATGCACTGAAGCAATTGGAGCTGAATCACATGGACGGTGCCGCAATTGAGGAGATCCTGGTGGTGTGCAAATTTTTGGACGTGTTTCCGGATGAGTTACTAGGTATGCCACCTGACCGAGACATTGAGATTGTTATTGATTTGATACCTGGAATTGCAGCTATAGCTAAGAGGCCGTATAGGATGCCTCCTAAGGAATTAGCAGAGCTCAAGAAGCAGATTCAAGAGCAACTAGAGAAAGGTTTTATTCGGCCTAGCTCTTCACCTTGGGGAGCACCCATTCTTTTCGTGGATAAAAAGGATGGATCCCAAAGGATGTGTGTGGATTACCGAGCTCTCAACAAAGTGACCATCAAGAACAAATACACCTTGCCTCACATAGAGAATTTGTTCGATCAGATGAAGGGTGCATGTGTCTTCTACAAGATTGATTTGAGGTCGGGATACTTTCAAATGAGGATTAGACCATTGGACATTCCCAAAACAGCTTTTTGGACACGATATGGATCTTATGAGTACACTGTGATGTCCTTTGGATTGACAAATGTGTCTGCCTACTTTATGTACCTCATGAATAAGGTCTTTATGGAGTACTTGGATAAGTTCATTGTGGTGTTCATTGATGACATCATGATCTACTCGAAGGATGAGAAGGAACATGAGGAACACTTGAGGCTTACGTTGTAGAAGTTGAGAGAGCATCAATTGTATGTCAAGTTCAACTAGTGTTAGTTTTAGTTAAGGGAGGTGTCATTTTTGGGTCATATCATCTAAGGAGGAGGAGTATCGGTTGTCCCCGGAAAAGTGAGGGACGTGTTGAAATGGGAACCCCTGCAGAATGTTAAGGAAATAAGGAGTTTTCTTGGGATGGCTGGATATTACCGTCGATTCATCTAGGACTTCTCCAAAATAGCCAAACCAATGACAAAATTGTTGATGAATTGGAAAGCTTTTTAATGGACCCAAGCTTGTCAAGAGAGTTTTGAGGAGTTGAAGAAAAGGTTAACAACAGCCCCAGTTTTTATATTGCTAGACGTGAGCAAGAGTTTTGACATATATTGTGATGCATCAAGACAAGGACTTAGATGTGTATTGATGCAGGAAGGTCAAGTGGTCACCTATGCATCGAATTATCCAATGCATGATTTGGAACCAGCCGTGGTACACACATTGAAGATTTGGAGACATTATATCCTTGTACATAGGTGTGAAATTTATACGGACTATAAGAGTCTTAAGTATATTTTCATACAAATGGACCTGAATTTGGGAATCAATTATCACCCGGGAAAAGCCAATGTAGTGGCCGATGCCTTGAGTAGAAAAGGAGTAAGTCACCAGCTCATGGTTCGAGAGCTTCCATATGAGCTATGCAAGGAGTTTGAACAGTTGAATCTCAGATTTGTGAATGAGATGGGAATAATGGTGTTAAATCCGACCTTGGAGCAAGATATTCGAAAGGGTCAAACAAAGGATGAGGAAATCCAAGAAATCAAGGAAAGGACCCAGGAGGGGAGAGAGTTCAGGTTTGATGAGGATGATCATGGTACCTTATGGCTTGGAAAAAGGATCGTCGTGCCCAATGTGTAGCATATTCGGGAGACAATATTAAAAGAGGCACATGACTCGCCATACTCGATTCACCCCGGTTGTATGAAGATGTACAAATACTTGAAGACGTGCTATTGGTGGGCTAGCATGAAAAAGGACATGTCTGAATATGTAGCATTGTGTGATGTGTGCCAACGAGTCAAGGTGGAACATCAAAGGCCAACGAGATTCTTGCAGCCATTGAAGATCTCGGAATGGAAGTAGGAAGAGATCGGTATGGACTTTGTAGTTGGATTGCCACGTACACTGTCCGGTTATGACTCAATTTGGGTAATCATGGATCGATTGACCAAGTCAGCTCTTTTTATTCCTGTCAAGACCACCTATACCACCGCGAATCTAGTAGAGCTGTACATAAAGCACATTGTGTGCCGACATGGGGGTCTGAAGAAGATAGTCTCGGATAGAGGTTCTGGCAAAAATTGCATGAAGCTTTGGAAACAAGGTTGAATTTCAACTCAGCATATCACCCTCAAACGGATGGACAAACTGATAGCACCAATCAGATTTTAGAGGATATGTTAAGAGCTTATGCTTTAAAGCATGGGAGAAATTGGGACAAGAGCTTGCCATATGAAGAATTTTCGTACAGCAATAGTTATCAAGCAAGCTTGAAAATGTCGCCTTATGAAGCACTATATGGGAGGAAGTGTAGGACACCTTTGTTCTGGAATGAGACAGGAGAAACTCAATTATTTGGTCCGGATGTGTTGCAAGAAGCTGGAAAACAAGTTAGATTATTCGTGAGAACTTGAGGGCTGCTCAATCAATGCAAAAAGACTATGTAGACAATTGGAGAAGAAAACTAGCCTTTGAAGTGGGAGATTTTTTTTACCTCAAGGTTTCACCAATGAGAGGCCATAAGAGGTTTAACATAAGAGACAAGCTAGCACCTCGATACATTGGGCCATTCAAGATTTTGGATAAAAGAGGAGAAGTAGCATACAAGTTGGAGATGCCAGCTCACTTATTGGATGTTCATGATGTATTTCATGTTTCCCAACTCAAGAAGTGTTTAAGAGTGTCGAAAGAACAAGTGCCACTGGAGGAATTGGAATTAGAGGCAGATTTGACTTATGCCGAGAAATCGGTCAAAATCTTGGAAACCAAAGAAAGGGTCACGAGAAACAAGGTCATTAGATGGTGTAAAGTTCAATGGAAGCATCACACAGAATTGAAAGCAACTTGGGAGCTGGAGGACGATCTCAAGAATGAATTTCCCTATCTCTTCTCTTTCGAATCTCGAGGGCGAGATTCATTTTAAGGGGGGTAGGTTTGTAACACCCTCATTTCCGTCCATCATGCATTGCATACATTCTAATACATGCTTAACATTAAGAACCATAAAAAGAAATAGGTTTAAAATGAATTTAGAGTAAAACCGCACTCAAAAGTTCTGGAAAGTGTAGACTAGTACGTTTTTGGTGCGGACTAGTACGATTTCTCTCTGACCTCCATCGAACTAGTCTGTTTTTGCCTCTGGACAGTTTTGGACTTGTCCGGTTCATTGCGGACTAGTCCGGTATTTCAGGAGTCTTTGAAATTTGCTAAGTCCTTGGACTTGTCCGGACATGTCCAGTATTCCAGCAGACTTGTCCGTTTTCCCCTCTGACTAAAATCGGACCTGTCTGATTTTGGCCAGACTTGTCTATTTTTCCCCTCTGGACAAGTTCGGACTTGTCTGATGTCCAGTCCGGACTTGTCCGATATCTCTCTATCTAACCTCGGACTAGTCCGGCCCTTTTCAGACTTGTCCGGTAAATCTCGACTCAGAGTTGATCTTTTGTTTCACAACTTGTTCCTTGGCTTTTACGTTATGTGCGCCTAGGGACGTCGTGCCTAACCCTCTTAGAGCCCATGTGGGACTCCAAACCGACCCCTACTCATCTCTCAAAATTCACCCAACCCTAGCCCTCCACCTCTATATAAACAACCCCACCCCTTGGCTTGACATCTATCTACCACTTTTCAACCACACCCAAACCCTAATTCATGGAGAGCTGCCATCAACGAGGGAGAAGGAGACCCCAAGCAAGAAGAAGAAGTGGAGGAAATGAAAGATGATCAAGATCTCCATCAAGTTTTCGTTCTTCATCAACAATTCACCATCAAGTTCTTCATCAACCCTAGATCGTCAAGATCCAAGTGTTGCCTCCAATACCCTTGATTATTTGGAGTTTTAGACACCTGGTATACCTTCTACTTCCTCTTCCTTACGTGAATTCAACCCCAAATCCCCAAATTCACGTCAATCTAGAAAACCCTGGTTCGCTAGTTCTGCGAAGAGCAGACTAGTACAGTCCCTCGCAGACTAGTCCGATTTTCCTAGCTAAATTGTGTTGAATTAATTCTAAAATTAGATCGAATCAACTCCAAACCTGTGTAGACTTTTTAATGACCATTGTAATTGATTAATAAACATTAAAAGCAACTTAGTAACTAGTTTTTCTTTGCAATTGCATTAATCATGCATGTCATGACAAATTGAGTAATCTATGTGCACTTATTGATTGTGATTCTTGTCTTGTATGTTTGTTGCGCGGTTTAGACGGATTTGCGCTACAGAGCATTGCGGAGGACCTCCAACACCAGCAGTTTGAGGACTTTGACCAGAACCAATCCCAAGAGCAAGGCAAGTGTCCTTCAACATATTGATCCTGTTTTGACAATAAATGTTTTGTTTGCAAAACTGCATGCTTGTGTCAATTTGATGGGAATCCTATGATAGGATGTTCACTAGCTTTCTTTTACCATCCTTGTCACCTGGGATATATGGTAGAGAGTCGGGAGGGGCTTTTTACCTTTGATTCCCTTAATTAATTGGGATGGGAAAACAACTATACCATTTAATTATGCATCAATGAGATTATGGTTAATATGAACTGGTCAATATGATATGGTAATGGGTGATCTAAGCAAGCCTGGTATGTGGATGGGTTGAATGTTATGGTGGTTTGCTTGCTTTAGATCTAAGGACCGGTTCATGCGAGAATATGTCAGGACAACAGTGCCACCACGAGGCCAAGTATGGGTGCGGCGTAGCTGATTAATTAGGGTATTACTAGTATTGCATGGATCATTTGCGCATCAGGGAAGGGGAGTCGGATTGGGTTTGGATTTGAGGCGGGACTCCCTGGGATCCGAATGACACAAGAGGGGGCCCTTGGTTGAAGATGTGCTCAGTTGGAGACATCGCCACCGGTGAAACCTCAGTGGGTCCATACGTGCTAGTAGTCTTTTTGTAAAGGCGATTTTGTGATCTCTTAGCCATATACCTATGGTAGTGTTTTGGCATAATGGAGGTGTTCTTTTGTCACCGACGGGTGATGAAATCACAGACACGTGGGTAAACCGGTATATACTCTGCAGAGTAATAAAACTATCATGATAGTCGTGCTCCCGGTTATGAGCACTTGGATGACCTACATGATTAGAGGGAAATTGGAATTTGGGATGGTTTGGTAATGGTTATGGTTAATAATATGGTTATGGTTGGTTATTGATTAAATTCTTGTATTGGATATGATTAATGGTAGTGGTGAAATCTGGTATATGGATGATGGTAATGAAATATGGACTGGTATTATGATAATTATATGGTTTATGATGAGTTGCTTCACATACATATAATATATTGCTTTTCAAATGTCTTAATGTACTTTTCAGCACTTAGCCTTTATTACATTCGTCATTTGAATCAGCTACATGTCATACTTTCCACACTTGCTGAGTACGACATGTACTCACACTTGCAATTCCCCCACCAACAGTTGCAGGTCAGGGTTGGGAGTATAACGGTGATAATGCGGAGTTTTAGGTCGTGTCTGCCGTCAGCTTTGCCTGTGGTGTTGATTGGAGCTGTGCTACCCTATTTGCTTAGTTTGCTTAATTAGTTTTTTTTCTGCTGCATTAGTTCAAACTTGTCATTAATATTCATTAGAGCTTGTATTTGAGGATATTATGAATTATGTAATAAAAGTGGTTAATTAATCTTGTCTTGTGGTAATTTTCTGTATATCCTTTTGTGAATGCACTCGTGTATGTGTGTTGAACATCCTGGGCACACATATGCGTTCACTTGGTTCATTTTCGGAACCAGGTGTCATAGCATTGGTGGATGATTTGCAGCTAGGCAATTGAAGGAGTTTCTTGATCTATGCAAGATGCATCCAGAGTACTACGTTAGGAGAATTCCTTGCCATGGACACGAAGAATGGAGGGCTCAAGTTACTGTTCTTGCTAGAGATGAGGTAGTCACCCGACATTTTGCATCCACGTGGAGAGCCACCAGGGAGCAAGCTATCGACGATGTCGCTTGGGATGCACTCACTAGATTGTGCCACATCTATCGGGAGCAGATTTGAGGTACTAGCTTTGCACTATACCCGCAACGCAAGAAGGGAACAAGGGAGACCTTGAGACCACAGGATGGAGCCCAAGTCAATTCTCGTGCCATTGACAGATCCCAGGAAGTATTGGTGAATTTATGAAATTGCTATGCAAATGCTATGGAGGAGATCCGTTACCTCCGCAAGAAGTTGTTTATCATGGAGAAGCAAGAGGAAGCTCGTGCCACTGTGGAGATCAATGGCGTAGCGACCTCTCCAGCAACTACATGGATGGCCAACTCAGCCTGGCGCACACCCATGTTTTCCTCACCGCCGCCGTCGCCTTCGGTGCCTCACGGCCAGGACATCCACGGATCACATAATTAAGTATAGGTCTCCTGTCTAGACGTTAGAAAGGCATTTAGATCATCTTATTCATATCTAGTGTGGTGTGCGGAATTTTCTTGGTGTGTGCTTGTGCTTGTGTGTTGGTGCGAGTTGTGGGACGTCTAGGGTTTTGTCCACATCCGCACGTAGTAGAGGGTTGTGGGATACTTGTCCACATCCTCTAATAGGGCTATTAGTATTAATAAAGGAGTTGTTTAGTTACACATACCTTGATGCATATAGTTGGGGCGTTTTCCTTTTCAAATTCTAAATTCTTCAGAATGTACTATTCCTTCACTGACAGATGCTGAGGACTCATAACCAGAGGAATGCCAATGGTGAGGAGGAGAGCAATAAAGCACCTCAGAACAACCAGGGACCTGCCCAGGGAGCTATCAACCTTGAGCAGCTATTGCCTATGCAGAACCAGCTCATGCAGACCATGATATAGACAATGGGACAGCTGCAAGCTGGCAACAACAATCAACCCCACATGTCATCGCCCCCACCACCCCCGCCACACCACAACCATTTGGGGGAGTTTATGAGTACTAGGCCGCCCACCTTTGCTCAAGCCATTGATCCAATGGAAGCTGGTGATTGGCTGAAGTCCGTGGAGAAGAAACTTACTATTGTCCAGTGCAGCGACAGGGAGAAGGTTCTTTTTGCCTCACACTAGTTGATGGGAGCTACTGCAGACTTGTGGGAATCTCTATGCAATGCCCATGAAAGTCAAGAGAGAATCACCTGGGTTGAATTCAAGGAGAAGTTTCACTCTCACTATGTACCTAAGGGAGTTATGGTACTGAGAAGATAGGAGTTTGAAAACCTCAGGAAAGGAAGGATGAGTGTCAGTGAATACCTCAATAAATTCACTCAACTATCAAGATATGCCCAGAGGACATCAACACTGATAGCAGGAAACAATATCTGTTCATGAGGGGTCTCAATAATGAAATTCAAGTTTAGTTGCTTAATGCTGACTATATAAACTTCCAGAAGCTGGATGACAAGGCCATTGTAGTTGAGAACAAGATTCGAAAAATGGAGCTAGACCACAAGAGGAAGATGCCATATCAGGGGCAACTGCAAGGAAGCAATGTCCATCCTCGCTATGCACCACCTGCTGCACCATACTACAACCCATTTGCTGCTGCATACCGCCCTGCTTATCCACCGCAACCGCAACAACCAATGCCGCAATGCCCACCCATGCAAGCACCTCGCTTACCTATGCAGCCTGCGCCATGACCAAATATGTCTGCTTATGCTCAAAACCAGCCTCGTCCTAACATTGTTCGTGCCACAGGAGGGAATACTTGCTATGCTTGTGGTCAAATAGGACATTTTGCAAATCAATGCCCAAGATCAGGTAAGACTCAGATGAACAATGTTCCAAGGCAAAATCCAAGGCCCATTGGAGGAGCAAATCAAGGCAACCGTGGACCACAGACTTTCGCTCGTGGCAAGGTGAACCACATATCTGCAGAAGAGGCTCAGCAAGCTGAAGATGTTGTGATTGATATGCTTCTCACAAACTCCAACCCCACGACTATATTATTTGATTCTGGAGCATCCGATTCATTCATCTCATCAAAGTATGTTGAAAAGCATAGCATGCCTATATCATACCTGAAGTTTACTTTGTGGGTTAAATCCCCTGGAGGGGAGATGTGGAAAAATATAGTATGTCCAAGAGTAAGTATTTCCATAAGGGGGGTAGAATTTATTGCCAACCTTGTAGTCCTGAATTCGCAAGGCTTGGTCATCTTACTTGGAATGGATTGGCTAAGGAAGCATAACAGAGTAATTCAGTGTGCAACTCGGATAGTTCAATTGACAAATGAAGAAGGATTCAGTGTATAGTTCAAGGAAGTTCAGCCGACGACCGAGAAGGCAATGGTAAATCATGCAGAAGGAGTGACCTTGGAGGAGATTCCAGTTGTTCGAGAGTACCCAAATGTGTTTATTGAGGAATTGTCAGGTATGCCACCTGATCTTGACATCGAGTTCGTCATTGATTTAACACCTGGAACTGCACCTATAGCAAAGAGGCCATATAGGATGCCTCCTAAGAAATTAGCAGAGCTTAAGAAGCAAATTCAAGAGCAGTTAGAGAAAGGATTTATACAGAGAAGCTCTTCACCTTGGGGAGCCCCAGTGCTTTTCGTAGATAAGAAGGATGGATCCCAAAGAATGTGTGTAGATTACCGATCTTTCAACAAGGTGATGATCAAGAATAAGTACACGCTGCCTCGCATTGAAGATCTATTTGACCAGGTGAAGGGAGCCATAATATTCTCTAAGATTGATCTTTAGTCAGGGTATTTCCAAATGAGGATTAGACCGTCAGACATACCCAAAACAGCTTTCAGGACATGGTATGGATCCAATGAGTACACGGTCATGTCATTTGGGTTGACCAAGGCACCCGTATACTTCATGTATCTCATGAATAAGGTCTTCATGGAGTATTTGGATAAATTTGTGGTAGTGTTCATTGATGACATCATGATCTACTCGAAGAGTGAAGAGGAGCAGGAAGAGCATTTAAGGCTGACATTGCAGAAACTGCAAGAGCACCAGTTGTATGCAAGTTCACCAAGTGCCAATTCTGGTTGAGGGAGATATCATTCCTAGGCCATATCATATCTGGAGGAGGAGTGTCAGTCGACCCAGGGAAGGTTAGAGATGTGCTAAAGTAAGAACCACCGCGGAATGTTAAGGAGATAAGGAGTTTTCTTGGAATGGGTTCATATTACCGTTGGTTCATCAAGGACTTTTCCAAGATAGCGAAGCCCATGACTGAGTTGTTGATGAAGGAGAATCCTTTTAGGTGGACTCAAGCATTTCATGATATTTTTGAGGTATTAAAGAAGAGACTAACGACAACACTTGTACTGGTATTGCCAGATGTGAGCAAGAGCTTTGACATCTACTGTGATGCTTCAAGGCAAGGACTAGGTTGTGTATTGATGCAAGAAGGCCAAGCGGTAGCCTATGCATGAGACAATTGAAGAAACATGAGCAGAATTATCCTACACATGATCTCAAACTCACTGCCATAGTACATGCATTGAAGATTTGGAGACATTACATTGTTGGTCATAGATGTGAGATTTACGCAGATCATAAGAGTCTCAAGTACATATTCACACAAACGGATCTGAATTTGAGGCAACGAAGATGGTTGGAACTCATTAAGTATTATGATGTAAGGATCAATTATCATCCAGGAAAAGCCAACGTAGTGGTTGGTGCCTTGAGTCGAAAAGGAGCAAGCTACCAGCTCACCGTTAGGGGATTGCCACCTGAGCTATGCAAGGAGTTCAAACGGTTGAATCTTGGATTTGTGAATGAGATGGGAGCAATGGAAGTGAATACGACCATAGAACATGAAATTCGAGAAGGACAGACAAAGGATGAGGAAATCCAGGAAATCAAGTAAAGAATACAAGAAGGGAGAGAATTCAGGATTGATGAGGATGACCAAGGTACCCTATGGCTTGGAAAAAGGATTGTTGTGCCCAATGATAAGCATCTCCGAGAATTGATATTAAAGGAGGCACATGACTCCCTTTACTCTATCCATCCCGGTTGCACGAAGATGTACAAGGACCTAAAGACATGTTACTGGTGGGATGGCATAAAAAGGGACATAGCGGAATATGTTGCATTGTGTGATGTATGTCAACGAGTCAAAGCTGAACATCGAAGACCAGCTGAGTTATTACAACCATTGAATATTCTAGAATGGAAGTGGGAAGAGGTTGGCATGGATTTTATTGTTGGTTTGCCTCACACTTTAGCTGGATATGATTCAATATGGGTTATTGTTGATCGGTTGATGAAATCAGCGCATTGCATTCCTGTCAAAACTACTTATAGTGGAGCCAAGTTGGCAGAACTGTAATATGGGAAGGATAGTGTGTTTACACGGAGTACCCAAGAAAATAGTGTCTGATCGAGGTTCTCAGTTTACCTCGAGGTTCTGGCGGAAGCTGCACGAATCGATGGCAACTCAGTTCAATTTCTGTTCTGCATATCACCCTCAGACGGATGGAAAGACCGAGAGGACAAATCAGGTTTTGGAAGACATGCTAAGAGCTTGTGCGCTAAAGTATGGAGGAAGCTGGGACAAAAGTCTGCCATGTGCTGAATTTTCCTACAACAACGGTTATAAAGCAAGCTTGAAGATGTCACCATATGAAGCATTGTATAGGAGGAGCTGTAGAACACCCTTGTTTTGGAACAAGATAGGGGAGACTCAAGTATTTGGACTTGATGTGATCCAAGAGGCTGAAAAGAAAGTGCGGACCATCCGCGAGAACTTAAGGGCTGCTTAGTCAAGACAAAAGGGTTACGCGGATAATAGATGAAGAAGCTTGTCTTTTGAGGTAGGAGACTTCGTATACCTCAAAGTTTCACCAATGCGAGGTCACATGCAATTTAATGTCAAAGCCAAGTTGGCACTTCGCTATATTGGACCATTAAAAATTTTGGACAAATGGGGAGAAGTAGCATATAAACTAGAGATGCCAACACATATTTCGGATGTTCATGACGTATTTCATGTCTCTCAGCTCAAGAAGTGCTTGAGGATACTGGAAGAGCAAGTACCGATGGAAGAATTGGAACTTGAGGAAGATTTGACCTATGCCGAGCAACCTGTCAAAATTTTGGACACTAAGGAGAGGGTCACAAGGAATAGGGTGATTCGATGGTGTAAAGTGCAATTGAAGCATCATACAGAATTAGAAGCAACTTGGGAGCGACAAGATGATATCAAGAAGGAATTTCCCTATCTCTTTCCTTTTGCGTTGAATCTCGAGGGCGAGATTCATTTTAAGGGGGTAGGTTTGTAACACACTCATTTTCATGCATAATGCATTGCATACATCCTCATACATGTTTAATATTAAGCCATGTAAAAAGGAACAAGATTAAAATGAATTTAGGCTTAATCTGGAAATTTCAGTCTGTCAGGGTACGGACTTGTCCGGCCTCTGAAATGGACTAGTCTGGTATTGCCCTTCGAATTCAGAAAATTCAATTTCTTTAGAGTGTGGACTTGTTTGGCACAGTGTGCGGACTAGTACGTTGATGGCTCTGATGTTGTCCGAACTTGTCCGATTCCCAGCGGACTAGTCCGATTATATCCAGAATTTTAGTACGGAAAGTCTTTTCCTTTGAACCCCGGACTTGTCCAGCCTTATACACCGGACTAGTCCGATTTTTCCTCTGTTGCCAAACAGACTTGTCCGGTCCTCATTGCGGACTAGTCCGACCTTCAGAATTCAACTCAGATTCTTTTATTCTCCATGATTTATTTTTGGGTAATTGCCTAATTTGGGCCCAAGAACTTTGTGGCCAACCTCAGAGAAGCCAAATGGACCCCACCTCGGCCCCTACACATTCCCCACCGAATTCCACTTGGAATTCACCCCAAAACCCTAATCCTCCACCTCTATATAAACAACCCAATACCCCACACCTCCCCACCCCAATTGAAAACCCTTGTTGCCACTTTCGCATTGTGTCGTCATCAAGATTAAGTACAGAAGCAAGGAGGAACAGAGGAACACGAAGAGGGACCAGTCAAGACCAATCTTCATTGATTTTTTGATAATTGACGTTCTTCATTCAAGTTCTTCATCAACTCATCTCCATCAAGTCCTAATTGCTTATATCCAAAGTCTCACGTCAAAACTTTTATCTTTGGATCTCTAAACACGTGAGATACCCTCTACATCCAAGTTTCTACGTAAATTCAACCCCAATTCTCGCAAATCAAGAAAACCCTAAAAATCCAATTCTGTCCAGGGCGGACTAGTCCGGTCCTGAAAACGGATTAGTCCGGCCTTTGAATCTAAACCGTGCTGAATTAATTCCAAATTGACTCAAATCAATTCCATACATGTCCAAACATTGTTAAAAATTATTGGAGCTAGTTAGTAAACATTGATAGCAACTTATTAACAAGTTTACCTCACAATTGCATTAATCATGCATATTGAGTACTATATGAGCATTATTTGATTGAATTGTGTGTTTTGCATGTTTGTCGCTCGGAATAGAAGGAATTGCCGTTGAGAGTGCTTTCGAAGACCTGCAGAACCAGAACTACGAAGCCTTCGAACCAAACCAAGCTCAGGAGCAAGGCAAGTATCCTTGACCATATTGATCCTGTTTTAAAGATTTTGTTTGCAAAATTGCATGCTTGTGTCGAAATTGATAGGAAAACCCAATTGTAGGAGTTTACTAGTTTTGTATGACCACCCTTGTCACTTGAACACAACGTAGAGAGTCGGGAAGGGTATTTTGCACTTTTTGCTTCGCAATACTAAATTGGGTTTGGGAAATAATCAAATGGCTTAATTGTAAACTATTGAACTTGTGAATGATGAGAATTGATATTAATGACCCTTTAGCAACATGATGCCTAGGGGTCTAAGCAAGATGGTAATGTGGAATGGGTTGGACTGTTTTGGTGGTTTTGCTTGCTTTAGATCTAAGGACCAGTTCGTGGAGCGACCATCCAGGATTTACAGTGCCACCACAAGGCCAAGTATGGGTGCGGCTTAGCTGACTAATTAGTGAATTGCCAGTGTTGTTTGGACCATTTAGAATGCTCGAGGAAGGGGAAGTCGGATTGGGTTTGTTGATGATTGGTGGGACTACCCTGGGATCTGA
This sequence comes from Tuctoria greenei, assembly GCA_036927565.1. Taxonomy (NCBI): domain Eukaryota; kingdom Viridiplantae; phylum Streptophyta; class Magnoliopsida; order Poales; family Poaceae; genus Tuctoria; species Tuctoria greenei. The sequence continues at coordinate 63,390,281 of JAYESD010000002.1, read as the reverse complement.
ATGGCTCAAGAGGGGGCCCTTGGTTGGATGTACCCAGTTGGAGACATCACCACAGGTGAAACCTCAGTGGGGTCTGAATAGGCTAGTAATCACTTTGTAAAGGCTATTTTCTTATCTCTTGGCCACACAACTAAGGAAGTCTGAGACGGCATAATTGAGATTCCATAGTCATCGAAAGATGATGAAATCACGAACTTGTGGGTAATGTGATATAACCTCTGCAGAGTGTATCTAAAACTATCATGATAGACGTGCTCCCGATCATGAGCAATCTGGACCCTCACATGATTAGAATTTGGACTTTAACTTTGTTTAATGGCTGGAATTGAATTGGAAACCGATATTGGTAAATTAATTGGCTTTAGTACATAGAATTGATAAAATTGAGATAAATGAGCATTTATGAGTTGATCATGGATTATAATTGCGTAAATTGGTTAATTAAGTTGAAATTGATGCTATATGGGTTATTTTGGGAAGGACCTCATCTAATAATGATATAATTGCATTTTCAACTATTTTGAATGTACTTTTAAGCAATCAGCCTATCTTATTGTCGGCCTTTGTTAAAGCTACATCTCATCTTATTGCTGAGTACGACATGTGCTCACCCTTGCTATTCCCCCACAAAATCCGGACGCAGAGGACCATGTGGAATACCAGGAGGTCTTTGAGGAGTTCTAGGCGTGTGTTTTGCTGTCAAACCTGCCTGTGGAGTCAAAGTCATTAGTGTTTAGTTTTTCCGCTGCAGTTTCACTAGAGATTGTATTCGAGACTATTTGGTTTGTAATAAGGTACTATTATTAGTGTTATTATTTGACACATGGTTTATAATATGTTTATCGTTTGTGAGTCACATGTGTATGTGTGTTAAACATCCTGGCCACACATATGCATTACGCTTGGTTCATTTTCGGAACTGGGTGTCACATATGGCCATGAGATCACAAAATAGCCTTTACAAACGGACTACCAGCATATCCTGACCCACTGAGGTTTCACCGGTGGTGATGCCTCCAACTGAGCACATCCAACCAGGGGCCCCCTCTTGTGCTGTTTGGATCCCAGGGCAGTTACGCCACTATTGCAAACCCAACTGACTACCGCTCCCTGCTCCTCCAAATGATCCGAATCAATGCTGGTAATACTCCTAATTAATTGGCTAAGCCGCACCCATACTTGGCCTTGTGGTGGCACTGCTGTCCTGACCTATTCTTGCATGAACCGGTCCTTAGATCCAAGGCAAGCAAACCACCATATCATCCAACCCAATCCACAAACTATGCTTGCTTAGATCTCCCAAGTCCCATGTTACCAATTAATCATGGTCATCACATCATATCATCCATGAGTTCATTAATTCATATTGAAGCCATTTAGTTATTTTCCCATCCCAATTAATTAGAGAGAAGTAAAAAGGTAAAAAGCCCTTCATGACTATCTATAATATATTCGAAGCGACAAGTATGGTCAAACAAGACTAGTAAACACCTATAAATGGGTTTACTATCAAATTGGCATGAGCATGCAGTTTTGCAAACAAAGCATTTAAAAACAGGATCAAAATGATCAAGGACACTTGCCTTGCTCTTGATATTGGTGTGGGTCAAAAGCTTCAAAGTTCAGGCACTAGAGATCCTCGACAGCACGCTCTAGCGCAACACCTTCTTATTTCGCACAACAAACATACAAAACAGACATTACAATCAATAATTCTTCATATATTACTCAATATTCCATGACATGCATGAATAATGCAATTATGAGGTGAAACTTTTAATGAGTTGCTATTAATGTTAACTAACTAGTTACAATGGTTTCTAATTGATTTGAGTCGAATTGGAATTAATTCAGCAACTTCAGTTTCAGGTGGCCGAACAAGTTCGTACTGGGGACTGAACTAGTCCACCCTAGACTGGAAAGTCGATCGGATTAGTCCACACTTGGCCGGACAAGTCCGCTCGGCTAGGGTTTTTGGTGAATTCCCAACTAGAACATAGTTTGAGTTGAATTATTGGACCAAGATTGAAGTAGAAAGATCATCTAAGGTAATTACCGTGAATTCAACAACTCAAGGGTCGAGAATTCGACGAAACTCAAGATCCTTGTATCTAGATCCAAAGAAGATGGAGAATTAGTGGAGAATTGATGATGTTGTCGATGAGTCGATGAAGATCGATCTTGCATGATCCTTCTCCTTCCTCCTTCTCTTCTCCTGGCTGCGATCATCTCTTCTTGACGGCGGCTCTCACGAACTAGGATTTGGGGTTTCTTCGATTGTGGCAAAGAGGTGAAGGGGTGAGTGTTGGGGTGTTTATATAGAGGTGAAGGTGGTAGGGTTTGATTGATTTTGAGTTCAAGGTAGTGGAGGCTATGCAGGGGTCCCACATGGGCTCCACAGGGGTTGGGAACGACGCTCTTGGGCCAAATTAAGGTAAATACCCAATAACAATCATGGAGGAAAAGATTGAATCCGAGTCGGTCACACCAGACAAGTCCGCTAGGGGGCCGGACTGGTTCGATATTAAACAAAGACTTGAATGGACAAGTCTGTCTGGTTCCGAACAAGTCTGATCTTGTCCAGAAGGGAAAACGGACAAGTCCGGTATAGGCCGGACAAGTCCGAAAGTTTGGTAAATTTTTTCAAAAATCGGATCAAAAGAGGGATCTACTAGACAACTTCAAAGAGTTCCAGTAGCAAAGAATAGACTAGTCTATACGAGGACACGGACAAGTCTGTACAATCAACGGAAGTAAATTTGGACTAATCTAGGGCAGAAAGCGGATAAGTCCGTAGGGCAACAGAGAGCCAAACGGACTAGTCCGGGGTTGCAACCGGACAAGTCCGCGCTGCTGCAGAATTTAGATCCTGTTTTGGTTATAATTCATTTTAATCTTGTTCCTTTTTATGTTTCTTAATGCTAAACATGTATAAGAATGTATGCACTGCATGATGGATGAAAATGAGGGTGTTACAAACCTACCCCCCCCCCCCCTTAAAATGAATCTCGCCCTTGAGATTCAACGTAGAAGGAAAGAGATAGGGAAATTCTTTCTTTAGCTCATCTTCCAACTCCTAAGTTGCTTCCGACTCTGCATGATGCTTCCATTGTACTTTGCACCATCGAATTACCTTGTTTCTTGTGACCCTCTGCTTGGTTTCCAAGATTTTAACAGGTTGCACGACATAAGTCAAATCTGCATTTAATTCCAATTCTTCCATTGGAACATGTTCTTCCGGTACCCTTAAGAACTTCTTGAGCTAAGAAATATGAAACATATCATGGACATCGGAAACATGTGTTGGCATCTCCAACTTATATGACACTTCTCCACGTTTGGCCAAAATCCTGAATGGTCCAATATAGCGAGGTGCAAACTTGCCTCTGACGTTAAACCGTTTATGACCTCGTATAGGTGAAACTTTGAGGTATACGAAGTCTCCCACTTCAAAGGCTAAGTTTCCCCGCCTAATATCAGCATAGCTCTTTTGTCTTGATTGAGCAACCCTCAAATTCTCGCGGATCGTATGAACTTGTTTTTCTGTTGCTTGCAACACATCAGGCCCAAATACTTAGTTCTCTCCTGTCTCGTTCCAAAACAAGGGTGTCCTACACTTCCTTCCATATAGTGCTTCATATGGCGACATCTTCAAGATGGCTTGGTAACTATTGCTGTAGGAAAACTCAGCGTATTGCAACCTCTTGTCCCAGCTGCGTCCATGCTTCAAGGCACAAGCTCTCAACATATCTTCCAATATTTGATTTGTCTTCTCAGTTTGTCCAAGTTTGTGGATGATATGCTGAACTGAAGTGTAACCTTCTACCCATAGCTTCATGCAATTTCTGCCAGAACCTAGAGGTAAATTGAGAACCTCAGTCAGACACTATTTTGTTCGGAACTCCATGTCGACATACGATATTGTCCATATACAGCTTTGCAAGCTTCGCAATGGTATAGGTTGTCCTGACGGGAATGAAATGAGCTGATTTGGTCAATTGATCCACAATAACCCATATTGAGTCATAACTGGACTGGGTTCGAGGTAATCCAACTATGAAGTCCATACCGATTTCTTCCCACTTCCATTCCGAAATATTCAATGGCTGCAATAATCCAGCTGGCCTTTGATGTTCAGCTTTGACTTGTTGGCACACATCACAAAAAGCCACATACTCAGCTATGTCCTTTTTCATGTAGGGCAACAAATAACAGGTCTTCAAGTCCTTGTACATCTTTGTATAGCTGGGATGAATTGAGTAAGATGAGTCATGTGTATCCTTTAGTATCGTTTCTCAAATATGCTTTACGTTAGGCACAACAATCCATTTCCCAAGCTACAGAGTACCCTCGTCATCCTCATCAAATATGTATTCTCTCCCTTCTTGGGTCCTTTCTTTGATTTCTTGAATTTCCTCATCCTTGGTCTGACCTTCTCGAATTTCTTGCTCCAAGGTTGGATTTAACTCTGTTATCCCCATCTCTTTTACAAATCCGAGGTTCAACCGTTCAAACTCCTTGCATAGCTCGAATGGCAATCCCGAACCGTGAGTTGGTGGCTTACTCCTTTCCGACTCAAAGCATCGACCACTACATTAGCCTTCCGCGGGTGGTAATTGATTCCAGCATCATAATCCTTGATGAGCTCCAACCATCTTCTTTGCCTCAAATTCAGGTCCGTTTGTGTGAAAATGTACTTGATGCTCTTATGATCCGTATAAATCTCGCACTTATGACCGAGAATGTAGCATTTCCATATCTTCAAAGCACGCACTATAGCTGCAAGTTCGAGATCATACATGGTGTAATTCTGCTCATGTTTCTTCAATTGCCTCGATGCATAGGCTACTACTTGACCTTGTTGCATGAGCACACATCCAAGTCCTTGCCTTGAGGCATCACAATAAATATCGAAACTTTTGCCCACATCTGGGAAAACCAAGACTGGTGCTGTTGTTAACCTCTTTTTAAGATCCTCAAAACTGTCCTAACAAGCTTGAGTCCATTGGAATGCTTTTCCCTATATCAACAACTCAGTCATGGGCTTGGATATTTTGGAGAAGTCCTTGATGAACCAATGGTAATATCCAGCCATTCCAAGAAAGCTCCTTATTTCCTTCACATTTTGCGGCAGTTCACATTTTAGCACATCTCTCACTTTACTTGGGTGAACCGACACTCCTCCTCCAGAGATGATATGTCCCAAAAATGACACCTCCCTTAATCAAAACTGGCACTTGCTGAATTTGGCATATAATTGGTGCTCTCTCAATTCTGCAATGTGAGCCTCAAATGCTCCTCATGTTCTTCCTCACTTCTCGAGAAGATCATAATGTCATCAATGAACACTACCACAAACTTATCCAAATACACCATGAAGACCTTATTCATGAGGTACATAAAGTAAGCAGGTGCATTTGTTAATCTGAAGGACATAACGGTGTACTCATAGGATCCATATCGTGTCCAAAAAGCAGTTTTGAGTATGTTCGACAGTCTAATCTTCATTTGGAAGTAACTTGATCTCAAGTCGATCTTAGAGCAAACACGGGCGTCCTTCATTTGATCAAACAAATCCTCTATACGGGGCAATGTATACTTGTTCTTGATTGTCACCTTGTTGAGAGCTCGGTAATCCACACACATTCTTTGGGATCCATCTTTCTTGTCCAGGAAAATTACTGGCGCTCCCCAAGGAGAAGAGCTTGGGCGAATAAAACCCTTATCTAGCTACTCTTGAATTTGCTTCTTGAGCTCCACTAACTCCATAGGAGGCATCCTATATGGCCTCTTAGCTATAGGTGCAGTTCAAGGTATTAACTCAACAACAAACTCAATGTCACGATCAGGTGGCATACTCGGCAACTCATCCGGAAACACATCTGAAAATTTGAACACCACTGGGATCTCCTCTATTGCTGCACCATCCATTTTATTCAGCTCCACTTGATTTCGTGCGTGTTGAGATGCTTCAAATTCTATATTGACCCCTTCTTCATTTGTCAACTTCACTGTTTTTGTGGCACACTGAATTATCCCATTATGCTTCCTTAACTAGTCCATACCAAGTATTATGTCGAGTCCTTGCGAATCCAAAACAATAAGGTTGGCGAAGAAGTCTACCCACCTTATTCGAAGGATTACTTTTGGACATACTATATTTGTCCTCATCTCCCCTCCAGGAGACTTAACCAACAAGGTATACTTCATCTGAGATATGGGCAAACTATACTTGGTAACATACTTTGATGCAATGAATGAATGTGATGCTCCAGAATCAAATAACATAGTCGACGGGTTGGAGATTGCGAGAAACATACCAATCACCACGTCATTCGCTTGTTGGGCTTCCTCCATAGAGACATGGTTCACCTTGCCAGGAACAAAATTCTGCGGTCCATGGTTTCTTTGTGGCGCTCCTCCATTTCTTCTTGGGTTTTGACTTGGAACATTGTTCCCTTGACCAAGGCCTAACTTAGGACATTGAGATGCAAAGTGTCCTACCTCACCACAAGTATAGCATGACCTTGCTGCACTAGAATTGTTAGGGCGAGCTTGGTTTTGGGCATTAGCAGGAAAATTTGCGCGAGGTGGATGAGGCATTGGAGGGCGAAGAGCTTGCATGGCGGGGCGTTGCTGCATTGGTTCAGCTGGGCGCGGTGGAATAGCAGCGAGATATGCAAGAGCAGTGGGGTTGTAGTATCATGCATTTGGTGGTGCAAAGCAGGGGCGAATATTACATCCTTGTGGTTGTCCTTGATATGGCGCCGTCCTCTTATTATCTTTCTCCATCTCGTGGACCTTGTTCTCAACCACAATAGCTTTGTCCACAAGCTTCTGGAAATTTGCATAGTCACAATTGAGCAATTGGACTTGAATCTCATTGTTTAGGCCCCTCATAAACAAATATTTCTTGTGGCTGTCCCGATTGACATTCTCTGGAGCATACCTTGAGAGTTGAGTGAATTTATTGAGATACCCACTCACACTTCACTTTCATTGCCTTAGGTTCTCAAATTCTTGCCTTTTCAAGATCATAACACCCTTAGGCATAAAATGAGAACGGAAGCTCTCCTTGAATTCAGCCCAAGTGATCCTCTCTTGATTTGCATTGGCATTACATAGTGAGTCCCACCAATCCGCAGCTGCTCCAACTAGTTGATGGGAAGCAAATAGAACATTCTCTTTGTCACTACATTGCACAATAGCGAGCTTCTTCTCCATAGATTTCAGTCAATCATCACCTTTCGTGGGATCATTGGCTTGAGCGAAGGTAGGTGACCTAGTCCTCATAAACTCTCCCAACCTGTTATGAGGCGGTGTGGGTGGTGGTGGTGAAGGCATATACGGCTGGTTTTGATTGTTGGCTTGCAGCTGTCCCAAGGTTTGCATCACCGTCTACATAAGTTTATTCTGCATAGCCAACAACTGCTGAAGGCTAAAAACCTCAAGTCCAGGTCTATTATTGTTATTCTGAGGTGCTCCATTGTTCTCTTCATTTGCATTGGCATCCCTTTGGTTGCAAGTCCTCGACATCTGAAGAAAGAGCAAGAGAGAAGAATTTAGAAAACGTCCCCAACTATATGCATCAAGGGATATGAAACTAAACAACTATGTATACTAGTCTATATGATTGTGGCAACCGCTAAAGCGTCCCACAAGCCTCTACTAAGCGCACAAGCAAACATTACATAGCAATCAACACACCAAACAAATCTCGACTATTCCTAAGTGCTCGTATGTGCTCCAAAGTGTCCATTTTATCTAGGTTGCGTCCTATGGTCACCTTGTGGCTCTGATACCAATTTGTGAAATCCGGTTCTGAAAATGAACCAAGCTGATGCATATGTGTGCCCAGGATGTTTAACACACATACACAGGTGATTCACAAATGATAAACAGATAATTACCACATCACAAGTTAATTAAGTACTTTTATTACAATATCTAAATAATCCTCATATTACAGCTCTAATGATCATTATTAATAAGTTATGAAAACTAATGCAGTAGAAATAATGTAAGCAGACTAAACATATAGGGTAGCGTGGCTCCAAGCAACACCACAGGCAAGTCGACGGTAGCAAATAGCCTAGTACTCCGCATTATCCTCAGGGTACTCCCAAACATCACCTGAATCTGTTGGTGGGGCAATTTCAAGGTTGAGCACATGTCGTACTTAGCAAGTGTGGGAAATAATGACATGTAGCTTAAACAAGGAATTGACAATAAATAATGACTATTTGCTGAAAAGTACATTTAAAACATATAAAAAGCATACTAGGATGTCTATGTGAATTTAAACCCATCATATCCCAAATAATTATCATAATACAAATCCATCATCTATTAATCATCCATATGCCATTCTCTTACCATCCTCATCAACAATGTTCATTTATCACCATCCAATCCATAATCATAACCATAACCATAACCATCTCAAATCCCAAGTTTCCCTCTAATCATGTAGGTCATCCAGGTGCTCTTAACCGGGAGCACGTCTATCATGGTAGTTTTTAACACTCTGTAGAGGTTGTACCACTTTATCCACAAGTTTGTGATTTCGTCACCTGTCAGCGACTAAAGAAACCTCCCTTATGCTGATTACACTTCCTTAGGTGTATGGCCAAGAGATCACAAAATATCCTTTATAAAGGGACTACCAGCATATCTAGACCCACAGAGGTTTCACCGGTGGTGATGCCTCCAATTGAGCACATCCAACCAAGGGCCCCCTCTCGTGTCGTTCGGATCCCAGTGCAGTCCCGCCACTATTGTAAACCCAACTGACTCTCATTCCTCGCTCCTTTAAATGATCTGAATCAATGCTAGTAATACTCCTAATTAATTGGCTAAGCCGCACCCATACTTGGCCTTGTGGTGGCAGTGTTGTCCTAGCCTATTCTCGCATGAACCGGTCCTTAGATCCAAGGCAAGCAAACCAACATATCATCCAACCCAATCCACAAACCATGCTTGCTTAGATCTCCCAAGTCCCATGTTACCAATTAATCATGTTCATCACTTCATATCATCCATGAGTTTATTAATTCATAATTAAGCCCTTAGTTGTTTTCCCATCCCAATTAATTAGAGCGAAGCAAAAAGGTAAAAAGCCCTTCCCGACTCTCTAAAATATATTCTAAGCGACAAGGATGGTCAAAAAGACCAGTAAACACCTATAAATGGGTTTCCCATCAAATTGACATGAGCATGCAGTTTTGCAAACAAAGCATTTAAAAATAGGATCAAAATGATCAAGGACACTTGCCTTGCTCTTGAGCTTGGTTTGGGTCAAAACCTTCGAAGTTCTGGTACTGGAGATCCTTGACATCACCCTCTAGCGCAACACCTTCTTATTCCACGCAACAAAATATAAAATAGACATTACAATCAAGAATTGCTCGTATATTGCTCAATATGCCATGACATGCATGAATAATGCAATTATGAGGTGAAACTTGTTAATGAGTTGTTATTCCTGTTTACTAACTAGTTTCAATGATTTCTAACAAGTCTGAATTGGTTTCAAATTAATATGAGTCAAATTGCAATTAATTCAGCAACTTCAGTTTCAGGTGGCCAGACAAGTCCGTACTGGGGACCGGACTAGTCCGTCCTGGACTAGAAAGTCGATCGGACTAGTCCGCACTTGGCCGGACAAGTCTGCGCGGCTAGGTTTTTTGGTGTATTCCCAACTAGAGCATAGTTTGAGTAGAATTATGTGACCAAGATTGAAGTAGAAAGATGATCTAAGGTAATTACTGTGAATTCAACAACTCAAGGGTCGAGAATTCAATGAAACTCGAGATCTTGGCGTCTAGATCCAAAGAAGATGGAGAATTGGTGGAGAATTGACGATGTTATCGATGAGTCAATGAAGATCGATCTTGATTGCTCCTTTTCCTTCCTCCTTCTCTTCTCCTAGCTGTGGTGATCTCCTCTTGACGGCGGCTCTCACAAACTAGGGTTTGCGGTTTCTTCAATTGTGGCAAAGAGGTGAAGGGGTGGGTGTTGGGGGTGTTTATATAGAGGTGAAGGTGGTAGGGTTTGATGGATTTCAAGTTCAAGGTGGTGGAGGACGTGTAGGGGTCCCACATGGGCTCCACAAGGGTTGGGCACGACGATCTTGTGCCCAATTAAGGTATTTACCCAATAACAAATCATGGAGGAAAAGATGGAATCCGAGTCAAGCACACCGGACAAGTCCGTTCTGGTTCCAGACAAGTCCGATCTTGTCCAGAAGGGAAAACAGACAAGTCCAGTATAGGCCGAACAAGTCCGGAGGTTTGGTAAAATTTTCCAAATATCGGATCAAAAGAGGGATCTACCGGGCAACTCCGAAGAGTTCAAGTAGCGAAGAACAGGCTAGTCCGTACAGGGACACGAACAAGTCCATACAATCAACAGAAGTAAATTCAGACTAATCCAGGGCAGAAAGCGGATAAGTCCATAGGGCAATAGAGAGCCAAATGGACTAGTCCGGGGATGCAATCGGACAATTTCGGGCTGCTGCAGAATTTAGATGTTGTTTTGGTTGTAATTCATTTTAATCTTGTTCCTTTTATGTTGCTTAATTCTAAACATGTATAAGAATGTATGCAATGCATGATGGATGAAAATGAGGGTGTTACACCCAGAGCTAACCCCCAATAGAGGGAAGCTCCGGTGCCGCCATGTGTCAAGTGGCTCAGGACCTACCTTCCAATAGAGTGAAGCTCCAAAGCTGCCACATGTAAGATCTCTGGACCTAAGTCAGTAACAGGAACACCTCGGGATCTCCAACGGCGCGGTCGTTCAAGAGGCTATCAAATAGTCATTACAAGACCTGGTTAAAGCATCATTAATTCAGTATTAAAGATGCACGATCAGAGGACTGTCAATACCGGTAACGCCGCCATTAAGGCACGTTATCACACTATTAATCACTCATAATACCAGTAGATCATGTATAGGGTGATTAATATAGCCGAGGCCACGTGTCGGGCTAGGCATGCTCGGTAACAGCCAGTCCTTATCATATAAAAGGGTCGCGCCACGTGGTAGAAGACGGCTAATCTCACACGCATACAAGCAACCACAGACACTCGCCACACACTCATACAATCAACAAACCCCGTGGAGTAGGGTATTACGATCAGGCGGCCCGAACGACGTAAAAACTCTTGTGTCATCATCTTGCCGTGATCTTACGTGCGCCGCATCCGAATACAAACCTCCGCTGACTACGCTTTAGTAGTACCGGGGGAAGTGTCATTGCTACACTTCGACAATCCTCCTCTCCTTTCTCTTCTTTCTTCTCCCTGTCCCTCCTGGCGGTGAGAGCTCCTTCCTTCTTCAAGAACGGCGGCACACGATGTGATAGGGCTAAAGGTTTTCTATCGTGGGGCAAAAGGATGAAAAGTGGGTGGTGGGGTGTTTATATAGGGGAGAGGTGATATGGATAGGGTAGAATCCCAGTAAAAGTCAGTGGGGACAAGTATAGGCCTTTGTTGGGTCCCACTTGGGCTCCTCAGGGGTGGGGCATGACGTTCTTGGGCCCAATTAAGGTAATTACCCAATCACTCGTCATGGAGGGAAAATAGAATCCAAGTCGGAACCCTACCTACAAGTCCGATCGGTACAGAAAGTTCAACGGAGAAGTCCAGTGTAAAGCCGGACAATTCCATTCTCGAACAAAAAGTTGATCGGACAGGTACGGTACCAGGTGAGTGAAGTCCAAGTTGTCTACAGTATCAAATCCAGACCAAGTTTTTTTGGCGTTTTCCAACAGAGATCATCGAACTAGTCTGTATAAGCAACGTAAAAGTCCGTATGGGTACAGAAACAAACCGGATTAGTCCATAAAAACTAAGGAACAAGTCCAAAGAACATCATAAATGATTTCGAACTAATCTATAGCAATTAGCGGAGAAGTACGAGGGACAACAATAGCTAAATCGGACTGGTCCGAGGTCCAATCTGGACAAGTCCGTACTAGGCCAGGTTCTTAGTTGTTGTATTGGTTCTAATTCATTTTAATCCTGTTTTTTTGTGTTGCATCATGCTAGACATATATAAGAATGAATGCAATGCATGATGGATAAAAATGAGGGTATTACAAATCTACCCCCCTTAAAATGAATCTCGCCCTCGAGATTCGACGTAGAAGGAAAAAGATAGGGAAATTCTTTCTTGAGTTCTTCCAACTCCCAAGTTGCTTCAGATTCAGTATGATGCTTCCATTGTACTTTGCACTATCAAATCACCTTGTTTCTCGTGACCCTCTTCTTTGTTTCCAAAATCTTGACAGGTTGTTCAGCATATGTCAAATCTGCCTCAAGCTCAAATTCATCCATGGGTACTTGCTCTTCTGGTACCCTTAAGCACTTTTTGAGCTGAGAAACATGAAAAACATCATGAACATCAGAAAGTTTTGCTGGCAACTCCAATTTATATGCCACTTCTCCCCTTTTGTCCAAATCTTGAATGGTCCAATATAGCGAGGTGCCAATGTAAGATCAAAGAGCACGTGAAAAGCTACCAGAGGGGGGTGAATGGTAGATTTAAAAATCACCTCAAACCCTTTCGGTAGAAAAACGATCTCTTAAAGAAATCGTGTGTAAGACTAATCTAAATGTGTTTAACCGTGACAAAAGTGATGGATATCAGAGAGAATCAAGTCACGAAGACAACACAAAAGGAATCACTCAAATCCATCGAGAAAAACTCAAGCTATGATCGAAAGATCAAACAAGGTCAATCTTCCCTACCCGAGAAAAAAACAGTTCTGGAATGCTGCAAAGAAACTCGTGTAGATTAGAAACCACAAATCCAATGACCGTGAAATTTTGACATATGATATATACTCAAGTTGTGAAGACAACCCAAAAAGAATCATGTCAATTGGATCTGTAAAACTCGAGTTATGATAAAACCACCGACGAAAGGTAGTGCTGTCCAGAAACTCGACGAGTAAAACTTGTCTGGAACAAGTCGGACGAACAAGGCACAAAAATTCCTTCAAACTACGAATTTTATTCAATAGAACACAAGAGGAACAGCCCCAAAGTCGTGCTCCACCAGCTCTGGGATCCCTTGCTTATATAACCAGCCCTTAGGCCAACCCAATATCAACTAGGACTCCAATCCTACTCAGATCACGAATCGTAACTTTCCATAACTGCTCAAGATTCTTCTATACGCAGATAGAAGCAATCTTAAGACTTCCAAACACTTTAGGAACGTATCCCACATTCCTAAACAACTCAAATTCGTGACCCACACGAAATCTTATCATAACCAACTCAAATCTTTCCATATTTGAGTCAAAACCGACTCAGCCGCAGCCTGAGTCCATAACCTAGTCGGTTGGACCTTTCCGACCAATTCTTTATGTCCACATCCCTTCATCACATCTCGGAACCATGTAGCCACGTCCATGCACTCCTTGCACACGTGCAAGCATCTTCCAATGACGTCCATGATACCTTCATATGTATTGTTCTTGATTCAATTATGCTGCGCAACCTCCTGATCAGCTCAACCACAATTCCTCCTGAATTTGGTTGTTGGAACCTCATCTCCTCCATGGGACTAGTCCAATGGATCCCGTCACCAGCCATGACTTGAACTCAAGCAACACCTGCACATGAATAAACAACCAATCTATACGATCCCAAGTCCTTGACTTGACTCAAGTTAGTTCCAAACACAACACCTTACGTGAGAACCTCACATAAGCATGTTGCAAAGCATAGCAAAACGATATCAGCCATATCATCCAAAATGCACCAAAAACTTAGCAAATGAATACTAAGCAAACTTTCTAACAATGTAAAGCAAGTACGAAACATTGCCAATGAAAAGCAGAAGCACTGCGATCAAGTTCCGGACCATGCCAGAGCAACCCGGAGCTTGAGCCGAAGCTAACAAAAGCTAGTAGAACCTAGCGCCAGAGCTTACCAGAACTAGTATAACCAAGCTCTCGTCGGAGCTTACAAAACTAGCAGGACCTAGCGCCGGAGCTAACCAGAACTAGTCGGAACTAGTAAACCCAAAAGCCGGAGCTAGAAAAATCAACTCGGAGCTTAGCAAAAACACGCCGGAGCTATCAAAGACATGTCGGAGCTAAAGACAAAACTCACCGGAGCTGACCAAAGCTAGTCAGACCTACCATCGAACGTAACCAGAGCTACCCAAAACAAGTCGGACCTACCGTCGGACCTTGTTGTAGCTCAGAGCTAAAGTCGGACCTTGATAAAAAGGTGTTTTGGTGATATTTAAAACTTTTATCATCAAAGCCAAGTGTATTCACTACAAGCCAATGTATTCAGCACACATAGGTCTTACAATCTCCCCCTTGATGAATGCATTGGCAACACCACTTAAAATCCGAACATTGGCTTATTCTCATAAAAAAGTTTTGAAGACAATTTCTCCCCTTTTTGTAAATCGGAAATAAAATGAGAAGAAAAGCAAAAATTATCCCAAAAATTATCCCATATTATCTCTCCTTAGGCACATATTCTCTTTCTCTTCATGCTTATCTCTCCCCCTTCGACAATGTATTCAACAAGTCATGAGCATATAAATAAATTATCTCTCTCCCTTTAGTTGTTATGAGCATATTATAACATATACATATAAACAAAGCTCATCCAAGTCATACTATCAAGTACCTTACATTATCACATCAATGAAATACATAAAGTAGTGTAAGTCATGCTAGAGTTCAAATATAATTTTCAATTTAAGTAAGTCATGATCTCACAAACTTAACTATTTTAAAACCTGAAAGCATGACACTAGTTGCTGCATTTTATTATTTTTCAAAGAATAAATTTAGATCATATGATATTTGCAAGAGATTATATGCGCATATGCCTTATTCTAACCAACCAAGCCAAGCCTATGTCATTTGACAATCAGAAGCTTAAGGACATGGTTTTAGTCATACACAACTTCTTCCAAGTTCATATCTAAGTGCAATGATAAGCCATCTCAAAAGAAGAAGTGCGATGCATGCATATTCTCTTGATCTTTTCTCAATTTATATTTGTTCATAAAAACTCAACATGTGAGTTGATTACTTGATTAATTCTTTATGATTAAAAGCATTTGTGAGCATGCAACAAGTTCAAAACAGCAAGAAAGTTCGACCATGACCAGATTTGGTGTAAGTAATTATTCCAATTACTAGACATGGCAAAAACTACAAAATGTATAACACGAGTAATGTAGTAAGAACTTTCAGCATGTAAAAGGAATCACAGAGTCATATATGTATGAAATACTATGCTCACATTATTTTAATTTCAGATTCACACATAGACTTCTCAAGTTTCAAAAACTCCCCCTCAATTTAAGCCATGAGGATGCATAACCCCTATTTCACTACGAATGTAAGAAAAACGAGTGAAATCCAAAGGTTTTGTAAAAATGTCAGCCAATTGTTGTTCGGTATCTACATGGTGAAGCACAATGTTTCCTTTTTCAACACTATCTCGGAGAAAGTGATACCTAACGTCAATGTGCTTAGTTCTAGAATGTTGCACGGGGTTTTTAGCAATGCAAATGGCACTAGTGTTATCACAAAACAGTGGAACACTATATAGATCAACCCCATAGTCCTTAAGTGTTTGAACAATCCAAAGAATTTGTGAGCAAGCACTAGCAGCAGCTACATATTCAGATTCGGCTTTGGATTGTGCAACTGAATTTTTTTTCTAGAGGACCAAGCAACAAGAGAACTACCAAGAAAATGACAAGCATCGGAAGTACTTTTCCTATCAATCCTACAACCCCAAAAATCAGCATCCGAAGAAGCTTTCAAAGTAACGGTTGAGGAAGAAGGAAGAAAATTCCAAATTCTTGAGTTCCATGTAAGTACCTGAGAATCCTTTTGACGGCTTGACGATGTGAAACACGTGGGGAAGATTGAAACCGTGCACAAAGACATACGCTGAATTGTATGTCCGGTGTTGATGCCGTGAGGTACAAAAGTGATCCGATCATGCTTCTATATTCTTTTTGATTCACAGATTCACCATCTTCATCAAGTTCAAGTGTTGTTGCTGTTCCCATTGGTGTCCGAAGAGGCTTGCTTTTGTCCATGTTGAAGCGCCTTAGGAGGTCTTTGGTATACTTCGTTTGATGCACAAAGGTACCCTCCTTGGTTTGCTTGATTTGCAGCCCCAAAAAGTAAGTGAGTTCACCCATCATACTCATTTCAAATTCGGAACTCATCATTGCTGAAAACTTGGACACAAGATCATGAGAAGCACAACCAAAGATAATATCATCCACATACACTTGAACGAATAATGAGTCATTGCCATGCTTAAGCACAAAAAGAGTTTTATCAACCTTGCCCATGGTAAACCCCTTTTCAAGTAAGAATGTTTTTAACCTCTCATACCATGCTCTAGGGGCTTGTTTGAGACCGTATAAGGCTTTGGACAGTTTGTAAACATGATTAGGGAAATCTGGATTTTCAAAACCCGGTGGTTTTTTGACATAAACCTCCTCATCTATGTAGCCATTAAGAAAAGCACTTTTAACATACATTTGATATAGCTTAAAACCTTTAGATGCAGCAAAAGCTAACAAAATTCTTATGGCTTCTAATCTAGCGACAGGAGCAAAAGTTTCATCAAAATCTAGACCCTCAACTTGAGTGAAACCTTGAGCAACCAACCTAGCCTTATTCCTTACCACAACCCCATCCTCACTTTGTTTATTTTTAAATGCCCATTTAGTTCCAATTAAAGTGTGACCTTGAGGTGGAGGTACAAGTTTCCAAACATTTTTTCTTTCAAAATTTTCTAACTCTTCTTGCATGGCAATAGTCCAAGATTCATTAGTGAGTGCGTGTGATATATCTTTGGGTTCAAAAGAAGCAACGAAAGAAGAATGAGCATGAGAGTTTGGATCGCAAAACCTGGACCATGTGACTCGTTCGTGCAAGCTTCCAATCATCTATTGTGGGGGATGATCTTTGTAAAACCGTAGGGGAACAGATGTCTCACAAGCTTCTTCTTCTTCATGTTCATTAAAAATCGATGAGCTTGTGGCTTGAGGATGATTTGAATCAGCATTGATGGTTGTCGGTGCTAGTTGAGAATTAACATCCGGAGCTAAACCAAAGTCTTTAGCTGCTGAATTTTCTGGCAGCAACTCAAATTCTTCCTCATCTTAAATGAAAATGCTCTACCCCTGCGGATATGGCTCTGGACCTGCAATGTTTGAGCTAGTACCTGGGCTAGATTCATCAAAAGACACTTCACAAGTCTCCACAATTTTGTTAGTGTCAAGTAAAAGCACACGGTAGCCTCTAGTATGAGATGGATAACCAAGAAACATGCCATCAATGGATCTAGGTTCAAATTTATCAAGATTACCATGTTTCTTAACAAAGCATTTGCAACCAAAGACCCGAAAGTGTGTAACACTAGGCCTATGTCCAAACCGGAGCTCATATGGTGTTTTACCTAGCTTAGCACGCAAGAAAACACGATTTGAGACGTAACAAGCAGTTGCTAACGCATCAGCCCAAAATTTCCTAGGAGTTTGATATTCATCAAGCATAGTCCTAGCCATCTCAACTAAGGTTCTGTTCTTTCTTTCTACAACACCATTTTGTTGAGGTACATATGGTGAAGAAAGTTGATGATCTATTCCATTTTCAGCACAAAAGTGATCAAAAGATTGATTTTTAAATTCAGTTCCGTTATCACTTCTAATTGCCTTTAAAGATCTTGGGTGATCGATTGATAATCTAAGAAATAAAGTCCTAAAGTGACTAAAGCTTCATTCTTAGACGCCATAAAGTAAACCCAAGAGTATCTAGATTAATCATCAACAATAACAAGAACATACCATTTATCTCCAAAGGATTGAACACGTGAAGGTCCTACGGTGTCAAGATGCAAAAGTTGACATGGTTCAGTTGTCATGATCATTGTGAGAGGAGTATGTGAACCTGCAACCATCTTAGCATGTCTACAAGAAGAGCACACAATTTCTTTGTCCCCTTTAAGCTTAGGCAGCCCACGTATGCGATCAAGAGCACTAACACGCGTTAGGTGATCAAAGCCTACGTGACCAAGTCTACGATGCCAAAAATATAAGTCCTTTGAATCATTAGCAACTAGACACCTATGCTTAGAGTAAGACATATCAAAATCAGCTTTAAAAACTCTTCCAAACCGAGACATGTTAAAAATAAGCTCACTATTTGAACCTACAACTTTGCAGCAGTTTTTATTGAAAATAATTTCTAGATTTTCATCTAGCAATTGTGCAACAGAAAGCAAGTTGTATTTCAAATTTTTGACAAGTGCCACATCCTTCAAAGTGTAGTGATCATTTACTCTAACCGAACCCTTAGCAATTATAGGAGTCGAAGAATTATCGGCAAAAGTAACATTCTCTACATGTGACATAAAAGAGAGGGAGGAGAACCAATCTTTGTTACCGGTCATGTGGCGTGAGCAACCTGAATCCACAATCCAAATGTTCTCCTTCCTCAAACGTGTAACCTATATAGAAGCACAATACGTCGATGACTCAATACTGGGGTTAGTCAAAAGGCATTTAGGAATCCAGTATTGAGTCACGCGATGTGCAGCAGGAAAAACACGCGAAAGCTGAGACAAAACAGCAGGTTTATGAGTCAAAGTTTGAGATTTTTTATTCTTGACTACTGACCTATAAGGTGTTACTTGTGTAGCACAAAAATCAGTAGCTCCGGAGGCAAAAACAGAAGGTCCAGAGGTAAACTTTGAATGTTTTTGACTCAAAACAGCAGGTTGTACATTCGGTTCAATGTGTGCAGCAAATTTTGCATGAAAGTTATGAGATCTAGCAACCATTCTTTCCCTTTTCTGTTGTTTAGCTAGTCTATAACAAAAATCTATGACATGACCATCTCTACCACACAAGGTACAATGAAATTTAACTTTGTGTTTCATGTCTAGATGAGCAAGCAATATTTTTATTTGAAACCGAATGAGACAACACTCCTGTAGATTTGAAAACCACTCCTTTTTGTTCAGGAACTGTTTGAATCAAACCACTTCCTAATGACTTTACAATTTTAGGTGGATGTGCCTTAGCATGAGCATGAGAATCAAAACCTAAACCAGTTTTATCATTGCAAGACTTGGAAGAATTTAGCAGTAAGTTTAGGTTCTTATTCCCATTACAAAACCGATCTAATGTCCTATGCATGTCATCAAGTTTATTGGACAGATCAAGGCAATTTTCACATGAATTTTTTCCTTTTAGTTTGCAATTTGAACAAAGTTTAACCTTATGAGAACGTAAAGCATTGTTTAATATAGAAATTTCATTCATAGCATCCTGTAGTTTCTTATCAAGATCATCACAAGTAGAACAATGCAAATCAATTGTGGAACAGCTAGCATCTTTCAAGTTTTTATCATTAAGTGCAGCAAGTTCTTTTCAATTTCTAACTCAAGTTTATCAAGTGTGGAGGTGTGCGTACTTCTTAATGAGGACAATTGTTCATATATTAAATCACATGAGGAACATGCATCATTACTAGGAATCAAGGTTTTTAACCGGTTGATTTCAGATTCTAGTGATTCAATTTTAGCAGCACTATCCCTAAGCTTTTTGTCTTTTTTCTTAACAATAACAGTGGCACGAGAAATAGCATCACACATTTCTTCGCAAGTAGGACATACCTCTCCATTGTCGCTGTTGTGTTCTGCCTCCTCCATACTTGATCTTGACTTGCCCGCCATAAAGCACAAGTTTGCCAAATCATCTTCATCTTCATCACTTCCAATGTCCACGTCACTTGAACTGAACTCTTGAAGCGCAGTGATGAAACTGTTGATCATCTTGCATCCTATGGTACCATTCTTCTTCTTGTTGGAATTTCCAGAGGAGGTCCGGACCTTGCTTTGTTTTTCTTCCCGGGTGGTCGGACCTGAAAGGTTAGGGCATTCTGTACGAAAGTGTCCTGTTTTACCACATTCAAAACAGTGTTGTGGTACGGAGCTTCCTCTCCTTCTAGTTCTCACATTTTGCAATGCTTTTGAGAATCTAGTAGAGATGAGTGCCAACTCCTCTTCTGGAAATTCTTTGATCTGCTCCAGGGTTAGTGAGGACAACAAAGCAAGAGTATTGCAAGATGATGATTGGCCGGAGCTAGACATATCACGTTGTGAAATGAATGCAATAGACTTATTTGGGTTCTTACGTGCTAGGATGTCAATTTCATGAGTTTTTAGTTTAGAATAGAGTACATCTAATGTAAGAGAACTCATGACAGTAGATTCACGAATAGATGTGACTTTCATCTCCCAAATTGACATATCTAATGCACTTAGCAATTGCCTAGAATTTTCAGCATCTGAAAAATTAACATTGACACTACGCAAGTTGCTGAGAATTTTATTAAAGCGAGCAAAAAGGTCATCAATAGACTCACCGGGTTGCATCTCGAAGCGCATGTATTCCTTTTTGAACATGTCTCGCATTACCTCTTTGATCGTTTCGGATCCTTCGTGGTAGTCACAAAGTGCTTTCCACACATCGTATGCAGATCGGAGGTGTGCAACACGGTCGAAGTCGCTTTGAGTTAATCCTTGTATGATCAAGTTTCGAGCCTTGTTGTTGTTGTCGACATCTCTCAGATTTGTAACTGTAACTTGAACGTTTGATGGCACTTTGTAAGTCTTGTATACCTTCTCCCATATTGCAAAGCCTTGTGCCTGGATGAAAGCCTCCATGCGTGCCTTCCAAACCTGAAAATCAATACCAGCGAACACACAAGGTTTGGCAGAGTACTTCTCCATGATGATTAGTCAAAAACACGCGCAAATCACAAAGGTTAGAGCACTGTGGCTCCGATACCAATTGTAGGATCGAAGAGCATGTGAAAAGCTACCAGAGGTGCAGTGATTGGTAGATTTAAAAATCTTACGCTGCGGAAACAATTAAACCCCAAACCCTTTCGGCAGAAAAACGATCTCTTAAAGAAATCGTGTGTAAGACTAATCTAAATGTGTTTCACCGTGACAAAAGTGATAGATATCAGAGAGAATCAAGTCACGAAGACAACACAAAAGGAATCACTCAAATCCGTCGAGAAAAACTCAAGCTATGATCGAAAGATCAAACAAGGTCAATCTGCCCTACCCGAGAAAAAAACAGTTCTGGAATGCTGCAAAGAAACTCGTGTAGATTAGAAACCACAAATCCAATGACCGTGAAATTTTTACATATGATAGATAATCAAGTTTTGAAGACAACCCAAAAAGAATCATGTCAATTGGATCTGTAAAACTCGAGTTATGATAAAGCCACCGACGAAAGGTAGTGCTGTCCAGAAACTCGACGAGTAAAACTTGTCTGGAACAAGTCGGACGAACAAGGCACAAAAGTTCCTTCAAACTATGAACTTTATTCAATAGAAAACAAGAGGAACATCCCCAAAGTCGTGCTCCACCAGCTCTGGGCTCCCTTGCTTATATAACCAGCCCTTAGGCCAACCCAATAACAACTAGGACTCCAATCTTACTCACATCACGAATCGTAACTTTCCATAACTGCTCAAGATTCTTCTATACGCAGATAGAAGCAATCTTAAGACTTCCAAACACCTTAGGAACATATCCCACATTCCTAAACAACTCAAATTCGTGACCACACGAAATCCTATCATAACCAACTCAAATCTGTCCATATTTGAGTCAAACCCGACTCAGCCGCAGCCTGAGTCCATAACCTAGCCGGTTGGACCTTTCCGACCAATTCTTTACGTCCACATCTCTTCATCACGTCTCGGAACCATGTAGCCACGTCCATGCACTCCTTGCACACGTGCAAACATATTCCAATGACGTCCACGATACCTTCATATGTATTGTTCTTGATTCAATCATGTTGCGCAACCTCCTGATCAGCTCAACCACAATTCCTCCTGAATTTGGTTGTTGGAACCTCATCTCCTCCCTGAGACTAGTCCAATGGATCCCGTCACCAGACATGACTTGAACTCAAGCAACACCTGCACATGAATAAACAACCAATCCATATGATCCCAAGTCCTTGACTTGACTCAAGTTCGTTCCAAACACAACACCATACGTGAGAACCTCACATAAGCATGTTGCAAAGCATAGCAAAACGATATCAGCCATATCATCCAAAACGCACCAAAAACTTAGCAAATGAATACTAAGCAAACTTTCTAACAATGTAAAGCAAGTACGAAACATTCCCAATGAAAAGCAGAAGCACTGCGGTCAAGTTCCGGACCTTGCCAGAGCAACCCGGAGCTTGAGTCGGAGCTAACAAAAGCTAGTAGAACCTAGCGCTGGAGCTTACCAGAACTAGTATAACCATGCTCCCGCCGGAGCTTACAAAACAAGCAGGACCTAGCGTCGGAGCTAACCAGAACTAGTCAGAACTAGTAAACCCAAAAGCCGGAGCTAGAAAAATCAACTCGGAGCTTAGCAAAAACACGCCAGAGCTATCAAAGACATGTCGGAGCTAAAGACAAAACTCACCGGAGTTGACCAAAGCTAGTCGGACCTAGCATCGAACGTAACCGGAGCTACCCAAAACAAGCCGGACCTACCGCCGGACCTTGTTGTAGCTCAGAGCTAGAGTCGGACCTTGATAAAAAGGTGTTTTGGTCATATTTAAAACTTTTATCATCAAAGCCAAGTGTATTCACTACAAGCCAATGTATTCAACACACATAGGTCTTACAACCAACTTGCATTTGACATTAAATCGGTTATAACCCCGCATAGGTGACACTTTGAGATATACAATGTCACCCACTTAAAGAACTAATTCTTTTCACCTATCATCCGCATAGCCCTTTTGTCGTAACTAAGCAGCCTTCAAGCTTTCGCAGATTTCTGGACATCTTTTTGGTGTCTTGTATCACATCTGGTCCAAATACTTGGGTTTCCCCTGTCTCATTCCAAAACAAAGGTGTTCTACACCTCCTTCCATAAAGTGCCTCATATGGGGACGTCTTCAAACTTTCTTGGTAGCTGTTGTTGTAGGAGAATTCAGCACATGGCAGACTTTTGTTCCAACTTTCTCCATACTTTAGCACGCATGCTCTTAGCATGTCCTTCAATATCTGATTTGTTCTTTCGGTTTATCCATATGTTTGGGGATGATGTGCAGAACTAAAATTTAGCTGAGTTCCCATAGACTCGTATAGTTTCTGCCAAAACTTAGAGGTAAATTGAGAACCTCTATCAGACACTATTCTCTTAGGTACTCTATGTAAACACAATGTTATCCCCATATACAATTGTGCTAGCTCCGCACCATCATAGGTAGTTTTGACAGGGATAAAATGTGCAGACTTGGTCAATCGATTCACAATAACCCATAATGAGTCATATCCTGACGGGGTGCGCTAGTAAACCAACTATGAAATCCATTCCAACTTCTTCCTACTTCCATTCCGGTATCTTCAATGGCTACAATAGTCCATCTGGCTTTCGTGTTCAACCTTCACTCGTTGGCACACATCACATAATGCAACATATATAGCTATGTCCTTCTTCATTCCATCCCACTAGTAACACGTCTTCAAGTCCTTGTACATTTTTGTACAACCTAGATGAATTGAATAAGGCAAGTCATGTGCTTCCTTCAATATTGTCTCCAGGAGTTGCTTCACATTAAGCACAAAAATTCATTTACAAGTCATAGCATGTCAGTGTCATCTTCATCAAACCTCCATTCTCTCCACTCTTGGATTCTTTCCTTGATCTCTTGGATCTCCTCATCCTTTATCTGACCTTCTCGTACTTCTTGTTCTAGTGTCGGGTTTATTTCCATTGTTCCCATTTATTCGCGAATCCGAGACGCAATCGTTCAAACTCCTTACATAGTTCAGATGGCAACTTCCGAACTGTGAGTTGGTGGCTTACTCCTTCTCGACTCAAAGCGTCTACCACTACATTGGCCTTTCCTGGGTGATAGTTGATTCCCACATCGTAATCCTTAATGAGCTCCAACCATCATCGTTGCCTCAAATTTTGATCCATTTGTGTGAATATGTACTTGAGACTCTCTTGATCCATGTAAATCTCACACCGATGACAAAAAATGTATTGTCTCCATATCCATAAAGCGTGCACTAAGGCTGCAAGTTCGAGATCATGTGTAGGATAATTTTGCTCATGTTTTTTCAATTGTCTCGATGCATAAGCTACCACTTGACCTTCTTGCGTAAGCACACACCCAAGCCCTTGTCTTGAAGCATCACAATAGATGTAAAATCTCTTGCTCACATCTGGCAATACCAATACTGGCGCAGTTTTCAACCTTTTCTTTAGCTACTCAAAACTGTCTTGACAAGCTTGAGTCCATTGGAACCTTCCCTTCATTAATAATTTAGTCATGTGTTTTGCTATTTTGGAGAAATCCTTGATGAATCGACGGTAATATCTATCCATTCCAAAGAAACTTTGAATTTCCATTATATTCTGTGGGGGCTCCAACTTTAGCACATCTCTCACCTTCCCCGGATCAACCGATACTCCTCCTCCAGAGATGATATGTCCCTAAAACGATATCTCTTGTGACCAAAACTGGCACTTGCTGAATTTAGCATACAACCAGTGTTCTCGCAATTTCTGCAATGTGAGCCTTAAATGATCCTCATGCTCTTCTTCACTTCTTAAGTATATCATAATGTCATTGATGAACACCACGACAAACTTATCCAAGTACTCCATGAAGACCTTATTCATGAGGTACATAAAGTATGCAGGTCATTTGTCAATCCAAACGACATAACGGTGTACTCATAGGATCCATACCGTGTCTGAAAAGCCATTTTGCGTATATCCTAAGGTCTAATCTTCATTTGCGAGTAACTTGACCTCAAGTCGATCTTGGATAATATTTGTGCTCCCTTCATTTGGTCAAATAGATCCTCAATATGGGGCGGCGAATACTTATTCTTGATTGTCACCTCGTTGAGAGACTAGTAATCCACACACATCCTTTGGGATCTATCCTTCTTATCTACGAAGAGCACCGGGGCTCCCCATGGTGATAAACTCGGGCGTATAAAACCTATTTCTAGCCGCTCATGAATCTGCTTCTTGAGATCCATTAATTCATTAGCAGGCATCCTATATGACCTTTTAGCTATAGGTGTCGTCTCAGGTATTAAATCAATGACGAACTCAATGTCACGATCAGGTGGCATACCTGGCAACTAGTCCAGAAACACATCCAAAAACTCACACACCACTGGAATCTCCTCTATTGTTGCACCATCCGTTGGTTCAACACTACCTTCTCTGTTGTGGGTTGAGATGCTTCAAACTCTATGTTGATCCCCTCATCATTTGTCAATTGCACCGTCTTTGTGACACACTAAATTACGCCATGGTGTTTTTTTAACCAATCCATTCCTATTATGTCCCTTCCTTGTGATTCCAAGACAATGAGGTTGGCAAGGAAGTCTACCCTCCTTATTTTAAGGCTTACTTTTGGACATATTATATTTGTTTTCATCTCCCCTCCAGGAGACTTAACAAACAAGGTATACTTCATGTGAGATATAGGCAAACTATATTTGGCAATATACTTTGATGATATGAATGAATGCAATACTCCAAAACTAAATAATATAGTTGCCAGGTTGGAATTTGCGAGGAACTACCAATCACAACATCCTCAACATGTTGGGCTTCCTCCGCAGAGACATGGTTCACCTTGCCACGGGCAAAACTCTGCGGTCCATGGTTGCCTTGTGGTGCTCCTCCATTAGGCCTTGGGATCTGCCTTGGAGCACTATTCACTTCACCATAGCCTGACTTCGGGCATTGGGATGCAAAGTGTACCACCTCACCATAAGTATAGCACGTCCTGGCTGCACCAATATGGTTAGGATGAAATTGATTTTGGGCATTAGCGGGGAAATTGGCGTGAGGCGCATGTGTCATTGAAGGGCGAGGGGCTTGCATGGCGGGGCATTGCTGCTAAGCTGGGCGTGGCAGAATAGCACTGCGATATGCAGGAGTAGTTGGGGCGTAGTATGATGCATTTGGTTGTGCATATCGAGGATGAATATTGCTTTCTTGAGGTTGTCCTTGATATGGCACCTTCCTTTTATTATCTTGCTCCATCTCACAAACCTTGTTCTCAACCACAATAGCCTTGTCCACAAGCTTCTGAAAATTTGCATAGTCACTATTGAGTAATTGGACTTGAATCTTATTATTTAGGCCCCTCATGAACAAATATTGCTTACGGCTGTCCATGTTCACATCTTCTAGAGCATACCTTGAGAGTTGAGTGAATTTATTGAGGTACTCACTCACACTCAACCTTCCTTGCCTTAGATTTTCAAATTCTCGCCTCTTCAAGATCATAACACATTCAGGAACATAGTGAGAATAGAAACTCTCCTTGAATTCAGCTCAAGTGATTCTCTCTTGATTAGCATGGGCATTGCAAAGAGCTTGCCACCGATCATAGCTATGCAACCTAGCTGATGGGAGGCAAAAAGGACTTTTTCTCGATCATTCCATTGGACAATAGCAAGCTTCTTCTCCACAGATTTCTGCTAATCATCAGCTTCCATAGGATCATTGGCTTGAGCAAAAGTAGGTAGCCTAGTCCTCATAAACTCTCTCAGGCGTTTATGAGATGGTGGGGGTGGTGGTGGTCGTCGTGGTGGTGTTGGAGGCATGTGGAGCTCGTTATTGGCTTGCAGCTGTCCCAAAGTTTGCATCATCGTTTGCATGAGCTGATTTTGCATAGCCATCAAGCGGTCAAGGTTGCGGGTCAAGTCCGAGGGGGATATTCTGAGGCGACCCATTGTTCTCCTCATCGCCATCGGCATTCCTTTGGTTGCAGGTCACCCTCGGCATCTGAGGGAAAAGAGCAAGAGATGGAAGGTAGAATTTGAGAGAAAACATCCCCAACTACATGCATCGAGGGATATGAAACTAAGCAACTATATATAAGCCTATATGGATATATCAAGTGCCGAAGTATCCCACAACTCTACTAAGCACACAAGCACACAAGCAAGCAGTCACATCAATTTCAGCACACCAACCAACTATGACCCTTACTAAGTGTTCCTATGTTCTCCAAAGTGTTCATTCTACATAGGATGCGTTCTACGGTCACCACGGCTCTGATACCAATTTGTGACACCCGGTTTTAAAAATGAACCAAGTGAACGCATATGTGTGCCCAAGATGTTCATCACACATACACGAGTGCATCACAAATGATATACAAAAAATAACCACATCACAAATAGTAAATAAGTACCTTATTACAATAGTACAATGGTTCTTGATTTACAAGCCTCTATTTATTATTGTCGCGGATAGATAAACTAAACTAAATAGCACTACACCACTCCACAGGCAGTTGACGATTGCACTCAACCTAATACTCCACATGATCCTCATAGTACTCCCAAGTATCACCTAAAACTGTTGGTGGGGGAATTGCAAGGGTAAGTACATGTCGTACTCAGCAAGTGTGGGAAAGTATGACATGTAGCTAAAAACAAAGACGATATTAAATGGCTAATTGCATAAAAGTACATTCAAAACAGTTGAAATGTGATATTATGATTATTAAGTGAGGTCAAATCCCATAATAACCCAAATACCGATACCACCATGTCCAACACCAGTATTTCAGCATAAATAACCATAAACATCCATGATGTTCCATAATCATCCATATTCAACTCTTAACTGTTCAACTTAACCATTATCACCAAATCCATATCCCAATTCCAATTCCCATTCAATTCCAGCCATTATTCCATATTTAGTTACATAACTCTAATCATGTGAGGGTCCAGGTTGCTCATAACCGGATGCACATCTATCATGATAGTTTTACACTCTGCAGAGATTGTACCACTTTACCCACATATTCATGATTTTATCACCTTTCAATGACTAAGGAATCTCAATTATGCCGTCTGACACTTCCGTTGGTGTGTGGCCAAGAGATCACAAAATAGCCTTTACAAATGGACTAGCAGCATGTTTAGACCCACTAAGTTTTCACCGTAGGTGATCTCTCACAACTGAGCATATCCATCCAAGGGCCCTTGTTGATGGCTCCTAAGATATTCTAACAAATCATGCCCGGCAACGGCGCCAGAAATGCTTGTTGGTATTTCTTATGCACCATTAACTAAGTATCTCCAACTGATGTGTCAGAAATGCTTGTTAATGGTTCTATTGGGTCACAGAGTGAGTTCCGCAAGCGCATGGAGATATCATTGTAGCATTTCCCCTTAAGAGTATTCCCAAGGGTGTCATTTATTTGATCCCAAAGGAAGGCAGGGAAGAGATATAACAATCATCAAGTGGAAAGGGTAGAAAGGTATAGGTAAGAATCTAGTAAGGATGGATAAAATAATAATGGAGGTAGTGCGACACACACAAAAGCTTTCAAGTCTAAGGGGGATAAGAGGATCCTAGAGGTTAGTTAAGGTTGAGAGTTATGGAGGTACTCCTACTATGCTCTATTGTACATATACATAGTCTAAGCTATTTATTCATAAGCTAGATCAATAGTGAATACTTATGCTATGTGGTTCAACACATCGGGCACGAGCTTACCCCTAGATATACTAGGGCGACTCCCGCCAAGAGCCTATGGCATAGCTGAACGTGGAGGATTACAAAGGACAGATAGGATTGTCACCACCTACTACCTACCTCTTCAATCCGTGGGTCTACGAGACATCCAATGCTACTTAACTATCCTAGCACCATGCTAGCATATTAAGTAATTACCTTAAGAGCCTAGGCACAATCCATCGTAAGGCAATGAATTGAATCATCATTGAACCAATGTTGATACACAACATAATTATCCATACTAACCTAATTATGTTATAATTAACTAGACTATAGTGGGGGTCTATAGGTTCTATTATAATGAGATATGTTCATGATGAAACAGTCATAGAAGCTATACCTTCCACATACATGGACTCCACAATCAAACAAGAAACGCTTTGCCCAAGTATATGTATAAGTAGAGACTAAAGATACTATCTTTATTATGCATAAAGTCACAAATACAATAAAGAATACATGAGTCATACATTTCCCAATGTAAGATTGGGAAGAGAGAGACTCCTTACTCCATTCCCAATTTGTACTTGGGACTAGAGACTCTCCTCTCTACAACCTAACTCCTCTAAGACTATGGATGATAGTGTATACAATAGAGATGAAGCTCAAATGGTGTGTGTTGAAGTGAGGGGTAGGGTGTCCTATTTATACTAGTGTTGAGGTCGGTTCCCGCCACCAAAAGCGCGCAAATCAGTCACCATTGACTCCTTCAAGCCAAGAGGAGGCAACACGCGTCGTTTGACCGCGTTTGGCGCCAGGAAGGGGTCAGCCGAACCCCTGGTTTGGCCGACCTGGTCAGTACTCCAAATGTGGAGTGCTTCCTCCGGGTGGCTGCCAGGTGGGCCCCCTTGATGTATCTTGGTGATACACCATTGGATCTCCTCGGATACTTCTGTTTGTGGGCCATTTGATCCATGGGATGCCATGTGTCATCGTCTGATTGGCTGGGATGATATTTTATAGGATTGGTCCCTCAACATTTCCTCATTTCCTGCATAAAATGCTGCATACACATATTTCTCCAAGTCCATGTGGAATTGGGGTAGATAAAAAGGTGATGTGTGCAAGAAATGACAAATCTTTCACATAATTGAGTTAAATTGACGGATGAAATTGGTATATAATAGCCGTCAACAAACTCCCCCAAGCTTATCCTTTGCTCGTCCCGAGAAAAGTCAAGACTTTAGGTTGATGATCAAGAGTTGCTACAATGTCTCATTTTCAAAAGCATCTAATGCACAACAAGATACTCTACCTAGTATTGCAGAAATTGGCTATGATACTCTACCTTTCTTAAGTTACCATTTTTTCATATTCATGAGTAGTTGAAAGGTAGAATAGCAAATGGAGCAAACATATCCTAGAAATCAAGTTCCACTTAAATCCCGGAGAATTAAATTTAGATATTAAGTACCTCAATTTGATTCTCTCAATCACTCCTTTGTGGATAGTGGAAATATTTCCTCACCAAAGCATTGTGCCTCTACTATTCCTACTCATTGAACATAGCTTGTATGTGGAGCTTGGTAAGGAAAGTAAGTAGGCATATTTGCATCACATATATTGCTAAGTCAAAGGAGTAAGCCTTAGGAGAATTCAAATCAAAACTTTTTGATTCAAGACTAGTGCATGTGTGATGGAGTGGAAGTGCATGTGGATACTTGAGATAACTCATTTTTGGTATAATCTCTCTTTCTTATGCAGGGATGAAACATGGCTACTTTTCTTTTCTCTCTCTTTTTTTCTCATGCTTATGATGTAAGCATGCTTTTTTTTCATTTTTTTTGTAGCCATGTCTTCTACTCCCTTTCTTTGCAATGAATTTTGAAGAGAGTGCTAAACATGAATAACATGGAGTTTCTCTTTTTGTTGTGGTATGGTGGATATGATGGATGTTTTGCTTACTTCTAGTGTAGAAGTATGGCATGTGCAAGTGAAGTCTTGAATTCAAAAAGAGTTGAATGATTTCTCACATATGTCTATACTAGTTTGACTAGGCTCAATGTGAAAGCAAATAGCATATGCATAAGGTTTTGTCTATGTATGAACATCATATAGCTTTGGTAGGTATTTCCAATCGATTGAGTGAAACTTAAATCTTTTTAGAATTTCTCCAGAAATCTAAGTTTTACTTTCAAACTAGGACTAGGATCCCTATTACTAATTCTAATCTTGCAACAACCTAGAATTAGATTAAGCTTTTGCTACCCACAACTTCCAAATTAAGGGAAAAGTATTTCAAACCAACGAAAGCAATACTCGGAGAGTAGCAAGTTGTAAACTAAAGACTTAGGAAAATAAAACAGAGCGACTATTCATCATTTCATCTATGTGAATTCTAAATCATTCTTACCACACATTTTTATTTGATGAAAGCAAATCTAACCTATTATATATATATATATATATATATATATTAAATGCAAGGTGGATGATGGATGGATGGAAAATAAATATGCAAGGAATGTGATACATGTTACCTCAAGTGGGGGTCCTCCCCCAAGCTCGTTCTTCAACTATCTCCGTGGTAAGGGTTGAACCCTTGATTATGGAAGTATGCTGCAGGATCGGCTTGTTGTTGTTGTAGCACCGTGTTGAAGTTGGTGAATTGAGCATCCATGTGTTGTTGTCAATCCTGGTACCTTGAACATGCTCCTGGAGTGTGTTGTAGATGTCACCCGTTCTCACTTCAAGTTCTCCCATACGTCTAGTGAGGTTCTTCATTCCTTGGCTATAGTCATGATGACTTCTAGCCGAAAAGGAACGACGTCCTCTCATGGACGTTGGGGGCAAGCTGCTAGAGCTTGAAGTGGATAAGGGTGGATCCCTTTGCTATTCTTGCCAAGATGATCCCCGAGTCTCATATGTCGGAGGTTGAGTCCATCCGGGCGCATAACCCGTTGGGTTCTCTTCCTCTTGGTATTCATGGAACGGAGAGATTATCGGTGGCATGCCTGTGGCTGCAGCCCTCGCGCGATTCCTTGTTACCCTACCAGAGACATTACTTCTTCTTGCTTCCTCAAGGGGAAGAAGATTAATGGTTAGCCTCCAACATTTGTACAAATGAAAATCCGGGTTAGGTAACCGAATTTCATTGACAAAGCCAGGATAGAAAAATATCAAGGAGCCATCATGATCATGCTTAAGGGTATGTCCTTGCACTAAATAGTCTTCATCAATTAATTCTCTTTCAGTTTCAACATATTCAAATGAAGAGTATTTAATTGCTCCTACCCTATCAGCAATATGAGTAATCAATGAAGTGCATTCAATTGGTCCTGATTTTGAAATGTAATCTAACCATTATGTCATCGTGGCTTTGACTAGAGCAACTTTTATCTTTTTAGTTATGGCAAACAAAATTTTCAATTCATCATCTCGCACAACCCTAACATCTCCCCCAGGGAACATAGTCATAGCCACCCATCTATGCATGAAGCGTAAGGTAGGGTTTTCGATGTGGCTATTCCTAGGAGCCCTACACGTGACCTCACTAGTTAGCTCATGCCAAAAACTTTGTTTGTTAAACTTAGGCAAATTGTCTAAATGTAGCAAACACCGTTTATGGAAGCCTAGGATGCTACCTAATTCTTTCCATAGGAGGTTGTATTCTTTTTGAAATAATCTAAAAGTAATACCATCAAATCCTATTGTTAGAGTGCAAAGGAATTGGATAGTGAGAAGGCATGAACCTTTCTCCTCTATGTGAGCGAAGTCATCAAATGCAATAGCATGCCCAATGGAAAGAAATTCGGAGTCCATACCTACTTTGGAGATCAAATGTGGATCGTAAGCCTTGGTGTGGCGGAACTCACGATCTTGGAGAAGCCTGCGTGCTTGATCTTCAACTTCGCTTCGTATGTCGAGGTCGTTGTTATGAAGAAGTTGGTGTGGGTTGCTTCTCTCTTCCATGGGAGTGTCCTCACACACACTTCTCCTCCTTGGGCTTGTACCCATGGAAGAGAGGCGTGCACTAGAACCTTCACGATGGCTTGAGCTTGCAGCACCCTGTTGACGGCTCCTAAGATATACTAACAACTCATCCCCGGCAACGGCGCTAGAAATGCTTGTTTGTATTTCTTAACACCACAGATCATCTCCGGTAAAGAGATGAGATCTGCAAGCGCACGGAAGATACCGTTGTAGCATTTCACCCATGAGTATTCCCAGGGGTATCGTATTTATCCCAAAGGAAGGCAATTGACTAAAGTATATACTACTCTTATGGTCAAGCTATGGTGTACTAATCCATTATCCGGACAGGGGTAAGTTGATAATAGGGGTAGTGTGACACACACCTAGGCAATCTATTCTAAAGGGTAAAATGGGTCCTAGAGGGAGATTGGATTGAGAGTTAGAGAGTTGCTCCTACAATGCTTCTAATACATATACATAGCCTAAGGTAGATACTAATGGTCATGTCAATGATGAATTCCTATGCAATTATATGCAACACATCGGGCACGGACTTACCCCTAGCAATACTAGGGCGACTCCCGCCAAGAGCCTGTGGCATAGCCGAACGTGGAGGATTACAAAGGACAGATAGGGCTGTCACCACCTACTGCCGACCTCTTCAATCCGTGGGTCTACAAGACATCCAACGCTACTTAAATATCCTAGCAGCATGCTAGCATACTAAGCAAATACCTTAGGAGCCATGGCACAAGCCATCCTAAGGCAATGACTAACCTAAACATCGTTGAACCAATGTTGAAGCATAGCATAAGTCATTCATATTAACATAATCATATCATAACTACATAGACTATAGTGGGGGTCTATAGTGTTTATGACCATAAGATGTGATCATGAGAGTGAAATCATAAAGACTATACCTTCCACATACATGGACTCCACAATCAAACAAGAAACACTTTGTCCAAGTATACGTATAAAAGAAGACTAAAGATAATATCTTTATTGAGAACAAAGTCACAAATACAA
This sequence comes from Tuctoria greenei, assembly GCA_036927565.1. Lineage (NCBI taxonomy): Eukaryota > Viridiplantae > Streptophyta > Magnoliopsida > Poales > Poaceae > Tuctoria > Tuctoria greenei. The sequence continues at coordinate 63,356,697 of JAYESD010000002.1, read as the reverse complement.
GAAGGAATACATAAGCCATACCTTTCCCAATGTGGAATTGGGAAGAGAGACTCCTTCTACTCCTTTCCCAATTTGGACTCGGGACTAGAGGCTCTCCTCTCTACATCCTAACTCCTCTAAGGACTATGGAAGATAGTGTTTACAATAGAATGATGCCCAAGTGGTGTGTGTTGAAGTGAGGGGTACGGGGTCCTATTTATACTAGTGTTGAGGTCGGTTCCTGCCACCAAAAGTGTGCGAATCAGTCACCATTGACTCCAGGGTGCCGGGAGGAGCCAACACGTGGAGGCTGACCGAGTTTGGTGCAAAGACCAGGTCGGCCGACTCCTTGGTTCGGCCGACCTGGTCATTGCACCGTTTCTCGTGTGCTTTCTCCAGGTGGCTGCGAGGTGCGTCCCATTGATGTATATGGGTGATACACCTTTGGATCTCCTCGGATACTTCTGTTTGTGGGCCATTTGATCCATGGGATGCCACGTGTCATCGCCTGATTGGCTGGGATGATATTTTATAGGATTGGTCCCTCTACATTTCCTCATTTCCTACATAAAATGTTGCATACACATGTTTCTCCAAGTCCAAGTGGAATTGGGTTAGATAGAAATGTGATGTGTGCAAGAAATGACAAATCCTTCACATAATTGAGTTAAATTGACAGATGAAATTGGTATATAACATCCGTCAACAAACTCCCCAAGCTTATCCTTTGCTCGTCCCGAGCAAAGTAAAGACTTTAGTTTCATGATCAGGAGTTGCTATAATATCTTACTTTCAAAAGTATATAATGCACAACAAGATACTCTACCTAGTATTGCAAAAATTGGCTATGATACCCTACCTTTATTAAGTTATCATGGGGCTTATGCTTTTTCATATTCATGAGTAGTTGAAAGGTAGAATAGCAAATGGAGCAGACATAGCCTAGAAATCAAGTTCCACTTAAATCCCGGAGAATTCAATTTAGATATTAAGTACCTCAATTTGATTCTCTCAATCACTTCTTTGTGGATAGTGGAAATATTTCCTCACCAAAGCATTGTGCCTCTACTATTCCTACTCATTTAATATGTCTTGTATGTGGAGCTTGGTAAGGAAAGTAAGTAGGCATATTTGCATCACATATATTGCTAAGTCAAAAGAGTAAGCCTTAGGATAATTCAAATCAAAACTTTTTGATTCAAGACTAGTGCATGTGTGATGGAGTGGAAGTGGATGTGGATACTTGAGATAACTCCTTTTTGGTATATTCTCTCTTTGTTTTGCAGGGATGAAACATGGCTCCTTTTCTTTTCTCTTTTTTTCATCATGCTTATGATGTAAGCATGCTCTTTTTTTTTCATTTTCTTTTTGTAGCCACGTCTTCTACTCCCGTTCTTTGCAATGAATTTTGAAGAGAGTGCTAAACATGAATAACATGGAGTTTCTATTTTTTATTGTGGTATGGTGGATATGATGGACGTTTTGCTTACACTAGTGTAGAAGTATGGCATGTGCAAGTGAAGTCTTAAGTTCAAAAAGAGTTGAATGATTTCTCACATAGGTCTATACTAGTTTGACTAGGCTCAATGTGAAAGCAAATAGCATATGCATAAGGTTTTGTCTATGTATGAACATCATATGGCTTTGGTAGGTATTTCCAATCAATTGAGGGAAACTTAAATATTTTTAGAATTTCTCCGGAAATCTAAGTTTTACTTTCAAACTAGGACTAGCATCCCTATTACTAATTCTAATCTTGCAACAACCTAGAATTAGATTAAGCTTTTGCTACCCACAACTTCCAAATTAAGGTAAAAGGATTTCAAACCAATGAAAGCAATATTCGGAGAGTAGCAAGTTGTAAACTAGAGACTTAGGAAAATAAAATAGAGCAACTATTCATCATTTCATCTATGTGAATTCTAAATCATTCTTACCGCACATCTTTATTTGATGAAAGCAAATCTAACCTATTTTTATATATATTTATTTTTTTGAATGCAAGGTGGATGATGGATGGATGGAAAATAAATATGCAATGGATGATTTGAAATAAAAATGTAGTGGGTGTGATACAAGTTACGTCAAGTGGGGGTCCTCCCCCAAACTTATTCTTGATCAAGGTCCGTGATAGGGGTTGAAACCCTAACAACGGAGGTAGGCCATGAGTTGGCCTATCCTTGTTGCAGCATGGCTTTGACAATGGAGGGTTGAGTGTTGATTGTTGTGTTGCCTCCCATTGACACCATGAGTGTGGTTGAATAGAGTGTTTCCGATGTTGATCGTCCACACATCAGGGTCTCCATGTGTTGGGTGTGATTTGTCATTCCTTGGCTAGGATAATGATAACCTTTAGATCCAAAGGATTGATGTGCACTCAACATACATTGGGTATGTTCGTCATTCTTTGGCTAAGGTGTATCGTATCTTTTTTCCATAAGGGAGTGACATGTGCCCAACATGCATTGGGTATGATCAGTTGTTCCTTGGGTAAGGTACAACATACCTAGAACCACAATGGAATGACATGCACTCAACATGGGTTTAGTGTGATCTGTTGTTCCTTGGCTAAGGCATGACATACCTTCTAGCCACATAGGAACAACTTGCACCCAATATAAATTGGGCGTGATCTTGTTATTCCTTGGTCATGGTACATCATAAATCTTAGCCACATAGGAATAACTTGTACCCAATGATGGTGGCAAATCCCTTGAGCTTGAATGAGTGCTTAAAATAGTTGAGAGCATAATGCTCTCACCCATTCGTGGCAGCTCATTGGTTGCTCATGGAGGGTTCCCATTTCAAATCTCTAGCCTCGTATAGTTATGATTGACCTTCGGGCACAATTTCCGATAGGTAGCAACCATCCTCATTTACTTCTTGGCCAAGAGATGTTGAAATGGGATCCTCTAGGGATCCTAACAATCAGCTTCTTGAATGTCTGCATAGTAATATTACTCCTACAAACTTCCTCTCTAGAATAGAGAGGGATGGTTAGCTCCTGATACTTGTACAAATGAACATTCGAGTTAGGTAACCGAACTTTCATTTGTACATATGGGGAAGAACAAAATCAAATATGCATTGAATCCAATGTCAAGTGTATCTATGATCAATGTATTATTCATTGATAAGAGTGGAGCTTTATGGATAATTCATGTTGCATATTTTCTAAAGCTCCTACTCATAGCAATGCATGTGATAGAAATATACTATATGGATTCTTACACCTTTTAAAGTTTCTAACCATCTTAGCTTTCAAGAGCAAATTTTTATCATTTAGATCATGACAAACAAGATTCTCAATTTTATCCTCCTGAACCTCACTAGGAATTTGAAATTTAGTGACTCCTCCTAAAAATGCAATTCAATTTCAGCGCAAGGATATCACTTATTCCTAGGAGTTTGAAATCTCGTGACACCATCTATGCATGAAGCTCAATTAAAAATTATGGCTGTCACTATGCCCAAGTTTCTATATGCCAATTCACCAATTAAGTCATGCCCAAAATTTTTATTTTCTAAACCTAGACAAAAAATTGACTAAGTTTACAAAACAATCCTTAAAGGATTCGAGGTACTTGTTTGAAATTTTTCCAAGTAAGGTTGGATTTCCTTTTGGAGATCCAAAAGTCAATACCCACGCTTACTCTTGTGAGGATGCTTGAGAATTGAATGATGAGGAAGTGTCAACCTTCCTCACAAATGCAAGCAATTACATTCAATTCTATGGCAAACCAAACAATGAAAAATTCTAAACTCATACCTCATTTGAAGAGCAGTTGGTGACGAAGGTCTTTGTGTGAGAAACTCACAACCTTGATTTTTGGCGTAGGCTTGATGGTTGATGTCAAATGCCAAGGTGAGATTGGATTTGGCAATGGATTTGGTTCTGGCTTTTCCATTGGTCATCATCTTGAACATTTCTCTTCCTCAAACTCAAAATATTTTGAAGGAGAGAAGTGTTCTCAGATCCTCCCAATGGTGACTTGAGCTTGATGAAATCTTCCACTTTCTTGCCATACCACCTCTTTACAATTTTGACCTAGCTACACTTTAATCAAGAACACACAAAACAACTAGAAAATGGGTTATGTTAGCCAAAGCAAATTGAACCCAATTTTCAAATTGTCTTTCCCAGCTTGAAATAACTTGTAAATGCAATGAGGGTCAAAGAAAATCTTTTAGGTTTGAACTAGGAAGATAAATTCAAGTGGTCATGCATGTAGTTCATATCCAATTAAATTTCTCCCCTAATTCAAATTTTTTAGTTTTATAATGGTTGTAAATTTTACTTTCCAACATGCAAGTGTGGAATTTCAAACATGCAAATGCAAGGGTTGTTGCAATTTGGAAAACAAATATGAGATAACTACCAATTAACCTATTGGCAAGGACTCACGAATTTTTGAAATCCGATGAGTAGGACTTACCTCCGTTCTATTCAGTGTGATGATTTGTTACCCAATCCTAGAGTTGAAGATGTGGACTATTTCTTCTGTTTTGACATGCCAAACTCATTTGACTGTCATTTGGACATGTGGGCCACATGGTGGCCCTAGCCTCTCCCCGTTGTACTAGTATAGACATGTTGTTTAGCGACGGGTTCTCCATCTTGAATGTATTTCTTCATGAGCATGGTGAGGCTTTGTCCTTCTTAGGGGTGCCACTTTTACCATATTGCTATTCCATTGAATCGACCCATACCTTGATCATGGATCAAAGGCTTCCTTGGGCATGATGACATGTGGACTCCACAATCAAACAAGAAACGCTTCATCCACAATGTCACTTGCCCTAGGTTGAATGGGTTTGGTCGAAGTGTGGGAATCCCAACAAGTGATGTGGGAAATCTTGGACTTTGAATGCTCCTTAAGTTCTTGTTCTTGGCCAAGATCTTCATGTGAATGTTATCTTGATTTCTACTTGGCCAAGATAGTTCATGGTAGGCTAGTTGAACTTAAATCCCTTGGAAAGCCATAGACTCCTTGAATACAAGGGTGATGTTAATTCCACCCTTGACCTCCTTGTGAATGGTAGCCATTGGAGTTGTTGTTTGAAAAAGGTCCTCATGGGTCTTAGGGAAATAATTTCCAGGTGTCCCATGATGACATGGATTTTCACAAATCATGTGAATATCCACGACTTGGATTATCCAAACAAATCTCCATTGACTTGGTATTCATGATACTTCAACGGGAGGTGTAGTTCCATAACTAGCATGTCCACCTTGTGAAGTGGTGTGCATGACAAGCTATGGGAACTCGAGTATTCTTCAATTCACCCCTTGAGTGGAGACCTTCTTCTTATCCATGATGGATGAGAATAGGGCTCCTTCAGCTCCAGCACGGATGTGGTCATGGATTGGTGGAGCCAACCCATGACACGAGTGTTGGATGAAGAGCCAGCTATCCACCCCATGGTGGAGGCAAACCAAGAAGAACTCTTGGAGCCTCCCCCAAGCTTGGGTATGGATGACTTTGGCTCTTACTGAAAGCTGAAATTCTTCCGCAATAGGCAATGGTGTTGCCTAGCGGACATTTGATGAGGTACGCCTTGAATCATCTTACAGTTGAGCACTTGCGTCCTCGTTGGCCATCACATACAATGGGTTGGCCAACACTACCCTGTTTTCACACAAAGGAGAAAACAAACAAGGGTAATCCTGTCTAATAACTATTAATACATATAGCTTAATCACAAGTGATAGCTATCCTTCACTTCCTTTGCCTTCCCCGGCAACGGCGCCAGAAATGCTTGTTGATGGCTCCTAAGATATACTAACAACTCATCCCCAGCAACGGCGCCAGAAATGCTTGTTGGTATTTTTTAACACCACGGATCATCTCCGCTAAATAGATGAGATCTGCAAGCGCACGGAAGATACCGTTGTAGCATTTCACCCATGAGTATTCCCAGGGGTATCGTATTTATCCCAAAGGAAGGCAATGGAGTAAAGTATATACTACTCTTATGGTCAAGCTATGGGATACTAGTCCATTATCCAGACAGGGGTAAGTTTATAATAGGGGTAGTGTGACACACACCTAGGCAATCTATTCTAAAGGGTAAAATGGGTCCTAGAGGGAGATCGGATTGAGAGTTAGAGAGTTGCTCCTACAATGCTTCTAATAAATATACATATCCTAAGGTAGATACTAATGGTCATGTCAATGATGAATTCCTATGCAGGGCTATTCAACACATCGGGCATGGGCTTACCCCTAGCAATACTAGGGCGACTCCCGCCAAGAGCATGTGGCATAGCCGAACGTGGAGGATTACAAAGGACAGATAGGGTTGTCACCACCTACTGCCTACCTCTTCAATCCGTGGGTCTACGAGACATCCAACGCTACTTAAATACCCTAGCACCATGCTAGCATACTAAGCAAATACCTTAGGAGCCCTGGCACAAGACATCCTAAGGAAATGACTAACCTAAACATCGTTGAACCAATGTTGAAGCATAGCATAAGTCATTCATATTAACATAATCATATCATAACTACATAGACTATAGTGGGGGTCTATAGTGTTTATGATCATAAGATGTGATCATGAGAGTGAAATCATAAATACAATATATTCCACATACATGGACTCCACAATCAATCAAGAAACGCTTTGTCCAAGTATACGTATAAAAGAAGACTAAAGATAATATGTTTATTGAGCACAAAGTCACAAATACAAGAAGGAATACATAAGCCATACCTTTCCCAATGTGGAATTGGGATGAGAGACTCCTTCTACTCCTTTCCCAATTTGGACTTGGGACTAGAGGCTCTCCTCTCTACATCCTAACTCCTCTAAGGACTATGGAAGATAGTATATACAATAGAATGATGCCCAAGTGGTGTGTGTCGAAGTGAGGGGTAGGGGGTCCTATTTATACTAGTGTTGAGGTTGGTTCCCGCCACCAAAAGTGCGCGAATCAGTCATCATTGACTCCAGGGAGCCGGGAGGAGCCAACACGTGGATGCTGACCGAGTTTGGTGCAAAGACCAAGTCGGCCGACCCCCTGGTTCGGTCGACCTAGTCATTGCACCGTTTCTCGTGTGCTTTCTCCAGGTGGCTGCCAAGTGGGTCCCATTGATATATATGGGTGATACACTGTTGGATCTCCTCAGATACTTCTATTTGTGGGCCATTTGATCCATGGGATGCCACGTGTCGTCGCCTGATTGGCTGGGATGATATTTTATAGGATTGGTCCCTCTACATTTCCTCATTTCCTGCATAAAATGCTACATACACATATTTCTCCAAGTCCAAGTGGAATTGGGTTAGATAGAAAGGTGATGTGTGCAAGAAATGACAAATCCTTCACATAATTGAGTTAAATTGACGGATGAAATTGGTATATAACAGCCGACAACACCCCCTTCCTCTTTCCGAACAACCTCTTCATGTCTTTTTGAGTTCAACAAGCAAGAACAAAACAAGGTGAGAAAAATCCGAAAAGAAGCGATGTTTGGAAAACAAAACTCTCAACGAATTTTCTCCTCTTGAAAGCTTGAGTCTAAAATGCAAATGCAAATGTAAGATCGAAGAGCACATGAAAAGCTACCAGAGGGGGGTGAATGGTAGATTTAAAAAATCTTACGCAGCGGAAACAATTAAACCCCAACCCCTTCGGTAGAAAAGCGATCTCTTAAAGAAATCGTGTGTGAAACTAATCTAAATGAGTTCCATCGTGAAAAAAGTGATGGATATCAGAGATAATCAAGTCACGAAGACAACACAAAAGGAATCACTCAAATCCGTTGAGAAAAACTCAAGCTGTGACCGAAAGATCAAACAAGGTCAATCTGCCCTACCCAAGAAAAAAACAGTTCTGGAATGCTGCAAAAAAACTCGTGTAGATCCGAAACCACAAATCCAATGACAGTGAAATTTTGACATATGATAAATTATCAAGTTTTGAAGACAACCCAAAAGGAATCACGTCAATTGGATCTGTAAAACTCGAGTTATGATAAAACTACCGACAAAAGGTAGTGCTGTCCAGAAACTCGATGAGTAAAACTTGTCTGGAACAAGTCGGACGAACAAGGCACAAAAGTTCCTTCAAACTACGAATTTTATTCAATATAACACAAGAGGAACAGCCCCAAAGTCGTGCACCACGAGCTCTGGGCTCTCTTTCTTATATAACCAGCTCGAAAGCCAACTCAACTTAGATCAGGAACCTAATCCTACTCTAATCATGAATCGTAACTTTCCATAACTGCTTAGGATTCTTCTATACGCAGATAGAAGCAATCTTAAGACTTCCAAACACCTTAGGAACGTATCCCACATTCCTAAACAACTCAAATTCGTGGCCCACACGAAATACTATCATAACCAACTCAAATCTTTCCATATTTGAGTCAAACCCGACTCAACCAGCCTGAGTCCATAACCTAGTCGGTTGGACCTTTCCGACCAATTCTTTACGTCCACATCTCTTCCTCACGCCTCGGAACCATGTAGCCACCTCCATGCACTCCTTGCACACGTGCAAAAATCTTCCAATGACGTCCACGATACCTTCATATGCATTGTTCTTGATTCAATCATGCTGCGCAACCTCCTGATCAGCTCAACCGCAATTCCTCCAGAATTTGGTTGTTGGAACCTCATCTCCTCCCTGAGACTAGTCCAATGGATCCCGTCACCAGTCATGTCTTGAACTCAAGCAACACCTGCACATGAATAAACAACCAATCCATACGAGCCCAAGTCCTTGACTTGACTCAAGTTAGTTCCGAACACAACACCTTACGTGAGCACCTCACATAAGCATGTTGCAAAGCATATCAAAACGACATCAGCCACATCAACCAAAACGCACCAAAACTTAGCAAATGAATACTAAGCAATCTTTCCATAAGTGTAAAGCAAGTTCGGAACATTTCACATGAAAATTTGGAACATTACGATCAAGCTCCGAACCTTGCCAAAGCAAATCGGAGCTTGAGCCGGAGCTTACCAAAGCTAGTACAACCTAGCGCCGGAGCATACCAAAGTAGTACAACCTAGCGCTGGAGCTTACCAAAGCCAGTCGAACCTAGCGCCAGAGCTAACCAAAACTAGTCGGAACTAGTTATCCCAAAAGTCGGAGATAGAATAACATGTCAGAGCTAACAAACATATGCCGGAGCTATCAAAGACATGCCGGAGCTAAATACAAAGCTCACCGGAGCTATCCAAAAACATGTCGGACCTAGACAATGAAAGTCGGACCTATTGTCGGACCTTGCAGAAGCTCGGAGCTAGAGTCGGACCTTAAAAAGATGTTATGGCAGCATTCAAAACTTTTATTGTCAAAGCCAATGTATTCAGCACACATATGTCTCACAATCCCCCCCTTGATGAATGCATTGACAACACCACTTAAGATCCGAACATTGGTTTATTCACATAAAAGTTTTGAAGACAATTTCTCCCCCTTTGTAAATCAAAAGTAAAATGAGAAGAAAATTTATCCCATATTATCTCTCCCCCTTTATTATCTCTCCTTATGCACATATTCTCTCTCTCTCTTCATGCTTACTCTCCCCCTTTGACAATGTATTCAGCAAGTCATGAGCATATAAACAAATTATCACTCCAACATTAGTTGTTATGAGCATATTATAACATATACATATAAACAAAGCTCATCCAAGTCATACTATCAAGTAACTTACATTATCACATCAATGAAATACATAAAGTAGTGTAAGCCATGCTAGAGATCAGATGTAATTTTCAATTTAAGTAAGTCATGATCTCACAAACTTAACTATTTCAAAACCTGAAAGCATGACACTAGTTGCTGCATTTTATTATTTTTCAAATCATAAATTTAGATCATATGATATTTGCAAGAGATTATATGTGTGTCTTCCTTATTCTAACCAACCAAGCCAAGCCTATGTCATTTGACAATCAGAAGCTTAAGGACATCGTTTTAGTCATACACAACATCTTCCAAGTTCATATCTAAGTGCAATGATAAGCCATCTCAAAAAAAGAAGTGCGATGCATGCATATTCTCTTGATCTTTTCTCAATTTATATTTGTTCATAAAAACTCAACATGTGAGTTGATTACTCGATTAATTCTTTATGATTAAAAGCACTTGTGAACATGTAACAAGTTCAAAACAGCAAGAAAGTTCGACCATGACCAGTTTTAGTGTAAGTAATTATTCCAATTACTAGACATGGTAAAAACTACAAAATGTATAACACGAGTAATGTAGTAAGAACTTTCAGCATGTAAAAGGAATCACAAAGTCATATATGTATGAAATACTATGCTCATATTATTTTAATTTCATATTCACACATAGACTTCCCAAGTTTCAAAAACTCCCCCTCAATTTAAGCCATGAGGATGCATAACCCCTATTTCACTATGAATGAAACAAAAACGAGTGAAATCCAAAGGTTTTGTAAAAATGTCAGCCAATTGTTGTTCGATATCTACATGGTGAAGCACAATGTTTCCCTTTTCAACGTTATCTCAGAGAAAGTGATACCTAATGTCAATGTGCTTAGTTCTAGAATGTTGCACGTGGTTTTTAGCAATGCAAATGGCACTAGTGTTATCACAGAATAGTGGAACACTATCTAGATCAACCCCATAGTCCTTAAGTGTTTGAACAATCCAAAGAATTTGTGAGCAAGCACTAGCAGCAGCTACATATTCAGATTCGCCTGTGGATTGTGCAACTGAATTCTGTTTTCTAGAGAACCAAGCAACAAGAGAATTACCAAGAAAATGACAAGCACCGGAAGTACTTTTCCTATCAATCCTACAACCCCCAAAATCAGCATCCGAAAAGGCTTTCAAAGTAACGGTTGAGGAAGAAGGAAGAAAAATTCCAAATTCTTGTGTTCCATGTAAGTACCTGATAATCCTTTTGACGGCTTGACGATGTGAAGCATGTGGGGAAGCTTGAAACCGTGCACAAAGACATACGCTGAATTGTATGTCTGGTCTTGATGCCGTGAGGTACAAAAGTGATCCGATCATGCTTCTATATTCTTTTTGATTCACAGGTTCACCATCTTCATCAAGTTCAAGTGTTGTTGTTGTTCCCATTGGTGTCCAAAGAGGCTCGCTTTTGTCCATGTTGAAGCGCCTTAGGAGGTCTTTGGTATACTTCGTTTGATGCACAAAGGTACCCTCCTTGGTTTGCTTGATTTGCAGCCCCAAAAAGTAAGTGAGTTCACCCATTATACTCATTTCAAATTCGGAACTCATCATTGCTGAAAACTTGGACACAAGATCATGAGAAGCACAACCAAAGATAATATCATCCACATACACTTGAACGAATAATGAGTCATTGCCATGTTTAAGCACAAAAAGAGTTTTATCAACCTTGCCCATGGTAAACCCCTTTTCAAGTAAGAATGTTTTTAACCTATCATACCATGCTCTAGGGGCTTGTTTGAGACCGTATAAGGCTTTGGACAGTTTGTAAACATGATTAGGAAAATCTGGATTTTCAAAACCCGGTGGTTGTTTGACATAAACCTCCTCATCTATGTAGCCTTTAAGAAAAGCACTTTTAACATCCATTTGAAATAGCTTCAAACCTTTAGATGCTGCAAAAGCTAACAAAATTCTTATGGCTTCTAATCTAGCGACAGGAGCAAAAGTTTCATCAAAATCCAGACCTTCAACTTGAGTGAAACCTTGAGCAACCAACCTAGCCTTATTCCTAACCACAACCCCATCCTCACTTTGTTTATTTTTATATACCCATTTAGTTCCAATTAAAGTGTGACCTTGAGGTGGAGGTACAAGCTTCCAAACATTATTTATTTCAAAATTTCCTAACTCTTCTTGCATGGCAATAATCCACGATTCATTAGTGAGTGCGTGTGATATATCTTTGGGTTCAAAAGAAGCAACAAAAGCAGAATGAGCATGAGAGTTTGGATCGCAAAACCTGGACCTTGTGACTCGTTCGTGCAAGCTTCCAATCATCTGTTGTGGGGGATGATCTTTGTAAAACTGTAGGGGAACAGATGTCTCACAAGCTTCTTCTTCTTCATGTTCATCACAAATCGATGAGCTTGTGGCTTGAGGATGATTTGAATCAGCATTGATGGTTGTCGGTGCTGGTTCAGAATTAACATCCGGAGCTAAACCAAAGATTTTAGCTGCTGAAATTTCTGGCAGCAACTCCAATTCTTCCTCATCTTCAATGAAAATGCTCTCCCCCTTCGGATATGGATCCTGACCTGCAATGTTTGAGCTAGTACTTGGGCTAGCTTCATCAAAAGACACTTCACAAGTCTCCACAATTTTGTTAGTGTCAAGTAAAAGCACACGGTAGCCTCTAGTATGAGATGGATAACCAAGAAACATGCCATCAATGGATCTAGGTTCAAATTTATCAAGATTACCGTGTTTCTTAACAAAGCATTTGCAACCAAAGACCCGAAAGTGTGTAACACTAGGCCTATGTCCAAACCGGAGCTCATATGGTGTTTTTCCTAGCTTAGCACGCAAGAAAGCACGATTTGAGACATAACAAGCGGTTGCTAACGCATCAGCCCAAAATTTCCTAGGAGTTTGATATTCATCAAGCATAGTCCTAGCCATCTCAACTAAGGTTCTGTTCTTTCTTTCTACAAAACCGTTTTGTTGAGGTACATAAGGTGAAGAAAATTGATGATCTATTCTATTTTCAGCTCAAAAGTGGTCAAAAGATTGATTTTTAAATTCAGTTCCGTTATCACTTCTAATTGCTTTTAAAGATCCCGCGTGATCAATTGATAATCTAAGAAATAAAGTTCTAAAGTGACTAAAAGCTTCATTCTTAGACGCCATAAAGTAAACCCAAGAGTATCTTGAATAATCATCAACAATCACAAGAACATACCATTTTCCTCCGAAGAATTGAGCACGTGAAGGTCCTACGGTGTCAAGGTGCAAAAGTTGACACGGTTCAGTTGTCATGATCATTGTGAGAGGAGTATATGAACCTGCAACCACCTTAGCATGTCTACAAGAAGAGCACATAATTTCTTTGTCCCCTTTAAGCTTAGGCAGCCCACATATGCGATCAAGAGCACTAACACGCGTTAGGTGATCAAAGCCTACGTGACCAAGTCAACGATGCCAAAAATATAAGTCCTTTGAATCATTAGCAACTAGACACCTATGCTTAGAGGAATACATATCAAAATCAGCTTTAAAAACTCTTCCAAACCGTGACATGTTAAAAATAAGCTCACTATTTGAACCTACAACTTTGCAGCAGTTTTTATTGAAAATAATTTCTAGATTTTCATCTAGCAATTGTGCAACAGAAAGCAAGTTGTATTTCAAATTTTTTACAAGTGCCACATCCTTCAAAGTGTAGTGATCATTTACTCTAACCGAACCCTTAGCAATTATAGGAGTTGAAGAATTATCGGCAAAAGTAACATTCTCTACACGTGACACAAAAGAGAGGGAGGAGAACCATTCTTTGTTACCGATCATGTGGCATGAGCAACCTGAATCCACAATCCAAAAATTCTCCTTCCTCAAACGTGTAACCTACATAGAAGTACAATACGTTGATGACTCAATACTGGGGTTAGTCAAAAGGCATTTAGGTATCCAGTACTGAGTCACACGACGTGCAGTAGGAAAAACACGCGAAAGCTGAGATAAAACAGCAGGTTTATGAGTCGAAGTTTGAGGTTTTCTATTCTTAAATCTTTTAGCACAAAAACCAGTAGCTCCGGAGGTAAAAGCAGCAGTTCCAAAAGACAAGGCTGAAGCTCCGAAAGCAAAAGCTGAAGTTCCGAAGGAAACAACAGAAGGTCCGGGAGCTCTCGGAGCTATCGAAACTATCGGAGCTGCTTTTGCGGATTTCTTACCAGAAGGTCCGGAAGCCACCTTTTCAAATTTCTGACTCACTAAAGCAGGTTGTGTTTTTCTAATTGCATGAAAGTTATAAGATCTAGCAATTTTTCCTTCCTTTCTCTGTTGTTTAGCTACTCTATAACAAAAATCTATGACATGACCATCTCTACCACAGTAGGTACAATGAAATTTAACTTTGTGTTCATGTCTAGATGAGCAAACAATATTTTTATTTGAAACCGAATGAGACAACACTCCTGCAGATTTGAAAACCACTTCCTTTTGTTTAGGAACTGTTTGAATCAAACCACTTCCTAATGACTTTACAATTTTAGGTGGATGTGCCTTAGCATGAGCATGAGAATCAAAACCTAAACCAGTTTTATCATTGCAAGACTTGGAAGAATTCAGAAGTAAGTTTAGGTTCTTATTCCCATTACAAAACCGATCTAATGTCCTATGCATGTCATCAAGTTTATTGGACAGATCAAGGCAATTTTCACATGAAGTTTTTCCTTTTAGTTTGCAATTGGAACAAAATTTATCTTCATGAGAACGTAAAGCATTGTTCAATATAGAAATTTCATTCATAGCATTCTGTAGTTTCTTATCAAGATCATCACAAGTAGAACAATGCAAATCAATTGTAGAACAGCTAGCATCTTTCAAGTTTTTATCATTAAGTGCAGCAAGCTCTTTGTTCTTTTCAATTTCTAACTCAAGTTTATCAAGTGTGGAGGTGTGCGCACTTCATAATGAGGACAATTGTTCATATATTAAATCACATGAGGAACATGCATCATCACTAGGAATCAAATTTTTTAAAAGGTTGATTTCAGATTCTAGTGATTCAATTTTAGCAGCACTATCCCTAAGATTTTTGTCCTTTTTCTTAACAATAATAGTGGCACGAGAAATGGCATCACACATTTCTTCGCAAGTAGGACATACCTCTTCATGGTCGCTGTTGTGTTCTGCCTCCTCCATACTCGATCTTGACTTGCCCGCCATAAAGCACAAGTTTGCAAAATTACCTTCATCTTCATCACTTCCAATGTCCATGTCGCTTGAACTGAACTCTTGAAGCGCGGTGATGAAACTGTTGATCATCTTGCGTCCTATGGTACCTTTCTTCTTCTTGTTGAAATTTCCAGAGGAAGTCCAAACCTTGCTTTGTTTTTCTTCCCGGATGGTCGGACCTAAAAGGTTAGGGCATTCTGTACGAAAGTGTCCTGTTTTACCACATTCAAAACAGCGTTGAGGTCCGGAGCTTCCTCTCCTTCTAGTTCTCACATTTTGCAATGCTTTTGAGAATCTAGTAGAGATGAGTGCCAACTCCTCTTCTGGAAATTCTTCGATCTGCTCTAGGGTTAGTGAGGACAACAAAGCAAGAGTATTGCAAGATGATGATTGGCCGGAGCTAGACATATCACGTTGTGAAACAAATGCAATAGACTTATTGGGGTTCTTACGTGAGATTATGTCAATTTCATGAGTTTTTAACTTGGAATATAGAACATCTAAAGTAAGTGAACTTATGACAGTAGATTCACGAATAGATGTGAATTTCATCTCCCAAATTGACATATCTAATGCACTTAGTAATTGACTAGCATTTTCAGCATCCGAAAAATTAACATTGACACTACGCAAGTTGCTGAGAATCTTATTAAAGCGAGCAAAAAGGTCATCAATAGACTCATCGGGTTGCATCTCGAAGCGCATGTATTCTTTCTTGAACATGTCTTGCCTTACCTCTTTGATCATGTTGGATCCTTCGTGGTAGTCACAAAGTGCTTTTCACACATCGTATGCAGATCGGAGGTGTGCAACACGGTTGAAGTCGCTTTGTGTTAATCCTTGTATGATCAAGTTCCGAGCCTTGTTGTTGTTGTCGACATCTCTCAGATTTGTAGCTGTAACTTGAGCGTTTGATGGCACTTCGTAAGGCTTGTATACCTTCTCCCATATTGCAAAGCCTTGTGCCTAGATGAAAGCCTCCATGCGTGCCTTCCAAACCTGAAAATCAATGCCAGCAAACACACAAGGTTTGGCAGAGTACTTCTCTATGATGATTAGTCAAAACACGCGCAAATCACAAAGATTAGAGCACCATGGCTCTGACACCAATTGTAGGATCGAAGAGCACGTGAAAATCTACCAGAGGGGGGTGAATGGTAGATTTAAAAATCTTACGCAGCGAAAACAATTAAACCCCAACCCCTTCGGCAGAAAAGCGATCTCTTAAAGAAATCGTGTGTGAAACTAATCAAAATGAGTTTCATCGTGAAAAAAGTGATGGATATCAGAGAGAATCAAGTCACGAAGATAACACAAAATGAATCACTCAAATCCGTCGAGAAACACTCAAGCTATGACCAAAAGATCAAACAAGGTCAATCTGCCCTACCCGAGAAAAAAACAGTTCTGGAATGCTGCAAAGAAACTCGTGTAGATCAGAAACCACAAATACAATGACCATGAAATTTTGACATATGATATATTATCAAGTTGTGAAGACAACCCAAAAAGAATAACGTCAATTGGATCTTTAAAACTCGAGTTATGATAAAACCAACGACGAAAGGTAGTGCTGTCCAGAAACTCGACGAGTAAAACTTGTCTGTAACAAGTCGGACGAACAAGGCACAAAAGTTCCTTCAAACTACGAACTTTATTCAATAGAACACAAGAGGAACAGCCCCAAAGTCGTGCACCACGAGCTCTGGGCTCCCTTGCTTATATAACCAGCTCGAAAGCCAACTCAACTTAGATCAGGAACCTAATCCTACACTAATCACGAATCGTAACTTTCCATAACTGCTTAGGATTTTTCTATACGCAGATAGAAGCATTCTTAAGACTTCCAAACACCTTAGGAACATATCCCACATTCCTAAACAACTCAAATTCGTTACCCACATGAAATCCTATCATAACCAACTCAAATCTTTCCATATTTGAGTCAAACCCGACTCACCCGCAGCCTGAGTCCATAACCTAGTCGGTTGGACCTTTCCGACCAATTCTTTACATCCACATCTCTTCATCACGCCTCGGAACCATGTAGCCACGTCCATGCACTCCTTGCACACGTGCAAACATCTTCCAATGACGTCAACGATACCTTCATATGCATTGTTCTTGATTCAATCATGCTGCGCAACCTCCTGATCAGCTCAACCACAATTCCTCCTGAATTTGGTTGTTGGAACCTCATCTCCTCCCTGAGACTAGTCCAATGGATCCCGTCAACAGTCATGTCTTGAACTCAAGCAACACCTGCACATGAATAAACAACCAATCCATACGATCCTAAGTCCTTGACTTGACTCAAGTTAGTTCCGAACACAACACCTTACGTGAGCACCTCACATAAGCATGTTGCAAAGCATATCAAAACGATATCAGCCACATCAACCAAAATGCACCAATAACTTAGCAAATGAATACTAAGCAATCTTTCCATAAGTGTAAAGAAAGTTCGAAACATTTCACATGAAAATTTGGAACATTATGATCAAGCTCTGATCCTTGCCCAAGCTAACCGGAGCTTGAGCCGGAGCTTACCAAAGCTAGTACAACCTAGCGCCGGAGCTTACCAAAGCTAGTACAACCTAGCGCTGGAGCTTACCAAAGCCAGTTGGACCTAGCACCAGATCTAACCAAAACTAGTCAGATAGTCATCCCAAAAGTCGGAGCTAGAATAACATGTCGGAGCTAACAAACATATGCCAGAGCTATCAAAGACATGCCGGAGCTAAATACAAAGCTCACCGGAGCTACCCAAAAACATGTCGGACCTAGACAATGAAAGTCAGACCTATTGTCGGACCTTGCAGAAGCTCGGAGCTAGAGTCGGACCTTAAAAAGATGTTATGGCAGCATTCAAAACTTTTATTGTCAAAGCCAATGTATTCAGCACACATAGGTCTCACATCAAACAAAAGAAAATCTTTTGGGGGATGGATTTGAGCAAGAGTGTTGCAATGAAGAGCAAGAAAAACAAGGTGAGCTAGAGTGTGACATGGGGAGGTGTAAAATGATGTGGTGTGTGAAGAGAAGTGCTCTTCACGACCACAATTTATAGGGTGCACCCTCCAAAGGTCACTTGGGGTTCAAAATATAGCCGTTGGAGGAAGGGGAGCCAATTTGGCTCCACTCCCTGTTTGGACGACCAGGGGGTTCGGCCGAGCTGACAGGTGGGCCCCCTGGTTCCCCTTTTGTCAAGTGGCCCCCCAACGGCTATAAAGTTAGCACGTTGGTGAAATGCCACATGTGCAACTCATAAAAAATTGTTTTTCAAATAAAACCTTTTTTCATATCCAATAAAAAAATTCTTTTGAAAAGAAAGAAAGAAAATTATAGTTGAGAATATAAGATTCTCAACTTGCTAGGAAAAATCAAATATGCAATGGAAAAATCCAAATGGGGTGGAAAAGAAAGAAAAATAAAGTGCGATAACTACCAATTTAACCTATTGGCGTAGATCTCACCACCGTCCGATGAGATGGACATTCCTCCGTCTTCATTTCACATCCGGGCCCAGAGGGATGGGCTCGGACGGCTTGTCTTGCTTCTTCTGCCATTCCTTCTGTAGCGGCTTGGTGGACTTGGGACTTCGGGAAGGTCCAGATGATTCCGTTGCCTTTGGATATCGGTGTGGTCGAAACGACGGATTCTCCTTGTAGATTGATCTTCTCATGAATGCAATGAGTGGGTCCACCTTTGGAGGTGTGACTTCGACCTCTCTGATGTGTTTATCACTTGACCCATACTTGATTCGAATCATGGAGCATTGCTCTAATCTTGGTGGAAAGTTAAATTTTTCCTCCTTCCCATTGATATGGAAGTGGATTTCTCCAGCTCCCACATCTATGCGAGCTTTTGCAGTGCTTAGGAATGGATGCCCAAGAATTGAGTGGTGTATCTTTCTGAGTGTCCATGTCTAGCACCACAAAATCCACGGGTATGAAGCAGTTCCAGATCTTCACCGGGACGTCTTCAGCAATACCTGCTGGATAACGGACTGAAGAGTCAGCCAGTTGTAGCTGCATTGGTGTTGGAGTCAGCTCTGTGAAGTTCAGCTAGTCGAACACAACCTTGGGCATCACACTGACACTTGCTCGCAGATCACAAAGTGCCTTGTCAAAGTGGTGAGCCCCAATTGAGCATGAAAGGGTAGGACATCCGGGGTCCTTTTGCCAGTTGCTCTCTCGTACAGAAATCATGTTGACATTTTCCGTCGGGGGTTCTAGCTGGCGTGGCATCTTGCCATTCTCCATCGAAGGAATAGAAGATGCCAGCCGAGCCAACTGAGTCTCGAGCATCTTGTTGAAGCTCAGTTGATTCTCGAAGGCTGAGGATAGTCCTTCCATCTTTGCATTGATATTCTCTAGGGTCTTGTCATTAGCTGACAGCTTCTTGGATAGGGCATCGTTGATCTTGAGCTGGCTAATGGCAAGTTCTCTCAAGTTGGGCTGATTTCCAGGGTTGCCATTGTTGTTGTACCCTCCTTGAAAGAATGGGCGTTGTTGACCCCACCCTTGACCTCCTGGACGATAGCCATTGTTGTTGTTGAAATTTCCATTGTGGGCGAGGTATAGGGCATTCTCACGAGTTTCTGGGCAATCATTGCTCATATGACCCATGTTGCCACAGACTTCACACGTGGTGTGAGAGTCTAGGGCATAGGCATTGCCACACACTTCACCACTGGCTTGTCCATCAATTTTCTTCATTAGGAGGTCCAATTTTGCAGCGATCATGTCCACCTCCTTCAAGGTGTGCATGCCTCACTGTCGGATATGGAGAAGCTCATCGTTCCATCCCATGTTGGACACCATCTTCTCAATAAGATCTTTAGCTTTTGGCACCATCAATGAGAAGAAGGCTCCTCCAGCAGCAGCCTCCAAATGGTCACGAGCTGATGCGATCAGCCCGTTATAGAAATTCTGAATAAGGAGCCAGTCATCCATCCCATGGTGGGGACAGGCTAGGATGTACTCTTGAAGACTTTCCCATGCCTCGGGAATAGATTCCTTGAGCTCTTGCTGGAAGCTGGAAATCCTTCCATGTAGGGCATTGGTTTTACCCAACGGGAAGAATTTGGTGAGGAATGCCGTAGAACACTTCTCCCAAGTGTCTACAGCTCTTCGGTTCACGTAAAACCACTGTTTCGCTCTCCCAAGGAGAGAGAACGGCAACAACCTCATACGGACCGCATCCGGAGACACGTCCTTGATCTTAAAAGTGCTGCAAATCTCGAGGAATTGTTGCAGGTGAGCACTTGCATCCTCGTTAGCCTTCCTACATAATGGGTTGGCTTGAACCATAGTGATAAGGCCAGTTTTGATCTTGAAGTTCACATCTTCTGTGTTAACAGTGGCCCCAATAGGCACATTGTTAGCAGAGGGAGCTGAGAACTCACGAAGGGTCTTCTGAGCCATTGGCGTTTGGATTATTGGTGCAGAAATGCTGGCTTATTTTGCCGCTCGAATCTTCTGAGGAGTAACGACACGGGGTCGGTCTCTCAGAAGAGATTCGGGATCTTCAATAGAGTTTTCCGGCAGGAGGAAACCAGACATACACTACCCTGTTTTCACATTTAAAAAAAATGCAAAAACAAAGATTGGTTATCCTACTAAAATCCTACACTGGGTTCTATCCTATTCACTCAGTCATGTTATATATCTATTTGCCTTCATCGGCAACGACGCCAGAAATGCTTGTTGACGGCTCCTAAGATATACTAACAAATCATCCCCGTCAACGGTGCCAGAAATGCTTGTTGTTATTTCTTATGCACCATTAACTAAACATCTCCAACTAATGTGTCAGAAATGCTTGTTAATGGTTCTATTGGGTCACAGAGTGATTTTCGCAAGTGCACGGAGATATCATTGTAGCATTTCCCCTTAAGATTATTCCCATGGGTGTCATTTATTTGATCCCAAAGGAAGGCAGGGAAGAGATATAACAATCATCGAGTGGAAAGGGTACAAAGGTCTAGGTAAGAATCTAGTAAGGATGGATAAAATAATAATGGAGGTAGTGTGACACACACAAAAGCTTTCAAGTCTAAGGGGGATAAGAGGATCCTAGAGGTTAGTTAAGGTTGAGAGTTATGGAGGTACTCCTACTATGCTCTATTGTACATATACATAGTCTAAGCTAATTATTCATAAGCTAGATCAATAGTGAATACTTATGCTATGTGGTTCAACACATCCGGCACGGGCTTACCCCTAGCAATACTAGGGTGACTCCCGCCAAGAGCCTGTGGCATAATCGAATGTGGAGGATTACAAAGGACAGATAGGACTGTCACCACCTACTGCCTAACTCTTCAATCCGTAGGTCTACGAGACATCCAATGCTACTTAGCTATCCTAGCACCATGCTAGCATTTCAAGTAATTACCTTAAGATCCTAGGCACAATCCATCCTAAGGCAATGAATTGAATCATCATTGAACCAATGTTGATACACAACGTAATTATACATACAAACCTAGTTATGTTATAATTAACTAGACTATAGTGGGGGTCTATAGGTTCTATGATAATGAGATATGTTCATGATGAAACAGTCATAGAAGCTATACCTTCCACATACATGGACTCCACAATCAATCAAGAAACGCTTTGCCCAAGTATATGTATAAGTAGAGACTAAATATATTATCTTTATTATGCATAAAGTCACAAATACAAGAAAGAATACATGAGTCATACCTTTCCCAATGTAGGATTGGGAAGAGAGAGACTCCTTACTCATTTCCCAATTTGGACCTGGGACTATAGACTCTCCTCTCTACAACCTAACTCCTCTAAGACTATGGATGATAGTGTATACAATAGAGATGAAGCTCAAGTGGTGTGTGTTGATGTGAGGGGTAGGGGGTCCTATTTATACTAGTGTTGAGATCGGTTCCCACCACCAAAAGTGTGTGAATCAGTCACCATTGACTCCTTCAAGCCAGGAGGAGGCAACACGCATCGTTTGACCGCGTTTGGCGCCAGGAAGTGGTCGGCCGAACCCCTGGTTTGGCCGACCTGGTCAACACTCCAAACGTGGAGTGCTTCCTCCAGGTGGCTGCCAGGTGGGCCCCCTTAATGTATTTGGGTGATACACCGTTGGATCTCCCCGGATACTTCTGTTTGTGGGCCATTTAATCCATGGATCCCACGTCTTGTCGCCTGATTGGATGGGATGATATTTTATAGGATTGGTCCCTCTACATTTCCTCATTTCCTGCATAAAATGCTGCATACACATATTTCTCCAAGTCCAAGTGGAAATGGGTTACATAGAAAGGTGATGTGTGCAAGAAATGACAAATCCTTCACATAATTGAGTTAAATTGACGGATGAAATTGGTATATAAGAGCCTTCAACAGCCCCCTCTTGTGTCGTTCTGATCCCAGGGCAGTCTTGCCACTATTGCAAACCCAACGGATTCCCATTCCCCGAGCCTTCCATATGATTCAAACAATGCTGGCAATACACCTAATTAATTGGCTAAGCCGCACAGATACTTAGCCTTGTGGTGGCACTGTAAATCCTGGGTATCGCTCCACGAATCGTTCCTTAGATCTAAAGCAAGCAAAACCACCAAATCCTTCTAACCCATTCCACATAACGCGCTTGCTTAGATCCCTAGGTTGCATGTTGCTAAAGGGTCATTATCACCAAGTCACATAAATCATAATTTCAATAGTTCATAATTAAGTTATTTAGTTAATCCCAATCCCAATTAATTAAAGCGAAGCAAAACTGGAAAATACCCTCCCCGACTCTCTAAATTACATCCCGAGCGACAAGGGTGGGTATACAAGTCTAGTAAACACCTATCATAGGTTTCCCATCAATTTGACATGAGCATGCAATTTGGCAAACAAAACATTTGTAAACAAGATCAAAATGGTCAAGGACACTTGCCTTGCTCTTGTGGCTGGTTTGTATCAGAAGCATCAAAGTTCTTGTTCTGAAGGTCCTCGTAAGCACCCTCCGCGTGACAATTATGCAAAACAAACATTACAATCAATAAATGCTCATATCATACTCAATATGCCATAACATGCATGAATGATGCAATTATGTAGTAACACGTGTTATTAGATTGCTACTGTTGCTTACTATCTAGTTACAATTAAGTTTTACGTGTTAGAGCAAGTTTCGAGTATTTTAGAGAAAACTAAAGAAGTTCCAGGAAGTCCGCACTGAACCAGAAGTACCGGACTAGTCTACACCATGGGCCGGACATGTCCGCACTAGATCGGAAAGTGCAACGGACTAGTCTGCACAGGACCGGACAAGTCCGCTACGACTAGTGTTTTAGCGAATTTCCAACTAGAGCATAGTTTGAGTTAAATATAGAACCATAACTGACGTAGGAAGGATGGATCTAAGGTATTTGCTGTGAATTCAAGGGTTCACTTGTCAAAGGATAGGTGAAACGCGAGAACTCGACGGCTAAATCGACGAAGACAAATAATTGGTGAAGAAAACGCCGACGTTGAAGAATTGGTGAAAAAGATCGCAGTAGCGGCGACGATCTTGATTGATCCTCCTCTCCTTCCTCTCCCTTCTTCTCCTTGTCCCTCCAGGCGGTGAGGGCTCCTTCCTTCTTCAAGAAAGGCAGCACATGACGTGATAGGGCTAAAGGTTTTCTATCGTGGGGCAAAAGGATAAAAGGTGTGTGGTGCGATGTTTATATAGGGGAGGTGATAGGGTTCAGGTAGAATCGAAGTAAAAGTGGGTGGAGACAAGTAGAGACCTTGGTGGGGTCCCACTTGGGCTCCTCAGGGGTGGGGTACGATGTTCTTGGACTCAATTAAGGTAATTGTCCAATAACTCATTGTGGAAGAAAAATAGAATCCTAGTCGGAAACCTACCTACCGGACTAGTCCATAGTGAGGCCGGAAAAGTCCGATTGGGTACAGAAAGTTCAACGGAGAAGTTTGGTGTCAAGATGAACAATTACGTTCACGAACAAAAGTTGATCGGACAAGTCTGATACCAGACCGGAGAAGTCTGGGGTGTGTCCTGTATCAAATCAAGACCAAGTTTTTTTGGGAGTTTCCAACAGAGATCACCGAACTAGTCCGTATAAGCAATGTACAAGTCCAGACGGGTACAGAAATAAAATCGGATTAGTCCATAAAAATTAACGGACAAGTCCAAAGAATATCAGAAACAATCTAAGACTAATCTGTAGAAATTAGCAGAAAAGTCTAAGGGATAGCAGTAGCTAAATCGGACTAATCTGGGGTCCAATCCGCACAAGTCCATACTAGGTCAGGTTTTTAGTTGCTATTTTGGTTCTAATTCATTTTAATATTGTTTTTTTTGTGTTGAATCATGCTAGATATATATAAGAATGAATGCAATGCATGATGGATGAAAATGAGGGTGTTACATCAGCAGTGTGCATAGCTCATAACTCCGTACACCACAGGCGCGCCAAACACATTGAAATTGGCATACACTTTGTTTGTGAACGTGTGGCATTGGGGGATCTACTGGTTCTACATGTTCCAAGCGACCAACAATACGCAGACTTGATGACCAACACTACTGCAAAAAGCATTTTCACAGGCGCCTCGACTTTTCAAACATAGACGGTCTGTAAAAAAATGCGACTGTGATGACGAATGATACAATAACCGCCTATGATGACAGAACATCACAGCTGGATTTTAAAGAACAACTGCCTGGGTGAATATATGATTTTCTCAAGCGGTTATTAATTAAGAACTGCCTGTGATGTAACAAACTCCACAGGTGGTTCTTAATTGACCAATGCCTGGGTAAATACATGATTTTCACGGGCGGTCATTGTTTAAGAACCGTTTGTACTGGTTCAATCATCACAAGATGTTTTTATTGAAGAACCGCCTGGGGAAAGTCATTGTTTTCACAGGTTGCATGTTAATTAAGAACCGTCTGTGATGTTGATAAGCTCCTGTCAAGCTAATCCTTGCACAACAAGCTCTTGTATATGCAAGTAACACCCATGGCTCATCATTTGGATTGTTGAAAGCATCAATTGAAGTCTGACGATCCTTGGAAGGATTTGCCCATCCATTTGAAGGATTTCTTTCCCTCCTATCCTTTTGGAAACTTAGGAAGATGCTCCTTTCTCAGTTTTAATGCCTAAATATATTGACTAAAAATCAGTACATGCTCTCTTAGTGCTTCACACAAGCGAAGAAGCAAACAACTTCAATCACAAATCTTTTTTTTACCCTTTCATAGGGATTTAAACTTAATCTTTCAAGCATAGATTTATCAATAAGTGAAGCTTTCTTATCACACATGTTAATGGCAGTTATAAGTGAATGGTGTGCTAAAGCTAACGAAATATGAATCAGACTGAAGATAAAGAGATCCTGCATATGAGTGGCAATGTCCAGGTGAGACAGCGTGAAGCTATGATGGCAACCTTCAATAACATGAAAAGTGATGTTAAGGTTATGCTTGCATCAACCAAGACATGTTGTGAGGATATAACACTTGTTAGGGCAAGCATAACGTGATGCTCCAACAAGTGTTATGCCCTCACAACACGCCTTGGTTGATGCAAGCATAACCTTGGCATCACTTTTAATGTTGTTGAAGGCTACCATCATAGCTTCATGTTGTCTAACCTAGACATTGTCACTTATATGCAGCATCTCTTTGTCTTTAGTCCCGTTGATATTTCGTTAGCTTCGACACACCCTTCACTTGTAACTGCCATTAACATGTCTGATGAGGAAGCTTCACTTATTGATAAATCTATGCTTGAAAGATTATGGTCAAATTCCTATGAAAAGGGTAAAAACAAGATTTGTGATTGAAGTTGTTCGCTTCGTCGCTTGTGTGAAGCACTAAGAGAGATGGTATTGATTTGTAGTCAATATATTCAGCCATTAGAACTGATAAAGTAGCATCTTCTGAAGTTTTTAAAATGGAGAGAAGAGAAAGAAATCTTTCATGGCTTGTTTGGGTTTACTCAATCTAATTGGATTGAAGTGGATTGGAGTGAAGAATGAATTAATTTTTTCCTCAATCCACCTCAAACCACTTATATTGAAGTGGATCCACTCCTATCCAAACAATCCCTCAAATGGATGGGAAGTATCGTGAGACTTCAATTGAAGCTTTTAGCAATCCAAATGATGAGTTCCGAGTGTTACTTGCATCTACAAGAGCTTGCTATGAAGGGATTAGCTTGACAGGAGCTTCAAGAGTTGTGCTTCTAGATGTTGTTTGGAACCAAGTTGTTGGAAGGCAAGCCTGATCAACATAGGTTAGAAGAAATTTATATACACATACAATTTGATAACTTATGGAACAGGTGAAGGTGATAAATATGATAGTCAACAAGCCCAAAAGAAGCACTTGTCCAAATTAGTCTTCTCTACAGAAGCTGAATTTAATAATGTTTGAAACATGCTATCTAAAGTTGAAATAGAACATTATTCTAACTTGATTTCCGAGGATACAAATATATACAATATATATCATACATTTTTTCCAGCATTGACATCTTCTTGTATATAGGATTTTAAATCCTTTTTAATACTTCTCTCTACGCGTTTGATGTTTTTTGGTTCAGTGAAAAGGTACATCTCTACATATTGATTATATTCCTATTCATTATCTCCCATATTCTCAACCCCAACAATATTTTGCTTTCCAAAAACAACTACATGTATCTTCTCAATTTCTGGATCTTGTACATAAAAAACTTGTGCAACACTATCGGCGAGAACCCATAGGTCATCTTTAAAACCCAGTTTATTCAAGTCTACCATTGTCAGCCTGTAATTGTCCACTTTCACACCATCAGGATGTTTGACCCATTGGCACTTAAATACAGGCATTACCATTCTTTCGCCATAATCGAGTTCCCATATTTCCTCTAATCGAGTTACCCATGAGTTGTAATAAGAGCGATGTAATGAAGATCTATGTTTGAGTTTGCTTAATGAAATGACCTTTATTTCTCATATTCCTTATTGATGCATATAGTGGGAAAGTCGTATAGAATAGTTTCTCTCTTATCTTCTTATTCTAAAACATCTCCCCAACCTCAGATGGCAGGAAGAGGAAGAGGACGTGGACGTGGACGTGGTGTGCCACCCAATCAAGACCCTGAAGTTCTGTTACCTCAATGGAATGGAAGAGGTGCCCGTGGAGCACCAGCTGCAAACCAAATGCAACAAATGATGGCAATGCAGCTACAAATGATGCAAAATTTAACACAAATTGTGAACAACATGCAACAGGCTCAGCAGGCACCACCACCCCCTCCACCACCACCACCACCCCCACCTCCAAGATTTTGCTTGAGAGACTTCATGAACACTCAACCTCCACGCTTTTCCAATGCTGTGGAACCTATGGATGCCGACGACTGGATCAATACAATTGAAAGTAAATTAAGGATTGTCCAATGTGAAGGAAGAGAAAGGGTACTATTGGCATCACACCAACTCCATGGACCTACAGCTGATTGGTGGACCGCTTTCACTGCAGCTCATGACAACCCAGACAACATCACATGGGAGGAGTTCAAAGAAAACTTCCGCAATCATCACGTACCTGAAGGGGAGATTCAAGCCAAGTGTCTGGAGTTCCTAGCACTGAAGCAAGGGAACATGAACATACGGGGGTATTTGAACAAGTTTACACAACTATCTTGGTACGCCCCTGGTGATGTTGATACTGATGCTAAGAAGCAATTCTGTTTCAGGAGGGACTGGACAAAGAGATACAGTTGATGATGTCTTCTAGTGACTATGCTAGCTTTCAACATCTGGTGGACAAAGCTTTTACGGTGGAACGAAAGAAGAAATAATCAGAGGTAGAAGACCGCAAATGGAAGATGATGATGGGACAATCTTCAAGCAACAATCGTCCTCATTTCAACCCACAGCAAACAAGACACATGAGTCGTCCCATGGGTAATAATCAAGGTCAGCGATACACCAACAACACTTCATTCAGACCTCAAGCGCAGTATGCTTGCCCTCAGTACTAGCAGATGCCACCATAACGCTCTCAGATGTATCAACAAAGTCCTATGTCTTCAAACCCTCGACCAATTGGGCAACCGCAGCAGAATCAACAAAGAAATAAGGCTCAAGACACCAGTGCTCGGGGAGCTTGCTACATATGTGGTGACAAGGGACACTACTCCAACAACTGCTCGAAGAAGCCATCGCAGCAGAACCAGTCCAGAGAAAGGGTCAATCATGTTGTTTTGGAGGAAGCCCAAGATGTATTAGATGTGGTGATCGGTACATTCCCTGCTGATTCCCATCCTTCTATAGTATTGTTTGACTCTGGTGCAACACATTCATTCATAGAAAAAGAATTCATAAGAAGACATGGAATGACTGTTATATTAATGACTCAAGTATTAGTAGTCAACTCTCCTGGAGGAGAGATGCTGACAAGGCATGTATGCCCTAATGTAAGTATAAGCATTAGGGGGGTAGCATTCTTAGCAAATCTAAAGTGTTGGAGTGTAACACCCACTATTTATAGAAAAAAAATTGTTGTAAAATGAAATTTTCAAGAGATAAAAACATTTTCATGGGAATAAAATTCATATAAGGCAAGTTGCATCATGTTTGAATCATTGTGTGAATTTTTGAAAAATTCAAATTAGCTAGAAATTTGGTTTACAAATTCAAAACATAAAACAACAGAAAAAGAAAACAGAAAAGAAAAAGAAAAGGGGAAAGAAAAAGGAAAAACGCCCCTGGGCTGAATTCCCCAATCCGGCCCAACTTCCCCCACTCTCCCGCGCCGGCCCGCGCCCGCACCCTCTCTCCCCCTCGCAGCTAGCCGGCCCCACCTGTCAGACCCGTCGCCCACCTCCCGTCGCGCCCGCGCTGTAACGACCGTGCGCCATCACCGCGCCGCCCACTTTTCCCCCCCTCTTCATTTCCGACCGTTTCACCTCAATCAAGAGTGGAATCGTGCCCATGATGATCGCCACCCGTTTCTACGCCGGAACCCCTATAAATACCGCCTGATTCCCCTCGGATTTCATCACCCCGTCACCCCAAACCCTAGCCGCAGTTGAGGTCAGTATTGGCGATCGCGTTCCCGTTGACTCCTTCAAATTCCATCCCCGACACCTTGCCTAACACCTTTGCCGCATCTACAGGAGCTTGCTGGACAACTTCAACGGTGGTTATCGCCGCTGCATTGCCGATTTCATTGGGCGCCGACGAGCTCCACCGCTCCCCATCGTCACCGGCTAGTCTCCGTCCAATTTCCGACCTCGCGACCACTACTGGTGAGTTCCCCTCGCTTTCACCTTTCATTTAAGCCTTTTGGTTGTACCCGGTAGCCTTCATTTGGCGATTTTGGTCGCCGCCGGCGAGTCCGCAGCCGCGCGCGCGTCGCCGCCGCCGCGCGCCGCCCCCTGTGCTGCCGCTCCCAACATTCGGGCGACGTGGCCCCCTGTCATCCGTCCAATTTGGTTCTACGATCGAGATTAAAACCCCGGATACCCCTTCGGTTAATAAAATCTGGGCCGTCCATTTTAAATCCAACGGCCCCCATTCAAATCACTTTTCCCGCCGCCAGTTTTGCGCCTTAGCCCTGGAAACTTGTTGACTACCCCCTGAGTTATTCTAAAATTCAAGTCTAACCCCTGTAAATGTTAAACTAGCCCCTAGACTTTTTAGAAATTAGGAAAATACTGGTAAATTGAATAAAAAGTGTTTTTAAGCCCCTGGAAAATTATAAAATAGAAAATAAAATCTGGAAAAATTGTAGAATAAACCCCAGACTTAATAAAAATTATTTTTAACCTCTGGAACAGTTCTGTTTTTACAGAAAAGCCCCTGTTAGTTCTAGAAATTAAATAAAAGTCCTTAATTTGTATAAAATAATTATAAAAACAGATTTAAATATGTTTTATTTATTTTCATTTCTGTATTAATTTTATTAATTCATTTAAATTTATGAAATGGTCATAAAAATACTTTTAAGTATATTTAGTTCATAAAAATGGTTTTGCACATAGATATAATTAGTAAAAATAATGTAAAAATTGTAAAATTTATATTATTGATTGTAAATCTATTTTAGGCTTATT
Source organism: Tuctoria greenei (assembly GCA_036927565.1). Classification (NCBI taxonomy): domain Eukaryota; kingdom Viridiplantae; phylum Streptophyta; class Magnoliopsida; order Poales; family Poaceae; genus Tuctoria; species Tuctoria greenei. The sequence continues at coordinate 63,326,753 of JAYESD010000002.1, read as the reverse complement.
TTGAAGGATAAATTTCTATAAAATAATTTTAGGGTTCTAATAAATATAAAAATGGTATAAAAATCTATAAAAATATGTTTTACTCAATAAATGTCATTTAACTTTAAATTCTCAACAACAAATGTATGTCTATAATAAAAATCAACCCTAAAATCACTTTTCCGTAGGAATTTGCGTTTATTGAATTATGTGCATTTTATTATGTTCTCATTGTATGTTATTTTCTGTACATCATCGTATTTTAGAGTCGGCGCAAGAACCCACCTTTAACCTTCAAGAACAACAGTTTTCCGATGACCCCGAGGCACAGTTTGGAGGCAAGTTCCTTGACCATCTTGCACCCTTTTGGCTAAGTTTTAGTTAGTTGCATGCTAAATTAAAATATGAATCCTATGTTATGTTTTCCTAGATTTTTTTTCCACAATATTCCTTGTCAACAATGGTTTGGGTGTTTTACTAATAAATTAGTTTACGCTTAGCCATGCTTTAATGAAATATGGTCTATTCTACAATATTACATTTGAAGTACTTTGATTCATGAATTGATGGCTATAATGGAACTAGTAGATAGGAATCTGATAGGGGGTTTTGTATGGATTGGTGCATGCGTGCACAAGACCTTGGTTTGGAGCTTGACACCTATCGGATTCTAAGGACCGGTTTTTGGAAGAAGTTGCTAAGCCTTTTAGTATCACCACAGAATTGTATATGGGACAACTTGGTTTAGTAATTTGGTCTCTCCCGATGTAGCATAGGTAAATGAACGGGCGGGGAATGGGTTTTGCCTTGGGATCCGCATTGCTCAAGAGGGGGCTTCTCCTGGCGGAGGAAAAATAGACTCCAGGTGCCGGAGCGGTGAAACCTTAGAGTACCCATTGCAAGTCGGGAGAACCATCGGAAACACCTCATAGTGATCTCCTGGCCACACACCTACGGAAGTGTGTAATTGTTGTTAGCTACCACGGGCATCAGGGAGATTTACCTAAGTCCACCTGGCAACAGGGGATGAAATCACGAACTGTGGGTAAAGGATACACACTCTGTAGAGTTTTGTTAAACTGTCTAGACAGCCGTGCTCACGGACACGAGCTTGGAAACCAAATTCATAATTAGCACATGGTTACTAAATGGATGGTTTGGGTGTTGTCTTACCTGGATTAATTTTGGGATGTTGGTTGGGATTTCACCTAGTTGTAGGTGCTTAATAAACAATTAAGAGTAGGTTGTTACTTCTATAGTGCTTAACCTATTAATTGCCTTCCTTGTTGTGAACCACACATGTCATAATTTCCCAACTTGCGAGTACCGTTGGTACTCAAACTTGTTAGTTGCATATTTTCTCCCCCCAGTCTACGAAGATGCGGAGGTGGAGAACCAGGACTTCTACGGAGACCTCGAAGAGATGTTCTAGGCTGGCGCTCCCCCGTGCAACGCCTGTGATTGGAGCCCTTGTTATGTTTTTCCGCCGCTCGTGTACTTTTATTTTAGACCTGGATGGTCATTTATGTAATAAGGTGATGTACTCGAACATGGTATTATATTTGGTATTTCACTTTCGTCTACACATGTATGAGTTGAACTGATCCTGGCATACACGTGGAAAGCATCTGGTTGTCTTCTTATTACCAGGTGTGACAAAGTGGTATCAGAGCCGTGTTGCCTGTAGGACGCAAGCCTAGATAGAAATGGACGATCTAAGGATTTACTATTTTCAAATATTATTTGTGAAAAATTTCTTTGTATTATTTACCTTGTACTTGTTTCACTTACTCCTTAATTTGTTTTATTATTGACACTCTTCTGTTTCAAAATTTTAGATGGCCAACTTTAGGAGGACCGCTCGTATTTCCACTGGAGGCTATGTCCCTAACCGAAGGATTGCTGCCTGCCGTACCCCGCTCAACGATCCCCGACGTGTGGTGGTGATTCGTACTGATGGGAGAGCCGCTGGATGACTCCGACATTGACATCAAGCCATACTGCATGATGTCGGCTACAGACACGAGAGACTGGCACTCACCTACCACTCCATCGGGATGCAGCGCCCCTACAGGCTAGAGTGGTCATGCAAGCTGTTTGTCTACTATGGAGATGAGTTGCTCAAGGTCCATCGTACGCCTGCCTCGAGGACCTACCGTCGACATGCGGAACAAGATGTCAGTTGGGAGGCCATCACCCTTTGGAGTCACACTTACCGCTACCAGCTGCGGAACTCGATGCACGCCTACACTCCCCATTGTCCAAGCGGCACTGGCAACTTCGTCGCCAGGTATGTGGAGGGGCCCCTGACCCTTCCACAGACCCACCAGACAGTTGATGACATGGAGCACCTCAGCATTCACCTCCACAAGGCTCAGCAGGAAATCCAGGATGTCCGAGACCTTGTAGCACATTATGAAAGGCAAGTGAGGAGGTACCGTCGGATCACCAACGAGGACCCAAATGGGTATGCTTCAGACACCTCCACCTGGATTCCGGACTCTCCTGACCGCCGTGTGGGTCGTGGCGATACCGACTCGATGGACTACTCTTCAGACGAGGAGCCAGACTCTGGGAGCCTTCTGTGCCGCAGCAGCCAGTCAACTCTCCTCTGCATGGCAACGAGTCTCGTGGCAGCAACTCGGGATATGATGGAGATGACGATGAAGACCCAGACGAGGAGGATGATCCTGAGGAGCGAGAGTAGACTCCGACCTGCCCTACAACTCAAGATTAAGACACTTACCCATGAGTTGTAATAAAAGCGATGTAGTAACGATCTGTGTAATCTTGAGTTGTATGTTTTTGCTTTGAGAACTTGATTATCCATGTTTGTGTTTACTTAATGAAAGTGAACTTTATTTCTCTATCTCCTTATTGATGCATATAGTGGGAAAGACGTATAGAATAGTTTCTCTCTTATCTTTTTATTTTAAAGCAACACCCCAATCTCAGATGGCAGGAAGAGGAAGAGGACGTGGACGTGGTGTGCCACCCAATCAGGATAATGAAGTCCCACTACCTCAATGGAATGGAAGAGGTGCTCGTGGGGCACCAGCTGCAAACCAAATGCAGCATATGATGGCTATGCAACTTCAAATGATGCAAAACTTGACACAAATTGTGAACAACATGCAACAGGCTCATCAAGCACCACCACCACCACCACCTCCACCACCAGCACCCCCACCTCCAAGATTTTGCTTAAGAGACTTCATGAACACTCAACCCCCACGCTTCTCCAACGCCACAAAACCTATGGATGCAGATGATTGGATCAATACTATTGAAAGTAAACTAAGGATTGTACAATGTGAAGGAAGGGAAAGGGTGTTATTGGCATCACACCAACTCCATGGACCTGCGGCTGATTGGTAGACCGCTTTTACCGCGGCCCATGGCAACCCAGACAACATTACCTGGGAAGAGTTTAGAGAAAACTTCTGCAATCATCATGTACTTGCAGGAGAAATTCAAGCCAAGCGTATGGAGTTCCTAGCACTGAAGCAGGGGAACATGAACATAAGGGGGTATTTGAACAAGTTTACACAACTATCTCGGTACGCCCCTGTAGATGTTGACACTGATGCCAAGAAACAGTTTTGTTTCAAAGAGGGACTGGACAAAGAGATACAGTTGATGATGTCTTCCAGTGACTATGCTAGTTTCCAACATCTGGTGGATAAAGCTTTCACGGTAGAAAGAAAGAAGAAGGAGTGTGAAGGAGAAGACCGCAAAAGGAAGATGATGATGGGGCAGTCTTCAAGCAGCAATCGTCCTCGCTTTCACCCACAGCAATCAGGACACCTGAGTTGTCCCATGAGAAATAATCAAGGTCAGTGGTACACTAACAACTCTTCATTCAGACCTCAAGCTCAGTATGCGCGCCCGCAGTACCAGCAGGTGCCACCACAACGCCCTCAAATGTATCAACAACGTCCTATGACTTCAAACCCTCGACCAACTGGGCAACCATGGCAAAATCAACAAAGAAACAAAGCTCAAGACACCAGTACTCGGGGAGCTTGCTATATATGTGGTGACAAGGGACACTACTCCAACAACTGCCCGAAAAAGCATTCGCAGCAGAACCAGTCCAGAGGAAGGGTCAATCATGTTGTTCTGGAGGAAGCTCAAGACGCATCTGATGTGGTGATTGGTACGTTCCCTGCTGATTCCCATCCTTCTACAGTATTGTTTGACTCTGGTGCAACACATTCATTCATAGCAAAAGAGTTTATAAGAAGAAATGGAATGACTCAAGTATTAGTAGTCAACTCTCCTGGAGGAGAGATACTGATGAGGCAAGTATGCCCTAATGTAAGCATAAGCATTAGGGGGTAGCATTCTTAGCAAACCTATAGTGCTGGAGTCACAAGGAATAGACATTATTCTTGGAATGGATTGGTTAACCAAGTACAAAGGAGTGATCCACTGTGCCACGAGAACAGTATGCTTGACTCGTACGGATGGCACAAACGTGGAGTTTCGTCCTGGTCAAGCACCAGTTCAGAAAATACGACTCAACCAGGTTGAAGGAGTACAAGGGATCAAAGTTGGTTGTGACTTTCGGATGTGTTTTCTGTTGAACTACCGGGTATGCCCCCTGACAGAGAAATTGAATTCATCATTGAATTAGTACCTGGTACAGCACCAATTTACAAGTGACCATACAGGATGGATGCTAAACAATTGGCAGAATTGAAGGATCATATCAATGAGTTGTTAGCAAAAGGATACATTCGTCCTAGTTCCTCACCTTGGGGAGCTCCAGTGATATTTGTGCCCAAGAAAGATGGCACACAGAGATTATGTGTGGATTATCGCGCACTCAATGCAGTAACTATCAAGAACAAATATCCTTTACCAAGGATCGAGGATTTGTTTGACCATTTGAGAGGTGCATGTGTGTTCTCGAAGATTGATCTGCGATTAGGGTATCACCAATTGAAGATACGACCCTCGGACATACCAAAGACGGCATTTGTTTCAAGATATGGATTATATGAGTATACAGTCATGTCTTTTGACTTAACTAATGCCCCGGCTTATTTCATGTACCTTATGAATAAGGTATTTATGGAGTATCTGGATAAGTTTGTCGTGGTGTTTATTGACGACATTTTGATATTCTCCAAAAGTGAAGAGGAACATGAGGAGCACCTAAGAATGGCTTTACAGAAACTTCGAGAACATCAGTTGTATGCAAAGCTAAGTAAATGTGAGTTCTGGTTAAAGGAAGTGTCATTCTGGGACATGTTATATCACAGGGAGGAATAGCAGTAGACCCCAGTAAAGTGAAAAATGTTCTGAATTGGAAAACACTAGAAAATGTGGGGAAATCAGGAGTTTCTTGGGCATGGCTGGCTATTATCGCCGGTTCATCGAAGGATACTCAAAAATATCTCTCCGTTAACCAAGTTACATGAGAAGGGAGTTGTGTACAAATGGACACCAGAGTGTGAAGACAGTTTTACAGAGTTAAAGAAAAGGTTGACTACTGCTCCAGTGTTGATTATGCCGGATATGCAGAAAGAATTTGCAGTTTACTGTGATGCATCCGGACAATGACTGGGATGTGTATTAATGCAAGAGGGACATGTAGTGGTTCATGCATTGAAGTTATGGAGACATTATCTGATAGGAAAAAGAACTGAAATTTATACGGACCACAAAAGTTTGAAGTATGTCTTCACCCAACCAGATCTAAATCTCGGACAACGCAGATGGTTGGAACTTATCAATGATTTTGATGTCGGAATCAATTATCATCCTGGGAAAGCTAATGTGGTCACGGATGCATTAAGCAGGTCAGCTCAATGCAATAGCTTGGCACTGCAAGGTCAACAACCGCAGTTATGTGAGGAATTAGCAAGGCTAAACCTTAGTATCGTAGCTAATACTGAGGTAGTGTCTATGGAAGTAGATTCTACTTTGGAAAAGGATATTCGTGAAGGGCAAAAGAATGATAAGTGGATCCAGAAGACTAAGCAACTAATGAAAGAAGGAAAAGCACCGGACTTTAGAGAAGATGAACAGGGAACTCTATGGCTAGGGAAGAAAATATGTGTACCTAATATCAAGGAGATTCGAGAGCTGATACTGAGAGAAGCCCATGATTTGTCATATTCTATTCATCCGGAGAGCACAAAGATGTATCAAGATCTAAAGGATCGATATTGGTGGCATGGAATGAAACGAGATGTGGCGGAGTATGTAGCTCTGTGTGACACGTGTCAGAAGGTCAAAGCAGAACATCAAAGACCCGCAGGGTTACTTCAACCAATTAAAATTCTTGAATGGAAATGGGAAGAAATAAGTATGGACTTTATTGTGGGATTGCCGAGAACTCAGTCAGGATACGACTCTATATGGGTCATAGTGGACCGTTTGACCAAAGTGGCTCACTTTATCCTAGTAAAAGAAAGCTATTCTGGTTCAAGATTGACAAAACTATATATGGCAAGAATTGTATGCCTGCATGGAGTGCCGAAGAAGATAATATCAGATAGAGGTACTCAGTTCACTTCCCGATTTTGGCAAAAGTTGCATGAGTCTATGGATACCCGACTCAATTTCAGCTCGGCATATCATCCGCAAACTGACGGTCAAACAGAGCGTACTAACCAAATTCTTGAAGACATGTTGAGAGCACGTGCTTTGAAAAACAGTAGGAGTTGGGATAAGAACCTACCATATGCTGAGTTCTCCTATAACAATAGTTATCAAGCCAGTTTGAAGATGTCTCCGTTTGAAGCTTTGTATGGACGGAAGTGCAGAACACCATTGTTTTGGAATCAAACTGGGGAAAGCCAAGTATTTGGGCCTAAAGTATTAAGAGAAGCTGAGAGACAAGTACAAGAAATCCGAAAGAATTTGAAGACGGCTCAGTCAAGGCAGAAGAGTTATGCTGATACTCGACGTCGTGATCTAACCTTTGAGATTGGTGATTATGTGTATCTCAAGGTGTCACCCGTGAGAGGGTTCAGACGATTCAAGGTGAAGGGCAAATTATCACCCCGATATATTGGTCTTTTCAAGGTATTGGAGAAAAGAGGAGAAGTAGTCTATCCGCTCGAGCTACCATCTCACCTATTAGATGTACATGACGTATTCCACGTGTCACAAATGAAGAAATGCTTAAGAGTCCCTGAAGAACAGTTGCCATTAGAAGCAGTAGACGTACAAGAGGACCTGACCTATGCAGAACAACCTGTTAAGATTCTCGAGACATCAGAACGAGTCACGAGGAATAAAGTTACTCGTATGTGCAAAGTTCAATGGAAACATCACTCAGAAGAAGAGGCGACATGGGAAAGAGAAGAAGACCTCAGGGCGGAGTTTTCGAGTCTATTCTCTTAGGACGTCCAAATCTCGAGGGCGAGATTTCTTTTTAGGGGGGTAGAATTGTAACACCCACTATTTACAGAAAAAAATTGTTGTAAAATGAAATTTTCAAGAGATAAAAACATTTTCTTGGGAATAAAATTCATATAAGGCAAGTTGCATCATGTTTGAATGATTGTGCGAATTTTTGAAAAAATCAAATTCGCTAGAAATTTTGTTTACAAAATCAAAACATAAAACAAAAGAAAAAGAAAACAGAAAAGAAAAAGAAAAGGAAAAAGAAAAAGGAAAAACGCCCCTGGGCCGAATTCCCCAATCCGGCCCAACTTCCCCCACTCTCCCGCGCCAGCCCGCGCCCGCACCCTATCTCCCCCTTGCTGCTAGCCGGCCCCACCTGTTAGACCCGTCGCCCATCTCCCGCCGCGCCCGTGTTGTAACGGCCGTGCACCATCACCTCGCCACCCACTTTCCCCCCCTCTTCATTTCCGACCGTTTCACCTCAATCAAGAGTGGAATCGTGCCCATGATGATCGCCGCCCGTTTCTACGCCGGAACCCCTATAAATACCGCCCGATTCCCCTCGGATTTCATCACCCCGTCGCCCCAAACCCTAACCGCAGTCGAGGTCAGTATTGGCGATCGCGTTCCAGTTGACTCCTTCAAATTCCGTCCCCGACACCTTGCCTAACACCTTTGCCGCATCTACAGGAGCTTGCCGGACAACTTCGACGGTGGTTATCGCCGCTGCATCACCGATTTCATCGGGTGCCGACGAGCTCCACCGCTCCCCATCGTCGTCGGCTAGCCTCCGTCCAATTTTCGGCCTCGCGACCACTACTGGTGAGTTCCCCTCGCTTCCACCTTTCGTTTAAGCCTTTTGGTTGTACCCGGTAGCCTTCATTTGGCGATTTTGGTCGCCGCCGGCGAGTCCGCCGCCGCGCGCGAGTCGCCGCCACCGCGCGTCGCCCCCTGTGCCGCCGCTCCCGACATTCGGGCGACGTGGCCCCTTGTCATCCGTCCAATTTGGTTCTACGGCCGAGATTAAAACCCCGGATACCCCTTCGGTTAATAAAATTCGGGCCGTCCATTTTAAATCCAACGACCCCCATTCAAATCACTTTTCCCGCCGCCAGTTTTGCGCCTTAGCCCTGGAAACTTGCTGGCTACCCCCTGAGTTATTCTAAAATTCAAGTCTAACCCCTGTAAATGTTAAACTAGCCCCTAGACTTTTTAGAAATTAGGAAAATACTGGTAAATTGAATAAAAAGTGTTTTTAAGCCCCTGGAAAATTATAAAATAGCAAATAAAATCAGGAAAAATTGTAGAATAAACCCCAGACTTAATAAAAATTATTTTTAACCTATGGGACAGTTCTCTTTTTACAGAAAAGCCCCTATTAGTTCTAGAAATTAAATAAAAGTCCTTAATTTGTATAAAATAATTATAAAAACATATTTAAATATGTTTTATTTATTTTCATTTCTGTATTAATTTTATTAATTCATTTAAATTGCTGAAATGGTCATAAAAATACTTTTAAGTATATTTAGTTCATAAAAATGGTTTTGCACATAGAAATAATTAGTAAAAATAATGTAAAAATTGTAAAATTTATATTATTGATTAGAAATCTATTTTAGGCTTATTTTGAAGGATAAAATTTCTAGAAAATAATTTTAGGGTTCTAATAAATATAAAAATGGAATAAAAATCTATAAAAATATGTTTTACTCAATAAATTTCATTTAACTTTAAATTCTCAACAACAAATGTATGTCTATAATAAAAATCATCCCTAAAATCACTTTTGCGTAGGAATTTGCGTTTATTTGAATTATGTGCATTTTATTATGTTCTTATTGTATGTTATTTTCCGTACATCGTCGTATTTTAAAGTCGGGGCCAGAACCCACCTTTAACCTTTCAAGAACAACAGTTTCTCGACGACCCCGAGGCACAGTTTGGAGGCAAGTTCCTTGACCATCTTGCACCCTTTTTGCTAAGTTTTAGTTAGTTGCATGCTAAATTAAAATATGAATCCTATGTTATGTTTTCCTAGATTTTTTTCCACAATATTCCTTGTCAACAATGGTTTGGGTGTTTTACTAATAAATTAGTTTACGCTTAGCCATGCTTTAATGAAATATGGTCTATTCTACAATATTACATTTGAAGTACTTTGATTCATAAATTGATGGCTATAATGGAACTAGTAGATAGGAATCTGATAGGGGGTTCTGTATGGATTGGTGCATGCGTGCACAAGACCTTGGTTTGGGGCTTGACACCTATCGGATTCTAAGGACAGGTTTACGGAAGAAGTTGCTAAGCCTTTTAGTATCACCACAGAATTGTATATGAGACAACTTGGTTTAGTAATTTGGTCTCTCCCGATGTAGCATAGGTAAATGAATGGGCGGGGAATGGGTTTTGCCTTGGGATCCGCATGGCTCAAGAGGGGGCTTCTCCTGGCGGAAGGAAAATAGACTCCAGGTGTCGGACCGGTGAAACCTTAGAGTACCCATTGCAAGTCGGGAGAACCATCAGAAACACCTCATAGTGATCTCCTGGCCACACACCTACGGAAGTGTGTAATTGTGGTTAGCTACCACGGGCATCAGGGAGGTTTACCTAAGTACACCTGGCAACAGAGGATGAAATCACGAAATGTGGGTAAAGGATACACACTCTGCAGAGTTTTGTTAAACTGTCTAGACAGCCATGCTCACGGACACGAGCGACTTGGAACCAAATTCTTAATTAGCACATGGTTACATAATGGACGGTTTGGGTTTGGTCTTACCTAGATTAATTTGGGATATTGGTTGGGATTTCACCTAGATGTAGGTGCTTAATAACATTTAAGAGTAGGTTGTAACTGCTATAGTACTTTACCTATTATTTGCCTTCCTTGTTGTGAACCACACATGTCATAACTTTCCAACTTGCGAGTACCATTGGTTCCCAAACTTGTTAGTTGCATATTCCCCCCCCCTAGTGTACGAAGACGAAGAGGTGGAGAACCAGTACTTCTACAGAGACCCCGATGAGATGTTCTAGTCTGGCGCTCCCCTGTGCAACGCCTGTGCTTGGAGCCCTTTTACTTGTTTTTCCGCCGCTGTGTACTTTTATTTTAGACCTGGAAGGTCATTTATGTAATAAGGTGATGTACTCGAACATGGTATTATATTTGGTATTTCACTTTCGTCTACACATGTATGAGTTGAACTGATCCTGGTATACATGTGGAAAGCATCTGGTTGTCTTCTTATTACCAGGTGTGACACTTTTACAACTTCGCATGTCTCTTGGATGCTTCAATAAAATTTGCAACATTATGAATGTACATAGGATCGGGTCTTGGCATGTTATACATCCACGCTCGACGGTCCATGCTTCAATAACATATTTTTTTTAAGATTTACAAATTTTGGTCACAAATATTCCCTAAAGGTCTTATGAAATGAATTTATAAAGACATACCAAGAATGTATCATATGAGTGTATACTGGTATCATGTAGGTCTATTCATAAGGGTTACAAGAAAATTTGTTTCAAATTTTCTCAGCTTCCTAGTGACCATAATGGATTTTTGAAGTTAGGCTTATTCATTGAAACATTTCAGCGAACATGTGATGTGCTTGTATTCATCTTCAACCTTTAATCCTCCAAATCTACTTCTTTTTTTGTAAAATTCATGGGTGGGCTCAAGGGGAGACTAAACTACATCTTTCAACCTTTAATCATTCAAATCTACTACAAATCTCAAGTGGTGGTGGTGGGGGGGGGGGGGGCTGGAGGCATATGCAAACACAACAAAACAAAACTGAAAACAAAACAAATTTAAAACATGATAGTGAAGAAGAAGTCTCTTCTAACCTTTTCTATGTTAGAAGCTTGATCAACTAATGAATGCAGTATCGATCAGCGCATGGTGGAAATTTTTGGTAGCCTGGCGGCGTCGATGGAAAATATCCAGGGTTAGGTTTTCTGTCGCGCCCGAGAGGTCTTTATATAGGCGTCGCTTTTTACTGGTGATTTTAAACAAAACAACCACATGTGATAAAAATTAATAAAGTTTAGGTGGTTTTTTCAGGCAGTTTTTAACTGCTTCTCGGGCGGTTGGTACTGAATAACCGTCTAAGAAAAAAATTATCTCGAGCGGTTATTACTTACCAACCGCCTGGGATAATTGCCTGAGGCTGTTCTTCAGTTTTTGCTTCTTTTTTATTTAGATTCCAATATAAATACTCAAACATGTATATATTCTGTAAATTGATTCCAAATTTGATGGTTCTTTCTTCTATATTTTTCAAAAATTAACATCTACCAGCTGGACCAAATATTTTAAAACTTGTATAGCTAACATTGTAATGCATTGGTAAATATCAAATTAATTTATACTTACATATTATTCACATTTGTGTATCTCGTAAAAAAAAGGGATCCTTCCCTGAAATTGGTTTTTATGAACATATTTGTATTATTTATACATGTATGAATTTTGTTAAACTTTTTGAAGCATTCTAACATGTCAAAATTCAAATTATCGATCATTCTAACCAAATGCTCATATACATATGAGGCATTCATCAAATTTTGAACACACATTGAGTCAAAAAAATTTAAAAAAAATCTGAAAAAATTCATAGAGGTTGGTATGATGACTGAAAAGGTCCATTGAAGAACTAAATGAAGAAAATCATTATATTCATCAAGATAGAAAAATGATAAATAGGAATTGTTATATGTTTTTATGTTCTGACCAATTTAAAAGGCTTTATGAAGTAAAATTTAATGGTAACCTTTAATACTCAATCATATTACAATAAAGTGGAATTTGGGATTTTGAAAGGCCCCACATTTAATCAAGAATATTAGTTAAGCTTACATAAAGTTCTTCTCAGGCGGTTGGTACTGAATAACCGCCTGATAAAAAATTTATGTCAGGAGGTTATTATTTACCAACCGTCTGGGATAATTGCCTGAGCATGTTCTTCAATTTTCTTTTCCTTTGCTTCTTTTTTATTTAGATTCCAATATATATACTCAAACATGTATAGATTCTACAAATTGAGTCCAAATTCGATGATTCTTTCTGCTATATTTTTCAAAAATTAACATCTACCACCTGGACCAAATATTTTAAAACTTGTATAGCTAACAATATAATGTTTTGGTAAATATCAAATTAATTTATACTCACATATTATTACAATTTGTGTATCTCCTAAAAAAAGGGATCCTTCACTATAATTGGTTTGTATGAACATATTTGTATTATTTATACATGTATGAATTTTGTTAAACTTTTAAAAGCATTCCAACATGTCAAAATTCAAATTATGCATCATTCTAACCAAATGCTCATATACATATGAAGCATTCATAAAATTTTGAACACACATAGACTCAAAAAAATTTAAAAAAAATCTGAAAAAAATTCATAGAGGTTGGTATGATGACTAAAACAGTCCATTGAAAAACTAAATGAAAAAAAATCATTATATTCATCGAGATAGAAAAATGACAAATAGCAATTGTTATATGTTTTTTATGTTCTAACAAATTTCAAAGGCTTTATGAAGTGAAATTTAAGTGTAACCTTTAATACTCAATCATATTACAAGAAAGTGGAATTTGGGCTTTTGAAAGGCCCCACATTTAATCAAGAATATTAATTAAGCTTACATAAAGTTCTTCTTAGGCAGTTGGTACTGAATAACCACCTGAGAAAAAGATTATCTCAGACGGTTATTATTTACCAACCGTCTGGGATAATTGCCTGAGCCTGTTCTTCAGTTTTCTTTTCCTTTGCTTCTTTTTTATTTAGATTCCAATATAAATACTCAAACAAGTATAGATTTTACAAATTGAGTCCAAATTTGATGATTCTTTCTTCTATATTTTTTTAAAAATTAACATCTTCCATCTGGACCAAATATTTTAAAACTTGTATAACTAACATTGTAATTTTTTGGTAACTATCAAATTAATTTATACTCACATATTATTCACGTTTGTGTATCTCCTAAAAAAAAGGAACCTTCACTGAAATTTGTTTGTATGAACATATTTGTATTATTTATACATATATGAATTTTGTTAAACTTTTTAAAGCATTCCAACATGTCAAAATTTAAATTATCGATCATTCTAACCAAATGCTCATTTACATATGAGACATTCTTAAACACACGTTGATTCAAAAAAATTAAAAAAAACTGAAAAAATTCATAGAGGTTGGTATGATGACTAAAAAGGTCCATTGAAAAACTAAATGGAAAAATAATTATATTCATCAAGATAGAAAAATGACAAATAGTAATTGTTATATGTTTTTTATGTTCTCACCAATTTAAAAGGCTTTATGAAGTGAAATTTAATGGTAACTTTAATACTCAATCATATTACAAGAAAGTGGAATTTGGGCTTTTGAAAGGCCCCACATTTAATCAAGAATATTAATTAAGCTTACATAAAGTTCTCCTCAGGCGGTTGGCACTAAATAACCGCCTGAGAAAAAGATTATATCACGCGGTTATTATTTACCAATCGTCTGGGATAATTGCCTGAGCCTGTTCTTCAATTTTCTTTTCCTTTGCTTCCTTTTTATTTAGATTCCAATATATATACTCAAACATGTATAGATTCTGCAAATTGAGTCCAAATTCGATGATTCTTTCTGCTATATTTTTCAAAAATTAACATCTACCACCTGGACCAAATATTTTAAAACTTGTATAGCTAACAATGTAATGTTTTGTTAAATATCAAATTAGTTTATACTCACATATTATTACAATTTGTGTATCTCCTAAAAAAAGGGATCCTTCACTGAAATTGGTTTGTATGAACATATTTGTATTATTTATACATGTATAAATTTTGATAAACTTTTAAAAGCATTCCAACATGTCAAAATTCCAATTATCCATCATTCTAACCAAATGCTCATATACATATGAGGCATTCAAAAAAATTTGAACACACATTGACTCAAAAAAAATTTAAAAAAATCTGAAAAAATTCATAGTGGTGGGTATGATGACTAAAACAGTTCATTGAAAAACTAAATGAAAAAAATCTTTATATTCATCGAGATAGAAAAATGACAAATAGCAATTGTTATATGTTTTTTATGTTCTAACAAATTTCGAAAGGTTTATGAAGTGAAATTTAATGGTAACCTTTAATACTCAATCATATTACAAGAAAGTGGAATTTGGGCTTTTGAAAGGCCCCACATTTAATCAAGAATATTAATTAAGCTTGCATAAAGTTCTTCTCAGGCAGTTGGTACTGAATAACCACCTGAGAAAAAGATTATCTCAGGCGGTTATTATTTACCAACCGTATGAGATAATTGCCTGAGCCTATTCTTCAGTTTTCTTTTCCTTTGCTTTTTTTATTTAGATTCCAATATAAATACTTAAACATGTATAGATTTTACAAATTGAGTCCAAATTCGATGATTATTTCTTCAATATTTTTCAAAAATTAACATCTTCCATCTGGACCAAATATTTTAAAACTTGTATAACTAACATTGTAATTTTGGGTAACTATCAAATTAATTTATACTCACATATTATTCACGTTTGTGTATCTCCTAAAAAAAGGATCCTTCACTGAAATTTGTTTGTATGAACATATTTGTATTATTTATACATATATAAATTTTGTTAAACTTTTTAAAGCATTCCAACATGTCAAAATTTAAATTATCGATCATTCTAACCAAATGCTCATATACATTTGTGGCATTCTTCAAATTTTAAACACACGTCAATTCAAAATAATTAAAAAACTTGAAAAAATTCATAGAGGTTGGTATGATGACTAAAAAGTTCCATTGAAAAACTAAATGGAAAAATAATTATACATCAAGATAGAAAAATGAAAAATAGTAATTGTTATATGTTTTTATGTTCTGACCAGTTTAAAAGGCTTTATTAAGTGAAATTTAATGGTAACCTTTAATACTCAATCATATTACAATAAAGTGGGATTTGAGCTTTTAAAAGGCCCCATATTTAATCAAGAATATTAATTAAGCTTACATAAAGTTCTTCTCAGACGGTTGGTACTGAATAACCGCCTGAGAAAAAGATTATCTCAGGCGGTTATTATTTACACCCCTCCTGGGACAATTGCCCAAGTCCGTTCTTCAGTTTTCTTTTCTTTTGCTTCTTTTTTATTTATATTCTAATATAAATACTCAAACATGTATAGATTGTGCAAATTGAGTCCAAATTCGATAATTCTTGCTACTATATTTTTCAAAAATTAACATCTACCACTTTGACCAAATATTTTAAAACTTGTATTGCTAACAATGTAATGTTTTGGTAAATATCAACTTAATTATTCCCAAATATTATTCACATTTGTGTATCTCCTAAAAAAGGACCCTTCATTGAAATTGGTTTGTATGAACATATTTGTATTATTTATACATGTATGAATTTTGTTAAACGTTTAAAAGCATTCCAACATGTCAAGATTCAAATTATCCATCATTCTAACCAAATGCTCACATACATATGAGGCATTCATTAAATTTTGAACACACATTGACTCAAAAAAATGTAAATAATCTGAAAAAATTCGTAGAGATTGGTATGATGACTAAAAGGTCCATTGAAAGACTAAATGAAAAAAAATCATTATATTCATCAGGATAAAAAATGACAAATAGTAATTGTTATATGTTTCTTATGTTCTAACCAATTTCAAAGGCTTGATGAAGTGAAATTTAATGATAACCTTTAATACTCAATCATATTACAAGAAAGTGGAATTTGGGCTTTTGAAAGGCCCCACATTTAATCAAGAATATATATTAAGCTTACATAAAGTTCTTCTCAGACGGTTGGTACTAAATAACCGCCTGAGAAAAAATTATCTCAGACGGTTATTATTTACCAACTGCCTGGGATAATTGCTCGAGCCTGTTCTTTAGTTTTCTTTTCATTTGCTTCTTTTTTATTTAGAGTCCAATATAAATACTCAAACATTCTGCAAATTGAGTCCAAATTCGATGATTTTTTCTTCTATATTTTTAAAAAATTAACATCTACCACCTGGACCAAATATTTTAAAACTTGTATGGCTAACAATGTAATGTTTTGGTAAATATCAAATTAATTTATACTCAAATATTATTCACATTTGTGTATCTCCTAAAAAAAAGGATCCTTCACTAAAATTGGTTTGTATGAACATATTTGTATTATTTATACATGTATGAATTTTGTTAAACTTTTTAAAGCATTCAAACATGTCAAAATTCAAATTATCCATCATTCTAACAAAATGCTCATATACATATGAGGCATTCATCAAATTTTGAACACATTGATTCAAAATAAATTAAAAAAATCTGAAAAAGTTCATAGAGGTTGGTATGATGACTAAAAAGGTCCATTGAAAAACTAAATGGAAAAATAGTTATATTCATCAAGATAGAAAAATGACAAATAGAAATTGTTATATGTTTTTTATGTTCTCACCAATTTAAAAGGCTTTATGAAGTGAAATTTGATGGTAACCTTTAATACTCAATCATATTACAAGAAAGTGGAATTTGATCTTTTGAAAGGCCCCACATTTAATCAAGAATATTAATTAAGCTTACATAAAGTTCCCCTCAGGCGGTTGGCACTCAATAACCGCGTGAGAAACAGATTATCTCAGGAGGTTATTATTTACCAACCGCATGGGATAATTGCCTGAGCCTGTTCTTCAATTTTCTTTTCCTTTGTTTCTTTTTTATTTAGATTCCAATATAAATACTCAAACATGTATAAATTCTGCAAATTGAGTTCAAATTCGATGATTATGTCTTCTATATTTTTAAAAATTAACATCTACCACCTGGATCAAATATTTTAAAACTTGTATAGCTAACAATGTAATGTTTTGGTAACTATCAAACTAATTTATACTCACATATTATTCACATTTGTGTATCTCCTAAAAAAAAGGATCCTTCACCGAAATTTGTTTGTATGAACATATATGTATTATTTATACATGTATGAATTTTGTTAATCTTTTTAAAGCATTCCAACATGTCAAAATTTAAATTATCGATCGTTCTAACCAAATGCTCATATACATATGAGGCATTCTTCAAATTTTAAACACACGTTGATTCAAAAAAAAAACTGAAAAAATTCATAGAGGTTGGTATGATGACTAAAAAGGTCCATTGAAAAACAAAATGGAAAAATAATTATATTCATCAAGATAGAAAAATGACAAATAGTAATTGTTATATGTTTTTTATGTTCTCACCACTTTAAAAGGCTTTATGAAGTGAAATTTAATGGTAACCTTTAATACTCAATCATATTACAAGAAAGTGGAATTTGGACTTTTGAAAGGCCCCACACTTAATCAAGAATATTAATTAATCTTACATAAAGTTCTCCTCAGGCAGTTGGCACTGAATAACCGCCTGAGAAAAAGATTATCACAGGCGGTTATTATTTACCAACCATCTGGGATAATTGCCTGAGCCTGTTCTTCAATTTTCTTTTCCTTTGTTTCTTTTTTATTTAGATTCCAATATAAATACTAAAACATGTATCGATTCTGCAAATTGAGTCCAAATTCGATGATTCTTTCTTCTATAATTTTTAAAAATTAACATCTTCCACCTGGACCAAATATTTTAAAACATGTATAGCTAACATTTTAATGTTTTGGTAACTATCAAATTAATTTATACTCACATATTATTCACATTTGTGTATCTCCGAAAAAAGGATCCTTCACTGAAATTGGTTTGTATGAATATATTTGTATTATTTATACATGTATGAATTTTGTTAAACTTTTTAAAGCATTCCAACACGTCAAAATTCAAATTATCGATCATTCTAACCAAATGCTCATATACATATGAGGCATTCATCAAATTTTGAACACACATTAATTCAAAAAATTAAAAAAAAAACAGAAAAAATTCATAGAAGTTGGTATGAAGACTAAAAAGGTCCATTTGAAAACTAAGTGGAAAAATCATTATATTCATCAAGATAGAAAAATGACAAATAGGAATTGTTATATGTTTTTATGTTCTGACCAATTTAAAAGGCTTTATGAAGTGAAATTTAATGGTAACATTTAATACTCAATCATATTACAAGAAAGTGGAATTTGGGATTTTGAAAGACCCCACAGTTAATCAAGAATATTAGTTAAGCTTACATAAAGTTCTTCTCAAGCGGTTGGTTTTGAATAACTGCCTGATAAAAAGATTATCTCAGGCGGTTATTATTTACCAACCGCTTGAGATAATTGCCTGAGCCTGTTCTTCAGTTCTCTTTTCCTTTGCTTCTTTTCTATTTGGATTCCAATATATATACTCAAACATGTATAGATTCTGCAAATTGAGTCCAAATTCGATGATTCTTTTTGCTATATTTTTGAAAAAATAACATCTACCACGTGGACCAAATATTTTAAAACTTGTATAGCTAACAATGTAATGTTTTGGTAAATATCAAATTAATTTATACTCACATATTATTCACATTTGTGTATCTCCTAAAAAAAAGGAATTCTTCAATGAAATTGGTTTGTATGAACATATTTGTACTATTTATACATGTATAAATTTTTTAAAACTTTTAAAAGCATTCCAACATGTTAAAATTCAAATTATCCATCATTCTAACCAAATGCTCATATACATATGAGGCATTCATCAAATTTTGAACACACATCGACTCAAAAAAATTTAAAAAAAAAATATGAAAAAATTCATAGAGGTTGCTATGATGACTAAAAAGGTCCATTGAAGAACTAAATAAAAAAAATCATTATATTTATCAAGATATAAAAATGACAAATAGCAATTGTTATATGTTTTTTATGTTCTGACCAACTTCAACGGCTTTATGAAGTCAAATTTAATAATAACCTTTAATACTAAATCATATTACAAGAAAGTGGAATTTGGGCTTTTGAAAGGCCCCACATTTAATCAAAAATATATATTAATCTTACATAAAGTTCTTCTCAAGCGGTTGGTACTGAATAACCGCGTGAGAAAAAGATTATCTCAGACAGTTATTATTTACCGACCGCCTGGGATAATTGCTCGAGCCTGTTCTTCAGTTTTCTTTTCCTTTGCTTCTTTTTTATTTAGACTCTAATACAAATACTCAAACATGTATAGATTCTGCAAATTGAGTCCAAATTTGATACTTTTTTCTTTAATATTTTTCAAAAATTAACATCTACCACCTGGACCAAATATTTTAAAACTTGTATAGCTAGCATTGTAATGTTTTGGTAAATATCAATTTAATTTATACTCACATATTATTCACATTTGTGTATCTCCTAAAAAAATGGATCCTTCACTAAAATATTTGTATTATTTATACATGTATGAATTTTGTTAAACTTTTTAAAGCATTCAAACATGTCAAAATTCAAATCTATCATTCTAACCATATGCTCATATACATATGAGGCATTCATCAAATTTTGAACAAATTGATTCAAAAAAAATTAAAAAAAAAATTTAAAAAATTCGTAGATGTTGGTATGATGACTAAAAAGGTCCATTCAAGAACTAAATGAAAAAAAGCATTATATTCATCAAAATAGAAAAATGACAAATAACAATTGTTATATGTTTATTATGTTCTGACCAATTTCAAAGGCTTTATGAAGTGAAATTTAATGATAACCTTTAATGCTTAATCATATTACAAGAAAATGGAATTTGAGCTTTTGAAAGGCCCCACATTTAATCAAGAATATAAATTGAGCTTACATAAAGTTCTTCTCAGGCGGTTGGTACTGAATAACCGCCTGAGAAAATAATTATCTCATGCGGTTATTATTTACCAACCGCCTGGGATAATTGCTCGAGCCTGTTCTTCTGTTTTCTTTTCCTTTGCTTCTTTTTTATTTAGACACTAATATAAATACTCGAACATGTATAGATTCTACAAATTGAGTCCAAATTCGATAATTTTTCTTCTATATTTTTCAAAAATTAACATCTACCACCTGGACCAAATATTTTAAAACTTGTATAGCTAACAATGTAATATTTTGGTAAATATCAAATTAATTTATACTCAAATATTACTCACATTTGTGTATCTCCTAAATAAAGGGATCCTTTAATGAAATTGGTTTGTATGAATATATTTGTATTATTTATACATGTATGAATTTTGTTAAACTTTTAAAAGCATTCCAACATGTCAAAATTCGAATTATGCAACATTCTAACCAGATGCTCATATACATATGAGGCACTCATCAAATTTTGAACACACATTGTCTCAAAAAAGTTTAAAAAAAATTGAAAAATTCATAGAGGTTGGTATGATGACTAAAAAGGTCCATTGAAAAACTAAATGGAAAAATCATTATATTCATCAAGATAGAAAAATGACAAATAGTAATTGTTATATGTTTTTATGTTCTGACCAATTTAAATGGCTTTATGAAGTGAAATTTAATGGTAACCTTTAATACTCAATCATATTACAATAAAGTGGAATTTGGGATTTTGAAAGGCCCCACATTTAATCAAGAATATTAATTAAGCTTACATAAAGTTCTACTCAGACGGTTGGTACTGAATAAACGCCTGCGAAAAAGAGTATCCCATGCGGTTATTATTTACCAACCTCCTAGGATAATTGCCCGAGCGTGTTCTTCAGTTTTCTTTTCCTTTGCTTCTTTTTTATTTAGATTCTAGTATAAATATTCAAACATGTATGGATTCTGCAAATTGAGTCCAAATTCGATGATTCTTTCTGCTATATTTTTCAAAAATTAACATCTACCACCTGGACCAAATATTTTAAAACTTGTGTAGCTAACAATGTAATGTTTTGGTAAATATCAAATTTGTTTATACTCAAATATTATTCACATTTGTGTATCTCCTAAAAAAAGGGATCCTTCACTGAAATTGGTTTGTATGAACATAATTGTATTATTTATGCATGTATGAATTTTATTAAACTTTTAAAAGCATTCCAACATGTCAAAATTCATATTATCTATCATTCTAACCCAATGCTCATATACATTAGAGGCATTCATCAAATTTTGAACACACATTGACTCAAAAAAATTTAAAAAAATCTGAAAAAATTTGTAGAGGTTGGTACGATGACTAAAAAGGTCCACTGACGAACTAAATGAAAAAAATCATTATATTCATCAAGATAGAAAAATGACAAATAGCAATTGTTATATGTTTTTTATGTTCTGACCAATTTCAAAGGCTTTATGAAGCGAAATTTAATGATAACCTTTAATACTCAATCATATTACAAGAAAGTGGAATTTGGGCTTTTGAAAGGCCCCACATTTAACCAGGAATATATATTAAGCTTACATAATGTTCTTCTCAGGCGGTTGGTACTGAATAACCGTCTGAGCAAAAGATTATCTCATGTGATTATTATTTACCAACCGTTTGGGATAATTGCCCGAGCCTGTCCTTCAGTTTTATTTTCCTTTGCTTCTTTTTTATTTAGACTCCAATATAAATACTCAAACATGTATAGATTCTGCAAATTGAGTCCAAATTCGATAATTTTTTTGCTATATTTTTCAAAAATTAACATCTACCACCTGGACCCAATATTTTAAACCTTATATAGCTAACATTGTAATGTTTTTGTAAATATCAAATTAATTTATACTCACATATTATTCACATTTGTGTATCTCCTAAAAATAGGATCCTTCACTGAAATTGTTTGTATGAACATATTTGTATTATTTATACATGTATGAATTTTGGTAAACTTTTAAAAGCATTCCAACATGTCAAAATTCAAATTATCAGTCATTCTAGCCAAATGCTCATATACATATGAGGAATTCATCAAATTTTGAACACACATTGACTCAAAAAAAATTAAAAAAAAATATGAAAAAATTCATAGAGGTTGGTATGATGACTAAAAAGGTCCATTGAAGAACTAACTAAAAAAATCATTATATTCATTAAGATAGAAAAATGACAAATAGCAATTGTTATATGTTTTTTATATTCTGACCAATTTCAACGGCTTTATGAAGTGAAATTTAATAATAACCTTTAATACTAAATCATATTACAAGAAAGTGAAATTTGGGCTTTTCAAAGGCCCCATATTTAATCAAGAATATATATTAAGCTTACATAAAGTTCTTCTCAGACGGTTGGTACTGAATAACAGTGTGAGAAAAAGATTATCTCAGACGGTTATTATTTGCCAACCGCCTGGGATAATTGCTCGAGCCTGTTCTTCAGTTTTCTTTTCCTTTGCTTCTTTTTATTTAGACTCCAATATAAATACTCAAACATGTATAGATTCTGCAAATTGAGTCCAAATTCGATAATTTTTTCTTCTATATTTTTCAAAAATTAACATCTACCACCTGGACCAAATATTTTAAAACTTGTATAGCTAACATTGTAATGATTTGGTAAATATCAGTTTAATTTATACTCACATATTATTCACATTTGTGTATCTCCTAAAAAAAGGGATCCTTCACTAAAATTGGTTTGTATGAAAATATTTGTATTATTTACACATGTATGAATTTTGTTAAAGTTTTAAAACATTCAAACATGTCAAAATTCAAATTATCTATCATTCTAACCAAATGCTCATATACATATGAGGCATTCATCAAATTTTGAACACATTGATTAAAAAAATTAACACAAATTTGAAAAAATTCGTAGATGTTGGTATATGACTAAAAAGGTCCATTCAAGAACTAAATGAAAAAGTCATTATATTCATTAAGATAGAAAAATGACAAATAGCAATTGTTATATGTTTTTTATGTTCCAACCAATTTCAAAGGCTTTATGAAGTGAAATTTAATGATAACCTTTAATACTCAATCATATTACAAGAAAGTGGAATTTGGACTTTTGAAAGGCCCCACATTTAATCAAGAATATTAATTAAGCTTACATAAAGTTCTTCTGAGGTGGTTGGTACGTAATAACCGCCTGAGAAAAAGATTATCTTAGGTGGTTATTATTTACCAACCACCTGAGATAATTGCCCGAGTCTGTTGTTCAGTTTTCTTTTCCTTTTCTTCTTTTTTATTTAGATTCCAATATAAATACTCAAACATGTACACATTCTACAAATTGAGTCCAAATTCGATGATTCTTTCTGCTATATTTTTCAAAAATTAACATCTACCACCTGGACTAAATATTTTAAAACTTGTATAGCTAACAATGTAATATTTTGGTAAATATCAAATTAATTTATACTCAAATATTACTCACATTTGTGTATCTCCTAAAAAAAAGGATCCTTCAATGAAATTGGTTTGTATGAATATATTTGTATTACTTATACATGTATGAATTTTGTTAAACTTTTAAAAGCATTCCAACATGTCAAAATTCGAATTATGCAACATTCTAACCAAATGCTCATATACATATGAGGCACTCATCAAATTTTGAACACACATTGACTCAAAAAAATTTAAAAAAAATGAAAAATTCATAGAGGTTGGTATGACGACTAAAAAGGTCCATTGAAAAACTAAATGGAAAAATCATTATATTCATCAAGATAGAAAAATGACAAATAGTAATTGTTATATGTTTTTATGTTCTGACCAATTTAAATGGCATTATGAAGTGAATTTAATGGTAACCTTTAATACTCAATCATATTACAATAAAGTGGAATTTAGGATTTTGAAAGGCCCCACATTTAATATTAATTAAGATTACATAAAGTTCTTCTCAGGCGGTTGGTACTGAATAACCGCCTGAGAAAAAGAGTATCCCATGCAGTTATTATTTACCAACCTCCTAGGATAATTGCCCGAGCGTGTTCTTCAGTTTTCTTTTCCTTTGCTTCTTTTTTATTTAGATTCCAGTATAAATACTCAAACATGTATAGATTCTGCAAATTGAGTCCAAATTCGATGATTCTTTCTCCTATATTTTTCAAAAATTAACATCTACCACCTGGACCAAATATTTTTAAAACTTGTATAGCTAACAATGTAATGTTTTGATAAATATCAAATAAATTTATACTCAAATATTATTCACATTTGTGTATCTCCTAAAAAAAGGGATCCTTCACTGAAATTGGTTTGTATGAAGATATTTGTATTATTTATACATGTATGAATTTTGTTAAACTTTTAATAGCATTCCAACATGTCAAAATTCAAATTATCCATCATTCTAACCAAATGCTCATATACATATGAGGCATTCATCAAATTTTGAACACACATTGAATCAAAAAAATTTAAAAAATTCTGAAAAAATTCGTAGAGGTTGGTATGATGACTAAAAAGGTCCATTGAAGAACTAAATGAAAAAAATCATTATATTAACCAAGATAGAAAAATGACAAATTGCAATTGTTATATGTTTTTTATGTTCTGACCAATTTCAAAGGCTTTATGAAGTAAAATTTAATGATAACCTTTCATACTCAATCATATTACAAGAAAGTGGAATTTGGTATTTTGAAAGGCCCCACATTTAATCAAGAATATATATTAAGCTTACATAATGTTCTTCTCAGGCGGTTGGTGCTGAATAACCGCCTGAGAAAAAGATTATCTGAGGTGCTTATTATTTACCAACCGTCTGGGATAATTGCCCGAGCCCGTCCTTCAATTTTATTTTCCTTTGCTTCTTTTTTTTATTTAGACTCCAATATAAATACTCAAACATGTATAGATTCTACAATTGAGTCCAAATTCGATAATTTTTTATGCTGTATTTTTCAAAAATTAACATCTACCACCTAGACAAAATATTTTAAAACTTGTATAGCTAACATTGTAATGTTTTGATAAATATCAAATTAATTTATACTCACATATTATTCACATTTGTGTATCTCCTAAAAAAAGGGATCCTTCACTGAAATTGGTTTGTATGAACATATTTGTATTATTTATACATGTATGAATTTTGTTAAACTTTTTAAAGCATTCAAACACGTCAAAATTCAAATTATCTATCATTCTAACCAAATGATCATATACATATGAGGCATTCATGAAATTTTGAACACACATTGACTTAAAAAAAATTTGAAAAAAATCATAGAGGTTGGTATGATGACTAAAAAGGTCCATTGAAGAACTAAATGAAAAATGACAAATAGCAATTGTCATATGTTTTTTATGTTCTGACAAATTTTAAAGGCTTTATGAAGTGAAATTTAATAAAAACCTTTAATACTCAATCATATTACAAGAAAGTAGAATTTGGGCTTTTGAAAAGGCCCCACATTTAATCAAGAATATAAATTAGGCTTACATAAAGGTTTTTTGAGGCGGTTGGTACGTAATAACCGCCTGAGAAAAAAATTATCTCAGGCGGTGGCAGTTATTATTTACCAGCCGCCTGGGATAATTGCCCGAGCCTGTTCTCTAGTTTTCTTTTCCTTTGCTTCTTTTTTATTTAGATTCCAATATAAATACTCAAACATGTATAGATTATGCAAATTGAGTCCAAATTCGATGATTCTTTCTGCTATATTTTTTAAAAATTAACATCTTCCACCTGGACCAAATATTTTAAAACTTGTATAGCTAACAATGTAATATTTTGGTAAATATCAAATTAATTTATACTAAAATATTACTCACATTTGTGTATCTCCAAAAAAAGGGGATACTTCACTGAAATTGGTTTGTATGAATATATTTGTATTATTTATACATGTATGAATTTTGTTAAACTTTTAAAAGCATTCCAACATGTCAAAATTCAAATTATCCATCATTCTAACCAAATGCTCATATACATATAAGCCATTCATCAAATTTTGAACACACATTGACTTAAAAAAACCTAAAAAAACTGAAAAATTCATAGAGGTTGGTATGATGACTAAAAAGGTCCATTGAAGAACTAAATGAAAAAAATCATTATATTCATCAAGATAGAAAAATGGCAAATAGCAATTGTTATATGTTTTTTATGTTCTAACCAATTTCAAAGGCTTTATGAAGTGGAATTTAATGATAACCTTTAATACTCAATCATATTACAAGAAAGTAGAATTTGGGATTTTGAAAGGCCCCACATTTAATCAAGAGTATAAATTAAGCTTACATAAAGTTCTTCTCATGCGGTTGGTACCGAATAACCGCCTGAGAAAAAGATTATCTTACGCGGTTATTATTTACCAACCGCCTGACATAATTGCTCGAGCCTGTTCTTCAATTTTCTTTTCCTTTGCTTCTTTTTTATTTAGACTCCAATATAAACACACAAACATGTATAGATTCTGCAAATTGAGTCCAAATTCGATAATTTTTTCTTCTATATTTTTCAAAAAGTAACATCTACCACCTGGACCAAATATTTTAAAACTTGTATAGCTAACATTGTAATGTTTTGGTAAATATCAAACTAATTTATACTCACATATTATTCACATTTGTGTATCTCCTAAAAAAAGGGATCCTTCACTGAAATTGGTTTGTATGAACATATTTCTATTATTTATACATGTATGACTTTTGTTAAACTTTTTAAAGCATTCAAACATGTCAAAATTCAAATTATCCATCATTCTAACCAAATTCTCATATACATATGAGGCATTCATCAAATTTTGAACACATTGATTAAAAAAAATTAAAACAATTCTGAAAAAAATTGTAGAGGTTGGTATGATGACTAAAAAGGTCCATTGAAGAACTAAATGAAAAAAAGCATTATATTCATCAAGATAGAAAAATGACAAATAACAATTGTTATATGTTTATTATGTTCTGACCAATTTCAAAGGCTTTATGAAGTGAAATTTAATGATAACCTTTAATACTCAATCATATTACAAGAAAGTGGAATTTAGGCTTTTGAAAGGCCCCACATTTAATCAAGAATATTAATTAAGCTTACATAAAGTTCTCCTCATGCGGTTGGCACAGAATAATCGCCTGAGAAAAAGATTATCTCAGGCGGTTATTATTTACCAACCGCCTAGGATAATTGTCTGAGCCAGTTCTTCAGTTTTCTTTTCCTTTGCTTTTTTTTTATTTAGATTCCAATATAAATACTCAAACATGTATAGATTCTGCAAATTGAGTCCGAATTCGATGATTCTTTCTGCTATATTTTTCAAAAATTAACATCTACCACCTGGACCAAATATTTTAAAACTTGTATAGCTAGCATTGTAATGTTCTGGTAAATATCAATTTAATTTATACTCACATATTATTCACATTTGTGTATCTCCTAAAAAAAGGGATCCTTCACTGAAATTGGTTTGTATGAACATATTTGTATTATTTATACATGTATGAATTTTGTTAAACTTTTAAAAGCATTCCAACATGTCAAAATTCGAATTATCCATCATTCTAACCAAATGTTCATATACATATGAGGCATTCATCAAATTTTGAACACAGATTGACTCAAAAAAAATTTAAAAAAATCTGAAAAAATTCATAGAGGTTGGTATGATTACTAAAAAGGTGCATTGAAGAACTAAATGAAAAAATTATTATATTCATCAAGATAGAAAAATGACAAATAGCAATTGTTATATGTTTGTTATGTTCTGACCAATTTCAAAGGCTTTGTGAAGTGAAATTTAATGATAGCCTTTAATACTCAGTCATATTACAAGAAAGTGGAATTCGAGCTTTTGAAAGGCCCCACATTTAATCAAGAATATATATTAAGCTTACATAAAGTTCTTCTCAGGCGGTTGGTACTGAATAACCGCCTGAGAAAAAGATTATCTCAGGCGGTTATTATTTACCAACTGTCTGGGATAATTGCTCGAGCCTGTTCTTCTGTTTTCTTTTCCTTTGCTTCTTTTTTATTTAGACTCCAATATAAATACTCAAACATGTATAGATTCTGCAAATTGAGTTTAAATTCGATAATTTTTTTCTATATTTTTCAAAAATTAACATCTACCACCTGGACCAAATATTTTAAAACTTGTATAGCTAACATTGTATTGTTTTGGTAAATATTAAATTAATTTATACTTACATATTAGTCAAATTTTTGTATCTCCTAAAAAAAGGGATCTTTCACTGAAATTGGTTTGTATGAACATATTTGTATTATTTATACATGTATGAATTTTGTTAAAATTATTAAAGCATTCAAACATGTCAAAATTCCAATTATCCATCATTCTAACCAAATGCTCATATACATATGAGGCATTCATCAAATTTTGAACACATTGATTCAAAAAAAATTAAAAAAATCTGGAAAAATTCGTAGAGGTTGGTATGATGACTAAAAAGGTCCATTGAAAAACAAAATGGAAAAATCATTATATTCATCAAAATAGAAAAATGAGAAATAGCAATTGCTATATGTTTTTTATGTTCTGACCAATTTAAAAGTCTTTATGAAGTGAAATTTAATGGTAACCTTTAATACTCAATCATATTACAAGAAAGTGTAATTTGTGCTTTTGAAAGGCCCCACATTTCATCAAGAATATTAATTAAGCTTACATAAAGTTCTCCTCAGGCGGTTGGCACAGAATAATCGCCCGAGAAAAAGATTATCTCATGCGGTTATTATTTACCAACCGCCTGGGATAATTGTCTGAGCCTGTTCTTCAGTTTTCTTTTCCTTTGCTTCTTTTTGATTTAGATTCCAATATAAATACTCAAACATGTATAGATTCTTCAAATTGAGTCAAAATTCGATGATTCTTTCTTCTATATTTTTCCAAAATTAACATCTACCACCTGGACCAAATATTTTAAAACTTTTGTAGCTAAATTGTAATGTTTTGGTAACTATAAAATTAATTTATACTCACATATTATTCACATTTGTGTATCTCCTAAAAAAGGGATCCTTCACTGAAATTGGTTTGTATGAACATATTTGTATTATTTATACATGTATGAATTTTGTTAAACTTTTAAAAGCATTCCAACATGTCAAAATTCAAATTATCCATCATTCTAACCAAATGATCATATACATATTAGGCATTCATCAAATTTTGAACACACATTGACTCAAAAAAATTAAAAAAAAAAACTGAAAAAATTCATAGAGGTTAGTATGATGACTAAAAAGGTCCATTGAAGAACTAAATGAAAAAAATCATTATATTCATCAAGATAGAAAAATGAAAAATAGAAATTTTTATATGTTTCTTATGTTCTGACCAATTTTAAAGGCTTTATGAAGTGAAATTTAATGATAACCTTTAATACTCAATCATATTACAAGAAAGTGGAATTTGGGCTTTTGAAAGGCCCCACATTTAATCAAGAATATTAATTAAGCTTACATAAAGTTCTTCTGAGGCGGTTGGTACGTAATAACCATCTGAGAAAAAGATTATCCTAGGCGGTTATTATTTACCAACCGCCTGGGATAATTGCCCGAGCCCGTTCTTCAGTTTTCTTTTCCTTTGCTTCTTTTTTATTTAGATTCCAATATATATACTCAAACATGTATAGATTCTGCAAATTGAGTCCAAATTTGATGGTTCTTTCTGCTATATTTTTCAAAAATTAACATCTACCACCTGGACCAAATATTTTAAAACTTGTTGTAAGGATCGAATGACCAAGAGGGGGGGTGAATTGAGCTTTTTTTAAAAAAACTAAAGCAATAAAAACTTAACTACTAAAAGACCAATTAGCTATGCAAACAACCTATGAATTCAAGTAAATAATAAGTTTGTGGTATATGAAATGCATAAGTGTAACGGGAAAGGAAGAGTGTGCAAACTCCCGAGAAGACACGGGGACACGGTCATTTATCCCATGGTTCGGCAAGATCATCAAGACCTTCCTACATCCACGTTGTGGCACCCACCAAAGGGTGTAACCACTCCCAAGTCTCCACGACCAGGGATCTCACTAAAAGTGTCCGTTCACCATCTCTGGCAAGGTGGAGCTTAAGCCTTATACAAGTTTGATCTTTCGGGCTTCCACAACTGTCTTGGCAAGCTCCGGAAGGATCTCTCCGATCACCGACTGATACACGGTGAATGCAATCACCAAGAGAAACTCTCTTATAGCTCTCACTAGACTAGAGACTCCAATCACCAAGAATGGAAGCACACAAGCATCATCTCTAGTAAGTTCTAGCCTATCTCTTGGTGTACAAGTGGTGTAAATGATGTGGAAGTGGTTGCTCAACGTCTTGAGTGCTTTGTAATGTGTAGAGTAGATCTGGGCATCAATACTTATCGAAATGACTGGTTGAAGGGGTATAAATAGCTAGCTTCCACGACATAGTCGTTGGAAAAGTAGGCTGACATCACTGTTCTGCAAACACCAGATGATCCGATGTTCTCCCTTCATCTGTCATCGGTCGAATACAAATTAGCTGAGGTCACTGTGTCAGATATGACCGTTGATCGACTGATGTTGTATACACCAGTACATCAGATAATCTGGTGACACTTGATCCAGAATGGTCCAGAAATAATGATTACTGGAATGATTGACCGATGTGTTATAATTATACATTGGATGGTCCGGTGTTACACTTGGTCCAGAGAAATTGCTTACTGGAATAATCGACCAATGTAACACTTGCTTCATCATCAGATGATCCGGTGTATACCCAAGACTAAGGTCTTCTTCTGCTCAGAGCCAACTCGACAGATGTAGTGTTTTCTGGATACATCGGATGATCTGGTGAGTTGATTTTGTCTGCTTCGAGTTGTTCTAAATGATTCTTTTGGAATTTGTTCGAGTGACCTCTTAGACATTGGTTTGAAATGTTCTTATGATGACGACGAAGTCTCGAGTGCTGTTAATTTTGATGGAATAATTATGACATATGTGCTTTTTCTTTTAGTCTTCATGAAAATCGATTGACCTCGTAAAATAGTTTGTTGAGGTGTCTCCAATTGTATCCATGAGCAGTAGATGATATAAATATAGAGTCCATTAAGTGTGATGAACTATATGAGAGACCTTGCATCCACAAACTTATTAGTGATATCCAACGGTTGTCATTAATCACTGAAACCATACCTTATGGGGGCCTAGATGCTTTCAATCTCCCCCTTTTTGGTGATTGATGACAACACAACGAGTAAAGTGTAACAGTAATAAAATTAAGATACGATACTCAAAAAAAATATGCAACAAGTACAAGATCCAGCACACGAAGCTCGAAGGCTCAAAAACGATCAATAAAACATAAGAGAATTAAGTGGCACACGTATACTCAAAGATAGCAAAAGAATAGCAAAGCTCCCAAATTACAAAAGCTCCCAAAATAAATACTCACCCTACAACTACGACTCCCCCAAGGACTATGCTATCCCTCCCCCTGACTCTGACTCTTCTCCCCCTTTGGAATCAAGACACCAAAAAGGGAAGTCGAGTGCCTAAGGATCCTGAGCGCTCGGGGCGATGACGAACTGGTCGCCGTCGGGGGTGCTGTTGTTAGAGCTATTGCCTGTTGCTGCTGAGACTGGGGTGGAGGAGACCGGTGTTGTGGGAGCTGTTGTCGGTGCTGAGGGTGTCTGCTGAGTCTGGACTGTCGGTAGCGGGGCACTGATAACCGAAGCCGGAGTCTGCTGAAAGAGTGTCGAATCCAGCACAGGAGAGTGAATCGGGCGCCTGGAGCAAGCAGTGGTGACATGCTGGTAGTCAGTATCGGCGTGGTCGGCACTAGAGCTGAGACTAGTGCTTGAACAGGCAGACCTGGAGCTAGAACAGGAAGCTGTGAGGGTAGGGAAATTCC
The DNA here is from genome assembly GCA_036927565.1 of Tuctoria greenei. NCBI lineage: Eukaryota > Viridiplantae > Streptophyta > Magnoliopsida > Poales > Poaceae > Tuctoria > Tuctoria greenei. Next base: position 63,294,703 of record JAYESD010000002.1, on the reverse strand, counting down.
GGTCTGAGTGTAGAGGTTGGTGATCAATCCCAGGATGCCCATCATGGCCTGCTGCGTCTACTGCTGCTGGTCAAGAGAACGCTGATGCATCTGGTCAATTATTCCAATGAGCCTGTCAATGTTCTCTCGCCTATCGCGGGCTATCTGACGCTGCATCTCCTGTTGCTGCTGCTGGAGCTCCATAAGACGCGCAACCTACTTAGCTCTGGCCTGCTCACCTGCAAGCCGATCCTGTCGCTGCTGCTCAACCATCTGCTGAAGTAGAGAAGTAAGCTCGGATGGCTGAGAGACCTGTGCCTCAGACACTAGAGGTGGGGTAGGAGGTGGTGCAGTCGAGCCTCCAGCCTCCGTGTCGTGCTGCCTGGGTGAGGGAGGAGGTGGGAAGTACTCCTGGACACTGTCACTAGTGTCACTCTCGGACCAGATATGCTGCAGATCCCCTCCCTGAGCCTCAACCTGTGCTAGGATCTCGTCTTCCTTTTCTAATTCTGACCAGTCTTCTTCTGAAAGTCGAGCTCGGACCTGATGCTCAACTGGACGGCCAAGGTGGCGGTCTCCAGGAGCTGGAGAACGGTAGTGTCCGAACCGAGTGACGCTCTCGTCATTGAGACTATCACGCATGGCTGATCCCTCTGGAGCCAACAGGTAGAGCAGGTGACTGATCCAGTGGCCAAACACGAGCTGTCTCATCATCCCAACTCCATCTGTGATGACATCCTCCATCTCACAAACGAGGATATCCACGATGTCAAACTGCATCCCGTTCATGACATAGAACAGGAGGGTCTGCTGCAAACTGGTGAAGCCCTCAAGGTATCCGGACCTGGGTAGTAACATGTGGTGCAAAGCAAGGTGAACAGTACGCGCAGCCGTAGTGAGTAGATCAGGTACCCTAGGCTGGTCAGGTGAGAAGGGCTGAGCAAACAGTGACCGAATATCCTCAAAGGGTGGTGCCACACCTCCAGTGAGCGGTCTCCTCGATGGGTCAGCCTGTCCATATACATCTCGTGTAGGCAGGTGTCATGGAGATCCACGCCTAGCAGCTGTCCCAAGGTCTGTCTAGTCATATGGTGATGCTGGCCCATGAACATGAAGTCAATGGATCTGCGGCCGTCTGAAACGTAGAGTGTGGCATAGAAAACTCAGACCCAGTCCTCCATGTAGGCACTCCACTGGAAAGACATCAGCTCCACTAGCCCTCTGTACCTCTCAAAGAAAGGGCAAATCTCAGTGCCGGTTGCAAGTGCGAGCTGATCCCAGTCAAGGAAGTTGTGCTGGAAAAGCTTATGGCCCCGACGTCTGTAAGTCTCATACAGCGACGCTTGTGTTATGGTCCAGAAGCGGCTGTCCACAAGTGGCTCTCTGGGCTGTAGGAACCACTCCTCAAGCAGAATGCTCCATCTAAGCTTCCTGAGCTGCTATGCCTTCAACTTCCTATAGTCAGTCAGGAGGACACCCTCACCAACCCGGACATTGGTGTCCATCTCATAGACGGATCTCTCGGCTGCTCTGTCCTGCTGAAGCTCAGCTGCAGAAGGTCTCTGTCTTGGCGCTGCAGCTGGATGACCTCCACGGGTCCTGACTGAGCGCTGGCGAACAAGCGGCACCTCAGGCTCCTCTATCTCCTCTGTCTGCTGTGGCTGCATCTGTCGGGCCTCCCGGATCCTCAGGGATCCTCCTCGGCCACGCTCTCGCTCCTCAGCGGCGCGAGCAGCCATCAGAGCTTTCTTCATCTCTTTTGACAGCTTCTGCTTCTTAGCTGCCAGCTCCTCAATAGCCTTTCCCTTTCCTTTCTTGTCACGGCCCATCTCGATGAGACGAGTGACGACGGCGAAGATGAGATTGCAGGACAATGATGTCGGGCGCACGAGACGGCGATGCAAAGTACGATGCGGCCGGGTGAACCATAGCGGCGAAGAGGAGTGGCGCGGCGAGCGGCGGGCAGCGGTGCGACGGGGAGCGCGGCGGCCGGGCGCGAGGTGTGTCGAGCGGCGATGTTTAGGGCGGCGGCAGCGCTGAGGGCAGCGGCGGCCGGAGCGCAACGGCGGGCGGTGCCAGGGCGAGGGGCACGAAGCGGCAGAGGCGGAGAGCGATGGGGAGTGCAGCATCGGGGAGAGAGAAGAGAAGAAATGGAGAGGCACTGAATAGGTGGGGCCCGAACCCTAGCTCGATTTTTAACATCGGATGATCCGACGTCTGATGAGATGGTGCATCGTTCGAGTGGTACAGTAAGGTTATTCCAGAGGCACCTTCAGCATCGGATGATCCAACGTGGAAACGATTATCATCGGTTGAATTTGGCACGACTCCAGAGATGTGAACATCGGATGCTTCGATGTTTCTCAGAATGAACTCATCAGTTGTTTTGACTTTCTGTCTGAGCTGACCCTTGTACTTAAGCACAAACTGATCCGATGATGCTTCTGCCCTAAGCATCGGATAATCCGATGACTACAAAAGATCAGCAACATCCCATATATGTCCTTTGACTTAAACAAACAAAGAGAAACACAAGTCTTATGACTTTTTGGACAACCCCTAACCCCTCAAAAAGACTTTAACGCTAGTTACCAATAACTTGGCTAAGCCCTAAAGCAAATGGAACACCAGAAAAACCAAGGAAAAAATCCAAATAAAATGTAAGGCCCATGCTTTGTGAGCTAGAGGATGAAGACTTCTATCTCTTTAAAGCATGCTCCTTTAGGCATTAACGCACCTAACACTTTGTTCTTTCCACATCATATGAGTTGAGATATTGCATTTCAAACAAGTCTCTTTCTCATGAAGTGGGTTCCCCTTTGTGACAATCTACCATATGCAATGCCAAACAATTTTTAATGCAGGATATTAAACGTGAGTGCAAGTCTATATGGCAGGCATCATGCAAGACATAAATTAAATCTATCTTGCCAAATTTGAACCTTTCAAAGGCTTCTTCAGGGAGAGCCATTCACCAAGTCTTGGGGATACCCAAAAGAACCGCCATCCCAAGCTAACCCTTGCTCGCCCCTATCCTTTGAAAGTTAGAAAAAACCTATATGTGATGCATTCTTACATGACCATGGCAACTTACATGACGTTCGATGCATCTAGCACATTTAATTCAATCCTTAGTCTAGAAAAGGTTTTCTCATCAAGTGGTTTAGTGAAGATATCCGCCAATTGTTCTTCGGACCTAACACCTTGCAAGGAGATGTCTCCCTTAGCTTCATGGTCCCGCAAGAAATGATGGCAAATATCAATGTTCTTAGTGCGGGAGTGTTGAACGGGGTTTTTAGTAATCTTAACCGCACTTTCATTGTCACAAAGGAGAGGCACACAAACAAATTTAACACCAAAGTCCAAAAGAGTTTGCTTCATATAAAGAATTTGGGCACAATATGCACCACCCGCTATGTATTCCGCTTCCGCAGTGGATAAGGCAACGGAGTTTTGCTTCTTACTAGACCAATATACTAGGAAACTCCCAAGCAAGTGGCACCCTCCGGAGGTACTCTTGCGATCCACGCGGCACCCGACAAAGTCCGAATCCGAGTAACCCAAGAAATGGAATTTAGCACCTTTGGGGTACCACAGGCCTACACTCGGGGTATGCTTGAGATATGGAAGTATCCTAAAGACCGCCTTCCGATGCTATTCTTTAGGTGCCGCTTGAAAGCGAGCACACAAGCATACACTAAACATGATATCGGGCCTAGATGCGGTAAGATAAAGCAATGAACCAATCATGGAACGGTAATTAGATTGGTCAAAAGATTTACCATCCTTATCCGCGTCGAGATGACAATTTATTGCCATTGGAGTACTTCTTGAGCTACAATCTCCCATCTCAAATTTCTTCAAGATGTCCTTGGTATATTTTTCTTGATAGATGAAGGTCCCCTCTCGAAGTTGCTTGATTTGAAATCCAAGTAAGAAGTTGAGCTCTCCAATCATCGACATCTCGAATTCTCTAGACATCATTTTGCCAAACTCATGGCTAAGAGCTTCGTTAGTTGAACCAAAAATAATATCATCGACATAAATTTGACAAGCAAATAGTTCTACATCGATGTCTTTGGTGAAGAGTGTAGTGTCCACCCTCCCGATCTTGAATCCTTGCATGATCAAGAAATCCCGTAGTCGTTCATACCAAGCTCTAGGTGCTTGCTTGAGCCCGTAGAGCGCCTTGTACAACTTATACACATGATTAGGATTCCTCGGATCTTCGAACCCGGGAGGTTGTTCAACATAAACAAGCTCGTTAATGTAACCATTAAGAAAGGCACTTTTCACATCCATTAGATAAATCTTTATATTATGATGTCGTGCAAAAGCAAGAAGTATACGAATGGCTTCTAGTCGGGCGACCGGAGCAAATGTTTCTCTAAAGTCTAGTCCTTCAACTTGCGAGAAACCCTTGGCCACAAGTCTTGCCTTGTTGCGGATTACAACACCGTTCTCGTCTTGTTTGTTGCGGTACACCCACTTTGTCCTGATGACATTCTTGTCCTTGGGTTGCCCCTCCAACACCCAAACTTCATTGCGGATGAAGTTGTTGAGTTCTTCTTGCATGGCCATTACCCAATTTGGATCTTGGAGTGCTTCCTCAATGTGTGTGGGTTCTACACATGAAACAAACGAGTAGTGCTCACAAAACGTAGCGAAATGGTGAGAACGTGTACTTACTCCCCTTGACGGACTTCTGATAATTTGATCAATCGGATGCGCCTTGGAGATGCGTCCATGCCTCATATGTGGTTGTGAAGCACTTGGCGGTGCCGATGCGTGTTGCTCTTCTTGTGGTTGGACTTGATCATGGACTTGTTCTTCTTCTTGATGTTGCGTGGCTTGTGAATCTTATGTCGGCAATGGATCATCTTTTTCTTCTTCGTCAACTTGAGGTGCCATAGATGTGTTGATGTTGGAACTTGAAGCTCCCCCTTGATCATGGCTCTCCTCAACTTTAGGATTGATGTCTCCAATGGTCATGTTCTTCATAGCTTCTCGTAGAGGCTCATCATCTATTTCATCATGACCAAAACTCTCCTCTTGGGAGCCATTAGTTTCATCAAACTCAACATCACAACTTTCCTCAACTAAACCGGAGGTTTGGTTGAATACTCGATATGCTTTTGAGTTTGATGCATAACCAAGAAAGATACCAACATCACACCTTCTTTCAAACATACTGAGCCTTTTCTTGCGGTAGATATAGCACTTGCACCCATAGACTCGGAAATAGGAGATGTTGGGCTTTCTCCCAATGAGGAGTTCATACAGGGTCTTTTGAAGTAGTCGATGTAGATAGACCCGATTTGCGGCATGGCACGCCGTATTGATTGCTTCGGCCCAAAACTTCTCGGACGTGCCATAGTCATCAAGCATTGCTCGTGCAAGAGTGATGAGAGTCTTGTTCTTCCTTACAACGACACCATTTTGTTGAGGAGTGTATGTGGCTGAAAATTCACATTTCACGCCTTCGCGATCACACCACTCCCCAATGTTGTAGTTCTTGAATTCGGTGCCGTTGTCACTCCGAACCTTGATGATGGGAAGTTGAAATTCCTTTTGTGCACATTTAGCGAAGGTCTTGAACACTTATGGAGTTTCACTCTTGTCACCTAGAAACAAAGTCCAAGCATACCGAGAGTAGTCATCAACTATAACAAGACAATAGAGATTACCACCAAGACTTTGATTGTGGACGGTTCGAAGAGGTCCATGTGGAGCAACTCAAGTGGCTCGGAGGTTGACACCATTGTCTTCATCGGGTGGTGTGAAGCAACTTGTTTCCCGGCTTGACAAGCGCTACAGAGCTTGTTCTTCTCAAATGTGACATCCTTCACGCCAGTCACCATCCCGAGCTTGAAAGACTTCTTGAGCTTGCTCATTCCAATGTGAGTGATGCGTCGATGCCATAGCCAACCCAAACTCGTCTTGGTGAAAAGACAAGTGGTCAAGCTAGCATCCTTGTCGGAGAAGTCTACTAAGTAGAGGTGTCCATGCCGAAACCCTTTGAAGATTAGTTTTTTGCTCGTTTCACTAGTCACAACAACATCATTCTTGCCAAATGTGCACGTTAGTCCAAGATCACATAATTGTGCAATAGAAAGCAAATTGAAACTAAGTGACTTAACATACAACACATTGGAAATAGATAATTCATATGAAATTGCAATCTTACCCAACCCAATTACCTTCCCCCTAGAGTTGTCACCAAAGGTGACTTGTTCATGATTGTCGGGGTTCTCTATGGAGGTGAACATACCATCGTTGCCGGTCGTGTGTTGAGTGCACCCGCTATCGAGTACCCAATGCTTTCCTCCGACTTTGTAGTTCATCTACGCACATGAATTCAGTTTTTTATTTTAACCACCCAAGCTAACTTAGGTCCTTGTATGTGCGATACAAGTGTTTTTGGGACCCAAAGTTGCTTGGGAAGCTTCCCCTTCATGCCCTTCATGTCCTTTCCAATGAACCTTGCCTTCACCTTGCCATCTACTTTACTCAAGAGGTAGTAATGATCATCAAAGGTGGACTTGTAGTTAGTAGACAATTTTGGAGAAGGCCGGTTAGGAAGAGGACACTCCCTTGTATGGTGACCTGTAACCTCGCAATGTTGGCAATACGAACCAACTTCCTTGATGAAGCTTGATTTAAGCTCCGGTGAGGGCACCTTTCCTTTCTTAGGCACCGGGAAGGATCCAAGTCCTCTCTTGTTGAAGGCCTTTGATTGTTGGAAGAGGATTTCTTTGTGCTTGACTTCTCCCTTAGATAGTCTTGCCACACTAGTGCGGAGACTTTAAATCTCATCCATCGAATCCTTCTCCCTAGCATTTTCATTCGAAGGCAAAGACTTATGCAAGACATTAGTTGCATGTGAAACAATGGATACCTTATCATTAAGGGTTTCTTTCTTTATGGTTCTCAATTCTTGATCAATGACTTCATAGGCAAGGTTAAGTACTTGATGCTCTTGGATTAACTCATTGTGCTTTCCCAAGAGTGCTTTGTGTGCTAAGTCAAGCTCATGATGATATAGCTTGATTTGAGCCTTATCCTCCTCAACTTGCTTGACATGAGATTTGAGCGTGTCATGCTCCTTAAGTATGCTTTCATACTTGTCAAGCAAATCGAGGTTAGCACTCTCAAGCTTAGCACGAGCTTCTTCAAGAGCCTTGACCTTACTCTTTTCCCTTTTAATGATAGTGTGGTATTCATTTATCAATGAAGCTAAGTCATCGGGGGAAAGCTCATCGTTGCTAGAGTCATCACATACCTTGGTGTTACCTTTTGCCATGAGGCACATGGGAGGTGGACGAAGAGATGAATCATCATTGTTGGCAATGGCAAGGCCGGCCAAGCTCTCTTCTTCAGCTTCATTCTCTTCATCACTAGATTCTTCGTCGGTGATCCATTCATTTGCCTCACACATGAACACCTTTTGTGGACCTTTTCTCTTCTTTGGAAAGAGTTTTACCTTTTTGCCTTTGTCATACTTCTTCTTCCCAAAGGCTCTTGGCTTGGGCTTGACCTCTTCTTCATCATCCTCACTATCCTTAAGCTTACGATGCTTGCCCTTGTGGTTCTCTCTTCTTTTGTCCAGTTTTGGACAATCATAGGAGATGTGACCTTGATCACCACAGTTATAGCAGGTCTTGTTGTCATCTTTCCTTGGTAGAAATGCTTTCTTTTTGGGATCAAAGGTGTATCCCTTCTTGGCAATCTTGGAGTTCAAGCGAGAGAATTTTCTCATCATCAATGCAAGCTCATCATCATCATCATCTTCACTTGACGCTTGCTCTTCTTCACTTGAGTTAGGCTTGATCACTTTCTTTTTCTTTAGATTTGTTCTCTTAGTGGAAGACTTTAGAGCAATTGTCTTTGAAGATGATTCCTCCATCATCCCAAGCACACTCATCTCATGAGAGCAAATCTCTCCAATAAGTTCTGAAACTTCAATGTGATCAAGAGATTCCTTTTGAAGCATGGAGTTGATGATGTTGTACTTTGGCTTAGGATAGAGCATAAGAATCTTGTGGTTGATGAGTCCCTTGCCAAGAGAAGCAATATCAAGAGCATTAATTTCCTCAATGAGAACATTCAAGTGAGAAAACATTTCATTGACATTTACATGAGGTAGCATTTTGAACTCATCATATTTGGCCTTAAGAATATGATACTTTAGTTCTTTAACACGAGAAGAACCCTCATGAATTTCAATCAAGCAAGCCCAAATTTCACAAGCCTTTTCTTTGCTAGCAATCCTAGCAAACACATCTTGACTAATGCATTCGTAAATAGCATTTCTAGCCTTGGCGTCCCACTTGATTTGATCACCTATGTAGTTATGCTCACCAAACCCCGCATGGGTCGCTTCCCATACCTCGGGAGCAATAGCCTCTAGATAAGCACGCATACGTGCTTTCCAATAGGCAAAGATCTTGCCCTCGAAGATAGGAACCGAACCCCCAATCTTGGCCATTTTGGCTCTCTAGCGTGAAGCTAGAATGATCCAATGAGCAACCTTGCTCTGATACTAGTTGTAAGGATCGAATGCCCAAGAGGGGGGTTAATTGGGCTTCTTTTTTTAAAAAAAAAACTAAAGCAATAAAAACTTAACTACTAAAAGCCCAATTCCCTATGCAAACAACCTATGCATTCATGTGAATAATAAGTTTGCGGTATATGAAATGCATAAGTGTAACGGGAAAGGAAGAGTGTGCAAACTCCCGAGAAGACAGGAGGACACGGTGATTTATCCCGTGGTTCGGCAAGATCATCAAGACCTTCCTACATCCATGTTGTCGCACCCACCAAAGGGTGTAGCCACATCCAAGTCTCCATGACCAGGGATCTCACTAAAAGTCTCCATTCACCATCTCCGGTAAGGTGGAGCTCAAGTCTTGTACAAGTTTGATCTTCTGGGCTTCCACAACCGTCTTGGCAAGCTCCGGAAGGATCTCTCCAATCACCGACTGATACACGGTGAATGCAATCGCCAAGAGACACTCTCTTACAGCTCTCACTAGACTAGAGACTCCAATCACCAAGAATGGAAGAACACAAGCATCATCTCTAGTAAGTTCTAGCCTATCTCTTGGTGTACAAGTGGTGTAAATGATGTCGAAGTGGTTGCTCAACGTCTTAAGTGCTTCGTAATGTGTAGAGTAGCTCTGGGCATCAAGACTTATCGAAATGACTGGTTGAAGGGGTATAAATAGCTAGCTTCCACGAGATAGCCGTTGGAAAATGAGGCTGACATCACTGTTCTGCAAACACCGGATGATCTGATGTTCTCCCTTCAGCTGTCATCGGTCAAATACAAATTAGGTGAGGTCACTGTGTCAGATATGACTCTTGATCAACCGATGTTGTATACACCTATACATCGGATAATATGGTGACACTTGATCCAGAATGGTCTAGAAATAATGCTTACTGGAATGATTGACCGATGTGTTATAATTGTACATCGGATGGTCTGGTGTTACACTTGGTCCAGGGAAATTGCTTACTGGAATGATCGACCGATGTAACACTTGCTTCATCATCGGATGATCCGGTGTATACCCAAGACTGAGGTCTTCTTCTGCTCAAATCCAACTCGACCGATGTAGTGTTTTCTGGATACATCGGATGATCCGGTGAGTTGATTTTGTCTGCTTCGAGTTGTTCTAAGTGATTCTTTTGGAATTTGTTCGAGTGACCTCTTAGACATTAGTTTGAAATGTTCTTATGATGACGACCAAGTCTCGAGTGCTGTCAATTTTGATGGAATAATTTTGACATATGTGCTTTTTCTATTAGTCTTCATGAAAATCGATTGACCTCGTAAAATAGTTTGTTGAGGGGTCTCCAATTGTATCCAATGAGCGGTAGATGATATAAATATAGAGTCCATTAAGTGTGATGAACTATATGAGAGACCTTGCATCCACAAACTTATTAGTGATATCCAACAATTGTCATTAATCACCGAAACCATACCTTTTGGGGGCCTAGATGCTTTCACTTGTATAGCTAACAATGTAATGTTTTGGTAAATATCAAATTAATTTATACTCACATAATATTCACATTTGTGTATCTCCTAAAAAAGGGATCTTTCACTGAAATTGGTTTGTATGAACCTATTTGTATTATTCGTACATGTATGAATTTTGTTAAACTTTTAAAAGCATTCCAACATGTCAAAATTCGAATTATCCATCATTCTAACCAAATGCTCATATACATATGAGGCATTCATCAAATTTTGAACACACATTGACTCAAAAAAATTTAAAAAAATCTGAAAAAATTCATAGAGGTTGGTATGATGACTAAAAAGGTCCATTGAAGAACTAAATAAAAAAATCATTATATTAATCAAGATAGAAAAATGACAAATAGCAATTGTTATATGTTTTTTATGTTCTGACAATTTCAACGGCTTTATGAAGTGAAATTTAACGATAACCTTTAATGCTCAATCATATTACAAGAAAGTGAAATTTGGTCTTTTGAAAGGCCCCACATTTAATCAAGAATATATATTAAGCCTACATAAAGTTCTTCTCAGGCGGTTGGTACTGAATAACCGCGTGAGAAAAAGATTATCTCTGATGGTTATTATTTACCAACCGCCTGTGATAATTGCTCGAGCCTGTCCTTCAGTTTTCTTTTCCTTTGCTTCTTTTTTATTTAGACTCCAATATAAATACTCAAACATGTATAAATTCTGCAAATTGAGTCCAAATTTGATAATTTTTTCTTCTATATTTTTCAAAAATTAACATCTACAACCTGGACCAAATATTTTAAAACTTGTATAGCTAATAATGTAATGTTTTGATAAATATCAAATTAATTTATACTCACATAATATTCACATTTGTGTATCTTCTAAAAAAAGGGATCCTTCACTGAAATTGGTTTGTATGAACATATTTGTATTATTTATACATGTATGAATTTTGTTAAACTTTTTAAAGCATTCAAACATGTAAAAATTCAAATTATCTATCATTCTAATCAAATGCTCATATACAAATGAGGCATTCATCAAATTTTGAACACATTGATTAAAAAAACTAAAACAAATTTGAATAAATTCCTAGAGGTTGGTATGATGACTAAAAAGGTCCTTTGAAGAACTAAATGAAAAAGATCATTGTATTCATTAAGATAGAAAAATGAAAAATAGCAATTGTTATATGTTTTTATGTTCTGACCAATTTCAAAGGTTTTATGAAGTGAAATTTAAGGATAACCTTTAATACTCAATCATATTACAAGAAAGTGGAATTTTGGCTTTTGAAAGGCCCCACATTTAATCAAGAATATTAATTAAGCTTACATAAAGTTCTTCTGAGGCGGTTGGTACATAATAACCGCCTGAGAAAAAAATTATCTCAGGCGATTATTATTTACCAACCGCCTGGGATAATTGCCCGAACCTGTTCTTCAGTTTTCTTTTCCTTTGATTCTTTTTTATTTAGATTCCAATATAAATATTCAAACATGTATAGATTCTGCAAATTGAGTCTAAATTCGATGATTCTTTCTGCTATATTTTTCAAAAATTAACATCTACCACCTTGACCAAATATTTTAAAACTTGTATAGGTAACAATGTAATATTTTTATAAATATCAAATTAATTTATACTCAAATATTACTCACATTTGTGTATCTCCTAAAAAAAAGGGATCCTTCACTGAAATTGGTTTTTATGAATATATTTGTATTATTTATACATGTATGAATTTTGTTGAACTTTTAAAAGCATTCCAACATGTCAAAATTCGAATTATCCGTCATTCTAACAAAATGCTCATATACATATGAGGCATTCATCAAATTTTGAACACACATTGAATCAAAAAAATTTAAAAAAACTAAAAAATTCATAGAGGTTGGTATGATGACTAAAAAGGTCCATTGAAGAACTAAATTAAAAAAATCATTATATTCAACAAGATAGAAAATGACAAATAACAATTGTTATATGTTTTTTATGTTCTAACTAATTTCAAAGGCTTTATGAAGTGAAATTTAATGATAACCTTTAATACTCAATCATATTACAAGAAAGTGAAATTTGGGATTTTGAAAGGCCCCACATTTAATCAAGAGTATATATTAAGCTTACATAAAGTTCTTCCCAAGCGGTTGGTACCGAATAACCGCTTGAGAAAAAGATTATCTTACGCGGTTATTATTTACCAACCGCCTGGCATAATTGCTCGAGCCTGTTCTTTAGTTTTCTTTTCCTTTGCTTCTTTTTTATTTAGACTCCAATATAAATACTCAAACATGTATAGATTCTGCAAATTGAGACCAAATTCGATAATTTTTTCTTCTATATTTTTCAAAAATTAACATCTACCACCTCGACCAAATATTTTAAAACTTGTATAGATAACATTGTAATGTTTTGGTAAATATTAAATTAATTTATTCTCACATATTATTCACATTTGTGTATCTCCTGAAAAAAGGGACCCTTCACTGAAATTGGTTTGTATGAACATATTTGTATTATTTATACATGTATGAATTTTGTTAAACTTTTTAAAGCATTCAAACATGTCAAAATTCAAATTATCCATCATTCTAACCAAATGCTCATATACATATGAGGAATTCATCAAATTTGAACACATTGATTAAAAAAACTAAAACAAATCCGAAAAAAATCATAGAGGTTGGTATGATGACTAAAAAGGTCCATTGAAGAACTAAATAAAAAAATCATTATATTCATCAAGATAGAAAAAGGACAAATAGCAATTGTTATATGTTTTTTATGTTCTGACCAATTTCAAAGGCTTTATGAAGTAAAATTTAATGATAACCTTTAATACTCAATCATATTACAAGAAAGTGGAATTTGGGCTTTTGAAAGGCCCCACATTTAATCAAGAATATTAACTAAGCTTACATAAAGTTCTCATCAGGCGGTTGGCACAGAATAATCGCGTGAGAAAAAGATTATCTCAGGCGGTTATTATTTACCAACCGCATGGGATAATTGTCTGAGCCTGTTCTTCAGTTTTCTTTTCCTTTGCTTCTTTTTTATTTAGATTCCAATATAAATACTCAAACATGTATAGATTCTGCAAATTGGGTCCAAATTCGATGATTCTTTCTGCTATATTTTTTCAAAAATTAACATCTACCACCTAGACTAAATATTTTAAAACTTGTATAGATCACAATGTAATTTTTTGGTAAATATCAAATTATTTATACTCAGATATTATTCACATTTGTGTATCTCCTAAAAAAATTAGATCCTTCACTGAAATTGGTTTGTATGAACATATTTGTATTATTTATACATGTATGAATTTTGTTAAACTTTTAAAAGCACTCCAACATGTCAAAATTCAAATTATCCATCATTCTAACCAAATGATCATATACATATGTGGCATTCGTCAAATTTTCAACACAAATTGACTCAAAAAAATTTAAAAAAATCTGAAAAAATTCATAGAGGTTGGTATGATGACTAAAAAGGTCCATTGAAGAACTAAATGAAAAAAATAATTATATTCATCAAGATAGAAAAATGAAAAATAGCAATTGTTATATGTTTGTTATGTTCTGACTAATTTCAAAGGCTTTATGAAGTGAAATTTAATGATAACCTTTAATGCTTAATCATATTACAAGAAAATGGAATTTGATCTTTTGAAAGGCCCCACATTTAATCAAGAATATATATTGAGCTTACATAAAGTTCTTCTCAGGTGGTTGGTACTGAATAACCGCCTGAGAAAACAATTATCTCATGCGGTTATTATTTACCAACCGCCTGGGATAATTGCTCGAGACTGTTCTTCTGTTTTCTTTTCCTTTGCTTCTTTTTTATTTAGACTCTAATATAAATACTCGAACATGTATAGATTCTGCAAGTTGAGTCCAAATTTGATAATTTTTTCTTCTATATTTCTCAAAAATTAACATCTACCACCTGGACCAAATATTTTAAAACTTGTATAGCTAACAATGTAATGTTTTGGTAAATATCAAATTAATTTATACTCACATAATATTCACATTTGTGTATCTCCTAAAAAGAGGGATCCTTCACTGAAATTGGTTTGCATGAACATATTTGTATTATTTATACATGTATGAATTTTGTTAAACTTTTTAAAGCATTCAAACATGTCAAAATTCAAATTATTCATCATTCTATCCAAATGCTCATATACATATGAGGCATTAATCAAATTTTGAACACATTGATTCAAAAAAATTAAAACAAATTTGAAAATATTCATAGAGGTTGGTATGATAACTAAAAAGGTCCATTGAAGAACTAAATGAAAAATATCATTATATTCATGGAGATAGAAAAATGAAAAATATCAATTGTTATATGTTTTTATGTTCTGACCAATTTCAAAGGCTTTATGAAGTGAAATTTAATGATAACCTTTAATACTCAATCATATTACAAGAAAGTGGAATTTGGGATTTTGAAAGGACCCACATTTAATGAAGAATATTAATTAACTTACATAAAGTTCTCCTCAGGAGGTTGGCACAGAATAATCACCTGAGAAAAAGATTATCTCAGGCGGTTATTATTTACCAATCGCCTGAGATAATTGTCTGAGCCTGTTCTTCAGTTTTCTTTTCCTTTGCTTCTTTTTTATTTAGATTCCAATATAAATAGTCAAACATTTATAGATTCTGCAAATTGAGTCCAAATTCGATGATTCTTTCTACTATATTTTTCAAAAATTAACATCTACCACCTGGACCAAATATTTTAAAACTTGTATAGATAACAATGTAATGTTTTGGTAAATACCAAATTAATTTATACTCAAATATTATTCACATTTGTGTATCTCCTAAAAAAAGGATCCTTCACTGAAATTGGTTTGTATGAACATATTTGTTTTATTTATACATGTATGAATTTTGTTAAATTTTAAAAGTATTCAAACATGTCAAAATTCAAATTATCCTTCATTCTAACCAAATGATCATATACATATGAGGCATTCTTCAAATTTTGAACACGGATTGACTCAAATAAATTTAAAAAAATCTGAAAAATTTCATAGAGGTTGGTATGATGACTAAAAAGGTCCATTGAAGAACTAAATGAAAAAAATTATTATATTCATCAAGATAGAAAAAATGACAAATAGCAATTGTTATATGTTTGTTATGTTCTGACCAATTTTAAAGGCTTTATGAAGTGAAATTTAATGATAACCTTTAATACTTAATCATATTACAAGAAAGTGCAACTTGAGCTTTTGAAAGGCCCCACAAATAATCAAGAATATATATTAAGCTTACATAAAGTTCTTCTTAGATGGTTGGTACTGAATAACCGCCTGAGAAAAAGATTATCTTAGACTGCTATTATTTACCAACTGCCTGGGATAATTGCTCGAGCCTGTTGTTCTGTTTTCTTTTCCTTTGCTTCTTTTTTATTTAGACTCTAATATAAATACTCAAATATGTATAGATTCTACAATTTGAGTCCAAATTCGATAATTTTTTCTTCTATATTTTTCAAAAATTAACATCTACCACCTGGACCAAATATTTTAAAACTTGTATAGCTGACATTGTAATGTTTTGGTAAATATCAAATTAATTTATACTCACATATTATTCAAATTTGTGTATCTCCTAAAAAAGGGACCCTTCACTGAGATTGGTTTGTATGAACATATTTGTATTATTTATACATGTATGAATTTTGTTAAAAATTTTAAAGTATTCAAACATGTGAAAATTCAAATTATCCATCATTCTAACCAAATGCTCATATACATATGAGGCATTCATCAAATTTTGAACACATTGATTCAAAAAAATAAAAAAAAAACTGAAAAAATTCGTAGAGGTTGGTATGATGACTAAAAAGGTCCATTGAAAAACTAAATGGAAAAATCATTATATTCATCAAAATAGAAAAATAACAAATAGCAATTGCTATATGTTTTTTATGTTCTGACCAATTTAAAAGTCTTGATGAAGTGAAATTTAATGGTAACCTTTAATACTCAATCATATAACAAGAAAGTGGAATTTAGGATTTTGAAAGGCCCCACATTTAATCAATAATATAAATTAAGCTTACATAAAGTTCTCCTCAGGCGGTTAGCATAGAATAATCGCCTGAGAAAAAGATTATCTCAGGCGGTTATTATTTACCAACCACCTGGGATAATTGTCTGAGCCTGTTTTTCAGTTTTCTTTTCCTTTGCTTCTTTTTTATTTAGATTCCAATATAAATACTCAAACATGTATAGATTCTGCAAATTGAGTCCAAATTCGATGATTCTTTCTTTTATATTTTTCCAAAAATAACATCTACCACCTGGACCAAATATTTTAAAACTTTTATAGCTAAATTGTATGTTTTGGTAACTATCAAATTAATTTATACTCACATATTATTCACATTTGTGTATCTCCTAAAAAAGGAATCCTTCACTGAAATTGGTTTGTATGGAACATATTTGTATTATTTATACATGTATGAATTTTGTTAAACTTTTTAAAGCATTCTAACATGTAAAATTTCAAATTATCCATCATTCTAACCAAATGCTCATATACATATGACGTACTCATCAAACTTTGAACATACATTAATTCAAAAAAATTTAAAAAAAATGAAAAAATTAACAGAGGTTGGTATGATGACTAAAAAGGTCCATTAAAAAACTAAATGGAAAACTCATTATATTCATCAAGATAGAAAAATGACAAATAGTAATTGTTATATGTTTTTATGTTCTAACAAATTTAAATGGCTTTATGAAGTGAAATTTATTGGTAATCTTTCATACTCAATCATATTACAATAAAGTGGAATATGGGATTTTGAAACGGCCCCACATTTAATCAAGAATATTAATTAAGCTTACATAAAGTTCATCTCAAGCGGTTGGTACTGAATAACCGCTTGAGAAAAAGAGTTTCTCAAGTGGTTATTATTTACCAACCACTTGGGATAATTGCCCGAGCGTGTTCTTCAGCTTTCTTTTCCTTTGCTTCTTATTTATTTAGATTCCAATAAAATACTCAAACATGTATAGATTCTGTAAATTGAGTCCAAATTTGATGATTCTTTCTGCTATATTTTTCAAAAATTTACATCTACCACCTGGACCAAATATTTTAAAACTTGTATAGATAACAATGTAATGTTTTGGTAAATACCAAATTAATTTATACTCAAATATTATTCACATTTGTGCATCTCCTAAAAAAAGGATCCTTCACTGAAATTGGTTTGTATGAACATATTTGTATTATTTATACATGTATGAATTTTGTTAAATTTTAAAAGTATTCCAACATGTCAAAATTCAAATTATCCTTCATTCTAACCAAATGATCATATACATATGAGGCATTCTTCAAATTTTGAACACGGATTGACTCAAATAAATTTAAAAAAATCTGAAAAATTTCATAGAGGTTGGTATGATGACTAAAAAGGTCCATTGAAGAACTAAATGAAAAAAATTATTATATTCACCAAGATAGAAAAAATGACAAATAGCAATTGTTATATGTTTGTTATGTTCTGACCAATTTTAAAGGCTTTATGAAGTGAAATTTAATGATAACCTTTAATACTTAATCATATTATAAGAAAGTGCAATTTGAGCTTTTGAAAGGCCCCACATTTAATCAAGAATATATATTAAGCTTACATAAAGTTCTTCTCAGACGGTTGGTACTGAATAACCGCCTGAGAAAAAGATTATCTTAGACTGCTATTATTTACCAACTGCCTGGGATAATTGCTCGAGCCTGTTGTTCTATTTTCTTTTCCTTTGCTTCTTTTTTATTTAGACTCTAATATAAATACTCAAATATGTATAGATTCTGCAATTTGAGTCCAAATTCGATAATTTTTTCTTCTATATTTTTCAAAAATTAACATCTACCACCTGGACCAAATATTTTAAAACTTGTATAGCTGACATTGTAATGTTTTGGTAAATATCAAATTAATTTATACTCACATATTATTCACATTTGTGTATCTCCTAAAAAAGGGACCCTTCACTGAAATTGGTTTGTATGAACATATTTGTATTATTTATATATGTATGAATTTTGTTAAAAATTTTAAAGTATTCAAACATGTGAAAATTCAAATTATCCATCATTCTAACCAAATGCTCATATACATATGAGGCATTCATCAAATTTTGAACACATTGATTCAAAAAAATAAAAAAAAAACTGAAAAAATTCGTAGAGGTTGGTATGATGACTAAAAAGGTCCATTGAAAAACTAAATGGAAAAATCATTATATTCATCAAAATAGAAAAATAACAAATAGCAATTGCTATATGTTTTTTATGTTCTGACCAATTTAAAAGTCTTTATGAAGTGAAATTTAATGGTAACCTTTAATACTCAATCATATAACAAGAAAGTGGAATTTAGGATTTTGAAAGGCCCCACATTTAATTAATAATATAAATTAAGCTTACATAAAGTTCTCCTCAGGCGGTTAGCACAGAATAATCGCCTGAGAAAAAGATTATCTCAGGCGGTTATTATTTACCAACCACCTGGGATAATTGTCTGAGCCTGTTTTTCAGTTTTCTTTTCCTTTGCTTCTTTTTTATTTAGATTCCAATATAAATACTCAAACATGTATAGATTCTGCAAATTGAGTCCAAATTCGATGATTCTTTCTTTTATATTTTTCCAAAAATAACATCTACCACCTGGACCAAATATTTTAAAACTTTTATAGCTAAATTGTATGTTTTGGTAACTATCAAATTAATTTATACTCACATATTATTCACATTTGTGTATCTCCTAAAAAAGGAATCCTTCACTGAAATTGGTTTGTATGGAACATATTTGTATTATTTATACATGTATGAATTTTGTTAAACTTTTTAAAGCATTCCAACATGTAAAATTTCAAATTATCCATCATTCTAACCAAATGCTCATATACATATGACGTACTCATCAAACTTTGAACATATATTAATTCAAAAAAATTTAAAAAAATGAAAAAATTAATAGAGGTTGGTATGATGACTAAAAAGGTCCATTAAAAAACTAAATGGAAAACTCATTATATTCATCAAGATAGAAAAATGATAAATAGTAATTGTTATATGTTTTTATGTTCTAACCAATTTAAATGGCTTTATGAAGTGAAATTTATTGGTAATCTTTCATACTCAATCATATTACAATAAAGTGGATTATGGGATTTTGAAACAACCCCACATTTAATCAAGAATATTAATTAAGCTTACATAAAGTTCATCTCAAGCGGTTGGTACTGAATAACCGCTTGAGAAAAAGAGTTTCTCAAGCGGTTATTATTTACCAACCGCTTGGGATAATTGCCCGAGTGTGTTCTTCAGTTTTCTTTTCCTTTGCTTCTTATTTATTTAGATTCCAATAAAATACTCAAACATGTATAGATTCTATAAATTGAGTCCAAATTTGATGATTCTTTCTGCTATATTTTTCAAAAATTAACATCTACCACCTGGACCAAATATTTTAAAACTTGTATAGCTGACAATGTAATGTTTTGGTAAATATCAAATTAATTTATACTCAAATATTATTCACATTTGTGTATCTCCTAAAAAAAGGCATCCTTCACTGAAATTGGTTTGTATGAACTTATTTGTATTATTTATACATGTATGAATTTTGTTAAACTTTTAAAAGCATTCCAACATGTCAAAATTCAATTTATCCATCATTCTAACAAAATGCTCATATACATATGGGGCATTCATCAAATTTTGAACACACATTGACTCACAAAAATTAAAAAAATCTGAAAAAATTCATATAGGTTGGTATGATGACTAAAAA
This sequence comes from Tuctoria greenei, assembly GCA_036927565.1. Taxonomy (NCBI): domain Eukaryota; kingdom Viridiplantae; phylum Streptophyta; class Magnoliopsida; order Poales; family Poaceae; genus Tuctoria; species Tuctoria greenei. Next base: position 63,274,863 of record JAYESD010000002.1, on the reverse strand, counting down.
GGTCCATTGAAGAACTAAATGAAAAAAATCATTATATTCATCAAGATAGAAAAATGAGAAATAGCAATTGTTATATGTTTTTTATGTTCTGACCAATTTCAAAGGCTTTATGAAGTGAAATTTAATGATAACCTATAATACTTAATCATATTACAAGAAAGTGGAATTTGGGCTTTTGAAAGGCCCCACTTTTAATCAAGAATATATATTAAGCTTACATAGAGTTCTTCTTAGGCGGTTGGTACTGAATAACCACCTGAGAAAAAGATTATCTCTGGCGGTTATTATTTACCAACCGCCTGGGATAATTACTCGAGCTTGTTCTTTGTTTTTATTTTCCTTTGCTTCTTTTTTATTTAGATTCCAATATAAATACTCAAACATGTATAGATTCTGCAAATTGAGTACAAATTCGGTGATTTTTCTTTCTATATTTTTAAAAAATTAACATCTACCACCTGGAGAAAATATTTTAAAACTTGTATAGCTAACATTGTAGATGCCAAAGGGGGAGATGTTAATTTTAAATCTTAAAATATTTTAAATCTTAAAATATTTTAAGAGTGAAGACCCTAGGACCTCCTCTCCTTCTTTTTGGTGTCTTGATGCCAAAGGGGGAGAGATTGAGGGGGAGTCTTAGCTTTAGCTGTGATAGGGTGCGAGGAGAGAGTTCTCTTTATCTTTCATTTGTGATTGTAATAGTTTAACTCTGTTTTCATATTAAGTTTGGTCCTGTGATGAATTGCTTAATTTATTTGGAGTGTCTGATGAAAACTTTGTTTTTGCCCCTGGAATGTCATATGCATTTGATATCGGTAGGTTAATGCAAATTCTGTCATTCTCAATGTATTCATGCACTTAGTATGCATCCCACCATAAAGAATGCACATATGGATAATTCTCTTGTTGCTTGATGTATTTTTGAGTCATATGTGCATACTTTATGAAAATCTCATTTTTTTGCCTTATTTTGTGAAATCTCAATTGGTTGTCATCAATCACCAAAAAGGGGGAGAGTGAAAGTGCATCTAGGACTCCCTTGTGGGTTTTGGATGATTTATGACAAGCAATTGGGATCCTAATCCTTTTGTTGAGATGAATGCAGGCAAATGATGAAAAATGAGCAAAATGCCAAAAAGAAGGGAAATGAGAAGCAAAGTGAATTTGAGCTCAAGAAGAAGAAAATAGTAGATTATTATGTATAGAGTGTGTTGAGGAAACACACCCAATAGCTCAATCACTTTCAAGCACACACATACAATGCACAAAGTTATACAGGACCGGACTAGTCCGATATCAGCCGGACTAGTCCGATATCACATTCTGCACTAGATCGGACAAGTCCGGTCTCCACCGGACTAGTCCGATATCTTTCTGATCCACTCCGGACTAGTCCTCCCCAATGCGGACTAGTCCTCAACACAATGCACAAGTCACACAAAATCGGACAAGTCCGGTGTGATCCGGACTAGTCCGATAAATCTTTCTGATCCACTTCGGACAAGTCCGGTGTCTACACGGACTAGTCCGATATATGCACTGATCTAAAACGGACAAGTCTTCCAAGTGCGGACTTATCATCCTAAACACTTAGGGTTTCATATGACTGGACAAGTCCGATGTCAATCGGACTAGTTCGAAGATTTCCAGTAGTGAAATCGGACAAGTTCGTTGTCAACCGGACTAGCCCGATATTCCTAGACACTTAGGGTTTGCTACACACAGCACACCGGACTAGTCCGGTGACCACCACGGTCTAGTTCGATCTTTCTGAACCCTAACGGTCACTTTTAGAAACCCCAAATAAATAGAGGTGCACGGCCCACTTTTACAATCTCTCTCGAACCCTAGCGCCGTCACACCTCCCAAGAGACTCAAAAACCATCTCTCTCCACGAAATTAAGTGCAAAATCAATCAATCCATTGAAGATCACTTCTAGATCATTGGAGGGACACTTGGCACACATCATTGAGCTCTTGGTTTGATTCTCTAACACACTCTTACGTTTCAATTTGTAATTTTCGAGTGTGTTATTGGTGTCATTGTGAGTTGTAATCAAGGGAGCTCTCAACGTGTGAGAACGCCCCTTCAACTTGGTTATTTACCCCTTGTGAGTACTGGAAGAGGATTGGCCTTCGTGGCGATCCGACGAGGAAAGGGTTGGAGAAGACCCGGTCCTTGTGTGGGCTCCTCAACGTGGACGTAGGTTGCCTTCGTGGTAGCCGAACCACGGGATAAATCATGTGTCTTGTCCTTTTTGTGTTCTTCATCTAATTCGATCAACTTAATCTAGGGTTTGATTCACTTTATTCAATCTAAGTCTAATTGTTGATCAAGAGCTTTAACTACAATAGAATCTGACATACAACTATTAAATTGAGATTCAAGTTTATATTTCCGCTGCAAACATTAACGAATCAATCAATTTGTCTGAACTTGATCATCCTAGCCCGTGAAAACCGGACTAGTCCGCACATTACCGGACTAGTCCGATATCTCTGCTTTTGACCTTGTTGCTGAGTGTTACAGGAACCGAGAAAAATCAAAAAGGCCTATTCACCCCCCTCTAGGCCTACATTCAATTGGTATCAAAGCAGGTTCTTCAAGAAAGAGTGCAACCACTCGAAGAGATCATATCGGACATGAAAGATGTTCAGAAAATCAACAACCAGGAAGAAGTAAACAAAGACAAGAACCAAAAGCTGGAAAAGTATCTCGAAGCAATTCAAGACTTCGATGATGATGACGAAGAGACGTTGGAGCTGAAAGCACTACTCAGAAAGAAAGCTAAAGTTGAAGAAAAGAAGAAGGGGAGTAGTCACACCGACTACTCCTGATATCCTTTCAACTATGATCGTTTAAATTCAAACAACAGCCATTACCTATCTATTCCTGTTGGAAAAGCCCCACACTTCGATGGGAGTGATTACTCCATGTGGAGGCAAAATATGAAGATGCACTTGATTTCCCTTAACCCAAGTTTATGGCATATTGTGTGCACAGGAATAGACATCCCGGATGACGACGAAGAGCTCACTCCAAGTCAAGAGCAAGCCATCCACAGAAACGCTCAAGCCGCAGCCGTGATCACCTCCTCTCTAAGTCGAGATGAATTCACAAAGGTGGACGGACTGGAGGTTGCCAAGGAAATATGGGACACACTACAAACAGCCCATGAAGGTGACCGGCATGTGCGGGAGGCCAAAATTGAAATGATTGAGGGCGAACTAGGAAGGTTCGCAATTGAGGAAGACGAGTCTCCCAGGACATGTACAACCGATTGAAGACACTTGTAAACAAGGTTCGATCATATGGGAGCAAGAAGTGGAATGACCACGAGGTTGTAAAGCTCATCCTTAGAGCCTTTATGCCTCGCAATGTCACACTATGCTCTATAATCAGAGAAAGTCCTGGGTACAAGAGGATGACTCCAGATGAATTGCTTGGCAAAATCATCAATTTTGAAATGATGGAGAAACAAGCCAAGCACGTCAAAGAAATATCCGACCTCACATCGGCCAAGAAGAAGGGAGTTGCCTTAAAGTCCACACTCAAGCCTCTATCCAAAGAAGCAAGAGAAGCACAGTTTGAGGAGGATAGCGATGACGAAAGTAGTGAGCTGGACGAAGAGGATATGATTTTGTTCATGAAAAAGTTCAAAAGAATAATGAAGAAAAGACAAGGAACAAAATCAGGTGAAGGCAAGTACAAGGAAAGGACAAAGCCGAAGATGAGGCGGGCGTGCTATAATTGTGGTGAGTATAACCACTTTATTGTCGATTGCCCGTATGAGGACAACAAGAAGAAGAATAAAGAAACCAAGCCTCAACCGAAGAAATTCTTCAAAAAGAAGAAACAAGCTGAAAAAGCACACATTGGAAAGGAGTGGGACTCAAACGATGAGTCCTCATCATCCGATGAAGAAGAGATGGCTAGCATAGCCATTGAAAGCTCGTCCAAGAAACCCACACTCTTCCCTATGCTCGGTGCAAAGAAGGGACATGGCACTTGCCTCATGGCAAAGGAAGGTAAACGCAAGGTAAACATCAAAACTCCTTCCATGCATTCGTACTCAAGTAATGATGAACTAGATAGTGATGATGAAGATATGTTAACTGGATTAGATAAAAAAACTGCTGCTAAAAAGAAATTTTTACTTGTCCAACTTGTTGAGAAGGAATCGCTAATTGATCGTCAAGAAGACATGATTATCTCCCAAAAGGAGAGGTATGTCGAACTTGACAATCTTCTAGTTCTTGAAAAGGAGAAAAACAACTCACTAGAGCTTGAGCTAGCTTCAAGCAAGAAAACTTGTTTGGAGTTAACCAACTCAAACGTTGCAATCAAGGATCAACTTGATGACCTGATCAAGGTCAACAAGATCCTTGAAGTGCAAGTTGAGTCACTCAAGCTAAGTGAACCTTCCTCCTCTTCAAGTCTACCTTCTCAACACACTTCAACTAATCCTGTTCATATGTGCAAATGTGGTAAAGTCGACATCAGCTTGAAGGAAAAGTCTACCTCCGCAAAGGATAAAAATCATACCCAATGTGGAATATTTGACAAGGAGAGGATCAACTATGCACGTAGTGCATACTTGGTCCAAAGACCTCCAAACGTCAAGTATGGCATTGGTTACTCTTACGATGGAAAGCAAAATGCTGGAAGTCATAAGAATAACAAAGGAAGGACTACCTTTGTGAAGGGAGGACCCTCACAACCTGGTAACTCAAAAATTAAGAATGTGAACTCTCATAAACGCCAGACTAGTCCGGTGGAGGTCCGGACAAGTCCGGTAATTCGGACAAGTACGGTTACCCAGACTAGTCCGATCCATAAACAACAGCAACTCTTGTTCAAAACCTTTGATGCCTCCTATGTATTAATGAGAAACAATATTGGTAAAGTTTATGCTTATTATGTTGGGCCACGCCATGGGAACACAAAATCCCACATGTGGGTGCCCAAATGTATTGTAACTAACCTCCAAGGACCCAAGCAAGCTTGGGTACCTAAAACCAAGGCATAATTTGTTTCTGCAGGCCTATTCCTCCGGTGGATCCAAATGGGTGCTAGATAGTGGATGCACCAACCACATGACCGGAGAAAAGAGGATGTTCGTGGAATATGAAGAAAACGAGGACCCAAACGAAGGCATCTACTTCGGAGATAATAGTCAAGGAAGGGTGCTCGGTATTGGTAAAATAGCAATATCCTCTGAACACACTCTTTCTCATGTTCTACATGTTGAATCTTTAGATTATAACCTGCTGTCCATATCTCAATTATGTGACAAAGGTTATAATTGCTTGTTTACTAACGAGGGTGTGACCGTCTCAAGGAGGAGTGATGGTTCCGTTGCATTCAAGAGTATGTTGAAGGGAAAGCTTTACCTTGTTGACTTCAACAAGGATAAAGCCGAACTCGACACATGCTTGATTGCAAAAACCAACATGGGTTGGCTGTGGCATAGACGGCTAGCACATGTTGGTATGAGGAATCTTCAAAAACTCCTCAAGGGCAATCATATCCGAGGTTTGAAAGATGTTGTTTTTGAGAAAGGCAGGCCTTGTAGCGCGTGCCAAGCCGGGAAGCAAGTAGGAGCACATCATCCTGCAAAGAACATTATGACTACGACAAGACCGCTCGAACTACTCCATATGGACTTGTTTGGTCCAATAGCTTACATGAGCATCGGCGGTAATAAATACGGTTTAGTCATTATTGATGATTTTTCTCGCTTCACTTGGGTGTTCTTTTTGCATGACAAGTCAGAAACACAAGGAACGCTCAAGAAATTCTTCAAGCGAGCTCAAAACGAGTTCTCACTATCGATCAAGAGTATTCGGAGCGACAACGGCACGGAGTTCAAGAACATACAAGTGGAGGAGTACCTTGATGAGGAGGGAATCAAGCACGAATTTTCAGCACCATACTCTCCACAACAAAATGGAGTCGCCGAAAGGAAGAACCGAACGCTCATAGAGATGGCAAGAACAATGCTCGATGAATACAAGACTTCGGATCGATTTTGGGCGGAAGCGATTAACACCGCTTGCCACGCCGCAAATCGACTCTACCTTCGTCGACTACTCAAGAAGACTCCTTATGAGCTACTCACTGGTAACAAACCCAACATTTCATATTTTCGAGTTTTCGGCTCTCTGTGTTATATCTTGAACAAGAAGTCCAGGACTTCAAAGTTCGCTTCGAAGTCCGATGAAGGCTTCCTTCTTGGCTATGATTCGAACACTTACGCCTATCGTGTTTTCAACAAGGCCTCCGGACTTGTTGAAGTGGAACGTGACGTAGTGTTCGATGAAACTAATGGCTCCCAAAAGGAGCAAGTTGATCAATGTGAATTAGGTAAAGAAGAAGCTCCTTACCAAGCATTGAAGAGAATGGCTCTAGGTGAAGTTCGTCCACAAGAGTCATCGTCACAAATACAAGAGGAAAGTGAACCACAAGAGGAGATCAACAATCAAGGGGGAGTCTCGATACAAGATCAATCACAAGAATATGAAGATGATCAACAAATCAACGAGGGCAACCACTCAGGGGGAGAAGAAAATGATCACCAACACTCAACTCCCCAAGTGCCACACCCAAGAGTACACCAACGCACTCAAAGGGATCACCCAATCGACAACATCATCGGTGATATCCAAAAGGGAGTAACCACTAGATCTCGTATAGCTAATTTTTTTGAGCATTACTCGTTTGTCTCCTTTTTGGAACCACGCAGGACTGAGGATGCATTGAAGGATCCGGACTGGGTGGTGGCAATGCAAGAAGAGTTGAACAACTTCAAGAGAAACGAGGTTCGGGAACTTGTGGCAAGACCCAATGCAAACATAGTGGGCACCAAGTGGGTCTTCCGTAACAAGCAAGACGAACACGGGGTGGTGACAAGAAACAAGGCACGACTTGTGGCCAAAGGTTACTCACAAGTCGAAGGTTTGGATTTCGATGAGACTTTTGCTCCAGTAGCTAGGCTTGAATCAATTAGAATATTACTTGCATATGCTACTCACCATGATTTCAAGCTGTACCAAATGGACGTGAAAAGCGCCTTCCTCAACGGACCGATCAAGGAAGAGGTGTACGTGGAGCAACCACCCGGATTTGAAGACGAAGAGTTCCCCGACCACGTGTATAAACTGCGTAAGGCTCTCTATGGCCTCAAACAAGCTCCTAGAGCTTGGTATGAGTGTCTTAGAGATTTTTTAATTGATAATGGCTTTCAGATTGGCAAAGTAGATTATACATTATTCACGAAAAATCTAGATAATGATCTTTTTATTTGCCAAATCTATGTTGATGACATAATTTTTGGGTCAACTAACCAATCTTTCTATGAAGAATTTAGTAGAATTATGACAGACAGGTTTGAAATGTCAATGATGGGAGAATTGAAGTACTTCTTGGGATTCCAAGTGCGGCAACAAAAGGAAGGAACATTCATAAGCCAAACCAAGTACACGCAGGACATACTCAAGAAGTTTGGCATGGACAAGGCAAAGCCCATAAAGACTCCCATGGCTACAAATGGCCACTTGGATCTCAATGAAGATGGACCGAGCGTCGACCAAAAGGTATATCGCTCCATGATTGGATATTTACTTTACTTATGTGCATCTAGGCCAGATATTATGTTGAGTGTATGTTTGTGTGCAAGATTTCAAGCCAACCCTAAGGAATGTCACTTGACAGCCGTAAAAGAATCTTGAGATATTTAGTTCATACACCCAACCTTGGTCTTTGGTACCCAAAAGGATCCAAATTCAATCTCATTGGTTACTCCGATGCAGATTATGCCGGGTGCAAAGTTGATAGAAAAAGCACCTCTGGCACGTGCCAATTCCTAGGAAGATCTTTGGTTTCTTAGTCATCTAAGAAACAAAATTCCATTGCTTTATCCACAGCCAAAGCGGAGTATGTTGCAGCCGGGAGTTGTTGTGCACAACTTCTTTGGATGCGACAAACTCTAAGGGATTACGGTTACAATATGAACCATATTCCTCTCCTTTGTGACAATGAGAGTGCCATTAAAATAGCCCACAATCCAGTTGAGCACTCTAGGACTAAACACATAGACATAAGACATCATTTCTTGAGAGACCATTCCATGAAAGGAGACATAACCATCTCACATGTCAACACACAAAAACAATTGGCCGACATATTCACCAAGCCACTTGATGAAAAGCGTTTTTGCGAACTCCGAAATGAGCTAAATATTCTTGATTCTCGGAGTGTGGCTTGAAAAGTTGCATACTTGTATGATTACTTCAAAAATGTTGATTGATTTGTGAAAATTACCCCTCCCTATTTTTCTCTCAAAAAACTATGTCAATTATTAGATCTTGATGAATTTTGATCATTGTATGATTGTTGTATGCTTACTGTTCAAATTCATCAAGATTGCTTGGATTGTTTTGCCTCTCTATTCTCTATTATTGAACCTTCAAATATATATGAATGGGCTATGCAATTCTTTCCTGGTAACCACGGACTAGTCTGTGGTTATCCGGACTAGTCCGCCCATGCAGACTAGTCCGCAGAGTGCCGGTTAGGCCGGACTAGTCCGACGGACCACGGACTAGTCCGATATAGGTCTCTGGATGACTTCGGACTAGTCCGGTCAAGTCCGGACTTTTCCGATTTCTCGTGTCCATAACCCTAGCCGCCACCAAACCCTAATCTACTCATCCCCACATTTGCTCACGCCTTTCTCTCTCTTGCGCTCGAGCTCCCAAAGCAATCTCTTGTGTCCTCCGTTGAAAAGCCACAAGTTTGGGCGGAGATCAAGCTTGAAGACTTGGGGATTGATTCCACCGGACTAGTCCGGCCTCAAACCCCCAAAACATCAAGTCTCCAACGATTTCTTCGGTAAAAACCTTCAAAACCCTAGAAATCGTATTTCTCTCAATCATTGATCGTTTGGCCTAGCACCCTGCACTAGTTACATGTTTATCTGATGTACTACATGTATGCTAGACTAGAATTGCATTAGGGATTGTGTCCAGTTCAATCTGTTAGGTTTTTGAGGATGAACACCGGACTAGTCCGGTCCATGCACGGACAAGTCCGGTAGCCCGGACTAGTCCGTGCCTACGCACCGGACAAGTCCGATGTTTCTGAACCTAAAACTAATTCCTTAATTCCCTAATGCCATCCATTACTATCATGTCTTACCTATGCATTGCATAACTTGTCATTTTTCTTGCTCATTCATTCTCAGATCATGTCGAGCTCCGACAACGAAATCTCCGACTTTGAGGCCGAGTTGGACCACGAGGTGGCATCTCGGTCCTCGGCGGGTCTTGGCAAATGCCAAGAAAGACCTTCCGGGCCTGGTACATCTCCTCCCCAAGTTCGGAGGAAGGTCTGTGCCAAGAAGCCCGCCTCGAAGGCTGCTACACCTTCAAGCGGCCTTCGGCAAGCAAAGGGAAAGGGCAAGGGAGTTGCAACGGGGCCAGTTGGGCCCTTGAGGCTCCATGCTCCCAGGGAAGGGGTCCGGGACCCCACTGAGGAGAAGTTCAACGGAAAAGGCAGTGATTCTGCAGCAAAATACAGGAGCATTGACTGGTATGGCAGGCCAAAGCAAGCTGTCGATAGAAGGTTTTGGTGCAACTTCCATGCAGACTTCTACAAATCAGTGTACCTCCCGATGAAGACACTGGTGGTGCGCAATCAGTGGATTGACTGGGCCCACCTAGAGAAGAAGAAGTGCTCAGCCTTTGATGAGGTCATTGCTGCAGCTGAGAGGCATGGCTTGAAGGATCTCTTTGCCTTCAGGCATAATTGGAATGATGAAGTGATTGCACAGTTCTTTGCAACGTGCCACTTCTCAAGTGAGGATGAAGAGAGTGTTACTTGGATGACACATGGATCTAAGTATAGTATCACTCAAGAAGAGTTCAATAATTTGCTCCATCTGGACACCTCTGGACCTGACAGGCTGATCATCCACAGCATTGGTGTCATGTAGAAGGATAGGATGAAATTCCTATATGAGCCTAACTCAAAGTATGTTCCTCCCTCTACAAAGCACATGAAACCATTCTTTGTGGTCCTCAACAGAGTGCTGAGGAAGACTATTGCTCCTAAAGATGCAGATGCTGGGAGTGTGCAGGGTTACCTCAGAACCCTAATGAGAGTCATAAGCAGGGACCGCCCATTTGATGTAGCGGAGTACATTTGGAATGATATGGTCAACATATCCTGTACGCCTAACAGGTCATGTGGCTATGCTCCTACCTCATGTATGTGATTGAGAAAGTCACAGGTATTGAGTTCATGAAGGATGTGGAGCACACCCCCTTGAGGCCTCAGAAGCCTCAACCAGTGAGCATCCAGGCTGCTCCCTCACCGGTCTCCAGTCCCGAGGCACCGACAAGAGCAAGAAGCAGTGCTAGGGAGGTCCCTACCTCTAGGGAAGCCCCTCAGAGAGGATCCGCCAGTGGGATCCTCAAATACTTGTCAGCAATCTTCTCCCCCTGCAAAAAGACCGAAGTGAAGGTCCACAAACTCAACAAGAAAAGAAAGGAGGACATGAAGTATATAAAGGCCAATGTGGAGCAAATCTGTCGGAAGCTGTAGATCGACCCCATTGGATCTCCAGTGATATCTGAGGAGTCTGACCCGGATTTCACCGAGCTCGGGCCCTTGACCCCTTCCGAGGTTGCCTATTTTGGCATTGGGGGCTCGAGCAGCTCCGCTCCTCCTCCTCCCTCTCCTCCTCGTCAAGCAGAAAGCAAAGAAGATGAAGACGATGACGAGAGGACCGACAGTGAAGAGTGAAGACCCTAGGACCCTCCTCTCCTTCTTTTTTGTGTCTTGATGCCAAAGGGGGAGAGATTGAGGGGGAGTCTTAGCTTTAGCTGTGATAGGGTGCGAGGAGAGAGTTCTCTTTATCTTTCATTTGTGATTGTAATAGTTTAACTCTGTTTTCATATTAAGTTTGGTCCTGTGATGAATTGCTTAATTTATTTGGAGTGTGTGATGAAAACTGTGTTTTTGCCCCTGGAATGTCATATGCATTTGATATCGGTAGGTTAATGCAAATTCTGTCATTCTCAATGTATTCATGCACTTAGTATGCATCCCACCATAAAGAATGCACATATGGATAATTCTCTTGTTGCTTGATGTATTTTTGAGTCATATGTGCATACTTTATGAAAATCTCATTTTTTTGCCTTATTTTGTGAAATCTCAATTGGTTGTCATCAATCACCAAAAAGGGGGAGATTGAAAGTGCATCTAGGACTCCCTTGTGGGTTTTGGATGATTTATGACAAGCAATTGGGATCCTAATCCTTTTGTTGAGATGAATGCAGGCAAATGATGAAAAATGAGCAAAATGCCAAAAAGAAGGGAAATGAGAAGCAAAGTGAATTTGAGCTCAAGAAGAAGAAAATAGTAGATTATTATGTATAGAGTGTGTTAAGGAAACACACTCAAGAGCTCAATCACTTTCAAGCACACACATACAATGCACAAAGTTATACAGGACCGGACTAGTCCGATATCAACCGGACTAGTCCGATATCACATTCTGCACTAGATCGGACAAGTCCGGTCTCCACCGGACTAGTCCGATATCTTTCTGATCCACTCCGTACTAGTCCTCCCCAATGCGGACTAGTCCTCAACACAATGCACAAGTCACACAAAATCGGACAAGTCCGGTGTGATCCGGACTAGTCCGATAAATCTTTCTGATCCACTTCGGACAAGTCCGGTGTCTACACGGACTAGTCCGATATATGCACTGATCTAAAACGGACAAGTCTTCCAAGTGCGGACTTGTCATCCTAAACACTTAGGGTTTCATATGACCGGACAAGTCCGATGTCAATCGGACTAGTCCGAAGATTTCCAGTAGTGAAATCGGACAAGTCCGTTGTCAACCGGACTAGCCCGATATTCCTAGACACTTAGGGTTTGCTACACACAACACACCGGACTAGTCCGGTGACCACCACGGACTAGTCCGACCTTTCTGAACCCTGACGGTCACTTTTAGAAACCCCATATAAATAGAGGTGCACGGCCCACTTTTACAATCTCTCTCGAACCCTAGCGTCGTCACACCTCCCAAGAGACTCAAAAACCATCTCTCTCCACGAAATTAAGTGCAAAATCAATCAATCCATTGAAGATCACTTCTAGATCATTGGAGAGACACTTGGCACACATCATTGAGCTCTTGGTTTGATTCTCTAACACACTTACGTTTCAATTTGTAATTTTCGAGTGTGTTATTGGTGTCATTGTGAGTTGTAATCAAGGGAGCTCTCAACGTGTGAGAACGCCCCTTCAACTTGGTTATTTACCCCTTGTGAGTAGTGGAAGAGGATTGGCCTTCGTGGCGATCCGACGAGGAAAGGGTTGGAGAAGACCCGGTCCTTTTGTGGGCTCCTCAACGTGGACGTAGGTTGCCTTCGTGGTAGCCGAACCACGGGATAAATCGTGTGTCTTGTCCTTTTTGTGTTCTTCATCTAATTTGATCAACTTAATTTAGGGTTTGATTCACTTTATTCAATCTAAGTCTAATTGTTGATCAAGAGCTTTAACTACAATAGAATCTGACATACAACTATTAAATTGAGATTCAAGTTTATATTTCCGCTGCAAACATTAACGAATCAATCAATTTGTCTGAAATTGATCATCCTAGCCCGTGAAAACCGGACTAGTCCGCACATTACTGGACTAGTCCGATATCTCTGGTTTTGACCTTTTTGCTGAGTGTTACAGGAACCGAGAAAAATCAAAAAGGCCTATTCACCCCCCTCTAGGCCTACATTCAGAAAGGCCCCACATTTAACCAAGAATATTAATTAAGCTTACATAAAGTTCTTCTCAGGCAGTTAGTACTGAATAACCACATTATAAAAAGATTATCTCAGGCGGTTATTATTTACAAACTGTGTGGGATAATTGCCAGAGCCTGATCTTCAGTTTTCTTTTCCTTTGCTTCCTTTTTATTTAGATTCCAATATAAATACTCAAACATGTATAGATTCTGCAAATTGAGTCCAAATTCGATGATTCTTTCTGCTATATTTTTCAAAAATTAACATCTACCACCCGAACCAAATATTTTAAAACTTGTAAGGCTAACAATGTAATGTTTTGGTAAATATCAAATTAATTTATACTCAAATATTATCACATTTTTGTATCTCCTAAGAAAAGGGATCCTTCACTGAAATTGGTTTGTACGAACATATTTGTATTATTTATACATATATGAATTTTGTTAAACTTTTAAAAGCATTCCAACATGTTAAAATTCAAATTATCCATCATTCTAACCAAATGATCATAGACATATGAGGCATTCATAGAATTTTGAACACACATTGACTCAAAAAAATTTAAAAAAATCTCAAAAACTCATAAAAGTTGGTATGATGACTAAAAAGGTCCATTGAAAAACTAAATGAAAAAATCATTATAGTCATCAAGATAGAAAAATGACAAATAGCAATTGTTTTATGTTTTTTATGTTCTGACCAATTTCAAAGGCTTTATGAAGTGAAATTTAATGATAACCTTTAATACTCAATCATATTACAAGAAAATAGAATTTGGGCTTTTGAAAGACCCCACGTTTAACCAAGAATATTAATTAAGCTTACATAAAGTTCTTCTCAGGCGGTTGGTACTGAATAACCACCTGAGGAAAAGATTATCTTAGGCGGTTATTATTTACCAACCGCGTGGGATAATTACTCGAGCTTGTTCTTCAGTTTTCTTTTCCTTTGCTTCTTTTTATTTAGATTCCAATATAAATATTCAAACATGTATAGATTCCTCAAATTGAGTATTAATTCGATGATTTTTTCTTCTATATTTTTTCAAAAATTAACATCTACCACTTGGACCAAATATTTTAAAACTTGTATAGCTAACATTGTAATGTTTTGGTAAATATCAAATTAATTTATACTCACATATTATTCACATTTGTGTATCTCCAAAGAAAAGGGATCCTTCACTTAAAAATATATTGTATGAAAATATTTGTATTATTTTACATGTTTGAATTTTGTTAAACTTTTTAAAGCATTCCAACATGATAAAATTCAAATTATCCATCATTCTAACCAAATGCTCATATACATATAAGGCATTCATCAAATTTTAAACACACATTGATTCAAAAAAATTTAAAAAAATTTGAAAAAATCATAGAGTTTGGTATGATGACTAAAAAGGTACATTGAAAAACTAAATGAAGAAATCATTATATTCATCAAGTTAGAAAAATGACAAATAGCAATTGTTATGTTTTTTATGTTCTGATCAATTTCAAAGGCTTTATAAAGTGAAATTTAATGGTAACCTTTAATACTCAATCATATTACAAGAAAGTGGAATTTGAGCTTTTGAAAGGCCCCACATGTAATCAAGAATAATAATTAAGCTTACATAAAGTTCTTCTCAGGCGGTTGGTACTGAATAACCGCCTGAGAAAAAGCTTATCGCACGCGGTTGTTACTTGCCAACCGCTTGGGATAAGTTAATCTTCTCAAGCGGTTATAAAGTGCCAACCGCCTGAGATAATCATCTTCTCAGGCGGTTGGTTCTTAATAACCGCTTGCGAAGATAAGCGTCTATAAATAGCCCTCGACTACGTTGGAAAAACCTAACCTGGGCAAAATCACTTGGACGCCGTCAGGCTGCCAAAATTTCGTTTTCCGCCAAATCTTGGCCGCTCTTACCGCCGAGCTTCGCCGTCGCAGCCAAGCTTCACCGTAACCGCTTCCAGGTACGCCAAGCTTTGTCGCCGCCGCCGTGCTTCGCCCTCGCCACTTCCAGGTACGCCGAGCTTTGCCCTCGCTGTCGTTGCCGAGCTTCGACCTTCGCTCCTCTGTCCCCGTGCTGCCTCCCTCCTCGCCCTCGCCACCGACCGAGTCAAATGGTGCCTTGCATAGATTTCCTTAATCAAAGTTTTTGAACCCTAGGTGCCTTGGTCAGTCGCCTCAAGAAGATGAATTGTGTCGCCCTAGGTGCATAGATTTCCTCAAGTTTTTGAACCCTAGCCGTCCCACGAAGGTCTGGGTTAGTTTTTATTTTGCGAAGTGTCAAGCTTAGCCATGCTTATACCAGTAAAAGTTGAATTGTGTGGCAAGGCCACCACTGTTAACGAGCTTAGGACATAATATACTTAGATGTGGGATAAAATCTGAAAGAAGATGCACTTGTGTAATGAGAGGCGTTTTGGATTGTAGTCCCTCTCTGTCAATTAAGGAATGTGTCTTGTTCTTTTCATCCTAAGCACCATCCATTATTACCACATGCTGGATGTAATGGTATAGCAAGTCGAATATCTCACCTTGTACTCCTGATTTGGCCATGACTTCATTAATTGTTTGACATGCACAAGTGGTTGATAATTATGTGGTACCATAGTACTCCTTGTGATGAAGATTATCACCTCTCGTGGGAACGGGTTTGTAAGATGTTATTTTCACATGACATTACCGGTGCCAATGATGTTGTGGGTAGGCATTGTTAGACTCTTGTTGTTTTCAAATGTCGATTTTTGCTGCATAGTGCTAGTTTAATGTGAACTTGAACCTTTAGTGGAAGATTGTTCCTTGCAAGTTTAACTGCATCATTGCTCAATAGACTTGTATACATTTTAAAAAAACTTACCAATTCTTGTATGCACTATTTAAACTTATAATTATAAATGCTTGGTTTATTTGTGTGCTTGTGATATATGCAATGTTGTCGACTGCTATGTTATGATCATGAGATGATTAAGAGGAAAAAATGGCCTGGAAGATTAGAGGACCAACTAGGGTCGAATAGGATCGATTAGTCGCCCTAATCGATGATTAGTCGTCCTCGTCGACCTACTCAGTGGGTAGGCGACTAGGGTCGACTAGGCGACTTGAAAACATTATGAATTGTGAATTGTTATTATTTAATTGTTGATAATTGTTCTTGTAGGCTTTTGATACAAGCAATACACATGCCTTGCTAATTCCTTGGAGAGTTACCTCAAACCCTAGAATGGAACTTGGTCAATCACCTTGGTCAGTTGCCTTAAACCCTAGAATGCCTTATCAAACCCTAGAATGCTTCCATCTTTTTCTTCATGCAACACTTCTTGTAGAGTTAATATGCCAGTCATTATATTTTTTATCTTATTAGTTCTAGCATGGAAAGCCCTAAGAAGATTGGTGCTGGTAGTAACAATAAAGAAGACAATATGGAGTTTAGTGACTCCTGCAGTTCAGGCTCCTTTCACGGTCTATCGAATCCTTTTCCAAATATAAAAATCAAAAAGACTTCAGAGTATCTCGACCCGGAATATGATTCTGCCAACGAGGTATGGATCACGAATCTGAACTCTAGTAGTTCAAGTTAATGTTGGTTGTCAAGTATACAAAGTCTTATAATTCTTTTCTACCTAGATTAATCGCGAACACAACGAGGTGACTTCGGCTCCTAAAACCACAGAAGGTTCTCCAATGGATGAATCCTCAGGTTCACTCAAGCGGAAACGAGAGCAACGAGGTCCCAATAAGGGTCCATTGGACCGCATCATGTACATAACAAGGGTCGGTCCAGGTGGGCTTCCCCAAGAACCACTGGATTCAAGTACCAAGTACCGAAATGCATGTGATTTTCTTGTTAGAGAGCTTGTGCCGATCACAACCGAGGATTGGAGAAAATAACCCGAGGAGACCAAGAATGAGTTGTGGGAAAGGATAAAGAAACAATTCAAGTTCCCGAAAGGCACAGAAGAAGCTGTAAAGAAAGCAACATTGGTCTCTTGAGGCAAGAAGTTTCGTGGCTGGGAGAGTGAAATGAATGCTTATGTTGAGGCCGATAAGGTCCCTAGCCCGAGGAAGATGGGAAAAATCACACAAGCTCAGTGGAAAGAATTTGTTCGTTAAAAGACCACACCTGATGCTAAAGCCCTAAGTGCAACTAGGTTAGAGCTTGCCAAAATGAACAAATACCATCATCGCTTGGGGTCTGCCGGATATGCCCCCAAAGTCCAAAAATGGAATAAGATGTTAGATGAAATTACCAGTAAGGACAATCCTCACCCGTTAGAAGGCTGCAATGAGAGAACTCAGCGGTGGGTCTTTGATCGGCCAGGTTTGACCAGCGAGGGCAAAATTGAAAAGACCGACTCTGTAAATGAAGTAGAGGAAAAAATGAAAGAAGTAATTGAAAAGCAACAGAAGGGCCTGTTCAAGCCGAAGAGGGAGAATGACCAACTTACCGCTATCCTAGGAAACCCTGAACACAATGGACGGGTTTGAGCAGTCTCTTCTCAAATGTCTTGGCTAGATGGTTTCCCGAAAGATAAAGACATATATAGAAGACATGAGAAGTTTAAGAAAACACTTGATGAAACAATTGCTCAAATGGTCAAGGAAAATGTGCAAGAAATAATGGAACAACTTAGACAATTGGGACAATTAGTGGCACCGAGTACAACGATGGTTCCCGTGCCACAGGAGCAACTGGTATCTCCAACTGCCTACCCTAGCAGCGTAGGTTCTATGCCATGCTCAGGGTTAACCCATAAGTTCGCTGTCGATGATATTGCTAAGGACAAATCTTGTCGTCTTCTTGTCCCGATCCGCAGAGCAGTGAACAAAACCAAACAGGTTGCCACTGCTATGGCAAAGCCTGATCTTGACTTCAACGGCAATGCACTTCTGTTGTATTATGCTGCGGTGCAAGTTCTTCAAATCATTGATAATGATTATGAAGATTATTAAATAGACCATATCACACATGAGGGGATCGCGACTCTGGGGCAGGCTGTCAACCAATTAATCATTTGGCACCAATACGATATCGTGTTGGACGATGAGGCGATTTCTAGCCCCGTCGCATCTCAAAATACTGCAACCCCGTCTTCTAAGGAAAAATTCCAGGAAGATCCACTCCCAGTCCAGGAAGATCCACTCCCCTATGTGAAAGCATCTAGGCCCCATGAGGTACGGTTTCGGTGATTAATGACAACCATTCGATATTACTAATGAATTTGTGAATGCAAGGTCTCAATAAACACTCAATCAAATGAAATCAAAATTACATTGGAGACCCATATAAAATCAACGAATGAGATCAAACCAAATCATATGAAGACAAGAAGTGAAAGCTCTAACTTGATATCACTCAAATGCTTGAAGACAATCAAAACAACATTTCAAACAAGTGTCAAAGAGGTCACAAGTTCAAATTCCAAAAGAACAACTCAAAACAACTCGAAGTCAACAAGTTGAACACACCGGATCATCCGATGGTCTTTGAGTTGACACACATCGGTCGAGTTGGCTCAACTGAAGAAGAAGACCTCAGACAAATGCACTCACCGGATCATCCGATGTGAGTGGCTCAGTGACATCGGTCCATCATCACAGATTGCAATACCATTGGACCAAGTGAAGCACCGGATCATCCGATGTACAGACTTACATACATCGGTCGATCACTCCAGTGAGCCTCAAGATCAAGCAAAATTCTGGAGGAAGAGCCACCGGATCATCCGATGAGAAGACAGATCAACATCGGTCTAACAACGGTCATATCTGACACAGTGACATCAGCTAATTTGGCTTTGACCGATGATAACTGAAGGGGAGACATCGGATCATCCGGTGTTCACAGAGAAGTGATGTCAGCCTACTTTTCCAACGGCTATCTCGTGGAGGCTGGCTATTTATACCCCTTCAACCTGTCAAATCGATAAGACTTGAAGCCCAGACATACTCTACACATCCTAGAGCATTCAAGCAATAGAGCTACCACTTTCACATCATTTGTTCATCATTTGTACACCAAGAGATAGGCTAGAACTAGCTAGAGATAGTGCTTGGGTGCCTCCATTCTTGGTGATTGGAGTCTCTAGTGTAGTGAGAGCCCTAAGGGAGTGTCCCTTGGTGTGTGCAACTTCCGGAGCTTGCCAAGAAGATTGTGGAAGCCCGGAGGATCCCAAAGTGTACAAGGCTTGAGCTCCACCTTGCTGAGGTTGGCGAACGGAGAAGAATAGTGAAGAAGCCCCTTGTCTCGGTGACTTGGGAGTGGCAAAACCCTTCGGTGGGTGCCACAACGTGGATGTAGGAAGATCCTTGTGATCTTACCGAACCACGGGATAAACTCCGTGTCCCTTGAGCGTTTGCATCCCTCTCCCTTTTACTCTTATGCAATCTTCATTCCGCAACTTTAATTTACATTGATTGCATAGTTTAATTGCATAGGGAATTGGGCTTGAGGTCGTTAATCTTAATTGCTTTAAAAATTGAAAGAAAGCCCAATTCACCCCCCCTCTTGGGCATTTCGATCCTTACAATTGGTATCAGAGCAAGGTTGCTCATTGGATCATTCTAGCTTCACCGCTAGAGAGCTTAAATGGCCAAGAATGGGGGTTCGGTTCCTACCTTCGAGGGCAAGAACTTTGCCTATTGGAAAGCACGCATGCGTGCCTACCTAGAGGCTATTGCTCCCGAAGTTTGGGAAGCGACCCATGCGGGATTTGGAGATCATACTTATATTGGTGATCAAATTAAATGGGATGCTAAGGCTAGAAATGCCATCTATGAATGCATAAGTCAAGACGTTTTTGCTAGAATTGCTAGTAAAGAGAAAGCTTGTGAAATTTGGGCATGTCTAATTGAAATTCATGAGGGCTCATCTCGTGTTAAAGAACTCAAATATCACTTGCTAAAATCCAAGTATGATGAATTCAAAATGCTTCCTCATGAGAATGTTAACCAAATGTTTTCTCGCTTAAATGTGCTCATTGAGGAGATTAACGCACTTGACATTTCTTCTATTGGTAAGGGACTTATCAACCGCAAGATCCTCATGCTTCTACCTAAGCCCAAGTACAACATTATCAACTCAATGCTCCAAAAGGAATCACTTGACAACATTGAAGTCTCGGAGCTCATTGGAGAAATTCATGCTCATGAGATGAGCGTACTTGGAATGATGGAGGAGTCATCGTCAAAAACTATTGCTCTCAAGGCTTCAACCAAGAAGACAACTCCCAAGAAAAAGAAAGTGGTTGAGCCTAGCTCAAGCGAAGAAGAGCAAGCAACAAGTGAAGATGACGATGATGAGCTTGCGTTGATGATGAGAAAATTCTCACGTCTAAACTCCAAAATCGCAAAGAAGGGATACTCCTTTGATCCAAAGAAGAAAGCCTTCCTCCCAAGAAAAGATGAAAACAAGACATGCTACAATTGTGGTGATCAAGGCCACATATCATATGATTGTCCAAGACCCGACAAGAGGAAGGACAACCACAAAGGAAAGTATAGAAAGCTAGAAGAAAGTGATGAAGATGAAGAAGAGGTCAAACCCAAGCGCTCCTTTGGAAAGAAGAAATTTGACAAGGGCAAGAAGACCAAGCTTTTTCCAAAGAAGAGAAGAGGGCCTCAAAAAGTCTTCATGTGCGAGGCAAATGAGTGGATCACGCATGAAGAGTCAAGCGATGAAGAGAGTGAAGATGAAGAAAACTTGGCGGGCCTTGCCATCGTCGACAAGGACAACTCACCTCTTCGTCCACCTCCTATGTGCCTCATGGCTAAAGGTAACACTAAGGTATGTGACGATTCTAGCGATGATGATGATGAGCTCTCCCCCGATGAACTAGCATCTATGATTAATGAATACCATGTCATCATAAAAAGGGAAAAGAGCAAGGTTAAAGCACTTGAACAAGCTTGTGCTAAACTTGAGAGTGCGAAGCTCGATTTGCATGACAAGTATGTAACCATACTTAAAGAGCATGACACGCTCAAAACACATGTCAAGCAAATCGAGGAGGAAAATGCTCAAATCAAGCTTGATCATCATGAGCTTGACTTAGCAAACCAAGCACTCTTGGGAAAGCACAATGACTTGGTTCAAAAACATGAAGTGCTTAACCTTGCTTATGAGGAAATTGAACTAAAAATGAAAAACATGAAAAAGGAAACCCTTGATGGCAAAGTATCAACTATTTCACATGCCACTAATACTTTGGATAAGTCTTTGCCTTTGAAAACAAGCCTTAGGGAGAAGGAATTGATGGACGAAATTGAAAGTCTCCGCACTAGTGTGGTGAGACTTTCCAAGGGGGAGGACAAGCACAAGGAAATCCTCTACCAACAAGCCAAAGGCTTCAACAAGAGAGGACTTGGATCCTTCCCGGTGCTCAACAAAGGGAAGGTGCCCTCACCGGAGCTTAGGACGAGCTTCATCAAAGAAGTTGGATCCTATTGCCAACATTGTGAGGTCACCGGACACCACACGAGGGAGTGTCCTCTTCCCAACCGTCCTTCTCCCAAATTGCCTCCTAACTACAAATCTACTTTCCATGATTATCACTATCTCTTAAGCAAAGTAGGTGGCAAGGTGAAGGCAAGGTTCATCGGCAAAGATATTAAGGGCATGAAGGGGAAGCTCCCCAAGCAACTTTGGGTCCCAAAATCACTTGTATCACACATACAAGGACCTAAGTTAGCTTGGGTGCCTAAACTCAAAAACTAACTTCATGTGTGTAGGTGAACTACAAAGCCGGAGGAAAACATTGGGTACTCGATAGCGGGTGCACTCAACATATGACCGGCAATGATGGTATGTTCACCACCATAGAGAACCCCGAGAATCATGAACAAGTCACCTTTGGTGACAACTCAAAGGGGAAGGTAATTGGTTTGGGTAAAATTGCTATTTCACATGATTTGTCCATTTCTAATGTACTATATGTTAAGTCACTTAGTTTCAATTTACTTTCCATTGCACAACTATGTGATCTTGGACTAACGTGCACCTTTGACAAGAATGGTGTTGTAGTAACCAGTGAATCAAGCAAAGAACTAATCTTCAGAGGATTTCGGCATGGACATCTTTACTTGGTGGACTTCTCCAACAAGGATGCTAGCTTGACCACTTGTCTTTTCACTAAGACAAGCTTGGGTTGGCTATGGCATCGACGCATTGCTCACATTGGGATGAGCAAGCTTAAGAAGTCGTTCAAGCTTGGGATGGTGACCGGCGTGAAGGATGTCACGTTTGAGAAGAACAAGCTTTGTAGTGCTTGTCAAGCCGGGAAGCAAGTTGCTTCACACCAACCAATGAAGACAATGGTGTCAACCTCCAAGCTGCTTGAACTACTCCACATGGACCTCTTCGGACCATCCACATATCAAAGTCTTGGTGGTAACTTCTATTGTCTTGTTATCGTTGACGATTATTCTCGATATGCTTGGACTTTGTTTTTAGGTGACAAGGGTGAAACTCCGGAAGTTTTCAAGACCTTTGCCAAACGTGCTCAAAGGTAATTTCAACTTCCCATCATCAAAGTCCGGAGTGACAACGGCACCGAGTTCAAGAACTACAACATTGGGGAGTGGTGTGATCGTGAAGGCGTGAAGCATGAGTTTTCGGCCACATACACCCCCCAACAAAACGGTGTCGTTGAAAGGAAGAACAATACCCTTATCACCCTTGCAAGAGCAATGCTTGATGACTATGGCACGTCGGAGAAGTTTTGGGCCGAAGCAATCAACACGGCGTGCCATGCCGCAAATAGGGTCTATCTTCACCGACTACTCCAAAAGACCCCATATGAGCTCCTCATTGGGAGAAAGCCCAACATCTCCTACTTTAGAGTCTTTGGGTGCAAATGCTACATCTACCGCAAGAAAAGGCTCGGTAAGTTTGAAAGAAGATGTGATGTTGGTATTTTTCTTGGTTATGCATCAAACTCAAAAGCATATCGAGTATTCAACCAAACCTCCGGTCTAGTTGAAGAAAGTTGTGATGTTGAGTTTGATGAGTCTAATGGCTCCCAAGAGGAGAGTTTTGGTCATGATGAAATAGATGATGAGCCTCTACGAGAAGCCATGAAAAACATGACCATTGGAGACATCAAGCCGGAAGTTGAAGAGGGCCATGATCAAGGGGCAGCATCAAGTTCCAACATCAACACCTCCATGATGCCTCAAGTTGATGAAAAAGAAGAAGAGAAAGATGATCCATTGCCAATGCAAGATTCACAAGCCACACAACACCAACAACAAGAAGAAGTCCATGATCAAGTCCAACCACAAGAGGAACAACAAGCTTCACCACCGCCAAGTGCCTCACAACCACTTATGAGGCATGGACGCATCTCCAAGGCGCATCCAATGGACCAAATCATTGGAAGTCCTTCAAGGGGCGTAAGTACTCGTTCCCGCCATGTCGCCTCATTTTGTGAGCACTACTCTTTTGTTTCGTGTGTAGAACCCACTCATATAGAGGAAGCACTCCAAGATCCAAATTGGGTGATGGCCATGCAAGAAGAACTCAACAACTTCACCCGCAATGAAGTTTGGGTATTGGAGGAGCGACCCAAGGACAAGAACGTCATCGGTACGAAGTGGGTATACCGGAACAAGCAAGACGAGAATGGCGTCGTGGTCCGCAACAAGGCAAGACTTGTGGCCAAGGGTTTTTCACAAGTTGAAGGACTAGACTTTGGAGAAACATTCGCTCCGGTCGCTCGGTTAGAGGCTATTCGCATACTCCTTGCCTTTGCTTCACATCACAATATAATGCTTTATCAAATGGATGTTAAAAGTGCCTTTCTTAATGGCTATATTAACGAACTTGTTTATGTTGAGCAACCTCCCGGGTTTGAAGATCCGAGGAATCCTAACCATGTGTATAGGTTACACAAGGCGCTCTACGGGCTCAAGCAAGCACCTAGGGCGTGGTATGAACGACTAAGGGATTTCCTAGTCATGCAAGGATTCAAGATCGGGAGGGTGGATACTACACTCTTCACCAAGGACATCAACGGAGATTTATTTCTTTGTCAAATTTACGTTGATGACATTATTTTTGGCTCAACTAACAAAGCTCTTAGCCATGAGTTTGGCAAAATGATGTCTAGGGAATTCGAGATGTCAATGATTGGAGAGCTCAACTTCTTCCTTGGATTCCAAATCAAGCAACTTCAAGAGGGGACCTTCATCTATCAAGAGAAGTACACAAAGGACCTCTTGAAGAAATTTGAGATGGGAGATTGTAGCTCAAGAAGCACTCCAATGGCGACAAATTGCCATCTCGACGCGGACATGGACGGTAAACCTATTGATCAATCTCATTATCGTTCTATGATTGGATCATTGTTATATCTTACCGCATCTAGGCCCGATATTATGTTTAGTGTGTGCTTGTGTGCTCGCTTTCAAGCGGCACCTAAAGAATCGCACAAGAAGGCGGTCTTTAGGATACTTCGGTATCTCAAGCATACCTCAAGT
This sequence comes from Tuctoria greenei, assembly GCA_036927565.1. Lineage (NCBI taxonomy): Eukaryota > Viridiplantae > Streptophyta > Magnoliopsida > Poales > Poaceae > Tuctoria > Tuctoria greenei. The sequence goes on along the minus strand of JAYESD010000002.1, from coordinate 63,250,566 downwards.
GTAGGTTTGTGGTACCCCAAGAACGCTAGTTTCCATCTCTTGGGATACTCGGATTCGGACTTTGCCGGATGTCGTGTGGATCGCAAGAGTACCTCCGGTGGGTGCCACTTACTTGGGCGTTCCCTAGTATCTTGGTCGAGCAAAAAGCAAAATTCCTTGGCTTTGTCCACCGCGGAGGCGGAGTATATAGCGGCCGGTGCATGTTGTGCCCAAATTCTATATATGAAACAAACCCTTTTGGACTTTGGAATTAAAATTGGTTGTGTGCCTCTCCTTTGTGACAATGAAAGTGCGGTTAAGATAGCTAGAAACCCCGTTCAACACTCCCGCACTAAGCACATTGATATTCGTCATCACTTCTTGCGTGATCATGAGGCTAAAGGAGACATCTCTTTGCAAGGTGTTAGATCCGAAGAACAATTGGCGGATATCTTCACAAAACCACTTGATGAGAAAACCTTTTCTAGACTTAGAAGTGAATTAAATGTGCTAGATGCATCTAACGTCATGTAAGTTGCCATGTTCATGTAAGGATGCATATCATATAGGTCTTGTCTAACTCCCAAAGGATAGGGGCAAGCTAGAAGTAGTTTTCCCTGAGGAAGCCTTTGGAAGGTTCAAACTTGGCAAGATAGATTTATTTTATGCCTTGCATGATCCCTGCCATATAAACTTGCACTCATTTAATCTCTTGCACTATAATTTGTTTGGCATTGCATACCGTAGATTGTCATAAAGGGGAACCCACCTCATGAGAAGGAGACTTGTTTGAAATGCAATATCTCAACTCATATAAGGTGGAAAGAACAAAATGATAGGTACGTTAATGCCTAGAGGATCATGCTTCAAAGAGATAGAAGTCTTCATACTCTACCTCACAAAGCATGGGCCTTACATTTTATTTGGATATTTTCCTCCATTTTTTTTCTCGGTGTTCCATTCGCGTTAAGGTCTAGCCAAGCTATTGGCATATTAGCTTCTTGAGGGGTAAGGGGTTGCCCAAAAAGTCCTAAGACATGTGTTTCTCCTCGATTGTTTGTTCGGTCAAAGGACATATATGGGATGCTTTCGTTCTGTTGTCATCGGATTATCCGATGCCTATGTCAATCCCTCATCGGTCAAATAGGTGTTCAATCTTCAAAGCCCAATTCTGTCTGAATTTCAAATGATACGACGCGTTCATTCCGAAAAACATCGGTCCATCCGATGTTCACTCTTCTGGAGCTGTGGTTAATCCAACCGATGTCTACTTCCTCCTACGTCGGATCATCCGGTGTCTACATCACTCTTTTGAACACCCTTACTGTGCTATTCGACCGATGATCAAAACCCTAGACGTCGGTCCATCCGGTGTCAACAGCATTCCTTGAATATCCTTTCTGTGGCAATTGACCGATGCTCACTTCACATATCATCGGTCCATCCGTTGTTAAATTTTCGGCTAGGGTTTGGGGTCCACTATTTAAATCCGCGCGCCGCCGCCTCCTTCTTTCTCCCCGACGCCATCGCCCTCCCGTGCCTTCGCCGCCGCCTCTCGCCCACCTCGCCGCAGCCAACCGCGCCGCCACCTGCAGCGCCGCCGCCGGCCGCCGCCGCCGTCCCCTGCTCGCAGCGCTGCCGCCGCTGCCCCCCCAGGCACCGCTGCCGCCGTCCCCGGCTGCCACCACTCGCACCACCGCGCCCAAGCACCGTCGCCGCCACTCACCACCACGCCCAAGCATCGCTGCCGCCTCTCTCCACCGCCAAAGCTGCTCCACGCTCACACCACGAACGTGCGCCATCTCCGATCATCTCCACCTCGCTAAGGTTTCCCGGCCCGTCAATCTTCTTGCTTCTAGAGCTCGAGATCGCTCATTGCTAAGATGGGTCGCGACCGCAAAGGAAAGGGAAAGGCGATCGCGGAGCCCGCCGCGAGGAAGCGCAAACTTTCGAAGGATGAGAAGCAGGCCCTAATGGCCGCTCGCACCGCCGAGGAGCGTGAGCGAGGCCGAGGGGGATCCCTGAGGATCCGCGAGGCTCATCCGAGGCAGCCTCCCGTGATCGACGACTCCGACGCCGAAGAGGAGCCGGTTGAGCCTCTCGTCCGCCGGCGCTCAGCCCGGACTCGAGGAGGTCACACCGAGGCTGCTCCTCGTCCGAGACCGACGGCTGCCGACCGTCGTGAGGACAGGGAGGCTGAGAGGGCCATCAATGAGATGGACACGGCCGTCCGGGTCGGTGAAGGAGTCCGTCTTGTGGACTACCGGAAGATGAAGGCTAAGCAACTCCGGAAGCTCAGATGGAGTGTACTGCTTGAGGAGTGGTTCCCACAGCCCCGAGAGCTTCTTGTGGACAGTCGCTTCTGGACTGTCACCCAGGCGTCTCTCTATGAGACCTACAAGCGCCGGGGGCACAAGCTTTTTCAGCACAACCACTTGGACTGGAGGCAGCTTGCAGTGGCAGCGGAGACTGAGGTCCGTCCTTTCTTTGAGAGATACAGAGGTTTGGTGGAGCTACTGGATTATGAGAGAAGTGCGTATGTGGAAGAGTGGGTCCGTGTCTTCTACGCGACCCTGTACATCTCAGAGGGCAGGAGGTCGATTGCCTTCATGTTCAATGGTCAGCACTACCACCTCTCGAGGCAAACTTTGGGGCATATTCTTGGTTTGGACCTGCACGACACCAGCGTGCACGAGAAGGTCTATGGGCAGGCAGATCCACCGAGGAGGCCACTTACTGGAGGGGTAGCACCACAGCTGGACGAGATCCACTCTCTGTTTGGCCCCTCGTTCTCTCCGGACCAGCCAAGAGTTCCAGCTCTCCTGACCCCAGCTGCGCGCATTGTGCACCTCGCCTTGCGCCGCACGCTCCTGCCGAGGTCAGGTTACTTGGAGGGATTCACGAGTCTGCAGCAGACCCTCCTGTTCTACATAATGAACGGGATGGATTTCGATATCGTGGACATACTCCTCTGTGAGATGGAAGACGTGATCACGGATGGGATTGGCATGATGAGGCAGATGGTCTACGGGCACTAGATCAGTTACATTTGCTCTATGGTGGTGCCTGAGGGACATACAACACAAGCCCGGCTAGCTGACGAGAGTGTGACTCGCTTTAGTCACTATCGTGCCTCTGCTCCTGGAGACCGTCGCCTTGGTCGTCCAGTTGAGCGCCAGGTTCGGGCCCGTCTGTCAGAGGAAGACTGGTCCGACCTAGAGTGGGAGGACGAGAGGCTTGCTGAGGCCGAGGCTCAGGGGAGGACCTGCAGCACATCTGGTCTGAGAGCGACACCGACGACAGTGTCGAGGAGTACTTCCCTCCCCCTCCACCTTCACCGAGGCAGCACGACGCCGAGGCAGGAGGATCAGCTGCTCCGCCACCGACACCACCTCCTGTGTCCGAGGCGCAGGTGACGCAGCCGTCTGAGCTGACGTCGCTCCTCCAGCAGATGATCGAGCAGCAGCGCCAGGACAGGCTCGCTGCTGTGCAGGCCAGGGCAGAGCAGGCTGCTCACCTGGCACAGCAGCAGCGGCAGCAGCAGGAGCTCCAGCTGGAGATCGCCCGTCAGAGGCGAGAGGATACGGACCGGTTCACCAACCTGGTAGATCAGATGCACCGCCGTACCCTCGACCAGCAGCAGCAGACCCAGCAGGCCATGATGGGGATCCTAGGGTTGATCACCAACCTTTACACTCAGACCGGGATCGCCCTTCCTCCACAGCAGTCTGGACTGGGACTGGCTCCAGGTGTTGCTCAGGTGCCTACTTCTCCTATACCTTCAATCAGTATGTCACCACTTCTGGAATCTAGCGCACCGATTCACTCACCACTGCCGGCAACGATCTTGTTCCAGCAGACGCCGGCGTCCGTGGTGAGCGCTCCACTTCCTCCAGCTCCACCGGCACCTCCAGTACCCGCTTCCTCTCCTCCAGCACCGGCAGCGGACCCTCCAGCTCCCGCCGCCCCGGCAGCTCCTACGACCGGCGACTCCAGCTCCGACGACTGCGACGGTTCTCAGTTCGTCCTCGCGCCCAGCTCTCAGGGTCTATAGGCGTTCTGATCCCTTTTTGGTGTCTTGATGCCAAAGGGGGAGAAGATGTAGAAGAGTCAGGGGGAGTGGTAGTCTCAGGGGGAGTGTAGGGGGAGTGTGTGGGGAGTGGTAGTCTCAGGGGGAGTGTAGGGAGTGTGTGTGTGTGTGCTTATCCTTTGTATTCATGCTTGAGTACTCTTTTGTAATTTTAATTAAGCACTCTTTCACTTGTCTCATTTGCTTATGATTTTAATCAATTGAGCTTTTCGCACCACAAATTTCTTTTGCGTTTTACAAGCTTAATGTGTCCTATGCTGTATTCATTGCATATATACTTGTGTATTATCATCAAATTCATTATTATTGCGCTTTAAATTATTGTGTTGTCATCAATCACCAAAAAGGGGGAGATTGAAAGCATCTAGGCCCCATGAGGTACGGTTTCAGTGATTAATGACAACCATTCGATATTACTAATGAATTTGTGAATGCAAGGTCTCAATAAACACTCAATCAAATGAAATCAAAATTACATTGGAGACCCATATAAAATCAACGAATGAGATCAAACCAAATCATATGAAGACAAGAAGTGAAAGCTCTAACTTGATATCACTCAAATGCTTGAAGACAATCAAAACAACATTTCAAACAAGTGTCAAAGAGGTCACAAGTTCAAATTCCAAAAGAACAACTCAAAACAACTCGAAGTCAACAAGTTGAACACACCGGATCATCCGATGGTCTTTGAGTTGACACACATCGGTCGAGTTGGCTCAACTGAAGAAGAAGACCTCAGACAAATGCACTCACCGGATCATCCGATGTGAGTGGCTCAGTGACATCGGTCCATCATCACAGATTGCAATACCATTGGACCAAGTGAAGCACCGGATCATCCGATGTACAGACTTACATACATCGGTCGATCACTCCAGTGAGCCTCAAGATCAAGCAAAATTCTGGAGGAAGAGCCACCGGATCATCCGATGAGAAGACAGATCAACATCGGTCTAACAACGGTCATATCTGACACAGTGACATCAGCTAATTTGGCTTTGACCGATGATAACTGAAGGGGAGACATCGGATCATCCGGTGTTCACAGAGAAGTGATGTCAGCCTACTTTTCCAACGGCTATCTCGTGGAGGCTGGCTATTTATACCCCTTCAACCTGTCAAATCGATAAGACTTGAAGCCCAGACATACTCTACACATCCTAGAGCATTCAAGCAATAGAGCTACCACTTTCACATCATTTGTTCATCATTTGTACACCAAGAGATAGGCTAGAACTAGCTAGAGATAGTGCTTGGGTGCCTCCATTCTTGGTGATTGGAGTCTCTAGTGTAGTGAGAGCCCTAAGGGAGTGTCCCTTGGTGTGTGCAACTTCTGGAGCTTGCCAAGAAGATTGTGGAAGCCCGGAGGATCCCAAAGTGTACAAGGCTTGAGCTCCACCTTGCCGAGGTTGGCGAACGGAGAAGAATAGTGAAGAAGCCCCTTGTCTCGGTGACTTGGGAGTGGCAAAACCCTTCGGTGGGTGCCACAACGTGGATGTAGGAAGATCCTTGTGATCTTACCGAACCACGGGATAAACTCCGTGTCCCTTGAGCGTTTGCATCCCTCTCCCTTTTACTCTTATGCAATCTTCATTCCGCAACTTTAATTTACATTTATTGCATAGTTTAATTGCATAGGGAATTGGGCTTGAGGTCGTTAATCTTAATTGCTTTAAAAATTGAAAGAAAGCCCAATTCACCCCCCCCCCCCTCTTGGGCATTTCGATCCTTACACTATGTCTCAGCAAGGATGATAGTAACCTTGCTAGTAAAGATAACCAAGAGCAACAAGTTGGACAACAGCTTCAAGCAGTACCAGAGCAAGCTGTTGTTAGTAAAGAGCCACAGTTGAGCAATAGCTTGAAGTAGTACTAGAGCTAGCTGCTGGGAGTAAGAGCAATCAGTTGAACAACAGGTTCAACAACAAGCCAGTGTCCAACTTCTGACGACTACTCCTCGATCATCAGTGCCTATCAAAGTTAGCTCATACAAAATTAAGAAACCTTCATCAGAAGTGTCAAAGTATTTGGTAAATATGAAGGAAAATATTAGAAAATCGAGTGCATATTGTTCTTCTCATGAGCCAGCATTAGAAGATATCGAGGAGTGGGAGGAAGACGGTGCCATGTATAATCGACGGACGGCTTTATTTAAACCAGAAGTTCCAATATACAAGCTTGAGGATGTTCCTCCTAAATTTAAGAATGGGAAGCTGTTCATGACATCCGTACAACTTAGCAAACAAACTGCCCCGCTCAAAAGAATGCACGAGTGGTACATCATTGCCAACACAAAATATGATCTTTCTTGCGTCACATTTCGTGTTCCAAAAGATGCATTCTGGAGCACTGGAGCAGATAAACGAGTCATTTTATTTGAAGAGCGGCATACCCTTTTCCATCGGGGCATGCTCGAAATCAACCTGCTACTCGTCTGGTGCTTGTAAGTGCCTCTAATATTTTGTATTTGCTTTTCTTACTACACGCATACACATTTCATGAGATTATAACAATTCTGGACTTCTTCATTAGGATGCAATATATGGATAATGTAAAGATGAAACGTAAGACAGGTATCCTTGACCCTACACGGATTGCAAAGACATTATTCGACGTCAAGGCAGATCGAGACTCAGTACAGTTTAAGCACATGAAAAAAATAATTTTAAAAATCATTCGCAAAACTTAAGAAGGATAGAAGGATAAAAGTTGCAGCTTACATAGGACATACAATATTTAACTTTGTTAGAGATGGAAAGGACCTCGTAAAGGCTCCGCACAACTTCGAGTAAGTTATTGCTAATTGTTAACACGTGTGTTTGTATGTGTGCAGTAATCACTACATAATGATCTTCATCAAGCCAACGCAGGGTTTGACAACAGTCTTGAACTCAGACGATTACCCACCATATCGTTACAAAGATTTCCTTTCCATTTTGAAACTGTACGTTTATTCAATAATTTTAATTTACACACATTTAGAATGTGTTGACAAGTTTTATATGACATTTCTTGTATTACAACGCTTGGTGGTTTTATGCGGAACAACTTGGTGGTCCTCCTAATACGAATGCATTGGACATTAAAATATATTATGCTTGTCCGAAGCAGCCTGCTGGGAGTGTCTTATGCTGGTATTATATATGCGAGTATCTTCGGACCGCCAGCAAATATAGAGTGAATCGTGAGGATGTAAGTTATCCTTAATGTCGATATCTTATTTTCTTACTTTTGAGTTTCATTTTCATTGTAACTAGAATAGTTTAATACTTATATTCTCTGCTGTTCAATATTACCAGAAACATTATTTTCATATTTTGATTCCAACTTCAAAATTCAATTGCTCATAGTACAACTGCTCCAAAAATACCAAATAAATTCCTGTATACTCTCACTTTGATCTATACTTTGATATTGTTCAAACCAACACATTCTAAACCTTGTTATGTGTTTCATTGCGGCACACGAAGAATGTGAACGAAGGGCCAGTTTGTAGAAGTATTTCTGGTGGAGGAGCCGACAAGATTGCTGTTGAACTGTGTCAATTTGTGTGTCGCAAAATTTCGCACAAAAGAGGGGAGTTCTTTGATGAGAGTGGTGCAATAGCTGATGTGCCAAAACTTTGCGACTATGCCAATAGAAACAATTTTTAGTGAAAACTTGTTAACTATGAGATGACTTGTATGTGTAACTTGTACATATGTATATTGTTTAAGTGAAATTGACTTCTGTGATTATATTATTTACTTCTGTGATGATATTGTTGACTTCTGTGATTACATTGAATTGACCTGGAAATTAGAAATAACAGCAGATAGTACAACATTGGGGTATACCTTATCACATGCGGTTATTTACCTATGGCTAGACCTGCCTGTGAAATATTATTATCACAGACGGCTAGATATAGGTAAAGAACCATATGTGATAATCTAATTATCATAAGCGGTTACTGTTATGGTACAAACCGGCTGCGATAAACTATCTTCACAGGCGGCTTGTCGTAGGTAAAAATCCGCTTGTGATAACACAATTATCACAGGCGGTTATATATGCTGCATGACCCGCCTGTGATAATATGTCTTCACAGGCGGCTAGCCTAAGTAAAGATCCATCTGTGATAATATGTCTTCACAGACGGCTAGCCTAAGTAAAGAACTGCCTGTGATAATATGTCTTCACAGGCGGTTTCAGTTCTCCGCCTGTGAAATTGCAGATTATAACAGGCTCTTCGTTTCAGGCGGTTTTAAAAACCGTGTGTGATAATACGTTTGGAGCCGCCTGCGATGAGGCTTATTGTAGTAGTGCAAAGGATTACCGTCTTCAGTCTTCAACGCCTTTCATGATAGTCTTTGCTTGAGACTGGGGGGGTTCAGTCATCATGTCACGTTCTCTGTAACTAACGCACTTGCTTGCCGCTTAGGCTAACGCAGACGAGGCATGGTCGCTGCACGACGCGCTCGTCTGGCAAACAGACTCGCGTTCCACGGCAACCGCCTCACGCTCATGCATGTACCTTTCTGCATCTATATGTACCGCACACATGATCATGGAATCCATCTGTTCTTCCCACTCTACAGGATCCTTAAATAATCAACTAAAAAATTCTCGTGGGTAGTCGCTTCGCTAACGCCAACAGGCGATGGACTATTAGTGTCGATTAACGAGCCACAATTCATTCTGTGGGTCGTGCAAATGGAGGAGATCTGCTCATAATTAAGATGACAATTGACTTGTGCTTGTCTATAGTGACTTATTATTAGCCTCTGTAGTGGTCTGCCAACAGAATGCGATAAATTGATTATGCTTCTTGTGCTCTATCCGTGCACTGTATCAGGCGGCAAGCATTTATAACTCAAAAACAAATACTCTCTCATTCTCAAAAGAATTTACGTTTTGGACAAGAATTAAAAAAAAAATAGAATTCTTGTTCAAAATGTTAATTATTTTATAATAGATGGAGCAATTAATATCACAATATGGCCTTTTTAAATTCAACCAAACGATAGGACCCATCCTAGGGAGAATTATGTGGTTGATGGCTATTTAGATTTTCTTTTTTCACTTGATGAGGTTGGTGATGGTGATGCATATGATGGCTATCTGCGTAGTGTATGAGCTGTCTTGCGTGAGAGGAGACGAAATCGCTGTCTTGGTGAATGCATCATTGCACTTGTGCGCTAGGGAAGTTGTCAATTCCACCTTTTCCTTTGCCCGCGCTTATAATCGCGATCATTTAATGCATCCCATGCATCCGTGAAGGCATACGCGGCACTGTTGTAGAGCTTAATTAAGGCACTGTTCCAAGACCACCTTTGGCTTGGGTTCGTGCCCTTCTTGCTGAGGAGAATCTCGATATCGTCCATGGCCATATTAGCCTCTGATTGACCAAGCAAGACTGCAACTTTTGCCAGGCATAGTGGATAACAAGGATAATAACGATGGCTGTTGTGTTGAGAAGGGATGTCGCCGATGGCTTCATATTTTTATGGAGTGCTGCAAAAACAAGGAGGGGGTGTTATTAGTCTATAAGGGGCTGGTTGTTATTGGAGATTTTGTATAGGGACTCTCAGGTACTGATAGAGAAACTATGTACTCCCTCCTTTCTCAAAAGATTGTCATCTTTAATTAGTTCATTTTTTGAATTAAAAGTGATAATTTTTTGAGAAAGTAGGGAGTATTGTGGAGTTATTAACATAATACTCCCTTCGTTTTCGAAAGTTTATCGCTTTTTAATTAATACAGAAATGAATAAGAAGACAACAAACTTTCGAGAAAGGAGAGAGTATACTCCCTCCGTTTCAAAATAATTGTCACCGGCTAGTTCATTTTTGAACTAAGCGGTGACAATTATTTCGAAATGGAAGGAGTATTACATTAAAAGGCATGCATTTATTACTTGCTAAACTGTTTTATTTGCTAAACATAATATATTATATTTAAAGCTATGCATTATTATTTGCTAAAAGTTACTATTTGCTAAACATGTATATTACATTAAATAAAGCTATATATGTGTATCAATCATCAGGCGGATTCAACTGCTACAAATAGGAATGGAGTTATTTTAAACATACAACACAAACAACCTTTCCTAGCATCCCACACTACTACAAAAAACATTTTTACAGACGCTTCTATATTTTTTTTACAGACGGTCCATTAAAAGTGCCGCCTGTGATGTGAGATGAGTTAATAACCGTCTGTGATAATAGAATATCACAGGTGGTCCATAACAAACAATCGCCTGTGAAAATGTATTGATTTTCACAGGCGGCCCGTAACAAAACCGCCTGTGATAATAGTCATTATCACAGGCGGTCCGTAACAAACAACCGTCTGTGAAAATATAATGATTTTCACAGGCGGTCTGTAACATAAAAACCGCCTGTGATAATGATGGCTCTTCATGGGTCCGCTGCTTCATCCCACGGATCACTCTTGGACTTCGTATCTCCGCTGTCCGCAGCTTATCGATCCAATGACTCAGTTTAGAAGCTGCACGATAGATGTGTCTATAACAGCAGCAGCCACGGTTCAGTCTGTGATCCTCCGTCAGCCTCCCAAGGTACGGCTTCCGGCGGCATCTTCCAAGGCGCGGCTGCCGGCGGCCTCTCTCAAGGCGCGACTAAGGCGCGACTTCGGTTGCTCCAGACCTCGGCGGCTCCGCGCGGCCTCCCGACGAGTGCGAGCCCTGCCGACGCGAGCACGGGCGCGGATCTGGCACAGTCCACCTCGGGCTCCCGGCGGCGCGGCTGCCGGCGGCCTCTCTCAAGGCGCGATTAAGGCGCGACTTCGGTTGCTCCGGACCTCGACGGCTCTAGCGCGGCCTCCCGACGAGCGCGAGCCCTGCCGACGCGAGCACGGACACAGATCTGGCACAGTCTACCTCAGGCTCCCGACGGCGCGACTCCGGCGCGCCTCCCGGCGAGCGAGCGCCCTGCCGGCGTGGGCGCGGGCACAGATCCGGCGCGGTCTACCTCGGGCTCTCGACGGCGCGGCTCCTCCGGCTCCAAGCGGCACGACCTCGTCGGGCTTCGGGCGGCACGGCTCTTGGCGGTGCGACCTCCTTTGTCACTTGGCGGCGCTCTTCCAGCTCCCGGCAACGCGGCGACCTCCAGGCGGCGCGGCCTCTTCTGACTCCCGGCGGCACATGTGAATTTTTTTTGTTTCACTAGCCATTTTCACAGGCGGTTTTTAATTAAAAACCGCCTGTGAAAATCTATTTTCACAGGCGGTTCTTAATTAAAAACCGCCTGCGAAAATGCATTTTCACAGGCGGTTCTTAATTAAAAACCGCCTGTGAAAATCTATTTTCACAGGCGGTTTTTTATTACCGACCGCTTGTGAAAATGCATTTTCACAGGCGGTTTTTTATTAAAAACCGTCTGTGAAAATGTAGTTTCACAGGCGGATTATGCAACCGCCTGTGTTAATCGATCATTTTTACAGGCTCTTCGTTACAGGCGGTTTTTAAAACCGTATGCGATAATATGTTTAGAACCGCTTGCGATGAACCATTTTGTAGTAGTGCCATCAGTACCGATTGAATTGGAACCTGTTCAAAAATATTACTAGTACCACTTCTAAACATTTGCGGCACCATCGGTCGTCGAGACACGAAAAACCCCAGTGCAGATAGTTGATATCGCGGTATCAGTTCTTGACAATCGGTTCTGATATGTACGCCAAAGAGGAACCAGTACTGATACCAATAGTAAGCCAGTGGCGGATCTAGCATTTAATACCAGGCTATGCCACATAAAAAATATTTATTGATTTAATAAATAATTATATATTTATAAAATAATTCAATGTCAGTATAAAAAGTTCAAATATAATACTGATTTATAAATATAGTTACTTACTGATTTTTTAGCTGTCATTTTTTAAATGACATATTTCTTTTTGTTTTACCATCATCCACTTGATGAAAATATTATGTTCAATAAATATGACTGAAACACCGCAGAGATCAGAGTACTTGTTTCCATTATATCAAAAAAATAATGCAATTGGACAATCATCTAAAAGATTATCACTAAAATATTTATCCCTATTTTTTAATGTAGTTGGTGTTCCTATTTATCGTACTATGAGAGACATAAACAAATTATTGATAATAATTTCTGAAACAAAAATCACATACAGTTAATTATAACAATAGCCGAGACTAATCCCTGACGCCGGCAGCTGCAGAGCTGTCACCTCGGTTCGTCTGTCACGGTCTCCAAGGCTTGGTCAGTTTGCTGGTTTGCTGCCTCTATTCTTCGATCGTCTTTCTTCATTTCAAGAATATCACCGCCTGTTGCTTGGCTGCACCACAGGGTATGTCGTGGCGTACCGGACATACTCTAGGAGTCCGCCTCTGTAGTAAGCGGAAATAGTTCGTAACTGAAACTGATTCTGATATTAGGTAGACTTTTTTTGCACCGGTTCGTAATCGATTCAATGCCTAATGGCTATCCTGCACTTGCTCTGAAGTTGTTTTCTTTGCCGTGTTGATGTTCGTTTGATATTCTTTCTCCTTCCTGTGGTGCTAGTAGTGATAGATCAGGCAAGAAATCCATTGTGATGCATGTTTTGAGAACAAGGGAAGTAACAAAGGTTGTATTAGTTGGTGGATTATATGCTAACTAAAACAAAGATAAAGCAATTGTCAGTACCCGGCATATCGGGTACCCTCACGCACAGGCTAGAGCCGCTTGTCTTCCTGCCAAGGCAGGGTATGAGGGCGTCACGTATCCAGAAATCCCGAACCCTTCTACCTCAGATACGGGGTCCAGAGTATCCACATGGACCTCAAGGAAGAATCCAGCTCCCCCTTGGAGACGAGCTCCAAAGGGGTCAGTTGTCCAGCAGGACGGGATCCCGCTCCCCCATATGAGAGGGCTCTGGTGCTGCCACGTGGTTCGAGGCACCAGAAATCCCACCTCTCGTAGAGGTGGGCTCCGGCTTTGCCACATGTCTCGCGGTCCTGGATCCCCCGCTCTACTTAGGAACGAGCTCCTGGGCTGCCACGTACCCTGCAACTTGCCCTAGACGGTGGGTTGCGGGGGTTAAGAGGGTTGTGCCCCTTGTCTAATTCAAGCATTGAAGACTTGTGTCTTCCCAAGGTGCATGACGCGGCACACACCTACTATCAGGTACTGCTGCGCCCATTCGCATCGCAGTGAAGACGCCGCAAGCCTACCCCACTTCGCCAAGCGGGTAGCTTACGACGACAGGAACAGTTGGACGGGACGTTTCTTGCCATCATCAACAACTACGCATGGGTCATTGGCATCTAAGGCCGCAAGACAACTGGTCTTCAAGCCACAGTCAGAGGTGGCTTGTGCGAGAAGCCTTAGATCTTTAGGATAAGATTGCCCTGGGGCCATCTGTCGGGCCTCGAATCCCACTTGTAAGGCGTCTGACCTTGTCTATAAAAGGACCGGACCCCCACCGTTACAAAGGATCTCAATCTACACATTCACACGCTACACACTCGTACACACTAACAATACAACCTCACCGTGGAGTAGGATATTACACTCTAGCTGTAAGACCCTCATTTTCATCCATCATGCATTGCATACATTCTAATACATGTTTAAAATTAAGTAACATGAAAAGGAATAAGTTTAAAATGAATTAGAAGCAAAACCGCACTCAAAAGTTCAGAGAATTTCAGACTTGTCCATTTTTGGTGCAGACTAGTCTGATTTCTCTCTGACCTCTCTTCGGGCATGTTCGTTTTTGCTGTGGACTAGTCCATTTTATCTTTGTTTTACTTTCGGACTTGCCCGGTCTAGTGCGGACTAGTCCTTTCACCCCATCCTTCGAAAATTTTGCTAAGTCCCCGGACTTGTCCGTTTTCTGCCGGACTTGTCCGTGTTGCTCTCTGACTAATATCAGACTTGTCCGATTTTGGCCAGACTTGTCCGTTTCTCTTAGACTAGCTATCGGACTAGTCCGGTCCATTACGGACTTGTCCGATATTCGCGACTCTGATTCAATCTTTTCATCCACGGCTTGTTTTGTTCTTTTACCTTATGTGGGCCCAGGGACGTCATGTCTAACCTTTTTGGAGCCCATGTGGGACCCCACACCGCCCTCCACCCACCCCCAAACTCGAAATCCATCAAACCCTACACTTCCATTGTTATATAAACAACCCAACACCCCAACTTCTCATCTCTTTGCCACTTTTGAAAGACCACCAAACCCTAGTTCGTGGGAGCCGCCATCAAGAGGAGATCCAACAGCAAGAAGAAGAGGAGGAAGCGAAAGAGGATCGAGTGAACAAGATCTTCATCGAGTTTTTGTTCTTCATCACCAATTTACCCTCAGCTCTTCATCATCAACCCTAGATCACCAAGATCCAAGTGTTAGCTCCGAACTCTTGATCCTTGGAGTTCTAAACACGTGGTAAAACTTCTTGTTTCTCTTTATCCACATGAATTCAACTCCTCTCCCAAATCTTGCAGATCAAGAAAACCATAGAAAACCCTAATTCGCTGGTTCTGCGAAGGGCGGATTAGTCCGGTCTCTAGATTTAATTGGTGCTAAATTAATTCCAGATTGATGTAAATAAACTTGAAACTTGTTCAAACTTTGTAAAAACCATTGTAACTGATTTATGAACAATAATAATAACTCATTTAACTAGTTTCACTTCAAATTTGCATTTATCATGAATGTCATGTCATATTGAGTAACATATGAGCATCTATTTATTGTAATTATTGTTTTGTATGTTCGTTGCGCGGAATAGAAGGATTCGCTCTAGAAGGTGCTGCAGAGGACCTTTAGCACCAGGACTTTGAAGCCATTGACCCTAACCAAGCTCAAGAGCAAGACAAGTGTCCTTGAACATATTGATCCTATTTTTATTAAATGTCTTGTTTTCAAAACTGCAAGCTTGTATCAATTTGATGGGAAAACCTATGATGGGTGTTTACTAGATTTGTTGAACCATCCTTGTCGCTTGTATCACATGGTAGAGAGTCGGGAAGAGATTTTTTCTTTTGCTTCGCTTAAATAAATTAGGATGGGAAAACAACCAAACAACTTAATTATGAATTAATGAGATTGTGGACAATATAGATGATGAACATGGTTAATGGTAAAATGGGACTTGGATGATCCAAGCAAGCATCGTTTGTGGTATGGGTTGGATGTTATGGTGGTATGCTTACTTGGGATCTTAGGGTTCATGCGACAATAAACCAGGACTATAATGCCACCACGAGGCCAAGTATGGGTGTGACGTAGCTGATTAATTAGGTGTATTGCTAGTATTGTGCGGACCATTTAAAAGAGCAGGGAATGTGGATTCGAATTGGGTTGGCAATAGTGGTGGGACTCCCTTGGATCCGAACGGCACAAGAGAGTGCCCTTGGTTTAGGATGTGCTCAGTTGGAGGCATCACCACCGGTGAAACCTCATTGGGTTCGTACATGCTAGTAGTACCTTTGTAAAGGCTATTTTGTGATATCTTGGCCACACAACAACGAAAGTGTGTAATGTAACCGATGGGTCACGGGCATAAGGGAGATTCGTAGTCATCGAAAGGTGATGAAATCACGAACACATGGGTAAAGTGGTACAACCTCTACAGAGTATTAAAAACTATCATGATAGCCATGCTCCCGGTTAAGAGCACCTGGACAACTTCCATGACTAGAGAGAACTTGGTATTGGGATGGTTATGAGATTGGTACTTGTATTGTTATGGATATAGATAATGGTGATGGTAAAAATCTGGAATAATGGTAATGGATATTGAATATGGATTGGTATCATGATAATTATGTGGGATATGATGGGATTACTTCACGGTCGCACACACACACACACACACACACACACACACACACACCTTTTCTACATGTTTTAAATGTAGTTTTCAGCAACTAGCCTTTATTTGTTGTCGTCATTTGTTACGCTACATGTCATACTTTTCCCACACTTGCTGAGTATGACATGTATTCACTCTTGAAATTCCCCCACCAACAGTTTCAGGTCAGGATTAGGAGTATCACGACGTTAATGCGGAGTTCTAAGTTGTGTGCTGCCGTCAGCTTCCCTGTGGTGTTGCTTGGAGCCGCGCATTCCCTTTCGCTCAGCTTGCTTAGTTGCTTAATTAGAATGTTCCATTGCTTTACTTTCAGACTTTTAATAATAATCATTAGAGTTGTATCTTGAGGATTATTATAATATTATAATAAAAGGTACTTAATTAATATGTTTTGTGGTAATTTTCTGGTATCGTTTGTGATGCACTTGTATATGTGTGTTGAACGTCTTGGGCACACATATGCGTCGCACTTGGTTCATTTTCGGAACCGGGTGTCACAAATTGGTATCAGAGCCAGGTTGACCGTAGGACGCATCCTAGATAGAATGGACACTTTAGAGCACATAGGGGAACTCAGGAAGCGTTGTGACTTGTTTGGTGTGCTGATTGCTATACATGTTGCTTGCATGCTTAGTAGAGGATTGTGGGATGCTTTAGCGTTTGCCACATCCATATAGGCTAGTATAGGTAGTTACTTAGTTTCATATCCCTTGATGCATAGAGGAAATTCATTCTATCTCTCTTTTCTATCTCGTTCAACCTCTATTTCAATGGAAGATGGACACAACTAGAAGATTGACCATTTCAGATGAAGCTATATGGAAGATGAGAACAAAGATAGTATGTCCAAAAGTAAGTATTTCCATAAGGGGGGTATAATTCCTCACCGACCTTAATGTTCTAGATTCACAAGGATTGGACAAGAGGGGATGTTACTGGCTTGGGAGTTTTGACCGACGAGGACGTTGCTGTCTTAAGGAGGGGTGGATTGGCCATAGAAGCACAATTAGGTAATTCAGTGTGCCACCAAGAATGGTGAAATTGACAATGATGAGGGAGTCAACCTTGAAATTAATGCGTCACAGTAAACATCAAAGGACATAAATATACATATTCAGCTATGAGTTCAACAAACTTTAGGATCGAAGAGCACATATAAAGCTACCAGAGGGGAGTGAATGGTAGATTAAAACTTTTCAGTGGAAGCAGCGAAAATACCACTCGACAGAAAACAGATCTGTTAGAGAAACCGTGTGTGAGACTAATCTAAACGTGTTTCACCATGACAAAAGTGATACATATCAGAGAGAATCAATTCAAGAATATGACACAACAATAATCACTCCAATCTGTAGAGAGAAACTCAAGTTATGATCGAAAGATCAAACAAAGGTCAATCTGTTTTACCAAGAAAAAAACATATCTGTAATACTGCAAATAAACTCGTGTAGATCAAAACCCACAAATCCAATGACCGTGAAATTTTTACAGATTATAGATAATTAAGTTGTGAAGACAACCCAAAAAGAATCACGTCAATTGGATCCGTAAAACTCGAGTTATGATAAAACCACTGAAGAAAGGTAGTGCTGTGCAGAAACTCGACGAGAAAGACTTGAAGAAAACAAGTCGGACAAACAAGGCACAAAAGTTCCTTTCAACTACGAATTTATTTAATAGAACACAAGAGGAACATCCCAAAAGTCGTCTGCCATGAACTCTGGCCTTCCTTGCTTATATAACCAGCCCTTAGGCCAACCCAAACCTAACTAGGACTCTAATCCTACTCAGTTCATGAATCAAAACTTTCCATAACTGCTCAAGACTCTTCTATACATAGATAGAAGGAATCTTAAGACTTCCAAACACGTTAATAACATATCCCACGTTCTTAAAACAACTCAAATTCGTTACCCACATGAAATCCTATCATAACCAACTCAAAACTTTCCATATTTGAGTCAAACACGACTCAGCCGCAGTCCGAGTCCATAACCTAGTCGGTTGGATCTTTCCGACCAATTTTTTACGTCCACATCTCTTCATCACGCCTCGGAACCATGTACCCACATCCATGCACTCCTTGCATATGTGCAAACATCTTCCAACGACGTCCACGATACCTTCATATGCATTGTTTTTTATTCATACACGCTGCGCGACCTCCTGATCAACTCAACCACAATTCCTCCCGAACTTGGTTGTTGAACCACATCTTTTCCCTAAGACTAGTTCAATGGATCCTGTCACCAACAATGTATTGAACTCAAGCAACACCTGCACATGAATAAACAACCAATCCGTACGATCCCATGTCCACGACTTGACTCAAATTAGTTCCGAACACAACACCTTACGTGAGCACCTCACATAAGCATGTTGCAAAACCACAGTAAAACAATATCAGCCATATCAACCAAAAACGAACCAAAAACGTAGCAAATGAATACTAACAATCTTTCCAACAATGTAAGGCATGTTCGAAACATTTCACAGTAAAAGCAGGAACATTGCGATCAAGCTCTGAATCTTGCCAAAGCTAACCGGAACTAGGGCCAGAGCTTACCAAAGCTAGTACAACCTAGCGCTGAAGCTTTCCAAATCTAGTACAACCTAGCGCTGGAGCTAGAAAAACATGTCAGAGCTAACCAACATAAGTCGGACCTAGCAAAACATATCGGAGCTTAACAAAGACATGTCGGAGCTATCAAAAACATGCCGGAGCTAAAGACAAAGCTCACCGGAGCTACCCGAAATCATGTTGGACCTTGACAGAGCAAGTCGAACCTATTGTCGGACCTTGCAGAAGCTCGGAGCTAGAGTGGGACCTTACTAAAAAGGGTGTTTTGGCAGAATTTTAGAACTTATATTATCAAAGCCAATGTATTCAGTACAAGCCAATGTATTCAGCACACATAGGTCTCACAATCTCCCCCTTGATGAATGCATGGGCAACACCACTTAAAATCCGAACATTGTCTTATTCACATTAAAAATTTTGAAAACAATTTCTCCCCCTTTGGCAACACCATATAAATTTTTTTTCTTTTGAGATAAATCGTGCCAAAACACTTGTGAATATGTGCAATGTGTAAACAATTTCTCCCCCTTGCATACTTCTCTTAAAAAATTCACATATTTTCTCTCCCCCTTTGATAATGTATTCAAAAAGGTACAAAAGAGAAATTCTAATTGTTATGAGCATATTATAACATATACATATAAAACAAAGCCCATCCAAGTCATACTATCAAGTAACTTACACTATCACATCAATGAAATACATAAAGTAGTGTAAGCCATGCTAGAGATCAAGCATAATTTTTAATTTAAGTAAGTCATGATGTCACAAACTTAACTATTTCAATACTTGAAAGCATGACACTTGTTGCTGCAATTTGTTCTTTAAAGCACAAATTTTTAACATATGACATTTGCAAGAGATTATGTGCCGCATCTACATTATTCTAACCAACCAAGCCAAGCCTATGTTATTTCACAATCAGAAGCTTAAGGACATGATTTTAGTCATACACAACTTCTTCCAAGTTCATATCTAAGTGCAATGATAAGCCATCTTAAAAGAAGAAGTGCGATGCATGCATATTCTCTTGATCTTTTCTCAATTTATATTTGTTCATAAAAACTCAACATGTGAGTTGATTACTTGATTAATTCTTTATGATTAAAAATACTTGTGAGCATGCAACAAGTTCAAAATAGCAAGAAAGTTTGACCATGACCAGATTTAGTGTAAGTAATATTCCAATTACTAGACATGGTAAAAACTACAAAATGTATAACACGAGTAATGTAGTAAGAACTTTCAGCATGTAAAAGAAATCACAAAGTCATATATGTATAAAATACTATACTCATATTATTTTAATTTCAGATTCACACATAAACTTCTCAGGTTTGAAAACTCCCCCTCAATGTAAGCCATGAGGATGCATAACCCCTATTTCACTACGAATGAAACAAAAACGAGTGAAATCCAAAAGTTTTGTAAAAATGTCAGCCAATTGTTATTCGATATCTACATGGTGAAGCACAATATTTCCATTGTCAACATTATCACGGAGAAAGTGATACCTAATGTCAATGTGCTTAGTTCTAGAATGTTGCACAGGGTTTTTAGCAATGCAAATGGCACTAGTATTATCACAAAATAGTGGAACACTATCTAGATCAACCCCATAGTCCTTAAGTGTTTGAACAATCCAAAGAATTTGTGAGCAAGCACTAGCAGCAGCTATATATTCAGATTCAGCTGTGGATTGTGCAACTGAGTTTTGTTTTCTAGAGGACCACGCAACAAGAGAATTACCATGAAAATGACAAGCACCGGAAGTACTTTTTCTATCAATCCTACAACCCCAAAATCAGCATCTGGAAAAGCTTTCAAAGTAACGGTTGAGGAAGAAGGAAGAAAAATGTCAAATTCTTGAGTTCTATGTAAGTACCTGAGAATCCTTTTGATGACTTGACGATGTGAAGCACGTGGGGAGGCTTGAAACCGTGCACAAAGACATACACTGAATTGTATGTCCGGCCTTGATGCTGTGAGGTACAAAAGTGATCCGATCATGTTTCTATATTCTTTATGATCCACAGGTTCATCATCTTCATCAAGTTCAAGCGTCATTTTTGTTCCCATTGGTGTCCGAAGAGGCTTGCTTTTGTCCATGTTGAAGCGCCGTAGGAGGTCTTTTGTATACTTCATTTGATGCACAAAGGTACCCTCCTTAGTTTGCTTGATTTGCAGCCCCAAAAAGTACGTGAGTTCTTCCATCATACTCATCTCAAATTTTGAACTCATCATAGCTGAAAATTTGGACACAAGATCATGAGAAGCACAACCAAAGATAATATCATCCACATACACTTGAACGAATACTGAGTCATTGCCATGCTTAAGCACAAAAAATAGTTTTATCAACATTTCCCATCGTAAACCCCTTTTCAAGTAAGAATATTTTTAACCTATCATACCATGCTCTAGGGGCTTGTTTGAGACCGTACAAGGCTTTGGACAGTTTGTAAACATGATTAAGAAAATCTGAATTTTCAAAACCCGGTGGTTGTTTGACATAAACCTCCTCATCTATGTAGCCATTAAGAAAAGCACTTTTTACATCCATTTTATATAGCTTAACACCTATAGATGCAGCAAAAGCTAACAACATTCTTATGACTTCTAATCAGACAACAGGAGTGAAAGTTTCATCAAAATCTAGACCTTTAACTTGAGTGAAACCTTGAGCAACCAACCTAGCCTTATTACTAACCACAACCCCATCCTCACTTTGTTTATTTTTAAACACCCATTTAGTTCCAATTAAAGTGTGACCTTGAGGTGGAGGTACAAGTTTCCAAACATTATTTCTTTCGAAATTTTCTAACTCTTCTTGCATGGCAATAATCCAAGATTCATTAGTGAGTGCGTGTGATATATCTTTGGGTTCAAAAGAAGCAACAAAAGCAGAATGAGCATGAGAGTTTGGATCGCAAAACCTGGACCGTGTGACTCGTTCGTGCAAGCTTCCAGTAATTTGTTGTGGAGGATGACTTTTGATAACCCGGAGGGGAGTGGAAACTTCACAAGCTTCTTCTTCTTCATGTTCATCACAAATCAATGAGCTTGTGACTTGAGGAGGATCTGGACCAGTAATGGTGGTCGTTGGTGCTGGCTGTGAATCAAAATCAGGAGCTGAAACAATGTCATTAGTTGCTGAATTTTTGGGCAGCAGCACCACTTCTTCCTCATCTTCAACGAAAATGCTCTCCCCCTGCGGATATGGATCCGGACCTGCAATGTTTGAGCTAGTACATGTGCTGGCTTCATCAAAATACACTTCACAAGTCTCCACAATTTTGTTAGTGTCAAGTAAAAGCACACGGTAGCCTCTAGTATGAGATGGATAACCAAGAAACATGCCATCAATGGATCTAGGTTCAATTTTGTCAAGATTACCATGTTTATTAACAAAGCATTTGCAACCAAAGACCCGAATGTGTGTAACACTAGGCCTATGTCCAAACCGGAGCTCATATGGTGTTTTACCTAGCTTAGCGCGCAAGAAAACACGATTTGAAACATAACAAGCGGTTGCAATCACATCAGCCCAAAATTTCTTAGGAGTTTGATATTCATCAAGCATAGTCCTAGCCATCTCAACTAAGGCTCTGTTCTTTCTTTCTACAACACCGTTTTGTTGAGGTACATATGGTGAAGAAAATTGATGATCTATTCCATTTTCAACACAAAAGTGATCAAAAGATTGATTTTTAAATTTGGTTCCATTATCACTTCTAATTGCTTTTAAAGATCCTGGGTGATCAATTGATAATCTAAGAAATAAAGTTCTAAAGTGACTAAAAGCTTCATTCTTAGATGCCATAAAGTAAACCCAAGAGTATCTAGAATAATCATCAACAGTCACAAGAACATACCATTTACCTCCTAAGGATTGAGCATGTGAAGGTCCTACGGTGTCAAAGTGCAAAAGTTGATCCGGTTTAGTTGTCATGATCATTGTGAGAGGAGTATGTGAAACTACAACCATCTTAGCTTGTCTACAAAAATAGCACACAATTTCTTTGTCCCCTTTAAGCTTAGGCAGCCCACATATACGATCAAGAGCACTAACACGTGTTAGATGATCAATGCCTACGTGACCAAGTCTACGATGCCAAAAATATAAGTCCTTTGAATCATTAGGAACTAGACACCTATGCTTAGACGAAGACATATCAAAATAAGATTTAAAAACTCTTCCAAACCGAGACATGCTAAAAATAAGCTCACTATTTGAACCTACAACTTTGCAGTAGTTTTTATTGAAAATAATTTCTAGATTTTCATCTAGCAATTGTGAAACAGAAAGCAAGTTGTATTTCGAATTTTTGACAAGTGCCACATCCTTTAAAGTGTAGTGATCATTTACTCTAACCGAACCCTTAGCAATTATAGGAGTTGAAGAATTATCGGCAAACATAACATTCTCTACACGTGACACAAAAGAGAGGGAGGAGAACAATTCTCTGTTACCGGTCATGTGGCGTGAGCAACCTGAATCCACAATCCAAATGTCCTCCTTCCTCAAGCGTGTAACCTACATAGAAGCACAATACGTCGATGACTCAATACTGGGGTTAGTCAAAAGGCATTTAGAAATCTAGTACTGAGTCACACGACATTCAACAGGAATAACATGCAAAAGCTGAGATAAAACAGCAGGTTTATGAGCCAAAGCTTGAAGATTTTTGTACCCAACTACTGTCCTACGAGATGTTACATGTGTAGCACAAAAATCAGTAGCTTTGGGAGCAAACTTTGCATGTTTTTGACTCATTACAGCAGGTTGCATGTTCCTATCATTCGGTTTATCATGAGCAACAAATTTTGCATGTAAGTTATGAGATCTAGCAATCATTCTTTCCTTATTCTGTTGTTTAGCTAGTCTATAACAAAAATCTATGACATGACCATCTCTACCATAGTAGGTACAATGAAATTTAACTTTGTGTTCATGTCTAGATGAGCAAACAACGTTTTTATTTGACACCGAATGAGACAACACTCCTGCAGATTTGAAAACCACTTCTTTTTATTTAGGAACTGTTTGAATCAAACCACTTCCTAATGACTTTACAATTTTAGGTGGATGTGCCTTTGCATGAGCATGAGACTCAAAACCTAAACCAGTTTTATCATTGCAAGACTTGAAAGAATTCAGCAGCAAGTTTAGGTTCTTATTCCCATTACAAAACCGATCTAATGTCTTATGCATGTCATCAAGTTTATTGGACAGATCAAGGCAATTTTCACATGAAGTTTTTCCTTTTATTTGCAATTGGAACAATTTTTAACTTCATGAGAACGTAAAGCATTGTTCAATATAGAAATTTGATTCATATCATATTGTAGTTTCTTATCAAGATCATCACAAGTAGAAGCAAATCAATTGTAGAACAGCTAGCATATTTCAAGTTTTTATCATTAAGTGCAGCACCTCTCTGTTGTTTTCAATTTCTAATTCATGTTTATCAAGTGTGGAGGTGTGCACACTTCTTAATGAGGACAATTGTTCATATATAAATCACATGAGGAACAAGAATCATCACTAGGAATCAAGGATTTCAAACGATTAATTTCTGAATCTAGTGACTCAATTTTATCAGCATTGTGCCTAAGCTTTTTGTCCCTTTTTCTTAACTATAACAGTGGCACGAGAAATAGCATCACACATTTCTTCACAAGTAGGACATACCTCTTCATTTTCAGTGTTGTGTTCAGCCTCCTCCATACTTGATCTTGACTTGCCTGCAATGAAGCACAAGTTCAGATCATCTTCATCTTCGTCACTTCCAATGTCCACATCGCTTGAGCCAAGTTCTTGATGTGCAGAGATAAAACTGCTCACCAATTGATGTCTTGTAAAATCCTTCTTTTTTTCGTATCTTTTGCAGAGGAGTGCTTCATCCTTGTTTGCTTTTCATCCCGGAAAGTAGGACCTAAAAGGTTAGGGCAATCTGAACAAAAATGTTTTGTCTTACCACATTCGAAACATCGTTGAGGTCCAAAGCTTCCTCTCCTAGTTCTCACATTTTGCAATGCTTTCGAGAAACTAGTAGAGAGAAGTACTAGCTCCTCCTCTGGAAACTCCTCAATCTGTTCAAGGGTTAGAGAGGACAACAAAGCAAGTGTACCACAAGATGAAGATTGGCCGGAGCTAGACATATCACGTTGAGAAACAAATGCAAGAGACTTGTTGGAGTTCTTACGTGAGATTATGTCAATTTCATGAGTTTTCAATTTAGAATAAATAACATCTAATGTCAGTGTACTCATGATAGTAGATTCACGAATGGATGTGAATTTTATCTCCCTAATTGACATGTCTAATGCACTTAGTAATTTCCTAGCATTTTCAGCATCTGAAAAATTAACATTGACGCTACGAAAGTTGCTAAGAATTTTATTAAAGTGAGCAAAGAGGTTATCAATAGACTCATCGGGTTGCATCTCAAAGCGCATGTATTCCTTTTTGAACATATCTTGTTTTACCTCCTTGATTGTGTTGGAGCCTTTGTGATAATCACAGAGAGCTCTCCAAACATCGTATGCTGATGGGAGGTGCGCGACACGATCAAAGTCGCTTTGAGTGAGTCCTTGAATGATCAAGTTGCGGCCTTTGTTGTTGTTGTCAACGTCCCGTAGGTTCGTAGCCGTAACATGATCGTTTGGTGGCACTTCATAAGGTTTGTATACCTTTTCCCATATGGCAAAGCCTTGTGCCTGGATAAAGGCTTCCATGCATGCCTTCCAAACCTAAAAATCGATACCAGCAAACACACAAGGTTTGGCAGAATAATTCTCCATCATGATTAGTCAAAACACGTGCATATCATGAAGATTAGAACACCATGGCTTTGATATCAATTGTAGGATCGAAGAGCACGTGTAAAGCTATCAGAGTGGGGGTGAATGGTAGATTAAAACTTTTTAGCGGAAGCAACGAAAACACCACTCGGCAGAAAACAGATCTGTTAAAGAAACCGTGTGTGAGACTAATATAAACGTGTTTCACCATGACAAAAGTGATAGATATCAGAGAGAATCAAGTCACGAAGATGAAACAACAAGAATCACACATATCAGAGAGAATCAAGTCATGAAGACGAAACAACAAGAATCACTCAAATCCGTCAAGAGAAACTCAAGTTACGATCGAAAGATTGAACAAAGGTCAATCTGTTTTACCGATAAAAAACAGATCTATAATACTGCAAAGAAACTCGTGTAGATCAAAAACCACAAATCCAATGACCGTCAAATTTTGACAGATGATAGATAATCAAGTTGTGAATACAACCCAAAAAGAATAATGTCAATTGGATCTGTAACCCAAGGTAGTGCTGTGCAGAAACTCGACGAGAAAGACTTGAAGAAAACAAGTCGGACGAACAAGGAACAAAAGTTCCTTTCAAGTATGAATTTTATTCAATATAACACAAGAAGAACAGCCCAAAAGGTCTTTGCCATGAGATCTGGCCTCCCTTGCTTATATAACCAGCCCTTAGGCCAATCCAAACCTAACTAGGACTCTAATCCTACTCAGTCCACGAATCGAAACTTTCCATAACTGCTCAAGACTCTTCTATATGCAGATAGAAGCAATCTTAATACTTCCAAACACCTCAGGAACGTATCCCATATTCCTAAAACAACTCAAATTCATGAACCACATGAAATCCTATCATAACCAACTCAAAACTTTCCATATTTGAGTCAAACACGACTCAGTCGCAGCGTGAGTCCATAACCTAGTCGGTTGGACCTTTCTGACCAATTTTTTACGTCCACATCTCTTCATCACGCCTCAGAACCATGTATCCACGTCTATGCACTATCTGCATACATGCAAACATATTCCAATGACATCCACAATACCTTCATATGCATTGTTCTTGATTCATACATGTTGCGCGACCTCCCGATCAACTCAACCACAATTCCTCCCAAACTTGGTTGTTGAACCTCATCTTTTCCCTAAGACTACTTCAATGGATCCTGTCACCACGCATGTCTTGAACTCAAGTAACACCTGCACATGAATAAACAACCAATCCGTACGAGCCCAAGTCCGCAACTTGACTCAAATTAGTTCCGAACACAACACCTTATGTGAGCACCTCACATAAGCATGTTGCAAAACCACAGTAAAACGATATCAGCATGAGCACTATATGGAAGGAAGTTTAGTAACACCCTTGTTTTGGAGTGAGACAGGGGAGAAGTATTTGGACCTAATGTGTTGTAAGATGCTGGAAAACAAGTCTAAATAATCCGTGAAAACTTGAGGTCTGCCCAATCAAGACAAAAAGGATATGCGGATAATAGACGGAGAGACCTAGACTTTGAAGTGGGAGACTTCATTTACCTCAAAGTGTCACCAATGCGAAGTCATAAGTGGTTTAATGTCAGAGGCAAGTTAGCACCTCGCTATATTGGACCATACAAGATTTTGGACAAACGAGGAGAAGTAGCATATAAACCGGAGATGCCAACACACCTTTCAGATGTCCATGATGTGTTTCATGTTTCACAGCTCAAGAAGTGCTTGAGGGTACCAGAAGAACAAGTTCCAATGGAAGAATTGGAATTAGAGACAGATTTGACTTATGCCGAGCAAACCGGTCAAACTTTTGGAAACCAAGGAGATGGTCATAGGAAACAATGTCATTAGATGGTGTAAAGTACAATGGAAGCATCATAAAGAATTGGAAGCAACTTGGGAGCTGGAAGATGATCTCAAGAAGGATATTCCCTATCTCTTTCCTTCAGCATTGAATCTTGAGGGCAAGATTCATTTTAAGGGGGTCGGTTTGTAACACCCTCATTCTCATCCATCACGCATTGCATACATTCTAATACATGTTTGAAATTAAGTAACGTAAAAAGGAACAAGTTCAAAATAAATTATAAGTAAAACCGCACTCAAAAGTTATGATAATTTCCGACTTGTCTGTTTTTTATGCGTACTAGTCCGATTTCTCTCTAACCTCTCTTTGGACATGTTGCATTTTTGCTGCGGACTAGTCCGTTTCCTCCCGGTTCTGTTTTCAGACTTGTCCGATCTAGTGCAGACTAGTCCGTTCACCCCATCCTTCGAAAATTTTGCCAAGTCCCCAGACTTGTCAGTGTTGCTCCCTGACTAATATCGGACTTGTCAATGTTGCTCTCTCACTAGCTATCGGACTCGTTCGGTGCATTGCGGACTTGTCCGGTATTCGCGACTCCGATTCAATCTTTTCCTACACAACTTGTTTTGGGTTTTTACCATAAGTGGGCCCAAGGACGTCGTGTCTAACCTTTTTGGAGCCCATGTGGGACCCCACACCGACCTCCACCCACCCCCAAACTCGAAATCCATCAAACCCTACACCTCCACCCCTATATAAACAACCCAACATCCCAACTTCTCATCTCTTTGCCACTTTGAAAGACCATCAAACCCTAGTTCGTGGGAGCCGCCATCAAGCGGAGATCCAGCAGCAAGAAGAAGAGGAGGAAGCGAAAGAAGATCAAGTGAACAAGTTCTTCATCGAGTTTTCGTTCTTCATCACCAATTCTCCCTCAACTCTTCATCATCAACCCTAGATCATCAAGATCCAAGTGTTGCCTCTGAACTCTTGATCCTTGGAGTTCTAAACACGTGGTACACCTTCTACTTTCTCATTTTCCACGTGAATTCAACCCCAATTCTCCCAAATCTCGTAGATCAAGAAAACCCTAGAAAACCCTATTTTGCTGGTTCCGCGAAGGGCGGACTAGTCCGGTCCCTAGTGGACTTGTCCAGTCTCTAGATTTAATTGGTGCTAAATTAATTCCAGATTGATGTAATAAACTTGAAACCTGTTCAAACTTGTTAAAAACCATTGTAACTGATTTATGAACAATAATAGTAACTCATTAACTAGTTTTACTTCACATTTACATTGATCATGCATTTCATGTCATATTGAGTAACATATGAGCATCTATTGATTGTAATTATTGTTTTTTATGTTTGTTAAGCGGAATAGAAGGATTCTCTCTAGAGGGTTCTGTTGAGGACCTTCGGCACCAGGACTTCGAAGCCTTTGACCCTAACCAAGCTCAAGAGCAAGGCAAGTGTCCTTGAACATATTGATCCTATTTTTGTTAAATGTTTTGTTTTCAAAACTGCATGCTTGTGTCAATTTAATGGGAAAACCTATGATAGGTGTTTACTAGATTTGTTGAACCATCCTTGTCGCTTGTATCACATGGTAGAGAGTCGAGAATGGCTTTTTACTTTTGCTTTGCTCAAATAAATTGGGATGGGAAAACAACCAAACAACTTAATTATGAATTAATGAGATTGTGGACAATGTAGATGATAACATGGTTAATGTTAAAATGGGACTTGGATGATCCAAACAAGAATGGTTTGTGGTATGAGTTGGATGTTATGGTGGTATGCTTGCTTGGGATTTTTCACGCGAGAATAAACCAAGACTATAGTGCCACCACGAGGCCAAGTAAGAGTGCGACATAACTGATTAATTAGGTGTATTGCTAGTATTGCGCAGACCATTTAAAAGAGCAGGGAATTTGTATTCGAATTGTGTTTGCAATAGTGGCGGGACTCCCTGGGATCCAAACGGCACAAGAGGGGGCCCTTGGTTTAGGATGTGCTCAGTTGGAGGCATCGCCACTGGTGAAACCTCAGTGGGTTCGTACATGCTAGTAATCCCTTTGTAAAAGGCTATTTTGTGATCTCTTGGCCACACACCAATGGAAGTGTGTAATGTGACTGATGAGTCACGGCCATAAGGAACACATGGGTAAAGTGGTACAACCTATGCAGAGTGTTAAAAACTATAATGATAGTCGTGCTCCTGGTTAAGAGCACCTGGACAACTTCCATGACTAGAGAGAACTTGGTATTGGGATGGT
Organism: Tuctoria greenei; assembly: GCA_036927565.1. Lineage (NCBI taxonomy): Eukaryota > Viridiplantae > Streptophyta > Magnoliopsida > Poales > Poaceae > Tuctoria > Tuctoria greenei. The sequence goes on along the minus strand of JAYESD010000002.1, from coordinate 63,221,164 downwards.
TTTGGGATGGTTATGAGATTGGTACTGGTATGGTTATGGATATGGATAATGGTGATGGTAAAAATCTAGAATAATGGTAATGGATATTGAATATGGATTTGTATCATGATAAATATGTGGGATATGATGGGATTACTTCATATATATATATATATATATATATATATATATATATATAATGCTTTTCTACATGTTTTAAATGTACTTTTCAGTAACTAGCCTTTATTTGTTGTCGTCATTTGTTAAGCTACAAGTCATACTTTTCCCACACTTGCTGAGTACAACATATACTCACCCTTGAAATTCCCCCACTAATAGTTTCAGGTCAGGATTGGAAGTATCACGACGTTAATGTGGAGTTCTATGTTGTATGCTGTCGTCAGCTTGCCTGTGGTGTTGCTTGGAGCCGCGCATTCCCTTTCGCTCGGCTTGCTCAGTTGCTTAATTAGATTGTTCCGCTGCTTTACTTTCAGACTTTTAATAATAATCATTAGAGTTGTATCTTGAGGATTATTGGAATTTTGTAATAAAAGGTACTTAGTTAATCTGTTATGTGGTAATTTTCTGGTTATTGTTTGTGATGCACTTGTATATGTGTATTGAATGTCCTGGGCACACATATGCGTCACACTTGATTCATTTTCAGAACCAGGTGTCACACCGGCGGCCTGAACCACATAAAACCACTATCTCACCAATCTCATACACACAATCCCTCCATAAAAGACTCCACGGGCTGCATGCATAGTAGGTCCGAGGGAAGTGTCGTACGAACACTTCGACATTTGGCGCGCCAGGAAGGGGATTTTTCTTCTAAAAAGTGGTTGCACTTTCACCACAATGGTGTTCATCAAGCCCGTGGATGGCGGTTTTCGTGGCCGTTGTTGATGGCTGTTATATACCAATTTCATCCGTAAATTTAACTCAATTATGTGAAGGATTTGTCATTTCTTGCACACATCACCTTTCTATATAACCCAATTCCACTTGGACTTGGAGAAATATGTGTATGCAACATTTTATGCAGGAAATGAGGAAATGTAGAGGGACCAATCCTATAAAATATCATCCCAGCCAATCAGACGACAACACGTTGCATCCCATGGATCAAATGGCCCACTAACAGAAGTATCCAAGGAGATCCAACGGTATATCACCCAGATACATCATGGGGGCCCACCTGGCAGCCACCTAGAGGAAGCACTCCATGTTTGGAGTGCTGACCAGGTCGGCCGAACCCCTTCCTGGTGCCAAACGTAGTCAAACGATGCGTGTTGGCTCCTCCTGGCTTGAAGGAGTCAATGGTGACTGATTCACGCGCTTTTGGTGGCAGGATCCGACCTCAACACTAGTATAAATAGGACCCCTACCCATCACTTCAACACACACCACTTGAGCTTCATCTCTATTGTATACACTATCATCCATAGTCTTAGAGGAGTTAGGTTGTAGAGAGGAGAGTCTCTAGTCCCATGTAAAAATTGGGAAAGGAGTAAGGAGTCTCTCTCTTCCCAATCCTTTATTGGGAAAGGTATGGCTCATGTATTCTTTCTTGTATTTGTGATTTTATGCATAATAAAGATAGTATCTTTAGTCCCTACTTATACATATACTTGGGCAAAGCGTTTCTTGTTTGATTGTGGAGTCCATGTATGTGGAAGGTATAGCTTCTATGACTGTTTCATCATGAACATATCTCATTATCATAGAACCTATAGACCCCCACTATAGTCTAGTTAATTATAACATAACTAGGTTAGTATGCATAATTATGCTGTGTATCAACATTGGTTCAATGATGATTCAATTCATTGCCTTAGGATGGCTTGTGCCTAGGCTCTTAAGGTAATTACTTAATATGCTAGCATGGTGCTAGGATAGCTAAGTAGCATTGGATATCTCGTAGACCCACAGAATGAAGAGGTAGGCAGTAGGTGGTGACAGCCCTGTCTGTCCTTTGTAATCCTCCACGTTCGGCTATGCCACAGACTCTTGGCTGGAGTCGCCCTAGTATTGCTAGGGGTAAGCTCGTGCCCGATGTGTTGAACCACATAGCATAAGTATTCACTATTGATGTAGCGTATGGATAATTAGTTTAGGCTATGTATATGTACAATAGAGCATAGTAGGAGTACCTCCATAACTCTCAACCTTAACTAACCTCTAGGATCCTCTTATCCCCCTTAGACTTGAAAGCTTTTGTGTGTGTCACACTACCTCCACTATTATTTTATCCATCCATACTAGATTCTTACCTAGACCTTTCTACCCTTTCCACTTGATGATTGTTATATCTCTTCCCTGCCTTCCTTTGGGATCAAATAAATGACACCCTTGGGAATACTCTTAAGGGGAAATGCTACAACAATATTTCCGTGCGCTTGCAGAATTCACTCTGTGATACAATAGAACAATTAACAAGCATTTATAACACATCAGTTGGAGATGTTTGTAAATGGTGCATAAGAAATACCAACAAGCATTTCTGGCGCTGTGTTGGGGATGATTTGTTAGTATATCTTAGGAGCCGTCAACAAGCATTTCTGGCGCCGTTGCCGGGGAAGGCAAATAGATATATAACACGACTAAGTGAATAGAATAGAACGCTGGGTAGGATTTTAGTAGGATAACCATTCTTTGTTTTCACATTTATTTCAAATGTGAAAACAGAGTAGTGTATGTCTGGTTTCCGCCTCCCCGAAACTTTGTTGAATATCTCGAATCTCTTCTGAGAGACCGACCCCGTGTCGTTACTCCTTAGAAGATTCGAGCGGCAAAGCAAGCCAACATTTCTGCACTAACAATCCAAACGCCAATGGCTCAAAAGACCCTTCATGAGTTCTCAGCTCCCTCTGCTAACAATGTGCCTATTGGGCCCACTATTAACACGGGAGATGTGAACATCGAGATCAAAACTGGCCTTATCACTATGGTGTAAGCCAACCCATTATGTGGGAAGGCTAACGAGGATACAAGTGCTCACCTACAACAATTTCTCGAAATCTGCAACACTTTTAAGATCAAGGACGTGTCTCCGGATGCGGTCCGTGTGAGACTATTCCCGTTCTCTCTCCCTGGGAGAGTGAAACAGTGGTTCTACGCGAACCGAAGTGCTATAGACACTTGGGAGAAGTGTTCTACAGTATTCCTCGCCAAATTCTTCGCGTTGGGCAAAACCAATGCCCTACGTGGAAGGATTTCCAACTTTCAGCAAGAGCTCAAGGAATCTATTCTCGGGGCATGGGAAAGGCTTCAGGAGTACATCCTAGACTGTCCCCACCATGGGATGGATGACTGGCTCCTTCTTCAGAATTTCTATAACGGGCTGATCCCATCAGCTCGTGACCGTTTGGATGCTGCTGCTGGAGGAGCCTTCCTCTCATTAACGGTGCCAAAAGCTAAAGATCTTATTGAGAAGATGGTGTCCAACATGGGATGGAACGATGAGCGTCTCCATACCTGACAGCGAGGCATGCACACCTTGAAGGAGGTGGACATGATCGCTGCAAAATTGGACCTCCTAATGAAGAAAATTGATGGACAAGCCAATGGTGAAGTGTCTGGCAATGCCTATTCCCTAGACTCTCACATCACGTGTGAATTCTGTGGCAACACAGGTCATATGGGAAATGATTGCCCAAAAACTCGTGAGGATGCCCTATACCTCGCCAACAATGGAAATTTCAACAACAACAATGGCTATCGTCCAGGAGGTCAAGGGTGGGGTCAACAACACCCATTCTTTCAAGGACGGTACAACAACAATAGCAACCCTAGAAATCAGCCTAACTTGAGAGGACTTGCCATTAGCCAGCTCAAGATCAACGATGCCATATCCAAGAAGCTGTCAACTAATGACAAGACCCTGGAAAACATCAATGCCAAGATTGGAGGACTATCCTCAGCATTCAAGAATCAACTAAGCTTCAACAAGATGTTGGAGACTTAGCTGGCACAACTTGTTGTAGTTGTCCCTCTATAAGTGCATCTAGGACATCCCTTGTGGGTTTTGGCTAATTGATGACAGACATATGAGATCCTAATGAAACTACTGAGATGATTGCAGGACAAACAAGTGAAACAGCTCGGTGCGCACAAAAAGGTGAAAAATGAAGTGGTGTTCAAAGAGAGATACTTTGATGAAGCTTGGAAGACCAAATTAGATTTTGAATGTATAGGGAGTGTATGAAAGACACACTCCAAGAGCTCACAACTTTGCGCGAGGGTAAGGGATTAAAATTAACCTAACTTTCACAAAGCACCGGATTAGTCCGATCATGGACCGGACTAGTCTGTTTATCTTGCTGGAATCTCATTTATTGGGAGACCGGACTAGTCCGTGCGTCCACCGGACTAGTCAGTTGACCTTTCTAGAGTCTCCCATATGTGCAGATCGGACTAGTCCGCGGACTAGTCCGTTGAACTTTCTGGAGTTCACCTTCACACAGAACCGGACTAGTCCGAGCTTGGACCGGACTAGTCCGGCAGACTTTCTGGACATCAAAATGCACTGAGACCGGACAAGTCCAGACTTGCACCAGACTAGTCCGGTGTTAGGGTTTTCAACGGCTACCTTTTGTAAACCCTATAAATAGAGAGTCCACGGCTTTCCTATTGACACACACGTCGAATACTGATCAAAGAACAAACCCTAGCGCCGCCACTTTGTCCCGAGAGCCCAAAACACATCTCCCCACACATCTAAAGTGCAAAAAGAGTGAAATCAATTGAACACTTGGATTCGGGATTGGGAGATCGTCGTTCTTTCATTGCGAGCTCTTGGGGTTTGATCTTTCTACACTCATACCTGCATTGTAATACTTTTGAGTGTATTTGATCACTTCTTTCGTTGTAATTCTCGTGGGAGCCCTCAACGTGTGAGGTTGCCCCACAAACTTGGTGATTACCCGTGATAGTGGAATCAAGTCGGCCTTCGTGGTGACTTGAAGAGGGAAAGGGTTTGAGACCCGGCTCTGTGTGAGCTTCCTCAACGAGGACATAAATCTCTTGGTGAGATCGAACCTCGGGAAAAATTCGTGTGTCTTGCGCCTTATTTCCTTTAAATTTTGTTCATTAGATCACTTGAGTGCTAAACATCAACCTAAGGCAATTATAAGTTTTACCTGCATTCTTATATTAATCTCAAATAAAAATATTAGTTGTTCTCATTTCTGCTGCTAAAGAAATTTAGTTTCCCAAATAACACCTGATCAACACACATATTTTTAGCACACCGGACAAGTCCGCCCACACAACCGGACTAGTCCGACCAACCAAGTTTTGACAATTCTATTAAGTGTGCAGGAAATTCAAAAGGCCTATTCACCCCCCCTCTAGGCCACATTCAATTGGTATCAGAGCAAGGTTCTCCACCAACGAGCTCACATCTCGGAGAGATCAATGGACTTTGAGAAGAACAACGATATCTCGAAGATGAACATTAATGAGTAGGAACAAGAAACTAAAACTTTTGATGTGCTGAAAGAGAGCCCACACGATGATGAAGAAGTGCGACAATTAAAGGCACTTCTGAGAAAGAAACTGCTAGGACAAAAGGGAAAAGAAGAAGAGAAGACGATGGGGAGTGGTCATCACGGCTACTCCCGACACCCTTACAACTACAACTGTCTCAATTCAAACAATCACTATCTTTCCATTCCGATGGGAAAACCTCCACAGTTTGACGGAAGCGACTATACAATGTGGAAGTACAACATGAAGATGCATCTAATATCCCTAAATCCTATTCAGTGGCACATTGTTTGCATTGGCATAGATATCCCGGACACGGATGAAGAACTCACCCCATAACAAGAACAAGAAATTCACAGAAATGCACAAGCCATCGCCGTGATCACATCATCACTACGCAGAGAGGAATTCACCAAGATTGATGGCTTAGAAAGTGCAAAGGAAATCTGGGATACACTCAAGACAGCTCACGAAGGAAATAGATTGGTTTGTGAAGCTAAAATTGAAATGCTTGAAGGAGAGTTGGGGAGATTTGATATTGAAGAAGGCGAATCGCCTCAAGACATGTACAACCGGATGAAGGCACTCATCAACAAAATACGTGCCTATGGAAGTAAGAAATGGACGGATCATGAGGTAGTCAAGAGAATGATTAGAGCCTTCATGCCAATAAATGTCACACTTTGCTCAATAATTAGAGAAAGCCCCGGGTTTCACAAAATGACTCCTGATGAGTTGTTGGGGAAGATCATAAATCATGAAATGATGGAGAAAGAGGCACAATACGTCAAAGACTTGGACGAACTCACTTCCTCCATAAAGAAAGAGGTTGCTCTCAAAGCAACATGCCAACCCAAACTCAAAGAAGCTCGTGAAGATCAAGACGATGGGCATACAAGTGATGAGAGCATCGATCTTGATGATGAAGAAATGGTACTCCTTATCAAGAAGTTCAAGTGAATGATGAAAAGAAGACACGACAACAACTCAAATGAAGGCAAAAGTAAGGATAAAGGAAAATCCAAGGCTCGACGCACTTGCTACAACTACGGAGAGTATGGTCACTTCATGGTGGACTGCCCTTATGAAGAAAACAAAACGAAGAAGGAAACAAGACCTCAAAAAAAGAAAAATTTCAGAAAAATAAGACAAACCCATCAAGCTCACATTGGCAAGGAGTGGGACTCAAACGACGAGTCCTCCTCCGATGAAGAAGAAGAGATGGCCACTATCGCAATCAAGAAACCTACTATGAAGGCCACACTTTCCAAACATGGGAGGATGGGACATGAACAACCACACTTGCCTTATGGCTAAGGAAGGCAAGAAAAAGGTAGCTCACTCCTCCTACGCTAAATTCCTCTATAGATGACTTTGCTCTAGTGATAATGAAGAAATGTGTATAGGACTAAGTAAAATTGCTCTAAAGAAAATGGAAATGTTGTCGAACGAAATTTTTGAAAAGGAGGAACTTCTTGATCGACAAGAAGATATGCTCATCCGTGAAAGGAAGAGATATCAAGAAGTTGAAAAGCTTCTCAAGCTTGAAAGAGAGAAGAACGAGTCACTTGAAGTTGAGCTAGCCTTGAGTAAGGAAACTTACTCAAAGCTAGAAGAATCGCATATTCCAATCAAGGAAGAACTAGCTAACTTGTCAAAAGCTAACAAGATCCCTGAGGTGCAAGTTGAGTCGCTCAAGCAAAGTGACTCCTCGTCCTCCAAGAGCTCCTCCTCTAAAGATATAAGTTTGACAACAATCGGAACTTGCATTTGCTCTAATAAGAAGAATATTATTTCTAATACTTCAACTTCTCATAATATGCATGCCCCTCCAAGCAACATCTTTGATAAGGAGAAGATCAAATATGCACGCAGTGCATATATGGTCACTAGACCTCCTAATGTCAAAGATGGCCTTGGTTTTGATAAGAACAAACACATGTCTACTTCTAATCATGCTAAAAATAGAATTGTCTTTGTTAAGGAAAAATCCCATGAATCTGAACCACAAATATTGTTTCGTACATTTGACGCTTCTTATGTTCTTATGAAAGCCAAATATGGAAAAGTCATTGCCAAATATACAGGGCCACGCCACAAGAACTTGAGAACTTGTGTGTGGGTGCCCAAGACTCTTGTGACTAACCTGGGAAGACCCAAGCAAGCTTGGGTACCTAAAACCAAGGAATAATTCTTTTTGCAGGCTTACTCCTCCGGTGGAACAAAATGGGTACTTGATAGCGGATGCACAAATCACATGACTGGAGAGAGAGGTATGTTTGTATAGTACGAGTACAACAAGGATCCAGGTGAAGGCATATACTTCGGAGACAACAGCCAAGGAAAGGTCCTTGGTAGCGGTAACATTGAAATATCATCTCAACATACCTTATGAAATGTTTTACATGTAGATTCTCTAGATTATAACCTTTTGTCAATATCCCAACTATGCGACAAAGGTTACAATTGTTTATTCACTAATGAGGGTGTGACTGTTTTTAGAAGAAGCGATGGCTCGATTGCATTCAAGGGAATGTTGAAGGGTAAGCTTTATCTAGTTCACTTCAACAAAGATAAAGCCGAACTCAACACTTTCTTGGTTGCTAAGACCAACATGGGATGGTTGTGGCATAGACGGCTAGCCCATGTTGGGATGAGAAATCTGCAGAAACTTCTAAAAGGTGGTCACATCCGTGGTCTTAAGGATGTGGTTTTTGAAAAAGACAGGCCGTGCAGTGCTTGTCAAGCAGGAAAACAAGTCGGAGCACCACACCCTGCCAAGAATGTGATGACTACCACAAGACCGCTGGAACTCCTCCACATGGATCTCTTTGGTCCAGTTTCGTACATCAGCATCGGCGGTAACAAATACGGTTTAGTAATTGTTGATGATTTTTCAAGATTTACCTGGGTATTTTTCTTGTGTGATAAATCAGAAACTCAGGGGATCCTCAAGAAGTTCATGAAAAGAGCTCGGAACGAATTCTCATCAACCATAAAGAACATCAGAAGTGACAACAGGACAGAATTCAAGAACCTCCAAGTTGAAGAGTTTCTCGATGAAGAAGGGATAAAGCATGAATTCTCGGCACCCTACTCCCCTCAACAAAATGGAGTGGCCAAAAGGAACAACAGAACATTGATCGAAACGGCGAGAACTATGTTGGATGAATACAAGAAATCAGCCCGATTGTGGGCAGAAGTGGTGAACACCGCTTTCCATGCCACGAATCGACTGTACCTCCATCGACTACTGAAGAAAACTCCATATGAGCTCCTTACCGGTAAAAATCCTAATGTTTCTTATTTTAAAGTTTTTTGTTGCAAATGTTTTATTCTGAACAAGAAACAGAGGGCCTCGAAGTTCGCTTCGAAGTCCGATGAAGGATTCTTGCTCGGTTATGAATCGAATGCCTACGCCTATCGTGTCTTCAACAAGGTGTCCGACCTTGTTGAAGTAGCACGTGACGTAGTGTTCGATGAATCTAATGGCTCACAAGTGGAGCAAGTTGATAAGTGTGTGCTAGATAAAGAGGAAGCTCCATATGAAGCACTGAAGAAAATGGGACTTGGTGATATCTTACCACAAGAGCAAACATTCGACTCAAATGCACAAGATGAACCTCAACACGGAGGCAATGATCAAGGGGGAGCTCTTGCACAAGATCAAGAGGAGGAAGATCAAGAAGATCAGGACAATCATGGAAAAAATGATCTAGGGGGAGACAATGCACATGAAGATAATGAAGAACAAGCAACTACACAAGCTATACACCCAAGAGTACACCAGAGCATGCAAAGAGACCACCCTGTCAAAAATATCATTGGAGATATTGCTAAGGGAGTAACTATTAGATCTCGAGTTGCAAATTTCTGTGAATCCTATTCTTTTGTGTCTTTTCTGGAACCATACAGGGTACAAGAAGCCTTAGGGGATCCAGACTGGGTGATTGCAATGCAAGAGGAGCTGAACAACTTCATGAGAAATGAAGTATGGGAGCTGGTGGATAGACCAAAGGCGAACATAGTTGGAACCAAATGGGTCTTTCGGAACAAGCAAGATGAACATTGAGTAGTAACAAGAAATAAGGCAAGATTGGTGGCCAAAGGTTATTCTCAGGTCAAAGGTTTGGACTTCGATGAAACTTTCGCTCCTGTAGCTAGACTTGAGTCCATTTGTATTTTATTGGCATATGCTACTCACCATAATTTTAAGCTGTATCAAATGGACGTCAAAAGCGCTTTCTTAAACGGCCCAATCAAGGAGGAAGTTTATGTGGAGTAGCCACCAGGATTCGAAGACCAGAAGTATCCCAACCATGTCTACAAACTGCGTAAGGCTCTCTATGGCCTCAAACAAGCTCCTCGAGCTTGGTATGAATGTCTTAGAGATTTTCTAATTCAGAATGGATTCAAAATTGGTAAAGCTGACTATACACTTTTCACTAAACATTGTGATGATCATTCATTTCTATGTCAAATTTACGTTGATGACATTATCTTTGGATCCACTAACAAATCCTTCTGTGAAAAATTTAGCAAAATTATGACAGATAGGTTCGAGATGTCAATGATGGGCGAATTGAAGTTCTTCTTGGGATTCCAAGTGAAGCAACTAAGAGAAGGTACATTCATAAGCCAAACCAAATATACACAAGACATTCTCAAGAAATTCAATATGGACAAAGCCAAGCCCATCGAGACACCCATGGCCACTAATGGACACCTCGACCTCAATGAAGACGGTCCAAATATGGACCAAAAGGTATATCGGTCCATGATTAGCTCCTTACTTTATTTATGTGCATCTAGGCCAGATATTATGCTTAGTGTTTGCTTGTGTGCAAGGTTTCAAGCCACACCTAAAGAGTGTCACTTAGTTGCGGTAAAAAGAATCCTAAGGTACCTTGTGCACACACCCAACTTGGGCCTTTGGTATCCCAAAGGATCCAAATTTAACTTGATAGGGTATTCCGATGTCGACTATGCAGGATGCAAAGTCGATAGAAAGAGCACGTCAGGGACTTGTCAGTTTCTTGGTAGGTCCCTGGTCTCTTGGTCATCTAAAAAGCAAAACTCCATTGCTCTTTCCACAGCAGAAGCATAATATATTGCAGTCGGTAGCTGTTGCACACAACTACTTTGGATGCGACAAACCCTTAGGGACTACGGCTACAATCTTAACCATATCCCGCTTCTATGTGACAATGAAAGTGCTATAAAAATTGCACACAACCCGGTAGAGCACTCAAGAACTAAGCACATAGATATCCGTCATCATTTTCTTAGAGATCATTCATTAAAAGGTGACATTGCTATTTCACATGTTAGAACTGAAAAACAACTTGCAGATATTTTTACCAAACCATTGGATGAGAAAAGGTTTTGTGAACTTAGGAATGCACTTAATATTCTTGACTCTCGAAATGTGGCTTGAAACGTTGCACACCTGGTTGAAACTTCAAATGTTACATTTTATTGCTAAAACTGCCCCTCACCTCTTTTTCTCCTAAGAAAACTAATTTTAATGAAGAAATCTTGGAATTTATGACCATTTTTTTTGTTGATTACTTTCTGGTCATAATTACCAAGATTATTTGAAAAACTTGTCCTTGGATCACTATTAGTTATCTCTAAATACTCAGTTCTTCCAGGGACACCAGACTAGTCAGGTTTGCCACTGGACTAGTCCGGATAATCTCTCTTTCCAAGGTTTTCCAGGTGCACCGGACTAGTCCGTCCTTTGATCGGACTAGTCCGGTCGGCCGCGTATATAAGCAGCTGGCCGGCCCAAAACCATTTCAAACCTCCCTCCACTTTGAGTTGAACCCTCACCTCTCAAACCCTAGCCCCCAAAAGTGATTTTCGAGTTGATCCCTCAAAATCCAAGTTTTCTCCGTGGGATATCCTCCCCTGGACGAGTTGATGCTCCACTCCAAACTCATCCGGACAGATTCGTGCTCCTTCAACGCGAATCTTCAAATCTCGTTAAATTTCTCCCTAAATTCAAACTCTCAACTTTTCTAGTTCTAGCTTATTTCTCTTGATTCCAAGGAAGTACATTAGCTTCAGAGATGTATTCCTTTCACCTTCATGCTCCTTTGCATCCTTAGATAGAAGTTGTGATTCATAGTTTTTGTTAGGGTTCTTGTGCGAGGCTGGACTAGTCCGGCTCCCAGATACAGACTAGTCCAGTACACTGGACACGTCCGCACTCTGAAACCGGACAAGTCTGGTCTCTGACATTCGAATCCTCACATCTCCTTCATTCTTAGTTCATTCTCATCTAAATCATTAACTCCTTATTAGGCACAATGTCTTCAAGCTCAGATGACAGGTCCTTCCATGTTGATGAAGAAGTTGAACGTGAAAAAGTGAAGAGAGCCAAGGAGAGGTACATGAAGAAAAGACATGATGTAAATGTGCACTCTCCACCCTCCAACGACAACTTGCCCAAGAAAAGGAGGGTGGTTGTTAAGAAGGCCCTAGGAAAAGCTGGCGAGAGCTCCTCAGGGCCAAAGAGGACTCTCAACAAAGGAAAGGGGCTTGCTAGTGGTCCCATTGGACCCCTGAAGATGAAGAACCCAAGTCACCGCAACAGGCAACGCTCGAGTAAAGATTTCACTAGAAAAGGGGGTGAGCTTGCCGATAGCTTCAGGCAGGTTAATGTGTATGATCAACCTCGACAATGCTCAGACCCAAGATTTTTGAGCAACTTCCATGCTGACTACTACGAGCATGTGTATATGAAGATGAAGAATCCCGTTGTAGAGAGTCAATGGGTGAATGTTGGATACTTACAATCGAAGAGATATCCTGACTTTCGTGAGGTGGTTGAGGCCCTGGAGAGGCACAGCTTGAAGGATCTGTTTGTCTTTGAGTGTAACTGGAACAATGAGGTCATCACCCAATTTTACTCTACCCTATACTTTGCTCGTGGTGATGGAGACAGTCTGACTTGGATGACTCATGGTTCCAAGTACAGTGTCACCTATGATGAATTTGCAAGAATCCTCCACCTTGAACACACTTTGGATCATGATCTTGTCATCCACAATCTACAACCCTTGGAGAAGGATGAGCTCAAATTTCTCTATGACACAAGGATGCCTTATGTCCCTCCCAATATCAAATATTTGAAGCCCTTCTATGTGGTCCTCAACAGAATTTTGAGGAAGACAATAGCCCCGAAAGATGGAGATGCGGGGACTATTCAAGGAACTTTGAGGACCCTAATGAAGGTCATTGGTGGGAGGAGACCGTTCAATGTCTTTGAATACATCTACAATGACATTGTGAACATCTCAATCACTCCAAACAAATCTTGCGGGTATGCCCTGTACATCATGTACATGATTCAGAAGGTGACTAGACCTGAGTTCATCAAGGATGTTCACCATACGGGTTGAAACCGCAAAAGCCCACCGAGTACACTCTACCTTCGGCCCCTGATGCACCTCCCTCCCCTGAAGCTGAGAGGAGGACTAAACAAACTCGGGATGTGAATGCCCCAAGATCTTCAGCTGCTCCTCCTAGCTCTGCACCTGCCCATGAACCCTCCGGTGGTGTGCTCAAAATGCTCACCTCTATCTTTGCCTGCTGCCGCAAGATTGAAGTCTGGCAGAAGAAGCATCAACAATATGTCAATGCCAACATCAAAGCCATCTGTGACAAGCTGGAGATTAAGCCGGTGGGATCCCCGCCCGCCTTCGAGGACTCTGAGGAAGAGCCTGCTCCATAGAATGATGATGGTGGTGAAGATGAAGACCGGACCGAGACTGAAGAAGAGCGTGGCGATGAGTGATTCCCCTCAATTTTTCCCTTTTTGGTGCCTTCATGCCAACGGGGGAGAGATTGAGACTAGTAGGTGGTGTCTTTATGTTTTTATGATCAAGGACGTGTACTTATTTTTAAAACCTTGTAATGCACTATTTCTTCTCTTATGTGTGATGCTTATTGTTGCTTGAATGATTATCTCTATGCTCATTATTGATTACCTTTACTTCATCACACCTTATTGATCACACACCTGTTAGGCACCCACCATAAGGTGTGTGCATACGTGAGAAGCTTTTTGTGGACTTATCGTTATTCTCATATGTGCACACCTTATGAAAATCAAGATTTTATTCTCAATTGTGATATCTCAAATGGTTGTCATCAATCACCAAAAAGGGGGAGATTGTAAGTGCATGTAGGATATCCCTTGTGGGTTTTGGCTAATTGATGACAAACATATGAGATCCTAATGAAACTACTGAGATGATTGCAGGACAAACAAGTGAAACAGCTCGGTGCGCACAAAAAGGTGAAAAATGAAGTGGTGTTCAAAGAGAGATACTTTGATGAAGCTTGGAAGACCAAATTAAATTTTGAATGTATAGGGAGTGTATGAAAGACACACTACAAGAGCTCAAACTTTGCGCGAGGGTAAGGGATTAAATTTAACCTAACTTTCACAAAGCACCGGACTAGTCCGATCATGGACCGGACTAGTCCGTTTATCTTTCTGGAATCTCACTTATTGGGAGACCGGACTAGTCCGTGCGTCCACCGGAGTAGTCCGTTGACATTTCTGGAGTCTCCCATATGTGGAGATCGGACTAGTCCGCGGACTAGTCCATTGAACTTTCTGGAGTTCACCTTCACACAGCACCGGACTAGTCCGAGCTTGGACCGGACTAGTCCGACAGACTTTCTGGACTTCAAAATGCACTGAGACCGGACAAGTCCGGACTTGCACCGGACTAGTCCGGTGTTAGGGTTTTTCAACGGATACCTTTTGGAAACCCTATAAATAGAGAGTCCACGGCTTTCCTATTTACACACACGTCGAATACTGATCAAAGAACAAACCCTAGCGTCGCCACTTCGTCCCAAGAGCCCAAAACACATCTCCCCACACATCTAAAGTGCAGAAAGAGTGAAATCAATTGAACACTTGGATTCGAGATTGGGAGATCTCATTATTTCATTGCGAGCTCTTGTGGTTTGATATTTCTACACTCATACTCTGCATTGTAATACTTTTGAGTGTATTTGATCACTTCTTTTGTTGTAATTCTCGTGGGAGCCCTCAACGTGTGAGGTTGCCCCACAAACTTGGTGATTACCCGTGATAGTGGAATCAAGTCGGCCTTCGTGGTGACTTGAAGAGGGAAAGGGTGGGAGACCCGGCTCTGTGTGAGATTCCTCAAAGACGACGTAGATCTCATGGTGAGATGGAACCTCGGGAAAAATTCGTGTGTCTTGCACCTTATTTCCTTTAAATTTTGTTCATTAGATCACTTGAGTGCTAAACATCAACCTAAGGCAATTATAAGTTTTACCTGCATTCTTATATTAATCTCAAATAAAAATATCAGTTGTTCTCATTTCCGCTGCTAAAGAAATTTAGTTTCCCAAATAACACCTGATCAACACACATATTTTTAGCACACCGGACAAGTCCGCCCACACGACCGGACTAGTCCGGCCAACCAAGTTTTGACGATTCTATTAAGTGTGCAGGAAATTCAAAAGGCTTATTCACCCCCCTCTAGGACACATTCACCCTCCATTGGAAAACAACAGAATTTTGGGGCAGCCAGAAGCCCCCGTGGAGAACGTCAATGCAATGGTTACGAGAGGAGGAAAGACCACTCGTGACCCACCATATCCCACACAAGAAAAGAGGACAACTGAGCCTGAGAAGGAGGATGTCCCAAGTGAATTACTTGGTGAGAGAATGTCCAAACACTTTGAAGACACCAACTTATTGCCATTCCCTCACAGACAAAGGAAGCCAACAGTGGATGAGCAATTCAATCGTTTTGTTGAGATCATTCAAAAGATCCACATCAATGTGCCCTTGATTGATGCGATGCAGTACCCACTTATGCTCGCTATCTCAAGGACATATTGAACAACAAATGGCCATTAACCACCACTGAGGTCTTCAAGCTTACGGAAGACTGCAGTACAACCTTCCTTAATAGGCTTCCTGAAAAGAAAAAGGACCCCGAATGTCCTACCATTTCATGCTCAATTGGGGCTCACCACTTTGACAAGGCACTTTGTGATCTGGGAGCAAGTGTTAGTGTGATGCCCAAGGTACTGTTCGACCAGCTGAACTTCACAGAGCCGACTCCAACACCAATGCAGCTACAACTGGCCAACTCTTCAGCCCGTTATCCAGCGAGTATTGCTGAAGACATCCCGGTGAAGATCCGGAACTACTTCACACCCATGGATTTTGTGGTGCTAGACATGGACACTGAGAAGGATACACCACTCATTCTTGGGCGCCCATTTCTCAGCACTGCAAAAGCTCGCATAGATGTGGGAGCTGAGAAATCCACTTCCATATCAATGGCAAGGAGGAAAAGTTTAACTTTCGGCCAAGATCAGAGCAATGCTCGATGATTCGAATCAAGTATATGCCGAATGATAAACATATCAGAGAGGTCGAAGTCACACCTCCAAAGGTGGACTCACTCATTGCATTCATGAGAAAATTAATCTACGAGGAGATTCTGTCGTTTTGACCACGGCGATATCCAAAGGCGACGGAATCGTCTGGACCTTCCCAAAGGCCCAAGTCCACCAAGCCGCCAAAGAAGGAATGGCGGGAGAAGAAAGACAAGCTGTGCGAGCACATCCCTCTAGGCCCGGATGTGAAATGAATACGGAGGAATGTCCATCTCATCGGACGGTGGTGAGACCTATGCCAATAGGTTAAATTGGTAATTATCCCAATTTGTTTTTCTTTCTTTCTTTTTTTCCACCCCATTTGGATTTTTCCCATTGCATATTTGATTTTTCCTAGCAAGTTGAGAATCTTATATTCTGAACTATCATTTTTTTCTTTCTTTTTAAAAGAATTTGTTTTATTGGATTTGAAAAAAGGTTTTTATTTTAAAAACAATTTTTTTGAGCTGCACATGTGGCATTTCACCAACGTGCTAACTTTATAGCCGTTGGGGAGCCACTTGCCAAAAGGGGAACCAGGGGGGCCACCTGTCAGGTCGGCCGAACCCCCTGGTCGGCCGAACAGGGAGTGGAGCCAAATTGGCTCCCCTTTCTCCAATGGCTATATTTTAAACCCCAAGTGACCGTTGGAGGGTGCAACCTGTAAATTGTGGTCGTGAGGAGCACCTCTCTTCACACACCACATCATTTTACACCTCCTCAAGTCACTCTCTAGCTCACCTTATTTTTCTTGCTCTTCATTGCAACACTCTTGCTCAATTCCATCCCCAAAAATATTTTCTTTTGTTTGCATTTGCATTTTACACTCAAGCTTTTAAGAGGAGAAAATTCGTTGAGAGTTTTGTTTTCCAAAGATCGCTTCTTTTTGGATTTTTCTCACATTGTCTTGTTCTTGCTTGTTGAACTCAAAAATACATGAAGAGGTTGTTCGGAAAGAGGAAGGGGGCTGCAAGCTCAAGCCATGGTGAAGGTTCTAGTGCACGCCTCTCTTCCATGGGTACAAGCCCAAGGAGGAGAAGTGTGTGTGAGGACACTCCCATTGAAGAGAGAAGCAACCCACACCAACTTCTTCATGACAACGACCTCAACATATGAAGCAAAGATGAAGATCAAGCACGCAGGCTTCTCCAAGATCGTGAGTTCTGCCACACCAAGGCTTACGATCCACATTTGACCTCCAAAATAGGTATGGACTCCAAATTTCTTTCCATTTGGCATGCAATTGGATTTGATGACTTTGCTCACATAGAGGAGAAAGGTTCACGCCTTCTCACTATCCAATTCCTTTGCACGCTAAGAATAGGATTTGATGGTATTACTTTTAGATTATTTCAAAAAGAATACAACATCCAATGGAAAGAATTAGGTAGCATCCTAGTCTTCCATGTCACACCTTGTAATAAGAAGACAACCAGATGCATTCCACATGTATGCTAGGATCAGTTCAACTCATACATGTGTAGACGAAAGTGAAATACAAAATAAAATACCATGTTCGAGTACATCACCTTATTACATAAATGACCTTCCAGGTCTAAAATAAAAGTACACAAGCAGCGGAAATTCATAACAAAGGGCTCCAACACAGGCGTTGCACGGGGGAGCGCCAGCCTAGAACATCTCTTCGGTATCTCTGTAGAATTCCTGGTTCTCCACCTCAGCGTCTTCGTAGACTGGGGGGGGGGGGAAATATGCAACTAACAAGTTTGAGTACCAACGGTACTCGCAAGTTGGTAAGCTATGACATGTGTGGTTCACAACAAGGAAGGCAATTAATAGGTTAAGCACTATAGCAGTAACAACCTACTCTTAATTGTTTATTAAGCACCTACATCTAGGTTAAATCCCAACCAACATCGCAAAATTAATCCAGGTAAGATCAAACCCGAACCATCCATTATGTAACCATGTGCTAATTATGAATTTGGTTTCCAAGCCGCTCGTGTCCGTGATCATGGTTGTCTAGACAGTTTGACAAAACTCTACAGAGTGTGTATCCTTTACCCATAGTTCGTGATTTCGTCCCCTGTTGCCAGGTGGACTAAGGTAAACCTCCCTGATGCCCGTGGTAGCTAACCACAAATTACACACTTCCGTAGGTGTGTGGCAAGGAGTTCACTACGAGGTGTTTACAATGGTTCTCCCGACTTGCAATTGGTATTGTAAGGTTTCACCGCTCCGACACCTGGAGTCTATTTTCCCTCCGCCAGGAGAAGCCCCCTCTTGAGCCATGCGGATCCCAAGGCAAAGCCCATTCCCTGCCCGATCAATTACCTATGCTACATCGGGAGAGGCCAAATTACTAAACCAAGTTGTCCCATATACAATTCTGTGGTGATACTAAAAGGCTTTGCAACTTCTTCCATAAACCGGTCCTTAGAATCCGATAGGTGTCAAGCCCCAAACCAAGGTCTTGTGCATGCATGCACCAATCCATACAAAACCCCCTATCAGATTCCTATCTACTAATTCCATTATAGCTATCAATTCATGAATCAAAGTACTTCAAATGTAATATTGTAGAATAGATCATATTTCATTATAGCATGGCTAAGCGTAAACTAATTTTAATAGTAAAACACCCAAACCATGTTGACAAGGAATATTGTGGAAAATCTAGGAAAACATAACATAGGATTCATATTTTAATTTAGCATGCAACTAACTAAAACTTAACAAAAAGGGTGCAAGATGGTCAAGGAACTTGCCTCCAAATTGTGCTTCGGGGTCGTCGGGAAATTGTTGCTCTTGAAGATTAAAAGTGGGTTCTGGCCCCGACTCTAAAATTACGACGATAAACGAAAAATAACATGCAATAAGAACATAATAAAATGCAAACAATTCAAATAAACGCAAATTCGTACGCAAAAGTGATTTTAGGGTTGGTTTATATTATAGATAACATCCATTGATGAGAAATTAAGGTTAAATGAAATTTATTGAGCAAAACATATTCATTTATAGATTTTTATACCATTTTTATATTTATTAGAACCCTAATATTATTTTCTAGAAATTTTATCCTTCAAAATAAGCTTAAAATAGATTTATAATCAATAATGTAAATTTTACAGTTTTTACTAATTATTTCTATGTGAAAAACAATTTTTATGAACTAAATATACTTAAAAATTATTTTTATGACTATTTCAGCAAATTAAATGAATTAATAAAAATAATACAGAAATGTAAATAAATAAAACATATTTAAATCTGTTTTTATAAGTATTTTATACAAATTAAGGACTTTTATTTAATTTCTAGAACTAACAGGGGCTTTTATGTAAAAACAGAACTATTCCAGTGGTTCAAAATAATTTTTATTAAGTCTAGGGTTTATTCTACAATTTTCCAGATTTTATTTGCTATTTTATAATACTCCAAGGGCATAAAACCACTTTTTATTAATTTAACCAGTATTTTACTAATTTCCAGAAAGTCCAGGGGCTAGTTTGACATTTCTAGGGGCTAGACTTGAATTCCAGATAAACCCAGGGGTAGCCCGCAAGTTTCCAGGGGCTTGGGCGCAAAGCAGGCGGCGGGAAAGGTGATTTGAACGTGGGCCGTTGGATTTAAAATGAACGGCCTGGATTTAATGTATCAAAACAGCATGGGATGTTTTAATCTCAGCCGCTCGTTCAAAATGAACGGCCGAGAGGGAGCCACGTCACCCCGACAGGCGGGAGCGACGGGCAGGGCGGCGCGCGGCGACGGCGACGCGCGTGCGGCGGCGAACTCGTCGGAGCATTCGGTATAAGCAATACAGTGGCTAGAGAGCAAAACTAAATGGCACAAAACGAAGAGAGGGTCTAGGGGGACTCACTGAGGGTCGTCGCACGACCGGAAATTGGACGGAGGTGGGTCATCGACGGTGAACGGCGGCGGCGCTCCTCGGCGCCCGACGAAGTCGGTGACGCAGAGTCGATATCCCCCAACGAAGTTGTCCGACAAGCTCCTGAGGATGCGGCAAAGGTGTTAGACAAGGTGGCGTGGACGGAGATTGAAAGAACCGACGGGAATGCGATCGCCAACACTGACCTCGACGGCAGCTAGGGTTTGAGAGTGTCGGGGTGAGGAAATTGAGGGGGAATCAGGCAGTATTTATAGGGGTTCCGGTGTAGAAACGGGCGACGGTCATCATGGGCATGATTCCACTCTTGATTGAGGTGAAACGCCCGGAAATGAAGAGGGGGGGGGGGGAGTGAGTGGCTGGCGCAGTGATGGTGCGCGGCCGTTACAGCGCGGGTGCAGCGGGAGGTGGGCGAAGGGTCTGACAAGCGGGGCTGGCTGGCAGCGAGGGGGAGAGAGAGAGAGCGGGCACGAGCCAGCGCGGGAGGGAGGAGGAAAATGGGCCAGGGGCGGGAATTCGGCCCAGGGTCAGTTTTTCTTTTTCTTTTCCCTTTTATTTTTCTTTTCTGTTTTCTTTTTCTTCTCTTTTATGTTTTGAATTTGTAAACCAAATTTCTAGCGAATTTAAATTTTCAAAAATTCACACAATCATTCAAACATGATGCAATTTGCCTTATATAAATTTTATTCCCAAGAAAAAGTTTTTATCTCATGAGAAATTCATTTTACAAATTTTTTTCTCTCTTAAAAATAGTGGGTGTTACAATTCTGCCCCCCTAAAAAGAAATCTCGCCCTCGAGATTTGGACGTCCTAAGAGAATAAACTGGAAAACTCTGCCTTGGGGTCTTCTTCTCTTTCCCATGTCGCCTCTTCTTCTGAGTGATGTTTCATTGAACTTTGCACATACGAGTAACTTTATTTCTCATGACTCGTTCTGATGTCTTGAGAATCTTAACAGGTTGTTCTGCATAGGTCAGGTCCTCTTGTACGTCTACTGCTTCTAATGGCAATTGTTCTTCTGGGACTCTTAAGCATTTCTTCAATTGTGACACGTGGAATACGTCATGTACATCTGATAAGTGAGATGGTAGCTCGAGGCGATAGGCTACTTCTCCTCTTTTCTCCAATACCTTTAAAGGACCAATATATCGGGGTGATAATTTTCCCTTCACCTTGAATCGTCTCAACCCTCTCACGGGTGACACCTTGAGATACACATAATCACCAATCTCAAAGGATAAATCACGACGGCGAGTATCAGCATAACTCTTCTGCCTTGACTGAGCCGTCTTCAAATTCTTATAGATTTCTTGTACCTGTCTCTCAACTTCTCTTAACACTTCAGGCCCAAATACTTGGCTTTTCCCAGTTTGATTCCAAAACAATGGTGTTCTGCACTTCCGTCCATACAAAGCTTCAAACAAAGACATCTTCAAACTGGCTTGATAACTGTTGTTATAAGAAAATTCGGCATACGGTATGTTCTTATCCCAACTCCTACTATTTTTCAAAGCACACGCTCTCAACATATCTTCAAGAATTTTATTAGTGCGCTTTGTTTGACCATCAGTTTGCGGATGATATACCGAGCTGAAATTCAGTCGGGTATCCATAGACTCATGCAACTTTTGCCAAAATCTGGAAGTGAATTGAGTACCCCTATCCAATATTGTTTTCTTCGGTACTCCATGCAGGCATACAATTCTTGCCATATAGAGTTCTGCCAGTCTTGAACCAGAATAGCTTTCTTTTACAGGGATAAAGTGAGCCACTTTGGTCAAATGGTCCACTATGACCCATATAGAGTCGTATCCAGACTGGGTTCTCGGCAATCCCACAATAAAGTCCATACTTATTTCTTCCCATTTCCATTCAGGAATTTTAATTGGTTGAAGTAACCCTATGGGTCTTTGATGCTCTGCTTTGACCTTCTGACATGTGTCACACAGAGCTACATACTCTGTCACATCACGTTTCATTCCATGCCACCAATACCGATCCTTTAGATCTTGATACATCTTTGTGCTTCCGAGATGAATAAAATATGACGAATCATGGGCTTCTCTCAGTATCAGTTCTCGAATCTCCTTGATATCAGGTACACATATTTTCTTCCCCAGCCATGAAGTTCCCCGTTCATCTACTTTAAAGTATGGTGCTTTTCCTTCTTTCATTAGTTGCTTAATCTTCTGAATCCACTTATCCTTCTTTTGTCCTTCACGAATATCCTTCTCCAGCATGGAATCTACTTCCACAGACACTACCTCAGTATTAGTCATGATACTAAGGTTTAGCCTTGTGAATTCCTCACATAACTGTGGTTGTTGACCTTGCAGTGACAAGCTATTGCATTGAGCTGATCTGCTTAATGCATCTGCGACCACATTAGCTTTCCCAGGATGATAGTTGATTCCGACATCAAAATCATTGATAAGTTCCAACCATCTACGTTGTCTGAGATTTAGATCTGGTTGGGTGAAGATGTACTTCAAATTCTTGTGGTCCGTATAAATTTCAGTTCTTTTTCCAATCAGATAATGCCTCCATAACTTTGATCTCTTGTACTCCTTCAATCTGGTTGAGTCGTATTTTCTGAACTGGTGCTTGATCAGGATGAAACTCCACGTTTGTGCCATCCGTATGAGTCAGACATACTGTTCTGGTGGCACAGTGGATCACTCCTTTGTACTTGGTTAACCAATCCATTCCAAGAATAATGTCTATTCCTTGTGACTCCAGCACTATAAGGTTTGCTAAGAATGCTACCCCCCTAATGCTTATGCTTACATTAGGGCATACATGCCTTGTCAACATCTCTCCTCCAGGAGAGTTGACTACTAATACTTGATTCATTAATATAACAGTCATTCCATGTCTTCTTATGAATTCTTTTGCTATGAATGAATGCGTTGCACCAGAGTCAAACAATACTGTAGAAGGATGGGAATTAGCAGGGAATGTACCGATCACAACATCTGATGCGTCTTGGGCTTCCTCCAAAACAACATGATTGACGCTTCCTCTGGACTGGTTCTGCTGTGATAGCTTCATCGGGCAGTTGTTGGAGTAGTGTCCATTGTCACCACATATGTAGCAAGCTCCCCGAGTACTGGTGTGTTGAGCCTTGTTTCGTTGTTGATTTTGCTGTGATTGCCCAGTTGGTCGAGGATTTGAAGTCATAGGACGCTGTTGATACATTTGAGGGCGATGCGGTTTCATCTGCTGGTACTGTGGATGAGCATACTGAGCTTGAGGCCTAAATGAAGAGTTGTTGATGTACTGCTGACCTTGATTATTGCCCATGGGACGATTCATGTGTCCCGACTGCTGCGGGTTGAAGCGAGGACGATTGTTGCTTGAAGAATGCCCCATCATCATTTTCCTTTTGCGGTCTTCTCCTTTGCATTACTTTTTATTTCTTTCTACCGTAAAAGCTTTGTCCACCAGATGTTGGAAGCTAGCATAGTCACTGGAAGACATCATCAACTGTATCTCTTTGTCCAGTCCCTCCTTGAAACAAAATTGTTTCTTGGCATCAGTATCAACATCTCCAGGGGCGTACCGAGATAGTTGTGTAAACTTGTTCAAATACCCCCGTATGTTCATGTTCCCTTGCTTCAGTGCTAGGAACTCCAGACGCTTGGCTTGAAATTCTCCTTTAGGCACGTGATGATTGCGGAAGCTTTATCTGAATTCCTCCCAGGTGATGTTATCTGGGTTGCCATGAGCTGTAGTATAAGCGGTCCACCAATCAGCTGCAGGTCCATGGAGTTGGTGTAATGCCAATAACACCCGTTCCCTTGCTTCGCATTGAACAATTCTCAGTTTACTTTCAATCGTATTAATCCAGTCATCAGCATCCATAGGTTCCACGGCGTTGGAAAAGCGTGGAGGTTGAGTGTTCATAAAGTCTCTTAAGCAAAACCTTGGAGGTGGGGGTGGTGGTGGTGGAGGAGGGGGTGGTGGTGCTTGCTGAGCCTGTTGCATGTTGTTCACAATTTGTGTTAAATTTTGCATCATTTGAAGCTGCATAGCCATCATATGCTGCATTTGATTTGCAGCTGGTGCTCCACGGGCACCTCGTCCATTCCATTGAGGTAGTGGGACTTCATTGTCTGGATTGGGTGGCACACCACGTCCACGTCCTCTTCCTCTTCCTGCCATCTGAGATTGGGGTGTTGTTATAGAATGAGGAGATAAGATAGAAGCTATTCTATACGACTTTCCCACTATATACATCAATAAGGAATAAGAGAAATAAAGGTCATTTCATTAAGAAAACTCAAACATGGATAAACAAGTTCTCAAAGCAAAAACATACAACTCAAGATTACACAGATTGCTACTACATCACTCTTATTACAAATCATGGGTAAGTGTCTTAATCTTGAGTCGTAGTGCAGGTCGGAGTATACTCTCGCTCCTCGGGATCCTCCTCCTCATCCGGGTCTTCATCATCATCTCCATCATATCTCGAGTTGCTGCCATGAGACTCGTTGCCACGCGGAGGAGAGTTGGCTGGCTGCTGCGGCGCAGAAGGCTCCTCAGAATCTGGCTCCTCGTCTGAAGACTGGTCTAGAGAGTCAGTGTCGCCACGACCGACACGGCGATCAGGAGAGTCTGGAATCCAAGTGGAGGTGTCTGAAGCATACCCATCTGGGTCCTCGTCGGTGATCCAACGGTACCTCCTCACCTGCCTTTCATATTGAGCTGCAAGGTCACGGACATCCTGAATTTCTTGCTAAGCCTTGTGGAGGCGAATGTTGAGGCGCTCCACGTCATCAACTGTCTGGTGAGTCTATGGAAGGGTCAGGGGCCGCTCCACGTACCTGGTGACGAAGTTGCTAGTGCTGCTGGGACGCTGGGGAGTGTAGGCGTGCACCGAATTCCAAAGCTGGTAGCGGTAAGTGTGACTCCAAAAGGTTATGGCCTCCCAACTGACATCCTGCTCAGTGTGACGTCGGTAGCTCCTCGCGGCAGGAGTACGGTGCACCTTGAGTAGTTCATCCCCATAGTAGACAAATAGCTTGCATGACCACTCAATCCGGTAGGGGCGCTGCATCCCGATGGAGTGGTAGGTGAGTGCCAGTCTCTCGTGCCTGTAGCCGGCATTGTGCAGTATGGCCTAAATTCGACGTCGGAGTTGTCCTGCAGCTCTCCCATCAGTACGTATCACCACCGCACGTCGAGGATCGTTGAGCGGGGTACGGCGGGCAGCAATCCTTCGGTTAGGGACGTAGCCACCAGTGGAAATGCGAGCGGTTCTCCTGAAATTGGCCATCTAAAATTTTGAAACAGAAGAGTGTCAGTAATAAAACAAATTAAGGAGTAAATGAAACAAGTACAAGGTAAAGAATACAAAGAAATTTTATAATTAATAATATTTGAAAATAGTAAGGTCCTTAAATCATCCTTTTCTATCTAGGCTTGCGTCCTACGGGCAACACGGCTCTGATACCACTTTGTCACACTTGGTAATAAGAAGACAACCAGATGCTCTCCACATGTATGCCAGGATCAGTTCAACTCATACATGTGTAGACGAAAGTGAAATACCAAATAAAATACCATGTTCGAGTACATCACCTTATTACATAAATGACCTTCCAAGTCTAAAATAAAAGTACACAAGCAGTGGAAATTCATAACAAAGGGCTCCAACATAGGCGTTGCAGGGGGGAGCGCCAGCCTAGAACATCTCTTCGGGATCTCCGTAGAATTCCTGGTTCTCCACCTCAGCGTCTTCGTAGACTAGGGGGGGGATATGCAACTAACAAGTTTGAGTACCAACGGTACTCGCAAGTTGGTAAGCTATGACATGTGTGGTTCACAACAAGGAAGGTAATTAATAGGTTAAGCACTATAGCAGTGACAACCTACTCTTAATTGTTTATTAAGCACCTACATCTAGGTGAAATCCCAACCAACATCCCAAAATTAATCCGGGTAAGACCAAACCCAAACCATCCATTATGTAACCATGTGATAATTATGAATTTGGTTTCCAAGCCGCTCGTGTCCGTGAGCACGGCTGTCTAGACAGTTTGACAAAACTCTGCAGGGTGTGTATCCTTTACCCACAGTTCGTGATTTCGTCCCCTGTTGCCAGGTGGACTAAGGTAAACCTCTCTGATGCCCGTGGTAGCTAACCACAAATTACATACTTTCGTAGGTGTGTGGCCAGGAGTTCACTACGAGGTGTTTCCAATGGTTCTCCCGACTTGCAATGGGTACTCTAAGGTTTCACCGCTCCGACACCTGGAGTCTATTTTCCTTCCGCCAGGAGAAGCCCCCTCTTGAGCCATGCGGATCCCAAGGCAAAGCCCATTCCTCGTCTAATCAATTACCTATGCTATATCGGGAGAGACCAAATTACTAAACCAAGTTGTCCCATATACAATTCTGTGGTGATACTAAAAGGCTTAACAACTTCTTCCATAAACCGGTCCTTAGAATCCGATAGGTGTCAAGCCCCAAACCAAGGTCTTGTGCACGCATGCACCAATCCATACAAAACCCCCTATCAGATTCCTATCTACTAATTCCATTATAGCCATCAATTCATGAATCAAAGTACTTCAAATGTAATATTGTAGAATAGATCATATTTCATTAAAGCATGGCTAAGCGTAAACTAATTTTAATAGTAAAACACCCAAACCATGTTGACAAGGAATATTGTGGAAAATCTAGGAAAACATAACAAAGGATTCATATTTTAATTTAGCATGCAACTAACTAAAACTTAACAAAAAGGGTGCAAGATGGTCAAGGAACTTGCCTCCAAATTGTGCTTCGGGGTCATCGGGAAATTGTTGCTCTTGAAGATTAAAAGTGGGTTCTGGCCCCGACTCTAAAATTACAATGATGCACGAAAAATAACATACAATAAGAACATAATAAAATGCAAACAATTCAAATAAACGCAAATTTCTACGCAAAAGTGATTTTAGGGTTGGTTTATATTATAGACATACATCCATTGATGAGAAATTAAAGTTAAATGAAATTTATTAAGTAAAACATATTTTTTATAGATTTTTATACCATTTTTATATTTATTAGAACCCTAATATTATTTTATAGAAATTTTATCCTTCGAAATAAGCTTAAAATAGATTTATAATCAATAATGTAAATTTTACAGTTTTTACTAATTATTTCTATGTGCAAAACAATTTTTATGAACTAAATATACTTAAAAAGTATTTTTATGACTATTTCAGCAAATTAGATGAATTAATAAAAATAATACAGAAATGTAAATAAATAAAACATATTTAAATCTGTTTTTATAAGTATTTTATACAAATTAAGGACTTTTATTTAATTTCTAGAACTAACAAGGGCTTTTTTGTAAAAATAGAACTGTTCTAGTGGTTAAAAATAATTTTTATTAAGTCTGGGGTTTATTCTACAATTTTCCAGATTTTATTTGCTATTTTATAATACTCCAGGGGCTTAAAAACACTTTTTATTAATTTAACCAGTATTTTACTAATTTCCAGAAAGTCCAGGGGCTGGTTTGACATTTCTAGGGGCTAGACTTGAATTTCAGAGAAACCCAGGGGGTAGCCCCCAAGTTTCTAGGGGCTTGGGCGCAAAACAGGCGGCAGGAAAGGTGATTTGAACGTGGGCCTTTGGATTTAAAATGGACGGCCTGGATTTAATGTACCGAAACGGTATGGGATGTTTTAATCTCAACCGCTCGTTCAAAATGAACGGCCGAGAGGGAGCCACGTCACCCCGACAAGCGGAAGCGACGGCGACGCGCGTGCGGCGGCAAACTCGCCGGAGCGTTCGGTATAAGCGATACAGTGGCGAGAGAGCAAAACTAAATGGCGCAAAACGAAGAGAGGGTCTAGGAGGACTCACTGAGGGTCGCCGCACGGCCGGAAATTGGATGGAGGTGGGTCAGCGACGGTGAACGGCGGCGGCGCTCCTCGGCGCCCGACGAAGTCGGCGATGCAGAGATGATATCCCCCAACGAAGTTGTCCGGCAAGCTCTTGAGGATGCGACAAAGGTGTTAGACAAGGTGGCATGGACGAAGATTGAAAGAACCGACGGGAATGCGATCGCCAACACTGACCTCGACGGCGGCGAGGGTTTGAGACGGGGTGAGGAAATTGAGGGGGAATCGGGCGGTATTTATAGGGGTTCCGGTGTAGAAACGGGCAGCGGTCATCATGGGCACGATTCCACTCTTGATTGAGGTGAAACGGCCGGAAATGAAGAGGGGGGGGGGAGTGAGCGGCTGGCGCAGTGATGGTGCACGGCCGATACAGCGCGGGTGTGGCAGGAGGTGGGCGAAGGGTCTGACAAGCGGGGTCGGCTGGCAGCGAGGGGGAGAGAGAGAGCGGGCGCGAGCCAGCGCGGGAGAGAGGAGGAAAATGGGCCAGGGGCGGGAATTCGGCCCAGGGTCAGTTTTTCTTTTTCTTTTCCCTTTTCTTTTTCTTTTCTGTTTTCTTTTTCTTCTCTTTTATGTTTTGAATTCGTAAACCAAATTTCTAGCGAATTTGCCTTATATAAATTTTATTCCCAAGAAAAGTTTTTATCTTATGAGAAATTCATTTTACAGTTTTTTCTCTCTCAAAAATAGTGGGTGTTACATTCCATAAACGGTGTTTGCTAGATTTAGACAATTTGCCTAAGTTTAACAAACAAAGTTTTTGGCATGAGCTAACTAGTGAGGTCACATTTAGGGCTCCTAGGAATAGCCACATCCAAAACCCTAACTTACGCTTCATGCATAGATGGGTGGCTATGACTATGTTCCCTAGGGGAGATGTTAAGGTTGTGTGAGATGATGAATTGAAAATTTTGTTTGCCATGACTAAAAAGATAAAATTTGCTCCAGTCAAAGCAATGATGACACAATGGTTAGATTACATTTCCAAACCAGGACCAATTGAATGCGCTTCATTGATTACTCATATTGCTGAAAGGGTAGGAGCACATAAATACTCTTCATTTGAATATATTGAAACTGAAAGAGAATTAATTGATGAAGACTATTTAGTGCAAGGACATACCCTTAAGCATGATCATGATGGATCCTTGATATTTTTCTATCCCGGCTTTGTCAATGAAATTTGGTTACCTAACCCGGATTTTCATTTGTACAAATGCTGGAGGCTAACCATTAATCTTCTTCCCCTTGAGGAAGCAAGAAGAAGTAATGTCTCTGGCAGGATAACAAGGAATTGTGCGAGGGCTGCAGCCACAAGCATGCCACCGATAATCTCTCCGGTCCATGAATACCAAGAGGAAGAGAACCCAACGGGTTATGCGCCCGAATGGACTCAACCTCCGATGTATGAGACAGGGGGATCATCTTGGCAAGAATGGCAAAGGGATCCACCCTTATCAACTTCAAGCTTTAGCAGCTTGCCCCCAACGTCCATGAGAGGACATCGTTCCTTTTCAGCTAGAAGTCATCATGACTATAGCCAAGGAATGACGAACCTCACAAGACGTATGGGAGGACTTGAAGTGAGAATGGGTGACATCTACAGCACACTCCAGGAGCATGTTCAAGGTACCCAGGATTGGCAACAACACATGGATGCTCAATTTACCAACTTCAACACGGCGCTACAACTACAACAAGCCGATCTTGCAGCGTACTTCCGTCATCAAAGGTTCAACCCTTATCACGAAGGTAGTTGAAGAACAAGCTTGGGGGAGGACCCCCACTTGAGGTAACATGTATCACATTCCTTGCATAGTTATTTTCCCTCCATCCATCATGCACCTTGCATTTTTAAAAAAATATATATAAAATAGGTTTGATTTGCTTTCATCAAATAAAGATGTGCGGTAAGAATGATTTAGAATTCACATAGATGAAATGATGAATAGTTGCTCTGTTTTATTTTCCTAAGTCTCTAGTTTACAACTTGCTACTCTCCGAATATTGCTTTCATTGGTTTGAAATACTTTTACCTTAATTTGGAAGTTGTGTTTAGCAAAAGCTTAATCTAATTCTAGGTTGTTGCAAGATTAGAATTAGTAATAGGGCTGCTAGTCCTAGTTTGAAAGTAAAACTTAGATTTCTAGAGAAATTTTAAAAAGATTTAAGATTGATTGGAAATACCTACCAAAGCCATATGATGTTCATACATAGGAAAAACCTTATGCATATGCTATTTGCTTTCACATTGAGCCTAGTCAAACTAGTATAGACCTATGTGACAAATCATTCAACTCTTTTTGAATTCAAGACTTCACTTGCACATGCCATACTTCTACACTAGAAGTAAGCAAAACGTCCATCATATCCACCATACCACAACAAAAAGAGAAACTCCATGTTATTTATGTTTAGCACTCTCTTCAAAATTCATTGCAAAGAAAGGGAGTAGAAGACATGGCTACAAAAAAGAAAATGAAAAAAAAGCATGCTTACATCATAAGCATGAGAAAAAAAGAGAAAAGAAAAGTAGCCATGTTTCATCTCTACAAAATAAAGAGACATTATACCAAAAAGAAGTTATCTCAAATATCCACATCCACTTCCACTCCATCACGCATGCACTAGTCTTGAATCAAAAAGTTTTGATTTGAATTCTCCTAAGGCTTACTCTTTTGATTTAGCAATATATGTCATGCAAATATGCCTACTTACTTTCCTTACCAAGCTCCACATACAAGCCATATTCAATGAGTAGGAATAGTAGAGGCACAATGCTTTGGTGAGGAAATATTTCCACTATCCACAAAGGAGTGATTGAGAGAATCAAATTGAGGTACTTAATATCTAAATTGAATTCTCCGGGATTTAAGTGGAACTTGATTTCTAGGCTATGTTTGCTCCATTTGCTATTATACCTTTCAACTACTCGTGAATATGAAAAAGCATAAGCCCCATGATAACTTAAAAAAGGTAGAGTATCATAGCCACTTTCTGCAATACTAGGTATAGTATCTTGTTGTGCATTAGATACTTTTGAAAATAAGACATTGTAGCAACTCCTGATCATCAACCTAAAGTCTTGACTTTGCTTGGGACGAGCAAAGGATAAGCTTGGGGGAGTTTGTTGATGGCTGTTATATACTAATTTCATCCGTCAATTTAACTCAATTATGTGAAGGATTTATCATTTCTTGCACACATCACCTTTCTATCTAACCCAATTCCACTTGGACTTGGAGAAATATGTGTATGCAGCATTTTATGCAGGAAATGAGGAAATGTAGAGGGACCAATCCTATAAAATATCATCCCAGTGAATCAGGCAACGACATGTGGCATCCCATGGATCAAATGGCCCACTAACAGAAGTATCCGAGGAGATCAAACGGTGTATCACCCATATACATCAATGGGACCCACCTGGCAGCCACCTGGAGAAAGCACACGAGAAACGGTGCAGTGACCAGGTCGGCCGAACCAGGGGGTCGGCCGACCTGGTCTAAGCACCAAACTCGGTCAGCCTCCATGTGCTGGCTCCTCCCGGCTCCCTGGAGTCAATGGTGACTGATTCACACGCTTTTGGTGGCAGGAACCGACCTCAAGACTAGTATAAATAGGACCCCCTACCCCTCACTTCAACACACACCACTTGAGCTTCATCTCTATTGTATACACTATCATCCATAGTCTTAGAAGAGTTAGGTTGTAGAGAGGAGAGTCTCTAGTCCAAAGTCCAAATTAAGAAAGGAGTAAGGAGTCTCTCTCTTCCCAATCCTACATTGGGAAAGGTATGGCTTATGTATTCTTTCTTGTATTTGTGACTTTATGCATAATAAAGATAGTATCTTTAGTCTCTACTTATACATATACTTGGGCAAAGTGTTTCTTGTTTGATTGTGGAGTCCATGTCTGTGGAAGTTATAGCTTCTATGCCTATTTCATCATGAACATATCTGATTATCATAGAAACTATAGACCCCCACTATAGTCTAGTTAATTATAATATAACTAGGTTAGTATGGATAATTATGTTGTGTATCAACATTGGTTCAATGATGATTCAATTCATTGCCTTAGGATGGATTGTGCATAGGCTCTTAAGGTAATTACTTAATATTCTAGCATGATTCTAGGATAGCTAAGTAGCATTGGATGTCTCGTAGACCCACGAATTGAAGAGGTAGGTAGTAGGTGGTGACAGCCCTATCTGTCCTTTGTAATCCTCCATGTTCGGCTATGCCACAGGCTCTTGGCGAGAATCGCCCTAGTATTGCTCGGGGTAAGCCCGTGCCCGATGTGTTGAACCACATAGCATAAGTATTCACAATTGATCTAGCTTATGAATAA
This sequence comes from Tuctoria greenei, assembly GCA_036927565.1. Classification (NCBI taxonomy): domain Eukaryota; kingdom Viridiplantae; phylum Streptophyta; class Magnoliopsida; order Poales; family Poaceae; genus Tuctoria; species Tuctoria greenei. The sequence goes on along the minus strand of JAYESD010000002.1, from coordinate 63,189,109 downwards.
TTAGTTTAGACTATGTATATGTACAATAGAGCATAGTAGGAGTACCTCCGTAACTCTCAACCTTAACTAACCTCTAGGATCCTCTTACCCCCCTTTAGACTTGAAAGCTTTTGTGTGTGTCACACTACCTCCACTATTATTTTATCCATCCTTACTAGATTCTCACCTAGACCTTTCTACCCTTTCCACTTGATGATTGTTATATCTCTTCCCTGCCTTCCTTTGGGATCAAATAAATGACACCCTTGGGAATACTCTTAAGGGCAAATGCTACAATGATACTTCTGTGCGCTTGCGGAATTCACTCTGTGATCCAATAGAACCATTAACAAGCATTTCTGACACATTAGTTGGAGATGTTTAGTTAATGGTTCATAAGAAATACCAACAAGCATTTCTGGCACTATTGCTGGGGATGATTTGTTAGTATATCTTAGGAGCCGTCAACACGTATGAGAGTATGAGATAGTGGTTTTTACGTGGTCTGGGCCACAAGCGCGTAACACCCTACTCCACAGTGAGGTACTGCTGGTGTGTGTGTGTATGTGTGAATGCGTAGATTGGTCGTCCTTTGTAATGGTGGTGGTCTGGTCCTTTTATAGACAAGGTCAGACGCCTCACAAGTGGGGTCCGGTGCCCAACTGGTGGCCCCGGGGCGATCTTATCCTAAAGATCTAAGTCTTCTCGCATAAGCTTCCTCTGACCGCATTTGAAGACTCACTGTCTTGCTGCCTCAGTCGCCAGTGGCCCATTCGTAGTCATTGATGATGGCAGGGAATATCCCATCCATCTGTCCCTAGCACCGTAATCTACCCACTTAGCAGAGTGGGTGGGTCTGTTGCGCCTTCATTGCGATGCGATTGGGCATAGCGGTACCTGACAGCAGGCGTGCACCACGTCACGTGCCCGCGGAACACGCAAGTCTTTAATGCCTGATCTAGACAAGGAGCACCACCCGCTTAACTCTCGCAACCCACCGCCTAGGGGAAGTTGCAGGGTACGTGGCAGCTCAGGAGCTAGCCTCTTCTGGGGAGGCCGGGTCCCGACCCGCTGAGCACATGGCAGCCCCGGAGCTTGCTCCTGAGTAGAGAAGGGGTACCAGGGGCCGCGGGACACGTGGAAGAGCTAGAGCTCGCCTCTTCGGGGAGGCAGCCTATCTGTTATCTCGATCCACGTGGCAGCTACGGAACCCACTCACATGGGGGAGTGGGATCCCATCCTGCTGGACACGTGGTTGCATGGGAGCTCATCCCTGAGGGGGAGCTGGACTCCTCCATGAGATTCATGTGGGTACTCCAGACCCCGTATCTGAGGTAGAGTGGTCTGGGTCCTCAGGACACATGGCGCCCTCGGACCCCACCTTGGCTAGAGGCAGGGCACCTGTAACACCCTCATTTCATGCATAATGCATTGCATACATCCTTATAGATGTTTGACATTAAGTCATGTAAATAGGAACAAGATTAAAATGAATTTAGGATTAATCTGGAAGTTTCAGTCCGTGAGGGTACGGACTTGTTCGGCCTTGTATCCGGACTAGTCCGGTGTCCCTATTCCTTTTCAGAAAAATTCAGATTTTTCAGAACCCAGGCTTGTCCGGCACAATGCACGGACTAGTCCGATTTTTGGTTTAGATGTTCTTATAGACTTGTCCGATTTTGATTGGACTAGTCTGAGTATGTCTAAATTTCAATCCGTTCTAGTCACCCCCGACTTGTCCGACCATTTAAACCGGATTTGTCCGATTTTGCCTCTGTTCCACAACGGACTTGTCCGGTCCCCCTTGCGGACTAGTCCGACCTTCAGAAACCAACTCGGTCTCTTTTATTTCTCTATGATTTGTTTTTGGGTAATTTCCTATTATGGGCCCAAGAACTTTGTGCCCGACCTCAGAGGGGCCCAAGTGGACCCACCCCGGCCCCTACTTGTCCCCTGCCGAATTCTACATGGAATTCACCCCAAAACCCTAATCCTCTACCTCTATATCAACAACTCAATACCCCACACCTCCCAACAACAATTGAAAACCCTTGCTACCACTTACGCATTGTGTCGTCGTCAAGATCAAGTCCAGAAGCAAGGAGGAAGAGAGGAACTCGAAGAAGGGCTAATCAAGATCAGTCTTCATCGTTTCTTCGACAATTGACGTTCTTCATCAACTCATCTCCATTAAGCCCTAATTGCCAAGATCCAAAGTGTCACGTCAAAACCTTGATCTTTGGATCTCTAAACACGTGGTACACCCTCTACATCCAAGTTTCCACGTAGATTCAACCCCAATTCTCGCAGATCAAGAAAACCCTAAAAATACAATTCTGTCCTGGGCGGACTAGCCCGACCCCGAAAACGGACTAGTCCGGCCTCTAAATCTGTATTGTGCTGAATTAATTCCAAATTGACTCGAATAAATTCCAAACCTGTTCAAACTTGTTAAAACTATTAGAACTAGTTAGTAAACATTAATAGCAACTCATTAACAAGTTTTACATCACAATTGCATTAATCAAGCATATCATGGCATATTGAGTACTATATGAGCATTATTTGATTGAATTGTGTGTTTTGCATGTTTGTCGCTTGGAATAGAAGGAATTGCCATTGAGAGAGCTTTCAAGGACCAACAAAACCATAACTACCAAGCTTTCGATCCAAACCAAGCTCAGGAGCAAGGCAAGTTTCATTGACCATATTGATCCTGTTTTAAAGGTTTTGTTTGCAAAATTACATGCTTGTGTCAAAATTGATGGGAAAACCCAATTGTAGGAGTTTACTACTTTTGCATAACCACATTTGTCGCTTGAACACAATGTAGAGAGTCGGGAAGGTATTTTACACTTTTGCATCGCTATACTCAATTGGGTTGGGAATCAACTATAATTGCTCAATTATGAACTATTGAACATGTGAATGATGAGAATTGATAATAATGACCCTTTAGAAACATCGTGCCTAGGGATCTAAGCAAGTTGGTAATGTGGAATGGGTTGGACTGTTTCGGTGGTTTTGCTTGCTTTAGACCTAAGGACCGGTTCGTAAAGCGACCATCCAGGATTTATAGTGCCAGCACAAGGCCAAGTATGGGTGCAGCTTAGCTGACTAATTAGTGAATTGCCAGTGTTGTTTGGACCATTAAGAATGCTATTGGGAAGGGGTAGTCAGATTGGGTTTGTAGAGATTGGTGGGACTACCCTGGGATCCGAATGGTTCAAGAGGGGGCCCTTGGTTGGATGTGCTCAGTTGGAGACATCACCACCAGTGAAACATGAGTGGGGTCTAAATAGGCTAGTAATCACTTTGTAAAGGCTATTTTGTTATCTCTTGGCCACACACCTAAGGAAGTGTGAGACGGCATAATTGAGATTCCATAGTCATCGAAAGGTGATGAAATCACGATCTTGTGGGTAAAGTTGTACAACCTCTGCAGAATGTGTCTAAAACTATCATGATAGCCATGCTATCGATAAATAGCAACCTGGACCCTCACATGATTAGAATTTGGACTTTAACTTGGTTTAATGGCTGAAATTGAATTGGGAATTGGTAATGGTTAATTAATTGGCTTTGGTACATGGAATTGATGAAATTGAGATAAATGGGCAGTTATGAGTTGATTATGGATTATTATTGCTGACGTTGGTTATATAAGTTGGAATTGATGATTATTTGGGTTATTTAGGAAAGACCTCACTTAATAATGATATAATTGCATTTTCAACTATTTTGAATGTACTTTTATGCAATTAGCCCATTTTATTATCATACCTTGTTCAAGCTACATGTCATACTTTCTCACACTTGCTGAGTACGACATGTGCTCACCCTTGCTATTCCCCCACCAAATCCATACGCAGGCGACCAGGTGGAATACCAGGAGGTCTTTGACGAGTTCTAGGTGTGTGTTTTGCCGTCAAACCTGCCTGTAGAGTTGAAGTCATTAGAGTTTAGTTTTTTTGCTGCAATTTCATTAGAGCTTGTAATTGAGACTATTTAGTTTGTAATAAGGTACTTTTATTAGTATTATTATTCAAGACATGGTTTAATTTGTTTGTCGTTTGTGAGTCACTTCTGTATGTGTGTTAAACACCCTGGACACACATATGCGATATGCTTGGTTCATTTTCGGAACCGGGCGTGACAAATTGGTATCAAAGCCGTGTTTGTCCGTAGGACGCATGCCTAGTTAAAATGGACACCACAAATCACTTAGGACTTCTTCCCTATTCCAAATTAGTCTATTTTGCACTATTTTGCCTCCCACAATATATATAGTGTGGGAAAAACTGTGTTTTCACTGCTGCTGCAATTTTTGCTATTTTTGCATCTTTTTGAGCAAATGCACATCCTCTCATCTAAATTTATGGCTGCTGCAATTTCAGAACTGATATTTGCGTTTCCTCTATTTTCTCATATTTTCTTGTAGATGGCTCACACCAAAATGACAGCCCGCAAGAGAGCTCGTTTGCCACCCCTTGGAAGCAAGCTTAGGCCTCGCAAGGAGCCGAGGATGCAACCAGCCCAAGAGGAGGAAGAAGTGAATTCTCCCACAAAAGAAGTTGAGCATGAACACTCCAACATGAGGGAAATCTATGAAAACCCAAGATGAGGAGGAACCACAAGAGGAGGTACCTGAGGCCCAAGGGAACACATCACAACCTAGTGAAGCCCGAAAGGAGGACAAATGTATAGTTTACCGTGACGCCCAAGAATTCAATTCCAATGGCACTGATGGAGGATTTGTAGCTCGACAATTGAAGGAGTTTCTTGATCTATCAAGATTCACCCGGACTACTATTTTAAGAGAATTCCTCGCCATGGACGTGAAGAATGGAGGGCTCAAGTTACTGTTCTTAGTAGAGATGAGGTGGTCAACCAGAACTTTGCGTCCACATGGAGAAGCACCAAGGAGCAAGCTAATGATGATGTCGCTTGGGATGCACTCACTAGATTGTGCCACATCTGTTGGGAGTAGATTGGAGGTACTAGCTTTGCACTACACCCGCGGCGCAAGAAGGGAACAAGGGAAATCTTGAAACCGCATGATGGAGCCCAAGTCAGTTCTCGTGCCATTGACAGATCTCAGGAAGTATTGGTGAATTTTGGAAATCTCTATGCTGATGCCATGGAAGAGTTCCGTTACCTTCGCAAAAAGTTGTTTATCATGGAGAAGCAAGAGGAAGTCCGTGCCACCGTGGTGATCAATGGTGTGGATACCTCTCCAGCACCTACATTGACATCCAACTCACCTTGGTGCACACCCATGTATGCCTCACCGCTGCCTTCGCCGCCTCACGGCCATGATAGCCGCGACTCACATACTTAAGTCCAGATATCCTATTTAGAAGTTAGAAAAGCATTTAGATCGTCTTAGTCAGGTTTAGTATGGTGTGCTGAATTTTCTTGGTGTGTGCTTGTGTGCTTGGTGCGAGCTGTGGGACGTCTAGCATTTTGTCCACATCCGCACGTAATGGAGGGTTATGGGATACTTGCCCACATACTCTAATAGGGTTATTAGTATCAATAAAAGAGTTTTTTAGTTACACATACCTTCATGCATATAGTTGTGGAGTTATCTTTCAAAATTTTAAATTCTTCCGTATCTACCATTCTTTCACCAATCGATGTCGTGGACTCGTAACAAGAGGAATGCCAATGGTGAGGAGGAGAGCAATGAAGCACCTCAGAACAACCAGGGACCTACCCAGGGAGCTATCAACCTTGAGCAGCTATTGGCTATGCAGGACTAGCTCATGCAGATCATGCTACAGACAATAGGACAGCTGCAAGCTGGCAACAACAATCATCCCCACATGCCACCACCACCACCCCCGCCACACCACAATCGTTTGGGAGAGTTTATGAGGACCAGGCGACCTACCTTTGCTCAAGCCATAGATCCAATGGAAGCTGATGACTGGCTGAAGTCTGTTGAGAAGAAACTTGCTATTGTCCAGTGCAGCAACAGAGAGAAGGTTCTTTTTACCTCACACCAGTTGATGGGAGCTGCTGGTGGGAATATCTATGCAATGCCCTTGAAAATCAAGAGAGAATCACCTGGGCTGAATTCAAGGAGAAGTTTCGCTCTCACTATGTACCTGAGGGAGTTATGATACTGAGAAGACAGGAGTTTAAAAACCTCAGGCAAGGAAGGATGAGTGTGAGTGAATAACTCAATAAATTCACTCAACTCTCAAGATATGCCCCAGAGGACATCAACACTGATAGCAAGAAGCAATATCTGTTCATGAGGGGTCTTAACAATGAAATTTAGGTTCAATTGCTTAATGCTGACTATGAAAACTTCCAGAAGCTGGTTGACAAGGCCATTGTGATTGTGAAAAAGATTCGGGAGATGGAGCTAGACCACAATAGGAAGATGCCATATTAGGGACAGCCGGAAGGAAGCAATGCCCGCCCTCGCTATGTACCACCTGCTGCACCATACTACAACACGTCTGCTACTGCATACTGCCCTGCTTATCCACCGCGACCACAATAACCAATGCAGCAATGCCCACCCATGCAAGCACCTCGCTTACCTATGAAGCATGCGCCACGCCCAAATATGCCTGCTTATGCTCAAAACCAGCCCCGTCCTAACTTTGTTGGCGCCACAGGTGGAAAGACTTGCTATGCTTATGGTCAAACAGGACATTTTGCAAATCAATGCCCAAGGTAAGGCCAGGGTCAGGTGAACAATGTTCCAAGGCAGAATCCAAGGCCTAGTGGAGGAGCAACTCAAGACAACCGTGGACCACATAATTTCCCTCGTGGCAAGGTGAACCATGTATCTGTAGAAGAGGCTCAACAAGCTGAAGACATTGTGATCGGTATGTTTCTCGCAAACTCCAACCCCACGACTATACTATTTGATTCTGGAGCATCCCATTCATTCATTTCATCAAAGTATGTTGCAAAGCATAGCATGCCCATATCATACCTAAAGTTTACTTTATTGGTTAAATCTCCTGGAGGGGAGATGAGGACAAATATTGTGTGTCCAAAAGTAAGTATTTCCATAAGGGGGTAGAATTTGTTGCCAACCTTATTCTCCTGAGTTCGCAAGGCTTGGACATAGTACTTGGAATGGATTGGCTAAGGAAGCATAACGGAGTAATTCAGTGTGCTACTCAGACAGTTCAATTGACAAATGAAGGAGTCAGTGTAGAGTTCAAGGCAGTTCAGCCGACGACCGAGAAGGCAATGGTAAATCATGCAGGAGGAGTGACCTTAGAGGAGATTCCAGTTGTTCGAGTGTACCCAGATGTGTTCCCTGAAACATTGCCAGGTATGCCACCTGATTGTGACATCGAGTTCGTTATTAATTTAATACCTGGAACTGCACCTATAGCAAAGAGGCCATATAGGATGCCTCCTAAGGAATTAGCAGAGCTCAAGAAGCAAATTCAAGAGCAGCTAGAGAAGGGATTTATACGCCCCAACTCTTCACCTTGCGGAGCACCAGTGCTTTTCAAAGACAAGAAGGAGGGATCCCAAAGAATGTGTGTAGATTACCAGTCTCTCAATGAGGTGATGATCAAGAATAAGTACACGCTGCCTGTATTGAAGATCTATTCGACCAGATGAAGGGAGCCAGAATATTCTCTAAGATTGATCTTCGTTTAGGATATTTCCAAGTGAAGATTAGACCGTCGGACATACCCAAAACAGCTTTCAGGACACGGTATGGATCTTATAAGTACACGGTCATGTCATTTGGATTGACCAATGCAACCGCATACTTCCTGTATCTCATGAATAAGGTCTTCATGGAATATTTGGATAAATTCGTGGTAGTGTTCATTGATGACATCATGATCTACTCGAAGAGTGAAGAGGAGCATGAAGAACATTTAAGGCTGATGTTGCATAAATTGCAAGAGCACCAATTGTATGCCAAGTTCAACAAGTGCCAATTCTGGTTGAGGGAGATATCATTCCTAGACCATATCATATCTAGAGGAGGAGTGTCAGTCGACCCAGGGAAGGATAGAGATGTGCTAAAGTGCGAACCGCCACACAATATGATGGAGATAAGGTTTCTTGGAATGGTTGGATACTACCATCGGTTCATCAAGGACTTTTCCAATATAGTGAAGCCCATGACTGAGTTGTTGATGAAGGAGAAGTCTTTCAAGTGGACTCAAGCTTGTCAAGACAGTTTTGAGGAGCTAAAGAAGAGGTTAACTACAACACCTCTGTTGGTACTGCCAGATGTGAGCAAGAGCTTCGACATCTATTGTGATGCTTCAAGGCAAGGACTTAGATGTGTATTAACGCAAGAAGGCCGAGTAGTAGCTTATGCCTCTAGGCAGTTGAAGAAACATGAGTAGAACTATCCTACGCATGATCTCGAACTCGCCGCCGTAGTGCATGCATTGAAGATTTGGAGAGATTACATTCTTGGCATATATGTGAGATTTACATAGATCATAAGAGTCTCAAGTACATATTCACACAAACGGATCTAAATTCTAGGCAACGAAGATGGTTGGAACTCATCAAGGACTATGATGTGGGAATCAATTATCATCCAGGAAAAGCCAACGTAGTGGCAGATGCCTTGAGTCGAAAGGGAGCTAGCCACCAGCTTACTGTCATGGAGTTGCCACCTGAGTTATGCAAGGAGTTCAAATGATTAAATCTTGGATTTGTAAATGAGAAGGGAGCAATGGAAGTGAATTCCACCCTGGAACAAGAAATTCTAGAGGGACAAACGAAGGACAAGAGATCCAGGAAATCAAGGAGAGATACAAGAAGGGGAGAATTCAGTTTTGATGAGGATGACAAAGGTACTCTATGGCTTGAGAAACGAATTGTCATGCCCAATAATAAGCATCTCCGAGAATTGATATTAAAGGAGGCACATGAGTCGCTTTACTCTATCCATCCCGGCTATACAAAGATGTACAAGGACCTGAAGACATGCTACTGGTGGGATGGTATGAAAAGGGACATAGCAGAATATATTGCATTGTGTGATGTATGTCAACGGGTCAAGGCCAAACATCAAAGACCAGCTGGACTATTGCAGCCATTGAAGATTCCAAAATGGAAGTGGAAAGAGGTTGGTATGGTTTTCATAGTTGGCTTGCCTCACACTTCAGCTGGATATGATTCGATATGGGTTATTGTTGATCGGTTGACGAAACAACACATTTCATTCTTGTCAAAACTACTTATAGTGGAGCCAACTTGGAAGACCTATATATGAGAAGAATAGTGTGTTTACACGGAGTACCCAAGAAAATAGTGTCTGATCGAGGTTCTCAATTTATCTCTAGGTTCTTGCAAAAGCTGCACAAATCAATGGGGACTCAATTGAATTTCAGTTCTGCATATCACCCTCAGACGGATGGACAGACCGAGAGGACAAATCTGGTTTTGGAAGACATGCTAAGAGCTTGCGCGCTAAAGTATGGAGGAAGATGGGACAAAAGTCTGCTGTATGCTGAATTTGTCTACAATAACAACTATCAAGTAAGCCTGAAAATGTCGCCATACGAAGAATTGTATGGGAGAAGGTGTCGAACACCCTTGTTTTGGAATGAGACAGGCGAAACTCGAGTATTTGGACCTGATGTGATCCAAGATGCCAAAAAGCAAGTGCAAACTATCCGCGAGAACTTAAGGGCTGCTCAATCAAGGCAGAAGGGTTATGCAGATAATAGACAAAGAAGCTTATCTTTCGAGATGGGGGACTTCATATACCTCAAAGTGTCACCTATGCGAGGTCACAAGCGATTTAATATCAAAGGCAAGTTGGCACCTTGCTATATTGGACCATTCAAAATTTTGGACAAACGGGGAGAAGTAGCATATAAACTGGAGATGCCAACACACCTTTCAGATGTTCATGACGTATTTCACGGCTCTTAGCTCAAGAAGTGCTTGAGGATACCGGAAGAGCAAGTACCGATGGAAGAATTGGAGCTTCAGAAGGATTTGACCTTTGTCCAGCAACCCGTCAAAATTTTGGACACTAAGGAGAGGATCACGAGGAATAGGGTGATTCGATGGTGGAAAGTGCAATGGAAGCATCATACAGAATCAGAAGCAACTTGGGACCGAGCAGATGATCTCAAGAAGGAATTTCCCGATCTCTTTCCTTTTGCATCGAATATCGAGGGCGAGATTGAGTTTAAGGGGAGTAGGTTTATAACACCCTAATTTTCATACATAATGTATTGCATACATCCTCATACATGTTTGACATTAATCCATTTAAAGAGGAACAAGATTAAAATGAATTTAGAATTAATCTGGAAGTTTTAGTCTATCAGGGTACAGACTTGTCTGGCCTTGTATCCGGACTAGTCCGGTGTCCCTATTCCTTTTCAGGAAAATTCAGATTCTTCAGAACTCGGACTTGTACGGCACAATGCACGGACTAGTCTGTTTTTGGTTCTGATGTTCTTCTAGACTCGTCCGATTTTGAGCGGACTAGTCCGAGTATGTCTAAATTGCAATCCGTTCTAGTCACCCAGATGTCCGTACATTTAAACCGGATTTGTCCTATTTCACCTCTATTCCACAATGGACTTGTCCGGTCCCCCTTGCGGACTAGTCTGGCCTTCAGAAACCAACTCGGATTCCTTTATTTCCCTACGATTTGTTTTTGGGTAATTGCCTCTTTTGGGCCCAAGAACTTCGTGCCCGACCTCAGAGGGGCCCAAATGGACCCCACCGCAGCCCCTACTCGTCCCCCACCAAGTTATACTTGGAATTCACCCCAAAACCTTAATCCTCCACCTCTATATAAACAACCCAATACCCCACACCTCCCCACCCCAATTGAGAACCATTGCCACCGCTTCTGCATTGTGCTGTCGTTAGGATCAAGTCTAGAAGCAAGGAGGAAGAGAGGAACTCGAAGAAGGGCTAATCAAGATCAGTCTTCATCGATTCTTTGACAATTGACGTTCTTCATTCAAGTTCTTCATCAACTCATCTCCATGAAGCCCTAATTACCAAGATACAAAGTCTCACATCAAAACCTTGATCTTTGGATCTCTAAACATGTGGTACACCCTCTACATCCAAGTTTCTACGTAGATTCAACCCCAATTCTCGCAGATCAAGAAAACCCTAAAGTTCCAATTCTGTCCAGGGCGGACTTGTCTGGCCCTGAAAACGGACTAGTCTGGCCTCTGAATCTAAACTGTGATGAATTAATTCTAAATTGACTCGAATCAATTCCAAACCTGTCCAAACTTGTTAAAAAACTACTAGAACTAGTTAGTAAACATTAATAGCAACTCACTAACATGTTTTACCTCACAATTGCATTAATCATGCATATCATGGCATATTGAGTACTATATGAGCATTATTTGATTGAATTGTGTGCTTTGCATGTTTGTCGCTCGGAATAGAAGGAATTGCCATTGAGAGAGCCTTCGAGGACCTATAGAACCAAAACTACGAAGCTTTCGATCCAAACCAAGCTCAGGAGCGAGGCAAGTGTCCTTGACCATATTGATCCTGTTTTAAAGGTTTTGTTTGCAAAATTGCATGCTTGTGTCGAAATTGATGGGAAAACCAATTGTAGGAGTTTACTAGTTTTGTATGACCACCCTTGCCGCTTGAACACAATGTAGAGAGTCGGGAAGGGTATTTTACAGTTTTGCATCGCTATACTCAATTGGGTTGGGAATCAACTATAATTGCTCGATTATGAACTATTGAACATGTGAATGATGAGAATTGATATTATTGACCCTTTAGCAACATGGTAGCTAGGGATCTAAGCAAGCTGGTAATGTGGAATGGGATGGACCGTTTCGGTGGTTTTGCTTGCTTTAGACCTAAGGACCGGTTCGTGAAGCGACCATCTAGGATTTACAGTGCCACCTCAAGGCCAAGTATGGGTGCAGTTTAGCTGACTAATTAGTGAATTGCCAGTGCTGTTTGGACCATTAAGAATGCTCGAGGAAGGGGTAGTCGGATTGGGTTTGTATAGATTGGTGGGACTACCCTAGGATCCAAATGGCTCAAGAGGGGGCCCTTGGTTGGATGTGCTCAGTTGGAGACATCACCATCGGTGCAACCTCAGTGGGGTCAAAATAGGCTAGTAATCACTTTGTAAAGGCTTTTTTGTGATCTCTTGGCCATACACCTAAGGAAGTGTGAGACGGCATAATTGAGATTCCATAGTCATCGAAAGGTAATGAAATCGCGAACTTGTGGATAAAGTGGTACAACCTCTGCTGAGTGTGTTTAAAACTATCATGATGGCCATGCTACGAGTCAATAGCAACCTGGACCCTCACATGATTAAAATTTGGACTTTAACTTGGTTTAATGCCTGAAATTGAATTGGAAATCGGTAATGGTTAATTAATTGGTTTTGGCACATGGAATTGATGAAATTGAGATAATTGGGCAGTTATGAGTTGATTATGGATTATTATTGCTAAAGTTGGTTATTTAAGTTGCAATTGATGATTATTTGGGTTATTTGGGAAAGACCTCACTTAATAATGATACAATTGCATTTTCAACTGTTTTGAATGTACTTTTATGCAATTAGCCCGTTTTATTATCATGCCTTGTTCAAGCTACATGTCATACTTTCCCATACTTGCTAAGTATGAAATGTGCTCACCCTTTTTATTCCCCCACCAAATCCAGACGCGGGCGACCAGGTGGAGTACCAAGAGGTCTTTGAGGAGTTCTAGCCGTGTGTTTTGCCGTCAAACCTGCCTGTGGAGTTGAAGTCATTAGAGTTTAGTTTTCCCGCTACAATTTTATTAGAGCCTGTAATCGAGACTATTTGGTTTGTAATAAGGTACTTTTATTAGTATTATTATTCGAGACATGGTTTAATCCATTTATCATTTGTGAGTCACTTGTGTATGTATGTTAAACATCCTATGCACACATATGCGTTACGCTTGGTTCATTTTTGGAACCGGGCGTCACATATTGGTATCAGAGCCGTGTCAGAATGGACACCATAAATCACTTAGAACTTCTTTCCTATTCAAAATTAGCCTATTTTGCACTATTTTGCCTCCCACAATATATATAATGTGGGAAAAAATGCGTTTTCGCTGCTGCTGCAATTTTTGCTGTTTTTGCATCTTTTTGAGCAAATGCACATCCTCTCGTCTAAATTTATGGCTGCTGCAATTTCAGAACTGATATTTGTGTTTCCTCTATTTTCTCATATTTTCTTGTAGATGGCTCACAACAAAATGACAGCCCACAAGAGAGCTCGTTTGCCACCATTGGAAGCAAGCTTAGGCCTCGCAAGGAGCCGAAGATGGAACCATCCCAAGAGGAGGAAGAAGTGAACGCTCCCACAAAAGAAGTTGAGCATGAACACTCCAACACGACGGAGGAAGATCCTGAAATTGTTGAGTCCTATGATGATGATGAGGAAGAGGAAGACCCTGAGATGGTGGAAATCTATGAAAGCGAAGAAGAGGAAGATGATACACATGAGGGGAATGAAGATGAAGCCCAAGATGAGGAGGAACCACAAGAGGAGGTACCTGAGGCCCAAGAGAACACATCGCAGCCTAGTGAAGCCCGAAAGGAGGACAAATGTATAGTTTACTGTGACGCCCAAGAATTTTGTTACCGTGGCACTGATGGAGGATTTGCAGCCAGACAATTGAAGGAGTTTCTTGATCTATGCAAGATTCACCCGGAGTACTATGTTAAGAGAATTCCTCGCCATGGACGTGAGGAATGGAGGGCTCAAGTTACTGTTCTTGCTAGAGATGAGGTGGTCACCCGACACTTTGCGTCCACGTGGAGAAGCACCAGGGAGCAAGCTATTGATGATGTCGCTTGGGATGCACTCACTAGATTGTGCCACATCTATCAGGAGCAGACTGGAGGTACTAGCTTTGCACTACACCCGCAGCGCAAGAAGGGAACAAGGGAAATCTTGAGACTGCAGGATGGAGCCCAAGTCTATTTCTGTGCCATAGACAGATCTCACAAAGTATTGGTGAATTTTGGAAATTGCTATGCTAATGCCATGGAAAAGATCCGTTACCTCCGCAAAAAGTTGTTTATCATGGAGAAGTAAGAGGGAGTCCATGCCACCGTGGAGATCAATGGTGTGGCTACCTCTCCAGCACCTACATGGACGGCCAACTCACCCTGGCGCGCACCCATGTATGCCTCACCGCCGCCTTCGCCTTTGCTGCCTCACGGCCAGGATAGCCACGGCTCACATAATTAAGTCTAGGTCTCCCATTTAGATGTTAGAAAAGCATTTAGATCTTCTTAGTCATGCTTAGTATGGTGTGCTGAATTTTCTTGGCGTGTGCTTGCTGTGAATTGTTGGATGTCTAGCATTTTGTCCGCATCCGCACGTAATGGGGGTTTGTGGGATACTTGTTTACATCCTCTAATAGGGTTATTAGTATCAATAAAAGAGTTGTTTAGTTACACATATTTTGATGCATATAGTTTGGGAGTTATCTTTCAAAATTCTAAATTCTTTCGTATCTACCATTCTTTCACCAACAGATGCCGAGGACTCGTAACAAGAGGAATGCCAATGGTGAGGATGAGAGCAATGAAGAACCTAAGAACAACCAGGGACCTTCCGAAGAAGCTATGAACCTTGAGCAGCTATTGGCTATGCAGGACCAGCTCATGCAGACCATGCTACAGACAACAGGACAGCTGCAAGCTGGCAACAACAATCAGCCCCACATGCTGCCACCACCACTCCCACCACACCACAACCGTTTGAGGGAGTTTATGAGGACCAGGCCGCCTACCTTTGCTCAAGCCATAGATCCAATGGAAGTTGATGACTGTGAAGTCTGTTGAGAAGAAACTTGCTATTGTCCAGTGCAACAACAGAGAGAAGGTTTTTTTTCCTCACACTAGTTGATTGGAGCTGCTGCAGACTAGTGGGAATCTCTATGCAATACCCATGAAAATCAATAGAGAATCACCTGGGCTTAAATCAAGGAGAAGTTTCGCTCTCACTATGTACCTGAGGGAGTTATGATACTGAGAAGACATGAGTTTGAAAACCTCAGCCAAAGAAGGATGGGTGTGAGTGAATACCTCAATAAATTCACTCAACTTTCAAGATATGCCCCAGAGGACATCAGCACTGATAGCAAGAAGCAATATCTATTCATGAGGGGTCTTAACAACAAAATTCAGGTTCAATTGCTCAATGCTGACTATGAAAACTTCCAGAAGCTGGTTGATAAGGCCATTGTGGTTGAGAACAAGATTCGAGAGATGGAGCTAGACCACAAGAGGAAGATGCCATATTAGGGACAACCGCAAGAAAGCAATGCCCGCCCTTGCTATGCACCACCTGCTGTGTCATACTACAACCCGTCTGATGTTGCATACCGCCCTGCTTATCAACCGTGACCGCAACAGCCAATGTAGCAACGCCCACCCATGCAAGCACCTCGCTTATCTATGCATCCTGCACCACGCCCAAATATATCTGCTTATGCTCAAAACCAGCCTTGTCCTAACTTTGTTGGCGCCACTCGTGGAAAGACTTGCTATGCTTGCGGTGAAACAGGACATTTTGCAAATCAATGCCCAAGATCAGGTCAGGGTCAGGTGAACAATGTTCCAAGGCAAAATCCATGGCCTAGTGGAGGAGAAACTCAAGACAACCATGGACCACATAATTTTGCTCGTGGCTAGGTTAACCATGTATCTGCAGAAGAGGCTCAACAAGCTGAAGACATTGTGATTGGTATGTTTCTCGCAAACTCCATCCCAGGACTATACTATTTGATTCTGGAGCATCCCATTCATTCATTTCATCAAAGTATGTTGCAAAGCATAACATGCCCTTATCATACCTGAAGTTTACTTTACTGGTTAAATCTCCTGGAGGGGAGATGAGGACAAATATAGTATGTCCAAAAGTAAGTATTTCCATAAGGGGGTAGAATTTGTTGCCAACCTTATTGTTCTAAGTTCACAAGGCTTGGACATCATACTTGGAATAGATTGGCTAAAAAATCATAATGGAGTAATTTAGTGTGCTGCTCGGACAGTTCAATTGACAAATGAAGAAGGAGTCAGTGTAGAGTTTATGGTAGTTCAGCCAACGACCGAGAAGGCAATGGTAAATCATGCAGGAGTAGTGACCTTAGAGGAGATTCCAGTTGCTCAAAAGCACCCAGGTGTGTTTCCTGAAGCATTGCTAGGTATGCCACCTGATCGTGACATCGAGTTCGTCATTAATTTAATACCTATAACTGCACCTATTGTAAAGAGGCCATATAGGATGCCTCCTAAGGAATTAGTAGACCTCAAGAAGCAAATTCAAGAGCAGCTAGAGAAGGGATTGATACTCCCAAGCTCTTCACCTTGGGGAGCCCTGATGCTTTTCGTAGACAAGAAGGATGGATCCCAAAGAATTGTGTAGATTGCCGGTCTCTCAACGAGGTGACGATCTAGAATAAGTACACGCTGTCTTGTATTGAAGACCTATTCGACCAGATGAAGGGAGCCAAAATATTCTCTAAGATTGATTTTTGGTCAGGATATTTCCAAATGAAGATTAGACCGTCGGACATACCCAAAACAGCTTTCAGGACACGGTATGGATCTTTTGAGTACACGGTCATGTCATTTTGATTGACCAATGCACCCGCATACTTCATGTATCTCATGAATAAGATCTTCATGGGATATTTGGATAAATTCGTGGTAGTGTTCATTGATGACATCATGATCTACTCGAAGAGTGAAGAGGAGCACGAAGAGCATTTACAGCTAACGTTGCGGAAATTGCGAGAGCACTAATTGTATGCCAAGTTCAACAAGTGCCAATTCTGTTTGAGGGAGATATCATTCCTAGGCCATATCATATCTGGAGGAGGAGTGTCAGTCAACCCAGGGAAGGTTAGAGATGTGCTAAAGTGGGAACCGCCACACAATGTGATGGAGATAAGGTTTCTTGGAATGGCTGGATACTACCGTTGGTTCATTAAGGACTTTTCCAAGATAGTGAAGCCCATGACTGAGTTGTTGATGAAGGAGAAGTCTTTCAAGTGGACTCAAGCTTGTCAACACAGTTTTGAGGAGATAAAGAAGAGGTTAACCACAACACATGTGTTGGTACTGCCAGATGTGAGCAAGAGCTTCGACATCTATTGTGATGCTTCAAGGCAAGGACTGGATGTGTATCAATGCAAGAAGGCCGAGTAGTATCTTATGCCTCCAGGCACTTGAAGAAACATGAGCAGAACTATCCTATGCATGATCTCGAACTCGCCGCCGTAGTGCATGCATTGAAGTTTGGAGACATTATGTTCTTGGCCATAGATGTGAGATTTACACAGATCATAAGAGTCTCAAGTACATATTCACACAAACAGATCTGAATTTGAGGCAACGAAGATGGTTGGAACTCATTAAGGACTATGATGTGGGAATCAATTATCATCCTGGAAAAGCCAACGTAGTGGCTGATGCCTTGCGTCGAAAGCGAGCTAGCCACCAGCTTACCTTCAGGGAGTTGCCACTTGAGCTATGCAAGGAGTTCGAACGGTTAGATCTTGGATTTGTACATGAGACGGGGGCAATGGAAGTGAATTCCACCCTGGAACAAGAAATTCAAGAGGGACAGATGAAGGACAAGGAGATCCAAGAAATCAAGAAGAGAATACAAGAAGGGGAGAATTCAAATTTGATGAGGATGACCAAGGTACTCTATGGCTTGAGAAACGGATTGTCGTGCCCAATGATAAGCATCTCCGAGAATTGATATTAAAGGAGGCACATGACTCGCTTTATTCTATCCATCCCGGCTGTACAAAGATGTACAAGGACCTGAAGACATGCTACTGGTGGGATGGTATGAAAAGGGACATAGCAGAAATATTGCATTGTTTGATGTATGTCAACGAGTCAAGGCCAAACATCAAAGACCAGCTAGACTATTGCAGCCATTGAAGATTCCAGAATGGAAGTGGGAAGAGGTTGGTATGGATTTCATAGTTGGCTTAGATCACACTTCAGCTGGATATGATTCAATATGGATTATTGTTGATCGGTTGACGAAATAGCACATTTCATTGCTATCAAAACTTCTTATAGTGGAGCCAACTTGGAAGACCTATATATGAGAAGAATAGTGTGTTTACACGGAGTACCCAAGAAAATAGTGTCTGATCGAGGTTCTAAGTTTACCTCGAGGTTCTGGCAAAAGCTGCATGAATCAATGTGGACTCAATTGAATTTGAGTTCTGTATATCACCCTCAGACGGATGGATAGACCGAGAGGACAAATAAAGTTTTGGAAGACATGCTAAGAGCTTGCGCGCTAAAGTATGGAGGAAGCTGGGACAAAAGTCTATTGTATGCTAAATTTTTCTACAATAACAACTATCAACCAAGATTGAAAATGTATCCATAAGAAGCATTGTATGGGAGAAGATTTTGAACACCCTTGTTTTGGAATGAGACAGGGGAAACTCAAGTATTTGGACCTGATGTGATCCAAGATGCCAAAAAGCAAGTGCAGACTATCCGCGAGAACTTAAGGGCTGCTCAATCAAGACAGAAGGGTTATGCAGATAATAGACGAAGAAGCTTATCTTTCGAGGTGGGAGACTTCGTATACCTCAAAGTGTCACCTATGCGAGGTCACAAGCGATTTAACGTCAAAGGCAAGTTGACACCTCGCTATATTGGACCATTGAAAATTTTGGACAAACGGGGAGAAGTAGCATATAAACTGGAGATACCAACACACCTTTCAGATGTTCATGACGTATTTCCTGGCTCTCAACTCAAGAAGTGCTTGAGGATATAGGAAGAGCAAGTACCGATGGAAGAATTGGAGCTTCAGGAGGATTTGACCTTTGTCCAACAACCTGTCAAAATTTTGCACACTAAGGAGAGGGTTACAAGGAATAGGGTGATTCGATGGTGTAAAGTGCAATGGAAGCATCATACAAGATCAGAAGCAACTTGGGACCGAGAAGATGATCTCAAGAAGGAATTTTCCTATCTCTTTCCTTTTGCATCGAATATCGAGGGCGAGATTCATTTTATGGGGGGTAGGTTTGTAACACCCTAATTTTCATACATAATGCATTGCGTACATCCTCATACATGTTTGACATTAAGCCATGTAAAGAGGAACAAGATTAAAATGAATTTAGGATTAATCTGGAAGTTTCAGTCTGTCAGGGTGCGGACTTGTCTGGCCTTGTATGAGGACTAGTCCGGTGTGCCTATTCCTTTTTAGAAAAATTCAGATTCTTCGGAACTCGGACTTGTCCGACACAATGCTTGGACTAGTTTGTTTTTAGTTCTGATGCTCTTCCAGACTTGTCCGATTTTGATCGGACTAGTCCGAGTATGTCTAAACTTCAACCCGTTCTAGTCACCCCGGACTTGTCCGACCATTTAAACCAGATTTGTCCGATTTTGCCTCTGTTCCACAACGGACTTGTTCGGTCCCCTTTGCGGACTAGTCTGGCCTTCAGAAACCAACTCAGACTCTTTTATTTCCCTATGATTTGTTTTTGGGTAATTTCCTAATTTGGGCCCAAGAACTTCGTGCCCAACCTCAGAGGGGCCCAAGTGGACCCGACCCCAGCCCCTACTCGTCCCCCACCAAATTCTACTTGGAACTCACCCCAAAACCCTAATCCTCCACCTCGATATAAACAACCCAATACTCCACACCTCCCCACCCCAATTGAAAACCCTTGCCACTACTTCTGCATTGTGTCGTCATCAAGATCAAGTCCAGAAGCAAGGAGGAAGAGAGGAACTCAAAGAAGGGCTAATCAAGATCAGTCTTCATTGATTATTTGACAATTGACGGTCTTCATTCAAGTTCTTCATCAACGCATCTCCATCAAGCCCTAATTGCCAAGATCCAAAGTCTCACGTCCAAACCTTGATCTTTGGATCTCTAAACATGTGGTACACCCTCTACATCCAAGTATTTATGTAGATTCAACCGCAATTCTCACGGATCAAAAAAACCCTAAAAATCCAGTTGTGTCCAGGGCGGACAAGTCTGGCCCTGAAAACGGACTAGTCTGGCCTCTGAATATGCATTGTGCTGAATTAATTCCAAATTGACTCGAATCAATTCCAAACCTGTCCAAACTTGTTAAAAACTATTAGAACTAGTTAGTAAACATTAATAGCAACTCATTAACAAGTTTTACCTCACAGTTGCATTAATCATGCATATCATGGCATATTGAGTATGATATGAGCATTATTTGATTGAATTGTGTGTTTTGCATGTTTGTCGCTCGGAATAGAAGGAATTGCCATTGAGAGAGCTTTCGAGGATCTACAGAACCAGAGCTATGAAGCTTTCGATCCAAACAAGCTCAGGAGCAAGGCAAGTATCCTTGACCATATTGATCCTATTTTAAAGGTTTTGTTGCAAAATTGCATGCTTGTGTCGAAATCGATTGGAAAACCCAATTGTAGGAGTTCACTAGTTTTGTATGACCACCCTTGCCGCTTGAACACAATGTAGAGAGTCGGGAAGGGTATTTTACACTTTTGCATCGCTATACTCAATTGGGTTGGGAAGCAACTACAATTGCTCAATTATGAACTATTGAACATGTGAATGATGAGAATTGATAATAATGACCCTTTAGCAACATGGTGCCTAGGGATCTAAGCAAGTTGGTAATGTGGAATGGGTTGGACTATTTCGGAGGTTTTGCTTGCTTTAGACCTAAGGACTGGTTCATGGAGAGACCATCTAGGATTTACAGTGCCACCACAAGGCCAAGTATGGGTGTGGCTTAGCTGACTAATTAGTGAATTGCCAGTGTTTTTTGGAACATTAAGAATGCTTGGGGAAGGGGTAGTCGGATTGGGTTTGTAGAGATTGGTGCGACTACCCTAGGATCCGAATGGCCCAAGAGGGGGCTCATTGTTGGATGTGCTCAGTTGGAGACATCACCATCGGTGAAACCTCAGTGGGGTCAAAATAGGCTAGTAATCAGTTTGTAAAAGCTATTTTGTGATCTCTTGGACACACACCTAAGGAAGTGTGAGACAGCATAATTGAGATTTCATATTCATCAAAAGGTGATGAAATCACAAACTTGTGGATAAAGTGGTACAACCTTTGCAGAGTGTGTCTAAAACTATCATGATAGTCGTGGTACTGGTCAATAGCAACCTGAACCCTCACATGACTAGTATTTGGAAGCAAAAACAGTGGATGTGGAAGGCTACGTCATGAACAGTACCCATTACTCATTCGTGTTGCTCATATATTTGCATGTAGGCTTCTGAGAGGGTGACCATTTGAGGAAGTGTCTCCGTGACATGCAAGTCCTGCATTTCATACCTGAGATTAAGATTACTTAATGGTTAGTTACAGTTACCAGATTTACGTTAAAAAAACTAAGAAACTTTCCATAATCCAAAAAACAAGTTCGAAACATTACAATTAAAAGCAGAACCACTGCGACCAATCTTCGAACCATGCCAAAACTAATCGGACCTTGAACTGAAGCTTACCAAAGCTAGGAGGACCTAGCGCCGGAGCTTACCAAAGCTAGTGGGACTAAGTTAAAAAACTGTTTTGGTAGTATTCAAAACTTTTATCGTCAAAGCCAATGTATTCAGCACACATAGGTCTCATATTATTATTCGAGACATGGTTTAATATGTTTATCGTTTTTGAGTCACTTGTGTATGTGTGTTAAACATCCTGGACACACATATGCATTACGCTTAGTTCATTTTCGGAACCGAGCGTCATAGCACCTAGGCCGCTTTAGCCTGTGCGCGAGGGTACCCGTTATGCCGGGTACCAACAGTGGCCCTTGGGTCCACCATGGGGGGAGGTGATGAGCCCGAGGGTGGAGCCCTATCCCCGCTTTCCCGCACTGTCTTTTGATTTTGTGTTGATCAGCCAAAATGGTGTGCGCCTCTGCCATCGTGGCCATGCGTCCATCCCTGGCTGCAACTTCTTTACTGCGACGGTTCCCAATGCGGTTGTTGCGCTTCTATTGCTTCCAGTCCTGCCTCTATGGGAACTGTCGGGTTGCCTTCTCGGGTCGAACCCCCCTTGGGCCAATCTCTCTAATACAGGACCTGGGCCCCGCTGTCAGGGACGCTATAGGTTGAGTAGTGAGTTTTGGCCCCGAGTGATTTGCTCGGTGCGCTCAAACGCCAACAGGGTGTTAAAAGGAAACCTTTGTGTGCAAAGGTGGCTCCTCCTTACACAAACCCTAAAGTTCGAGCCTTCATCTTCCTCCTTGAGCACCCACTCTCTACCCACCCTTGAGGTTCTCGATTCTTGCTCCAATGGACTCAACCTTGCCACCTTCCCACATAGAGGATGTAGCGCCTATGAGGCAGCTATCCGGCTGGGAGGATGAGGAGCCGCAGGATCTGACCCATCCCGGCTCCCTGCCTCTGGAGTTGGTGGAGAAGGAGATCATCTTCTTCAAGGTGTATGCATACTCTGGGTTTGTTCCTCCTGTTTTCTCCTTCCTAGTGATGCTTCTGGAGGTCCTCGGGCTCCTGCTTCACCACTTTCCACCGAACTCTCTAGTGGTGGCGGCGGTGTTCTCGCACTTCTGTGAGATGTTTGTCGGGGTGTACCCGTCGATGCTGGTATTCCGACAGTTCTTCGTGCTGAGGAAGACCAGAAAGAAGAGCAATACCAGCTTCCTCAGCGCCTACTAATTCCAGCATCGAGCCAACAACCCCTTCAAATACATCACCCCACTTTCCACAGTGAATTGGGCCGACTGGAGGACCGACTGGGTGATCGTACAGGTCGATGCCCACGATCGCATGGTCCTACCCATCGATTGGCCGATACTCAAAAGAATACCTAGGAGAAGCGCCCGAAGTTGGAGCAGGCGTACACCCCGATTATGGAGAGGATTCAATTCTTAGCGGATCATGGTTTGTCGAAACTAATGGTGATGGTTGTGACACCCGGTTTCGAAAAATGAACCAAGTGCGGTATATGTGTGCCTAGGATGTTTAACACACATACACAAGTGATTCACAAATGATAAACAGATAATAACAAAACTCAAATTATTAAACAAGTGCTTTTAGTACAATATTCAAACAATCCTCAAATTACAACTCTAATGATCATTATTAATAAGTCTGCAACTAATGCAACAGAAATAAGCTAATTGAGCAAACTAAGCAAATATGGTAGCGCGGCTCCAGGCAACACCACAGGCAAGTCAACGGCAGCACACAGCCTAGTACTCCACATTATCATCCTGATACTCCCAAACATCACCTGAAACTGTTGGTGAGGGGAATCGCAAGGGTAAGTACATGTCGTACTCAGCAAGTGTGAGAAAGTATGACATGTAGCTTAAACATGGCATCGACAATAAATAATGGGTAATTGCTGAAAAGTACATTTAAAATGTGTATAAAGCATCATATTGTGTCTATGTGAGTTTAACCCCATCATATCCCAT
The DNA here is from genome assembly GCA_036927565.1 of Tuctoria greenei. Taxonomy (NCBI): domain Eukaryota; kingdom Viridiplantae; phylum Streptophyta; class Magnoliopsida; order Poales; family Poaceae; genus Tuctoria; species Tuctoria greenei. The sequence continues at coordinate 63,165,689 of JAYESD010000002.1, read as the reverse complement.
ATAAGCATAATTAACATGTTCATCATTCATTAATCGTCCATTCACCAGATTCTGACCATTATCATTAACCATGACCATTAATCACCATCCAGTCCATAACTATAACCAAAACATAACCCAACCATAACCAACCATCCAAATCCCAAGTTCCCTCTAATCATGCAGGTCATCTGGGTGCTCTTAACCGGGAGCACAGCTATCATGATAGTTTTTAACACTCTCCAGATGTTGTACCACTTTACCCACAAGTTCGTGATTTTGTCACCCATCGGCAACTAAAGAAACCTCCCTTATGCCAATTACACTTCCTTAGGTGTATGGCCAAGAGATCAAAAAATAGCCTTTACAAAGGGACTACCAGCAAATTCAGAACCACTAAGGTTTCACCGGTGGTGATGCCTCCAACTAAGTACATCCAACCAAGGGCCCCTCTTGTGCCGTTCGGATCTTAAGGCAGTCCAGCCACTATTGCAAACCCAATCGACTTACATTCCCCGCTCCTCCAAATGATCTGAATCGATGCTGGTAATACTCCTACTTAATTGGCTAAGCCGCACCCATACTTGACCTTGTGGTGGCACTCGAGTTTAGGCCCGATCTTCCAAAAGGTAATGGATAAGTCGACTGATGGAAATCTCGACATTGATGATCCGAGGCTCTCGAGTAGAACACGAAAAACCCATGCAATCACTACATCGCCGCTTCGTTGGTTATCAACAGTGCTGCACACGATTTACCTCGCTAAGAAGGCTAATTCCTACAAGTGCAACCGAGGACACAAGCAAGAACGTAGAAGACACAATCTGAAATTGCGAAGTTGGGGTTTCACAAACTGTAGAACGGCGATATTATTAATCTAAGCAAAACCCAATTGCTCATGACGGCTACTATGAAGTATATATAGCTGGGAGGACGCCCAAAGGGTGTTGGAGTCGTGAACTAACCCTAAGACACGAAAATAAGGGATGTAGACTCGATACAAGGCCCAATGGCCCAATACGTTGGCACAACACCCTAACAGATTCTAAACTTGATTTTGTTTTGACTATTCCCGTCGACTCTGATGGAATTTTGACATGGGACCAGCGACATTGGAAATTTTATCCTCTCCCCTTTCTGTGCATATGTAGAACATCAAAAATGGAGATTGTACGGAACCTGGCGTACGTTTTAGTGTGAACTGCTCCTAGATTCTGAGTTGGACACGATTTTGAGTTGGGCTCAGTTTCCATCTTCTTTGACCGTATTCTCTGGTCCTCCATGTCCCTAAGGCTTCCTCCAAGTACTCCTTGATCCTCTCCATAGATCCTAATCACAATTAAATCATTAGGTAGCAATCTATTCTCAAAAACATATAAGGAAACATATAAGAACGAGCTCACCTCTAAAATTAATTGTTGTGTGTGAACTCTATTGATTGCATCTTGTATGTTCAATGGGGTGTTGTTTGTATTCATAGAGGTGGTGTCCTCATCCTCCTCCCCATCTTGGATTGGAGTCGTCCTCGACTTAAGTTCATCATCTCTCATGTGTTGGTCCAAATGTGCAATGCCATCAAATCTGCTTGTATGCATGAAAGAAGGAGACCAAGGTGGTGGACGACATAGTGCACCATTTTGATCTTGTCCATCAAATAAGAGCGCACATTCATTCGAGCCAGGATCCCAAACAAATAAACATTATGCCAGGTGCAATGATAACATGCATGATCTCGTCATTCTCCCCTTCATTATGACAAGCCGTCCTCAGCTTGTTCATATGTCCAGGAAATAAGCTTTTGGAGCGCTATACATATTGCACAACCGCAGCGAATAATGCTTCACTTTTATTTGTTGTCCCCGCTGCATGGAAAAAGTACTAGAAAAACTTGACAATGCATTATTAGCTTTAGTGCATTTATTTACTTTACTATGTTGTTGTAGCACAAAAGGAGCTTTCTCATTTGAACATATGTAAACTTTATGCACCATAAACATATCACTATGTTCATATTTGCCTATAGCATGAAAATTATTTCTTGTCAACAGAAGTAATTCAGTTTTCAAATATATCCTTCTCTCTACAGTATCTAGATCACAAAGAGTGTAAAATTCAATATAACCCAAAGTATTTAGTGAAGACAACAGTTTCAGCTCCTCATTTTCAGCAGTAATGGGAATCAAATTATTAATTTCAGCACAAGTAGGTGAATTCAAAATAGAATCATCAAGTTCACTAACTTGTTTTCGCACAGGTATAATAGAATTATCAGCAAAAAATTCTTTCTTAGTGCAAGCATCAGCAGGAAAATCAACATGTGGAAATGGTGTATCAATAAACGATTCCACTAGTTGCTCCTTGACAATAGCATGGTTAGTAGGAAAATTCAGAACATCTAAAAACTTCTAACCTTCAACAAGTGTGTTGTGATATTTGTTACCTTTATTTTGATTTTCAGCAGGAAGTTTAGATGCATTATGGGCTGATTCATCAAACAATTCAGAAGAGTTTTTCAACACCTCCTCTTTTGCATAGTTTTATGTGGAAGGAGTAGTGGAGGTAGCCTGAAGATCATGTGAAGTCTCGGTTTGTGTGTGATCCAAATTTGCCAATCTTACCTTTCTTCGTGCTTCTCTCTTGTCTAGCAGCTCCAACATTCTATCCACCAAGTTACGGAACTCCACATTGTTTTTGGTGAACACTTCTGTCATATTGTTCATCATGTTACACAACCCAGCATTTGAAATTCCATCACCATTATTTCCTGCCATTGTTAGTGGTGCAAAAAAAGACAACAGGAAGATATTATTCCTATCAACTACAAAGGATAATGGCAAAGTGGAAGTAGAATCACACATTCTCAAGCGTCTTACCATGCTCTTACAAGTGTTCTTACCGACACTGCAGGTGGCAAACGATGGCCGTAGTGAAAAACCAATGAAGCGTGAAGTGATTGCAAAGGTAACTTGTTCTGCTCAAGAGAAAGTGGAGCTTGGATGTCACTTTATATGTAGCAAGGATTAAAAACAATGCAATCAAATAGTAAAGTTGAATAAGTGTCCAAAGTACTTGTCAAAGTTGCTGGCCTAAATATGTTCCTAGTAGTTCAAGCTAGCAAGACAGGAAAACAAAACTATAGGACACAAGGGTGCAAGCACTTCTATTTTTATTTTTCTTTGTTTTCTTTTCTTTTTTTGTGCGTCTTTTGTATCTTTTTTTTGCAATTGCGTTTTTCTTTTGTCTTCTTTGTTTTTTTTTCAGAATGTGCTGCAGAAGAAGAACACAATGCAAAGCAATCAAAGATATCTCGTAGGTCTGTTATAGATTTTTTGCTCAATCTTCTAAGGACAATTAAGCACCTTTAGAGGCCCCGAATCTAAAAAATTTGAACAAAAAGATTATATATCTATCTCTCCTATTTAATTTCAGTACATGAAAGACGTATTTTGGATCAGAACAATAGAAGGTATTGCCCCCGAAATGCAGACTGTTCAGAATTTATAGGTCAAAAGAAGATTCGGATCTAATGCAATTTCGACATCGATAACTCTATTTTCTGGCAAACTGATGAATATGAAAGTTATAGAGAACTTTGTAAGCTTTCAAAAAAGTAAAGTAACCCTAAAATAAGAGTTCGTATGAGCGAGATATGATGAAAATACTAAACTAGACATAGATGAATCTAATCTGGACGTGATGACGTGATTCAAAAGGATGAATCAACACAATGCAAAACTCAAACTAAGGCCAAAAACATTTTCTAAACCAGCAATATGACTCAACCATGGACACAAACTCAACAAAACCAAACTGAAAACAGAATTTGCAAAGGCTCAATGTGGTTTGGTCAAAGTAATGAACAGATCTACTAAACTGCAAGTTTTTTGTCGTTTTTTTTGTGGACTATAGGTATGAAAAACAAACTAATGTAATGTATAGATGAATTACCTAATGGGCAACCTGGAAATCTGATACCAATTGATAAGGAGGTTTAGGCCCGATCTTCGGAAAGGTAATGGATAGGTTGATTGATGGACATCTCGACGTTGATGATCCGAGGCTCTCGAGTAGAACACAAAAAAAACCTCTGCAATCACTACACCACCACTCCATTGGTTATCAACCATGCTGCACACGATTGACCTCGCCAGGAAGGCTAATTCCTGCAAATGCAACCGAGAACACAAGCAAGAACGTAGAAGTCACGATCTGAAATTGCGAAGTTGTGGTTTCACAAACCGTAGAACGGTGATATTATTAATCTAAGCAAAATACAATTGTTCATGATGGCTACTATGAAGAATATATAAGTGGGAGGACATCCAAAGGGTGTTTGAGTCATGACCTAACCCTAAGACACGAAAATAAGGGATGTAGACTTGATACAAGGCCCAATGGCTCAACACGGTGGCACAACACCCTGACAGATTCTGAACTCGATTTTGTTTTGATGATTCCCATCGATTCCGATGGAATTTTGACATGGAACCAGCGGCATTGGAAAGTTTATCCCCTCCCCTTTCTTCGCATATGTAGAACGTCCAAAAAAGGAGATCGTATGCAACATGGGCGTCCGTTTTAGTGCAAATTGCTCCTGGATTACAAGTTGGACACGATTTTGAGTCGCGCTCGGTTTCCATCTTCTTTGACCGTATTATCTGGTCCTCTACTTCCCTAAGAATTCCTCCAAGTACTCCTTGAACCTCTCCATAGATCCTAATCACAATTAAATCATTAGGTATAAATCTATTCTCAAAAACATATAAGGAAACATATAAGAACGAGCTCACCTCTAAAATTAATTGTTGTGTGCGAACTCTATTGATTGCATCTTGTATATTCAATGGAGTGTTGTTTGTATCCATAGAAGTGATGTCCTCATCAGTAGTCCGGTCTTATTCTCGCATGAACCGGTCCTTAGATCTAAGGCAAGCAAACCACCATATCATTCAACCCAATCCACAAACCATGCTTGCTTAGATCTCCCAAATCCCATGTTACCAATTAACCATATTCATCAATTTAGATCATACATAAGTGCATTAATTCATATTTAAGTGATTTGGTTGTTTTCCCATCCCAATTAATTAGAGTCAAGCAAAAAGTAAAAAAAAAAGCCCTTTCTGACACTCTACAATGTATCCCAAGCGACAAGGATGGTCAAACAAGACTAGTAAACACCTATTCTGGGTTTCCCATCAATTTGACACAAGCATGAAATTTTGCAATCAAAACATATAAAAATAGGATCAATATGGTCAAGGACACTTGCCTTGCTCTGACGGGTTGGGTTGCCCAAGCGCTTCGAAGTCTTAGTTCGGGAAATCCTCGTACACGGCCTCTTGAGCACGTCCCTCTACTCGTGAACATACACATACAAGAAAATACATACGAATCAACATGATGCACACATATTAATCAATATGCAATGACATGAATGTATGCATGGTTCAGAATTAATTATCTACGGTTGTTTATTAATTAGATGCAACTAGTTCATATGTGTCCCTGCGAGTTTACGGGGGGTTTAGCAATAACTAAAGTTGCTGAAATAAAATAGATAGGTCCAACTACGATTTAATTTCGGGTATTAGATCTAATACGTTGCTAAAATTCGTATCCTACGGTAGGTGCAGTGACATTGAAGGTCGCGGGACGGAGACATAGCAAAGACGAAGTAGATGGTGCAGCGATCCTCGGGCGGCACAATGACGGTGGCACGACGATCTCCGGCGGACGATGGCTCCTTCCTTCTCTTCCTCTTCTTTTTTTCTTCCCTGGCGGCTAGGGTTTTTCCTCTCCTCTCTCTCTCTCTCTATCTCTCCTTTTTTTTGGCGATGGCTGAAACTTGCGGTCGCTCGGTGGTTGAAAAAAAAAGGGTCCTTGCGGTTCCTTATATAGCTGAGAGCCTTCCACGGGAGAGTCCCGCCGACCCATGGGACTCGGAGTCCCAATCGGGCTCGGCTCGGTCGCCCAAGCGCGCGCGCGTGGGATGCCGGCTCGGTCTCCCGATGCCTTGTCGGGAACCTTCCCGGGTGGAAGCAAAGCTACCCCCGGAAACATCCGGAAGGTTCCGGATTTTTTTCTTTTTTCTTTTCTTTTTACTTTCCCCCTTTTTATTTTTTTCTTTATTTAGTTATATTTTCTATTTCTTGTTTATTTCTTTATATTATCTATTTATTATTTTCTTTTTTTAATTAAATGTTATTTATTATTTATTCATTTCTTTATAATTTTCTTTATTTATTATTATTGTTTATGTTTCATATTCTTATCTCCATTTTTATTACTATCATTGATCTTCCTTCCATAAATTTTATTTTCTAGTTATTTTTCTATCGTATGAAATTCCTAATTTTTTTCCAATAGGTTTGGTCAATAAATTTTATGCCTAAACATGAATGCATATGCATGTGCGATTTAATTTATTTTCATGTTCTTCTTTTCTCTAATTATTTCTCTATTCCAATTGTATTCAAATATAATTTGGTCATAGATTCAATGAATGAAAATGCATGATGATGCATATTTTAATATTTTTCCTTATAAAAAAACAATTTGTTTCTGTTATTAAATTCTAACTTCCTATTCAAATTTTAATTCACCAAAGTTTGAAAATCGGGATGTCACAATGGCGGACTTCGTTTGTCGATGTTTGGCCCCTCTCCAGCATCGTAGCAACCCTCCATGGCTTTACTTCGGGCCGCAGGATGGCACCAGGCTGGTGCGGGGTCGCAACATGGAGACGACCCCGCAAGAGGTGTTCGACGTAATGACCAAGGCGTGTGACGACCCGCTGACTTCTGATGTCTTCAACCTTCTAGGGTCCCGTCCGCTGCTTTGCTCGGACAGGAACCTTTGGATGAAGATCCTGAAGGAGATGTCAAACCTGGACGTGCTCGATCTTGTGCCGCGGTAGGTTGGCGATGTGGACCGTGGACTGGCCATCGTTGACACTCCAGAGGAGACTGCACCTGCTTTAGGCTCCGAAGCGCCAAGGGTGGAAGACGTGCGCTCCGATGGTGGGAAAGGCAAGGTGCCGGTCCCCAACACCGAGAACGGGAAAGCTCTAATCCCCAACACCAGAAAGGGGAAGTCGCCGGTGATCGAGGTTTCGAAGGAGAAATGCCCTTGGTCGCTGCCGAAGGCACCGCCACAGGCGGTCCTCGCTCGAAGTCAACGTCCCCTGGCACACCCCTCCTCGGCATCAAGTGTCGGCGAATCTTCGGGAGGAGGCCCAGTCTGTCAAGCGGTGGTTCCGCCATCGTCTGCGGCCGACACACCGTCCAGCATCCTCGCCGCCTATGCAGTCCAAGGCTCCGAGAGCGTTACACCTACGAAGCCTCAGGACAAGAGGCCTCGGGCCGATGTTGGCGGCAGCTCGGGGGGAGGCTCCGGCAGTGGCACCGTTCGAGTCGGTGGAGATACGCAGATGTAGGGTGGTGGAATCGTTGGTGAATTTGGTGGAGGCCCGACCGGGACGACCTCGCCTGCCACACTGTCGATAGGGCCCACAGCTTCAGGGCCACCAAAGGTTGAGGCCTGCTGGAGCTTCTGGGGACATCGATAAGGCATTCTTACCAATGATTGCTTCATTATCTCGCCTATTCTTCTAGCTTGGGCATATTCTGATTTTGACCTACAAGTCTACGTCAGCTGTTGTGATGCCTCTACTGCCGGGGGTAGTGTCCCAGAGCGCTGCGAAGTCGGCCCATGAAGCTACGGTTGTACCGGCGGAGTAGACCGCCAAGCCTATACAGGAGAGCGGTGCTCTGACATCTGTACCTTGCATGGGTTGTGAAGCATCTCCAGCTACCGTGCCGGAGGCACCTCCAGCGATTGCGCCAGAGGCATTGTCAGAGTCAGCTCAGTGGGCTGAGGGCCTGGCCTTCACTGCTGCTGATCTGGCGGGTGGCTCCTTGGGCGACAGTGGCGATGCAGCTTCAGGTAGCACCACAACTCCTGCTCAGTCCCTGGGGATGAGGTACCCGATACTGGTGGTCTCGCCTTCACCGCCGCGGGAGGAAGAGGTCCCCGAGATGATCACCAGGCATCCTTCCATAACTTCGGCGCAATGAGAGCGCCACTTCGACGTCATAGACTCAACACAGTCCAACATCAACCTGGTGCAATCCAATCTCCACCGGGCGCAGGGGGATCTCTCTGTAGAGTGGGAGAAGCTGTGTGCTGAGGGCGAGTGCCTTGGAGCCTAGGACGGCCTTATGAGTTCAAGGATCGCCGAGGCGAAGGCAAAGTACTAGAAGGAGAGTGAGGAGCTGGAGCTGAGGCACCGCTTGGTGAAAGCCATGGATGCAATGTCCCAGAAGATTCTGGCCAACACCAAGGTTGCAAATGACACGGCTGACGCTCGCCTGCAAGCCCTTGAAGAGGGTCGAGAGGACTTGGGTTGCTGCGAAGCCACTATTGCTGAGCGGGACGCTGCTGTTGCCGAGCAAGAGGTGGCATCTCAAGCGATGATGGCTTGGGCTGAGGCAGATCAGGACAGGCTGTAGCCCCGCCTCGAAGACCTTGAGCTTTGGGAGAGCGACTTGGCGTGGGATCGGGCGCAACACTTAGCTGAGCGTCAGGAACTCCTCCTGCGAGATCTCGACGTCCAGGCCTGGGAGCACACAGCGGAGCGCCGCGCCCGGGAGCTCGATCTGCAGGAGCGTCAGCTGGCTCAGCATCTAGAAGTCGAGGGTAGAGCAGTGGAGGAGACAGTGGCATCCCATGTCTTGGTGTGCTACCAGAGTTGATACCCTGAGATGCCACTAGAGCCGGTTTTTGAAGGTCCTGTCAAGGAGCGCGAGGAAAAGGCAGTAGCGGAGGTCAAGGATGCTGCCAAATATGTCGTCGAGCAATTTATCAGGGATTGAGGCTGGCAGTCCGTCTTTGTATTCGGGGTTCGACCCTTTGTAAATATTCTTCAAAGAATTTGACTTTGTGTTTGTTTATTTGGCGTGCCTTGTGCTTCTCAAATTGTTCCCCCAAGTCCTTAGCTGCAAAAGGTCTTGAACAAATTTTGTTGAGTTCATTATATTTTGACAAACCAATGCTTGCACAGTTGACATGGACGATTTATCGTCAGTTGACGTCCTGCCAATGGAACCCTCTTAGAGGCCCCCTGGGAGGTCTGGCCAAGGGGTTGGGCACGCCTACCAGTTGATCGCAAAATGTCTTTGATGGGCCCCCAGCAGAGTGGGGGAGTATGAGTGGTTGACCTCCGTGTGGCCCTTCCAGGGGCGCTGAACTTTGTCTGAGTGGAGACATCGACGGTAGGCCCCTTGGGAGGTGCCAGAGCTGGCTTCTTCGGCATTGCCCACCATCGTCATTAAGTCATCGATGGCAGGCCCGTTGGGAGGTGCCGGAGCTGGCTACTCCGTCGTTGTCCACCATCATTGCATAAACTTCGATGGAAGGCCCCCTGGGTGGTGCCGGATTGGGGTGATTTGGCGTCAGCCACCATCGTCGTAGAGTTGTCGACGGCAGGCCCCTTGGGTGGTGCTGAAGCTAGGTGCTCTGGCATCGCCAACCATTGTCGTAGAGTTGTTGACGGCAGGCCCCATGGGAGGTGAGCTGGCTGCTCTGGCATCGCCCACCATCGTTGTAGTGTTATCGACGGTAGTCCCCCTAGGAGGTGCTAAAGCTGGCTGCTCTAGTGTCACCCACCATTGTTGTAGAGTTGACGACGGCAGGCCACCTAGGAGGTGTCAGAGCTGGCTGCTCAGGCGCAGCCCACCATCATTGTAGAAACATCTACAACAGGCCCGCTAGGTGGTGCCAAAGTTGGGTGCTCCGGCATCGCCCACCATCATCATTGAGTTGTCGACGGAAGGCCCCTTGGGAGGTGTCGGAGTTGGCTGCTCTGGCGTTATCCATCACCTATGTGTAGCACTTTGAAGAAAGACCCCAGGTGTACAGGCTAATACAAGAGAACCCTGTTAGCATCAAGAGCAGGGTAGGAGAGTGTACTCACTTATCAGCGCTTGTTGCTGTTGTCAACATGTTGAGACATTGACGGCAGGTCTCTTGGGTGGTGCGAGAGCTGGCTGCTCTGGCATCGCCCATCATCATCATTGAGTCATTGACGGTAGGTCCCCTACAGGTGCCGAAGCTGGAAGCTCTGGCGTCGCCCACCATCATCGTAGAGACGTCAACGGAAGGTCCCTGGCTGCTCCTAGAGAGCTCATCAGACTCGATGGATCATGGAGCAGAGCCCTAGCTGCTGCTAGAGCGCTATCTGAACTCACAGTTGGGGGCTGCAAGGCGCTGACTGTGCCGGAATGTGACCCGAGGTGCCACCCTGGCCAGCTGTATCTGTGCGGGGGCATGATGGACCAGGGTGCACCACTCGGACGATGAATCTGGTCACCGAACGGGGGCCTTGGAATCTGCCATCTATGGGTTTGATGAACACCATAGCGGTGAAAATGCAACTACTTTTTTTGAAGGAAAAAGCCCCTACCTGGCGCGCCAAATGTTGAAGTGTTAATGCGACACTTCCCCCCGGATATGCTAAGGAGCAGCCCGTGGAGGTTCTTTGATTGGTAGGGCTTAGTTCTCATTCGTGTGATCGCGCGTATGAGATTATGAGACGGTGGTTTTTACGTGGTTCGGGCCGCAAGAACGTAACACCTTACTCCACGATGAGGTTGTATTGCTGGTGTGTGTGTGTGTGTGTGTGTGTGTGTGTGTGTGTGTGTGTGTGTAGATTGGCCGTCCTTTGTAACGGTGGCGGTCTGGCCCTTTTATAGACAAGGCCAGACGCCTTACAAGTGGGGTCCATGGACCGACAGGTGGCCCCAAGGCGATCTTATACTAAAGATCTAAGGCTTCTCTCATATGCTTCCGCTGACCGCAGCTTGAAGACTCGCGGTCTTGCCGCTTCAGTCGCTAGTGGCCCATGTGTAGTCGTTGATGATAGTAGGGAATGTCCCATCCATCTATCCTTGACGTTGTAAGCTACCCACTTGTCAGGGTGGGGTAGGCCTGTTGTGCCTTCACTGCGATGCGATTGGGCGAAACGGTACTTGATAGCAAGCGTGCGCCGCATCACGTGCTTGGGGAAGACGTGAGTCCTTAATGCCTGATCTGGACGAGGCGCACCACTCTCTTAACTCCCGCAACCCACCGCCTAGGGTAAGTTGCAGGGTACGTGGCAGCTCGGGAGCTAGCCTCTTCTGGGGAGGCCCAATCGTGACCCACTAACCACATATCAGCCTCGGAGCCTGCTTCTGAGTAGAGCGGGTGTTCCAGGGCCGCGGGACATGTGGCAGAGTTGGAGCCCGCATCTTCAGGGAGGTGGCCTGTTTGTTTTCTCAATCCACGTGGCAGCTCTGGAGCCCACTCCCATGGGGGAGCAGGATCCCGTCCTACTGGACACATGGCTGCTTGGGAGCTCGTTCCTGAGGGGGAGCTAGACTCCTCCTTGAGGTTCATGTGGGTACTCCGGATCACGTATGTGAGGTAGAGGGGTCTGGGCCTTCAAGACACGTAGCGCCCTCGGACCCCGCCTAGGCTGCAGGCAGGGCACCTAGGCGGCTTTAGCCTGTGCGCGAGGGTATCCGGTATGCCGGGTACCCACAACATCCATGGACTTTGCCAAGCGGCGCCTCAACCTGATACTAGACTGCAAAAAGTTGATATTGGACTGCACGAAGTCCATGAAATCGGAGAGGCGCCCTGGTCCTGCCAAAGCTATGGAAGGCCGCCCGGTGATCATCTCAGGAACCTCTTCCTCCCACGGTGATGAAGGCGAGGCCACCAGTGTCGGGTGCCTCATTCCCGGCGAATAAGCAAAAGTTGCAGCTCTACCCAAAGCGGCAACACCACCATTGCTCGAGGAGCCACCTGCTAGATCAACAACCTCAAAGGTTGAGCCCTCAGCTTATTGAGCCTACTTCGACATTGCCTCCACTACGGCGACCGAAGGTGCTTCACTATCCGCGCCAAGCGCGGACGCTAGAGCAATGCTCCCCTGTACAAGCTTGGCGGTCTGCTCCATCGATGTAGCAGTAGCCTCCTGGGCCGACTTCGGAGCACTCCGGTTCACTACCCCCCGGCAGTAAGAGCGTCACAACAAGATGTAGACCTGTAGATAAATATCAAAGTCTATTCAAACAAGAAGAATAGATGAGAGAAATGCCTTACCGACATCCTCGGAAGCTCGAGCGGGCCTCGACTTTCGGCTGCCCTGAGGTTGCGGGCTCTGCCGACGATGTGGCAGGCAGGGTTGATCTTACTGGACCTGCACTGGAACCACCGACGAAGCTGTCGCCCCGCATCTGCGTGTCCCCACTGACTCCAATGGTGCCACTCCCGGAGCCTCCTCTCGAGCCGCCATCGATGTCCATTGCTAAATCTGGGGTAGGATTGACGGCGGCCCGAGGCCTCTTGGCTTGAGGCTCCTTGGAGTGCACCAGTGGTGGAGATGCTGGCTGGTGTGCTAGCTGCAGTCAATTGCAAAACCGCCGCTTGACGAACTTGGCCTCCCCCCGAAGAACCGCCAACACCCGATGCTGAGGAGGGGCAGTCCATCAGACGTTGACTTGGAGCAAGGACCGCCCGTAGCGGTGCCCTCGGCGGCAACCAAGGGCATTTTTACTTTGCAACCTCGATCACCGACGACTTCCCTTGCCCTGCGTCCGGGACCAGTGCCTTCCCCTTCCCTGTTTCGGGGACCGTTGTTGACGGCTATTACACACCAATTTCACTTGTCAATATAACTCAATTATGTGAAGGAAATATCAGTTCTTGCACACATCACGTTTCTATTTAACCTATTTCCACTTGTCCATGGAGAAAGTAGTGCATGTAGGGATTCTATGCAGAATTGAAGTGAAACATGGGGATGGATCCTATAAAATATCATTCTAGCCAATCAGGCGATGCCATGTGGCACCACATGTATCAAATGGCCCACAAACAAAAGTATCTGAGGCCATCCAATGGTGTAGCACCAATATCAGTCAATGGCACCCACCTGGCAGAGACCTGGAGGAAGCACACCACAAAAGGAGCCAACACCAGGTCGACCGACCCCCTAGTCGGTCGACTAGGTCCTAGCACCAAACACGATCAAACACCACGTGTTGGCTCCTCCCAACTTGAACGGCTCATGGGTGACTGATTCACGCGCTTTTGGTGGCGAGAACAGACCCTTCTCCAAGCTATAAATTGGTCCCCTCACCCCTCACTTCAACACACACCACTTGAGTATTCATCCATTGTGTCCACTACTCTCCATAGGTTTAGAGGAGTATAGGCTGTAGAGAGAAGAGTCTCTAGTCCATAGTCCAAGTAGGAGAGGAGTAGAAGGAGTCTCTTCCCAATTTCCAATTGGGAAAGGTATGGCTCTTATATTCCTATTTGTATTTGTGACTTTGTTCTTAATAAAGATGTTATCTTTAGTCTTCTATTGTTCACATACTTGGATGAAGCATTTTTTGTTTGATTGTGGATACCATGTATGTGGTAGGAGTAGTATTTATGACTATGTTATACCATTATCATTATATTATCATAAACACTACAAACCTCCACTATAGTCTAATTAGCTATGACAAGATTATATTAATATGAATCACTTATTCTATGAATTAACATTGGTTCAACGATGATTTAGTTTGTTGCCTTAGGATGGCTTGTGCCTAGGCTCTTAAGGTAATTACTTAATATGCTAGGATGGTGCTAGGATAGAGAGTAGCGTTGAATGTCTCGTATGCCCGGCAGTAGGTGGTGACATCCCTATATGTCCTTTGTAATCCTCCATGTTCGGCTATGCCACAGGCTCTTGGTGGGAGTCGTCCTAGTATTGCTACGGGTAAACCCGTGCTCGATGTGTTAATCCACTTAGCATGAGAATTCATAATTGACATGATCATTAGTAACTACCTAACTCTTAGCCTAGTCCCTTTTTACCCCATATTATCCCCTTAGGATAGAATGCTCTTGTGTGTGTCACACTACCTCAATTACCCTTTATCCATCCTTGCTATAACCCTACCTAGGCCAACCTAGCCTCTCCACTTGATGATTGTTTTTCTTCCATCTAGCCTTCCTTTGGGAGAATATAAATGACACCCTTTGGGAATACTCTTAGAGGGGAAATGCTACATTGATAGTTTTCGTGTGCTTGCGGATTTACATGTATAATCTAAAATCTATTAACAAACATTTCAGGCACCACTGCTAGAGATGAATTGTTAGTAGTGCATAGGAATCATCAACAAGCATTTCTGGTGTCGCTGCCGGGGAAGGCAGCCGAAGTATTACATCATTGAGTTAATAGGATAGGACCCTGGTAGGTTTTAGTAGGATAACCCTTCTTAATTTTTGCATTTTATGTGCAAACAGGGTTGTGTATTGAATGTGGCCTAGAGGGGGGTGAATAGGCCTTTTGAATTTTTGTCGGAACCTGCAACACTTAACAACCAGATCAAAACTTGAGATATCGGACTAGTCCGGTAAAGTGCGGACTAGTCCTGTGTGTACGAACTAGGTTGATCAAGTTTGATCTATCAAGTTTGATTCTAAGCTGTAGCAGCAGAAATATACTTGTAATTTATGTGTTGCAAGATTATGTACTAGGGTATATCAAAAGTCAATCTTAAATTTGATGTTTCAACATAAAATGAGCAAGATTAATTGAAACCCTAGATTGATATTATGTAAAGAACGATGAACACAAAGCAGGAACACAAGAGATTTATCCCGTGGTTCGGTTCCCACAGAGGCAACCTACATCCACGTTGAGGAGTCCACAAAAGGACTGGGTCTTCTCCAACCCTACCCTCGTCGGATCGTCACAAAGGCCAATCCTCTTCCTCTTATCACAAAGGGGTGAATAACCGAAATAAAAGGGGTCTTCTCACACGTTGAGGGCTCCCTTAGATTACAACACGAAATACCATCAAGAACACACTCAAAAGATTACAATGAAATCACAGGAGTATGTTAGAGAATCAAACCAAGAGCTCAATGAGTGTTGAACGTGTCTCTCAAATGATCTAGAGTGTATCCTCAAGGGATTGATCTTTGTTGGACTTAATTTTGTGGAGAGATGTGTTTTTGAGGCTCTTGGGAGGTCAGACAGCGCTAGGGTTCGAGAGGGTTTGAAGTTGGGCCGTGCACCTCTATTTATATGGGGTTTTTAAAAGTGACTGTTAGGGTTTAGAAAAATCGGACTAGTCCGTGGTGGACACCGGACTAGTCCGGTGTGCTGTGTGTAGCAAACCCTAAGTGTCCCGAAATATCGGACCAGTCTGGCTAGGAGCAGACTTGTCTGATTTCACTTCTGGAAATCATTGGACTAGTCCGATAGTGATCGGACATGTCCAGACAGTGAGACCCTAAGTGGTTATGAGGACAAGTCAGCACTTGAAGGAGTTGTCTGATTTTGGTCAGAGAGTTTTTTGGACTAGTCCGCGCTAATATCGGACTTGTCCAATTGACATCAGAAAGATATCGAACTAGTCTGGTGTGTGATCAGACTTTTCCGATTTTGTGTGACTAGTGAAGTGTTTTGTGGACTAGTCCGCACTATGAAGGACTAGTCCGATTCTAGTCAGAGAAATATCGGACTAGTCCGTGGTGATATCGAACTTGTCTGATTTCGTGCAGAGAGGATATCAGACCAGTCTGGTCCTGTATAACTTTGTGCAATGTGTGTGTTTAATTGTGATTGAGCTCTTGGGGCATGTCTCCTTAACACACTCCATACACAATGATCTACTATTCTTCTTCCTTGAGCTCATTTCCACTTTGCTCCTCATTCTCCCTTATTTTTGGCACTTTGCTTATTTTGCCATTAAAACCTGTGCTCATCTCAACAAAGAGGTTAGGATCTCATTTGCTTGTCATAAATCATCCAAAACCCACAAGGGATTCCTAGATGCACTTTCAATCTCCCCCTTTTTGGTGATTGATGACAACCAATTGAGATTTCACAAAATATGATAAAAATTGAGATTTTCATAAAGTATGCACATATGAGTCTAAAATACATCAAGCAATGAAAACATAATCCATATGTGCATTCTTTATGGTGGGATGCATAACTAAGTACATTGAAACAATGAGAATGACATAATTGACATTAATCAACCAAAAGCAAGCATGTATGTCATTCTAGGAGCAAAATCACATAAATCAATAATTTCTTCTCAAAAGATCATAACATTGCATCACAAAACCATAATTAACTTAAGAACATAGTTAAAGCTTTACATAGTCAAAAAGCATACAAGAGAGCTCTCTCCTTGCATCCTATAGCTGAGGCTAAGACTCCCCCTCAATCTCTCCCCCTTTGGCATCAAGACACCAAAAAGAAGGAGAGGAGGGACCTAAAGTCATCACTCCTGGCTGTCGGTCCTCTCATCATCTTCCTCGTCGTCTTCGGGCTGATGAGGAGGAGGGGGAGGAGGTTCGGAGCCACTCGAGCCCCCAATACCAAAGTAGGCAAGCTCAGAGGGGGTCAAGGGCCCAAGCTCGATGATGTCAGGGTTGGAGTCCTCAGAAATCACTTGAGATCCAATGGGGTTGATCTCCAGCTTCTGGCATATCTGCTTCACATTTGCCTTCACATACTTCACGTCTTCCTTTCTTCTTTGGTTAAGCTTATGAGCCTTCACTTCGGCCTTTCTGCAGGAGGCGAAGATAGCAGTCAAATACGTGAAGATCCCACTAGCAGATCCCCTTTGAGGGGCTGGTCTACTGGCAGGGGCAGCTCTTGCATCTTAACTTCTTGCCGGAGCCTCAGGACTGGAGGTCGGCGAGGGAGCAGCCTGAACATTTGCTTGTTGAGGCTTCTGAGGCCTCAATGGTGTGTGCTCCACATCCTTGACAAACTCGATCCCTGTGACTTTCTCAATCATGAACATGAGATAAGGGGCATAGCCACATGATCGGTTGCACTACAGGAATATCGATCACTTACGTCGGCCAGATCAACTTACGTCGGCTGGCCGACGTAAGTAAGTAACTTACGTCGGTCCCTGGTAGCCGACGTAAGTTGAATAAATTACGTCGGCAGACCGACGTAAGTACATGGACCGACAGTAATAAAAATTACCCACGTCGGCCACGGCCCATAGCCGACGTAAGTTAACTGGCCGACGTAAGTTAAGCCTAACTTACGTCGGCTCTGACGTTGGCCGACGTAAGTAAGTCCGGCCGACGTAAGTAGTTGTTTAACCTAACCGCGCGAGCGGTGCGCGCTCTCATTTCACGCGCGCTCTCTTCTCCCAACCGACGCCGCCGCCGCCCCGTCGCCGCCCCGCCGTCGCCGCCCGGCCGCCCGACGCCGCCCGGCCGCCGCCCCGTCGCCGCCCCGCCGTCGCCGCCCGGCCGCCCGACGCCGCCAGGTAATCCCTCCCCTCCCCTCCCTCCTCTCCTCCCCGACCCCCCCACCCCACGGGCCGCCGCCGCCCTGCCGCCGCCGCCCTGCCGCCGCCGCCCTGCCGCCGCCGCCGCCGTCCACCTCCCCATCCCGACGCCGCCCTCCCCGTTGACCTCCCCTCCACGGCCGAGCGCCCCCCTTTGTGACAACCCGTGGCCGCCGGCGTGCCGTCGCCGGGACGTGAGTGCGCCGCAAGGTCGCCGGAGGAGCTGGCCGGCGCGGCAGGTAGGGGACGAGCCCAACAGATAGAGACGAAGTCTAATTTTTTGTATTCTGATCGATACCCGGTCTGTCTCAGCATGGCTCAGTTACAAACCCCGTAGAGCACTGCCTGGACCCACTGGTCAGGCCACCTCAACATCTGGACCCACTGGTCAGTACCCACACCCACACCAGCACACCTACACCTTAAGTATGTATCACCAGTCGTGACATCTCCCCGCCCTTCAAATGGAGCTTGTCCCCAAGCTCCTGAATGCATGGAACTTGTTCAGAAGAGAATGCCAATCACCAAGGTTGTAAACAATCATCCAAAGACTTCGTGAAATGCCTTGATGAAACTTGTGTGCCACACCTGACCAGCCGAGCTGCACCTGCGGCACTGTATGATCTCCATTCTGAACCAATGTCTCCAGAATTGCCAGTGGCAGGAACAACAGAGCTCCTTCAGGCCAGTTCTGATTCTCCTGGACCGAGAGAAACCAGCACTCTTTAACATTTGCATAACGTCAGTTTTACTTATATTCTTCCCATCCAAGTAGTATTCATCCTTCACAGCTTGTGCCAGGCAGCCTAACTTGACTGGTAGGATCTTAGCAGGGGTTGCTTTAGAAACAGAGATTGACATCTCATAATGTTCTTTGGCAGGACAAGGTTCCATTAAAGTAGTGAGACCCCCGACCCTCCCCGACCCCCTCCCCCTCACCCTCCCTGACCGCCGGCCCTGACCCGGAGCGCCGCCCCGCCATTCCCGGCCGGCCCCGGAGCTTAATTTGCTTATTTTTGCTTAATTTACTTAAATATGCATGAGTGGTTTATTTTATTATGATTAATTTGCTTCATTATGCTTAATTTCCTTATTTTTCCTTAATTTGCTTAAATATGCATTAGTGGTTTATTTTATTATGATTAATTTGCTTAGTTATGCATAATTATGCTTAATTTCCTTATTTTTGCTTAATTTGCTTAAATATGCTTAAGTGGTTTATTTTATTATGATTAATTTGCTTAATTATGCATAATTATGCTTAATTTCCTTATTTTTGCTTAATTTGCTTAATTACGCTTAGGTGGTGTATTTAATTATGTTTAATTATGCTTAAATTGCTTAAATTATGGTTACAATTTTATTTTTGTTTGCTTGAGTGTTCTAGTACTATATATACATAAATGGGCTTCGGACAGGCTTGACAAGGCCCGACAAGGCCCATTTAGTGGTAAGGTAAAGTATGCGAACGACGACGGTGAGGATGGCAAGCACCTGGAGGACCGTCGCTGGAGTAGGGGTATCGAGGAGAGAAGGGGATCGTCGCGGCTGCCGTATCTGGACTCTGGAGAAGAGAAAGGAAAATGAGTAGGGTTAGGTCGGGGAGGACTTTTATGTGGCCGATCTGAAGTGTGGACTGTCGGATATTATCTGACGGCTCACTCGCCTCAGTCCTCCGCCTCCCCCGATGGCTTAGTCCTCTGCCTCCTTCTCTAAGACCAACTTTCCTCTCAGTCTTTCTCTAGTTCTTTCCTCTCTCTTAAATGACCTCAAAATGAAAATGAGCAACGTAACCTATAGCAATGTGTTACCCGTTTCGGATCGGCACGTCTCACATGCCATTGGCATGTGAGACGTGCAGGTTCGGAATTGTCCCTTTTTGGACAGCCTCGGAGTGACCGAGGGGGCGTGGCTTGTGACGAGACGCGGGTCCGGATTTGGACGAGATTTCGGTGGCGTAACCCTGTTGTTCTCTGCTGCACCATTTTTGGGCGTGCAGTGGAGAACAGCGGGGTTATGCTGCCGAAATTTCGTTCGAATCCGGATCACGCGTCTCGTCATGAGCACGCTCCGCTCGATCACTCTTGGGTGGGTTTAGGATCTATCTGCCTAGGTTGTAGGGCCGTGACACATAACATAACAATACATTAACGACAATTTCTTTCGCGTTAAACTGCAGAGTCAAACATGGGCGAAGACCGTAGTTGGATGTACACTGGTTGGAAGAGCAGAACTGGTGGTCACTCAGATGAGTGGTACGCCAAGACAGAAGCTTTTGTGGAACGATCTTTTTCGTTGTCAAATAGCGATAAGGCGCGGTGCCCATGTACGAAATGCCGAAACGGAACGTTTTTGGACAAAGTGGAACTTACGTTGCACTTGTGTCGAAACGGTTACGTGTCACATTATGAGTTGTGGAACTTCCACGGCGAGACAGCTTCTCAAGCTGTACAAGAAGTGGAAGCTGACAATGATGATGCTCAAGAGGTTGATATGATGGATGAGATGCTGGAAGCTATACGACCAGAGCTTACAGAAGATACTCAAACAGCAGAGGTTAAAGAGTTCTTCAAACGTCTCAAAGATTCAGAAGAGGCTCTGCATGAACACACTAAAATGTCAATCCTCAATTTTGTGACTAGACTTATGGCAATTAAGTCTAAGTTCTTCTTTTCTAACAATTGTTACAACATGCTCATCGATTTGTTCAAAGATGCTCTTCCACAACCCAACAAAGTGCCTAAGGATATGTACAACTCGAAGAAAATTCTTTCTGGTCTCGGGATGAAGCACGAAAAGATTGATGTGTGTCCGGACAACTGCATGCTTTTCTGGAGAGAGCATGCCAATGAGAACAAATGTTTGAAATGTGGTCAACCGAGGTTTGTCGAAGTTGTTAATAACGATGGTAATACAGTGACGACGGAAGTCGCACGTAAGCAGCTTCGTTACTTACCTGTGACACCGAGGTTGAAGCGGCTGTTCCTTTCAAAAAAAACGGCCAGACACATGAGATGGCACAAAGAAGGTGAGCGTGAGAACAATGGAGTCATGACGCACCCGTCCGATGGTGAGGCATGGAAGGGTCTGGACCGGTTCGACCCAGAATTTGCTCATGAAGCGAGAAATGTTCGCATCGGGTTGGCGACAGATGGGTTCACGCCGTTCAGCACAAACGCCGCACCATACTCCTGTTGGCCCGTCTTTGTCATTCCGTACAATCTTCCGCCGACCTTTTGCATGAAGAATGAGATTATGTTTCTTAGCCTCATTGTACCTGGGCCAGATCATCCTGGGTCACGTCTCAACGTGATGTTGAAACCGTTGATCGAAGAGTTGAAAATGTTGTGGACAGGAGTCGAAGCGTACGACTGTTACAAGAAACAGAAATTCAACCTCCGAGTTGCTTATTTGTGGTCCGTTCATGATTTTCCGGCATACGGCATGTTTTCTGGATGGAGCACTCATGGTCGGTTGACGTGTCCGATATGTGCCTCGGACACCGATTGCTTTCGACTTACCCATGGAGGCAAGATATCTTACTTCGATTGTCATAGACGTTGGCTACCTCCGAATCACTTGTTTAGACAACAGAGGAATGTCTTCAGAAAGAACACCGTTGTCACTAAAGGACCACCGAAACGTCTTGACGGGTCAGAAATATCTGATATGTTGGACAAATTGGTGCCAGATGAAGGTCGTCCTGGATATTTCGAAGGTTACGGAGACAAACACAATTGGACTCACATATGTGGACTTTGGGAGTTACCGTATGTGAAGTCGTTGATTCTAAGGCACAACATTGATGTTATGCATCAAGAGCGTAACATGGCCGAATGTATCATAAGCACATGCATGGACATGACGGGCAAAACAAAAGACAATTTAAAGGCTCGAAAGGATCTTGCCGAGCTTTGTAACCGTCAAACTCTTGAGCTCTCCGAAAATGGTGGTAAACCACGCGCTCCTTTCTGTCTTCGACCTAAAGAGAAAAAAGAAGTTCTCGAATGGTTGCAAAGGTTGAAATTCCCAGATGGTTACGCAGCTAGTCTGAGACGAGCCGTGAATGTGAAAACGGGAAAGCTCATTGGGTTGAAGAGTCATGATTATCACATAATCATGGAAAGACTTCTGCCTGTTATGTTTCGAGGCTATTTTGACGATGCAGTGTGGAAGGTGTTAGCCGAGCTTAGCCACTTCTATAGGCAACTCTGTGCTAAAGAAATCACGCCAGAGATGATGACTAAATTGGAAAAGGAGGTTCCAGTACTTTTGTGTAAGATGGAAAAATTTTTTCCTCCAGGATTTTTCAATCCAATGCAACATCTCTTAATTCATCTTCCATTTGAAGCGAAAGTGGGCGGTCCCGTGCAATATAGGTGGATGTATCATATTGAAAGATCACTTAGATATCTGAAACCAATGGTTGGTAACAGGGCAAGGGTTGAAGGTTGCATCGCCGAAGCTTTTACTCTTAAGGAAGTAGGATACTTCTCAAGTGTTTACTTTGCAGAGGAAAACAATGTTAATACTTCGGTAATGCGATACAATATAGATGAGCAACCTCCTTGTAGCGATCTCTCCATTTTTGCAACAAGAGGCACTACTGTTGGTAGTTACACTTCGTATGATGTTAGCGAAAAAGAAAGGCGTGCTGCATTCTTCTACATGTACGCTAATATGGAAGAAATGAATGAATATTTCAAGTAAGTGTTTCTCCTACACTTATGCTTTTCACCATCTTTTTCGACACATGTATTCTAATAGGTTCTCTTTGTCGTGTAGTATGTTCGACAAGCAAAATTGGAGACATAGACATCAACCCACGAGCAAGCAAATAGAACATATTCGACGGGAAGGAATAAACGGGGGATCTAATTTTCTCTCCTGGTTTCGAGATCATGTAACGTTTTCTCGATAACTAATCAATGTTAACAATGTTTTCTTATAACTTAAGAATGCTTACGTTTTCTAATAATTCCATATCTTGGACAGTGCCAAAAAGATGCCAACGTCCATGAAGATTTGCGACAACTATCCCGTGGAGTGGTTAATGTTAGAAGCTATGGTCGATATGACGTCAACGGCTATCGATTCCGTACAACTCAATTTGAATCTCTTCGTCCTCTCGCGGCAACATGTAATACCGGAGTTGTGATGAGGGCAATCGATTCGCAAGATCATGAAACGCAGTACTAAGGGATTATTAAAAAAATCCTTGAATTCACTTTTGTCGCAAACAAGCCAATTCGAGCGGTATTCTTTGACTGTGAATGGTTTGATTCCATTCGTGGAATTCGAGTAAACGAATTTGGCATGGTCGAAGTAAAACACAAGGAACGGTTGAAAGGATTCGATTCATTAGTTCTTGCACACCAAGTAGAGCAAGTGTACTATCTACCTTATCCATGCAATAAATTCAAAGCTTGGTGGGTGGTACATAAGGTGAATCCTCGTGAGCGGTTATACGCTCCAGGAGATGATGATTATCACGACGAAGCTGAGGTTGATTGTGTCTACCAAGAGGAAGAGTTGCCAGACTCCTTCTCAGTCGAGCCCGGTGTAGGACTCGATAACTTAGTTGGAGACGCTCAAGATATCGAGGCTGGCACGGAAGTGGAAACAGAATCAGAATCAGAATCTGAAGATATCGATGACATAGTCGAACCTGCTGATTTGCGCAAACGAAAACGATATGCGCAACAAGAAGATCGATGGGCTGGTTTAAGGAGTAGGGTGCATGATCGTGATGTTGATGAATTTTGAAGTAACGTTTTATTCACTAATCTAACATTAATTTTGTATATTATCTTTGTATATTAATCATTTATTCCTTGCAATAGGATGTCGTCAAAGGGGAAGGGGAAGGGGAAGCCAGTGAGAGGGTTTGAGCCGCCAGCAGACCCTTGCTCAGGGAGCTCGTTCCGTTCTAGTCGACGTGAGCTCTTTCTGGCACACGCTCCACCCTCAGCTGTTGTGTGCTTTCAGCGGAGAGAGGTAAACTTTAGTTACTATAAAGTTATTTTTGAAATTGCAATTGTTATTAATTATTAATAAAGTCATTCCTTTTGTGCAGTCTGGCTCAGAGACTTCTGAGTCTGAGTCAGAGTCTGAGGCTAGGGGGCCGCTACAGGAGCCCGACTCAGAGGCTAGGGGGCCCTCTAGCGCTAGCCTCCCTTCGGAGCCGGCTAGCGCTAGCCTCCCTGGGCAGCCCTCTACCACTAGCCTTCCTGGAGGCTCCAGGGGGTCTGCAGAGCCTTCAGGGTCACAGGACGCGGCAGCGTCGCAGCAGAGGCGACGGACGAGGAGGACCCACTTTGCGGCTCCTCCTCCGGTTACTACTCAGCGGACCACGATCCGTCCCGTTGGAGACAGGTATAAAAACTGTAAATAGTATACTAAATATTAGATGTTGTTTTTTCTTTACTTAATGATTTAATATATTTTGTAGATGTTGGTACGACTTCTCGTTCACGGGGGCCGAGAAGCACCACAGGCAGGTTAACAGTGTCCTCGGTGCTATCGTCAAGTTGCACTACCCCGGTGTAATTGACGGTTTTCCTGCCCTGTCGTGGGATGACTACGCTCGGGTCTCTCACCCGGTGCACGGCACGGTTCAGGGAGCCGTGTGGCATGATTTTATGGTAAGTTTAACTGTTTCGTTTTTTCAACTCCTTTGAATTCTTAATTGCATATCACTAAAATATTTGTTTGCTTAAAGTTGAGGTACCAAGTAGAGGAGCCGGGCATGGAGGACCACGCGAGACGCGTGTTCCATTACAACGCTCGGAAGCTCACGACGGCGGCGTTGTCATACGCCCGGATTCAGGCCGTCAACGCTTACTACAAGCGGCACCCCCGGGAGCAGGAGCAGGAGCAGCAAAGGGGTGTCTTTAGGAAGGACTCGGACTCCTACTTGACAGAGGAGCAGTACGCGGAGGTAAGTTTTTAATATTGTTAAATATTTACAATATCTACGTATGTTAACCGCGTTGATGAAAATGAAATATGTGCAGGTTAGTATTTCCTGGTTACAGGGTAACATCGAGGCGTACTTAGCTCTCTGTCGGTACTGGGCTAGCGACGCTTTTATCAACAAGTCCACGAAGGCTAGACAGTGCCGCATGGGGTCCGAGGGCAAGCACAACTATGGCGGTGACGACTACTTGCGTTTGGCTAAACGCATGGTAAGTACCTTTTTATTTTATTTATGTGTTCTTAATATATTATTTATCTCACTAACACGGATGTACAGGAGCGAGAGCTGGGTCATGAGCCGACCCCGACCCAGGTTTGGAAGAGAGGTCACAAGGGAAGTGACCCTTCTCAGCCAGGGCAGTGTAGTCAGGTCGCAGCCGACCGACTGGTAAGTTTTCGAAATTCATCAATTTCATTATAACTAATACTATTATTGACATACTTACAAGATTTATTTGTTTTGTAGACAAAGTACGCGCAGGAGGTCGCGAAGATACACGGTGCGGATTACGATTGGGAAAGCGCGCCGATCGACCCCCAAGCCGCGTACGCAAGCGGAGGCGGGAAGGCCCACGGACGGTGAGTTCTTCGTGTGTTTCATTTCTTTTTCAATTAATCTTCTTCTACTTAGTGTTTTCATTCTTTTGCAGGTTTGCCATTTTCGATGGAGTTGTCGACTCGAGGTCGACGCGACCTTTGAGAGGCGCTTCATCGTCGCAGGCTTCGATCGCTGGGACCAGTGGTCGTCTCTCGCAGACGCAGCTGGAGCTCCAGGCCATGAGGGAGTCGCTGACTCAAACTCAGGCAGAGCTGGAGAGGACGAGGGAGGAGCAGCAGAGGACAGCCTTAATGATGGCCCAGATGCAAGCAACGATGGCGGTAAGTAATTTAAAGTACCGTAGTTAAATTTCACAGCACTTAATAACATATATCTGCTAATATCTTGCAATGGCAGGCTCTTGCTCGACAAAGCGGTCAGGACATCCAGATTCCTACGCTTCCGCCACAGCAGACACCGGAGCAGGTAATATTGTCTATACCTAGGAGTTTGATTCCCTTTTCATTATGTTAAAAATTTATTTG
Organism: Tuctoria greenei; assembly: GCA_036927565.1. NCBI lineage: Eukaryota > Viridiplantae > Streptophyta > Magnoliopsida > Poales > Poaceae > Tuctoria > Tuctoria greenei. The sequence continues at coordinate 63,140,265 of JAYESD010000002.1, read as the reverse complement.
CATCACATTTAATCCTAATTATGATTCTTTTGCAGGGTTCCGGAACGCGTCGAGATCCCGGAGGCAGTGGAGGGGGTAGCGTGTAGACACTGGAGCAGGTGAGAAACTCTCTTTAAGTGTATCTAATCAAGCTTTAGTAGTTTTTGGCCATGGTAGAAATGATTAGTATATAGTGAATAAGTTGTCAGTGCTTCCATTTAACAAAAGGGCTAGTGATTATCGCTGATGTTTCCTTCTTATGTCGAAACTGATGTTCACTGAGTTAACAAAGGGCTAGTGCTTCCATTTAACTAGTGATATAGTACATTACTTCATTTGAAACTACATCATGCTTCCTTCTTTTGTCACTGATGTTCTTGGCCTCTTATGTTATCACTGAGTTGACATTGATGCTTACTAGTGATTATGTTTCTTTTGCAGGGATCCGGAACGTGCCGAGAAGATCCCGGAGGTAATGGAGGGGCTAGCGTGTAGCCCGGTGGTTGTTGATGTTGATTGTTGCAAATTGTGTTGTTGTTGATGTTTTGAACTATACATTGAAACTGTTATGTTGTGTATGATATTATTTGTTTGTTCTGTGTTCTCGCCATCGAGCGAGGTAGTCAGTTTCTGTTTTTAAAAAAAAAATCGAAAACTTAACTTACGTCGGCTACGGGCAGGCCGACGTAAGTTAGCCCAGGTTAACTTACGTCGGTCAGGCCATACCGACGTAAGTTAACCTGGGCTAACTTACGTCGGTTTGACCAGGCCGACGTAAGTTACAACACTTTACTTACGTCGGCCTGCCCAAGCCGACGTATGTCCTCAGGCCCAGCCCAAGGCCCATCTCGACACTTAACTTACGTCGGCTTCCGAAGACCGACGTAATTAAGTTAACTTACGTCGGTGGCCGACGTAAGTCACCTTAATTACGTCCAAATTCCTACGTCGGCTGAAAGCCGACGTAATTAAGGGAAAACCGACGTAATTAAGTTACATACGTCGGTTTAAGCCTTACTTACGTTGGCTTTGGCCGACGTAAGTGACCGTTCTTCCTGTAGTGTTGTGAGTACAAGAGATATTGACCATATTGTTCCAGATATAATCAAACACGTCAAACTTTTGCTCCTTGCTTATGACCTTCATCAAGGTCTGAGGTAGCCATGCACACTCCCTGCGTCTCCATCTTTGGGAGCAATTGTCTTCCTCAAGACACTATTCAGAACCACAAAGAAGGGCTTCATGTTCTTTGTGGAGTGAGGGTTGAACTTTGAGTTTGGCTCGTAAAGGAATTTCATCCTTTCCTTCTCGATGACACCAACATTGTCGATGATCACACTATCATTGCTCGAGGTGTCAAGATGCAACATCATTGCAAATTCCTCATATGTGATAGTGTACTTGGATCCATGAGTCATCCAGGTCACCATTTCTTCTTTATCGCTTGCAAAGTGACAAGTGGCATAGAACTGGGCCACCACTTCATCATCCAATTATACTTGAAGGCAAAGAGGTCCTTCAAGCCATGTCTTTCTGCTGCCTCAATCACTTCATCAAATGCGAAGCATCTCTTCTTCTCAAGATGTGCCCAGTCAATCCACTGATTGCGCACCACTGGTGTCTTCATCTGCAGGTATACAACCTTGTAATAGTCAGCATGAAAATTGCTCTAGAATCTTCTATCTGCAGCTTGCTTTGGGTGACTGTAGCAATCCACACCGCGGAACTTGGCCGCTGAGTCACTGCCCTTTCCATTAAACTTCTCTTCAGTGGGGTCCCAGACCCCTTCCCTCGGAGCATGCAGCTTTAACGAGCCAACTAGATCCGTTGCTGTTCCTTCGCCCTTGCCGTTGGCTAGGCGGGCACTTGCCGAGCTAGGGCCACCACAGGTGGTAGCCCTAGAAGCTGGCACCTTAGAGGACGGCTTCTTTGCTAGCACTTTCCTCCGAGCCTGTGGAGGAGACGAATCTGGCTCGGAAGGACGCTCTTGGCGTTTCTTGCCAAGGCTCGTCGAGGGTCGAGGTGCCACCTCATGGTCCATCTCGGCCTCAAAGTCGGAAATATCACCATTCGTGCTCGACATGTCCTGAGAATGAGTTGAGCAAGACATGATTGATAATGGATGGTACAAGGCATGGGTGAGAAAGAATAACAAGGAACTGCATTGAGGAATTGACAGGTTAGGTTTTGAGTTCAGAGAAATCAAACTTGTCTAGTGTACAGGCACGGACTAGCCCGGGGGACCGGACTTGTCCGTGCATGGAACGGACTAGTCAGATATTCATCCTCAAAAACCTAAGCAACTAGACAAATGTTGATTCCTAATGCACAGCTAGCTTAGCATAAACATAATACATCAAGGAGGAATGTATATAGTGAAAGATGCTAGGCTATTCAATCAATAATGAAGAAATTTGGGATTTCTAGGGTTTGAGTGAAAATTACAGAGGAATTTGCTTGAATCTTGACGAAGGAGTTGTTGAAGTCCGGACTTGTCCGAGAACTTCAACCCGAGAGCAAGGGAGCTTGATTTCCACTAAAATGTGGAACTTTTTGATGGACGGGGTGCAAAATCGCCTTGGGAGCTCGAGTGGGAGAGAGAGAACGCGTGAGGCAAGAGTGGAGATGAAGAAATTAGGGTTTGGCGGCGGCTAGGGTTATGTACACGAAAAATATGACAAGTCCGGAGATGACCGGACTAGTCCGAACTTTTCCAGAGGCTATATCGGACTAGTCCGTTGTCTAGCGGGCTAGTTCGGCCTAACCGGCACACTGTGAACTAGTCTGCATGGGCAGACTAGTCCGGGTAACCACGGACTAGTCCATGGTCACCAGGGAAGAAAATTTAGCCCATTCATATATATTTGAAGGTACATATTTAGGAAATAGGAGGGCAAATCAAATCAAATAATCTTGATGAATATGAGCAGTAAGCATAAAACAATCAAGCAATGATCATAATTCACCAAGATCTAGTAATTGACATAGTTTTTCGGAGAAAATTGAGAGAGATGATTTTCACAACCCAACCAACATATTTTGAAGAAAACATACAGGTATGCAAACTTTCAAGCCACGCTCCGAGCATCAAGGATATTTAGTTCATTTTAGAGTTCACAAAAGCGTTTTTCATCAAGTGGCTTGGTGAATATGTCGGCCAATTGCTTTTGGGTATTGACATGTGAAATGGCTATATCTCCTTTCATGGAATGGTCTCTCAAAAAGTGATGCCTTATGTCTATTTGTTTAGTTCTAGAGTGTTTTACTGGATTGTGGGCAATTTTAATGGCACTCTCATTATCACAAAGGAGGGGAATGCAGTTCATATTGTAACCGTAATCCCTTAGAGTTTGTCGCATCCAAAGGAGTTGTGCACAACAACTCCCGGCTGCAACATACTCCGCATCTGCTGTGGATAAGGTAATGGAATTTTGTTTCTTGGAGGACCAAGAAACTAGGGATCTACCTAGGAATTGGCGTGTGCCGGAGGTACTCTTTCTATCTACCTTGCATCCGGCATAATCTGCATCTGAGTATCCAATGAGGTTGAATTTGGAGCCTTTTGGATACCAAAGACCAAGGTTGGGTGTATGAACTAAATATCTCAAGATTCTTTTTACGGCTATCAAGTGACACTCCTTAGAATTGGCTTGAAATCTTGCACACAAACATACACTCAGCATAATATCTGGCCTAGATGCACATAAATAGAGTAGAGATCCAATCATGGAGCGATATACCTTTTGTTCGACGCTAGGTCTGTCTTCATTGAGATCCATGTGGCCATTCGTTGCCATGGGAGTCTTTATGGGCTTCGCCTTGTCCATTCCAAACTTCTTGAGTATGTCTTGTGTGTGCTTGGTTTGGCTTATGAACGTCCTTTCCTTTTGTTGCCACACTTGGAATCCCAAGAAGTACTTTAGTTCTCCCATCATTGACATTTCAAACCTATCTGTCATGATTTTACTAAATTCCTCACAAAAAGATTGATTAGTTGACCCAAAGATTATATCATCAACATAAATTTGACAAATAAAAAGATCATTGTCAAAATTCTTTGTAAATAATGTATAATCTACTTTGCCAATCTTAAAACCATTTTCAATTAGGAAATCTCAAAGACACTCATACAAAGCTCTAGGACCTTGTTTGAGGCCGTAGAGAACCTTACGCAATTTAAACACATGGTCGAGGAACTCTTCATCTTCAAACCCGGGGGGTTGCTCCACATACACCTCCTCCTTGATTGGTCCGTTGAGGAAGGCGCTTTCCACATCCATATGATAGAGCTTGAAATCATGGTGAGTAGCATATGCAAGTAATATTCTAATAGATTCAAGTCTAGCTACGGGAGCAAAGGTTTCATTGAAATCAAACCTTCGACTTGTGAATACCCTTTGGCCACAAGTCGTGCCTTGTTCCTTGTCACCACCCTATGTTCATCTTGTTTGTTGCCGAAGACCCACTTGGTGCCGACGATGTTCGCATTGGGTCTTGCCACAAGTTCCCACACCTCGTTCCGCTTGAAGTTGTTCAATTCTTCTTGCATTGCCACCACCCCGTACGGGTCCTTCAATGCATCCTCAACCCTATGCAGTTCCAAAAAGGATACAAATGAATAGTGCTCAAAAAAGTTAGCTATACGAGATCTAGTGGTTACTCCCTTTTGGATGTCACCGATGATATTGTCGATTGGGTGATCCCTTTGGACCCATTGTTGTACTCTTGGGTGTGGCATTTGAGGTGTTGTATCTTCATGATCATCTTCTTCTCCCCCTAAATGGTTGTCCTTGTTGATTCATTGATCATCTTCATATTCTTGTGGTTGATCTTTTTTGGAAGCTCCCCCTTGATCGTTGACCTCCTCTTGTGGTTCATCTTCCTCATGCATGTGTAGAGGTGACTCTTGTGGTCGAACTTCACCTAAGGCGATTCTTTTCAATGCTTGACAAGGAGCTTCTTCTTTATCTAGCACATGTGGATCAACTTGCTCCTTTTGGGAGCCATTAGTTTCATCGAACACTACGTCACGTGCTACTTCAACAAGTCTGGAGGTCTTGTTGAAAACACGATAGGCGTAAGTGTTCGAATCATAACCAAGCAAGAAACCTTCATCGAACTTTGAAGCGAACTTTGAAGTCCTAGGCTTCTTGATCAAAATATAACATGGAGAACCGAAAATTCGAAATTATGAAATATTAGGCTTGTTACCGGTAAGTAGCTCATAGGATGTCTTCTTGAGTAGTCGATGAAGATAAAGTCGATTTACGGCGTGGCAAGCGGTGTTAATCATTTCTGCCCAAAATCGATCCGAGGTCTTGTACACATTGAGCATTGTTCTTGCCATCTCTATGAGAGTTCGGTTCTTTCTTTCAGCAACTCCGTTTTGCTGAGGGGAGTATGGAGCTGAAAACTCGTGCTTTATGCCTTCTTCATCAAGGTACTCCTCCACTTGTGTGTTCATAAACTCTGTGCCGTTGTCGCTTCGAATGTTCTTGATTGTCAATAAGAATTCATTTTGAGCTCGCTTGAAGAACATCTTGAGTATTCCTTGTGTTTCTAATTTATATTCAAAAAGAAAGCCAAGTGAAGCGAGAAAAATCATCAACAACTACTAAACCATATTTGTTACCGCCGATGCTTATGTAGGCAATTGGACCAAATAAGTCCATGTGAAGTAGCTCGAGTGGTCTTGTTGTCGTCATGACGTTCTTGGCGGGGTGAGGTGCTCCAACTTGCTTCCCGGCTTGGCACGCGCTACAAGGTCTGTCTTTCTCAAACACAACATCCTTTAAACCTCAGATGTGATCGCCCTTGAGGAGTTTTTGAAGGTTCCTCATACCAACATGCGCTAGCCGTCTATGCCACAGCCAAACCATGTTGGTCTTTGCAATCAAGCATGTGTCAAGTTCGGCTTTATCTTTGTTGAAGTCAACAAGATAAAGATTTCCCTTTAACATACCCTTGAATGCAATGGAACCATCACGCCTCCTAGATACGGTCACACCCTCGTTAGTGAACAAGCAATTATAACCTTTGTCACATAATTGAGATATGGACAGCAGGTTATAATCTAAGGATTCAACATGTAATACATGAGAAAGTGTGTATTTAGATGATATGGCAATTTTATCGGTACCGAGCACCTTTCCTTGGCTATTATCTCCTAAATAGATGCCCTCGTTTGGATCCTCATTTTCTTCATATTCCACGAACATTCTTCTTTCTCCGGTCATATGGTTGGTGCAGCCACTGTCTAGCACCCATTTAGATCCACCGGAGGAATAAGCCTGCAAAAAAAAATTATGTTTTGGTTTTAGGTACCCAAACTTTCTTGGGTCCTTGGAGGTTAGTTACAAGACATTTGGGCACCCACAAATGAGAGTTGGTGTTCTCATGGTGTGGCCCAACATAATGAGCATAAACTTTACCAAAATTATTTCTCATTAAGACATACGAGGCATTGAAAGTTCTAAACAATAACTATTGTTGTTTATGTACAGGACTAGTCTGGGAGGCCGGACTTGTCTAGAGGACCGGACTTGTCCGTACACCGACCGAACTAGTCCGGTGTTCATGTGTGATTAATGTTTTAATCTTTGAGTTTTCAGTTTGAGAGGGTCTTCCCTTTACAAAGGTAATCCTCTCCTTGTTATTATTATGGCTTCTAGCATGTTACTTTTCACCATAAGAGTAACCAATGCCATATTTGACATTTGGAGATCTTTTGACCAAGTATGCACTACGTGCATATTTGATCTTCTCCTTGTCAAATATGCCACTTTGGGCAGGATGCTTATCCTTTGTAGAGGTTGGCTTGTCCTTCAAACTGGTGTCAACTTTATTACATGTACAAGCATAAGCAACCTCAGTTTTAGTGGGTTGAGAAGGTGAACTTGAAGAGAATGAAGGTTCACCTTGCTTGAGTGACTCAACTTGAACTTCAAGGATATTGTTAACCTTGATCAGGTCAGCAAGTTGGTCCTTGATTGTAGCATTTGAGTCGGTTAACTCCAAGCAAGTTTCCTTGCTTGAAGCTAACTCAAGCTCTAGTGATTTGCTTCGTTCCTTTTCAAGTTCTAGAAGCTTGTCAAGTTCGACATATTCCTCCTTTTGGGAGATGATCATGTCCTCTTGATGATGTATCAACCTCTCCTTCTAAATAAGTTGATCAAGTAAAATTTCATTTTTGTGGTAGTTTTCCTATCTAGTCCAATAAGCATATCCTCATTATCACTATTGATTTCATCATCACAAGAATAGGAATGCACAGAAGGGGGTTTGGTGTTTACCTTGCGTTTACCTTCCTTTGACATGAGACAAGTGCCATTTCCCTTCCATGCGCCGAGTGTAGTGAAGAGAGTAGACTTCTTGGATGCTTCTCGATGGCTATGCTAGCCATCTCTTCTTCTTCGGATGATGAGGACTCATCATTTGAGTCCCACTCTTTCCCTATGTGAGCTTGTTCGGCTTGTTTCTTCTTCTTGAAGAATTTCTTGGGTTGAGGCTTGTCTTCTTTGGTCTTTTTCTTGTTCTCTTCATATGGGCAATCAACTATAAAGTGGCTATACTCACCACAATTATAGCATGCCCACCTCAACTTTGGCTTTGTTCTTTCCTTGTACTTTCCTTCGCTTGATTTAGCACCTTGTCTCTTCTTCATTATTCTCTTGAATTTCTTCATGAACAATATCATGTCTTCTTCATCTAATTCACTGCTCTCATCATCACTGTCTTCTTCAAGTTGAGCTTCTTGAGCTTCTTTAGATAGTGTCCTGAGGGTTGACCTCAAAGCAACCCCTTTCTTCTTTGCCGAGGTGAGGTCGGCAATTTCCTTGACATGCTTTGCTTGTTTTTCCAGCATCTCAAAATTGATGATTTCTCCAAGTAATTCATCCGGAGTCATTTTCTTGTATCCGGGGCTTTATCTTATTATTGAGCATAGGGTGACGTTGCGAGGCATGAAGGCTCTAATGATGAGCTTCACCACCTTGTGGTCATTCCACTTCTTGCTTCCGTATGATCGAACCTTGTTGACGAGCGTCTTTAACCTATTATATGTATCTTGAGGTGACTCGTCTTCTTCGATTGCAAATATTCCTAATTCGCCTTCAATCATTTTGATCTTTGCTTCACGCACATGACGGTCACCTTCATGTGCAGTTTGCAGTGTGTCCCAAGTCTCCTTAGCAATTTCGAGTCCATCCACCTTGGTGAACTCGTCCCGACTGAGCGAAGAGGTAATTACTGTTGTGGCTTGAGCATTTCTGTGAATTGTCTGCTCTTGGCTTGGTGTGAGTTCTTCGTCGTCGTCCGGGATATCTATTCCAGTGCACACAATATGCCATAGACTTGGATTGAGAGAGATTAGATGCATTTTCATATTTTTCCTCCACATTGAGTAATCACTTCCGTCAAAGTGTGGGGCTTTTCCAAGTGGAATAGACAAGTAATGATTATTGTTGAAATTGAGACGATCATAGTTAAAAGGATATCGGGAGTAGTCGGTGTGAGTACTCCCCTTCTTCCTCTCTTCAATTTTTACTTTCCCTTTGGAAAGTGTCTTCTTTCTTAGGCACCTTTAGTTCCAGCATCTCCTCATCGTCGTCCTCAAAGTCTTGAATGGCTTTGGGGAGCTTTTCCACCTTTTGGTTCTTTTCATCATCAACCTTTTCTTGGTTGTTGCTCTTGTGGACATCCTTCATGTCCAACATGATCTTCTTCAAGCGATTAGTCTCTTTCTTGAAGAACCCGCTCTGATACCAATTGAATGTGGCCTAGTGGGGGGGGGGGGTGAATAGGCCTTTTGAATTTTTGTCGGAACCTGCAACACTTAACAACCAGATCAAAACTTGAGATATCGAACTAGTCCGGTAAAGTGCAGACTAGTCCGATCTATACGAACGAGGTTGATCAAGTTTGATCTATCAAGTTTTATTCTAGGGTGTAGCAGCAGAAATATACTTGTAATTTATGTGTTGCAAGATTATGTACTAAGGTATATCACAAGTCAATCTTAAATTTGATGTTTCAACGTAAAGTGAGCAAGATTAATTGAAACCCTAGATTGATATGATGTAAATAACGATGAACACAAAGCAAGAACACAGAAGATTTATCCCGTGGTTCGGTTCCCACAGATGCAACCTACATCCACGTTGAGGATTCCACAAAAGGACCGAGTCTTCTCCAACCCTATGCTCGTCGGATCGCCATGAAGGCCAATCCTCTTCCACTTATCACAAAGGGGTGAATAACCGAATTCAAAGGGGCCTTCTCACACGTTGAGGGCTCCCTTAGATTACAACACGAAATACCACCAAGAACACACTCAAAAGATTACAATTAAGTCACAAGAGTGTGTTTGCGAATCAAACCAAGAGTTCAATGAGTGTTGAACGTGTCTCTCCAATGATCTAGAGTGTATCCTCAAGGGATTGATCTTTGTTGGACTTAATTTCGTCGAGAGATGTGTTTTTGAGGCTCTTGGGAGGTGTCACGACGCTAGGGTTTGAGAGGGTTTGAAGTTGGGCCATGCACCTCTATTTATATGGGGTTTTTAAAAGTGACCATTAGGGTTTAGAAAGATCAGACTAGTCCGTGGTGGACACCGGACTAGTCCAGTGTGCTGTGTGTAGCAAACCCTAAGTGTCCCGAAATATCGGACTAGTCCAGCTAGGAGTGGACCACTTAGTGAGAGAATGGCCAAGCACTTTGAGGACACAACCTTATTGCCATTCCCTAATAGACAAAGGAAGCCAACAGTGGATGAGAAGTTCAACCGCTTTATTGAGATCATCCAGAAAATCCACATCAATGCATTTGATTGACGCAACGCAAGTACCCACTTATGCTCCTTATCTCAAGGACATATTGAGTAACAAGAGGCCATTGCCCACCACTGAGGTTGTCAAGCTTACAGAAGACGGCAGCGCAGACATCCTCAATAGGCTTCCAGAAAATAAGAATAACCCTAGATGTCCTACAATTTCATGCTCGATTGGGGCACACTACTTTGACAAGGCCCTTTGTGACCTTGGAGCAAGTGTGAGTGTGATGCCCGAGGTGGTTTTCGACAAGGTGAACTTCAAGGGACTTACTCCAACACCAATGCAACTCCAACTGGCTGATTCCTCAGTCTGTTATCTGCGGGTATCGCTGAATATGTCCCGGTATAAATTCGGAACTGCTTCATACCCATGGATTTCGTGGTGCTCGACATGGAGGTCGAGAAGGATACGCTGCTCATTCATGGGTGCCCGTTTCTAAACACCGTGAAGGCTCACATAGATGTGGGAGCTGGAGAAATCCACTTCCATATCAATGGCAAGGAGGATAAGTTTAACTTCCGCCCAAAGTTGGAGCAATGCACCATGATCTGTATCAAGTATGGTCCAAATGTTAAACACATTCAAGGGGTCAAAATCACACCTCCAAAGGTGAACCCGCTCATTGCATTTTTGAGAAATTTGATCTATGCGAAAAACCCATCTTATCGTCCACGCCGACACCCTAAGAACACAGAGATGTCCTGGCCTCCTCAAAAGCCTAAGTCCATCAAGACGCCAAAGAAGATATGGCGGAAGAAGCAAGACAAGCCGTATGAGCCCATCCCTCCGGGCCCGGATGTCAAGAAATGAAGAAGGAGGAATGTCTATTTCATTGGACGGTGATGAGACCTAGCCAATAGGTTAAATTGGTAGCACTACTAGGATTTTGGGTTATTGCGACGAAAAAAATCGTTGCAATAGGTCGAAATTCGTCGCGATAGGTTGTTGTTGCAACGAAACAGAACGTCACAATAGTTTTTCTGACTCGTGGCGATAACAACCATGGCAATAGGTTATTGCGAAGACTTGACATCCGTGGCAAATAGTATGGTATTGCGATGACTCCACGTAGGTGGCAAATAGTATGGTATTGTAACGGTTTAACGTATTGCGACGATTTAACATATTGCGACGAAAATATTGGTGTTGCAACGATGTCACATTCGTGGCAAAAAGTATGGTACTGCAACGACTCCACGTTCGTTGAAAATAGTATGGTATTGCAACGGTTTAACGTATTGCGACGATTTAACGTATTGCAACGAAAATAACGGTGTTGCAACGATGCCACATTCATGGCAAAAAGTATGGTATTGCAACGACTCCACGTTCGTGGCAAATAGTATGGTATTGCAGCGTTTTAACGTATTGCGACGATTTAACGTATTGCAACGAAAATAACGGTGTTGCAACAATGCCACATTCGTGGCAAAAAGTATGGTATTGCAACGACTCCACGTTTGTGGCAAATAGTATGGTATTGCAACGTTTTAACGTATTGCGATAATTTAACGTATTGCAACGAAAATAATGGTGTTGCAACGATGCAACATTCGTGGCAAAAAGTATGGTATTGCAACGACTCCACGTTCATGGCAAATATTATGGTATTGCAACGGAATGTATTGTGACGATTTAACGTATTGCAACGAATAGTACATTATTTGCGACGATTTCATATCTGTGGCGATAAGTACGGTATCGCGATGATTTCATACTCGTGGTGAATAGTATGGTATCGCGACGTTTTCACATTCACGGCGAATAGTACGGTGTTGCAACAATTTCACACTCGTGGTGAATAATATCGTATCGCGATGTTTTCACATTTGTGGCGAATACTACGGTGTTGCAACGATTTCACTTCCGTGGTGAATAGTACGGTATCGCGATGATTTCACACTCGTGGCGAATAATATGGTATCGCGACGATTTCACAGCCGTGGCCAATAATACGGTAATGCAACGATTTCACGTTCATGGCGAATAGTACGATATTGCAACGATTTCAAAACCGTGACAATAGTATTGTACTGCAACGATCTCTGATGTGTGGCAATAGGTTCGTAATGCAACATATTCAAATCTGTTGCAACAGGGTCGTAATGCGACGTTCTCTGGGTGGTGGCAATAGCAGTCTAGTGCAACGTTTTTTTGGTCGTAGCCAAATGTTTGTAGTGCAACGTTTTATAATTTGTGGCAATAGCTAACTTCCTATTGCAATAGTTTATTTTCGTTGCAATAATCTGTTAATGCCACATTTTATAATTAGCGGCACTAGAATTCTAATGCACCAGGTTTGAAAATTAGTGGCAACAGAATCAATTTATCCGCACACGATACGTCTGTCGACTTAACAACAAACATCCAGCAATTGATGCAACGCTCAAGGACCCTTGCGTCGTTGCGAGACGATGTTATTTACAGTTTTTTCTGGTTGCAACATTGTACCCATTAAAAGAGCACCGCGACGAGTTGTAGTATTAGGAATAGTTTCTCGAACATCCAGCTTCGACTTGGTGCGAGCAGAAGCCTTTTGTGGAGTTGCTGCTAGCCGTTGTTGATTTTGCAAGCTCTCAATCATTTTGCGCATGTCTGCTAGCTCCTTTTCTTGCCATGCAGAGTTGGCTACCATCTGATCATGTAAAGCCTGGACTTCCTGGTTGAGCTGTTCATTTGCCTGGACGAAGCCATCCATCTGGGAGGTCATATAATAATTTCTTCCTTCCAACTCTTGCACCTGAGAGCTGAGGTCTTCATTTCTATTTTGCAAGCATCGAACTTGCTAGCCGAGCTGGTCAGACATCTGGATACGCAGTCTTTCAGAAACATTAGGTTTAGCCATATAACCACGCCCCCGAAACTGTGATCCTCCAGAATTGGTTGCGGATATATAAGTAAGCTGGAAGATGTTGTCTCTTTCCTCATCTGGGATTGGGACTCCCAGCTCAGCTTCCTTGACGTGTATTTGGGCACGTGCCTAGGTCTATGTACAAAAAGAAAAGTCACATGTACATTGCAAATATTTATTTAAATAGGGACTGTTTGAAGTGTTTCTCACATGTACAGCTTCTGCCTGCTCGTTTGCCCATTGACCGTTCTTCACATGGCTTGCCTCCCACAGTTCTATGTCATCGGGTTCTTTTCCGGTCTCTGGGTCTCGCTACATCAAATACAAGTAAAATTTGATTGAATGATTGCAGTGCAAAGTAAAAGCATGATTTAGTTTTCATACCTTCTCGTAACTAAGTTGGGCGTAGGATTTCGAGACAAGCAAGTGTTTTGTCTTTTGAGTACTTCGATTTTGTGAATTGGTTCTGCTTATTGACTGCAATTTTAAGAATTAATTTCACGAATGGGTGTTATCAAATAGTTTTTGTAGGATATGAAGGTATTAGAAAGCTAGCTAACCTTGAATCGCTCAGACCCAAAATAGTCCATGAGCGCCAACCAATCGGAATCTGCTATGTCAATAGGCTTGTTTTGTATATGTTCCTCATCGGTCGAATACTTCTTATAGGTGGCATGCAATGTTGATCGCCACCCCTTGTAGCGCCCACCAGCAATCTTCAATATTTTTCTTCTGGTATCATTTGTGTCCTCCAAGTCCCAGGCATTATGTACATTGTATATCACATTGTTATAAACGTACAAGATGGAGGTCGCTAGAAAAAAATACTTATGTGGGGTGTCACAACACTAACCAAAATGTCTCTCACTATATCGCTCTTCGAAGTATCGCCAACCTCTGCCCACTTCCTTACACCAGCGAGGGGTGCATTTTTTTTTGTTGTAATAACCACATCATCGACAAAGTGCTGCTGATTAGGACCAACCGCAGCACCCAACCTATTAGACCACTGAATTTGTAGCTACCGATTCTGATCATTCATTCTATTTGCAGATGCTAGATAGCGCAATTTAGCAACCTTAAGTCCTTTAGCAACCCCTCTTCCAAACTTCTTTCCTTCTGTTAGTGTCATTTAAACGGTAAATGTTTAAAGCAAATTAGCAACTGACTAGGCCTAGTATCATGTACAAATAGTGTGAAAGAAGAAGAAGTCTGATGTTTTACCATCTTCAGGACAAGTGCGGCAAATACGAGCGTGGGAACACCGCGTCGCAACAACATTTTGCTCCATATTGGGCGATGCATCGACTTGTTGACTTCTTTGTTTCTCTTCATACCCTACAATCAGGCATCAGGCAGTAGTCAGTGGTGCTACAACACTCGTAGTACTGCAGGGGATTTTCAGTCCAGCTGCGAAGCAGGCAAGACAATAGCTGGCGATGCTAGAGAAAGAGAGAGTTCGCCGGGTGCTCATCCTCTGCAGTACTGCCGGTTCGGTCTGACCGACATCAGCAGGAGCGTGTCTCGAGGCGAATTGGTGGCAGGGCAAGTCATGGACGTCAGCGGTATTAGAAGGTAGAGGATGCAAGACAGATGAGGCGGGCAGCTTGCAACGTCTAACAAAGCTAGGGTTCGGTCTGGCAGTGCAGTGACCACATTTAAGTCAGAGGATCGACGTCCAGATCACACCGGTGATCTCACGTGACTTACGTTTTTACTGCAGGCGATGCAGTAAAGATCCAACGGTGTGATTCCATTGGATCTTTACTGCATCGCGTGCAGTAAAAATGTATAAGTCAGGTGATCTGCGTCCATTGATATCACCCCGGAGCAAGTCTCGAGGCTAGGAGGACAGTGTGGTGGATCTAGGAATTAAATTTAGGTGGATTGCATACTGATATTTTGCTCTGCGTGTTAGCATCTCGCCCTAAAGTGCTACTAGAAAGGATACATGAATATAATCTTGCGTTAATTACCAGACATCAGTAACGCATTTGGCAGTGTAAAAAACGGAATTGAGATCATATAAGCAGCAATGAACCCTCATGTACATGCATCTCTAAACTATATGATGCTAACATTTCTTAGTGGACATGGGTTAATGATATTGGACTATTTTTTCCAGGGTATGCCATGTCATATGGGGCATAACATGTAGGTACGCCGTAATGGCCAGGGGTTTGCGGGCGGCGGGGTCATCATGGCATGCGAACGATGGGACATGGAGATGGAGGGAGACGCGTCGGGGAGGACAGTGAAGTGACCACCAGCAGGGCGTGGGCGTCGGCCGGTGCCGGAGTGACCGGCGGCGACATGGGTTTGCGGGCGGTGGGGTCATCATGACAAGTGAAGGATGGGACGTGGCGATGGTCGAGGGAGACGCGTTTCTGAGGACACTGAAGTGAGCAACAGCAGGGCGTGGTCGCAGGTGCCGGAGTGGCGGCGGCGAGAGAGCCCAGCGTGCGCGTGTAGGTATCAATAAATCACGCCATCACATATACTCACCAGCAGGGCGTGGGCGCCGGCCGGTGCCGGAGTGAGTGGCGGCGACAGGGGTTTGCGGGCAGCGGGGTCATCATGACACGCGAAGGATGGGACATGGCAATGGTGGAGGGAGACGCGTTGGGGAGGACACTGAAGTGAGCAGCAGCAGGGTGTGGTCGCCGGTGTCGGAGTGGCCGGGGGTGAGAGAGCCCATCGTGCGTGTGTAGGCATCAATAAATCATGCCATCACATATACTGATTAACTGTTAACTGGGACTAGGAACCTACAATCGCAATGCTAAAATATTTAGTAGAGCCCGGTACATATTTATACTCGTAGTACCAGCATGGGATGACGAATCTTGGGGTTCTTGAGCATCAGGTGCTGCAATATTCTCTGCATACGATACAAAGGAATTAACGTGTTATAAATATGTGTATTTTGATAGTAAATAGATTTATAGTTATACCAGGTGCTTGTTGCCCATCACGATTACTTGTAGACGACATGACGGTTTGGTGTCTTGTTCCTAAAGTAAAGAGTATATATTGTAGGTAACAGTGATAACGTCAGATTACATGAGGATGTGTATTTTAGATCGGGCGGTGTGGTTGCTATGGACTGAAAGTGTTTGTTTTGAATGGAGGAATTAGAAACGAAGGAGTAGGAAAAAAAACCATACAATCCGAGAAAGAAAAACAAGAAAAACGTGTATAAACCGTGGGAACTGAAAATCTTAGGAATACAAGTTTGGAACACAGGAATGAGAGTACAACATTGGGAGTGGTTGATAAGATAACCCTGGCGTCATTTACATCTAAATCAAGAAATTACATAGTACATGCGGTTTTTAATAGTTATCTTTCCTGACATGGAAATGTACTAGAAATACACTACCATAAACTATCGGAGCAACATTTATTTCGGGGCAGAGGTGTAGTGTATTTTATATATGGAAAAAAGTAGAATGCAATCAGATGCTAGGGTAAAATAAAAAGATGAATCGACTGTAGGATGCAGATCTAACGATTGAGGATAGTTGATTGCACGATTGCACCATTAATTAGATTTTATACTAGACATTCATGAAATATAAGAGCATATAAGGAGAAGGAGTTGGGACGACAACTAGGAATGAACTGGCTGCAGGTGTTGGGACGACAACTAAAGCAATAAGGAGGGAGTAGCTCTATAAAAAGACGGCATAGATCGTGTAGAACTTACGTAGCACAAAACTGGACTCCGGGACGTCGCAGGGCGGGGTCGGCGACGAAGAGGTTCGGTAGATCCCGTCAAACTTGGTCGCTCGACGTTGTACCCACAGTCAGCACCACCACTCACATGGGAATTCTTAGGAATGCAAGTTTGGAACACAGCAATAAGAGGAGAACATGTGTGTCGGGAACGGAAGCCACTGCGGGATTAGAGGGAGATGCACATTTAGATTCGTCGTGGCTAGCTACAAATGGGCGGGATTGGAATTTTGGGCGCACGGAGTGAAGTTTCAATGTGAAAATCTCAATTGTGCAAGCCAAGAAGAACAAAAAAAATTTTGAGGGACCGCTACCTGTCGTTCATCTTTGTTTTCATGGAGATGTAAAAGCATTCATGTGGTAGTGGGACATTCCAAAAAAATACGAACAAAAATATGAATCGCCAAATGTATCATTTTGCTAATGCAAACGACATGCAAATACATAGAACACCCAAGTCCACGAAAGGAGGACGGCAAATCCATGGTCTAGTAAAAGGTAAACAATCAGCATTTTATATATAACATTCGTCGCAATGAAATGATAACATATACAGAGTATATACTACTACTAAAAAAACATTTTCCCCTGTGATGTCTAATCTTCAGGCCGTCGATTCAAAGCCGCCTGTGATACGAGTATCACAGGTACATACGATATATATATCAACAATGTCATTGGATATTAGTTACAACGGATAAAGTACCTTTCATGCAACTGTTGCATCAGGTGATGGACTAGTTAGCAATTTAGATGACGTAATTTACTAATCAAGTTAATTATGCATCATGTCTGTTGTTAGTTCTATTACTTGTAAGGATAATGTTTACCGGATTTCATTCATTAAGCCACAAGAAATGTAGACGGTCCCAAGTTACAAACATATAGGAGATGTTTTCAATAAAAGAAGTTTTTCGATACTGCATATATAGAACACATTGTTCATGAACATAAAGACATATTTCATTAACAAACAAGTAATAGGAAAACACGTAGTACACAGCAAGAACAAGATAAACTACACTTAATACTACTCTACTCAAAGATCACGAAATAGATAAACTACTCCTAATACTACTCTACTGGGAGAAAACCACGTCCTCCTCCTCCGCCGGTGCCGCCTCCTCCGCATCCGCCGCCGGTGCCGCCTCCTCCTCCTCCTTCTCCGCTGCTGCCGCCGCTGCTGCCGCCTCCGCCTCCACCTCCGCCACCGCTGCCGCCTCCTCCTGCTCCTCCTCTGCTGCTGCCGCTGCCGCCTCCATAGCCGCATCCACCTCCGCCTCAAGAGACGCCTCCTGCTCTGCCTCCTCCACTGCCGTCACTACCCAAGCCGCCTCATACTCCTCAACCTCCGTCACAGTCCGAAGCTTCCCGACGACGCGACGCTTAATCTTCAGGAGGCCCTCTACCCAAGCAACCTCCGCGATCATCTCATGGAGGGCGTCGAGACGACCGGCCACAGTCATCAACCCGTAGCAGTAGTGACCCGCGGTGTCCATGCTCGTGTGGAGGGGAAGGGTCCCAAGACCCAGACGGCGACACGAGCGATCTGTGTCGGAAAAGACCTTCCGCGCCACTGTGTTAAGCGCTAGTGCGCTATGAGTGGTGGTGGACTTGGCGTCGGTGGCCACCTTAAGGCGCCGATCGACTTCGTCAATGCGGTCGGTGAGGAGTCTGAGAGTCTGCTCAACCCATCCGGGATGAGGAAGTGCAGGCGTTGCAGGCGGAGATGCGGGCGCCGCCATCAGTTCCACCGGCATTGCCGACGGCGATGGAAACGGAGAAGGAGGTTCGAAGGACGTCGATGGCCTAGAGCGCTTTGGTGCGGGGCTACCCATTTGTGTGGCGACGGAGGTGCAGAGAAAGAGCGAGAGGTGGTCGACGGTGGCGGGGGGAGAAGTTTAGAGGCTAGGATTTAAGGAGTGGTGCGGCAGAGAAGCAAGAGGACAGTGAGCCTTTATAGCGGGTCGTCGTCTAAGCGGGCGTGTCGAGATGATCGGACTCTAGAGGAAACCGCGCTTAATTATGAACCGGTCGGTGGCCCCGGTTTCCTCGAAACCGCGGTTTGCATCCTCTCGGTCCCAACGGCTCGACGCGTCCCATTAGGAGTAAATTTACACGCGGGGAAAAACAATTTTTTCTTTATATAAAAAGATTTGTCCGTACACGCCTAAGCCAACTTCGTGACCGCGCTTTCATGCCAGGGGACGCCTTGCAGTGAACATGGGCCTAGTCCTGCACACATTACCGAGGTTTTAGGTATATATATATATGCATGCATGTTAGTGTTGTTAAACATGACCGAGGTGTTTTAATTCTAGCTATGTCTAACATGCACGGACCACAAACATGCTCAACCAATTACACTACGAAAGAAACCCAAATAGGAGACAACAATGGGCGACAGATCGGATGTCCATCGATCACAAAGTGATGCGAGACGCGCTTAAAGTCATTGTTTGTCTCCTTTAGCTTTGAATTTACAAATCGAGACGAGCTTCAAACCCTAAGATCTTTTGTTTTTGTCCAATTTGCTCGGTTCACTTATGACAGATTAACACATCACTAAACTTAGAGCACATTCACTTGATTGAAATCCAGAAATTCTAACACACCAGTATTCATTGACACGAATGAACACATATATATTACAAAACACAAGAAATATGTACAAGAACAGAATTGAAGCTAAACATGTACAAGAACTCCTAAAAATACAAAAGAAGTATGTACAAGAACTCCTAAAACTACTATGCCGGCCCCGCCTCCTTCGCCCTCTCCCCCAACTTCTCAAACCACGACAAGTGGTCCTCCTCATCCTCGTCGTCGTCGTTGTTGTCGTCATGGTGGTGGTGGTCACCGTCGTCATCGCCGTCGTCATTGTCCTCGTTGTCGTCATCATCGTTGTCGTCGTCGTCATCATCATCATCATCATCGTCGTCGTCGTCGTCGTCCTCCTCCTCCTCCTCCTCCTCCTCCTCCGGCGACGATGCAGCAGGAGAGTGGGCCGGCTGCTCCGGCTGAGCCGGTGGCTCCGGCTGCACCGGCGGTGGAACCCTGCCGCGATGGAAGTTCCTCTCTGTCGCCGCCACCAGGGCACTACGACCCTCGGCGCCGAGCTCCTGGGCCATCGTCCCGGACAAGATGTCCAGGCGATCGGCCACACCCGTGAGGGTGTAGAGGTAGCGGCCGGTGGTATCCATTCCCAGAAACTCGGGAAGGGTACCAAGACCCAAGGCGTCCAAGGCCCGAGACGTACTATTGTACGCCTCTCGCGCCATAATGAGGTGCTGGTCTTCGTTCACGCTCTCAGGGGAGCTACAGCATATCCGCTTGCAGGGTGACTGCCTCGGCGGGCTAGGAGGCGGAAGGTTGGCCATGGCTGTGGTGGTTCGTCGGCGCCGGGCTAGGAGGTGGAACGATGGAAGAAGAAGAAAGGAGTGCAAAAGTATTGTGCTTGTACATAACTGACCACGCGCCTATATGGTCTGTGCGGAGTAGACGAGGGAGCGGTTCGTTTCCCGCGCATTGAACTCTTTACAGACCTCGTGCGGTGCAATTAAACCACTGTGGAAGACGATCTTCAGAGATCCTTCCGTCTCTCTTGTGGAACTGAATCCCCTGCAGTACTGTAGGTGCATTAGAGGTCACTGACATATAGGCCCTATGCTCTGTGGGACCCACATGTCAGTGACTTCTAATGCACCTATAGTACTGCAGGGGATTTCAGTATCCATGTGGAACGTCGCGCACGTGTCCCTGCACCACGGCTTCTTAACTTCTCTGCAGACCTCGTGCGGCGCGTTAGTTACTTGGCGCACTGGAAAGGACAACAGCGAGATCTCCGGGCCCAGCGAGCCCCGCCACGGCGGCGCCGCGCGCGCGCTATCGGCGCGAGGAAGAAAGGGTCTGTGATGTTGGTTTTCTTGTTTCGTGATGTTGTTTTTCTTGTTTTGTAGCAGTATTGTTTTATGTTAATGAACTCAATGTCATTGTTCCTCTGTGAAGACCTTTTACCGTAGCCGGTTTCTACCATAACAGTAACCTCTTGAGATAATTAGGTTATCATAGATGGTTCTTTACTTGTATCTAGCCGTCTTTGATAATTGTTTTTCACAGACATGCCTAGCCGTTGGTTAATAACCGCCTATAATAAGGTATAATCTATGCAGTACTACTACTGTTATTTCTAATTTCCAGGTCAATTCAATATAATCACAGAACAAAAATCAATAATATCATCACAGAATGAAAGTCAACAATATTATCATCACAGAAGTCAATTTCACTAAAACAATATACATATGTATAAGTTACAGATACAATTCATCTCAAAGTTTACAAGTTTTCACTAAAATTGTTTCTATTGGCATAGTCGCAAAGTTCTGGCACATCAGCTGCTGCACCGTCCTCATCAAAGAACTCCCCTCTTTTGTGCAAAATTTCATGACGGAGTTCAGCAGCAATCCTGTCGGCCCCTCCACTAGGAATACTTCTACAAACCGGCCATTCTTCATTCAGATTCTTCGTGTGCTGCGACATGACAGGGTTTAGAATGTATTGGTTTGAACAATCTCAAAGTATAGATCAAAGTGAGAGTATACAGGAATTTATTTGGTATTTTTGGAGCAGTTGTACTATGAGCAATTGAATTTTGAAGTTGGAATCAAAATATTAAAATAATGTTTCTGGTAATATTGAACAACAGTGAATATAAGTATTAAACTATGCTAGTTACAGTGAAAATGAAACACAAAAGTAAGAAAATAAGGTATCGACATTAAGGATAACTTACATCCTCATGATTCACTCTATATACGACGGCGGTCCGAAGATGCTCGCCTACAAAATACCCGCATAAGACACTCCCAGCAGGCTGCTTTGGACAAGCATAATACGTTATTGTGTCCAATGCATTCGTATTGGAAGGTCTCTCACCGCCAAGCCGTTCCGCGTAAAACCACCAAGCGTTGTAATACAAGAAATGTCATATAAAACTTGTCAACACATTCTAAATGTGCGTAAATTAAAATTATTGAATAAACGTACGATTTTAAAGTGGAAAGGAAATCTTTGTAACGATCTGGTGAGAAATCGGCCGAGTCCAAGACTGTTGCCATTCCCTGAGTTGGCTTGATGAAGATCATTATGTAGTGATTACTGCAAACATACAAACACACGTGTTAACAATTACCAATAATTGCTATTTCAATGTCATGTGTCGAACTTACTCAAAGTGGTACGAAGCCTTTACGAGGTCCTTGCCGTCTCTGACAAAGTTAAACATCGCATGTCCTATGTAAGCTGCAACTTCTGTCCTTTTATCCTTCTTAAGTTTTGCGATTGCTTTTTCAAAATCTTTTCTTTTCATGTGTTTGAACTGTGCTGAGTCTTGATTCGCCTGGACGTCGAATAGCACCTTTGCAATCCTAGTAGGGTCAAGGATACCTGTCTTGCGCTCCAACTTTTCATTATCCATGTATTGCATCCTATTGAAGAAGTCCAGAATTGTTATAGTCTCATGAAATGCGTATGCGTGTAGTAAGAAAAGCAAATACAAAATATTAGAGCACTTACAAGCACCAGACGAGCAGCAGGTTGATTTCGAGCATGCCTCGATGGAAAAGGGCATGCAACTCTTCAAATAAAATGACTCGTCTATCCACTCCAGTGCTCCAGAATGCTTCGTTTGGAATACGAAATGTGACGCAATTAAGACCATATTTTGTGCTGGCAAGGATGTACCACTCATGCATTCTTCTAAGCTGGACGGGTTGTTTGCTAAGTTGTACGGATGTCATGAACGGCTTCCCATTCTTAAATTTAGGAGGAACATCCTCAAGCTTCTATATTGGAACTCCTACTTTAACTAAAGCCGTCCGCCGATTATACATGACACCGTCTTCTTCCTACTCCTCGATATCTCCTAATGATGGCTCATGAGAAGAACGAGATGCACTTGATTTTATAATATTTTCCTTCATAGTTTCCAAATATTTTGACACTTCTGATGAAGGTTTCTTATTTTCGTATGAGGTAACTTTGATAGTCACTTATGATCGAGGAGTAGTCGTCGAAAGTTGGACACTGGCTTGTTATTGAACCTGTTGTTCAACTGATTGCTCTTTACTCCCAGCAGTTGGCTCTAGTACTACTTCAAGCTGTTGCTCAACTGGTTGCTCTTTACTAGCAACAGCTTGCTCTGGTACTGCTTGAAGCTGTTGTCCAACTTGTTGCTCTTGGATATCATCCTTGCTGAGACACAGGGGGAGTGGATCTTCCTGGACTGGGAGTGGATCTTCATGCACTTTCGCCTTAGAAGATGGGGTTGCAGTATTTGGAGATGTGATGGGGCTAAAAATTGGCTCATCGTCCAATACGATATCGCGTCAGTGCCAAAGGATTAATTGGTTGACAGCCTGCCCCAGAGTCGTGATCCCCTCAGGTCTGATGTGGTCTATTTCATAACCTTCATAATCATTATCAATGATCTGAAGAACTTGCACCACAACATAATACAAATGAAGTGGATTCCCATTGATGTCACGATCAGGCTTTGCCATAGCAGTGGCAACCTGTTTGGTTTTGTTCCCTGCTCTGCCTATCGGGACAAGAAGACGACAATATTTGTCGTTAGCAATATCATCGACAGGGAACTTATGGGTTGACCCTAAGCCTGGCACGGAACCAACGCTGCTAGGGTAGGCAGTTGGAGATACTAATTGCTCCTTTTGCACCGGAACCATCACTGTACTCGGTGCCACTAATTTTCCCGATTATCTAAGTTGTTCCATTATTTCTTGCATATTTTCTTTGACCTTTTGAGCAATCATTTCATCAAGTGTTTTCTTAAACTTCTCACGTCTTCTATATGTGTCTTTATCTTTAGGGAAACCATCTAGCCAAGACATTTGAGAAGAGACCGCTCGAACCCATCCGCTGTGTTCAGGGTTTCCTAAGATAGAGGTAAGTTGGTCATTCTCCCTCTTCGGCTTGAAGAGACCCTTCTGTTGCTTTTCAGTTACTTATTTCATTTTATCCTCTACTTCATTCAGAGAGTCGGGCTTTTCAAGTTTGCCCTCGCTGGTCAAACCTGACCGAGCAAAGACCCAGTGTTGAGTCCGCTCATCGCACCCTTCTAATGGGTGAGTATTGCCCTTACTGGTAATTTCGTCTAATATCTTATTCCATTTCTGGACTTTGGGGGCATATCCGGCAGACCCCAAGCGATGATGGTATTTGTTCTTTTTTGCAAGCTCTAACCTAGTTGCACTTAGAGCTTTAGCAGCAGGTGTGCTCTTTTGACGAACAAACTCTTGCCACTGAGCTTCTGTGATTTTTCCCATCTTCCTCGGGCTAGGGACCTTATCGGCCTTAACATAAGCATTCATTTCACTCTTCCAGCATCGAAACTTCTTGCCGCAAGATACCAATGTTGCTTTTTTTACAGCTTCTTATGTGCCTTTCGGGAACTTGAATTGTTTCTTTATCCTTTCCCACAACTCATTCTTGGTCTGCTCGGGTAATTTTCTCCAATTCTCAGTTGTGATCGGCACAACCTCCCTAACAAGAAAACCGCATGCATTAAGGTACTTGGTAACTGAATCCAGTGGTTCTTGCGGAAGCCCACCTGGACCGACCCTTGTTATGTACATGATGCAGTCCAATGGACCCTTATTGGGACCTTGTTGCCCTTGTTTCCGCTTGAGTGAAGTTGAGGATTCATCCATTGGAGAACCTTCTGCGGTTTTAGTAGCCGATGTCACCTCATTGTAGAAAAAAATTATAAGACTTCGTATACTTGACAACCAACATTAACTTGAATCGCTGAAGTTAAGATTCGTGATCCATACCTCGTCGGCAGGATCATATTCCGGGTCTAGATCCACAGAAGTCTTTTTGATTTTTATATTCGGAAAAGGATCCAATGGACCGTGATAGGAGCCTGAACTGCTGGAGTCAGTAAACTTCATATTGTCTTCTTTATTGTTACTACCAGGACCAGTCTTCTTAGGGCTTTCCATGCTAGAACTAATAAGAAAAAAAATCTAATAAATGGCATATTAACTCTACATGAAGTGTTGCATGAAGAAAAAGATGGAAGCATTCTAGGATTTGATAAGGCATTCTAGGGTTTAAGGCGACTGACCAAAAGGTTCCTATACATTGCGAGGGCTACAAGCATGTTAAAGTTGCTCACCAGCAATGGCAATTTTATCTTCTTATTCTAAATAGGCTAGCTTCGTTCAGAGTGGCGACCACGTTCTTGAGGTTTACTAGGCGGCGCCTAGCTCCGGACCTATAACTGATCAAGCAAGGGACAAAAAGCAAATCCTCCAGCCTTTTTCTAGTATCAAGAATTGCAAAGTGTGGCACTTGGATTTGGATGGTGAGGTGAGGTGAGGCGAGGTAGCTGCAGGCAAAAAGAGACACTCTTTTTCAGCGATGAGGGCGTACCTGGAAGTGACTAGGGCGAAGCTCGGTAGCGACGGCGAAGCTCGGCGGCCTACTTGGAAGTGACGAGGGCGAACACTTGGCTGCCGAGGTCATTTATAAACTCCAATTTTCTCAAGCGGATTTTAAGTACCGACCGTCTGAGAAGATGGTTACCTCAGGCGAGTTTTACTTACCAACCGCCTGAGAAGATAAAGTTATCTTAGGCGGTTGGTTAGTAACATCCGAGATAAACATCTTCTCAGGCGGTTATTAAGTACCATCCTTCTATGAAGATATTTACTGCTTCTTAATTAATATTCTTAATTAAATGTGGGTCCTTTAAAAAGGCAAAATTCCACTTTCTTGTAATATTATTGATATGTAAAGGTTACCATTAAATTTCACTTCATAAATCATTTGAAATTGGTCAGAACATAAAAAGCATACAACAAATGCTATTTTTCATTTTTCTACCTTGATGAATATAATGCTTTTTTCATTTATTTTTTCAGTGGACATTTTTACTCATCATACCAACCTCTATTAATTTTTTCAGATTTTTTAAATTTTTTTTGAATCAATGTGTGTTCATAATTTGATGAACGCCTACGTAAAGACCCCTCACCAACCTCCAGTGAAGACGTGTCGACGACCGTGCGCGACCTTTCAATGCGCGGTAAATACACTGCTCCATCTTCCACTCCGCGCGGCCTTAAAGACGCGCTATCACCCGTTAGTTCTCCACAAGCGCGTCGCTCACTTTGAATGCTCTTCTTTTCTTTGTCTTCCTCCACTCCGACGACCCAACACCACTATGGTTGACCTTCTGCTGCCAAGCCCTCCGAAGGAGCCACCTTGCAAGAAACTATGTTGCAGCTCCCCCGTGAGGTTCAACACCCAGCAGCGCCTCCTAATGGCGCGAGAGGCGTACAACAATATGTCTCGCACCATGAGTGCCTTGGGGCTGGGTACCCTTCCAGAGTATACTGGAATGGGTACCATCTGTAGGATCAAAGAGCACGTGAAAAGCTACCAGAGGGGGGTGAATGGTAGATTTAAAAATCTTACGCAGCGGAAACAATTAAACCCCAACCCCTTCGGCAGAAAAACGATCTCTTAAAGAAATCGTGTGTGAGATTAATCTAAATGTGTTTCACCGTGACAAAAGTGATGGATATCAGATAGAATCAAGTCACGAATACAACACAAAAGGAATCACTCAAATCCATCGAGAAGTACTCAAGCTATGATCGAGAGATCAAACAAGGTCAATCTGCCCTACCCGAGAAAAAACAGTTCTGGAATGCTGAAGAAACTCATGTAGATCAGAAACCACAAATACAATGACCGTGAAATTTTGACATATGATAGATAATAAAGTTGTGAAGACAACCAAAAAAGAATCACGTCTATTGGATCTGTAAAACTCGAGTTATGATAAAACCACCGACAAAAGATAGTGCTGTCCAGAAACTCGACGAGTAAAACTTGTTTGTAACAAGTCGGACAAACAAGGCACAAAAGTTCCTTCAAACTAAGAATTTTATTCAATAGAACACAAGAGGAACAGCCCCAAAGTCGTGCACTACGAGCTCTGGGCTCCCTTGCTTATATAACCAGCCCTTAGGCCAACCCAATATCAACTAGGACTCCAATCCTACTCAGATCACGAATTGTAACTTTCCATAACTGCTCAAGATTCTTCTATACGCAGATAGAAGCAATATTAACACTTCCAAACACCTTAGTAACGTATCCCACATTCCTAAACAACTCAAATTCGTGACCCACACGAAATCCTATCATAACCAACTCAAATCTTTCCATATTTGAGTCAAACCCGACTCAGCCGCAGCCTGAGTCCATAACCTAGTCGGTTGGACCTTTTCGACCAATTCTTTATGTCCACATCTCTTCATCACGTCTCAGAACCATGTAGCCACGTCCATGCACTCCTTGCACACGTGCAAACATCTTCCAATGACGTCCACAATACCTTTATATGCATTGTTCTTGATTCAATCATGTTGCGCAACCTCCCGATCAGCTCAACCACAATTCCTCCTGAATTTGGTTGTTGGAACCTCATCTCCTTCCTGAGACTAGTCCAATGGATCCCGTCACCAGCCATGTCTTGAACTCAAGCAACACCTGCACATGAATAAACAACCAATCCATACGAGCCCAAGTCCTTGACTTGACTCAAGTTAATTCCGAACACAACACCTTACGTGAGAACCTCACATAAGCATGTTGCAAAACCACAATAACACGATATCATCCATATCATCCAAAACGCACCAAAAACTTAGTAAAAAATACTAAGCAAACTTTCCAACCATGTAAAGTAAGTACGAAACATTGCAAATGAAAAGCAGAAGCACTGCGGTCAAGTTCCGGATCTTGCCAGAGCAACCCGGACCTTGAGCCGGAGCCAACAAAAGCTAGTAGAACCTAGCGCCGGAACTTACCAGAACTAGTATAACCAAGCTCCCGCCGGAGCTTAAAAAACTAGCAGGACCTAGCGCTGGAGCTAACCAGAACTAGTAAACCCAAAAGCCGGAGCTAGAAAAATCAACTCGGAGCTTAGCAAAAAACATGCCGGAGCTATCAAAGACATGTCGGTGCTAAAGATAAGACTCATCGGAGCTGACCAAAGCTAGTCGGACCTAGCATCGAACGTAACCGGAGCTACCCAAAACAAGATGGACCTACCGTCGGACCATGCTGTAGCTCAGAGCTAGAGTCAGACCTTGATAAAAAGGTGTTTTGGTGATATTCAAAACTTTTATCATCAAAGCCAAGTGTATTCACTACAAGCCAATGTATTCAGCACATATAGGTCTTACAATCTCCCCCTTGATGAATGCATTGGCAACACCATTTAAAATCCGAACATTTGCTTATTCACATAAAAGTTTTGAAGGCAATATCTCCCCCTTTGTAAATCAAAAGTAAAATGAGAAGAAAAATTATCCCATATTATCTTTCCTCCTTTATTATTTCTCCTTATGCACATAATCTCTTTCTCTTCATGCTTATCTCTCCCCCTTTGACAATGTATTCAACAAGTCATGAGCATATAAACAAATTATCTCTCCCTCTTTAGTTGTTATGAGCATATTATAACATATACATATAAACAAAGCTCATCCAAGTCATACTATCAAGTACCTTACATTATCACATCAATGAAATACATAAAGTAGTGTAAGCCATGCTAGAGATCAAATGTAATTTTCAATTTAAGCAAGTCATGATCTCACAAACTTAACTATTTCAAAACCTGAAAGCATGACACTAGTTGCTGCATTTTATTATTTTTCAAAGCATAAATTTAGATAATATGATATTTGCAAGAGATTATATGTGCATCTGCCTTATTCTAACCAACCAAGTCAAGCCTATGTCATTTGACAATGAGAAGCTTAAGGACATGGTTTTAGTCATACACAACTTCTTCCAAGTTCATATCTAAGTGCAATGATAAGCCATTTCAAAAAAAGAAGTGCGATGCATGCATATTCTATTGATCTTTTCTCAATTTATATTTGTTCATAAAAACTCAACATGTGAGTTGATTACTTGATTAATTCTTAATGATTAAAAGCACTTGTGAACATGTAACAAGTTCAAAACAGCAAGAAAGTTCGACCATGACCAGTTTTAGTGTAAGTAATTATTCCAGTTACTAGACGTGGCAAAAACTACAAAATGTATAACACGAGTAATGTAGTAAGAACTTTCAGCATGTAAAAGGAATCACAAAGTCATATATGTATGAAATACTATGCTCATATTATTTTAATTTCATATTCACACATAGACTTCCCAAGTTTCAAAACTCCCCCTCAATTTAAGCCATGGGGATGCATAACCCCTATTTCACTACGAATGTAACAAAAACGAGTGAAATCCAAAGGTTTTGTAAAAATGTCAGCCAGTTGTTGTTCGGTATCTACATGGTGAAGCACAATGTTTCCTTTTTCAACATTATCTCAGAGAATGTGATACCTAATGTCAATGTGCTTAGTTCTAGAATGTTGCACGGGGTTTTTAGCAATGCAAATGGCACTAGTGTTATCACAGAATAGTGGGACACTATCTAGATTAACCCCATAGTCCTTAAGTGTTTGAACAATCCAAAGAATTTGTGAGCAAGCACTAGCAGCAGCTACATATTCAGATTCTGCTGTGGATTGTGCAACTGAATTTTGTTTTCTAGAGGACAAAGCAACAAGAGAATTACCAAGAAAATAACAAGCACCGGAAGTACTTTTCCTATCAATCCTACAACCCCCAAAATCAGCATCCGAAAAACCTTTCAAAGTAACGGTTGAGGAAGAAGGAAGAAAAATTCCAAATTCTTGAGTTCCATATAAGTACCTGAGAATCCTTTTGACGGCTTGACGATGTGAAGCACGTGGGGAGGCTTGAAACCGTGCACAAAGACATACGCTGAATTGTATGTCCGGTCTTGATGCCATGAGGTACAAAAGTGATCCGATCATGCTTCTATATTCTTTTTGATTCACAGGTTCACCATCTTCATCAAGTTCAAGTGTTGTTGTTGTTCCCATTGGTGTCCGAAGAGGCTTGCTTTTGTCCATGTTGAAGCGCCTTAGAAGGTCTTTGGTATACTTCGTTTGATGCACAAAGGTACCCTCCTTGGTTTGCTTGATTTGCAGCCCCAAAAAGTAAGTGAGTTCACCCATCATACTCATTTCAAATTCGGAACTCATCATTGCTGAAAACTTGGACACAAGATCATGAGAAACACAACCAAAGATAATATCATCCACATACACTTGAACGAATAATGAGTCATTGCCATGTTTAAGCACAAAAAGAGTTTTATCAACCTTGCCCATGGTAAACCCCTTTTCAAGTAAGAATGTTTTTAACCTATCATACCATGCTCTAGGGGCTTGTTTGAGACCGTATAAGGCTTTGGACAGTTTGTAAACATGATTAGGAAAATCTGGATTTTCAAAACCCGGTGGTTGTTTGACATAAACCTCCTCATCTATGTAGCCATTAAGAAAAGCACTTTTAACATCCATTTGAAATAGCTTAAAACCTTTAGATGCTGCAAAAGCTAACAAAATTCTTATGACTTCTAATCTAGCGATGGGAGCAAAAGTTTCATCAAAATCTAGACCTTCAACTTGAGTGAAACCTTGAGCAACCAACCTAGCCTTATTCCTAACCACAACCCCATCCTCACTTTGTTTATTTTTATATACCCATTTAGTTCCAATTAAAGTGTGACCTTGAGGTGGAGGTACAAGTTTCCAAACATTATTTCTTTCAAAATTTTCTAACTCTTCTTGCATGGCAATAATCCAAGATTCATTAGTGAGTGCGTGTGATATATCTTTGGGTTCAAAAGAAGCAACAAAAGCAGAATGAGCATAAGAGTTTGGATCGCAAAACCTGGACCGTGTGACTCGTTCGTGCAAGCTTCCAATCATCTGTTGTGGGGGATGATCTTTGTAAGACCGTAGGGAAACAGATGTCTCACAAGCTTCTTCTTCTTCATGTTCATCACAAATCGATGAGCTTTTGGCTTGAGGATGATTTGAATCAGCATTGATGGTTGTCGGTGCTGGTTGAGCATTAACATCCGGAGCTAAACCAAAGTCTTTAGCTGCTGTATTTTCTGGCAGCAACTCCAATTCTTCCTCATCTTCAATGAAAATGCTCTCCCCCTGCGGATATGGATCTGGACCTGCAATGTTTGAGCTAGTACCTGGGCTAGATTCATCAAAAGACACTTCACAAGTTTCCACAATTTTGTTAGTGTCAAGTAAAAGCACACGGTAGCCTCTAGTATGAGAAGGATAACCAAGAAACATGCCATCAATGGATCTAGGTTCAAATTTATCAAGATTACCATGTTTCTTAACAAAGCATTTGCAACCAAAGACCCGAAAGTGTGTAACACTAGGCCTATGTTCAAACCGGAGCTCATATGGTGTTTTACCTAACTTAGCACACAAGAAAACACGATTCGAGACATAACAAGTGGTTGCTAACGCATCAGCCTAAAATTTCCTAGGAGTTTGATATTCATCAAGCATAGTCCTAGCCATCTCAACTAAGGTTCTGTTCTTTCTTTCTACAACACCGATTTGTTGAGGTACATATGGTGAAGAGAATTGATGATCTATTCTATTTTCAGCACAAAAGTGATCAAAAGATTGATTTTTAAATTCAGTTCCATTATCACTTCTAATTGCTTTTAATGATCCTGGGTGATCAATTGATAATCTAAGAAATAAAGTTCTAAAGTGACTAAAAACTTCATTCTTAGATGCCATAAAGTAAACCCAAGAGTATCTAGAATAATCATCAACGATAACAAGAACATACCATTTACCTCCAAAGGATTGAACTCGTGAAGGTCCTACGGTGTCAAGATGCAAAAGTTGACATGGTTCAGTTGTCATGATCATTGCGAGAGGAGTATGTGAACCTGCAACCATCTTAGCATGTCTACATGAAGAGCACACAATTCTTTATCCCCTTTAAGCTTAGGAAGCCCACGTATGCGATCAAGAGCACTAACATGCGTTAGGTGATCAAAGCCTACGTGACCAAGTCTACGATGACAAAAATATAAGTCCTTTGAATCATTAGCAACTAGACACCTATGCTTAGAGAAAGACATATCAAAATCAGATTTAAAAACTCTTCCAAACCGAGACATGTTAAAAATAAGCTCACTATTTGAACCAACAACTTTGCAGCAGTTTTTATTGAAAATAATTTCTAGAATTTTCATCTAGCAATTGTGCAACAGAAAGCAAGTTGTATTTCAAATTTTTGACAAGTGCCACATCCTTTAAAGTGTAGTGATTTACTATAACCGAACCCTTAGCAATTATAGGAGTTGAAGAATTATCGGTAAAAGTAACATTCTCTACACGTGACACAAAAGAGAGGGAGGAGAACCAATCTTTGTTACCGGTCATGTGGCGTGAGCAACCTGAATCCACAATCCAAATGTTCTCCTTCCTCAAACGTGTAACCTCTTCATGGTCGCTGTTGTGTTCTGCCTCCTCCATACTTGATCTTGACTAGCCCGCCATAAAGCACAAGTTTGCCAAATCATCTTCATCTTCATCACTTCCAATGTCCACGTCGCATGAACTGAACTCTTGAAGCGCGGTGATGAAACTGTTGATCATCTTGCATCCTATGGTACCTTTCTTCTTCTTGTTGAAATTTCTAGAGGAGGTCCGAACCTTGCTTTGTTTTTCTTCCCGGGTGGTCGGACCTGAGAGGTTAGGGCATTCTGTACGAAAGTGTCCTGTTTTACC
Organism: Tuctoria greenei; assembly: GCA_036927565.1. NCBI lineage: Eukaryota > Viridiplantae > Streptophyta > Magnoliopsida > Poales > Poaceae > Tuctoria > Tuctoria greenei. The sequence goes on along the minus strand of JAYESD010000002.1, from coordinate 63,108,106 downwards.
ACATTCAAAAAGCGTTGAGGTCCGGAGCTTCCTCCACTTCTAGTTCTCACATTTTGCAATACTTTTAAGAATCTAGTAGAGATGAGTGCCAACTCCTCTTCTAGAAATTCTTCGATCTGCTCCATGGTTAGTGAGGACAATAAAGCAAGAGTATTGCAAGATGATGATTGGCCGGAGCTAGACATATCACGTTGTGAAACAAATGCAATAGACTTATTGGGGTTCTTACGTGAGATTATGTCAATTTCATGAGTTTTTAACTTGGAATATAGCACATCTAAAGTAAGTGAACTCATGACAGTAGATTCACGAATAGATGTGACTTTCATCTCGCAAATTGACATATCTAATGCACTTAGCAATTGCCTAGTATTTTCAGCATCTGAAAAATTAACATTAACACTACGCAAGTTGCTGAGAATCTTATTAAAGCGAGCAAAAAGGTCATCAATAGACTCACCGGGTTGCATCTCGAAGCGCATGTATTATTTCTTAAACATGTCTTGTCTTACCTCTTTGATCGTGTTGGATCCTTTGTGGTATTCACAAAGTGCTTTCCACACATCGTATGCAGATCGGAGGTGTGCAACACGGTCGAAGTCGCTTTGTGTTAAACCTTGTATGATCAAGTTCCGAGTCTTGTTGTTGTTGTTGTCGACATCTCTCAGATTTGTAGCTGTAACTTGATCGTTTGATGGCACTTCATAAGGCTTGTATACCTTCTCCCATATTGCAAAGCCTTGTGCCTGGATGAAAGCCTCTATGCATGCCTTCCAAACCTGAAAACCAATACCAGCGAACACACAAGGTTTGGCGGAGTACTTCTCCATGATGATTAAAAACACGCGCAAATCACAAAGATTATAGCACCGTGGCTCTGATACCAATTGTAGGATTGAAGAGCGCGTGAAAAGCTACCTGAGGGGGGTTAATGGTAGATTAAAAATCTTACACAGCGGAAACAATTAAACCCCAACCCCTTCGGTAGAAAAACGATCTCTTAAAGAAATCGTGTGTGAGACTAATCCAAATGTGTTTCACCGTGACAAAAGTGATGGATATCAGAGAGAATCAAGTCACGAAGACAACACAAAAGGAATCACTCAAATCCATCGAGAAAAACTCAAGCTATGATCGAAAGATCAAACAAGGTCAATCTGCCCTACCCAAGAAAAAACAGTTCTGGAATGCTGCAAAGAAACTCGGGTAGATCAGAAACCACAAATCCAATGACTGTGAAATTTTGACATATGATAGATAATCATGTTGTGAAGACAACCCAAAAAGAATCACGTCAATTGGATCTGTAAAACTCGAGTTATGATAAAACCACTGACGAAAGGTAGTGCTGTCCACAAACTCGACGAGTAAAACTTGTCTGGAACAAGTCAGACGATCAAGGCACAAAAGTTCCTCCAAACTACGAATTTTATTCAATAGAACACAAGAGGAACAGACCCAAAGTCGTGCACCACGAGCTCTGGGCTCCCTTGCTTATATAACCAGCCCTTAGGCCAACCCAATATCAACTAGGACTCCAATCCTACTCAGATCCTGAATCGTAACTTTCCATAACTCCTCAAGATTCTTCTATACGCAGATAGAAGCAATCTTAACACTTACAAACACCTTAGGAACGTATCCCACATTCCTAAACAACTAAAATTTGTGACCCACACGAAATCCTATCATAACCAACTCAAATCTTTCCATATTTGAGTCAAACCCGACTCAGCCGCAGCCTGAGTCCATAACCTAGTCGGTTGGACCTTTCCGACCAATTCTTTACGTCCACATCTCTTCATCACGTCTCAGAACCATGTAGCCACGTCCATGCACTCCTTGCACACGTGCAAACATCTTCCAATGACGTCCACGATACCTTCATATGCATTGTTCTTGATTCAATCACGCTGTGCAACCTCCTGATCAGCTCAACCACAATTCGTCCTAACCTCATCTCCTTCCGGAGACTTAGTCCAATGGATCCCGTCACCAGCCATGTCTTGAACTCAAGCAACACCTGCACATGAATAAACAACCAATCCATACGAGCCCAAGTCCTTGACTTGACTCAAGTAAATTCCGAACACAACACCTTACGTGAGAACCTCACATAAGCATGTTGCAAAACCACAGTAACACGATATCATCCATATCATCCAAAATGCACCAAAAACTTAGTAAAAGAATACTAAGCAAACTTTCCAACCATGTAAAGCAAGTACGAAACATTGCAAATGAAAAGCAGAAGCACTGCGGTCAAGTTCCGGATCTTGCCAGAGCAAACCGGACCTTGAGCCGGAGCCAACAAAAGCTAGTAGAACCTAGCACCGGAACTTACCAGAACTAGTATAACCAAGCTCCCGCCTAGGCTTAAAAAACTAGCAGGACCTAGCGCCGGAGCTAACCAGAACTAGTCGGAACTAGTAAACCCAAAAGCCGGAGCTAGAAAAATCAACTCGGAGCTTAGCAAAACACATGTCGGAGCTATCAAAGACTTGTCGGAGCTAAAGATAAAACTCATCGGAGCTGACCAAAGCTAGTTGGACCTAGCATCGAACGTAACCGGAGCTACCCAAAACAAGCCGGACCGACCGTCGGACCTTGCAGTAGCTCAGAGCTAGAGTCGAACCTTGATAAAAAGGTGTTTTGGTGATATTCAAAACTTTTATCATCAAAGCCAAGTGTATTCACTACAAGCCAATGTATTCAGCACATATAGGTCTTACACCATCGGCCACTACCTCTACGCCCTCACGGGGGTGGCTGATCGTCTCGACATTCTGTTCGCGACGATGGCCCAGGTTCTTTGCCCCGAGGGCCGCAGAACGCTGGTGGAGGCATCGGCTAGCAACCTGGGGGTTGCACCGCCGGTGCAGCCGGTGCAGCCGGTGCAACCGGCCCCTATTACACCGGCGCCAGAGGACGAGGAGGAGGAAGAGAAGTAGGAGTAGGAGTAGGATTTAATTAGTTTTTCTTTGTTGTTTTTAGTTGCTTCTGTTTTGTAAATATTGTTAATGAATGAAATCTATCTTTGTTCATCTATGTGACTGAATATTACTTGTGTATCTTGTGTTCTTTTGTGAGATGCATGATTGAATATTGTTAATGAATGAGTATCTTGTGTGTTCTTCAACTGTGTGAATGAATGAATGTGTAGTGTGTTCATCGTTTTCCTCAGACTCGGGTATCATAAGGTAATTATCTTAGGCGGTTTGTAATTCAAACTCGTCTGAAAAGAAGATTATCTCAGTCAGTTGGTAAGTAATACCCAACTGAGATAAACATCTGAGAAGGTTATTAAGTACCAACAGTCTGTGAAGATATTTACTTCTTCTTAATTAATATTCTTGATTAAATGTGGGTCCTTTAAAAAGGCAAAATTCCACTTTCTTGTAATATTATTGATAAGTAAAGGTTACCAATAAATTTCACTTCATAAATCTTTTGAAATCGGTCAGAACATAAAAAACATACAACAAATGATATTTTTCATTTTTCTATCTTGATGAATATAATGCCTTTTTCATTTATTTTTTAGTGGACATTTTTACTCACCATACCAACCTCTATGAATTTTATCAGATTTTTTTAAATTTTTTTTGAATCAATGTGTGTTCATAATTTGATGAATGCCTCATATGTATATGAGCATTTAGTTAGAATGACGGATAATTTGAAGTTTGACATGTTGGAATGCTTTTAAAAAAATTAACAAAATTATACATGTATAAATGATACAAATATGTTCATACAAACAAATTTGAGTGAAGGATCTTTTTTTTACGAGATACACAAATGTGAATAATATGTGAGTAGAAATTAATTTGATATTTACCAAAACATTAAAATGTCAGCTATACAAGTTTTAATTTTTTTTGTTCAGGTGGTAGATGTTAATTTTATACAAATGTAGAAGAAGGAATCATATAATTTGGACACAATTTGCAGAATCTAAACATGTTTGAGTATTTATATTGGAATCTAGATAAAAAAGAAGCAAGGGATAAGGAAACTGAAGAACAGTATCGGGCATTATCTCAGACGGTTGGTAAGTAATAACCGACTGAGATAAAAATCTTCCTTGACGGTTATTAAGTTCCAACCGCCTGTGAAGATATTTACTTATTCTTAATTAATATTCTTGATTAAATATGGGTCCTTTAAAAAGGCAAAATTCCACTTTCTTGTAATATTATTGATAAGTAAAGGTTACCATTAAATTTCACTTCATAAATCTTTTGAAATCGGTCAGAACATAAAAACATACAACAAATGATATTTTTCATTTTCTACCTTGATGAATATAATGCCCTTTTCATTTATTTTTTTAGTGGACATTTTTACTCATCATACCAACCTCTATGAATTTTTGCAGATTTTTTTAAATTTTTTTGAATCAATGTGTGTTCATAATTTGATGAATGCCTCATATGTATATGAGCATTTAGTTAGAATGATGGATAATTTGAAGTTTGACTTGTTGGAATGCTTTTAAAAAAATTAACAAAATTCATACATGTATAAATGATACAAATGTTCATACAAACAAATTTAAGTGAATGACCTTTTTTTACGAGATACACAAATATGAATAATATGTGAGTAGAAATTAATTTGATATTTACCAAAACATTACAATGTCAACTATAAAAGTTTTAAAATTTTTTGTTCAGGAGGTAGATGTTAATTTTATACAAATGTAGAAGAAGGAATCATATAATTTGGACACAATTTGCAGAATCTAAACATGTTTGAGTATTTATATTGGAATCTAAATAAAAAAGAAGCAAGGGATAAGGAAACTGAAGAACAGTATCGGGCATTATCTCAGACGGTTGGTAAGTAATAACCGACTGAGATAAAAATCTTCCTTGACGGTTATTAAGTTCCAACCGCCTGTGCAGATATTTACTTCTTCTTAATTAATATTCTTGATTAAATATGGGTCCTTTAAAAAGGCAAAATTCCACTTTCTTGTAATATTATTGATAAGTAAAGGTTACCATTAAATTTTACTTCATAAATCTTTTGAAATCGGTCAGAACATAAAAAACATACAACAAATGATATTTTTCATTTTCTACCTTGATGAATATAATGCCTTTTTCATTTATTTTTTAGTGGACATTTTTACTCATCATACCAACCTCTATGAATTTTTGCAGATTTTTTTTAAATTTTTTTGAATCAATGTGTGTTCATAATTTGATGAATGCCTCATATGTATATGAGCATTTAGTTAGAATGATGGATAATTTGAAGTTTGACTTGTTGGAATGCTTTTAAAAAAATTAACAAAATTCATACATGTATAAATGATACAAATATGTTCATACAAACAAATTTGAGTGAAGGACCTTTTTTTACGAGATACATAAATGTGAATAATATGTGAGTAGAAATTAATTTGATATTTACCAAAACATTACAATGTCAACTATACAAGTTTTAAAATTTTTTGTTCAGGTGGTAGATGTTAATTTTATACAAATGTAGAAGAAAGAATCATATAATTTGGACACAATTTGCAGAATCTAAACATGTTTGAGTGTTTATATTGGAATCTAAATAAAAAAGAAGCAAGGGATAAGGAAACTGAAGAACAGTATCGGGCATTATCTTAGGCGGTTGGTAAGTAATACACGTATGAGATAAAAATCTTCTCAAAAGGTTATTAAGTACCAACCGCCTGTGAAGATATTTACTTGGGACGGAGGGAGTATAAGATGGTCACCCACGCCATCGTCTTTTCCGCACAACCATTCCAACATCCTCTCCCAGTTGCTCTCCCGCTCTAGCGCCACGCGCCTGCCCACGGCGAGATAACGGCACGCCGCGTGCATGGCCTTGCAGGTGGTGCGCAGACTGGAGAGGTCATCCATGGGCTGGGTGGAGGTTGCGGCGACCCACCCCGCGATGAGGACCGCAATATCATGCGGCAAGGGGAACTCCATGGGCTTCGAAGGGAACCAATGAGGGTGCGCGCGATGGAGAGGAATAGTACGCGCGGAGAGGAGGATGGTGTGTGTGGTGGAGTAGAGGATGGTGTGTCGTCTTACTACTCTTTATTAGTACACAGAGAGAAGACGATGAGATGCCCGGTGATTTTTAGTATGCGCGGAGAAGAGGGATGGTGGTCTGTGGGCAGTTATTTCCAGCCAATTTTTTTTTGTCCCAGCTCAACTTTAATTTCACCATATGGTCATGTCAGCTGTGTGCTCTGCACATTTTCAGCTACTGTCCTTTGTTGCCGTAGCAACTTGCTGGCATTGAATGGAAAGTGGGAGGATATGTATTGATGAAGGATGTTCGGGTAAGTTTATGTGTTGACTAATGTGCGGTTTGAATCCTAAAAATTAGTTTTTATTTGTTGTTTTTAGTTGCTTCTGTTTTGTAAATATTGTTAATGAATGAAATCTATCTTTGTTCATCTATGTGATTGAATATTACTTGTGTATCTTGTGTTCTTTTATGAGATGCGTGATTGAATATTGTTAATGAATGAGTATCTTGTGTGTTCTTCAACTGTGTGAATGAATGAATGTGTAGTGTGTTCATCGTGTTCCTCAGACTCGGGTATCATAAGGTAATTATTTTATGCGGTTGATAATTCAAACTCGTCTAAGAAGAAGATTATCTCAGGCGGTTGGTAAGTAATACCCGACTGAGATAAAAATCTTCCTTGACGGTTATTAAGTACCAACCGTCTGTGAAGATATTTACTTCTTCTTAATTAATATTCTTGATTAAATGTGGGTCCTTTAAAAAGGCAAAATTCCACTTTCTTGTAATATTATTGATAAGTAAAGGTTACCATTAGATTTCACTTCATAAATCTTTTGAAATCGGTCAAAACATAAAAAACATAAAACAAATGATATTTTTCATTTTTCTATCTTGATGAACATAATGCCTTTTTCATTTATTTTTCCAGTCGACATTTTTACTCATCATACCAACCTCTATGAATTTTTTCAGATTTTTTTAAATTTTTTTGAATCAACGTGTGTTCATAATTTGATGAATGCCTCATATGTATATGATCGTTTAGTTAGAATGATGGATAATTTGAAGTTTGACATGTTATAATGCTTTTCAAATAATTAACAAAATTCATACATGTATAAATGATACAAATATGTTCATACAAAAAAATTAGAGTGAATGATCTTTTTTTTACGAGATACACAGATGTGAATAATATGGGAGTAGAAATTAATTTGATATTTACCAAAACATTAAAATGTCAGCTATACAAGTTTTAAAATTTTTTGTTCAGGTGGTAGATGTTAATTTTATACAAATATAGAAGAAAGAATCATATAATTTGGACACAATTTGCAGAATCTAAACATGTTTGAGTATTTATATTGGAATCTAAATAAAAATGAAGCAAGGGATAATGAAACTGAAGAACAGTATCGGGCATTATCTTAGACGGTTGGTAAGTAACAACCGACTGAGATAAAAATCTTCCTTGACGGTTATTAAGTTCCAACCGCCTGTGAAGATATTTACTTCTTCTTAGTTAATATTCTTGATTAAATGTGGGTCCTTTAAAAAAGCAAAATTCCACTTTCTTGTAATATTATTGATAAGTAAAGGTTACCATTAAGTTTCACTTCATAAATCTTTTGAAATCGGTCAGAACATAAAAAACATACAACAAATGATATTTTTCATTTTTCTATCTTGATGAATATAATGCCTTTTTCATTTATTTTTTAGTGGACGTTTTTACTCATCATACCAACCTCTATGAATTTTTCAGATTTTTTTAAATTTTTTTGAATCAATGTGTGTTCATAATTTGATGAATGCCTCATATGTATATGAGCATTTAGTTAGAATGATGGATAATTTGAAGTTTGACATGTTGGAATGCTTTTAAAAAAAATAACAAAATTCATACATGTATAAATGATACAAATATGTTCATACAAACAAATTTGAGTGAAGGATCTTTTTTTTACGAGATACACAAATGTGAATAATATTGTAGTAGAAATTAATTTGATATTTACCAAAACTTTACAATGTTAGCTATACAAGTTTTAAAATTTTCTGTTCAGGTGGTAGATGTTAATTTTATACAAATGTAGAAGAAAGAATCATATAATTTGGACACAATTTGCAGAATCTAAACATGTTTGAGTATTTATATTGGAATCTAAATAAAAAAGAAGCAAGGGATAAGGAAACTGAAGAACAGTATCGGGCATTATCTTAGGTGGTTGGTAAGTAATACACGTATGAGATAAAAATCTTCTCGGAAGGTTATTAAGTACCAACCGCATGTGAAGATATTTACTTGGGACGGAGGGAGTATAAGATGGTCACCTGCGCCATCGTCTTTTCCGCACAACCGTTCCAACATCCTCTCTTCTCTCCACAAAACCTAGCCGCGGCTAGTATACAACAAATGCTTTCGAGCTCGAGCAACCCTCCGCCACCGAGCCCGCCGAGGGACCCGGCCACCGGTAAGCAGCTGCGGCTGGACCCCCCCTTGCCACCGCGCGTGAAGGATACCCTCCTGTTCAACATGGCCCGAGATGTATTTACGGATACATCTCACTCCATGGAACGCCTTGGGCTCGGTACCCTTCCACAAAGTACTGGAATGGACACCACGGGCCACTACGTCTTCGGCCTCTCGCACGTGGCCTCTCGTTTCGACTCCCTCTGGGAGACGATGGCGGTCGAGCTCGGCATCGCGGGTCATCGCAACCTCGTTGTGGCGGCGGCCTTGAGACTGGGTCACCTTCCGCCGCCGAAGCCCGAGGCGCTAGAGGAGGGTCAGAAGCCCGAGGACCCACCCGAGGAGGAGGAGGTGGAGGCTGAGTAGAGTAGTATTTAGGTGTTTTCTTTTCATGTTTTTAGTTGTAGTTTTTCGTTTCATGTCTGTAGTTGTAGTTTTTTGTTTCATGGTTTTAGTTGTAGTTTATTTTTTCTTGTGTTTGTAATATACTCCCTCCATCCAAAGCGACAAGTATTTTGGGACGGAGATACTCCCTCCATCGAAAGGGACAAGTAGTATTTTGGGACGGAGGGAGTAATGTTTTTAAGTTAAATGTACTTGGTGTTCTTGTTCATGGATGTACTATCTGTGCAAAATTACTTCGAATTTTCCTATCGCCAAACCCTCCTTGTCCCCAAACCGGTGGAGTTTCCAGGAGATCGCCCGCAGCGGGGCCTGCAAAGCGGTCTGTAAAGTAGTAGTAACAGGAAAATGCAACAGGCCGGTAGCTAGGACTGGAAAGAAAAAAGTGACTATTATTAAGTACCAACTGCCTGTGAAGATATTTACTTCTTCTTAGTTAATATTCTTGATTAAATGTGGGTCCTTTAAAAAGGCAAAATTCCACTTTCTTGTAATATTATTGATAAGTAAAGGTTACCATTAAATTTCACTTCATAAATCTTTTGGAATTGGTCAGAACATAAAAAACATACAATACATGATATTTTCATTTTTCTATCTTGATGAATATAATGCCTTTTTCATTTATTTTTTCAGTGGACAATTTTACTCATCATACCAACCTCTATGATTTTTTTCAGATTTTTTTAAATTTTTTTGAATCAATGTGTGTTCATAATTTGATGAATGCCTCATATGTATATGAGCATTTAGTTAGAATGATGGATAATTTGAAGTTTGACATGTTGGAATGCTTTTAAAAAAAATTAACAAAATTCATACATGTATAAATGATACAAATATGTTCATACAAACAAATTTGAGTGAAGGATCTTTTTTTATGCGATACACAAATGTGAATAATATGTTATTAGCAATTAATTTGATATTTACCAAAACATTACAATGTCAGCTATACAAGTTTTAAAATTATTTGTTCATGCGGTAGATGTTGATTTTATACAAATGTAGAAGAAAGAATCATCGAATTTGGACACAATTTGCAGAATCTAAACATGTTTGAGTATTTATATTGGAATCTAAATAAAAAATAAGCAAGGGATAAGGAAACTAAAGAACAGTATCGGGCATTATCTCAAGCGGTTGGTAAGTAATACACGTATGAGATAAAAATCTTCCTTGACGATTATTAAGTACTAACCGTCTGTGAAGATATTTACTTCTTCTTAATTAATATTCTTGATTAAATATCTTATCAGGCGGTTGGTAAGTAAAACCCGTCTGAGATAAACTTAAAAACCGCCTGTGAAAAACCGACGCCGAGACGGGGACCCCTCACCACACGCCCGATATTAGATGACGACACGCTATAAAGGCTCACCGTTCTCTTGTTTCTCCGCCGCACCGCTCCTTAGATCCGAGCCTCCAAACTTCTCCCCCCGCCACCGTCAACCACCTCTCGCTCTTTCTCTGCACCTCCGTCGCCACACAAATGGGTAGCCCCCCGCCGAAGCGCTCTAGGCCATCGACGTCCTCCGAACCTCCTTCACCATTTCCATCGCCGCCGGCAATGCTGGTGGAATTAATGGCGGCGCCCGCATCTCCTCAGCCCGACTAGTTACAGGAGACTGTCCGCCTCTTTACCGCCTGCATCGACGAATTAACGCGCCAAATTAAAGATGTCGAAGACGACGTGTCCTCTGCCGTCGAACATGCAAGAGCGCTGGACACAATGTCGCAGGATGTATTTAACAATACATCTCTCATTTGTCGCCGTCTGGTTCTTGGGAGGCTTCCCCAGCTCCCCAGCATGGACTCCGCCGGCTACTACTTGTTCGGGTTAAGCTTTGTGGCCACTCGTCTCGACGCCCTCCACGAGACGATCGCGGAGGTTGCTGGGGTACAGGGCCGCTGGAAGATTCTGCACAGCATCGCCTGTAAGCTCGGTGTGGAGACGGGAGAGGAGTCGCCGCCGCCGTCGGAGGCGGAGGTGGAGCCGCCGGAGGATGCGTCGGCCACGGCGCGCGCGGCGGCGGAGGTGGACGAGGCATCCGAGTAGAATAGGATTAGGAGTAGTTTTGTTCTTGTTTCTATGTGTTTTTCGTCCATGTTTTCTTTACTCTGTTTGTAATATATGTGTTGGTATTATGTTAATGTAATATGTCTTTTATGTTCATGAACAATGTGTCTGATGTATTATCAAAAAATTCTCCTTTTATCGAAAAACATCTCCTTTAACGACGGCAAGTTTTAACCTTTAACCAACTTCGTGCGTGAATCGAAAAACATTTCCAGTCGTGATGTTGTGTTTCTCTTGTTTTTTTATATTTTTTCTTTTCACGTTTTGTCATGTTGTTTTCTTTGATGCAAACGGGGCTAAACAAAAGACGAGCGCGCATAGGGGAAACACAACAAGTGCAACATTCATCAGAGACGAGCATGCATATATAGGAGAAACACATCAACATGCCTTATACAAGTCTATTTTATATACAGTACTCCCTTTGTTCACTTTTCATTGGCGTTGGGAGAACTAGGGGTAGCGCATCCAAAAGGGATGGAGGGAATATAACCCATAGAGTACAACACGTTATGGCGGAAAAGGTCATACTCGCGCTCAATCCTATAGTTCTCAGTACAGAAGACGGTCCAGTCGTACCACCCTCGCCGGCCATAGCGGGCAGGCCCCTGGTTCCCCCTGTTGGGCAGCGGAAAAAGTAATCGTCAATTTTGGGCAGCGCCACCGACAGCGGTCCCGGAGGAGGCCTACGCAGAAACATCCAGCTCACGAAAACATCGAGCCTCTGCATGGCTTGATTCCGACACCGGCAGCACTCCATGTTGGTCATCTTCATCGCGATGGACCCGACCGCGTTGTTGCCGACGTGGGCCTTGCCTTCGACCTACCGGATATACTCGAGGGCGTCGCGGTCCCCGCGGTCGGCGTTGTAGCGGAGCATGGCGAGGACGTAGGCCGCCAGCTTGTGGCCGTTCGCGGCCGCCCGGGCAAAGAACTGGGTGCCCCGCTGCGCTTGCGCGTGGCCGTAGTTGAAGACGAGGTCGAACCTAGTGACGTAGCACGCATGAGGGTTGCCCACGTTGGCCAGGCACTCCACGAGGGCGTCATAGCTCCTGTTCCCGTGCCGTTGGAACCACTCCCAGCTGCTCTCCCGCTCTAGCGCCACGCGCCTGCCCACGACGGGATCACGGCACACCGCGTGCATGGCCTTGCAGGTGGCGCGCAAACTGGAGAGGTCGTCCATGGGCTGGGTGGAGGTTGCGGCGACCCACCCCACAATCAGGACCGCAATATCGTGCGGCAAGGGGAACTCCATGGGCTTCGAAGGGAACCAATGAGGGCGCACGCGACTGAGAGGAAGAGTACGCGCGGAGAAGAGGATGGTGTGTGTGGTGGAGTAGAGGATGGTGTGTCATCTTACTACTCTTTATTAGTACGCGCGGAGAAGACGATGAGACGCCCGGTGATTTTTAGTACACGCGGAGAAGAGGGATGGTGGTCTGTGGGCAGTTATTTCCAGACAATTTTTTTTGTCCCAGCTCAACTTTACTTTCACTGTATGGTCATGTCAGTTGTGTGCTCTGCACATTTTCAGCTACTGTCCTTTGTTGCCGTAGCAACTTGCTCGCATTGAATGGAAAGTGGGAGGATATGTATTGATGAAGGGTGTTAGGGTAAGTTTATGTGTTGACTAATGTGCAGTTTGAATCCTAAAAATTAGTTTTTCTTTGTTGTTTTTAGTTCCTTCTGTTTTGTAAATATTGTTAATGAATGAAATCTATCTTTGTTCATCTATGTGACTGAATATTTCTTGTGTATCTTGTGTTCTTTTGTGAGATGCGTGATTGAATATTGTTAATGAATGAGTATCTCGTGTGTTCTTCAACTGTGTGAATGAATGAATGTGTAGTGTGTTCATCGTGTTCCTCAGACTCGGGTATCATAAGGTAATTATCTTAGGCGGTTGGTAATTCAAACTCGTCTAAGAAGAAGATTATCTCAGGCGGTTGGTAAGTAATAACCGACTGAGATAAAAATCTTCCTTGACGGTTATTAAGTTCCAACCGCCTGTGAAGATATTTACTTCTTCTTAATAAATATTCTTGATTAAATGTGGGTCCTTTAAAACGGCAAAATTCGACTTTCTTGTAATATTATTGATAAGTAAAGGTTACCATTAAATTTCACTTCATAAATCTTTTGAAATCGGTCAGAACATAAAAAACATACAACAAATGATATTTTTCATTTTTCTATCTTGATGAATATAATACCTTTTTCATTTATTTTTTCAGTGGACATTTTTACTTGTCATACCAACCTCTATGAATTTTTTCAGATTTTTTTAAATTTTTTTGAATCAATGTGTGTTCATAATTTGATGAATGCCTCATATGTATATGAGCATTTAGTTAGAATGATGGATAATTTGCAGCTTGACATGTTGGAATGCTTTTAAAAAAACTAACAAAGTTCATACATGTATAAATTATACAAATATGTTCATACAAACAAATTTGAGTGAAGGATCTTTTTTTTTACGAGATACACAAATGTGAATAATATGTAAGTAGAAATTAATTTGATATTTACCAAAACATTACAATGTCATCTATACAAGTTTTAAAATTTTTTGTTCAGGTGGTAGATGTTAATTTTATACAAATGTAGAAGAAAGAATCATATAATTTGGACACAATTTGCGGAATCTAAACATGTTTGAGTATTTATATTGGAATCTAAATAAAAAAGAAGCAAGGGATAAGGGAACTGATGAACAGTATTGGGCATTATCTGAGACGGTTGGTAAGTAATACCCGACTGAGATAAAAATCTTCCTTGACGGTTATTAAGTACCAAACGCCTGTGAAGATATTTACTTCTTCTTAATTAATATTCTTGATTAAATGTGGGTCCTTTAAAAAGGCAAAATTCCTCCTTGTCCCCAAACCGGTGGAGTTGCCAGGAGATCGCCCGCAGCGGGGCCTGCAAAGCGGTCTGTAAAGTAGTAGTAACAGGAAAATGCAACAGGCCGGTAGCTAGGACTATAAAGAAAAATGTGAAGACAATACGAGGAAGAAAATGTTTGAAAAAAGGAAGGACAACCGAAATGTTAAACAGGAAATCTTTTCACGGAAATTAATCCAGTCGTAATCCTCTGAAACATAGGCTCCCTTTGAAGGATAGGATTTGTAAAGGATTTTTAGTTTCCATAGGAAACGTAACACATTAGCTAGGACACTTTGGTAGCCATACTAAAAGAGTTGCTTATCCGCCTCATCCACTTCCCCACGCCGCCAGTAGAATCTCTTCGGCCGCGGGAAGGTGTCCCCCGAAGAGTTCGAGGACACCGAGGAGTGTCCGTCAGAAGAGTCACCTTATGACGAGGAGGCCGGGGAGTTGGGGTGGACCGGCGGCGTATAGTCGAGGTAGTGATCCAGGTGGATGATGAGCTCCGTCGTGAGGCCGCCAGGCCGGACCACTGCGGCATGGTTGAAAGGTTGCGCCGGCGGCCCGCCGTCACTCCCAGTCCGGCCATCACTTCCTGCAAAGAAGGTGGCCATTTTGGCCCTAGGCAGGAGGCTTGGTTCTTTCATCCACCCATCGACCGTGCACAGGTTAGCATGCTCCCGGTGGTAAGTGGAAGCATCAAAGTGATCAAAGAGGAAGACGTCACCCAGAACCTGTCTGATGCCCTCCGCATACCAGACATGCAGAGGGAGGTTCTCGATGACAACATGCACGTGGAAGAACCACCCGAAGATCAGCACACCGACGCCAAAGATCCATGGCCGGAAGTAGTGGTTATCATCCAACATGGAGATGATTACCGTCTCGATGGCGAGCTCCCGATAGTCATCACGGGTGAACCGCACCAGGAACTCACCATCCCCAAACATGGACACAGTGAAAGCCCAATGCAGGATTTCAAGTTGGTGATGGATGGCCAGGGTGATCTACATGGGCGTCACCTTGCTGCGACCTCCTCTGGGTGCCAGAACAGCTGCTTGGCGGCGCAAACGGATAAACACCGTCGTCATGAGGCGGTTGTTGACCACCGTGCATTGCCCCTCACGAGGGCGCAGGTACGGTGAGCCTGCAGGTAACTGCTCGCGTCTAACATGGTTGTGAGGGATGGCGCTACGACAACAGAGGCAAAGGACTTCTCAGGCAACACACGGGAGCATGGATGGGAATCAGTCGGGAACATGAGCCTGGAAGCAATAGGGGGGGGGGGGGGTGGTTTAAGAAGGCGAGGATGAAGAGGCCAAACATCGGGAAGCAGGGTCCCTTGAGGATCTCACAGAAATCCGGTGATAGGATCGGACCTTTCGAGGCCTTCGGCTCTGTGCAAGCGTCATGAATGCGCGAAGGCCTAGCTTGAATATAAAGTGAATCAGCACAGTTTCAGCCCACAAATAACAAGCGGCCCAGCTTTTTCGTCCTGCCTGCCTGCCTGCCCGCGGCGGGAAATTTTTGTCACGCCGAATGAAGAAGGAAAATAAGAAAAAAAAATAATATTTTATTACGGTACCCTTCGACCCGCAACGCTGACCCCCTCTCCGCAACGCGCTTTTAGGAGCATCCGTCGGCCGCCACGATTGTAGGAGCATCCGCCAGCCGCCACGCTTGTAGGAGCATCCGCGGGCCGCCACGCTTGGAGGAGCATTCGCCGGCCGCCACGCTTGGAGGAGCATCCGCCGGCCGCTACGCTTGGAGGTGCATCCGCCGACCGCCATGCTTGTAGGAGCATCCGCCGGCTGCCACTCTTGTAGGAGCATCTGCCGGCCGCCAAGCTTGGAGGACCAACCGCCGGCCGCCACGCTTCGAGGAGCATCCGCCGGCCGCCACGCTTGTAGGAGAATCCGCCGGCTGCAGCGCGTGGAGTAACAACAGCTAGGTACAATTGCTCACAAAATGTGTTCTTGTACATCTATCCTCTTACGGATAGGTTGATGGCTGATTGAATTGTAGGAAGCGATGTTAGAAGATAAGACATGGATGGGAAAAGACAGGCATACGAGGGAGTGGTAGGATGGAATGAAGTCATTTTTAAATGTTGCATTTCAGGGCACTCGTGAAGGAGGAACTATGCCTTGTCCTTGCACGAGATGTCGTAATATTTGCCACAAGACACACAAGGGAGTTCATTTACACCTGCTCAGAAATGGGATGTTATTGGATTATACTTGTTGGATACACCATGGAGAAATACGAGTTCAGGAAAATATTGTTGAGGAATCAGCAAATAATGAGGAGATAATTTCTGATGATGGTGCTATGCAAAATATGTTGTCCAGTCTACTTAGAGGCACTGATCATGGTGGTACTTCAGCAGATGTTGATGATCAAGAAAATTCTATAAACCAGCAGGAGCCAACTGGGGATGCAAAGAAATTCTATGACATATTAACTGATGCCAAAAAGGAGTTGTATCCAGGATGTTCGCAGCTGACCCAATTATCCTACATTGTCAGGTTCTACCAGATAAAGTGTTTAACTGGTATGAGCAAAGTAGCTTGTAAGATGTTTCTTGAACTATTCTCATTTGCGCTTCCAAAGGGCCACTGCATTCCTAATACACTTGATAAACTTCAGAAGGTTGTTCCTGACCTCAGGCTGGACTACCAAAAGATCGATGCATGTGTCAATGACTGTGTGTTATTCTGGAAGGACTATTCTCTGCTGAATAGTTGCCCAAAATGTGGTGAATTAAGATGGAAAAATAGTACCGCTGGGGATGCAAGAGAGGCTTTACCTTGTGGAAAATCCAAGAAGCTTGTAGCACGCAAGGTTCTACGTTACTTCCCTCTTATTCCCTGTCTACAAAGGTTTTATATGGGAGAATCAATGGCATCAAACATGAGCTAGCACATAGAAGGTTGTACTGATGATGGAATATTACGCCATCCCGCCGATTCAAAAGCATGGAAGCATTTTGATAGCATCCACCCAAATTTCTCATCTGATCCTCACAACATAAGACTTGGGCTAGCATCTGATGGTTTCAATCCTTTTGGAGTAATGAATGTTTCTTAAAGTACATGGCCTGTGATTCTAATCCCTTATAATCTACCACCTTGGTTGTGTATGAAGCAGTCTTATTGGGTGATGTCAATGATAACTCCTGGGCCAAAGTGACCTGGAAACAACATTGATGTGTATCTGCAGCCTTTGATTGATGAGCTACTAAAATTATGGTCTGATGGTGTTGAAACATATGACAGTTTAAAGAAAGAGACATTTGTCATGCGAGATTCTTTATTGTGGACAATAAATGATTTTCCAGCATATGCAATGCTATGTGAATGGAGCACAAAAGGGAAGCTAGCATGTCCATACTGCTATATAAACGCTGACGCCTTCTGGTTGAAATATGGACGAAAGCATTGTTACATGGGTCATCGTTGTTTCCTACCTCAGGATCACAGATGGCGTCAAAACAAAGGTTCTTTCAACAACAAGGCAGAGAATAGAGAGGCTCCAATATCACTCTCTGGTGACGAAGTACTCCAAAAATACGAGTGTTTTGATCAAGTGAGTTTTGGACCGACGAATAATAAGAGAAAGCACACCAAGGAAAATAGATGGCATAATTGGAAGAAGAAAAGTATATTTTTCGACCTCCCTTATTGGAAGACATTGCTAATAAGGCATAACTTGGATGTCATGCACATTGAGAAAAACATTTGTGATAGCATATTGGGGACATTGCTTGCTATGGATGGTAAAACAAAAGATAGTCTACAAGCTCGTCTTGATATGAAGGATATGGGTATACGGCCAGATCAACATCCGAAGTTCATAAAGAGCAAGTACACATTCCCACCAGCATTATATACTTTGGGCAAAGATGAGAAGACCACCTTGTGCAAGTTTTTGGGGAATGTGAAGGTGCCCGATGGTTATGCCTCAAACATCAAGAGATGTGTGGACATAAAAGCATGTAAGGTATCGGGTCTAAAAACTCATGACTGCCATATTATATTTCAGAAGCTCCTTCCTATTGCAATACATAACATATTGCCTAAAAAGGTTGTTGCACCTTTAATTGAGTTTAGCACATTCTTTTCTGGATTTTGTTCTAAAGAATTGGCGGAACCAGATTTGGACAAGATGATCAAACAAATTCCTGAAACAATTTGTAAGCTTGAGATGTTGTTTCCTCCCGCTTTATTTGATATCATGGTACCTCTTCCAACCCATCTTGCCGAAGAAGCATGGTTGGGTGGACATGTTTCTTACAGATGGATGTATCCAATTGAGAGGTACCTTGGTACATTGAAGAGGTATGTACGTAACAAAGCTCACCCGGAGGGTTCTATAGCTGAGGGATATATTGCCGAAGAGTGTATGACTTTTTGTAGTCAGTTTTTGGATAACATCAGCACCAAGCGTAATAGGCCAGAATGTCATGAAGCTGCAGCCACAAATGAACCTTCTGTTGATAATTCTAAAATATTTACAGAAGTTGATAATTCTAAAAAAGGGTATAAATGGGACCAACTTACTATGGTGGAACTACATAACATCAGGCATTATCTTATTACTAAAGTTGAAGAGGCCGCTCCATGGATCAAGTAATAACGTATAGCTCAGATGTTGTATACTATATATATGGCTTATTGTAGATGGCTAATTTAATTTTGTACCCTTTTCAGTGAGCATATTGAAGAGCTAAAAAAGATTCATTCTCGTGATGTTGATAAACGCCATAGAGATGAGTTTGTTGATTGGTTTTAGAAACGAGTAAGTACATGCAAGTTTGCACTTTGATGAAATATTGGACAAATATGTGTTCTGAAATTGGTTTGTCGTCAATAACCACTGCTATACTAATGTGTACAGATTACGACATTACACAAAGAAGGCAAAGCAACCGATTATCTGTATGCATTATCTAGAGGACCTGATCATCGGGCACGTTTTTTTAGTCAGTTATTCATCAATGGCTTCTTCTTTCGAACTGCAGATGTGGAAAAAGATTTACGGACCCAAAACAGTGGTATTGTTGTTCGGGGCACTGATCATGATTGGTTTGGAGTAATCAAGAAAATCATTGTTGTTGATTTTGAAAAAAAAAATCAAGAGGTTCTGTTATTTCTGTGTGAATGGTTTGATCGGCCTTTTGGAAGCAGTCAGAACCAAGGCAGAGGCTACAAAAAGGATCAATACGGAATGATAGATGTTGACACTACTCTGTTTCAATTCCAATATGAGCCTTACATTCTAGCCACCCAAGCAGAACAAGTTTTTTATGTTCCAAGTGTGAAGCATCCTAAATGGGCTACAATTGTTAAAATGAAGCCACGGAACCTTTTTGCCATGCCCCCTGGAGACAGTGAAAATAATGTGACTGAGAAGATGGAGGCTGAGACATTTCATGATGATCTTCTTACTGATGATATCAATAATGAGGATACGACCGCATGGGCTAGGAATGACATTGAGGGAGCTAGCAGCGATGCTTCCACTCTTATAATGACAACGTCAGGTGATCGGTTTGAGGTAGATGGAGTTGCATCAGAAAATGAAGACGACGACGACGACGATACATATACCAATGATGGTCATGTAGCTCCATTCTAGGGGGACGACAGCGAAGATGATGATTTTTAGTATAATTAAGTATGTGACATGTAGCTCCACAATGAATTCATCCGTCTGAACCCGACATTTATTTTTCAGTTATTTATATTTGCTACCCGAAAAGTACCCGATAATCGATATTTCGGTCTTTTCAGTTCCGATATCGGTTTTATCGGTTTCGGTTTTTTGGTCTCGGTTTATTTGCCCACCCCTAATTTACTTAGTAGTAGTGTATATATGGGATATACAGTATAAAACTTTTTCAAAGGGAAGTCTTAGGTTTCGTCAAATCTATCTTTCAGATTTACACAATTTTGATCTGTTTTAACAATACAAGAATTGTACTTTTAGATTCACCATGAAAAATATTTCCATAATATACAATCTAGTACTACATGTTATTGAAGTTAATAAATTCCATATAAATCATTTGTCAAAGGTAATTAGTTCGACCAAAACAGAAATAGAGTCGAGTTGGGGCCGAGGAAGTATTATACATTGCTGTTTGCCGCATAAGGTTTCGTCCTTCGTTCAAGCCGTAGCCATTTGTAGAGGCGGCTGATGCGATCGGGCACAC
Organism: Tuctoria greenei; assembly: GCA_036927565.1. Classification (NCBI taxonomy): domain Eukaryota; kingdom Viridiplantae; phylum Streptophyta; class Magnoliopsida; order Poales; family Poaceae; genus Tuctoria; species Tuctoria greenei. The sequence goes on along the minus strand of JAYESD010000002.1, from coordinate 63,088,033 downwards.
CGAGCTTACATGCGCGCCAGTCACCGAGGCGCCTTAGACGCGCGCAGCGCATGCGTTGAAATCTCCTGCGGTACTTTTAAATCTGCGCATTGGTATTCTCCCCCTCATATTTGTTGATGCATTAATACCTGATGTTTTACATCGTTGAGTATGTTACGGATCATCAGCGTCGTTAGTCCAGCACTGAGTCGTCAGGAGGCAAAAAGTAATGAACATCATTGATCAACACTGCGCCGAGGAGAACGCAAAAATTGTTTGCTGATTCGTGGCAACAGATCCTAATGCAACGACTGTGTTCCGTGGCAATAAAGCTGTAACGCCACGAACCAGTATTTCGTGGCAACACATCCTAATGCAACGATTATGTTTCGTTGCATTACAGTCCAAATGCAACTGTTTGCTGATTCATGGCAACAGATCCTAATGCAACGACTGTGTTCCGTGGCAATAAAGCTGTAACGCCACGAACCAGTAATTCATGGCAACAGATCCTAATGCAACGATTGTGTTCCGTGGCAATAAAGCTGTAATGCCACTAACCAGTAATTCGTGGCAACAGATCCTAATGCAACAATTGTGTTCCGTGGCAATAAAGCTGTAACGCCACGAACCAGTATTTCGTGGCAACACATCCTAATGCAACGATTATGTTTCGTTGCATTACGGTCCAAATGCAACTGTTTGCTGATTCATGGCAACAGATCCTATTGCAACGACTGTGTTCCGTGGCAATAAAGTTGTAACGCCACGAACCAGTATTTCGTGGCAACAGATCCGAATGCAATGACTGTGTTCCGTGGCAATAAAGCTGTAATGCCACGAACCAGTAATTCATGGCAACAGATCCTAATGCAACAATTGTGTTCCATGGCATAAAGCTCTAACGCCACGAACCAGTATTTTGTGGCAACACATCCTAATGCAACGATTTTGTTTCATTGCATTACGGTCCAAATGCAACTATTTGCTGACTCGTGGCAACAGATCCTAATGCAACGCTTGTGTTCCGTGGCAATAAAGCTGTAACGCCACGAACCAATATTTCGTGGCAACAAAACCTAATGCAACGATTGTGTTCCATGGCAATAAAGCTGTAACGCCACGAACCAATAATTCGTGGCAACAGATCCTAATGCAACGATTGTGTTCCGTGGCAATAAAGCTGTAACGCCACGAACCATAGTACCGTGGCAACACATCCTAATGCAACGATTCTGTTTCGTTGCATTACGGTCCAAATGCAACTATTTGCTGATTCGTGGCAACAGATCCTAATGCAACAATTGTGTTCCGTGGCAATAAAGCTGTAACACCACAAACCAGTATTTTGTGGCAACAGATCCTAATGCAACGACTATGTTCTGTGGAAATAAAGCTGTAACGCCACGAACCAATAATTCGTGGCAATAGATCCTAATGCAACGATTGTGTTCCGTGGCAATAAAACTGTAACGCCACGAACCAGTATTTCATGGCAACACATCCTAATGCAACGATTATGTTTCATTGCATTACGGTCCAAATGCAACTGTTTGCTGACTCGTGGCAACAGATCCTAATGCAACGACTGTGTTGCGTGGCAATAAAGCTGTAACGCCACGAACCAGTATTTCGTGGCAACAGATCCTAATGCAATGACTGTGTTCCGTGGCAATAAAGTTATAACGCCACGAACCAATAATTTGTGGCAACAGATCCTAATGCAACGATTGTGTTACGTGTCAATAAAGCTGTAACGCCATGAACTAGAGTACCGTGGCAACAAATCCTAATGCAACGATTCTGTTTCGTTGCATTACGGTCCAAATGCAACTATTTGCTGATTCGTGGCAATAGATCCTAATGCAACAACTATGTTCCGTGGCAATAAAGCTGTAACGCCACTAACCAGTAATTCGTGGCAACAGATCCTAATGCAACCACTGTGTTCCATGGCCATAAAGCTGTAACGCCACGAACCAGTAATTTGTGGCAACAGATCCTAATGCAACGACTGTTTTCCATGGCAATAAAGTTGTAACGCCACGAACCAGTATTTCGTGGCAACATATCCTAATGCAACGATTGTGATCCGTTGCATTAGCATCCTGACGCCATGAACTAGTGAATCATGGCAACAGATCCTAATGCAACAATTGTGTTCCGTGGCAATAGATCCTAGTGCCACGAACTAGTGAATCGTGGCAAAAAGCCACAAACTAGTGCCACGAACCAGATCAAAACTTGAGATATCGTACTAGTCCGGTAAAGTGCAGACTAGTCCGGTGTGTACGAACTAGGTTGATCAAGATTGATCTATCAAGTTTGATTCTAGGGTGTAGCAGCGGAAATCTACTTGTAATTTATGTGTTGCAAGATTATGTACTAAGGTATATCACAAGTCAATCTTAAATTTGATGTTTCAACGTAAAGTGAGCAAGATTAATTGAAACCCTAGATTGATATGATGTAAAGAACGACGAACACAAAGCAAGAACACAAGAGATTTATCCCGTGGTTCGGTTCCCACAGATGCAATCTACATCCACATTGAGGATTCCACAAAAGGACCGAGTCTTCTCCAACCCTACGCCTGTCGGATCACCACGAAGGCCAATCCTCTTCCACTTATCACAAAGGGGTGAATAACCGAATTCAAAGGGGCCTTCTCACATGTTGAGGGCTCCCTTAGATTACAACACGAAATACCACCAAGAACACACTCAAAAGATTACAATGAAATCACAGGAGTGTATTAGAGAATCAAACCAAGAGCTCAATGAGTGTTGAACGTGTCTCTCCAATGATCTAGAGTGTATCCTTAAGGGATTGATATTTGTTGGACTTAATTTCGTGGAGAGATGTGTTTTTGAGGCTCTTTGGAGGTGTGACGGCGCTAGGGTTTGAGAGGGTTTGAAGTTGGGTCGTGCACCTCTATTTATATGGGGTTTTTAAAAGTGACCGTTAGGGTTTAAAAAAATCAGACAAGTCTGTGGTGGACACTGGACTAGTCCAGTGGGCTGTGTGTAGCAAACCCTAAGTGTCCCGGAATATCGGACTAGTCCAGCTAGGAGCGGACTTGTCCGATTTCGCTTCTGGAAATCTTCGGACTATTCGATAGTGATCGGACTTGTCCAGACAGTGAAAAAAGTGGTTATGAGGACAAGTCAACACTTGGAGGACTTGTCCGATTTAGGTCAGAGAGTTTTTCGGACTAGTCCGCGCTAATATCGGACTTGTCCGATTGACATCAGAAAGATATCAGACTAGTCCGGCGTGTGATCGGACTTGTCCGATTTTGTGTGACTAGTGAAGTGTTTTGTGGACTAGTCCACACATTGAAGGACTAGTCTGATTCTAGTTAGAGAGATATTAGGCTAGTCCGTGGTGATATCGGACTTGTCCGATTTCGTGCAGAGAGGATATCGGACTAGTCCGGTGACAATCGGACTAGTCTGGTCCTGTATAACTTTGTGCAATGTGTGTGTTTAATTGTGATTGAGCTCTTGGGGTGTGTCTCCTTAACACACTCCATACACAATGATCTATTATTATTCTTCCTTGAGCTCATTTCCACTTTGCTCCTCATTCTCCCTTCTTTTCGGCACTTTGCTTATTTTGCCATTAAAACTTGTGCTCATCTCAACAAAGAGGTTAGGATCTCATTTGCTTGTCATAAATCATCCAAAACCCACAAGGGATTCCTATATGCACTTTCATGTATGTCTGGTTTCCGCTTGCCGGAAAACTTTGTTGAAGATCACAAATCCCTTCTTGGAGATCGACCTCATGTTGGTTTTCCTTAGAAGCTTCAAGCGGCAAAGCAAGCCAGAGCAATTGCACCAACAACCAAAACACCGTTGGCCCAGAAGACCCTTTGTGGGTTTTCAGCTCCCTCTACTAACAATGTGCCTGTTTGGCCCACTGTTAACAAGACTGGTCTTATCACTATGGTGCAAGGCAAACCATTTTGTGGGATGGCTAACAAGGATGCAAGTGCTCACCTGCAACATTTCCTTGAGATCTGCAGCACGTTTAAGATCAAGGATGTATCTCCTGATGCTATCTGTCTTAGGCTGTTTTCATTCTCTCTTCTTGGGAGAGCAAAACAGTGGTTCTATGCGAACTGAAGTGTTGTAGATACTTGGGAAAAGTGTTCTACGACATTCCTCGCCAAGTTTTTCCCGTTCGGCAAGACCAATGACATACGTGGAACAATTTCCAGCTTCCACCAAGATGCCAAGGAATCTATTCCTGAGGCTTGGGAAAGGCTTCAGGAGTACATCCTAGCCTGTCTCCACCATGGGATGGATGATTGGCTCATCATCCAAAACTTCTACAACGGGCTTATCTCTTCCACCCGTGACCATGTTGATGCTACTGCTGGAGGTGCCTTCTTCTCATTGACGGTGACCAAAGCCAAAGATTGGATTGAGAAGATGGTGTCAAACATGGGTTGGAGCAACGAGTGTCTCTATACCCGCCAGTGAGGCATGCACACCTTGAAGGAGGTGGACATGATTGCTGCCAATTTGGACCTCCTTATGAAGAAAATTAATGGACAATGTAATGGTGAGGTATGTGGCAATGCCTATGCCTTAGACTCACATCACTTGTGAAGTCTGAGGAAACACGGGCCATTTGGGTAATGACTGCCCAGAAACCCGTGAGGATGCCTTATACGTAGCCAATAATGGAAACAACAATGGTGATTGTCCAGGAGGTCAAGGGTGGGGCCAACCACGCCCATTCTTTCAAGGAGGGTACAACAACAATGGCAACAATGGAAATCCACCCAACTTGAGAGAACTTGCCATTGGCCAGCTGAAGATCAATGAGGCTATATCCAAGATGTTGTCGGCCATTGAAAAAATCCTAGATAGCATAAATACCAAGATTGAAGGACTATCCTCAACCTTCAAGAATCAGTTGAGTTTCAGCAAGATGTTGGAAACTCAATTGGCTCAACTGGCAGCAGTTGTTCCTCCAATGGAGAAAGTGAGTGTGGTGGCAACGAGAGGTGGCAAAACCACTTGTGACCCACCGTATCCCACACGAGAGAAGAGGACAACTACAAAGGAAAAGGAGGATGTCCCAGTTGGCATAAGTGAACCACTTAGTGAGAGAATGGCCAACACTTTGAGGACACAACCTTATTGCCATTCCCTCATAGACAAAGGAAGCCAACAGTGGATGAGCAGTTCAACCGCTTTGTTGAGATCATCCACAAAACCCACATCAATCTGCATTTGATTGACGCAATGCAAGTACCCACTTATGCTCCTTATCTCAAGGACATATTGAATAACAAGAGGCCATTGCCCACCACTGAGGTTGTCAAGCTTACAGAAGACTGCAGTGCAGCCATCCTCAATAGGCTTCCAGAAAAGAAGAATAACCCTGGATGTCCTACAATTTCATGCTCGATTGGGGCACACTACTTTGACAAGGCCCTTTGTGACCTTGGAGAAAGTGTGGGTGTGATGCCCGAGGTGGTTTTCGACAAGCTGAACTTCAAGGAACTTACTCCAGTACCAATGCAACTCCAACTGGCTGATTCCTCAGTCCGTTATCGACGGGTATCGCTGAATATGTCCCGATATAAATTCGGAACTGCTTCATACCCATGGATTTCGTGGTGGTCGACATGGAGGTCGAGAAGGATACGCCGCTTATTCATGGTGCCCGTTTCTAAACACCGTGAAGGCTCACATAGATGTGGGAGCTGGAGAAATCCACTTCCATATCAATGGCAAGGAGGAGAAGTTTAACTTCCGCCCAAAGTTGGAGCAATGCACCATGATCTGTATCAAGTATGGTCTGAATGTTCAACACATTCAAGAGGTCAAAATCACACCCCCAAAGGTGGACCCGCTCATTGCATTCTTGAGAAATTTGATCTATGCAAAAAAACCGTCTTATCGTCCACGCCGACACCCTAAGAACACGGAGAAGTCCTGGCCTCCTCAAAAGCCTAAGTCCATCAAGCTGCCAAAGAAGATATGGCGGAAGAAGCAAGACAAGCCGTATGAGCCCATCCCTCCGTGCCCGGATGTCAAGAAATGAAGAAGGAGGAATGTCTATCTCATCGGACGGTGATGAGACCTAGCCAATAGGTTAAATTGGTAGGTTATCCTTTTCTTTGTTCTTCTTTTCTCTTTATTTGGTTTTCTCCATTTAGTTTGATTTTTCCCATTGCATATTTGATTTTCCCAGTAAGTTGAGAATCTTATATTCACAACTATCATTTTTATTTCTTTATTTTTTCACAAAAAGGAAATTGTTGGGTTTTTTAAAAAGAGTTTTTATTTGGAAAACAATTTTTCTGAGTTGCAAAAGTAGTATTTCACCAACGTGCTAATTTCATAGCCATTGGGGAGCCACCTGCCAAAAGGGGGAATAGGGGAGCCCACCTGTCAGGTCAACCGACCCCCTGTTCGGCTGACTAGGGGAAAGAGCCATTTTGGCTCTCTCTCCTCCAACGGCTACATTTGATTCCCTAGTGACCGTTGGGGATTACACACTATAAATGGTTGACATGAGGAGCTCTTCTCCTCACAATTCACCTCAATTCATACCTCCCCAAAGTCACTATTGCTCACATTGTTTTCTTGCTCTTCATTGAAGCACTCTTCCTCAAATTCCCAACTCAAAAAGATTTTCTTTTGTTTGCATTTGCAATTTTCTCTCAAGTCCTTCAAGGGAAAATTTGTCGGGGTTTTGCTTTCACTAACATCACATCTTTCGAGTTTTTTGCCTTGTTGTGTTCTTGTTTGTTGTGGTCATGAATGGAATGAAGAGTTTGTTTGGAAAGAGGAAGGAGGCTGCAAGCTCAAGCCATGGTGGAGAGTCAAGTGCATGCCCCTCTTCTGTTGCTACGCCAAGTTCACGGAGGAGGACTGTAGGAGAGGACACTCCCATGGGTGAGAGGAGCAACCCACACCAACTTTTTCACGACGACAACCTCGATATCCAAAGTGAAGTTGAAGATCAAGCACGCAAAATCCTCCAAGATCGTGAGTTTTCTCATATGAAAGCTTATGATTCGGATTTGATCTCAAAAATAGGTATGGATTCCGAATTCTTTTCCATTTTGCATGCATTAGGATGGGAAAACTTTGCTCACATAGAGGACAAAGGTTCACACCTTCTCTCCATACAATTCCTTTTCGCACTCAAAATTGGATTTGATGGTATTACTTTTAGATTATTTAAAAAAGAATACACTATCCGATGGAAAGAATTAAGTGAAATCCTAGGTTTCCATAAATGTTGTTTGCTAGATTTCGACACTTTACCTAAGTTTAACAAACAAAGTTTTTGGCAATATTTAACTGGTGAGGTCAGATGTAGTGCACCTAGCAACAGCCACTTGCAAAACCCTACTTTACGCTTCATGCATAGATGGGTGGCTATGGCTATGTTCCCTAGAGGAGATGTAAGGATAATACGTGATGATGAGCTGAAAATTTATTTTTCATGATTAAAAAAGTAAAAGTTGCTCCAGTTATTGCCATGATGACACAATGGTTAGATTACACTCCAAGGATAGGGCCAATTGAATGTACTTCTTTGATTACCTGTATTGCTACTAGGGTAGGAGCACTAGAATATTCTTCATTTGAGTATATTGAAAATGAAAGGGAATGAATTGATGAAGATTATTTAGTGCAAGGACATACCCTTAAGCATGATCAAGATGGCTCTTTGATATTTTATTATCCTGGCTTTGTCAATAAAATTCGGTTATCTAACCCGGATTATCATTTGTACAAATGTCACAGGCTAACCATTGACCTTCTTCCCATCGAGCAAGCTGGAAGAAGTAATGTCTCTGGCAGGGTAACTAGAAGCCGTACAAGAAGAGAGGCTATGCCTCCGACAACCTCCACGATCCAAGAGAACGAAGAGGAAAAGAACTCAACGGGTGATGCACCCGGATGGACTCAACCTCCATCGTATGAGACCAAAGGTCCATCTCGGCATGGATGGCCAGGTGCCGCATGGGAGCCACCCCTATCCACTTCAAGCTCTAACAACCAGCCTCCATCGTCTATGAGAAGATGTCGTTCCTCTTCGGCAGGAAGTCATCATGACTATAGCCAAGGAATGACAGATCTCACTAGATGTATGGATGAGCTTGAAGTGAGAACGGGTGATATCTACAACACTCTCCAAGGACATGTCCAAGATACCCAAAACTGGTAACAACACATAGACGCTCAATTCATAAACCTCAACTCCATGCTACAACAACAACAAGCCGATCTCGCGGCATACTTCCATCATCAAGGGTTCAACCCTCGACATGGAGGTGGGTGAAGAACAAGCTTGGGGGAGGACCCCCACTTGAGGTAAATTGTATCAACCCCTTCGCATATTTATTTTCTATTAGACCATCAATCACTTTGCATATAAAAAATAATAATAATAATAAATTTTAGGATAGATTTGTTTTTCAATAAAATAAATGACATGCGGTAAGATGGTTTGGAATTCACATAGATGAAATGATGAATAGTTGCTCTATTTCAATTTTTCTAAGTCCCTAGTTTACAACTTACTACTCTCCAACATATTGCTCCTATTGGCTAAAATTTCTTTTGCCTTGATTTGGAAATTGTGGGTAGCAAAAGCTTAATCCATTCTAAGTTGTTGTGAGATATGATATAGTGATAGGGCTGCTATTCCTAGGTTGAAAGTGAAACTTAGATTTCCGGAGAAATTCTAACAAGATTTAAGTTATTCTCATCTGATTGGAAATATCTACCGAAGCCATATGATATATCACATTAATAGACCTTATGCATATGCTATTTGTCTTCACATTAAGCTTTGTCAAACTAGTATAGACCTATGTGAGATTTCATTCATTACTTTTTGAATTCAAGACTTCACTTGCACATGCTATACTTATACACTAGAAGTAAGCAAAATACCACCATACCACCATTCACAAATAAAAAGATAAACTCCATATCATTCATGCTTAGTACTCTCTCTAGCATTTCTTGCATAAAAAGGGAGTAGAAGACATGGCTACAAGAAAAAAAATTAAATAAATGCATGCTTACATTATAAGCATAAGGAAAAAAATAGCCATGTTTCATCTCTGCAAAATAAGAGAGTCCACTCAAAAAGGAGTCATATCAAGATCCACATCAACTCCATTCCATCACACATGCACAAGTCTTGAATCAAATTGTTTTGAATTCATTTCTCCCAAGGCTTACTCTTTTGACTTAGCAATATTATGTGTTGCAAATATGCCTACTATATTCCCTACCAAGCTCCACATACAAGCCTTATGTAGAGGTAGGATGAATTTAGGAAAAATGCCTTGGTGAGGATATATTTCCAATACACATAAAGGAGAGACTTGAGAGAATCAAACTGAGATACTTAAAATCTAAATTGAACTCTCCGGAATTTGAGTGGAACTTGACTTCTAGGGTATGTGTGCTCCATTTGCTGTTTTATCTTTCAACCACCCATGAATACGAGATGGCATAAGCCCCATAATGACTTAAGATGGATGAAGTACCATGCCAATTTTTGCAATACTAGGTAGATTATTTTGTTGTGCACATTGTACTTTTGAAAAAAATAGAACATAGTAGCAACTCCTGATCATCAACCTAAAGTCTTGACTTTGCGGGGCGAGCAAAGGATAAGCTTGGGGGAGTTTGTTGATGGTTGTTATATACCAATTTCACCCGTCAATATAACTAAATTATGTGAAGGAAATATCATTTCTTGCATACATCACCTTTCTATTTAACCTATTTCCACTTGTCCTTGGATAAAGTAGTGCATGCAGGAATTCTATGCAAATATGAAGTGAAACAAGGGGATGGGTCCTATAAAATATCACTCTAGCCAATCAGGTAATGCCACATGGCACCACATGGATCAAATGGCCCACAAAGAGAAGTATTTGAGGCCATCCAATGGGACCCACCTGGCAGAGACCTAGAGGAAGCACACCGCAAAAGGAGCCAAGACCAGTTCAACCGACCCCCCTAGTCAGTCGACTATGTCCTGACACCAAACACGGTCGAACACTACGTGTTGGCTCCTCCCGGCTTGAAGAGGTCATGGGTTACTAATTCGCGCGTTTTTGGTGGCGGAAACCGACCCTTCTCCAAGCTATAAATAGGACACCTCACTTCAACACACACCACTTGAGTATTCATCCATTGTATCCACTACTCTCCATAGGTTTAGAGGAGTATAGGATGTAGAGAGGAGATTCTCTAGTCCATAGTCCAAGTAGGAGAGGAGTAGAAGGAGTCTCTTCCCAATTTCCAATTGGGAAAGGTATGGCTCTTATATTCTTATTTGTATTTCTGACTTTGTTCTTAATAAATATGTTATATTTGGTCTTCCATTGTTCATATACTTGGATGAAGCATTTCTTGATTGATTGTGGATTCCATGTATGTGGTAGGAGTAGTATTTATGATTATGCTATACCATTATCATTATCATTATATTATCATAAACACTATAAACCTCCACTATAGTCTAATTAGTTATGACATGATTATGTTAACATGAATCACTTATGCTATGAATTAACATTGGTTCACTGATGATTTAGTTTGTTGCCTTAGGATGGCCTATGCCTAGGCTCTTAAGGTAATTACTTAATATGCTAGCATGGTGCTAGGTTAGAGAGTAGCGTTGAATGTCTTGTATGCCCACATATTGAAGAGGAAGACAGTAGGTGGTGACAGCCCTATCTGTCCTTTGTAATCCTCTATGTTCGATTATGCCACATGCTCTTGGCGGGAGTCGTTCTAGTATTGCTTGGGGTAAACCCGTGCCCGATGTTTTAATCCACTTAGCATGAGAATTCATAATTGACATGATCATTAGTAACTAACCTAGGCTATGTATATGTATATTACAAGCATTGTAGGAGTCTCTATCTAACTCTTAGCCTAGTCCCTCTTTACCCCATATTATCTGCTTAGGATAGAATGCTCTTGTGTGTGTCACGCTACCTCAATTACCCTTTATCCATCCTTGCTAGAACCCTACCTAGGCAAACCAAGCCTCTCCACTTGATGATTTTTTTACTTCCATCTAGCCTTTCTTTGGGAGAATATAAATGACTTCCTTTGGGAATACTCTTAGAGGGGAAATGATGCATCAAAAGTTTCCGTGCGCTTGCGGATTTACATGTATAATCTAAAATATATTAACAAACTGTGACGCCCGGTTCCGAAAAATGAACCAAGCTAACGCATATGTGTGCCCAGGATGTTCATCACACATACACGAGTGCAATCACAAACGATATACAGAAAATTACCACAGGACAAGATTAATTATCCAAATTTTATTACACAAACCAGATTATCCTCGAATACAAGCTCTAATGAATATTTATGACAAGTTCAACTAATGCAGCGGAAATAAACTAATTAAGCAACTAAGCAAACTAAACAGCTGGGCAACATAAGCAATAGGGTATAGCGCATCTCCAATAACACCACAGGCAAAGCTGACGGTAGACACAGCCTAGAACTCCGCATTATCGCCATTAAACTCCCAATCCTGACCTGCAACTGTTGGGGGGGATTGCAAGAGTGAGTACATGTTGTACCCAGCAAGCGTGGAAAATATGACATGTGGCTGATTTAAGTGACGAATGTAATAAAGGCTAAGTGCTGAAAAGTACAGTTAAACATTTGAAAAGCAATATATTATATTTATATGAATCAAACCCATCATAATCATAAGTAATATCATAATACCAGTCCACAATTCACCATCCTCATCAATAATTCCAGATTTCACCATTTGCCAATAACCATATTCAATACCAGAAATAAATCCATAACCGACCATAACCATTACCAAACCATAACCATCCCAAATACCATCCCAATACCGAGTACCCTCTAATCATGGAAGTTGTCCAGGTGCTCATAACCGGGAGCACGGCTATCATGATAGTTTTAATAGACTCTGCAGTGTTTGTACCACTTCACCCACGTGTTCGTGATTTCATCACCTTCCGGTGACTAAGAACCTCCCTTATGCCCATGACCTGTCGGTCACATTACACACTTCCGTTGGTGTGTGGCCAAGAGATCACAAAATAGCCTTTACAAAGGGATTACTAGCCTATTTAGACCCCACTGAGGTTTCACCGGTGGCGATGTCTCCCTCAGAGCACATCTTCAACCAAGGGCCCCCTCTTGAGCCATTCGGATCCAAGGGTAGTCCCACCAATCATCAACAAACCCAATCCGACTACCCCTTCCCCAAGCATCGACAATGGCCCAAACAGTACTAGCAAAGCCCTAATTATTCAGCTACGCCACACCCATACTTGGCCTCGTGGTGGCACTGTAGTCCTGGCTTATTCTCGCATGAATCGGTCTTTAGATCTAAAGCAAGCAAACCACCATACATCCAACCCATCCACATACCAGGCTTTCTTAGATCACCCATTACCATATCATAATTAACCAGTTCACATTAACCAGAATATCATTAATGCATAATTAAATTGAGTGGCATAGTTGTTTCCCATCCCAGTTGATTAAGCGAAGCAAAAGGTAAAAAGCCCTTCCCGACTCTCTACCATATATTCCAGGTGAAAAGGGTGGTTTAACAAATCTAGTAAACTTCCTACCATAGGATTCCCATCAAATTGACATAAGCATGCAATTTTGCAAACAAAACATTTATTTTAAAACACGATCAATATGCTTCAAGGACACTTGCCTTGCTCTTGCTGTTGATTATGATCGCCATCAAACTCTTGGTGCTGAAGATCCTCTGCGGTACTCTCTAGCACAAATCCGTCTAATCCACACAATAAACATACAAGACAAGAAACACAATCAAAGAGTGCACAAGTATTACTCAATATGACATGACATGCATGATTGATGCAAATGCAAGGTAGAACTTGTTACTAGATTGCTTTTAATGATCACTAACTAGTTCTAATAGCTTTTAGCAAGTTTATACAGGTTTGGATTCGATTAGATCAAATTTTAGAATTAATTCAACACAATTTAACCAGAAAGATCGGACTAGTCTGCTAGGGACCGGACCAGTCCGCCCTCTGCGAGATCAGCATATTAGGGTTTTCTAGATCGACGTAAATTCGGATATTAGGGGTTGGATTCACTTAAGGAAAAGATAATAGAAGGTATACCAGGTGTTTGGAACTCCAATGAATCAAGAAACTTGGAGGTAACACTTGGATCTTGATTATCCAGGGTTGGTGATGAACTTGGGGATGAATTGGTGGTGAAGAACGAAACTTGGTGGAGATCTTGATCCTCCTTCGTTTCCTCCTCTTCTTATTCTCGCTTGGGATCTTCTCCTCCCTCCTTGATGGTGGCTACCCACGAACTAGGGTTTGGGTGGGTGGAAAAGTGGCAAATAGATGTCAATCCAAGGGGTGGGGCTGTTTATATATAGGTGAAGGCTTGGGTTAGATGGATTTCGAGTTTTGAGATGAGTAGAGGCCGGTTTAGAGTCCCACACGGGCTCTAAAAGAGTTAGGCACGACGCCCCTAGGCCCACTTAACGTGAAACCCAAGAAACAAGTCGTAAGACAAAAGATCAACTCGGAGTCACGAAATATCGGACAAGTCCGGAAAGGACCGGACTAGTCCGAAGTCGTCGAGAGAGAAAATCGGACAAGTCTGGCCAAAAATCGGACAAGTCTGACTTTAAACAGAGAGGAAATCGGACAAGTCCGCTGGAACACCGGACTAGTCCGGAAAAGTCCAAGGACTTAGCAATTTTCAAGGATTTTTGGAATATCGGACTAGTCCGCACAAAATCGGACAAGTCTAAAAGTTTCCAGTGCCAAAATTGGACTAGTTTGCAGCAAAAACGGACAAGTCCGTTTTTAGCCAGAGAGAGATCGGACTAGTCCTCAGCAAAATCGGACTAGTCCGCACTTTCCCGCATTTTAAGTGCGGTTTTGCTCCAAATCAATTTTAAATGCTCCGGATCAATTTTAAACTCGTTACTCTTGTTGTGGGTTAATGTTAAACATGTATATGAGTGTATGTAGGACATGATGCATGAAAATGAGGGTGTTACAAACCTACCCCCCTTAAAATGAATCTCGCCCTCGAGATTCGACGCAGAGGAGAAAAGATAGGGAAATTCCTTCTTGAGATCATCCTCCAATTCCCACGTTGCTTCCTTTTCTGTGTGGTGCTTCCATTGAACTTTACACCATCGAATCACCTTGTTCCTTGTGACTCTCTCCTTGGTTTCCAAGATCTTAACTGGTTGCTCGGCATAAGTCAAATCTTCCTCTAACTCCAATTCTTCCATTGGCACTTGTTCTTCCGGTACTCTCAAGCACTTCTTGAGCTGGGAAACATGAAAGACATCATGTACGTCTGAAAGATGAGCTGGCATCTTCAACTTATATGCTACTTCTCCTCTTTTGTCCAAAATCTTGAATGGTCCAATATAGCGAGGTGCTAGCTTTCCTCTTATGTTAAACCTCTTATGACCCCTCATTGGTGACACCTTGAGGTAAAAAAATCTCCCACTTCAAAGGCTAGTTTCCTTCTCCTATTGTCCGCATAGCCTTTTTGCCTTGATTGGGCGGCTCTCAAGTTTTCACGAATTATTCGGACTTGCTTTTCGGCTTCCTGCAACACATTCGGACCAAATACTTGAGTTTCTCCTGCCTCATTCCAGAATAAAGGTGTCCTACACTTCCTCCCATAAAGTGCTTCATATGGTGACATTTTCAAACTTGCTTGGTAACTATTGTTGTATGAAAATTATGCGTATGGCAAGCTTTGTCCCAACTCTTCTCATGCTTTAAAGCACAAGCTCTTAACATGTCCTCTAAAATCTGATTGGTTCTCTCGGTTTGTCCATCCGTTTGAGGGTGATATGCCGAACTGAAGTTCAACCTCATTCCCAAGGCTTCATGCAGTTTTTGCCAAAATTTGGAAGTAAATTGTGAACCTCTATCTGAGACTATCTTCTTCGGTACTCCGTGTCAACACACAATGTGCTCCATGTATATTTCGGCTAGCTTCGCAGTGGTATATGTGGTCTTGAAAGGAATAAAGTGAGCTGATTTTGTCAACCGATCCATATTTACCCAAATTGAGTCATACCCGGACTGAGTACGTGGTAACCCAATTATGAAGTCCATTCCAATTTCTTCCCACTTCCATTCCAGAATCTTCAATGGTTGCAATAATCTGGCTGGCCTTTGATGTTCCGCCTTGACTCGTTGGCACACATCACACAATGCTACGTATTCAGCTATGTCCTTCTTCATGCTGGCCCACCAATAGCATGTCTTCAAGTCCTTGTACATCTTTGTACAACCGGGATGAATTGAGTACGGTGAGTCATGTGCCTCCTTTAATATTGTCTCCCGAATCTGCTTTACATTAGGCACAACAATTCTCTTTCCAAGCCATAAGGTACCATGTTCGTCTTCATCAAATCTGAATTCTCTCCCTTCCTCAGTCCTTTCCTTGATTTCCTTGATCTCCTCATCTGCGGTTTGTGCCTCTCGAATTTCTTGCTCCAAGGTTGGGTTTAACTCCATCATCTCCACCTCATTTACAAACCCGAGGTTCAACCTTTCAAACTCCTTACATAACTCGAATGGTAATTCCCGAACCGTGAGTTGGTGACTTACTCCCTTCCTACTTAAAGCATCGGCCACTACATTGGCTTTTCCCGGATGATAGTTGATCCCCAAATCATAATCCTTGATGAGCTCCAACCATCTTCGCTGCCTCAAGTTCAGATCCGTTTGTGTGAAAATATACTTCAAACTCTTATGATCCGTATAAATTTCACACCTATGTCCAAGAATGTAGTGTCTCCAAATCTTCAATGCATGTACCACGGTTGCGAGTTTCAAATCATGTGTTGGGTAATTCTGTTCATGTTTCTTTAGTTGTCTTGATGCATAGGCAACCACTTGACCTTCTTGCATCAAAACACACCCGAGTCCTTGTCTTGATGCATCACAATAGATATCGAAACTCTTGCTTACATCCGGCAGTACCAAAACTGGGGCTGTTGTCAACCTCTTCTTCAACTCCTCAAAACTATTTTGACAAGCTTCAGTCCATTGGAACGCCTTTCCCTTCATTAGCAACTCCTTCATAGGCTTGGCTATCTTGGAAAAGTCCTTGATGAATCTACGGTAATATCCAGCCATCCCAAGAAAACTCCTTATTTCCTTGACATTTTGCGGCGGTTCCCACTTCAACACGTCTCTCACTTTTCTGGGGTCAACCGACACTCCTTCTCCTGAGATGATGTGACCCAAAAACGACACCTCTCTCAACCAAAACTGACACTTGTTGAACTTGGCATACAATTGATGCTCCCTCAATTTCTGCAACGTAAGCCTCAAGTGTTCCTCATGTTCCTTCTCATCCTTCGAGTAGATCATAATGCTATTAATAAACACCACAACGAACTTATCCAAGTACTCCATGAAGACCTTATTCATGAGGTACATAAAGTAGGCAGGCACATTTGTCAATCCAAATGAGATCACGGTGTACTCATAAGATCCATACTGTGTTCTAAAAGCTGTCTTGGGTATGTCCGATGGTCTAATCTTCATTTGAAAGTATCCCGTCCTCAAATCAATCTTAGAGAAGACACAAGCACCCTTCATCTAATCAAACAAGTCTTCTATGCGCGGCAAGGTGTACTTGTTCTTGATTGTTACCTCGTTGAGAGCTCGGTAATCCATACACATCATTTGGGATCCATCCTTCTTGTCCACAAACAGCACGGGCACTCCCCAAGGTGAAGAGCTAGGGCGAATAAAACCCTTCTCTAATTGCTCTTGAATTTGCTTATTGAGCTCCGCTAATTCCATAGGAGGCATCCTATACGGCCTCTTAGCTATAGGTGCAGTTCCAGGTATTAAATCAATAACAAACTCAATGTCTCGATCGGGTGGCATACCAGGCAACTCGTCCGGAAAAACATCCAAAAATTCACACACCACCAGAATCTCCTCAATTGTGGCACCGTCCATATGATTCAACTTCAATTGCTTTGGTGCGGTTTGAGATGCTTCAAATTCTACGGTGATCCCTTCTTTGTTGGTCAACTTCACCGTCTTCGTGGCACACTCAATAACTCCATTGTGCTTCCTCAACCAGTCCATACCAAGTATAATGTCCAATCCTTGTGAATCCAAAACAATGAGGTTGGCGGAGAAGTCTATCCCCTTATTCTAAGGCTTACTTTTGTACATACTATTTGTCCTCATCTCTCCTCCAGGGGACTTAACCAATAGAGTAAACTTCATATGAGAGATAGGCAAACTATACTTAGCAACATACTTCGATGCAATTAATGAATTTGATGCTCCAGAATCAAATAACATAGTCGCGGGGTTGGAGTTGGCGAGAAACATAACGATGACCACGTCATCCGCTTGTTGAGCATCCTACGTGGAGACATGGTTCACGTTGCCATGAGAGAAATTATGATGTCCATGGTTCCCTTGTGGCTGTCCTCCTTTAGGTCTTGGGTTTTGCCTCGGTGCATTGCTTCCTTGACCAAGGCCTGACTTAGGACATTGATGCGCAAAGTGTCCAGCTTCTCCCCAAGTATAGCACTTCTTAACTCCACCAGAATTATTGGGACGGGCTTGGTTCTGAACATTTGCAGCAGAAAAATTAGCACCAGGCGCATAAGGCATTGGAGGCCTAGGTGCTTGCATGAGAGGGCGCTGCTGCACAAACTGAGTTGGGCGCGGTGCAAATCCAGGGCGTTGAGCAGGAATAGAAGAGCTGTAATAAGGCGCATTGGGTGGTGCAAGGCGAGGGCACACATTACTTCCTTGTTGCTGTCCTTGATATGGCGCCTTCCTCTTGATTTCTTGCTCCATCTCACGGATCTTGTTCTCAACCACAATTGCTTTGTCCACAAGCTTCTGAAAATTGATATAATCGCAGTTGAGTTGTTGCACTTGGATTTCATTGTTCAAGCCTCTCATGAACAAATATTGCTTCTGGCTGTCCCGACTAACATCCTCAGGCGCATACCTTGAGAGTTGAGTGAATTTATTGAGATATTCACTCACGCTTGATCTTCCTTGCCTTAAATTCTCAAATTCTTTCCTCTTCAAGAACATAACACCTTCCGACACATAATGAGAATGGAAGCTCTCCTTGAATTCGGCCCAAGTAATCCTCTCTTGATTCTCGTGAGCATTGCAATAAGCATCCCACCAATCCGCAGCTACTCCAACTAGTTGATGAGAAGCAAACAAGACCTTCTCCCGGTCACTTCATTGGACAATAGCTTGGTTCTTCTCCACGGACTTGAGCCAATCATCCGCATCCATAGGGTCGACAGCTTGAGCAGAGGTCGTCGGCCTAGTCCTCATAAATTCTCCAAATCGGTTATGAGGAGGTAGGGGTGGCGGTGGAGGCATGTGGGGCTGATTGTTGATATTGCTAGCCTGCAGCTGTCCCATTGTTTGTATCATGGTCTGCATGAGCTGGTTTTGCATAGCCAATAGCTGCTCAATATTGATAGCTCCCAGAGTGGATCCTTGTCCAATGTTGTTCTGAGGTACTCCATTGTTCTCCTCCTCATCATTGCCATCCCTCTGGTTGTGAGTCCTCACCATCTGAAGAAAAGCAATAGGTAAGAATTAGAAAATGTCCTCAACTATATGCATCAAGGGATATGAAGCTAACCAATTAGCTACACTAGCCTAGGTGGACATGGCAATGCTAAGGCATCCCAAAATCCTCTATTAAGCACCCAAGCAAACAATATATATAGCAAACAGCACTCCAAGCAAAAACACATCGATTCCTGAGTGCTCCTATGTGCTCTAAAGTGTCCATTCTATCTAGGTTGCGTCCTACGGGCAACCTGTGGCTCTGATACCAAACTGTGACGCCCGATTCCGAAAAATGAACCAAGCTAACGCATATGTGTGCCCAAGATGTTCATCACACATACACGAGTGCAATCACAAACGATATACAGAAAATTACCACAGGACAAGATTAATTATCCAAATTTTATTGCACAAACCAGATTATCCTCGAATACAAGCTCTAATGAATATTTATGACAAGTTCAACTAATGCAGTGGAAATAAACTAATTAAGCAACTAAGCAAATTAAACAGCTGGGCAGCATAAGCAATAGCGTATAGCGCAACTCCAATAACACCACAGGCAAAGCTGACGGTAGACACGATCTAGAACTCTGCATTATCGCTATTAAACTCCCAATCCTGACCTGCACTATTGGGGGGGGGATTGCAAGAGTGAGTACATGTCGTACTCATCAAGTGTGGAAAATATGACATGTGGCTGATTCAAATGACGAATGTAATAAAGGCTAAGTGCTGAAAAGTACAATAAAACATTTTAAAAGCAATATATTATATTCATATGAATCAAACCCATCATAATCACGAGTAATATCATAATACCAGTCCACAATTCACCATCCTCATCAATAATTCTAGATTTCACCATTTGCCAATAACCATATTCAATACCAGAAATAAATCCATAACCAACCATAACCATTACCAAACCATAACCATCCCAAATACCATCCCAATACTGAGTACCCTGTAATCATGGAAGTTATCCAGGTGCTCATTACCGGGAGCACGGCTATCATGATAGTTTTAATAGACTCTGCAGAGTTTGTACCACTTTACCCACGTGTTCGTGATTTCATTAAATTCCGATGACTAAGAACCTCCCTTATGCCCATGACCTGTCGGTCACATTACACACTTCCGTTGGTGTGTGGCCAAGAGATCACAAAATAGCCTTTACAAAGGGATTACTAGCCTATTTAGACCCCACTGAGGTTTCACCGGTGGCGATGTCTCCCTCAGAGTACATCTTCAACCAAGGCCCCCTCTTGAGCCATTCGGATCCCAGGTGTCGACTGTTGGAGTCGGCAGATCCCCTGACACTATTAAAGTGTTGAAGGAGTTTGTAGTTCGGTTTGGGCGCGCGGAGACTCAAGAAGGTGAAACACGATTGGACACGAGTGACACAGTGATTTACGTGGTTCGGGCCGCCTGAGCGTAATACCCTACTCCACGGGTGTGTGTGTGTGTTGTATTAACTTGTGAGCTTGAGAGCGTTCGAGAGTTCTCTCCCTTTTGTGTATCGTCGGTTTGTCCTTTTATAGTACAAGGACAAACCGTTACAAGTTAGCCTGGCCCGACATGTGGCCCTGGCGGTTACTAGTATTGATACACGAGATTGATTGTTGTTAATAACCCTGTAACGGCTCCGACAGTGCCGTTACAGGTGTTAAGATCGTCCGATTAAGTATCATTAACGTGGAATTAATGATAATTAATCGGGTCTTGAAGTCCGCGGCTGTCCTTTGAAGATCCGGAGCCGTTACAATGTCTCTCGGAGGTTTGAAGCGGCCAGCTCCGACGTATGGACACGTGGCAGCTCCGGAGCTTGCTTATGGGAAGCGGGAAGCTCCGGGGTGGCCTGGCACATGTCAGGTCCGGAGCTTCTCTCGGTCAGGGGTTAAGTCCGGAGGTGCCGTTTCAGTACCTAGCCCGGAGCTTCACCCTTGCGGGTAATAGCTCCGGTCTGACAGTACACGTGGCAACCTAGGGGTTAACCATGTTGGAGAAGCAGGTCCGGTTATGTCTGACAGGTGGGCCCCCGAGGGTCTTTAATTTGAGTAGATGTCCTTCCCTTGAGATCTTTGTAACCTCAGGGGGTGTATGGTTTTTAGGGTACCGACAGTGGCCCCCTGGACCTACCTCAGGGGAAGGCCAACGGGGTGAAGTCATTCCGCCGGAGGTGGGTCCACACTTGCGACTCTTGAACTGGGTCTTCAAGGGTCTTCGGAGGTGCCTTTGGCGGGGCCTTACGGTTAAGTCCCGACGCGTGGCGCACCTCAGGCGGCAGGTAAGATCTTTGACGTGCGGATCTCTCGCAATTGAAGGTCGCCAGTTCCCGATACGAAAACCGTATCGGTTCCGCGCGCCTTGTCAGGTCGCCGCCTTTGGGTTTCCCGCCTCGTGATGACAACCGTTCGCCTGGGTAAGAACCTCGACTTGATCGTGAGGGTGGTCCCGGGCCCTCTTCTCATCGGCAGGGGTGAATTCTTGAGTAGTATCCTTGACTCCCCTGCAGTTTCCATCCAAGCGTTGCGAGGGCTTACTTAAGAAGGAAAGCGCACCGTCGGGAGTTCTTTACGCTTTCCATCTGTTCTTGCGCTCAAACTCCCAACTCGTGCTTTGCTCCTCTTCTCTTGCCTAGCTGTGCTGCGATGGAGTTGGGTTTGCGTGAGAGTCGTTTGAAGACGGAAAGCGATCTGAAGAAGGTCCGAGCCCTCATGGGGTGGTCTTCGGACTTCTTCAACCGCTCGGTCCGCGCCGGCGGAGAGCTTCCCTTTAAAAAGGAGCACTCCGGCGAGATGGTGTATTTTTCCTCGTACGCCATGGTGGGGCTGATCCCACCGTTTTCTTCTTTCTTCTTGATGCTGCTGGACTTCTATGGTCTGCAGCTATACCACCTTGGCCCTCACTCCATTCTTCTTGTGTCCATCTTTGTCCACTTCTGCGAGATGTGGGTGGGCATCCCTCCCTGCATCGAGCTCTTCCGAACCTTCTTCACCGTCCAAACCACCGGCCGAAGCGACGAGTTCCTTGGCTTCTACTACTTTGTGAAGCGCAAGAAGTGCCCGTTCAAGTACCTCCGGTCATTCCCTTCCGGGAAGTGGGATGACTGGAAGAAAGATTGGGTAGTCGTCCGGGTGGAGGAGCATGAGCGGTTGGAGTTGCCAGACGGTCTGCCCGGCATTGACACGTCGGTGTGGAGCGAAGTTCCGGTGCTGGCGGCAGCTTTCGACCCCGTCCTGACCAGGATCCGCCAATGTGTGGAGGGAGGATTGACTCCCCAGGCGGTGTTCTGCAACTTCTTGTCCAACAGGTGGGCGCCGCTGAAGAGGAGGGAGAAGCTCGCCTGGGCCCTCAACAGCGTGATGGACGAGGACCGGGTTGAGACCGGGTTGAAGTCCAGCATGGTGGGGAAGTCCTTGGAGTTTCACCTCAAGAAATTCCAGCACGGCATCGATGTTGACGGAGAATACTTGACTCCGCTGCCGGCTTTCCTCCCCCTGAACGTGGAAGTGGAGTTCAGCAGGGAGCTCCGGCGGAAGATGCCCGCGCTTGACGACCTTGGCGTCGTCGAGAGAAGATCAACCGCCCGGTTGGCGATCCCCGGGTTGTCCGAAGGCGGCTCCGCCCCTGTCTCTCAGCCAAGAGCTGAGGTCATCGGCAAGGGCAAGGAGCTGGCGGAGGAGCCGGAGAGCCGGAAGAGAAAGCTGCGACATGCTGACGGAAGGTCCGTCGGGCTTGCCACCTCCCCCCCAGTTCCCCGTCCTCAGGAAGGAAGATCCTCCGCCGCCGTGGCGGCTGTCCCCGTGGTGGGGTCTTTTCGGAGCGCTACTGTTCCGGCGGTGGGATCCTCCCCGAGTGCGACTGTCCCCATGGTGGATCCCTCCGGAGGTGCCAGCTCCGGGCAGGCGACTCCGGCACGAGAAGCGGTGAGGGCCTCCAGGTCCAGGAGTTCCTCCCAATCAAGGAGAGCTCCGACCCGGGAAACGCCCGCGGCCACGGCAAGTCCTGGGAGTCCTCCCGGAGCTCCTACGCCGATCGTGGCCAGCCCGGAACGTCCGGGAAAGAGGTTTCGCGCAAGCTGGTGCGTGAGCCTCCCAAGGTAATTTTTCTTTCTTACCTCGATTAACTTTTAATTGTAGCATCTATTTGCTCAATTTCTTCGTTCTTTATCTGCAGCGTTCCCAAGAAGGGGAGTGAAGCTCCGCCCTCAGCCACACTGTCTGAGGCGGCGGGGGCTTCTGCTCCAGTTCCGGTGCCGCCCCAAGCGGAGGCTGCGACAGCTCCGGCGCCGGCTGTCGTGGTCATGGACCTCGACTCGTCTCCAGAAGTTCCTGTGGTAGCGCCGGACCACGGGATTGAAGATGCGCCAGCGGCACCCGTTCCGGAGGTAGAAGCTCCGGGTCCTGGTGCTGCAGAAGTAGAAGCTCCGACTATTGAGTCGGAGGAAGTAGCAGTCCCGGCTTTGGAGCCGGAAAGTGCTGAAGCCCCGGCGGTTGAGCCAGAGGTAGCTGAAGCCCCGGCATGCGAGCCGGAAGTTGAAGTAGTTCCGGTAGTTGAGCCGGTTACTTCTGAAACTCCGGTCGCAGAGCCGGTAATTATTGGAGCGCCGGCTGCAGAGCCGGTGGGTGTTGGAGCGCCGGCCGCAGAGCCGGTGATTGTTGGAGCGCCGGCCGCAGAGCCGGTGGCTGAAGAGGCGAGGGATCTTGAGCCTCCCTCAGAAGAAGTGTCCCGGCCGGAGCCAGTGGAGGCGACAACGTCGATGGTACCCGTGGCGGAGCCAGAGTGCCTGAACGAAGTCGCCGGCCCCCAGCCTGAGGGGGCAAATGAAGACTTGGTGGCGGGACCTTCTTCGGTGGCGACTGAGGCCATCCCGGAGGAGTGCCCTAGCGCTTTGGAAGCTCGGGGTTCCACTCTTGTAGAGTGGGACCCAATTTTTGTAAGTGAAGACCCGCTGGAAACAGCGGAAGAGACCCCGGCAGGTCCGGAGCCCATCTCTCTGTCGATGTCCATCGACAACGCCTGCTCCAGTCTACGTCAGGTCCAGCTGGCCTTCTTCCACGACAGCAAAGCTCTTGAAGAGGAGCGCCAAACCCTTAGGAGGTGGCGTAATCGGCTCCACTTTGAGACTAAGCTGGCGCAGTCGAGGATTGCGGATGACAAGGAATGGATCAGGCGGGAGAAGGTCCGCCTGGAGCTCTGGGGTGAGCTGCTGGACGAGAGGGAGAGCATGACTCACGCCCTCGACGCTCAATCCCGGGAGTTCCATGACCAAGCTAAGGCTGCTAACGACGCGGCCAATGCTCGGTTTGATCAGCTCGAGGCCATCAGCACCGCACTCATCAAGCGCCGAGAGGCACTTGAAGGAAGGGAAAGACGGCTCAAGGATGAGGAGCAAAAACTCCTGGAGCTACGGGACGACGTCTTGCGACGGGAGGAAGAGCTCGCCGAGAAAACAGCTCTGGCGGACAAGGGCCTCGAGGAGCGCACTAAAAAATTGGAAGAGCGCTGCCTCGAGGAGGAGGAGAAGACCTGGGTGCGGGGGCAGGAACTCTACGAGTACGAGTGTGCCCTTGTCGCCCGGGAGAAGAAAATAGAGGCTAGGGAGAAGGACCTGGTCGACCGCCGGAACAAGATCCACCTCCGGGAGGAGGAGCTCGGAAGACTTGAGAAGCGGGTTGCTGCGAAGATTCAGCAAAACGCCAAAGAAGTTGAGCGCCTCTCCAGCGAGAATTTGGAGCTGACGGCGGCCCGGAGATCCCTGGAAGAGATGAAGGGCCTGAGGAAGACGGACTCCCTGCAAATTTGGGAGTTCCTGAGCAAGGCCGACGATGCGCTGGCGCCGATGGGTTTCAGCCCCGTGCTCCCGGATGATCCGGAGCCGGAGCCGGACCTTGCGTTGCAAGCGTTGAGCGCCGCGGGCAGCAAGCTCTCCAAGGTGGGCGACGTCATCGCGGACCAGCTGGAAGTCGAGGGGCAATCCCTGGCTAGGAACGTCACAGAGTATGTGTTGACGTGTTACACTAGCCGGAACCCTCGATTCCCTTTGGACCCGGTGCTTGAAGGCCCCGTCGAAGGAGAAGGCGAAGCTACCCGAGCCAGCGTGTCGGGGGTCGCTCAGAAGGTTGCCGAGTTCTTCCATAGGGTCTAGGACCATCTCTCTTAGCCTTTACTTGTATCTTCTCTTCTTCCTCAATTTTGTAATCCCTTGTCTCCAGATGTAATCTCCGGTCTTCTGATGAAATGAAATCCCCAATTTTTCGTGAATTTCATTTTTTTTTGTCTTCAACATCTTTGTCTTCACTTGGCCCCCTGGTAGATGTGCACAATTTTATTGTGGACATGTACCAAAAGGATGTTGAGTTTTGTTGAAGACAAATTTGCTTCGAACTCGTATAATTTAGGTCCGAAGTTTTCGATAGTGAAGGTCCCTTGAAGTCGTCGGAGCTTAGAAGCTCCGGCACTGTCCATCGCCGGAGCTTAGTAGCTCCGGCAATAGCCTCTACCAACACGTTGAGCGTCGATAGTTAATACTCCAAGGTGTCAGAGCTTAGTAGCTCCGGCAATGACCCTTGCCACGCCTGGTTTGTTGGCAACAGACTCTAGTGATAGGGTCTTCTCACCATCTTTAAGTTAACGCCGGCGGTTGACGCCCTGGTGGGAGTAGGAGCTTGGTTAGCTCCGGTTTTTCTCCCTCAACTTTGGGTTCATTTTTCCTACACACTTAAGCCAAGAAAAATAGTAAAATTTGTTCCTTATCTATAACTTCGTCGCGACTTACAGTTCTCAAGAGAATTTTAAGTTGAACACGATTTTTAGTACAACTGGATGAATTGTCTTTTCTTTTAGATCCAATTGTCCATGGACTCCCCTTACTTTGGCCTGCCGGGATGTAGGTAGAGTGGCGTACTTAGGGTGCTTGACCAGGCTAAGTCGATAGCGCACTCCGGCCCTAGAATGGCTTGGCGGCTTTCAGGCGAGTTGGCCACAGACGACATTTAAATCTAAAAAATCCAACAATTCAACTCAAATCGTACGTAAACCGGTGAAACTAGAACTTCTTAAGAATTGCACGTTTCTGTTATAGACAAGAAAGAGAAAAATAAAAATGTCGAGCCTTATGCAAAAATGAATGCACGTGGAGTCTATTTCACATGAAGATGTCTTTCATTATAGGTCCGAGGTACAGGGGAAACAAGTACACTCTTAGGGTACGGAACCAGGCTAAGTGTGTTTGGTTTCTCGTTTGACCCAGGGTAGTTAGCCACACTTCTAGTCCGGAGACTGTATCAAGTGTTGCATGAGCTTTTCAAACCTTTCGGGAAAGGTCCGGCTGCTCTCCCGGAGGAACTACCCGACTCTGTACAATGACCCTATAACATACATTTCAAGTTACTTAAGACTCACCTCCGTGGAATTAGGTGTAGAACTTACGGAGGTGCTCGATGTTCCAAGGATTTGGGAGAGGTGTCCCATCCTCGGTAGCCAAGCGAACGCTTTCGGGACGGGATACTTTGATCACTCGAAAGGGCCCTTCCCAGCCGGGGGAAAGTTTGTTTTGCCCTTCTCTGGATAGTATTCTCCGTAGCACCAGATCGCCTTCCTCGAGCTGTCGGTTGTGTACATGCCGCTGGTGATAGCGCCGTAGAGCTTGGCGGTATCGGGCATTCCGAACAGCTGCTTGGCACCTTCCCTCCTCGAGGAGGTCTAGGTCTTCACGCCGGAGCTGGTCCTGCGCGGCTTCGTCGAAGGTCCGGACTCGGAGGGAACCCAAGGTGATTTCCGGAGGAAGGATCGCTTCAGCTCCGTACACCAGGAAGAAGGGTGTTTCTCCGGTTGCCCGACTTGGAGAAGTCCTGTTGGCCCATAGAGTGGGCGGAAGCTCTTCGATCCAATTGGCTCCGTGCTTTTTCAAACGCTCATAAGTACGCGTTTTGAGTCCTTTAAGGATCTCTGCGTTTGCTCTCTCGGCTTGTCCATTGCTGGCAGGATGAGCTACGGAAGCGTAGCAAACTTGTATGCCGAGGTCTTCGCAATATCCTTGAAATGCGGAGCTTGTGAATTGAGTCCCATTGTCAGTGATGATCTTATTTGGGACTCCGAATCTGCTCACGATAGATTGTAGAAAATTGATTGCAGATTGTTTGTTGATCGTCACAACAGGAGTAGCTTCCGGCCACTTGGTGAACTTGTCGATGGCGACGTACAGGAACTTGTAACCTCTGACGGCTCTTGGGAAGGGTCCCAAGATGTCCATCCCCCACACAGCGAAAGGCCATGTAGGAGGTATCATTTGTAAGGACTGAGCAGGTGTATGAATTTGCTTTGCATGAAATTGGCATGCTTTGCATTTCTTCACTAGCTCAGTGGCATCCTGGAGCGCTGTAGGCCAGTAGAAGCCGTGCCGAAAGGCTTTTCCGACCAGCGTGCGGGAAGATGCGTGGTTCCCACACTCGCCTCCATGGATTTCTGCGAGGAGCTCGCAGCCTTCTTCCCTTGTGATGCACCGCATTAGGATGCCGTTGGCACCGCGCCGGTAGAGATCCCCTTCTACCAACGTGTATCTTTTAGCCAATCTGACTACCCGGTCAGCGGATACATCATCGTCAGGAAGGATGTTGTCTTTCAAGTAGCTCCGGATCTCCGAGATCCATGCATCGGAACTAACTTGAGCATTTGAGTCTTGCGTGCTGGGTTGCTCGGAGCTTCCGGAAGCACCTACGACCCTTGATGGCTGCCATGGTAACAGGGCCATCGGGACCGTCAGCTTCGGGATGCTGATCTCGCCCCCTTCGTTCAGTTCGGCAGGCTGAACTGTGGGTTTTGACAACCTCCGGACAAAGGTTCCGTCAGGAGCCGGAGCTCCAGTTGACGCCTTGGTCGAGAGTTCGTCAGCTTCAGCGTTGTGAGCACGCTGAACATGGTGAAGGTCTAGGACTTCGAAGTCCTTCTGAAGCCTCTGGACTTCAAGGAGGTAAGCAGCCAGCTGGAGATTATTGCAGGAGCATTCACCCTTCACCTGTTTGATGACAAGTTGTGAATCTCCTTTGACCAGCAACTGCTTGACACCATATGATAGTGCCACCTTTAATCCATAGATGAGTGCTTCGTACTCCGCCATGTTGTTGGTTGCCTTGAAGTCAGGGTGTACCATGTATTTCACCTTCTCCCCGGTTGGTGCGGGGAGAAGGATTCCAGCTCCGGCTCCCTGCTTCTGCATGGAGCCGTCGAAGTAAAGGGTCCAATGAGGCTTAGTGAAGGTTGGAACTTGAGGTTCCGTCTTCTGCTCGCTGGGGCCCCCAGGGTTTAATGGAGAGGGAGTCCATTCTGCCACGAAATCTGCCAACGCTTGACTCTTGATTGCTTGTCTTGGAATAAATTCAAGGTCGAATTCAGCCAATTCCGCTGCCCACTTTGCAATATTCCCAGTTGAATTGGGATTATACAGGATCCCTAGAAGTGGATATGAAGTCACCACTGAGACTTTGTGAGCTTGGAAATAGTGTCGAAGCTTCCTTGAGGCAATAAGAACTGCATAGAGCAGTTTATGCACCTCTAGGTATCGAGTCTTGGCGTCATGTAACACTTCACTGATGAAGTATACCGGGCGTTGAATGGTCCGGACCCTCCCGGAGGGATCCGGAGCTTCCTCTTCATTGATCCGGACCCTCTTGGAGGGGTCCAGACTCTCTTCGGGGACCTCCGGGTTCTGGGTGGAGGAACCCGGAGCTTCTTCAGGAATGACCTGAATCCTCTCGGAGGGATCAGGGTACTCTGAAGTGGCTTCTTGTGGGTTCAAGTCTGGGAGCTGGGACCCAGACCCGCTTTCAGGAACCTCCGGACCCTCCTGAAGGGGTCTGGATTCCTGAGTATTGGGTAGTTCCGGTCTCTCCGCAACCAGAACCATACTGACGACTTCGTCAGCTGCTGAAATGTAAAGCAATAAAGGCTCACCAGGATTCGGAGCTACCAAGACTGGTAGGGTGGTGAGGAACTGTTTCAGCTCCTGGAATGCCTTCTCTGCTTCTTCAGACCATTGGAATGGTCCGGACTTCCTCAGCAACTTGAAGAAGGGAAGTGCCCTTTCCGCCAGTCTTGAAATGAACCGGCTGAGGGCTGCTAGACATCCAGTTAATTTTTGGACGTCTTTGATGCGGGTTGGTGGCCGCATGTCTTCAATGGCTTTTATCTTCGCCGGATTAGCCTCTATGCCCCGGTGACTTACCAGGAAACCAAGAAGCTTTCCGGAACTAACCCCGAAGACGCACTTGTCTGGGTTTAGCTTCGTGCGGGTGGCCCGCAGCTTATCGAAGACAGCCTGCAAGGTGTCCAAGAGGGACTCCTTGTTTTTGACTTTGACCACGATGTCATCGACGTACACTTCCACTATGTCTCTAATGAGTTCTTCGAAAGTTTTGTACATAGCTCGTACAAAAGTTGAAGCTGCATTCTTGAGACCAAAAGGCATGGCTGTGTAACGATACAATCCATCTACTGTGATGAATGAAGTATGCTCTTCATCCTCCCTAGACATCCTGATTTGATGATATCCAGAATATGCGTCTAGAAAACACAGTAACTCGCACCCGGAGGTGGAATCCACTATCTGATCTATTCTAGGTAGTGGAAATGGATCTTTTGGACATGCCTTATTCAGTGTGGTGTAGTCGATGCACATCCGAAGTTTCCCGCCGGCCTTAGGCACAACGACTGGGTTTGCCAGCCATTTTGGATGGTAAACATCTCGGATGAATCCGGCTTCGAGCAACTTCTTCACTTCTTGTCGGATGAAGTTCTGTCGCTCTACAGATTGCTTCCGAGGTTTCTGATGCACAGGCCGAGCGTCGGGGTAAATCTTCAGATTGTGCTCAATCACTTCCCTGGGGATCCCAGGCATTTGTGACGGTTGCCAAGCAAACACGTCAACGTTAGCCCGGAGGAAAGTGATGAGCGCGAGTTCCTATTTGTCATTCAAGCCACCCGATATGCGGGTAGTTTGAGTGACATCGGAACCAATTTGGACGACTTTGACGGGAATGTCGGTGTCGCCGCTTGGCTGCACACGGGGTGCAGAGGTCGAGCCTCGTTGACGAATGCTCGGAGGTTGTGGAGCTTGCTTCTATCTGGAGTCCTCCTCTTGCGCTGTGGTGAGTGCGTGGAGTTCCTCCAGAGCAGTTACTCCGGCAGTGCGATCTCCGCGGATCTGGAGAACGCCTACTGGTGTTGGCATCTTCAACACCAGGTATCCATAATGAGCAGCTGCCATGAATTTGTACAAGGCAGGTCTACCCAAGATGGTGTTGAATGGTAAGTTGATCTGAGCGACGTCGAAGACCAACTTCTCGGTGCGATACTTCTCCCGGGTCCCGAAGGTAACGGGGAGAGTAATAGCTCTGAGTGGAGTAATGGCCCCCGGACCTACTCCGGAGAAAGGTCGAGAGGGCTGGAGGTCCGAAGGTCGGAGCTGAAGCTTAGTGAAAGCTTCGAAGCTGATGAGGTTAAGCCCCGAACCTCCGTCTGCCAGGACATGATGGAGCTGGATGTTGTTGATGGTGGGAGATACCATCAAGGGTAATTGGCCAGCTCCGACCATGCTTTGAGGACAGTCCGAAGCATCAAAAGTGATGGGTGTGTCCATCCACTTTCGATGTGGCTCCGGTCTAGCTGTAGGAGCTACAGCAGCCATATCTCGTCGCATAGTCTTGATGACACGACGAGAAGTGATGTCCCATGATCCACCAAAGATGGTGTTCATGGTTTTTCGACGCTCGTTGTCGGAGACGTCGGAGTCATCGTCGACGGAGGTGTAGACGGCTTTCAGAACCTTTTTGGGGTCCTAAAACCCTAACTCCTCTTCAGCTGGAGCTTCATCGACCTTTTGTTTTCCCTCCCTCTGTCGGAAGGGAGACCCTTCCCGGCGCTTGTGGTAGCGCTCGGCAAGGTTTTGGACCTCCCGGCAGTCCTCCAGTCTGTGACTGCCCGTTTTGTGAATGGGGCACCACATCTTGGGTTTGCCGCCGTCTTCAGAAGACGGTCGAGGTCGCTTCTCAGGGCGTGGCCCCCGGCCACCAGGAGTTGCAGTGGCTGCAACGTTGGATGTGCCGGCCGACGGCTTCTTCTTGCCGTTGGTCTTCTTTTTCTTCTTGCCACTCCCGGAGGTAGTGGCTTCTTCTTTGGAGGATTTTTTATGATCCTCCAAGGCTGGTTTGGAGTGCATTTCACGACCCTCCGCAGCTCTGGCACATTTGTCTGCCAAGCTGAAGAGCTCCGTGACGCTCGTGATCTCTTTGATCGCCAGCTTCTCCAACATCTTCTTGTCTCGCACACCCTGTCTGAATGCCACAATGACAGAAGCACTTGAGATAGAAGGGATTGTGTTACGTACCTGAGAGAATCTCTGGATGAATGACCGCAAAGATTCTCCTCCTTTTTGCACGACCGCAAAAAGGTCCAGTTCAGTGCTCGGTCGGGTGTATGAACTCCCGAAGTTGGCAGTGAACTGACGGCACAGCTCCTCCCAACTGTCAATAGAGTTGGGTGGAAGGCTCATAAACCAGGACCTGGCGGTACCAGTTAAGGCCACTGGAAAATAGTTGGCCATTACGGCCTCGTTTCCTCCAGCTGCTAAGATTGCAGTGGAGTATATCTGCAGAAATTCTACGGGGTTGACAGTCCCGTCGAATTTTTCCGGCAAATGTGGCCGGAACTTCTGTGGCCATCTAACCATGCGTAGGTGCATGGCTAGGGCGGAACAGCCTCCTCCTACTCCTTCCAGAGTAGAAAGGTCTTGAGCATCTCGTCTTTCTCGAGCTCGCTCGATGTGGACACGGCCATCCTGTTGGCGGTATCGGCGATCAAGCTCCGCCCGGAGGTCGTGTGTCGAAAGCCGAGATGCGGTATGGGCGCGTCGTGCCCCAGAGGGCAATGACGTCACTTGCTGTGACGCAGCTCGTCTCCGGTTGTTGGAGACATGTGGACCAAGTCTTCCAGACAACGTTCGTCGCTGCGACGGGGCCCGCCATGAAGGAGGTGGACCCTGGTTGTTGAGGCGTTCGGCCGCTGCTGCGACCAAATGCTCAACATCAGCCCTCAGTTGCTCCATGGCACCTTGAGATGCATCCGGAGGTGGTGGTCGCTGGAGAAGAGCACGCGCTGCATGGAGCGCGTGTTCTGGGTTGTCACGACTTGCCGGCGCAGAATGTGACGCCGGTGCACCATCATGTTGTCTAGCATGTCTTGCCGGAGAAGATGGTGGTGGTGGGAGTGTGACTCCTGCTGGTACTGAGGCTCCTGCCGGTGGCTGCATGTTGGAGGGATTGCCTCCGACAGCCTGAGCAGCAGGTTGCCCGTTGGATGATCCAGCCGCAGAATTCACCATTCTTGAAGATCTCAGGCGCCCCTACCTGGCGCGCCAACTGTCGACTGTTGGAGTCGGCAGATCCCCTGACACTATTAAAGTGTTGAAGGAGTTTGTAGTTCGGTTTGGGCGCGCGGAGACTCAAGAAGGTGAAACGCGATTGGACACGAGTGACACAGTGATTTACGTGGTTCGGGCCGCCTGAGCGTAATACCCTACTCCACGGGTGTGTGTGTGTGTTGTATTAACTTGTGAGCTTGAGAGCGTTCGAGAGTTCTCTCCCTTTTGTGTATCGTCGGTTTGTCCTTTTATAGTACAAGGACAAACCGTTACAAGTCAGCCTGGCCCGACATGTGGCCCTGGCGGTTACTAGTATTGATACACGAGATTGATTGTTGTTAATAACCCTGTAACGGCTCCGACAGTGCCGTTACAGGTGTTAATATCGTCCGATTAAGTATCATTAACGTGGAATTAATGATAATTAATCGGGTCTTGAAGTCCGCGGCTGTCCTTTGAAGATCCGGAGCCGTTACAATGTCTCTCGGAGGTTTGAAGCGGCCAGCTCCGACGTATGGACACGTGGAAGCTCTGGAGCTTGCTTATGGGAAGCGGGAAGCTCCGGGGTGGCCTGGCACGTGTCAGGTCCGGAGCTTCTCTCGGTCAGGGGTTAAGTCCGGAGGTGCCGTTTCAGTACCTAGCCCGGAGCTTCACCCTTGCGGGTAATAGCTCCGGTCTGACAGTACACGCGGCAACCTAGGGGTTAACCATGTTTGAGAAGCAGGTCCGGTTATGTCTGACAGGTGGGCCCCCGAGGGTCTTTAATTTGAGTAGATGTCCTTCCCTTGAGATCTTTGTAACCTCAGGGGGTGTATGGTTTTTAGGGTACCGACACCAGGGTAGTCCCACCAATCATCAAAAAACACAATCTGACTACCCCTTCCCCGAGCATCCACAATGGCCCAAACAGTACTAGCAAAGCCCTAATTAATCAGCTACGCCGCACCCATACTTGGCCTTGTGGTGGCACTGTAGTTCTGGCTTATTCTCGCATGAACCGGTCCTTAGATATAAAGCAAGCAAACCACCATACATCCAACCCATCCACATACCAGGCTTGCTTAGATCACCCATTACCATATCATAATTAACCAGTTCACATTAACTAGAATATCATTAATGCATAATTAAATTGAGTGGCATAGTTGTTTCCCATCCCAGTTGATTAAGCGAAGCAAAAGGTAAAAAGCCCTTCCCGACTCTCTACCATATATTCCAGGTGACAAGGGTGGTTTAACAAATCTAGTAAACTTCCTACCATAGGATTCCCATCAAAATGACATAAGCATGCAATTTTGCAAACAAAACATTTTTTAAAACGGGATCAATATGCTTCAAGGACACTTGCCTTGCTCTTGCTGTTGATTAGGATCAAAGCCTTCAAAATCTTGGTGCTGAAGATCCTCCGCGGCACTCTCTAGTGCAAATCCGTCTAATCCACACAATAAACATACAAGACAAGAAACACAATCAAAGAGTGCACAAGTATTACTCAATATGACATGACATGCTTTATTGATGCAAATGCAAGGTAGAACTTGTTACTAGATTGCTTTTAATGATCACTAACTAGTTCTAATAGCTTTTAACAAGTTTATACAGGTTTGGATTTGATTAGATCAAATTTTAGAATTAATTCAACACAATTTAACCAGAAAGATCGGACTAGTCCGCTAGGGACCAGACCAGTCCGCCCTTTGCGAGATCAGCAGATTAGAGCTTTCTAGATCGACATAAATTCGGAGATTAGGGGTTGAATTCATGTAAGGAAAAGAGAATAGAGGGTTTACCAGGTGTTTCGAACTCCAATGAATCAAGAAACTTGGAGGTAACACTTGGATCTTGATTATCCAGGGTTGGTGATGAACTTGGGGATGAATTGGTGGTGAAGAACGAAACTTGGTGGAGATCTTGATCCTCCTTTATTTCCTCCTCTTCTTATTATTTCTTGGGATCTTCTCCTCCCTCCTTGATGGTGGCTCCCCACGAACTAGGGTTTGGATGGGTGGAAAAGTGGCAAATAGATGTCAATCCAAGGGGTGGGGCTGTTTATATAGAGGTGGAGGCTAGGCTTAGATGGATTTCCTGTTTTGGGATGAGTAAAGGCTGGTTTAGAGTCCCACACGGGCTCTAAAAGAGTTATGAAGGACGCCCCTAGGCCCACTTAACGTGAAACCCAAGAAACAAGTCGTAAGACAAAAGATCAACTCGGAGTCGCGAAATATCGGACAAGTCCGGAAAGGACCAAACTAGTCCGAAGTCATCCAGAGAGAAAATCGGACAAGTCTGGCCAAAAGTCGGACAAGTCTGACTTTAAACAGATAGGAAATCGGACAAGTACGCTGGAATACCGGACTAGTCCGGAAAAGTCCAAGGACTTAGCAATTTTCAAGGATTCTTGGAATATCGGACTAGTCCGCACAAAATCGGACAAGTCCGAAAGTTTCCAGTGCCAAAATCGGACTAGTTTGCAGCAAAAACGGACAAGTCCGTTTTTAGCCATAGAGAGATCGGACTAGTTCTCATCAAAATCGGACTAGTCCGCACTTTCCTGCATTTTAAGTGCGGTTTTGCTCCAAATCAATTTTAAATGCTCCGAATCAATTTTAAACTCGTTCCTCTTGTTGTGGGTTAATGTTAAACATGTATATGAGTGTATGTAGGGCCTGATGCATGAAAATGAGGGTGTTACACAAACATTTATGGCACAACTGCTAGAGATGAATTGTTAGTAGTACATAGGAACCGTTAACAACTCGCGCCTTGACTTTCCCTCGTTAGAGGGCGCGTCTTCTACCCTGGATGCTTCAGAGCCTGGAGCATGTGCAGACTCCTGTGGAGGGTTGACGATGACCAGTCCACGGTCCGTATCGCCAACCTACCACGGCGAAAAACCGAATGCGTCCAGGTTCGACATCTCCTTCAGGATCTTCACCTGAAGGTTTCGATCTGAGCAAAGCGATGGACTGGACTGCAGAAGGATGAAGACATCAGGAGATAGCGGGTCGTCACACGCATGGGATATTACATCACGCACCTCTTGCGGGGTCGGCTCCATGTCACGACCCTGCACCAGCCTGGTAACGTCCTGCAGCCCGAAGGTCACCGGTTTCCAATGCGAAAACCGTATCGGTTCCGCATGCCTTACAGGCCGCTGCCCTCAGGCTTCCAGCCTCCCATCATGACAACGGTTCACCTGGGGTAATAACTTTGTCCTTTCCGCCAAAGTGGACCAGGGCCCATTCGTCATTGGTAGGGTGGAGTTTCGAAAACGTGATCTTGGTCCCATTGCGGTTTCCACCCAAGCGTTGCAGAGGCTTACTTAAGAAGGAAAGCCCGCACGGTTTGAGGACTCTTTACGCCTTCAATCAAACCTATGCTTAGAGCCTCGAAATCTTCATTTTGCTTTCCAACTTACGCTCCACTTTGCCGCGACGGAGTTGGGTCTTCCCCGCAGCAGGATCAAGTCCAACAAAGATCTGTCGAGGGTCCGGACCTATATGGGGTGGTCCAGCGATTCATTCAACCGCTACATCCGCTTCGGCAAGCTCCCCTTCAAGAAGGATTGTGCCAGAGAGATGGTGTACTTCTCGGCGTATGCATGGTGGGTTAAATCCCACCTTTTTCAACCTTCTTGATGCTGCTGGATTTCTGCAACCTTCAGCTTCATCACCTCAGCCCCCACTCTCTCTTGCTTGTGGTGACTTTTGTTCAGTTCTGCAAGATATGGGTGGGCATGCCTCCCTGCATCGAGCTGTTCTGGACCTTCTTCACGGTCCACACCACCGGAAAGGGGACGGAGCTCATCGGCTTCTACTACTTCGTGAAGCGGAAGAACCGCCCCTTCAAGTACTTGAAGTCCTTCCCCTACGACAAGTGGGACAATTGGAAGAAAGATTGGGTGATCATCGCTGTGGAGGAGCACGAGAGGCTGGAGCTGCCCAAAGGCCTTCCCAATGTCGACACTGACGCCTGGAACGTAGTTTTAGAGCTGTCAGTTGCGTACAAGCCCATCCTAGAAAGGATCCAAGAATGCGTAGAAGGAGGGGTGACCCCTCAAATGGTCTTAGGCAATGGCTTGGTGAACAGGTGGGCTCTGCTAAAGACTAGAGAGTGGCTTGCATGGGCTTTCAATAGTGAAATGGATCACAACCGAATTGAAGTCGATTTGAACACCAATTTGAATGATGAGGCTTTGAAGCTCCATCTAAAAAAGTTCCAGAATGGATCCATCTACACTGACGCCTTGGCTCCGCCGGCTGCCCTCCTCCCTCTGAACATGATTCCAGAGATTAGCAAGGAGCTCCGGAGAAGAATGCCAATGTTGGACAACCTCAGTGTGGTGGAGAGGCTGTCAACCTCCAGGGTATCAATCCCCAGGGCTTCTGAGAGGGTGGCCCCCACTACCCCAAGCCAGAAGGTGGATGATGCTGGCAAGGGAAGGACATGGGCAAGGAGCCGGTCGGATCTTCCAGCCGGAAGAGGAAGTTAAGGCATGCTGACAGAAGCCCCATGGGGTCAGCTCTGACTTCAACAGCCCCTTCTCCCCGGCGAAGGAGAGCTTTGGTGGCTAAGCCTGCTTCAGTGCTAGCGTCCTCGAGGGGTGCAAGCTCTGGCAGATCAACTCCGGCTCCAGTACCAGCTGCGGGCTCCGGGTCCAGAGGTCCTTCCCAACCGGGGGAGGTTCCGGCTGATAAGACTCCAGCTACTGTGGCTAGCTCCCGACCAAGGTCCAAGGTTTTTGTCTCACCAAATTTGGTGGGCTCTGACTCCGGGCCTCAGAAGAAGAGATTCTGCGGTGACTAGGGCTATCATCCCCATGTAATCTTTGTCATCTCACCTTGATGTGCTACCCTTGTCTTTATTATATCTTTAATTTTTTCGATCTTTTATATCCAGGGTGTCGAGAAAGAAGTCTGAGGCTTTGGCACCTATTGCAGCGACTGAAGCTGAGTGTGCAGAAGCTCCGACTTCAACCACTGAGCCTCCTCATGTGGTGGCAGAAGACATGGCGGCACTGGCACCAGCTGTTGTGGAATTGGATCTAGAGGAGACGCCAGAGGCTCCCGTGGTAGCGCTGGACCACGGGGGAGAAGTTGATGAAGATGCACCACCAATTACAGCACCAACGAGTGAAGCTACGGTGCAGGAGTCCGAGGTGGCGGAGGCTCCGGAGCTTGAGCTGGAGGTAACTAAAGCTCTTGCGCCCATGCTAGAAGTGGCTGAAGATCCGACGGTTGAGTCGGAGGTGCTCGAAGTTTTGGCCTCCATGCCGGATATTGTTGAAGCTCCGACACCCGAGCTTGGATGTAGTAGAAGTACCGACACTTGAGCTGGCGGTGATGGGGGCTCCAGACGAAACTCCATCGTCCGCCCCGAAGGCAGTTACTCCGGAGGCGCCCATGTCTTAGCCAGAGCATCCAGAAGAGTCGGCGACAGGCCCGCCGTCTACAGAGCTGATGGTTGAAGATCCGGCGAGGGGACCTTCGGTGTCAGCAATGGAGGTTGAAGTTCCCTTGGTGGGACCGTCCTCGACACCGGTAGAAGCAGAAGAGATTCCGAGGGCGACCCTAGTGATGCAGGACCGTAGGAGACCGCGCTTGTGCCATGGGACCCAATTTTTGTTCTTGAAGACCCCCTGGAGCCGGCAGAGAAGACCTCGGCAGGTCCATAGCCTATCCCACTAGCGTTGTCTATTGACAATGTCTGCTCCAGTCTTCATCAAGTTCAGCTTGCCTTCGACCATGAAAGCAAGGTCCTCGAATAAGAGCGCCAAACCTTGAGGCGTTGGCGCAACAGGCTTCACTTCGAGACAAAGCTAACGCAGTCGAGGCTGGCGGACCAATCGGACTGGATTGACCGGGAAACGGCCCGGCTGGCAAGGTTTGAGCGCCTGCTCACCGACAAGGAGGGTTTGATCAAGGCTCTCGACGACCAATCTCAGGTGTTGTTTGAGCAGACCAAAGAGGCCAACGAAGCGGCGAATGACTGCTAGGACAACCTCAAAACTTTCCATGAGACACTTCTCAAGCGTCGGGAAGGTCGATGAATAGGAAGAGAAACTCCTAGATCAGCATGAGGATATTTTGAAGAGAGAGTAGTAGCTCGCCCAGAAACTATCTTTGGGAGAGCAAAACTTGGCTGACTGCACAGAAAAGTTTGATCTGCAGTGCAAGCAGGACCAGGAGAAGTATTGGAAACTGGGGCAGGAGCTCTCTAAAAGAGAGGCTGATGTTGCCACTAAAGAGGAGAAGGTGAATGGCAAGGAGAAGGACATGGCCGAATAGTGGAACCGCATCCACCTCCGGCACACGGAGCTCGCTGACCGTGAGAGGCAAGTGGCTGAAAGCATTTAGCAGCACGCCAAAGAGGTCAAGCGCATCGCCCGAGAGAGTTCGAAGCTTGCGGCTACCAGGCGATCACTGGAGGAGCTACAGAGTGCAAGGACGACTGGGTGCCAGCAGGTCTGGGAATTCCTGGGGCATGCTAATAAAGCTTTGGTACCTCTCGGCTTCAGTCAGGTACATTCAGATGACGCTGAGACGGAGCTAGACAGGGCGTTGGTGGCATTCAGTTCTACCAGCAGCATGCAGGACGTAATGGGGGATGTCATCGCCGACCAATTAGAGACAGAAGAAAAGTCTTTGGCCAAGAACGTCGTTGAATTTGTGCTAACGTGTTTCAAAAGCCAAGACCCCCAACTTGCTCTGGATCCGGTGTTCGAAGGACCCATCGCTGAAGAGGAAGATGCCGCCAAGGCTAGCATCCAGGAAGTTGCCCAAAAAGTTGCCTCGTATTTCCATAGGACCTAGTGCCTTTTTTCTGCCTTTTCTTTTTGTAATCCAGTACTTCTGATGAATGAAATCCACTCTTTGAGTGAATGAATTCCATTTTCTATTCGTCTTCAATGCATTGTCCTTTATCCTGTTGGCCCCCTAGTAGATGTACGCAACTTGATAGCGAGCATGTACCAAAAGGTTCTGACAATGTCTTGATGACTTGGACTCTTCAAACTTGTAGGTTTTAGATCCAAACTTACCTCCGACACCTCCAGGAACCTTTTGTTGTGTCGACAGCGGGCTCGCGGTAGTTGTCGAAGCTTGATAGCTCCGATGCTGCCCACTTACAACGTTTAGCATGTCGACGGCGGGCCCCCTTGGGGGATGTATGAGCTTAGCAGCTCCAGCATCATCCACCATCATCATGAGTTTTTATTTTTCCTGCGCATCAAAGACAAGAAAAATAGTAAAACTTGTCCTCTCGTCTATAACTCTTTTTTGACTTATTGTTTTTTTTTTGAATTTTATATCCAAAGTGACTCAATATGATAACAAGTACATTGACGTAATCTTTTCAGATCCGAATGCCTTCTGGACCCGCCCTACTGAGGCCTGCCGGAATGTAGGTAGATTGGCGTACTTAGGGTGCCAGACCAGGCTAAGTCGATAGCACACTCCGGACCTGTGTTGGCTTGGCGTTCAGGCGAGTAGACTGTCCAGCAATGCTAAGATCCGAGAAAACCAACAATATAACTTGTATAACATA
This sequence comes from Tuctoria greenei, assembly GCA_036927565.1. Classification (NCBI taxonomy): domain Eukaryota; kingdom Viridiplantae; phylum Streptophyta; class Magnoliopsida; order Poales; family Poaceae; genus Tuctoria; species Tuctoria greenei. Next base: position 63,048,446 of record JAYESD010000002.1, on the reverse strand, counting down.
TGAGTAATTTGGACTAAAGGTAAAAAGGATTTGCACAACTTTGTTATAGATAATGAGGAAAAGGATAATAAAAGAAATTGAGCGTGTACAAAACTAATGCACATGGAGACAAGGACACACTTAGGGTACAGAACCAAGCTAAGTGTGTTATACATCTAGTTCTAACCCAGGGCAGGTAGCTACACTTTTAGTGTTGTGACTGTGTCAAGTGTTGCTTGAACTTTCCAGACCCTCCCGGAGGGGTCCAGATGTTCTCCCGGAGGACCTACCCGACTCTGTGTATAGACTATATCTTTTACATTGCATGTAATTACAGACTCACCTCCATGATACTAAGCATAAAACTTACAGAGGTGCTCGATGTTCCAAGGATTAGGAAGCGGGGTCCCATCCTTAGCTGCCAAGCGAAGCATTCAGGACGGGATACTTTGATCACTCGGAAGGGACCTTCCCAACTGGGGGAAAGTTTGTTCATCCTTTCGAGAGTTAGTATTCTCTGCAACACCAGATCGCCTTCCTCGAGCTATCAGTTGTGCACATGCCTTTTATGATAGCGCCAGAGCGTCTAGCGATAACGTGCATTCCAAACAGCTGCTTGGCACCTTCCCTCGTCGATGAGGTCAAGGTCTTCACGCCGGAGCTAGTCCTACGCGTCTTCGTCGAAGGTCCGGACCCGGAGTGACCACATGGTGATCTCCGGAGGAAGGACTGCTTCAGCTCCGTACACCAAGAAGGAAGGAGTCTCTCCAGTTGACTAGCTAGGGGTAGTCCTACTCGCCCACAATGTGGACGGAAGCTCCTCAATCCAGTTGGCTTCATGTTTCTTCAGTCGATCATAAGTGCGTGTCTTGAGTCCTTTCAATATTTCTGCATTTCCTCTCTTGGCTTGGCCATTACTTGCCGGGTGAGCTACTGAAGCGTACCTAACTTGAATGTTGAGGTCTTTGAAATACTCTTGAAAAGCTACACTTGTAAATTGGGTTCCGTTGTCAGTGATGACTTTGTTCGGAACTCCAAATCTGCAGACTATGGACTTCAAGAACTTGATAGCTTATTGCTTATTGAGAGTCACAATTGGAGTAGCTTCCGACCACTTGGTGAACTTGTTGATGGCGACATACAAGAACTTGTAACCTCCGACAGCTTTTGGGAAAGGTCCCAAAATGTCCATACCCCACACAGCGAAAGGCCATGTAGGAGGTATCATTTGCAGTGACTGAGTCGGTGTGTGAATTTGTTTTGCATGGAACTGGCATGCTCCACACTTTTTCACCAACTCAACTGCATCCTGGAGTGCTATAGGCCAGTAGGAACCATGCCGAAGGGCTTTATCGACCAGCGTGCGGGAAGACGCGTGGTTCCCACACTTGCCTCCACGGATCTCCGTGAGGAGCTCACAGCCTTCTTGTCTTGCAATGCACCACATTAGGATGTCGTTGGCACCGCGCTGGTAGAGATCCCCTTCTACCAACGTATATCTTTTAGCCAATCTGATGATATAGTCAGCGGATACACCGTCTTTAGGAAGGTGGTTGTCTTTCAAGTAGCTCTGGATCTCCAGGATCCATGCATCAAAGCTAACTTGAGCTTCTGAGTCTTGCGTGTTGGGTTGCTCGGAGCTTCCTGTAGCACCTATGACCCTTGGTGGATGCCATGGTAACAGAGCCACCGGGACTACCAGCTTCGATGTGCAAGTATCACCCCCTTCTCCCAGTTCGGCAGGCTGAGCGGTTCGTCTTGACAATCTCCGGACAAAGACTCCGTCGGGAGCTGGAGCTCCGGTTGAAGCCTTCGTCAAAAGTTCGTCAGCTTCAGAATTGTTGAGGCGCTGGACATGGCAGAGGTCCAGGACGTGGAAGTCCTTCTGGAGCTTCTGGAGTTCAAGGAGATAAGCAATGAGTTGTGGGTTGTTGCAGCTACATTCGCCTTTAACTTGCTTGATGATGAGCTATGAATCACCCTTCACAAACAACTGCTTGACGTCATATGAAAGCGCCACCTTAAGACCGATGAGAGCTTCATACTCTGCATGTTGTTGGTCACCTTGAAATCAAGGTGCACCATGTATTTAAACTTCTCCCCAGTCGGAGCGAGGAGAAGTATTCCAGCTTCCGCCCCCTGCTTCTACATGAAGCCATCAAAGTAGAGGGTCCAATGAGGCTCGGTGAAGACTGGGACTTTGGGTTCTGGCTTCTGCTCACTGGGGCCCCCAGGATTTGATGGAGAAGGTGTTGACTCCGCCACAAAATCATCCAAGGCTTGACTCTTGATTGCTTGTCGCGATAGAAATTCAAGATCAAATTCTGCCAGCTCCGCTGCCCACTTGGCGATGTTCCTAGTAGAATTAGGATTATGTAGCATAGCACGCAGTGCGTAGGAGGTTAATACTGATATCTTGTGGGCTTGGAAATAATGACAAAGCTTCCTTGAGGCTATAAGGATTGCGTAAAGCAGCTTATGCACCTCAATGTATCGAGTCTTGGCGTCGTGGAGTACTTGAAAGATGAAGTACACTTGACGTTGGCAGTCCGAACCCTCCCGGAGGGGCCCAGAGCCTCTTCTTCATCAACCTGGACCCTCCCGGAGGGGTCCAGACCTTCATGTTGAGCTTCCCAGACCCTCCCGGAGAGGTCCGAAACATCTTCTTGTTCAGCCGTATGAACTCCCTCGAATGAGAGAGGTTGATCCTCTAGCATTCCGCCTTTAAGACCCGTGACTGGGGCTGGGACCCAGACTCACCTTCAGGTAGCTCCGGACCCTCCCGGAGGGGTCTGGGCTCCTGAACTGGAAGTCTTTCTGCGGCCAGGACCATGCTAACAACCTCCATAGTTTTCGAAATGTAAAGCAGAAGAGGCTCACCAGGGTTTGGAGCTACCAGGATTGATAGTGTGGTGAGGAGCTACTTGAGCTCTTGGAATGCCTTTTCCGCTTCTTCAGACCAATGTGAAAGTGCATCTAGGCATCCCTTGTGGGTTTAGGTTGATTTATGACAAACAAATGAGATCCTAACCAAATTGTTGCGATGAGCGCAGGTTTTAATAAAAGTATGAAGAAAGCGCAAAAGGAAAGGAGAATGAGGATCTATATGGAAAAGAGCTCAAGAGCTGAATCGATTAGATCACTGTGTATGGAGTGTGTCGGAGAAACACAACCCAAGAGCTCAAGCACAAGAAAACTCATTCACTACAAAAATTTACACAAGACTGAACTAGTCCGATATACCCCGGACTAGTCCGATAATCCCTCTATTCAAAATTGGACAAGTCCTCCCTGTGCGGACTTGTCTGCACAGTCTAGGTTTACACAGATCGGACCAGTCCGATATCACCATGGACTAGTCCGATATCTTTTTGACTAAGACCGGGCTAGTCCTTCCGAGTGTGGACTAGTCCTCAACACTTCACAACTTTGCACGACATCGACAAGTTCGATAATATCTGGACTAGTCTGATAACCTCTCTGACTAAAATCGGACAAGTCCTCCAAATGCGGACTTGTCCCCAATTCACTAAGGGGTTCTCCACAGCCGGACTAGTCCGATAATAACCGGACTAGTACAAACTTTTCCAGAGCCTAAATTGGACTAGTCCGCCCAAGGCCGGAAGTCCGATATTCCTGAGAACTTATGGTTTCCTACACGCTGCACACCGGACTAGTTCGGACTCCAACACTGTGATGCCCGGTTCCGAAAAATGAACCAAGCTAACGCATATGTGTGCCCAGGATGTTCATCACACATACACGAGTGCAATCACAAAAGAGTATACAGAAAATTACCACAGAACAAGATTAATTAACCAAGTTTTATTACACAAACCATATTATCCTCGAATACAAGCTCTAATGAATATTAATGACAAGTTCAACTAATGTAGCGGAAATAAACAAATTAAGCAACTAAGCAAATTAAACAACTAAGCAACATAAGCAATAGGGTATAGCGCAACTCCAATAACACCACAGGCAAAGCTGACGGAAGACACGACCTAGAACTCTGCATTATCGCCATTATACTCCCAATCCTGACCTGCAACTGTTGGGGGGGATTGCAAGAGTGAGTACATGTCGTACTCAGCAAGTGTGGAAAGTATGACATGTGGCTGATTCAAATGACGACAATAATAATGGCAAAGTGCTGAAAAGTACAGTAAAACATTTGAAAAGCAATATATAATATTTATGTGAATCGAACCCATCATAATCATAAGTAATATCATAATACCAATCTGAATTTACTACCATCATCAATAATCCCAGATTCCACCATTGCCAATAACCATATTCAATACCAGAAATAAATCCATAACCATTACCAAACCATAACAATCCCAAATACCATCCCAATACCGAGTTCCCTCTAATCATGGAAGTTGTCCAGGTGCTCATAACCGGGAGCACGGCTATCATGATAGTTTTAGACACACTCTGCAGAGTTTGTACCTCTTTACCCACATGTTTGTGATTTCATCACCTTTCGATGACTAGAACCTCTATTATGCCGTCTCACACTTCCATCGGTGTGTGGCCAAGAGATTACAAAATAGCCTTTACATAGGGATTACTAGCCTATTTAGACCCCACTGAGATTTCACCGGTGGCGATGCCTCCAACTGAGCACATCTTCAACCAAGGGCCCCCTCTTGAGCCATTCGGATCCCAGGGTAGTCCCACCAATCATCAACAAACCCAATCCGACTACCCCTTCCCCGAGCATCCTCAATGGTCCAGACAGTACTAGCAAAGCCCTAATTAATCAGCTATGCCGCACCCATACTTGGCCTCGTGGTGGCACTGTAGTCCTGGCTTATTCTCGCATGAACTGGTCCTTAGATCTAAAGCAAGCAAACCACCAATATCGTCCAACCCATCCACATACCAGGCTTGCTTAGATCACCCATTACCATATCATATTTAACTAGTTCATGTTAACCATAATCTCATCCATGCATAATTAAATTGAGTGGTATAGTTGTTTCCCATCCCAGTTGATTAAGCGAAGCAAAAAAGTAAAAAACCTTCCCGACTCTCTATCATATGTCCCAGGTGACAAAGGTGGTTAAACAAAGCTAGTAAAATTCCTATCATAGGGTTGCCCATCAATTTGACACAGCATGCAGTTTTGCAAACAAAACATTTATTTTAAAACAGGATCAATATGCTTCAAGGACACTTGCCTTGCTCTTGCTGTTGATTAGGGTCAATTTCTTCAAACTCTTGGTGCTGTAGATCCTCCGCGGCACTCTGTAGCGCAAATCCGTCTAATCCACACAATAAACATACAATACAAGAAACACAATCAAAGAGTGCACAAATATTACTCAATATGACATGACATGCATGATTAATGCAAATGCAAGGTAGAACTTGTTACTAGATTGCTTTTAATGATCACTAACTAGTTCTAATAGCTTTTAACAAGTTTATACAGGTTTGGATTCGATTAGATCAAATTTTAGAATTAATTTGATGCAATTTAACCATAAAGATCGGACTAGTCCGCTAGAGACCGGACAAGTCCACCCTCTGTGAGAGCAGAAGATTAGAGTTTTCTAGATCGACGTGAATTTGGAGATTAGGGGTTGAATTCTCGTAAGGAAAATAGAATATAAGGTATACCAGGTGTTTAGAACTCCAATGAATCAAGAAACTTAGAGGTAGCACTTGGATCTTGGTGATCTAGGGTTGGTGATGAACTTTGAGATGAATTGGTGGTGAAGGGCGAAACTTGGTGGAGATCTTGATCCTCTTTCGTTTCATCCTCTTCTTATTCTTGCTTGGGATCTTCTCCTCCCTCCTTGATGGTGGATCCCCACGAACTAGGGTTTGGGTGGGTGGAAAAGTGGCAAATAGATGTCAATCCAAGGGGTGGGGCTGTTTATATAGAGGTGGAGGCTAGGGTTAGATGGATTTCGAGTTTTGGGATGAGTAGAGGCCGGTTTAGAGTCCCACATGGGATCTAAAAGAGTTAGGCACGACGTCCCTAGGCCCACTTAACGTGATTAAGAAACAAGTCGTAAAACAAAAGATCAACTCGAAGTCGCGAAATATCGGACAAGTCCGGACAGGACCGGACTAGTCCGAAGTCGTCCAGAGAGAAAATCGGACAAGTCTGGCCAAACATCAGACAAGTCCGACTTTAAACAGAGAGAAAATCGGACAAGTCCGCTGGAACACCGGACTAGTCCGGAAAAGTCGAAGGACTTAGCAATTTTTCAAGGATTCTTGGAATATCGGACTAGTCCGCACAAAATTGGACAAGTCCGGAAGTTTCTAGAGCCAAAATGGACTAGTCCGCAGCAAAAACGGACAAGTCTGTTTTTAGTCAGAGAGAAATCGTACTAGTCCTCAGTAAAATCGGACTAGTCCGCACTTTCCTGCGTTTTAAGTGCGGTTTTGTTCCAAATCAATTTTAAATGCTGCAAATCAATTTTAAAGTTGTTCCTCTTTATGTGGATCAATGTTAAACATGTATATGAGTGTATGTAGGGCATGATGCATGAAAATGAGGGTGTTACAAACCTACCCCCTTAAAATGAATCTCGCCCTCGAGATTCGACGCGGAAGAGAAAAGATAGGGAAAGTCCTTCTTGAGATCATCTTCTAGCTCCCAAGTTGCTTCTTTTTCTGTGTGGTGCTTCCATTGAACCTTACACCATCTAATAACCTTGTTCCTTGTGACCCTATCCTTAGTTTCCAAGATTTTGGCCGGTTGTTCGGCATAAGCCAAATATTCCCCTAGTTCCAATTCTTCCATTGGCACTTGTTCTTCCGGTACTCTCAAGCACCTCTTGAGCTGGGAAACATGAAAGACATCATGTACATCTGAAAGATGAGCTGGCATCTCCAACTTATACGCTACTTCTCCTCTTTTGTCCAAAATCTTGAATGGTCCAATATAACGAGGTGCGAGCTTGCCCCTTATGTTAAACCTCTTATGACCTCTCATTGGTGACACCTTGAGGTAAACAAAATCTCCCACTTTAAAGGCTAGTTTCCTTCTTCTATCGTCCGCATATCCTTTTTGTCTTGATTGGGCAGCCCTCATGTTTTCACAAATTATTCGGACTTGCTTTTCGGCTTCTTGCAACACATGTGGACCAAATACTTGAGTTTCTCCTGCCTCATTCCAGAATAAAGGTGTCCTACACTTCCTCCCATAAAGTGCTTCATATGGTGACATCTTCAAACATTCTTGGTAACTATTGTTGTATGAAAATTCCGCGTATGGCAAGCTTTCGTCCCAACTTTTCCCATGCTTTAAAGCACAAGATCTTAAAATGTCCTCCAAAATATGATTGGTCCTCTCGGTTTGTCCATCCGTTTGAGGATGATATGCTGAACTCAAATTCAACCTCGTCCCCAAAGCTTCATTCAATTTTTGCCAAAACTTGGAAGTAAACTGAGAACCTCTATCCGAAACTATCTTCTTAGGGACTCCATGTCGACACACAATATGATCCATGTATATTTCGGCCAATCGTGCAGCTGTATATTTGGTCTTCACAGGGACAAAATGAGCTGACTTGGTTAAGCGATCCACAATTACCCAAATTGAGCCATACCCGGACTGAGTACGTGGTAACCCAACTATGAAGTCCATTCCAATTTCTTCCCACTTCCATTCCGGAATCTTCAACGGTTGCAATAATCCGGCTGGCCTTTGATGTTCCGCCTTGACTCGTTGGCACACATCACACAATGCTACGTATTCAGCTATGTCCTTCTTCATGCTATCCCACCAATAGCAAGTCTTCAAGTCTTTGTACATCTTTGTACAATCAGGGTGAATTGAGTAAGGCGAGTCATGTGCCTCCTTTAATATTATCTCCCGAATATGCTTTACATTAGGCACAATGATTCTCTTTCCAAGCCATAAGGTACCATGTTCGTCTTCATCAAATATGAATTCTCTCCCTTCTTCGGTCCTGTCCTTGATTTCCTTGATCTCCTCATCCGCGATTTGTGCTTCTCGAATTTCTTGCTCCAAGGTTGGGTTTAACTCCATCATCTCCGTCTCATTTACAAACCCGAGGTTCAACCATTCAAACTCCTTGCATAACTCCGATGGTAACTCTCGAACTGTGAGTTGATGACTTACTCCCTTTCTACTCAAAGCATCAGCCACTACATTGGCCTTTCCCGGATGATAGTTGATCCCCAAATCATAATCTTTGATGAGCTCCAACCATCTTTGTTGCCTCAAGTTCAGATCCGTTTGTGTGAAAATATACTTCAAACTCTTATGATCCGTATAAATTTCACACCTATGTCCAAGAATATAGTGCCTCCAAATCTTCAATGCATGTACCACGGCTGCAAGTTCGAAATCGTGTGTGGGGTAATTCTGCTCATGTCTCTTCAATTGTCTTGATGCATAGGCGACCACTTGACCTTCTTGCATCAATACACATCCAAGTCCTTATCTCGATGCGTCACAATAAATGTCAAAACTCTTGCTCACATCCGGCAATACCAAAACTGGGGCTGTTGTCAACCTCTTCTTCAACTCCTCAAAACCATTTTGACAAGCTTGGGTCCATTGGAAAGCCTTTCCCTTCATTAGCAACTCCGTCATAGGCTTGGCTATCTTGGAGAAGTCCTTGATAAACCGACGGTAATATCCAGCCATCCCAAGAAACTCCTTATTTCCTTGTCATTTTGCGGTGGTTCCCACTTCAACACGTCTCTCACTTTTTCGGGGTCAACCGATACTCCTCCTCCTGAAATTATATGACCCAGAAATGACACCTCTCTCAACCAAAACTGACAATTGTTGAACTTGGCATACAATTCATGCTCCCTCAATTTCTGCAACGTAAGCCTCAAGTGTTCCTCATGCTCTTTCTCATCCTTCGAGTAGATCATAATATCATCAATAAACACCACAACGAACTTATCCAAGTACTCCATGAAGACCTTATTCATGAGGTACATAAAGTAGGCAGGCGCATTTGTCAATCCAAAAGACATCACGTTGTACTCATAAGATCCATACCGTGTTCTAAAAGCTGTTTTGGGTATGTCCGATGGTCTAATCTTCATTTGAAAGTATCCCGACCTCAAATCAATCTTAGAGAAGACACAAGCACCCTTCATATGATCAAACAAGTCTTCTATACGTGTCAAGGTGTACTTGTTCTTGATTGTTACTTCATTGAGAGCTCGGTAATCTACGCACATCCTTTGGGATCCATCCTTCTTGTCCACGAACAGCACGGGTGCTCCCCAAGGTGAAGAGCTAGGGCGAATAAAACCCTTCTCTAATTGCTCTTGAATCTGCTTCTTGAGCTCCGGTAATTCCATAGGAGGCATCCTATACGGCCTCTTAGCTATAGGTGCAGTTCCAGGTATTAAATCAATAACAAACTCAATGTCTCGATCAGGTGGCATACCTTGCAACTCGTCCGGAAAAACATCCGAAAATTCACACACCACCAAAATCTCCTCAATTGTGGCACCGTCCATATGATTCAACTCCAATTGCTTAGGTGCGGTTTGAGATGCTTCAAATTCTACGGTGATCTCTTCTTCATTGGTCAACTTCACCGTCTTCATGGCACACTCAATAACTCCATTGTGCTTCCTCAACCAGTCCATACCAAGTATAATGTCCAATCCTTGAGAATCCAAAACAATGAGGTTGGCGAAGAAGTCTACCCCCCTTATCCTAAGGCTTACTTTTGGACATACTATATTTGTCCTCATCTCTCCTCCAGGAGACTTAACCAATAAAGTAAACTTCATATGAGAGATAGGCAAACTATACTTGGCAATATACTTTGATGCAATAAACGAATGCGATGCTCCAGAATCAAATAACATAGTCGCGGGGTTGGAGTTGGCGAGAAACATACCAATGACCACGTCATCCGCTTGTTGAGCATCCTCCGTAGAGACATGGTTCACGTTGCCACGAGCAAAATTCTGCTGTCTGTGGTTCCCCTGTGGTTGTCCTCCATTGGGTCTTGGGTTTTGCCTCGGTGCATTGCTTCCTTGACCAAGGCCTGACTTAGGACATTGATGTGCAAAGTGTCCAGCTTCTCCACAAGTATAGCACTTCTTAACTCCACCAGAATTATTGGGACGAGCTTGGTTTTGAACATTTGCACCAGGAAAATTAGCACGAGGCGCATAAGGCATCGGAGGCCTAGGTGCTTGCATAACAGGGCGCTGCTGCACAAACTGAGTTGGGCGTGGTGCATAACCAGAGCGTTGAGCAGGAATAGTAGAGTTGTAATGAGGCACATTGGGCGGCGCAGAGCGAGGGCGCACATTACTTCCTTGTTGCTGTCCTTTATATGGCGCCTTTCTCTTATTGTCTTGCTCCATCTCACGAATCTTGTTCTCAACCACAATTGCTTTGTCCACAAGCTTCTGAAAATTTGCATAACCGTAGTTGAGTAGTTGCACTTGGATCTCATTGTTCAAGCCCCTCATGAACAAGTATTGCTTCCGACTGTCCCGACTAACATCCTCAGGCGCATATCTTGAGAGTTGAGTGAACTTATTGAGATATTCACTCACGCTTGATTTCCCTTGCCTTAAGTTCTCAAATTCTTGCCACTTCAAGATCATAACACCCTCAGGCACATAATGAGAATGAAAATTCTCCTTGAATTCGGCCCAAGTAATTCTCTCTTGGTTCTCATGAGCATTGCAATAAGCATCCCACCAATCTGCAGCTGCTCCAACTAGTTGATGAGAAGCAAACAAGACCTTCTCCCGGTCACTGCATTGGACAATAGCTATCTTCTTCTCCACGGACTTGAGCCAATCATCCGCATCCATAGGGTCAGCAGCTTGAGCAAAGGTCAGCGGCCTAGTCCTCATAAACTCTCCCAATCGGTTATGAGGAGGCGGGGGTGGCGGTGGAGGCATGTGGGGCTGATTGTTGATATTGCCAGCCTGCAGCTATCCCATAGTTTGTATCATGGTCTGCATGAGCTGGTTTTGCATAGCCAAAAGCTGCTCAATGTTGATAGCTCCCTGAGTAGATCCTTGTCCAATGTTGTTCTGAGGTACTTCATTGTTCTCCTCCTCATCATTGCCATCCCTCTGGTTGCGAGTCCTCGCCATCTGAAGGAAATCAATAGGTAAGAATTAGAACGTCCCCAACTATATGCATCAAGGGATATGAAACTAAATAGCTAGCTACACTAGCCTAGGTGGACATGGCAATGCTAAAGCACCCCAAAATCCTCTATTAAGCACACAAGCAAACAATATATATAGCAAATAGCACTCCAAGCAAAAACACATCGATTCCTAAGTGCTCCTATGTGCTCTAAAGTGTCCATTCTATCTAGGCTGCATCCTACAGTCAACCTGTGGCTCTGATACCAATCTATGATGCCCGGTTCCGAAAAATGAACCAAGCTAACGCATATGTGTGCCCAGGATGTTCATCACACATACACGAGTGCAATCACAAAAGAGTATACAGAAAATTACCACAGAACAAGATTAATTAACCAAGTTTTATTACACAAACCATATTATCCTCGAATACAAGCTCTAATGAATATTAATGACAAGTTCAACTAATGCAGCAGAAATAAACTAATTAAGTAACTAAGCAAACTAAACAACTAAGCAACATAAGCAATAGGGTATAGCGCAGCTCCAATAATACCACAGGCAAAGCTGACGGTAGACACGGTCTAGAACTCCGCATTATCGCCAATAAACTCCCAATCCTGACCTGCAAATGTTGGGGGGATTGCAAGAGTGAGTACATGTCGTACTCAGCAAGTGTGGAAAATATGACATGTGGCTGATTCAAATGACGACAATTATAATGGCAAAGTGCTGCACAACAACAACAACAACAACCAAGCCTTTGTCCCAAACAAGTTGGGGTCGGCTAGAAATGAAACCCAACAATTTTGAAGAAAAGTAATAGAAAATAAGATGAAAGTAAAAAAAGAGTAAAAAAATCTACATTTTATTTATTCTAGAAACGAGTTAATAAGAAAGAAGATAAGAGTAACAAATTCCGAATAAACTAAGATTCTAGCACATGAATTGCTAATTTCCATGCAACCCTATCATGAGCCAAATCTCTAGGTATGTCCCACTCCTTTAAATCTCATTTCACCGCCTCCTGCCATGTCAACCTTGGTCGACCTCTACCCCTCCTAAAATTTTCTCCACTCTTTATAATCCCACTGTTAACAGGTGCTTCTGGAGGTCTCCGCTGGATATGCCCAAACCACCGTAGGCAATGTTGGACTAGCTTCTCCTCAATCGGTGTCACCCCTACCCTATCATGTATTACTTCGTTCCTAATTTTGTCTCTTCTTGTGTGACCGCACATCCACCGTAGCATGCGCATCTCCGCAACACTCATTTGTTGGACATGTTGCCTTTTAGTTGGCCAACATTCTGCTCCATACAGCATCACAGGTCTGATCACTGTCCTATAGAATTTTCCTTTCAATTTTTGTGGAACTTTCTTATCACATAAGATTCCAGATGCTTGTCGCCACTTCATCCACCCGATCTTGATCCTGTGGCAAACATCTTCGTCAATATCACCATTGCATTGTAACATTGATCCTAAATATCAAAATGTGTCCCTCCTAGGTACTACTTGTCCTTGTAAACTAACATTACCATCCTCGCACCCGACATCACTAAAGTCGAATCTCATATACTCGGTCTTGGTTCTACTAAGTCTAAACCCCTTAGACTCTAAGGTCTGCCTCCATAGCTCCATTTTTCTATCAACACCATCCCTAGTTTCATCTACCAACACTACATCATAAGCAAAGAGCATACACCAAGGGATATCCCCTTGTATATCCTGATGAGTAGGTTTAGGCCCGATCTTCCGAAAGGTATGTCGATTGGGGTGGAGAACTCGACGTTGATGATCCGCGGCACTCGAGCGGTTCGAGTACCCCTGCAATCACTACACCACGGCTCCGTTGGTTATCAACCGTGCTGCACACGCTTGACCTCACCAAGAAGGCTAATCCCTGCAAGTGCAATCGAGAACACGAGCAAGAACGTAGAAGACACGATCGGAAATCGCGAAATTGGGGTCTCACAAACCGTAGAACGGCGATATTATTGATCTAAGCAAAACCCACCGAATATGACCGGCGGCTGCAGTATTTATAGGCTAGGGTTCGACCAAAACACGATTAGATTCGTCCCTAATGGACTCTTACGGGATACAAGGCCCAAAGGCCCGATTCGGTGGCGCAGCACCGGACAGAAATCTGGACTCGACTTGTTTCGACGATTCCCAATGACTCCGGAGGAATTTTGAGGTGGGACCAGAACCATTGGAAAGTTTATCTTCTCCTCTTTCCGTGCATATGTAGAACATCGAAAACGGAGTCCGTATGCCTCCTGGGCGTCTGTTTTAAGGTGGACTGCTCCTGGACTCCGAGTTGAACTCGAGTCCGAGTTGTAAATTGTTTCCATCTACTTGTGGACATCCCAGGTGGTTCTCCACGCTCCCAAGGCCTCCTTCCTTCACTTGTTGATCTTTTCCATTATTCGTAATAACAATTAAATCATCACATAGCAATCTATTCTCAAACTCACATGCAAAAGAAGTTAAGAACGAATTCACCTGCTGATTTAATAACCGTGCCCGTGCTCTTGTGATTGGTCCTTGCAGTTCAATGTGCGTCTCTGCTGTTGTGATGTCCTCATCATCCTCCCCCTCTTGAATTGGAGTCATCCTCGACTCAAGTTCATCTTCTTCTCCCAAGTACGGTCGCAAATCTGAAATGTTAAATGTAGGACTAACCCCAAAATCGGGAGGCAATTCAAGCTTATATGCATTATCATTAATCTTTTCAACAATCTTAAAAGGACCAGCAGCTCGTGGCATAAGTTTAGATTTTCTCAAGTCGGGAAATCGCTCTTTTCTCAAATGTAACCACACCAAATCGCCCGGTTCAAGTTTTACTTCTTTTCTACCTTTACTACCTGCAATCCTATACTTCTCATTCATCATTTCAATATTTTTCTTTGTAGTTTTATGCATCTTAAGAATGAATTCAGATCGTTGTGTAGCATCCAAATTTATAGTTTCAGAAGGAGGCAAAGGTAGTAAATCAATAGGAGCACGGGGATTGAAACCATACACTACCTGGAATGGACTTACCTTTGTCGTGGAGTGAACGGATCTGTTGTAAGCAAATTCTATATGTGGTAAACACTCCTCCCACAACTTCAAATTTGTTTTCAAGACAGCCCCTAACATAGTGGATAAAGTACGATTAACTACCTCGGTCTGTCCATCCGTTTGTGGGTGACATGTAGTTGAAAACAGCAACTTGGTTCCCAATTTATACCACAAAGTTCTCCAAAAATGACTTAAAAATTTTGCATCACGATCAGAAACAATGGTATTTGGCACACCATGTAAACGAACAATTTCCATCATAAATAAATCAACAATGTGTGAGGTATTATCATTCTTATGACAAGGTATAAAGTGTGCCATTTTGGAAAAACGATCAACAACTACAAAAATACTATCCCTCCCCCTCTTAGTCCTAGGCAATCCCAAAACAAAGTCCATAGAAATATCCTCCCAAGGTACACTAGGAACAGGAAGAGACATATAAAGACCATGTGGGTTAAGACGAGACTTAGCTTTGTTGCAAGTAGTGCATCATGACACATAGCGCTCGACATCACGCCTCATCTTTGGCCAAAAGAAGTGTGTGGACAGCACGTCTTCAGTTTTCTTCACTCCAAAATGTCCCATCAAACCTCCTGCATGTGCTTCCTGCAAAAGCAATAGACGAACGGAGCTAGCTGGAACGCATAGCTTGTTAGCACGATAGAGGAGACCCTCTCGCAGCACATATTTATTCCAAGTTCTTCCTTCTCTACAATTTTCAAAAGCAACTTTGAAGTCCAAATCAGTAGGATATAATGCTTTAATTGTTTCCAAACCAAAGATTTTATGATCAAGTTGGGACAGCATGGTATAACGCCTAGATAATGCATCGGCAATGATATTTTCCTTCCCTTTCTTATGCTTAATGATGTATGGAAACGACTCTATGAACTCAATCCATTTAGCATGTCGTTTATTCAGATTGGTTTGACACTTAAGATACTTCAATGATTCATGATCGGAATGTATTGCAAACTCCTTAGACCAAAGATAATGTTGCCATGTTTGTAATACACGGACTAAGGCATACAATTCCTTATCATAAGTGGAGTAATTCAGAGAAGGACCATGAAGTTTTTCACTAAAGAAAGCAACGGGTTTACCTCCTTGTATGAGAACGCCTCCAATACCAATGCCGCTTGCATCGCATTCTAGCTCAAAGGTCTTGTCAAAATCAGGAAGTTGTAGTAATGGTGCTTGTGTAAGCTTCGATTTGAGAGCATCAAAAGCTTGTTGCTGCTGTTCGCCCCATCGAAATGGAACTCCCTTCTTCGTTAGCTCATGTAGAGGTGCTGCAATGGTGCTGAAATCCCGCACAAAGCGCCGATAAAATCCTGCAAGACCAAGAAAACTACAAACTTGTGTGACGGTAGTTGGGGCTGGCCAGCTGGTGATTGCTTCAATTTTTGCCTCATCCATCTCAATTCCCTGCGAGGAAACGACATAGCCAAGAAACGAGACTCAATTGGTGCAAAAAACGCACTTTTCGAGGTTACCAAACAAACGTGCATCTCTCAAAACAGTAAAAACAGCACGTAAATGATCAAGATGTTCATCATATGACTTGCTGTAAATGAGGATATCATCGAAGTAAACCACCAAAGATTGTCCAATGAAAGCACGTAAAACCTCGTTCATTAATCGCATAAAGGTGCTGGGTGCATTAGTTAAACCAAAAGGCATGACTAACCACTCATAAAGTCCAAACTTGGTTTTAAATGTAGTTTTCCATTCATCTCCTAGTGCCATTCTAATTTGGTGGTAACCACTACGCAAGTCAATTTTTGTGAAGATGATAGCACCACTCAATTCATCAAGCATGTCATCTAATCGAGGAATAGGATAACGATATCGAATGGTGATGTTATTAATCGCTCGACAATCAACACAAATGCGCCAACTACCATCTTTCTTAGGAACAAAAGAACAGGAACGGAACAAGGGCTAAGGCTTTCACGAATGTACCCGCGGTCCAAAAGATCTTGGACTTGTCGCTGAATTTCCTTAGTTTCTTGTGGATTCGCCCTGTATGCTGCACGATTTGGCAAACTTGCTCCTGGAATCAAATCGATCTTGTGTTCAATGCCTCTCATCGGTGGTAAACCAGGGGGTATCTTAGAGGGAAACACATCCTCAAACTCCTGCAAAAGGTTAGCAACAGCAGGGGGCAATGCAATAGACAATTCGTGAAGTGAAAACATGGCTTCTTTGCAAACTAAAGCATAGCACATCCCCTTAGCATCGAATAAATCAGCAAGTTCAGATTTAGTTGCGAGCAATGATGGTGATTTTAACTTAATAACTTGCTGTTTTTCAGATTCTAATTTAGTTGCTTTGCCCTCACGAATTTTACTCTTCTCAAAATGCACAATTTCAGCAGGAGTCATGGGGAGCAAAGTGATTTTCTTTCCCTTATGCATGAGAGTATATTTATTGGTTCTACCATGATGAATAGCATCTGTATCAAATTCCCAAGGACGACCCAATAAAAGAGAACAAGCATCCATAGGAACAACATCAAAATCAGCAAAATCATGGTATGAACCAATTGAAAAATGGATTCTCGCTGTTTGTGTTACCCGAACCTTACCGCTGTTGTTGAACCATTGAATGTGGTACGGATGAGGGTGTGCTCTTGTTGTCAAACCGAGTTTCTTGACGACGTCCGTGTTTACCAAGTTATTGCAGCTACCTCCATCAATTATAGTGTGTACACGGCAGTCCTTGACGACGAGAAACATGTGGAAGAGGTTGTGTCGTTGTAGCTTGTCGTCGGTCTCCACTTTGGAGCTCAAGGCACGCTGCACAATGATGCTCCTATAGTTCTCCGTCGCCGCTATACCAAGTACCTCTTCTTCGGTGTGTTTGTCATTTGGATCTGTAAAGTCAGTAGCAAGAGAATATTCATCTTCAACATCCGAAGTACTATCATACCCGCCATCGTCGCGTGCTATGTATGCTCGTTTGCTCGGGCAATCTCTCATCATATGACCAAGTCCCTGGCAGCGGTGACACTTAATGTCGGAAGTACGACCCATAGAAGGAGTGGACGACGAAGGCTTGAATGATGTCGCCTTGCTGCCTTCCGGCACGCGAGAAGGTGGAGCAGCAGGTATAGTTCGTTGGCCGCCATTGGGTGGTGTAGTCGCTGCACGGGGGGCCAAAGATGGTGCTGTTTTGGATGGTGTAGTTGTTGCACGCGGCGTGAAGTTGCTCCTCGTGCGTTGTTGCTGTTGTTGTCGGCCCTGCAATTCTTTTTCTGCCAACATAGCAAGCTGAAACAATCTGTTAACAGTATCATATTCTTTGTAATCAACAATGTTCTGAATTTCACGCCTCAACCCCCCATAAAAACGAGCTATTTTATCATCCATGTCCTCTACTACCCCACAACGCAGCATACCCTTTTGTAACTCTTGATAATACTCCTCTACGGACATGTTACCTTGGTCTAAACGCTGCAATTTTTTGCGAAGGTCCCGCTGAAAAGATGGAGGAACAACTCGAACACACATAGCTTCCTTTAATCTATCCCATGTTGGAGGATCAGTTCTAGTTTTTACAAGTTCATTCCACCATATGATAGCAAAGTCCTTAAACTCACTAGTGGCTTGACGAACTCTATGTTGTTCAGGAACAAGATGGGAATTAAAATTTTGCTCTACTGTCATCTCCCAATCAAGATAAGCCTCAGCATCATAAGCACCAGAAAAAGAGGGTATAGTAAATTTCACTTTAGCAAAAGGATCATCAGTAGGGCGGTTATAGTTGTTATGATTATTACCTCCCATACCTCGACGATAAAGTGGCAGTCTTGGCTGATTACTGTGATCTTCCAGTTCATCATAAGCATTGTCTTCTTGTCTTCCAGCGAGAGGCAACCGAGCCTCAAAAGTATTCATCCGAAGAGCAAGGTCATCCAGTTTGCGAGTCAAGTTCGCCAATGACTCCTCCGTTGATGCGTTGTATTTGGCGAACATATCACGTAACTCAACATGTTGAACACATTCGTCATTATTTTCTTCTCCTGCCATTGTTAGTAGGAAACAAAAGACAACAAAAAAAAATGTTATCCCTATCAACTACAGTGACAATGTGGAAGGTGGAAGAAAACAATCTCTCTCGCTCAAGCGTCTTACCACGCTCTTACAAATGTTCTTACCGACACAGCAGGTGGTGTGGACAGTGAGATGAACCAATGAAGCGTGGGGTGATTGCAAAGGTACCTGTTATGCTCAAGAGAAAGGTGGAGCTTGGATGGCACAATATGGTGGCTAATAAGCAGAAAATCGGTAACAGCTAAACAAAGTTGAATAAGTATTCAATGTAGGAAACTGTTGCTGGTCAACTGAGTGCCCTAGAGCCTAGCACAACACAAGGAAGTATCAAGGCAAAAGAAAGACAGAATGATATAACCAAACAAACAGCACCAAGTGGTATAGGCCAATTGCTTTAATATGCGTGCTCTTCACTATTTTTTTTCTTTTTTGTAATATTTTTTTGATATTTTTTCTTTACTCAGTAGCACAAATATAGGAAGCACACAAATTTGTAGCTCAATTGGATGTAATATGCGGCCTATAGAAAATCAAGAGGGTTCTTTAAAATTCGTGCTGAAACTTCGGAGGCCGGATAGCCTATCTTCCGAGGGGAATTTGGGCAATCTAATTTCGCCGAACGCGGCTATGCCGCGTAAAAATCGGATGTGAAATTTCGCGTAGATGAATTTGAAAAAAAAATTCGCCCGATTTTGAGTTCGTATGCGAAAGTTATGGCCGTTTTAAGGTAGGCTGTCCGAGTTACGTTTTTTTGGATGTTGATTCCAACTCGGTTTGAGAACAGAACTCGCAAACGGATACGAAAACGATCGGGAATTTGCACAGCAACTAATGGGGTGGTGTGTGATGATTCAAGGATGAATGGCACAAAGATTTGTCACCTAATCTAGGGCTGGCGATGCGGGAGTTCACGCAAGGCGGCTAGCTAGGGCAAACCGATGAACGTGGCGGATCGGTTTGTTATTTAGAGATTGTGGAATAGGTGTCGAATAGCAAGAAAACAAGGACGAAACACGATAACTAGGACCAAAAAACACAAAGCTAAACCAGCAACAAGACTCAACCACACGAATGCAAACTCAACAATGCAAACTGAAAAACGAAACTGCAGGCACTATAGTCTGGGAAGCGGTAAAAACGATCTAATTTTTTTTGTGGCTTTTTTGTGGACTCTAGGTACGAAACAAAATCGATCTAATGGAAGGAAGGAAAACAAAGATACCTCACGGGCAACCTGGAAATCTGATACCAATTGATGAGTAGGTTTAGGCCCGATCTTCCGAAAGGTATGTCGATTGGGGTGGAGAACTCGACGTTGATGATCCGCGGCACTCGAGCGGTTCGAGTACCCCTGGAATCACTACACCACGGCTCCGTTGGTTATCAACCGTGCTGCACATGCTTGACCTCGCCAAGAAGGCTAATCCCTGCAAGTGCAATCGAGAACACGAGCAAGAACGTAGAAGACACGATCGGAAATCGCGAAATTGGGGTCTCACAAACCGTAGAACGGCGATATTATTGATCTAAGCAAAACCCACCGAATATGACCAGCGGCTGCAGTATTTATAGGCTAGGGTTCGACCAAAACACGATTAGACGCGTCCCTAATGGACTCTTACGGGATACAAGGCCCAAAGGCCCGATTCGGTGGCGCAGCACCGGACAGAAATCTGGACTCGACTTGTTTCGACGATTCCCAATGACTCCGGAGGAATTTTGAGGTGGGACCAGAACCATTGGAAATTTTATCTTCTCCTCTTTCCGTGCATATGTAGAACGTCGAAAACGGAGTCCGTATTCCTCCTGGGCGTCTGTTTTAAGGTGGACTGCTCCTGGACTCCGAGTTGAACTCGAGTCCGAGTTGTAAACTGTTTCCATCTACTTGTGGACGTCCCAGGTGGTTCTCCACGCTCCCAAGGCCTCCTTCCTTCACTTGTTGATCTTTTCCATTATTTCTAATAACAATTAAATCATCACATAGCAATCTATTCTCAAACTCACATGCAAAAGAAGTTAAGAACGAATTCACCTGCTGATTTAATAACCGTGCCCGTGCTCTTGTGATTGGTCCTTGCAGTTCAATGTGCGTCTCTGCTGTTGTGATGTCCTCATCATATCCTTCGACACCTCATCCATTACTAAGGAAAAGATGTAAGGACTTAAGGCTGATCCTTGGTGTAACCCCATTGTGATAGGAAAAGTGTCGGTCTCACTATCTCTCACGCGCACACTTGTCACCACATTATCGTACATATCCTTGATAAGGTTAATGTACTTTGTTGGGACTTTGTGTTTCTCTAGTGCCCACCACATGACCGGTCTTGGTACCTTATCGTATGCCTTCTCCAAGTCAATGAACACTAAATGTAGATCCTTCTTTTGCTCCCTATACCTCTCCATAAGCTGACGGAGTAAGAAAATCGCCTCCATAGTGGACCTCCCAGGCATAAAACCAAACTGGTTTTAGTGACATTGGTTACTTTCCTCAAGCGGTGTTCAATCACTCTCTCCCAGAGCTTCATAGTATGACTCATGAGCTTAATTCCTCGGTAATTAGTACAACTTTGAACATCTCCTTTATTTTTGAAGATGGGTACTAAAATACTTTTCCGCCACTCTTTAGGCATTTTGTTTGACTAAAAAAATGCAGTTGAATAGTTTAGTGAGCCATACTATTGCTACATCCCCTAGACATATCCACACCTCAATGGGGACATCATCGGGGCCGCGGGCCTTTCCTCCTTTCATCCTTTTTAGGGCCTCTCTAACCTCAGACTCTTGTATCCTCCGCACGAATCGTCTGTTGGTGTCATCAAATGAATCATCCAACTCGAACCTAATACTCTCATTCCCGTCATTGAATAGTCCATTAAAAAGTGCAGTAAAACATTTGAAAAGCAATATATAATATTTATGTGAATCGAACCCATCATAATCATAAGTAATATCATAATACAAATCTGAATTTACTACCATCATCAATAATCCCTGATTTCACCATTGCCAATAACCATATTCAATACCAGAAATAAATCCATAACCAGCCATAACCATTACCAAACCATAACCATCCCAAATACCATCCCAATACCATCCCACTACCGAGTTCCCTCTAATCATGGAAGTTGTTCAGGTGCTCATAACCGGGAGCACGGCTATCATGATAGTTTTAGACACACTCTGCAGAGTTTGTACCTCTTTACCCACGTGTTTGTGATTTCATCACCTTTCGATGACTAGAACCTCTATTATGTCGTCTCACACTTCCATCGGTGTGTGGCTAAGAGATCACAAAATAGCCTTTACAAAGGGATTACTAGCCTATTTAGACCCCACTGAGGTTTCACCGGTGGCGATGCCTCCAACTGAGCACATCTTCAACCAAGGGCCCCCTCTTGAGCCATTCGGATCCCAGGGTAGTCCCACCAATCATCAACAAACCCAATCCGACTACCCCTTCCCCGAGCATACACAATGGTCCAAACAGTACTAGCAAAGCCCTAATTAATCAGCTACGCCGCACCCATACTTTGCCTCGTGGTGGCACTGTAGTCCTGGCTTATTCTCGCATGAACCGGTCCTTAGATCTAAAGCAAGCAAACCACCACATCGTCCAACCCATCCACACACCAGGCTTGCTTAGTTCACCCATTACCATATCATATTTAACCAGTTCATGTTAACCATAATCTCATCCATGCATAATTAAATTGAGTGGTATAGTTGTTTCCCATCCTAGTTGATTAAGCGAAGCAAAAAGGTAAAAACCCTTCCCGACTCTCTATCATAAGTCCCAGGTGACAAAGGTGGTTAAACAAAGCTAGTAAACTTCCTATCATAGGGTTCCCCATCAATTTGACACAGCATGCAGTTTTGCAAACAAAACATTTATTTTAAAACAGGACCAATATGCTTCAAGGACACTTGCCTTGCTCTTGCTGTTGATTTGGGTCAATTTCTTCAAACTCTTGGTGCTGTAGATCCTCCGCGGCACTCTCTAGCACAAATCCGTCTAATCCACACAATAAACATACAAGACAAGAAACACAATCAAAGAGTGCACAAATATTACTCAATATGACATGACATGCATGATTAATGCAAATGCAAGGTAGAACTTGTTACTAGATTGCTTTTAATGATCACTAACTAGTTCTAATAGCTTTTAACAAGTTTATACGGGTTTGGATTCGATTAGATCAAATTTTAGAATTAATTTGACGCAATTTAACCATAAAGATTGGACTAGTCCGCTAGAGACCGGACAAGTCCGCCCTCTGCGAGAGCAGAAGATTAGGGTTTTCCAGGTCAACATGAATTTGGAGATTAGGGGTTGAATTCTCGTAAGGAAAAGAGAATAGAAGGTCTACCAGGTGTTTAGAACTCCAATGAATCAAGAAACTTGGAGGTAGCACTTGGATCTTGGTGATCTAGGGTTGGTGATGAATTTTGAGATGAATTGGTGGTGAAGGACGAAACTTGGTGGAGATCTTGATCCTCTTTCATTTCCTCCTCTTCTTCTTCTTGCTTGGGATCTTCTCCTCCCTCCTTGATGGTGGCTCCCCACAAACTAGGGTTTGGGTGGGTGGAAAAGTGGCAAATAGATGTCAATCCAAGTGGTGGGGCTGTTTATATAGAGGTGGAGGCTAGGGTTAGATGGATTTCGAGTTTTGGAATGAGTAGAGGCCGGTTTAGAGTCCCACATGGGCTCTAAAAGAGTTAGGAACGACGTCCCTAGGCCCACTTAACGTGAAACCCAAGAAACAAGTCGTAAAACAAAAGATCAACTCGGAGTCGTGAAATATCGGACAAGTCCGGACAGGACCGGACTAGTCTGAAGTCGTCCAGAGAGAAAATCGAACAAGTCTAGCCAAACATCGGACAAGTCCAACTTTAAACAGAGAGGAAATCGGACAAGTCCGCTGGAACACCGGACTAGTCTGGAAAGTACAAGGACTTAGCAATTTTTCAAGGATTCTTGGAATATCGGACTAGTCCGCACAAAATCGGACAAGTCCGAAAGTTTCCAGAGCCAAAATCGGACTAGTCCGCAGCAAAAACGGACAAGTCTGTTTTTAGTCAGAGAGAAATCGGACTAGTCCTTAGTAAAATCGGACTAGTCCGCACTTTCTTGCATTTTAAGTGCGCTTTTGTTCCAAATCAATTTTAAATGCTGCAAATCAGTTTTAAACTTGTTCCTCTTTATGTGGATCAATGTTAAACATGTATATGAGTGTATGTAGGGCATGATGTATGAAAATGAGGGTGTTACAACCACGGACTAGTCCGGACTCTCGAAACCCTAACAGTAACCTTTGGAAACCTCCATATAAATAGATGTTCACGACCCTACATTCAACACTCTCGACTCCCAGCACCGTCGCACTCTCCAAGAGCCTAGAAAACACATCTCTCCAAGCAATCCATCGCAAGAAAGATCAAATCCTTGAGGATTAACTTTGGATCAAAGGAGAGACACAATTCTCACGTCTTTAGCTCTTGGGTTTGATTCTCTAACACACTCCTGTTGTTTTATTGTGGATCTTACGATTGTGTTCTTGGTGGTGTTTGATTTGTAATTTTGGGAGCCCTCAACTTGTGAGAAGGCCCCTTGAACTTGGTGATTTACCCTTTGTGATAGTGGAAGAGAATCGGCGTCCGTGGCCATTCAACGAGGGTAGGGTTGGAGAAGACCCGATCCTTTCGTGGACTCCTCGATGTGGACGTAGGTTGCCTCTGTGGGAACCAAACCACGGGATAAACTCTTGTGTCAATCTTGTTTTTAGTTTTTCATATCACATTCTAGGGTTTACTTGATCGTGCATATCTTACGTTAAAACATTGAAACCAAAGTTAGTTTGTGCTACATTTAATTTCATTGACTCAATACCTTCAAGTTACATACTATATTCCGCTGCGTACTGTGCTGGTATTGAGATCATTGATCTAACTAGATCAATCTAGTCAGCACGCAACAGACTAGTCTGCACTCTACGGGACTAGTCTGATTTCCTGGTATTTGATCAAGTTGCCAAGTGTTGCAGGTTCTGAATAAAAATAAAAAAGGCCTATTCACCAACCTCTAGGCCACATTAAATTGGTATTAGAGCAGGACTCTTCAAGAGGAGACTAATCGCTCAAAGAGAAAATGTCGGACATGAAGGATGTGCACAAGAGCCTCAACCAAGAGAAGGTTGAAGATGAAAAGGCACAAAAGTTAGAGAAGCTCCTCAACGTCATTCAGGACTTTGAGGATGACGATGAGGAGACGCTGGAACTCAAGGCGCTCCTAGGGAAGAAAGCCCTCTCGAAAGGGAAAATAAAGATCAAGGACGAGAAGAAGAAGAAGGGGAGTAGTCACACCGACTACTCCCGATATCCTTTCAACTACGATCTTCTAAATTCTAACAATAGTCATTATTTGTCTATTCCTCTAGGAAAAGCCCCACACTTTGATGGCAATGATTACTCAATGTGGAGGCAAAACATGAAAATGCATTTAATCTCACTTAACCCCAGCTTGTGGGATATAGTGTGGACAGGTATAGATATCCCATACGACGATGAAGAGCTCACACGAAGCCAAGAGAAAGAAATTCATCGGAATTCTCAAGCTGCAGTGGTCATCGCATCATCACTAAGTCGGGATGAGTTAACCGAGGTGGATGGACTCGAGATTGCAAAGAAAATATGGGACACATTGCAAACTGCACATGAAGGCAATCGTCATGTTCGAGAGGCGAAGATCAAAATAATCGAAGGCGAATTGGGAAGATTTGCCATAGAAGAAGATGGGTCGCCGCAAGACATGTACAACCGATTGAAGACGCTCATCAACAAGGTTCAAGCATATGGAAGTAAAAAGTAGAACGATCATGAGGTGGTGAAGCTCATCCTTAGAGCCTTCATGCCTCGCAATGTTACCCTATGCTCGATGATTAGAGAAAGCCCCGAGTATAATAAAATGACCCCGGACGAACTGCTTGGAAAGATCATCAACTTCGAGATGATGGAGAAACAAGCAAAACATGTAAAGGAGATTGTCGACCTTACCTCGGCAAATAAAGAAAGGGGTCGCCTTAAAATACACTTCAAGCCCTTGGCAAAAGAAGCTCGAGAGACTCAAGATGAAGATAATAGTGATGATGAGAGCAGCGACATAGATGAGGAAGACATGATCCTCTTCATGAAGAAATTCAAAAGAATGATGAAGAGAAGACAAGGGGGGAAATCAAGTAAAGGAAAATACAAACAAAACTCGAGACCAAAGTTGAGGTGGGCATGTTATAACTGTGGTGAATATGACCACTTTATAGTTGATTGCCCATACGAAGAAAACAAGAAGAAGACCAAGGAAACAAAGCCTCAACCTAGGAAGTTCTTCAAGAAGAAAAAGCAAGCTGGACAGGCGCACCTAGGAAAGGAGTGGTACTCAAATGATGAGTCCTCGTCCGAAGAGGAAGAGGAGATGGCTAGCATAGCCATCAACAAGACGACCAAGAAATCAACCCTCTTCCCCAACATTGGCACAAGGAAGGACTATGACACATGCCTCATGGCGAAGGAAGGTAGAAGAAAGGTAACATCTAAATCTTCCTCCTCGCATTCTTACTCTAGTCATAGTGATGCCAATAGTGATAATGAAGATATGCTTGTTGGCCTTGATAAGAAAACTGCCGCAAGAATGAAATTCTTAATGGATAAACTTATTGATAAGGAGGAGCTTGTTGATCGACAAGAAGATATAATCATCCTTCAAAAGGAGGAGTATCTTAAGATCAAAAAGCTCCTTGAACTTCAAAAGGAGCAAAGCAAGTCACTTGAACTTGAGCTAGCTTCAACCAAGGAAAATTGCTTGAAGTTAAGCGACTCAAATGCTATAATCAAGGATGAACTTGCTAACTTAACCAAAGTTAACAAGATCCTTGAGGTACAAGTTGAGTCACTCAAGAAAAGTGAACCTTCATCCTGTTCAAGCTCTCCTTCTCAACCTCTTAAAACTAAAACTGCTACTACTTGTACATTTGCTAAAGTTGAATCTAACTTGAAGGATAAGTGGATGCACCAATCACATGACCGGAGAAAGAAGGATGTTCGTTGAGTATGAAGAAAATGAGGATCCAAGCAAGGGCATCTATTTTGGAGACAACGGTCAAGGAAGGGTGCTCGTTACCGATAAAATTGTGATATCATCTCAACACACACTTTCTCATGTTTTGCATGTTGACTCCTTAGATTATAATCTTTTGTCCATATCTCAATTATGTGACAAGGGTTATAATTGCTTATTTACTAATGAGGGTGTGACCGTCTCTAGAAGAGTGATGACTCGGTTGCATTCAAGGGTGTGTTGAAGGGAAAGTTTTATCTTGTTGACTTCAACAAAGATAAAGCCGAACTTGACACATGTTTGATTGCAAAGACCAACATGGGTTGTCTATGGCATAGACGGCTAGCACATGTTGGTATGAGGAATCTTCAAAAACTCCTTAAGGGCAATCACATCCGAGGTTTGAAGTATGTCGTTTTTGAGAAAGACAGGCCTTGTAGCGTGTGCCAAGCCGGGAAGCAAGTAGGAGCACCCCATCCGGCGAAAAACGTCAAGACAACAACAAGACCGCTCGAGCTACTTCACATGGACCTATTCGGTCCAATCGCTTACATAAGCATCGACGGTAACAAATATGGCTTAGTAATTGTTGATGACTTTTCTCGCTTCACGTGGGTTTTCTTTTTGCATGATAAGACAGAAACTCAAGGAACCCTCAAGAATTTTTTCAAGTGTGCCCAAAATGAGTTCTCATTGAGGATCAAGAACATACGAAGCAACAACGGCACGGAGTTCAATAACACTCAAGTTGAGGAGTACCTAGACGAAGAGGGCATCGAACATGAATTTTCAGCACCATACTCACCTCAACAAAATGGAGTGGCCCAATGGAAGAACCGAAGCCTCATAGAGATGGCGAGAACAATGCTTGATGAGTACAAGACATTGGATCGGTTTTGGGCTGAAGCGGTCAACACCGCTTGTCATGCCATAAACCGACATTATCTTCATCGCTTACCCAAGAAGACATCATATGAGCTGCTCACGGGTAACAAACCTAATATTTCCTATTTTCGTGTTTTCAGTTCTAAATGTTATATCTTGAACAAGAAGCCTAGGACTTCAAAGTTTGCTTCAAAGTCCGATGAAGGTTTCTTGCTAGGTGTAGGATCGAAGAGCACGTGGAAAGCTACCAGAGGGAGGGTGAATGGTAGATTTAAAAATCTTACGCAGCGGAAACAATTAAACCCCAACCCCTTCGGCAGAAAAACGATCTCTTAAAGAAATCATGTGTGAGACTAATATAAATGTGTTTCACCGTGACAAAAGTGATGGATATCATAGAGAATCAAGTCACGAAGACAACACAAAAAGAATTACTCAAATCCGACGAGAAAAACTCAAGTTATGATCGAAAGATCAAACAATGATCAATCTGTCCTACCTGAGAAAAAACAGTTCTGGAACACTGCAAAGAAACTCGTGTAGATCATAGACCACAAATCCAATGACCGTAAAATTTTGACATATGATAGACAATCAAGTTGTGAAGACAACACAAAAAGAGTCACGTCAATTGGATCGGTAAAACTCGAGTTATGATAAAACCACCGACAAAAGGTAGTTCTGTCCAGAAACTCGACGAGTAAAACTTGTCTGGAACAAGTCGGACGAACAAGGCACAAAAGTTCCTTCAAACTACGAATTTTATTCAATATAACACAAGTGGAACAGCCCCAAAGTTGTGCACCATGAGCTCTGGGCTCCCTTGCTTATATAACCAGCCCTTAGGCCAACCCAATATCAACTAGGACTCCAATCCTACTCAGATCATGAATCGTAACTTTCCATAACTGCTCAAGATTCTTCTATACGCAGATAGAAGCAATCTTAAGACTTCCAAACACCTTAGGAACGTATCCCACATTCCTAAACAACTCAAATTCGTGACTCACACGAAATCCTAGGAGTTTGATATTCATCAAGCATAGTCCTAGCCATCTCAACTAAGGTTCTGTTCTTTCTTTCTACAACACCGTTTTGTTGAGGTACATATGGTGAAGAGAATTGATGATCTATTCTATATTCAGCACAAAAGTGATCAAAAGATTGATTTTTAAATTCATTTCCATTATCACTTCTAATTGCTTTTAATGATCTTTGGTGATCAACTGATAATCTAAGAACTAAAGTTCTAAAGTGACTAAAACCTTCATTCTTAGACGCCATAAAGTAAACCCAAGAGTATCTAGAATAATCATCAACGATAACAAGAACATACCATTTACCTCCGAAGGATTGAATACGTGAAGGTCCTACGGTGTCAAGGTGCAAAAGTTGACCCGGTTTAGTTGACATGATCATTGTGAGAGGAGTATGTGAACCTGTAACCATCTTAGCATGTCTACAAGAAGAGCACACAATTTCTTTGTCCCCTTTAAGCTTAGGCAGCCCACGTATGCGATCAAGAGCACTAACACGTGTTAGGTGATCAAAGCCTACGTGACCAAGTCTACGATGACAAAAATATAAGTCCTTTGAATCATTAGCAACTAGACATCTATGCTTAGAGGAAGACATATCAAAATCAGCTTTAAAAACTCTTCCAAACCGAGACATGTTAAAAATAAGCTCACTATTTGAACTTACAACTTTGCAGCAGTTTTTATTGGAAATAATTTCTAGATTTTCATCTAGCAATTGTGCAACAGAAAGCAAGTTGTATTTCAAATTTTTGACAAGTGCCACATCCTTCAAAGTATAGTGATCATTTACTCTAACCGAACCCTTAGCAATTATAGGAGTTGAAGAATTATCAGCAAAAGTAACATTCTCTACACGTGACACAAAAGAGAGGGAGGAGAACCAATCTTTGTTACCGGTCATGTGGCGTGAGCAACCTGAATCCACAATCCAAATGTTCTCCTTTCTCAAACGTGTAACCTCATCGCCTTCACTGTTGTGTTCTCCATCCTCCTGACTTGATCTTGATCTTGTTTTCCCCGCCATGAAGCATAATTTGGCCAGATCATCATCATCTTCATCACTTTCAAAGTCTACATCACTTGAACTAAGTTCTTGAAGTGCGGTGATGAAGCTGTTAATCATCTTGCGTCCTATGGTACCCTTCTTTTTCTTCGTATCTTTTGCAATTTTCTTTTCATCCCGGGAGGTAGGACCTGAAAGGTTAGGGCAATCTGAACGAAAATGTCCTGTCTTACCACATTCGAAGCATCGTTGAGGTTCAAAGCTTCCTCTCCTTCCACTTCTCACATTTTGCAATGCTTTTGAGAACCTCGTAGAGAGAAGTGCTAGCTCCGCCTCTGGAAACTCCTCAATCTGTTCAAGGGTTAGAGAGGACCACAAAGCAAGTGTACTACAAGATGAAGATTGGCCAGAGCTAGGCATATCATGTTGAGAAATAAAAGCAATAGACTTGTTGGGGTTCTTACGTGATATTATATCAATTTCATGAGTTTTTAGCTTGGAATATAGCACATCTAAAGTAAGTGTACTCATGACAGTAGATTCACGAATAGATGTAACTTTCATCTCCCAAATTGACATGTCTAATGGACTTAACAATTGCCTAGCATTTTCAGCATCTGAAAAATTAACATTGACGCTACACAAGTTGCTGAGAATTTTATTGAAACGAGCAAAGAGGTCATCGATAGACTCACCTCGTTGCATCTCAAAACGCATATATTCCTTTTTGAACATATCTTGTTTTACCTCCTTGATTGTGTTGGAGCCTTCATGATAATCACAGAGAGCTCTCCAAACATCGTATGCTGATCGGAGGTGCGCGACACGATCAAAGTCGCTTTGAGTGAGTCCTTGGATGATCAAGTTTCGGGCTTTGTTGTTGTTGTCGACGTCCCGTAGGTTTGTGGTCGTGACTTGATCATTAGGTGGCACTTCATAAGGCATATACACCTTCTCCCATATTGCGAAGCCTTGTGCCTGGATAAAAGCCTCCATGCGTGCCTTCCAAACCTGAAAATCAATACCAGCAAACACACAAGGTTTGGCAGAGTACTTCTCCATGATGATTAGTCAAAAACACGTGCAAATCACAAATATTAGAGCACCGTGGCTCTGATACCAATTGTAGGATCGAAGAGCACGTGAAAAGATACAAGAGGGGGGGTGAATGGTAGATTTAAAAATCTTACGCAGCGGAAACAATTAAACCCCAACCCCTTCGGCAGAAAAATGATCTCTTAAAGAAATCGTGTGTGAGACTAATCTAAATTTGTTTCACCGTGACAAAAGTGATGGATATCAGAGAGAATCAAGTCACAAAGACAACACCAAAAGAATTACTCAAATCCGATGAGAAAAACTCAAGTTATGATCGAAAGATCAAACAATGATCAATCTGTCCAACCCGAGAAAAAACAGTTTTGAAACGCTGCAAAGAAACTCGTGTAGATCATAGACCACAAATCCAATGACCGTAAAATTTTCACATATGATAGACAATCAAGTTGTCAAGACAACCAAAAAAGAATCACGTCAATTGGATTGGTAAAACTCGAGTTATGATAAAACCACCGACGAAAGGTAGTGCTGTTCAGAAACTCGACGAGTAAAACTTGTCTGGAACAAGTCGGACGAACAAGGCACAAAAGTTCCTTCAAACTACGAATTTTATTCAATAGAACACAAGAGGAACAGCCCCAAAGTCGTGCACCACGAGCTCTGGGCTCCCTTTCTTATATAACCAGCCCTTAGGCCAACCCAATATCAACTAGGACTCCAATCCTACTCAGATCACGAATCGTAACTTTCCATAACTGCTCAAGATTCTTCTATACGCAGATAGAAGCAATCTTAAGACTTCCAAACACCTTAGGAACGTATCCCACATTCCTAAACAACTCAAATTCGTGACTCACACGAAATCCTATCATAACCAACTCAAATGTTTCCATATTTGAGTCAAACCCGACTCAGCCGCAGCCTGAGTCCATAACCTAGTCGGTTGGACCTTTCTGACCAATTCTTTACGTCCACATCTCTTCATCACATCTCGGAACCATGTCGCCACGTCCATGCACTCCTTGCAAACGTGCAAACATCTTCCAATGACGTCCACGATACCTTCATATGCATTGTTCTTGATTCAATCATGCTGCGCAACCACCTGATCAGCTCAACCACAATTCCTCCTGAATTTGGTTGTTGGAACCTCATCTCCTCCCTGAGACTAGTCCAATGGATTCCGTCACCAGCCATGTCTTGAACTCAAGCAACACCTGCACATGAATAAACAACCAATCCATACGAGCCCAAGTCCTTGACTTGACTCAAGTTAGTTCCGAACACAACACCATACGTGAGAACCTCACATAAGCATGTTGCAAAACCACAGTAACACAATATCATCCATATCAACCAAAACGCACCAAAAACTTAGCAAATGAATACTAAGCAATCTTTCCAATAATGTAAAGCAAGTACGAAACATTGCCAATGAAAAGCAGAAGCACTGCGGTCAAGTTCCGGACCTTGCCAGAGCAACCCAGACCTTGGGCCGGAGCTAACAAAAGCTAGTAGAACCTAGCGCCGGAGCTTACCAAAACTAGTACAACCAAGCTCCCGTCGGAGCTTACAAAACTAGCAGGACCTAGCGTCGGAGCTAACCAGAAGTAGTCGGAACTAGTAAACCCAAAAGCCGGAGCTAGAAAAATCAACTCGGAGCTTAGCAAAAGCATGTCGAAGCTATCAAATATATGCCGGAGCTATCAAAGACATGCCGGAGCTAAAGATAAAACTCACCGGAGCTAACCAAAGCTAGTCGGACCTTACCAAGAAGTCAGACCTAGCATCTAACGTAGCCGGAGCTACCCAAAACAAGCCGGACCTACCGTCGGACCTTGCTGTAGCTCAGAGCTAGAGTCGGACCTTGATAAAAAGGTGTTTTGGTGATATTCAAAGCTTTTATCATCAAAGCCAAGTGTTTTCACTACAAGCCAATGTATTCAGCACATATAGGTCTTGCAATCTCCCCCTTGATGAATTCATTGGCAACACCATTTAAAATCTGAACATTGGCTTATACTCATTAAAAGTTTTGAAGACAATTTCTCCCCCTTTGTAAATCAAAAGTAAAATGAGAAGAAAAAATTATCCCATATTATCTCTCCCCCTTTATTATCTCTCCTTATGCACATATTCTCTTTCTCTTCAAGCTTATCTCCCCCTTTGACAATGTATTCAGCAAGTCATGAGCATGTAAACAAATTATCTCTCCCACTTTAGTTGTTATGAGCATATTATAACATATACATATAAACAAAGCTCATCCAAGTCATACTATCAAGTACCTTACATTATCACATCAATGAAATACATAAGGTAGTGTAAGCAATTCTAGAGATCATATGTAATTTTCAATTTAAGTAAGTCATGATCTCACAAACTTAAATATCTCAAAACCTGATAGCATGACACTAGTTGCTGCATTTTATTATTTTTCAAAGCATAAATTTATATCATATGATATTTGCAAGAGATTATATGCGCATCTGCCTTATTCTAACCAACCAAGCCAAGCCTATGTCATTTGACAATCAGAAGCTTAAGGACATGGTTTTAGTCATACACAACTTCTTCCAAGTTCATATCTAAGTGCAATGACAAGACATCTCAAAAGAAGAAGTGCGATGCATGCATATTCTCTTGATCTTTTCTCAATTTATATTTGTTCATAAAAACTCAACATGTGAGTTGATTACTTGATTAATTGTTTATGATTAAAAGCATTTGTGAGCATGCAACAAGTTCAAAACAGTTAGAAAGTTTGACCATGACCAGATTTAGTGTAAGTAATTATTCCAATTACTAGACATGGCAAAAACTACAAAATGTATAACACGAGTAATGTAGTATGAACTTTTAGCATGTAAAAGGAATCACAAAGTCATATATGTATGAAATACTATGCTCATATTATTTTAATTTCAGATTCACACATAGACTTCCCAAGTTTCAAAACTCCCCCTCAATTTAAGCCATGAGGATGCATAACCCCTATTTCACTACGAATGTAACAAAAACGAGTGAAATCCAAAGGTTTTGTAAAAATGTCAGCCAATTGTTGTTCGGTATCTACATGGTGAAGCACAATGTTTCCTTTTTCAACATTATCTCGGAGAAAGTGATAACTAATGTCAATGTGCTTAGTTCTAGAATGTTGCACGGGGTTTTTAGCAATGCAAATGGCACTAGTGTTATCACAGAATAGTGGAACACTATCTAGATCAACCCCATAGTCCTTAAGTGTTTGAACAATCCAAAGAATTTGTGAGCAAGCACTAGAAGCAGCTACATATTCAGATTCGGCTGTGGATTGTGCAACTGAATTTTGTTTTCTAGAGGACCAAGCAACAAGAGAATTACCAAGAAAATGACAAGCACCGGAAGTACTTTTCCTATCAATCCTACAACCCCCAAAATCAGCATCCGAAAAAGCTTTCAAAGTAACAGTTGAGGAAGAAGGAAGAAAAATGCCAAATTCTTGAGTTCCATGTAAGTACTTGAGAATCCTTTTGATGGCTTGACGATGTGAAACACGTGGGGAAGCTTGAAACCGTGCACAAAGACATACGTTGAATTGTATGTCCGGTCTTGATGTCGTGAGGTACAAAAGTGATCCGATCATGCTTCTATATTCTTTTTGATCCACGGGTTCACCATCTTCATCAAGTTCAAGTGTTGTTGTTGTTGTTCCCATTGGTGTCCAAAGAGGCTTGCTTTTGTCCATGTTGAAGCGCCTTAGGAGGTATTTGGTATACTTCGTTTGATGCACAAAGGTACCCTCCTTGGTTTGCTTGATTTGCAGCCCCAAAAAGTAAGTGAGTTCACCCATCATACTCATTTCAAATTCGGAACTCATCATTGCTGAAAACTTGGACACAAGATCATGAGAAGCACAACCAAAGATAATATCATCCACATACACTTGAACGAATTATGAGTCATTGCCATGCTTAAGCACAAAAAGAGTTTTCTCAACCTTGCCCATGGTAAACCCCTGTTCAAGTAAGAATGTTTTTAACCTATCATACCATGCTCTAGGGGCTTGTTTGAGACCGTATAAGGCTTTGGACAGTTTGTAAACATGATTAAGAAAATCTGGATTTTCGAAACCCGGTGGTTGTTTGACATAAACCTCCTCATATATGTAGCCATTAAGAAAAGCACTTTTAACATCCATTTGATATGGCTTAAAACCTTTAGATGCTGCCAAAGCTAACAAAATTCTTATGGCTTCTAATCTAGCGACAGGAGCAAAAGTTTCATCAAAATCTAGACCTTCAACTTGAGTGAAACCTTGAGCAACCAACCTATCCTTATTCCTAACCACAACCCCATCCTCACTTTGTTTATTTTTATATACCCATTTAGTTCCAATTAAAGTGTGGCTTTGAGGTGGAGGTACAAGTTTCCAAACATTATTTCTTTCAAAATTTTCTTACTCTTCGTGCATGGCAATAATCCAAGATTCTTTAGTGAGTGCGTGTGATATATCTTGGGTTCAAAAGAAGCAACAAAAGCAGAATGAGCATGAGAGTTTGGATCGCAAAACCTAGACCGTGTGACTCATTCGTGCAAGCTTCCAATCATCTGTTGTGGGATATGATCTTTGTAAAACCGTAGGGGAACATATGTCTCACAAGCTTCTTCTTCATTAGGTTCATCGTAGATTGATGATCTTGTGACTTGTGTACGATCAGGACCAGCATAGGTGATAGCCGGAGCTTGTTCAATGTCCGGAGCTGGACACGTGTCAACTTCGGAACTACCAGGCAGTATCACCGGCTCTTTTTCATCTTAGAAAATACCCCCCCCCTGAGGATACGGATCTGGTCCTGCAACATCGGAGGTAGTACCTAGGCTAGCTTCATCAAAAGACACTTCACAAGTTTCCACAATTTTGTTAGTGTCAAGTAAAAGCACACGGTAGCCTCTAGTATGAGATGGATAACCAAGAAACATGCCATCAATGGATCGAGGTTTAAATTTATCAAGATTACCATGTTTCTAAACAAAGCATTTGCAACCAAAGACCCGAAAGTGTGTAACACTAGGCCTATGTCCAAACCGAAGCTCATATGGTGTTTTACCTAGCTTAGCACGCAAGAAAACACGATTTGAGACATAACAAGCGGTTGCTAACGCATCAGCCCAAAATTTCCTAGGAGTTTGATATTCATCAAGCATAGTCCTAGCCATCTCAACTAAGGTTCTGTTCTTTCATTCTACAACACCGTTTTGTTGAGGTACAAATGGTGAAGAGAATTGATGATCTATTCTATTTTCAGCACAAAAGTGATCAAAAGATTAATTTTTAAATTCATTTCCATTATCACTTGTAATTGCTTTTAATGATCCTGGGTGATCAACTAATAATCTAAGAACTAAAGTTCTAAAGTGGCTAAAAACTTCATTCTCAGACGCCATAAAGAAAACCCAAGAGTATCTAGAATAATCATCAACGATAACAAGAACATACCATTTACCTCCAAAGGATTGAACACGTGAAGGTCCTACGGTGTCAAGGTGCAAAAGTTGACCCGGTTCAGTTGACATGATCATTGTGAGAGGAGTATGTGAACCTGCAACTATCTTAGCATGTCTACAAGAAGAGCACACAATTTCTTTGTCCCCTTTAAGCTTAGGCAGCCCACGTATGCGATCAAGAGCACTAACACGCGTTAGGTGATCAAAGCCTACGTGACCAAGTCTACGATGCCAAAAATATAAGTCCTTTGAATCATTAGCAACTAGACACCTATGCTTAGAGGAAGACATATCAAAATCAGCTTTAAAAACTTTTCCAAACCGAGACATGTTAAAAATAAGCTCACTATTTGAACTTACAACTTTGCAGCAGTTTTTATTGAAAATAATTTCTAGATTTTCATCTAGCAATTGTACAACAGAAAGCAAGTTGTATTTCAAATTTTTGACAAGTGCCACATCCTTCAAAGTATAGTGATCATTTACTCTAACCGAACCCTTAGCAATTATAGGAGTTGAAGAATTATCAGCAAAAGTAACATTCTCTACACGTGACACAAAAGAGAGAGAGGAGAACCAATCTTTGTTACCGGTCATGTGGCGTGAGCAACCTGAATCCACAATCCAAATGTTCTCCTTTCTCAAACGTGTAACCTCATCGTCTTCACTGTTGTGTTCTCCATCCTCCTGACTTGATCTTGATCTTGTTTTGCCCGCCATGAAGCATAAGTTGGCCAGATCGTCATCATCTTCATCACTTTAAAAGTCTACATCACTTGAACTAAGTTCTTGAAGTGCGGTGATGAAGCTGTTAATCATCTTGCGTCCTATGGTACCCTTCTTTTTCTTCGTATCTTTTGCAGAGGAGTGCTTCGTTCTTGTTTTCTTTTCATCCCGGGAGGTAGGACCTGAAAGGTTAGGGCAATCTAAACGAAAATGTCATGTCTTACCACATTCGAAGCATCATTGAGGTTCGGAGCTTCCTCTCCTTCTAGTTCTCAAATTTTGCAATGCTTTTGAGAACCTCGTAGAGAGAAGTGCTAGCTCCTCCTCTGGAAACTCCTCAATCTGTTCAAGGGTTAGAGAGGACAACAAAGCAAGTGTACTACAAGATGAAGATTGGCCGGAGCTAGGCATATCACGTTGAGAAACAAAAGCAATAGACTTGTTGGGGTTCTTACGTGACATTATATCAATTTCATGAGTTTTTTGCTTGGAATATAGCACATCTAAAGTAAGTGTACTCATGACAATAGATTCACGAATAGATGTAACTTTCATCTCCCAAATTGACATGTCTAATGCACTTAACAATTGCCTAGAATTTTCAGCATCTGAAAAATTAACATTGACGCTACGCAAGTTGCTGAGAATTTTATTAAAACGAGCAAAGAGGTCATTGATACACTCACCTGGTTGCATCTCAAAACGGATATATTCCTTTTTGAACATATCTTGTTTTACCTCCTTTATTGTGTTGGAGCCTTCATGATAATCACAGAGAGCTCTCCAAACATCGTATGCTGATCGGAGGTGCGCGACACGATCAAAGTCGCTTTGAGTGAGTCCTTGAATGATCAAGTTTTGGGCTTTGTTGTTGTTGTCGACGTCCCGTAGGTTTGTGGTCGTGACTTGATCATTAGGTGGAACTTCATAAGGCTTATACACCTTCTCCCATATTGCAAAGCCTTGTGCCTGGATAAAAGCCTCCATGCGTGCCTTCCAAACCTGAAAATCAATACTAACAAACACACAAGGTTTTGCAGAGTACTTCTCCATGATGATTAGTCAAAAACACATGCAAATCACAAAGATTAGAGCACCGTGGCTCTGATACCAATTGTAGGATCGAAGAGCACGTGGAAAGCTACCAGAGGGGGGGTGAATGGTAGATTTCAAATCTTACGCAGCGGAAACAATTAAACCCCAACCCCTTCGGCAGAAAAACGATCTCCTAAAGAAATCGTGTGTGAGACTAATATAAATGTGTTTCACCATGACAAAAGTGATGGATATCAGAGAGAATCAAGTCACGAAGACAACACAAAAAGAATTACTCAAATCCAACGAGAAAAACTCAAGTTATGATCGAAAGATCAAACAATGATCAATCTGTCCTACCCGAGAAAAAACAGTTCTGGAACGCTGCAAAGAAACTCGTGTAGATCATATACCACAAATCCAATGACCATAAAATTTTTACATATGATATAAAATCAAGTTATGAAGACAACCCAAAAAGAATCACGTCAATTGGATTGGTAAAACTCGAGTTATGATAAAACCACCGACGAAAGGTAGTGCTGTCCAGAAACTCAACGAGTAAAACTTGTCTGGAACAAGTCGGACGAACAAGGCACAAAAGTTCCTTCAAACTACGAATTTTATTCAATAGAACACAAGAGGAACAGTTCCAAAGTCGTGCACCACGAGCTCTGGGCTCCCTTGCTTATATAACCAGCCCTTAGGCCAACCCAATATCAACTAGGACTCCAATCCTACTCAGATCACAAATCATAACTTTCCATAGCTGCTCAAGATTCTTCTATACGCAGATAGAAGCAATCTTAAGACTTCCAAACACCTTAGGAACGTATACCACATTCCTAAACAACTCAAATTCGTGACTCACATGAAATCCTATCATAACCAAATCAAATCTTTCCATATTTGAGTCAAACCCGACTCAGCCGCAGCCTGAGTCCGTAACCTAGTCGGTTGGACCTTTCCGACCAATTCTTTACGTCCACATCTCTTCATCACGTCTCGGAACCATGTAGCCACGTCCATGCACTCCTTGCACACGTGCAAACATCTTCCAATGACGTCCACAATACCTTCATATGCATTGTTATTGATTCAATCATGCTGCGCAACCTCCTGATCAGCTCAACCACAATTCCTCTTGAATTTGGTTGTTGGAACCTCATCTCCTCCCTGAGACTAGTCCAATGGATCCCGTCACCAGACATGTCTCGAACTCAAGCAACACCCGCACATGAATAAACAACCAATCCATACGAGCCCAAGTCCTTGACTTGACTCAAGTTAGTTCTGAACACAACACCTTACGTGAGAACCTCACATAAGCATGTTGCAAAACCACAGTAAAACGATATCATCCATATCAACCAAAACGCACCAAAAACTTAGCAAATGAATACTAAGCAATCTTTCCAATAATGTAAAGCAAGTATGAAACATTGCAAATGAAAAGCACAAGCACTGTGGTCAAGTTCCGGACCTTGCCCGAGCAACCCAGACCTTGAGCCGGAGCTAACAAAAGCTAGTAGAACCTAGCGCCGGAGCTTACCAAAACTAGTACAACCAAGCTCCCGCCGGAGCTTACAAAACTAGCAGGACCTAGCTTCGGAGCTAAGCAGAACTAGTCGGAACTAGTAAACCCAAAAGCCAGAGCTAGAAAAATCAACTCGGAGCGTAGCAAAAGCATGTAAGAGCTATCAAATACATGCCGGAGCTATCAAAGACATGCCGGAGCTAAAGATAAAACTCACCGGAGCTAACCAAAGCTAGTCGGACTTTACCAAGAAGTCGGACCTAGCATCTAACGTAGCCGGAGCTACCCAAAACAAGTCGGACCTACCGTCGGACCTTGCTGTAGCTCAGAGCTAGAGTCGGACCTTGATAAAAAGGTTTTTTGGTGATATTCAAAGCTTTTATCATCAAAGCCAAGTGTTTTCACTACAAGCTAATGTATTCAGCACATATAGGTCTTACACTAGGCTATGATTCGAACACTTACGCCTATCATGTCTTAAACAAAGTCTCCGGACTTTTTGAAGTAGCACGTGCCGTAGTGTTCGATGAAACTAACAGATCTCAAGAAGAGCAAGTTGATCAATGTGCGCTAGATAGAGAAGAAGCTCCTTGTCAAGCGTTAAGACGAATGGCATTGGGCGATGTTCGACCACAAGAGCCATCTCCAAATGAAAATGAAGGAGATGAACCACAAGTGGAGCTAATGGATCAAGGGGGAGCTTCTACACAAGATCAACCACTAGAAGACGAAGATGATCAACACACAAATGAGGGCAACCATCTAGGGGGAGTAGAAGATGACCATGAAGACTCAAGACCACAAGTGCCACACCCAAGAGTACACCAATGTGTCCAAAGAGACCACCCCGTCGACAACATAATCGGGGACATCCAAAAGGGAGTAACTACTAGATATCGAATTGCTAATTTTTGTGAACACTACTCTTTTGTATCCTTTTTGGAACCGCGTAGGATTGAAGATGCATTGAAAGAACCGGATTGGGTGGTGGCAATGCAAGAAGAATTGAACAACTTCAAACGGAACGAGATGTGAGAACTAGTCGAAAGACCCAAGTTCAACATCGTCGGCACCAAATGGGTCTTCTGCAACAAGCAAGACGAACACGGGGTGGTGACAAGGAACAAGGCACGACTTGTGGCCAAAGGGTATTCACAAGTCGAAGGATTGCATTTCGACGAAACCTTTGCTCCCGTAGCTAGGCTTGAATCTATTAGAATATTACTTGCATATGCTACTCAACATGATTTCAAGCTCTATCAAATGGATGTGAAAAGCGCCTTCCTCAATGGACCAATCAAGGAGAGGTGTACGTGGAGCAACCCCATGGATTCAAAGATCAAGAGTTCTCCGACCATGTGTTTAAACTGCGTAAGGCTCTCTATGGCCTCAAACAAGATCCTAGAGCTTGGTATGAGTGCCTTAGAGATTTCTTGATTGAAAATGGTTTTAAAATTGGCAATGCTGAATATACATTATTCACGAAGCATTTTGATAATGATATCTTTGTTTGCCAAATTTATGTTGATGATATCATTTTTGGTTCAACTAACAAATCTTTCTGTGAAGAATTTAGTAAGATTGTGAAAGATAGGTTTGAAATGTCTATGATGGGAGAGCTAAAATACTTCTTGGGATTCCGAGTGAAGCAACAAAAGGAGGGGACGTTCATAAGCCAAACCTAGTATACTCAAGACATACTCAAGAAGTTTGGAATGGACAAGGCGAAGCCCATAAAGACTCCCACGGCAACAAATGGACACTTGGATATCAATGAAGACGGACAAAGCATGGATCAAAAGGTATATTGCTCCATTATTGGATCCCTACTTTACTTATGTGCATCTAGGCCTGATATTATGTTCAGTGTGTGCTTGTGTGCAAGATTTCAAGCAAATCCTAAGGAGTGTCATTTGACAGTCGTAAAAAGAATCTTGCAGTATTTAGTTCATACACCCAACCTAGGCCTTTGGTATCCTAAAGGTTCCAAATTCAATCTCATTGGATACTCCGATGCAGATTATGACAAATGCAAAGTATGTTGAAGATTGCTTTATCCATGGCCGAAGCGGAGTATGTTGCAGTCGGGAGTTGTTGTGCACAACTCCTTTGGATGCGACAAACTCTAAGGGATTACGGTTACAATATGAGTCGTATTCCACTCCTTTGTGATAATGAGAGTGCCATTAAAATTGCCCATAATACCGTTTAGCACTCTAGGACCAAACACATCGACATCTGGCATCACTTTTTGAGAGACCACTCAATGGAAGGAGACATAGCCATTTCTCATGTCAACACCGAAAAACAACTAGCCGATATATTCACCAAGCCACTTGATGAAAAACGATTTTGCGAGCTCCGGAATGAACTAAACATCCTTGATGCTCGGAATGTGGCTTGAAAACTTGCATACCTGTATGGCTTCTTTAAAATATGTTGATTGTGTTGCGAAAATCATCTCTCTCAATTTTCTCTGAAAAACTATTTCAATTACTTGATCTTGATGAATTATGATGATTGCTTGATTGTTGTATGCTTACTGATCATATTCATCAAGATTACATGATTGTTTTGGCCCCTATTTTCTCTATAAGAATCTTCAAATATATATGAATGGGCTAATTATATCTGTTCTGGTGACCACGGACTAGTCCGTGGTTATGCGGACTAGTCCGCACACTGCAGACTAGTCCGCAGAGGTCCGGTAGTCCAGACTAGTCTGGTTGACCACGGACTAGTCCGATTTTTTGACTCCATAACCCAAGAAGCCACCAAAACCTAATCTCCTTCACCCTCACAACTCACCTCACATTCTCTCTCCTCGCTCGAGTGCTCCCAAGGCGATTTCTTTCGTTCTCCATCAAATCCCTCCGAGTTTGGGTGGAAATCGAACTCCATTGCTAGGGGTTTGAAGACCATGGACTTGTCAGCGCCTTCAACTCCTCCTTCGTCAAGAATCGAAGAATTTCGGTAAATTTCCCTCTAAACCCTAAAAACTTCGATTTCTTCCATTTTGGATCAAATAGCTTAGTTCCTTTCAGCTAATACATGCTTCCTTGCAGTATTACATCTATGTTAAGCTAGTTTTGCATTGAGCAACACCATTTGTCTCATAGTTAGGGTTTGAAGTGATGAATACCGGACTAGTCCGGTCCCTGTACGGACAAGTCCGGTCCCCAAACTAGTCCGTACCTGTACACCGGACAAGTCCGATTTTCAACTGAATTCAACCCTAATTTCCAACTACTCAATGCACTTCCTTGCCATAAATTCTCATCCATACATTGTGTAATCCCTTCTTAGGACAATGTTGAGCTACAATGATGAAATCTCCGATTATGAGGCCGGGTTGGACCAAGACTCCTTGCTTCGGTCCTCGACGGGCCATGGAAATAAGAGGCAAGAGCGTCCCTCCGAGCGTGCACCTTCTCCACCTCAGGTGCGATGCAAAGTGCTAGCCAAGAAGCATGTATCCAAGGCCAAGGATGCAGCTAGCTCTAGCTTAGCGGCTTCTCGCCAAGCTAAGGGCAAGGGAAAGGGAATTGCCTTGGGCCCAATCGGCACCCTCAAGATGGCAGCTCCAAGGTGAGAGAACAGGGATCCCTCCGAGGAGAAGTTCAACGGCAAGGGAAGCGATACGGCTTCCAAGCTCAAATTTGTGGATTGCTACAGCCGACCCAAGAAGGCAGCTGATGCCAGGTTTTGGAGCAACTTTCACGCAGATTTCTATAGCTTTGTGTACCTCACCATGAAGACCCCAGTTGTCCGCAGTCAGTGGATTGACTAGAATCATTTTGAAAGGAAGAGCTGTGGAGCCTTTGATCAAGTGGTGGAGGCTGTAGATAGGCATGGACTGAAGGACCTATTTGCCTTCAGATATAACTGGAATGATGAGATTATTTCTTAGTTCTATGCCACATGTTTCGTTGCTAGTGATGAGGAGGAAAGGGTGACTTCGATGACTCATGGATCCAAGTACACCATAACTTATGATGAGTTTGCAAGACTGCTTCACCTAGAAGACACCGGCAACAATGTGCTGACTATCCACAACATTGGTGTCTTCGGAAAACATAAGATGGACTTCATCTATGACACTAGCCTGAAGTACAACCCCCCCTCGACGAAGAACATGAAGCCCTTCTTCATGGTTTTTAACAGGGTGCTGAGGAAGACCATAGCACCAAAAGATGGGGATGCAGGAAGTGTGCAAGGGTACTTGAGGACCCTAATGAAGGTGATTAGCAAGAACCGAAAGTTTGATATCTTCGACTACATTTGGAATTATATGGTCAACATCTCCTGAACGCCCAACAGATCCTGTGGCTATGCCCCTTACTTGATGTTTATGATTGAGAAGGTCACAGGAATCGAGTTCATAAAGGATGTGGAGCACACTCCTTTGAGGCCCCAGAAGCCTCCCCACACTACAGGAAACACTATCACTTACGTCGGCCAACTTTATTTACGTCGGCCGGCCGATGTAAATTAAATAACTTATGTCGAGCATTAAAAACCGACGTAAGTTAAATAACTTACGTCGGCAGCCGATGTGAGTTAGAAGACCGGCAGCAATAAATGTAAACTTGCGTCAGCCTGGACATCTAGCCGACGTAAATAAAGACACCGACGTAAGTAAGGATTAACTTAAATCGGCTGGAAGGCTGGCCGACGTAAGTTAAATAGGCCGATGTCACTTAACTATTTAGCCGACGTAAGTTAAGTATTTTAACCTACCCCGCGCGCCTTCTCTTTTCCCTTTCTTACCCACGCGCGCCGCTTTCCAACCTGTCGCCGCCGCTGAGCTCCTCCGCCGCCGCCGCTTCGCCATCCGTCGTCGCCGCTGCCGTCCGACGCCGCCACCGCGCCGCCACCACCAGGTATGCTCCCCCTCCCCTCCTCCCCTCCCCTCCTCCCCTCCCTGACCACCGACCCGGCGCCCCGCCCCCTCCCCGAGCGCCGCCCCGCCCTCCCCGGCCGACGGCCCGCCATCCGACCCTCCCTCCCCCTCCCCCTCCCCTCCACGGCCGAGCGCCACCCCCTTCCCCTCTCCTCCCCAGCCCCCCTCCCCCTCCCCTCCCCGACCCCCTCCCCTCCCCGACCCCCTCCCCCTACCCTCCCCCACCCTCACCCTG
Source organism: Tuctoria greenei (assembly GCA_036927565.1). Taxonomy (NCBI): domain Eukaryota; kingdom Viridiplantae; phylum Streptophyta; class Magnoliopsida; order Poales; family Poaceae; genus Tuctoria; species Tuctoria greenei. The sequence goes on along the minus strand of JAYESD010000002.1, from coordinate 63,004,216 downwards.
CTCCGCGCCTCCCCCCCCCCCCCCCACCCTCACCCTGCTCCCCGAGCCCTCCCCCCAATTGAAAGTCAAATTTCAATTTGAATTGAAATCAAATTCAATTTTGAATTTGAAATTTTTTAAATTTTGCTAAAATTGCTTAATTGTTTATTAATTATGGTTAAGTGGTTAATATGTTTAAATATGCTTAAGTGGTTTATTTTATTATGCTTAATTTGCTTAATTATGCATAATTACGCTTAAGCAGTTTATTTAATTATGCTTAATTTGCTTAATTATGCTTAGGTGGTTTATTTAATTAAGTTTAGTTAAGCTTAAATTGCTTAAATTTGTTTAATTATGCTTAAGTGCTTTATTTAAGTTGTTAATTTGCTTATGCGTTTAATTATGCTCAAGTGGTTTATCTATTTATTCTTAAGTGGTTAACTGCACCATGAGGAGGGCAGCGTCAGGGGCAGCCGGCTGTCGGGTGCCACGGCGTCGCCGGTAGCTCCAAGAGAGAGAGAGAGAGAGTGGAGGTGGGTCGTGTGTAGGTTTGGGCAGAGGAGATCAGGGCAGCGGCGCAACTTGGTGCGTCATGCAGCATGCGGAGCAGTTCACGCTGAGAGGAGCTCGCGCCGGCGGAGGAGCTTGAGGCGGTGGGCGGCACGCAAAAGAAGCTTGTGTCGGCGGTGAACTGAGAAACGCGGTATATTTTGTCATTGAACATAGTTATTATGGCGTCGCTTTAGTGTCACTAAAGCGACGCTAAAGCGATAAGGCGCTCCAGCATTGAAAGGCGTCCCTGTCGCCTTGCTTTCTAGGGTAAGGCGACGGCGGCGGCCGAGGAAGCCGGCGGTGGCAGGGAAAGCCGGTGCCGTGGGACCAGGGGGATCCGTCGTCTTAAGTCGCCTTACCGCCTTAAGAACGTCAATGACCCGCGATTGCGTGGACGGTGGAAATGGATGTGGAATTGTCATCTAAGACCAACTTTCCTCTCACTCTTTCTCTAGTTCTTTCCTCTCTCTTAAATGAACTCAAAATGAAAATGAGAAACGTAACATATAGCAATGTATTACCCGTTTCGGATTTGGCATGTGAGACGTGCCAGGTTCGGAATTGTCCCTTTTTGGACAGCCTCGGAGTGACCGAGGGGGCGTGGCTTGAGACGAGACGCGGGTCTGGATTTGGACGAGATTTCGGTGGCGTAACCCTGTTGTTCTCTGTTGCACCATTTTTGGGCGTGCAGTGGAGAATAGCGGGGTTATGCTGCCAAAATTTCGTTCGAATCCGGATCACGTGTCTCGTCATGAGCACGCTCCGCTCGGTCACTCTTGGGTGGGTTTAGGATCTATCTGCCTAGGTTGTAGGGCCGTGACATACCATAACAGTACATTAACGACAATTTCTTTCGTGTTAAACTGCAGAGCCAAACATGGGTGCAGATCGCAGTTGGATGTATACTGGCTGGAAGAGCAGAACTGGTGGTCACTCAGATTAGTGGTACGCCATGATAGAAGCTTTTGTGGAACGAGCTTTTTTGTTGTCAAATTGCGATAACGCGCGGTGCCCATGTACGAAATGTTGAAACGGAACATTTTTGGAGAAAGTGGAACTTACAATGCACTTGTGTTGAAACAGTTATGTGTCACATTATGAGTTGTGGAACTTCCACGGCGAGACAGGTTGTCAAGCTGTACAAGAAGTGGAAGCGGACAATGATGATGTCACAGAGGTTTATATGATGGATGAGATGTTGGAAGCTATACGACCAGAGCTTACAGAAGATCCTCAAACAGCAGAGGTTAAAGAGTTCTTCAAATGTCTCAAAGATTTAGAAGAGGCACTGCATGGACACACTAAAATGTCAATCCTCAATTTTGTGACTAGACTTATGGAAATTAAGTCTAAGTTCTTCTTTTCTAACAATTGTTACAACATTCTCATCGATTTGTTCAAAGATTCACTTCCACAACCCAACAAAGTGCCTAAGGATATGTACAACTCGAATAAATTCTTTCCGGTCTCGGTATGAAGCACGAAAAGATTGATGTGTGTCTCGACAACTGCATGCTTTTCTGGAGAGAGCATTCCCATGAGAACAAATGTTTGAAATGTGGTCAACCGAGGTTTGTCGAAGTTGTTAATAACGATGGTAATACTGTGACGATGGAAGTCGCGTGTAAGCAACTTCGTTACTTACCTGTGACACCGAGGTTGAAGCGGCTGTTCCTTTCAAAAAAATGGCCAGAAACATGAGATGGCACAAAGAAGATGAGCGTGAGAACAATGGAGTCATGACGCACCCATCCGATGGTGAGGCATGGAAGGCGCTGGACCGGTTTAACCCAGAATTCACTCGTGAAGCGAGAAATGTTTGCATCGGGTTGGCGGCAGATGGGTTCACGCCGTTCAGCACAAACGCCGCACCATACTCCTGTTGGCCCGTCTTTGTCATTCCGTACAATCTTCCAACGGCTTTTTGCATGAAGAATGAGTTTATGTTTCTTAGACTCATTGTACCTGGGCCGGATCATCCTGGGTCACGTCTCAACGTGATGTTGAAACCGTTGATCGAAGAGTTGAAAATGTTGTGGACAGGAGTCGAAGCGTACGACTGTTACAAGAAACAGAAATTCAACCTCCGAGTTGCTTATTTGTGGTCCGTTCATGATTTTTCGGCATACGGCATGTTTTCTGGATGGAGCACTCATGGTCGGTTGACGTGTCCGATATGTGCCTCGGATACCGATTGCTTTCGACTTACCCATGGAGGCAAGATATCTTACTTCGATTGTCATAGACGTTGGTTGCCTCCGAATCACTTGTTTAGACAATAGAGGAATATTTTTAGAAAGAACATCGTTGTCACTAAAGGACCACCAAAACGTCTTAACAGGTCAGAAATATCTGATATGTTGGAAAAATTGGTGCCAGATGAAGGTCGTCTTGGATATTTCGAAGGTTACGGAGACAAACACAATTGGACTCTCATATGTGGACTTTGGGAGTTACCGTATGTGAAGTCGTTGATTCTAAGGCACAACATTGATGTTATGAATTAAGAGCGTAACATGGTCGAATGTATCATAAGCACATGCATGGACATGACGGGCAAAACAGAAGACAATTTAAAGGCTCGAAAGGATTTTGCTGAGCTTTGTAACTGTCAAACTCTTGAGCTCTCCGAAAATGGTGGTAAACCACGCGCTCCTTTCTGTCTTCGACCTAAAGAAAAAAAAAAAGAAGTTCTCGAATGGTTGCAAAGGTTGAAATTCCCAGATGGTTATGTAGCTAGTCTGAGACGAGCCGTGAATGTGAAAACGGGAAAGCTCATTGGGTTGAAGAGTCATGATTATCACATAATCATGGAAAGACTTCTGCCTATTATGTTTTGAGGCACTTTTGACGATGCAGTGTGTGTAAGGATCGAATGCCCAAGAGGGGGGGTGAATTGGGCTTCTTTTCAAAAATTAAAGCAATACCACTTAATTACTAAAAGCCCAATTCCCTACGCAAACAACCTATGCATTAAAGTGACTAGTAACTTTGTGGTATATGAAATGCATAAGTGTAGAGTGAGAGTAAGAGAATGCAAACTCCCAAGGAGACATGAAGATTTATCCCGTGGTTCGGCAAGATCGTCAAGATCTTCCTACATCAACGTTGTGGCACCCACCGAAGGGTATAGCCACACCCAAGTCACCGAGACTAGGGATCTTCACTATTCTTCTCCGTTTGCCAACCTCGGCAAGGTGGAGCTCAAGCCTTGTACAACTTGGTTCCTCCGGGCTTCCACAATCGTCTTGGCAAGCTCCAGAAGTCTCTCTAAATTACAATCACCAAGGGACACTCCCTTACATCTCTCACTACACTAGGGATTCCAATCACCAAGAATGGAGGCACACAAGCACTATCTCTAGCTAGTTCTAGCCTATCTCTTGGTGTGTAAGTGGTGTAGATGATGTGGAAGTGGTAGCACAATGTCTTGAATGCTTGAGAATGTGTAGAGTATGTCTGGTAGTCAAGACTTGTCGAATAGACTGGTTGAAGGGGTATAAATAGCCAGCCTCGACGAAATAGCCGTTGGAAAAGTAGGCTGACATCACTGTTCTGCGAACACCGGATGATCCGATGCTCCCCCTTCAGTTATCATCGGTCAAATCCAAATTAGCTGATGTCACTGTGTCAGATATGACCGTTGTTAGACCGATGTTACACTTGTCTTCTCATCGGATGATCCGGTGGCACTTCCTCCAGAATTGGTTCAGAATTGATGCTAACTGGAGTGATTGACCGATGTGTTTATAGTTGTACATCGGATGGTCCGGTGGTACACTTGGTCCAAAGAGATTGCTTACTGTACTGATGGACCGATGTAACATGCCCTTCATCCTCGGATGATCCGGTGAGTACTTAGTTCTGAGGTCTTCTTCGCTAAACCAACTCGACCGATGTGTTGTTTTCTGAAATCATCGGTTCATCCGGTGAGTTAATTTTGTTTGCTTCGAGTTGTTCTAAGTGATTCTTTTGTATTTTACTCGATTGACCTCTTAGACACTTGATGGAAATATTCTTCTGATGATTATCAAGCATTGAGTGTTGTCAATTATGGTTGAATAACTTTGACATATGAGAGCTTTTACTTGTAATCTTCATAGACATTGATTGATCTCATAGAATGATTGTTTAGGGGTCTCCAATTATATCCAATGAGCAGTAGATGATATTCATATAGATTTCATTTGATTGTGATGAGTGATATGGGAGACCTTGCATCCACAAATTCATTAGTAAAATCCAATGGTTGTCATTAATCACTGAAACCATACCTCATGGGGGCCTAGATGCTTTCAATCTCCCCCTTTTTGGTGATTGATGACAACACAACAAGTGAATCATGATAGTAATGAATTTGATAGTACAATACTCAAGAAGATATGCAATGAGTATATGATATGACACATTAAACTTGAAGACTTAAGAGAAATTAAAAACTTGAAAACTTAACGATCAATAACATATGAGAGAATTAAGAGTCACAAGAATACTCAATGAATAGCAAAGGAGTAGCAAATCTTCAAATTACAAAAGATAGAAATAGATAGACTCCCCCTACAGCTAGGACTCCCCCTGAGACTAAGCTATCCTCCCCCTGACTCTTCTCTAACTCTTCTCCCCCCTTTGGCATCAAGACACCAAAAAGGAATCCAAGTGCCTAAGAATCCTGAGTGCTCGGAGCGATGATGAACTGGTCACCGTCGGGGGTGCTGTCGTCGGAGCTGCTGCCTGCTGGAGTAGAGGTGGAGGGAGCTGTAGGAGCCGCTGTCAGTGCCTGCTGGGACTGGACTGCAGGAAGAGGGGCACTGACAATGGATGCCGGCGTCTGCTGGAAAAGCGTCGTGGCCGGCAGCGGAGAGTGGATGGGGGCACCTGGAGCAAGCAGGGGAGACATGCTGATCATTGGGATCGGCGTGGTCGGCACTGGTGCTGCAGCTGGAGGCAGAACAGGAGGACCTGGAGCAAGCCTGGAAGCTGCGAGGGCAGGGCAATCCCGGTCTATGTGTAGAGGTTGGTGATCAACCCCACGATGCCCATCATCGCCTGATGCGTCTGCTGCTGCTGGTCAAGAGAGTGTTGGTGCATCTGATCAATCAGCCCAGTCAGCTTGTCGGTGTCCTCTCGCCTCTCGCGGGCGATCTGTCGCTGCATCTCCTGCTGCTGCTGCTGAAGCTCCAAGAGATGCGCAGCCTGCTCAGCTCAGGCCTGCTCAGCTGCAAGCCGGTCTAGGCGCTGCTGCTCAACCATCTACTGTAGAACAGAGGTAAGCTCGGACGGCTGAGAGACCTGTGCCTCTGACACCGGAGGTGGAGTAGGAGGTGGCACAGTCGAGCCTCCAGCCTCCGCGTCGTGCTGCCTGGGTGAGGGAGGAGGTGGGAAGTACTCCTCAACGCTGTCATCCGTGTCACTCTCAGACCAAATGTGCTGAAGGTCCTCACCCTGAGCCTCTGCCTGTGCTAGCCTCTCGTCTTCCTTCTCCAGGTCAGACCAGTCTTCCTTGGATAGACGAGCACGGACCTGACGCTCAACAAGACGGCCAAGGCGGCGGTCTCCAGGAGCTGGAGCACGGTAGTGGCTGAAATGTGTAACATTCTCGTCGGTGAGACTGTCACGCACGGCCGTCCCCTCAGGAGCAACCATGTAGAGCAAGTAACTGATCCAGTGACCAAACACAAGCTATTTCATCATCTCAACTCCATCAGTGATCACGTCCTCCATCTCACATATGAGGATGTCCACAATGTCGAACTCCATCCCGTTCATGATGTAGAACAGGAGAGTCTGCTGCAAGCTAGTGAACCCCTCAAGGTATCCAGACCTCGGCAATAGTGTGCAGCGCAAGGCAAGGTGCACAGTGCGCGCAGCTGGAGTGAGAAGTGCCAGTACCCTCGGCTGGTCTGGAGAGAATGGCAGAGCAAACAGTGAGCGTATCTCCTCCAGTGGTGGTGCCACTCCTCCAGTGAGCGGTCTCCTCAGTGGGTCCGCCTGTCCATACACCCTCTCGTGCAGGCAAGTGTCATGGAGATCCACTCCTAGCAGCTGCCCCAAAGTATGCCTGGTCAAGTGATGATGCTGGCCCATGAACATAAAGTCAATGGATTTGTGGCCCTCAGAAACGTAGAGTATAGCGTAGAATACGCGGACCCAGTCCTCCACGTAGGCACTCCTCTCGTAGGACATCAGCTCCACCAGCCCTCTATACCTCTCAAAGTAGGAGTGTATCTCCGTCTCGGCTGCTAGAGCATTCTGATCCCAATCTAGGAAGTTGTGTTGGAAGAGCTTATGACCCCGACGTCTGTATGTCTCGTACAGTGATTCCTGTGTCAAGGTCCAAAAGCGGCTGTCCACGAGTGCCTCTCTGGGCTGCGGAAACCACTCCTCAAGCAAAATACTCCATCTGAGCTTCCTGAGCTGCTTGGCCTTCATCTTCCTGTAGTCTGTCAGCCGGACACCCTCACCAACACGGACATTGGTGTCCATCTCATAGACAGCTCTCTAAGCCGCCCTATCCTCTCAAAGATCAGCACCTGACAGTCTTGGTCGTGGTACTGCCGCAGGATGACTCCCACGGGTCCTGGCTGAGCGCCGGCGAACGAGCGGCACTTCGGGCTCTTCTTCTTTCTCTGACTCATCTGGCACGAGAGGCTACCTCTGACGAGCCTCGCGGATCCTCAACGATCCTCCTCGACCACGCTCTCACTCCTCGGCGGCGCGAGCGGCCATCAAAGCCTTCTTCTCTTCCTTCGACAACTTTTGCTTTTTGGCGGCCGGCTCCGCAATGGCCTTGCCCTTTCCCTTCTTGTCACGGGACATTGCGATGAGACAAGTGACGGTGCGCGAGAATGAGGTCGTGGAACGACGATGTCGGGCGCACGGCACGGCGACAAGGAGATCGTCGCGGCCAGGAACCCTAGCGGCGTAAGAGACAGCGACCGTGGAGGGGGGGGGGGGGGGGAAGGTCACCACAGCGGCGCAGAGGGCAGTGGTGCGGCTATGCTTGGGGGTGGTGGCACTGCTTGAGGCGGCGGCGGCGCTGCGTGGAGCAGAGGCAGCGGCGGTGGCGCTGGGTGGAGCAGCGGCGGCAGTGAAGAGGGCGGCGGTGGCGGCAGGGCGAGGGAGCGGCGGCGGAGGAGGTGAGGCACGGCGTCGGGGAGATGAAATGTTGGGGAGAGAGAAAGGTGGGAAGAGGCACGCTTAAAAGGTGGGGCCCGAACCCTAGCTTAAAATTTAACACCGGATGAACCGACGTGAAATGATATGATCATCGGTCGAATGGCACAGTAAGGGTTTTCCAAAAGATACTGTTGGCACCGGATGGTCCGACGTTGAAGGGATTTGCATCGGTGGAATTTTGCACACTTTCAGAAAAGTGAACATCGGATGCACCGATGTTTCTCAGAATGAACTCGTCGGTTGATTTGTCTTACTGACTGAATTGACTCTTGGCATTTGAACACAAACTGATCCGATGATGGTCTGGCCTAAGCATCGGATAATCCAATGACTATAAAACAGCAACATCCCATATATGTCCTTTGACTCAAACAAATAATCACGAAGAAACACATGTCTTAGAACTTTTTGGGCAACCCCTTACCCCTCAAAAATGCTAATTGCCAATAACTTGGCTAAGACTTAAAGCAAATAGAACACCGAAGAAAGTAAGGAATAAATCCAAATAAAATGTAAGGCCCATGCTTTCTGAGCTAGAGTATGAAGACTTCTATCTCTTTAAAGCATGTTCCTTTAGGCATTAACGCACCTAACATTTTGTTATTTCCACCTCATATGAGTTGAGATATTGCATTTCAAACAAGTCTCTTTCTCATGAGGTGGGTTCCCCTTTATGACAATCTACCGTATGCAATGCCAAACAATTTATAATGCAAGAAATTTAAATGTGAGTGCAAGTCTATATGGCAGGCATCATGCAAGACATAAAGTGAATCTATCTTGCTAAATTTGAACCTTTCAAAGGCTTCTTCAGGGAGAGCCACTCTCCAAGCCTTGGGGAAACCCAAAAGAACCTCCATCCCAAGCTAATCCCTTGCTCACCCCTATCCTTTGAAAGGTAGACAAGACCTATATGAGATGCATTCTTACATGATCATGGCAATTTACATGACGTTCGATGCATCTAGCACATTTAATTCACTTCTTAGTCTAGAAAAGGTTTTCTCATCAAGTGGTTTAGTGAAGATATCCGCCAATTGTTCTTCGGACCTAACACCTCGCAATGAGATGTCTCCCTTAGTTTCATGGTCCCTCAAGAAATGATGGCAAATATCAATGTGCTTAGTGCGGGAGTGTTGAACAGGGTTTTTAGATATCTTAACCGCACTTTCATTGTCACAAAGGAGAGGCACACAACCAAGTTTAATACCATAGTCCAAAAGGGTTTGCTTCATATAGAGAATTTGGGCACAACATGCACCGGCCGCAATATATTCTGCTTCCACCGTGGACAAAGCGACGAAATTTTGCTTCTTGCTAGACCAAGATACTAGGGAACGCCCAAGCAAGTGGCACCCACCAGAGGTACTCTTGCGATCCACCCGGCATCCGGCAAAGTCCGAATCCGAGTATCCCAAGAGATGAAATTTTGCACCTTTAGGGTACCACAAGCCCACACTAGGGGTATGATTAAGATACCTAAGTATCCTAAAGACCGCCTTCTGATGCGATTCTTTAGGTGCCGCTTGAAAGCGAGCACACAAGCATACACTAAACATGATATCGAGCCTAGATGCGGTAAAATAAAACAATGAACCAATCATAGAACGGTAGTTGGATTGATCAATAGGTTTACCGTTCTTTTCCGCGTCGAGATGACAATTTGTTGCCATTGGAGTGCTTCTTGAGCTACAATCTCCCATCTCAAATTTCTTCAAGAGGTCCTTGGTATACTTCTCTTGATAGATGAAGGTCCCCTCTTAAAGTTGCTTGATTTGAAATCCAAGGAAGAAGTTGAGTTCTCCAATCATCGACATCTCGAATTCCCTAGACATCATTTTGCCAAACTCATGGCTAAGAGCTTCGTTAGTTGAACCAAAAATAATATCATCAACATAAATTTGACAAATAAATAATTCTCTGTTGATGTATTTGGTGAAGAGTGTAATGTCCACCCTCCCGATCTTGAATCCTTGCATGATCAAGAAATCCCGTAGTCGTTCATACCACGCCCTAGGTGCTTGCTTGAGCCCGTAGAGCGCCTTGTGCAACCTAAACACATGATTAGGATTCCTCGGATCTTCAAACTCGGGAGGTTTTTCAACATAGACAAGCTCATTAATATAACCATTAAGAAATGCACTTTTCACATCCATTTGATAAAGCTTTATGTTATGATGTGATGCAAAGGCAAGAAGTATACGGATGGCTTCTAATCGAGCGACCGGAGCAAATGTCTCCCCAAAGTCTAGTCCTTCAACTTGTGAGAACCCCTTGGACACAAGTCTTGCCTTGTTGCGGACCACAACGCCATTCTCATCTTGTTTGTTGCGGTACACCCACTTTGTTCTGATGACATTCTTGTTCTTGGGTTGCTCCTCCAACACCCAAACTTCATTGCGGATGAAGTTGTTAAGTTCTTCTTGCATGGCCATCACCCAATTTGGATCTTGGAGTGCTTCCTCAATTTGAGTGGGTTCTACACATGAAACAAACGAGTGGTGCACACAAAACGAAGCGAAATGGCGAGAACATGTACTTACTCCCCTTGACGGACTTCCGATAATTTGGTCCATTGGATGCACCTTGGAGATGCGTCCATGCCTCATAAGTGGTTGTGAAGCACTTGGCGATGGTGATGCGTGTTGCTCTTCTTGTGGTTGGACTTGATCATGGACTTCTTCTTCTTCTTGATGTTGTGTGGCTTGTGAGTCTTGAGTCGGCAATGGATCATCTTTCTCTTCTTCGTCAACTTGAGGCACCATAGATGTGTTGATGTTGGAACTTGAAGCTCCCCCTTGATCATGGCTCTCCTCAACTTTAGGCTTGATGTCTCCAATGGTCATGTTCTTCATAGCTTCTCGTAGAGGGTCATCATCTATTTCATCATGACCAAAGCTCTCCTCTTGGGAGCCATTAGTTTCATCAAACTCAACATCACAACTTTCCTCAACTAAACCGGAGGTTTGGTTGAATATTCAATATGCTTTTGAGTTTGATGCATAACCAAGAAATATACCAACATCACATCGAGCACTTGCACCCGAAGACTCGGAAATAAGAGATGTTGGGCTTTCTCCCAATGAGAAGTTCGTACGGGGTCTTTTGAAGTAGTCGATGTAGATAGACCCAATTTGTGGCATGGCACGCCGTTTTTATTGCTTCGGCCCAAAACTTCTCGGACGTGCCATAGTCATCAAGCATTGCTCGCGCAAGAGTGATGAGAGTCTTGTTCTTCCTTTCAACAACACCATTTTGTTGAGGAGTGTATGTAGCCGAAAACTCATGCTTCACGCCTTCACGGTCACACTACTCCCCAATGTTGTAGTTCTTGAATTCGGTGCCGTTGTCACTCCGAACCTTGATGATGGGAAGTTGAAATTCCCTTTGAGCACGGTTGGCGAAGGTCTTGAACACTTCCGAAGTTTCACTCTTGTCACCTAGAAACAAAGTCCAAGCATAGCGAGAGTAGTCATCAACTATAACAAGACAATAGAGGTTACCGCCAAGACGTTGATATGTGGACGGTCCGAAGAGGTCCATGTGGAGTAGCTCAAGTGGCTTGGAGGTTGACACCATTATCTTCATCGGGTGGTGTGAAGCAACTTGCTTCCCGGCTTGACAAGCGCTACAAAGATTGTTCTTCTCAAATGTGACATCCTTCACGCCGGTCACCATCCCAAGCTTGAATGACTTCTTGAGCTTGCTCATCCCAATGTGCGCTATGCGTCGATGCCATAGCCAACCCAAACTCGTCTTAGTGAAAAGACAAGTGGTCAAGCTAGCATCCTTGTTGGAGAAGTCTACTAGGTAGAGATGTCCATGCCGAAATCCTTTGAAGATTAGTTCTTGGCTTGTTTCATTACTCACAACAACATCATTTTTGCTAAAGGTGCACGTTAGTCCAAGATCACATAATTGTGCAATAGAAAGTAAATTAAAACCATGTGACTTAACGTAAAATACATTGGAAATAGATAAATAATTTGAAATAGCAATTTTACCTAACCCAATTACCTTGCCCTTAGAGTTATCACCAAAGGTGACTTATTCATGATTGCCGGGGTTTTCTATGGTGGTGAACATACCATCATTGTCGGTCATATGTTGAGTGCACCCGCTATCGAGTACCCAATGCTTTCCTCCAGCTTTTTAGTTCACCTACACACATGAATTCAATTTTTAACTTTAGGCACCCAAGCCAACTTAGGTCCTTGTATGTGTGATACAAGTGTCTTTGGGACCCAAAGTTGCTTGGGGAGCTTCCCCTTCATGCCCTTTATGTCTTTGCCAATGAACCTTGCCTTCACTTTGCCATCTACTTTACTTAATAGATAATAATGATCATTGAAGGTAGACTTGTAGTTAGTAGGCAATTTTGGAGAAGGTCAGTTAGGAAGAGGACACTCCCTTGTATGGTGACCGGTGATCTCACAATGTTGGCAATAGGAACCAACTTCCTTGATGAAGCTTGTTCTAAGGTCCGGTGAGGGCACCTTTCCTTTGTTAGGCACCGGGAAGGATCCAAGTCCTCTCTTGTTGAAGGACTTTGCTTGTTGGAAGAGCATTTCCTTGTGCTTGACTTCACCTTTTGATAGTCTTGCCACACTAGTGCGGAGACTCTCAATTTCTTCCAACAAGTCCTTCTCCCTAGTGGTCTCTTTCAAAGGCAAAGACTTGTGCAAGACATTAGTGGCATGAGAAGTAATGGATACCTTATCATTAAGAGTTTGTTTCTTTACATTTTTAACTTCTTTATCAAGTGCTTCATAAGCAAGGTTAAGGATTTGATGCTCTTGGATTAACTCATTGTGCTTTCCCAAGAGTGCTTGGTAGGCTAAGTCAAACTCATGATGATCTTGCTTAATTTGAGCCTTTTCCTCCTCAACTTGCTTGACATGGGATTTGAGCCTGTCATTCTCTTTAAGTATTCTTTCATACTTGTCAAGCAAATCGAGGTTAGCGCTCTCAAGCTTAGCACGAGTTTCTTCAAGAGCCTTAACCTTACTCTTTTCCCTCTTAATGATTGTGTGATATTCATTTATTAGTGAAGTTAAATCATCGGGGGAAAGCTCATCATCGCTAGAATCATCACATACCTTGGTGTTACCTTTAGCCATGAGGCACATGGGTGGTGGATGAAGAGGTGAGTCATCATTGTTGGCAATGGCAAGGCCGGCCAAACTTTCTTCTTCCGCTTCACTCTCTTCAACACTTGATTCTTCGTCGGTGACCCATTCATTTGCCTCACACATGAACACCTTTTGTGGACCATTTCTTTTCTTTGGGAAGAATTTTGCCTTCTTGCCCTTGTCATGTTTCTTCTTCCCAAAGGATATTGGTTTGGGTTTGACCTCTTCTTCATCATCTTCACTATCTTCAAGCTTGCGGTGCTTGCTCTTGTGGTTTTCTCTCCTTTTGTCCAGTTTTGGACAATCATAGGAGATGTGGCCTTGATCACCGCAATTGTAGCAAGTCTTCTGGTCATCTCTCCTTGGTAGAAACTCTTTCTTCTTAGGATCAAAGGTGTATCCCCTCTTGGCAATCTTGGAGTTCAAGCGAGAGAACTTTCTCATCATCAATGCAAGCTCATCATCGTCATCTTCACTTGATGCTTGCTCTTCTTCACTTGATCTAGGCTCAACCACCTTCTTTTTCTTGAGACTTGTTTTCTTGGTGGAGGCCTTTAGGGCAATTGTCTTTGAAGATGATTGCTCCATCATCCCAAGTACACTCATCTCATGAGCCTGAATCTCTCCAATGAGTTTTGAAACTTCAATGTGGTCAAGAGATTCTTTTTGAAGCATGGAGTTGATGATGTTGTACTTTTGCTTGGGAAGGAGCATAAGAATCTTGCGGTTGATGAGTCCTTTGCCAGGAGAAGCAATGTCAAGAGCATTTATTTCTTCGATAAGCACATTCAAGCGAGAGAACATTTCATTGACATTTTCATGAGGTAGCATTTTAAACTCATCATATTTAGCTTTAAGCATGTGATATTTTAGTTCTTTGACACGAGATGAACCCTCATGAATTTCTATCAAGCAGGCCCAAATTTCACAAGTCTTTTCTTTGCTAGCAATCCTAGCAAACACATCTTGACTAATGCATTCATAAATTGCATTCCTAGCTTTAGCATCCTACTTGATTTGATCACCAACATAATTGATCTCACCAAACCCCGCGTGGGTCGCTTCCCATACTTCGGGAGCAATAGCCTCTAGATAGGCACGCATGCGTGTCAAAGTTGTTGCCCTCGAAGATAGGAACCGAACCCCCAATGTTGGCCATTTGAGCTCTCTAGTGGTGAAGCTAGAATGATCCAATGAGCAACCTTGCTCTGATACCAATTGTAAGGATCGAATGCCCAAGAGGGGGGTGAATTCGGCTTCTTTTCAAAAATTAAAGCAATACCACTTAATTATTAAAAGCCCAATTCCCTACGCAAACAACATATGCATTCAAGTGACTAGTAACTTTGCGGTATATGAAATGCATAAGTATAGAGTGAGAGTAAGAGAATGCAAACTCCCGAGGAGACACGAAGATTTATCCCGTGGTTTGGCAAGATCGTCAAGATCTTCCTACATCTACGTTGTGGCACCCACCGAAGGGTATAGCCACACCCAAGTCACCGAGACTAGGGATCTTCACTATTCTTATCCGTTTGCCAACCTCGGCAAGGTGGAGCTCAAGCCTTGTACAACTTGGTTCCTCCGGGCTTCCACAACCGTCTTGGCAAGCTCCGGAAGTCTCTCTCAATTACAATCACCAAGGGACACTCCCTTACAGCTCTCACTACAATAGAGATTCCAATCACCAAGAATAGAGGCACACAAGCACTATCTCTAGCTATTTCTAGCCTATCTCTTGGTGTGTAAGTGGTGTAGATGATGTAGAAGTGGTAGCACAATGTCTTGAATGCTTGAGAATGTGTAGAGTATGTCTGGTAGTCAAGACTTGTCGAATAGACTGGTTGAAGGGGTATAAATAGCTAGCCTCCACGAAATAGCCGTTGGAAAAGTAGGTTGACATCACTGTTCTGCGAACACCGGATGATCCGATGCTCCCCCTTCAGTTATCATCGGTCAAATCCAAATTAGCTAATGTCATTGTGTCAGATATGACTGTTGTTAGACCGATGTTACACTTGTCTTCTCATCGGATGATCCGGTGGCACTTCCTCCAGAATTGGTTCAGAATTGATGCTTACTAGAGTGATTGACCGATGTGTTTATAGTTGTACATCGGATGATCTGGTGGTACACTTGGTCCAAAGAGATTGCTTACTGTACTGATGGACCGATGTAACATGCCCTTCATCATCGGATGATCCGGTGAGTACTTAGTTCTGAGGTCTTCTTCTTCTGCTAAACCAACTCGACCGATGTGTTGTTTTCTGAAATCATCGGTTGATCCGGTGAGTTAATTTTGTTTGCTTCGAGTTTTTCTAAGTGATTCTTTTGTATTTTACTCGATTGACCTCTTAGACACTTGATGGAAATATTCTTCTGATGATTATCAAGCATTGAGTGTTGTCAATTATGGTTGACTAACTTTGACATATGAGATCTTTTACTTCTAATCTTCATAGACATTGATTGATCTCATAGAATGATTGTTTAGGGGTCTCCAATTATATCCAATGAGCAGTAGATGATATTCATATAGATTTCATTTGATTGTGATGAGTGATATGGGAGACCTTGCATCCACAAATTCATTAGTAAAATCCAATGGTTGTCATTAATCACCGAAACCATACCTCATGGGGGCCTAGATGCTTTCAGTGTGGAAGGTGTTAGCCGAGCTTAGCCACTTCTATAGGCAACTCTGTGCTAAAGAAATCATGCCAGAGATGATGACTAAATTGGAAAAGGAGGTTCCGGTACTTTTGTTTAAGATGGAAAAAAAATTTCCTCCAGGATTTTTCAATCCAATGCAACATCTCTTAATTCATCTTCCATTTGAAGCGAAAGTGGGCAGTCCCGTGCAATATAGGAGGATGTATTATATTGAAAGATCACTTAGATATCTGAAACCAATGGTTGGTAACAGGGCAAGGGTTGAAGGTTGCATCGCCGAGGCTTTTACTCTTAAGGAAGTAGGATACTTCTCAAGTGTTTACTTTGCAGAGGAAAACAATGTTAATACTTCGGTAATGCGGTACAATATAGATGAGCAACCTCCTTGTAGTGATCTCTCCATTTTTGCAACAAGAGGAACTACAGTTGGTAGTTACACTTCGTACGATGTTAGCGAAAAAGAAAGGTGTGCTGCATTCTTCTACATGTACGCTAATATGGAAGAAATGAATGAATATTTCAAGTAAGTGTTTCTCCTACACTTATGCTTTTCACCATCTTTTCCGACACATGTATTCTAAAAGGTTCTCTTTGTCGTGTAGTATGTTCGACAAGCAAAATTGGAGGCATAGACATCAACCCACGAGCAAGCAAATAGAACATATTCAACGGGAAGGAATAAACGGGGGATCTAATTTTCTCTCCTGGTTGCAAGATCATGTAACGTTTTCTCGATAACTAATCAATGTTAACAACATTTTCTTATAACTTAAGAATGCTTACGTTTTCTAATAACTCCATATCTTGGACAGTGCCAAAAAGATGCCAACGTCCATAAAGATTTGCGACAGCTATCCCGTGGAGTGGTTAATGTTAGAAGCTATGGTCGATATGATGTCAACGGCTTTCAATTCCGTACAACTCAATTTGAATCTCTTCATCCTCTCGCGGCAACATATAATACCGGAGTTGTGATGAGGGCAATCGATTTGCAAGATCATGAAACGCAGTACTATGGGATTATTAAAAAAATCCTTGAATTCACTTTTGTCACAAACAAGCCAATTCGAGCGGTATACTTTGACTGCGAATGGTTTGATTCCATTCGTGGAATTCGAGTAAACGAATTTGGCATGGTCGAAGTAAAACACAAGGAAAGGTTGAAAGGATTCGATTCATTAGTTCTTGCACACCAAGTAGAGCAAGTGTACTATCTACCTTATCCATGCAATAAATTCAAAGCTTGGTGGGTGGTACATAAGGTGAATCCTCGTGAGCGGTTATACGCTCCAGGAGATGATGATTACCACGACAAAACTGAGGTTGATTGTGTCTACCAAGAGGAAGAGTTGACAGACTCCTTCTCAGTCGAGCCCGGTGTAGGACTCAATGACTTAGTTGGAGACGCTCAAGATATCGAGGCTGGCACGGAAGCAGAAACAGAATCATAATCAGAAACTCAAGATATCAGTGAAATAGTCGAACTTGCTGATTTGCGCAAACAAAAACGATATGCGGAAGAAGAAGATCGATGGGCTGGTTTAAGGAGTAGGGTGCATGATCGTGATGTTTATGAATTTTGAAGTAACATTTTATTCACTAATTTAACATTAATTTTGTATATTATCTTTGCATATTAATCATTTATTCCTTGTAACAGGATGTCGTCAAAGGGGGAGGGGTAGGGGAAGGGGAAGCCAGTGAGAGGGTTTGAGCCGCCACGAGACCCTTACTCAGGGACCTCGTTCCTTTCTAGCCGATGTTCCCTCTTTTGGCACACGCTCCACCCTCAGCTGTCGTGTGCTTTCAGCGGACTGATGTAAATTTTAGTTACAATAAAGTTATTTTTGAAATTGCAGTTGTTATTAATTATTTATTATCAATCTTTTCCTTTTGCGCAGTCTAACTCAGAGACTTCTGAGTCAGAGTCAGAGTCAAAGGCTAGGGGGCCGCTACAGGAGCCCGACTTAGAGGCTAGGGGGCCACTACAGGATCCCTCTAGCGCTAGCCTCCCTTCAGAGCCGGCTAGCGCTAGCCTTCCTGTGCAGCCGGTTACCACTAGCCTTCCGGTAGACTCTGGTGGTTCTGCAGAGCCTTCAGGGTCACAGGACGCGACAGCGTCGCAGCAGAGGCGAGTGCGAGGAGGACCCACTTTGTGGCTCCTCCTCCGGTTACTACTCAGCGGACCACGATCGGCCCTGTTGGAGACAGGTAAATCACTACAGGAAACGCTAACACTTACGTCAGCCAGCTTAATTTACGTCGGCCAGCCAACGTAAATAAACTAACTTATGTCGGTCAACAAAACCGACGTAAGTTAAACTAACTTACGTCAGCGACCGACGTAAGTCAGTAGACCGACAGCAGTAAATGTGAACATATGTCGGTCTGAGCAACTAGCCGACGTAAATAAAAAACCTACGTAAGTTAAGCCTAACTTACGTCGGCTTGGCGGGTGGCCGACGTAAGTTTGCTATTTACAAGTGGTAGCACAATGTCTTGAATGATTGAGAATGTGTAGAGTATGTCTGGTAGTCAAGACTTGTCGAATAGACTGGTTGAAGGGGTATAAATAGCTAGCCTCCACGAAATAGCCGTTGGAAAAGTAGGTTGACATCACTGTTCTGCGAACACCGGATGATCCGATGCTCCCCCTTCAGTTATCATCGGTCAAATCCAAATTAGCTAATGTCACTGTGTCAGATATGACCGTTGTTAGACTGATGTTACACTTGTCTTCTCATTGGATGATCCGGTGGCACTTCCTCCAGAATTGGTTCAGAATTGATGCTTACTGGAGTGATTGACCGATGTGTTTATAGTTGTACATCAGATGATCCGGTGGTACACTTGGTCCAAAGAGATTGCTTACTGTACTGATGGACGGATGTAACATGCCCTTCATCATCGGATGATCCGGTGAGTACTTAGTTCTAAAGTCTTCTTCTTCTGCTAAACCAACTCAACCGATGTGTTGTTTTCTAAAATCATCGGTTGATCTGGTGAGTTAAATTTGTTTGCTTCGAGTTGTTCTAAGTGATTCATTTGTATTTTACTCGATGACCTCTTAGACACTTGATGGAAATATTCTTTTGATGATTATCAAGCATTGAGTGTTGTCAATTATGGTTGAATAACTTTGACATATGAGATCTTTTACTTCTAATCTTCATAGACATTGATTGATCTCATAGAATGATTATTTAGGGGTCTCCAATTATATCCAATGAGCAGTAGATGATATTCATATAGATTTCATTTGATTGTGATGAGTGATATGGGAGACCTTGCATCCACAAATTCATTAGTAAAATCCAATGGTTGTCATTAATCACTGAAACCATACCTCATGGGGTCCTAGATGCTTTCAGTGTGGAAGGTGTTAGCCGAGCTTAGCCACTTCTATAGGCAACTCTGTGCTAAAGAAATCACGCCAGAGATGATGACTAAATTGGAAAAGGAGGTTCCGGTACTTTTGTTTAAGATGGAAAAAAATTTCCTCAAGGATTTTTCAATCCAATGCAACTTCTCTTAATTCATCTTCCATTTGAAGCGAAAGTGGGCGGTCCCGTGCAATATAGGAGGATGTATCATATTGAAAGATCACTTAGATATCTGAAACCAATGGTTGGTAACAGGGCAAGGGTTGAAGGTTGCATCGCCGAGGCTTTTACTCTTAAGGAAGTAGGATACTTCTCAAGTGTTTACTTTGCAGAGGAAAACAATGTTAATACTTCGGTAATGCGGTACAATATAGATGAGCAACCTCCTTGTAGCGATCTCTCCATTTTTGCAACAAGAGGAACTACAGTTGGTAGTTACACTTTGTACGATGTTAGCGAAAAAGAAAGGTGTGCTGCATTCTTCTACATGTACGCTAATATGGAAGAAATGAATGAATATTTTAAGTAAGTGTTTCTCCTACACTTATGCTTTTCACCATCTTTTCCGACACATGTATTCTAAAAGGTTCTCTTTCTCGTGTAGTATGTTCGACAAGCAAAATTGGAGACATAGACATCAACCCACGAGCAAGCAAATATAACATATTCGACGGGAAGGAATAAACGGGGGATCTAATTTTCTCTCCTGGTTTCAAGATCATGTAACTTTTTCTCGATAACTAATCAATATTAACAATGTTTTCTTATAACTTAAGAATGCTTACATTTTCTAATAACTCCATATCTTGGACAGTGCCAAAAAGATGCCAACATCCATGAAGATTTGCGACAGCTATCCCGTGGAGTGGTTAATGTTAGAAGCTATGGTCGATATGACGTCAATGGATTTCGATTCCGTACAACTCAATTTGAATCTCTTCGTCCTCTCGCGGCAACATGTAATACCGGAGTTGTGATGAGGTCAATCGATTTGCAAGATCATGAAATGCAGTTCTACGGGATTATTAAAAAAATCATTGAATTCACTTTTGTCGCAAGCAAGCCAATTCGAGCGGTATTCTTTGACTGCGAATGGTTTGATTCCATTCGTGGAATTCGAGTAAACGAATTTGGCATGGTCGAAGTAAAACACAAGGAACGGTTGAAAGGATTCGATTCATTAGTTCTTGCACACCAAGTAGAGCAAGTGTACTATCTACCTTATCCATGCAATAAATTAAAAGCTTGGTGGGTGGTACATAAGGTGAATCCTTGTGAGCGGTTATATGCTCCAGGAGATGATGATTACCACGACGAAGCTGAGGTTGATTGTGTCTACCAAGAGGAAGAGTTGTCAGACTCCTTCTCAGTCGAGCCCGGTGTAGGACTCGATGACTTAGTTGGAGACGCTCAAGATATCGAGGCTGGCACGGAAGCAGAATCAGAATCAGAATCGGAAACTGAAGATATCAATGACATAGTTGAACCTGCTGATTTGCGCAAACAAAAACGATATGCGAAAGAAGAAGATCGATGGGCTGGTTTAAGGAGTAGGGTGCATGTTCGTGATGTTTATGAATTTTGAAGTAACGTTTTATTCACTAATTTAACATTAATTTTGTATATTATCTTTGCATATTAATCATTTATTCCTTGTAACAGGATGTCGTCAAAGGGGGAGGGGAAGGGGAAGGGGAAGCCAGTGAGAGGGTTTGAGCCGCCACGAGACCCTTACTCAGGGACCTTGTTCCTTTCTAGCCGATGTTCCCTCTTTCTGGCACACGCTCCACCCTCAGCTGTCGTGTGCTTTCAGCGGATTGATGTAAATTTTAGTTACAATAAAGTTATTTTTGAAATTGCAGTTGTTATTAATTATTTATTTTCAATCTTTTCCTTTTGTGCAGTCTAACTCAGAGACTTCTGAGTCAGAGTCAGAGTCAGAGGCTAGGGGGCCGCTACAGGAGCCTGACTTAGAGGCTAGGGGGCCACTACAGGAGCCCTCTAGCGTTAGCCTCCCTTCGGAGCCGGCTAGCACTAGCTTTCCTGTGCAGCCAGTTACCACTAGCCTTCCGAGAGACTCTGGTGGTTCTGCAGAGCCTTCAGGGTCACAGGACGCGGCAGCGTCGCAGCAGAGGCGACGGACGAGGAGGACCCACTTTGTGGCTCCTCCTCCGGTTACTACTCAGCGGACCACGATCGGCCCTGTTGGAGACAGGTAAATCACTACAGGAAACGCTAACACTTACGTCAGCCAGCTTAATTTACGTCGGCCAGCCGACGTAAATAAACTAACTTACGTCGGTCAACAAAACCGACGTAAGTTAAACTAACTTACATCGGCGGCCGACGTAAGTCAGTAGACCGACAGCAGTAAATGTGAACATACGTCGGTCTGAGCAACTAGCCGACGTAAATAAAAAACCGATGTAAGTTAAGCCTAACTTACGTCGGCCTGGCGGGTGGCTGACGCAAGTGTACTATCTACCTTATCCATGCAATAAATTCAATGCTTGGTGGGTGGTACATAAGGTGAATCCTCGTGAGCGGTTATATGCTCCAGGAGATGATGATTACCACGACAAAGCTAAAGTTGATTGTGTCTACCAAGAGGAAGAGTTGCCAGACTCCTTCTCAGTCGAGCCCGGTGTAGGACTCGATGACTTAGTTGGAGACGGTCAAGATATCGAGGCTGGCACGGAAGCAGAAACAGAATCAGAATCGGAAACTGAAGATATCAATGACATAGTCGAACCTGCTGATTTGCGCAAACAAAAACGATATGCGGAAGAAGAAGATCGATGGGCTGGTTTAAGGAGTAGGGTGCATGATCGTGATGTTTATGAATTTTGAAGTAACGTTTTATTCACTAATTTAACATTAATTTTGTATATTATCTTTGCATATTAATCATTTATTCCTTGTAACAGGATGTCGTCAAAGGGGGAGGGGAAGGGGAAGGGGAAGGGGAAGGGGAAGGGGAAGCCAGTGAGAGGGTTTGAGCCGCCACAAGACCCTTACTCAGGGACCTTGTTCCTTTCTAGCCGATGTTCCCTCTTTCTGGCACACGCTCCACCCTTAGCTGTCGTGTGCTTTCAGCGGATTGATGTAAATTTTAGTTACAATAAAGTTATTTTTGAAATTGCAGTTGTTATTAATTATTTATTGTCAATCTTTTCCTTTTGTGCAGTTTAACTCAGAGACTTCTGAGTCAGAGTCAGAGTCAGAGGCTAGGGGGCCGCTACAGGAGCCCGACTTAGAGGCTAGGGGGCCACTACAGGAGCCCTCTAGCGCCAGCCTCCCTTCGGAGCCGGCTAGCGCTAGCTTTCCTGTGCAGCCAGTTACCACTAGCCTTCCGGGAGACTCTGGTGGTTCTGCAGAGCCTTCAGGGTCACAAGACGTGACACCGTCGCAGCAGAGGCGACGGACGAGGAGGACCCACTTTGTGGCTCCTCCTCCGGTTACTACTCAGTGGACCACGATCGGCCCTGTTGGAGACAGGTAAATCATTACAGGAAACGCTAACAGTTACGTCAGCCAGCTTAATTTACGTCGGCCAACCGACGTAAATATACTAACTTACGTCGGTCAACAAAACCGACGTAAGTTAAACTAACTTACGTTGGTGGCCGACGTAAGTCAGTAGACCGACAGCAGTCAATGTGAACATACGTCGGTCTGAGCAACTAGCCGACGTAAATAAAAAACCGACGTAAGTTAAGCCTAACTTACGTCGGCTTGGCGGGTGGCTGACGTAAGTTTACTATTTAGCTGACGTAAGTTACGTATTTTAACCTACCCCCCGCGTGCTTTTTCTCTTTTCTTCCTTACCCGCCGTGCGCCGCTCTTCTGTCCCTCCCCGCTGCTGCGCCCGACGCCTACGCTCACCACCGCCGCGCCGCCGTGCATGCCGCCGTCCTACGCCGCCACCACAAGGTACACCCCTCCCCTCCCCTCCTCTCCTCCCCTCCCCTCCCCGACCCCCCCCCCCCCACGCCCCCTCCCCGAGCGCTGCCCTGCCGCCGCCGTCCGCCTCCCCATCCCCTCCCCTCCACAGCCGAGCGCCGCCCCCCTTCCCCTCCCCTCCCCTCCCGAGCCCCCCCTCTCCCCCTCCTCCTCCGCGCCCCCTCGACCTCCCCTCCCCCTCCCCGCCACGGTCGAGTGCCGCCCCCCTTCCCCTCCCCTCCCCTCCCGAGCCCCCCCTCTCCCCCTCCTCCTCCCCTCCCCCTCGACCTCCCCTCCCCGGTCCCCCCTCCCCCACCCTCACCCTGCTCCCCGCCTCCCCCCACCCTCACCCTGCTCCCCGAGCCCTCCCCCCCCCCCCAATTGAAAGTCAAATTTCAATTTGAATTGAAATCAAATTCAATTTTGAATTTGAAACTTTTTTAAATTTGCTGAAATTGCTTAATTGTTTATTTAATTATGGTTAAGTGGTTAATTTGCTTAAATATGCTTAAGTGGTTTATTTTATTATGATTAATTTTCTTAATTATGCATAATTATGCTTAATTTGCTTATTTATGCTTAATTTTCTTAAATATGCTTAAGTGGTTTATTTTATTATGATTAATTTGCTTAATTATGCATAATTATGCTTAATTTACTTATTTTTGCTTAATTTGCTTAATTATGCTTAGGTGGTTTATTTAATTATGTTTAGTTATAATTAAATTGCTTAAATGCATTTAATTATGCTCAAGTGGTTTATCTATTTATTCTTAAGTGGTTAATTGCACCATGAGGAGGGCAGCGTCGGGGGCGGCCAACTGTTGGGTGCCACGGCGTCGCCGGTCGCTCCAAGAGAGAGAGAGAGAAACCGTGGGTCGTGTGTAGGGGTGAGCAGAGGAGATCGGGGCGGCGGCGCGGCTTGGTGCGTCATGCAGCATGCGGAGGAGTAAGGCGCTCCGATAAGAGCGGTAAGGCGCTCCGGCATCGTAGGGCGTCCCTGTTGCCTTGCTTTCTAGGGTAAGGCGGCGGCGGCCAGGGAAGCCGGTGGCGGCAGGGAAAGCTAGCGCCGCAGCAGCAGGGGGATCCGTCGCCTTAAGTCGCCTTACCGCCTTAATAACGTCAATGACCCGCGATTGTGTTGACGGTGGAAATGGATGTGGAATTGTCATCTAAGACCAACTTTCCTCTCAGTCTTTCTCTAGTTCTTTCCTCTCTCTTAAATGACCTCAAAATGAAAATGAGCAATGTAACCTATAGCAATGTATTACCCGTTTCGGATCGGCAAGTTTCACATGCCATTGGCATGTGAGACGTGCAGGTTCGGAGTTGCCTCTTTTTGGACAGCCTCGTAGTGACCGAGGGGGCGTGGCTTGTGACGAGACGCGGGTCCGGATTTGGAAGAGATTTTGGTGGAGTAACCCTGTTGTTCTCTGCTGCACCATTTTTGGGCGTGCAGTGGAGAACAACGGGGTTATGCTGCCGAAATTTCGTTCGAATCCGAATCACGCGTCTCGTCATGAGCACGCTTCGCTCGGTCACTCTTGGGTGGGTTTAGGATCTATCTGCCTAGGTTGTAGGGCCGTGACACATAACATAACAATACATTAACGACAATTTCTTTTGTGTTAAACTGTAGAGTCAAACATGGGCAAAGACCGTAGTTGGATGTACACTGGTTGGAAGAGCAGAACTGGTGGTCACTCAGATGAGTGGTACGCCAAGACAGAAGCTTTTGTGGAACGAGCTTTTTCGTTGTCAAATAGCGATAAGGCATGATGCCCATGTACGAAATGCCGAGACGGAACGTTTTTGGACAAAATGGAACTTACGTTGCACTTGTGTCGAAACGGTTACGTGTCACATTATGATTTGTGGAACTTCCACAGCGAGACAGCTTCTCAAGCTGTACAAGAAGTGGAAGCGGGCAATGATGATGCTCAAGAGGTTGATATGATGGATGAGATGCTGGAAGCTATACGACCAGAGCTTACAGAAGATACTCAAACAGCAGAGATTAAAGAGTTCTTCAAACGTCTCAAAGATTCAGAAGAGGCTCTGCATGAACACACTAAAATGTCAATCCTCAATTTTGTGACTAGACTTATGGCAATTAAGTCTAAGTTCTTCTTTTCTAACAATTGTTACAACATGCTCATCGATTTGTTCAAAGATGCCCTTCCACAACCCAACAAAGTGCCTAAGGATATGTACAACTCGAAGAAAATTCTTTCTGGTCTCGGGATGAAGCACGAAAAGATTGATGTGTGTCCGGACAACTGCATGCTTTTCTGGAGAGAGCATGCCAATGAGAAAAAATGTTTGAAATGTGGTCAACTGAGGTTTGTCGAAGATGTTAATAATGATGGTAATACAGTGACGACGGAAGTCGCACGTAAGCAGCTTCGTTACTTACCTGTGACACCGAGGTTGAAGCGGCTGTTCCTTTCAAAAAAAATGGCCAGACACATGAGATGGCACAAAGAAGGTGAGCGTGAGAACAATGGAGTCATGACGCACCCGTCCGATGGTGAGGCATGGAAGGCTTTGGACCGGTTCGACCCAGAATTCGCTCGTGAAGCGAGAAATGTTCGCATCGGGTTGGCGATAGATGGGTTCACGCCGTTCAGCAAAACGCCGCACCATACTCCTGTTGGCCTGTCTTTGTCATTCCGCACAATCTTCCGCTGACTTTTTGCATGAAGAATAAGTTTATGTTTCTTAGCCTCATTGTACCTGGGCCAGATCATCCTGGGTCACGTCTCAACGTGATGTTGAAACCGTTGATCGAAGAGTTGAAAATGTTGTGGACAGGAGTCGAAGCGTACGACTGTTACAAGAAACAGAAATTCAACCTCTGAGCTGCTTATTTGTGGTCCGTTCATGATTTTCCGGCATACGGCATGTTTTCTGGATGGAGCACTCATGGTCGGTTGACGTGTCCGATATGTGCCTCGAATACCGATTGCTTTCGACTTACCCATGGAGGCAAGATATCTTACTTCGATTGTCATAGACGTTGGCTACCTCCGAATCACTTGTTTAGACAACAGAGGTTTGTCTTCAGAAAGAACACCGTTGTCACTAAAGGACCACCAAAACGTCTTGACGGGTCTGAAATATCTGATATGTTGGACAAATTGGTGCCAGATGAAGGTCGTCCTGGATATTTTGAAGGTTACGGAGACAAACACAATTGGACTCACATATGTGGACTTTGGGAGTTACCGTATGTGAAGTCGTTGATTCCAAGGCACAACATTGATGTTATGCATCAAGAGCGTAACATGGCCGAATGTATCATAAGCACAAGCATGGACATGACGGGCAAAACAAAAGACAATTTAAAGGCTCGAAAGGATCTTGACGATCTTTGTAACCGTCAAACTCTTGAGCTCTCCGAAAATGGTGGTAAACCACGCGCTCCTTTCTGTCTTCGACCTAAAGAGAAAAAAGAAGTTCTCAAATGGTTGCAAAGGTTGAAATTCTCAGATGGTTACGCAGCTAGTCTGAGACGAGCCGTGAATGTGAAAACGGGAAAGCTCATTGGTCACATAATCATGGAAAGACTTCTGCCTGTTATGTTTTGAGGCTATTTTGACGATGCAGTGTGGAAGGTGTTAGCCGAGCTTAGCCACTTCTATAGAAAACTTTGTGCTAAAGAAATCACGCCAGAGATGATGACTAAATTGGAAAAGGAGGTTCCGGTACTTTTGTGTAAGATGGAAAAAATTTTTCCTCCAGGATTTTTCAATCCAATGCAACATCTCTTAATTCATCTTCCATTTGAAGCGAAAGTGGGCGGTCCCATGCAATATAGGTGAATGTATCATATTGAAAGATCACTTAGATATCTGAAACCAATGGTTGGTAACATGGCAAGGGTTGAAGGTTGCATCGCCGAAGCTTTTACTCTTAAGGAAGTAGGATACTTCTCAAGTGTTTACTTTGCAGAGGAAAACAATGTTAATACTTCGTTAATGCGATACAATATAGATGAGCAACCTCCTTGTAGCGATCTCTCCATTTTTGCAACAAGAGGCACTACTGTTGGTAGTTACACTTCGTATGATGTTAGCGAAAAAGAAAGGCGTGCTGCATTCTTCTACATGTACGCTAATATGGAAGAAATGAATGAATATTTCAAGTAAGTGTTTCTCCTACACTTATGCTTTTCACCATCTTTTCCGACACATGTATTCTAAAAGGTTCTCTTTGTCGTGTAGTATGTTCGACAAGCAAAATTGGAGACATAGACATGATCCCACGAGCAAGCAAATAGAACATATTCGACGGGTAGGAATAAACGGGGGATCTAATTTTCTCTCCGGGTTTTGAGATCATGTAACGTTTTCTCGATAACTAATCAATGTTAACAATGTTTTCTTATAACTTAAGAATGCTTACGTTTTCTTATAACTCCATATCTTGGACAGTGCCAAAAAGATGCCAACGTCCATGAAGATTTGCAACAACTATCCTGTGGAGTGGTTAATGTTAGAAGCTATGGTCGATATGACATCAACGGCTTTCGATTCCGTACAACTCAATTTGAATCTCTTCGTCCTCTCGCGGCAACATGTAATACCGGGGTTGTGCTGAGGGCAATCGATTCGCAAGATCATGAAACACAGTACTACGGGATTATTAAAAAAATCCTTGAATTCACTTTTGTCGCAAACAAGCCAATTCGAGCGGTATTCTTTGACTGCGAATGGTTTGATTCCATTCGTGGAATTTGAGTAAACGAATTTGGCATGGTCGAAGTAAAACACAAGGAACGGTTGAAAGGATTCGATTCGTTAGTTCTTGCACACCAAGTAGAGCAAGTGTACTATCTACCTTATCCATGTAATAAATTCAAAGCTTGGGTGGTACATAAGGTGAATCCTCGTGAGCGGTTATACGCTCCAGGAGATGATGATTACCACGACGAAGCTGAGGTTGATTGTATCTACCAAGAGGAAGAGTTGCCAGACTCCTTCTCAGTCGAGCCCGGTGTAGGACTCGATAACTTAGTTCGAGACGCTTAAGATATCGAGGCTGGCATGGAAGCGGAAACAGAATCAGAATAAGAAACTGAAGATATCGATGACATAGTCGAACCTGCTGATTTGCACAAACGAAAACGATATGCGGAAGAAGAAGATCGATGGGCTGGTTTAAGGAGTAGGGTGCATGATCGTGACGTTGATGAATTTTGAAGTAATGTTTTATTCACTAATTTAACATTAATTTTGTATATTATCTTTGCATATTAATCATTTATTCCTTGCAACAAGATGTCGTCAAAGGGGAAGGGGAAGGGGAAGCCAGTGAGAGGGTTCGAGCCACCAGCAGACCCTTGCTCAGGGAGCTCGTTCCTTTCTAGCCGACGTGAGCTCTTTCTAGCACACGCTCCACCCTCAGATGTTGTGTACTTTCAGCGGACAGAGGTAAATTTTAGTTACAATAAAGTTATTTTTGAAATTGCAATTGTTACTAATTATTAATTGTCAATTTTTTCCTTTTGTGCAGTCTGACTCAGAGACTTCTGAGTCAGAGTCAGAGTCAGAGGCTAGGGGGCCGCTACAGGAGCCCGACTCAGAGGCTAGGGGGCCACTACAGGAGCCCTCTAGCGCTAGCCTCCCTTCGGAGCCGGCTAGCGCTAGCCTCCCTGGGCAGCCGGCTAGCCTTCCTAGAGGCTCCGGGGGTTCCGTAGAGCCTTTAGGGTCACAGGACGCGACAGCGTCGCAGCAGAGGCGACAGACGAGGAGGACCCACTTTGCGGCTCCTCCTCCGGTTACTACTCGGCGGACCACGATCTGTCCTGTTGGAGACAGGTATAAATATTGTATACAGTATATTAAATATTAGATGTTGTTTTCCTTTACTTAATGATTTAATATATTTTTTAGATGTCGGTACGACTTTTCGTTCACGGGGGCCGAGAAGCACCACAGGCAGGTTAACAGTGTCCTCGGTGCTATCGTCAAGTTGCACTACCCCAGTGTAATTGACGGTTTTCCTGCCCTGTCGTGGGATGACTACGCTCGGGTCTCTCACCCGGTGCACGACACAGTTCAGGGAGCCGTGTGGCACGATTTTATGGTAATATTAATTGTTTCATTTTTTCAACTCGTTTGAATTCTTAATTGCATATCACTTAAATATTTGTTTGCTTAAAGTTGATGTACTAAGTAGAGGAACCGGGCATGGAGGACCACGCGAGACGCGTGTTCCATTACAACGCTCGGAAGCTCACGACGGCGGCGTTGTCATACGCCCGGATTCAGGCCGTCAACGCGTACTACAAGCGGCACCCCCGGGAGCAGGAGCAGGAGCAGCAAAGGGAAGTATTTAGGAAGGACTCGGACTCCTACTTGACAGAGGAGCAGTACGCGGAGGTAAGTTTTTAATATTGTTAAATATTTACAATATCTACGTATGTTAACTGCGTTGATGAAAAAGAAATATGTGCAGGTTAGTATTTCCTGGTTATAGGGTAACATCGAGGCGTACTTAGCTCTCTGTCGGTACTGGGCTAGCGATGCTTTCATCAACAAGTCCACGAAGGCTAGACAGTGCCGCATGGGTTCCGAGAGCAAGCACAACTATGGCGGTGACGGCTACTTGCATTTGGCTAAACGCATGGTAAGTACCTTTTTATTTTATTTTATTTATGTGTTCCTAATATATTATTTATCTCACTAACACGGCTGTACAGGAGCGAGAGATGGGTCATGAGCCGACCCCGACCCAGGTTTGGAAGAGAGGTCACAAGGGAAGTGACCCTTCTCAGCCAGGGCAGTGTAGTCAGGTCGCAGCCGACCGACTAGTAAGTTTTCGAAATTCATCAATTTCATTATAACTAATACTATTATTGACATGCTTACAAGATTTATTTGTCTTGTAGACAAAGTACGCGCAGGAGGTCGTGAAGATACACGGTGCGGATTACGATTGGGAAAGCGCGCCGATCAACGCCCAAGCCGCGTTCGCAAGCGGAGGCGGGAAGGCCCACGGACGGTGAGTTCTTCGTGTGTTTCATTTCTTTTTCAATTAATCTTCTTCTACTTAGTGTTTTCATTCTTTTGCAGGTTTGCCATTTTTGATGGAGTTGTCGACTCGAGGTCGACGGGACCTTTGAGAGGCGCTTCATCATCGCAGGCTTCGACCGTTGGGACCAATGGTCGTCTCTCGCAGACCCAGCTGGAGCTCCAGGCCATGAGGGAGACGCTGACGCAAACTCAGGCAGAGCTGGAGAGGACGAGAGCGAAGGCAAGGGAGGAGCAGCAGAGGACGGCCTTAATGATGGCCCAGATGCATGCAGCGGTGGCGGTAAGTAATTTAAAGTACTGTAGTTAAATTTCACAGCACTTCAATAACATATATCTTCTAATATCTTGCCGTGGCAGGCTCTTGCTCGACACAGCGGTCAGGACATCGAGATTCCTACGCTTCCGCCGCAGCAGACACCGAAGCAGGTAATATTGTCTATCCCTCTTTTTGTTTTCTGTACACCCTGTTATTGTGAGTTTTAGCCTTAGTGTCGAATAGAAACTTCTTAGAGTAGGACATCCATGTCGTCCCCGAAATGCAACTTCCACCGCTCCCATAACACAAATTTTCATTATGTTGAATGCATGATTCCCTTTTGATCCACCACCAACTCAGGGTCGGCTCTAGGAGTTTGAGGGCCCTAGGAGTTTGATTCCCTTTTCATTATGTTAAAGAAGTTACTTGCATCACATTTAATTTAGCAAATGTGTTACTCACACTATTGACTAGTTGTTTTATGGACTTCTAATTTATCCTAATTATGATTCTTTTGCAGGGTTCCGGAACGCGTCGAGATCCCGGAGGCAGTGGAGGGGCTAGCGTGTAGACATCGAAGCAGGTGATAAACTCTCTCTTTAATATTGTTGTATCCATTTTAGTATTTTACATAGAGAGATAAGGAGATAGAACACAGAGGTAGATCTTGATGACTTGTCAGATATTGATTCCTATAGTGGTGAGGAAGTTAAGTGTAACCAAGCTTTTGGTGGGTAATACCATAATGTTAGAGTTGGATTGATTCACATTAAGTCATGCACCTGGGCTATCACATAAGGTTTCAAGAGGTAATGTAGCATGACTGTCAAAAAATATCAAAGACCACTACATTACCTCTTGAAACCTTCTGTGATAGCCCAGGTTATGACTTAATGTGAAGCAATTCAACTCTAACATTATCACTGATGTTTTTGGACTCCGATGTTATCATTAAGTTGACATTGATGCTTACTAGTGACTATGTTTCTTCTGCAGGGTTCGGGAACACGCCGAGAAGATCACAGAGGTAGTGGAGGGGCTAGCGTGTAGCCCGGTGGATTTTATTTTGCAAATTATGTTGTTGTCAATGTTTTGGACTATATTTTGAAATTGTTATGCTGTGTATATGTTATTTGTCTGTTCTGTGTTTTCTCCATCGAGCGAGGTAGTTAGTTTCTATTTTTAAAAAAATATCGAAAACTTAACTTACGTCGGCTATGGAAATGCCGACGTAAGTTAGCCCAGTTTAACTTATGTCGGTCAGACCATACCGACGTAAGTTAAACCACTTAACTTACGTCGGTTTGGATCAACCGACGTAAGTTAGAGCACTTAACTTACGTCGGCATGCTCTGGCCGACGTAAGTCCTCCGGCCCAGCCCAAGGCCCATCTCGCCATATAACTTATGTCGACTTCTGCAGACCGACGTAATTAAGGTAACTTACGTCGGTTGCCGACGTAAGTCACCGTAATTACGTTCAAAAGTCTACGTCGGCCAGTAGCCGATGTAAGTAAAGGAAAACCAATGTAATTAAGTTACTTACGTTGGTTTATGCCTTACTTACGTCGGCTTTGGCCGACGTAAGTGATCGATATTCCTGTAGTGAATACTATATATAGTATATTAAATATTAGATGTGGTTTTTCTTTACTTAATGATTTAATATATTTTGTAGATGTTGGTACGACTTTTCGTTCACGGGGGCCGAGAAGCACCACAGGCAGGTTAGCAGTGTCCTGGGTGCTATCGTGAAGTTGCACTACCCCGGTGTGATTGACGGTTTTCCTACCCTGTCGTGGGATGACTACGCTCGTGTCTCTCACCCGGTCCACGGCACGGTTCAGGGAGCCGTGTGGCATGATTTTATGGTAAGTTTAACTGTTTCATTTTTTAAACTCGTTTGAATTGTTAATTCATATCACTTAAATATTTGTTTGCTTAAAGCTGAGGTACCAAGTAGACGAACCGGGCATGGAGGACCACGCGAGACGCGTGTTCCATTACAACGCTCGGAAGCTCACGACGGCGGCGTTGTCGTACGCCCAGATTCAGGCCGTCAACGCGTACTACAAGCGGCACCCACGGGAGTAGGAGCAGGAGCAGCAAATGGGTGTATTTAGGAAGGACTCCGACTCGTACTTGACAGAGGAGCAGTACGCGGAGGTAAGTTTTTAATGTTAAATATTTATAATATCTATGTATGTTAGCTGCTTTGATGAAAAATGAAATATGTGCAGGTTAGTATTTCCTAGTTACAGGGTAACATGGAGGCGTACTTAGCTCTCTGTCGGTACTGGGCTAGCGATGCTTTCATCAATAAGTCCAGGAAGGCTAGACAGTGTCGCATGGGGTCTGAGGGCAAGCACAACTATGGTGGCAACGGCTTCTTGTGTTTGGCTAAACGCATGGTAAGTACCTTTTCAATTTATTTATGTGTTCCTAATATATTATTTATCTCACTAACACGGTTGTACAGGAGCGAGAGATGGGTCGTGAGCCGACCCCAACCCAGGTTTGGAAGAGAGGTCACAAGGGAAGTGACCCTTCTAAGCCAGGGCAGTGTAGTCAGGTCGCATCCGACCGTTAAGTTTTCGAAATTCATCAATTTCATTATAACTAATACTGTTATTGACATGCTGACAAGATATATTTGTTTTGTAGGCAAAGTACGCACAGGAGGTCGTGAAGATACACGGTGCAGATTACGATTGGGAAACCGCGCCGATCGACCCCCAAGCCGCATACGCAAGCGGAGGCGGGAAGGCCCACGGACGGTGAGTTCTTCGTGTGTTTCATTTCTTTTTCAATTAATCTTCTTCTACTTAGTGTTTTCATTCTTTTGCAGGTTTGCCATTTTTGATGGACTTGTTGACTCGAGGTCGACGCGACCTTTGAGAGGCGCTTCATCGTCGCAGGCTTCGTCCATTGGACCAGTGGTCGTCTCTCGCAGACCCAGCTGGAGCTCCAGGCCATGAGGGAGATGCTGACGCAAACCCAGGCAGAGCTGGAGAGGACGAGAGCGGGGGCAAGGGAGGAGCAGCAGAGGACGGCCGCCATGATGGCGCGGATGCAAGCAGCGGTGGCGGTAAGTAATTTAAAGTACCGTAGTTAAATTTCACAGCACTTCAATAACATATATCTTCTAATATTTTGCAATGGCAGGCTCTTGCTCGAGACAACGGTCAGGATATCGAGATTCCTACGCTTCCGCCGCAGCAGACACCTAAGCAGGTGATAAACTCTCTCTTTAACATTAGTTCGACCTCCCTTTAGTTTCAGTTTCAATTTATTAGCAATCTGCTCGACCTCCCTCTATTAGCAATCAGGTCTAACCAATTCAAAGCATTGCCTAACTGTTTTAGTTTCAGTTTGGGCATTCTAATTAAAGTTCAGTTTAATTTCGGCACTATAAGTTTCATATTCACATCTAGGGCAGATTCTGACTTTAAAAACATGAAAAATGACATAAGAACATAAATTGTTCTACTAGCAAATCATTCATTCTTTCATGGTGAAATGGTATTTTATTTTTGCCATAATCTCAATCTGTTCATATACTTTACCTCCATGCTTTAGGATTGTGAATGAATGTATTGTACATGGTTGAAAATATATGGAAGTCCTCTAAAACTAAACTTTTGTATGTATTGTTTCTTCTGCAGGGCTCGGGAACGCGCCGAGAGGATCCCGGAGGTAGTGGAGGGGCTAGCGTGTAGCCCGATACTGAAATTGCGTTTTTCTTGATGTTTGAATATTATTTTGAAACTGTGTGGTCTGTTCTGTGTATATGTGTATATGTTTGCCTTTTTTGTGTTCTCGCCATCGAGCGAGGTAGTCAGTTTCTGTTTTTAAAAAAAAATCGAAAACTTTACATACGTCGGCTATGGCCTTGCCGACGTAAGTTAGCCCAGTTTAACTTACGTCGGTCAGACCACCATACCGACATAAGTTAAACCACTTAACTTACGTCGGTTTGGAACAACCGACGTAAGTTAGAGCACTTAACTTACGTGGGTCTGCAGCAACCGACGTAAGTACTCCGGCTCAGCCCGCGGCCCATCCCAATACATGACTTATGTCGGCTGCTGCATACCTATGTAATTAAGTTAATTTACGTCGGTGGCCGACGTAAGTTACCTTAATTACGTCCAAACCGCTACATCGGCCAATGGCCGATGTAATTAAGGAAAAACCGACGTAATTAAGTTACTTACGTCGGTTTAGGCCTTAGTTACGTCGGTTTCAGCCGACGTAATTGATCGATATTCCTGTAGTGAAGAGGCTCCATCTTCGGAGTCCAAGCTGCTCCATATTTGGATTCCAGTGAAGAGACTCCGAGGAGAGCTCGAGGAGATGAGAAGACTGCTCCCACCACTAGGGCCCCTCCCCAAAAAGGGTCTCCTAGTGGAATCTTGAAGTACTTGGCAGCCATTTTTGGCTCATGTAAGAAGGCTGAGGTAAAGCTTCACAAGCAGAACAAGGCGAAGAAGGCAGATATGAGGTATGTCAAAGAAAATGTCAAGCATATTTGCCAGAAGCTGGAGATTGAGCCCCTATTGGATCACCTATTATCTCTGAAGATACAGCCTCTGATTTCACTGAGCATGGACCTTTGACTCACTCCGAGCTTGCTTACTTTAGCATTGGGGGCACTTCGAGTGGATCCACTCCTCCTCCTCCTACCCAACCTGAAGATCAAGATGAAGACGAGGAGAGTATCAACAGCGAGGAATGAGCCACTAGTTCCCACCTCTCCTTCTTTTTGGTGTCTTGATGCCAAAGGGGGAGAGATTGAGGGGGAGTCACTAGATCCTAGCTGTAGGTTGAGATATGAGAGCTTCATTTGTGTATCTTTTTGTGTCTCTTTTGGGTTGTGAAACTTTAATTCTGTTATCTCTACCTTTATGTAACACCCTCATTTTCATGCATCATGCCTTGCATGCACTCATATACATGTTTAACATTAACCCACATAAAATGGAACGAGTTTAAAATTATCTAGAGCATTTAAAATTGATTTGGAACAAAACCGCACTTAAAATGCAGGAAAGTGCGGACTAGTCCGATTTTACTGAGGACTAGTCCGATTTCTCTCTGACTAAAAACGGACTTGTCCATTTTTGCTGCGGACTAGTCCAATTTTGCCTCTGGAAACTTTCAGGCTTGTCCGATTTTGTGCGGAGTAGTCCGATATTCCAAGAATCCTTGAAAATTTGCTAAGTCCCTGGACTTTTCCGGACTAGTCCGGTGTTCCAGCGGACTTGTCCATTTTCCTCTCTGTTTAAAGTCGGACTTGTCCGATTTTTGGCCAGACTTGTCCGATTTTCTCTCTGGATGACTTCGGGCTAGTCCGGTCCTTTTCAGACTTGTCCGATATTCCGTGACTCCGAGTTGATCTTTTTTTTTACGACTTGTTTTTTGGGTTTCACGTTAAGTGGTCCTAGGGACATCGTTCCTAACTCTTTTAGAGCCCATGAGGGACTCTAAACCGGCCACTACTCCTCTCAAACTCGAAATCCATCTAACCCTAGCCTCCACCTCTATATAAACAACCCCACCCCTTGGCTTGACATCTATTTGCCACTTTTCAACCCCACCCAAACCCTAGTTCGTGGAGAGCCACCATCAAGGAGGGAGGAGAAGATCCCAAGCAAGAAGAAGAAGAGGAGGAAACAAAAGAGGATCAAGATCTCCACCAAGTTTTCGTTCTTCGTCACCAATTCATCCCCAAGTTCACCACCAACCCTAGATCATCAAGATCCAAGTGATACCTCCAAGTTTCTTGATTCATTGGAGTCCTAAACACTTGGTATACCTTCTATTCTCTTTTCCTTACGAGAATTCAACCCCTACTCTCCAAATTTACGTCGATCTAGAAAACCCTAATCTGCTGATCTCGCAGAGTGCAGACTTGTCCGGTCCCTAGCGGACTAGTCCGATCTTTCTGGTTAAATTGTGTTGAATTAATTCAAAATTTTGATCTAATCATCTCCAAACCTGTATAAACTTGTTAAAAGCTATTAGAACTAGCCATTGATCATTAAAAGCAATCTAGTAACAAGTTCTACCTTGCATTTGCATTAATCATGCATGTCATGTCATATTGAGTAATATTTGTGCACTCTTTGATTGTGTTTCTTGTCTTGTATGTTTATTGTGTGGATTAGACGGATTTGCGCTAGAAAGTGCCGCGGAGGATCTACAGCACTAAGAGTTTGAAGGCTTTGACCCTAATCAACCGCAAGAGTAAGGCAAGTGTCCTTGAAGCATATTGATCCTGTTTTAAAATAAATGTTTTGTTTGCAATAATTGAATGATTGTGTCAATTTGATGGGAATCCTATGATAGGAAGTTTACTAGCTTTGTTTGACCACCCTTGTCACCTGGAATATATGGTAGAGAGTCAGGAAGGGCTTTCTACCTTTTGCTTCGCTTAATCAACTAGGATGGGAAACAACTATACCACTCAATTTAATTATGCATGGATGAGATTATGGTTAACATGAACTAGTTAAATATGATATGGTAATGGGTGATCTAAGCAAGCCTGGTATGTGGATGGGTTGGATGTATGGTGGTTTGCTTGCTTTAGATCTAAGGACCGATTCATGCGAGAATAAGCCAGGACTACAGTGCCACCATGAGGCCAAGTATGGGTGCGGCGTAGCTGATTAATTAGGGCTTTGCCAGTGCTATTTGGACCATTAAGGATGCTCGGGGAAGGAGTAGTCGGATTGGGTTTGTTGATGATTGGTGGGACCACCCTAGGATCCGAATGGCTCAAGAGGGGGTCCTTGGTTGAAGATGTTCTCAGTTGGAGGCATCGCCACCGGTGAAACCTCAGTGGGGTATAAATAGGCTAGTAATCCCTTTCTAAAGGCTATTTTTTGATCTCTTGGCCACACACCGATGGAAGTGTGAGATGGCATAATAGAGGTTCTAGTCATCGAAAGGTGATGAAATCACAAACACGTGGGTAAAGAGGTACAAACTCTGCAGAGTGTGTCTAAAACTATCATGATAGTCGTGCTCCCGGTTATGAGCACCTGGACAACTTCCATGATTAGAGGCAACTCGGTATTGGGATGGTATTTTGGATGGTTATGGTTTGGTAATGGTTATGGCTGGTTTTGGATTAATTTCTGGTATTGAATATGGTTATTGGGAAATGGTGAAATCTGGAATTATTGATGAGGATGGTGAATTATGGAATGGTATTATGATATACTTATGATTATGATGGGTATATTTCACATACATGTAATATATTGCTTTTCAAATGTTTTAATGTACTTTTCAGCACTTAACCATTATTATTGTCGTCATTTGAATAAGCCACATGTCATATTTTCCACACTTGCTGAGTACGACATGTACTCACTCTTGCAATCCCCCCTCCACAGTTGCAGGTCAGGATTGGGAGTTTACTGGCGATAATGTGGAGTTCTAGGCCGTGTCTACCGTCATCTTTGCCTGTGGTGTTGATTGGAGCTGCGCTACCCTATCGCTTATGCTGCCTAGTTGTTTAGTTTGCTTATTTAGTTTATTTCCGCTGCATTAGTTGAACTTGTCGTTAATATTCATTAGACCTTGTATTCGAGGATAATATGGTTTGTGTAATAAAACTTGGTTAATTAATCTTGTTCTGTGGTAATTTTCTGTATACTCTTTTGTGAAGGCACTCGTGTATGTGTGATGAACATCCTGGGCACACATTTGCGTTAGCTTGGTTCATTTTTCGGAACCGGGCGTCACACTTTAGTATTGTGGTGTGATGGAATGACTATGTTTATGATTATGTTATGAAATTTGCGATGATGATTTGAGATA
This sequence comes from Tuctoria greenei, assembly GCA_036927565.1. Classification (NCBI taxonomy): domain Eukaryota; kingdom Viridiplantae; phylum Streptophyta; class Magnoliopsida; order Poales; family Poaceae; genus Tuctoria; species Tuctoria greenei. The sequence goes on along the minus strand of JAYESD010000002.1, from coordinate 62,966,248 downwards.
ATCTGTGATGTTGCTCTGGAATTGACATATATGCTTGATATTTGTATTTCCATGTCAATTATCTCATTCTCATCACGATTATTGCTCACACTCGCATAGTTTTGCACCCCACTATAAAGAGTGCACATATGTCTTATATTTTAATTGCTCAATTTGTTTGAAGATCATATGTGCACACTTTATGAAAATTCTGTATATTTATCATATTTTGTGAAATCTCATTTGGTTGTGATCAATCACCAAAAATGGGGAGATTGAAAGTGCATCTAGGCATCCCTTGTGGGTTTTGGTTGATTTATGACAAACAAATGAGATCCTAACCAAATTGTTGAGATGAGTGCAGGTTTTAATAAAAGTATGAAGAAAGCGCAAAAAGAAAGGAGAATGAGGATCTATATGGAAAAGAGCTCAAGAGCTCAATAGATTTGATCAGTGTGTATGGAGTGTGTTGGAGAAACATACCCCAAGAGCTCAAGCACAAGAAAACTCATTCATTGCACAAATTTACACAGGACCGGACTAGTCCGATATACCCCGGACTAGTCCGATAATCCCTCTGCCCAAAATCGGACAAGTCCTCCCAGTGTGGAATTGTTTGTACTGTCCATGTTTACATAGACCGGACTAGTCCGATATCACCACGGACTAGTCCGATATCTTTCTGACTAAGATCGGACTAGTCCTTCCCAGTGTGGACTAGTCCTCAAGACTTCACAACTTTGCATGACATCGGACAAGTCCGATAATATTCGGACTAGTCCGATAACCTCTCTGACTAAAATCGGACAAGTCCTCCAAATGCGGACGTGTCCCCAATCCACTAAGGGGTTCTCCACAGCTGGACTAGTCTGATAATAACCGGACTGGTCCGAACTTTTCTAGAGCCTAAATCGGACTAGTCCGCCAAGGCCGGACAAGTCTGATATTCCTGAGAACTTAGGGTTTCCTACACGCTGCACACCGGTCTAGTCTGGACTCCACCACGGACTAGTCCGGACTCTCAAAACCCTAACAGTAACCTTTGGAAACCTCCATATAAATAGATGTGCACAGCACTACTTTCAACACTCTCGACTCCCAGTGTTGTCACACCCTCCAAGAGCCTAAAAAACACATCTCTCCAAACAATCCATCGCAAGAAAGATCAAATCCTTGAGGATTAACTTTGGATCAAAGGAGAGACATGATTCTCACGTCTTGAGCTCTTGGTTTTGATTCTCTAACACACTCCTATTATATTATTGTGGATCTTACGAGTGTGTTCTTGGTGGTGTTTGATTTGTAATCTTGGGGAGCCCTCAACTTGTGAGAAGGCCCCTTGAACTTGGTGATTTACCCTTTGTGATAGTGGAAGAGAATCGACCTCCATGGCGGTTCAACGAGGGTAGGGTTGGAGAAGACCCGGTCCTTTTGTGGGCTCCTCAACGTGGACGTAGGTTGCCTCTGTGAGAACCGAACTGCGGGATAAACTCTTATGTCAATCTTTTTTTTAGTTTTTCGTATCACATTCTAGGTTTTACTTGATCTTGCATATCTTAAGTTAAAACATTGAAACCAAAGTTAGTTTGTGCTACATTTAATTTCATTGACTCAATACCTTCAAGTTACATATTATATTCCCGTTACGTACTGTTATGGTATTGAGATCATTGATCTAACTAGATCAATCTAGTCCGCATGCACCAGACTAGTCTGCACTCTACTGGACTAGTCCAATTTCCTGGTATTTGATCAAGTTGCTAAGTGTTGCAGGTTCCGAATAAAAATCAAAAAGGCCTATTCACCCCCCCCTCTAGGCCACATTCACAATGGAATGGCCCGGACTTCCTCAAGAGTTTGAAGAAGGGTAGCGCCCGTTCTGCTGGTCTGGAGATGAATTGGTTGAGCGCAGCTAAACATTCAGTTATCTTCTGGACGTCCTTGACGCAGGTTGGAGGCCGCATGCCTTCAATAGCCTTGATCTTCACCGGGTTTGCCTCAATTCTTTGGTGAGTCACCAAGGATCTGGGGAGCTTCCCGGAGCTAACCCCGAAGACACACTTGTCTGGGTTCAGCTTGGTGCCCGTGATGCGCAACTTGTCGAAGACGGCTTGCAGTTTGTCAAGGAGTGATTCCTTGTTCTTGACCTTCATGACGATGTCATTGACGTACACCTCCACCAAGTCCCTGATAAGATCTCCAAAGGTTTTGTGCATAGCTCGCACAAAGGTTGAAGCAGCGTTTTTGAGACTAAAAGGCATGGCAATATAACAATACAATCCATCTAATGTTATGAAGGCAATATGCTCTTCATCTTCCCTAGACATTTGGATCTGATGGTAACCAGAATATACATCTAGGAAACATAATAGCTCACACCCGAGGTGGAGTCCACTATCTGATCTATTTTAGGTAGTGGAAATGGATCTTTTGGACATGCCTTATTCAAGGTGGTGTAGTTGATACACATCCGAAGCTTCGCGTCGGCCTTGGGTACAACAACTGGGTTTGCAAGCCATCTTGGGTGATGGACATCCCAGATGAAGGCAGCTTTGAGCAGCTTCTTGATCTCTTGTCGAATGAAGTTCTGCCACTCGAGTGATTGCTTCTGCGGCTTCTGGTGTACTAGCTGGGCGTCGAGATAAATCTTCAGGTTGTGCTCAGTCACCTATCTAGGGATCCCTGGAATTTGTGACGGTTGCCAGGCAAACACGTCAAGATTCGTCGCTTGACTGCACGCATGGTGCAGAGGTCGAGCCTCAACAACGAGTACTCGGAGGTTGAGCAGCTAGCTCTTTGACGGATGTTCCCTCTTGCTCCGTGGCTAGCGCGTGGAGTTCTTATAGCGTGGTGACTCCTACAGTGCGATCTCCGCGGATCCGGAGAATGCCCAAGGGTGTTGGAGTCTTCAACACCAGGTAGCCGTAATGAGTTGCAGCCATAAACTTCTACAGGGCAGGCCTTCCTAGGATGGCGTTGAAGGGTAAGCTGATGTGTGCAACGCTAAAGACTAGCTTCTCAGTCCTGTATTTCTCCTGAGTCCATAAGGTCACTGGGAGTGTAATGGATCTGAGAGGGCTGATGGACCCCGGACCTACCCCAGAGAAAGGACGTGAGGGGTGAAGGTCCGAGAGTCGAAGTTGGATCTTCATGAACGCTTCAAAGCTCTAGAGGTTGAGCGTTGCGCCTCCATCTACCAAGACATGGTAGAACTGAACCATGTTGATGGTCGGAGACACCATCAATGGTAGTTGGCCAGCTCCGATCATGTTCTTAGGGCGGTCTATTGCATCAAAAGTGATGGGAGTGTCCATCCACTTCCAATGTGGTTCTGCCCTGGTAGTAGGAGCTGCGGCAGCCATCTCCTGCCTCATGGTCTTGAGGAAGCGGCACGAGGTGATGTCCCAGGATCTTCCATAGATGGTATTGAGGGTCTTCCGATGCTCATTGTTGGAGATGTCAGAATCGTTGTCAACTGTGTTGTAAACAGCCTTCAGGACCTTCTTGGAGTCCTGAAAGCCTAGCTCTGTTTCAGTCGGAGCTTCGTCGACTTTTTGTTTTCCTTCCCGCTGATGGAAAGGATCTTCTTCCCGGCACTTGTTGTAGCGCTCGACAAGGTTTTGGACCTCCCGACAATCTTCCAAATTGTGCTTGTCTGTTTTGTGGATCGGACACAATATCCTGGGAGTGCCACCATCGTCAGATGATGGTCGAGGTCGCTTTTCGAGGTGTGGCCCCCGGCCGCCTGGAGCTGCAGCTGCTGCAGCAGTAGGCATGCCGGCCGACGGCTTCTTCTTGCCATTGGACTTTTTCTTCTTCTAGACATTTCCGGAGGTAATGGCTTCAGCTTTGGAGGACTTTCTGTTGGCCTTTGGAGCTGGCTTGGAGTGCATTTCACGGCCCTCCGCAGCCCGGGCACACTTGTCAGCCAGGCTGAAAAGTTCCGTGATGTTGGTGACCTCCTTTGTCGCCAGCTTCTCTAGCATCTTCTTATCTCTGACACTGTGTCTGAATGCCACGATGACAGATGCATTGAAGATAGAGGGAACGGTATTGTGTAATTAAGAAAACCGCTAGATAAAGGATCACAGCGATTCTCCCGATTTTTGCTGTACAACAAAAAGATCTGGTTCGGTGCTTGGTCGGGTGTAGGAGCTCCCGAAATTGGCGGTGAACTGTTGGCATAGCTCCGCCCAACTGTTGATAGAGTCAGTCGGGAGACTCATGAACCAGGACCTGGCTGTCCCAGTCAGAGCCACCGGAAAGTAGTTTGCCATCACAGCCTCATTGCCACCTGCCGCTAGAATGGTGGTGGAGTATATCTAGAGGAACTCGGCAGGGTTGACAGTCCCATCGAATTTCTCCGACAGATGAGGCTGGAACTTCTGAGGCCAACAGACCATGCGCAGGTGCATCGCCAGGCTGAACAGCCGCCCCCCACTCCCGAAGGAGGAGGGTTTTCCCAAGCCTCCCACATTTTGGGAGCACGCTCGATGTGGACATGGTCATCCTATTGTCTGTAGCGGCGGTCGAGTTCTGACCATAGATCATGCATCGAGAGTCTCGATGCGGTGTAAGTGCGACGCGCCCTGGAGGGCAGCGACGTCACGTGCTGAGACACATCACGTCATTGGTGCTGTGATGCGTGAGGACCAAATCTTCCAGACAAGGTCCTACATTGAGATGGTGCCTGCCCCAGGGGGGAGACCTTGGTTGCTAATAGCATTGGCTGCGGATGCAACCAGATGTTGTACATTAGTGCGCCACTGCTCCATCGCACCCTGAGGTGCTCCATGCACTGGTTGGCACTCCAGAAGAGTTTGCGCTGCAATCAGCGCGTTCTCGGGGTTATTGTGCGTCGATGTAGTGACTCACACCAGGACTCCATCCTGCTGCCCAACATTGTTAACTTGAGCAGGTGGCGGTGGTGCGACGCCCACCGGGACAATAGCATCTGTTGACTGTTGCACATTGGAGGGATTCCCCCCAGCAGGTTGCGCAGCATTGCCGTTGGATGATCCTGCAGCGGAGTTCGCCATCTTGAAATCTCAAAGGCACCCCCTACCTGGTGCGTCAAAGGTTGAAGTGTGTGATCGACAGTTCCCTCGGTACTACTAGATCGTAGCCCGCAGAGGTTCTTGATTGGTTGGGGCGCGCGTGAGATTACGAACAAGATGATGACACGGTGATTTTACGTGGTTCGGGCCGCCTGAGCGTAACACTCTACTCCGCGGGTTGTGTGTTGTATGTATGAATCTGTGTGGCGCTTGTTAGCTTGTGAGCTTAGATGTCCATGTACCGTGCGGTGCAGCCCTTTTATAGTCTAAAGACTGGCCGTTACAATACTTGTCTGGCTCGACATGTGGCCCTAGCGTAGTGAGTTGCCTAATACACGATCTAGGAGTATTAAGTATGATTAACAGTGTGATAACTCGCCTTAATGATAGCGTTACCCCTATTAACAGTCCACTGACCGTGTGTCGTTAATATAGCATTAATGACACGTAATCAGGTCTTGTACCTGTTGCTTTAATTGTCCTTTGAAAGTTTGAGCCGTTGGAGATCTGTCAGTCTTCCATTGAGGTCCTAGGTCTGAAGGCTCGACATGTGACGGCTCCGGAGCATCCCATCGTGGGGAGGCAGGTCCGGAGCCACTATACACGTGGCAGCACCAGAGCTTCGCTCTACGGGGGTTAGGTCCAGGGTCACTGGACACGTGGCAAGACCGGAGCTTCCCTATGAAGGAAGTTACGTCCGGCCTTGTGTTACACGTGGCAGTGCTGGAGCTACCCAAACGAGGGAGGTGGGTCCAGTATTGTGTTACATGTGCGGCCTTTAGAGGTCTTCAACTTGGACGGGTGGAACTCTTTAGCTTTTCTTGCGGTATCGTGGGGTACCCAGTAGGCAGGATACTGACAGAGGCCAAATCTTGAGCCAAGGGGCATGTGGCAGTACCAGAGCCCGCCCTTGAGGAGGGGTGGGGTCCGGGCTTGTTGGACATGTGGTGCCTCCGGAGCCTACGTCTGCGAGAAGGCGGGGTCCATAGACATTTTTAGCCTGTGCACGGGGGTACTCGGTATGCAGGGTACCGATAGTGTTGTAGCGTTAGATGCCTAATAAATAAAGGGGGTATCTAGAGCCATAGTCGTTCCCTAAGTGGAATCCCAAAAGGATAACTAAAGTAGGGTATCGGAAGGAAGATGTGGGGAGTCCAAGAAGGCTAATAGAGTTAGACAAATATAGTGTGGTTTTATAATGCATTCAGATATAGGTGGTCAGATGGGCCGGACCAAATGTGCCAGCCTGAAAGCCCGTCAAAAAAGCATGACACGAACTCATCATGACAAGAAAAAACGAGCCCAGGTTGGTCTGAAGCTCGCCTTGGGCCGTGTTTGGGCTTTGCCTCAGGCTTGCCAAGCCAGCTCGACACGACCCATTTTTGGTCAGCCCATAAGGCATGATGAAGCAGCCCAGTTAGTCCGTCAGCACGAGCACAGCCAACCATCCCGTCAAAACTCATCCCCATAGTCATATGAAATGAGTGTGAAACCCTAACCCCGCACCGTATCCATCATCTCAGCCCCAGATCCCCATCCCTGCTGTCAAATCCTCTAGTTCCAGTCTCAGCCCCGAAGCTTCGACTTTGATCCCTGCCACTGAGGCCCGAGCGACCGAGCTCCGATCTCCATCCTTGCCTGCACCCTTCGACCGTCTCAACTCCTCCTTCAACCGTTGTACTCCTACTTCAACCGTCGTACTCCTACTATAATGGTTGCCTAGGCAGAGCTTGCCGGTCGATGAAGATCCAGCGCCCAACCTGCCACCCCTCGCTCTCTCCACGCAACATAGTGTGAGCAGCGAGCTCGGCAAAGTTCCTGGCGTGACGCTGAGACGGAGCTCGATGGTCGACGCAGATCTGACAGCCAATGCGGTAACATATTTTGCCTATAAAACAAAAGCAGTTTTGCACATATATATATATATATATATATATATATATATATATATATATATAAGAGAATTCTCTGCGGCAAGCCCGCACGGAGGCGATCGTGTGGCCCTGCCCTCATGCTTCACACGTGGAGTAGCTATGAATCAAAAAGTCCTCTTCAGGGAACCCACCCACACAAGAAGTGGAGCCAAGCCAATCGAACCCGACACCATCGCGTACTTTTGGTTCAGCTCGGCTTCCGATCGAACTTGGCACCAGGTTGTTCTCACGTTGGAGCGTCACTGCCTCGCCGAGTTAGGCAAGTAAGAGCTCGTAGCGGTTAGCCACCTCCTGGTACCCCGTGATGTCGATGGTCGCGACCACGACACCGTCACTTTAGTCGATGAGGAAGGCTGAGGATGATGGCGAGAGCTAGACATAGGTTGCGAGCCACGATGGCAAGAAGAAGCTAGGGCTAAAAGAGGACGAGCAGTAGAACATTGCGTCTTCGCCTCCTCGAAAAAGTAGCGCGGGGAGGAGAGGTGTTGGTCCCCGAAGGCGAATGGTTTGTGCTCCAATGCCGAGTGGAGGCAATCGGTATGCGTCAGAGAGACAAGCACTTCCTGTGGCTGCGTCAGAGAGAATGAAGGTGAGAGGGAGCAAACGGATCAAAGGCGATCGGGGGAGCCGAGTAGAACCAAAACAATGCATGTGTGGCCCTTTCGGCTCGGCCCTGCTTCCCCGTGGCTAGGTTCTGGGAAGATCGCTTTTTGATTTGTGCCTACTTAACATGGAATAATCCGCTCACATGCAGTCCTGCCGCAAAGAATTCGCTTCCATATATATCTGCCCTCCAAGAGCGATGCCTTCAAGAAGGAAAATGACATAAAAACACCGCTATCCATAACAAGGTTTTCACTCGAAGGTTTGGCGGGAGAGGTACCTTGATAACACCTCAATAGGACTTACAACATTCGCATGTGCTGTTGTTGTCATCTCCCTCCGCCCTAATGAACTATTGTACAAGAGTCTTTCACCACCTCAAACATCTAAATTCAGTGACCGCCCGCTCACGAAACCACCAAACAGAGATCAAACTACGCAATAACAACCACCACCACACCACACTCGCGATCACCATCACGATCCGCTTCTACACTACCAGGTCACTACACCCACTACAACCTCAACCTACCACAAACCATAGCAAAGTACCACGGCGATGCACAACAACCTGCAGGACTAATCTAATCTGCTCGCCCTCCAGTCGCTACACCATAGAGGTAGAGGCAATGACTCCTGACCTACCAAAGAAAGCCCCCATTGTTGACAGTTACTAAGCACACACCAATAAATAATCCACGGCAACAACACCAGAAATGCTTGTTGACAGCTCTTAACCTCACAGATCATCTCTGGTAGGAGATGAGGTCCACAAGCGCACAGAAACTATCGCGTAGCATTTCACCCAAGAGAATTCCCAAGGGTATCGTATTTATCCCAAGGGAAGGCAATGGAGAAAAGTAAACACTACTCTTATGATCAAGCTATGGGATACTAATAAATTATCAAGATAGGGGTAGGTTGATAATATTGGGTAGTGTGACACACACCTAAGCAATCTACTCTAAGGGTAAAGTTGTCCTAGCGAGGGTTAGACTACGAGACGGAGATACTCATACTATGCTCTAGTTACTCATATACATAGTTTAATAAAGTACACATGAATATGCTAATGGTGAATACTAGGTCTTAGTGGTCCAACATATCGGGCACGGGTTTACCCCTAGCAATACTAGGCGACTCCCACCAAGAGCATCTGGCATAGCCAAACATGGGGGGTTACAAAGGACAGATATAGCTTTCACCACCTACTGCCTACCCCTTAATTTTGTGGGTATACAAGACATTTAGCGCTACATAACTTTTCTAGCACCATGCTAGCATATTAAGTAAATACCTAAGGGGCTGCGACATAAGACACCCTAAGGCAATGACTAAACATCGTCGAACCAATGTTGGGACCAAGCACTAACATATTCATATTAAAAGCTGGGGAGGCCGGACTAGTCCGTTATGGTGCGTACTAGTCTGGTGTGCACGGACTAGAAGATCAAAGAAAATCTGTAATTCTACTTCTAGGAATCTATGCAGAGGAAACCAATTTACAAGTCAAGTGTATTCAGACAATGAAACAGTATATTGCAATAATCAAGTTTGATACAAAGTCTCAATGTGAATTGTTAAATACTATGCAAACCCTAGAATATGATGAAAAGTAAACAAGAACATGCGAGACACAAGATTTATCCCGAGGTTCGATTCCACGGAGGAATCTACGTCCCCGTTGAGGAGTTCACGGAGGATCGGGTCTTCACTAACCCTTCCCTCGTTGAATCGCCACGGAGGCCGATTCTCAACCACTAATCACAGAGGGGCAAATAACTTTTTCAAGGGGCCTTCTCACAAGTTGAGGGCTCCCCAATATTTACAGCAATGAACACCACCAAACACACTCAAAAGATGTACAATAATCAACAAGAGTGTCCGAAAGATCAAACCCTAGAGCTCAAGATCATGTAGAACAAGTTCTCTCCTTTGTCCAATCCCTAATCCTCAAAGATTTGATCCTTTTAGGTTTAGAATGAGTGGAGAGATGTATTTCTTTGGGATCTTGGGAGGTGTGATGGCGCAGGGAGTTGAGGGTCAATGGTTGTGTTGCCATACACTTCTTTTTATACTAGGGTTTCCAAAAGTTACCGTGGTTTGCAAGGACCGGACTAGTCCGTGGTCAACACCAGACTAGTCTGGTGTGTGTGTGTGCAAGAAACCCTAAGTGTTGATGGATACCCAACTAGTTCGTTAAGGTGCGGACTAGTCCGACCTGGGCACAGAAACTTTTTGGACTAGTCCGGTTGATATCGGACTTGTCCTGTGTGGTGAACACTGTGTAGAACTGAGGACAAGTCCGCATTTGGAGGGACTTGTCCGATTTTAGTCAGAGAGTTTTTGGACTAGTCCGGTGAATATCAGACTTGTCCGGTGTTGTGGAAAATTTTAGGGCTAAGGACAAGTCCGCACTTGGAGGACTTGTCCGATTTCAGTTAGAGGATTATCGGACTAGTCCAGTTGATATCGGACTAGTCCGCACATGCTAGTTTTTGTCCAGTAAGTGTAATATCTTTCACTTGAGCTCTTGGGGTGTGTTTCTCCAACACACTCCATACAGAATAATTCTAATCTTTTCAGCTCTTGAGCTCTTTTCCCTTTGGATCCTCATTCTCCTTTCTTTTTGTGCTTTATTTCTAATTGCTTTAAAATATGCGCTCATCTCAACAATTTTGTTAGGATCTCATTTGTTTGTCATTAATCAACCAAACCCCACTAGGGATGCCTAGATGCACTTTCAATCTCCCCCATTTTTAGTGCCTGATGAGAAAAAATTGAGATTACACAAATATGATGAAAAATTCAGATTTTCATAAAGTTTGCACATATGAATTTTGAGCAAAATAGTCAATGTAGTAGTAATACATATGTGCGCTCTTTATGGTGGGGTGCAAAAACTATGTGTGTGAGCAATAATATTGATGTGAATGATATAAGGAGCATAATCATAACATCATCTAGGATAACAAGCACACATAGAAGTTTTAAAGCATAAACCATTGATCATAGTATGACATAATCACCATTTCACAAAACATGTCCAAAAGCATGATGAGAGAATAATTTAAGTTTTACAAGATTAAAAGCATGACGGAGTAGCAACAAAACAAAAAAGAGGAATAGAACTCTCTCTCTCTCTCTCTCAAACTAATGTTGCAACCTAATACTCCCCCTCAATCTCTCCCCCTTTGGCATCAAGGAACCAATAAAGGAAGAGAAGGGGGGATCTACTCGTCGTTGCTGCCTTCATCCACATTGTTGGTCCTTTCTTCATCTTCTTCATCAGGTTGAGGAGGAGGATGAGAGAAGAACCACTTGTTGTGCCCCTAAGGACAATGTAGGCAAGCTCGGAAGGGGAGAGAGGTGGAAGCTCCGAAAAGTCAGAGTCAGAGTCTTCAGAGATAACTGGAGATCCAACCAGCTCAATCTCCAATTTTTGGCATATTGCTTTGACATTTTCCTTCATGTATCTCATATGCTCTTTTCTTGCCTTTTTCATCTTATGAACCTTCACCTTAGTTTTGCGGCAAGAACCAAATATAGCAACCAAGTATTTCATAATCCCCCTAGTGGACCCTTTATGAGATGGAGGGGCCCTAGTGCTAAGGGAAGGCCTTGTTTCTTCTTGGGCTCTCCTTGGGTGTTCCTCACATGAGTTAGGAGAGGGAGCAGCTGGGAGAGTAGCTTGAGGAGGCTTCTTAGGCCTTAGCGCAGTATGCTCCACATCCTTCACAAACTCAATTCCTGTAACCTTCTCTATCATTAACATCAAGTATGGTGCATAGCCACAAGAGCAGTTTGGAGTATAAGAAATGTTCACCATATCATTCCAAATGTAGTTGAACACATCAAACCTCCTCTTTTTGCTTATCACCTTCATCAAGGTTCTCAAGTAACCTTGGACGCTGCCTGCATCCCCATCCTTAGGAGCAATTGTCTTCTGAAGCACTCTATTAAAGACAATGAAGAATGGCTTCATGTTCTTGGTCGATGGGGGATTGTAGCAGAGGCGAGTGTCATAGACAAAATCCATCTCGTCCTTCTCCAGAGGACTGTCATTGCGAATCACTATCCCATGGTCTTTGCTATCCTCAAGATGTAACAACTTTGCAAAATGAGCTTAGGTGATAGAGTATATTGATCCATGAGTCATCCAAGTTACTCTTTCTTCACCCGTTTGGGAAAAGTAGCAGGTGGAGTAGAACTGGGCTATCACTTCATCATTCCAGATGTATCTAAAGGATAACAGATCCTGTAGACCATGCCTCTTTGCAGCATCTACCACCTCAACAAAAGAATCACAACTCTTTCTTTCAAAATGGTTCCAGTCAACCCATTGGTTGCGAACCACCAGAGTCTTCATATTGAGATAAACAGTGTTGTAGTAGTCCGAGTGGAAATGACTCCAAAATCTCGGATCATTAGCCACTTTCACACTGTTGTAAGCATTAATCTTTCTGAATTTCCATGCCACATCACTGTCCTTGCCATTAAATCTCTCTTTTGAGGAGTTCCTACTCCCTTGTCTCGGAGATGCCATCTCCAAGGGAATAATTGGGCCAGAGGCAAGCCCCTTTCCTTTGCCCTTTACTTGGCATGAAGCCGCTGAGCTGGATCCGATCACATCTTTGCCCTTTGAAGATGGTTTCTTAGCTGGGACTTTTGTCCTCACCCGAGGTGGAGTGGGTGAAGGCTCAGCAGCATGATCTTGCCTCTTTTTTCGTGTGATCTGTCGTAGCACGAGGCAAGAGCTCTTGATTCAATCGGCCTCAAAGTCGGAGAGGTTCTCATTTGGCGTCTACATGATCCTGACAAGGAAGAAATAAAAAACACAGATAAGCAAGGGTGACAATGGATTGCAATCAGTTGAGATATGCTAGGATTCTGATGAGGGCATACCGGACTAGTCCGTAGTTCAGGAGCGGACGAGTCAGGAGTATCGGACTTGTTCGCTCCAAGAATGGACTAGTCCGTTATGCGGCTGTTCCAGCCCTAGCTAACCAAAATGGGGGTTACTCAATGCAAAAGGATCTAAGGTAGATGGAATACATCAATAAAAAATGTATTGGTAAGAAGTATTAAGATATTGGAGCAAAAATCAAGAAAAATTGAAGGTTTAGGGTTTGGTGAGAACAATTACCAAATCCTTCGATTTGAGGGAGTTGAAGGAGTTCTTGGTGCGAATAAGTCAGGGGTCTTCGATCCCCTTGTAGTGGAGATCGATTCCCATGAAGACTTGAGCGGATTTGATGGAGAACTTGCAAAATCACCTTGGGAGCACTTGAGTGAGGAGAGGGAATGTGAGGGAGGTTGTGAGGAAGAAGAAGGATAGGTTTGTGCCGGTCCTAAGGGGTTATGGAGTCGAAATACTGAATTAATCCATGGTCGGGCCGAACTAGTCCGGACTAGCGAATACTTTGCGGGCTAGTCTACAATGTGCGGACTAGTCTGGGGTAACCACGGACTAGTTCGTGGTCACCTGGACAGAAAATTATATAGACCCTTCGTATATTACCAAGTGAAAGTGCAACTAGGACTCCCTAGTGGGTTTTGGATGATTTATGACAAGCAATTGGGATCCTAACTTCTTTGTTGAGATGAATGCAGGCCTATAATAGAAAAATGAATAAAATACCAAAAAGAAGGGATGATGAGGAGCAAAGTGGAAATGAGCTCAAGGAAAAAGATTTGTAGATTATTGTGTATGGAGTGTGTTAAGGAAACACACTCCAAGAGCTTAATGATAATTAAACACACACATTGCACAGAGTTACACAGGACCGGACTAGTCCGATCACAACCGGACTAGTACGATAACCTTTTTGTACCAGATCGGACAAGTCTGATATCTGTCGGACTAGTCCGGTATCTTTCTGACTAGAATCGGACTAGTCCTCCCCAGTGCGGACTAGTCCTTAAAACACTACATAAGTCACACAAAATCGGACAAGTCCGTTATTAACCGGACAAGTCCGATATCCTTTCTGATCCACTTCGGACAAGTCCGATATTCACGCGGACTAGTCCGAAAAACCCACTGATCTAAATCGGACAAGTCCTCCTAATGCGGACTTGTCATCCAACACACTTAGGGTTTCACATGTCCAGACAAGTCCGATGGACATCGGACTAGTCCGAAGATTTCCAGTAGCGAAATCAGACAAGTCCGTTTTCAGCCGGACTAGTCCGATATTTCAGGACACTTAGGGTTTGCTACACACAGCACACCGGACTAGTCCGGTGACCACCACGGACTAGTCCGAACTTTCTGAACCCTAACGGTAACTTTTAGAAACCCCATATAAAAAGAGGTGCACGGCCCAATTTCACAAAACTCTCGAACCCTAGCACCATCACACCTCCCAAGAGCCTCAAAAATGACCTCTCTCCACGAAATTAACTGCAACATCCATCAATCCCTTGAGGATTCACTATAGATCATTGGAGAGACACTTGCAACACCACATTGAGCTCTTGGTTTGATTCTCTAACACACTCCTGCGTTTCAATTGTAACTTTTGAGTGTGTTTTTGGTGGCATTGTGTTTTGTAATCTAAGGGAGCTCTCAATGTGTGAGGACGCCCCTTGAATTCTGTTATTCACCCCTTTGTGATTAGTAGAAGAGGATTGACCTTCGTGGCGATCCAACGAGGGTAGGGTTGGAGAAGACCTGGTCCTTTTGTGGACTCCTCAACGTGGACGTACGTTGCCTTCGTGGTAGCCGAACCACGGGATAAATCGTTGTGTCTTGTTTTAGTGTTCATCATTCTAATCAATCAACTCAATCTAGGGTTTCATACACATTGTTCATCTTACATTAAATTGTTGAACATAAGACTTAATTGTGATATAATCCAGTATATAACTGTTGAACTGTTGTTTGATTCTATATTTCTGTTGTACACATAAAAGAATCAAACCAATCAATGAAGTTTAATCAACTTAGTCCGTGAACACCGGACTAGTACGCACTTTACCAGACTAGTCCAATATCTCTGCTATTGAACTGGTTGTTGAGTGTTGCAGGATCCGACAATTTTCAAAAAGGCCTATTCACCCCCCCTCTAGGCCTACATTCAATTGGTATCAGAGCAGGTTCTTCAAGAAAGAGTCTAATCACTCGAAGAGATCATGTCGGACATGAAGGAAGTCCACAAAATCAACAACCAAGAGGAGGTTAACAACGACAAGATCGAAAAAGTGGAGAAGTACCTCGAAGCCATTCAAGAATTCGAGGACGATCACGAAGAGAGCAGTGAGCTAGATGAAGAGGACATGATATTATTCATGAATAAGTTCAAGAGAATAATGAAGAAAAGGCAAGGGAAAAAATCAAGTGAAGGCAAGTACAAGGAAAGAACGAATCCAAAGTTGAGACGGGCATGCTATAATTGTGGTGAGTATAACCACTTTATAGTTGACTGGCCATATGAGGAGAACAAGAAGAAGACCAAAGAATCCAAGTCTCAAGCCAAGAAATTCTTCAAGAAGAAGAAACAAGTCGAACAAGCGCACATTGGGAAGGAGTGGGACTCAAACGATGAGTCCTCATCATCCGATGAAGAAAAGATGGCTAGCATAGCCATCGAGAGCACGTCTAAGAAATCTACACTCTTCCCTACACTCGGTGCAAGGAAGGGAAATGGCACTTGCCTTATGGCAAAGGAAGGTAAACACAAGGTAATCATCAAAACCCCTTCTGTGCATTCCTAATCTAGTGATTATGAAGTAGATAGTGATGATGAGGATATGCTAAATGGACTAGATAGGAAAACTGCAACAAAAATGAAATTTCTACTTGATAAACTTGTTGAGAAGGAGAGGTTAATTCATCGTCAAGAGGACATGATTATCTCCCAAAAGGAGGAGTATGTCGAACTTGACAAACTTCTAGAGCTTGAAAAGGAGAAAAATAATTCACTAGAGCTTGAGTTAGCTTCAAGCAAGAAAGCTTGCTTGGAGTTAACTGACTTAAATGTTGCAATCAAGGACCAACTTGCTGACCTGATCAAGGTTAACAAGATCCTTGAAGTGCAAGTTGAGTCACTCAAGCTTAGTGAACCTTCCTCCTCTTCAAACTCACCTTCTCAACCCACTAAAACTGAGTTTGCTCATATGTGCACATGTAGTAAAATTGACACCAGGTTGAAAAGGAAATCAACCTCCACAAAGGATAAAAATCCTACCCAATGTAGCATATTTGATAAGGAGAAGATCAACTATGCACGTAGTGCATAGTTGGTCCAAAGACCTCCAAATGTCAAATATGGCATTGGTTACTCTTATGATGAAAAGCAGCATGTTGGAAGTCATAAGAATAACAAGGGAAGGATTTCTTTTGTGAAGGGAAGACCCTCACAAACTGGTAAGTCGAAGAATAAAAACTTGAACTCACACGAATACCGGACTAGTCCGGTTGGTGTCTGGACAAGTCTGGTCCTCCGGACAAGTCCGACCCCTCAGACTAGTCTGGCTGATAAACAACAGCAGCTATTATTCAAAACTTTTGATGCCTCCTATGTATTAATGAGAAATAATCTTGGCAATGTCTGTGCTCATTATGTTGGGCCATGCCATGGGAACACAAAATCCCATGTGTGGGTGCCCAAATGTATTGTAACTAACCTCCAAGGACCCATGCAAGCTTGGGTACCTAAAACCAAAGCATAATTTGTTTTTGTAGGCCTATTCCTCCGGTGGATCCAAATGGGTGCTAGACAGTGGATGCACCAACCACGTGACCGGAGAAAGGAGGATGTTCGTGGAATATGAAGAGAATGAGGATCCAAACAAGGGCATCTACTTTGGAGATAATAGTCAAGGAAGGGTGCTGGGTACCGGTAAAATTGCAATATCATCTGAACACACACTTTCTCACGTTTTACATGTTGAATCTTTAGATTATAACCTACTGTCCATATCTCAACTATGTGACAAAGGTTATAATTGATTGTTCACTAACGAGGGTGTGACCATCTCCAGGAGGAGTGATGGTTCCATCGCATTCAAGGGTATGTTGAAGGGAAAGCTTTACCTTGTTGACTTCAACAAGGATAAAGCCAAACTCGACACATGCTTGATTGCAAAAACCAACATGGGTTGGCTGTGGCATAGATGGCTAGCGCATGTTGGTATGAGGAATCTTCAAAAACTCCTCAAGGGCAATCACATCCGCGGTTTGAAGGATGTTGTTTTTGAGAAAGACAGGCCTTGTAGCGCGTGCCAAGCTGGGAAGCAAGTTGGAGCACATCATCCCGCAAAGAATGTCATGACTACAACAAGACCACTCGAACTACTTCACATGGACTTGTTTGGTCCAATTGCTTACATAAGCATTGGCGGTAACAAATACGGTTTAGTTATCATTGATGATTTTTCTGGCTTCACTTGGGTTTTCTTTTTGCATGATAAGTCAAAAACACAAGGAACACTCAAGAAGTTCTTCAAACGAGCTCAAAACGAATTTTCATTGACAATCAAGAGTATTCGAAGTGACAACGGCACGGAGTTCAAGAACACACAAGTGGAGGAATACCTTGATGAAGAGGGCATCAAGCACGAATTTTCAGCGCCATACTCGCCACAACAAAACGGAGTTGCCAAAAGAAAGAACCGAACACTCATAGAGATGGCAAGAACAATGCTCGATGAGTACAAGACTTCGGATCGATTTTGGGTGGAAGCGATTAACACCGCTTGCCACACCGCAAATCGACTTTATCTTCATCGACTACTCAAGAAGACTCCCTATGAACTACTTACCGGTAACAAACCAAACATTTCATATTTTCGAGTTTTCGGTTCTCCATGTTATATCCTGAACAAGAAGCCTAGGACTTCAAAGTTCGCTTCAAAGTCCGATGAAGGTTTCTTGCTTGGTTATGATTCGAACACTTACGCCTATCGTGTTTTCAACAAGGCCTCCGGACTTGTTAAAGTAGCACATGAAGTAGTGTTCGATGAGACTAATGGCTCCCAAAAGGAGCAAGTTGATCCATGTGAGTTAGGTAAAGAATAAGCTCCTTGTCAAGCATTGAAAAGAATGGCTCTAGGCGAAGTTCGACCACAAGAGCCACCTTCACACGTACATGAGGAAAATGAACCACAAGAGCAGACCATCAATCAAGGGGGAGCTTCAATACAAGATCAACCACAAGAGTACGAAGATGATCAACAAGTCAATTAAGGCAACCACTTAGGGGGAGAAGCGGACAATCATGAAGACACAACTCCTCAAGTGCCACACCCAAGAGTACACCAATGCATCCAAAGGGATCACCCAATCGACAACATCATCGGTGACATCCAAAAGGGAGTAACCACTAGATCTCGCATAGCTAACTTTTGTGAGCATTATTCGTTTGTATCCTTTTTGGAACCACGCAGGATTGAGGATGCATTGAAGGATCCGGACTGGGTGGTGGCAATGCAAGAAGAATTGAACAACTTCAAGCGGAACGAGGTGTGGGAACTTGTGGCAAGGCCCAATGCAAACATCGTCGCCACCAAGTGGGTCTTCCGCAATAAACAAGACGAACACGAGGTGGTGACAAGGAACAAGGCACGACTTTTGGCCAAAGGGTACTCACAAGTCGAAGGTTTGGATTTCGATGAGACTTTTGCTCCAGTAGCTAGGCTTGAATCTATTAGAATATTACTTGCATATGCTACTCACCACGATTTCAAGCTGTATCAAATGGATGTGAAAAGCGCCTTCCTCAACGGACCGATCAAGGAAGAGGTGTACGTGGAGCAACCACCCGGATTTGAAGACGAAGAGTTCCCCGACCACGTATTAAAATTGTGTAAGGCTCTCTACAGCCTCAAACAAGGTCCTAGAGCTTGGTATGAGTAACTTAGAGATTTCTTAATTGAGAATGGTTTTCAAATTGGCAAAGTAGATTATAAATTATTTACAAAGAATTTAGACAATGATCTCTTTATTTGTCAAATTTATGTTGATGATATAATCTTTGGGTCAACTAATCAATCTTTTTGTGAGGAATTTAGCAAAATCATGATAGACAGGTTTGAAATGTCAATCATGGGAGAATAAAATACTTCTTGGGATTCCAAGTGCAGCAACAAAAGAAAGGAACGTTCATAAGCCAAACCAAGTACACACAGGACATACTTAAGAAGTTTCGCATGGACAAAGCAAAGCCCATAAAGACCCCCATGGCAACAAATGGCCACTTGGATCTCAATGAAGATGGACCTAACGTCGACCAAAAGGTATACCGCTCCATGATTGGAACTCTACTCTATTTATGTGCATCTAGGCCAGATATTATGTTGAGTGTATGTTTGTGTGCAAGATTTCAAGCCAACCCTAAGGAATGTCACTTGACAGCCGTAAAAAGGATCTTGAGATATTTAGTTCATACACCCAATCTTGGTCTTTGGTACCCAAAAGGCTCAAAATTCAATCTCATTGGTTACTCCGATGTAGATTATGTCGGGTGCAAAGTAGATAGAAAAAGCACCTCCGGCACATGCCAATTCCTAGGGAGATCCTTAGTTTCTTGGTCCTCCAAGAAACAAAATTCCATTGCCCTATCCACAGCCGAAGCGGAGTATGTTGCGGCCGGGAGTTGTTGTGCACAACTCCTTTGGATGCGACAAACTCTAAGGGATTACGGTTACAATATGAACCGTATTCCTCTCCTTTGTGACAATGAGAGTGCCATTAAAATTGCCCACAATCCAGTTGAGCACTCTAGAACTAAACACATAGACATAAGACATCATTTTTTAAGAGACCATTCCATGAAAAGAGATATAACCATCTCACATATCAACACCCAAAAGTAATTGGCCGACATATTCACCAAGCCACTTGATGAAAAGCGTTTTTGCGAACTCCGAAATGAACGAAATATCCTTGATGCTCGGAGTGTGGCTTGAAAGGTTGCATACATGTATGAATTCTTCGAAAATGTTGATTGAATTGTGAAAATCATATCTCTCAAATTTTCTCGAAAAACTATGTCAATAACTAGATCTTGATGAATTATGATCATTGTTTGGTTGTTGTATGCTTACTGGTCAAATTCATCAAGATTAGATTATTTATTTCGCCCCTCTATTCTCTATTTATGAACCTTCAAATATGTATGAATGGGCTATGCAAATTTCTCCTGGTGACCACGGACTAGTCCGTGGTTACCCGGACTAGTCCGCCCATGCAGACTAGTCCGCTGAGTGCCGGTTATGAAGGACTAGTCCGATAGACCACAGACTAGTCCGATATAGCTCTCTGGATGACTTCGGACTAGTCTGGTCATCTCCGGACTTGTCCGATTTTTTTGTGTCCATAACCCTAGCCGCCACCAAACCCTAATTCCTCTCATCCCCACTCTTGCTCACGCACTCTCTCTCCTGCGCTTGAGCTCCCAAGGCGATTCCTTGCTCCCTCCATCAAAAAGGTGCGCATTTGGGCAGAAATCGAGCTTGACCTCGTGCGGATTGAAGCCAGCGGACTTGTCCAGGCTCCAACTCCCTAATCCTCAAGCTTCAATCGATTTCTTCGGTAATTTTCTCCCAAACCCTAGAAATCTTGTTTTTCTCCATAGTTGATCGAATAGCCTAGCATCTTTCACTAGATATATGCTTCCTTGATGTACTACGTGTATGCTAGACTTGTTATGCATTAGGAATCAGCCTTTGTCCAGTCTGTTAGGTTTTTGAGGATGAACACCGGACTAGTCCGGTCCATGCACGGACAAGTCCGGTCCCCTGGACTAGTCTGTGCCTGTGCACCGGACAAGTCCGATGTTTTTGAACTTAAAACCTAATTCTTCAATTCCTCAATGCACTTCATTGCTATCTCTTCATACCTATGCCCTGTATCGCTTATCATCATTCTTGCAAATCATTCTCAGATCATGTCGAGCTCAAACGATGAAATCTCCGACTTTGAGGCCGAGATGGACCACGAGGTGGCACCTCGGTCCTCGACGGGTATTGGCAAGAAGCGCCATGAAAGACCCTCCGAGCCAGCTCCTTCCCCTCCTCAGGTTTGGAGGAAGGTGTTGGCAAAGAAGCCAGCTTAGAAGGCAGTCGCATCATCAAGTGGCCCTCGCCAAGCAAAGGGCAAGGGCAAAGGGATAGCGACGGGTCCAGTGGGGCCTTTGAAGCTGCATGCTCCAAGGGAAGGGGTCTGGGACCCTACTGAGGAGAAGTTCAATGGCAAGGGAAGTGACTCGGCGGCAAAATTCAGGAGTATCGACTGGTATGGCCGGCCGAAGCAAGCTGCTGATGGAAGGTTCTAGTGCAACTTCCATGCTGATTTTTACAAATCGGTGTATCTACCGATGAAGACCCCCGTGGTGCGCAGTCAGTGGATTGACTGGGCACATTTTGAGAAGAAGGGCTGCTCACCGTTCACTGATGTAGTGAGAGCCATTGAGAAGCATGGACTGAGAGATCTGTTTGCTTTCAGAAATAACTGGATTGATGAAGTGATTGCGCAGTTCTTTGCGACATGTCACTTCTCTAGTGAGGATGAAGAGAGTGTCACTTGGATGACCCATGGATCCAAGTACAGCATCACTCAAGAAGATTTTGCTAATCTGCTTCATCTTGACACCACAAGATCTGATTGCTTGGTCATACACAACATTGGTGTCATTGACAAGGATAGGATGAAGTTCCTATATGAGCCAAACTCAAAGTTCAACCCTCCTTCCACCAAAAACATGAATCCATTCTTTGTGGTGTTGAACAGAGTGTTAAGAAAGACAATTGCTCCCAAGGATGGCGATGCTGGGAGTGTGCAAGGATACCTCCGGACTCTGATGAGTGTCATAAGCAAGGACCGCCTATTTGATGTGGCAGAATACATTTGGAATGATATGGTAAACATATCCTGCACTCCCAATAGATCTTGCGGATATGCTCCTTACCTAATGTTTGTGATTCAAAAAGTCACCGGCATTGAGTTTGTGAAAGATGTGGAGCATCTCCCCTTGAGGCCTCAAATGCCTCAAAAGTCGAATGTCCAGGCTGCACCCTCTCCGGCATCCAGTCCCGAAGCACCGGCAAGATCAAGAAAAGGTGCTAGAGTTGTCCCTACTTCCAGGGAAGCCCCTCAGCGAGGATCAGCCAGTGGGATCCTCAAGTATCTGGCTGCCATATTCTCCTCCTGCAAGAAGGCCGAAGTGAGGGCCCATAAACTCAACTAGAAGAGAAAGGAGGACATGAAATACATAAAGGCCAATGTGAAGCAAATCTGCCAAAAGCTCGAGATCGACCCTATTGGATCTCCAGTGATTTCTAAAGACTCTGACCCGGACCTCATTGAGCTCGCACCCTTGAACCCCTTCGAGCTTGCCTACTTTGGCATTGGGGGCTCGAGTGGCTCCGTCCCTCCTCCTTCCCCTCCTCGTCAAGCTGATGATGAAGAAGACAAAGACGACGATGAGAGGACCGATAGTGAAGAGTGAAGACCCTAGGATCCTCCTCTCCTTCTTTTTGGTGTCTTGATGCCAAAGGGGGAGAGATTGAGGGGGAGTCTTAGCTTTAGCTGTAGGATTCGAGGAGAGAGCTCTTTTTATCTATCTTTGTGGTTGTAATGATTTAACATTGTTTCTAAGTTAACTATGGTTCTATGATGCAATGCTTACTTAATTTGAGAAGTATTTGCTAAAATCTGTAATTTTGCTCCTGGAATGACATATGTGCTTGGTTTTGGTTGATTAATGTAAATTATGTCACTCTCCATGTCTTAATGTACTTGGCTATGCATCCCACCATAAAGAATGCACATATGGATAATTCTTTTACTGCTTGATGTATTTTTGATTCATATGTGCATACTTTATGAAAATCTCAATTTTTGTAATTTTTTGTGAAATCTCATTTGGTTGTCATCAATCACCAAAAAGGGGGAGATTGAAAGTGCATCTAGGACTCCCTTGTGGGTTTTGGATGATTTATGACAAGCAATTGGGATCCTAACCTCTTTGTTGAGATGAATGCAGGCCTATAATAGAAAAATGATTAAAATACCAAAAATAAGGGATGATGAGGAGCAAAGTGGAAATGAGCTCAAGGAAAAAGAGTTGTAGATTATTGTGTATGGAGTGTGTTAAGGAAACAAACCCCAAGAGCTCAATGATAATTAAACACACACATTGCACAGAGTTACAAAGGACCGGACTAGTCCGATCACAACCGGACTAGTCCGATAACCTTTCTGTACCAGATCGGACAAGTCCGATATCTGTCGGACTAGTCCGATATCTTTCTGACTAGAATCGGGCTAGTCCTCACCAGTGCGGACTAGTCCTTAAAACACTACACAAGTCACACAAGATCGGACAAGTCCGTTATTAACCGGGCTAGTCCGATATCCTTTCTGATCCACTTCGGACAAGTCCGATATTCACACAGACTAGTCCGAAAAACCCACTGATCTAAATCGGACAAGTCCTCCTAATGCGGACTTGTCATCCAACACACTTAGGGTTTTACATGTCCGGACAAGTCCGATGGACATTGGAGTAGTCCGAAGATTTCTAGTAGCGAAATTGGACAAGTCCGTTTTCAGTCGGACTAGTCCAATATTTCGGGACACTTAGGATTTGCTACACACAGCACACCGGACTAGTTCGGTGACCACCACAGACTAGTTCGAACTTTCTGAACCCTAACGGTAACTTTTAGAAACCCCATATAAATAGAGGTGCACGGCCCAATTTCACAAAACTCTCGAACCCTAGCGCCGTCACACCTCTCTCCACGACCTCTCTCCACAAAATTAAGTGCAACATCGATCAATCCCTTGAGGATTCACTCTAGATCATTGGAGAGACACTTGCAACACCACATTGAGCTCTTGGTTTGATTCTCTAACACACTCCTGCGTTTCAGTTGTAACTTTTGAGTGTGTTTTCGATGGCATTGTGTTTTGTAATCTAAGGGAGCTCTCAACGTGTGAGAACGCCCCTTGAATTCGGTTATTCACCCCTTTGTGATTAGTGGAAGAGGATTGGCCTTCTTGGCGATCCAACGAGGGTAGGGTTGGATAAGACCCGGTCCTTTTGTGGACTCCTCAACGTGGACGTAGGTTGCCTTCGTGGTAGCCGAACCACAGGATAAATCGTTGTGTCTTGTTTTAGTGTTCATCATTCTAATCAATCAACCCAATCTAGGGTTTCATACACATTGTTCACCTTATGTTAAATTGTTGAACATAAGACTTAATTGTGATATAATCCAGTATATAACTGTTGAACTGTTGTTTGATTCTATATTTCTGCTGTACACATAAAAGAATCAAACCAATCAATCAAGTTTAATCAACTTAGTCTGTGAACACCGGACTAGTCCTCACTTTACCGGACTAGTCCGATATCTCTGGTATTGAACTGGTTGTTGAGTGTTAAAGGATTCGATAATTTTCAAAAAGGCCTATTCACCCCCCTCTAGGCCTACATTCACCGAGGGTGCATAAAAATAAATAGGAGACAAAAACACAAATATTTTTGATGAATATGATCAGTAAACATACAACAATCAAGCTATGACCATAATTCATCAAGATCAGATAACTAACATAGTTTTTCGGAGAAAATAGAGAAAGATGATTTTTCAATACAATCCAATTGATTTTGAAGATGACATACATATATGCAAGATTTCAAGACACATTCCGAGCATCAAGGATATTTAGTTCATTTCGAAGCTCACAAAAGCGTTTTTCCTCAAGTGGCTTGGTAAAGATATCAGCTAGTTGTTTCTCAGTTTTGACATGGGAAATGGCTATGTCTCCTTTAGTTGAATGGTCTCTCAAAAAGTGATATCGGATATCAATGTGTTTGGTTCTAGAGTGCTCAACAGGGTTATGGGCAATTTTAATTGCACTCTCATTATCACAAACGAGCAGAATACGGTTCATATTGTAACTGTAGTCCCTTAGAGTTTGTCGCATCCAAAGGAGTTGTGCACAACAATTCCCGGCTGCAACATACTCCTCTTCGGCTGTGGACAAAGCAATGGAGTTTTGTTTCCTGGAGGACCAGAAAACTAGGGACCTACCCAAAAATTGGCATGTACCAGAGGTGCTTTTTCTATCTACCTTGCATTCAGCATAATTTGCATCGGAGTATCCAATGAGATTGAACTTTGAGCCTTTAGGATACCAAAGTCCTAGGTTGGACGTATGAACTGAATATCGCAAGATCCTTATTACGGCTGGCAAATGACATTCCTTAGGATTGGCTTGAAATCTTGCAAACATACATACTCAACGTAATATCAGGCCTAAATGCACATAAATAAAGAAAAGAGCCAATAATGGAGCGATATACCTTTTGATCCATGTTAGGTCCATCTTCATTGAGGTCTAAGTGTCCATTTGTCGCCACGGGAGTCTTTATGGGCTTTGCTTTGTCCATGTCAAATTTCTTGAGAATGTCTTGGGTGTACTTTATTTGGCTTACGAACGATGCTTCCTTTAGTTGTTTCACATGGAATCCGAAGAAGTATCTTAGCTCTCCCATCATGGACATCTCGAATCTATCTGTCATGATTTTACTAAATTCTTGACAAAAAGATTTGTTAGTTGAACCAAATATGATATCATCAACATAAATTTGACAAATGAGCAGATCATCATCAAAGTGCTTCGTAAACAAGGTGTAATCAGCTTTACCAATTTTGAAGCCATTTTCAATCAAGAAATCTCTAAGGCACTCATACCAAGCTCTAGGATCTTGTTTGAGGCCATAGAGAGCCTTGTGCAGTTTGAATACATGGTTGGGGAATTCTTGATCTTCAAACCCGGTGGGTTGCTCCACGTACACCTCCTCCTTGATCGGTCCGTTGAGGAAGGCGCTTTTGACATCCATTTGATATAGCTTGAAATCATGGAGAGTAGCATATGCAAGTAGTATACGAATTGATTCAAGCCTAGCTACAGGAGCAAAAGTCTCGTCGAAATCCAAACCTTCGACTTGTGAGTAACCTTTGACCACAAGTCGTGCCTTGTTCCTTGTCACCACTCTGTGTTCGTCTTGCTTGTTGTGGAAGACCCATTTAGTGTCAATGATATTGAACTTGGGTCTTTCAACAAGTTCCAATACTTCATTCCTCTTGAAGTTGTTCAATTATTCTTGCATCGCCATCACAAAGTTGGGGTCTTTTAATGCATCTTCAACCCTGTGTGGTTCCAAAGAGGATACAAAAGAATAGTATTCACAAAAAGTTGCTATACGAGATCAAGTTGTCACTCCCTTTTGTATATCACCAATTATGTTTTCGACGTGGTGATCTCTTTGTATGCTTTGGTGCACTCTTGGACGTGGCACTTGTGGTCTTGAGTCCTCATTATCATCATATTCTTCGTCTCCCTTGTATAGTTGTCATCATTGCTGTTTTTATTATCTTGATCCCCTTGAGGTTGATCTTGTGTAGAAGCTCCCCCTTGATCGTTTTCCTCCGTTTGTGGTTCATCTTCTTCATTCGAATTTTGAGGTGGTGCTTGTGGTCAAATATCGCACAATGCCATTCTTCTCAATGCTTGACATGGAGCTTCTTCTTGATCTATTACACACTGGTCAACTTGCTTACTTGAGAGCTATTAGTTTCATTGAACCTTATGTCGCGTGCTACTACAACAAGTCCATAGGATTTGTTGAAGACACGATAAGCATAGGAGTTCGAATCATAGCCAAGCAAGAAACCTTCATCGGACTTCGAAGCGAACTTCGAAGCCCCAGGCTTCTTGTTGAGAGTTTAGAATTTTGAACCAAAAACTCGAAAGTATGAAATATTTGGTTTGTTATCGGTGAGTAGTTCATATAAAGTTTTCTTGAGTAGACGATGAAGATATAATTGATTTATGGCATGACAAGCGGTGTTAACTGCTTCAGCCCAAAACTTGTTTGAAGTCGTGTATTCATCGAGCATTGTCCTCTCCATCTCAATGAGTTTTCTGTTCTTCCTTTCGGCTACTCCGTTTTGTTGAGGAGAATATGTTGCTGTAAATTCATGCTTTATTCCTTCCTCATCTTGATACTCCTCAACTTGAGTGTTCTTGATTTTGTCTCATTGTCACTTCGTATGTTCTTGATCTTCATTGAGAATTCATTTTGAGCTTGCCTGAGAAACTACTTGAGTGTTCCTTGAGTTTATGACTTATCATGCAAAAAGAAAACCCACGTGAAGCATGAAAAATCATCGACAATGACTAAACCATATTTATTACTGTCGATGCTTATGTAAGCAATTGGACCAAATAGTTCCATGTGAAGGAGCTCGAGCAGTCTTGTTGCAGTCATGACATTACCTCTGTCATGTTTAGTGCGATGATTTGTTGTTCAATCACGGAGTTGAAGATGTGGACAACTTCTCTTAATTGACATGCCAAGTCTCCTTTGGCATGTTAGTTGGACATGTGGGCCACATAGTGGCCCTAGCCTCTCTGTCATCTTGATGAAGACTTGTTAATGTAGTGACGGCTTTTCCCTCTTGAAGATATTCTCTCATGAGCATGGTGAGGCTTGTCCTTCTTAAGGGCTGTCACTTCGACCTTCTTGATATTCCTTAAGGTCAACCCATACTTTCATCATGGATCAAAAACTTCCTTGGGCATGATGACATGTGGACTCCACAATCAAACAAGAAACGCTTAATCCACAATGTCACTTGCCCTAGGTTGCATGGGCTTGGTCGAAGGGTAGGAATCCCAACAAGTAATTGTGGGGCATCTTGGATCTTGAATGCTCTTTAATTTTTTTTGGTCTTGGCCAAGGGCTTCATGCGGATGTTGTCTTGATTTCTTACTTGGCCATAGACAAGATACTTAAAGGTAGGCTAGTTGAACTTAGATCCCTTGAAATCCGCATAGCCTCCTTGTTTGCAAGGGTTATGTTGATTCCACCATTGACATCCTTATTGGTGATAGCCATTGGAGTTGTGTTTTAAAGGAAGAATACACATGGGTCTTAGGGAAATGATTCCCCAAGTGGCCCATGTTGACATGGATTTTCACAAATCATGTGAATACCCATGGATTGGATCATCCAAATACTTCTCCATTGGCTTGATCATCATGATACTTCAATGGGAGGTGTAGTTACTTAGCTAGCATGTCCACCTTTCTAAGTGGTGTGCATGCCAAGCTAAGGGAACTAGAGCATTCTTCGATCCACCCCTTGAGTAGAGATCATATTCTCATCCATGATGAATGAGAATAGGACTCCTTCAGTTCCAGCATGAATGTGGTCATGGATTAGTGAGGACAACCCATGACAGGTGTTGGATGAAGAGCCAACTATACACCCCATAGTGGAGGCAAACCAAGAAGAACTCTTGGTGCCTCCCCCAAGCTTGGGGATGGATGACTTTGGCTCCTACTGGAAGCTGAAATTCTTCCGCGAAAGGCAATGGTGTTGCCTAGCGGACATCTGTTGAGGTACGCCATGAATCATCTTAAAATTGAGCACTTACGTCCTCGTTGGCCATCCCATAAAATGGGTTAGCCAACACTACCCTGTTTTCACCACAAAAGGAGAAAACAAACAAGGGTAATCCCGTCTAATAACTATTAGTACTTATAGCTTAATCACAAGTGATAGCTATCCTTCACTTCCTTTACCTTCCTCGGCAATGGCGCCAAAAATGCTTGTTGACGTTTCTTACGTCACAGATCATCTCTCAAAAGAGATGAGGTCCGCAAGTGCACGGAAATTGTTGTGTAGCATTTCACCCAAGAGTATTCCCAGGGGTATCGTATTTATTCCAAAGGAAGGCAATAGAGTAAAGTAAACACTACTCCTATGCTCAAGCTATGGGATACGAATCAATTATCAAGTGAAAGTGCATCTAGGAATTCCTTGTGGGTTTTGGATGATTTATGACAAGCAAATGATATCCTAACTACTTTGTTGAGATGATCACAGGTTTTAATGGGAAAATGAGCGAAGAGCCAAAAAAGAATGGAGAATGAGGAGCAATGTGGAAAAGAGCTCAAGGAACAAGTGTAGTAGATCATTGTGTATGGAGTGTGTTAAGGAAACACACCCCAAGAGCTCAAGCACAAATAATCACACACATTGCACAAGTTTATACAGGATCGGACTAGTCCGACTGGCACCGGACTAGTCTGATATCTTTCTGCACAAGATTGGACAAGTCCGATATCACCACGAACTAGTCCGATATTTCTCTGACTAGAATCGGACTAGTCCCCCCTCCCCAGTGCGTACTAGTCCTCAAAACACTTCACAAGTTGCACAAAACCGGACAAGTCCGATCACACAAAGGACTAGTCCGATATCATTCTGATGAAAATCGGACAAGTCCGATATTGGCACGGACTAGTCCAAAAACCCTCTGACCTAAATCGGACAAGTCCTCCAAGTGCGGACTTGTCACTCAATTCACTTAGGGCTTCACCAATACGGACAAGTCCAATGATTATCGGACTAGTCCGAAGATTTCCAGAAGCGAAATCGGACAAGTCCGCTTTTAGCCGGACTAGTCCGATATCTCGGGACACCTAGGGTTTGCTACACAAAGCACACCGGACTAGTCCGGTGTCCACCACGAACTAGTCCGATATTCCTAAACCCTAACGGTCCCTTTTAGAAACCCCATATAAATATATGTGCACGGCCCAACTTTTATCCCTCTCGACCCCCTGCGCCGTCAAACCTCCCAAGAGCCTCAAAAATACATCTCTCCACGAAATCAAAAGCAACAAAGATCAATCACTTGAGGATACACTTTGGAACATTGGAGAGACACGGTTCATCACTCATTGAGCTCTTGGTTTGATTCCCTAACACACTCCTGTGATTTTCATTGTAATCTTTCGAGTGTGTTCTTGGTAGATTTCTTGATTGTAATCTTGGGGAGCCCTCAACATGTGAGAAGGCCCCTTGAATTTGGTTATTTACCCTTTGTGATAAGTGAAGAGGATTGGCCTTCGTGGCGATCCGACAAGGGTAGGGTTGGAGAAGACCCGATACTTTTGTGGACTCCTCAACGTGGATGTAGGTTGCCTCTATGGGAACCGAACCACGGGATAAATTGCTTTTGTTCTTACTTTGCGTTCATCGTTCTTATACATCATATCAATCTAGGGTTTCAATCAATCTTGCTTACTTTATATTGAAACATTAAATATAAGATTGACTTGTGGTATACCCTAGTTCATAATCGTGTAACACTTCAATTACCAGTATATTTACGCTGCATACATTCTAGAATCAAATTAATCGATCAAACTTGATTAACCTAGTCAGTACAAACCGGACTAGTCCACACTTGACCGGACTAGTCCGATATCTCGAGTTTTGATCTGGTTGTTAAGTGTTGCAGGTTCTGACAAAATTCAAAAAGGCCTATTCACCCCCCTCCCTCTAGGCCACATTCAATTGGTATCAGAGCAAGGTTCTTCAAGATGGAGACTAATCGCTCGAAGAGATCATGTCGGACATGAAGGATGTACACAAGAGCAACAACCAAGAGAAGGTTGATGAAGACAAGAACCAAAAATTGGAGAAGCTCCTCGAAGCCATTTAGGACATCGAGGGTGACGATGAGGAGACGCTGGAAATAAAGGCGCTCCAAAGGAAGAAAACTCTTTCCAAGGGGAAAGTAAAGATTGAAGATGAGAAGAAGAAGAAGGGGAGTAGACACACCGACTACTCCCGATATTCTTTCAACTATGATCGGATTAATTCTAGCAATAATCATTACTTATCTATTCCACTTGGAAAAGCCCCACATTTTGACGGTAATGACTACTCAATGTGGAGGCAAAACATGAAAATGTACTTAATTTCTCTCAATCCAAGTTTGTGGCACATAGTATGCACAGGAATAGATATCCCTGATGATGATGAGGAGCTCACACCTAGCCAAGAGCAAGCGATCCATCGAAATGCCCAAGCTGCTGTAGTTATCACTTCATCGCTCAGTCGTGATGAGTTTACAAAAGTGGATGGACTCGAGATTGCAAAGGAAATATGGGATACATTGCAAACCGCACATGAAGGTGATCGTCATGTGCGAGAAGCGAAGATCGAGATGATTGAAGGAGAGCTAGGAAGGTTCGCAATCGAAGAAGATGAGTCGCCACAAGACATGTACAACCGATTAAAGACGCTCATCAACAAGGTGCGAGCATACAGAAGCAAGAAGTGGAAAGACCACGAGGTAGTGAAGCTCATCCTTAGAGCCTTCATGCCTCGAAATGTCACCTTATGCTCAATGATACGAGAAAGCCACAGATACAAGAAGATGACCCCAGATGAGCTACTTGGGAAAATCATCAACTTTGAGTTGATGGAAAAACAAGATAAACATGTTAAGGAAACTGCCGACCTCACCTCGGCAAAGAAGAAAGGGGTCGCTCTAAAATCCACCCTTAAGCCCTTGTCTAAAGAAGCTCGAGAAGCTCAACGAGAAGAAGACGGTGATGATAAAAGTAGACTTGGATGAAGATGGCATGATACTATTCATGAAGAAATTCAAGAAGATGATGAAGAAGAGACAAGGCGCTAAATCAAGTGAAAGAAAGTACAAGGAAAGATCAAAGCCAAAGTTGAGGCGGGCATGCTATAATTGTGGTGAGTATAGCCACTTTATAGTTGATTCCCATATGAAGAGAACAATAATAAGACCAAAGAAGCAAAGTCTCAACCCAAGAAATTCTTCAAGAAGAAGAAACAAGCCGAACAAGCGCATATAGGGAAAGAGTGGGACTCAAATGATGAGTCCTCATCAGAAGAAGAAGAGGAGATGGCTAGCATAGCCATCGAAAAGACATCCAAGAAGTGCACTCTCTTCCCTACACTCGGCGCATGGAAGGGGAATGGCACTTGCCTCATGGAAAAGGAAGGTAAACGCAAGGTAACGACAAAACCCTCTTCCGTACATTCCTATTATAGTGATAGTGAAATTGCTAGCGATAATGAAGACATGCTCATTGGACTAGATAAGAAAACAGCCACAAAAATGAAATTTTTACTTGATCAACTTGTTGAGAAGGAGAGGTTGATACATCGTCAAGAAGACATGATTATCTCCCAAAAGGAGGAATATGTTGAACTTGACAAGCTTCTAGAACTTGAAAAGGAGCGAAGCAAGTCACTAGAGCTTGAATTAGCTTCAGGCAAGGAAGCTTGCTTGAAGTTAAGTGACTCAAATGCTACAATCAAGGAAGAACTTGCTAACCTAATCAAGGTTAACAAGATCCTTGAAGTGCAACTTGAGTCACTCAAGCAAGGTGACCCTTGATCCTCTTCAAGTTCACCTTCTCAACCCATTAAAACTGAAGTTGCTTCTATTTCTACATGTGGTAAAGTTGACACCAGTTTGAAAGACAAGTCAACCTCTACCAAGGACAAGCATCCTTCACAAAATGGCATATTTGATAAGGAGAAGATCAAATATGCACGTAGTGCATACTTGGTCACAAGACCTCCAAATGTCAAATATGGCATTGGTTACTCTTATGATGAAAAGCAACATGCTAGAAGCCATAATAATAACAAGGAGAGCAATGTCTTTGTAAAGGGAAGACTCTCTCAAACTGGAAAATCCAAAATTAATGAATCCAACACGCATGATCACCGGACTAGTCCAATCGGGATCCGGACAAGTCCGGTCCTCTGGACAAGTCTGATCTCCCAGACTAGTCCTGTGTATAAAAAACAACAGTTGCTATTTAGAACTTTTGATGCATCTTATGTCTTAATGAGAAGTAATTTTGGCAAAGTTTATGCTCATTATGTTGGGCCACGCCATGGGAACACCAAGTCTCATGTGTGGGTGCCCAAATCCCTTGTGACTAACCTAAAAGGACCCAAGCAAGCTTGGGTACCTAAAACCAAGGCATAATTTGCTTTTGCAGGCTTATTCCTCCGATGGATCCAAATGGGTGCTAGACAGTGGCTGCACCAACCATATGACCGGAGAAAGAAGAATGTTCGTTGAGTATGAAGCAAATGAGGATCCAAGCGAGGGCATCTATTTTGGAGACAATAGTCAAGGAAAGGTGCTCGGTACCGGTAAAACTGCCATATCACCACAACACACTCTTTCTCATGTATTACATGCTGATTCCTTAGATTATAACCTGCTGTCCATAACTCAATTATGTGATAAAGTTTATAATTGCTTGTTCACTAACGAGGGTGTGACCGTCTCTAGAAGGAGTGATGGTTCCATTGCCTTCAAGGGTATGTTAAAGGGAAAGCTTTATCTTGTTGACTTCAACAAGGATAAAGCCGAAATTGACACATGCTTGATTGCAAAGACCAACATGGATTGGCTGTAGCATAGACGGCTAGCGCATGTTGATATGAGGAATCTTCAAAAACTCCTCAAGGGCGATCACATCCGAGGTTTGAAGGATGTTGTTTTTGAGAAAGACAGGCCTTGTAGCGCGTGCCAAGCCGGGAAGCAAGTAGGAGAACCTCATCCCTCGAAGAACGTCATGACTAGAACAAGACCGCTCGAGCTACTTCACATGGACTTATTCGGTCCAAATGCCTACATAAGCATCAGCGGTAACAAATATGGTTTAGTAGTTGTTGATGATTTTTCTCGCTTCACTTGGGTTTTCTTTTTACATAATAAGTCAGAAACACAAGGAATACTCAAGAAGTTCATCAAGCGAGCTCAAAATGAATTCTCATTGACAATCAAGAACATTCGAAGCGACAACGGCACGGAGTTCAAGAACACACAAGTGGAGGAGTACCTAGATGAAGAAGTCATAAAGCACGAGTTTTCAGCTCCGTACTCCCCTCAACAAAATGGAGTTGCCGAAAGAAAGAACCGAACCCTCATAGAGATGGCAAGAACAATGCTCGACGAGTATAAGACCTCGGATCGATTTTGGGCAGAAGCGGTTAACACCGCTTGCCACGCCATAAATCGACTTTATCTTCATCGACTACTCAAGAAGACATCCTATGAGCTACTCACCGGTGACAAGCCTAATATTTCATATTTTCGAGTTTTCGGTTCCAAATGCTATATTTTTAACAAGAAGCCTAGGACTTCAAAGTTCGCTTCAAAGTCCGATGAAGGTTTCTTGCTTGGTTATGATTCGAACACTTACGCCTATCGTGTCTACAACAAGACCTCCGGACTTGTTGAAGTAGCACGTGACGTAGTGTCCGATGAAACTAATGGCTCCCAAAAGGAGCAAGTTGATCCATGTGTGCTAGATAAAGAAGAAGATCCTTGTCAAGCATTGAGAAGAATGGCGTTAGGCGAAATTCGACCACAAGATCCACCTCTACATATGCATGAGGAAAACGAACCACAACAGGAGACCAATGATCAAGGGGGAGCTTCCATACAAGATCAACCTCAAGAAAGTGAAGATGATAAACAAGTCAATGAGGACAACCATTTAGGGGGAGAAGAAGATGATCATGAAGATTCAAGACGGCAAGTAGCACACCCAAGAGTACACCAATGCGTCCAAAGGGATCACCCAATCGACAACATCATCGGTGACATCCAAAAGGGTGAAACTACTAGATCTCGCATAGCTAATTTTTGTGAGCATTACTCGTTTTTGTCCTTTTTGGAACCACGCAGGGTTGAGGATGCATTGAAGGATCTGGATTGGGTAGTGTCCATGCAAGAAGAACTCACCAATTTCAAAAGAAACGAGGTGTGGGAACTAGTCGAAAGACCCAAATCCAACATCATCGGCACCAAATGGGTCTTCCGCAACAAACAAGACGAACATGGGGTAGTGACAAGGAACAAGGCACGACTTGTGGCCAAAGGGTATTCACAAGTCGAAGGTTTGGATTTCGATAAGACCTTTGCTCCCGTAGCTAGACTTGAGTCCATTAGAATATTACTTGCCTATGCTACTCACCATGATTTCAAGCTCTATCAAATGGATGTGAAAAGCGCCTTCCTCACCGGACCAATCAAGGAGGAGGTGTATGTGGAGCAACCCCCTGGGTTTGAAGATGAAGAGTTCCCCAACCACGTATTTAAATTGCGTAAGGCTCTCTACGGCCTCAAACAAGCTCCTAGATCTTGGTATGAGTGTCCTACAGAGTTCTTGATTGAAAATGACTTTAAGATCGGTAAAGTAGATTATACATTGTTTACAAAGAACTTTGACAATGATCTCTTTGTTTGTCAAAATTATGTTGATGATATAATCTTTGGTTCAACTAACAAATCTTTTTGTGAGGAATTTAGTAAAATTATGACAGATAGGTTTAAAATGTCGATGATGGGAGAGCTAAAGTACTTTTTGGGTTTCCAAGTGAGGCAACAAAAGGAAGGGACGTTCATAAGCCAAACTAAGTACACTCAAGACATACTCCAGAAGTTTGGAATGGACAAGGCGAAGCCCATAAAGACTCCCATGGCAATGAATGGCCACTTGGACTAAATGAAGATGGACCTAGCGTCGATCAAAAGGTATATCGCTCCATTGATTGGATATTTACTCTACTTATGAGCATCTAGGCGAGACATTATGTTGAGTGTATGTTTGTGTGCAAGATTTCGAGCCAATCCTAAGGAGTGTCACTTGACAGCCGTAAAAAGGATCTTGAGATATTTAGTTCATACACCCAACCTTGGTCTTTGGTATCCAAAAGGCTCCAAATTCAATCTCATTGGTTACTCCGATGCAGATTATGCCAGATGCAAAGTAGATAGAAAAAGTACCTCTGGTACATGCCAATTCCTAGGTAGATTTCTGGTTTCTTGGTCCTCCAAGAAACAAAACTCTATTGCCTTATCCACAGCCAAAGCGGAGTATGTTTCAGCTGGGAGTTGTTGTGCACAACTCCTTTGGAAGCGACAAACTATAAGGGGTTACGGTTATAATATGAACTGTATTCCACTCCTTTGTGATAATGAGAGTGCCATTAAAATTGCCCATAATCTAGTTGAGCACTCTAGAACCAAACACATAGACATCCGGCATCACATCTTGAGAGACCACTCCATGAAATGAGATATAGCCATTTCCCATGTGAACACCGAAAAGCAATTAGCTGACATATTCACCAAGCCACTTGATAAAAAATGCTTTTGCAAGCTTCGAAATGAACTAAATATCCTTGATGCTCGGAATGTGGCTTCAAAATTTGCATACCTGTATGGATTCTTCAAAATATGTTGATTGGATTGTGAAAATCATCTCTCTCAATTTTCTCCGAAAAGCTATGTCAATTACTAGATCTTGGTGAATCATGGTCATTGCTTGATTGTTGTATGTTTACTAGTCATATTCATCAAGATTATTTGATTTGATTTGCCTCCCTATTTTCTAAATAAGTACCTTCGAATACATACGAATGGGCTAAGAAGTTCTTCCCTGGTGACCACGGACTAGTCCATGGTTACTCGAACTAGTCTGCCCATGCAGACTAGTCCGCAGAGCGCCGGCTAGGCCGGACTAGTCCTGCAGACCACGGACTAGTCCGATATAGCCTCTGGAAAAGTTCGGACTAGTCTGATCATTTTTGGACTTGTCCGATTTTTCGTTTCCATAACCCTAGCCGCCGCCAAACCGTAATTTCCTCACCCCCCACACTTGCCTCAAGCTTTCTCTCTCCACGCTCGAGCTCCCCAAGGCGATTTTGCATCTCCCCCACCAAAAAGCTCCAAGTTTAGCTGGAAATCAAGCTCCTTCGCTCATGGATTGAAGTCCACAGACTTGTTCGCCCTTCAACACCCTCCTCTCCGAGATTCAAGCGATTTTTTGGTAAATTTTTCCCCAAACCCTTGAAATCTCTATTTCCTTCAATGTTGATCAACTAGCTTGGTTCCTATCACCATATACATGCTTCCGTGTTGTATTACATCGATGCTAAGCTAGTTGTGCATTAGGAATCACCATTTGTCTCATTGTTTAGGTTTTTGAGGATGAATACAGGACTAGTCCGGTCCATGCACGGACAAGTCCGGTCACCCGGATTAGTCCGTGCCTGAACACCGGACTTGTCCGATGTTTTTTAGCTCAACCCTAATCTTTTAATTCCTCAATGCAAATTCCTTGTCATCCATTCTCATCCATAACTTGTACAATCCATTCTTAGGGCATGTCAAACTCTCCCGACGAAGTTTCGGACTTCGAAGCATAGATGTACCAAGAAGCCCTAATTCGGTCCTCGACGTGCCAAAACAAGAAGCGCCCTTCCGAGCCAGCCCCCTCTCCTCCTCAATCTCAGAAAAGGGTGGCTCGACGCAAGGTGCCTGCTTCCAGGGCTTCTACTTGTGGTGGCCCTAGCTCGGCAAATGCTCGACAAGCAAAAGGGAAAGGCAAAGGGATCGCAACGGGCCCGATTGGCCCTCTAAAGATGTCAGCTCCGAAGCAAGGGACTCGTGATCCCACAAAAGAAAGGTTCAACAGGAAGGGCAGCGACTCAGCTGCAAATCTCAGGAGTGTGGATTGCTATAGCCAATCCAGGTAAGCTGCGGACGGAAGATTGTGGAGCAACTTCCATGCAGACTTTTACAAGTCTGTCTACCTCCAGATGAAGACCCCAGTGGTGCGCAGTCAGTGGATAGATTGGGCACATCTTGAGAGGAAGAGATGCTTCGCCTTTGATGAGGTGATCAAGGCAGCTGAGAGACATGGCTTTAAGGACCTCTTCGCCTTCAAGTACAACTGGAATGACGAAGTGATAGCTCAATTCTATGCTACTTGTCACTTTGCCAGTGATGAGGAGGAGCGTGTGACTTGGATGACTCATGGGTCCAAGTACACCATTACCTACGACGAGTTCGCCAGTCTCCTCCACCTAGAGAACACCGACAACGACTTGCTAGTGATCCACAACCTTGGGGTCTTGGAAAAAGATAGGATGAAGTTCCTCTGTGAGCCCAACTCCAAGTTCATCCCTCCCTCCACAAAGAACATGAATCCCTTCTTTGTGGTGCTGAACAGAGTGCTGAGTAAGACAATTGTCCCGAAGGATGGGGATGCAGGGAGTGTACAGAACTATCTTCGGACCTTGATGAAGGTCATAAGCAAGGACCGCAAGTTTGATGTGTGTGACTATATCTGGAACAATATGGTCAACATCTCTAGCACCCCCAACAGATCCTGTGGTTATGCCCCCTACCTCATGTTCATAATTGAGAAGGTCAGATGCATCGAATTCATCAAAGATGTGGAGAACACACCATTGAGGCCTCAGAAGCCTCAACAAGCAAATGTTCAAGCTGCTCCCTCTCCTGCTTCTAGTGCAGAGGCTCCAGCGAGAACAAGTGGAGATGTCAGGGCTGCCCCTGCCACTAGGGAAGCTCCTCAAAAGGGATCTGCATGTGGCATCTTCAAGTACTTGGCTGCTATTTTTGCCTCCTGCAAAAAGGTCGAGGTGAAGGCCCACAAGCTTAACAAGAGAAGAAAGGCTTACATGAAGTATGTCAAAGAAAATGTGAACCAGATTTGTCAAAACTGGAGATCGAGCCCATTGGATCTCCAGTAATTTTTGAAGATTCCGACTCCGACTACACCGAGCTTGGGCCCTTGACTCCCTCCGAGCTTGCCTATTTTGGCATTGGGGGCTCGAGTGGCTCCGTTCCTCCTCCTCCTCCTCATCAGCCCAAAGATGAAGATGAAGACGATGAGAGGACCGACAGCGAGGCTTGAAGACTTTAGGTCCCTCCTCTCCTTCTTTTTGGTGTCTCGATGCCAAAGGGGAAGAGATTGAGGGGGAGTCTTAGGTGTTAGGTCTTAGTTGTAGGACGTGAGGAGAGCTTCCTTTTATGCTTTTTGTCTACTTTTTGGGTTGTAAGACTTTTAATATGCTCTTATGATACTTATGGTCATGTGATGCAATGTTTTGAACTACTTATGAAGTAATTGATGAAATCTATGATTTTGCTTCTAGAATGACATATATGCTTGTTGTTGGTGTGTTAATGTCAATTATGTCATTCTCATTGTTTCAATGCACTTAGTTATGCATCACACCATAAATAATGCACATATGGATCATGTTTTCATTGCTTAACGTATTCTAAACTCATATGTGCATACTTTATGAAAATCTCAACTTTTCATCATATTTTGTGAAATATCAATTGGTTGTCATCAATCACCAAAAAGGGGGAGATTGAAAGTGCATCTAGGAATCCCTTGTGGGATTTGGATGATTTATGACAAGCAAATGAGATCCTAACTACTTTGTTGAGATGAGCTTAGGTTTTAATGGGAAAATGAGCAAAGAGCCAAAAAAGAAGGGAGAATGAGGAGCAATGTGGAAAAGAGCTCAAGGAGACTAGTACGACTGACACCGGACTAGTCCGATATCTTTCTGCACAAGATCGGACAAGTCTGATATCACCACGGACTAGTCCGATATTTCTCTGACTAGAACTGGACTAGTACCCTTCCCCCCCCCCCCCAGTGCGGACTAGTCCTCAAAACACTTCACAAGTTGCACAAAATCGGACAAGTCCGATCACACAAAGGACTAGTCCGATATCATTCTGATAAAAATTGGACAAGTCCGACATTGGCACGGACTAGTCTGAAAACCCTCTGACCTAAATCGGACAAGTACTCCAAGTGCGGACTTGTAACTCAATTCACTTAGGGTTTCACCAATCCGGACAAGTCCAATGATTATCGGACTAGTCCGAAGATTTCCAGAAGCGAAATCGGACAAGTCCGCTTCTAGCTGGACTAGTCTGATATCTCGAGACACCTAGGGTTTGCTACACAAAGCACACCGGACTAGTCCAGTGTCCACCACAGACTAGTCCGATGTTCCTAAACCCTAATGATCACTTTTAGAAACCCCATATAAATAGATGTGCACGGCCCAACTTTTATCCCTCTCGACCCCCTGCGCGATCACACCTCCCAAGAGCCTCAAAAATACATCTCTCCATGAAATCAAAAGCAACAAAGATCAATCCCTTGAGGATATCCTTTGGAACATTGGAGAGACACGGTTCATCACTCATTGAGCTCTTGGTTTGATTCCCTAACACACTCCTGTGATTTTCATTGTAATCTTTTGAGTGTGTTCTTGGCGGAGTTCCTGTTGTAATCTTGGGGAGCCCTCAACATGTGAGAAGGCCCCTTGAATTTGGTTATTTACCATTTGTGATAAGTGAAGAGGATTGGCCTTCGTGGCGATCCGACGAGGGTAGGGTTGGAGAAGACCCAGTCCTTTTGTGAACTCCTCAATGTGGATGTAGGTTGCCTCTGTGGGAACCAAACCAAGGGATAAATTGCTTATGTTCTTACTTTGCGTTCATCGTTCTTATACATCATATCAATTTAGGGTTTCAATCAATCTTACTTAATTTACGTTGAAACATTAAATATAAGATTGACCTCTGGTATACCCTAGTTCATAATCGTGTAACACTTCAATTACCAGTATATTTCCGCTGCATACATTATAGAATCAAATTAATCGATCAAACTTGATTAACCTAGTCGGTACACACCAGACTAGTTCGCACTTGACCGGACTAGTCCGATATCTCGAGTTTTGATCTGGTTGTTAAGTGTTGCAGGTTCCGACAAAATTCAAAAAGGCCTATTCACCCCCCTCTAGGGCACATTCATAAAGATAGGGGTAAGTTGATAATATATGGGTCCCTCGAACATGGGAGCTAGAGACATCGAAGAGTCTCAACTTCATAACCACGTCAACGCATACTATGCAACATTCCGCGCCCGTGACTTCCCTTCAGTCTCAATCTCGTTGACGACCACATCTCAGATAGCTTCCATGAAAGTGCATCTAGGCATATATTGTGGGTTTTGGTTGATTTATGACAAACAAATGAGATCCTAACAAAATTGTTGAGATGAGCGCATGTTTTAAAGAAATTAGGAGGAAAGCTCAAACAGGAAGGAGAATGAGGAATCAAAAGGAAAAGAGCTCAAGAGCTGAAAAGATTAGATCATTGTGTATGGAATGTGTTGGAGAAACACACCCCAAGATCTCAAGTTAACAAACAATATAACTCACTGCACAATTCACAGGAAAATCGGACTAGTCCAATATACATCGGACTAGTCCGATATCTCTCTGACTAAATTTGAATAAGTCCTCCAAGTCCGGAGTTTTCCATTAGCCTCACAATTTTTCACGATACCGGACAAGTCCAATATCACCACGGACTAGTCTAAAAACTCTCTGACTAAAATCGGACAAGTCCTCCAAGTGCGGACTTGTCCTCAATTCTACATGAGACTCACCACATCGGACTAGTCCGATATATGCCGGACTTGTCCGAACACTTCCACAGCCCAGATCGAACTAGTCCGCCCATTTACGGACAAGTCCGATATCTCAGAACACTTAGGGTTTTCCACACGCCGCACACCGGACTAGTCCAGACATAGCAAACCCTAACGGTAACTTTTGGAAACCCTAGTATAAATATAGGTGTACGGCCCTACAACCATATCTCTCGATCCCCTGCGCCGTCACACCTTCCAAGAGCCCAAAATACACATCTCTCCATACATTCTTACCCTAGAAAGATCAAATCTTTGAGGATTAGCATTGATCAAAAGGAGAGACTTGTTCCACACGATCTTGAGCTCTTGGGTTTGAATCTCTCGCACACACTTGTTGTTTATTGCTTATCTTTGGAGTGTGTTTGGTGGTGTTCTTCATTGTAAATCTTGGGGAGCCCTCAACTTGTGAGAAGGCCCCTTGAACACGGTTATTTGCCTCTTTGTGGTTAGTGGAAGAGAATCGGCCTTCGTGGCGATTCGACGAGGGTAGGGTTGGTGAAGACCCGGTCCTCTGTGGACTCCTCAATGTGGATGTAGGTTTCCATTGTGGGAACCGAACCACGGGATAAAATCGTGTCTCGTGCATCTTTGTTTTACTTTCATCATAATCTAGGTTTTGTCTAGTATTGTGAAATTCACCTTGAAAAATTGTATCATACTTGATCATTGCAATATACTGATTCATTGGTTCAATACACTTTACTTGTAATTTGATTTCCACTGCATAGTGTGCTAGATGTAGAATTGTCAATTCACTTTGATCGTTTAGTTCGCGCACACCGGACTAGTCCGCACAGTATCGGACTAGTCCGATCTCTCTATATTTGATCGACTTGTTAAGTGTTTCAGAATCCGACAAACATTCAAAAAGCCTATTCACACCCCCCCTCTAGGCTATATTCAATTGGTATCATAGCAGCACTCTTCAAAAGAGACTCACCGCTCGAAGAGAAGATGTCGTACGTCAAGGATGTACACAAGAACTTCAACAACGAGAAGGGTGATGAAGAAAGAACTCAAAAGCTAGAAAAGCTTCTCGACGCCATCCAAGATTGTGAGGACGATGACGAGGAGATGCTTGAACTCAAGGCACTCCTAAGGAAGAAGGAACTCTCCCCAAAGGGGAAGAAGAAGATCGAGGACGAAAAGAAGAAGGGGAGTAGTCACACCAACTACTCCTGATATCCTTTTAACTATGATCGATTAAATTCTGACAATAGTCATTACCTATCAATTCCTCTATGGAAAGCACCATATTTTGATGGCAATGATTATTCTATGTGGAGACAAAACATGAAAATGCATCTCATATCTCTTAAACCCAGTTTGTGGCACATAGTGTGTACAGGGATAGATACCCCGGATGATGATGAAGAGCTGACTCCAAGTCAAGAGCAAGCTATTCATCGGAACGCTCAAGTTGCAGCTGTTATCACATCATCACTAAGCCAAGATGAGTTCACCAAGGTGGATGGAATCGAAATTGCCAAGGAGATATGGGATACTATACAAACCACACATGATGGTGATCGTCATGTATGCGAAGCCAAGATTGAAATGATTGAAGGCAGATTGGGAAGATTCGCCATTGAAGAAGATGAGTCACCACAAGATATGTACAATCGGTTGAAGAATCTTATCAACAAAGTCCGAGCATATGGCAGCAAGATGTGGAATGATCACGAGGTCGTAAAGCTAAATCTTAGAGAATTCATGCCTCACAATGTGACTCTTTGCTCGATGATTAGAGAAAATCCCCGGGTATCAGAAGATGACCTCATACGAACTTCTTGGGAAGATTATCAACTTTCAGATGATGGAGAAGCAAGCCAAGCACATCAAGGAAATTGCCGACCTTACCTCGGCAAAGGAGAAAGGAGTTGCTTTGAAGTCCACTTGTAAACCTGTATCAAAGGAAGCTCGAGAAGCTCATGGAGAAGACAACAGTTATGATGAAAGAAGTGATATTGATGAAGATATGATCTTATTCATGAAGAAATTCAAGAAAATGATGAGAAGAAGACAAGGTGGCCGCTCAAATGAAGGAATAAATAGGGACAAACAAAGAACCAAGATGAGGCGCGCTTGCTATAAATGTGGAGAGTATGACCATTTCATAGTGGACTGTCCACATGAAGAAAATAAGAAGAAGACTAAGGACAACAAGCCTCAACCAAAGAAAATGTTCAAGAAGAAGAAGCAATTTGGCCAACCACACTTAGGGAAGGAGTGGGACTCAAATTATGAGTCCTCATCCGAAGAAGAAGAGGAGATGCCCACCATAGCCATCAAGAAAACTTCCAAGAAATCCACTCTCTTCCCAACCATGGGCGCATAGAAGGACAATTATAACACATGTCTAATGGCCAAAGAAGGTAAAAGGAAGGTAACAACTAAATCTTCCTCCTTGCATTCTTTTACTAGTGATAGTGATAATTCTAGCGATGATGAAGACATGCTTAGAGGTTTAGACAAGAAAACTGCTGCTAAGATGAAATTCTTGATGGATAAGCTTGTTGATAAGGAGGAGCTAGTTAATCGTCAAGAAGATATGATCATCCTCCAAAAGGAGGAACATCTTAAGATCAAAAAGCTTCTTGAACTTGAAAAGGAGCGAAGCAAATCACTAGAACTTGAGTTATCTTCTAGCAAGGAAGCGTGCTTGAAGTTAAACGACTCAACCGCCACCATCAAGAATGAACTTGCTAACTTGACCAAAGTTAACAAGATTCTTGAGGTACAAGTTGAGTCACTCAAGTAAAATGGTTCCTCATCCTCTTCAAGCTCACCTTCTCAACATATAAAATCTGAAATTGTTATTGCTTGTACATGTGCTAAAATTGACACAAACTTGAAAGAAAAGTCAAACTTGACAAAGGACAAGAATCCTTCTCAAAGTGGCATATTTGACAAGGAGAAGGTCAAGTATGCACGTAGTGCATACTTGGTCACAAGACCTCCTAATGTCAAATATGGCATTGGGTATTCTTATGGTGAAAATCAAAATGCTAGAAGCCACAAGAATTACAAGGAATGCATTGCCTTTGTCAAGGGAAACTCCTCTCAAGTTAGAAAACTTAATAATGTTGATATGTTTAACATTGTGAATTCATATGAACAACAAGTTTTATTTAGAACATTTGATGCTTGATATGTACTTATGAAAAGTAATATTGGTAGAGTTTATGCTAAATATGTTGGGTCACGCCATGGGAACACCAAGTCTCATGTGTGGGTTCCCAAATCACTTGTGACTAACCTCAAAGGACCCAAGCAAGCTTGGGTACCTAAGACAGGCATAATTTGTCTTTTGCAAGCCTATTCATCCGGTGGAGCTAAATAGGTTCTAGACAGTGGATGCACCAATCACATGACCGGAGAAAGAAGAATGTTTGTGGAATATGAAGAAAATGAAAATCCAATCGAAGGCGTTTACTTTGGTGATAACAGTCAAGGAATGGTGCTTGGTACTGGTAAAATTGCAATTTCATCAAAACATATTCTTTCTCATATTTTACACATTGATTCCTTGGATTATAACAAACGTTATAATTTTTTATCACTAATGAGGGTGTGTCCGTCTCTAGAAGGAGTGATAACTTGGTTGCATTCAAGGGTGTGTTAAATGGAAAACTTTATCTAGTTGACTTCAACAAAGATAAAGCCGAACTTGACACATGCTTGATTGCAAAGACCAACATGGGTTGGCTGTGGCATAGACGGATAGCACATGTCGGTATGAGGAATCTTCAAAAACTACTTAAAGGCGATCACATCCAAGATTTAAAGGATGTGGTTTTTGAGAAAGAAAGGCCTAGTAGCACGTGCAAGCTGGGAAGCAAGTAGGAGCACCCCA
Source organism: Tuctoria greenei (assembly GCA_036927565.1). Classification (NCBI taxonomy): domain Eukaryota; kingdom Viridiplantae; phylum Streptophyta; class Magnoliopsida; order Poales; family Poaceae; genus Tuctoria; species Tuctoria greenei. Next base: position 62,921,581 of record JAYESD010000002.1, on the reverse strand, counting down.
TCCCGCGAAGAATGTCATGAATACAACAAGACCGCTCGAGCTCCTTCACATGGACCTATTTGGTCGAACTGCTTACATAAGCATCAGCGGTAACAAATATGGTTTTGTCATTGTTGATGATTTTTCTTGCTTCACGTGGGTTTTCTTTTTGCATGATAAAACAGAAACTCAAGGAACCCTCAAAAAGTTTCTCAAGCGAGCTCAACATGAATTTTCATTGATGGTCAAGAACATACGAAGTGACAATGGAACGGAATTCAAGAACACCCAAACCCAAGTTGAGGAGTATCTAGACGAAGAAGGGACAAAGCACGCATTTTCAGCACCATACTCTCCTCAAAAAAATGGAGTAGCCGAAAGGAAGGACCGAACGCTCATTGACATGGTGAGGACAATGCTCGATGAATACAAGACTTTGGACCAGTTTTGGGCCGAAGCGGTTAACACTGTTTTTTACGCCATAAACCAACTCTATATTCATCGGTTGCTCAAAAAAACTTCGTATGAACTACTCACAGGTAAAAAGCCAAATATTTCATACTTTCGAGTTTTTGGTTCTAAATGTTATATTTTGAACAAGAAGCCTAGGACTTCAAAGTTTGCTTCGAAGTCCGATGAAGGTTTCTTACATGGTTATGATTCAAACTCCTACACCTATTGTGTCTTCAACAAGGCCTCCGGACTTGTTGAAGTAGCACGTGACGTGGTGTTCGATGAAACTAACGGCTCTCAAGAAGAGCAAGTTGATCAATGTGTGCTAGATCAAGAAGAAGCTCCAATTCAAGCATTGAGAAGAATTGCGTTGGGCGATGTTCGACCAAAAGTGCCACCTCCAAATGCGAATGAAGAAGATGAACCACAAATGTAGGATAATGATGAAGGGGGAGCTTCCACACAAGATAAACCTCAAGAATACCAAGGTGATCAACACATTAATAAAGGCAACCATCTAGGGGAAGAAGAAGATGATGACCATGAAGATTCAAGATCACAAGTACCCAATACAAGAGAACATCAATGCATCCAAAGAGATCACACCGTCGACAACATAATCGGTGGCATCCAAAAGGGAGTAACAACTCGATCTCGTATAGCTAATTTTTGTGAACATTACTCATTTGTATCCTCTTTGGCACCACACATGGTTGAATATGCATTAAAGGATCTGGATTGTGTGGTGGCGATGCAAGAAGAATTGAACAACTTCAAAAGGAAACAAGTGTGGGAACTTGTTCAAAGACCCAAGTTCAACGTCGTCGGCACTAAATGGGTCTTTCGCAACAAGCAAGACGAACACGAAGTGGTGACAAGGAACAATTCACGACTTGTGGCCAAAGGGTATTCACAAGTTGAAGGTTTGGATTTCAACGAGACTTTTGCTCCCATAGCTAGGCTTGAATCGATTTGTATATTACTTGCATATGCTACTCACTATGATTTCAAGCTTTATCAAATGGACGTGAAAAGTGCTTTCCTCAACAGACCGATCAAGGAGGAGGTGTATGTGGAGCAACCCCCCAGGTTTGAAGATCAAGAGTTCCCCGACCATGTATACAAACTGCGTAAGGCTCTCTATGGCCTCAAACAAGCTCCTAGAGCTTGGTATGAGTGCCTTAGAGATATTTTGATAGAAAATGGTTTTAGAATTGGTAAAGCTGATTACACCTTGTTTACTAAGAATTTTGATAATGATCTATTCATTGGTCAAATCTATGTTGATGATATTATATATGGTTCAACTAACAAATATTTTTGTCAAGAGTTTAGTAAGATTATGACAGATAGATTCGAGATGTCCACGATGGGAGAGTTGAGATACTTCTTGGGATTCCAAGTAAAGTAACAAAAGGACAGGATGTTCATAAGCCAAACAAAGTACACTCAAGACATTCACAAGAAGTTTGGAATGGACAAAGCAAAGCCCATAAAGACTCCCATGGCGACAAATGTACACTTGGATCTCAATGAAGACGGACCAGACGTGGATCAAAAGGTATATCGCTCCATTATTGGCTCCATACTTTATATATGTGCATCTAGGCCGGATATCATGTTGAGTGTATGTTTGTGTGCAGTATTTCAAGCCAATCCTAAGGAATGTCATTTGACAACTGTTAAAAGGATCTTGAGATATTTAGTTCTGACACCCAACATAGGCCTTTGGTATCCTAAAGGTTCAAAATTAAATCCCATTGGATACTCTGATGCAGATTATGTAGGATGCAGGGTAGATAGAAAAAGTACCTCCGGTACTTGCCTATTCCTTTGTAGATCCCTAGTTTCTTGGTCCTCCAAGAAACAAATTCCATTTCCTTATCCACGACCAAAGAGGAGTATGTTGCAGCCGGGAGTTGTTGTGCACAACTCCTTTGGATGCGACAAACTCTAAGGGATTACGGTTACAATATGAGTCGTATCCTAGTCCTTTGTGAAAATGAGAGTGCCATTAAAATTGCCCATAATCCCGTTGAGCACTCTAGAACCAAACACATAGACACCTGACATCACTTTTTGAGAGATCACTCAATGAAAGGAGACATAGACATTTCTCATGTCAACACTGAAAAACAACTAGCTGATATCTTTACCAAGCCACTTGATGAAAAAACGCTTTTGTGAGCTCCGAAATGAAGTAAATATCCTTCATGCTCGGAACGTGGCTTGAAAACTTGCATACTTGTATGTCACCTTCAAAGTCATGTTGATTGTGCTGAAAAAGTATCTCTCTCTATTTTCTTCGAAAAACATGTTAATTACTTGATCTTGGTGAATTATGGTCATAGCTTGATTGTTGTATGTTTACTGATCATATTCATCAAGAATATTTATGTGTTATTGCCCCATATTTTCTTTTTAAGAACCTTTGAATATATATGAAAGGTCTATTTGTTTCCGTCCTGGTGACCATGGATTAGTCCGTGGTTACCCCGGACTAGTCCGCCCATTGCACACTAGTCCGCAAAGTGTCCGCTATACCGGACTAGTCTAGTCACACCATGGACTAGTCCAATTTTTCGACTCCATAACCCTAGGGCCGGCACAACCCTAATCTCCTTCCTCCTCACAACTCCTCTCACATTCTCTCTCCTCATTCAAGTGCTCCCAAGGCGATTTGGCAAGTCCTCCATCAAATCCACTCAAGTTTGAGCGGGAATTGATCTCCATTGCAAGGGAATCGAAGACCACATACTTGTCCGCATCAAAACACCTTCAACACTGTGAATCGAAGGATTTGGTAAAACTTCTCTCCAAACCCTGGAACCTTCAATTTGCCTTGTTTTTGCTCAAATAGCCTAGTTCTTCCTGTCAATACATGCTCCCTTGTAGTAGTACAACTACATCGCTCTGTTTTAGCATTGAGAAAATCCATTATCCTGTTAGTTAGGGTTCGAGCAGCTGAATATCAGACTAGTCCGTTATCAGTGCGGACAAGTCCAGTACCCCGGACTAGTCTGCACCTGAGCAACGGACAAGTCCGTTGTTAGCTGAACAAAACCCTAATTTTCTTCAACTCAATACTATTCCTTGCCACCAATCCTTATCTATGCCATGTACAACCTTCTTGTCAGGACAATGTCGAGTTCAAATGATGACATCTCTGACTTCGAGGCCGAAATGGATCAAGAGACCTTGTCTCGCGTTTCAACGGGCCAAGCCAAGAAGAGACAAGATCGTACCACTGACCCCTTGCCCACCCCACCAAGGGTGCGTCGAAATGTTCTGACCAAGAAACCAGCTTCGAGAGCACAATATGTGGTTGGCCCTAGTTCGGCGGTTCGACGCCAAACTAAGGGAAAAGGCAAAGGAATTGCCTCTGGCCTGATTGGCCCCCTCGAGATGACTGCTCCAAGGCGGAGGAATAGGGACCCCTCGTCAGAAAAATTCAATGGTAAAGGAAGTGATGTGTCTTGGAAGCTGAGGAAAATTGATGCTTATAGTGATGGCAAAAGGGCAGTTGATCCCAGATTTTGGAGCAACTTCCACGCGGACTACTACAGTACCGTGTACCTTCAGATGAAGACTCCAGTAGTCTGCAGTCAATGGGTCGACTGTGATGAGGTCATCGCACAATTCTTTGCGACCTACTACTTTGCCAGTGATGAAGAAGAGAGAGTGACTTGGATGACACATGGATCCAAGTACACTAGTACTTATGATGAGTTTGCTAGGCTGCTACACCTTGAGGACATCAGCAGCAATGAGATCATTATTCACAATATTGGTGTTTTGGAGAAGGACAAGATGGACTTTCTCTATGATACCCGCCTCAGGTACAATCCTCCCTCAACCAAGAACATGAAGCCTTTCTTCATGGTTCTCAATAGAGTGCTCCGGAAGATGATTGCTCCAAAGGATGGAGATGTTGGGAGTGTCCAAGGTTACTTGAGAACCTTGATGAAAGTGATTAGCAAGAAGAGGAAGTTTGACATCTTCGACTACATCTGGAATGACATGGTGAACATCTCCTGCACACCAAACCACTCTTGTGGTTATGCAACATACTTGATGTTTATGATTGAAAAAGTCACAGGAATTGAGTTTGTGAAGAATGTAGAGCATACTCCTCTAAGGCCTCAGAAGCCTCCTCAAGCCTCTCTCCTAGCTGCTCCATCACCTGCCTCAAGTTAGGATGCCTCAAGTGAGGAACATCCAAAAAGAGCTCAAGAAGATAGAAGGCCATCCTCTGGCACTAGGGCTCGTCCTTCTCACAAAGGATCAGCTAGTGGGATTATGAAGTACTTGGCAGCTATATTTGGTTCTTGCCACAAGACTGAGATGAAAGTTCACAAGATAAAAAAGGCAAGAAAGGAGGAAATGCAGTACATGAAGGACAATATCAAAGCAATATGCCAAAAGCTAGAGATTGAGCCTATTGGGTCTCCAGTCATCTTAGAAGACTCCGCCTCTGACTTCTCGGAGCTTCCTCCTCTTTCACCTTTCGAGCTTGCCTACGTTGGTATTGGGGGCACGACGAGTGGCTCTCACCCTCATCCTTCTCAGCCTGAAGATGAATATGACGAACGGACCGATAGCGCGGAGTGAGCCTGTGATGATGCTTAGATCCCTCTTCTCCTTCTTTTTGATGTCTTGATGCCAAAGGGGGAGAGATTGAGGGGGAGTCTTAGGTCCTAGCAGTAGGTTGAGAGATGAGAGCTCTATTTGTGTTACTTTTGGTGTTGTAAAACTTTGATTATGCTCTCTTATGCTTTTGTACATGTGTTATGAAACGATGACTATGTTTTGCTTGTGATCTATGTTTTATGCTCTGAATTTGATATTCATGCCTGATAATCTTGATATTGTTATGATTATGCTTTAATCTTATTCACATCAAGATTATTGCTCACACACACGTAGTTTCGCACCCCACCATAAAGAGTGCACATATGTCTTATGTCTACATTGCCTATTTTGCTCAAAGCTCATATGTGCACACTTTATGAAAATCTGAATTTTTATCATATTTGTGTAAATCTCAATTTGTTGTCATCAATCACCAAAAAAAGGGAGATTGAAAGTGCATCTAGGCATCCTTTGTAGGTTTTGGTTGATTTATGACAAACAAATGAGATCCTAACAAAATTGTTGAGATGAGCGCAGGTTTTAAAGAAATCAGGAGGAAAGCTCAAAAAGAAAGGAGAATGAGGAATCAAAAGGAGAAGAGCTCAAGAGCTGAAAAGATTAGATAATTGTGTATGGAGTGTGTTGGAGAAACACACCCCAAGAGCTTAAGTTAACAAACAATTTAACTCACTGCACAATTCACAGGAAAACTGGACTAGTCCGATATACACCGGACTAGTCCGATATCTCTCTGACTAAATTCTTACAAGAACTCCAAGTACGGACTTGTCCATTAGCCCCAAAATTTTTCATGATACCGGACAAGTCCGATATCACCACGGACTAGTCCGAAAACTCTCTGACTAAAATCGGACAAGTCCTCCAAGTGCGGACTTGTCCTCAATTCTACATGAGATTCACCACACAAGACTAGTCCGATATATATTGGACTAGTCTGAACACTTCTAGCGCCCAGATCGGACTAGTCCGCCCATTTACGGACAAGTTCGATATCTCGGAACACTTAGGGTTTTCCACACGCCGCACACCGGACTAGTCCGGAGTCCACCACGGACTAGTCCATACATCGCAAAACCTAACTGTAACTTTTGGAAACCCTAGTATAAATAGATTTGTACGGCACTACAACCATATCTCTCGATCTCCTGTGCCGTCACACCTTCCAAGAGCCTAAAATACACATCTCTCCACACATTCTTAACCCAGAAAGATTAAATCTTTGAGGATTAGCATTGATCAAAAGGAGAGACGTGTTCCACATGATCTTGAGCTCTTGGGTTTGAATCTCTCGCACACTCTTGTTGTTTATTGCATATCTTTGGAGTGTGTTTGGTGGTGTTCTTCATTGTAAATATTGGGGAGCCCTCAACTTGTGAGAAGGCCCCTTGAACACAATTATTTGCCTCTTTGTGGTTAGTGGAAGAGAATCGGCCTCCATGGCGATTCGACGAGGGTAGGGTTGGTGAAGACCCGGTCCTCCGTGGACTCCTCAATGTGGATGTAGCTTTCCTTCGTTGGAATCGAACCACGGGATAAAATCATGTCTCGTGCATCTTTGTTTTACTTTTCATCATAATCTATGTTTTGCTTGGTATTCTGAAATTCACCTTGAAATATTGTATCATACTTGATCATTGCAATATACTGATTCATTGGTTCAATACACTTTACTTGTAATTTGATTTCCGCTTCATAGTGTGCTAGACGTAGAATTGTCAATTCACTTTGATCGTTTAGTCTGCGCACACCGGACTAGTCTGCACAGTACCAGACTAGTCTGATCTCTCTGTATTTGATCAATTTGTTATGTGTTTCAGGATCTGAAAAACATTCAAAAAGCCTATTCACCCCCCTCTTGGCTACATTCATTCCAGCTTTGTGTCGGCGGAGTTGAGTGCCACTAGAGCCTGTCCATCTCTGGCTCCGGATCAGCCGGTCGAACCAGACTGAATCCAAAAGGTATTAGAGCTTCATTTGCTCATCTAGGGAAGTCCCATATCTGCTGGGACTCGATCGCTCTCGCACTTTGGATCTCCTCCAGTGACCTCCTTGCAGATAAAAGCTCCGCGGAGCCCTCCTTTGAGAAGTGCTCGACCTCCTTAGCATGATGCTGAATTTGTTCAGCCAGCAGCTTCTCTTGGTAGGCGACTTTTTTCTCCCGGTGGTGTACTCGGCTTTGCCTCTCTGCAAGGTCTTTCTCCTTCAGCTTCACTTTTTCCTCCCGGGTAGATACGTCAATATCTATTTTACTGACATCTTGTCCTGCCCGCCACAACTGGTCCTTCTCTTGTTCGCACCACAACATGAACTGTTTTGTGCGATCAGCCAAGATTTGCTTGCCCAGGGACAGCTTCCAGGAGAGCTCATCCTCCCTTTTCACGAAGTCTTCCTCCTTCTCTAGGAGTTTATCCTTCCTTATGTCGAGAGCGTCCTGACGTTTGAGGAGTTGTTCATTCAATTCATCGAGGCTCTTCGAGCGGCTGTCAGCCAATTCATTGGCCTCCTTAGCATGCTCGTAGACCTCTCGTGTCTTCTCATCTAGGGCCTTGATGATGGCCTCTATCACATTGAGCGCACGGTCTAACCGCGCCAGCCGGGCCTTCTCTTTCTCCACCCACTCCTGCTGGTCCGCAAGCCTTGATTGCATCAGCCTCGTCTTCAAGTGAAGCCTATTGCACCAACATCTTAGAGTGTTGCACTCTTCTTTGAGAGTCTTGCTTTCGTAATCAAAGGCGAGTTAAGCTTGGCGAAGACTTGAGCAGGCATTGTCAATTGACAACGCCAAGGGAGTTGGCTCCGGACCTCCTTGAGTTTCCTTCGCCAGGTCCATTAGGTCTTCCAAAATCACAACCGGATCCCACAGCGCCAGCGTGTTCTCCAACATCTCCACATCGCCAGGGCCAACCTCCGAGAGCTCATAAATATCCATTGCGGTTGAGGAAGGCCCCGCAGCAGGAACTTCTATCTCCGTAGCTGATGATGAGGGTCACTTAGTTGGGTCTTCAACCGTTGGCCCAGAAGGTGGAGGACCCGCGACCAGATCCTCTGGTTGCGCTATCTCGGACATGGTCACCTCCGGAGCTGTTTCCTCCGGGGTTGGCACAAAAGCTTCTATCGAAGCTTCAGCCGCTTCTGGCACTAATGCCAGAGCTTCCGCAGTTGGCTCCTGAACCGCTGGAGCTTCCTCGAGCACTTCTTCCATGTGGTACAGCGCTACCACGAGATTTTTTGGCATCAGCACTAGACTTGTCTCCACGATAGCCGATGCCAGAGCTGTCAAGTCGTCCACTACCACCACTGGGGGAGAGGCAGGAGCCAGGGCGAGAGCTTCAGCCTGAGCAGCTTTTGTCGCTGCAGCTGGTGCCGAAGTTGCAACCTCCTTTTTCAACATTATGGAAGCAGAATATGCAAATTCAAGAAATAGAGAAAAGTAAAAACTACAACACAAGTTAAGGAGGTGGTCCTTACCTTGGGACGTTGCCACTTCAGTTGGCATGGAATTTTTTCTTCTAGCAACCGAAGCCAGAGCCCACCATAATTGGTGAGGCAAAGGCTCCGGATTTCGGCCTGGAGCTTACCGCAGCCGTCGGAGTCACCTCAGCTGGAACCTCCCTTAGCTGGGAAGTGTAACACCCTCATTTTCATCCATCATGCATTGTATACATTCTAATACATGTCTAATATCACTCCACATAAAAAGGAACAAGTTAAAATGAATTAGAAACAAAACCGCACTTAGGAATTCAAGGAAGTGCGGACTAGTTCGAATTTGGTGCGGACTAGTCCGATTTCTCTCTCACCTCGATCAGACTTGTCTGTTTTTCTGCGGCCTAGTCTGTTTTTGCCTCTGGACACTTTCGAACTTGTCCTGTCCTATGCAGACTAGTCCGGTGATCCAAGAATCCTTAAAAATTTGCTAAGTCCCAGGACTTGTCCGGACTAGTCCGGTCTTCTAGCAGACTTGTTCGTTTTTCCCTCTGACTAAAGTTGGACTTGTCCGATTTTTTGCCAGGGTTGTCCGTTTTTTCCCTCTGGATAAGTTTGGACTTGTCCAGTTTCTCTCTGGACAACTTCGGACTAGTACGGCCTTTTCGCACTTGTCCGATAAATCATGAGTCCGAATTGAACTTTTGTTTCATGACTTGTTTCCTGGGTTTACGTTAAGTGGGCCTAGGGACGTCGTGTATAACTCTTTTAGAGCCCATGGTGGACTCCAAACCTACCCCTACTCACCCCCAAACTCGAAATTCATCAAACCCTAGCCTCCACCTCTATATAAACAACCCCACCCCTTGGCTTGACATCTATTTGCCACTTTTCCTCCACACCCAAACCCTAGCTCGTGATTAGCCGCCACCAAGGAGGGAGAAGGAGATCTAGATCAAGAAGAAGAAGAGGAGGAAACGAAAGGGGATCAAGATCTCCATCAACTTCGCGTTCTACATCAACAATCCACCATCAAGTTCTTCATCAACCCTAGATCGTCAAGATCCAAGTGTTGCCTCCACGATCCTTGATTCTTTGGAGTTCTAAACACCTGGTATACCTTATATTCTCTTTTCCTTACGTGAATTCAACCCCAAATCTCCAAATTCACGTCAAACTAGAAAACCCTAATCTGATGTTCTCGTGCAGTGTGGAATTGTCCGATCCCTAGCAGACTAGTCCGATTTTCCCGGTTAAATTGTGTTAAATTGATTCTAAAATTTGATCTAATCAACTCCAAACCTACATAAACTTGCTAAAAGCTATTAGAACTAGTTAGTGATCATTAAAAGCAACTAATTAACAAGTTCCACCTTGCATTTGCATTAATCACGCATGTCATGTCATATTGAGTAATATTTGTGCATCTTTTGATTGTAATTCTTGTCTTGTATGTTTATTGTGCGGATTAGACGGATTTGCGCTAGAGAGTGCCGCGGAGGATAAGGCTTGACCCAAACCAATCCCAAGAGCAAGGCAAATGTCCTTGAAGCATATTGATCCTATTCTTAAAATAAATATTTTGTTTGCAAACTGCATGCTTGTGTCAAATTGAAGGGAAATCTTCTATGATAGGAAGTTTACTAGATTTGTTTGACCACCCTTGTCACCTGGGATCTATGGTAGAGAGTCGGGAAGGGCTTTTACCTTTTTGCTACGCTTAATTAATTGGGACGGGAAAACAATTATACGACTTAACTTAATTATGTATTTATGAGGTTATGATTAACATGAACTGGTTGATGTAATATGATAATGGGTGATCTAAGAAAGCCTGGTAGGTGGATGGGTTGGACAATATGATGGTTGCTTGCTTTAGATCTAAATACCGGTTCATGCGAGAATAAGCTAGGACTACAGTGCCACCACGAGGCCATGTATGGGTGTGGCATAGCTGATTAATTAGGGCTTTGCTAGTGCTATTTGGACCATTAAGGATGCTCGGGGAAGGGGTAGTCGGATTGGGTTTGTTGATGATTGGTTGGACTACCCTTGGATCCGAATGGCTCAAGAGGGGGCCCTTGGTTGAAGATGTGCTTAGTTGGAGACATCGCCACCGATGAAACCTCAGTGGGGTCTAAATAGGCTAGTAATCCCTTTGGAAAGGATATTTTGTGATCTCTTGGCCACACACTAACAGAAGTGTGTAATGTGACCGATGTGTCATGGGCATAAGGGAGGTTCTTAGTCACCTAAAGGTGATGAAATCACAAACACGTGGGTAAAGCGATACAAACTCTGCAGTGTCTAATAAAACTATCATGATAGCCGTGCTCCCAGTTATGAGCATCTGGATGACCTACATGATTAGAAGGAACTTGGAATTTGGGATGGTTTGGTAATGGTTATGGTTGATAATATGGTTATGGCTGTTTATGGATTAAATGTTGGTATTGGGTATGATTAATGGTAATGGTGAAATCTGGTATAATGGTTGATGGATATGGAATATGGACTTGTACTATGATATTACTTATGGTTTATGATGGGTTTATTTCACATACATAATACATATTTCTTTTCAAATGTTTTAATGTACTTTTCAGCACTTAGTCATTATTATTGTTGTCATTTGAATCAGCTACATGTCATACTTTCCACACTTGCTGAGTACGACATGCACTCACTCTTGCAAATCCCCCACCAATAGTTGCAGGTCAGGATTGGGAGTTTAATGATGATAATGCGGAGTTCTAGGCTGTGTCTATCGTCAGCTTTGCCTATGGAGTGTTGGAGCTGCGCTACCCTATATGCTTAGTTTGCTTGATTAGATTATTTCCGCTGCATTAGTTCAAACTTGTCATTAATATTCATTAGAGCTTGTATTCGATGATATTTTGAATTGTGTAATTAAATTACTTATTTAATAACTTGAGTTGTGGCAATTATTTGTTTATCATTTGTGAATCACTTGTGTATGCGTGTTAAACATCCAGGGCACACATATACTGCACTTGGTTCATTTTCGGAACCGGGTGTCACAAATTGGTATCAGAGCCACAGGTTTAACTGTAGGACGCAACCTAGATAGAATGAACACTTTAGAGCACATAGGAGCACTCAGGAATTGAGGTGTCTTTGTTTGGTGTGTTGTTGCTATATATTGGTTGCTTGTGTGCTTAATAGAGGATTTTGTGATGCTTTAGCATTGCCATGTCCATGTAGGCTAGTGTAGGTAGGTGTTTAGTTTCATATCCCTTGATGCATATAGTTGGAGACGTTTCTAAATTCTTATCTCTTGCTTTTCTTCAGATGGTGAGGACTCGCAACCAGAGGGATGGTAATCAAGAGGAGGAGATCAATGGAGCACCTCAGAATAACCATGGACAAGGACCTGCTCATGGAGCTATCAACATTGAGCAGCTTTTGGCAATGCAGAACCAGCTCATGCAGACCAGGATACAAACAATGGCACAGTTGCAGGCAGTTAACGTCAACAATCAGCCCCACATGCCTCCACCGCCACCCCCGCCTCCTCATAACCGGTTGGGAGAGTTTATGAGGACTAGGCCACCGACCTTTGCTCAAGCTGCTGACCCTATGGATGTTGATGATTGGCTCAGGTCCGTGGAGAAGAATCTAGCTATTGTTCAATGTAATGAGGGGAGAAAGTGCTTTTTGCTTCTCAAAAACTAGTTCGAGCAGCTGCGGATTTGAATGTAGGCCTAGAGGGGGGGTGAATAGGCCTTTTTGAATTTTTCTCGGTTCCTGTAACACTCAACAACAAGATCAATACCAGAGATATCGGACTAGTCCGGTAAAGTGCGGACTAGTCCGGTTTTCACGGGCTAAGTTGATCAAGTTCAGTCAATTTGATTGATTCGTTAATGTTTGCAGCGGAAATATAAACTTAAATGACAGTTTAATAGTTGTATGTCAAATTCTATAACAATTAAGCCTCTTGTTCAACAATTTAACTCAAATTGAACAAAGTGAATCAAACCCTAGATTAAGTTGATCAATTGAGATGAGGAACGCACAAGGACAAGACACAAGTTTTATCCCGTGGTTCGGCTACCACGAAGGCAACCTACGTCCACGTTGAGGAGCCCACAAAAGGACCGGGTCTTCTCCAACCCTTCCCTCGTCGGATCGCCACGAAGGCCAATCCTCTTCCACTAATCACAAAGGGTAAATAACCAAGTTGAAGGGGCGTTCTCACACGTTGAGAGCTCCCTTGATTACAACTTACAATGCCACCAATAACACACTCGAAAATTACAAATTGAAACGCAAGAGTGTGTTAGAGAATCAAACCAAGAGCTCAATGATGTGTGCCAAGTGTCTCTCCAATAATCTAGATAGATTGATCGATTTTGCACTTAATTTCGTGGAGAGAGGTGGTTTTTGAGTCTCTTGGGAGGTGTGACGGCGCTAGGGTTCGAGAGAGTTTAAAAGTGGGTCGTGCACCTCTATTTATATGGGGTTTCTAAAAGTGACCGTTAGGGTTTAGAAAGATCGGACTAGTCCGTGGTGGTCACCGGACTAGTCCGGTGTGCTGTGTGAAGCAAACCCTAAGTGTCCAGGAATATCGGACTAGTCCGGTTGAAAACGGACTTGTCCGATTTCACTACTGGAAATCTTCGGACTAGTCCGATTGCCATCGGACTTGTCCGGACATATGAAACCCTAAGTGTTTAGGATGACAAGTCCGCACTTGGAGGAATTGTCCGATTTAGATCAGTGTGTATATCGTACTAGTCCGTGTAGACACCGGACTTGTCCGAATTGGATCAGAATGAATATCGGACTAGTCCATATCACAACGGACTTGTCCGATTTTGTGTGACTTGTGCATTGTGTTGAGGACTAGTCCGCATTGGGGAGGACTAGTCCGAAGTGGATCAGAAAGATATCGGACTAGTCCGGTGGGGACCGGACTTGTCCGATCTAGTGCAGAATGTGATATCGGACTAGTCCGGCTGTTATCGGACTAGTCCGGTCCTGTACAACTTTGTGCATTGTGTGTGTGTGCTTGAAAGTGATTGAGCTCTTGGGTGTGTTTCCTTAACACACTCCATACATAATAATCTACTATTTTCTTCTCCTTGAGCTCAAATTCACTTTGCTTCTCATTTCCCTTCTTTTTGGCATTTTGCTCATTTTTCATCATTTGCCTGCATTCATCTCAACAAAAGGATTAGGATCCCAATTGCTTGTCATAAATCATCCAAAACCCACAAGGGAGTCCTAGATGCACTTTCAATCTCCCCCTTTTTGGTGATTGATGACAACCAATTGAGATTTCACAAAATAAGGCAAAAAATGAGATTTTCATAAAGTATGCACATATGACTCAAAAATACATCAAGCAACAAGAGAATTATCCATATGTTCATTCTTTATGGTGGGATGCATACTAAGTGCATGAATACATTGAGAATGACAGAATTTACATTAATCAACCGATACCAAGTGCATATGACATTCCAGGAGCAAAAATGCAGTTTTCATCACATACTCGCAAATAAATTGAGCAATTCATCACAAGACCAAACTTAATATGAAAACAGTGTTAAACTATTACAATCACAAATAAAAGTACAGAGAAGGCTCTCTCCTCGCATCCTATTACAGCTAAAGCTAAGACTGGACTCCCCCTCAATCTCTCCCCCTTTGGCATCAAGACACCAAAAAGAGAAAGAGGAAGGTCCTAGACACTTCACTCTTCGCTGTCTGTCCTCTCGTCATCTTCTTCGTCTTCTTCGTTTTCTGCTTGACGAGGAGGAGAGGGAGGATGAGGAGCGGAGCTGCTCGAGCCCCCAATGCCAAAATAGGCAAGCTCGGAGGGGGACAAGGGCCCGAGCTCGAAGATGTCAAGATCAGAATCTTCAGAAATTACTGGAGATCCAATGGGGTTTGTCGACTGTTGGAGTCGGCAGATCTCCTGACACTGCTAAAGTGTTTAAGGAGTTTGTGGTTCGGTGTGGGCGCGCGGAGACTCAAGAAGGTGAATTGTGATTTAACACAGGAGACACAAGGATCTACGTGGTTCGGGCCGCTTGAGCGTAATACCCTACTCCACGGGTGTGTTGGTGTTGTATTAGCTTGTCACGTATGATTGCTGGTCCACGTCTGTGTATGTCTGTCCCGCGTGTATCGTCGGCCTGTCCTTTTATAGTACAAGGACAGACCGTTACAAGCTAGCCTGGCCCGACATGTGGCCCCGGCAGTTACTAGTATTGATACACGATTAATTGCTGTTAATGATTCTGTAACGGGCTCCGACAGTGCTGTTACTGGTGTTAAGATCGTCCGTTTAAGCGTCATTAATATGGCATTAATGACGCTTAATCGGGTCTTGAAGTCCTTGGCTCTCCTTTGAAGATCCGGAGCCGTTACAAGGTCTTCCGGAGGTTAGAGGCTGTCAGCTCCGACGTTTGGACACGTGGCAGCTCCGGAGCTTGCTTTGGGAAGCAGGTAGCTCCGGGGCTATCTGACACGTGTCAGGTCCGGATGTTCTCTCGGTCAGGGGTTAAGTCCGGAGGTGCCATTTCGGTACCTGGCCCGGAGCTTCCCCCTTGTGGGCGGTAGCTCCGGTTTGGCAGTACACGTGGCGACCTAGGGATTAACCATGTTGGAGAAGCAGGTCCGGTCATGTCTGACAAGTGGGCCTCCGAGGGTCTTCAATCCGAGTAGACGGCCTTCCCTCGAGATCTTTGTAACCTCAGGGGGTGTACGGTTTTTAGGGTACCGACAGTGGCCCCTTGGACCTACCTCCGAGGAAGGTCACTGGGGTGAAGTCGTTTCGTCGGAGGTGGGTCCATCCTTGCGACTCTTGAACTGGGTCTTCAAGGGTCTTCGGAGGTGCCGTTGGCAGGGTTTTACAGTTAGATCCCGCCGCGTGGCGCACCTCAGGCGCAGATGGGATCTTTGACGTGCGGATCTCACGCAATTGAAGGTCGCCGGCTCCCGATACGAAAACCGTATCGGTTCCGCGCGCCCTGTCAGGCCGCCACCTTTGGGTTTCCCGCCTCGTGATGACAACCGTTCGCCTGGGTAAGAGCTTCGACTTGATCGTCGGAGTGGTCCCGGGCCCTCTTGTCATCGGCTGGGTTGAATTCTTGAGTAGTATCTTCGACTTCCCTGCAGTTTCCATCCAAGCGTTGCGAGGGCTTACTTAAGAAGGAAAGTGCGCACCGTCAGGAGTTCTTTACGCCTCTCATCTGATCTTGCGCTCAAACTCCTAACTCGTTCTTCGCTCCTGTTCTCTTGCCTAGTTGTGCCGCGATGGAGTTGGGTCTGCGCGAGAGTCGCCTGAAGACCGACAATGATTTGAAGAAGGTCCGGGCCCTCATGGGGTGGTCCTCGGACTTCTTCAACTGCTTGGTCCGTGCTAGCAGAGAACTCCCCTTTGAGAAGGAGCGCGCTGGCGAGATGGTGTACTTTTCTTCGTACGCCATGGTGGGGCTGATCCCACCATTTCTTCTTTCTTCTTGATGCTGCTAGACTTCTATGGTCTGCAGCTATACCACCTTGGCCCTCACTCCATTCTCCTCGTGTCCATCTTTGTCCACTTCTGTGAGATGTGGGTGGGCATCCCCCCCTGCGTCGAGCTCTTCCGATCCTTCTTCACCGTTCACACCGCCGGCCGGAGCAATGAGTACCTTGGCTTCTACTACTTCGTGAAGCGCAATATGTGCCCATTCAAGTACCTTCGGTCGTTCCCTTCCGGGAAGTGGGATGACTGGAAGAAAGATTGGATAGTCGTCAGGGTGGAGGAGCATGAGCGGTTGGAGCTGCTAGACGGTCTGCCTGGCATCGACACGTCGATATGGAGTGAAGTTCCGGTGCTGGCGGAAGCTTTCGACCCTATCCTGACCAGGATCTGCCGATGTGTGGAGGGAGGATTGACTCCCCAGGCGGTGTTCTGCAACTTCCTGACCAACAGGTGGGCGCCGCTGAAGAGGAGGGAGAAGCTCGTCTGGGCCCTCAACAGCGTGATGGACGAGGACCGGGCTGAGACCGGGTTGAATTCCAACATGGTGGGGAAGACCTTGGAATTCCACCTCAAGAAATTCCAGCACGGCATCAAAGTCAACGGAGATTACTTGACTCCGCCGTCGGCCTTTCTCCCTCTGAACGTGGAAGTGGAGTTCAGCAGAGAGCTCCGGCGGACGATGCCCACGCTTGACGACCTTGGTGTCGTCGAGAGAAGACCAACCACCCGGGTGGCAATCCCCAGGGTGCCCGAAGACGGCTCGGTCCTTGCTCCACAGCCGAGAGTCGAGGTCATCGGCAAGGGCAAGGAGCTGGCGGAGGAGCCGGAGAGTCGGAAGAGGAAGCTACGACATGCCGACGGAAGGTCCGTCAGGCCCGCTACTTCCACCTCGGTTCCTTCTCCCCAGGGGGGAAGATCTTCTGCCGCCGTGGCGACTGTCCCCGTGGTGGGGTCCTCCCGGAACGAGACTGTTCCTGCAGTGGATCCTCCCAGAGCGCGTCTGTCCCCGTGGTGGAGCCCTCCGGGGGTGCTAGCTCCGGGTGCACGACTCCGGCACCTGCGGCGGTGGGAGCCTCATGGTCCAGGGGTTCCTCCCAATCGAGGAGAGCCTCGACCCAGGAAACGCCCGTGGCTGCGACAAGTTCTGGGGGGCCTCCCGGAGCTCCTACGCCGACCATGGCCAGCCCGGAACGTCCGGGAAAAAGGTTCCGTGCAAGCTGGTGCGGAAGCCTTCCAAGGTAATTTTTGATCTTTACCTTGGTTAACTTTTTAGTTGTAGCGATTGTTTGTTAATTTTCTTTATCCATCCTCTGCAGCGTCCCCAAGAAGGGGAGTGAAGCTCCACCCTCGGCCACGATTTCTAAGGCCGTGGGAGCTTCTGCTCCTGTCCCAGTGCCGCCCCAGGTGGTGGCTGAGGCTGCGACAGCTCCGGCGCCGGCTGTCGTGGTCATGAACCTCGACTCGTCCCCAGAATTTCCCGTGGTAGCGCCGGACCACGGGAGTGAAGACACGCCAGCGGCACTTGTCTCAGAGGTTGAAGCTCTAGGTCCTGGTGCTGCAGTAGTGGAAGCTCCGGCTGTAGAGCTGGAAGAAGTATTAGTCCCGGCCTCGGAGCCGGAACTTGTCGAAGCTCCGGCGATTGAGCCGGAGGTGACTGAAGCTCCGGCATGCGAGCCGGAAGTCGAGGTAGTTCCGGCAGTTGAGCCGGTTACCTCCGAAGCACCGGTCGCTGAACCGGTTATTGTTGGAGCGCCGGTCACAGAGCCGGCGGTTGAAGAGGCGAGGGAGCTTGAGCCTCCCTCGGAAGAGGTGTCCCGGCCGGAGCCAGTAGTAGCTCCTGCTCCGGAGGCGACGACGTCGAGGGTACTTGCGGCTGAGCCGGAATGCCCAAGCGAAGTCGCTGGCCCCCTGCCCGAGGGGGCGAATGAAGACTTGGCGGCGGGGCCTTCTTCGATGGCGACTGAGGCCATCCCGGAGGACGGCCCTAGCGCCTTGGAAGCTCAGGGTTCCGCTCTCATAGAGTGGGACCCAATTTTTGTATGTGAAGACCCGCTGGAACCAGCGGAGGAGACCCCAGCAGGTCTGGAGCCCATCCCGCTGTCGATGTCTATTGACAACGCCTGCTCCAGTCTATGTCAAGTTCAACTGGCCTTCTTTCACGACAGCAAGGCTCTTGAAGAGGAGCGCCAAACCCTTAGGCGGTGGCGTAATCGGCTCCACTTCGAGACTAAGTTGGCGCAGTCGAGGCTAGCGGACGACAAGGAGTGGATCAAGCGGGAGAAGATCCTCTTGGAATACTGGGATAAGCTGCTGGATGAAAGGGAGAGCATGACTCATGCCCTCGACGCTCAATCCCGGGAGATCCACGATCAGGCCAAGGCTGCCAACGACGCGGCCAATGCTCGGTACGAACAGCTTGAGGCCATCAACGCCGCACTCATCAAGCGTCGAGAGGCACTCGAAGGGAGGGAGAGACGGCTCGAGGACGAAGAGCAAAAACTCCTGGAGCTGCGGGATGACGTCCTGAGGCGGTAAGAGGAGCTCGCCGAGAAAGTAGCTCTGGCTGACAAGGGCCTCGAGGAGCGCACTAAGAAGTTGGAAGAGCGCTGCCTCGAAGAAGAGGAGAAGACCTGGGTGCGGGGGCAGGAACTCTACGAATACGAGTGTCCCCTTGTTGCCCGGGAGAAGAAAGTGGAGGCCAGGGAGAAGGACCTGGTCGATCGTCGGAACAAGATCCACCTCCGGGAGGAGGAGCTCGGAAGACTTGAGAGGCGGGTTGCTGCAAAGATTCAGCAAAACGCCAAAGAAGTTGAGCGCCTCGCCTGTGAGAATTCCGAACTGACGGCGGCCAAGAGATCCCTGGAAGAGGTGAAGGGACTGAGGACGGCGGAATCCCTGCAGATTTGGGAGTTCCTGGGCAAGGCCAATGATGCGCTCACGCTGATGGGTTTCTGCCCCGTGCGCCCGGATGATCTGGAGCCGGACCTTGCGCTGCAGGCGTTGAGCGCAGCAGGTAGCAAGCTCTCCAAGGTGGGCGACATCATCGCGGACCAACTGGAGGTCGAGGGGCAATCCCTGGCGAGGAAAGTCACAGAATATGTGCTGACGTGCTACACCAGCCGGAACCCTCAATTTCCTCTGGACCCGGTGCTCGAAGGCCCCGTCGAAGGAGAAGGCGAAGCTACCCGAGCCAGCGTGTCGGAGGTCGCCCGGAAGGTCGCCGAGTTCTTCCATAGGGTCTAGGACCATCTCTTTTAGCTCTCACTTGTATTTTCTCTTCTTCTTCCTCAATTTTGTAATCCCTTGTCTCCAGATGTAACCTTCTATCTCCAGATGAATGAAATCCCCAAATTTTTGCGAATTTCATTTTTTGTCTTCAACATCTTTATCTTCACTTGGCCCCCTGGTAGATGTACACAATTTGATTGTGAACATGTACCAAAAGGATATTGAGTTTTGTTGAAGACGCATTTGCTCCGAACTTGTAGAATTTAGGTCCGAAGTCTTCGATAGTGAAGGTCCCCTGAGGTTGTCGGAGCTTAGAAGCTCCGGCATTGTCCATCGCTGGAGCTTGGTAGCTCCGACAATAGCCTCTATCAACACGTAGAGCGTCGATAGTTAGTCCTCCGAGGTGTCGGAGCTTAGTAGCTCCGGCAGTGACCTTTGCCAACACTTGGTTTGTTGGCAGCAGACTCCATTTACGGGGTCTTCTCACCATCTCTTACTCAGCGCCGACGGTTGACCCCCTTGAGGAGTCGGAGCTTGGTTAGCTCCGGCTTTTCTCCATCAACGTAGAGTTTATTTTTCCTGCACACTTAAGCCAAGAAAAATAGTAAAATTTGTTCCTTGTCTATAATTTCGTCGCGGCTTACGATTCTGAAGAAAATTTTAAGTTGAACGCGATTTTAAATACAACTGGTTGCGTTGTCTTTTCTCTTAGATCCAACTGTCCATGAACCCGCCTTACTTCGGCCTGCCGGGGTGTAGGTAGAGTGGCGTACTTAGGGTGCTTGACCAGGCTAAGTCGATAGCGCACTCCGGCCCTAGATTGGCTTGGCGGCTTTCAGGCGAGTTGGCCATAAACGATATTTAAATCCAAAAGATCTGACAATTCAACTCGAATCGTATATAAACCGGTCAAACTAAAATTTCTTAAGAATTGCACATCTCTGTTATAGACAAGAAAGAGAAAAATAAAAATGTTGAGCCTGCACAAAATGAATGCACGTGGAGTCTATTTCACATGAAGATGTCTTTCATTATAGGTCCGGGGTACAGGGGAAACAAGGGGGTACGGAACCAGGCTAAGTGTGTTTGGTTTCTCGTTTGACCCAAGGTAGTTAGCCACACTTTTAGTCCGGAGACTGTGACAAGTGCTGCATGAGCTTTGCAGACCTTTCGGGAAAGGTCCGGCTGCTCTCCCGGAGGAACTACCCGACTCTGTACAATGACTCTATAACATACATTTCAAGTTACTTAAGACTCACCTCCGTGGAATTAAGTGTAGAACTTACGGAGGTGCTCGATGTTCCAAGGATTTGGGAGAGGTGTCCCATCCTCGGTAGCCAAGCGAACGCTTCCGGGACAGGATACTTTGATCACTCGAAAGGGCCCCTCCCAGCCGGGGGAGAGTTTGTTTAACCCTTCTCTGGATAGTATTCTCCGTAGCACCAGATCGCCTTCCTCGAGCTGTCGGTTGTGTACATGCCGCTGGTGATAACGCCGTAGAGCTTGGCGATATCGGGCATTCCGAACAGCTGCTTGGCACCTTCCCTCCTCGAGGAGGTCTAGGTCTTCACGCCGGAGCTGGTCCTGCGCGGCTTCGTCGAAGGTCCGGACCCGGAGCGAACCCAAGGTGATTTCCGGAGGAAGGATTACTTCAGCTCCGTACACCAGAAAGAAGGGTGTTTCTCCGGTTGACCGGTTTGGAGAAGTCCTGTTGGCCCATAGAGTGGGCGGAAGTTCTGCGATCCAATTGGCTCCGTGCTTTTTCAAGCACTCATAGGTGCGCGTTTTGAGTCCTTTAAGGATTTTTGCATTTGCTCTCTCGGCTTGGCCATTGCCGGCGGGATGAGCTACGGAAGCGTAGCAAACCTGTATGTCGAGGTCTTCGCAATATCCTTGGAATGCGGAGCTTGTGAATTGAGTCCCATTATCAGTGATGATCTTGTTTGGGACTCCGAATCTG
Source organism: Tuctoria greenei (assembly GCA_036927565.1). Lineage (NCBI taxonomy): Eukaryota > Viridiplantae > Streptophyta > Magnoliopsida > Poales > Poaceae > Tuctoria > Tuctoria greenei. The sequence goes on along the minus strand of JAYESD010000002.1, from coordinate 62,900,381 downwards.
CTTACAATGGATTGTAGAAAGTTGATAGCAGATTGCTTGTTGATCGTCACAACTGGAGTTGCTTCCGGCCACTTGGTGAACTTATCAATGGCGACGTACAGGAACTTGTAACCTCCGACGGCTCTTGGGAAGGGTCCCAAGATGTCCATCCCCCACACAGCGAAGGGCCATGTAGGAGGTATCATTTGTAAGGGCTGAGAGGTGTATGAATTTGCTTTGCATGAAATTGGCATGCTTCGCATTTCTTCACCAGCTCAGTGGCATCCTGGAGCGCTGTAGGCCAGTAGAAGCCATGCCGAAAGGCATTCCCGACCAGCGTGCGGGAAGATGCGTGGTTCCCACACTCGCCTCCATGGATTTCTGTGAGGAGCTCGCAGCCTTCTTCCCTTGTGATGCACCGCATTAGGATGCCGTTGGCACCGCGCCGGTAGAGATCCCCTTCTACCAGCGTGTATCTTTTAGCCAATCTGACTACCCGGTCAGCGGATACATCATCGTCAGGTAGGATGTTGTCTTTCAAGTAGTTCCGGATCTCCGAGATCCATGCATCGGAACTGACTTGAGCATTTGAGTCTTGCGTGCTGGGTTGCTCGGAGCTTCCGGCAGCACCTACGACCCTTGATGGCTGCCATGGTAACAGGGCCATCGGGACCGTCAGCTTCGGGATGCTGATCTCGCCCCCTTCGTTCAGTTCAGCAGGCTGAACTGTGGGTTTTGACAACCTCCGGACAAAGATTCCGTCAGGAGTCGGAGCTCCGGTTGACGCTTTGGTCGAGAGTTCGTCAGCTTCAGCATTGTGGGCACGCTGAACAAGGTGGAGGTCTAGGACTTCAAAGTCCTTCTGAAGCCTCTGGACTTCAAGGAGGTAAGCAGCTAGCTGGAGATTATTGCAGGAGCATTCACCCTTCACCTGTTTGATGATGAGCTGTGAATCTCCTTTGACCAGCAGTTGCTTGACACCGTATGATAGTGCCACCTTTAGTCCATAGATGAGTGCTTCATACTCCGCCATGTTGTTGGTTGCCTTGAAGTCAAGGTGCACCATGTATTTTACCTTCTCCCCAGTCGGTGCAAGGAGAAGGATTCCAGCTCCGACCCCCTGCTTCTGCATGGAGCCATCAAAGTAGAGGGTCCAGTGAGGCTCGGTGAAGGTTGGAGCTTGATGCTCTGTCTTCTGCTCGCTGGGGCCCCCAGGGTTTGATGGAGAGGGAGTCCATTCCGCCACGAAATCTGCCAACGCTTGACTCTTGATTGCTTGTCTCGAAATGAATTCGAGATCGAATTCAGCCAATTCCGCTGCCCACTTTGCAATATTCCCAGTTGAATTGGGATAATGCAAGATCGCTCGAAGTGGATAGGAGGTCACCACCGAGACTTTGTGAGCTTGGAAGTAGTGTCGAAGCTTCCTGGAGGCAATAAGAACTGCATAAAGCAGCTTATGCACCTCTAGGTATCGAGTCTTGGCATCATGTAATACTTCACTGATGAAGTATACCGGGCGTTGAATGGTCCGGACCCTCCCGGTGGGGTCCGGAGCTTCCTCTCTATTGATCCGGACCCTGTCGGAGGAGTCCAGATTCTCTTCGGGGACCTCCGGGTTCTGGCTGGAGGAACCCGGAGCTTCTTCAGAAATGACCTGGACCCTCTCAGAGGGGTCTGGGTCTTCTGAAGTGACTTCTTGTGGATTTGAGTCTGGGAGCTGGGACCCAGACTCACTTTCAGGGACCTCTGGACCCTCCTGAAGGGGTCTGGATTCCTGAGTATGGGGTAGTTCTGGTCTCTCCGCAACCAGAACCATACTGACAACTTCGTTAGTAGCTGAAATGTAAAGCAACAAAGGCTCACCAGGGTTTGGAGCTACCAGAATTGGTAGGGTGGTGAGGAACTGTTTCAGCTCCTGGAATGCCTTCTCTGCTTCTTCGGACCATTGGAATGGTCCGGACTTCCTCAACAACTTGAAGAAGGGAAGTGCCCGTTCCGCCAGTCTTGATATGAACCGGTTGAGGGCCGCTAGACACCTAGTTAACTTTTGGACGTCTTTGATGCGGGTTGGTGGCCGCATGTCTTCAATGGCTTTTATCTTCGCCGGATTAGCCTCTATGCCCCAGTGACAGGAAACCAAGAAGTTTTCCGGAGCTAACCCCGAAGACACACTTGTCTGGGTTTAGCTTCGTGCGGGTGGCCCGCAGCTTGTCGAAGACAGCCTGCAAGGTGTCCAAGAGGGACTCCTTGTTCTTGACCTTGACCACGATGTCATCGACGTACACTTCCACTATGTCTCTGATGAGTTCTTCAAAAGTTTTGTACATAGCTCGTACAAAAGTTGAAGCTGCATTCTTGAGACCAAATGGCATGGCTGTGTAACAATACAATCCATCTACTGTGTTGAATGAGGTATGCTCTTCATCCTCCCTAGACATCCTGATTTGATGATACCCAGAATATGCGTCTAGGAAACACAGTAACTCACACCCGGAGGTGGAATCCACTATCTGATCTATTCTAGGTAGTGGGAATGGATCTTTTGGACATGCCTTATTCAGTGTGGTGTAGTCGATGCACATCTGAAGCTTCCCGCCGGCCTTGGGCACAACGACTGGGTTCGCCAGCCATTTTGGATGGAAGACTTCTCGGATGAATCTAGCTTCGAGCAACTTCTTCACTTCTTGTCGGATGAAGTTCTGCCGCTCTACGGATTGCTTCCGAGGTTTCTGATGCACAGGCCGAGCATCGGGGTAAATCTTCAGATTGTGCTCAATCACTTCCCTGGGGATCCCAGGGATTTGTGACGGTTGCCAGGCAAACACATCAATATTAGCCCGCAGGAAAGTGATGAGCGCGATTTCCTATTTGTCGTTCAACCATCCCGATATACGGGTGGTTTGAGCGGCATCGGAACCAATTTGGACGACTTTGACGGGAATGTCGGTGTCGCCGCTTGGCTGCACACGGGGTGCAGAGGTTGAGCCTCGTTGACGAATGCTCGGGGGTTTTGGAGCTTGTTCCTGTCTGGAGTCCTCCTCTTGCGTCGTGGTGAGTGCATGGAGCTCCTCCAGAGCAGTTACTCCGGCGGTGCGATCTCCGCGGATCCGGAGAACGCCTACTGGTGTTGGCATCTTCAACACCAGGTATCCATAATGAGTAGCTGCCATAAATTTGTATAGGGCAGGTCTACCCAAGATGGCGTTGAATGGTAAGTTGATCTGAGCGACGTCGAAGACCAACTTCTCGATGCGATACTTCTCCCGTGTCCCGAAGGTAACGGGGAGAGTTATAGCTCCGAGTGGGGTAATGGCCCCCGGACCTACTCCGGAGAAAGGTCGAGAGGGCTGGAGATCCGGAGGTCGGAGCTGGAGCTTGGTAAAAGCTTCAAAGCTTATGAGGTTCAGCCCCGAACCTCCGTCCACCATAACATGATGGAGCTGGATGTTGTTGATGGTGGGAGATACCATCAAAGGTAAATGTCCAGCTCCGACCATGCTTCGAGGACAGTCCGAAGCATCAAAAGTGATGGATGTGTCCATCCACTTTCGATGTGGCTCCGGTCTAGCTGTAGGAGCTACAGCGGCCATATCCCGCCGCATAGTCTTGATGACGCGACGGGAGGTGATGTCCCATGATCCACCAAAAATGGTGTTCATGGTTTTCCGACGCTCGTTGTCAGAGACGTCAGAGTCATCATCGACGGAGGTGTAGACGGCCTTCAAGAACTTTTTGGGGTCCTGAAACCCTAACTTCTCTTCAGCCGGAGCTTCGTTGACCTTCTGTTTTCCTTCCCTCTGTCGGAAAGGAGACCCTTCCCGGCGCTTGCTGTAGCGCTCGGCAAGGTTTTGGACCTCCCGGCAGTCTTCCAAACCGTGGCTGCCCGTTTTGTGAATGGGACACCACACTTTGGGTTTGCCACCGTCTTCGGAAGACAATCGAGGTCGCTTCTCGGGGCGTGGCCCCCGGCCACCAGGAGTTGCAGCAGCTGCAATGTTGGATGTGCCGGCCGACGGCTTCTTCTTGCCGTTGGTCTTCTTTTTCTTCTTGCCACCCCCGGAGGTAGCGGCTTCTTCTTTGGAGGATTTCTTGTGATCCTCCGAGGCTGGTTTGGAGTGCATTTCACGGCCCTCCGCAGCTCTGGCACATTTGTCTGCCAGGCTGAAGAGTTCCGTGACGCTGGTGATCTCTTTGATCGCCAGCTTCTCCAACATCTTCTTGTCCCGTAGGCCCTGTCTGAATACCACAATGACAGAAGCGCTTGAGATAGAAGGGATTGTGTTGCGTACCTGAGAGAACCTCTGGATGAAGGACCGCAAAGATTCTCCCCATTTTTGCACGACCGCAAAAAGGTCCAGTTCAGTGCCTGGTCGGGTGTATGAACTCCCGAAGTTGGCAGTGAACTGACGGCACAGCTCCTCCCAACTGTTGATAGAGTTGGGTGGAAGGCTCATAAACCAGGACCTGGCGGTCCCGGTTAAGGCCACTGGAAAGTAATTGGCCATTACAGCCTCGTTTCCTCCAGCTGCCAAGATTGCAGTGGAGTATATCTGAAAGAATTCGGCGGGGTTGACAGTCTCGTCGAATTTTTCCGGCAGGTGTGGCCGGAACTTCTGTGGCCATCTAACCATGCGCAGGTGCATGGCTAGGGCTGAACAGCCTCCTCCTACTCCTTCCAGAGTAGAAAGGTCCTGAGCTTCCCGTCTTTCACGAGCACGCTCGATATGGACACGGCCATCCTGTTGGCGGTATCGGCGATCAAGCTCCGCTCGGAGGTCATGAGTCGAAAGCCTGGATACCGTATGGGTGCGTCGTGCCCCAGAGGGCAAAGACGTCACCTGCTGTGACGCGGATCATCTCCTGTTGTTGGAGACGTGCGGACCAAGTCTTCCAGACAAAGTCCGCCGCTGCGATGGGGCTCGTCCCGAAGGAGGAGGACCCTGGTTGTTGAGGCGTTCGGCCGCTGCTGCGACCAAATGCTCCACATCGGCCCTCCACTGCTCCATTGCATCTCGAGATGCATCCGGAGGTGGTGGTCGTTGGAGAAGAGCAAGCGCTGCATGGAGCGCGTGTTCCGGGTTGTCATGACTTGCCGACGCAGTAAGTGACGTCGGCGCACCATCATGTTGCCCAGCACGATTTGCCGGAGAAGATGGTGGTGGTGGGAGTGTGGCTCCTGCTGGTGCTGAGGCTCCTGCTGGTGGCTGCCTGTTGGAGGGATTGCCCCCAACAGCCTGAGCAGCAGGTTGACCGTTGGATGATCCAGCCGCGGAGTTCACCGTTCTCGAAAATCTCAGGCACCCCTACCTGGCACGCCAACTGTCGACTGTTGGAGTTGGCAGATCTCCTGACACTGCTAAAGTGTTGAAGGAGTTTGTGGTTCGGTGTGGGCGCGCGGAGACTCAAGAAGGTGAATTGCGATTTAACAAAGGAGACACTAGGATTTACGTGGTTCGGGCCGCCGGAGCGTAATACCCTACTCCACGGGTGTGTTGGTGTTGTATTAGTTTGTCGCGTATGATTGCTGGTCCACATCTGTTTACATGTGTCCCCCGTGTGTATCGTCGGCCTGTCCTTTTATAGTACAAGGACAGACCGTTACAAGCTAGCCTGGCCCGACATGTGGCCCCGGTGGTTACTAGTATTGATACACGATTAATTGCTGTTAATGATCCTGTAACGGGCTCCGACAGTGTCATTACAGGTGTTAAGATCGTTCGTTTAAGTGTCATTAATATGGCATTAATGACATTTAATCGGGTCTTGAAGTCCTTGGCTCTCCTTTGAAGATCCGGAGCCGTTACAAGGTTTTTCGGGGGTTAGAGGCTGGCAGGTCCGACGATTTGACACGTGGCAGCTTCAAAGCTTGCTGAGGGAGGCAGGTAGCTCTGGGGCTATTAGACACGTGTCAGGTCCGGAGCTTCTCTTGGTCTGGGGTTAAGTCCGGAGGTGCCGTTTCAGTACGTGGCCCGGAGCTTCCCCCTTGTGGGCGGTAGCTCCGGGTTAGTCGTACACGTGGCGACCCAGGGATTAACCATGTTGGAGAAGCGGGTCCGGTCATGTCTGACAAGTGGGCCTCCGAGGGTCTTCAATCCAAGTAGACGGCCTTCCCTCGAGATCTTTGTAACCTCAGGGGGTGTACGGTTTTTAGGGTACCGACAGTGGCCCCCTGGACCTACCTCCGAGGAAGGTCTCTGGGGTGAAGTCGTTCCATCGGAGGTGGGTCCATCCTTGCGACTCTTGAACTGGGGCTTCAAGGGTCTTCGGAGGTGTCGTTGGCAAGGTTTTACAGTTATATCCCGTCGCGTGGCGTACCTCAAGCGGCAGATGAAATCTTTGACGTGCGGATCTCACGCAATTGAAGGTCGCCGGTTCCCGATACAAAAACCGTATTGGTTCCGCGCGCCCTGTCAGGCCGCCGCCTTTGGGTTTCCCGCCTCGTGATGACAACCGTTCGCCTGGGTAAGAGCCTCGACTTGATCGTCGGGGTGGTCCCGGGCCCTCTTGTCATCGGCTGGGTTGAATTCTTGAGTAGTATCGTCGACTTCCCTGCGGTTTCCATCCAAGCGTTGCGAGGGATTACTTAAGAAGGAAAGCACGCACCGTCGGGAGTTCTTTACGCCTCTCATCTGATCTTGCACTCAAACTTCCGACTCGTACTTTGCTCCTCTTCAGAGTCATCGTCGACGGAGGTGTAGACGGCCTTAAAGATCTTTTTGGGGTCCTGAAACCCTAACTCCTCTTCAGTCGGAGCTTCGTCGACCTTCTGTTTTCCTTCCCTCTGTCGGAAAGGAGACCCTTCCCGGCGCTTGCTGTAGCGCTCGACAAGGTTTTGGACCTCCCGGTAGTCTTCCAAACCGTGGCTGCCCGTTTTGTGAATGGGACACCACACTTTGGGTTTGCCACCGTCTTCGGAAGACGCTCGAGGTCGCTTCTCGGGGCGTGGCCCCCGGCCACCAGGAGTTGCAGCAGCTGCAACGTTGGATGTGCCGGCTGACGGCTTCTTCTTGCCGTTGGTCTTCTTTTTCTTCTTGCCACCCCCGGAGGTAGCGGCTTCTTCTTTGGAGGATTTCTTGTGATCCTCCGAGGCTGGTTTGGAGGATTTCAGTGCCTGGTCGGGTGTATGAACTCCCGAAGTTGGCAGTGAACTGACGGCACAGCTCATCCCAACTGTTGATAGAGTTGGGTGGAAGGCTCATAAACCAGGACCTGGCGGTCCCGGTTAAGTCCACTGGAAAGTAATTGGCCATTACAGCCTCGTTTCCTCCAGCTGCCAAGATTGCAGTGGAGTATATCTGAAGGAATTCGGCGGGGTTGACAGTCCCGTCGAATATTTCCGGCAGGTGTGGCCGGAACTTCTGTGGCCATCTAACCATGCGCAGGTGCATGGCTAGGGCTGAACAACCTCCTCCTACTCCTTCCAGAGTAGAAAGGTCCTGAGCTTCCTGTCTTTCACGAGCACGCTCGATATGGACACGGTCATCCTGTTGGCGGTATCGGCGATCAAGCTCCGCTCGGAGGTCATGAGTCGAAAGCCTAGATACCGTATGGGTGTGTCGTGCCCCAGAGGGCAAAGACGTCACCTGCTGTGACACAGATCGTCTCCTGTTGTTGGAGACGTGCGGACCAAGTCTTCCAGACAAAGTCCGCTGCTGCGATGGGGCTCGTCCCGAAGGAGGAGGACCCTGGTTGTTGAGGCGTTCGGCCGCTGCTGCGACCAAACGCTCCACATCGGCCCTCCACTGCTCCATTGCATCTCGAGATGCGTCCGGAGGTGGTGGTCGTTGGAGAAGAGCACGCGCTACATGGAGCGCGTGTTCCGGGTTGTCATGACTTGCCGACGCAGTAAGTGACGCCGGCGCACCATCGCGTTGCCCAGCACAATTTGCCGGAGAAGATGGTGGTGGTGGGAGTGTGGCTCCTGCTGGTGCTGAGGCTCCTGCTAGTGGCTGCCTGTTGGAGGGATTGCCCCCAACAGCCTGAGCAGCAGGTTGACCGTTGGATGATCCAGCCGCGGAGTTCACCATTCTCGAAAATCTCAGGCGCCCCTACCTGGCATGCCAACTGTCGACTGTTGGAGTCGGCAGATCTCCTGACACTGCTAAAGTGTTGAAGGAGTTTGTGGTTCGGTGTGGGCGCGCGGAGACTCAAGAAGGTGAATTGTGATTTAACACAGGAGACATAAGGATCTACGTGGTTCGGGCCGCTTGAGCGTAATACCCTACTCCACGGGTGCGTTGGTGTTGTATTAGCTTGTCACGTATGATTGCTGGTCCACGTCTGTGTACGTCTGTCCCGCGTGTATCGTCGACCTGTCCTTTTATAGTACAAGGACAGACCGTTACAAGCTAGCCTGGCCTGACATGTGGCCCCGGCAGTTACTAGTATTGATACACGATTAATTGCTGTTAATAATTTTGTAACGGGCTCCGACAGTGTGATTACTGGTGTTAAGATCGTCCGTTTAAGCGTCATTAATATGGCATTAATGACGCTTAATCGGGTCTTGAAGTCCTTGGCTCTCCTTTGAAGATCCGGAGCCGTTACAAGGTCTTCCGGAGGTTAGAGGCTGTCAGCTCCGACGTTTGGACACGTGGCAGCTCCGGAGCTTGCTGTGGGAAGCAGGTAGCTCCGGGGCTATCTGACACGTGTCAGGTCCGGAGCTTCTCTCGGTCAGGGGTTAAGTCCAGAGGTGCCATTTCGGTACCTGGCCCGGAGCTTCCCCCTTGTGGGCGGTAGCTCCGGTTTGGCAGTACACGTGGCGACCTAGGGATTAACCATGTTGGAGAAGCAGGTCCGGTCATGTCTGACAAGTGGGCCTCCGAGGGTCTTCAATCCAAGTAGACGGCCTTCCCTCGAGATCTTTGTAACCTCAGGGGGTGTACGGTTTTTAGGGTACCGACAGGGTTGATCTCTAGCTTTTCACTCAGTTGCTTCACATTGGCTTTGATATACCTCATATCCTCCTTCCTCTTCTGATTGAGTTTATGAAGCTTTACTTCAGTCTTCTTGCAGGAGGAGAATATCGCGGTCAAGTATTTGAGGATCCCACTGGCGGATCCTCTCTGAGGGGCTTCCCTGGAGGGGGGAGGAGCCCTAGAAGCATCTCTTTCTCTTGTCGGTGCCTCAGGACTTGAGGCCGGCGAGGGAGCAGCCTGGACACTCACAGGCTGAGGCTTCTGAGGCCTCAGGGGAGTGTGCTCTACATCCTTCACAAATTCTATTCCTGTGACCTTCTCAATCATGAACATCAAGTAGGGAGCATAGCCACAGGACCGGTTGGGAGTGCTTGAGATGTTGACCATGTCGTTCCATATGTAATCTGCAACATCAAACTGTCTCTTCTTGCTTATGACCCTCATTAGAGTCCGGAGGTAGCCCTGTACACTCCCTGCATCCCCATCCTTGGGGGCAATGGTCTTCCATAGAACTCTGTTCAGAACCACAAAGAAGGGCTTCATGTTCTTTGTGGAGGGAGGAACATACTTAGAGTTGGGCTCATACATGAACTTCATTCCGTCCCTCTCAATGACCCCTATGTTGTGGATGATCAGGTGGTCATTTCCAGCAGAGTCTAAATGGAGCAAGCTTGCAAAATCCTCCTGAGTGATGGAGTACTTGGATCCATGGGTCATCCAAGTGACACTCTCTTCATCTTCACTCGAGAAGTGGCACGTTGCATAGAATTGTGCAATCACTTCATCATTCCAATTGTGTCTGAAGGCAAACATATCCTTCAGACCATGCCTTTCTGGTGCAGCAATGACCTCATCAAAAGCTGAGCACTTCTTCTTCTCTAGGTAGGCCCAGTCAATCCACTGACTGCGCACCACCGGAGTCTTCATCGGCAGGTAAACCAGCCTGTAGAAATCTGCATGGAAGTTTGTCCAAAACCTTCCATCAGCTGCCTGCTTTGGCCTTCCATAGCAATCAATGCTTCTTAGCTTGGCTGCCACATCACTGCCTTTCCCATTGAATTTCTCTTCATTGGGGTCCCGGACCCCTTCTCTGGGAGCATGAAGCTTCAAGGGCCCAACTGGCCCCGTTGCGACTCCCTTGCCCTTTCCTTTTGATTGACGAAGGCCGCTTGTAGACGCAGCAGCCTTCGAGGCGGGCTTCTTGACACAAACCTTCCTCCGAACCTGGGGAGGGGAAGTAGCAGGCTCGGAAGGTCTTTCTTGGCGTTTCTTGCCAAGACCCGCCGAGGACCGAGGTGCCACCTCGTGGTCCAACTCGGCCTCAAAGTCGGAGATCTCGTTGTCGGAGCTCGACATGATCTGAGAATGATTGAGCAAGAATAATGATAAGTTATACAAGGCATAGGTAAGGCAAGATAGCAATGGATGGCATTAAGGAATTAAGGAATTAGGTTTCAGGTTCAGAAACATCGGACTTGTCCGGTGCTCAGGCACGGACTAGTCCGGTGTACCGGACTTGTCCGTGCATGGACTGGACTAGTCCGGTGTTCATTCTCAAAAACCTAACAGATTGGACAGGATACAATCCCTAATTCAAATCTAGTCTAGCATACACGTAGTACATCAAATAAGCATGTATCTAGTGAAGGATGCTAGGCTATACGATCAACAATGGAGAAAAACAAGATTTCTAGGGTTTTGAAGAAATTTACCGAAGAAATCGATTGACGCTTGAAGGTTTGGGGGTTGGAGGGCGGACAAGTCCGCTAGCTTCAATCCCCAAGAGGTCAAGCTTGATCTCCGCCCAAATGTGGACTTTTTCGATGGAGGGAGGAGAAAATCGCCTTGGTGGCTCGAGCGCAAGAGAGAGGAAAGCGTGAGCAAAAGTGGGGGTGAGGAGATTAGGGTTTGGTGGCGGCTAGGGTTATGGACACGAAAAATCGGACAAGTCCGGACATGACCGGACTAGTCCGAAGTCATCCAGAGACCTATATCGGACTAGTCCGTGGTCTATCGGACTAGTCCGGCCTAACCGGCACTCTGCGGACTAGTCTGCATGGGCGGACTAGTCCGGGTAACCACGGACTAGTCCGTGGTCACCAGGAAAGAATTGCATAGCCCATTCATATATATTTGAAGGTTCAATAATAGAGAATAGAGAGGCAAAACAATTCAAGTAATCTTGATGAATTTGACCAGTAAGCATACAACAATCATACAATGATCAAAATTCATCAAGATCTAATAATTGACATAGTTTTTCGAGAGAAAAATGGAGAGGGATGATTTTCACAATTCAATCAACATTTTGAAGCAATCATACAGGTATGCAACTTTTCAAGCCACACTCCAAGAATCAAGAATATTTAGCTCATTTCGAAGTTCGCAAAAACGCTTTTCATCAAGTGGCTTGGTGAATATGTTGGCCAATTGTTTTTGGGTGTTGACATGTGAGATGGTTATGTCTCCTTTCATGGAATGTCTCTCAAGAAATGATGTCTTATGTCTATGTGTTTAGTCCTAGAGTGCTCAACTGGATTGTGGGCTATTTTAATGGCACTCTCATTATCACAAAGGAGAGGAATACGGTTCATATTGTAACCGTAATCCCTTAGAGTTTGTCGCATCCAAAGGAGTTGTGCACAACAACTCCCGGCTGCAACATACTCCGCTTCGGCTGTGGATAATGCAATGGAATTTTGTTTCTTAGATGACCAAGAAACCAAAGATCTTCCTAGGATTGGCATGTGCCAGAGGTGCTTTTTCTATCAACTTTGCACCCGGCATAATCTGCATCGGAGTAACCAATGAGATTGAATTTGGGGCCTTTTGGGTACCAAAGACCAAGGTTGGGTGTATGAACTAAATATCTCAAGATTCTTTTTACGGCTGTCAAGTGACATTCCTTAGGGTTGGCTTGAAATCTTGCACACAAACATACACTCAACATAATATCTGGCCTAGATGCACATAAGTAGAGTAAAGATCCAATCATGGAGCGATATACCTTTTGGTCGACGCTTGGTCCATCTTCATTGAGATCCAAGTGGACAATCGTAGCCATGGGAGTCTTTATGGGCTTTGCCTTGTCCATGCCAAACTTCTTGAGTATGTCCTGCGTGTACTTGGTTTGGCTTATGAATGTTCCTTCCCTTTGTTGCCGCACTTGGAATCCCAAGAAGTACTTCAATTCTCCCATCATTGACATTTCAAACCTGTCTGTCATAATTCTACTAAATTCTTCACAGAAAGATTGGTTAGTTGACCCAAAAATTATATCATCAACATAGATTTGGCAAATAAAAAGATCATTATCTAGATTCTTAGTGAATAATGTATAATCTACTTTGCCAATTTGAAAACCATTATCAATTAAGAAATCTCTAAGACACTCATACCAAGCTCTAGGAGCTTGTTTGAGGCCATAGAGAGCCTTACGCAGTTTATATACGTGGTCGGGGAACTCTTCGTCTTCAAACCCGGGTGGTTGCTCCACGTACACCTCTTCCTTGATCGGTCTGTTGAGGAAGGCGCTTTTCCCGTCCATTTGATACAGCTTGAAATCATGGTGAGTAGCATATGCAAGTAATATTCTAATTGATTCAAGCCTAGCTACTGGAGCAAAATTCTCATCGAAATCCAAACCTTCGACTTGTGAGTAACCTTTGGACACAAGTCGTGCCTTGTTTCTTGTCACCACTCCGTGTTCGTCTTGCTTGTTGCGGAAGACCCACTTGGTGCCCACTATATTTGCATTGGGTCTTGCCACAAGTTCCCAAACCTCGTTTCTCTTGAAGTTGTTCAACTCTTCTTGCATTGCCACCACCCAGTCCGGATCCTTCAATGCATCCTCAGTCCTGCGTGGTTCCAAAAAGGAGACAGACGGGTAATGCTCACCAAAATTAGCTATACGAGATCTAGTGGTTACTCCCTTTTGGATGTCACCGATGATGTTGTCGATTGGGTGATCCCTTTGAATGCATTGGTGTACTCTTGGGTGTGGCACTTGGAGAGTTGTGTGTTGGTGATCATTTTCTTCTCCCCCTGAGTGGTTGCCCTCGTTGATTTGTTGATCATCTTCATATTCTTGTGATTGATCTTGTATCGAAGCTCCCCCTTGACTGTTGATCTCCTCTTGTGGTTCACTTTCCTCTTGTATTTGTGACGACGACTCTTGTGGTCAAACTTCGCCTAGAGCCATTCTCTTCAATGCTTGATAAGGAGCTTCTTCTTTACCTAATTCACATTGATCAACTTGCTCCTTTTGGGAGCCATTAGTTTCATCGAACACTACGTCACGTGCCACTTCAACAAGTCCGGAGGCCTTGTTGAAAACACGATAGGCGTAAGTGTTCGAATCATAACCATGCAAGAAACCTTCATCGGACTTCAAAGCGAACTTTGAAGTCCTGGGCTTCTTGTTCAAGATATAACATGGAGAGCCGAAAACCCTAAAATATGAAATGTTTGGTTTGTTACCGGTGAGTAGCTCATAAGGAGTCTTCTTGAGTAGTCGATGAAGGTAGAGTCGATTTGCGCCGTGGCAAGCGGTGTTAATTGCTTCCGCCCAAAATCGATCCGACGTCTTGTATTCATCGAGCATTGTTCTTGCCATCTCTATGAGCGTTCGGTTCTTCCTTTCAGCAACTCTGTTTTGTTGTGGAGAGTACGGTGCTGAAAATTCGGGCTTGATTCCCTCCTCATCAAGGTACTCCACCACTTGTATGTTCTTGAACTCCGTGCTGTTGTCGCTCCGAATACTCTTGATCGATAGTGAGAACTCGTTTTGCGCACGCTTGAAGAATTTCTTGAGTGTTCCTTGTGTTTCTGACTTGTCATGCAAAAAGAACACCCAAGTGAAGCGGGAAAAATCATCAATAATGACTAAACTGTATTTATTACCGCTGATGCTTATGTAAGCAATTGGACTAAACAAGTCCATATGAAGTAGTTCGAGCGGTCTTGTCGTAGTCATGATGTTCTTTGCGGGATGATGTGCTCCAACTTGCTTCCCAGCTTGGCACGCACTACAAGGCCTGTCTTTCTCAAAAACAACATCTTTCAAACCTCGGATGTGATCGCCCTTGAGGAGTTTTTGAAGGTTCCTCATACCAACATGTGCTAGCCGTCTATGCCACAGCCAACCCATGTTGGTTTTTGCAATCAAGCATGTGTCGAGTTCGGCTTTATCCTTGTTGAAGTCAACAAGGTAAAGCTTTCCCTTCAACATACCCTTGAATGCAACGGAACCATCACTCCTCCTTGAGACGGTCACACCCTCGTTAGTGAGCAAGCAATTATATCCTTTGTCACATAATTGAGATATGGACAGCAAGTTATAATCTAAAGATTCAACATGTAAAACATGAGAAAGAGTGTGTTCAGAGGATATTGCTATTTTACCGGTACCGAGCACCCTTCCTTGACTATTATCTCCGAAGTAGATGCCTTCGTTTGGGTCCTCGTTTTCTTCTTATTCCACGAACATCCTCCTTTCTCCGGTCATGTGGTTGGTGCATCCACTGTCTAGCACCCATTTGGATCCACCGGAGGAATAGGCCTGCAGAAACAAATTATGCCTTGGTTTTAGGTACCCAAGCTTGCTTGGGTCCTTGGAGGTTAGTTACAATACATTTGGGCACCCACACATGGGATTTTGTGTTCCCATGGCGTGGCCCAGCATAATAAGCATAAACTTTACCAAGATTGTTTCTCATTAATACATAAGAGGCATCAAAGGTTTTGAACAAAAGTTGCTGTTGTTTATGGATCGGACTAGTCTGGGTGACCGGACTTGTCCGGATGACCGGACTTGTCCGGACCACAACCGGACTAGTCCGGTGTTCATGAGAGTTCAGGTTCTTAATTTTCGAGTTACCAGGTTGTGAGGGTCCTCCCTTCACAAAGGTAATCCTTCCCTCGTTATTCTTATGACTTCCAGCATTTTGCTTTCCATCATAAGAGTAACCAATGCCATACTTGACATTTGGAGGTCTTTGGACCAAGTATGCACTACGTGCATAGTTGATCCTCTCCTTGTCAAATATTCCACATTGGGTACGATTTTTATCCTTTGTGGAGGTAGACTTCTCCTTCAACCTGGTGTTGATTTTACCACATTTGCACATATGAACCAGATTAGTTGAAGTGGGTTGAGAAGGTAGACTTGAAGAAGAGGAAGATTCACTTAGCTTGAGTGACTCAACTTGCACTTCAAGGATCTTGTTAACCTTGATCAGGTCATCAAGTTGATCCTTGATTGCAACGTTTGAGTTGGTTAACTCCAAGCAAGTTTTCTTGCTTGAAGCTAGCTCAAGCTCTAGTGAGCTGTTTTTCTCCTTTTCAAGAACTAGCAGATTGTCAAGTTCGACATACTTCTCCTTTTGGGAGATAATCATGTCCTCTTGACGATCAATTAGCCGTTCCTTCTCAACAAGTTGGTCAAGTAAAAATTTCATTTTAGCAGCAGTTTTTCTGTCTAATCCAATTAACATGTTTTCATCATCACTATCTAGTTCATCATTACTTGAGTAGGAATGCATGGAAGGAGTTTTGATGTTTACCTTGCGTTTACCTTCCTTTGCCATCAGGCAAGTGCCATGTCCCGTCTTTGTACCGAGCGTGGGGAAGAGTGTGGGTTTCTTGGACGTGCTTTCAATGGCTATGCTAGCCATCTCTTCTTCATCGGATGATGAGGACTCATCGTTTGAGTCCCACTCCTTTCCAATGTGTGCTTGTTCAGCTTGTTTCTTCTTCTTGAAGAATTTCTTCGGTTGAGGCTTGACTTCTTTATTCTTCTTCTTGTTGTCCTCATACGGGCAATCGACTATAAAGTGGTTATACTCACCACAATTATAGCACGCCCGCCTCATCTTCGGCTTTGTCCTCTCTTTGTACTTGCCTTCACTTGATTTTGTTCCTTGTCTTTTCTTCAATATTCTTTTGAACTTTTTCATGAACAAAATCATATCCTCTTCATCCAGCTCACTGCTTTCATCATCGCTGTCCTCCTCAAGCTGTGCTTCTCTTGCTTCTTTGGATAGAGGCTTGAGTGTGGACTTTAAGGCAACTCCCTTCTTCTTGGCCGATGTGAGGTCGGCTATTTCTTTGACGTGCTTGGCTTGTTTCTCCATCATTTCAAAGTTGATGATTTTGCCAAGCAATTCATCTGGAGTCATCCTCTTGTACCCAGGACTTTCTCTGATCATAGAGCATAGTGTGACATTGCGAGGCATAAAGGCTCTAAGGATGAGCTTTACAACCTCATGGTCATTCCACTTCTTGCTCCCATATGATCGAACTTTGTTTACCAGTGTCTTCAATCGGTTGTACATGTCCTGGGGAGACTCGTCTTCCTCAATTGCGAACCTTCCTAGTTCGCCTTCAATCATTTCAATTTTCTCCTCCCGCACATGTCGGTCACCTTCATGGGCTGTTTGTAGTGTGTCCCATATTTCCTTGGCAATCTCCAGTTCGTCCACCTTTGTGAATTCATCTCGACTTAGAGAGGAGGTGATTACGGCTGCAGCTTGAGCGTTTCTGTGGATGGCTTGCTCTTGACTTGGGGTGAGCTCTTCGTCGTCATCTGGGATGTCTATTCCTGTGCACACAATATGCCATAAACTTGGGTTAAGGGAAATCAAGTGCATCTTCATATTTTGCCTCCACATGGAGTAATCACTCCCATCGAAGTGTGGGGCTTTTCCAAGAGGAATAGATAGGTAATGGCTGTTGTTTGAATTTAAACGATCATAGTTAAAAGGATATCGGGAGTAGTCAGTGTGACTACTCCCCTTCTTCTTTTCTTCAACTTTAGCTTTCCCTTTGGAAAGTGCTTTCTTTCTGAGGAGTGCTTTCAGCTCCAGCGTCTCCTCGTCATCATCATCGAAGTCTTGAATTGCTTCGAGATACTTTTCCAGCTTTTGGTTCTTGTCGTTGTTCACTTCTTCCTGGTTGTTGATTTTCTGAACTTCCTTCATGTCCGACATGATCTCTTCGAGTGGTTGCACTCTTTCTTGAAGAACCTGCTCTGATACCAATTGAATGTAGGCCTAGAGGGGGGGTGAATAGGCCTTTTTGAATTTTTCTCGGTTCCTGTAACACTCAACAACAAGGTCAATACCAGAGATATCGGACTAGTCCAGTAAAGTGCGGACTAGTCCGGTTTTCACGGGCTAAGTTGATCAAGTTCAGTCAATTTGATTGATTCGTTAATGTTTGCAGCGGAAATATAAACTTAAATGACAGTTTAATAGTTGTATGTCAAATTCTATAACAATTAAGCCTCTTGTTCAACAATTTAACTCAAATTGAACAAAGTGAATCAAACCCTAGATTAAGTTGATCAATTGAGATGAAGAACGCACAAGGACAAGACACAAGTTTTATCCCGTGGTTCGGCTACCACGAAGGCAACCTACGTCCACGTTGAGGAGCCCACAAAAGGACCAGGTCTTCTCCAACCCTTCCCTCGTCGGATCGCCACGAAGGCCAATCCTCTTCCACTAATCACAAAGGGTAAATAACCAAGTTGAAGGGGTGTTCTCGCACGTTGAGAGCTCCCTTGATTACAACTTACAAAGCCACCAATAACACACTCTAAAATTACAAATTGAAACAAGAGTGTGTTAGAGAATCAAACCAAGAGCTCAATGATGTGTGCCAAGTGTCTCTCCAATGATATAGAAGTGATCTTCAATAGATTGATCGATTTTGCACTTAATTTCGTGGAGAGAGGTGGTTTTTGAGTCTCTTGGGAGGTGTGATAGCGCTAGGGTTCGAGAGAGTTTAAAAGTGGGCCATGCACCTCTATTTATATGGGGTTTCTAAAAGTGACTGTTAGGGTTTAGAAAGATCGGACTAGTCCGTGGTGGTCACCGGACTAGTCCGGTGTGCTGTGTGAAGCAAACCCTAAGTGTCCAGGAATATCGGACTAGTCCGGTTGAAAACGGACTTGTCCGATTTTACTACTGGAAATCTTCGGACTAGTCCGATTGCCATCGGACTTGTCCGGACATATGAAACCCTAAGTGTTTAGGATGACAAGTCCGCACTTGGAGGACTTGTCTGATTTAGATCAGTGTGTATATCGGACTAGTCCGTGTAGACACCGGACTTGTCCGAATTGGATCAGAATGAATATCGGACTAGTCCGTATCACAACGGACTTGTCCGATTTTGTGTGACTTGTGCATTGTGTTGAGGACTAGTTCGCATTGGGGAGGACTAGTCCGAAGTGGATCAGAAAGATATCAGACTAGTCCGGTGGGGACCGGACTTGTCCGATCTAGTGCAGAATGTGATATCGGACTAGTCCGGCTGTTATCGGACTAGTCCGGTCCTGTATAACTTTGTGCATTGTGTGTGTGTGCTTGAAAGTGATTGAGCTCTTGGGTGTGTTTCCTTAACACACTCCATACATAATAATCTACTATTTTCTTCTCCTTGAGCTCAAATTCACTTTGCTTCTCATTTCCCTTCTTTTTGGCATTTTGCTCATTTTTCATCATTTGCCTGCATTCATCTCAACAAAAGGATTAGGATCTCAATTGCTTGTCATAAATCATCCAAAACCCACAAGGGAGTCCTAGATGCACTTTCAGGTGGGATGCTTCTTGCAATGCTCATGAGAACCAGGAGAGGATCACTTGGGCGGAATTCAAGGAGATTTTCCGTTCTCATTATGTGTCTGGTGGAGTTATGATCTTGAAGAGGCAAGAATTTGAGAACTTGAGGCAAGGAAGATCGAGCGTGGGTGAATACCTCAATAAATTCACTCGACTCTCAAGGTATGCGCCTGAGGATGTTGGCCGGGACAGCCGGAAGCAATACTTGTGGACAAAGCAATTGTTGTGGAGAACAAGGTCCGTGAGATGGAGCAAGACAACAAGAGGAAGGCGCCATATCAAGGACAACAACAAGGCAGTAATGTGCGCCCTCATTTTGCACCACCAAATGTGCCTTACTTCAGCTCTTCTGCGCCTACTCATCGCCATGGATATGCACCGCGCCCAACTTAGTTTGTGCAGCAGTGCCCAGTCATGCAAGAACCTAGGCCTACAATGCCTTTTGCACCTCGTGCTAATTTTTCTGGTGCAAATATTCAGAACCAAGCCTGCCCCAATAATTCTGGTGGAGCTAAGAAGTGCTATACTTATGGAGAAGTTGGACACTTTGCACATCAATGTCCTAAGTCAGGCTTTGGTCAAGGAAGCAATGCGCCTAGGCAAAACCCAAGACCCAATGGAGGACAGCCGCAAGGGAACCGTGGACAGCAGAATTTCGCTCGTGGCCACGTGAACCATGTCTCTACGGAGGATGCTCAACAAGCAGATGATGTGGTGATTGGTATGTTTCTCGCAAATTCCAACTCGGCGACTATGTTATTTGATTCTGGAGCATTGCATTCATTCATTGCATCGAAATATGTTGCCAAGTATAGTTTTCCTATCTCTCATATGAAGTTTACTCTATTGGTTAAGTCTCCTGGAGGAGAGATGAGGACAAATATAGTATGTCCAAAAGTAAACCTTAGAATAAGGGGGGTAGATTTCTCTGCCAACCTCATTGTCATGGATTCTCAAGGATTGGGCATTATACTTGGTATGGACTGGTTGAGGAAGCACAATGGAGTTATTGAGTGTGCCATGAAGACGGTGAAGCTGACCAACAAATAAAGGGATCACCGTAGAATTTGAAGCATCTCAACACGCACCGAAGCAATTGGAGCTGAATCATATCGAAGGTGCCGCAATTGAGGAGATTCCAGTGGTGTGTGAATTTCTGGACGTGTTTCCATATGAGTTGCTAGGTATGCCACCTGACCAAGACATTGAGTTTGTTATTGATTGAATACCTGGAACTGCACCTATAGCTAAGAGGCCGTATAGGATGCCTCCTAAGGAATTAGCAGAGCTCAAGAAGTAGATTCAAGAGCAACTAGAGAAAGGTTTTATTCGCCCTAGTTCTTCACCTTGGGGAGCGCTCGTACTATTCGTGGATAAGAAAGATGGATCGCAAAGGATGTGTGTAGATTACCGAGCTCTCAATGAGGAAACAATTAAGAACAAGTACACCTTGCCATGGCATAGAAGACTTGTTTGATCAGATGAAGGGTGGTTGTGTCTTCTCTAAGATTGATTTGAGGTCGGGATACATTCAAATGAAGATCAGACAGTCGGACATACCAGAGACAGCTTTTAGGACACGGTATGGATCTTATGAGTACACTGTGATGTCCTTTGGATTGATAAATGCGCCTGACTACTTTATGTACCTCATGAATAAGGTCTTCATGGAGTACTTAGATAAGTTTGTCGTGGTGTTCATTGATGACATTATGATCTACTCGAAGGATGAGAAGGAACATGAGGGACACTTGAGGCTTACATTGAAGAAATTGAGGGAGCATCAATTGTACGCCAAGTTCAACAAGTGTCAGTTTTGTTTGAGAGAAGTATTGTTTTTGGGTCATATCATCTCAAAAGGAGGAGTTTCAGTTGACCTCAGAAATGTGAGGGACGTGTTGAAATGGGAACCCCTGCAAAACGTAAAGGAAATAAGGATTTTTCTTGGGATGGCTAGATATTACCGTTGATTCATCAAGGACTTTTCCAAGATAGCCAAGCCAATGACAGAATTGCTAATGAAGGGAAAGGCTCTCTGATGGACTAAAGCTTGTCAAAATAGTTTTTGAGGAGTTAAAGAAGTGGTTAACTACAGCCCCAGTTTTAGTTTTGTCGGATGTAAGCAAAAGCTTCGACATATATTGTGATGCATCGAGACAAGGACTTGGATGTGTGTTCATGCAAGAAGGTCAAGTGGTCACCTATGCATCAAGACAACTGAAGAAACATGAGCATAATTATCCAACACATGATTTGGAACTTGAAGCGGTGGTACACACATTGAAGATATGGAGACACTGTATCCTTAGACATAGGTGTGAAATTTATACGAATCATAAGAGTCTTAAGTATATTTTCACACAAACGGATTTGAATTTCAGGCAACGAAGATGGTTGGATCTCATCAAAGATTATGATTTGGGAATCAATTATCATTCGGGGAAGGCTAATGTAGTGGACGACGCCTTGAGCCGGAAAGTAGTAAGTCATCAACTCACGGTTCGAGAGTTACCATCCGAGTTATGTAAGGAGTTTGAATGGTTGAACCTCAGATTTGTAAATGAGATGGGAATGATGGAGTTAAATTTGACCTTGGAACAAGAAATTCGAGAGGGTCAAACAAAGGATGAGGAAATCCAAAAAATCAAGGAAAGGACCCAAGAGGGGAGAGAATTCAGATTTGATGAGGATGAACATGGTACTCTATGGCTTGGTAAGAGGATTGTTGTGCCTAATGTGAAGCATATTCGGGGGACAATATTAAAAGAGGCACATGACTCGCCATACTCGATTCACCCCGGCTGTACCAAGATGTACAAAGACTTGAAGACATGTTATTGGTGGGATAGCATGAAGAAGGACATAGCTGAATATGTAGCATTGTGTGATGTGTGCCAACGAGTTAAGGCGGAACACCAAAGGCTAGGCGGATTATTGCAGCCATTGAAGATCCCAGAATGGAAATGGGAAGAGATCAGTATGGACTTTATAGTTGGATTGCCACGTACCCAGTTCGGTTATGACTCAATCTGGGTAATTGTGGATCGATTGACCAAATCAGCTCATTTTGTTCCTATCAAGATTGCCTATACCACCGCGAAGCTAGCAGAGCTATATATGGAGCACATCATATGTCGACATGGGGTACCAAAGAAGATAGTCTCGAATAGAGGTTCTCAATTTACCTCCAAATTTTGGCAAAGATTGCATGAAGCATTGGGAACAAGGTTAAATTTTAGTTCAGCTTATCGCCCTCAAACAGATGGACAAACTGAGAGGACCAATCAGATTTAGGAGGATATGTTAAGAGCTTGTGCTTTGAAGCATGGGAAGAGTTGGGACAAGAGCTTACCATATGCAGAATTTTCATACAACAATGGTTATCAAGCAAGCTTGAAGATGTCGCCTTATGAAGCCCTATATGGAAGGAAGTGTAGGACACCTTTGTTTTGGAATGAGACAGGGGAAACTCAAGTGTTCGATCCAGATGTGTTGCAAGAAGCTGAAAAACAAGTTCAAGTAATCCATGAGAACTTGAGGGCCGCTCAATCAAGGCAAAAAGGCTATGCGGACAATAGGAGAAGGAAACTAGCCTTTGAAGTAGGAGACTTCGTTTTCCTCAAGGTGTCACCAATGAGATGTCATAAGAGGTTTAACATAAGAGGCAAGCTAGCATCTCGCTATATCGGACCATTCAAGATTTTGGACAAAAGAGGAGAAGTAGTGTATAAGTTGGAGATGTCAGCTCATCTATCAGATGTCCATGATGTGTTCATGTTTCCCAACTCAAGAAGTGTTTGAGAGTACCGGAAGAACAAGTGCCAATGGAAGAGTTGGAACTAGAGGAAGATTTCACTTATGTTGACCAACCGGACCAAATATTGGAAACCAAGGAGAGAGTCATAAGGAACAAGGTGATTCGATGGTGCAAAGTTCAGTGGAAGCACCACATAGAATCACAGGCAACATGGGAGTTGGAGGATGATCTCAAAGAGGAATTTCCCTATCTCTTCTCTTCCGCGTCAAATCTCGAGGCCGAGATTCAATTTAAAGGGGGGGGGGGGGGGGTTGGTTTGTAACACCCTCATTTTCATCAATCATGCATTGCATACATTCTAATACATGTCTAATATCACTCCACATAAAAAGGAACAAGTTAAAATGAATTAGAAACAAAATCGCACTTAAGAATTCTGGGAAGTGCAGACTAGTCCGATTTTGGTGCGGACAAGTCTGATTTCTCTCTAACCTCAATCGGCCTTGTCTGTTTTTCTACGGACTAGTCTGTTTTTGCCTCTGGACACTTTTGGACTTGTCCGGTCCTATGCGAACTAGTCTGGTGATCCAAGAATCCTTGAAAATTTGCTAAGTCCCTGGACTTGTCCGGACTAGTCCGATCTTCCAGCGGACTTGTCCGTTTTTCCCTCTGACTAAAGTTGGACTTGTTCGATTTTGGCCAGAGTTGTCCGTTTTTCCCCTCTGGATAATTTGGACTTGTCCGATTTCTCTCTAGACAACTTCGGACTAGTCCGGCCCTTTTCGGACTTGTCCGATAAATCATGACTCCAAATTGAACTTTTGTTTCACGACATGTTTCTTGGGTTTACGCTAAGTGGGCCTAGGGATGTCGTGCCTAACTCTTTTAGAGCCCATGGGGGACTCCAAACCGACCCCTACTCACCCCCAAACTCTAAATCCATCAAACCCTAGCCTCCACCTCTATATAAACAACCCCACCCCTTGGCTTAACATCTATTTGCCACTTTTCCTCCACACCCAAACCCTAGCTCGTGATTAGCCGCCACCAAGGAGGGAGAAGGAGATCTAGAGCAAGAAGAAGAAGAGGAGGAAATGAAAGAGGATCAATAATTCCATCAACTTTGCATTCTTCATCAACAATCCACCATCAAGTTCTTCATCAACCCTAGATCATCAAGATCCAAGTGTTGCCTCCAAGATCCTTGATTCTTGGAGTTCTAAACACCTGGTATACCTTCTATTCTCTTTTCCTTACATGAATTCAAACCCAAATCTCCAAATTCATGTCGATCTAGAAAACCCTAATATGTTGTTCTCGCGTAGTGCGGACTTGTCCAGTCCCTAGCGGACTAGTTCGATTTTCCTGGTTAAATTGTGTTGAATTGATTCCAAAATTTGATCTAATCAACTCCAAACCTTAATAAACTTGTTAAAAGCTATTAGAACTAGTTAGTGATCATTAAAAGCAACTCATTAACAAGTTCTACCTTGCATTTGCATTAATCATGCATGTCATGTCATATTGAGTAATATTTGTGCATCTTTTGATTCTAATTCTTGTCTTGTATGTTCATTGTGCGGATTAGACGAATTTGCGCAAGAGAGTGCAGCGAAGGATCTCCAGCACCAAGAGTTTGAAGGCTTTGACCCAAACCAATCCCAAGAGAAAGGCAAGTGTCCTTGAAGCATATTGATCCTATTTTTAAAATAAATGTTTTGTTTGCAAACTGCATGCTTGTGTCAAATTGAAAGGAAATCCTATGATAGGAAGTTTACTAGATTTGTTAGATCACCCTTGTCAAATTGAAAGGAAATCCTATGGTAGAGAGTCGGGAAGGGCTTTTTACCTTTTTTCTACGCTTAATTAATTGGGATGGGAAAACAACTATACCACCTAACTTAATTATGCATTTATGAGGTTATGATTAACATGAACTGGTTAATGTAATATGATAATGGGTGATCTAAGTAAGCCTGGTAGGTGGATGGGTTGGGCGATATGGTGGTTGCTTGGTTTAGATCTAAGGACCGGTTCATCTGAGAATAAGCCAGGACTACAATGCCACCACGAGGCCAAGTATGGGTGCGGCATAACTGATTAATTAGGGCTTTGCCCGTGCTATTTGGACCATTAAGGATGCTCGACGAAGGGGTAGTCGGATTGGGTTTGTTGATGATTGGTGGGACTACCCTGGGATCCGAATGGCTCAAGAGAGGGCCCTTGGTTGAAGATGTGCTCATTTGGAGACATCGCCACCGGTGACTCCTTAGTGGGGTCTAAATAGGCTAGTAATCGCTTTGTAAAGGCTATTTTGTGATCTCTTGGCCACACACCAACGGAAGTGTGTAATGTGACTGACGTGTCATGGGCATAAGAGAGGTTCTTTGTCGTCGAAGGGTGATGAAATCACAAACACATGGGTAAAGTGGTACAAACTCTGCAGAGTCTAATAAAGCTATCATGATAGTTGTGCTTCCGGTTATGAGCGCCTGGATGACCTACATGATTAGAGGGGACTTGGAATTTGGGATGGTTTGGTAATGGTTATGGTTGATAATATGGTTATGACTGGTTATGAATTAAATACTGGTATTGGGTATGATTAATGGTAATGGTGAAATCTGGTATAATGATTGATGGATATGGTACTACAATATTACTTATGGTTTATGATGGGTTTATTTCACATACATAATACATATTGCTTTTCAAATGTTTTAATGTACTTTTCAGCACTTAGCCATTATTATTGTCGTCATTTGAATCAGCTACATGTCATACTTTCCACACTTGTTGAGTACAACATGTACTCACTCTTGCAAATTCCCCACCAACAGTTGCAGGTCAGGATTGGGAGTTTAATGATGATAATGCAAAGTTCTATGCTGTGTCTACAGTAAGCTTTGCCTGTGGAGTGTTGGAGTTGTGCTACAACTATATGCTTAGTTTGCTTGATTAGATTATTTTCGCTGCATTAGTTCAAACTTGTCATTAGTATTCATTAGAGCTTGTATTGGAGGATATTTTGAATTGTGTAATTAAGGTACTTATTTAATAACTTGAGTTGTGGTAATTATCTGTTTATCATTTGTGAATCACTTGTGTATGTGTGTTAAACATCCTGGGCACACATATACTGCACTTAGTTCATTTTCGGAATCGGGTGTCACAGGAAGGACCCCCGAACCTAGAGCCCGCAGTCGGCACTAGGGTCGGGGTCGACTTGTCGAAGCCAGCACCCTTTGTGGACGCCGAGTCCGATGATGATTTGTCCACCGAAGCAGGACTTGGCCAAGGTGGGGGCATTACTGGCATCGAGGTCGATCTGATGGATCTCCCATCAGCATGCCTCAGCTTCCTCTTTTAGCTGGAAGATTCGGCGGGTTCCTTGCCCTTGCCCTTGCCCTTGCCCTTGCCCTTGTTGGTATCAGCCTCCTTCTGGCTAGGAGCAGCAGTGGCTCTTCTCTTTGAAGATTCAAGAATAGAGAGCCCTACATTTCCTTCCTTCTCCACCACGCCCAAGTCATCCAGCTCTGGCAGTCCTCTCCGCAACCCCTTGCTGAACTCTGGAACCATGTTCAGAGTGAGGAATTCCGCAGGGGGGGGGTCAGGTCATCTAGATTGATGGCTCCATGATGCAGCTTTTGAAGATGAAGCTTCAAAGCCTTTTCATCCAAATTAGACCAAAGGCTAGTTTCAATCCGATTGGTGTCCATCACTCCACTGAAAGCCCATGCAGGCCATTCCCTTTCTTCAACGGAGCCCACCAATTGGTCAGGAAGTTGGTGGTCACCATCTGTGGAGTCACTCCTCCCTCCACGCATTGTCGGATCCTTGTCAAGATGGGGTTGTACGCCTCAGATAGCTCTGGGACTACTTCTCAGGCGTCGGTGTTGATGTTGGGGAGGCTTTCAGACAGTTTCAGCATGTCATGGTGATCCACACTGACAATCACCCAGTCCTTCTTCCAACCATCCCTCTTCCCAGAGGGGAATGTCTTCAAGTACTTGAAGGGAGAATTCTTGCGATTCACAGAGTAGTAGAAGCCAAGTAACTCTTTCCCCTTCCCGGTGGTGTGGACCGTGAAGAAGGTCCAGAAGATCTCGATGCAGGGCGGCACACCCGCCCACATCTCGCAAAAGTGGACAAAAGTCGCCACTAGCAAGAAGGAGTGGGGGCTGAGGTGATGAAGCTGCGGACCATAGAAGTCCAGCAGCATCAGCAGGAAGCTGGAGAAGGGTGGGATGAGCCCCACCATGGCATACGCTTAGAAGTAGACGATCTCGCTAGCGCTTTCCTTCTTGAAGGGGAGCTTGCCGATGCGGATAAATTTCTTGAAGGAGTCACTGGACCACCCCATGTAGGTGCTAACCCTCGACAACTCTTCATTGCTCTTGATCCGGCTCCAAGGATGTCCAATCTCCTTCGCCACAAAAGTGGAGCAGAAGTAGAAGAAAGGTTGCAAAGGCGGAGAGCTATAAGTGTTGGATGAAATGAGAGTGTAAGGGTTTCTCTTCCCATGCAAACTTTCTCCCTTTAGTAAGCCTCCGCAACGCTTGGATGGAAACTACCTTCGGACCCGAATCACAAATGACCTCATGAATGACTAGGGGGTCGGGTCCACTTTGTTTAAAAGTCGAATCACGTGAACCGTTGTCATGATGAGAAGTTAGAAGCCCAGGGGCGGCAGCCTGACAAGGCTACAAAGATTACGCTGAAACCGATACGACTTCGTATTGGAAACTGGCGACCTTCAATTGTGTGAGATCCGCATGCCAGGATCCCACGCGCCATATCAAGAACGACCACGTGGCGGGGGCATAACTCTTGGTTGTCACCTCAACTGTCCAAAAAATACTTTGAAGCCGTAGCGCGGGAATCGAAGATGGCCCCGTCTTTGGTAGTATAACCTCACCCTGAGGGTCTCTCCCAGAGGTGGGCCTGGGGGCCACTTTTGGTACCCAGCGTACCGGGTACCTGTTGATGGTTGTTATATACCAATTTCACCAGTCAATATAACTCAATTATGTGAAGGAAATATCATTTCTTGCATACATCACCTTTCTATTTAACCTATTTCCACATGTACTTAGAGAAATTGGTGTATGCAGGTATTTCATACAGAATTGAAGTGAAACAAGGGGATGAATCCTATAAATTATCATACCAGCCAATCAGTCATCACCATGTGGCACCACATGGATCAAATGACCCACAAACAGAAGTATCTGAGGCCATCCAACAGTGTAGAACCCATATCATGGATTGTGACCCACCTGTCAGTCACCTGAGGAAGAACTGGCCGTTTGGAGCCAGGACCAGTTCGGCCTACCCCCCTAGTCGGCCAACTAGGTCTTGGCGCCAAACACGGTCAAACGCCACGTGTTGGCTCCTTCTGGCTTGAAGAAGTCAGTGGTGACTGATTCGCGCGTTTTTGGTAGTGGGAACCGACCCTTCTCCAAGCTATAAATAGGACCCCTAACCCCTCACTTCAAAACACACCACTTGAGCATCATTCTATTGTATACACTAGTTCTCTTAGTCCTTAGTGGAGTTAGGCTATTGGGAGTAGAGCCTCTAGTCCCAAGTCCAAGTTGGGAAGGTATGGCTCATGTATCTTTTATTATATTTGTGACTTTATGCTTAATAAATATATTATCTTTAGTCTTCTCTTATTCATATACTTGGATGAAGCATTTCTTGTTTGATTGTGGATTCCATGTATGTGCTAGGAATAGTCTTTATGATCATGCTCTAATGTCATTATACTATCATCATAAACACTATAAACCCCCACTATAGTCTAAGTAGGTATGATATGATCATGTTAATATGAATAACTTATGCTATGTCTAAACATTGGTTCAACGATGATTTAGTTCATTGCCTTAGGATGGCTTGTGCTGTAGCTCCTAAGGTATTTAATTAATATGCTAGCATTGTGCTAGGGTAGTTAAGTAGTATTGGATGTCTCGTAGACCCACAGATTGAAGAGGTAGGCAGTAGGTGATGACAGCTCTATCTGTTCTTTTGTAATCCTCCACGTTCGGCTATGCCACAAGCTCTTGCTGGGAGTCGTCCTAGTATTGCTAGAGGTAAACTCATGCCCAATGTGTTGAACAACTTAGAATAAGGATTCACCACTGACATGCTCATTGGTATCTAACCTAGGCTATGTATATGTATATTAGAAGCATTTTAGGAGCAACTCCCCAACTCTTAGTCTAATCTCCACTAGGACCCATTTACCCCTTAGAATAGATTGCTTAGGTGTGTTTCACACTACCCATATATTATCAACTTACCCATGTCTTGATAATTGATTAGTATCCCATAGCTTGATCATATGAGTAGTGTTTACTTCACTCCATTGCCTTCCTTTGGGATAAATATGATACCCTTGGGAATACTCTTGGGTGAAATGCTACATGAAAGTTTTCGTGCGCTTGCGTACCTCATCTCTTTCGAGAGATGATCTTTGACGTTAGTAGCCGTCAACAAGCATTTCTAGCACCGTTGCCGGGGAAGGCAATGGAAGTGAAGGATAGCTATCATTTATCATTAAGCTATAGGTACTAATAGTTATTAGACAGGATTAACCATGTTTGTTTTCTCCTTTTGTGGTGAAAACAGGGTAGTGTTGGCTAACCCATTTCATGGGATGGCCAACGAGGACGCTAGTGCTCAACTACAAGATGATTCAAGGCGTACATCAACAAATGTCTGCTAGGCAACACCATTGCCTTTCGCGGAAGAATTTCAGCTTCCAGTAGGAGTCAAAGTCATCCATCCCCAAGCTTGGGGGAGGCTTCAAGAGTTGTTCTTGGTTTGTCTCCACCATGGGGTGGATAGTTGGCCCTTCATCCAACACTCATGGCATGGGTTGGCTCCACCAATCCATGACCACATTCGTGCTGGAGCTGAAGGAGTCCTATTCTCATTCATCATGGATGAGAATATGGTCTCCACTCAAGGGGTGGATTGAAGAGTTCTCTAGTTCCTTTAGCTTTGCATGCACACCACTTAACAAGGTGGACATGCTAGCTAAAGAACTACACCTCCCATTTAAGTATCATGAAGATCAAGCCAATGGAGAAGTGTTTGGATGATCCAAGCCATGGGTATTCACATGATTTGTGACAATCCATGTCAACATGGGCCACTTGGGGAATCATTTACCTAAGACCCATGGGTATTCTTCCTTCCAAACACAAATCCAATGGATATCACCTACAAGGAGGTCAAGGGTGGGATCAACATCACCCTTGCAATCAAGGAGGCTATGCGGATTTCAAGGGATGTAAGTTCAACAAGTCTACCTTGAAGTATATTGTCCATGGACAAGCAAGAAATTAAGACAACATCCATACGAATCTCTTGGCCAAGGACAAGAAACTTAAAGAGCATTCAAGATCCAAGATATCCCACAATCACTTGTTGGAATCCCTACCCTTCGACCAAGCCCATGCAACCTAGGGCAAGTGACATTGTGGATGAAGCATTTCTTGTTTGATTGTGGAGTCCACATGTCATCATGCCCACGGAAGCTTTTGATCCATGATCAAAGTATGGGTTAAACTTAATGAATATCAAGAAGGTCGAAGTGACACTCCTAAGGAAGGACGAGCCTCACCATGCTCTTAAAAGAATATTTTCAAGAAGGAAAAGCTTTCACTACATCGGCAAGTGATTATCAAGACGACGGAGAGGCTAGGGCCACCATGTTGCCCACATGTCCAACTAACATGCCAAAGGAGATTTGGCATATCAATCAAGAGAGGTTGTCCACATCTTCAACTCCGGGATAGGACAACAAATCATCGCACTAAAATGGATGGAGGTAAGTCCCACTCATCGAACTTCAAAAATTTGGTGAGTCCTTCCCAATAGGTTAATTGGTAGTTATCTCATATTTGTTTTCTCAATTGCACGTTTGAATTTCCCACCAATCTTTGCATTTGCATTTAGCATGTTTGAATTTTCACACTTGCATGTTGGAAAGTAAAATTTTCAACCATCATAAAACTAAAATTTTGAATTAGGAAATAAATTTATTTGGATATGAACCTTGGTCGTAACCACTTGAATCCATCTTCCTAATTCAACCCAAAAAAATTTCCCTTAATTATTCATTGCATTTGCAAGTTGTTTCAAGTTGGGGCAAAACAATTTGGCAAAAGGGTACAACATGCTTTTGAGCTAACATAACCCTTTTTGAGTTGTTTTGTTTTTTCTTGATTTTAGTGCAGCCAAGACAAAATTTGCAAAGAGTTTGGAAGACCCCATCAAGCGCATTACCCTCCATCATCTCATTTTGAGTTCATGGTGGAGGAATGCCCAAGATGGTGGTCCAATGGAGGAACAAGATGAAGCTCATTCAACTCCAACCTCAACTTGGCAGGAGACATTGAACATGGAGGCTACATCAAAATCCATGGTTGTGAGTTTCTCACACAACAACCTTCAACTAGGACTGCTCTTCAATTGAGGTACAAGTTTAAAATTTTCTGTCGTTGGAATTACATTAGGATCGAATGATTTTTGTTTACATTGGTAAGGAAGGTTTATACCTTCTCATCATTTAGTCCTTATGAATCCTAACGAGAGTAAGTGTTGGCATTGCTCTTTTTGATTCTTCAAAAAGGGATGTCTCCTTACTTGGGAATAAATTTAAACAAGTACCTAGAATTTCATAAGCATTGCTAAAATTGACTTAGACATTTTCAACCTAAGTCATGCTTCTGGAATGACTTAATGGTTGAATTGGTATGTAGCAACCTAGGAACAATGATGTCCATAATTTTGATTTGAAACTCATGCATGAATGGATCACTAAATTTTAGATTCTTAGGCAAGAAATTAAAAATGTTCAGGAGGACAAAATTGAGAATCTTGTTTGTCATGATCTACATAATAAATATTTGCTCGTGTAAAAAGTTATGATGGTTAGACATTTTACAAGATAAAGAGATCCATATAGTGTATTTATATCACTTGCATTGCTATGAGTAGGAGCTTTAGCAAATGTGCAAATTGATTTATCCATAAAGCCCCCCTCCTAGCAATGATTCATACATTGTGCATGGATACACTGGAAATTGGACCCAATGCATCTTTGGTAGTGTTCCTCCCCTGCATACAAATGAAGATTTGGTTACCTAACCCGAAAATTCATTTACAAGTATCGGGAGCTAACCATCCCTCTCTATCATAGAGAGGAAGTTTTGCAGGAGTAGTATTACTACGCAGTCATTCAAAGATCCGATTGTTAGAAATCACAAGAGGATTCCATTTCAATATCACTTGGCCAAGGAGTAAATTAGAATGGTTGCTACCTATCGGAAATTAAGCCCGAAGGTCAACCATAACTATACGAGACTAGAGATTTAACATGGAAACCCTCTATGAGCAACCAATAGGTTGCTACAAATATGTGAGAGCATTATGCTCTCAACTATTCTAAGCACTTATTCAAGCTCAAGGGAATTTCCACCATCATTGGTGTAAGTTATTCCTTTGTGGCTAAAAGGTATGATGTACCTTAACCAAGGAATGACAAGATCACATCCAATGTATATTGGGTGCAAGTTGTTCCTATGTGGCCAGAAGGTATTTTATACCTTAGCCAAGGAACAACGGATCATACTCAACCCATGTTGAGTGCATGTCATAACTTTGTGGTTATATGTATATTGTACCTTAGCCAAGGAATAATGGATCATACTCAACACATGTTGGGTACATGTCACTCCTTTGTGGCTAAAAGGTATCATTACCTTAGCCAAGGAATGACGGATCACACCAAGTGCATTAAGGGTACAAGTTATTCCTTTATGGCAAGACGGTATGATACAACTTAACCAAAGAATGACGGAACACACTCAACACATGTTGAGTGAATGTCATGTCTTTGTGCAAAGGATTATCACTACCTTAGCCAAGGAATAACAAGGTACATCCAACCTATGGAAACCTTGAAGTGTGGATGAGCGACATCGACAACACTCTCCTTGACCACACTCATGAAACCCATGGGAGGCAATACAACATTTACACTCAACCCTCCAATGCCAAAGCCATGCTGCAAACAAGGTTAGGCCAACCTCATAGCCTACATCCATCATTAGGGTTTCAGCCCCAATCGCAGACCTTGAACAAGAACAACCTTGGGGGAGGACCCCCACTTGACGTAACTTGTATCACACCCCTTGCATATTTATTTTTCATTCACCCATCATCCACCTTGCATTAAAAAACTTAAAAATAAGTAGAGTAGATTTGCTTTCGAAATAAAATAAAAGATGTGTGGTAATAATGATTTGGAATTCACATAGATAAAATGATGAATAATTGCTCTGTTTTAATTTTCCTAAGTCTCTAGTTTACAACTTACTACTCTCCAAAATATTTCTCTCATTGGCTAGAATTACTTTTGCCTTGATTTAGAAATTGTGGGTAGCACAAGCTTAATCCATTCTAAGTTGTTGTGAGATATGATATAGTGATAGGACTGTTATTCCTAGTTTGAAAGTGAAACTTAAATTTCCAGAGAAATTCTAAAAAGATTTAAGTTACTCTCATTTGATTGGAAATACCTACCAAAGCCATATGATGCATTACATTGATAGACCTTATGCATATGTTATTTGTCTTCACATTGAGCTTTGTCAAACTAGTATAGACCTATGTGAGATTTCATTCATTACTTTTTGAACTCAAGACTTCACTTGCACATGCTATACTTCTACACTAGAAGTAAGCTATTTTCCATCATACCACCATTCCACAATAAAAAGAGAAATTTCATAGCCTTCATGATTAGTACTCTTTTCAAAATTTATTGCATAAAAACGGAGTAGAAGACATGGCTACAAGAAAAAGAAAGAGAAAATGCATGCTTACATCATAAGCATGAGAAAAAAAAAAGAGAAAAAAGGTAGCCATGTTTCATCCCTGCAAAATAAGAGAGTCCACTCAAAAAGGAGTCATCTCAAACATCCACATCCACTCCATTCCATCACACATGCACAAGTCTTGAATCAAATAGTTTTGAATTGATTTCTCCTAAGGCTTGCTCTTTTGACTTAGCAATATTATGTGTTGCAAATATGCCTACTATATTCCCTACCAAGCTCCACATATAAGCCTTATTCAGTGGTATAATGAATTTAGGCACAATGCCTTGGTGAGGATATATTTCCACTACACATAAATGAGAGACTGAGTGAATCAAATTATGATACTTAAAATCTAAATTTAACTCTTTGGAATTTGAGTGGAACTTGATTTGTAGGATATGTATGCTCCATTTGTTGTTCTATCTTTCAACCACGCATGAATAGGAGAAGGCATAAGCCCCATAATGACTTGGGATGGGTGAAGTACCATGCCAATTTCGCAATACTAGGTAGAGTATTTTGTTGTGCACATGGTACTTTTGAAATGTAGAACATTGTAGCAACTCCTGATCATCAACCTAAAGTCTTGACTTTGCTCGGGACGAGCAAAGGATAAGCTTGCGGGAGTTTGTTGACGGTTGTTATATATCGATTTCACCCGTCAATATAATTCAATTATGTGAAGGAAATATCATTTCTTGCACACATCACCTTTCTATTTAACCTATTTCCACATGTACTTTGAGAAATTGGTGCATGCAGGTATTTTATACAGAATTGAAGAGAAACAAGGGGATGGATCCTATAAATTATCATCCCAGCCAATCAGACATCGTCACGTGGCACCACATAGATCAAATGGCCCACAAACAGAAGTATCTGAGGCCACCTAATGGTGTAGCACACATATCATGGAATGGGACCCACCTGTTAGTCACTTGGAGGAAGAGCTGGTTGTTTGGAGCCAGGACCAGGTTGGTCGACCCTCCTAGTGAGCCGACTAGGTCCTGGCACCAAACGCGGTCAAACGCCACATGTTGGCTCCTCCCGGCTTGAAGAAGTCAGTGGTGATTGATTCGCATGCTTTTGGTGGCGGGAACGGACCCTTCTCCAAGCTATAAATAGGACTCCTCATCCCTCACTTCAACACACACCACTTGAGCATAATTCTATTGTATACACTAGTTCTCTTAGT
Organism: Tuctoria greenei; assembly: GCA_036927565.1. NCBI lineage: Eukaryota > Viridiplantae > Streptophyta > Magnoliopsida > Poales > Poaceae > Tuctoria > Tuctoria greenei. The sequence continues at coordinate 62,866,002 of JAYESD010000002.1, read as the reverse complement.
CCTTAGTGGAGTTAGGCTATAGGGAGGAGAGCCTCTAGTCCCAAGTCCAAGTTGGGAAGGTATGGCTCATGTATCTTTTCTTATATTTGTGACTTTATGCTTAATAAAGATATTATCTTTAGTCTTCTATTATTCATATACTTGGATGAAGAATTTCTTGTTTGATTGTGGATTCCATGTATGTGGTAGGAATAGTCTTTATGATCATGCCCTAATGTAATTATACTATCATCATAAACACTATAAACCCCCACTATAGTCTAAGTAGTTAAGATATGATCATGTTAATGAATAAATTATGCTATGTCTCAACATTGGTTCAACGATGACTTAGTTCATTGCCATAGGATGGCTTGTGCTGCAGCTCCTAAGCTATTTACTTAATATGCTAGCATGGTGCTAGGGTAGCTAAGTAGCGTTAGATGTCTCGTAGACCCACGGATTGAAGAGGTAGGCAGTAGGTGGTGACATCACTATCTGTCCTTTGTAATCCTCCATGTTCGGCTATGCCACAGGCTCTTAGCAGGAGTCATTCTAGTATTGCTAGGGGTAAACCCGCCCGATGTGTTGAACAACTTAGCATAAGGATTCACCATTGACATGCTCATTATTATCTAACCTAGGCTATGTATATGTATATTAGAAGCATTGTAGGAGCAACTCCCCAACTCTTAGTCTAATCTCCACAAGGACCCATTTACCCCTTAGAATAGATTGCTTAGGTATGTGTCACACTACCCATATATTATCAACTTACCCCTGTCTTGATAATTGATTAGTATCCCATATTTTGATCATAAGAGTAGTGTTTACTTTACTCCATTGCCTTCCTTTGGGATTAATATGATACCCTTAGGAATACTCTTTGGTGAAATGCTACACGATAGTTTTCGTGTGCTTGCTGACCTCATCTCTTTCAAGAGATGATCTGTGACATTAGTAGCCGTCAACAGTACCCCTGGATACCGCAAGTAAAGTCGAGGAGTTCCTACGTCTAAGTGGCTGACGACCGAAGGCAAGACACGTCCTGTGGCACTGGGCCTGCCTCCCTCGTTTGGGTAGCTTCATTGCTACCACGTGTCCTACAGAGCTGGACCTACCTCCCTGCACAGGGAATCTCTAAAGCCGCCACGTGTCCAGTAGCTCCGGACTTAACCCCAAGTAGAGGGAAACTCTGGTGCTTCCACGTGTCTTGTAGCTTCGGACCTAACCTCCAGTAGAGGGAAGCTCTGGTGCTGCCACATGTTAAGTTGCTCCAGACCTAAGTCTGCAACGGGAAGACCACGGGATCTCCAACGGCACGAACATTCAAGAGGCTATTAAACAGCTGTTACAAGACCTGGTTAACGTGTCATTAATGTTGTATTAATAACGCACGATCAGAGGACTGTCAATATTGGTAACACTGCCATTAAGGCACGTTATCACACTGTTAATCACCCATAATACCAGTAGATCATGTATAGGGTGTTTATTACAGTCGGGGCCACTTGTCGGGCCAGACATGCACTGTAACGGCCATCCCTTAGTATATAAAAGGATTGCACCACACGGTAGAGGACAGGCAATCTAACATGCAGAGAAGCAATCTCAAACACTTGCTAGGTATAAACATACTCATACAATCAACAACCACCCCGTGGAGTAGGGTATTACGCTCAGGCGGCCCGAACCACGTAAAAACCCTCGGTGTTCACCTCTTATTCGTGATCTTATGCTTGCCCCGCCTAAATAGGAACCTCCACGGACTACGCTTTAGTAGTATTGGGGGAAGTGTTTTTATTACTTCGGCAACCGCCATCACCACCAGAGAGTTCGGCGACAGGTGATAAAGCTGGAGCTGAGGACCTCCAGAAGCATCATCTGGAAGGAGCAAACTGGAGGAACAAACCCGTAGTACACATACAACTTGAAGAAGATGAACTCTTTCTCCTCCAACTCCAGTGGCAGGGAGCCGGGACGGATCAAATCCTGTCGCTTCTTGTCCTCCCAGCCAAATAGTTGCCTCACACACGCTATGTCCTCCACGCGAGAAGGAGGCAAGGCTGAGTCCATTGGAGCAGGAGTCAAGATCCTCGAAGGTGGGGAAAGAGCATGTGCTCAAGGAGGAAGACGAAGGCTCGAACGTTGGGGTGAGCGTAAAGAAGGAACCACCATTGCCCACAAAGGTTTCCTTTTTAACACCCTGACGATGATTGAGTGCACTGTGCAAATCGCATGGGGCCTGAAGCCACTCCTTAACCTACAACGTCCCTGACAGTGGGACTCAGGTCCCCTATCAGTGAGATTGGCCCGAGCAGAACCTCACCTAAGAAAGCAACCCGGCGGTTCCCATAAAGGCAGAAGTCAAAGCAGCAGAAGCGCAACATCCGCTTTGGGAACCGTCATGATAAGAAGTCGCAGCAAGCAAAGATCCCATCTCCATGAGCCCTCAGCCAGAGGAGGACACATGGCCACAATGGCAGAGGCACGCACCGCTTCGACTGATCAAGACAAAATCAAAAACCAGTGTGGGAAAGCAGGGATAGGGCTCCACCCTTAGGCTCATCACCTCCCCTAGAGTGAACCCAGGGGCCACTACCGGGTACCCTCGCGCACAGGCTAAAGCCGCCTAAGTGCCCTGCCTTCCAGCCAAGGCAGGGTCCAAGGGCGCCATGTGTCCAGAAGGCCCAGACCCATCTACCTCAGATACGGGGTTCGGAGTGTCTACAGGGACCTCAAGGAAGAGACCAACACCCCCTTGGAGACGAGATCATAATCGGCCATGTGTTCAGCAGGACAGGATCTCGCTCACCCACGTGGTATGAAGCACTAGACAGGCCACCGCCCGTAGAGGCGGGCTCCGACTCTGCCATGTGTCATGCGGCCCAGGATCCCCGGCTCTACTCAGGAACTGAATCCAGGGCTGCCTTGTGGTCCATGGGTCGGGACCTGACCTCCCCCGCGGAGGCTAGCTTCTGAGCTACCAGTATCCTGAACCTTGCCCTGGATGGTGGGTTGTGGAAGTTAAGATGGCGGTACGCCTTGTCTAAATCAAGTATTGAAGACTCGTGTTTTCCTCAGGCGCATGATGTGGCGCACGCCTACTGTCAGGTCCCACTGCGCCCAATCGCATCACAGTAAAGTCGCCGCAGGCCTACCCCACTCCGCCAAGTGGGTAGCTTATGAGGACAGGGACAGTTTGAAGGGACATTCCCTGCCATTATCAATGACTACGCATGGGCCACTGACGACTAAGGCGGCAAGACAGTAAGTCCTCAAGCCACGGTCAGAGGAAGCTTATTCGAGAAGCCATAGATCTTTAGGATAAGATCGCCTCGAGACCACCTGCCGGGTCCTATATCCCACTTGTAAGGCGTCTGGCCTTATCTATATAAGGACCAGACCACCATCGTTACAAAGGATCCCTAGTCCACATATTCACACGCTACACACTCATACACACCAGCAATACAATCTCACTGTGGAGTAGGGTATTACGCTCTTGCGGTCGGAACCACATAAAAACCACCATCTCACTGCTCTCATACGCGCGATCACTTGATAAAGAACTAAGCCCTGCCGATCAAGGACCTCTGTAGGCTGCTCGCATAGTAGGTCCAGGGGAAGTGTCGCGAACACTTCGACATCTAGCTTGTAGGATTATTCACCTAGATCCTTTTCTTATGGACAAAATCTCTTAATTTCTTATAAGGGAATTGCATTACTACTTACATACAATGTACAATGTACATTCAACTTAGTATACATGTGAGTGTCTTTCTCACTCATCTTGAAAAAACCGAAACTATGGTATAGTCTAATCGCTCATAAGATTTCTTAATGCTTAATTGAATTCAGAAGTGAAATTCTCTAAGAAGCATCTCAAGAGTCGTTTAATCTTAACAACAACCCTTCAGTTGTGTCACATAGACATCCTTATGCAAATCTCAATGGAAAAGGTTGTTTTACATCCATATGATGTAAAACGATTCATAATGCACTACTAATAACTAAACGATTCTAGAAGAATCACTCACTGAGTGAATTCTTTTTGCTACAAGTCAAATCACAATGGAATTTTCCCTTTAGAATCACGCTTAATCTTGTAAAATCATTACAATCTACTGTTTTGATTCCATTAGGAACTATGACTGAAACTCAGACCTTGATGGCGTGCTTAGATCTTATCTCGTTGTATATGGTTTTATACCACTTAGATGATTAAGATCGTCTTATGTTACTTTCATATGTGGTATGACCACTATTCATATTTTTCTATTGTGATGGAGCTGCTATCACTCTTCATTATTATTGGCCACTAATGATGAAGAATAAATAGCAGACATTGTGACAACAATATCTCACATTGCTGACACAACATCAGTAAGACATCATAAAGAGTGATTCTTGAATAAGAATGGTAACATATACCATTCTTTTTTCAAAATCAGTATCTTTATAAAGTCAAACTCCCAATGATTTAGTCATCTTTACTTACTTTAATTTCTGAATAATCTTAAGATTCGGTAAGGATCAAAACTTATATCAAGTGGGATCAATCCAAGACTTGATCTTCTTTACTTACGTAATTTATAAAACTTGTGCATTATTCTTATATTGGGGTTATTGTTGATTTACATTGTTTGTGGTAACAAACTAACAAATTCATAAGACCAAATCATTCTTACTATTACCTGTTACCGATGAAAGACTAACAACACGTAGTGAATCATTAATGAAAAATGCTAATAATTTAACTATAGCAGGTAGAGAGTGATTTTTCAACCTCTCATGATACCATACTCCCCCTTGATCATGTCATTCTACTAATGATGACATGTCTTAGTTCACTAAGATGATGATAATTAATAACTTATTACTTATTGCTCTTATAATCAAGCTTAATAATATTTGGATTACTTTTGCCTTAACGAGACTATCTCATACAAAACACTTCAGTAAGGTTTATGTCATGTCCACATTATACAATGGTGTCTAAATTGATAATATCTAATAACTTAACTAACATACACCATTTTGCTTAGATAATTTCGGGGTATTCATTTCTTACTTGTATAAAAGCTATGTCAATATTAATAATACGTGTTATGAAAAGATCATAATCATGTATTTCTGAAATGTTCAATGCATTATTTTGAATCTGAAACGTATAATTAGGGAGAAAATAATCGATGGAGAAAATAAATTCAATCCCCCCCTCGAAGTATGGCCTTAATGACAATGCCATAATTTCAAAAGTGTTTCGAGATTGCTTCTAATGCGCTTCTCAAGATGTTTAGTTTTGTTAATGAAAATTTGAATACAAATTAAAATCATCATATAAGGATAATAACTTTAAAAACAACTTAAGCTAACAATCAAACATTCATGCACACATGCAACAAGAATATTGTAGATTACAATTAGGAGAGTGGTGAGTATGGAGAACATATCGTCGGTGGATTTACCGCTCGAAGCCATTGGGTTGAGGTCGTAGTAAAGCACTTGGTGCTTTTGGAGACAATAAATGTAATATATGAATATGCTTAGTAACAATACTAAGAACTTAATAATATATTTATTATTCAAAACATGAGTACATAAATCTAATTCCATTACTGAGAGTACTTAATAAATACTAAATACAAAACTATAACTTAGTAGAAAAACACATCTAACAGAAGCTTAACACTTAATTCTTAATTATCATGCTAACTCATAATTCCACACCAAAAAGAACTAAATTAAATAAGTGGACAAGAACTACTTAATTCAGCACTAAACATTAAATAACTAAAAACTGCAAGAAAACAATAATAAAATAATCTTTAAATTACTACTAAAGTGCTTAATAATTTTCTACCCGCTTAATTAATTTGTGAGCCTTAATGACATTTTATCCCAGACTAAAATGCCACAAAACTGAAATATATGGAAAAAAAGATATAAGAGAAGAAAAGGAAGCAGGAAAAAAAGGAAAATTCAACTCAGCCTGGCCAGGAACAGAGCCCGACCGGGACTCCCTTCCCGTGAGCCCTACTGCACCTATATAGAGGACCGTGTCCTGCCTATGTTTCTTTTCTCTGTCACTATAAGTCTTGCCCCAAGTCAACTCAAGACTATACTGCTGCACTCCCTATAAAAACCAGCCCATCGGTAAAAACCCTACCGCCCTGCGACAGGAAGCCCTAGCCGCCAGCAACCGTTGGCCAGAAAAAAAAGGCCAACAAAGGGCAGCCGCCAAGAGAAAAAAAGAGGACAGAAAAGAGAAGAAGAGGAAAAGAAAGAAGGAGTCGCCGTCCGCTGGAGATCGTCGCGTTGCTGTCGTCGTGCCCTCGGAGGATCACTGTGCCGTCTACTTTATCTATGCTACGCCACCGTTCCACGACTGTCCAGAATAGATGCGCACACGGTAGATATTATGATTTAGATCTAGACAACTATTTTAATTCTAATATTTGAACTGAAACACATGTAGGACGTATTTTATTTTGCCCAATCATTAGTCATCGCCAAATCATCTTAAAACACTTGGAAACTTACAAGTTAGATTAAATCATACAAGATCAACATGTAATTTTAGATTTGACCAAATTTATATTTTCAGTATTATTTAATTTGTTTTCCAGATTTAATACATAACATTAAAGTCTAGTTAATTCATAAATATCAAATTAAATCTAGAAAAATTCCAAAAAAATTAGAATAAAGTCTAGTAAGTTATTAATGATATTTTTAGACTATGTAACGTTCTGTAATAATTATTTTTGCCACTGAATCAATTGTAATTAATTCCAAGTTTGATCAAACAAATAGTAAATCAATAAGGAAAATTTAAAAGCCGTAGAAATATAAAAATAAATTATAGGAAGTATTTTATGATATTTTCAACCTAACTCTTATCCTAGGATAATTATTTCAATTCTGAGTTAATATTAATTAATCCAAAAACTTGCTTAAATAATCTGTAATAAATATGAAACCCATGTAATAAACTATTAATCATAATAATAAATTATTCACGTGCATTCATGTCATTCATATTTGTTAGTGTTGATTGCAATGCATTTATTATGTATGTTTGTATGTATGTTCTTCATTGAGAGTAGACGGATATGCTCAATTGGTTGCGATCGAGAAGCGAATATGCGAGGATCTTCGTGTACAAGACTTTGATTTGCTTGACCATCAAATTGCGGAATATTAAGGCAAGTGTCCTTGATCATATTGAACATATGTTTAAAATGTTTTGTTTGCAAAACTACATGCTTGTGTCAATATGATGAGAAACCCATACGTAGGAGTTTACTAGTGTTGTATGTCGCTCCTTGTCGTCGGGATGATGAGTCGGGTATGGGTATTTTCCTTTTTGCACCGCATCGCTACACGGGTTATGGGTAACTTAAGTAATATGCTAAAAAAGTTTACTTATGAGAATTTGGGATGGTAATAAGATGATGAATAAATTAGCAACATGGAACTTAGGTGATCTAAGCAAGCATAGTTTTGCGGAATGGGTTGGATGGTACGGTGGTTTTGCTTGCCTCAGATCCAAGGATCGGTTCATGCGAGAATATGTCAGGACAACAGTGCCACCACAAGGCTAAGTATGGGTGCAGCGTTACTGAATAATTAGGAGTGCTACTAGTATTGTATGGATCATTGGATGGCGCGGGGAATGGGAGTCGAGTAGGGCTACCCTGGGATCTGCATGGCGCACGAGGGGGCCCGTGGGCAGGAGAATGGAGATTCAAGCCTACCGGTGAAACCTTAGTGGGTCCGTACATACTAGTAGTCCCTTTTGAAAGGCTATTTTGTGATCCCTTGGCCACACACCAACGGAAGTGTGAGACGGTATAATGGAGGTTCTTAGTCATCGAAAGGTGATGAAATCACAAACATGTGGATAAAATAGTACAACCTCTGTAGAGTATTAAAAATTATCATGATAGACGTGCTCCCGACCACAAACACCTGGACAACTTCCGTGATTAGAGTTGGACTTGGGATTTGGGATAGTTTGGTTATGGTTATAGTTTGGGTTGTGATAAATGGACATAGTTGATGATAATGGTAAGAATTTGGTTTATGGATGGATAAATATTGATGGATGTGATATCATGGTAAATGATGGTGATGGACTCATAATTGGTAATTGTTTGAGATATGATGGGATTAATTTGTATAGACATTATAGGATGATTTTTAAAAGTTTATCAAATGTACTTTTATGCAATTAGTCATTTATTATCGTCCTTGCTTTAGCTACATGTCATACTTTCTCACACTTACTGAGTACGACATGTACTCACTCTTGCTATTCCCCCACTTAATTCAGCTACATGAGATATTTTGGAAGACGACGTGGAGCACTAGGCGTGTGTGCTACCGTCGATTGCCTGTGGAGTTGGAGTCGCCTACGCTAGATTATTTTCCGCTGCAATAGAATCAAGGAATAGACATGGTTAAATTCTGATTATCATTTGTGATATTGATGTGTATGTGTGAAGCAACATTTTGGGCACACATGCACTGCACTTGGTTCGTTTTCCAGAACCGGGTGTCACAATTTGGTATCAGAGCCGCGTCGACCTGAAGATGCAAGCCTAGGTAGAATGGACACCACAAAGCACATAGAAACTATTTTCTAAAAAAACTATTTTCGAATTGCTTGCTGCTGCATTTTATTTTTGCCGATTCAGCCACTATAAAGTGTTGTTTGCTACCGCGTCTCTCCTGCTAATTCAGCTACACCTTGAGCTGTTTGCTGATACGTTTGCTCTCCTTTTCCTCTCCTTTTGGACTGTTTTACACTCTATTTTCCCTGCTACTTGACTGCCACAGTACATTGAACATTTGCTTCTTGCCCGCTGCTATATTTCTCTCTTTTCCGCCCTTTTTGCTGCAGCACAACCTCTGTTTTCCCTCCTTTTTGCTTCTGTATTTTAACACACACTCTACTAAATATTTCTATAAATTGCACATGTGTTTGCTGCTGCGCTAAAATTGATTTCTGCTTCTTCCTCGCTGCCTCAATCTTTATTCCTGTCTCCCTTTGCTGCTGCAATTTTCAGGCCATAATACCTCTCTGCTAATGTTTCTCTTGTTCACATTATATACGGCCACCACTGAACAAATCATTCGAAACATACTTGAAGACACCATATTAGACATCTTGCACTGATACATATAGAACATGAACAACCAACCCATAAGGATGACCGCACCCCAGCTAGCTCTTCCAACGAAGACATAGAAGAAGTAAAATTGAAGGAGAACTTGTGAAGCATACACTTCAAGATAAAGACCTTCTGTACACGAAGAATGGAGAGTCGAAGTTTGCGTCTTTGCCGACAATCAAGTTCATGTGAAGAACATCACTTGCTTTGCGAGCCACTCGTGAAGATCCGACAAGCCAAAATCATTCTTCATCCCACCTTAGATTGCTACCTTGACCCTGTCTCAAGCTCGTATATAGAAAAAAAGATGCCTTCACCATTCCGTAGCTCTATAATTTTATAACTCTTAATTATGATTTAAGTCTAATCTTGGTTAAGCTATATTAAATGCTTAGTTCGTTAGTGCGCTAGATTTGGTGGTGCGATGGCTATTTGATTGCTTTCTTGTATGTTTGTGTGTTTGGATGTGCATTGTGGAAGACTTTTATATATATCCACGTCCTCATCCAATAATTCCTTCTTTAGGATCATACAGCATGATGCATGCATATAGTTGGGGATTCCTTTCATTCTCCTTCATTCTCGTCTCTACTTCTGTGGAAGATGGTCACCACTAGAAGAATCACTATCTCGGACGAAGCTACATGGAAGCGTGAAGATGTTATCAAGAGTTTTCTCATCTCTTCTCCATTCCGTTCGAACCTCGAGGACGAGGTTCCTTTTAAGGGGGGTAGATTGTAACATCCCAAAATTTTCAAACTTGGCTAATCCAAATAAAAAAAGGTAATTTAAAACGTTAGCTTCCAAATCTCTTCTTCAACCCAACCGAATCTCGAGGGCGAGATTCATTTTAAGGGGTAGAATTGTGACACACTGATTTTTGAGTTTTGTCAAATAAAAAACTTAAATGGGAATTTAGAATTAATAATAGGAAGAAATTTGTTTTTATAAAATATATGCATGTCATTTTGCATTTGCATTCATCCTCAAGCATCGAAAATTAGCTACCAAAATAAATACGCAAAAAGTAATCTATTTGTCATAACAAATATGAGATAATAGAAATAGATGCAACTAAAGATATATATATATATACATAATATTTTAATAATATGATGAATTGTGCAAAAAGAATTAAGTAGGATGAAAAGGAACAAACGTAAAAGAATTAGAAATAAAGATGTAAATAAAATTGAGTGAGGCACCTGATTAATCCAGAAAATAATGGACTAGTCTGAATGCCTTCACTGGACAACAATAGACTTGTCCGGTACTCTAAGGTATGATTTATTTAAACACTTCACCACAACAGATATATAAATAATAAATATAAGTCTGTCGCTGATCAGATCACTTATTATACAAAGAGCCTTGCCGCACAAGGAAGAAAAATAAACAAACAAAGAATAATAAATAACGATTAATTAATGAAATTAAATAAATAAAAAATAATATGAAAAGGAAACAAAGTAGAATAGAAAAGAAACAAAAACAAAAGCAAAGTCAACGTCAACAACACTGGCCGCAAAAAAAATGTTGAACGCACAGTCAGAGTAAAAAAATATATAAGAGAAGAAAAGGAAGCAGAAAAAAAAGAAAATTCAACTTAGCCTTGCCAGGAACTGAGTCCGACCGGGACTCCCCTCCCGAAATCCCATCGTGGCCTTCCCGTGAGCTTCTATCCCGTGAGCCCTGCTGCACCTATATAGGACCTGTTTGGCAGAGCTAGAACTTGTTACAAAAGCAGCTTGTTTGAAAAGCTGGTGGAAAGCAGCTTCTGCTTATGTCCTGCTTTTAGTTCATTATGAGAAGCAGCTGAACTAATAAGTTGTTACAGAAGCTTCCTGTTTGGCACACCCTCAGCTTATTTTTATGAAGAAGTTGCAGCAGAAGTTGTGCCAAATAGGGTCATAGAGGACCATGTCCTGCCTGTGTTTCTTTTCTCTGTCACTATAAGTCTTGCACCAAGTCAAACCAAGCCTATACTGCTGCACTCCCTATAAAAACCAGCCCATCGGTGAAAACCCTACCGCCCTGCTCTTTTCTACCGTGAGCCAACACCGGACAGGAAGCCCTAGCCACCAGCAACCGTCGGCCAGGAAAAAAAAGGCCAAGACAGCCGCCAAGAGAAAAAGGAGAAGAGAAAAGGGAAGAAGAAGAGGAAAAGAAAGGAGCCGGCGTCCGCTGGGGATCGTCGCGTCGCCGTCGTTGTGCCATTGGAGGATCACCGCGCCGTCTACTTCATCTACGCTACGCTGCCATTCCACGACCGCCCAAACTAGATGCGTACATGGTAGATATTAGGATTTAGAACTAGATAACTATTTTAATTCTAATATTTGAACTGAAACACATGTAGGACGTATTTTATTTTGCCCAGTCATTAATCATCGTCAAATCATCTTAAAATACTTGGAACTTACAAGTTAGATTAAATTATACAAGATCATTATGTAATTTTATATTTGACAAAATTTATATTTTCAGTATTATTTAATTTGTTTTCCAGATTTAATAAACAAGATTAAAGTCTAGTTAATTTATAAAGTATCAAATTAAATCTAGAAAAATTCCAGAAAATTTAGAAAAAATTCTAGTAAGTTATTAATGATATTTTTAGACTATGTAACATTCTATAATAATTATTTTTGCCTCTAAATAAATTGTAATTAATTCTAAGTTTGATCAAATAAATAATAAATCAATAAGGAAGATTATTTAAAAGCTGTAGAAAATTCAGAATAAATTATAGGAAGTATTTTATGATATTTTCAACCTAATTCTTATCCTAGGATAATTATTTGAATTCCGAGTTAAAAGGAATTAATCCAAAAACTTGCTTAAATAGTCTGTAATAAATATGAAACTCATGTAATAAACTATTAATCATAATAACAAATTATTCACGTGCATTCATGTCATTGCATATTTGTTAGTGTTGATTGCAATGCATTTATTGTGTATATTTGTATGTGTATATTCTTGATTGAGAGTAGACAGGTACGCTCCAGTGGTTACGATCGAGAAGCGAATATGCAAGGATCTTCGTGTACAAGACTTTGATTTGCTTGACCATCAAATTGTGGAATATCAAGGCAAGTGTCCTTGATCATATTGAACCTATGTTTTAAATGTTTTATTTGCGAAATTGCATGATTGTGTCAATATAATGGGAAACTCATATGTAGGAGTTTACTAGCGTTGTATGCCACTCCTTATCGCCGGGATATACATGATGAGTCGGGTATGGGTATTTTCCTTTTTGCACCACATCGCTACACGGGTTATGGGTAACTTAAGTAATATTCTGGACAACTTTAATTATGAGAATTTGGGATGGTAATAAGATGATGATTAAATTAGCAACATAGAACGTAGGTGATGTAAGCAAGCATGGTTTTGTAGAATGGGTTGGATGGTACGGTGGTTTTGCTTGCCTTAGATATAAGGACCAGTTCGTGCGAGAATATGCTAGGACAACAGTGCCACCACAAGGCCAAGTATGGGTGTGGTGTAACTGAATAATTGCGAGTGCTGCTAGTATTGTATGGACCATTGGATGGCACGGGGAATGGGAGTCGAGTAGGGCTACCCTGGGATCTGCATGGCACACGAGGGGGCCCGTGGGTGGGAGAATGGAGATTCAAGCCTACCGGTGAAACCTTAGTAGGTTCGTACATACTATAGTCCCTTTTGAAAGGCTATTCTATGATCTCTTGGCTACACAACAACAGAAGTGTGGGACAGCATAATGGAGGTTCTTAGTCATCGAAAGATGATAAAATCATGAACATATGGGTAAAGTGGTACAATCTATGCAAAGTATTAAAAACTATCATGATAGTCGTGCAACCAATCACGAGCACCTGGACAACTTCCATGATTAGAGTTGGACTTGGGATTTGGGATAGTTTCGTTATGGTTAAAGTTTGGGTTGTGATAAATGGACATGGTTGACGATAATGGTAAGAATCTGGTTTATGGATGGATAAATATTGATGGATGCGTTATGATCGTAAATGATGGTGATAGACTCATAGTTGGTAATTATTTGGGATATGATGGGATTAATCCACATAGACATTATAGGATGCTTTTTACAAGTTTACGAAATGTACTTTTATGCAATTAGCCATTTATTATCGTCCTTGTTGTGGCTACATGTCATACTTTACCACACTTGCTGAGTACGACATGTACTCACTGTTGCTATTCCCCCACTTAATTCAGCTACATGAGATATTTTGGAAGACAACGTGGAGCACTAGGCGTGCGTGCTACCGTCGATTGCCTGTGGAGTTTGAGTCGCCTACGCTAGATTATTTTTCACTGCAATAGAATCAAGATATATTTATTACTCGTGACATGGTTAAATTCTAAATATCATTTTTGATATTGATGTGTATGTGTGAAGCAACATCCTAGGCACACATACACTGCACTTGATTCATTTTTCAGAACCGGGAGTCACAATTCTACCCCCACCCCTTAAAATTAATCTCACCCTTGAGATTCGGTTGGGTTGAAGAAGAGATTTGGAAACTAAAATTTTTAATTCCCTTTTTTATTTGGATTAGTCAAGTTTGAAAATTTTGGGATGTTCTAGCGCAGGCCCTGTATGCGCATAGTCGAGCCCGTGGCTCTAGCACACGGGGCGAAAGGGCAGCCCATCGGCCTTCCTAATCTCCCACCTGGGCTCATGGCCCGCTCGGCACGCACATCACCTCTACATCGTTGATGCATGATCTAACGGTTGGGTGAAAATGTAGGAGGGTTAAAAGCCTTCCCGTCGGCTCCCAAAACCCTAGTCTATTTGGCCCTTACCTCTCTCTCTTCTACCCGCCGCACCGCACGAGTGAGAGGGACGGAGAGCACGAGGCTCACTAGAGATGCGCCGAGCCAGCGCGGATAACCACCGCTGACATAGCCTCCATGCTGGCACACGTGCTCGCTGCCGGTGGGTGGCATGGAGTCGACCGCCACCGAGTGAAAACCCAAACCGCTAGGGTTAGGGTTCAGCGAGTCTAAGTCACCGGCGTCGCCGCTGTTATTTTTGTCGGTGTGCGTGCTCTATGCTGAGCGCGTCGCCATTGAAACTGATGTTGGACGGCGCCCCTTGGCCAATTCGGCGAGCCTCAAGGCCATTGGCTCAACTTAAGGTATGCGGATTCACCCTTAATTCCACTTTTGCTCTCTAATATCTTATTAGAATTCGGTCTTGATTCACTAAGTTGATGTGTTCTTTCTTAATCAAAATTCAAGACCGAAACTAAATGTCCACCTTCTAGTTGTTGTGGTTTTAATCTTAACCGAAATTGAAAACCCGAATCAGGGATACACTAGCTTGACTCTTGATACCATTGTTAAAGCTTAAAGTTCACTAATCCACTAGGCATGATCCTAATCGGGTCCTTAATAAAATCTAAATCTAGATCTTGAATAATTGAATGTTCATAGTACATGATTGATGGAGGGGATTAGGAAGATGACATACCTTGGCTTAGGTTGGGAGTCGCAGCCATGACGATGGTGTCGGTTAGGAGAGCGGGGACGGTGTTCGTCTGGTGGTGCCGGCGAGTGGCGGGGCCTTCCGCTCACTTCCGGTAGCACTTAGATCGGAAATCGTGATTAACTAACTATTATTAGGCAAAACTGTTGTCTCTTATTTATATGACTAGTCATGAGAAGGAGCCGCTGACACTTGGGTTAGTAACCGCCTCTGATCAGGACGGGGGGAGTTGGACTCTATATGAGTGGACTCCATACCCTTAACATGATCAATCTAACAAAACCTTTTGTATCCTTCTCGTATGTCCTTGTTCCTGGACTAGGGGGACTCTGGACGTGCACACTACCTTATGACAGCGTTGTTGCCCGTAATCCTGCTGAAGTCACCAGCTATATCCTGGTGTGCCGGCTGTTTCGTTCTAGGTCGGCGGGATTGTTGGTTCCAAGCTCAGCAAAACTACACTACAGCCATGATTATGAGTCTCAATTTTCTTGGTGACTGTAAGGATCGAATGCCCAAGAGGGGGGGTGAATTGGGCTTTTTTCAAAAATTAAAACAATAAAACTTAATTACTAAAAGCCCAATTCCCTATGCAAACATCCTGTGCATTCAAGTGAATAGTAACTTTGCGGTATAAGAAATGCATAAGTGTAAGGGGAGAGGAAGAAAGTGCAAACTCCCGAGGAGACACGAGGACACGGAGATTTATCCCGTGGTTCGGCAAGATCGTCAAGATCTTCCTACATCCACGTTGTGGCACCCACCAAAGGGTATAGCCACTCCCAAGTCACCGAGACCAGGGATCTTCACTATACTTCTCCGTTTGCCAACCTCAGCAAGGTGGAGCTCAAGCCTTGTACAAGTTGGATCCTCCGGGCTTCCACAACCGTCTTGGTAAGCTCCGGAAGGCTCTCTAAAATACAATCACCAAGGGACACTCCCTTACAGCTCTCACTACACTAGAGATTCCAATCACCAAGAATGGAAGCACACAAGCACTATCTCTAGCAAGTTCTAGCCTATCTCTTGGTGTGTAAGTGGTGTAGATGATCTAGAAGTGTTAGCTCAACGTCTTGAATGCTTGAGAATGTGTAGAGTAGCTATGGTTGTCAAGACTTGTCGAATAGACTTGTTGAAGGGGTATAAATAGCCAGCCTCCATGAAATAGCCATTGGAAAAGTAGGGTGACATCACTGTTCTGCGAACACCGGATGATCCGATGCTCCCCCTTCAGTTATCATCGGTCAAATCCAAATTAGCTGATGTCACTGTGTCAGATATGACCGTTGTTAGACCGATGTTACCCTTGCCTTCTCATCGGATGATCCGGTGGCACTTCATCCAGAATTAGTTCAGAATTGATGCTTACTGGAGTGATCGACTGATGTGTTCATTGTTGTACATCGGATGGTCTGGTGTTACACTTGGTCCAGGGAGATTGCTTACTTTATTGATGGATCGATGTAACATGCCCTTCATCATCGGATGATCCGGTGAGTACTTAGTTTTGAGGTCTTCTTCTTCTGCTGAACCAACTTGACCGATGTGCTGTTTTCTAGAATCATCGATTGATCCGATGAGTTGATTTTGTTTGCTTCGAGTTGTTCTAAATGATTTTTTTGGAATTTGCTCGATTGACCTCTTAGGCATTGGTTGGAAATATTCTTCTGATGATTATCAAGCATTGAGTGCTGTCAATTTTGGTTGAATAATTTTGACATGTGAGTTTTTACTTCTAATCTTCATAAACATTGATTGATCTCATAGAATGATTGTTTAGGGGTCTCCAATTATATCCCATGAGCAGTAAATGATATTCATATAGATTTCATTTGAGTGTGATGAGTGATATGGGAGACCTTGCATCCACAAATTCATTAGTAAAATCCAATGGTTGTCATTAATCACCGAAACCATACCTCATGGGGGCCTAGATGCTTTCAATCTCCCCCTTTTTGGTGATTGATGACAACACAACAAGTGAAGCATAATAGTAATGAATTTGACAATACGATACTCAAGAAGATATGCAATGAGTACAAGATATGGCACATTAAACTTGAAGACTCAAAAGAGATTAATAACTTGAAAGCTTAACGATCAATAACATATGAGAGAATTAAGAGTCACAAGAATACTCAATGAATAGCAAAGAAGTAGCAAATCATCAAATTACAAAAGGACTCCAAAAAGATAGACTCCCCTACAGCTAGGACTCCCCCTGACTCTTCTCCCCCTTTGGCATCAAGACACCAAAAAGGAAGCCGAGTGCCTAAGGATCCTGAGCGCTCGGAGCGATGACGAACTGGTCACTGTCGAGGGTGCTGTCGTCGGAGCTGCTGCCTGCTGCTGCTGAAGCTGGAGTAGCGGTGACGGGAGCTGCGGGAGCTGCTGTTGGTGCCTGCTGAGTCTGAACTGCTGGCAACAGGGCACTGAAAACGGACGCCGGCGTCTGCTGGAAAAGCGTTGTAGCCGGCAAGGGAGAGTGAATGGGAGCACCTGGAGCAAGTAGTGGGGACATGCTGATCGACGGAATCGGCGTAGTCGGCACTGGTGCTGAAGCTGGTGCCAGGACAGGCGGGCCTGGAGCAAGGCCTGGAAGCTGCGACGGCAGGGAAATCCCGGTCTACGTGTAGAGGTTGGTGATCAACCCCAGGATGCCCATCATTGCTTGCTACGTCTGCTGTTGCTGGTCAAGAGATCGCTGGTGTATCTGATCAATCAGCCCAGTCAGCCTATCGGTATCCTCTTGCCTCTCGCGGGCGATCTGTCACTGCATCTCCTGCTGCTGCTGCTGGAGCTCCAAGAGACGCGCAGCCTGCTCAGCTGCAAGCCGGTCCAGGTGCTGCTGCTCAACTATCTGCTGAAGTAGGGAGGTAAGCTCATATGGTTGAGAGACATGTGCCTCTGACACAGGAGGTGGAGTAGGAGGTGGCACAGTCGAGCCTCCAGCCTCCGCGTTGTGCTGCCTGGGTGAGGGAGGAGGTGGGAAGTACTCCTCGACACTGTCGCTGGTGTCACTCTCGGACCAAATATGTTGAAGGTCCTCACCCTAAGCCTCTGCCTGTGCTAGTCTCTCGTCTTCCTTCTCCAGGTATGACCAGTCTTCCTCTGAGAGACGGGCACGCACCTGATGCTCAACTGGACGACCAAGGCGGCGGTCTCCAGGAGCAGGAGCACGGTAGTGGCGGAACCGTGTGACGCTCTCGTCGGTGAGACTGTCACGCACGGCGGACCCCTCTGGAGCTACCATGTAGAGAAAGTAACTGATCCAGTGACCAAATACGAGTTGCCTCATCATCCCAACTCCATCAGTGATTACGTCCTCCATGTCACATATGAGGATGTCCACAATGTCGAACTTCATCCCATTCATGATGTAGAAAAGTAGAGTCTGTTGCAGGCTAGTGAACCCCTCAAGGTATCCGGACCTTGGCAGAAGTGTGTGGTGCAAGGCAAGGTGCACAGTGCGCGCAGCTGGAGTGAGTAGTGTCGGTACCCTTGGCTAGTCTGGAGAGAAAGGCTGAGCAAATAGTGAGCGTATCTCCTCAAGTGGTGGTGCCACTCCTCCAGTGAGCGGCCTCCTCGGTGGGTCAGCCTGTCCATACACCCTCTCATGCAGACAAGTGTCATGGAGATCCACTCCTAGCAGTTGTCCCAAAGTCTGCCTGGTCAAGTGATGATGCTGGCCCATGAACATGAAATCTATGGATCTGCGGCCCTCAGAGATGTAGAGTGTGGCATAGAATACTCGAACCCAGTCCTCCACGTAGGCACTCCTCTCGTAGGACATCAGCTCCACTAGCCCTCTATACCTCTCAAAGTAAGGACGTATCTCCATCTCGGCTGCCAGTGCAAGCTGATCCCAATCCAAGAAATTATGCTGGAAGAGCTTATGACCTTGACGTCTGTAAGTCTCGTAAAGTGACGCCTGAGTCAAGGTCCAAAAGCGGTTGTCCACGAGTGACTCTCTGGGATGTGGGAACCACTCCTCAAGTAAAATTCTCCACCTGAGCTTCTTGAGCTGCTTGGCCTTCATCTTTCGGTAATCGGTCAGGCGGACACCCTCAGCGACACGGACGTTGGTGTCCATCTCATAGACGGCTCTATGGGCCACCCTGTCCTCTCGATGGTCAGCAGCTGACGGTCTCGGTCTCGGTACTGCAGCTAGATGACCCCCGCGGGTCCTGGATGAGCGTCGGCGAACAAGCGGCACTTCGGGCTTCTCTTCTTCCTCGGACTCCTCTGGCATGAGAGGCTGCCTCTGACGGGCCTCGCGGATCCTCAACGATCCTCCTCGACCACGCTCTCGCTCCTCAGCGGCGCGAGCGGCCATTAGGGCTTTCTTTGCCTCCTTCGACAACTTCTGCTTTTTGGCGGCCAGCTCCTCGATAGCCTTGCCTTTTCCCTTCTTGTCACGGCCCATGACGACGACGAGGATGAGCACGCGGGACAAACGAGCTTGGGGACGGTGATGCAAAGGTCGTCGTGGCTGGGAACCCTAGCGGTGAAGCGACGGCGACCGTAGGGGAGGGGGGGGAGCACCACGGCGGCGCAGAGGGCGGCGGTGCGGTGCCTGGAACGGCGACTGTGCTTGGGGCAGCAGCGGTGGTGCGTGGGAGGCGGCGGCGGCGCTATGGAGAGGGCGGCGGCCGGGCGTCAGGCGGAGGCGCGGCGTGGAGCGGTGCTGCGTGGGGCGCAGGGTGAGCGGCGGCGGCAGGCGGAGGCGGCAGCAGTGGCCGGAGGCGGCGGCGGCGGCGGCAGCGGCTCGGAGGGTGGCGGCGGCCGGAGGACGGCGACAGACGGAGGGAGGCGGCAGGGCGAGGGAGCGGTTGCCACGGAGGTGAGGGCGTCGGTGGTGATGAGAGAGTCAGGGAGAGAGAGAAAAACTGAAGCGACGCGCTAAATAGGTGGGGCCCGAACCCTAGCTCAAATTTTAACACCGGATAAACCGATGTTAGATGATAGGAGCATCGGTCAAATGGTACAGTAAGGGTATTCCAAAAGTGCCATCAACGCCGGATGATCCGACGATGAAAGAGTGAGCATCGGTTGAATGTGGCACAATTCCAGAATTGTGAACATCTGATGCACCGATGTTTCTCAGAATGATCTCGTCGGTTGATTTGACTTTCTGACTCAGTTGACCCTTGGCATTTGAACACAAACTGATCCGATGAGCTTCTGGCCTAAGCATCGGATAATCCGATGACTACAAAACGGCAACATCCCATATATGTCCTTTGACTCAAGCAAACAAACACGAAGAAACACATGTCTTAGGACTTTTTGGGCAACCCCTTACCCCTCAAAATTACTAATTGCCAATAACTTGGCTAAGCCCTAAAGCAAATAGAACACCGAAGAAAATAAGGAATAAATCCAAATAAAATGTAAGGCCCATGCTTTGTGAGCTAGAGGATGAAGACTTCTATCTCTTTAAAGCATGTTCCTTTAGGCATTAACGCACCTAAATTTTTTTCTTTCCACATCATATGAGTTGAGATATTGCATTTCAAACAAGTCTCTTTCTCATGAAGTGGGTTCCCCTTTGTGACAATCTACCATATGCAATGCCAAACAATTTATAATGCAAGAAATTTAAATATGAGTGCAAGTCTATATGGCAGGCATCATGCAAGACATAAAGTAAATCTATCTTGCCAAATTTAAACCTTTCAAAGGCTTCTTCAGGGAGAGCCACTCTCCAAGCCTTGGGGAAACCCAAAAGAACCTCCATCCCAAGCTAACCCTTGCTCACCCCTATCCTTTGAAAGTTAGACAAGACCTATATGAGATGCATTCTTACATGACCATGGCAACTTACATGATGTTTGATGCATCTAGCACATTTAATTCACTTCTTAGTCTAGAAAAAGTTTTCTCATCAAGTGGTTTAGTGAAGATATCCGCCAATTGTTCTTCGGACCTAACACCTCGCAATGAGATGTCTCCCTTAGCTTCATGGTCCCTCAAGAAATGATGGTGAATATCAATGTGCTTAGTGCGGGAGTGTTGAATGGGGTTTTTAGCTATCTTAACTGCACTTTCATTGTCACAAAGGAGAGGCACACAACCAAGTTTAATACCAAAGACCAAAAGGGTTTGCTTCATATAAAGAATTTGGGCACAACATGCACCGGCCGCAATATATTCCGCTTCCGCCGTGGACAAAGCGACGGAATTTTGCTTCTTGCTAGACCAAGATACTAGGGAACGCCCAAGCAAGTGGCACCCACCAGAGGTACTCTTGCGATCCACACGGCATCAGGCAAAGTCCGAATCCGAGTAACCTAAGAGATGGAATTTTGCACCTTTAGGGTACCACAAGCCCAAACTAGGGGTATGCTTAAGATACCGAAGTATCCTAAAGACCGCTTTCCGATGCGATTCTTTAGGTGCTGCTTGAAAGCGAGTACACAAGCATACACTAAACATGATATCGGGCCAAGATGCGGTAAGATAAAGCAATGAACCAATCATAGAATGGTAGTTAGATTGATCAATAGGTTTACTATCCTTATCCGCGTCAAGATGACAATTTGTTGCCATTGGAGCGCATCTTGAGCTACAATCTCCCATCTCAAATTTCTTCAAGAGGTCCTTGGTATACTTCTCTTGATAGACGAAGGTCCCCTCTTGAAGTTGCTTGATTTGAAATCCAAGGAAGAAGTTGAGCTCTCCAATCATCGACATCTCAAATTCCCTAGACATCATTTTGCCAAACTCATGGCTAAGAGCTTCGTTAGTTGAACCAAAAATAATATCATCAATGTAAATTTGACAAATAAATAATTCTCCATCGATGTCTTTGGTGAAGAGTGTAGTGTCCACCCTACCGATTTTGAATCCTTGCATGATCAAGAAATCCCGTAGTCGTTCATACCACGCCCTAGGTGCTTGCTTGAGCCCGTAGAGCACCTTGTGCAACCTAAACACATGATTAGGATTCCTCGGATCTTCAAACCCGGGAGGTTGTTCAACATAGACTAGCTCGTTAATATAACCATTAAGAAAGGCACTTTTCACATCCATTTGATAAACCTTTATGTTATGATGTGATGCAAAGGAAAGGAGTATACGGATGGCTTCTAGCCGGGTGACCGGAGCAAATGTCTCCCCAAGGTCTAGTTCTTCAACTTGCGAGAACCCCTTGGCCACAAGTCTTGCCTTGTTGTGGACCACAACGCCGTTCTCATCTTGTTTGTTGCGGTACACCCACTTTGTTCTCATGACGTTCTTGTCCTTTGGTCGCTCCTCCAACACCTTAACTTCATTGCGAATGAAGTTGTTGAGTTCTTCTTGCATGGCCATCACCCAATTTGGATCTTGGAGTGCTTCCTCAATGTGAGTGGGTTATACATACGAAACAAACGAGTAATGCTCACAAAATGAAGCGAAATGGCAAGAACGTGTACTTACTCCCCTTGACGGACTTCCGATAATTTGGTCCATCGGATGCGCCTTGGAGATGCGTCCATGCCTCATAAGTGGTTGTGAAGCACTTGGCGGTGGTGATGCGTGTTGCTCTTCTTGTGGTTGGACTTGATCATGGACTTCCTCTTCTTCTTGATGTTTTGTGGCTTGTGAATCCTGAGTCGGCAATAGATCATCCTTTTCTTCTTCGTCAACTTGAGGCGCCATAGATGTGTTGATGTTGGAACTTGAAGCTCCCCCTTGATCATGGCTCTCCTCAACTTTAGGCTTGATGTCTCCAATGGTCATGTTCTTCATAGCTTCTCGTAGAGGCTCATCATCTATTTCATCATGACCAAAACTCTCCTCTTGGGAGCCATTAGTTTCATCAAACTCAACATCACAACTTTCCTCAACTAAACCAGAGGTTTGGTTGAATACTCGATATGCTTTTGAGTTTGATGCATAACCAAGAAATATACCAACATCACATCTTCTTTCAAACTTACCGAGCCTTTTCTTGTGGTAGATGTAGCACTTGCACCCGAAGACTCGGAAATAGGAGATGTTGGGCTTTCTCCCAATGAGAAGTTCGTATGGGGTCTTTTGAAGTAGTCGATGTAGGTAGACCCTATTTGCGGCATGGCACGCCGTGTTGATTGCTTCGGCCCAAAACTTCTCGGACGTGCCATAGTCATCAAGAATTGCTCGCGCAAGAGTGATGAGATTCTTGTTCTTCCTTTCAACAACACCATTTTTTTGAGGAGTGTATGTGGTCGAAAACTCATGCTTCACGCCTTCACGGTCACACCACTCCCCAATGTTGTAGTTCTTGAATTCGGTGTCATTGTCACTCCAGACCTTGATGATGGGAAGTTGAAATTCCCTTTGAGCACGATTGGCGAAGGTTTTAAACACTTCCGGAGTTTCACTCTTGTCACCTAGAAACAAAGTCCAAGCATAGCGAGAGTAGTCATCAACTATAACAAGACAATAGAGGTTACCGCCAAGATTTTGATATGTGGATGGTCCGAAGAGGTCCATGTGGAGTAACTCAAGTGGCTTGGAGGTTGACACCATTGTCTTCATCGGGTGGTGTGAAGCAACTTGCTTCCCGGCTTGACAAGCGCTACAAAGCTTGTTCTTCTCAAATATGACATCCTTCACGCCGGTCACCATCCCAAGCTTGAATGACTTCTTAAGCTTGCTCATTCCAATGTGCGCTATGCGTCGATGCCATAGCCAACCCAAACTTGTCTTAGTGAAGAGGCAAGTGGTCAAGCTAGCATCCTTGTTGGTGAAGTCTACTAGGTAGAGATGTCCATGCCGAAATCCTTTGAAGATTAGTTCTTGGCTTGTTTCACTAGTCACAACAACATCATTTTTTCTAAAGGTGCATGTTAGTCCAAGATCACATAATTGTGCAATAGAGAGTAAATTAAAACTAAGTGACTTAACGTACAATACATTGGAAATAGATAAATCATTTGAAATAGCAATCTTACCTAACCCAATTACCTTCCACTTAGAGTTATCACCAAAGGTGACTTGTTCATGATTGTTGGGGTTTTCTATGGTGGTGAACATACCATCATTGCCGGTAATATGTTAAGTGCACCCGCTATCGAGTACTCAATGCTTTCATCCGGCTTTGTAGTTCACCTACACACATGAATTCAATTTTTGACTTTAGGCACCCAAGCCAACTTAGGTCCTTGTATTTGTGATACAAGTGTTTTTGGGACCCAAAGTTGCTTGGGGAGCTTCCCCTTCATTCCCTTTATGTCCTTGCCAATGAAACTTGCCTTCACTTTGCTGTCTACTTTACTCAAGAGATAATAATGATCATTGAAAGTAGACTTGTAGTTAGTAGGCAATTTTGGAGAAGGTCGGTTGGGAAGAGGACACTTCCTTGTATGGTGACCGGTGACCTCACAATGTTGGCAATAGGAACCAACTTCCTTAATGAAGCTTGTTCTAAGCTCCGGTGAGGGCACCTTTCCTTTGTTAGGCACCGGGAAGGATCCAAGTCCTCTTTTGTTGAAGGCCTTTCCTTGTTGGAAGAGGATTTCCTTGTGCTTGACTTCTCCTTTTGATAGTCTTGCCACACTAGTGCAGAGACTTTCAATTTCTTCCAACAAGTCCTTCTCCCTAGCATTCTCTTTCAAAGGCAAAGACTTGTGCAAGACATTAGTGGCATGAGAAGTAATGGATACCTTATCATTAAGAGTTTGTTTCTTTATATTTTTCAATTCTTGATCAAGCACTTCATTAGCACGGTTAAGTATTTGATTCTCTTGGATTAACTCATTGTGCTTTCCCAAAAGTGTTTGGTGGGCTAAGTCAAGCTCATGATGATCTAGCTTGATTTGAGCCTTATCCTCCTCAATTTGCTTGACATGGAATTTGAGCGTGTCATGCTCCTTAAGTATGCTTTCATACTTGTCAAGCAAATCTAGGTTAGCACTCTCAAGCTAGAATCATCACATACCTTGGTGTTACCTTTAGTCATGAGGCACATGGGAGGTGGATGAAGAGATGTGTCATCATTGTTGGCAATGGCAAGGTCGGCCAAACATTCTTCTCCTGCTTCACTCTCTTCATCACTTGATTCTTCGTTGGTGATCCATTCATTTGCCTCACACATGAACACCTTTTGTGGTCATTTTCTCTTCTTTGGGAAGAGTTTTGCTTTCTTGCCCTTGTCATGTTTATTCTTCCCAAATGATCTTGGTTTGGGTTTGACCTCTTCTTCATCATCTTCACTATCTTCAAGCTTGCGATGCTTGCTCTTGTGGTTCTCTCTTCTTTTGTCTGGTTTTGGACAATCATAGGACATGTGGCCTTGATCACCATAATTGTAGCAAGTCCTATGGTCATCTCTCCTTGGTAGAAACGCTTTCTTCTTGGGATCAAAGGTGTATCCCTTCTTGGCAATCTTGGAGTTCAAGCGAGAGAACTTTCTCATCATCGTCATCTTCACTTGATGCTTGCTCTTCTTCACTTGAGCTAGGATCAACCACTTTCTTTTTCTTGAGACTTGTTTTCTTGGTGGAGGCCTTTAGAGCAATTGTCTTTGAAGATGATTGCTCCATCATCCCAAGTACACTCATCTCATGAGCGTGAATCTCTCCAATAAGTTTCGAAACTTCAATGTGATCAAGAGATTCTTTTTGAAGCATGGAGTTGATGATTTTATACTTTGGCTTAGGGAGGAGCATAAGAATCTTGCGGTTGATGAGTCCCTTGCCAAGAGAAGCAATATCAAGAGCATTAATTTCTTCAATAAGCACATTTAAGCGAGAAAACATTTCATTGACATTTTCATGAGGTAACATTTTGAACTCATCATATTTGGCTTTAAGCATATGATATTTTAGTTCTTTGACACGAGAAGAACCCCCATGAATTTCTATCAAGCAAGCCCAAATTTCACAAGTTTTCTCTGTGCTAGCAATCCTAGCAAATACATCTTGACTAATACATTCATAGATTGCATTTCTAGCTTTAGCATCCCACTTGATTTGATCACCAACATAATTGTGCTCACCAAACTCCGCATGGGTCGCTTCCCATACCTCGGGAGCAATAGCCTCTAGATAAGCACACATGTGTGCTTTCCAATAGGCAAAGTTCTTGCCCTCGAAGATAGGAACAGAACCCCCAATCTTGGCCTTTTTAGCTCTCTAGCGGTGAAGCTAGAATGATCCAATGAGCAACCTTGCTCTGATACCAATTGTAAGGATCGAATGCCCAAGAGGGGGGTTTTGAATTGGGCTTTTTTCAAAAATTAAAGCAATAAAACTTAATTACTAAAATCTCAATTCCCTATGTAAACAACATATGCATTCAAGTGAATAGTAACTTTGCGATATAAGAAATGCATAAGTGTAAGGGGAGAGGAAGAAAGTGCAAACTCCCGAGGAGACACGAGGACACGGAGATTTATCCCGTGATTCGGCAAGATCGTCAAGATCTTCCTACATCCACGTTGTGGCACCCACCAAAGGGTATAGCCACTCCCAAGTCACTGAGACCAGGGATCTTCACTATACTTCTCCGTTTGCCAACCTCGGCAAGGTGGAGCTCAAGCCTTGTACAAGTTGGATCCTTCGGGCTTCCACAACCGTCTTGGTAAGCTCTGGAAGGCTCTCTCAAACACAATCACCAAGGGACACTCCCTTAAATCTCTCACTACACTAGAGATTCCAATCACCAAGAATGGAAGCACACAAGCACTATCTCTAGCAAGTTCTAGCCTATCTCTTGGTGTGTAAGTGGGGTAGATGATCTAGAAGTGTTAGCTCAATGTCTTGAATGCTTGAGAATGTGTAGAGTAGCTCTGGTTGTCAAGACTTGTCAAATAGACTGGTTGAAGGGGTATAAATATCCAGCCTCCACGAAATAGCTATTGGAAAAGTAGGCTGACATCACTGTTCTATGAACACCGGATGATCCAATGCTCCTCCTTCAGTTATAATCGGTCAAATCAAAATTAGCTGATGTCACTGTGTCAGATATGACCATTGTTAGACCGATTTTACCCTTGCCTTCTCATCGAATGATCCGGTGGCACTTCATCCAGAATTAGTTCAGAATTGATGCTTACTGGAGTGATCGACCGATGTGTTCATTGTTGTACATCGGATGTTCCGGTGTTACACTTGGTCCAGGTAGATTGCTTACTGTATTGATGGACCGATGTAACATGCCCTTCATCATCGGATGATCGGGTGAGTACTTAGTTTTGAGATCTTCTTCTTCTGTTGAACCAACTCGACCGATGTGTTGTTTTCTGGAATCATTAGTTGATCCGGTAAGTTGATTTTGTTTGCTTCGAGTTGTTCTAAGTGATTCTTTTGGAATTTTCTCGATTGAGCTCTTAGGCATTGGTTGGAAATATTCTTCTGATGATTATCAAGCATTGAGTGCTGTCAATTTTGGTTGAATAATTTTGACATGTGAGTTTTTACTTCTAATCTTCATAAACATTGATTGATCTCATAGAATGATTGTTTAGGGATCTCCAATTATATCCAATGAGCAGTAGATGATATTCATATAGATTTCATTTGAGTGTGATGAGTGATATAAGAGACCTTGCATCCACAAATTCATTAGTAAAATCTAATAGTTGTCATTAATCACCGAAGCCATACCTCATGGGGGCTTAGATGTTTTCAATGACGAACAACAATAATTCCCGCAAGGGTCTCACCCAACTCTGTACGTGCATTCCAATGGGGGCCTGGAGGGCCACACGCCTTGACGTACGCCTATCGTTCTTCGACGAGTGAACCTGAAACCATTTGTTTTGCTCAACGACTATGCGTCGCCAATCAATGTGTTTTCAAAGTTGATGTTCAAAGCAGGACACGGGTGCATCTAGTAAGGTCTACGATGGTCGATCATGGATGGTAGTTGGGATTGAGCTCTCACCTAGCTGAAGTTTCGACTTTTGTGACTTCTGTTTCCTGACTAGCGATACAGCAGAGCTGAATAGCCCGTTTCAGGATAAAAGGGAAATAAAAGATCGGCGTTGTTTCAGGCTTCAGCTTCGTCATTTCATTTTTTTCACTGTGAACAAAGTCCAAGCAAATCCACACTTCACGGCACATTCTTGGAGGTGGAGAAGATGGGGACGGCGCCTGGGTGGGGCCCGCGGCGGTGGTCCTTGTGCTCGCTTCCCTCTCCGGCCTCCTCTTATCGGCGGTGGCTTCCGCATTCCGCTGTCGAGTCAGCTGGCAGGCCAGGCGGCTCATCGGAACACCGAGCACATCGAAGGTGACACCTTGTGGCTCCGTCTAGCCCCCCCCCCCCCCCCCACCCCCACCACTTCCTCATCTCCGTGGAGGCTGATAGATTTCCTAAGTTCTGACGATTGTCTTTTGGAAAAACCGGCAGAGCCGGTGTCATTATATTAAGCAGAGGTGAAAAGTTTACAAGACTAGTTGCAGCAGCAGCTGAGGTTGTGTCGTTATAGTCTTACAGAGAGCAAACTAATAGTTCAGCCTAATCTGAATTTAAAGGCCTAAGGCTGCAAGATATTATAAATATTGAATCTTCTGATCTTGTATTATTAAGGAGACTGTAGGCCTCTATAAATAGATGTACAAGAGATTACAAATATGCAAATAAGTCTCTAATACATTATCTAATATAATATTACTGTTATATCCCTAACACCCTCTTCAAACTCAAGGTACATCAAGAACATTGAGTTTGAAGAGATAAAACCATACTAAGAGTCACAAAGATGATCCAAATGGTGATGTCAGCGAGCAAAACGTCGAAGTAGATGAAGCAGCAAAACTGGAGCCGACAGAACTGGCACGCGCAGCGGAAGAAAGCCAAAGTATGCTGTAAATCATGATGACGAGGGGCAGTACCAACCAGAGATCTTCAATGAGCAACTCCTAAGTCATAGACTGCGCATATGTAAACGCATACGAGGAACCTAGTCACGGTAAGATGCCATTGAAAAGCATCAGAAACCGCACAACTAGAATTCTTACCGAATGAGAAAAGGTCATCATGACAAAGATGACCAAAAACGGCAAGAGCGCAAAATAAGCAGCAGCGTGCGACGGGAAGAGCGCAAATAAAAGTGGTGCAAGTAGCATTTTTTTTACGAGACAGAGGCGAAGCTTCTGAATCAACGATGGATCAAGTCGTTACAGGCGGCCAAAACAAAGGCGCTCAAAAGACGTCAATTACATTCTAGATCCGAAGAGGAGCCAGTCCTGCCAATTTTATTTTAAACCTAAAGTCAAGCTGACGTCACATGTAACGATGATTTCAAGATGACATCACAATGACATCAGCATCAGAGACACGTGAGCAGCATCAGGCCGAATGAAGCACCGGCCAGAGATCGATCTACCACCAAGTCAAAAGTTTCTGTATCAATCCACCAGCACCAGGCCGATGAGGTAGAAGGCAATGGACGCCAGTATGATCCCGTACTTGCCCCAATAGCTGTCAGCGAGGATGGCGCCCATGGATGAAGCAGCTGGCAGTGGTACCAGACCGCCATGGACAGGAACCAACCATGCCCACGGTCACGAAGGTGCATACCCACTCCCTAATTCGGAGCTTGAATGGATATCCAGCGGCAGCAGCCAAGACGAAGGCCATGCCCCAGATTGAGACGATCCCTGATCGAGTTCGCACGAGTGGAGAGACGGCGGGAGCTCGACCCACGGATGAGGGCGGCGTAGTAGGAAGATGCGCCGACCAGGAAGGCAGATCGACGGCTAGCTCGAAGATGCCCACGAGTCCGGGTTGAAGGCGCTGGATTTCAACGAAGCCGCACGGGTCCCAGACGAGCAGCGCCGAGGTGAGGCTGCAGTAGAGGAGATCCGGCAGCGGCCGACTTCGAGGCGCTTGGCGCCGCCAAAAAATTTTCGAAAATTTTCGCTAGTATGGTGGGGAAAACTAAAACCTAGCTCTGTATACTATGTTATAAATATTGAATCTTCTGATCTTGTATTATTGAGTAGGCCGGAGGCCTCTATAAATAGATGTACAAAAGATTACAAATATGCAAATAAGTTTCTAATATATCATCTAATATAATATTACTATTATATCCCTAACAAGACACTTCACCCTGCTTGCAACCATAGGCGAGTTTCTTTCAGAACCAAGTCTTGTATCTGAAGGACATTGCACTCCCTCCCTTCAAACACTCTTGAATTCCTTTCTTTCCAAATCATCTAGTAGATAAGTATGATTACGGTGCGGCAGCCGTAAGCTTGAGCCCAACGGTTATGCGGCGCGAGGTTGTAGAACTAATCGACTGATTGTCTGGAGTCATTTTTGGCAGTGAAGTGCAATGATAGCAAATGAAAGCGTTCCGAAGCCCATTGCCATATGTGTTGTGCTACTAGCATTCTCTGAATAAGTGGTCGACTGTCTCTAAATTTCGGCGACACAGAGGACAAAGATATTGGTTCGGCCAACCCCTTAGCTGTAGTCGAGCAGCTGTCCATAATCTGTCCTGGACTAAGAGCCAAGCAAAAACCCTTGCACTTGGAAGGTGCCCAGGCATCTCAAATATGTTCTTGAAACCAGGTCGAGGTGCTGCCATGGAACAACGCCACATATGCTGACTTGGCAGAGTACACACCATCGGTTGTCTAAATCCAATGTAATTCATCATCTTGTGTCCTATGGGGGTCAAATACGTCTTGGGCCTGCAGGAGAGACCAGAGCTTGTTGATGTCAGGAAGTGTTTCTAGTGCTAGGCCGTGTATTATGTCTTTGAGCCATGCGCTCCCGGCCATTGCCGGTGCAACAGTCCGCATCTTTCTTCTGTTGAGCTTGTATAAGGATGGGAATAGAAACTGCAGTTGTCCCTGGTGAAGACAATTAGAAGTCCCAAACATGACTTTAATTCCACTCTGCACTGTTATATTTGTGGAGGCATGAAACAATGCCCAATCAGATTGGTCGACAGGTAGCTCTCCGGCAGACCACAACTTGTTTGGTGACATCCATTGCAACCAAGGCCAACGCAACTGCAAAGCCCGACTGAAGCGGTGAAGGTCTACTATCCCCAAGCCTCCTCTATCTGTTGGTCGGCGGACTTGGGACCAATTTATTTTGCAATTTCCTGCACAAGATTCCTGGCTGCCAGACCATAGGAAGCGTCTCATCGCCTTGTCAATGACCGTTAGATGTTTGCGGGTTCTTAATGTTGTCATGGTGTAAACTGGCAAGGAACTGAGGACAGATCTCACTAATTCCCGGTGGCCCCCAATGGTAAGAAGTTTCTCTTGCCACCCTGCGAGCTTTAGCTGGACATTCTCTGTGATGTGTCTCAGTTGTGCCATTTTCGGTTTTCCAACTGTCAGGGTTAGCCCAAGATAGGTCACAGGACATGGTGCACGAGTCCCCTTGAAATTCATTAAGATATGGTCCAAATTTATCTCACCACAACGGATCAGAGTTATGGAGCACTTGGCACAGTTGAGCTTCAACCCTGAGGCTAATCCAAAGGCCTCCATAATATCCAGAATTGCGTCCAGCTCTGCTTTCTCCGGATTGAGAAGTATCATAGCGTCATTAGCATAGAGGGAAACACTGCATTTGGCGACCCTATCGTGTAGCGGCAACAGTACTAAAAGTGCATCTAGGCATCTCCGTGGGTTTTGGATAATTGATGACGACAATTAAGAGACTAATGAGCTAAGTTGATCTTAAGCACAAGTGTAATAATTGAAAGGAGACAAAATCCCCCAAAAAGAAAAAAGTTGAAACCGGCGTCAAAGGCTCAAGCGTAGAAATTAGGGTTTTTATGGTGTTGAGTTTAGAAGAGTCGTATCATGTGTGAGGGTGGTTGTATAATGTGCATTGAGATCATTCTAGAGGGCTCAAAGTGGTGGTTGAGAGAAAAACCTAAGTGAAAAGCCAAAATGAGAGAGAACACTAGGAGGCCGAACTAGTCCGGGCCTCAGTGTCGGACTAGTCCGGCCGGCAAGAGTAGTCCGTTATGGATCAGACTAAATGTCTCTGTTCGAGTTCGGACTTGTCCGTATGGTTACAGACTAGTTCGTTCTTCTCTTGGTGAGTGAGTTTGGAGCTAAGTCTCGGGAGGCCGGACTTGTCCGCCACAGAGGCCGAACTAGTCTAGACCCCCAGAGTAGTCCATTTTGGGACCAACCAAAGCATTCTGGAAGAGTTCGGACTTGTTCGTTGTGGCACGGACTAGTACGTTTGAAACTTAGTGGGAAAGTCCAAGCAAAAACCCTAGGAGGGTCGGACTTGTCCGGACCTAACAAGCTTAGTCTGTTTTCAGCCGGACTAAACCATTTTGTTGTACTTCGGACTAGTCCGTTGTTAGTCGGACTAGTCCGTATTGTCAGTGGCCGTTTGAAATTCAAACGTTGGCGCGCACGTCATTTGCTTTGTCGATCAATGACGTGAAATTGTCTGTGGTCTCAGAAGGCTGGACTAGTCCGTAGCACAGGGACGGACTAGTCCGAGGTTGCCCTGGTGGCAACGGTTAGTTGTCGGGACCCCTATAAAAAGTGGACCCCGACCCCTATTTGATAGGACTGGAACCCTAGCGCTGCCACAACTGACCTAGAGTCTTCCACAGCCTTGTACTCGTCCTACTAGCTCTCTAAGACCAAATCTTGAAGAGATTAGGGTTTAGAAAGTAGAGTGAAAGAAGATCATCGTGCTTTGGCTCTTGGTTTAATCTCTTGCACTTGTGTTGTGTTTTGTAGCTTGTGTGAGTTGAGCTTCAAGTGCTCCTTGATGTATTGATTCTTGGGAGCCTCAACTTGTGAGCAGCCCCAATCAAACTTGGTGATTACCCTTGATTTAGTGAAAACCAGCCGACCATTGTGGTGGCTTGGTGAGAAGAGGGTCAAGTGAGACCCGATCCTTGTGTGGACTTCTCAACGTGGATGTAGCCTTCTTCGTGGAGCTAAATCACGGGATAAATTTTGTCTCACTTGTCTCTTTACATTTCATAATCATTAGAATTGCTTTTAGGGTTCATATTGTTCTTCATATTGATCTTTGTTGAAATCTTATAACCTAATTGTTTTAACTTGTCAATCTAAGTTGTACTAGGTTACTATACATTGCATACATCTTTAGTGAACTTAAATTCCACAAATAACTTGTAGAAATCAAGTTTTTAGGTTTCCTCCCTGTGTTGAGCGGACTAGTCCAGCCCTGTCCAGACAAGTCCGGTCTCAGCGATTTAATCTCGTTTGATTAAATCATTTCAGGTCTTATTGTCTATTCACCCCCCTCTAGGCAACTTTCAAGTACCCCTTCAGTTATGGCGAGTGCAAGCACCCGTTGAATAGTATCAAAGGCTAAGATGAACAGGTAGGGAGAGAGTGGGTCGCCTTGCCGTAGCTCGCGACGATGCTGGATTCGCTGACCAGGAACACCATTTAATAGCACCGCCGAAGAAGCCGTCGACGGCATGGCAGCAATCCAGTCTTAGTAGCTCAGGTTTATTTGCTTGTGTCAAGAGCAAATTAAGGTTAGCTTTCGGAGTTCCTGAATTCGGTTGAGTGTCACACCCGGTTTTATTAACCATAAAACCAGCTGCAAAATACATGTATGCCAGGATCAGTTTCACCATACATGTACGACAAGTAGTGATAAACAGTTCTATATCGCATGAAAACAATATGTATACCTTTCAAAAGAGTTTTGAATAACAGCGGAAGAGGAAAAACTCTATAACAACCACAGGCAAATCGACTGGCAGCGACGCGACCTTCTACACACCGTCTTCAATAGAAACTTGCCTTCGTTGAATATTCTCTTCACTGAGCAGCATTTATATAAAAAAAGTACAACAAAGCAAGTGTGAATATCATCCCGTGGTACTCAGCAAGTGTGGGAAATAAAGGACATGAAGGCCAACCAAAAAGAGAGGTTGATGGGGCTTAAGCACTAAGCATTAAACCTATCCTTATCTTTCATTAGCAACCTACATCTAAGTGAATAATCCCAACCATAACAATGATAATAATGTAATAACACCAATATCATTCCCAAGTATCATCCTGTCGGTACCCTAAAAACCGTACACCCCCTGAGGTTACAAAGATCTCGAGGGAAGGCCGTCTACTTGGATTGAAGACCCTCGGAGGCCCACTTGTCAGGCATGACCGGACCCGCTTCTCCAACATGGTTAATCCCTGGGTCGCCACGTGTACGACTAACCCGGAGCTACCGCCCACAAGGGGGAAGCTCCGGGCCACGTACTGAAACGGCATCTCCGGACTTAACCCCAGACCGAGAGAAGCTCCGGACCTGACACGTGTCTAATAGCCCCGGAGCTACCTGCCTCCCTCAGCAAGCTCCGAAGCTGCCACGTGTCAAATCGTCGGACCTGCCAGCCTCTAACCCCCGGAAAACCTTGTAACGGCTCCGGATCTTCAAAGGAGAGCCAAGGACTTCAAGACCCGATTAAATGTCATTAATGCCATATTAATGACACTTAAACGGACGATCTTAACACCTGTAACGGCACTGTCGGAGCCCGTTACAGGATCATTAACAACAATTAATCATGTATCAATACTAGTAACCGTTGGGGCCACATGTCGGGCCAGGCTAGCTTGTAACGGTCTGTCCTTGTACTATAAAAGTACAGGCCAACGATACACACGGGGGACACATGTACACAGACGTGGACCAGCAATCATACGTGACAAACTAATACAACACCAACACACCCGTGGAGTAGGGTATTACGCTCAGGCGGCCCGAACCACGTAAATCCTAGTGTCTCCTGTGTTAAATCGCAATTCACCTTCTTGAGTCTCCGCGCGCCCACACCGAACCACAAACTCCTTCAACACTTTAGCAGTGTCAAGAGATCTGCCGACTCCAACAGTCGACAGTTGGCGCGCCAGGTAGGGGCGCCTGAGATTTTCGAGAATGGTGAACTCCGCGGCTGGATCATCCAACGGTCAACCTGCTGCTCAGGCTGTTGGGGTCAATCCCTCCAACAGGCAGCCACCAGCAGGAGCCTCAGCACCAGCAGGAGCCACACTCCCACCACCACCATCTTCTCCGGCAAATCGTGTTGGGCAACGTGATGGTGTGTCGGCGTCACTTACTGCGTCGGCAAGTCATGACAACCCGGAACACGCGCTCCATGCAGCGCGTGCTCTTCTCCAACGACCACCACCTCCGGACGCATCTCGAGATGCAATGGAGCAGTGGAGGGCCGATGTGGAGCATTTGGTCGCAGCAGCGGCCGAACGCCTCAACAACCAGGGTCCTCCTCCTTCGGGACGAGCCCCGTCGCAGCGGCGGACTTTGTCTGGAAGACTTGGTCCGCACGTCTCCAACAACAGGAGACGATCTGCGTCACAGCAGGTGACGTCTTTGCCCTCTGGGGCACGACGCACCCATACGGTATCCAGGCTTTCGACTCATGACCTCCGGGCGGAGCTTGATCGCCGATACCGCCAACAGGATGGCCGTGTCCATATCGGGTGTGCTCGTGAAAGACAGGAAGCTCAGGACCTTTCTACTCTGGAAGGAGTAGGAGGAGGCTGTTCAGCCCTAGCCATGCACCTGCGCATGGTTAGATGGCCATAGAAGTTCCGGCCACACCTGCCGGAAAAATTCAACGGGACTGTCAACCCCGCTGAATTCCTTCAGATATACTCCACTGCAATCTTAGCAGCTGGAGGAAACGAGGCTGTAATGGCCAATTACATTCCACTGGCCTTAACCGGGACCGCCAGGTCCTGGTTTATGAGCCTTCCACCCAACTCTATCAACAGTTGGGAGGAGCTGTGCCGTTAGTTCACTGCCAACTTCGGGAGTTCATACACCCGACCAGGCACTGAACTGGACCTTTTTGCAGTCATGCAAAAAGGGGGAGAATCTTTGCGGTCCTTCATCCAGAGGTTCTCTCAGGTACGCAACACAATCCCTTCTATCTCAAGCGCTTCTGTCATTGTGGCATTCAGACAGGGCGTACGGGATAAGAAGATGTTGGAGAAGCTGGCGATCAAAGAGATCACCAGCGTCACGGAACTCTTCAGCCTGGCAGACAAATGTGCCAGAGCTGCGGAGGGCCGTGAGATGCACTCCAAACCAGCCTCGGAGGATCACAAGAAATCCTCCAAAGAAGAAGCCGCTACCTCCGGGGGTGGCAAGAAGAAAAAGAAGACCAACGACAAGAAGAAGCCGTCGGCCGGCACATCCAACGTTGCAGCTGCTGCAACTCCTGGTGGCCGGGGGCCACGCCCCGAGAAGCGACCTCCACCGTCTTCCGAAGACGGTGGCAAACCCAAAGTGTGGTGTCCCATTTACAAAACGGGCAGCCACGGTTTGGAAGACTGCCGGGAGGTCCAAAACCTTGCCGAGCGCTACAGCAAGCACCGGGAAGGGTCTCCTTTCCGACAGAGGGAAGGAAAACAGAAGGTCGACGAACCTCCGGCTGAAGAGGAGTTAGGGTTTCAGGACCCCAAAAAGGTCTTGAAGGCCGTCTACACCTCCGTCGACGATGACTCTGACGTCTCTGACAACGAGCGTCGGAAAACCATGAACACCATTTTTGGTGGATCATGGGACATCACCTCCCGTCGCGTCATCAAGACTATGCGGCGGGATATGGCCGCTGTAGCTCCTACAGCTAGACCGGAGCCACATCGAAAGTGGATGGACACATCCATCACTTTTGATGCTTCGGACTGTCCTCGAAGCATGGTTGGAGCTGGACAGTTACCTTTGATGGTATCTCCCACCATCAATAACATCCAGCTCCATCATGTTATGGTGGACGGAGGTTCGGGGCTGAACCTCATAAGCTTTGAAGCTTTTACCAAGCTTCAGCTCTGACCTTCGGATCTCCAGCCCTCTCGACCTTTCTCCGGAGTAGGTCCGGGGGCCATTACCCCACTCGGAGCTATAACTCTCCTCGTTACCTTCAGGACACGGGAGAAGTATCGCACCAAGAAGTTGGTCTTCGACGTCGCTCAGATCAACTTACCATTCAACGCCATCTTGGGTAGACCTGCCCTATACAAATTTATGGCAGCTGCTCATTATGGATACCTGGTGTTGAAGATGCCAACACCAGTAGGCGTTCTCCGGGTCCGCGGAGATCGCACCGCCGGAGTAACTGCTTTGGAGGAGCTCCATGCACTCACCACGGCGCAAGAGGAGGACTCCAGACAGGAGCAAGCTCCGAAACCCCCGAGCATTCGTCAACGAGGCTCAACCTCTGCACCCCGTGTGCAGCCAAGCGGCGACACCGACATTCCCGTCAAAGTCGTCCAAATTGGTTCCGATGCCGCTCAAACCACCCGTATATCGGGAGGGTTGAACGACAAATAGGAACTCGCGCTCATCACTTTCCTCCGGGCTAATGTTGACGTGTTTGACTGGCAACCGTCACAAATGCCTGGGATCCCCAGGGAAGTGATTGAGCACAATCTGAAGATTTACCCCGATGCTCGGCCTGTGCATCAGAAGCCTCGGAAGCAATCCGTAGAGCGGCAGAACTTCATCCGACAAGAAGCGAAGAAGTTGCTCGAAGCCGGATTCATCCGAGAAGTCTTCCATCCAAAATGGCTGGCGAACCCAGTCGTTGTGCCCAAGGCCGGCGGGAAGCTTCGGATGTGCATCGACTACACCACATTGAATAAGGCATGTCCAAAAGATCCATTCCCACTACCTAGAATAGATCAGATAGTGGATTCCACCTCCGGGTGTGAGTTACTGTGTTTCCTAGACGCATATTCTGGGTATCATCAAATCAGGATGTCTAGGGAGGATGAAGAGCATACTTCATTCATCACAGTAGATGGATTGTATTGTTACACAGCCATGCCATTTGGTCTCAAGAATGCAGCTTCAACTTTTGTACGAGCTATGTACAAAACTTTTGAAGAACTCATCAGAGACATAGTGGAAGTGTACGTCGATGACATCGTGGTCAAGGTCAAGAACAAGGAGTCCCTCTTGGACACCTTGCAGGCTGTCTTCGACAAGCTGCGGGCCACACGCACGAAGCTAAACCCAGACAAGTGTGTCTTCGGGGTTAGCTCCGAAAAACTTCTTGGTTTCCTGGTAAGTCACCAGGGCATAGAGGCTAATCCGGCGAAGATAAAAGCCATTGAAGACATGCGTCCACCAACCTGCATCAAAGACGTCCAAAAGTTAACTGGGTGTCTAGCAGCCCTCAGCCGGTTCATATCAAGACTGGCGGAATGGGCACTTCCCTTCTTCAAGTTGTTGAGGAAGTCCGGACCATTCCAATGGTCCGAAGAAGCAGAGAAGGCATTCCAGGAGCTGAAACAGTTCCTCACCACCCTACCAATTCTGGTAGCTCCAAACCCTGGTGAGCCTTTGTTGCTTTACATTTCAGCTACTGACGAAGTTGTCAGTATGGTTCTGGTTGCGGAGAGACCAGAACTACCCCATACTCAGGAATCCAGACCCCTTCAGGAGGGTCCGGAGGTCCCTGAAAGTGAGTCTGGGTCCCAGCTCCCAGACTCAAATCCACAAGAAGTCACTTCAGAAGATCCAGACCCCTCTGAGAGGGTCCAGGTCATTTCTGAAGAAGCTCCGGGTTCCTCCAGCCAGAACCCAGAGGTCCCCGAAGAGAATCTGGACTCCTCCGACAGGGTCCGGATCAATAGAGAGGAAGCTCCGGACCCCTCCGGTAGGGTCCGGACCATTCAACGCCCGGTATACTTCATCAGTGAAGTATTACATGATGCCAAGACTCGATACCTAGAGGTGCATAAGCTGCTTTATGCAGTTCTTATTGCCTCCAGGAAGCTTCGACACTACTTCCAAGCTCACAAAGTCTCGGTGGTGACCTCCTATCCACTTCGAGCGATCTTGCATAATCCCAATTCAACTGGGAATATTGCGAAGTGGGCAGCGGAATTGGCTGAATTCGATCTCGAACTCATTTCGAGACAAGCAATCAAGAGTCAAGCGTTGGCAGATTTCGTGGCGGAATGGACTCCCTCTCCATCAAACCCTGGGGGCCCCAGCGAGCAGAAGACAGAGCATCAAGCTCCAACCTTCACCGAGCCTCACTGGACCCTCTACTTTGATGGCTCCATGCAGAAGCAGGGGGCCGGAGCTGGAATCCTTCTCCTTGCACCGACTGGGAAGAAGGTAAAATACATAGTGCACCTTGACTTCAAGGCAACCAACAACATGGCAGAGTATGAAGCACTCATCTACGGACTAAAGGTGGCACTATCATACGGTGTCAAGCAACTGCTGGTCAAAGGAGATTCACAGCTCATCATCAAACAGGTGAAGGGTGAATGCTCCTGCAATAATCTCCAGCTAGATGCTTACCTCCTTGAAGTCCAGAGGCTTCAGAAGGACTTTGAAGTCCTAGACCTCCACCATGTTCAGCGTGCCCACAACGCTGAAGCTGACGAACTCTCGACCAAAGCGTCAACCGGAGCTCCGGCTCCTGACGGAATCTTTGTCCGGAGGTTGTCAAAACCCATAGTTCAGCCTGCCGAACTGAACGAAGGGGGCGAGATCAGCATCCCGAAGCTGACGGTCCCGATGGCCATGTTACCATGGCAGCCATCAAGGGTCGTAGGTGCTGCCGGAAGCTCCGAGCAACCCAGCACGCAAGACTCAAATGCTCAAGTCAGTTCCGATGCATGGATCTCGGAGATCCGGAACTACTTGAAAGACAACATCCTTCCTAACGATGATGTATCCGCTGACCGGGTAGTCAGATTGGCTAAAAGATACACGCTGGTAGAAGGGGATCTCTACCGGCGCGGTGCCAACGGCATCCTAATGCGGTGCATCACAAGGGAAGAAGGCTGCGAGCTCCTCGCAGAAATCCATGGAGGCGAGTGTGGGAACCACGCATCTTCCCGCACGCTGGTCGGGAAAGCCTTTCGGCATGGCTTCTACTGGCCTACAGCGCTCCAGGATGCCACTGAGCTGGTGAAGAATTGCGAAGCATGCCAATTTCATGCAAAGCAAATTCATACACCTGCTCAGCCCTTACAAATGATACCTCCTACATGGCCCTTCGCTGTGTGGGGGATGGACATTTTGGGACCCTTCCCAAGAGCCGTCGGAGGTTACAAGTTCCTGTATGTCGCCATTGACAAGTTCACCAAGTGGCCGGAAGCAACTCCAGTTGTGACGATCAACAAGCAATCTGCTATCAACTTTCTGCAATCCATTGTAAGCAGATTCGGAGTCCCAAACAAGATCATCACTGATAATGGGACTCAATTCACAAGCTCTGCATTCCAAGGATATTGCGAAGACCTCGGCATACAGGTTTTCTACGCTTCCGTAGCTCATCCCGCCAGCAATGGCCAAGCCGAGAGAGCAAATGCAGAAATCCTTAAAGGACTCAAAACACGCACCTATGAGCGCTTGAAAAAGCACGGAGCCAATTGGATCGAAGAGCTTCCGCCCACTCTATGGGCCAACAGTACTTCTCCAAACCGGTCAACCGGAGAAACACCCTTCTTTCTGGTGTACGGAGCTGAAGCAATCCTTCCTCCGGAAATCACCTTGGGTTTGCTCTGGGTCCGGACCTTCGACGAAGCCGCGCAGGACCAGCTCCGGCGTGAAGACCTAGACCTCCTCGAGGAGGGAAGGTGCCAAGCAGCTGTTCGGAATGCCCGATATCGCCAAGCTCTACGGTGTTATCACCAGCGGCATGTACACAACCGACAGCTCGAGGAAGGCGATCTGGTGCTACGGAGAATACTATCCAGAGAAGGGTTAAACAAACTCTCCCCCGGCTGGGAGGGGCCCTTTCGAGTGATCAAAGTATCCCATCCCGGAAGCGTTCGCTTGGCTAC
The DNA here is from genome assembly GCA_036927565.1 of Tuctoria greenei. Classification (NCBI taxonomy): domain Eukaryota; kingdom Viridiplantae; phylum Streptophyta; class Magnoliopsida; order Poales; family Poaceae; genus Tuctoria; species Tuctoria greenei. The sequence goes on along the minus strand of JAYESD010000002.1, from coordinate 62,825,596 downwards.
CGAGGATGGGACACCTCTCTCAAATCCTTGGAACATCGAGCATCTCCGTAAGTTCTACACTTAATTCCACGGAGGTGAGTCTTAAGTAACTTGAAATGTATGTTATAGAGTCATTGTACAGAGTCGGGTAGTTCCTCCGGGAGAGCAGCCGGACCTTTCCCGAAAGGTCTGCAAAGCTCATGCAGCACTTGTCATAGTCTCCGGACTAAAAGTGTGGCTAACTACCCTGGGTCAAACGAGAAACCAAACACACTTAGCCTGGTTCCGTACCCTAAGAGTGTACTTGTTTCCCCTGTACCCCGGACCTATAATGAAAGACATCTTCATGTGAAATAGACTCCACGTGCATTCATTTTGTGCAGGCTCGACATTTTTATTTTTCTCTTTCTTGTCTATAACAGAGACGTGCAATTCTTAAGAAATTTTAGTTTGACCGGTTTATATACGATTCGAGTTGAATTGTCAGATCTTTTGGATTTAAATATCGTTTATGGCCAACTCGCTTGAAAGCCGCCAAGCCAATCTAGGGCCGGAGTGTGCTATCGACTTAGCCTGGTCAAGCACCCTAAGTACGCCACTCTACCTACACCCCGGCAGGCCGAAGTAAGGCGGGTTCATGGACAGTTGGATCTAAGAGAAAAGACAACGACACCAATTGTATTTAAATTCGTGTTCAACTTAAAATTTTCTTGAGAATCGTAAGCCGCGACGAAATTATAGACAAGGAACGAATTTTACTATTTTTCTTGGCTTAAGTGTGCAGGAAAAATAAACTCTACGTTGATGGAGAAAAGCCGGAGCTAACCAAGCTCCGACTCCTCAAGGGGGTCAACCGTCGGCGCTGAGTAAAAGATGGTGAGAAGACCCCGTAAATGAAGTCTGCTGCCAACAAACCAAGTGTTGGCAAAGGTCACTGCCGGAGCTACTAAGCTCCGACACCTCGGAGGACTAACTATCAATGCTCTACGTGTTGATAGAGGCTATTGCCGGAGCTACCAAGCTCCAGCAATGGACAATGCCGGAGCTTCTAAGCTCCGACAACCTCAGGGGACCTTCACTATCGAAGACTTCGGACCTAAATTCTACAAGTTCGGAGCAAATGCGTCTTCAACAAAACTCAATATCCTTTTGGTACATGTTCACAATCAAATTGTGTACATCTACCAGGGGGCCAAGTGAAGATAAAGATGTTGAAGACAAAAAATGAAATTCGCAAAAATTTGGGGATTTCATTCATCTGGAGACAGGAGATTACATCTGGAGACAAGGGATTACAAAATTGAGGAAGAAGAAGAGAAAATACAAGTGAGAGCTAAAGAAATGGTCCTAGACCCTATTGAAGAACTCGGCGACCTTCTGGGCGACCTCCGACACGCTGGCTCGGGTAGCTTCGCCTTCTCCTTCGACGGGGCCTTCAAGCACCGGGTCCAGAGGAAATTGAGGGTTCTGGCTGGTGTAGCACGTCAGCACATATTCTGTGACGTTCCTCGCCAGGGATTGCCCCTCGACCTCCAGTTGGTCTACGATGACGTCGCCCACCTTGGAGAGCTTGCTGCCTGCTGCGCTCAACGCCTGCAGCACAAGGTACGGCTCCGGCTCCGGATCATCTGGGCGCACGGGGCTGAAACCCATCGGCGTCAGCGCATCATTGGCCTTGCCCAGGAACTCCCAAATCTGCAGGGAGTCCGCCGTCCTCAGGCTCTTCACCTCTTCCAGGGATCTCTTGGCCGCCGTCAGTTCGGAATTCTCACGGGCGAGGCGCTCAACTTCTTTGGCGTTTTGCTGAATCTTTGCAGCAACCCGGCTCTCAAGTCTTCCGAGCTCCTCCTCCCGGAGGTAGATCTTGTTCCGACGATCGACCAGGTCCTTCTCCCTAGCCTCCACTTTCTTCTCCCGGGCAACAAGGGCACACTCGTATTCGTAGAGTTCCTGCCCTCGCACCCAGGTCTTCTCCTCTTCCTCGAGGCAGCGCTCTTCCAACTTCTTAGTGCGCTCCTCGAGGCCCTTGTCAGCCAGAGCTACTTTCTCGGCGAGCTCCTCTTCCCTTCTCAGGACGTCATCCCGCAGCTCCAGGAGTTTTTGCTCTTCGTCCTCGAGCCGTCTCTCCCTCCCTTCAAGTGCCTCTCGGCGCTTGATGAGTGCGGCGTTGATGGCCTCAAGCTGCTCGTACCGAGCATTGGCCGCGTCGTTGGCAGCCTTGGCCTGATCGTGGATCTCCCGGGATTGAGCGTCGAGGGCATGGGTCATGCTCTCCCTCTCATCCAGCAGCTTGTCCCAGTACTCCAGGCAGATCTTCTCCCGCTTGATCCACTCCTTGTCGTCCGCTAGCCTCGACTGCGCCAGCTTAGTCTCGAAGTGGAGCCGATTACGCCACCGCCTAAGGGTTTGGCGCTCCTCTTCAAGAGCCTTGCTGTCGTGGAAGAAGGCCAGTTGGACCTGACTTAGACTGGAGCAGGCGTTGTCGATAGACATCGACAGCGGGATGGGCTCCGGACCTGCTGGGGTCTCCTCCGCTGGTTCCAGCGGGTCTTCACATACAAAAATTGGGTCCCACTCTACGAGAGCGGAACCCTGAGCTTCCAAGGCGCTAGGGCCGTCCTCCGGGATGGCCTCAGTCGCCATCGAAGAAGGCCTCGCCGCCAAGTATTCATTCGCCCCCTCGGGCAGGGGGCCAGCGACTTCGCTTAGGCACTCCGGCTCGACCGCAGGTACCATCGACGTCGTCGCCTCCGGAGCAGGAGCTACTACTGGCTCCGGCCGGGACACCTCTTCTGAGGGGGGCTCGAGCTCCCTCACCTCTTCAACCACCGACTTTGTGACCGGCGCTCCAACAGTAACCGGCTCAGCGACCGGTACTTCGAAGGTAACCGGCTCAACTGCCGGAACTACCTCGACTTCCGGCTCGCATGCTGGAGCTTCAGTCACCTCCGGCTCAATCGTCGGGGCTTCAACAAGTTCCGGCTCCGAGGCCGGGACTACTACTTCCTCCGGCTCTACAGCCGGAGCTTCCACCACTGCAGCACCAGGACCCAGGGCTTCAACCTTCGAGACAAGTGCCGCTGGCGTGTCTTCACTCCCGTGGTCCGGCGCTACCACGGGAAATTCTAGGGACGAGTCGAGGTCCATGACCACGACAGCCGGCACTGGAGCTGTCGCAGCCTCAGCCACCACCTGGGGCGGCACCGGGACAGGAGCAGAAGCTCCCCCGGCCTCAGACATCGTGGCCGAGGGTGAAGCTTCACTCCCCTTCTTGGGGACGCTGCAGAGGATGGATAAAGAAAATTAACAAGCAACCGCTACAATTAAAAAGTTAACCAAGGTAAAGATCAAAAATTACCTTGGAAGGCTTCCGCAACAGCTTGCGCGGAACCTTTTTCCCGGACGTTCCGGGCTGGCCATGGTCGGCGTAGGAGCTCCGGGAGGCCCCCCAGAACTTGTCGCAACCACGGGCGTTTCTCGGGTCGAGGCTCTCCTCGATCGGGAGGAACCCCTGGACCTGGAGGCTCCCACTGCCCCAGGTGCCGGAGTCGTGCACCCGGAGCTAGCACCCCAGGAGGGCTCCACCACGGGGACAGACGCGCTCCGAGAGGATCCCACTGCAGGAACAGTCTCGTTCCGGGAGGACCCCACCACGGGGACAGTCGACACGGCGGCAGAAGATCTTCCCCCCTGGGGAGAAGGAACCGAGGCGGAAGTAGCGGGCCTGATGGACCTTCTGTCGGCATGTCGTAGCTTCCTCTTCCGACTCTCCGGCTCCTCCGCCAGCTCCTTGCCCTTGCCGATGACCTCGACCCTCGGCTGTGGAGCAGGGACCGAGCCGTCTTCGGGCACCCCGGGGATTGCCACCCGGGTGGTTGGTCTTCTCTCGACAACACCAAGGTCGTCAAGCACGGGCATCGTCCGCCGGAGCTCTCTGCTGAACTCCACTTCCACGTTCAGAGGGAGAAAGGCCGACGGCGGAGTCAAGTAATCTCCGTCGACGTCGATGCCGTGCTGGAATTTCTTGAGGTGGAACTCCAAGGTCTTCCCCACCATGTTGGACTTCAACCCGGTCTCAACCCGGTCCTCGTCCATCACGCTATTGAGGGCCCAGGCGAGCTTCTCCCTCCTCTTCAGCGGTGCCCACCTGTTGGTCAGGAAGTTGCAGAACACCGCCTGGGGAGTCAATCCTCCCTCCACACATCGGCGGATCCTGGTCAGGACAGGGTCGAAAGCTTCCGCCAGCACCGGAACTTCACTCCATATCGACATGTCGATGCCGGGCAGACCGTCTGGCAGCTCCAACCGCTCATGCTCCTCCACCCTGACGACTATCCAATCTTTCTTCCAGTCATCCCACTTCCCGGAAGGGAACGACCGGAGGTACTTGAATGGGCACTTCTTGCGCTTCACAAAGTAGTAGAAGCCAAGGTACTCATTGCTCCGGCCGGTGGTGTGAACGGTGAAGAAGGTTCGGAAGAGCTCGACGCAGGGGGGGATGCCCACCCACATCTCGCAGAAGTGGACAAAGATGGACACGAGGAGAATGGAGTGAGGGCCAAGGTGGTATAGCTGCAGACCATAGAAGTCTAGCAGCATCAAGAAGAAAGAAGAAAATGGTGGGATCAGCCCAACCATGGCGTACGAAGAAAAGTACACCATCTCGCCAGCGCGCTCCTTCTCAAAGGGGAGCTCTCCACCGGCACGTACCAAGCGGTTGAAGAAGTCCGAGGACCACCCCATGAGGGCCCGGACCTTCTTCAAATCGTTGTCGGTCTTCAGGCGACTCTCGCGCAGACCCAACTCCATCGCAGCACAGCTAGGCAAGAGAAGAGGAGCGAAGAACGAGTCGGGAGTTTGAGCGCAAGATCAGATGAGAGGCGTAAAGAACTCCCGACGGTGCGCGCTTTTCTTCTTAAGTAAGCCCTCGCAACGCTTGGATGGAAACTGCAGGGAAGTCGAAGATACTACTCAAGAATTCAACCCAGCCGATGACAAGAGGGCCCGGGACCACCCCGACGATCAAGTCGAAGCTCTTACCCAGGCGAACGGTTGTCATCACGAGGTGGGAAACCCAAAGGCGGCGGCCTGACAGGGCGCGCGGAACCGATACGGTTTTCGTATCGGGAACCGGCGACCTTCAATTGCATGAGATCCGCACGTCAAAGATTTCATCTGCCGCCTGAGGTACGCCACGCGGCGGGATATAACTGTAAAACCTTTCCAACGGCACCTCCGAAGACCCTTGAAGACCCAGTTCAAGAGTCGCAAGGATGGACCCACCTCCGACGGAATGACTTCACCCCAGAGACCTTCCTCAGAGGTAGGTCCAGGGAGCCACTGTCGGTACCCTAAAAACCGTACACCCCCTGAGGTTACAAAGATCTTGAGGGAAGGCCGTCTACTTGGATTGAAGACCCTCGGAGGCCCACTTCTCAGACATGACCGGACCCGCTTCTCCAACATGGTTAATCCCTGGGTCGCCACGTGTACGACTAACCCGGAGCTACCGCCCACAAGGGGGAAGCTCCGGGCCACGTACCGAAACGGCACCTCCGAACTTAACCCCAGACCGAGAGAAGCTCCGGACCTGACACGTGTCTAATAGCCCCGGAGCTACCTGCCTCCCTCAGCAAGCTCCGAAGCTGCCACGTGTCAAATCGTCGGACCTGCCAGCCTCTAACCCCCGGAAAACCTTGTAACGGCTCCGGATCTTCAAAGGAGAGCCAAGGACTTCAAGACCTGATTAAATGTCATTAATGCCATATTAATGACACTTAAACAGACGATCTTAACACCTGTAACGGCACTGTCGGAGCCCGTTACAGGATCATTAACAACAATTAATCGTGTATCAATACTAGTAACCGCCGGGGCCACATGTCGGGCCAGGCTAGCTTGTAATGGTCTGTCCTTGTACTATAAAAGGACAGACCGACGATACACACGGGGGACACACGTACACAGACGTGGACCAGCAATCATACGTGACAAACTAATACAACACCAACACACCCGTGGAGTAGTGTATTACGCTCAGGCGGCCCGAACCGCGTAAATCCTAGTGTCTCCTGTGTTAAATCGCAATTCACCTTCTTGAGTCTCCGCGCGCCCACACCGAACCACAAACTCCTTCAACACTTTAGCAGTGTCAGGAGATCTGCCGACTCTAACAGTCGACACATCCCAACCATCATCTCAACCATCGTCTAATTATGAATTCAGCACCAAGCCGCTCTTGTCCGTGAGCATGGCTGTCATGACAGTTTTCCAATCTCTGCAGAGAATGCATCCTTTACCCACAAGCCGTGATTTCATTCCCTGTTGCCAGGTGGACTAAGTAAACCTCCCTGATGCCAGTGGCGGCCAACCACAATACACACTTCCGTAGGTGTGTGGCCAGGAGATCACTACGAGGTCTTTACAAAGGATTCTACCGACGCGTACTAGCCCTCTGAGGTTTCACCCCTTTACAAAAGTTTGAGCCGCTACACCGCGTCTCAACACCCCAGTTGCCCCCTCTTGAGCCATGCGGATCCCAAGGCAGTACACTCTGAACCTATTCCCCGCACTATCCAATCACCAGTACTACGTCGGGAGAGGCCAAATTAATCGACCATGCTGCCCCATACTCAGTCTTGTGGCGATACTATAAAGCTTAGTGGCTTCATCCATAAACCGGTCCTTAGAATCCAGCAAGGTCCAAACTCCAATCTCGAGTCTCGTGCGTACTGCACCATACCATTCAAACCAACCTGCCAAATTCCTATCCACTACAAATCATTTTCCATATCTCAATAAATAATCACAAATCATAGGTGACATATATGATCAATTGTTTCCCCCATCTATTATGCATGGCTAAGCGTAAGTCAATACCCCAAGTACCACATTTTCCATCCCGAGCGACAAGGAATTATATGGAATGGTAAGTAGAATAGGATTTACATTAATTAAGCATGCAACTAACTATAATCCTTAAAATAGGCACAAGATGGTCAAGGACACTTGCCTGTTTTTATATAGCTGTTCAGTTTTTCTCCAATGAACTCTTGATCTCCATATTCTTCGTGTAGCTTCTTGATCGAGATACGAGTGCGTATAAACTACCGTCAAAAGAGAAATAAAAGCAATCAAGAACAATACACCATACAAGCAATACGATTATTATTATTGAATATGTTACGATAATGATTCAAATAGAAGTTATGAGTGATTTATTATTTTTCACGGCCAAAGAAATGCATATAACATTTATTTCTCATTTTTAGTATTTAAGTATATGTTAAAAACATTATTAATGGATTTCTCATAGTCAAAATATATTTTATATGCACTTTATAATTTTATTTCAGCTAAAAAGATTTTATAAATAATTTCCCTACTATTTCTACATTTATTTTCTATTTCCAGTGTCTATTTATAACTAAAAACATTTTTATTGAATTTTCCATGGTCAAAATATAATTTATATGCATGTACAATTTTATTTTAACCTCAAAAGATTCATAACAAATTTTCTATATGTATTTTACTATTTATAAATATTTTCCACTACTAAATGCATTTTTAAACTTTATTCAGTAATTAAATATACTGCAGGGGCTAAAACACCATTTTCATTAACTGGACGGATCTAAACACAATCACAGAGCACAACAGGGGCACTTTTGTAAATATTCAGGCTATTCTAGTATTTGAAATACTATTTCTATTAATAACAAGGGTTGTTTCATAAAATCTAGTTGATTTATAACAAAACCATGATTATAATAAATTCCAGGGATACTTTTATAAAAACAAGGGTCAGTTTGTATTTATTCTAATAGTTACATGGTCCCATGTGTAAAATGGTTTTTCTTTTCTGGATTTCAGATTTATTTCGCTAAAGGGAAATGTATGGATTATGTCCATGGTCCCGTAGACCGAATGGAAGCGCTCGGTTCATGGTCCACGGTGGACCACAGGGAGTACCCCTTCGGTTGTTCTAATCTACACTGTCCGATCTAAATGAATGCACGAGATTTTATTAAATCCAACCGGTATGCATCTTTTAATCTGAGTCGTTCATGCATGATCTAACGGTGGTGGGCCATCTTGGCCGAGTCCGGCCGCCGGTGGGAGCGGACACGGCATCGCCATGGACGGCCGTTGTCGGAGCTCGCTGGTACGGCGTTCCGGTGGCCCGATCTACTCGAAATATGAACGAAAATGGAGAGGAGGCTATGTGGATCCTCACCAACAGGTCGCACACGAGGGGAAACGGTCGGAGATGGCAGATCGACGGCAACGCGACGATGATCTCCGGCGGATGACGGTGCCCTCCTCTTTTTCTTCCTCTTCCTCCCTTTTTTTTCCTCTCCCTTTCTTCCTGGCGGTGCCTCTGGACTCCTCTGATGCTCCCCTTTTTCCTCTATCTGGCGGCTAGGGTTTTAGGGCTCTGGCTTCGGGAAAACACGAGGGCCTCGGGGGGTTTTATAGGCGGCGGGGCAAGGGACGCGCGCGGGGCAGGCGCAAGGGCCGGCGCGGCTTGGGCGAGCGAGCGGGAGGCCGGGGCGCGCGGGCGCTGCGCGGGGCGCGGTGCAGCGCACGCGGGAGCGCGCTGGCGGGTGGGGCCGGGCGTGGGCGGGCGGGGCGCTGCGCTGGTCGGCCGGGCGTGCGGGGCGTGGCTCGTGGGCGCGGGTGGGGTCAGCGCGGGGCGCGGTCGGGAGCGGGCCGGCTCGGTCAGCCTGGCCGGCCGGGCTGCTCCTTTTTTTTCTTTTTTGTTTCTTTTGATTTAGGGTGTTACATTGAGCTCGCCATCTCACGAGTTTAAAAGTAACAAAAATGGTTTTTAATACAGCAAAAATGGTTGCCGGTTATATTACTCACATCATTGTGCAATTCTTCAGTTGGAATTATCTCCAGTAGCCTATCAGTAATGAATGTATACGCCTGTACCTCCTAATCTGCAGAACCTTGTTACAGATATTCAGTTGAAAGACCAAATAGTTTGATCATCCTCCTTTTTTTTTCCTTTCTCAAAAGGGGAAAACAAAGATACGATCCTATGGAATTTTGTTCTCATCCTTTGCTGCTTTTTAATTGTTGGATGGTTCAGGTCCGAGTGAATTATGGCTCCTATTAATAGAAGTTTACTGCAACAATATGGAGTTTACTCATTAGCCATCAGAATGCTTCTACCTTCTCAAATGTTACACGGTTGACAGTTGATAGCTTAGCCAACCATATGTGCCTGCCAGTCTGCAGAGTACTAATGTCATGGAAAGTGTCTCTTGCAACTACCATGACATTGAGATACGCAAATTAGTTTCAGTAGATGCCCGTGTTAGCAATTATGTGCAGAATCTTAGTTTACTCGTGCTCCATTTACTCCTCTCTTTCTTGTGCTTCTACACATTTTTGTTGAATTTCATATATATCCAACCCCAATATTTTTGGGACAAAGGTTTTGTTGTTGTTGTTGCTTGTATCACTATGTCTCCATTTAAGGAACGGTTGTTGGGCAGAAGTTAGCCCAACACTTCTAAATGTGTTATAAATATTTAGGATCAACCAAGGCACCATGAATTTGGGTAAAAGAATATCATATTTCACATGCTTTATTAAAATTTGGATACCAATCATGTTCAAATGCTTTAACTAAAAATTCACTTCCCTAAACTTATCATTTTGTCGCCTTCTCTACATTAGCATTGACACCTAATTACTCTGTTTGATTGGCAGCATGATTGGCTGCCTTTATGATTTGTTCATGAGCTTTATGCATACTGGTTCATATGGAGGATCTTGCATGCTGTTACTAAGCCAAGAAAATACACCTGCAGGAAGTGCTGGTGATGTGCTAGAAGACAATCCTGTTGGAAGGTTGAAAGTTTTTGTGTATGATTTGCCAAGCAAATACAACAAGAGGGTTGTCACGAAGGATCCACGATGCCTCGATCACATGTTTGCTGCTGAGATATTCATGCACCGTTTCTTGCTGTCTAGTGCGGTTCGAACAGTCAACCCAGAAGAGGCAGATTGGTTTTACACCCCTGTTTACACTACTTGTGATCTCACTCCTGCTGGACTTCCACTGCCATTCAAGTCTCCAAGGATGATGAGAAGTGCAATCAAGTACATTTCAAGCAAATGGCCATTCTGGAATAAAACTGATGGAGTTGACCATTTCTTTGTTGTTCCACATGATTTTGGAACATGCTTCCATTATCTGGTGAGAACATATTGATCCTGCTATAACTTATCATTGTCACTGGCAAGATCTGTCCATTTTTTCAGTTTCCCACAATGTAGGAGTTTTCGAAGGGACGGGATGTTCAGTATGGTTCCCTTTTTTAGTTGCCACTACTCTGAAGTTATATGTCCAATCTTCATCTGTATTTACAGGAAGAAAAGGCTATTGAACGTGAAATTCTTCTAATGCTCCATCGTGCAACATTGGTTCAAACATTTGGGCAGAAGAACCATGTTTGCTTGAAGGAGGCTTCTATTATTATACCACCATATGCTCCTCCACAGAAAATGAAGGCTCATTTGATTCCCCCTTGTTAGAGGTGACCACGTCTTGGTCCAAGTTGAGACCGAGTCCACTTCCAACCTCCTCCTGCACCCTCTCACGCCTGCAATAATATAAGAAGGGATCGAGATACTCCCAAAAGCTACCGATTGGCAACCGCAGGAAGTGAGGGGAAGGTCCCCGGACTCCCTGGATCAACTCCGGCGACCTCATCCCGACACACTGCACCTCCTCACCTACACCGCCATGGCTGCCACCACTACCCTAGGCCAAGGTGCGTCATCCACTTCTCTGTGTATGCTAAATCTTTAGATAATTAGATGTCTGTGATCTACTTCGATTAATTGTTGATTAAGTGTTAGCCTAAGTTAATTAGCCTAAGCAACCTGATAAGGCACTGCCTAGTGGATTAGTGGGTTCTTAGTTCTCACAATGGTATCAAGAGCAGGGCTAGGCTTTCCCTAAATCGGGTTTTAGTTTTTGGATTAGCTCTGTCCTAAAGCAATTAGAAGGAGAGGAGGCAAACATGAGTCTCGGTTTAGAAATCATTTTAGAAAGAACTAAGATCTGTGAAGATTCGAACCAAATCGGATGTTTCGAGAAAGAAATTAGGCAAAGGGATAAGATTTAAGATTCGGTTTTGAATTCATTTAGTGAATCAAGAACTCAGAAAATTCGAACGGATTTACTAAGAAAATAAAGATCAACTCAGCGGATCAACGCACCTTAGCACACGCCGACTGGTTTTCCTTCGGGACTCCGTCGGCTCGCCAAATCGCCGATGAGATTAGGAAAGAAGTAAGAATCAGTTTGGTTTCTAGTGAAGAAAGATTTAGAACCGAATAAGAAAGGGTCGCAGATCCACTCACCTTAAGGCTCGCCGACGCACGGGACCTCCCTACTGGCGTTGGTTTTGAGCGAGAGAACCTGCGATGCCATCCCCGTGCACCTCCGCCGAGGGCACCTTAGGGGCAAGCATCGGCTCGCCGGATCCGCCGCAATAGAACACCTCACGTCTCCTCCATCAACGGTGGCGCGCTCACCCGTGCATGAGCGTCGCGCACCGGTGATGCAAGGGACGACAGGGCCTAAGTCCCGATAACTGCGACGGGATTCCTCTCTGCCTCAAATCTCCTCCGACTTCGCATGATTGCGCGTGGACCGTAGCGGCGCTCGGGCATCTCATCGCCGGCGGGGAGGTCGCAGACTCGTCGGTGTTCTCTCCGCCGTTTTTCCTCTCTTTCTTGCGGTGTCGGGGATGAGGAGAGGGAAGAGAGAGAATGAGATGGGGAAAAATGGGATTAGGGTTCACCTTGGAACCGCATCGGCTGCGTTTTTGTTCACCCGAGATCAACGGTCAGCCGTTCGATGGGAATGGACGGTCACGATTAAGCGGTGCCGATTACTTGGGTTGTTTTGAGTCCCTTAGATGAAGCTCCAACGCCCGCCTTTGAGCAGCGCGGTCGTGGGCCTGGCCATGCGCGCCTAATGGGCTCATGGCCCGTGCGGGATGCCCTCCACGGGTTGTTGGGCCGCCCTTAGCATTTCTCCTCTCCAGGTCATAGTTGCAGCTCTCCAGGCCGGTTGCTGCTCAAGCCCATTTGTAAGGTGCACGTGTTTTAAAAAAATGTGGGCCACTTCCATGTTGGGCCGTAAGGCCGTGGGCCGCGCGTGTAGCGGGGCCGGCTGAGCAATTTTTTGTTTTTCCTCTCCGGACCAACAGCAGGTCGTCTGGGCCATTTCTAGTAAGCTGGCTTTGGGACACAGAAATAAGATTAAGGGCCTAGATATTTTCTGAGATAATGAGCTTTTGACCAAGAATATTAAGGCATTTTAGTATGGGATAAAATGCAGTTTAGCTCCACAATATTAATTAAGTGGACATAAAATCTTGAGAATTTAGATAATACTTTAATAATTATTTAATTAATATTTACTTGCAATTTTCAATTATTTTAAGTGAAGTGATGAACAAGTATTTCTTGTCCACTTATTTAATTCATTTTATTTTGTTGTGGAATTATGACTCATTAAGTATGATAATTAAGAATTAAGTATTTAGCTTCCGCTGTTAATTAAGTTATGGTACATTCATTTAGTAACCAACGTGAAAAATGAATTTACCATGTTGTAAGATTATCAGTGTGATAATTTTATTGAGTAACCAACGTGAAAGATAAAATTATCATGATTAAGTTATTTTGAGTTACCATAATTAAGTTAATTGAAGTGGTTATGTTTAAGTTGTTATGCCTAAGTTGCTTTAAGTTATTATTAGTGATGGTAATTTCATTGAGTAACCAACGTGAAATATGAAATTACCATATTTTGAGTTTAAGTCTTCATTCCTCTTAAGTCATAGTGTTTTGTTGAGTAGCCAACGTGAAAGACAAAACGCGTTGTTCATGATCCATTAAATTTTTAAGTTTTTCGTTAAGTAACCAACGTGAAAGACGAAATTATTATGTCTTTAGTATTGTGCTTTTGCTAAGTAACAAACGTGAAAGGCAAAACACGTTTAGAAGTTAAGTTTTATCTTAAGTTATTTTATGTGTTGTGTTTTCGTTAAGTAACCAACGTGAAAGACAAAACACATAGTTAAAGATTATTTAAGTTCAGTTAGTTTTCGTTCAGTAACTAACGTGAAAGACGAAATCATTAAGTCTTTAGTTTTTGTAAGTTGTCAAGTAACCAACGTGAAAGACAAAATAAGATGTTTTAATTTATAATCATGTCCATGCATTTACTTATGTTTTATTATGTTTCATTATGAAGGATCTTCCATTCTAGATGTGATATTAAAATTTATCTCGCCAGAGAACTATCTAAGAAAAGACAATTATAGTATTTGGCGATGTAAGTTGGAGGCTGGTTTAGCAATCTCCGAAATAGATTTGGCACTGATGAGAGCGCGTCCTACTGAGCCTAAGTTTCCCATTATTCGTGAAGGGGAAACTAAGGAGTCCTTCACAAAAAAATGGAGGATTATGAAGAGGACTACTTCCGCTTCGATTTAGATCGTGCTAAGTGGTCAATCTCAAATAGGAAATGTTTACAAGTGATTAAAAGCTCGATTACTGAGAGCGTTCAGGGAGAAATTTCTGAATGCGACACTGCATATGAGTACCTCCTTAAGATAGAAAGACATGCAACTGGTTGCAACAAGGCCACGATGCATGCTCTTATTAAGAATCTCGTCACTCAGAAACATAATGGAGGAGATGTGCGTAAGCACATTCTTAGTTTGTGGGACACTGCTGTTAAACTTAAATTTTTAGATTTGAGGTTGAAAGATGAGTTTCTTTTCAACCTCATTCTAGCATTACTTTCAGAAGATTATGATCAGCTTATCAATAGCTACAACTCTCAGTCTGAGCAGTGGGATCTTAAGAAACTCATTGAGGTATGCGTTCAAGAAGAAGAATGCATTGAGTCTGAGCGTGCCAATAAGTCTGTCGACCATAAGAATGATAAAGGTAAGTTGAATTTTAAGTATTAAGTCATTGTTTAAGTTTATTTTCAATCTATTTGATTGATCAACTAAGATGCGTTCTTGCTTATTCTTGAGACAGATATTAAGTAAATGGAAGATCATAAAAAGAGTGGAATGATCATTAAAGTCGCTATGGTCATGAAGCTAAAGTTGAAATCTTAGACTTATTTTTCTTTTAAGTTATAATTTTGTACTTAGGATTCATCATATACCCTCATTAATGGAATTTTAGTTTAAGCATTAATTTTTTATTTAAGTATTTCATCGAGTTCTTAGTATTATGGTTAAGCACATTCATTTATAACATTTATCCTTAGATGATGATTTTAAATATTATTCTAGTTTTCACTCACAAACAAAGTATTAAGATAACGCATCAGAATCGATCTTCAAAAAATTTCGAAATTATGGCACTGTCATTAAGGCCATATTTCGTGGGGGAGAATTGAATTAGTTTTCTCCATCGATCATTTTCTCCCTCATTAAGACGTTTTGGATTCAAAATAAGGCATTGAACATGTATTGTTAGTATTGACTTAGTTTTTATTCAAATGAGAATTCAATACCCCTAAAATAACTAAGCAAAATGGTGTATGTTAATTAAGTATGTTAAGTTATTAGTCTATCGATTTACGTGTTAAGTCAAACTTTATATTAAGTGAGTTTCTAAGACACTATTGTATATTGTGGACACGGCGTAAACCTCACTTAAGCATTTTCATATGAGGTAGTCCCATTAAGGCAAAAGTAACCCAAAACATTATTAAGTTTGGTTGTAAGAACAATAAATAAGTTACTGATTATCATCATCAGTTTAGTTAAATAAAACGTGTCATCATTAGTAAGATGACATGATCAGGGGGAGTATGGTATGATGAGAGGTTGTATTATCTCTCTCTACCTGTTGTAGCTGAATTTATTAACATTTTTCGTTAATGATTCACTACGTGTTGTTAGTATTTCATCGGTAACAGAAAAATATTAAGAATGACTCAGTTTAGGTCTGTTATCGTCAATGATGTGAGGCGACAATAACCCCAAAATGTAGGCATAATGCACGAGTCATTTGAGTTGCATAAGGTCAAGTGTTGGGTTGATCCTCACATGATATAAGTTTTGATTCATATCGGGTCATAAGATCATTCAGAAACAAAAGTTTGTAAAGATGACTAAATCAGGGGGAGTTTTGACTTCATAAAGACACTGATCTTGAAAGGAATGGTACATGTTGCCACGCTTTTTCAAAAATCACTCTTTATGATGTCTTACTTACGTTGTGTTAACAATGCAAGACATTGTTGTTATAATACCTGCTATTGATTCTTCATCATTAATGGCCAATAATGATGAAGAGAGATAGTAGCTCGATCACAATAAGACAAATAACAAAGGTGGTCATACCACATAAGAAAATACTATAAGATGATCTCAATCATCTAAATGGTGTAAAACTATGTCGGATGAGATGATATCTAAGTACGCCATCAGTGTCTGAGTATTAGTTATAATTCCTAAAGGAATCAAAACATTAGACTGTAATGAGCCTACAAGAGAAGCATGATTCTGAAGGGAAATTTTCTTTTGTGATCAGACTAATGGCAATTCACTCAATTGAGGATTCCTATAGAATCATTAAGTTATTAGTAGTGCATTATAAATGATTTTACATCAGATGGATTTAAAACAAATTTATGTACCTAAGATTTGTATAAGAATATCAGTGTGACTTGATCGAAAGGTCTTGTCATTAAGTGAATGTTGACACATTCTTTAGTAATATCCATTTATGGATGTAAGTGAGTATTAAGAGCTATTATACTATAAGCCATTTTTTGGGTTTTCAAGTAATGTGAGATGGACACTCACATGTATTCTAAGTTGAATGTACATAATACATTACTTCTAAGATAAATCAGTCATAAGAAATTAAAAGATTTTGTCCATAAGAGGATCTAGGTGAAGAATCCTACAAGATAAGAATTAGAATTCACCATGATCATGATAAGGGGGTGTTAAAACTTCGCCTGTTTAGACGGTCAAGGATGATGAGTTTAAGAATTAGATAAGTTTAGGGAACCAATGATTGTCGACCTTGTGTTTTCGGTTCCAAAAGCTTCTGCTGTCGGAAGATTAATTGATATATGCTCGAATAAGAGTTTACCTTGACTTAAGATAATGACCGGGATACTTGACAGACATTAGGCCATGCTGGTGGTTTATCACAGGAAGGCATTTAAGAATTTGCTTAAGAATGTGCAATGCACATAAGGCCTCATGTTAAGATATTATAAGTCAAAACTCACTTGACGAAGTGAGCTTCTAAGTTTTAGCTTCGCGAATTGTGTGGATTCTAAGATTTCCACATTAAGATATATATCCACCTTTTACGAAATGGAGTTATTTTGTGGAACTACTCCAAATGAATAGTCACTGCATCATCCACAATGTGTGACAAATCATGTTATTTAAGATGAGGCCAACGAGCAGGCGATACAAAGTTTTATCCGGTCTAAGAGTGGTCGACAGCACAAACCACTTAAGTAATACTACAATAAGTGTGTAGTATAATATTTTTCACAACAATGAGTTGAGTGAAACTGTCAAGCACATTGATATTAAGTTTAGTGTTGTGAAATATAAAATCTAGGAGCACAACAGATAACGAGCATATGAGAATCAAGTGAAAGCTTGCGGTACCGTTTACAAAGGGTTTTCCCGCCCATATGTTCCGAGAACATGAAGCATGCATGGGTCTTAAGAGGAAGCCTGTGACTATCCTGGATACTAAGGGGTCAAACTAAGTATAAGGTTGTTTCTTAACGTGAGACATATCATGGTCCTCGAGTCAAGCAGTGCGTAAATAGCTGTTTTGATGCGTTGTGCTTTTTATGTCGAAGCATGAAGGAATATACACTAAGTTAAGTAAATAAGTAAGTAAGCTAATGAGTTAATAAGTCTTTAGTTCAGTGGTCAAGGGGGAGAATGTTAGAGGTGACCACGTCTTGGTCCAAGTTGAGACCGAGTCCACTTCCAACCTCCTCCTGCACCTTAATCGGAGGTGCTAACCAACTCCAAGTCGGGCCCCCTCTCACGCCTGCAATAATATAAGAAGGGATCGAGATACTCCCAAAGGCTACCGATTGGCAACCGCAGGAAGTGAGGGGAAGGTCCCCGGACTCCCTGGATCAACTCCAGCGACCTCATCCCGACACATTGCACCTCCTCACCTACACCGCCATGGCTGCCACCACTACCCTAGGCCAAGGTGCGTCATCCACTTCTCTGTGTATGCTAAATCTTTAGATAATTAGATGTCTGTGATCTACTTCGATTAATTGTTGATTAAGTGTTAGCCTAAGTTAATTAGCCTAAGCAACCTGATAGGGCACTGCCTAGTGGATTAGTGGGTTCTTAGTTCTCACACCCCTGACACTCCCCGTTCAATCTTTCTCACTTCAGGGGCCTGTTCTATGACAATAGGAATGACCCTGAGGGTGGGTATTATGCGAGGTAAAGTATATCTACAGAATTTTCACTGGTGCAGTAATATGTGCATGTCTCTTGATATCTGAATTGAATTTGCTAGGTTCAGTTCAACTCTATACAGAGGTGCTCGAGCTTCACAATGGGAGAACTTTAAGAACAATCCACTCTTTGACATCTCTACAGAACACCCTGTAACTTACTATGAAGATATACAGTGAGCAGTGTTTTGCCTGTGCCCATTGGGATGGGCACCATGGGGCCCTAGGTTGGTTGAAGCTGCGGTTTTCGGATGTGTTAGACAATCTGTGTTGTGTATATAGGGTTATTGGGCCTGACCTATGTATACAACCTCTTAGGGGTATATGTACTCTTTGACATTCTATTGGAAACTCTAATTCCATTTTACACTCATTCCAATATGGTATCAGATTAGGATAGAACCTCTCCCCTCCCTCTCTCCAGCCGTCAGGACTAGCGGCGGCGCCGCCGTTGCCGCCGCAGTCGCCGGCTGCCGGCGCGCTGGCCCCCCTCCTCTCGCCGGGACCCCCGCGCCCCCGTGGCCGCCTGCCCCAGCTGCGGTGCTGGACAAGCCAGGCGTCCGCCGCCGCCCCACCGGTCTCTACCTCCCCATGGCGCAACCACCGCCGGCGCGCCCACCCAGTGGCCACCGTGGATGGCCGGATCTGGAGCTCCGCCGACCGCTGCCATCGCCAACGTGCCTCCCGCAGGAGCGCCCACCCGTGGCCGCCGTGGATGGACGGATCTGGGGCTCTACCAACCGCTGTCGTCGCTGGTGCGCCTCTTACCGGTTAGCGTCCGCCTATTCCCGCCCTCACCAGATCTGCTGTTGTTGAGTCCCCTACATCTCGGGTCTCGAACCTCTCCCAGCCGTCACGCGCGCCACCGTACAACCGCTGCTCACCGCCGGTGTGGCCCCACCGGCCGTCACCATCAGGCCGCCGCTACCATCTGACCTCGAGCGCCACCACCGGGGTGTTGATATTTCCTGAGGAACACTAACAAATCATCTTCGGCAATGGTGCCAAAAATGCTTGTTGGCAGTTCTTACGCGGTACTAACAATTCATCTCTAGCAGTGGTGTCAGAAATGCTTGTTGGTAAGTTTTAGATTACACATGTAAATTCGCAAACGCACGGAAACTATCAATGTAGCATTTCCCCTCTAAGAGTATTCCCAAAGAATGTCATTTATATTTTCCCAAAGGAAGACTAGATGGAAGTAAAGCAATCATTAAATAGAGAGGCTAGGCTGATCTAGGTAAGATTCTAGCAAGTATGGATAAATGATATGTGAAAGTAGTGTGACACACATAAGAGCATTTCATCCTAAGGGGATTAAATGAGGTAATAGAGAAACTAGGATAAGGGTTAGGTAGATACTCCTACTATGCTTTTAATGTACATATACATAGACTAAGTTAGTTACTAATGATTATGATAATTATAAATTCTCATGCTAAGTGGATTAACACATCGGATATAGGTTTACCTCTAGCAATACTAGGACGACTCCCGCCAAGAGTGTGTGGCATAGCCGAACGTGGAGGATTACAAAGGACATGTAGGACTGTCACCACTTACTGCCTACCTCTTCAATCTGTGAGCATACGAGACATTCAATGCTACTCCCTATCGTAGCACCATGCTAGCATTAAGTAATTAACTTAAGAGCCTAGGCACAAGCCATCCTAAGGCAATGAACTACATTATCGTTGAACCAATATTAATTCATAACATAAGTGATTCATGTTAACATAATCATGTCATAGCTAATTAGACTAAAGTGGAGGTTTATAGTGTTTGTGATGGTATATTGAGATTGGTATAGCATAATCATAAATATTACTCCTACCACATATATGGAATCCACAATCGAACAAGAAACGCTTCATCCAAATATATAAACAATAGAAGACTAAAGATATCATCTTTATTAAGAATAAAGTTACAAATACAAATAGAAATATAAGAGTTATACCTTTCCCAATTGGAAATTGGGAAGATACTCCTTCTACTCCTCTCCTACTTGGACTATGGACTAGAGGCTCTCCTCTGTACAGCCTATACTCCTCTAAACCTATAGAGAGTAGTGGATACAAAGGATGAATACTCAAGTGGTGTGTGTTGAAGTGAGGGGTGAGGGGTCCTATTTATAGCTTGGAGAAGAGTCAGATCCCACCACCAAAAGCGTGCGAATTAGTCTTCATCATGACCAGGGCACCACAGGGAGTCGATACGTGAAAGCTGATCGAGTTTGATGCCAGGAAGGGTTCGGCCGAACCCCCTAGTCGGACGAACAAAAATGTTGACCATTTTTGGTGTGCTTCCTCGAGGTGACTTCCAGGTGGGTCCCATTGACTGATATGGGTGCTACACCGTTGGATGGCCTCGGATACTTTTGTTTGTGGGTCATTTTATCCATATGGTGCCATGTGGCGTCGCATGATTGGCTCACTACACGATGGTACACTTTTGTCCACAATTAACTGTTGGTAAAACATGATTATAGATGACCTGCCAGTTGTGGGCAATAGGTTGATATTTTGCACTCACAAAAATTGTTGGCAATAACATAATAAACCTACATATAATGTGTCGGTATTTTTGTGCTGGCACAACATCTGTTGGCAAGTCTTACTCGGCAACAAAAGTGTATGTGTAGCTTAACAATGCAACAGTTGATCTGTCGACGCAGAGGTATGCCTGGACAATGCTAAAAATTTTGGCGGGATGGACAAAAAAACTGTGCGGACAGCAGAGTCTTACATACGCGCCTAAAAATTGTAACCTAAAAAAAATCCCCAATCCACGGCCGCAAACCAGTCCAGTTTCCATCTCCATCAGTAGCCGCCCTTCCATCTCTATCCGCGGCCGCTGCCAGCGCCCGAGCCCCGCTCTCCAATCAGCGCTGAGCGCCGCTTCACGAGCCGTGCGAGAGTCGGCACTGCTCGCGCGTGCGTGCTGCACGGTCCTGCTTTTGTGCGCGGGGGCCTGCTTCCGCTGGCTGCTTGCACGTGCTGCTTCCGCTGGCTGCTTGCACCGGCTGCTTCCACCAGCTGCACGTGTGTGCATATCCACAAACCAACTTCCGTCCATCTGCAAATCAGCCCCTAATCAGCCAGCTGCAAATCAGTTTTTAATCCAGCCGCAAATCAGTTCAGTTGCAAATCAGTAAAAAAAACTCTCCGGCTGCCAAATCTGTGGGCCAGGTATGAAGTATAGTTAGGATAATGATGTATTCCATCCCTAATCTTTATTTTGTTGTTCTACAGAAATTTATTTAGATTTGGTTGCAGTTTTTGGGTTCGTTTCAATAGCATTAGACTGAAGTTTGATTCAATATATTATGGGTGAATGGTACCATGAAATAAAAAAATTAGGGAGAAATAGAGCTATTAATTCTTTGTGACCTTTCTCATCTATTCATCCTCTAGTTGATGTTTGGTTGTAGGGGCTAATTTCGGAGAGTACTGGACCAAGGCTTGAACACAAACCTTCTCATTTTTATTGAACAGTGATTTGTATGTTCTTTTTCATCTAGACTGCTTACTAATAAGAATTGTGTGAAATGATTTTTCATTCAGAATAAATATATGTGCTATATACTTTATGTGTGTGTTGAATGTGCAAAAATGAAATATATTTGAGGTTTGGTGTTTCTATCTAGGTGGTTTTGTTCATATAGTTGAAATTTTGACTCAACTTTTATTGAGTGCATCATGGATAAAAGATAGATGGATTTGCCTAGACAAACTGATGAATATATAAAAGGACTTGATATTTTTTAGAGTATGCTTTTAGTAACTCAGCTAAAGGAAACACGATATTGTGCCCATGTAAGGCATGTAAAAACAGTTGTTGGAGAGCCAAAGATGCAGTACATGAGCACTTGATTTATGACGGGTTTATGGAGGGGTATATAACCTGGTTATATCATGGAGAACCAAGCTCCAGTTTTTTTTCCAAATAGCCAGCGCTGGAATGATATTTTATAGGATCCATCCCCTTGTTTTACTTTATTTTTGCATAGAATTCCTGTATGCACTACTTTT
The DNA here is from genome assembly GCA_036927565.1 of Tuctoria greenei. NCBI lineage: Eukaryota > Viridiplantae > Streptophyta > Magnoliopsida > Poales > Poaceae > Tuctoria > Tuctoria greenei. The sequence continues at coordinate 62,804,047 of JAYESD010000002.1, read as the reverse complement.
TCCAAACACGAGTGAAAATAGGTTAAATAGAAAGGTGATATGTGCAAGAAACGATAATTCCTTCACATACTTGAGTTATATTAACGGGTAAAATTAGTATATAACAGTCGTCAATAAACTCCCCTAAGCTTATCATTTGCTCGTTCCGAGCAAAGTCAAGACTTTAGGTTGATAATCAGGAGTTGCTACAATGTTCTAATTTTCAAAAGTATCATGTGCACAATAAATACTCTACCTATTGTTGCAAAAATTAGCATGGTACTTCACCCATCTAAAGCCATCATGGGGCTTATGCCTTCTCCTATTCATGGGTGGTTGAAAGATAGAACAACAAATAGAGTACACATACCCTAAAAATCAAGTCTCTCTTTTATGTGTAATTGAAATATATCCTCACCAATAGAGGTGGGAATTGAGCCGAGCCGAAACCGGGCAGCCCGAAGCATGGCCTAACGGCCCAAAGCCTAGCTCGGCCGCCCGACAGAGATTTGGGCCATGCCGGCCTGACACGAGACCTCGGGCCGTGCTGTGCCTGTAATCCAGGCACGGTGGGCGGCACGGCCCGATATTAGGCCCGAAAAAATTTGATCTACCTTCAGTATTGATCAGGTGAGTGTTCTGAATATATGGCCCAACTCGTAACATTATGGCCCATCGCACCAGCCCACTTAGCCCTCAGTATTAAATGAAGTTCAGCTGTCCAGCATCAGTCCGCGCTTATATGCTGGTTCCCAGCCTAAAAAACAAGCAATGTGAGACTAAATTTGCCTGTACAGGCACCTGGTGGCTGGTGCACCACTACTGGGTTGCGCAATGCTATTGGGCCGCGTCTACCAGGTTGGTTGCACACGCTATTGGGTCGTGCGCCTTGCTGGGCCGCGCACCCTGCTGGCCTAGAGACAGAGAAAATGACAAGTGGGGCCTGCTGTTCTTCCCAGATTGTTTTGTGGAGTGCTTTTTTATTTTGATCTGATTTTGAAAATTGAAACATGTATAGATTTCACAAATTAAGTCCAAATTCGATGATTCTTTTTTCTATATTTTTCAAAAAATACTCTCTACAACTTGGAATAATTATTTTCAGACTTATATAGCTATTTTGGTACTTTTTTGTAAACAACTAAAATAAATCATATGTATATATTCTTCATTATTTTGTAGATCTCCAAAAGAAAAATGATGTTGTATCGATTTTTATTTTGTATGTGTATGTTATATATGTCTACCTGTATGCATTTTTTATAAAAAATATTTGGGACACTCCAACATGTGAAGATTCAAAATTCCTCTCATCTCATTCAAAAGCTCATAAGCATATGAGACAATCTTTCAATTCAAACACACATCCATTCAAATAAAAGTTCAAAAAATATAAACAAAATCATGGAGATTGGTATTGTCATTAAAAAGCCTCACACAAAATTTTACTCACAAAATCGATGTATTATTCAAGATATAAAAATGACAAAAACTCCCGAAAACCCTTTTTTATTTGTTTTTTGTTCCAGACAATTTATGATGTTTTTCGAACTCAAGTTCAGTGGCACATGAAATACAACAACCTTAGACTTCAGTTTTTGTTTCAGATTTTTTCGAAATTTTTTGTCAATGTATTCCATAAAAATCTCAAAAATTATTTTTCTTTGTTTTTTATTCCCTGCAATATATTATTATTTTGAATGTCAAAATTTGTAGTATCATCTAATTCAATATTTTAACTTTCACTGAATTTTTCACGATTTTTGGAATATTTTTGTCTATGTATTCAAAAAAAATTAAAAGGTTCTGACCCAAGTGGTGCTGGGCCTAGCTGGCAGCCTGCTAGGCTTCTGGGCCGTAGCTGGCACTGGCAGCCTGCTAAGGTGGTGGGCTTCTGGAGCTGATTTTTTTTAATTACTGCAGTGGCTTTTGGGCCGTGTTTGGGCCTGGCACGGCCCGAAGCCGGCCCGTCGGGCCCCAGGCTGTGCCTGGGCCGCCATTTTTGGCCGCCCGCCCGGTCGGCCCGGCACAAATCAGCCCGTCGTGCTTTCGGGCCTGGGCCATTTCGACCCGAAGCACGAATAGGTTGTGCCGAGTCGGCCCGGCACGGCCCGATTCCCAGCTCTACTCAGCAAGGCATTTTGCCTAAATTCATTCTACCTCTACATAAGACTTGTATGTGGAGCTTGGTAGGGAACATAGTAGGCATACTTGCAACAAATAATATTGCTAAGTCAAAAGAGCAAGCCTTAGGAGAAATCAATTCAAAACATTTTTATTCAAGACTTGTGCATGTGTGATGGAATGGAGTGGACGTGGATATTTGAGATGACTCATTTTTGAGTGAACTCTCTTATTTTGTTGGGATGAAACATGGCTACTTTTCTCTTTTTTTGTCATGCTTATGATGTAAGCATGCACTTTTTTTCTTTTTCTTTTAGCCATGTCTTCTACTCCCTTTTATGCAATAATTTTTTTTAAGAGAGTACTAAGCGTGAATGATATGAAGTTTCTCTTTTTATTGTGGAATGGTGGTATGCTGGAATTTTTATTACTTCTAGTGTAGAAGTATAACATGTGCAAGTGAAGTCATGAATTCCAAAAGTAATGAATGAAATCTCACATAGATCTATACTAGTTTGACAAAGCTCAATGTGAAGGAAAATAGCATATGCATAAGATCTATCAATGAAATATATCATATGGCTTTGGTAGGTATTTTCAATCAAATGAGGATAACTTAAATCTTTTTAGAATTTCTCCGAAAATCTAAGTTTCACTTTCAAACTAGGAATAGCAGCCCTATCACTCTATCATATCTCACAACAACTTAGAATGGATTAAGCTTTTGTTACCCACAATTTCCAAATCAAGGCAAAAGCAATTTTAGCCAATTAGAGCAATATGTTGGAGAGTAGTAAGTTGTAAACTAGGAACTTAGGAAAATTAAAATAGAGCAATTATTCATCATTTCATCTATGTGAATTTCAAATCATTCTTACCGCATATCTTTTATTTTATTTGAAAATAAACTTATCCTACTCTTTTTTTATATGCAATGTGGATGATGGGTGAATGGAAACTAAATATGCAAGGGTTTGATACAATTTAACTCAAGTGGGAGTCCTCCACCAAGCTTGTTCTTCACTCAACTCCGTGATGAGAGTTGAACCCTTGATGATGAAAGTATGCCGCGAGATCGCTTTGTTGTTGTTGTTGTAGCATGGAGTTGAAGTTGGTGAATTGAGTGCCCATGTGTTGTTGCCAGTCTTGGGTACCTTGGATATGCTCTTGGAGAGTGTTGTAGATGTCACCCGTTCTTACCTCAAGCTCTTCCATACGTCTAGAGAGATCCGTCATTTCTTGGCTATAGTGACGATGACTTCTAGCTGAAGAGGAATGACATATTCTCATAAATGTTGGAGGCAAGCTGCTAGAGCTTGAAGCGGATAGGGATGGCTCCCATGTAGCACCTGGCCATCGATGCCAAGACGGACCTTCGGTCTCATACGATGGAGGTTGACTCCATCTGGGTGCATCACCCATTGGGTTCTCTTCCTCTTCGTACACATGTACCGTGGAGGTTGTCGGGGGCATAGTCGCTCTCCTTGTACGGCTTCTAGTTACCCTGCCAGAGACATTACTTCTTCTGGCTTCCTCGATGGTAAGAATGTCAATGGTTAATCTCCGGCATTTGTACAAATGATAATTCGAGTTAGGTAACCGAATTTCATTGACAAAGCCGGGATAATAAAATATCAAAGAGCCATCTTGATCATGCTTAAGAGTATATCGTTGCACTAAATAATCTTCATTAATTAATTCACTTTCATTTTTAATATACTCAAATGAAGAATATTCTAGTGCTCTTACCCTAGTAGTAATACGGGTAATCAATGAAGTGCATTCAATTGACCCTACCCTTGGAATGTAACCTAACATTTGTGTCATCATGGCAATAACTTGAACATCTTTTATCTTTTTAATCATAGCAAACAAAATTTTTAGCTCATCATCACACACTACCCTTACATCTCCTCTAGGGAACATAGTCATAGCCACCCATCTATGCATGAAGCGTAAAGTAGGGTTGTGCAAGTGGCTATTCCTAGGTGCTCTACATCTTACCTCACCAGTTAAATCTTGCCAAAAACTTTGTTTGTTAAACTTACGCAAAGTGTCTAAATCTAGCAAACAACGTTTATAGAAGCCTAGGATTTCACTTAATTCTTTCCATAGGATGTTGTATTCTTTTTGAAATAATCTAAAATTAATACCATAAAATCCTATTTTGTGTGTGCAAAGGAATTGTATAGAGAGAAGGCGTGAACCTTTCTCCTCTATGTGAGCAAAATTTTCCCATCCTAATGCGCGCCAAATGAAAAAGAATTTGGAATCCATACCTATTTTGGAGATCAAATCCGGATTATAAGCTTTCGTATGAGAAAACTCACGATCTTGAAGGAGCTTATGTGCTTGATCTTCAACTTCACTTCAGATGTTGAGGTCGTCGTCATGAAGAAGTTGGTGAGGGTTGCTCCTCTCACCCATGGGAGTGTCCTCTCCTACACTCCTCCTCCGTGAACTTGGTGTAGCAACGGAAGAGGGGCATGCACTTGAATCTCCACTGTGGCTTGAGCTTGCAACCTCCTTCTTCTTTCCAAACAACCTCTTCATTCCTTTCATAGCCACAAAAACAAGAACACAACAAGGCAAAAACTCGAAAGAGGTGATGTTAGCAAAAGCAAAACCCCCGACGAATTCTCCTTTGAAGAACTTGAGAGCAAATTGCAAATGCAAACAAAAGTAAATCTTTTGAAGTTGGGAATTGATCAAGAGTGCTTTAATGAAGAGCAAGAAAAATAATGTGAGCAATAGTGACTTTGGGGAGGTATGAAATGAGGTGAAGTGTGAGGAGAAGAGCTCCTCACAGCCACCATTTATAGTGTGCATTCCCCAACGATCACTAGGGTACCAAATGTAGTCGTTGGAGGAGAGAGAGCCAAAATGGCTATTTCCCCTAGTCGGTCGAACAGGGGGGTCGGCCGACCTGACAGGTGGTCCCCCCTATTCCCCCTTTTGGCAGGTGGCTCCCCAACGTTTATGGGATTAGCACGTTGGTGAAATACCACTTTTGCAGCTCAGAAAAATTGTTTTTTGAATAAAAACTCTTTTTTTCAAAACCTAACAATTTTCTTTTTGTGAAAAATAAAGAAATAAAAATTATAGTTGAGAATAGAAGATTCTCAACTTTCTAAGAAAAACCAAATATGCAGTGAGGAAAATCAAACTAAATGGGGAAAAACCAAATAAAGAGAAAAGAAAAAGATAACTACCAAGTTAATCTATTGGCTAGGTCTCACTACCGTCCGCTGAGATGGACATTCCTCCTTCTTTATTTCTTAACATCCGAGCCCGGAGGGATGGGCTCGGGCGACTTGTCTTGCTTCTTCTGCCATTCCTTCTTTGGCGGCTTGGTGGACTTGGGCCTTTGAGGGGGCCCGGACTTTTCTGTCTTCTTGGGGTGTCGGCATGGACGATACAATGGGTTTTCCTCATAGATCAACTTTCTCATGAGTACATGAGCGGGTACACCTTTGGAGGTGTGATTTTGACCTCTTGAATGTGTTTAACATTCAACCCATACTTGATACGGATCATAGAGCATTGTTCCAACTTTAGGCAAAAGTTAAACTTTTCCTCCTTGCCATTGATATGGAAGTGGATTTCTCCAGCTCCCACATCTATGCAAGCCTTCACGGTGCTAAGGAATGATCGCCCAAGAATGAGCGGTGTATCCTTCTCGACCTCCATATCGAGCACCACAAAATCCACGGGTATGAAGCAATTCCGAATTTTCACCAGAACATCTTCAATGATACCTGCCGGATAACGGATTGAAGAATATGCTAGTTGGAGCTGCATTGGTGTTGGAGTAAGCTCCGTGAAATTTAGCTGGTCAAAAACCACCTTGGGCATCACACTCACACTTGCTCCAATGTCACAAAGGGCCTTGTCAAAGTGGTGAGCCTCAATTGAGCATGAAATTGTAGGACATTCAGGGTCCTTCTGCCAGTTGTCTCATTGTAGAGAAATCATGTTGGCACTCTCCACGGTAGGTTTGGGTTGTCCTGGCATCTTGCCATTCTCCACTGGAGGAACAACAGCTGCCAGTTGAGCCAACTCAGTCTACAACATCTTGTTGAAACTCAATTGATTCTTGAAGGTTGAGGATAGTCCTTCAATCTTGGCATTAATGCTCTCTAGGGTCTTGTCATTAGATGACAACTTCTTGGATATAGCATCATTGATCTTCAGTTGGTCAATGGCAAGTTCTCTCAAGTTGGGCTTATTTTCATTGTTGCCATTGTTGTTGTACCCTCCTTGAAAGAATGGGCATGGTTAGCCCCACCCTTGACCTCCTAAATGATAGCCATTATTGTTTTCATTGTTGGCTAGGTATAGGGCATCCTCATGGGTTTCTGGGTAGTCATTGTCCAAATGGCCCGTGTTGCTACACACAACACAAGTGATGTGAAACTATAAGGTATAGGCATTGTCACATACCTCACCATTGCTTTGTCTATAAATTTTCTTTGTAAGGAGGTCCAATTTGGCAGCGATCATGTCCACCTCCTTCAAGGTGTGCATGCCTCACGTGCGGGTATGGAGACGCTCATCGCTCCAACCCATGTTTGACACCATCTTCTCAATCAAATCTTTAGCTTTGGGCACTGTCAATGAGAAGAAGGCACCTCCAGCAGCAGCATCAACATGGTCATGGGCGGAAGGGATCAACCTGTTGTAAAAGTTTTGATAATTAGCCAATCATCCATCCCATGGTGGGGACAGACTAGGATATACTCTTGCAGCCTTTCCCAAGCCTCAAGAATAGATTCCTTAGCATCTTGTTGGAAGCTGGAAATTCTTCCACGTAGGGCATTGGTCTTGCCCAATGGGAAAAACTTGGTGAGGAATGCCGTAGAACACTTCTCCCGAGTGTCTACAACACTTCAGTTCGCGTAGAACCATTGTTTCTCTCTCCCAAGTAAAGATAACGGGAACATCCTAAGATGGACAGCATCAAAAGATACGTCCTTGATCTTAAAAGTGCTGCTGATCTCAAGAAACTGTTGCAGGTGAGCACTTGCATCCTCGTTAGCCTTTCCACAAAATGGGTTGGCTTGCACCATAGTGATCAAGTCAGTCTTTATTTCAAAGTTCACGTCTCCCGTGTTGACAATGGGCCCAACAGGCACATTGTTAGCAGAGGGAGCTTGTCGGCGGTTTGGAACCGGCAGATCTCCCGACACTACTAGAGTGTTAGAGGAGTTTGATGTTCGGTGTGGGCGCGCGGAGATTCAAGAAGGTAAATAGTAAATGACGCAGGAGACACAAGAGTTTACGTGGTTCGGGCCGCCTGAGCGTAATACCCTACTCCACAGGTGTGTTGGTGTTGTATTAGTTGTATGAGCTTGTGTTGAGCGTCTATGGCGCGTGTCTCTAGCCCCCCTGAACGTGTCGTCGGCCTGTCCTTTTATAGTACAAGGGCAGGCCGTTACAAGTTAGCCTGGCCCGACATGTGGCCCTGGCGGTTACTAGTATTGACACTTATTCAACACATCTAATTGTCTTTAACGACCGGGTAATGGGCTTTGACAGCACCGTTACTGGTAATTAAGGTCATCCGATCGTGTGTCATTAATATGTTATTAATGACACATAATCGGGTCATGAAGTCCTTGATTCCCCTTTGAAGATCCGGAGCCGTTATGGAGTCTTCTGGAGGTCAGAGGCTGAAGCTCCGACGGTTGGACATGTGGCAGCTCCGGAGCATACTGTGGGAAACAGGCAGCTCCGGAGCTACCTGACATGTGTTAGGTCCGGAGCTTCTCTCGGTCTGGGGTTAAGTTCGGAGGTGCCATCTCGGTACATGGCCCGGAGCTTTCCCCTTGTGGGCGGTAGCTCCGGTTTGATAGTACACGTGGCGACCCTGGGATTAACCATGCTGGAGAAGTGGGTCCGGTTATATCTGACATGTGGGCCTTCGAAGGTCTTCAAATCAAGTAGATGACTTTCCTTTGAGATCTTTATAACCTCAAGGGGTGTACGGTTTCCAGGGTACCGACAGTGGCCCCCTGGACCTACCTCCGAAGAAGAACACTGGGGTGAAGTCATTCCGCCGGAGGTGGGTCCATCCTCGCGACTTTTGAACTGAGTCTTCAAAGGTCTTCGGAGGTGCCGTTGGCGAGGATTTGGAGTTAAATCCTCGCCGCGTGGCGTATCCCGCGTGCGGCAGATGAGATCTTTGGTGTGCGGATCTCACGCAATTGAAGGTCGCCGGTTCCCAATACGAAAACTGTATCGGTTCCGCGCGCCTTGTCAGGCCGCCGCCTTCGGGTTTCCCGCCTCATGATGACAATCGTTCGCTTGGGTAAGAACCTCGACTTGATCGTCGGGGTGGTCCCGGGCCCCCTTGTCATCGGCTGGGTGGAATTTTTGGATGGTATCTTCGACTTCCTTGCGGTTTCCATCCAAGCGTTGCGAGGGCTTACTTAAGAAGGAAAGCGCGCACCATCAGGAGTTCTTCACGCCTCCCATCTGATCTTGCACTCAAACTCCCAACTTGTGCTTCGCTTTTCTTCTCTTGCCTAGCCGTGCCGCGATGGAGTTGGGTCTCCGCGAGAGTCGCTTGAAGACCGACGGCGACCTGAAGAAGGTCCGGGCCCTCATGGGATGGTCCTTGGACTTCTTCAACCGCTCGGTCCGCGCCGGTGGAGAGCTCCCGTTTGAGAAGGAGCACGCCGGCGAAATGGTGTACTTCTCCTCGTACGCCATGGTGGGGTTGATCCCACCTTTTCTTCCTTTTTCTTGATGCTGCTAGACTTCTATGGTCTGTAGTTGTATCATCTCGGTCCCCACTCTATTCTTCTTGTGTCCATTTTCGTCCACTTCTGTGAGATGTGGGTGGGCATCCCCCCCTGCATTGAACTCTTCCGGACCTTCTTCACCGTCCATACCACCGGCAGGAGCAATGAGTACCTTGGCTTCTACTACTTTGTGAAGCGCAAGAAGTGCCCATTCAAGTACCTCCGGTCGTTTCCCTCTGGGAAGTGGGATGACTGGAAGAAGGACTGGATAGTCGTCCGGGTGGAGGAGCACGAGAGGCTGGAGCTGCCCGAAGGCCTTCCCAGCATCGACACGACAATCTGGAGTGAAGCTCCGGTGCTGGTGAAGGCCTTCAACCCTGCTTTGACTAGGATCTGCCAATGCGTGGAGGGAGGATTGACTCCTCAGGCGGTGTTTTGCAACTTCTTGGTCAACAGGTGGGCGCCGCTGAAGAGGAGGGAGAAACTCGCATGGGCCCTCAACAGCGTGATGGACGATGACCGGGTCGAGACCGGGCTGAAGTCCAACACGGTGGGGAAAACCTTGGAGTTCCACCTCAAGAAGTTCCAGCACGGCATCGACATCGATGGCGATGACTTGACTCCGCCATCAGCTTTTCTTCCTCTGAACATGGAAGTGGAGTTCAGAAGGGAGCTCCGGCGGAAGATGCCCGTGCTTGACAACCTTGGTATCGTCGAGAGAAGATCAACCACCGGGGTAGTGATACCCGGAATGCCCGAGGATGGCTCCGACCCTGCTCCGAAGCCGAGGGAAGAGGTCGTCGGCAAGGGCAAGGAGCTGGCGGATGAACCCGTGAGCCGGAAGAGGAAGCTGCAGTACGCCGACGGAAGGTCCGTCATGCCCGCTACTTCTGCGTCGGCTCCTTCTCCCCGGAGGGGAAGGTCTTCTACAACTGCGGCGACTGTTCCCGTAGTGGGGTCCTCCCGGGGCACGACTATTCTCGCAGTGGGGTCCTCCCGGGGCGCAACTGTTCCCGCAGTGGGGTCCTCCCGGGGTGTTAGCTCCGGGCATGCGACTCCAGCACCTGGGCCGGTGGAAGCCTCTAGGTCCAGGGGTTCTTCCCGATCGAGGGGGGCCTCGACTCGGGAAACACCCGTGGCCGCGAAGAGTTCCGGGGGGCCTTCCGGAGCTTCCACGCCGGCTATGACCAGCCCAGAATGCCCGGGAAAAAGGTTCTGCGCAAGCTGGTGCGGAAGCCTCCCAAGGTAATTTTTAATATTTACCTTGGATAGTTGTTTTGTTGTAGTGATTATTTTTTAAGTTTCTTCGTTCATCATCTGCAGCGTCCCCAAGAACGGGAGTGAGGCTCCACCCTCAGCCACAGCGGCTGAAGCCGTGAGGGTGGAAGCTTCTGCTCCTGTCCCGGTGCCGCCCCAAGTGGTGGTTGAAGCTGCGACAGCTCCAGCGCCGGCTGTCGTGGTCATGGACCACGACTCATCCCCAGAGGCTCTCGTGGTAGCGCCGGACCACGGGAGTGAAGATGCACCAGCGGCACCTGTCCCGGAGGTTGAAGCTCCGGGTCATGGTGCTGAGATGATAGAAGCTCTGGCCGTTGAGCCGGAAGAAGCTGTGATTCCGGCCCTGGAGCCGGAAAGTGTCGAAGCTCTGACGGTCGAGCCGGAGGTGATTGAAGTCCCAGCGTGCGCGCCGGAAGCTGAGGAAGTTCCGGCAGTTGGGCCGGCTACATCCGAAGCACCGGCCACTGAGCCGGTCGATGTTGAAGATCTTCCAGCTCCCAAGCCGGTTGTTGGAGAGGTGTCGGATCCCTAGCCCCCATCGGAGGAGGTACCCAGACCGGAGCTAGCAGCGGCTTCTGCTTCGGAAGTGACGACGTCGGAGGTACCTGCGGCCGAGCCGGAGTGCCCAAGCGAAGTCGCTGGCCCCCTGCCTGAGGGGGTGAACGAAGACCTGGTGGCGGGGCCCTCCTCGATGGCGACTGAGGCCATCCTGGAGGACGGCCCTAGCACCATGGAGACACAGGGGACCACTCTTGTGGAGTGGGACCCAATTTTTGTATCTGAAAAGCCGCTGGAACCAGCGGAGGAGACCCCAGCAGGTCTGGAACCTATCCCGTTGTCACTGTCTATTGACAACTCATGTTCCAGTCTGCGTCAAGTCCAACTGGCCTTCTTCCACGACAGCAAGGCTCTTGAAGAGGAGCGCCAAACCCTTAGGCGATGGCGTAACCGGCTCTACTTCGAGACCAAGCTGGCGCAGTCGAGGCTAGCGGATGACAAAGAGTGGATCAAGCGGGAGAAGATCCGCCTGAAGTATTGGGGTAAATTATTGGATGACAGGGAGAGTTTGACTCGCGCCCTCGACGCTCAATCCCGGGAGATCTACAATCAGGCCAAAGCAGCCAATAGTGCGGCCGATGAACGCCACGAGAGGCTTGAGGCCATTAACACTACACTCATCAAGCGCCGAGAGGCACTTGAAGAGAGGGAGAAACGGCTCGAAGATGAAGAGCAGAAACTCCTAGAGCTGCGGGGTGACGTCCTGAGGAGGGAGGAGGAGCTCTCTGAGAAGGTGGCTCTGGCTGACAAGGGCCTTGAGGAGCACGCCAAGAAATTGGAAGAGCGCTGCGTAGAGGAGGAGAAGAAGGCCTGGGTGCGAGGGCAGGAGCTCCATGAACGGGAGTGTGCCCTCGTTGCCAGGGAAAAGAAAGTGAGGGGCAGGGAGAAGGACCTGGTCGACCGCTGGAACAAGATCCACCTCCGGGAGGAGGAGCTCAGAAAACTCGAGAAGCGGGTTGCTGAGAAGATTCAGCAAAACGCCAAAGAAGTTGAGCGCCTCGCCCGCAAGAATTCTGAACTGGTGGCGGCCAGAAGATCCCTGGAAGAAATAAAGGGCTTGAGGACTGCGGACTCCTACAGATTTGGGAGTTCCTGGGCAAGGCCAACGATGCGCTGACACCGATGGGCTTCAGCCCCGTGCGCCCGGATGATCCGGAGCCGGAGCCGGACCTGGCGTTGCAGGCATTGAGCTCGGCAGGTAGCAAGCTCTCCAAGGTGGGTGATGTCATCACGGACCAATTGGAGGTTGAGGGGCAATCCCTGGCGAAGAACGTCGCAGAGTACATGCTGACGTGCTACACCAGCCAGAACTCCCAATTTCCTCTCGACCCGGTGCTTGAAGGTCCCGTCGAAGGAGAAGGGGAAGCTGCCCGAGCCAACGTATCGGAGGTTGCCCAGAAAGTCGCTCAATTCTTCCATAGGGTCTAGGACCATCTCTGTAGTTCGCACTTGTATCCTCTCTCCTCAATTTTGTAATCCCTTGTCTCCAGATGAATGAAATCCCCAAATTTTTGTGAATTTCACTTTTTGTCTTCAACACTTTTGTCTTCACTTGGCCCCCTGGTAGATGTACACAATTTGATTGTGAACATGTACCAAGAGGATATTATGTTTTGTTGAAGACTCATTTTCTTCGAACTTGTAGAGCGTAGGTCCGAAGTCTTTGATGGTGAAGGCCCCCTGAGGTCAAACTGACTACCGTCGGAGCTTAGTAGCTCCGGTAATAGTCCCTATCAACGCATAGAGCATCGAGAGTTAGTCCTCCGGGGTGTCGGAGCTTAGTAGCTCCGGCAGTGACCTTTGCCAACACTTAGTTTGTTGGCAGCAGACTCCGTTTGCGGGGTCTTCTCACCATCTTTTATTCAGCGTCGACGGCTGGCCCCCCTAGCTTTACCGCAGCTTAATTGCTCCAGTGATGCTCGTTTTCAATGCTTAACATCGATTACAAGCCACCTAGGGGAGTCGGAGCTTTGTTAGCTCCGGCTTTTCTCCATCAACGTGTATTTTATTTTTCCTGCACACTGAAGTCAAGAAAAATAGTAAAATTCGTTTCTTGCCTATAACTTCGTCGCGGCTTACGATTCTCAAGAAAGTTTTAGGCCAAACGCGATTCTAGACACAATCGAATGCGTTGCCTTTTCTTCCGGATTCAATTGTATTTGGACTCGCCTTACTTCGGCCTGCCGGGGTGTAGGTAGAGTGGCGTACTTAGGGTGCTTGACCAGGCTAAGTCGATAGCACACTCCAGCCCTAGATTGGCTTGGCGGCTTTCAGGCGAGTTGGCCATGAACAATATTTGAATCCAAAAGAATTGACAATACAACTCGTATCGTATATAAACCGGTCAAACTAAAGTTTCTTAAGAATTGCACGTCTTTGTTATAGACAAGAAAGAGAAAAATAAAAATGATGAGCATGTACAAAATAAATGCATGTGGAGTTTGTTTCACATGAAGATGTCTTTCATTATAGGTCCGGGGTACAGGGGAAACAAGTACACTCCTAGGGTACGGAACCAGGCTAAGCGTGTTTCATTTCTCGTTTGACCCAGGGTAGTTAGCCACACTTTTAGTCCTGAGACTATGACAAGTGTTGCATGAACTTTGCGGACCTTTCGGGAAAGGTTCGGCTGCTCTCCTGGAGGAACTACCCGACTTTGTACAATGACTCTATAACATACACCTCAAGTTACTCAAGACTCACCTCCGTGGTATTAAGTGTAGAACTTACGGAGGTGCTCGATGTTCCAAGGATTTGGGAGAGGTGTCCCATCCTCGGTATCCAAGCGAACGCTTCCGGGATGGGATACTTTAATCACTCCGAAGGATCCCTCCCAGCCAGGGGAAAGTTTGTTTAACCCTTCTCTGGATTGTATTCTCCGTAGCACCAGATCACTTTCCTCGAGCTGTCAGTTGTGTACATGCCGCTGATGATAGCGCCGAAGGGCTTGGCGGTATCGGGCATTCCGAACAACTGCTTGGCACCTTCCCTCCTCCAGGAGGTCTAGGTCTTCACGCCGGAGCTGGTCCTGCGTGGCTTCATCGAAGGTCCGAACCCGGAGTGACCCCAAGGTGATTTCTGGAGGAAGGATTGCTTCAGCTCCATACACCAGGAAGAAGGGTGTATCTCCAGTTGACCGGTTTTGAGATGTCCTGTTGGCCCATAAGGTGGGCGGAAGCTCTTCGATCCAGTTGGCTCCATGTTTTTTCAAGCGCTCATAGATGCGCGTTTTGAGTCCTTTAAGGATTTCAGCATTTGCTCTCTCGGCTTGACCATTGCTGGCTGGGTGAGCTACAGAGGTGTAGCAAACTTGAATGCCGAGGTCTTCGCAATATCCTTGAAATGCAGAGCTTGTGAATTGGGTCCCATTATCAGTGATGATTTTGTTTGGGACTCCAAATCTGCATACAATGGACTGCAAAAAGTTGATAGCAGATTGTTTGTTGATTGTCACAACTGGAGTTGCTTTTGGCCACTTGGTGAACTTATTAATGGCGACGTACAGGAACTTATAACCTCTGACGGCTTTTGGGAAAGGTCCCAAGATGTCCATCCCCCACACAGCAAAGGGCCATGTAGGAGGTATCATTTGTAGGGGCTGAGCTGGTGTGTGAATTTGCTTTGCATGAAATTGGCAGGATTCGCATTTCTTCACCAGCTCAGTTGCATCCTGGAGTGCTGTAGGCCAGTAGAAGCCATGCCGAAAGGCTTTACCAACCAGCGTGCGGGAAGACGCATGGTTCTCACACTCGCCTCCATGGATTTCTGCGAGGAGCTCGCAACCTTCTTCCCTTGTGATGCACCACATTAGGATGCCGTTGGCACCGCGCCGGTAGAGATCCCCTTCTACCAGCGTGTATCTTTTAGCCAATCTGACTACCTGGTCAGCGGATACATCATCGTCAGGAAGGATGTTGTCTTTCAAGTAGTTCCGTATCTCCGAGACCCATGCATCGGAACTAGCTTGAGCTTTTGAGTCTTGCGTGCTGGGTTGCTCGAAGCTCCCGGCAGCACCTACGACCCTTGATGGCTGCCATGGTAATAGGGCCATCGGGACCGTCAGCTTCGGGATGCTAATCTCGCCCCCTTCGCTCAGTTCGGCAGGCTGAGCTGTTGGCTTTGACAACCTCCGGACAAAAATTCCGTCTGGAGCCGGAGCTCCGGTTGACGCTTTCGTCGAGAGTTCGTCAGCTTCAGCGTTATGGGCACGCTGGACATGGTGGAGATCTAGGACTTCAAAGTCCTTCTGAAGCCTCTGGACTTCAAGGAGGTAAGCAGCTAGCTGGAGATTATTGCAGGAACATTCACCCTTCACCTGCTTAATGATGAGCTGTGAATCTCCCTTGACCAGCAGTTGCTTGACACCATATGACAGTGCCACCTTTAGTCCGTAGATGAGCGCTTCGTACTCTGCCATGTTGTTGGTTGCCTTGAAGTCAAGGTGTACCATGTATTTCACCTTCTCCCCGGTCGGTGCAAGGAGAAGGATTCCAGCTCCGGCCCCCTACTTCTGCATGGAGCCGTCGAAGTAGAGGGTCCAGTGAGGCTCGGTGAAGGCTGGAGCTTGATGCTCCGTCTTCTGCTCACTGGGGCCCCCAGGGTTTGATGGAGAGGGAGTCCATTCTGCCATAAAATCTGCCAATTCTTGACTCTTGACTGCTTGCCTTGAAATAAATTCAAGATCAAATTCAGTCAATTCCGCTGCCCACTTTGCAATATTCCCAGTTGAATTGGGATTATGCAAGATTGCTCGAAGTGGGTAAGAGGTCACCACTGAGACTTTGTGAGCTTGGAAGTAATGGCGAAGCTTCCTGGAGGCAATAAGAACTGCATAGAGCACCTTATGCACCTCTAGGTATCGAGTCTTGGCATCATGTAGTACTTCACTAATGAAGTACACTGGGCGTTGAATGGTCCGGACCCTCCCGGAGGGGTCTGGAGCTTCCTCTTCGCTGACCCGAATCCTCTCAGAGGAATCCGGATTTTCTTCGGGGACCTCCGGGTCCTGGCTGGAGGAACTCGGGGCTTCTTCAGAAGCGGCCTGGACCCTCCCGGAGGGGTCTGGGTCTCCTGAAGTGACTTCTTGTGGATTCGAGTCTGGGAGCTGGGACCCAGACTCGCTTTCAGGTACCTCCGGACCCTCCCGAAGGGGTCTGGATTCCTGAGTATGAGGTAGCTCTGGTCTCTCTGCAACCAAAACCATACTAACGACTTCATCAGTTGCTGAAATATAAAGCAACAAAGGCTCACCAGGGCTCGGAGCTACCAGAATTGGTAGGGTGGTGAGGAACTGTTTCAGCTCCTGGAATGCCTTCTCTGCTTCTTCGGACAATTGGAATGGTCCGGACTTCCTCAATAACTTGAAGAAGGGGAGTGCCCATTCCGCCAGTCTTGAAATGAACCGGTTGAGGGCTGCTAGACATCTAGTTAACTTTTGGACGTCTTTGACGTGGGTTGGTGGCCGCATGTCTTCAATGGCCTTGATCTTCGCCGGATTAGCTTCTATGCCCCGGTGACTTACCAGGAAACCGAGAAGTTTTCCGGAGCTAACCCTGAAGACACACTTGTCTGGGTTTAGCTTTGTGCGGATGGCCCGCAGCTTGTCGAAGACAGCCTGCAAGGTGTCATGGAGTGACTCCTTGTCCCTGACCTTGACCACGATGTCATCGACGTACACTTCCACTATGTCTCTAATGAGTTCTTCAAAAGTTTTGTACATAGCTCGTACAAAAGTTGAAGCTGCATTCTTGAGACCAAAGGGCATGGCTGTATAACAGTACAATCCATCTACTGTGATGAATGAGGTATGCTCTTCATCTTCCCTAGACATCCTGATTTGATGATACCTGGAATATGCGTCTAGGAAACACAGTAATTCACACCCGGAGGTGGAATCCACTATCTGATCTATTCTAGGTAGTGGGAATGGATCTTTTGGACATGCCTTATTTAGTGTGGTGTAGTCGATGCAGATCCGAAGCTTCCCGCCGGCCTTGGGCACAACGACTGGGTTTGCTAGGCATTTTGGATGGAAGACTTCTCGGATAAATCCGGCTTCGAGTAACTTCTTCACTTCTTGTCGGATGAAGTTTTGTCGCTCTATGAATTGCTTCCGAGGCTTCTGATGCACAGGCCGGGCGTCGGGGTAGATCTTCAGATTGTGCTCAATCACTTCCCTGGGGATCCCAGGCATTTGTGACGGTTGCCAAGCAAACACGTCGACGTTAGCCCGGAGGAAAGTGACGAGCGTGAGTTCCTATTTGTCGTTCAACCCCCCCGATATACGGGTGGTATGAGCGGCATCGGAACCAATTTGGACGACTTTGACGGGAATGTCGGTGTCGCCGCTTGGATGCACACGAGGTGCAGAAGTCGAGCCTCGTTGACGAATGCTAGGGGCCTTTGGAGCTTGCTCCTGCCTGGAGTCCTCCTCTTGCGCCATGGTGAGTGCATGGAGTTCTTCCAGAGCAGTTACTCCGGCAGTACGATCTCCGCGGATCCGAAGAACGCCTACTGGCGTTGGCATCTTCAACACCAGATAACCATAATGAGCAGCTGCCATGAATTTG
This sequence comes from Tuctoria greenei, assembly GCA_036927565.1. NCBI lineage: Eukaryota > Viridiplantae > Streptophyta > Magnoliopsida > Poales > Poaceae > Tuctoria > Tuctoria greenei. The sequence continues at coordinate 62,786,793 of JAYESD010000002.1, read as the reverse complement.
TACAGGGCAGGCCTACCCAAGATGGCATTGAAGGGTAAGTTGATCTGAGCGACGTTGAAGACCAACTTCTCGGTACGGTACTTCTCCCGTGTCCCGAAGGTAACGGGGAGAGTAATAGCTTCAAGTGGGGTAATGGCCCCCGGACCTACTCCGGAGAAAGGTCGAGAGGGGTGGAGATCCGAAGGTTGGAGTTGAATCTTAGTAAAAGCTTCGAAGCTTATGAGGTTAAGCCCCGAACCTCTGTCTACCATGACGTGGTGGAGCTGGATGTTGTTGATGGTAGGAGATACCATCAAAGGTAACTGACCTGCTCCAACCATGCTCCGAGGGCAATCCGAAGCATCAAAAGTGATGGTTGTGTCCATCCACTTCCGATGAGGTTCCGGCCTGACTGTAGGAGCTACAACATCCATATCCCGACGCATAGTCTTGATGACGCGGCGGGAGGTCATGTTCCATGATCCACCAAAAATGGTGTTCATGGTCTTCCGACGCTCGTTGTCAGAGATGTCAGAATCATCGTCGACGGAGTTGTAAACGGCCTTCAGGACCTTTTTAGGATCCTGAAATCCCAACTCCTCTTCAGCTGGAGCTTCGTCGACTTTTTGCTTTCCTTCCCTCTATCGAAAAGGAGATTCTTCCCGGCGCTTGTTGTAGCGCTCGGCAAGGTTTTGGACCTCCCGGCAGTCTTCCAAACTGTGGCTGCCCGTTTTGTGAATTGGGCACCACACCTTGGGCTTGCTACCGTCTTCAGAAGACGGTCGAGGTCGCTTTTTGGGGCGTGGCCCCCGGCCACCCGGAGCTGCAACAGCTGTAACATTGGATGTACCGGCCGACGGCTTCTTCTTGCCGTTGGTCTTTTTCTTCTTCTTGCCGTTCCCGGAGGTAGCGGCTTCTTCTTTGGAGGATTTCTTGTGATCTTTCGGGGTTGGTTTCGAGTGCATTTCACGGCCCTCCGCAGCTCTGGCACATTTGTCAGCCAAGCTGAAGAGTTTCGTGACACTGGTGATCTCCTTGATCGCCAGTTTCTCCAACATCTTCTTGTCCCGTACACCCTGTCTGAATGCTACAATGACAGAGGCGCTAGATATAGAAGAGATAGTGTTTCGTACCTGAGAGAACCTCTGGATGAATGATCGCAGGGATTCTCCCCCTTTTTGCACGACTACAAAAAGGTCCAGTTCAGTGCCTGGTCGGGTGTATGAACTCCCAAAATTGGCAGTGAACTGCCGGCACAGCTCCTCCCAACTGTTGATAGAGTTAGGTGGAAGGCTCATAAACCAGGACCTGGCAGTCCCAGTTAAGGCCACTGGAAAATAATTGGCCATCACGGCCCCGTTTCCTCCAGCTGCCAAGATTGCAGTGGAGTAGATCTGAAGAAATTCGGCAGGATTGACAGTCCCATCGAATTTTTCCTGCAGGTGAGGCCGGAACTTCTGTGGCCACCTGACCATACGCAGATGTATGGCCAGAGCTGAACAACCTCCTCCTACTCCTTCAGGAGCAGAAAGGTCATGAGCTTCCCGTCTTTCACGAGCACGCTCAATATGGACTCGGCCATCTTGTTGGCGGTATCGGCGATCAAGCTCCGCCCGGAGGTCATGAGTTGATAGCCTAGATGCCGTGTGAGTGCTTCGTGACCCGGAGGGCAATGAAGTCACTTATTGTGATGCAGCACGTCTCCTGCTATTGGAAACGTGCGGACCAAGTCTACCAGACAAAGTCCGCTGCTGCGACGGGGCTCGTCCCGAAGGAGGAGGACCCTGGTTGCTGAGGCGTTCAGCTGCTGCTGCAAACAAATGTTCCACATCGGCCCTCCACTGTTCCAGTGCATCCCGGGATGCATCCGGAAGTGGTGGGCGTTGGAGAAGAGCATGCGCTGCATGGAGCGCGTGTTCCAGGTTGTCATGATTTGCCGACGCAGTGATTGACACCGGCGCACCATCGCGTTGTCCAGCTTGATTTGCTGGTGGAGGTGGTGGTGGTGGGAGTGTGACTCCTGCTGGTGCTGAGGCTCCTGCTGGTGGCTGCATATTGGAGGGATTGCCCCCAACATCCTGAGCAGCAGGTTGACCGTTGGATGATCCAGCAGCTGAGTTCACCATTCTCAAAATCTCAGGCGCCCCTACCTGGCGCGCCAACTGTCGGCGGTTTGGAACCGGCAGATCTCCCGACACTACTGGAGTGTTAGAGGAGTTTGATCTTCGGTGTGGGCGCGCGGAGATTCAAGAAGGTAAATAGTAAATGACGCAGGAGACACAAGAGTTTACGTGGTTCGGGCCGCCTGAGCGTAATACCCTACTCCACGGGTGTGTTGGTGTTGTATTAGCTATATGAGCTTGTGTTGAGCGTCTATGGCGCGTGTCTCTAGCCCCCCTGAACGTGTCGTCGGCCTGTCCTTTTATAGTACAAGGGCAGACCGTTACAAGTTAGCCTGGCCCGACATGTGGCCCCGGCGGTTACTAGTATTGACATTTATTCAACACATTTAATTGTGTTTAATGACCGGGTAATGGGCTTTGACAGCACCGTTACTGGTAATTAAGGTCATCCGATCGTGTGTCATTAATATGGTATTAATGACACATAATCGGGTCATGAAGTGCTTGTTTCCCCTTTGAAGATCCGGAGCCGTTATGGAGTCTTCTGGAGGTCAGAGGCTGAAGCTCCGACGGTTGGACACGTGGCAGCTCCGGAGCATACTGCGGGAAACAGGCAGCTCCGGAGCTACCTAACACGTGTCAGGTCTGGAGCTTCTCTCGGTCTGGGGTTAAGTCCGGAGGTGCCATCTCGGTACATGGCCCGGAGCTTTCCCCTTGTGGGCGGTAGCTCCGGTTTGATAGTACACGTGGCGACCCTGGGATTAACCATGCTGGAGAAGCAGGTCCGGTTATATCTGACATGTCGGCCTCCGAAGGTCTTCAAATCAAGTAGATGACTTTCCTTTGAGATCTTTATAACCTCAAGGGGTGTACGGTTTCCAGGGTACCGACAGAGCTGAAAACTCACGAAGGGTCTTCTGGGACATTAGTGTTTTGGTTGTTGGTGTAGTTGTACTGGCTTGCTTTGCCGCTCGAAGCTTCTAAAGAGTAACAACACGAGGTCGATCTCTCAGAAAGGATTCGGGATCTTCAACAAAGTTTTTTGGCAAGCGGAAACCAAATATATACTACCCTGTTTTCACATAAAATGCGAAAACAAAAAAGGGTTATCCTACTAAAACCTACCAGGGTCCTATCCTATTCACTCAATCATGCAATACTTCAGCTGCCTTCCCCGGCAACGGCGCCAGAAATGCTTGTTGATATTTCCTAAAGAACACTAACAAATCATCTCAGCAATGGTGCCAGAAATGTTTGTTGGCGGTTCTTACGCACTACTAACAATTCATCTCTAGCAGTGGTGCCAGAAATGCTTGTTGGTAGGTTTTAGATTACACATGTAAATCCGCAAGAGCACAGAAACTATCGATGTAGCATTTTCCCTCTAAGAATATTCCCAAAGGGTGTCACTTATAGTTTCCCAAAGGAAGGCTAGATGGAAGTAAAGCAATCATTAAATGGAGAGGCTATTTTTATCTAGGTAAGGTTCTAGCAAGGATGGATAAATTATATGTCAAGGTAGTGTGACACACACAAGAGCATTTCATCCTAAGGGGATTAAATGAGGTAATAGAGGAACTGGTCTAAGGGTTAGGTAGATACTCCTACTATGCTTCTAATGTACATATACATAGCCTGAGTTAGTTACTGATGAGCATGTTAATTATGAATTCTCATGCTAAGTGGATTAACACATCGGGCACGGGTTTACCCCTAGCAATACTAGGATGACTCCTACCAAGAGGTTGTGGCGAACATGGAGGGTTACAAAGGACAAATAGGGCTATCACCACCTACTGTCTACCTCTTCAATCCGTGGGCATTCGAGACATTCAACGCTACTCTCTATCCTAGAACCATGCTAGCATTAAGTAATTACCTTAAGAGCAGGCACAAGCTATCCTAAGGCAATGAACTAAATCATCGTTGAACCAATGTTTATTCATAGCATAAGTGATTCATGTTAACATAATCATGTCATGGCTAATTAGACTATAGTGGAGGTTTATAGTGTTTATGATGATATATTGAGATTGGTATAGCATAACCATAAATACTACTCCTACCACATACATGGAATCCACAATCAAACAAGAAATGCTTCATCCAAGTATATAAGCTATAGAAGACTAAAGATATCATCTTTATAAAGAATAAAGTCACAAATTCAAATAGGAATATAAGAGCCATACCTTCTCCAATTGGAAATTGGGAAGATATTTCTTCTACTCCTCTCCTACTTGGACTATGGACTAGAGGCTCTCCTCTCTACAGCCTATACTCCTCTAAACCTATGGAGAGTAGTGGATACAAAGGATGAATACTCAAGTGGTGTGTGTTGAAGTGAGAGGTGAGCGGTCCTATTTATAGCTTGGAGAAGGGTCGGTTTCCGCTACCAAAAGCGCGTAAATCAGTCTTCATCATGACCGGGCACCAGAGAGAGTCGACATGTGGAAGCTGACCGAGTTTGGCGCCAGGAAGGGTTCGACCGAACCCCCTAGTCGGCCGAACAGAAATGTTGACCATTTCTGGTCTGCTTCCTCGGGGTGACTTCCAGGTCGGTCCTATTGACCGATATGGGTGTTACACCATTGGATGGCCTCGGATACTTCTGTTTGTGGGCCATTTGATCCATGTGGTGCCACATGGCGTCGCGTGATTGGCTGGAATGATATTTTATAGGATTCATCCCCTTGTTTCACTTCAATTCTGCATAGAATTTCTGCATGCACTACTTTCTCCAAAGACAAGTGGAAATAGGTTAAATAGAAAGGTGATGTGTGCAAGAAAAAATATTTCTTTCACATACTTGAGTTATATTGATAGGTGAAATTGGTATATGGGCGTGTTTGGCATGGCTCTACTTTCTAGTACAGCAACTTTGCTCTAAAATGCTGGGGTGGAGCAACTCTGTTGTGGAGGTGGAGTTGTTTATGGTGATGTTTGGCTGGACAAATTTACTCAGCTCTAAAAGTAATGGTTTTAGGAATCAATTCTAATTTTACTCTCTATCTTTGTTGGGCCGTTTCATATTTTGAGGGTCGAATTGTTCAAGTCAATGGACTTATTTTTTAAAGTTGTCTGCTGTGGACTTTTTTTCTCTTTTACCATTTTTTTGTTGATATGTAATGGTCTAGCGTCCAGGTGCTGGTAGTTTTGTGCTTGTGTGTTGTTTAATTTTTTTACACTTTTTTTTGGTTCGTATGTATTGCTTTGGCGGAAAAACTTTAATTACATGGATATTCTGAAATTTCTTTCTCTATCTTTTTCTGATAAAAATATACTTGAAAGTTCACATAAGATGAAATGGAATATTGATAGAAACAATATAACTGGCAACAAATAAGCAATATAAGACCTGCTAGTCCATCAATTGGCTCAAATATATAACAGTCAGAGAACTCTCAAAGTCTCAGTCTTCAGTCTTGTATGAAGTTTAGAGGATAGGATTCCCTGATTGGCCCCGTCCATGGTGAGATGCCCTGTCATAAATAGATGATACTGATTACAGTAAGCATAATAATGAACAATCATACTACAGTGTATATACTTCTGACACTTCTCAACTTGAGGGGAAAAGGGGGAATACAAGCACACAGCACATAAAGAAAATTCAGAAATCAACAATCAAAATCGACGGCAACAATCCAAATCGATGACAAAAAAATTCAGAATATCAACAATCAAAATTCTGCTTCGATTCCTAGCCTCCACGCTGCAAGCACTGGTCGTGGAGGTGCGTGATTGCCCGGCTGCGCTGGCCCGATGGGGAGGAGGTGCAGCAGGGATACAGCAGCCTGCGACGGATGAAACAGCAGCGGGGATGCGGCGGAGCTCCCCAGGGCGGTGCGGCCAGCGCTGCACGCGTGCAGGCAGACAGTGCCAGTGGGACTAGGGTTCCCTAGGCCAAAGCAGTTGGCTGATGAAGGCGGTGCCGGCGGGAAAGATGAAGGGATGGCCGACAATGTTCCTGGCCGATGCGCCGGCGGTGTGAGGTGGCGCTGGTTCTTGAGAAGATACGGGGAATGCAGAGAAGACCGTCGGTCAAATAGAAAAAACGATTTGATGTGTAATCAGTGGCATTTGCGGGTAATTACCCTCCAACTCCATGTCTAGTTGAATAAAGGCCGGTTTCAAAGTAGGAAAAGGAGTACTCCAAGAAAATAAACTAAAACTCTGGAAACTCCATAGAGTTGAACCCCTTTCTGAAGTTTTTGAGTTTGGGTGTTTGGCAAAATTTTCTGAGCTCTTTTCTGGAGTTTAGCTCTGGACCCATGCCAAACACGTCCTATAACAGCAGTCAACACGGGGTACGCCGCCGGTGGGCTGCTGCGCGCGCCGCCGCCGGGCACTGTTCCACGCAGACCACCTCCGATGCCCGGGATGTCATTGCCACACAGCTTCTCCTCGTAGTCGGCAGCTACCTTTGCCGTCCTTGATGATCTAGTTGGGTACACTGCTAGCGGTGTTGGACAGGATGCTGCAGCCATTGGTGCGGTGGACGTCGACGCCACCACAGGGCTGCCCTCCGCCGTCGCCACCGCTCTTGCTGCTGCTCGAGAGCGTGAGCGGACCCTCGCTCTCGCCCTAGAGCACGAGTGTGCCTCGATGACTGCTCTTACTCACCAGCTCGAGGAGACCGGGCACCGGTCGTGGAGTGCCACTTTTGAGCCCTCCCTAGCTGACGGAGCAGCTCACACCACCTACGTGGATTCCCTCGTTGTTGCGCTTCACGATCAGGCTGCTGTTGTCCAGAACATCAGGGCCCTCATCTCAGTTGTCCTCAGCAGTGACTCAACCTCGTACGCCAGGTGGCGTAAGCAGGTCCTCCGCACCCTCAGGCGTTACCGTCTTGATGACCACATCGTCCGGGATGACTCACCGCTAGACGACTTCTAGCTCAGCATGGACAGCTTGGTTCTTGACTGGATCTTTGGGTCCCTTACTGAGGAGCTCCAGGACATTGTCGAGCAGCACGATAGTGACACTACTCGCCAGGTGTGGCTGATCCTCGTGCAGCATTTCCAGGGGAATCGAGCGACTCGATCTCTTCACATTAAGGCGAAGTTTGGGACAACCATGCAAGACGATCTTTTTGTCTCCAACTACTGTCGCCAGCTGAAGGGTATGGTGGATGCCCTTCACGACCTCGATGATACTGTCTCGGACTGTTCACTCGTTCTTCAGGTCCTTCAGGGCCTGAACAAGCGCTACTCTCACCTCCGGACGTTGCTTCTTTGTACGGAGCCGCTGGCGACCTTCGACAAGGTTTGTTCCAACCTCGAGCTTGAGGAGCTCACTACTGGAGGTGCCGCTGGCTCCTTGACTGCCACAACCTTCTGCGGCTCTGGGCGGTCCCCATGTCCTCCTCCACCTGCTGCTGCTTTGGGAGGACCACCACCACGACTACCTACTCCTTCTGCCACCCTAGGGGTCCCTGCTGGCCCTAGTGGTGGTAACCGTTGTCGCCAGAAGCGCGGCGGTCGTGGTGGTCGAGGTGGTGGTAGTGCCACTGGTAGAGGTGGTGGCACCGGTCGAGGCAACACTTTGTGGCCCGCACCTTACAACTCCTGGACCGACCAGATCTCCATGTGGCCTGGACCGACTCCGGGTCTACCGCCACCACGCCCGCCGCGCCCTCAGCCTTCGTACGTAGTCACCTTGGCCTACGGCGAGTTTGGTTGCCCTACTAGTGGGCGGACCACTCCATCCTACGGCTGGCTAGGCTACCATGCTAGCAAGCCGCCGACCCCAGTAGGACCCTCTGGCTCTCCGGTGCCATACTGCGAGTCACCAGGGTGGGATCGGGGGTCACTTGTTGCGTCTTTCAGCACGATGACCCTCACTCCACCTGGTCCTGACTGGGTTGCAGACTCCGGCGCCTCCTACCGCACCACCCCTAATGCTGGTACACTTTCTTCCACCCACCCTCCTCAACCTTCTTATCCTTCATCTATCATTGTTGATAATGGGTTTGTTTTTTCTGTCACCTCAGTAGGTGACTCGGGTGTTCCAGGTTCTTTCCAGCTTAAGGATGTTCTTGTTGCTCCTAACATTATTCAGAACCTCCTTTATGTTCATCGTTTCACCACTAATAACCATGATTCTATTGAGTTTTGATCCTTTTGGTTTATCTGTAAAGGATCTTACTACCCGGTGTCTTCTTCTTCACTGTGAGAGCTCAGGGCCCCTGTACACTCTTCGTCTTCCTGCTTCCGCTTCATCCACGCCTTTTGCTCTGACTACAACAGCTTCTTCCACGACTTGGAATTGCCGGCTTGATTACCCTGGTGTAGATGTCATGTCAAATTTGTATAGTAGTTCAGTGATTTCGTGTACTAGGGGCACTAGTGAGTCTATGTGTCATGCTTGTTAGCTCGGTCGCCATGTTCGGCTTCCATTCTCGATTATGTTACTCATGTTGTGCATATTTTTTATCTCATTCATTGTGATCTGTGGGCATCTCCTATTCTCATTGTTTCGGGATATAAATACTATTTGGTGGTGCTTGATGACTTTTCACACTATTCTTGGACTTTTCCCTTGCGTAAGAAGTCTGATATGTTCGTCACTCTCTCTCAATTCTTTGCTTGGGTGTCTATTCAGTTTGGACGCACTATTAGGGTCATTTAGTGCGATAACGGGTGTGAGATTCATAACTCTGCATTTCGTGACTTCCTTCTCTCTCACGATGTTTTGTTGCGTATGTCTTGCTCGTACACCTCCCCTCAAAACGGCAAGGCCGAGCGTATGATTCACACCACCAATGATGTCATGTGCTCTATGATATTCAAGTCCTCCACCCCTGCTCGCTGCTGGGCAGATGCTCTTCACACATCCGCCTACCTTATTAATCGTCTTCTCACGAAGGCGATTAGCCTCCCCACTCCTCACATTCCTTGTTTGCCACCACTTCTCTTTACGACCACCTTCGTGTCTTCAAGTGCACATGATATCCTAACATCTCTGCTACGGCCCCACATAAGCTTGTGCCTCACTCGAATCGATGTGTTTTCCTTGGGTACCCCCCTGATCGTAAGGGGTACCGGTGCCTTGATCTTACTACCTACCGTGTATTGATCTCCCGACACGTCATCTTCGACGAGTCCACCTTTCCCTTCTCCACTTCCTCCTCTGGCTCTGCCCCCGAGCTGGATTCCCTTTTTTCTACTAACCCCGAGGCTACTCCTATCCAGCTACCTTGGCCTTTTCCTTTTGCAGGTGCGACACCTACTGCACCACATGCGGCCTCAGCATCCCGTTTTGCCAACCCTACTCTCGTCTATTAGCGATGAGCGCAAGTTGGTGCTCCGGGGACATTGACGCTTCCAGGTGTGCCAAGCGCGGCTCCAGCGTCACCGACAGCGCCTCCAGCGCCATGCGCGGCCCCGACATCCCTGTCGTCGCTCACTACACCCCGAGTGGCACCAACGTCTCTGACATCATCTGTTGCACCACGTGCGTCACCGACGTCGCCCGCTGCGGCACGCGCGACACCGGTACTGTGGTACGCTGACCCTGCACTTATTTATCAACGAAGAGTGAGGGTTGGTGTTCCAACCTTGTGCACCGAGCCCCCGGTGTACCACCCCCCACTGTTTGGCAGTGACCCTAACCACATTCACCAGATGGTGACCAGGCGTGTCGCTAGGGTCCTCCGACCGGTGGAGCGGTTCTACGGCGTGGTCCTCTCCTCGATGACTTCACCACATCCTGATTCCTCACCGATCTTGCCTGTCCCCTCCTCTGTCCGTAGTGCCCTTGCCGATCCTCACTAGCATCAGGCTATGGAGGAGGAGTATGTGGCCCTACTTGCCAACCGGACCAGGGATCTGGTTCCTCGTCCCGGTCGTGGCAATGTTGTCATGGCCAAGTGGGTGTTCACGCATAATAGGAAGGCGGATGGGTCTCTAGAGAGGTACAAGGCTTGGTGCGTCCTTCGGGGCTTCACTCAGCGCCCCGGTGTCGACTATGACGAGACCTTCAACCTGGTGGTGAAGCCGGCGACGATTCGTACCGTTACGTTGCTGGCTCTCTCGCGTTTTTGGTTTGTCCACCAATTGGATGTCAAGAACGCCTTCCTTCACGGCACACTGACAGAGATGGTGTACTACAGTCAACCAACAGGGTTCGTTGATTCAGCTCGTTCAGACATGGTCTACTGGCTGAACAAGTCCCTATACAGTCTGAAGCAGGCACCCGGGCTTGGTACAGCCAGTTAGCCTCCTTCTTGGTCTCGCTCGGCTTCGTCAAGGCCAAGTCGGACACCTCGCTCTTCATCTACAGGCGTGGAGGTGACACTGTGTACCTCCTCCTGTACGTCGATGACATCGTCCTCACGGCGTCCAGTCTGGCTCTCCTTCAGTGCATGATCTTCGCCCTGCAACTAGAGTTCATGATGAAGGATCTGGGCCAGCTTCACCATTTCCTGGGCGTTATGGTCGAGCACCGACCAGGCAGCCTGTTTCTCCACCAGCGACATTATTGCATGGACATCCTCCAGCGAGCGGGCATAGTTGATTGCAAATCATTCTCCACTCCGGTAGACACCCAGGCAAAGGTCTCCTCTATCGATGGTGCCCTGTCGCTGACCCCACTACTTACCAGAGTCTTGCAGGTGCTCTCCGGTACCTCACCTTCACTAGGTCGGACATCTCCTACGCAGTTCAGCAGGTTTGCCTTGTGAGGTCGACCGGAGTCCTGACATTTCAGGAATCGTAATTGGATGGTGTTGCGCGATGCGGCACCCATCAGCACACAGAAAAAGGTACATCATATTACACAAAATAACATAGTGTTATACAAGCTTTGTCTTTTACAAATAATATACAGTAAAATACACTACAGCGGAAGATAAGTTCATAGCTCTCGACACTCAAGCCTAAGCTATGCAAAATTCATTCCATACCGCTCGCGAACGGAATCACACTAGCAGCACACAAGTGAAACTCACAGCGACGTGCAGGGCTTCCACTAGGTCGTGTACCCCGACAGTGGCAACGCCTCACCGGTGAACCCTTCATCAAAAACGTCATCATCTGCGACAAAAACTTAAAATAGCAATCGCGAGCACGAAGGCTCAGCAAGACTTAACCGTATCCACTAAGCGTGGAACTCTATATGTAGGATATACGTAATATAGGATAGCAGTTTGCAATAAAAGACTCGCCTAAATGTCAGTCCTCACTTTCAGCTTTTAGCAGCAAATTAAGGCTTCATGAATCTGAAATTTAGTGAGAAACCTGTTCTAAACATACAAGTGTCAATACATAATTATTCCATAAAGCATGATTCAATAATATTCAGCTCCAAATAATTAAATACGTCATGACTCAGTGAACAAGCGGTACTCAATAACTGCGAGGGACGACGACTCGAGTCGATATCACCTACAGCGATACCCGAATAGCATGACACATACACCCACACTCGGAGCTGCGAAGGCACACTCCACTGATGCTGTATGCGGCAACCTTTCACCCGCTATCTACACGCTGAACCGGCCCCACTGCTATGAGCAAAAGGCCTCCAAACGGAGTACAATGTACCCGCTGGCAGGTTTACACCTTGCTACTCTCAGCCCGCACCTATAAGGCAGTGGGTATCTTACATCGTTTTACTGGGTCCTAATATATCCAGTATGCCTTTGGTACATTCAAAATTGCTCAACAGGGTCGCACACGGATCGATCCTTGACCGACACAGGCACAACTATAGTTCATAGGCCCCTATGTCCTGTTGTTCCTACTCCATGTCCGGTCTCATATTTAACCAAATGGTGAATCTCTCACTCGACCAATCCCGTGTGAACCCAAATCCTGAACTTGCGAGTAGATTCCAACTACTCGACTTCTACCAAAGCAACTATAACATTAAGCATAGCATGGACATATTGAGGACTTAGCCAACTACCCTCCTCTCATGAGTTCTTTGGTCATGCATACGTTAAACTCCAAAAAAAACTTAGACTTAATGCACATACATGCTAACTCATATAGTGTGATACAAATCAAAGTTTAAAACGCTATTAAATGCAAATTGAGGCTTGGCTGGCTGCGAGACCGGGTCAAACTTAATCTCCGGGGGAATGACTTCAAGTGGCTCCGGGATCCTCTCGAGCTTGGCAACTATTCGATATGCAAAGAATAATGCAAGTAGTTTAATAGTGATAATATAACACAACTGAATGAAAACACAGTTAAGTATATTAAATAATGGCCCCTAGTTCTGGAAATTTTACAGAGAACACTAGGCAATATGGGTGAGGTAAATTGGGCTAGGTTCATGGAATTCTCTATTGTCTAAAATTCAATATAGTTAAATACTTTTAAGAATTTTCATGGGCAATCTGGGACTTTAACATGGCCCAAAGTTGGTGTTCTGTTTAGAGAAGGTCAAGAGTGACTCAACAAAATTGGTTTCATAATTTTATAAGCATTCTAATGAGAGATATTGAATTTACAAGTTTGGAAATTTTGCTGGAAAAGTTTCTGGACATTTTGGAATTTTCAGGTACATACAAATTGAAAGCACAATTTGGCTATCCCAATCAACTCAAATGGACCTGAAACTTTTACTGGAATTCAAGGGAATTATTTGGAATGATCTGGCTAAGTTTGAGAATTTTTGAATGAACGGAGCACCAGTAATTAGTTCCAATAGAATTTTTCTTCATGGAATTATTGAGGTCAAATTAGAGATTTTCATACAGATCCAAGGGCACCACTTGAATGTATAGATCACTCTGGTTCTAAAAAAATTTATTTGAGAATTTTTGGACAACTATGCTAAGAGATATGGATTTTCAAAGTTGGAGCAAAATATGGAATTAAATTTTAACTGGAAACATTGAATTATTGGCTAGGCCCACATGTTTAAAATCACCAAATAGGAATCAAGCCACATGGGGGCCACATAGTGCGCGTTGTGGCCGCACCAAATCCAAGGCAGCGCGCCACAGAGGCTGATGGCCGGGACCCGCCCGGTCATCTTCCTCACGCCCGACAGCGCAGGGGCGGCGCCCGACAGCGGCCGGCGGCGACGCCACGCCGCAGCCCACGCTAGGGCACCACGACACCCGTAACTCGCCGCCCCACCTAAAAATCAATGGAGAACACGATGGTGCAGTCACCACCGGTGATACATGGCCCGAAAAGGTGTTGCGATGGCGGGGCGGAACTAGGGTTCCAGCGATGTCGGCCCAGCCCTATGGTGCACCATTTTGCACGGGAAGACCTCCAAAATGTTCCTAAGATCATAGGGAACGTGGAATAGGGCGCCAAAGTGATTGAAACTTGCTTGAACAAGGAACACGGTGGTGAGCCGACATGGTGAAAAAATAGCGGTTGGGAAAACTGCTATTCCAGCTTGGTTACTTGATGAAACTCGATGATTCTTCTTCGAGGTGAAGCACATGTAACTCTAGAGCAACAAATCTCACAGCCACGATGAATACTTGCATGTAGAAAGGGAATTTAAGGTATGACCTAGCTAAATTCATAGAAAGAACTCGTCGGAAGAAATGGAAATACGGGGTCTATGGTCCATGGCATGGGCTCAAATTTTACCAGCAGCTAGTAAATGCATAGGCGAACCTTTTTGCTTCAAAGAGATGGGTGAGATAAGGCTTGTATCGCCGGGTCCGTGGTGGAGCAGAGGTGCAAGTGGAGAGTAGGGAAAGTGGCAGCCGCGTTTGAGCTCGGAACTGCTTCGGGATGGCTCAGTTGCGCATGAAAATTATCACACAGTTGCGCAAGATGTTGATGAGTGAGGAGAGGCAAAGACAAGGCTTGTATCACACAGTTGCGCAAGATGTTGATCAAAACCGATTGTACCTGATTCATTTCGATCAGAAAATGAAGAACACGAGATTGCTCGAGTTTTTAGGTCAAGAATGGGAGCAGACCAAGCTGTTTCACCTCTGGTGTTTAGATGAGGATGAAAAGAAGGTCAGGGACATGCTGTATGCAGCTGGAGGCAAGCAGGGAAGCAAGCAGCTCCGTGGCAAATACATGCCGTGTGGTGTCGCCCTGGGAAGAAAGAACAGAGCACTCTTAGCATGACAGGTGAGTCCCACATGCTGCTCATCCTCATCCTCCTCATTGGACAGTCAATTCTACCACATAATTCAGTCCAAAAGTTGCTAGATATTTGTGGGAAGGCTAAATTGAAGATGGAGAATTTGATTCTGAACTCAAATCACTGATTTGACCAAGTTTCATTTGAATTAAAAGTTGATTTCAAATTTGAGTGGAATCCAACATAGCCATTGAATTAAATAGCAAACATGTTTCAAAATTATGAAAATTTGCGATGAGACTATTTGAAATATCAGGAATCCAATGGTCAACTCAGATTTGTATTTTGTTCAAGATTGAACAGTAGCTAAGTTTAAATATTTGAATTCCCTCCAAGAGATTTAAAATTGATTTTATTTTTGGCACTTGCTATTTTGATTTCTTTTCTAAACTTGGGTCTTCTAGCTGAGATGATCCTCTAAAATTTAGGGCTTTTACTTTCCTCCCCCTCAAAAGAATCTCGTCCCGAGATTACAAAGAAGAGACGAAACTTAGAGAGAAATTATCGAATATGACATGATAAGAAATCCGTATAGTTGGAGCGCAGATATTCTTCAGTTTTCCATGTTGCTTCCTCAGCGGTATGATTGCTCCATAACACTTTATAGAACCACAGCGTGCGGTTCCGCATGGTTCGGGTCTTCTCGTTGAAAATTTGAATCGGATGTTCGGAGTATGTGAGACCAAGTTGCAACTTGCTGATTTCATCCGTGTGGACTGCAGCTGTGAACTTGAGACATTTCGGGGGCTAAGATACATGTAAAATGTCGAGAATAACAGCGATAGATGCCGGCAATACCAATCAATAAGCCATCGATCTACACTTCTCCGTGATAGCAAACGGATCGATAAATCGGGGAGCGAGTTTTCCTTTTACTTCGAACCGGTAAATTCCTTTGATCAGAGACACACGGAGGTACACGTGATCCCCGACATCGAAATGCAGCGGGCGACGCCGCTTGTCCGCATAATTCTTCTGTTGAGATTAAGCCGCTCTCAAGTTCGCTTGAATGATCTGAACTTGTTCCTCGGCTTCATTGACTAGGTCAATCCCGAACGTCACTCTTTCCCTAAACTCGCACCAATTCAGCGGGGTGCAACAATTTCGTCTGTAGAGAGCTTCATATGATGCCATCTTGATCCTCGCTTGATAACCATTGTTGTACGAGAATTCCGTCAACGGTAAATAATCATCTCAATTTTTACTGTGGTAGATGGCACACACTCGTAACATATCTTCAAGTATTTGGTTCACCCGCTCGGTTTGTCCATCAGTTAGCGGGTGATATGCAGAGCTTCTAATCAGCTTGATACCCAATGAGACGTGCAGCTGCTCCCAGAAACGAGCAACAAACAATGACTTTCGATCTGAATAATTGTGCAAGGAATGCCGTGTAAGCACACGATTCTTGATATATACAGCTCCGCATACTTCTTGGCGTTGAAACCGACATTTATCGGAATGAAGTGTGCTGATTTGGTTAGTCAGTCGACTATCACCCAAATCGAATCAGGCTTCCGAAATGGGAGTGGCAATCCAACGATGAAATCCATACTCACATCCTCCCATTTCCATGTCGGAATATTCAATGGTTGTAGTTGTCCCGCTTTCCTCATATGGTCGGCCTTCTCTCGTCGATATGTATCACACTTAGATACGTACTTAGCAATTTCACGTTTCATCCGTGTCCACCAAAATTCAGTCTTCAAGTCTTGATACATTTTATTGCTGCCCATATGAATAGAATATTTGGATAAGTGAGCCTCGTCCAAAATTTTCTTCTGAAGATCCATGTCATGGGGCACTACAATCTGATTCTTGAACCATAGAGCACCATGCTCATCTCTTCGAGGGCACTTCATCCCACCGCTATCCATTCTCTTGAGTATGTGAGACATACTCTTGTCCTTCTTTTGAGCTTCAATAATCTCATCTCGAATTGTGGGAATGAGAGCAAGATTGTATAAAGCTCCATATAGAACTAAGTATAGACTCGGTTCTTCCTCTTCCATAGGTGTGATGGTCAAATTATTGACATGAGACTTGCGTCTTAACGCATCGGCAACCACATTAGCTTTGTCGGGATGATAATGAACCTCAATCTCATAATCCTTGATCAATTCTAACCACCTTCGTTGCCTCATGTTCAGCTCCTTCTGAGTGAAGATATATTTTAAACTTCTGTAATAGGTGTAAAGGTGAATCAGATTTCCAAGCAAATAATGCCTCCACATTTTTAGAGCAAGCAACACGGCAACGAGCTCCCAATCGTGACTAGGATAGTGCTGTTCATGATTGCGGAGCTGCCGTGATCCATAAACGACCACACGTCCTTCTTGCATAAGCACGCGGCCAAGTCCGATGCCGGATGCATTGCAATAAACATCAAATGGTTTTGTCGTATTCGGTTGAACTAAAACCGGGGCTGTTGTGAGATGCTTCACCAATGTTTGAAATGCCTTCTCACAAGCTTACCTTTCTTCAACAACTACGTTATAGGTTTAACAAATTTTGAGAAGCTCGGGATAAACCTACGATAATATCCTGCTAAACGAAGGAAGCTTCGGACTTCATGTACGAACTTAGGAGATTGTCATTTCAGCACTTGAACAATTTTGCTTAGGTCCATAGCGATGCCTTCAGCTGAAATAACATGTCACAAAATGGCACTTGACTGATCTAAAATTCACACTTGCTGAATTTTGCATAGACCTTATGGTCTCGCAATCGTTAGAGCACGATATGCAAGTGTTCGGCGTGTTCTTCCTTCAATTTGGAATAAACCAAGATGTCGTCAATGAAAACCACGACGAACTTATCCAACTCTGGCATGAACACTGAGTTCATAAGATAAATAAAGTGAGTCGGAGCGTTGGTGAGACCAAATAACTAACAGGGGCTACTACCATAATTTCTGTACTCAGTCCAATATTTCATCCTTTCTTCCAGATGTCCCAAAGCAGCAGAAATATATGGAAGTTTCTCCAAGTCATCAACAAGGCCTAAGTCAGCCATACGCAACCAATTACTAAGATCTAATTTTGCCTCTAGAACAGATAACTCCACATCAGGTGTCAATATAAACTTGGAGAAAACATTACTTGGATCTTCATCTAGTGAAGTGCACTCACTGGTGCTACTTTTAACATAAGGAGTGAGCGAGTTTCTTGACCGGCTCGGAAGTATAAATGTTACAACATCACCAGTACATAAATGTTGAACCTGAGTAATGTTTATGGTACACAACTCCTTTGTTGATACCATCATGAAACACAGTGGACACTTCTTCCAGCAATCACCTTTGTATTCCTCTTTTCCCATTATTAGATAACGTAAAATGCATGGAAAGCAATATATATGGCCACACGATGTGATTTGTGGACACAATGGGCTATCAAGGCAAATAGGACACTGCACCTCTGAAGGGCTACAATATTTGACACATATAATATCATCCCACAGGAGCATCTTATCAGGATCCATTGAATCGATCTGGTAATTTCCCGTATCCAACACAACAAATTTATAATTTGCTTGGAGAAACATGTCCTTATTGTAAGGCTTGACCTTCTTTTGTCTTCTCGGAGGATATGTTCTTGGGCCTCTGGGCTGTGGCCGAGAAATAGGATCATATTGGAAATTCATAGATGATTGGCATTCACAGCCTGATTTCTCCTAGCAGCTATCTGAGTCCCACGACCCGGAAGTCCAGTTGAACCAATAGCCAAATTGTCAGCCGGTAGGGATCCCGCCATTTCAGGACTTTCAGGATATGCTGTATCGGAGCCAACATTATCTACAGTGAAACCCATGTTTCCCTGTTCAGCAGAGTGGCATTCAGAAATACTGCCAAACTCTTGGGTACGTGAACCATTCTCTTCTTCAGAGATTCTGAATCCAACTACCTAAGAGTGATTTATTTACCAATGAGTTAAACAGCAACAAGCATAATACAATTTATATGTAATGAAAAGGAGATGAAAATAGTTCTGCAAACACTTCACCTTTCTGGAAGCATTACTAGATTTTCTGACACCTGGTTCCACTGATTCTGCAAAAAATGAATCGCATTGTAACAGTTACTCTGGAATGTGGACAACTGGATTAACCATGAGAAGGAAACGATAAGATGACAAGAGCAGATGCTACCAAGCAAGTCCGTGTAAATCTTCATATCAATCAAGTAGCGATAGAAAACACAGGAGAGCAAAACGACATGTTCCAGAACAAAATCAGCTCATACAGAACTTGATTGAAATTTGAAAACTATCATGAACTTCATTTCCATTGAAATATTTTTTTTATTATGCAAGCTACATAGCATACTATTCAGTATGAGCCCTAAAGCTTCAGCAGCATATTCTTGAGTAGCACTAAAGAAGTAGCTTAAGGATAAAAACCAGATTAATTCTGAGTCAATATTGATCAAATCATATTGAAATCCATGTCTCATAGGTCATAACAAATTCCAACATGGGGCAAGTAACATTAAATAGGTATTCCAGATAACATTACGCTGATTTGTTCAATACTGTTGAATCAGCCTCTAAATAAGTGGGACTACATGGCCTATTCTTCTAGTAATAATATATGGAATCACTGATATGGGTTGACTTAGGTTCAAGGAATGTGTCCATAAGTAAAATAAAAATGATGCCTATTTACAGGTTTTTTCCTGGGAAACTCTATTCCTGTTTGAAAATCTAGAAAAATATATGTATGCTTGTACATTTTCAGATAGGTGAGAATACAAAATCAAATTCCAATAAGCAGGGTTATCGTCGAGGTACAATATAACCTATCATACTTGTGTACTTAAACAGGGAAGCTCAATCAGATTTTTTACTAGAAAAAGGGAACAATAACTTCAGCTCAGCCAACGCACAAGCAGCCACCGACCACACGGCCGCACATAATCAAACCAAACGCCAAGTAGCTGGTCGCCACCAAACTAACCAAGTAATCAAACCTAGATCCAGACTCACCTGGGCTACCCACGTTCAATCAATCAAATCGTCGGAGGGAGCGAGCGAGCGAGGAGAGCTATATCGGAGAAAGAGGGTACTCACCGGAGCTCGCGCTGGTCCCGCCGGCGGTGGGCGGTGAGACGGATGCTGGAACGGAGCGGCGTCGGTCGCTGCTGCCATGCTTGATGCTAGGGCTAGGGTTGGGCGGGCGCGGGTAACGGTATGCTCCGGTGCGTTCGCGTGGGGAGATGGACATGAACCTGCGCGGGAGCTCGTGGGGCGGAGTGAGCAGCGGCTCGGTGTCACGGCCATGTGAAGAAGGGACAGAATAGGCGCGGGAGATTAAGAGTTGATGGGATAATTCAATTCAAGTGTTGGGTCGTTTATGGATAATTGGAGCTCGGCCTATGAGGCGGGATTAAATAAGAAAGGAGGAGCTCGGCCTATGAGGCGGGATTAAATAAGAAAGGAGGCAGGATCGGCAGAGGCAGCTAGAGATTCTGTTATTTCGCCCCCCCCCCTCTCTCTCTACACTCTCTCTCTTGTTCTTCCTCCTCAATTTCCCATCCCTCTCGATTGTATCGGATTGATAAAGGATGGTGAGATTTCCGGTACAAATTTCCGAAATGTGTATCTCGCGATTTGTCTCCTCCGCGCTATCGAGGGTGTCTTACACTGGTATCAGAGCCGGGTGATTCTCCGCTCGTGCTCGTTGCGTCGATTGGTAAAATCCCCTTCTTGGGTTCAATCGATTTGCGACGGCGTTCCGACCCAGTCCACAGGTGCGATACTTCGTCGAGCAGGTGGGGCAGAAGATCGCGGAGGCTAATGCGCCATTGGTGGAGGCTTTGAACAAGCTCACAGCGAAGATGGAATCCTTTGAAGCGCGGATGGATAAGATGGATTTGAGGATGGAGACCATCAGCGACGATCTCTCTGCAGTCCAACAACAGGCCGATTTCACCATGAAGTCGATTGGGGTGCTTCAGTAGGACCACCTGCAGCTGGCGAATATCATGAAGAAGAAAGGTCCAGGAATCATGGGACCAACCCCCTCATCTTCGACTCTGCCGAGACCCCCTATGGGGAAGGTGATCTTTCCCCCTTCCCCTTCCCGTATTCCAGATCCTGTTGAGAATCATTGCGTAGATGAGCACGAGCAGTCTGGTAGTAGGAGATCTGGCTGACGAAGATGGATTTTCCTCGTTTTGATGGGTCTGATGTTCATTTGGTTAGAAAAGTGTGATTCATATTTTCGCTTGTATCACATTCCTGCTGAGTTCAAAGTATCTGCCGCATCGTTACATTTGTGTGACAATGCATCACATTGGTTCCAAACGTATAAACAAAGTGTTGGTTCTTTAGTGTGGGAAGATTTCTCTAAGGCTGTGTTATTAGAATTTGAGTTGGACAATCACAGAGATATGACTGAGGAATGTTTTCGTTTGACTCAGTCTGGAACTGTAGCTGAATATAAGAAAGCTTCTGATAAACTGGTGTACCATATACGACTGTATGACACATCATTGAGTGAAAGAATGTTAGTCACAAGTTCCTCAGAGGGTTGAAGGAGGATTTGAGATCTAAAGTAGCAGTACTCTTGCCACAAACTTTAACCCAAGCAGCTACTATGGCTTCCATTCAGGAAAATTTATGCTACAGAGGTCAATCAAAGCCTTTCAGACAACAGAATCCTAGAGCTGCAACATTTGCACCTCAAAAGTCTGATAATAGGCCATCTTTCAACTTTGGTGATGTTTGGAAGGCAAGCCAGTTGCGAGAATACCGCAGAGCCAATAACTTGTGTTTCCAGTGTGGTGAGAAATTCTCTCCAACTCATAAGTGTGCCATGAAAGAAGGAGCTCAACTTAATATGCTTTGGTCTGAGACTGTTGATTCTGGGGGTTTTCTGTCTGTTGAGATTTTAGATGCTTTGGAGAACCCTGTACAACACCAGGATGAAGACACTCAAATTTCTATGTATGTATTGTCTGGAAGACCGCAAATTCAAACAATTCAGTTACAGGCTTTGGTGTCCAAACAGACATTGTTAGTATTGGTTGATTTTGGAAGTACTGATTTTGGAAGTACTCATTCTTTTCTGAAGGCTGAGTTGTTGCAGAAGTTACATTGCCTAGTTGTGCAAGTGCCCCTTTGAAGATTAAAGTTGCTAATGGCAATACAATGTCGTGTAATGCAGAGATTTCTTACTTTCAATGGTGGATGTAGGGCCACACATTCAGTCATACCATGAAAGTTTTGAGTATTGGAGCTTATCATATGGTGTTAAGAATGGTCTGGCTTGCAAAGTTCAGTCCCATGAGGTGTGATTGCTCTAACAAGTGGATTGAATTTTCTCACAAAGGAAAGCTCATTAGACTTCAAGGGTTATTGTTTGAACCTCTGATGAACATAAGTGAAGTTGCAGCAGAACAGGTAACCAAGTGGAATGATGTGAATGCAATATGGGCAGCTGTGATAATTCAACCCACTGGTACGTGTTACTCTTTTATCTGAAGATACCACAACTTCTTTACACCCTGATATTTCAGAACCTTGTCAGTCAATTTCACTACATTTTTAAAGAGCCTGATTCTCTGCCTCCTTCGAGAACATATGATCATTCTATTGCTTTGTTACATGATGCTACTCGTGTGAATTCAAGGCCATATAGATACTCACCGGCTCAGAAGGATGAAATTAAAAGACAAGTGACTCAAATGCTTCAATCGGGCATTGTCATCCTGAGTATGAGCCCTTTTGCTTCTCTAGCTCTATCAGTGAAGAAAAAAAGATGGGAGTTGGCATTTTTGCATTGATTACAGGAAACTGAATTCTATTACGATCAAGAAAAAGCTTCCTATGCCCATAATTGAGGATTTTTTGGATGAAATATCAGGTGCTCAATATTTTACAACTATTGACTTGGCTTCAGGATTTCATCAAATTAGAATGGTTCCTGCAGATGAGCACAAGACTGCATTTAAAACTCATCATGGACATTTTTAGTTTCGAGTAATGCCATTTGGATTAACTAACGCTCCTGCAACATTCCAGTATTTGATGAATCATATCTTTACTGGACGGATGAGAAAGTATGTGCTGGTTTTTATGGATGATGTGCTCATATATAGCAAATCTTGGCAGGAACATCTATTGCATATTCAATCAGTATTTGAAATTCTGGCTCAGCACAAATTATTTCTGAAGTTCAAGAAGTGCAGTTTTGCAAAACAGAGCTTGACTTATCTAGGCCATATTATTTCTTCACAGGGAGTGGCAACTGATCCTTCGAAGATTCAAGCAATGGTGGATTGGCTAGTTCCTAGTGACACCACTGAACTCAGAAGTTTTCTGGGGCTAACAGGATATTACAGACGTTTTGTCAGAAATTATGGTGGAATAGCAAAGCCCTTGACTAAGATGTTACAATCCAAAACCTTTTGCTGGTCATCTGAAGCCCAACAAGCATTTGAAGAATTGAAAACAGCAATGACTACTACACGTGTACTAGTGTTTTCTGATTTCAACAAAACCTTTGTTCTGTAAACTGATGCTTGTGAGAAAGGTATTGGGGTTGTGTTATCACTAGAAGGTCATCCTGTTGCTTACTTTAGTAAGGGACTAAGCATAACAAATCAGAAACTATCTACATATGAAAGAAGAATTTCTGGCAGTTCTGATGGCAGTAGACCATCAGAGTTTATGTTATTTGCAAGATCAAACCCTGTCCACAAACCTCCAGAAAAAGGCCATCAGAAAGTTGGCCGGGTTGCAGTTCAAGTTCCTTTACCACAAAGGGGCTGACAATAAAGCTGTTGATGCTCCATCTCGAGTTGGGCACAATTTCACATTACAAGCGGTATCCATTGAAGTACCGGTATGGATTCAAGAAGTTATAAATTCCTATCAAACTGATTCTGAGGCTCAAAAACGTTTGACGGAATTGTCTATACAAAGTCCTAATGCCAAAGGTTTTGCATTATCTGATGGCTTGATTAGACACAAGGGGGTTATTTGGGTGGGCTCTAACACAGCACTACAAACAATATTGATATTAGCATTGCATTCTTCTCCTTTGGGAGGCCATTCTAGCATCAAAGCTACTTATCAAAGGATAAGGAAATTGTTCAGTTGGCAAGAGTTGAAAAGTTCAGTGGAGTCATTTGTTCAACAATGTCAAGTCTGCCAACACTCCAAACATGAGCTCTGTAAGTATCCAGGATTGTTACAACCTTTGTCTGTTCCAACCAAATCTTGGACTGATATATCTCTGGATTTTATTGAGGGATTACCAAATTCCTTTGGTTATACTGTCATCTTGGTGATTGTGGATAGATTTACAAAGTATGCTCATTTCTTGCCTGTTAAACATCCTTATCCTGCCTCTAGTATAGATCAGCTATTCTTGGATAATATTGTTTGGCTACATGGTGTACCAGAGAGAATGGTTTCTAACAGGGATCGAATTTTTACAAGTTCTTTTTGGATTGCACTGTTTAAACTGTTGAACACTGGACTCCAATTCAGTTCTGCATACCATCCTCAAACAGATGGACAAACCGAGAGAGTCAATCAGTGTATTGAGTTGTTTCTAAGATGTTCGGTGCATCAAGCACCAAAACAATGGAGCAAATGGCTATCTCTTGCAGAGTTGTGGTACAATATAACTTACCATTCTTCTTTACAGTGTACACCTTTCAAAGCATTATATGGACAAGATCATTCCCCTGTTTTCTTCCCTCAGTTACAAGATTCTAAAAGCACTGATGTGACTGAGTTGCTGAGAGAGAGGCAAGCCTTTTATGCCTTGTTGCGTGAGCATCTGCTGCAAGCTCGGAATAAATACAAAACACAAGATGACAAGAATAGAACTGACAGAGAATTTTTTATTGGTGAACAAGTTCTTGTCAAGTTGCAACCCTATTCTCAGCATTCCTTGGTCAGTAGAGAGTATCCTAAATTGTCTTACAAATACTTTGGGCCTTACTCTATTATTCAGAAGATTGGTCATGTTGCTTACAGGTTGAAGCTTTCTGAGGGTACTGCCATTCATCTAGTTTTTCATGTTTCACAACTCAAGTCTTATACACCAGATTACACCCCAATCTTCTCTACTTTGCCGGATATCCCAAGCTTGGATGTTGCTAAAATTTAACCCCTGAAAATATTGGATCGCAGACTGGTGAAACAGGGCAACAATGCTATTACTCAAGTCCTGATTCAGTGGTTCGGATTGCCAACTACCTCATCCACATGGGAGGATTATAATGTTATCAAGACAAGATTCCTGACGGCACCAGCTTGGGGACAAGCTGGATCTCAAGGGGGCGTCGATGTCTCGGCCATGGGATGAAGGGACAGAATAGGCGCGAGGGATGAAGAATAGGCAGGATAATTCAATTCAAGTGTTGGGCCGTCTACTAGATAATTGGAGTTTAGGCCATGAGGCGGGATTAAATAAGGAATGAGACAGGAGCAGCAGAGGCAGTTAGAGATTCTATTATTTCACCCTCTCTCTCTACACACTCTCTCTCTCTCTCTCTCTTGTTCTTCCTCCCCAATTCCCCATCCCTCTCGATTGTATCGGATTGATAAAGGATAGTGAGATTTCCGGTACAAATTCCCGAATTGTGTATCTCGCGATTTGTCTCCTCCGCGCGATCGAGGGTGTCTTACACTCGGTCGGCCAGCGGCGGCGGGGCAGGCGGTGACGCAGGGACGGTGACACCAGCCCAAGCGACTTTATACAGATCGACGTGGAGGGGGGGAGCTCACCGACTTGAGGGTGGCGGCAAAGGCGGTGTCCACGTGCAATGGACACGTGGACGACAAAGGAGAGGGTGCATGGCGGGTGGATCCCACATGTCGTTTCATATGTGTACGAGAAGCTTGTGGATTGGGTCCATGAAACAGAGCGACGCTGGAGGCAGGAGGAGAATATGCGGTTGACCAGAGGAGCTTCTCCGCGAATGGAATTCATAGGACCACGTGGCACGATGGAGGAGGAAAAAAACTCAAATGTTGGTAGCTCAAATTGTAAGACCTATATGTGCTGAATACATTGGCTTGTAGTGAATACACTTGGCTTTGATGATAAAAGTTTCAAATATCACCAAAACACATTTTTATCAAGGTCCGACTCTAGCTCTGAGCTACAGCAAGGTCTGACAGTAGGTCCGGCTTGGTTTGGGTAGCTCCGGTTATGTTCGATGCTAGGTCCAACAAGCATTGGTCAGCTCCGATGAAGTTTTGTCTTTAGCTCCGGCATGTCTTTGATAGCTCCGACATGTTTTTGATAGCTCCGACATGTTTTTGCTAAGCTTGGTTGTGCTAGTTTTGTAAGACCTGGCAGGAGCTTGGTTGTACTAGTTTTGGTAAGCTCCGGCGCTAGGTTCTACTAGCTTTTGTTAGCTCCATCTCAAGGTTCGGGTTGCTCTGGCAAGGTCCAGAACTTGACTGAAGTGCTTCTGCTTTTCATTTGCAATGTTTCATACTTGCTTTACATTGTTGGAAAGTTTGCTTAGTATTCTTTTACTAAGTTTTTGGTACGTTTTGGATGATATGGCTGATATCGTTTTGCTATGCTTTGCAACATGCTTATGTGAGGTTCTCACGTAAAGTGTTGTGTTCGGAACTAACTTGAGTCAAGTCGAGGACTTGGGCTCGTATGCATTGGTTGTTTATTCATGTGCAGGTGTTGCTTGAGTCCAAGACATGGCTGGTGATGGGATCCATTGGACTAGTATCAGGGAGGAGATGAGGTTCCAACAACCAAATTCAGGAGGAATTGTGGTTGAGCTGATCAGGAGGTTGCGCAGCATGATTGAATCAAGAACAATGCATATGAAGGTATCGTGGACGTCATTGGAAGATGTTTGCACGTGTGCAAGGAGTGCATGGATGTGGCTACATGGTTCCGAGACGTGATGAAGAGATGTGGACGTAAAGAGTTGGTCAGAAAGGTCCAACCGACTAGGTTATGGACTCAGGCTGCGGCTGAGTCGGGTTTGACTCAAATATGGAAAGATTTGAGTTGGTTATGATAGGATTTCGTGTGGGTCACGAATTTGAGTTGTTTAGGAATGTGGGATACGTTCCTAAGGTGTTTGGAAGTCTTAAGATTGCTTCTATCTGCGTATACAAGAATCTTGAGCAGTTATGGAAAGTTACGATTCGTGATCTGAGTAGGATTGGAGTCCTAGTTGATATTGGGTTGGCCTAAGGGCTGGTTATATAAGCAAGGGAGCCCAGAGCTCGTGGTGCACGACTTTGGGGCTGTTCCTCTTGTGTTCTATTGAATAAAATTCGTAGTTTGAAGGAACTTTTGTGCCTTGTTCGTCCAACTTGTTCCAGACAAGTTTTACTCATCGAGTTTCTGGACAGCACTACCTTTCATCGGTGGTTTTATCATAACTCGAGTTTTACAGATCCAATTGATGTGATTCTTTTTGGGTTGTCTTCACAACTTGATTATCTATCATATGTCAAAATTTCACGGTCATTGGATTTGTGATTTCTGATCTACACGAGTTTCTTTGCAGTATTCCAGAACTGTTTTTTTCTCGGGTAGGGCAGATTGACCTTGTTTGATCTTTCGATCATTGCTTGAGTTTTTCTCGACGGATTTGAGTGATTCCTTTTGTGTTGTCTTCGTGACTTGATTCTCTCTGATATCCATCAATTTTGTCATGGTGAAACACATTTAGATTAGTCTGATACACGATTTCTTTAAGAGATCGTTTTTCTGCCGAAGGGGTTGGGGTTTAATTGTTTCCGCTGCGTAAGATTTTTAAATCTACCATTCACCCCCCTCTGGTAGCTTTTCATGTGCTCTTCGATCCTACAATTGGTATCAGAGCCACGATGCTCTAATCTTTGCGATTTTCGCGTGTTTTTGACTAATCATCATGGAGAAGTACTCTGCCAAACCTTGTGTGTTCGCTGGTATTGATTTTCAGGTTTGGAAAGCACGCATGGAGGCTTTCATCCAGGCACAAGGCTTTGCAATATGGGAGAAGGTATACAAGCCTTACGAAGTGCCATCAAACGATCAAGTTACAACTACAAATCTGAGAGACGTCGACAACAACAACAAGGCTCGGAACTTGATCATACAAGGATTAACACAAAGCGACTTCGACCGTGTTGCACACCTCCGATCTGCATACGATGTGTGGAAAGCACTTTGTGACTATCACGAAGGATCCAACATGATCAAAGAGGTAAGGCAAGACATGTTCAAGAAAGAATACATGCGCTTCGAGATGCAACCCGGTGAGTCTATTGATGACCTTTTTGCTCGCTTTAATAAGATTCTCAGCAACTTGCGTAGAGTCAATGTTAAATTTTTAGATACTGAAAATGCTAGGCAATTGCTAAGTGCATTAGATATGTCAATTTGGGAGATGAAAGTCACATCTATTCGTGAATCTACTGTCATGAGTACACTTACTTTAGATATGCTATATTCCAAGCTAAAAACTCATGAAATTGACATAATATCACGTAAGAACCCCAACAAGTCTATTGCTTTTGTTTCTCAATGTGATATGCCTAGCTCCGTCCAATCTTCATCTTGTAGTACACTTGCTTTGTTGTCCTCTCTAACCCTTGAACAGATTGAGGAGTTTCCAGAAGAGGAGCTAGCGCTCATCTCTACCCGGTTCTCAAAAGCATTGCAAAATGTAAGAACTAGAATGAGAGGAAGCTCCGGACCTCAACGATGCTTTGAATGTGGTAAGATAGGACATTTTCGTACAGATTGTCCTAACCTTTCAGGTCCGACCTCCCGGGAAGAAAAACAATCAAGGATAAAGCACTCCTCAAACGATAAGAAGAAAAAGAAGGGCTTTACAGGTCGCCAACTGGTGAACAGTTTTATCTCAGCACTCCAGGAACTTGGCTCAAGCGACGTGGACATTGGAAGTGATGAAGATGAAGATGATTTGGCAAACTTGTACTTTATGGCGGGCAAGTCAAGATCAAGTATGGAGGAGGCAGAACACAACAGCAACAATGAAGAGGTATGTCCTACTTGCGAAGAAATGTGTGATGCCATTTCTCGTGCCACTATTATTGTTAAGAAAAAGGACAAAAAGCTTAGGGATAGTGCTGCTAAAATTGAATCACTAGAATCTGAAATCAACCGTTTAAAAACTTTGATTCCTAATGATGATGCATGTTCCTCATGTGATTTAATATATGAACAATTGTCCTCATTAAGAAGTGCGCACACCTCCACACTTGATAAACTTGAGTTAGAAATTGAAAAGAACAAAGAGCTTGCTGCACTTAATGATAAAAACTTGAAAGATGCTAGCTGTTCTACAATTGATTTGCATTGTTCTACTTGTGATGATCTTGATAAGAAACTACAGGATGCTATGAATGAAATCTCTATATTGAACAATGCTTTACGTTCTCATGAAGTTAAATTTTGTTCCAATTGCAAACTAAAAGGAAAAACTTCATGTGAAAATTGTCTTGATCTATCCAATAAACTTAATGACATGCATAGGACATTATATCGGTTTTGTAATGGGAATAAGAACCTAAACTTGCTGCTGAATTCTTCCAGATCTTGCTATGATAAAACTGGTTTAGGTTTTGATTCTCATGCTCATGCTAAGGCACATCCACCTAAAATTGTAAAGTCAGTAGGAAGTGGTTTGATTCAAACAGTTCCTAAACAAAAAGGAGTGGTTTTCAAATTTGCAGGAGTGTTGTCTCATTTGGTTTCAAATAAAAATATTGCTTGCTCATCTAGACATGAACACAAAGTTAAATTTCATTGTACCTTCTGTGGTAGAGATGGTCATGTCATAGATTTTTGTTATAGACTAGCTAAACAACAGAAAAGGGAAAGAATGATTCCTAGATCTCATAACTTTCATGCAAAATTTGCTGCACACATTGAACCGAATGTACAACCTGCTGTTTTGAGTCAAAAACATTCAAAGTTTACCTCCGGACCTTCTGTTTTTGCCTCCGGAGCTACTGATTTTTGTGCTACACAAGTAACACCTTATAGGTTAGTAGTTAAGAATAAAAAATCTCAAACTTTGACTCATAAACCTGCTGTTTTGTCTCAGCTTTCGCGTGTTTTTCCTGCTGCACATCGCGTGACTCAGTACTGGATTCCTAAATGCCTTTTGACTAACCCAATATTGAGTCATCGACGTATTGTGCTTCTATGTAGGTTACACGTTTGAGGAAGGAGAACATTTGGATTGTGGATTCAGGTTGCTCACGCCACATGACCGGACCTTCACGTGTTCAATCCTTCGGAGGTAAATGGTCCAGACCCATATCCGCAGGGGGAGAGCATTTTCATTGAAAATGAGGAAGAATTGGAGTTGCTGCCAGAAAATTCAGCAGCTAAAGACTTTGGTTTAGCTCTGGATGTTAATTCTCAACCAGCGTCGACAACCATAAATGCTGATTCAAATCATCCTCAAGGCACAAGCCCATCGATTTGTGATGAACATGAAGAAGAAGAAGCTTGTGAGACATTTGTTCCCCTACGGTTTTACAAAGATCATCCCCCACAACAGATGATTGGAAGCTTGCATGAACGAGTCACATGGTCCAGGATTTTCAAACTCTTATGCTCATTATGCTTTTGTTGCTTCTTTTGAACCCAAAGACATATCACACACACTCACTAATGAATCTTGGATTATTGCCATGCAAGAAGAGTTAGAAAATTTTGAAAGAAATAATGTTTGGAAACTTGTACCTCCACCTCAAGGTCACACTTTAATTTGAACTAAATGGGTATATAAAAATAAACAAAGTGAGGATGGGGTTGTGGTTAGGAATAAGGCTAGGTTGGTTGCTCAAGGTTTCACTCAAGTTGAAGGTCTAGATTTTGATGAAACTTTTGCTCCTGTCGCTAGATTAGAAGCCATAAGAATTTTGTTAGCTTCTGCAGCATCTAAAGGTTTTAAGCTATTTCAAATGGATGTTAAAAGTGCTTTTCTTAATGGCTACATCGATGAGGAGGTTTATGTCAAACAACCACCGGGTTTTGAAAATCCAGATTTTCCTAATCATGTTTACAAACTGTCCAGAGCCTTATACGGTCTCAAACAAGCCCCTAGAGCATGGTATGATAGGTTAAAAACATTCTTACTTGAAAATGGGTTTACCATGGGCAAGGTTGATAAAACTCTTTTTGTGCTTAAGCATGACAATGACTCATTATTCGTTCAAGTGTATGTGGATGATATTATCTTTGGTTGTGCTTCTCATGATCTTGTGTCTAAGTTTTCAGCAATGACGAGTTCCGAATTTGAAATGAGTATGATGGGTGAACTCACTTACTTTTTGGGGGTGCAAATCAAGCAAACCAAGGAGGGTACCTTTGTGCATCAAACGAAGTATACCAAAGACCTCCTAAGGCGCTTCAACATGGACAAAAGCAAGCCTCTTCGGACACCAATGGGAATAGCAACAACACTTGAACTTGATGAAGATGGTGAACCCGTGAATCAAAAAGAATATAGAAGCATAATCGGATCACTTTTGTACCTCACGACATCAAGACCGGACATACAATTCAGCGTATGTCTTTGTGCACGGTTTCAAGCCTCCCCACGTGCTTCACATCGTCAAGCCATCAAAAAGATTATCAGGTACTTACATGGAACTCAAGAATTTGGCATTTTTCTTCCTTCTTCCTCAACCGTTACTTTGAAAGCTTTTTCGGATGCTGATTTTGGGGGTTGTAGGATTGATAGGAAAAGTACTTCTGGTGCTTGTCATTTTCTTGGTAATTCTCTTGTTGCTTGGTCCTCTAGAAAACAAAATTCAGTTGCACAATCCACAGCCGAATCTGAATATGTAGCTGCTGTTAGTATTTGCTCACAAATTCTTTGGATTGTTCAAACACTTAAGGACTATGGGGTTGATCTAGATAGTGTTCCACTGTTCTATGATAATACTAGTGCCATTTGTATTACTAAAAACTCCGTGCAACATTCTAGAACTAAGCACATTGACATTAGGTATCATTTTCTCCGAGATAATGTTGATAAAGGAAACATTGTGCTTCACCATGTAGATACCGAACAACAATTGGCTGACATTTTTTACAAAACCTTTGGATTTCACTCGTTTTTGTTACATTCGTAGTGAAATAGGGGTTATGCATCCTCATGGCTTAAATTGAGGGGGAGTTTTTGAAACTTGGGAAGTCTATGTGTGAATCTGAAATTAAAATAATATGAGCATAGTATTTCATACATATATGACTCTGTGATTCCTTTTACATGCTGAAAGTTCTTACTACATTACTCATGTTGTACATTTTGTAGTTTTTGCCATGTCTAGTAATTGGAATAATTACTTACACTAAAACTGGTCATGGTCGAACTTTCTTGCTGTTTTGAACTTGTTACATGTTCACAAGTGCTTTTAATCATAAAGAATTAATCAAGTAGTCAACTCACATGTTGAGTTTTTATGAACAAATATAAATTGAGAAAAGATCAAGAGAATATGCATGCATCACACTTCTTCTTTTGAGATGGCTTATCATTGCACTTAGATATGAACTTGGAAGAAGTTGTGTATGACTAAAACCATGTCCTTAAGCTTCTGATTGTCAAATGACATAGGCTTGGCTTGGTTGGTTAGAATAAGGAAGATGCGCATATAATCTCTTGCAAATATCATATGATCTAAATTTATGCTTTGAAAAATAATAAAATGCAGCAACTAGTGTCATGCTTTCAGGTTTTGAAATAGTTAAGTTTGTGAGATCATGACTTGCTTAAATTGAAAATTACATTTGATCTCTAGCATGGCTTACACTACTTTATGTATTTCATTGATGTGATAATGTAAGGTACTTGATAGTATGACTTGGATGAGCTTTGTTTATATGTATATGTTATAATATGCTCATAACAACTAAAGGGGGAGAGATAATTTGTTTATATGCTCATGACTTTCTGAATACATTTTCAAAGGGGGAGAGATAAGCATGAAGAGAAAGAGAATATGTGCATAAGGAGAGATAATTAAAGGGGGAAAGATAATATGGGATAATTTTTCTTCTCATTTTACTTTTGATTTACAAAGGGGGAGAAATTGCCTTCAAAACTTTTATGTGGATAAGTCAATGTTCGGATTTTAAATGGTGTTGCCAATGCATTAACCAAGGGGGAGATTGTAAGACCTATATGTGTTGAATACATTGGCTTGTAGTGAATACACTTGGCTTTGATGATAAAAGTTTCGAATATCACCAAAACACATTTTTATCAAGGTCCGACTCTAGCTCTGAGCTACAGCAAGGTCCGACGGTAGGTTCGGCTTGGTTTAGGTAGCTCCGGTTACGTTCAAAACTAGGTCCGACAAGCATTGGTCAGCTCCGGTGAAGTTTTGTCTTTAGCTCCGGCATGTCTTTGATAGCTCCGACATGTTTTTGATAGCTCTGACATGTTTTTGATAGCTCCGACATGTTTTTGCTAAGCTTGATTGTGCTAGTTTTGTAAGACCCGGCAGGAGCTTGGTTGTACTAGTTTTGGTAAGCTCCGGCGCTAGGTTTTACTAGCTTTTGTTAGCTCCGGCTCAAGGTTCGGGTTGCTCTGGCAAGGTCCAGAACTTGACCGAAGTGCTTCTGCTTTTCATTTGCAATGTTTCATACTTGCTTTACATTGTTGGAAAGTTTGCTTAGTATTCTTTTACTAAGTTTTTGGTGCGTTTTTTGGATGATATGGCTGATATCGTTTTGCTATGCTTTGCAACATTCTTATGTGAGGTTCTCACGTAAGGTGTTGTGTTCGGAACTAACTTGAGTCAAGTCGAGGACTTGGGCTCGTATGGATTGGTTGTTTATTCATGTGCAGGTGTTGCTTGAGTACAAGATATGGCTAGTGACAGGATCCATTGGACTAGTCTCAGGGAGGAGATGAGGTTCCAACAACCAAATTCAGGAGGAATTGTGGTTGAGCTGATCAGGAGGTTGCGCGGCATGATTGAATCAAGAACAATGCATATGAAGGTATCGTGGACGTTATTGGAAGATGTTTTCACGTGTGCAAGGAGTGCATGGACGTGGCTACATGGTTCCGAGACGTGATGAAGAGATGTGAACATAAAGAGTTGGTCGGAAAGGTCCAACCGACTAGGTTATGGACTCAGGCTGCGGCTGAGTCGGGTTTGACTTAAATATGGAAAGATTTGAGTTGGTTATGATAGGATTTCGTGTGGGTCACAAATTTAAGTTGTTTAGGAATGTGGGATACGTTCCATGGTGTTTGGAAGTCTTAAGATTGCTTCTATCTGCGTATAGAAGAATCTTGAGCAGTTATGGAAAGTTACGATTCGTGATCTGAGTAGGATTGGAGTCCTAGTTGATATTGGGTTGGCCTAAGGGCTGGTTATATAAGAAAGGGAGCCCAGAGCTCGTGGTGCACTACTTTGGGGCTGTTCCTCTTGTGTTCTATTGAATAAAATTCGTAGTTTGAAGGAACTTTTGTGCCTTGTTCGTCCGACTTGTTCCAGACAAGTTTTACTCGTCGAGTTTCTGGACAGCACTATCTTTCGTCGGTGGTTTTATCATAACTCGAGTTTTACAGATCCAATTGACGTGATTCTTTTTGGGTTGTCTTCACAACTTGATTATCTATCATATGTCAAAAGTTCACGGTCATTGGATTTGTGGTTTCTGATCTACATGAGTTTCTTTACAGCATTCCAGAACTGTTTTTTTCTCGAGTAGGGCAGATTGACCTTGTTTGATCTTTCGATCATAGCTTGAGTTTTTCTCGACGGATTTGAGTGATTCCTTTTGTGTTGTCTTCGTGACTTGATTCTCTCTGATATCCATCACTTTTGTCACGGTGAAACACATTTAGATTAGTCTGACACACGATTTCTTTAAGAGATCGTTTTTCTGCCGAAGGGGTTGGGGTTCAATTGTTTCCGCTGCGTAAGATTTTTAAATCTATCATTCATACCCCCCCTCTGGTAGGTTTTCACGTGCTCTTCGATCCTACACGAATCAGGCGGAGGGAGGCTCCAATCAGCTAGAGGGCGCACCAGATTAGCTGGAGGGAGATTCAACTTCAATAGTGTCAACGGACCAATCTCCGCCCAATCTCCGTGCTCTACAACATCTCACGCCAATGGAACAAGAGCAAGAAAGAAGCTTGGTGGAAAATAATAAGTCAGTTATAATGGTTTTGTCGGTACCCTGCAGACGGGGTACTCTCGCACAAAGGATGAAGACACCAAGGCATGTTCGGAGCCACCACATGTTCCATAGGTACCAAGACCTCTACCCCCCTCAAGATCGAGCTCCGGTGCTGCCACGTAAGCTTTGGAGATGAGACTTGGCCCCTCCGGTGTGGCGGGCTCCCGAGACGCCACGTGTAGGGACGGGATCTCACGCAACCTTAGTGGACCGCGCCGATACAGCCACGTAGCACGGAGCGCCACCAACACCCACCAAGGGAAAGGGCCTGGAGGTGCCACGTCCCCTAACAAGCCCCGGGGCTACCACGCATCACGGAGGACCGGGGCTGACCTCCTCAGCGGGGATCAACCCCGACGTTGCCACGTGTTCCGCAGTTCGCCTCAGACGGTAAGATGAGGGAGTTAAGGAATGGTGCACCCTTCCCAAGTCAAGCATTGAAGATGCGCACCCACCTCCGGCGCACAACGCGGAGCACGCCAACGGTCACTAGCAATACAATCCACCATAGAGTAGGGTGTTACGCTCCTTGCAGCCCGAACCACGTAAAAACCACCGTGTCATACTCTCATCCGCTAGAATATTTGATTGAGGTCTAAGCCCCGCCGAATAAAGAACCTCCACGGGCTGCTCCTTAGCAGTTCCGGAGGAAGTGTCGCATTAATACTTCAACGGGTTTCTATGTTGTTCCGAAATATTTACAGAAAATAACTAAAATGGAAAAAGTATTCTAATGCAATCCTGCAGAAATCTTTTCTGAACCACAAGATCTTCATCCTATAATCGCTGCATTTTTTCACTTGAACCTTTTCGTCAGTAATATAAGTTGTCTCCATAGTCGTACACGGTTGTAGGATACTAGTTGTTGACAGTTACTAGCCATTTCCTCCAGAACAGTAGTGGTAATATTCAGGAAAGGAAAGAACGAAATGCAAGCAAGCACCAGTAAGATAATGGAGGATGGCACGATCCTAAAAATCCTGCCCATCGAGACAGGTCCCAGCAGTGAGAGGTGTGACCTGAGTGAGCGGAGCATCCTCACATTGTCCGTTTGACATAATCCTTGGCTTGCCGTTTAGTTTCATCAGTGTCCACTTCTGCTCTTTCTGTGACCAGAGAAGCCTTTGCCCTTTCAGCAACTAGAACTTAGGCACAACCCTCATACGAATGCATAGATATATAGAAGTTCGTGAGATCATAGCCTCTTTCTTTCCCATGGACGCCTAGATTCCCATTGCAAAAACTGCATGTGCTCTTCCACGGGATGCTGCTGGAACTGTTTTGGGGAAAGAGAGTGTCACACCCCATTTTGCATAAAGTAAAATAAGACAAATCTGCATGTATACCAGGACCAATTTGATCATACATGCACGACAAAATATGGTAAACAATTTTATAACGAATAAATCAATAAGCAATTACATTAAAACAATTACGAACAACAACGGAAGAGGGAGAAACAAGCAGAGCAAGCCACAAGCAAATGGACTCGTGACAACGTGACCTTCTAGACTACATCTTCACTTGATCATCTTTTACCTCAGCAGTATGGCATGTACAAAGAAAAGAGGAAAGAAGCAAGTGTGAGTACCTAATGTACTCCACAATGTGGAAAATTATGACATGTATGGCTGGCCAAATGGAAAGCATGACACAGGTTAAGACTCTATGCAACACCCTATTCCTTAGGTTTTTCTTACATCCTATTTACTAGGTGAATGATTCATTTATGCAATAAATGTAATAAACCGTTGGGTTACACCATCCGACCCACAACCTTCCATGTTACCCACGTGGAGGCCAACTCATCGGGTTACACCATCCGGCTACCAACCAGCCCAACCAGTCCCAATCCGACTAATCAAGGTTGAGCTTTCCAGGCGCTCTCATGACCGTGAGCACGACTATATAGATAGTTTTAATACTCTACAAAGTTTGTACCACTTTACCCACAAGTTATGATTGCATCATCTGATGACGACTTATAAAACTCCTTTCCGCCATTCCACACTCCCTACTGTGTCCGGCCCGGAGTTCACAACAAAGCCTTTACAAAGGGTCTCCCGACAAGTATGAGTACTCTAAGGTTTCACATACCACGACATACTTGAGTACACCCTCCGACGTGGCAGCCCCCTCTTGAGCCTTGCGGATCTCAGAGCAGTAAACCCTGAACTCCTTCCCCGCACCGAATGTTGCTAATACCCATTGGAAGATTACCTAATTAATCAGCTAAGCCATTCCATACCGGACTTGTGGCACGGTAATGTCTGGATCGCATGCGCCAAGAACCGGTACTTAGAATCTACACAGGCCACTGACAACGAACCCGAGTCTCGTGCGTAGTGCACCCACCAAGACATCCTGCCTGTGAGATTCATATCTAATATATATATATATATATATATATATATATATATATATATATATATAACCATCCAATAAGTGATAATAATAATAGTGTTATATCAAGTTAACATTACCACCCAACTAATGATAGCATGGCTAAGCATAAACACATACCCAAGTCTCAACCATACCATGCAAACCCAACGACAAGGAATAATTTGGAAATCTAGTAAAATTTCTAACAACTTTCTAACATGGGAGTTAATTTAAGACTTGCATGCAACTATTCTATCTACATCCTTAATTATTCCCTAACTGGTGCAAAGTGATCAAGAACACTTGCCTTTTCTTTATATCATGTAGCTGCTCAGTCTTCCGATAGAATGTTCGATCTTCCAAGTCTTCACGTCGCATCTCGATCATCACACGAACACGTACGTACTACCGTAATAGAGATATAAAAGCACATTCAATAGCAGTACATCATACGAGCAAAACAAGTAATAAAGAGTAATATGTGATCATTCTACGGTGTACCGAGAGCCTACGCACGATAACGGCTTAACACGGTGTTACGAGTGTTTCATCATGTTATAAAAATGTTTAGAGTTTAAATAGTGCAATTCTAATAATTATTAAGATGACAACATGAATTTACGTTATAAATCATTTACAAAGTGCAAGATTACAATTTATGCATTTTATAGGTTGTAGACCATTTCCATACGCAAGACTACATTTATTTTAAACAAGTCATGTGCTAATGGGCATTACTTAATATTTCATGGAGATGCTTTATGCAAAAACAAAAATTACTAGGTCTATTATGGACATACAACATAAAACATGAGTGTTTACATAAAATTCTATTTATACAGTAGCTTCTATGGCAATTCACTCATTATAACAAGAGAATACACATTTATGTTATCATGCATGCAATAATAAGTTAAACATAGGCTATAAATTATTTACAATGCAAGAATATATTCACAAGTGTCTTTCTAGGTGAATAGTCATTTATCACATGCGATGATAGCTATATTGAATAATAGATTTAGTTCACAAATCATTATCACATAAAATGATACATTTTATTATCTACCATATATGCCAAGAATCATTTAAAGGTGCAAGGACATGTTTTATTAGGTATTCATACTATTATTACGCATGAATAAATATTTTATGGGGACATTTAATGCAAATATAACATTTACTAGGGGCCTATATGTGAGCACAATTCATAGGCTAAAATGTAAAAACGGCAAGTGGCAGGGTCATTTCTGTAATTATCCACAACCTAGCAGGGCTTAAAACACTAATTACTATTATTCTAGGGGCTAAAGTGTTAATAACAGTGAGCTACAGGGGTGTAATAACTATCTACAGTCAAAACCATAATTATTAAATAGTTTTGGGTCATTTCTATAAAGAACAGGACCTAGTTGCAGTTAAATTAAAAGCATCAGGGGGTTCAGTGCTAAAAGACGAAGGGGTACGCTCAATATAATGTGGGTCGTGGGATGCAAACTAGGTGGCATAGATTTAAAATGGCTAAAGGTGCATACGTGGCCAGTCCCTAGCCCTAGGATTTAAAGAGGATGACTCTAATTTAATAAGAAAGAAGGGGTATGCGGTTTAAAACATGGAGCATCAAATTTGAACCAGGGGCTCAGATCCGAAGGGGTGACGTGGTTGTTTCCTAGCCCTACGATTTAAATAGAACGACCGAGTTCTAACATAAGCGAAATGGTATGTTTCTTCTAATTGGGACCGTCGCTTAGCGATCTAACGGTCAAGGGTTAGAACGGAGGTTCTGGTCCTTCTTCCCCGGGCCGCACGGCACACCTCCATGGCGGCGGCCCAAGCTCGCCGGAGCTACTCGATCTCGCGTCAAACTAGCCTAAACCCTATCCTACGTGCTCAAATCGAAGGAGGCAAGCCTTGCAAACTCACTTAGGGGGATCTCGAGACGTGGAACGGTGCGGAGGAGGGCGCGCGACGGTGGAGGGCAGCGGTGCACGTCGGTCTTTGTCGGGTGTGCGTCGCAGAGGCGATTCCTTGATGCATCCTTGCCGGGGAGCTTCTCTGAACTACGAGGAGTGCACCCAAAGGGTCAGCGTGCAGTGGGTTTGACAGAAACGGAAGGGCGACGGCGAACGGCAGCCGTACCTCGTCGGAGCACGCTGAGGACGGCAACGGGCGGTGATCTCTCCGCGTCTCTGTGTTCAGGGCACGTTCTAGGGCACGGCGAGCATGGAGAAAGGTTTAGATTGTAGACAAATCGCACGGCAAGGCAGGAACAACGATGAGGGGTAAGAGTTTTGTTTTTATTAGATTTTATTCTTTCTTAATTCAATTTTAGATTTCAAATTCAATCCAAAATGGTAGCAAGTTTTATTAATTAAATTTTAATTCAGAGCACCCACACATAGGCATTCAATCACAAACAAACACACAATTTCACACCTTAACTTAATTTTGATTTCTTCCCTGTTTAAATCTTAAGGTTTAAATTATTTTAAATTCAAATTTTGCTTTTATTAATTTGGGGTGTTATAGAGGGGAAGAAAAAAGTTGTGCTCCAGTATTCTCTCGTTTCTGCTGAATCCTCTTCTCTGATACAGTAGCTTTCAGCAGAACATAAACTTGTTCCCCAGTAATTAGTTAGAAACGAAAAAACATTGGTAAAAAGTAATCGCATCCACATTTTTGTAAACAAAAAAACATGCGCCTAATTTACAAGCTGTGGAGAAGTACAGGAGCATGATCAAACGTGATTAACTCTTCGTGTAAGCATACGTATAGGGATGAAAATAGTCGGAAACGGATGGAAGAAAGGTGAAATCGTTTTCATTTTCATATAAAATTTTCAGAAATAGTTACAGTATCAGAAATCTCAGAAATATCGGTACGGGTATATCGGATCCGAAGTATGTCGATATCGGAATGGTTCCAAATTTATTCAGAAACAATGCACCAAAATATTATTCATCTATAACATCAACAACTTAAGTATAAAATATGAGACAACAACTTTTAGTTTCATTTTATAAAAAATTTCCATATGAAACAAAATCACTTTAAAACACATTTTAAAGTATATATATTTGTATGTAATTAAATTTAACTCCTTGTCCAAACTGGTGCCTGAGTAAAAAATTTAAAGAATTGAGCTTATTACATGTCATCCCATCAGATCGAACCTACTATTCGGAAATTATTCGGTTATTGTTCAGAAATTTTCCATTAAAATATGGTATTTCGACAATTCAGTCGGAAATTAGTCCAATCGCTTCTGTCGATGTGTTAATTAGGAGCGTAACACCCTACTCCACAGTGTACGGTATTGCTAGTATGTGTGTATGCGTGTGTGTGATGGGGGGATCCGATGTGTGCTCCTTGTAATGGTGGCAGTCCGGGCCTTTTATAGACAAGGTCGGACGCCTTACAGGTGGGGTCCCAGGGCCCGACAGGTGGTCTAGGGGCGATCTTATCCTAAAGATCTAAGGCTTCTCGCATAAGCTTCCTCTGATCGTGGCTTTGAAGACTCGCCGTCTTGCTGTCTGAGTTGTCAGTAGCCCATGCGCTGTTGCTGACATTGGCAGGGGATGTCTCGTCCAACTGTCTTTGTCGCCGTAAGCTAACCACTTGGCAGAGTGGGATAGGCCTACAACGTCTTCACTGTGATGCGATTGGTCGCAGCAGAACCTGACATTAGGTGTGCACTTGGGGAAGCTGCATATCTTCAATCCTTGACAGGGACCAGGCGCATCGCCCTCTTAACTCTCGCGTCCCTATGTCCAGGGCAAGTGGATGGACTATGTGACAGCTCGGGAGCTCACCTTTGCGGAGGAGGTCAGGTCCCGCCTTGTGGACCACGTGGCAGCTCGGGAGCTCACCTCTGCGAAGGAGGTCAGGTCACGCCTTGCGGACCACGTGGCAGCTCAGGAGCTCATCTCTGTGGGGGTGGCTAGGTCATGTCCTGCTGACACGTGGCGGTGCCGGGAGCTCACATTTGTGGAGGAGGTTAGGTCCCGCCTTGTGGGACATGTGGCAGTGTCGGAGCCCGCCCATATGGGAGGTGGCCCGTCTGATGTCTTGGTCCACGTGGCAGCTCAGGAGCCGTGTCTCACGGGGAGGAGGGACCCTTACCAGCTGGACACGTGATTACCTAGGGACTCGTCTCCAAAGGGAGGTTGAGCTTCTCCTACGGGCTTCTTGCGGATATCTTGGACCACCCATCTGAGGCTGATGGGTTCGGGTCTCTTGAACATGTGGCGACCTAGGACCCCACCTCTACGGGGAGGTGGGGTACTTAGGCAGCTCTAGCTTGTGCGCGAGGGTACCCGGTATCCTGGGTACCGATAGTGGCCCCTGGGTCCTCCTTGGGGGGAGGCGAAGAGCTCGAGGGTGGAGCCCTATACCGCTTTCCCACGCGGCCTTCTAATTTTGTCTTGATCAGTCGAAGCGGTGCACGCATCTGCTGTTGTGACCACGCGTCCCTCTCTAGTTGAGGGGTCGTGGCGACAGGATCTTTGCTTGCTGCAACATTATCGCGACGGTTCCCAAGGCGCCTGCTACACTTCTGCTGCTTTCACTTCCGCCATTATGGGAACCGCCAGGTTGCCTACTTAGGCGGAGAACTGCCCGAGCTAGTTTTTTTGGAGGGGGGCCTGGGCCTATTTGTCATGGATGTCGTGGTACGACCCGTTGATTTGGAGCCCGCTCAAATTTGCACGGTGCACCCAAACTCCAGTAGTGTGCTTTAAAGGGGTACCTTTGTGCACAATGGAGGTTCCTTCCTTCCGCACGCCCCAAGCATTCGAGCCTTCGTCTTCCTCCTTGAGCATCTACCCACCTTTGAGGTTCTCGACCCCTACTCTAATGGACTCAGCTCTGCCTCCTTCCCAGATGGAGGATGTCTCGCTCGTGAGGTGACTTTTCGGCTGGGAGGATGAGGAGCGACGAAACCTGATCCGTCCTGGCTCCTTGCCACTGGAGTTGGGGTAGAAGGAGATCGTCTTCTTCCAAGCGTATGCATACTCTGGGTTTGTCCCTCCTGTTTCCTTTTTCCTGGTGACACTCCTGGACGTCCTTAAGCTCCATCTTCATCATCTGTCGCCGAACTCTCTGGTGGTAGCGGCGGTGTTCTCACATTTCTGCGAGATGTTCGTCTGGGTGTATCCGAGCATGCCAGTGTTCCGACAGTTCTTCATGTTGAGGCGGACCAGGAAGAAGAACAAAGCCAACTTTCTCGACGGCTACTGCTTCCAACATCGGGTCAACAACCCCTTCAAGTATATCACACCACTCTCCTCGGCGAAGTGGACCGATTGGAGGAATGAATGGGTGATCGTACAAGTCGACGCCCACGATCGCATGGTTATGTTCATCGGGTGAGCGACGATCAGGAAGGAGACCTGGGAGGAGAGGCCGGAGTTGGAGCAGGCCTGCACCCCGATGATGGAGAGGATCCAATTCCTGACACATCATGGTCTATCGAAGTTGACAGTGATGGCAGACTTCGTTCGTCAATGCATGGCTCCCCTTCAGCACCGTTGTCGTCCTACATGACTTTACTTCGGGCTACATGATGGCACCCGAATGGTGCACAGTCGAGACATAGAGACGACCCTGAAAGAGGTGCTCGACGCAATGTCCAAGGCATGTGGCGACCTATTGTCGGACGACGTATTCAACTTCCTGCGATCTTGCCCACCGCTTTGCACGGACCGGGACCTCCAAACGAAGATTCTAAAGGAGATGCCAAACTTGGACACGCTCGGTCTTGCGCCGCAGCAGTTAGGTGACAAGAGTTGGGGCTGGCCATCATCGATTCTCCACTGGAGTCCGCACCTGCTTCAGGCTTCGAAGCTTCAGGGGCGGAGGACGCATCCTCCGTTGAAGAGAAGCGCAAGGCACCAGTCCCCGATGCAGGCAAGGGAAAGGATCCGCTCCCTGATATGGGGAAGGGGAAGTCGCTGGTGGTTGAGGTCACGAAGGAGAAACGCCATCGGTCGCTGCTGCAGGTGGCCTTCGCTTCAAGTCAATGTCCCATGACGCGCCCCTCTTCAGTATTGGGCGTCGGCAGTTCTTCATGGGGAGGCTCAGTCCGTCAATTGGCGGCTCCGCCGACGTCAGCAGTCGGCACATCATCGAGCATCCCTATCGCCAATACGGTCCATCGTGCCATAGAGGGCTCCGGTAGCATCAAACCTTCGGATCCTCACACAAAAAGGCCTTGGGCCGACGTCGGCGGCGGCCACGGAGGAGGCTCCGGGAGTGGCTTTTTTGGAGTTGTTGGAGACCCGCCGGTGTAGGGTGGCGGCGCCGCTGGTGGTTCTGGTGGAGGTCCGATTGGGGCGACCTCGCCTGCCACGCCATCATCAGGACCCGCAATTTCTGGGCTGCCAAAGGTGGAGGCCCGCTGGAGCTTTTGGGGACATCGGTAAGGCATTCTTACTGATGCTTGCTTTGTTATTTCTCCTACCTTTGTTGATTAGTTAGGACTTGATTTTTATTTGCAGGGCCACATTGGCTGTTATGACACCCCTACTACAGGGGGTAGTGCCCAAGAGTGCTTTGAAATTGGCCCACGAGGCTATGGCTGTTTCGGCGGAGCAGACAGCCAAGCTCGCGCAAGAGAGCACTGCTCCGACGTATGTACTCCACGCAGGGAGTGAAGCTTCTTCAGCTGCACCTTCGGCTGTTGTGCCAGAGGCATCCTCGGTCATCGTGCAAGAGGTTATGCCAGAGCCGACTCAGGGGGCTGAGGTCTTGGCCTCCGTTGTTGCTAATCCGGCGGGTGGCTCTCTGGGTGATGGTCACGTTGCCGCCTCATGTTGCACTGCCACCCCTACCCAGCCTCTGGGGACATGGTGTTCGGTACTGGTGGCCTCGCCTTTGCCGCTTCGGGAGGAGGAGGTCCCTGAGATGATTGTCGGGCGGCCCTCCATAACTTTGGCGCAGTCAGAGCGCCTTTCTGATGTCATCTCGGCACAGTCTAGCATCCTTCAGGTGTAATCCAACCTCCACCGGGCGCAAGGGGCTCTCGCCGCGGAATGGGAGAAGCTGCATGCTGAGAGCGAGCGCCTCCAAGGCTGGGATCACCTTCTGAGGTCCAGGATTGCCGAGGCGAAGGTGATGTACCAGAGGGAGAGCAAAGAGCTAGAGGTGAGGCACCGCTTGGTGAAGGCCCTGGACGTGATGTCCTAGAAAATCCTGGCTGACGCCAAGGTGGCCAATGATATGGCTGACACCCGTCTGTGCGCCCTTGAGGAGGGTCAAGAGGCCCTGGATCACCACAAAGCTTCAATTGTTGAGCGAGATGTCACTGTCACCGAGCAGGAGGTGACGGCCCAGGCAATGATGGCTTGGGTTGAGTCTGATCGGGATAGGCTGCAGTCCCGCCTTGAAGATCTTGAGCTCAAGGAGAGGGACTTGTCGCGGGATCAGGCGCAACCCTCAGCTGAGCGTCAAGAACTTCTCCTACGCAATCTCGGCATCCAAGCCCGGGAGTGCTCGATGGAGCGCCACGCTCGGGAGCTCGATCTGCGAGAGCGTCAGTTGGCTCAACGCTTAGAAGCCGAGGGTAGTGCGGTGGCAGAGACGGTGGCCACCCATGTCCTAGTGTGCTACCGGAGTCGGTACCCTGATCTGCCCCTAGAGCCAATTTTTGAAGGTCTTGTTGAAGAGCGCGAGGAGGCAGCAGCGATAGAGGTCAAGAATGTCGTGAAACATGTCATCGCGCAATTCGCCAGGGACTGAGGCTGGTAGCCCAACTTTGTATTCGGGGTTTGCCCCTTTGTAAATATTCCTTAATGAATATGAATTTGTGTTTGATTTATTGGCTTGTCTTTGTGATTCTCAACTGTTGCTCTCAGTCCTTAGTTGCATAAGGGTTTGCAGAACCTTTGCCAAGCCCGTTAGCTTTTGAGGACCAACGGTTGCACAATTGATGTGGCCGAGGTGTTTTCTGTTGACTTCCTGCCTATGGAACACCCTTAGAGGCCCCTTGGTAGATGTGGTTAGTTCGTTGGGCACATCTACCATTTGATTGCAGGATGTCTTCAACGTGCCCCCAGTGGAGCAGAGGAGTTGGAGTGTCAGGGCGCCACCAATTGTCGAAGTTGGACGCTCTGGCGTCGCCCACCACCGTTGTGGAGACATCAACGGCAGGCCCCTTG
The DNA here is from genome assembly GCA_036927565.1 of Tuctoria greenei. Classification (NCBI taxonomy): domain Eukaryota; kingdom Viridiplantae; phylum Streptophyta; class Magnoliopsida; order Poales; family Poaceae; genus Tuctoria; species Tuctoria greenei. The sequence continues at coordinate 62,741,897 of JAYESD010000002.1, read as the reverse complement.
GAAGGTGCCGGAGCTGGGTGCTCCGGCGTCGCCCACCATCGTCGTTGAGACGTCGACTGCAGGCCCCTTGGGAGGTGCCAGAGTTGGATGCTCCGGTGTCGCTCACCATCGTTGTTGAGACATCGACAGCAAGCTCCTTGGGAGGTGCCGGAACTGGATGCTCCGGTGTCGCCCACCATCGTCGTTGAGACGTTGATGGCAGACCCCTTGGGAGGTGCCGGAGCTGGAAGATCTGGCGTCATCCACCATCGTCGTAGAGTCGCCGATGACAGGCCCCTGGTGTACAGGTTATTGCAAGAGAGCCCTGTTAGCGACAAGAGCGAGACAGGAGAGTTTACTCACTTATCCGCGCTTGTTGTTGTTGTTGACGTGCTGGGACGTCGATGGTAGGCCCCTTGCGACGTGCCGGAGCTGTACGCTCTGGCATCGCCCACCATCGTCGTGGAGACATCGACAACAGGCCCCTTGGGAGGTGCTGGAGCTGGATGTTCCATCATCGCCCACCATCATCGTTGAGATGTCGACGGTAGGCCCCTTGGGAGGTGCTGGAGTTGGATTCTCCGGTGTCGCCCACCATCATCGTTGATACGTCGATGGGAGGCCCTTTGGGAGGTGCCGGAGCTGGATGCTCCGGTGTCACCCACCATCGTCGTTGAGACGTCGACGACAGGCCCCTTGGGAGGTGTAAGAGTTGGATGCTACGACGTCGTCCAGCATCATCGTAGAGTCACCAGCGGTAGTCCCCTAGTGTACAGGCTATTACAAGAGAGCCTTGTTATCGACAAGAGTGCGGCGGGAGAGTTTACTCACTTATCCGCGCTTGTTGCTATTGTTGACGTGCTAGGATGTCGACGGCATGCCCCTTGGGAGGTGCTGGAGCTGGATGCTCCGACGTCGTCCACCATCGTCGTAGAGTCACTGACAATAGGCCCTTGGTGTACAGGTTATAGCAAGAGAGCCCTGTAAGCGACAAGAGCAGGGTAGGAGAGTTTACTCACTTATCTGCACTTGTTGTTGTTGTTGACGTGCTGGGACGTCGACGGCAGGCCCCTTGCAAGGTGCCGGAGCTGGAAGCTCTAGCATCACCCACCACCGTCATGGAGACATCGACGACAGGCCCCTTGGGAGGTGCCGGAGCTAGATGCTCTGGTGTCGCCCACCATCGTCATTGAGATGTTGACAACAAGCCCCTTGGGAGGTGTCAGAGCTGGATGCTCCGGCGTTGCTCACCATCGTCGTTGAGACATCGATGGCAGGCCCCTTGGGAGGTGCCAGAACTGGATGCTCCGATGTCGCCCACCATCGCCATTGAGACGTCGATGGTAGGCCCCTTGGGAGGTGCCCAAAGTGGATGCTCTGGCGTAGTCCACCATCATCGTAGAGTCACCGATAGCAGGCCCCTGGTGTACAGGCTATTGCAAGAGAGCCATGCTAGCGACAAGAGCGAGGTAGGAGAGTTTACTCACTTATCCATGCTTGTTGCTGTTGTTGACGTGCTGGGACATCAACGGCAGGCCCCTTGCGAGGTGCCGGAGCTGGACGCTCTGGCATCGCCCACCATCTTCGTGGAGACGTTGATGGTAGGCTCCTAGGGAGGTGCGAGAGCTAGATGCTCCAGTGTCGCCCACCATCGTTGTTGAGACGTCGACGACAGGACCCTTGGGAGGTGCTGGAGCTGGATGCTCTGGCGTCGCCCACCATTGTTGTTGAGATGTCAATGACATGCCCCTTGGGAGGTGGCAGAGTTGGATGCTATGGTGTTGCTCACTGTTGTCGTTGTGACGTCGACGGCAGGACCCATGGGAGGTGCTAGAGGTGGATGCTCCGACATCATCCACCATCGTCGTAGAGTCGCCGAGAGCAGGCCCCTGGTGTACAGGCTATAGCAAGAGAGCCCTGTTAGCGACAAGAGCGGGGTAGAAGAGTTTACTCACTTATATGCGCTTGTTGTTGTTGTTGACGTGTTGGGACGTCGACGACAGGCCCCTTGCAAGGTGCCGGAGCTAGACGCTCTGGCATCACCCACCACCATCGTGGAGACGTCGACGGCAGGCCCCTTGGGAGGTGCGGGAGCTGGATGCTCTAGTGTCGCCCACCATCATCGTTGAGATGTCGACAGCAAGCCCCTTGGTAGGTGCCAGAGCTGGATGCTCTGGCATTGGTCACCATCATCGTTGAGACGTTGACGGCAGGCCCCTTGGGAGGTGCTGGAGTTGGATGCTCCGATGTGGCCCACCATCGCCGTTGAGACGTCGACGTTAGGCCCCTTGGGAGGTGCTAAAGCTGGATGCTCTGGCATCGTCCACCATCGTCGTAGAGTCGCCGACAGCAGGCCCTGGTGTATAGGCTATTGCAAGAGATCCATGTTAGCTACAAGAGCGAGGCAGGAGAGTTTACTCACTTATCTGCGCTTGTTGCTGTTGTTGACGTGTTGGGACATCGACGGCAGGCCCCTTGCAAGGTGCCGGAGCTGGATGCTCCGGCGTCGCCCACTGTCTTCGTGGAGACGTTGATGGCAGGCTCCTAGGGAGGTGCTAGGGCTGGATGCTCCGGCATCGACCACCATCGTCATTGAGATGTCGACGGCAGGCCCCTTGGGAGGTGTCGGAGCTGGATGCTTCAACGTCGCCCACCATCCTCGTTGAGACGTCGACGACAGACCCCTTGGGAGGTGCCAAAGTTGGATGCTCCGGCGTTGCCCACCATCGCCGTTGAGACATCGACGGTAGGCCCCTTGGGAGGTGCCAGAGTTGGATGCTCCAGCGTCGTCCACCAGCATCGTAGAGTCACCGACGGCATGCCCCTGGTGTACAGGCTATTGCAAGAGAACCCTGTTAGCGACAAGAGTGGGGCAGGAGAGTTTACTCACTTATTCGCATTTGTTGCTGTTGTTGACGTGTTGGGACGTTGATGGCAGGCCCCTTGCGAGGTGTTGGTGCGGGTTGTCCTGCACATATGATAAAAATAGGGGGGCTAGTATTGCTCCTCGGTCCTACCTGTTCCTCTCCTTAGCATTGTCATGTCTTACTGTCCCGAACTGACGCACGGGACTTGGGTAATTCGATGCATTGGTGCTCTGGGGTCCAGCTCCTGACGTCTTCAGGGTGTGAGCTTTCTGGCTCCAGTACTCAGCTGTAGCGTTTGAAGGCAGGGTGTGTATGCTTAGGGTGCAGGACCAGGCTAAGCAGTTTACACCCCCATGGACCTCCTGCTCAGCACAAACCTTTCCTGGGGGTCCCTCTAGCGCCACGGGACCCTAATGTAACACCCTCATTTTCATGCATCATGCCATGCATCTATCATAATACATGTTTAACATTAATCCACATAAAAATAAGTTTAAAATGAATTAGAAACAAAACTGAACTTAAGAATTCTGGAATGTGTGGACTAGTCCGATTTTGTGCGGACTAGTCCGATTTCTCCCTGACTTCAAACGGACTTGCTCATTTTTCTACGGACTAGTCTGTTTTTCCCTCTGGACATTTTTGGACTTGTCCGGCCCAGTGTGGACTAGTTCGGTGTTCCAAGAATCCTTGAAAATTTGCTAAGTCCCTGGACTTCTCCGGACTAGTCCGGTGTTCCAGCAGACTTGTCCATTTTTTCCTCTGACTAAAGTCAAACTTGTCCGATTTTTGGCCAGACTTGTCTGTTTTTTCCCTCTGAATAAGTTCGGACTTGTCCGATGTCCAATCCGGACTTGTCCGATTTCCCTCTATCCAAATTTGGACTAGTTCGGCCCTCTTCGGACTTGTCCGATAAATCGTGACTCTGTGTTGATATTTTGTTTCACGACTAGTTTCTTGGATTTTACGTTAAGTGGGCCTAGGTACGTCATGCCTAACTCTTTTAGAACCCATGTGGGACTCCAAACCGACCCCTACTCATCTCAAAACTCGAAATCCATCTAACCCTAGCCTCCACCTCTATATAAACAACCCCACCCCTTGGCTTGACATCTATTTGCCACTTTTCCACCTCACCCAAACGCTAGCTCATGATTAGCCGCCACCAAGGAGGGAGAAAGAGGTCTAGAACAAGAAGAAGAAGAGGAGTAAACGAAATAGGATCAAGATCTCCATCAACTTCGCGTCCTCCATCGCCAACTCACCATCAAGTTCTTCATCAACCCTAGATCTTCAAGAACCAAGTGTTGCATCCAAGATCCTTGATTCTTCGGAGTCCTAAACACCTGGTATACCTTCTACTTCCTTTTCCTTACATGAATTCGACTCCAAATCTCCAAATTCACGTCGATCTAGAAAACCCTAATCTGCTGTTCTTGAGCAGTGCGGACTTGTCCGGTCCCTAGCGGACTAGTTCGATTTTACTGGTTAATTTCTGTTGAATTAATTCTAAATTAGATCAAATCAAATTCAAACCTGTATAAACTTGTTAAAATCTATTAGAACTATTTAGTGATCATTAAAACAACTCATTAACAAGTTCCACCTTGCATTTGCATTAATCATACATGTCATGTCATATTGAGTAATATGTGTGTGTCTATTGATTGTAATTCTTGTTTGTATGTTTATTGTGCGGATAAGAAGGATTTGCGCTAGAGAGTGCCGCGTAGGATCTTCAACACCAAGAGTTTGAAGGCTTTGACCCGAACCAATCCCAAGAGCAAGGCAAGTGTCCTTGAAGCATATTGATCCTGTTTTGTAAAATAATGTTTTGATTGCAAAACTGCATGCTTGTGTCAATTTGATGGGAATCCTATGATAGGAAGTTTACTAGCATTGTATAACCACCCTTGTCACTTGGAATTTATGGTCGAGAGTCGGGATGTGCTTTTTACCTTTTTGCTTTGCTTAATTAATTGGGATAGGGAAACGATTATACTATCTAACTATGCATTAATGAGATTATGATTAATATGAACTGATTAATATGATGTGTTAATGGGTGATCTAAGCAAGCCTGGTATGTGGATATTTTTGAAGTTATGGTGGTTTTGCTTGCTTTAGATCTAAGGACCGGTTCAAGCGAGAATAAGTCGGGACTTTGCCACCACAAGGCCAAGTATGCGTGCGGTGTAGCTGATTAATTAGGGATTTGCCAGTGCTATTTGGACCATTAAGGATGCTCGGGGAAGGGGTAGTCGGATTGGGTTTGTTGATGATTGGTGGGACTACCCTGGGATCTGAATGGCTCAAGAGGGGGCCCTTGGTTGAAGATGTGCTCAGTTGGAGGCATTGCCACCGGTGAAACCTCAGTGGGGTCTAAATAGGCTAGTAATCCCATTGTAAAGGCTATTTTGTGATCTCTTGTCCCTACACAAAAGGAAGTGTAATTGGCATAAGGGAGGTTAGTCGCCGACGGTGAAACTTCAGTTGTTTAGTTTCATATCCCTTGATGCATATAGTTGGGGACGTTTCTAAATTCTTATATCTTGATTTTCTTCAGATGGTGAGGACTCGCAACCAGAGGGATGGCAACGATGAGGAGGAGAACAATGGAGCACCTCAGAACAACAATGGGCAAGGATCTTTTCATGGAGCTATCAACATTGAGCAGCTTTTGGCTATGCAGAACCAGCTCATGCTGACCATCATACAAACTATAGGACAGCTGCAGGCCGGTAACATCAACAATCAGCCCCACATGCCTCCACCACCACTCGCGCCTCCTCATAAATGGCTGGGAGAGTTTATGAGAACTAGGCCGCCAACCTTTGCTCAAGCTGTTGACCCTATGAATGTTGATGATTGTCTCAAGTACGTGGAGAAGAAGCTAGCTATTGTCCAATGCAGAGACCCGGAGAAGGTTCTATTTGCTTCTCATCAATTAGTTGGAGCAGCTAACGGGTGGTGGGATTCACTATGCAACACCCATGAGAACCAAGAGAGGATTACTTGGGCTGAATTCAAGGAGAGCTTCCGTTCTCATTATGTACCGGAAGGAGTAATAATCTTGAAGAGACAAGAATTTGACAACTTGAGGCAAGGAAGGTCAAGCGTGGGTGAATACCTCAATAAATTCACTCAACTCCCAAGATATGCGCCTAAGGATGTGAGTCGGGACAGCCGGAAGCAATATTTTTTCATGAAACGCTTGAACAATGAGATCCAAGTACAATTGCTGAATTGTGACTATGCCAACTTCTAGAAGCTTGTGGACAAAGCAATTGTTGTGGAGAACAAGGTCCGTGAGATGGAGCAAGACAACAAGAGGAAGGCATCATGTCAAGGACAGCAACAAAGAAGTAATGTGTGCCCTCGCTTTGCACCACCCAATGTGCCATATTGCAGCTCTCCTGCGTCTGCTCATCGCCCTGGATATGCACCGCACCCAACTCAGTTTGTGCAGCAGCGCCCTATCATGCAAGCACCTAGGCCTCCAATGCCTTTTGCACCTCGTGCCAACTTTCCTGGTGCCAAGGCGCAGAATCAAGTTCATCCGAATTTTGGTGCAACAAAGAAGTGCTATAACTGTAGAGAAGTTGGACACTTTGCGCATCAATGTCCTAAGTCAGGCCTTGGTCAAGGAAGCAATGTGCCGAGGCAAAATCCAAGACCCAACGGAGGACAACCGCAAGGAAATCGTGGACAGCAGAATTTTTCTCGTGGCAATGTGAACCGTGTCTCTACGGAGGATGCATAACAAGCGGATGACGTGGTGATTGGTATGTTTCTTGCAAACTTCAACCCAATGACTATGTTATTTGATTCTGGAGCATCGCATTCATTCATTGCATCCAAAATATGTTGCCAAGTATAGTTTGCCTATCTCTCATATGAAATTTACTCTATTGGTTAAGTCTATTAGAGGAGAGATGAGGACAAATATAGTATGTCCAAAAGTAAGCCTTAGAATAAGGGTGGTAGACTTCTTTGTCAACCTCATTGTCTTGGATTCTCAAGGATTGGACATTATACTTGGTATGGACTGGTTGAGGAAGCACAATGGAGTCATCGAATGTGTCACGAAGACGGTGAAGTTGACCAATGAGGAGGGGATCACCGTAGAATTTGAAGCATCTCAACACGCACTGAAGCAATTGGAACTGAACCACATGGACGGTGCCGCAATTGAGGAGATTCCAGTGGTGTGTGAATTTTTGGATGTGTTTCCGGATGAGTTGCCAGGTATGCCACCTGATCGAGACTTTGAATTTGTTATTGACTTAATACCTGGAACTGCACCTATAGCTAAAAGGCCATATAGGATGCCCCCTAAGGAGTTAGCGGAGCTCAAGAAGCAGATTCAAGAGCAACTAGAGAAAGGTTTTATTTGCCCAAGCTCTTCACCTTGGGGAGCGCCCGTTCTATTTTTGGACAAGAAGGATGGGTCCCAAAGGATGTGTGTGGATTACCGGGCTCTCAACGAGGTGACCATCAAGAACAAGTACACCTTGCCCCGCATAGAAGACTTGTTTAATCAAATGAAGGGTGCTTGTGTCTTCTCTAAGATTGATTTTATGTTGGGATACTTTCAAATGAAGATTAGACCATCGGACATACCCAAGACAACTTTTAGGACACGATATGGATCCTATGAGTACACCGTGATGTTCTTTGGATTGACCAACGCACCTGCCTACTTTATGTACCTCATGAATAAGGTCCTCATGGAGTACTTGGATAAGTTCGTTGTGGTGTTCATTGATGACATTATGATCTACTCGAAGGATGGGAAGGAGCATGAGGAACACTTGAGGCTTACACTGCAGAAGTAGAGAGAGCATCAATTGTACGCCAAGTTCAACAAGTGTTAGTTTTGGTTGAGAGAAGTATCATTTTTGAGTCATATCATTTCAGGAGGAGGAGTTTTGGTTAACCCTGGAAAGGTGAGAAACGTGTTCAAGTGGGAGCCACCGCAAAACGTAAAGGAAATAAGGAGTTTCCTTGGGATGGTTGGATATTACCGTCGTTTCATCAAGGACTTTTCCAAGATAGCCAAGCCCATGACGGAGTTTCTAATGAAGGGGAAAGCGTTTCAAAGGACTCAAGTTTGTCAAGAAAGTTTTGAGGAGTTGAAGAAAAGGTTAACAACAGCCCCAGTTTTGGTACTATCGGGCGTGAGCAAGAGCTTTGATATCTATTGTGATGCATCGAGACAAGGACTTGGATGTGTGCTCATGCAAGAAGGTCAAGTGGTAGCATATGCATCGAGACAATTGAAGAAACATGAGCAGAATTATCCTATGCATGATTTGGAACTCGCGGCCGTGGTACAGCATTGAAGATTTGGAGACATTATATCCTTGGACATTGGTGTGAAATTTACACAGATCATAAGAGTCTTAAGTACATATTCACACAAATGGACCAGAATTTGAGGCAACGAAGATGGTTGGGGCTCATAAAGGATTATGATTTGGGAATCAATTATCACCCGGGAAAAGCCAATGTAGTGGTCGATGCCTTGAGCCGGAAGGGAGTAAGTCACCAACTCGCAGTTCAAGAATTGCCATCCGAGTTATGCAAGGAGTTTGAATGGTTGAACCTTGGATTTGTAAATGAAATGGGGATAATGGAGTTAAATCCGACTTTGGAGCAAGAAATTCGAGAGGGTCAAACAAATGATGAGGAAATTCAAGAGATCAAGGAAAGAACCCAAGAAGAGAGAGAATTCAGATTTGATGAGGACGAACATGGTACTATATGGCTTGGAAAAAGGATTATCATGCCTAATGTGAAGCATATTCAGGAGACAATACTAAAGGAGGCACATGACTCGCCATACTTGATTCACCCCAGTTGTACGAAGATGTACAAGGACTTGAAGACATGTTATTGGTGGGCTAGCATGAAAAAGGACATAGATGAATATGTAGCGTTGTGTGATGTGTGCCAACGAGTCAAGGCGGAACATCAAAGGTCAGTCGGACTATTGCAACCATTAAAGATTCTGGAGTGGAAGTGGGAAGAAATTGGAATGGACTTCATAGTTAGTTTACCATGTACCCAGTCCGGTTATGACTCAATTTGGGTAATTGTGGATCATTTAACCAAGTCAGCTCATTTTGTTCCTGTCAAGACCACCTATACCACCGTGAAGCTAGCAGAATTGTATATGGAGCACATTGTGTGTCGACATGGAGTACCAAAGAAGATAGTATCGGATAGAGGTTCTCAATTTACCTCCAGGTTTTGGCAGAAATTGCATGAAGCATTGGTAACTAGGTTGAATTTTAGTTCAGCATATCACCCTCAGACGGATGGACAAACTGAGAGGACCAATCAGATTTTGGATGACATGTTAAGAGCTTGTGCTTTGAAGCATGGGTAAAATTCGGACAAGAGCTTGCCATATGCGTAATTCTCATACAACAATAGTTACCAAGCAAGTTTATATGTGTCGCCATACGAAGCACCATATGGAAGGAATTGTAGGACACCCTTGTTTTGGAGTGAGACGGGGGAGAATCAAGTATTTGGACCCGATGTGTTGCAAGAAGCTGATAAACAAGTTCGGATTATTCGGAAAAACTTGAGGGCTGCTCGATCAAAACAAAAGGGCTATGCGGATAATAGGCGAAGAAAACTAGCCTTTGAAGTGGGAGACTTCGTATACCTCAAGGTGTCACCAATGAGAGGTCATAAGAGGTTTAATATAAGAGGCAAGCTAGCACCTCGCTACATTGGGCCATTCAAGATTTTGGATAAAAGAGGGGAGGTAGCGTATAAGTTGGAGATACCAGCTCATCTTTCAGATGTCCATGATTTCTTTCATGTTTCCCAGCTCAAGAAGTGCTTGAGAGTACCAGACGAACAAGTGCCAATGGAAGAATTGGAACTAGAGGAAGATTTGACTTGTGCCGAGCAACCGATCAAAATCTTGAAAACCAAGGAGAGGGTCACAAAGAACAAGGTCATCAGATGGTGTAAAGTTCAATGGAAGCATCACACAGAATCAAAGGCAACATGGGAGTTGGAGGGTGATCTTAAGAAGGAATTTCCCTATCTTTTCTCTTCTGCGTCGAATTTCGAGGGCGGGATTCATTTTAAGGGGGGTAGGTTTGTAACACTCTCATTTTCATGCATCATGCCCTGCATCCATCATAATACATGTTTAACATTAATCCACATAAAAAGGAATAAGTTCAAAATGAACTAGGAACAAAACCGCAATTAAGAATTCTGGAAAGTGCGGACTAGTCTGATTTTGTGCGGACTAGTCCGACTTATCTCTGACTTCAAACGAACTTGTCCGTTTTTCTGCGGACTAATCTGTTTTTCTCTCTGGACATTTCAGACTTGTCCAACCCAGTGCGGACTAGTCCGGTGTTCCAAGAATCCTTGAAAATTTGCTAAGTCCCTGGACTTGTCCGGACTAGTCCGGTTGTTCCAGCGGACTTGTCCGTTTTTTCCCTCTAACTAAAGTCGGACTTGTCCGATTTTTTGCCAGACTTGTCTGTTTTTCCGCTCTTGATAAGTTCGGACTTGTCCGATGTCCAGTCCGAACTTGTCCGATTTCCCTCTGTCCAACTTCGGACTAGTTCGGCCCTCTTTGGACTTGTCCGATAAATCGCGACTCCAAGTTGATCTTTTGTTTCACGGCTTGTTTCTTGGGTTTTATGTTAAGTAGGCCTAGGGACGTCGTGCTTAACTCTTTTAGAACCCATGTGGGACTCCAAACCGACCCCTACTCATCTCAAAATTCGAAATCCATCTAACCCTAGCCTCCACATCTATATAAACAACCCCACCCCTTGGCTTGACATCTATTTGCCATTTTTCCACCTCACCCAAATCCTAGCTCATGATTAGTCGCCACCAAAGAGGGAGAAAGAGGTCTAGAACATGAAGAAGAGGAGGAAATGAAAGAGGATCAAGATCTCCATCAACTTCGCGTTCTCCATCGCCAACTCACCATCAAGTTCTTCATCAACCCTAGATCTTCAAGAACCAAGTGTTGCCTCCAAGATCCTTGATTCTTCGGAGTCCTAAACACCTAGTATACCTTCTACTTCCTTTTCCTTACGTAAATTCGACCCCAAATCTCCAATTTCACGTCGATCTAGAAAACCCTAATCTGCTGTTCTTGAGCGGTGCGGACTTGTCTGGTCCCTACCGGACTAGTCCGATTTTCCTAGTTAATTTTTGTTGCATTAATTCTAAATTAGATTGAATCAAATCCAAACCTGTATAAACTTTAAAATTTATTAGAACTAGTTAGTGATCATTAAAAGCAACTCATTAACATGTTCCACCTTGCATTTGCATTAATCATGCATGTCATGTCATATTGAGTAATATATGTGCATCTATTGATTGTAATTCTTGTTTGTATGTTTATTGTGCGGATAAGACAGATTTGCGCTAGAGAGTGCCACGGGGGATCTTCGGCACCAAGAGTTTGAAGGCTTTGACTCGAACCAATCCCAAGAGCAAGGCAAGTTTCCTTGAAGCATATTGATCCTATTTTCTAAAATAAATGTTTTAATTGCAAAACTGCATGCTTGTGTCAATTTGATGGGAATCCTATGATAGGAAGTTTACTAGCGTTGTATAACCACCCTTGTCACCTGGAATTTATGGTAGAGAGTCGGGATGAGCTTTTTACCTTTTTGATTCGCTTAATTAATTGAGATGGGAAAATAAGTATACTATCTAATTATGTATTAATGAGGTTATGATTAATATGGACTGGTTAATATGATGTGGTAATGGGTGATCTAAGTAAGCCTGGTATGTGGATGGGTTGGAAGTTATGGTGGTTTTGCTTGCTTTAGATCTAAGGACCGGTTCATGTGAGAATAAGTCAGGACTACAGTGCCACCACGAGGCCAAGTATGGGTGTGGCGTAGCTAATTAATTAGGGCTTTGTCAGTGCTATTTGGACCATTAAGGATGCTCGAGGAAGGGGTAGTCGGCTTGGGTTTGTTGATGATTGGTGGGACTACCCTGGGATCCGAATGGCTCAAGAGGGGGCCCTTGGTTGAAGACGTGCTCAGTTGGAGGCATTGCCACTGGTGAAACCGTAGTGGGGTCTAAATAGGCTAGTAATCTCTTTGTAAAAGGCTATTTTGTGATCTCTTGGCCATATACCAAAGGAAGTGTAATTGGCATAAGGGAGGTTTCTTTAGTCGCCGACGGGTGATGCACAAACACGTGGGTAAAGTGGTACAAACTCTACAGAGTCTAATAAAACTATCATGATAGTCGTGCTCCCGGTTATGAGCGCTTGGATGACCTACATGATTAGAGAGAAATTGGAATTTGGGTTGGTTATGTTTTGGTAATGGTTATGGTTAATAATATAGTTATGGCTGGATATGAATCAAATTGTGATATTTATTATGGTTATTGGTAATGAGAAATCTGGAATATGGATGATGGTAATGAATATGGGCTGGTATTATGATGATTACACGGGTTATAATGGGCTTATTTCACATATGAAAGTGCATCTAGGCATCCCTTGTGGGTTTTAGTTGATTTATGACAAACAAATGAGATCATAACCACATTATTGAGATGAGCGCAAGTTTTAATGAAAAAATGAAGAAAGGGCCAAAAAGAAAGGAGAATGAGGATATATTCGGAAAAGAGCTCAAGAGTTGAATAGAATACATCATTGTGTAGGGAGTGTGTTGGTGTAACACATCCCAAGAGCTCAAACATAAAAATTCTCACACAGTTCACATTTTCACGGGAAAAACAGACTAGTCCGATATACATGGACTAGTCCGATATCCTCTCTGGATAGGTTCGGACAAGTCCAGCCAGTGCGGACTTGTCCTCACTGGACTAGTCCGATAGTGTCCGGGCTAGTCTGATAACGTCTCTGACTAAAATCGGACAAGTCCTCCAAGTGCGGTCTTGTCCTATATTCACTAAGGGTATCACCACACCGGACTAGTCCGATATCACCACGGACAAGTCCGAAAACCTTTCTGACTAAAATCGGACAAGTCCGCTCCTAGCCGGACAAGTCCGATATTCCTGGACACTTAGGGTTTCCTGCACGCCGCACACCGTACTTGTTCGGACTCCACAACGAACTAGTCCGGCCCCTTGAAACCCTAACGGTAACATTTGAAAACCCTAATATAAATAGACGTGCACGGCCCAACTATTAACTCTCTCGACCCCCTGCCTCGTCACACCCTCCAAGAGCCTAGAAAACACATCTCTCCACGCAATCCAACACAAGAAAGATCAATCCCTTGAGGATTCACTTTGGATCAAAGGAGAAACACGATTCCACACGTTTGAGCTCTTGGGTTTGATCTCTAACACACTCCTGTTGTTTCATTGTCGATCTTACGAGTGTGTTCTTGGTGGTGTTTGAATTGTAATCTTGGGGAGCGCTCAACTTGTGAGAAGGCCCCTTGAACTTGGTGATTTGCCCCTTTGTGATAGTGTAAGAAGAATTGGCCTTCGTGGCGATTCGACGAGGTTAGGGTTAGTGAAGACTCGGTCCTTTCGTGGGCTCCTCAATGTGGACATAAGTCGCCTCTGTGGGAACCGAACCACAGGATAAAAATCGTGTGTCAAACTTGTTCTTAAGTTTCTCATATCATCTTCTAGGGTTTGATTGATTTTGTCCACCTTACGTTAAAACATTCAAATCAAAGTTAATTTGCACTACACTTAACTTCATTGACTCAATACTTGCAAGTTACATACTATATTCCGTTGCATACTGTGCTTGTATTGAAATCATTGATCGAACTTGATCAATTTAGTCCGCACGCACCGGACTAGTCCGCACTCTACCGGACTAGTCTGATATCTTGGGATTTGATCAGTTTGTTAAGTGTTGCAGGTTCCTACTAAATTCCAAAAAGGCCTATTCACCCCCCCCCCCCCCTCTAGGCCACATTCAATTGGTATCAGAGTGGGACTCTTCGCAAGAGACTAATCGCTCTTAGAGAACATGTCAGACATGAAGGATGTGCACAAGAGTCTCAACCAAGAGAAGGTTGAAGACGAAAAGGCTCAAAACTTGGAAAAGCTCCTTGATGTTATCTAGGACTTCGAGGATGATGATGAGGAGACGCTTGAACTCAAGGCGCTCTTAAGGAAGAAAACTCTCTCAAAAGGGAAAGTGAAGGTCGAGGACGAGAAGAAGAAGAAGGGGGGTAGTCACACCGACTACTCCCGATATCCTTTTAACTACGATCGTCTTAATTCTAACAATAACCATTACTTATCTATTCCTCTAGGAAAATCCCCACACTTCGACGGCAATGACTCAATGTGGAGGCAGAACATGAAAATGCACTTAATCTCACTCAATCCCAGTTTATGGCATATTGTGTGTACAGGAATAGATATCCCGAACGATGGTGAAGGATCTTACCCCAAGTCAAGAGCAAGCAATTCATAGGAATTCTTAGGCTGCAGCAGTCATTACATCCTCTCTAAGTCGGGACGAGTTCACCAAGGTGGATGGACTCAAGATTGCGAAAGAAATCTAGGATACATTGCAAACCGCACATGAAGGCGATCGTCATGTGCGAGAATCGAAGATCGAAATGATCGAAGGCGAATTGGGAAGATTCACCATAGAAGAAGATGGGTCGCCACAAGACATGTACAACCGATTAAAGACGCTCATCAACAAGGTTCGAGCATACAGAAGCAAGAAGTGGAATGATCACGAGGTGGTAAAGCTCATCCTTAGAGCCTTTATGACTCGCAACGTCACATTGTGCTCGATGATTAGAGAAAACCCTAGGTACAAGAAAATGATCCCGGATGAGCTGCTTGGGAAAATAATCAATTTCGAGATGATGGAAAAGCAGGCAAAGCATGTCAAGGATATTGTCGACCTCACCTTGGCAAAGAAGAAAGGGGTCGCTTTGAAGTCCACTTGCAAGCCCTTGTCTAAATAAGCTCGAGAAGCTCAACAAGAAGAGGACAACGATGACGAGAGCAGCGACATCGACGAAGAGGACATGATCCTCTTTATGAAGAGATTCAAAAAAATGATGAAGAAAAGACAAGGGGGGAAATCAAGTGAAGGAAAATACAAAGAGAAGCCAAGACCAAAGATGAGGCGGGCGTGCTATAACTGTGGTGAATATGACCACTTTATAGTTGATTGCCCGTATAAAGAAAATAAGAAGAAGACCAAGGAAACAAAGCCTCATCCCAAAAAAAATTTCAAAAAAAAAAGAAAGCTGGACAAGCGCATCTAGGAAAGGAATGGGACTCAAATGACGAGTCCTCATTCGAAGAGGAAGAGGAGATGGCTAGCATAGCCATCGAGAAGACATCCAAGAAGTCCACCCTCTTCCCAACTCTAGGCGCATGGAAGGGCAACAACACTTGCCTCAAGGCAAAGGAAGGTAAACGAAAGGTAACAACCAAATCCTCTTCCTTGCACTCCTATCCTAGTGATAGTGAAGTTGCTAGTGATAATGAAGACATGCTCGTTGGCTTAGATAAGAAAACAGCAGCAAAAATGAAATTTCTACTTGATCAGCTTGTTGAGAGGGAGAAGCTGATCAACCATCAAGAAGATATGATTATCTCCCAAAAGGGGGAATATCTTGAACTTGACAAACTTCTCGAACTTGAAAAGGAGCGAGGCAAGTCACTGGAACTTGTGTTAGCCTCAAGCAAGGAAGCTTGCTTGAAGTTAAGCGACTCAAATACTACCATCAAGAACGAACTTGCTAACCTATCAAAGGTTAACAAGATCCTTGAGGTACAAGTTGAGTCACTCAAATAAAGTGAACCCTCATCCTCTTCAAGCTCACCTTCTCAACCCCTTAAAATTGAAGCTACTATTACTTGCTCATGTGCTAAAATTGACACTAGCTTGAAGGAAAAGTCAACCTCTACCAAGGAAAAGCATCCTTCCCAAAGTGGCATATTTGACAAGGAGAAGAACAAATATGCACGTAGTGCATACTTGGCCACATGACCTCCTAATGTCAAATATGGCATTGGTTATTCTTATGGTGAAAAGAAATATGCTAGAAGCCATAAAAATAACAAGGAAAGCATTGCCTTTGTGAAGGGAAACTCATCTCAAGCTAGAAAGCCTAAAGTCAACACATATGAGCACCGGACTAGTCCGATCTATACACGGACAAGTCCGGTCCTCCGGACAAGTCTAGTTTCCCAGACTAGTTCTGTTCATAAACAACAACAACTATTATTCAGGACTTTTGATGCATCCTATGTTCTAATGAGAAGTAATTTTAGCAAAGTTTATGCTCATTATGTTAGGCCACGCCATGGGAACACCAAGTCTCATGTGTGGGTGCTCAAATATCTTGTAACTAACCTCCAAGGACCCAAGCAAGCTTGGGTACCTAAAACCAAGGCATGATTTGTTTTTGTAGGCCTATTCCTCCGGTGGATCGAAATGGGTGCTAGACAGTGGTTGCACCAACCATATGACCGGAGAAAGAAGGATGTTCATTGATTATGAAGAAAATGAGGATCCAAGCGAGAGCATCTATTTTGGAGACAATAGTCAAGAAAAGGTGCTCGGTACCGATAAAATTGTTATATCGTCTCAACATACTCGTTCTCATGTGTTACATGTCGATTCTTTAGATTATAACCTAATGTCCATATCTCAATTATGTGACAAAGGTTATAATTGCTTGTTCACTAATGAGAGTGTGACCGTCTCTAGAAGGGGTGATGGTTCCATTGCTTTCAAGGGTGTGTTAAAGGGAAAGCTTTAGCTTGTTGACTTCAACAAATATAAAGCCGAACTTGACACATGCTTGATTGCAAAGACCAACATGGGTTGCCTGTGGCATAGACGGCTAGCGCATGTTGGTATGAGGAATCTTCAAAAACTCCTCAAGGGTGATCACATCCGAGGTTTGAAGGATGTTGTTTTTGAGAAAGACAGGCCTTGTAGCACGTTCCAAGCCGGGAAGCAAGTTGGAGCACCTCATCCTGCGAAGAACGTCATGACTACAACGAGACCGCTCGAGCTACTTCACATGGACTTATTCGGTCCAATTGCTTACATAAGCATCGGTGGTAACAAATATGGCTTAGTAATTGTTGATGACTTTTCACGCTTCACTTGGGTTTTCTTTTTGCATGATAAGACAAAAACTCAAGGAACCCTCAAGAAGTTTCTCAAGCGTGCCCAAAATGAGTTCTCATTGAAGGTCAAGAACATACGAAGCGACAACGGCACGGAGTTCAAGAACACTCAAGTTGAGGAGTACCTAGATGAAGAAGGCATAAAGCATGAGTTTTCAACACCTTACTCCCCTCAACAAAATGGAGTTGCCGAAAGGAAGAACCAAACCCTCATCGACATGGCGAGAACAATGCTCGATGAATACAATACCTCGGATTGGTTTTGCGCGGAAGCGGTTAACACCACTCGCCACGCCATAAATCGACTCTATCTTCATCGACTACTCAAGAAGACATCATATGAGATAATCACGAGTAACAAGCCAAATATTTCTTATTTTCGAGTCTTTGGATCTAAATGCTATATTTTGAACAAGAAGCCGAGGACTTCAAAGTTCACCTTGAAGTCCGATGAAGGTTTCTTGCTTGGCTATGATTCGAACTTCTAAGCCTATCGTGTCTTCAACAAGACCTCCGGACTTGTTGAAGTAGCATGTGGCGTAGTGTTCGATGAAACTAACGGCTCCCAAAAGGAGAAAGTTGATCCATGTGTGCTAGATAGAGAAGAAGCTCCTTGTCAAGATTGAGAAGAATGGCGTTGGGTGATGTTCGACCACAAGAGCCACCTCTACATATGCATGAGGAAGATGAACCACAAGTGGAGGCCAATGATCAAGGAGGAGCTTCCACATAAGATCAACCTAAAGAAGACGAAGATGATCACAATGAGGGCAACCATCTAGGGGGAGAAGAAGAAGATCATGAAGACACAAGACCGCAAATGTCACACCCGAGAGTACACCAATGCGTCCAAAGAGATCACCCAATCGACAACATCATCGGTGACATCCAAAAGGGAGTAACAACTAGATCCCGCATAGCTAACTTCTGTGAGCATTACTCTTTTGTGTCCTTTTTGGAACCACGCAGGATTGAGGATGCATTGAAAGATTCGGACTGGGTGGTGGCAATGCAAGAAGAACTGAACAACTTCAAACGGAATGAGGTGTGGGAACTAGTCGAAAGACCTAACGCGAACGTCGTCGACACCAAATGGGTCTTCCGCAACAAACAGGATGAACACGGGGTGGTGACAAGGAACAAGGCACGACTTGTGGCCAAAGGGTATTCACAAGTCGAAGGTTTGGATTTTGATGAAACCTTTGCTCCCATAGCTAGACTTGAATCAATTAGAATATTGCTTGCATATGTTACTCACCATGATTTCAAGCTCTACCAAATGGATGTGAAAAGCGCCTTCCTCAACGGTCTAATCAAGGAGGATGTGTACGTGGAGCAACCTCCCAGATTTGAAGACAAGATGTTCCCTGATCACGTCTTTAAACTGCATAAGGCTCTTAACGGCCTCAAACAAGCTCCTAGAGCTTGGTATGAGTGTCTTAGGGATTTCTTAATTCAAAATGGTTTCAGGATAGGAAAAGCAGAATATACATTAGTTACGAAACACTTCGACAATCATCTTTTTATCTGTCAAATCTATGTTGATGACATTATCTTTGGTTCAACTAACAAATCATTTTGTGAAGAATTTAGTAAGATTATGAAAGATAGGTTTGAGATGTCTATGATGGGAGAGCTGAAGTACTTCTTGGGATTCCAAGTGAGACAACAAAAGGAAGGGACGTTCATAAGCCAAACCAAGTACACTCAAGACATACTGAAGAAGTTTGGGATGGACAAGGCGAAGCCTATCAATACTCCCATGGCAACTAATGGACACTTGGATCTCAATGAAGATGGACCAAGCATGGATCAAAAGGTATATCGCTCCATGATTGGATCCGTACTTTACTTATGTGCATCTAGGCCTGATATTATGTTGAATGTATGTTTGTGTGCGAGATTTCAAGCCAATCCTAAGGAGTGTCATTTGATAGCCGTTAAAGGATATTGAGATATTTAGTTTATACACCCAACCTAGGCCTTTGGTACCCCAAAGGTTCCAAGTTCAATCTCATTGGATACTCCGATGCAGATTGTGTCGGATGCAAAGTAGATAGAAAAAGTACCTCCGACACCTGCCAATTCCTAGGTAGATCCCTAGTTTCTTGGTCCTTCAAGAAACAAAATTCCATTGCCTTATCCACGGCCGAAGCGGTGTATGTTGCAGCCGGGAGTTGTTGTGCACAACTCCTTTGGATGCGACAAACTCTAAGGGATTATGGTTATAATATGAGCCGTATTCCACTCCTTTGTGATAATGAGAGTGCCATCAAAATTGCTCATAATCCAGTTGAACACTCTAGAACCAAACACATAGACATCCGGCGTCACTTTTTGAGAGACCACTCAATGAAAGGAGACATAGCTATTTCCCATGTCAACATCGAGAAACAACTAGCCGATACATTTACCAACCCACTTGATGAAAAACGTTTTTGCGAGCTCCGGAATGAACTAAATATCCTTGATGCTCGGAATGTAGCTTGAAAACTTGCAAACCTGTATGGACTCTTCAAAATATATTGTTTGAGTTGCGAAAATCATCTTTCTCAAGTTTCTCCAAAAACTATTTCAACTACTTGATCTTGATGAATTATGGTCATTGCTTGATTGTTGTATGCTTACTGATCGTATTCATCAAGATTATTTGATTTGCTTTGTCCCCCTATTTTCTTAATAAGTATGTTCGAATATATATGAATGGGCTAAGCATTTCTTTTCTGGTGACAACGGACTAGTCTATGGTTGCCCAGACTAGTCCACCCCTGCACACTAGTCCGATTTAGGCTCTAGAAGAGTTTGGACTAATTCGATTATTTTTGGACAAGTCCGATTTTTTGACTCCATAACCCTAGCCGCCGCCAAGACCTAATCCTCTTCATCCTCACAACTTGCCTCACGCTCTCTCTCCTCGCTCGAGCTCCCCACGGTGATTTGGCGATTCCTCCATCAAAACTCTCCAAGTTTGGGTGGAAAACGACCTCCATTGCATAGGGATTGAAGACCACGGACTTGCCCGCTCCTTCAACCCCTCCATCTCCAAGGATCAAGGAATTTCGATAAAATTTTCTCCCAAACCCTAGAAATCTTGATTTCCCTCGTTGTTGATCAAATAGCTTAGTTCCTTTCACCAAATGCATGCTTCCTTGATGTATTACATTAATGTTGAGCCATTATTGCATTGAGAAACACCATTAGCCGTCTAGTTAGGGTTTGGGGTGATGAACACCGGACTAGTCTGGTCCATGTACCGACAAGTCTGGTCACCCGGACTAGTCTGTACCTGTACGTTGGACTAGTCCGATTTTTTTCTGGACTCAACCCTAATTACTCATTCCTCAATGCACCTCCTTGCCATCAATTCTCATCCATATCTCGTGTAATCCATTCTCAGGACAATGTCGAGCTCCAACGATGAGATCTCCGATTTTGAGGCCGAGGTGGACCAACATGCCTTGCTTCGGCCCTCGACGGGTCAAGACAAGAAGCGTCAAGAGCGCCCATTTGAATGTAGGCCTAGAGGGGGGGTGAATAGGCCTTCTTGAATTTTCTTGGTTCCTGTAGCACTTCAACAACAGGATCAAAACCAGATATATCGGACTAGTCCGGTAAAGTGCGGACTAGTCCGGATTTCACGGGCTAGGTTGATCAAGTTAAGTGAATTTGATTGTTTCGTTGACGTTTGCAGCGGAAATATAAGCTTTAACAACAGTTCAATAGTTGTAAGTCAAGTTTTATTTATGATCCTTGTTCAACTAATTAACTTGAATTCAACAAAAAGAATCAACCCTAGATAATGTTGATCAACTAGAATGATGAACACAAACGAACAAGACACAAGATTTATCCCGTGGTTCGGTTACCACGAAGGCAGCCTACATCCACGTTGAGGAGCCCACAAAAGGACCGGGTCTTCACCAACCCTTCCCTCGTCGGATCGCCACGAAGGCCAATCCTCTTCCACTAACCACACAGGGGTAAATCACCAAGTTGAAGGGGCGATCTCACAAGTTGAGAGCTCCCTTGATTACAAGTTTCAAGACCACCAATAACACACTTCGAAATATACAAATTGAGATGCAAGAGTGTGTTAGAGATTCAAACCAAGAGCTCAATCGTGTGCCAAGTGCCTCTCCAATGATCTACAGGTGATCTTCAAAGGATTGATTGATTTTGCACTTAATTTCGTGGAGAGAGATGGTTTTTGAGTCTCTTGGGAGGTGTGACGGCGCTAGGGTTCGAGAGAGGGTGAAAGTGGGCCGTGCACCTCTATTTATATGAGGTTTCTAGAAGTTACCGTTAGGGTTCAGAAAGATCGGACTAGTCTGTGGTGGTGACCGGACTAGTCCGGTGTGCTGTGTGAAGCAAACCCTAAGTGTTTAGGATGACAAGTCCGCACTTGGAAGACTTGTCCGATTTAGATCAGGGTGTATATCGGACTAGTTCGTGTGGACACCGGACTTGTCCGAAGTGGATCAGAATGAATATCGGACTAGTCCGGGTCACAATGGACTGGTCCGATTTTGTGTGACTTGTGCATTGATAAGGACTAGTCTACACTGGGGAGGACTAGTCCGAAGTGGAACAGAAATATATTGGACTAGTCCGGTGGTGACCGGACTTGTCCGATCTGGTGCAGAATGTGATATCGGACTAGTCCGGCTGATATCAGACTAGTCCGGTCCTGTATAGTTTTGTGCATTGTCTGTGTGTGATTAAGTGAGATTGAGCTCTTGGGTGTGTTTCCTTAACACACTCCATACATAATAAACTACTAATTTCTTCTCCTTGAGCTCAAATTCATTTTCCTTCTCAATTTCCCTCTTTTTGGTACTTTGCTCATTTTTCATGATTTTCCTGCATTCATCTCAACAAAAAGATTAGGATCCCAATTGCTTGTCATAAATCATCCAAAACCCACAAGGGAGTCCTAGATGCACTTTCAATCTCCCCCTTTTTGGTGATTGATGACAACCAATTGAGATTTCACAAAATGAGGTATAAAATGAGATTTTCATAAAGTATGCACATATGACTCAAAAATACATCAAGCACCAAGATAATTATTCATATGTGCATTCTTTATGGTGGGATGCATACTAAGAGCATGAGTGCATTAAGAATGATTGAATTTGCATTTATCAACTAATATCAAGTGAATATGGCACTTCAGGGGCAAAAACTCAGATTTCATCACACAGTTGCAAATTAATAGAGCAATTCATAACAGGACCAAACATGATATGAAAACAGAGTTAAGCAAATGCAATTACAAAAAAAAAATAGAGAGCTCTCTCCTCGCATCCTATGCAGCTAAAGCTAAGACTAGAGACTCCCCCTCAATCTCTCCCCCTTTGGCATCAAGACACCAAAAAGAGAGAGAGGAAGGTCCTAGGGCTTCACTCTTCGCTGTCAGTCCTCTCGTCGTCTTCATCGTCTTCATCACTTTCCGCTTGACGAGGTTGAGAGGTAGGAGGAGGAGCGGAGCTGCTCGAGCCCCCAACGCCAAAATAGGCAAGCTCGGAGGGAGTCAAGGGGCTGAGCTCGGTGATGTCCGGATCAGAATCTTCAGAAAGTACTGGAGATCCAATTGGGTTGATCTCCAGCTTCTCACTCAGCTGCTTCACATTGGCTTTTATGTATCTCATGTTCTCCTTCCTCTTCTGATTTAGCTTGTGAAGCTTCACTTCAGTTTTCTTGCATGAGGAGAAAATTGCAGCCAAGTACTTGAGGATCCCACTGGCGGATCCTTTCTGAGGGGCTTCCCTGGAGGGAGGAGTAGCCCTAGCAGCTTCTTCTTGCCTTGCCGGTGCCTCGGGGCTTGAGGCCGGTGATGGGACAGCTTGGACACTCACTGACTGAGGCTTTTGAGGCCTCAGTGGAGTGTGCTCCACATCCTTCACAAACTCGATTCCTGTGACTTTCTCAATCATGAACATCAAGTAAGGGGCATAGCCACAGGATCGGTTGGGGGTACTTGAGATATTGACCATATCATTCCAAATATAGTCTGCAACATCGAATTGCCTTTTCTTGCTAATGACCCTCATCAGGGTCCGGAGGTAGCCTTGCACACTCCCTGCATCCCCATCCTTGGGGGCAATTGTCTTCCTGAGGACTCTGTTGAGGACCACAAAGAAAGGCTTCATATTCTTTGTGGAGGGAGGGACATACTTGGAGGTGGGCTCATACATGAACTTCATTCCATCCCTCTCAATGACCCCAATGTTGTGGATAATGAGTTGGTCATGTCCTTCAGAGTCAAGGTGCAGCAGGCGGGTAAACTCTTCCTGAGTAATAGAGTACTTGGATCCATGAGTCATCCAAGTCACACTTTCTTCGTCTTCACTTGAGAAGTGGTACGTTGCATAGAATTGTGCAATCACTTCATCATTCCAATTATATCTGAAGGCAAACAGATCCTTCAGCCCATGTCTCTCTGCAGCTGCTATCACTTCATCAAAAGCTGCAAATTTCCTCTTCTCAAGGTGGGCCCAGTCAATCCATTGACTGCGCACCACCGGGGTCTTCATCGGCAAATAGACCAGCTTGTAGAAATCAGCATGGAAATTTGACCAAAACCTGCCATCAGCTGCTTGCTTGGGCCTTGCATAGCAATCAACACTTCTCAACTTCATAGCCACATCGCTGCCCTTGCCATTGAATCTTTCCTCATTGGGGTCCCGGACCCCTTCTCTGGGAGTATGCAGCTTTAGGGGCCCAACAGGCCCTATGGCAACCCCCTTGCCCTTCCCTTTAGCTTGGCGAAGGCCACTTGAAGGAGTAGCAGCCTTCGAGGCGGGTTTCTTGACACACACCTTCCTCTGAACCTGGGGAGGTGAGGGAGCAGGCTCGGAGGGTCTCTCTTGGCGTTTCTTGCCAAGACCCGCCGAGGTCCGAGGTGCCACCTCGTGGTCCAACTCGGCCTCGAAATCGGAGATTTCGTTGTCGGAGCTCGACATGATCTGAGAATGAGTGATCAAGAGAGAGGACAAGTTATACAAGGTATTGGTGAGGTAAGATGGCAGTGGAAGGCATTAGGGAATTAAAGAATTAGGTTTTGGTTCAGAAACAACAGACTTGTCCGGTGCTCAGGCACGGACTAGTCCGGGGGACCGGACTTGTCCGTACCTGGACCGGACTAGTCCGGTGTTCATCCGCAAAAACCTAACAGACTGGACAAAAATTGATCCCTAAGATAAAACTAGTCTAGCATACACATAGTACATCAACTAGACATGTAACTAGTGAAGAATGCTAGGCCAAACGATAAGCAATAGAGAAATTTGTGATTTCTTAGGGTTTTGAAGAGTATTTACCAAGAAATCAAAGGAGGCTTGAGATTTTGGGGGTTGGAGGCCGGACTTGTCCGCTAACTTCAATCCCCGAGTCTTCAAGCTTGATCTCCGCCCAAGATTGAGGCTTTTCGACGGAGGAATCAAGGATTCGCCTTGGGAGCTCGAGCGCAAGAGAGAGAAAACTTGGGGGCGAGTGTGGGGTGAGGGAATTAGGGTTTAGTGGCGGCTAGGGTTATGGACACGAAAAATCGGACAAGTCCGGACATGACCGGACTAGTCCGAAGTCCTCCAGAGACCTAAGTCGGACTAGTCTGTGGTCTATCGGACTAGTCCGGCCTAACCGGCACACTGCAGACTAGTCTGCAATGGCGGACTAGTCCGGGTAACCACGGACTTGTCCGTGGTCACCAGGAGAGAATAGCATAGCCCATTCATATATATTTGAAGGTCCAATAATGGAGAGTAGAGAGGCAAAACAATTCAAATAATCTTGATGAATTTGACCAGTAAGCAAACAACAATCATACTATGATCAACAATTCATCAAGATCTAATAATTGACATAGTTTTTCGAGAGAAAAATGGGGAGGGTTAATTTTCACAATTCAATCAATATTTTGAAGCAATCATACAGGTATGCAACTTTTCAAGCCACACTCCGAGAATCAAGAATGTTTAGCTCATTTCGGAGTTCGCAAAAACGTTTTTCATCAAGTGGCTTGGTGAATATGTCGGCCAATTGTTTTTGGGTGTTGACATGAGAGATGGATATGTCTCCTTTCATGGAATGGTCTCTCAAGAAATGGTGTCTTATGTCAATGTGTTTAGTCCTAGAGTGTTCAACTAGATTGTGGGTTATTTTAATGGCACTCTCATTATCACAAAGGAGAGGAATACGGTTCATATTGTAACCGTAATCCCTTAGAGTTTGTCGCATCCAAAGGAGTTGTGCACAACAACTCCCGGCTGCAACATACTCTGCTTCGGCAGTGGATAATGCAATGGAATTCTGTTTCTTGGATGACCAAGAAACTAAGGATCTTCCTAGGAATTGGCAGGTGCCGGAAGTGCTTTTTCTATCAACTTTGCACCCGGCATAGTCTGCATCAGAATACCCAATGAGATTGAATTTTGAGCCTTTTGGGTACCAAAGACCAAGGTTGGGTGTATGAACTAAATATCTTAGGATTCTCTTTACGGCTGTCAAATGACATTCCTTAGGGTTGGCTTGAAATCTTGCACACAAACATACACTCAACATAATATCTGGCCTAGATGCACATAAGTAAAGTAAAGATCCAATCATGGAGCGATATACCTTTTGGTCGACGCTCGGTCCATCTTCATTGAGATCCAAGTGACCATTCGTTGCCATGGGAGTCTTTATGGGCTTTGCCTTGTCCATGCCAAACTTCTTGAGGATGTCCTGTGTGTACTTGGTTTGGCTTATGAATGTTCCTTCCCTTTGTTGCCGCACTTGGAATCCCAAGAAGTACTTCAATTCTCCCATCATTGACATTTCAAATCTGTCTGTCATGATTTTACTAAACTCTTCACAGAAAGATTGATTAGTTGATCCAAAAATTATATCATCAACATAGATTTGGCAAATAAAAAGATCATTGTCCAGATTTTTTGTGAATAATGTATAGTCTACTTTGCCAATTTGAAAACCATTATCAATTAAAAAATCTCTAAGACACTCATACCAAGCTCTAGGAGCTTGTTTGAGGCCATAGAGAGCCTTACGCAGTTTATACACGTGGTCGGGGAACTCTTCGTCTTCAAATCCGGGTGGTTGCTCCACGTACACCTCTTCCTTGATCGGTCCGTTGAGGAAGGCGCTTTTTACGTCCATTTGGTACAGCTTGAAATCATGGTGAGTAGCATATGCAAGTAATATTCTAATTGATTCAAGCCTAGCTACTGGAGCAAAAGTCTCATCGAAATCCAAACCTTCGACTTGTGAGTAACCTTTGGCCACAAGTCGTGCCTTGTTTCTCGTCACCACTCCGTGTTCATCTTGCTTGTTGCGGAAGACCCACTTGGTGCCCACAATATTTGCATTGGGTCTTTCCACAAGTTCCCAAACCTCGTTTCTCTTGAAATTGTTCAACTCTTCTTGCATTGCCACCACCCAGTACGGATCCTTCAATGCATCCTCAGTCCTGCGGGGTTCCAAAAAGGAGACAAACGAGTAATGTTCACAAAAATTTGCTATACGAGATCTAGTGGTTACTCCCTTTTGGATGTCGCCGATGATGTTGTCGATTGGATGATCCCTTTGAATGCATTGGTGTACTCTTGGGTGTGGCACTTGGGGGGTCGTATGTTGGTGATCATCTTCTTCTCCCCCTGAGTTGTTGTCCTCGTTGATTTGTTGATCATGTTCATATTCCTGTGATTTGTCTTGTATCGAGGCTCCCCCTGAATTGTTGATCTCCTCTTGTGGTTCACTTTCCTCTTGTATTTGTGACGATGACTCTTGTGGTCGTACTTCGCCTAGAGCCATCCTCTTCAATGCTTGATAGGGAGCTTCCTCTTTACCTAATTCACATTGATCAACTTGCTCCTTTTGGGAGCCATTAGTTTCATCGAATACTACGTCACGTGCCACTTCAACAAGTCCGGAGGCCTTGTTGAAAACACGATAGGCGTAAGTGTTCGAATCATAACCAAGCAAGAAACCTTCATCGGACTTCGAAGCGAACTTTGAAGTCCTGGGCTTCTTGTTCAGAATGTAGCAAGGAGAACCGAAAACTCGAAAATATGAAACGTTCGGTTTGTTACCGGTGAGTAGCTCATAGGGGGTCTTCTTTAGTAGTCGATGAAGATAGAGTCGATTTGTGGCATGGCAGGCGGTGTTGATTGCTTCTGCCCAAAATTGATCCGAAGTCTTGTATTCATCGAGCATTGTTCTTGCCATCTCTATGAGCGTTCGGTTCTTCCTTTCGGCAACTCCGTTTTGTTGTGGAGAGTATGGCGCTGAGAATTCGTGCTTGATTCCTTCCTCATCAAGGTACTCCTCCACTTGTATGTTCTTGAACTCCGTGCCATTGTCGCTCCGAATACTCTTGATTGATAATGAGAACTCGTTTTGCGCTCGCTTGAAGAATTTCTTGAGTGTTCCTTGTGTTTATGACTTGTCATGCAAAAAGAACACCCAAGTGAACCGGGAAAAATCATCAATAATAACTAAACCGTATTTGTTACCGCCGATGCTTATGTAAGCAATTGGACCAAACAAGTCCATATGAAGTAGTTCGAGCAGTCTTGTCGTGGTCATGATGTTCTTCACAGGATGTTGTGCTCCAACTTGCTTTCCTGCTTGGCACGCGCTACAAGGCCTGTCTTTCTCAAACACAACATCTTTCAAACCTCGGATGTGATCGCCCTTGAGGAGTTTTTGAAGGTTCCTCATGCCAACATGTGCTAGCCGTCTATGCCACAGCCAACCCATGTTGGTTTTTTCAATCAAGCATGTGTCAAGTTCGGCTTTATCCTTGTTGAAGTCAACAAGGTAAAGCTTTCCCTTTAACATACCCTTGAATGCAACGGAACCATCACTTCTCCTTGAGACGGTCACACCCTCGTTAGTAAACAGGCAATTATAACCTTTGTCACATAACTGAGATATGGACAGCAGGTTATAATCTAAAGATTCAACGTGTAAAACATGCGAAAGAGTATGTTCAGAGGATATTGCTATTTTACCGGTACCGAGGACCCTTCCTTGACTGTTATCCCCAAAGTAGATGCCTTCGTTTGGGTCCTGGTTCACTTCATACTCCACAAACATCCTCCTTTCTCCGGTCATGTGGTTTGTGCATCCACTGTCTAGCACCCATTTGGATCCACCGGAGGAGTAGGCCTGCAAAAACAAATTACGCCTTGGTTTTAGGTACCCAAGCTTGCTTGGGTCCTTGGAGGTTAGTAACAATACATTTGGGCACCCACACATGGGATTTTGTGTTCCCATGGCGTGGCCCAGCATAATAAGCATACACTTTACCAACATTATTTTTCATTAATACATAAGAAGCATCAAAGGCTTTAAACAAGAGTTGCTGTTGATTATGGGTCGGACTAGTCTGTGTGACCGGACTTGTCCGGATGACCGGACTTGTCCGGACCACAACCGGACTAGTACGGTTTTCATGAGAGCTCAGATTTTTGGTTTTCGAGTTACCAGGTTGTGAGGGTCCTCCCTTCACAAAGGTAATCCTTCCCTTGTTATTCTTAAGATTTCCAGCTCTTTGCTTTCCATCATAAGAGTAACCAATGCCATACTTGACATTTGGAGGTCTTTGGACCAAATATGCACTACGTGCATAGTTTATCCTCTCCTTGTCAAACATTACACATTGGGTAGGATTTTTGTCCTTTGTGGAGGTAGAATTTTCCTTCAAACTGGTGTTAATTTTATCACATTTGCAAATATGTGCGATATTAGTTGAGGTGGGTTGAGAAGGTAGGCTTGAAGAGGAGGAAAGTTCACTAAGCTTGAGTGACTCAACCTGCACTTCAAGGATCTTGTTGACCTTGATTAGGTCATCAAGTTGATCCTTGATTGCAACGTTTGAGTTGGTTAACTCCAAGCAAGTTTTCTTGCTTGAAGCTAGCTCAAGCTCTAGTGAGTGGTTTCTCTCCTTTTCAAGAACTAGAAGATTGTCAAGTTCGGCATGCTTCTCCTTTTGGGAAATAATCATGTCTTCTTGACGATCAATTAGCTCTTCCTTCTCAACAAGTTGGTTAAGCAAGAATTTCATTTTAGCAGCAGTTTTTCTATCTAAGACAATTAGCATATCTTCATCATCACTATCTAGATCATCATCACTTGAGTAAGAATGCAAGGAAGGAGTTTTGATGTTTACCTTGCGTTTACCTTCCTTAGCCATGAGGCAAGTTCCATTTGCCTTCTTTGCACCGAGCGTGGGGAAGAGTGTGGATTTCTTGGACATGCTTTCAATGGCTATGCTAGCCATTTCTTCTTCATCGGACGATGAGGACTCATCGTTTGAGTCCCATTCCTTTCCGATGTGTGCTTGTTCAACTTGCTTCTTCTTCTTGAAGAATTTCTTCGGTTGAGGCTTGGACTCTTTACTCTTCTTCTTGTTGTCCTCATACGGGCAATCGACTATAAAGTGATTGTATTCACCACAATTATAGCATGCCCGCCTCATCTTCGGCTTTGTCTTCTCCTTGTATTTTCCTTCACTCGATTTTGCTCCTTGTCTTTTCTTCATAATTCTTTTGAACTTCTTCATGAACAAAATCATATCTTCTTTGTCCAGCTCGCTGCTTTCATCATCGCTGTCCTCCTCAAGCTGTGCTTCTCTTGCTTCTTTGGATAGAGGCTTGAGTGAGGACTTTAGGGCAACTCCCTTCTTCTTAGCTGATGTGAGATCGGCTATTTCTTTTACGTGCTTGGCTTGCTTCTCCATCATCTCAAAGTTGAAGATCTTGCCAAGCAGTTCATCCGGAGTCATTTTCTTGTACCCGGGACTTTCTCGGATCATAGAGCAAAGTGTGACGTTGCGAGGCATAAAGGCTCTAAGGATGAGCTTCACAACCTCGTGGTCATTCCACTTTTTGCTACCATATGATCGAACCTTGTTCACAAGAGTCTTCAGTCTGTTGTACATGTCCTGGGGAGACTCATCTTCCTTAATCGCGAACCTTCCCAGTTCGCCTTCAATCATCTCAATCTTTGCCTCCCGCACATGCCTGTCACCTTCATGTGCTGTCTGTAGTGTGTCCCAGATTTCTTTGGCAATCTCCAATCCGTCCACCTTTGTGAATTCATCTCTACTTAGAGATGAGGTGATAACGGCTGCGGCTTGGGCATTCCTGTGGATGGCTTGCTCTTGACTTGGTGTGAGTTCTTCATCGTCATCAGGGATGTTTATTCCTGTGCACACAATATGCCATAAACTTGGGTTAAGGGAAATCAAGTGCATCTTCATATTTTGCCTCCACATGGAGTAATCACTCCCATCGAAGTGTGGGGCTTTTCCGAGAGGAATAGATAGATAATGACTGCTGTTAGAATTTAAACGGTCATAATTAAAAGGATATCGGGAGTAGTCGGTGTGACTACTCCCCTTCTTCTTTTCTTCAACTTTAGCTTTCCCTTTGGAAAGTGCTTTCTTTCGGAGCAGTGCTTTCAGCTCCAATGTCTCCTCATCATCATCATCGAAGTCTTGAATGGCTTCGAGATACCTTTCGAGCTTTTGGTGCTTGTCATTGCTCATTTCTTCCTGGTTGTTGATTTTCTGGACTTCCTTCATGTCCGACATGATCTCTTCGAGTGGTTGCACTCTTTCTTGAAGAACCCGCTCTGATACCAATTGAATGTAGGCCTAGAGGGGGGGTGAATAGGCCTTCTTGAATTTTCTTGGTTCCTGTAGCACTTCAACAACAGGATCAAAACCAGATATATCGGACTAGTCCGGTAAAGTGCGGACTAGTCCGGATTTCACGGGCTAGGTTGATCAAGTTAAGTGAATTTGATTGTTTCGTTGACGTTTGCAGCGGAAATATAAGCTTTAACAATAGTTCAATAGTTGTAAGTCAAGTTTTATTTCCAGTATGATCCTTGTTCAACTAATTAACTTGAATTCAACAAAAAGAATCAACCCTAGATAATGTTGATCAACTAGAATGATGAACACAAACGAACAAGACACAAGATTTATCCCGTGGTTCGGTTACCACGAAGGCAGCCTACATCCACGTTGAGGAGCCCACAAAAGGACCGGGTCTTCACCAACCCTTCCCTCGTCGGATCGCCACGAAGGCCAATCCTCTTCCACTAACCACACAGGGGTAAATCACCAAGTTGAAGGGGCGATCTCACAAGTTGAGAGCTCCCTTGATTACAAGTTTCAAGACCACCAATAACACACTTCGAAATATACAAATTGAGATGCAAGAGTGTGTTAGAGATTCAAACCAAGAGCTCAATCGTGTGCCAAGTGCCTCTCCAATGATCTACAGGTGATCTTCAAAGGATTGATTGATTTTGCACTTAATTTCGTGGAGAGAGATGGTTTTTGAGTCTCTTGGGAGGTGTGACGGCACTAGGGTTCGAGAGAGGGTGAAAGTGGGCCGTGCACCTCTATTTATATGAGGTTTCTAGAAGTTACCGTTAGGGTTCAGAAAGATCGGACTAGTCCGTGGTGGTGACCGGACTAGTCCGGTGTGCTGTGTGAAGCAAACCCTAAGTGTTTAGGATGACAAGTCCGCACTTGGAAGACTTGTCCGATTTAGATCAGGGTGTATATCGGACTAGTCCGTGTGGACACCGGACTTGTCCGAAGTGGATCAGAATGAATATCGGACTAGTCCGGGTCACAACGGACTGGTCCGATTTTGTGTGACTTGTGCATTGATAAGGACTAGTCCGCACTGGGGAGGACTAGTCTGAAGTGGAACAGAAATATATCGGACTAGTCCGGTGGTGACCGGACTTCTCCAATCTGGTGCAGAATGTGATATCGGACTAGTCCGGCTGATATCAGACTAGTCCGGTCCTGTATAGTTTTGTGCATTGTGTGTGTGTGATTAAGTGAGATTGAGCTCTTGGGTGTGTTTCCTTAACACACTCCATACATACTAAACTACTAATTTCTTCTCCTTGAGCTCAAATTCATTTTCCTTCTCAATTTCCCTCTTTTTGGTACTTTGCTCATTTTTCATGATTTTCCTGCATTCATCTCAACAAAAAGATTAGGATCCCAATTGCTTGTCATAAATCATCCAAAACCCACAAGGGAGTCCTAGATGCACTTTCACCATCCGAGTCGGCGCCTTCTCCACCTCAGGCTCGATGCAAGGTCCTTGCCAAGAAGCCTACCTCTAAGGTTTCAGCAGGTGCTGGCCCTAGCACAGCGACTGCTCGCCAAGCTAAGGGCAAGGGCAAAGGGATTGCTACGGACCCAGTTCGCCCTCTCAAGATGCATGCTCCGAGGCAAGGAAATAGAGATCCCTCCGAGGGGAGGTTCAACGGCAGGGGAAGCAACACTGCTTCCAAGTTCAGAAATGTGGACTGCTACAGCCGGTCCAAACAGGCAGCCGATGGATGATTTTGGAGCAACTTCCATGCGGACTTCTATAAGTCCGTGTACCACACGATGAAGACTCCAGTGGTGCGCAACCAATGGATTGATTTTGGCGCACTTTGAAAAGAAGAGCTGCTTAGCCTTTGATGAAGTAGTTCAAGCTGTGGAGAGGCATGGATTGAAGGATCTGTTTGCCTTCCGGAACAATTAGAACGACGAGGTCATTGCTCAGTTCTACACTACATGCCACTTTGCAAGTGATGAGGAAGAGCGGGTGACTTGGATGACTCATGGATCCAAGTACACCATTACCTATGACGAATTTACAATATTGCTACATCTTGATAGCTCCAGCAACAACAACTTGATCATTCACAACATTGGTGTCCTTGAGAAGGACAATATGAAGTTCCTTTATGACACCCGCTCAACTTTCAACTCTCCTTCCACCAAGAATATGTAGCCATTCTTTGTGGTCCTCAACGGTGTTCTGAGGAAGACTATTGCCCCAAAGGATGGGGATGCAAGGAGTGTCCAAGGCTATCTAGGGACACTACTGAAGGTGATAAGCAAAGATAGGAAGTTTAATGTCTTTGACTACATATGGAATGACATAGTGAACATCTCCTACACTCCTAACAGGTCATGTGGCTACGCACCTTACTTGATGTTCATGATTGAGAAGGTCACAAAGATCGAGTTTGTGAAGGATGTGGAGCACACCCCTCTGAGGCCCCAAAAGCATCCTCAAGCCACAGTTCAAGTTGCTCCTTCTCCTGCATCCAGTGAAGAAGCTCCGAGGAGATCTAGAAGTGATGCAAGGGCTAATCCCACCACTAGGGGCCCTCCCCAAAAAGGGTCTCCTAGTGAAATCCTAAAGTACTTGACAACAATTTTTGCCTCATGCAAGAAGGCAGAAGTGAACACTCACAAGCTGAACAAGGCAAGAAAGGCTGATATGTGATATGTAAAAGAAAATGTCAAACACATTTGCCAAAACCTGGAGATCGAGCCCATTGGATCTCCAATCATTTCTGAAGATTCAGCCTCGGATTTCACCGAGCTCGGGCCCTTAAGTCCCTTCGAGCTTGCTTATTTTGGCATTGAGAGCTCGAGTGGATCCGCTCCTCCTCCTCCTCTTCGGTCCGAGAATGAAGATGATGATGATGAGAGGACCAACAGCGAGGACTGAAGATCTTAGATCCCTTCCCTCCTTCTTTTTGGTGTCTTGATGCCAAAGGGGGAGAGATTGAGGAGGAGTCACTAGGTCTTAGCTATAGGTTGAGAGATGAGAGCTTCATTTATACATCTTTTATCTCTTTTGGGTTGTAAGACTTCATATTATGCTTTTTTGATACTTTTAGTCTTGTGATGCAATGCTATGAACTATTTATGCTCATATTTATGAAATATGTGATTTTGCTCTGAAATTGACATATATGCTTGTTGTTGATATATTGATGTCAATTATTTCAATGTCATCATGATCACTGCTCTCACTCACTTAGTTTTGCATCCCACCATAAAGAGTGCACATATGTATTATGTTGTCATTGCTAAATGAGTTTCAAGCTCATATGTGTACACTTTATAAAAATTCTACATTTTTATTACATTTTGTAAAATCTCAATTGGTTGTCATCAATCACCAAAAAGGGAGAGATTGAAAGTGCATCTATGCATCTCTTGTGGGCTTTGGTTGATTTATGACAAACAAATGAGATCCTAACCACATTATTGAGATGAGCACATGATTTAATGAAAGAATGAAGAAAGTGCCAAAAAGAAAGGAGAATGAGGATCAATTCGGAAAAAAGCTCAAGAGCTGAATAGAATACATCATTGTGTAGGGAGTGTGTTGGTGTAACACATCCCAAGAGATAAAACATAAAAATCCTCACACACTTCACATTTTCACAGGAAAAACAGACTAGTCTGATATCCTCTCTGGATAGGTTCGGGCAAGTCCATCTAGTGCGAACTTGTTTGCACCGGACTAATCTGATAGTGTCCGGACTAGTCTGATAATGCCTCTGACTAAAATCAGACAAGTCCTCTAAGTGCGGACTTGTCCTATATTCACTAAGAGTATCACCACACCGAACTAGTCCGATATCACCACGGACAAGTCCGAAAACCTTTCTGACTAAAATTGGACAAGTCCGCTCCTAGCCGGACAAGTCCGATATTCCTGTACACTTAGGGTTTCCTGCACGCCGCGCACCGGACTAGTCCGTACTCAACCACAGACTAGTCCGGACCCTCGAAACTCTAACGGTAACTTTTAAAAACCCTAATATAAATAGATGCGCACGCCCAACTATTAACTCTCTCAACCTCCTGGGCCGTCAGACCCTCCAAGAGGCTAGAAAACACATATCTCCGCGCAATCCAACGCAAGAAAGATCAATCCCTTGAGGATTCACTTTGGATCAAAGGAGAAACACGATTTCACACGTTTGAACTCTTGGGTTTGATCTCTAGCACACTCCTGTTGTTTTATTGTCGATCTAACGAGTGTGTTCTTAGTAGTGTTTGAAATGTAATCCTGGGGAGCCCTAAACTTATGAGAAAGCCCCTTGAACTTGGTGATTTGCCCCTTTGTGATAGTGGAAGAAGAATTGACCTTCGTGGTGATTTGACGAGGTTAGAGTCAGTGAAGACCCGGTCATTTCGTAGGCTCCTCAACATGAACGTAGGTTGCCTCTGTGAGAACCGAACTACGGGATAAAAATCGTGTCTATTTGTCTATTTGAGTGTTGTTACAGTACATTTTACATGCCTCATATTTTTTGTCTCCAACAACAGATGCAAACTCAAAACTCAAATTCCTCTCCACCTTCCTTTGTACCGGAATGAAATCCCCTGCAGTAACTGCAGCTGACTGGTGGAGCCAGAACGTGCAGTCCACCTGTCCAGGATTTGAGTCCCTTTGTGCCAACGTCCGCCGTCTTGTCCGTGCGGCGTGCGGAGCTCGCGCATGATGGTGGTTGGGGCGGGAGGCATGGCGACGGCACTAGGGAGCAGAGCTTGGTGTGGCTGCAGTTTGCGGATGCGGCCAGCGCGCCGGAAGACGACCTCGACGGCGGCGGAGCGCGAGGTCAGCGTGGAAAGACGACCTCGGCGGTGCGGCACTTAGCGTGTTGGAAGACGGCCGCGGAGGCAGCAGAGCGCGAGGAAGGGAGCACTCATCTTTCTCGCTGCTAGCCAGACCTCGCACCTATCTTCCTCGCC
Source organism: Tuctoria greenei (assembly GCA_036927565.1). Taxonomy (NCBI): domain Eukaryota; kingdom Viridiplantae; phylum Streptophyta; class Magnoliopsida; order Poales; family Poaceae; genus Tuctoria; species Tuctoria greenei. The sequence goes on along the minus strand of JAYESD010000002.1, from coordinate 62,706,314 downwards.
GTTCGCCGGACCCCGCGCCCAAGCTTGTGCGCCTTCGTCCGCGCCCAAGGAAGAGGATGAAGTGTCGCGCCGCGCTGCCTTTGTCCGCGTGTGTGGACGAGGCGAGGCAGAGCGCGGCAGCCACTGACGCCTCCGGCGCGTGCCCGCCTGCCCGCAGTGCGAGGAAATTGTGGAGAAGCAGCTGCCCTGCTTGGCGTACGCAGCCACCGCTAGCACCAGGATCTGCGCCGCTGCCTACTGCACGAACTCCTTGATGGCGTCGTTGTGGTGCCTCTCCACTATCACCTCCTCTCCACCTGCGTACAGGCACAAATTCCCTAACACAAAATCAGTCGACGGATCAAAACTGAGCTGATTCGACACCACAACAAAAAAAGAAACGCAGAGGCTTTGCTTCAAAAAAAAAAAAACGCAGGGGGAGGGAAATCGAGTACCGTGGCGAGCTGGCTGTTGGCAATCGGAGTTGTTGGTGGACCCGACCATGGCGGGTTTGAGAACCGGATCGAAGGAAGATTGGATATTTTTATCTTATCTCTCAAAGCTCGGTTGCCGCCTCGAACTCAGCGCATGCCGCGAGCTCCGCCGCCGGCTGCCGTCGCGGCTGTCCGTGGCGCCACCACCGACGGGGCTCAGGAGCAGCAGAGGCCATACGCGAGCAGGGCCAGGAGAGCGTCAGAAGCGGGGCTGGGAAGACGATCGAGTCGGATGCCTCGCCCGTCGAGGGCCTGCATCTTTGCCTACCGACAAGCAACCGACGCAAAATGAGGATGTGGAATGCATGAGCTGTTGGAGAGTGAAAAGTGATAGATCAAGAGGCATTTCACGAAAAAATTTGCATTTGGCTATTCTGTTGGAGTCAGCATGACCTCGCGTAGCGCTAATGCTGACGCCATGCCCTGCAGCATCGCTCAGGCAGGATTATTCAGACTGGGCGCACCGGCTCTCGCTAAGCAGCACCGCCGGTAGGGGCCGGTAGTGAGCCTGCAAAATTTTGCCAGCTACAGTGCGACGTAAAAAATGAAGGTTTTCTGTAGCATCGCCATCGATCCGAAGAGGAAAGAGAGAAAAAAAAAGAGAAGGAGAAAGGAAAGAAAAAAAAAAGACGAAGAAGAGAGTAAAAAAGGAAACAGAAAAAATGAGAAGGAAAATAAAAATAACATCAGAAGAAAAGAGAATGAAACAATGAGAGGAAAATGAAACAAAAAATAAATTTACCGATTTTATGTAAGTTTAAAAGTAATATATTAAACATAAAGTGGGAATAATGAATTTATTTTCATTTTGCAAATTGTTTTTATGATATTAGAGAAATAAAGTAGTTATATGGTAAAATAAAAAATAGTTGAATGAAACGATATAAAATGGACTATTGTTGATGTAGATGTTCAAAATAGAGGTGAAGACTGTAAAATTGAGAATTTTTTAAAGATAATTTGTAAAAGAGTGAAAATATTCTTTCCGAAGTTGTAACCCAGCTGACCAGACCACTTATCCAACACTGTATTTTTATCGTCGCTGGCTGCACCCTAAAGTAGTGGTGGAGTAGGATCCAGTCCAACCTAACCTAACCTTCCATGGTGCGGGCCGGGGCTGGCTGGTTTGCAGGTTCTTCTCATCTAGAGGTGGCAATTGGGTCAAGCTAAATTCGGGCGGCCCGAACTACGGGACGACGGCCCGACATGTGGTCCGGCCCCGCACGAAGGACCATCGGGCTGTGCCGGCCCGACACGAACCTTCGAGCTCTGTCGTGCCTGGATCTCGAACACGATGGGTGGCATGGCCCGACACGAGAAATGGGTCGTGCTCGGGGCGGCACAACACGAAACCGTCTCGGCGGCCCGAGAACAGCCCGAAAAAAATGTCGGCCACCAAGCCAGACCGCAGCTCAACAGGCTTAATGGACCAGCAAGACAGCTTGTGCCATACGCGTGAGAAGGCCCAACACGAGCGGACGACTGGCGGGAAATATTTAGAGGAATTTGAATGCTCTGCGTCGTCCGACCTTATAACCTGGCCGCGCGCCCAGTGAAAGGGCGAACCTGGCCGCGCGCCCAGTGAAAGGGCGAGGTGGGACTAAATCCCCTAGCCGCACATCTGGTAGCGCATATGGCGGCACGTGGGCTGAATTCATGGCGGCCCACAAGCGCTCGCTGCTGCAGACGGCCCACGGGCATGTCAGCTGGCTGGCAGGAGGGGCCCACGCACGGTTGTTCTTTGTTTGCACCATTTTTTATTTTGATTTCAATTTAAATATTCAAACTTGTATAGATTTCGCAAATGAAGTCCAAATTAGATGATTCTTTTTTTTCTATATTCTTCAAAAAATACTCTCTATAACTTGAAACAATTAATTTCAAACTTATAAACGCAACTTTTGTATAATTTAGTAAACATAAAATTAAATCATATGCACATATTGCTCATCTTTTAGATCTCTTTGAAATAGATAGATCTTCAACTAAATTTTCGTGTGTGTGTGTGTGTGCGTGCGCGTATTATCTATTTATACAAGTATGAATTTTGTACAATTTTTTCAAGCACTCCAATATGTGAAAGTTCAAATTAGTCCTCACCTCATTCTTATGCTCATAAACATATAAACCAATATTTAAATTTTGAACACACATTGATGCAAAATTGATAAAAATTCTCGAAAAAAATCACACATGTTCATATTGTTATTTAACAATTGCACCACAAAATTCATCCCGAAATTCATTTTATTTTTCAAAATACAAAAATAGAAAATTCCATTTTCTTTGTTTTTTATTCCCATCAATATATTATTATTTTGAATATCAAATTTTGCAAGAACATGTAATTCAATATTTTTAACCTTCACTGAATTTTTCATATTTTTTTGATTTTTTTCTATGTATTCCCTAAAAAATTACTCTTTATTCAAATTTAATTGTCTGTAGGCTGCTGATGGGATGTTCCTGGGCTGCTGAGTTATTTTTTGTTTTGATTCAAAATTGAAACTCCAACTTGTATAATTTTCTCAAATTTGGTTCAAATGCAACGATTTTTTTATAAATTCTTCAAAAAAATAATCTCTGCCACTTCAGTATTTTTTCTTATTTTACGGATTTTTTATATGTGTATCTTAAAAAAACAAAGTTTTTTTTCAAATTTTGATTGTTTTTAGGCTGAAATTGCGGCAGTGGTCGTGCTCGGACCTGGCACGACCCGAAGGCGGCCCGTTGTCACTACTACAAAAAACATTTTTACAAGCGCCTCAATTTTTCAAACACAGGCGGTCCTTAAAAATATGCGACTGTGATGACGAATGATATAATAACCGCCTCTGATGAAAGAACAACACAGATGGATTTTAAAGAACAACCGTCTGGGTAAATACATGATCTTCATAACCGGTTCTTAATTAAGAACCATCTATAATGCAATGAACTTCACAGACGGATTTTAAAAAACAACCGCCTGGGTAAATACATGATCTTCATTGACGGTTCTTAATTAAGAACCACCTGTAATGCAATGAACTTCACAAACGGATTTTAAGAACAATCGCCTGGGTAAATACATGATCTTCATTGACGGTTCTTAATTAAGAACCGCCTGTAATGCAATGAACTTCACAGACGGATTTTAAGAAACAATCGTCTGGGTAAATACATGATCTTCATTGACGGTTCTTAATTAATAACCGCCTGTAATGTAAAGAACTTCACAAACGGTTCTTAATTAACAACGGTCTGAGAAGATCATGTATTTTCAGTGGCGGTCATTGTTTAAGAACCGTATGTAGTTGTTCAATTATCACAAGCGGTTTTCATTGAAACTACAGGGATGTAGTCGTTGCAATTATCACAACCGTATGGTATCAGAAAAAAAACACAGATGAGCGGATACTAGTACAGTAATGCATTATAGGAAATGCTCGATCACCAGTGAGGCTGGCTTAGTTGTGATAATACACCATTAGAGGCTTTATAATTGTTCAAAGATAATTTCTTTACACACTGAGAACAAAAATCATGCTACATTCATTGTAGATCGACGATGAAGCTCCCATCGATCAATCTAAATTGTACCGTCCTGCTTGCTCCCGAACACGTCTCTTATATTCCGTTGGATCCTGAAAATATTGACATTATTTAAATTAACAAATGTCGAAGGAGGAATGAGTAACCTACATTGGTCACTAAGCATTGGTCACTAAGTCAAAGTGTCATCTAACCTTGATAAGTAGATTATAGCAATCATTTTCAACATCAGGCACATTTAGCTGATGCAGCAAACGTTGAACTTCAAGTAGTATAGTTTTGATTGTAAAAGCACTGCACCACACCTACGAAATATAGTTTAAGCAATATAAGAAACCAGTTCAAATAAGTTCGACAACAATTATAAGTAATAATTACATGAACAAAATAGGTCTATCTTACAGTCTCTTGATCAAGAATCCCGATGCAGAGTGCTGCCGAACGATGGACATTTGGATGGAAGAACCCAATTGGAAAGGCGCATCTTGGAGGCACCAAGGGATAGTCCTCAGAGAAGGAGATTGTCAGGGGGTAGTAACCATCTTCCCATTCAGTCTGCAAAAGAAATTTATTAATAGGAGGACGATGGTTAAACTCATATTGTGCTTGTTCTTCATGACTTACCCCTTCTTTACCGAGGACGATGCACTGCCACTTCAATAAATCTCCCGATTCAGGCTTCGCAGAGAAACCCTACGCGGAGAAATTGAAAATACCAAAAACAAACAAGACGGAAAAACAAACTACAGTTAAGTTCATTGAAAGTGCATCTAGGTTCCCCGTGGGTTTTAGATGATTGATGACGACAATTAAGTCGCTAATGAGCTCATGTGATCTTAGCACAGGTGTGGACTCGATTGGAGACGCAAACCCTCAAAAAGGAAAAGGAAGGAAACGGAGTCGACTCGAAGCGTAGAAACTAGGGTTTCTAGCGTGTTGAGTTAGACTAGCCGTAGAAATAGGAGGGTGTGTGCGTAAAGTGCAAAGAGATCAAAGTAGGAGCTCAAGAGTGGTGGTTGAGGTAGAAACCCCATTTGAAGTTGAAGTTAGAGGAGTCTGGCAGGAGTGGGCAGACTAGTCCGCCTTAGGGCCGGACTAGTCCACTCCTGGCCACACTAGTCCGTTTTCACACGGACCAGAAGGTCCTGTGTGACTTCGGACTAGTCCGTAGTGGGACGGACTAGTCCGTGGTACCCCTTGGAGTGGAGTTTCGGGACTAAGTCCTAGAGAGCGGACTTGTCCGTTTTGGGGCGGACCAAAAGGTCCTGTGTGAGATCGGACTAGTCCGTCCGTGGGCCGGACTAGTCTGTGGTGCCGAGTGCAGAGAGGTTTTGCGACTAAGTCTGGGAAGGCCGGACTAGTCCGCCCTTGGGGCCGGACTAGTCCGTGGTCTCCAGACTAGTCCGTTTTCACACGAAACAAAAGGTTCTGTGTGGGATCGGACTAGTCCGGTGAGGGTCGGACTAGTCCGTTGTCGAAGTTACTGTTTGAATTTGAAGTTTGGTGGGTAGCGTGACGATTGACGCGCAGTGCGATAGTTGTCAGAGGGGTCAGTGGTCCCCTAGGCCAGACTAGTCCGGGCCTGAGGCCGGACTAGTCCGCCCTTTTGCTGAGGTCAGCAATTTGGGCTCGAAACCCCTATAAAAAGGGGACCCCCGGCCTCATTTCAAAATGACTTGAACCCTAGCGCCGCCACAGCCAACGTGGAGCACTCTTAAGCCTCTTTCTTGCCAACTTTCCCTCTAAAACTAATTCTTGAGTGGATTAGGGTTTAGTGAGGTGGAGAAGAGGAAGACCATCGCGCTTGTGCTCCCGGTTTGATCTCTTGCACTCATTGAGTCTTTGTGAGCTGTGTGTTGAGTGTGTTTCGTTGTGTTGATCATCTTTGTGGTGTGGGAGCCTCAGATTGTGAGAAGCCCCAACGAATCTTGTATTCACACTTTGAGATAGTGGAGAACCAAGTTAGGCCCGTGCGGTAAACTTGGTGAGGGAAGGGTTGTTGAACCCGGTCCTTTGTGGACTCCTCAAAGGGGACGTATATTCTTGTGTGGAATCGAACATCGGGGTAAAATCCTTGTGTCTCCGTGTTCTTCGCATTTTGTTTATCTCATTTTTCGTTCTAGGGTTGCTAGCCTTGTCTTGTGTTTCACATTGCTATAATCTTGTTGAAACTTGACTTACTCTTGTGTTGGTAGTTTCTAAACTTGTCATAAACATATCCTCACTTGTAACCTGGAGAAAATCCCCTTAAAACTTGCTAGAAACACTTTTTAGGGCTCTTCACGCAGGCTGACCGGACTAGTCCGCCCCTAGACTGGACTAGTCCGCCCCCTGTGATTTAACCTCGTTTTATTAAGTCATTTGCAGGTCGATTAGCCTATTCACCCCCCCCCCTCTAGGCAACTTTCAATTGGTATCAGAGCAGGACTCTCCACAAAGAGTCTAACAACTCGGAGAGATGGCCGGAGTGGTGTTTGAAGAGGTGTCGACCAATGATTCTCAACCGACACGTGAGGAGACAATGGCTTATCAAGATAAGCCAACGAATGATGAGGAGACTCGCCAGCTCAAGGCGAAGCTCCGGGAGAAGTTGAAGATTGTTGTGGTTGAGCCGTCAAGCTCATCAAGTGGTGGCGGCGGGGTCAACTACAACCGACAAGGGTTCAACTATGAACGCCTTGCCGCCAACAACCACTACCTCTCCATCCCATTGGGGAAACCTCCTCAATTCGATGGAAACGACTACGGGATGTGGAAACATAACATGAAGATCCACCTCGTGTCACTCAATCCGGCATTGTGGGAAATTTTCATGACCGGAGTGGAGATCCCAAAGGATGAGGACAACATCACGCAAGAACAAGCCATCCTCATCCACCGCAACGCTCAATCTGCGGGTGTGATCATCTCATCCCTCTCAAGAGATGAGTTCAACCGCGTCGATGGTCTTGAGGTGGCCAATGATATATGTGACACCCTCAAGACGGCGCATGAGGGAAATCGGGTGGTCAAGGAGGCCAAGATCGAGCTCATCGAAGGAGAGCTTGGGAGGTTCGCCATCATGGATGGTGAATCCCCCCAAGACATGTACAACCGGTTGAAGATACTCATCAACAAGAGCCGATGATATGGCTGCACCAAGTGGACCGACCACGAGGTGGTGAAGAGGATGATCCGGGCTTTCATGCCTAGGAACATCGCTCTTTGCTCCATGATTCGAGAAAGCCCGGGGTTCACTAAAATGACCGCGGAGGAGGTCCTTGGTAGGATCATCAACCACGAGATCATGGAGAAGGAGGCGCTCTTCTACAATGACCTTCAAAAGTTCACCGCCTCCAAGATGAAGAATGTTGCACTTAAGGCAACACCCTCTTCAAAGGAGCAAGAGGAAAGCGATGAGGATAGCCTCGACATCGATGAGGAAGAGGCCTTCTTCATCAACAAATTCAAGAGGATGATGAGGAGGAAGAAAGGTGGATACAACCATGAGGGCAAAGGGAAGGAAAGAGCAAGGCCCAAATCAAAAAGGGCTTGCTACAATTGTGGCGAGTACGACCACTTCATCGCTGATTGCCCCCATGAAGAAGTGAAGAAGAAGAAGGAGGGCAAGCCTCAAGAGAAGAAATTCTTCAAGAAGAAGCGGCCCTCCGGACAAGCACACTTGGGCAAGGAGTGGGACTCTAACGATGAGTCCTCCTCCAAAGAAGAAGAGGAGAAGATGGCTACCATAGCCATCGGGAAGAGCTCCAAGGGAAGCAAGCTCTTCCCCAACCTCAACAACGACTACAAACCAACTTGCCTTATGGCAAAGGAGGGAAGGAGAAAGGTAACATCTCACTCCTCCTCCTCCATTTCCTCTCATGATGAATTTGATAGCGCTAGTGAGAATGAGCATATGTTTAAGGACATAAGCAAAAGCACCCTGCGCAGGATGAAGTTGCTTATGGATGAGATCTTTGAGAAGGAGGATCTCATTAACAGACAAGAGGACATGCTCATCCTTGAAAAGGAGAGATGTCAAGAGCTCAACGAGCTCCTTGAGCTTGAAAGAGAGAAGAGCAAGGCATTGGAACACGAACTTGCTCTAAGTAAGAAAACGTGTTCAAGTCTTGAGGAGAAAACAATTGAGCTCAAGGACGAACTTGGGAACTTGTCAAAAGTTAACAAGATCCTTGAGACTCAAGTTGAGTCTCTCAAGAACAATGTAGCCTCTTCCTCTAAGAGCTCAACCTCCTCAAAGGCCTCATCCAATGCAACCCCGCCTTGCAAGTGCTCTAACTTAATCCTTAAGCTTAAGGATGAACTCAACTTAGCGCAAGGCAAGCAAGCACCTAAGGGTGCCATCTTTGACAAGGAGAAGGTGGCGTATGCACGAAGTGCATACACCAACACAAGACCTCCCCATGTCAAGGATGGTCTTGGCTATACTAGAGATGGAAGGCACAACGCCAAAACCTCTAAGTATGGCAAAGACATGATTGTCTTTGTTAAGGGGAGTTCACCCACAACTAAAATTGAAAAGAACTCACACTCTAGCAACACAATGCCTAAATCTGAACCGCATCCTCTATTCCATGATTTTGATGCATCTTATGTGCTTATGAGGAACAAATATGGCAAATTGTTTGCTAGATATGTTGGGCCACTCCGCAAGAGCCCCAAGCCTTGCGTGTGGGTGCCCAAATGCCTAAGCACTAACGTAAAAGGACCCAACTCCGCTTGGGTACCTAAAAGGAAGGCATAAATTTGTTTTGTAGGCTTACTCCTCCGGCGGATCGAAATGGGTGTTGGATAGTGGATGTACCAACCACATGACCAGAGAGAGGAGCATGTTCATAGAGTATGAGGAGAACGAGGACCCAAGTGAAGGAATCTTCTTTGGGGATAATAGCCAAGGGAAAATCCTTGGCTCCGGTAAAATTGCTATCTCCTCTTCGCATACTTTATCTAATGTTTTGCATGTTGATTCCCTAGACTATAATCTCCTATCCATATCACAGCTGTGTGATAGAGGATATAAATGTGTTTTTTCTAGTGAGGGTGTGAATGTTCTTAGAGAGGGTAATGACTCGATAGCCTTTAAGGGAGTGCTCAAGGGAAAGCTCTATCTTGTGGACTTTACCATGGATAAGGCTCAACTTGACACATGCTTAATGGCGAAAGCCAACATGGGATGGCTTTGGCATAGAAGGCTAGCCCATGTTGGAATGAGGAACCTTCAAAAGCTACTTAAAGGAGAGCACGTTCGTGGCCTAAAGGATGTGGTATTTGAAAAGGATAGGCCATGTAGTGCGTGCCAAGCGGGAAAGCAAAGAGGAGCTCAACACCCCTCTAAGAATGTCATGACGACAACTAGACCTTTGGAGTTACTACATATGGATCTTTTTGGCCCCATTGCTTACATTAGCATCGGTGGCAACAAGTATGGTCTAGTCATCGTTGATGACTTCTCCAGATATACTTGGGTGTTCTTCTTGCATGATAAGAGTGAAACCCCCGGTGTCCTCAAGAAATTCCTAAGGAGAGCTCAAAATGAGTTCACCTTAAGGATAAAGGCTATAAGGAGTGACAATGGCACCGAATTCAAGAACATGCAAGTAGAAGATTTCCTAGATGAGGAGGGCATCAAGCATGAGTTTTCCGCTCCCTATTCTCCACAACAAAATGGAATTGTCGAAAGAAAGAATAGTATGCTTATTGAGATGTCAAGGACGATGCTAGATGAGTACAAAACATCGGACCAGTTTTGGGCGGAAGCGGTTAACACCGCTTGCCACGCCGTAAACCAATTGTACCTTCATCGCCTCCTCAAGAAGACTCCCTATGAGCTTCTCGTTGGTAAGAAACCTAATGTTTCTTACTTTCGTGTCTTTGGTAGCAAGTGTTATATCCTCAACAAGAAGCCTAGGACTTCGAAGTTTGCTTCAAAGTCCGATGAGGGTTTCTTGCTTGGATATGACTCAAACACTCATGCGTACCGTGTGTTCAACAAATCCCCGGGAATTGTTGAAATAGCACGTGACGTGGTGTTTGATGAAACCAATGGCTCTCAAGTGGAGCAAGTTGATCAACATGCCATTGATAAAGAGGAACCTCCACTAGAAGCTCTAAGGAGAATGGCACTTGGAGATGTTCGCGCACAAGAACCATCTCAAAGCCCAAGTGACCATCATCACTATGAAGTAGGTCAAACCCCCATTGGACAAGTTGGAGATCCACTAGATGCTCCCCAAAGTGATAATGGGAATGAAGATCAAGGGGGAGGCATGGATCAAGGGAGAGACCAAAGTGAGGAAGATGAAGCTAGAGATTCAAGAGCTCAACCTCCGCATCCTCGTGTTCATCAAAGTGTTCAACGGGATCATCCCGTTGACAACATTCTAGGAGATATCACAAGAGGAGTAACAACACGTTCACGTGTTGCAAACTTTTGTGAGCATTTCTCCTTTGTCTCATCCTTGGAACCCCATAAGGTTGAAGATGCCTTAAGAGATCCGGATTGGGTAGTTGCCATGCAAGAGGAGCTCAATAACTTTGAAAGGAACAAGGTTTGGGAGCTTGTCAAGCGCCCACAAGCCAATGTTGTTGGAACCAAGTGGGTGTTCTGCAACAAACAAGATGAGCATGGCGTGGTAACTAGGAACAAGGCACGACTTGTGGCAAAAGGGTACTCACAAGTAGAAGGATTGGATTTTGATGAGACATTTGCCCCCGTAGCTAGGCTTGAGTCAATTCGGATATTACTAGCCTTTGCTACTCATCATGACTTCAATCTCTACCAAATGGATGTTAAAAGTGCATTCCTTAATGGCCCAATCAAGGAAGAAGTTTATGTAGAGCAACCTCCGGGGTTTGAAGACCAAGACTATCCTAACCATGTTTATAAGTTGCGAAAGGCTCTTTATGGCCTCAAGCAAGCTCCTAGAGCTTGGTATGAGTGCCTAAGAGACTTTCTAGTTGAAAATGGTTTTAGGATAGGCAAAGCGGATTATACCCTTTTCACAAAGCACTTCAACGAGGATCTTTTTGTGTGCCAAATATGTGTGGATGACATCATATTTGGTTCCACAAATAAGGTGTTTTGTGATGAATTCTCCAAGATAATGAGGGAGAGGTTTGAAATGTCCATGATGGGTGAGTTGAAGTTCTTTCTAGGATTTCAAGTAAAACAACTCAAAGAAGGGACGTTCATAAGTCAAACTAAGTATACACAAGATATTCTAAGGAAGTTTGACATGGATAAGGCAAAACCCATCAAAACCCCTATGGGGACAAATGGACACCTAGACCTAAATGAGGATGGTCCAAGTGTGGATCAAAAGTTATATAGGTCTATGATTGGTTCACTTCTCTATCTTTGTGCATCTAGGCCCGATATCATGCTAAGTGTGTGTATGTGTGCACGCTTTCAAGCGGCACCTAAGGCTTATCATTTGACCGCCATTAAAAGGATCTTGAGATATCTAGTACACACACCTTCCTTAGGACTTTGGTACCCCAAAGGATCTAAGTTTAACCTCATTGGATATTCCGATGCGGACTATGCGGGGTGCAAAGTTGATAGGAAGAGCACATCGGGTACATGCCAATTCTTGGGTCGATCTCTAGTGTCTTGGTCCTCCAAGAAGCAAAACTCTATTGCTCTCTCCACCGCCGAAGCGGAATATGTTGCAGCCGGAAGTTGTTGTGCACAACTTCTTTGGATGCGACAAACCCTTAGGGATTATGGGATTAACTTGCGCAACATTCCACTCTTGTGTGACAACGAGAGTGCCATAAAGATAGCCCATAATCTGGTGGAGCACTCTAGGACCAAGCACATAGACATACGACATCACTTCTTGAGAGATCACTCAATGAAGGGAGATATTGTGATTTCTCATGTGAGGACAGAACATCAACTCGCGGATATCTTCACCAAGCCTCTTAATGAGAAGCGTTTCTGTGAGCTAAGAAGTGAGCTCAACATTTTGGATTCTAGGAATGTGGCTTAAACCACATTCCTCACATTTTTTGAGCTATATTTCGAAAAACTCTTCTCTATCGTGATTTCTCTTCAAAATCTGTTTGAGAAAACTTTTTCTTGGAAATTGATCTTGTTTTTGTCATATTTTTCTTCAATAATCATGTTTGTGTTGCTTGTTGTCCAAAAGGACCAATAGTGTGTGTGCAACTCAAAAACATTGCTTTTCAGCCCAGTCGGACCGGACTAGTCCGCCCCTGTGGACGAACAAGTCCGGGTCCAGACTAGTCCGCGGCTGGTCCGCAGACCGGACTAGTCCGCCCCGGCACCGGACTAGTCCGGCCCTTGGGGACTTAAACCCCAGGGGCGGCCAAAACCCTTCCTCTCCTCTCTCACTCCCGCCTCTCACCCTCACGCGCGCTAGAAACCGCCCTCTTCGGCGATTTTTTGCTCCAACCACCAAACCTCGATTCCAATCCGTGCATTGGAGTCTTTGGGAGTGAGGGATCGTTTACCCGCACTTCACCTTCGCAATCCATCGTCGATTTCGTCGATTCTCGCGGATTTGAGAAGGTATTCCCTCTTTTTCAAAAACTTTCCCCATTCTTGATTCTTGAGGTTTTTGATAGGAACACCTTCATTGATGTTGCTCCATATACCCTTGTGATCGTAGCCTAGGAGTATTGCGCGCTGATTTGAAGATTTTTCGATGAATCGATTAGGGTTAGGGTTTATCCTGCGCAACCTGGGCTAGTCCGGCCCCTGGCGGACAAGTCCGCCCAGCGGACTAGTCCGCCCCTGGGGCGAACAAGTCCGGTTTGCACAGAGCAAACCCTAGTCCTAGTCTTCTCTCGAGACTTCTTCTGCAACACTCCCTCTCCTTGGACTCATACCTTCCTTTCTATGTATTTTCCGCAGCATGTCAAACTCCGAGCGTTCCCCTTCTCGTCTCAACCCCGCGGGCGAGGAAGAACGCCCTGAAACCTATCGGGGCCGCACCGAGGAGAGAGGTGCGGAAGTGCCCCGGGAGCGCCGCACTAAGGCCCAGATCATCGAAGCAAGGACGAAGGCTGCCCTAATTAAGGTGCAGAAAGAAAAGGAAGAAAGGCGGCTGAAGGCACTCGAAGCCTCCAAAGTAGCTGCCACCATCTACAATGAAGAAGAAGCCATGGCACGAGCAACTGCCGAATCTCTGAATGAGCTAAGGAGGAAGAAGAGGCAAGACAGGGAGGCTCACAACTCCAGGGCCGCTGAGGCCAATGCCCCCAAAAGGAAGAAGCTCGTCACTGTTGGCGAGAAGGCAAAGGGCAAGGAGCAAGCCCAAAGGGAAGATGAGCCTAGGGTCGAGCGTGACCCTAAGAAAGGAAAGGCTCCGGCTCCAGTCGAGCCAAAGAAGAAAAAGCCCTCTATCAAGGTGCCAGTCAAGAAGGCACCCGGAGGAGTTATGATCCGTGAAAAAGGGAAGGCCCGGGCTGTTGGCCCTCTCGTGATGCACAGTCCAGCACGCAACCCCAACCGTCAGCCCAACATCTTAGCCAACACATTCAAAGGAAAAGGAGCTGAGAAGGCCAGGAGGCTCAGAGACGAGAATGTCTATAGGTATGAGAGGTCCACCGCCGACCCTCGGTTCTGGTGTGACTTCCATTGCGATTACTATCGCACAGTCTACCAGGCCATGAAGAAGCCAGTGATCCAGGCTCAATGGGTGGACTGGACCTATATGGCTAAGAAGAAACACGAGGCGTTTGACGCAGTGATCGAGGCAGCTGAGCGCCACGGGATCAAGGACATTCTTGGGTTGAAGTATGACTGGAATGAGGAGGTCATAGTACAGTTTTATACCACAGTTCACTTCCACTCTCGTGGCGACTGAGCCATCACTTGGATGACCAACGGTGAGCAGTACTATGCCACCTTCGAGGTCTTTGCTCAGGCTCTTGGTCTGGAGAGTCACCTGGACCATGAGATCATTATCTCCAATCTCAAGGCCATGGACAGGGATGACATGAGCTATATGTACCCTCCTCACGTCCGGTGTGAAGCTGGACTGGCCAGGAACATCCTCCTGTTCTACAGCATCCTTAATAGGATTCTCAGGAGGACAGTGGCTCCCAAAGAAGGGGATGCAGGGATCATCCAGGGTCACCTCAGGCACCTGTTGGCTCTCATTGATGGACATGAGATGTTCAACCTTGTGGATTACATATTCGAAGATATCTACAACATCTCACACACACCCAACCGTGCCTGTGGCTATGCCCCTTACATTATGTGTCTGATCGAGAAGGTGTCCGGGCTTGTGTTTGTGAAGGACACCACTCACCAGCCTCTCCGACCCCAGATGCCACCTGCTGTCCCGATTCCTCCGCGCCGGAAGAACGCGGATCCTCCCTCTCAGCCGGAGGAACCTCGTGGTGGAGCCTCTCGTCGTGCCTCTCACTCCCCCGGTGGCTCCTCTAGCAGCGGAGTCCTCAAGTTTCTTCGGTCCATCTTCACCTCGTGCCGCAAAGCCGAGGCGCGAGCTCAGCGGACTGAGCGATACGTGAGGAAGCTCTGCGACAAGATGGAGATTCCGATGAGTCCTGAGACCTCCGATGACGAGCTCACTCCTTACCCCCTTCTCACCCCCGATGAGTTGGCACTCTTGGGTGAGACGGAGGGTACCTCTGCACCGGGCTCCGACGACGACGACGACGATCATGAGGAAGACGTCGAGGACCCGGAGGCCACAGAGAGCGACTCCCGCGACGGCGATAGTGATGAGGACGAGGACTAGCTTTTGGGTCCTTGTCCCCCTCTTCTTTTCCTTTTTGGTGCCTTGATGCCAAAGGGGGAGAGTTAGGGGGAGTCAGTCCTTTGTGTGTGTTTGGGGAAGGTAGTATCTTTTGTGTGGTGTGTTCTTGGCATTTGGACTTAATTTGTAACTTATTCATGCTACTTGGATGTTTACTTTTGTGCAAGACCTGTTAATGTTGTTTAATATCAATATAATGTTCCTATTGTCAATCTTTTGATTATATTGATGCTCTTTATGTCTTGTCACAATTGTTGAGCACATCACGTAGGCACCCCACCATAATGTGTGTGGGTATGAAAGATCTCCTCCACCTCTTTTACATGCTGCATACATTGAGGGGGAGTCATTCATATGCACACAAGTTATGAAAACCAAAATTTATACTCTTATTTGTGAAGGACTTGATGTGTTGTCATCAATCACCAAAAAGGGGGAGATTGAAAGTGCATCTAGGTTCCCCGTGGGTTTTGGATGATTGATGATGACAATTAAGTCACTAATGAGCTCATGTGATCTTAGCACAGGTATGGACTCGATTGGAGACGCAAACCCTCAAAAAGGAAAAGGAAGGAAACGAAGTCGACTCGAAGCGTAGAAACTAGGGTTTCTAGCGTGTTGAGTTAGACTAGCCGTAGAAATAGGAGGGTGTGTGCGTAAAGTGCAAAGAGATCAAAGTAGGAGCTCAAGAGTGGTGGTTGAAGTAGAAACCCCATTTGAAGTTGAAGTTAGAGGAGTCTGGCAGGAGTGGCCGGACTAGTCCGCCTTAGGGCCGGACTAGTCCGCTCCTGGCCAGACTAGTCCGTTTTCACACGGACCAAAAGGTCCTGTGTGACTTCGGACTAGTCCGTAGTGGGACGTACTAGTCCGTGGTACCCCTTGGAGTGGAGTTTCGGGACTAAGTCCTAGAGAGCGGACTTGTCCGTTTTGGGGCGGACCAAAAGGTCCTGTGTGAGATCGGACTAGTCCGTCCGTGGGCCGGACTAGTCCGTGGTGCCGAGTGGAGAGAGGTTTTGCGACTAAGTCTGGGAAGGATGGACTAGTCCGCCCTTGGGGCCGGACTAGTCCGTGGTCTCCAGACTAGTCCGTTTTCACACGAAACAAAAGGTTCTGTGTGGGATCGGACTAGTCCGGTGAGGGCCGGACTAGTCCGTTGTCAAAGTTACCGTTTGAATTTGAAGTTTGGCGGGTAGCGTGACGATTGCCGCGCAGTGCGACAGTTGTCAGAGGTGTCAGTGGTCCCCTAGGCCGGACTAGTCCGGGCCTGAGGCCGGACTAGTCCGCCCTTTTGCTGAGGTCAGCAATTTGGGCTCGAAACCCCTATAAAAAGGGGACCCTCGGCCTCATTTCAAAATGACTCGAACCCTAGCGCCGCCACAGCCAACTTGGAGCACTCTTAAGCCTCTTTCTTGCCAACTTTCCCTCTAAAACTAATTCTTGAGTGGATTAGGGTTTAGTGAGGTGGAGAAGAGGAAGAACATCGCGCTTGTGCTCCCGGTTTGATCTCTTGCACTCATTGAGTCTTTGTGAGCTGTGTTTTGAGTGTGTTTCGTTGTGTTGATCATCTTTGTGGTGTGGGAGCCTCAGATTGTGAGAAGCCCCAACGAATCTTGTATTCACACTTTGAGATAGTGGAGAACCAAGTTAGGCCCGTGCGGTAAACTTGGTGAGGGAAGGGTTGTTGAACCCGGTCCTTTGTGGACTCCTCAACGGGGACGTAGATTCTTGTGTGGAATTGAACCTCGGGATAAAATCCTTGTGTCTCCGTGTTCTTCGCATTTTGTTTATCGCATTTTTCGTTCTAGGGTTGCTAGCCTTGTCTTGTGTTTCACATTGCTATAATCTTGTTGAAACTTGACTTACTCTTGTGTTGGTAGTTTCTAAACTTGTCATAAACATATCCTCACTTGTAACCTCGAGAAAATCCCCTTAAAACTTGCTAGAAACACTTTTTAGGGCTCTTCACGCAGGTTGACCGGACTAGCCCGCCCCTAGACCGGACTAGTCCGCCCCCTGTGATTTAACCTCGTTTTATTAAGTCATTTGTAGGTCGATTAGCCTATTCACCCCCCCCCCCCTCTAGGCAACTTTCAATCAGTCAATTACAGATACATATGTATATACAACCATGCGACCGGTGTGCCATATGTACATACATGGGGATGGTTCTTGCGCCACGCCAAGCGCTCCTCCTTCAATCGGCTACACGCCCGAGACATCATTATCTGAAAGACCAAACTTCCAAACTTCCAAATTATTGAGTCCAAACGCATATGTACACAAATGCAAAAGGACACAAACCATATACCAACATTGTTCTAAGTTGATTTCAGAAGATACAAATATATACAATATGTATCATCTCGCATTGCTAAATACATTTTTTCCAGCATTGACATCTTCGCGCATATAGGGTTTCAAATTCTTTTTAATGCTTCTCTCTACGCGCTTGATGTTTTCTGGTTCGGTGAAAAGGTACATCTCTTCATACTGATTATATTCCTCTTCATTATCTTCCACATTCTCAACCCCAACAATATTTTGCTTTCCAGAAACAACTACGTGCAACTTCTCAGTTTTTGGATCTTGAACATAAAAAACTTGTGCAACATTATCGGCGAGAACCCACAGGTCATCTTTGTAACCCACTTTATTCAAGTCTACCAGTGTTAGCCCGTAATTGTCCACTTTCAAATCATCAGGATGTTTGACCCATTGGCACTTAAATACGGGCATTACCATTCTTTCGCCATAATCGAGTTCCCATATTTCCTCTATGTGGTCTTCTGCCCTTGTGAATCATAAGCCTCAATACGAACACCACTATTTTGTGCAACACTCTTACCGTCTTTTTCTTTAGTGTAAAATGTGTAACCATTGATGTCATATGTTTGCCATGATGTTCCCAAGGATATGGGCCAGAAGCTAACTTCTTCATTGTTGCCTCTTCTATAGTGTTTCCGTATGATATATTTTTGTCCATTAACCATTCAGTGAAACATCTTCTGTGCTCTTTCATGATCCAATCCTCTGTGCGGTCTTGGTTTTTATCACGAAGCTCAATTTGGTGTTCCTCGATGTACGTCTCAGCTATTGCGAGCTGTTGTAGTACACCAAAATGTGCACGGTGTACATTCTTGTAATCTTGAACAATAAAAGTTTTCTTAACCACTTTGCCTCTCCCACGTAGTCTACCCTCATGTACCGGTATAGGCACACCTATCGATTTTCCATCTTTGATGTAATCAGCGCAACCCTCAATCACTTCTTCAGTGGTGTATCCTTCCATAATTGAACCCTCTGGGTGAGCACGATTCCGCACATAACCTTTTAATACTCCTAAATATCTCTCCAACAAAAACATATGATGTAAATATAGTGGTCCCAATGCTTTTATCTGATCAACAAGATGTATGATTAGGTGTACTTGCATATCAAAAAAGGATGGTGGGAAACACATCTCAAGCTTGCACATTGTCTCGACGATGTATGTTTTTAGATAGTCTAAATCTTCACGTGCTATCACCTTTTGCGATACTGCATTGAAGAAGTAACACAAACGTGTGATGACAACTTTTATATGATCAGGTTTGATTACTCTTATTGCAATGGCAAGGAAAATTGTCATCATCATGTGACAGTCGTGAGAATTATAACCGAATAAAGACAAGTCTTTCATCGATACTAGTTTGCGGATATTGGATGAGAAACTTGTGGGCACTTTGATCCCACGCAA
The DNA here is from genome assembly GCA_036927565.1 of Tuctoria greenei. Classification (NCBI taxonomy): domain Eukaryota; kingdom Viridiplantae; phylum Streptophyta; class Magnoliopsida; order Poales; family Poaceae; genus Tuctoria; species Tuctoria greenei. Next base: position 62,687,814 of record JAYESD010000002.1, on the reverse strand, counting down.
ACATTCACAAATTGCTTTTTTCTCTTCTAGTGTCAAGTTGTAGCTGGCTGGGGGAAGGTAATGCTTCCCGTTCGCCTTTTCTACTGGATGAAGCTCTGGTCTCAAATCAAGATTTACTAGGTCCATACGTGAATTTAATCCGTACTTTGTTTTCCTCGGCATGTCCAGCAAGGTCCCAATGATGCTGTCAAATACATTCTTTGTAACGTGCATCAAATCAATACTATGGCAAAATTCCAGATTCTTCCAATACGGAAGATACTTGAAAAAAATTGAATGTTTCTTGAAAGCCATGTCAGTTGTATCATCCGAAGATGTACTTTTCTTTCTCTTAATTTCTTTACTATTTTTTCCCTTACCGAAAGTAATATGAATGTTCTTGACCATTTCAAACACAAGTTTTCCACTGTAAGGTTTTGGTGCAGTATCTTTTTTATTTTGTTATCAAATTGTTCTTTCATCTTCCTATACTTGTGTGTATCTATCATGAACCGTCGATGTCTCATGTACACCGTCTTTCTGGATGAAGTGAGGTATAGAAATCCAGTTCTATCCACGCACCTAACGCAACCTTTCTTCCCTTTCATTTGTCCTGATAATGTAAACAGTCTGGGATAATCATGCACGGTAACAAATATCATTGCTCTTAGCGTGAAATACTCCCGCTTGTATTCATCCCATGTACGTACCCCTTCATTCCACAATTTCGCCATATCTTCCATTAAAGGTTACAAGAACACATCAATTTCGATGTCGGGTTGTTTCGGACCTTGGATAAGAACAGATAATAAGATATATTTCTTTTTGTGACACAACCATGTCGGTAGGTTGTACATCGTTAAGACCACGGGCCATGTGTTGTGTATGCTCCTTTGTTCACCAAACGGATTCATTCCATCTGTACCCAAGGCAAACCTCACATTTCTGATTTCCTTCGCAAATTCTGGATACTGAATATCAAAATTTTTCCACTGTGTTGCATCACCAGGGTGTCGTATATGTTTTTCATTCTTCTTGCGTTGCTCGGAATGCCAACGCATAAGTTCAGCCTCCCTAGGGTTTGAGAACAAACGCTTCAAGCGATCAATTACCGGAAGGTACCACATCCCCAAGGCAGGAATTTTTCTCTTATTCTTCCCGTCTGCATCGCCAGAAGTATCGTCATCGTCACCTTCAGGACCAATAATAAACTTCTTATTCTTCTGAGTCTTTTTCATGTTGGTAACATACTGTGATTGTAGTCCTTCTTATATCTACTGACACCAAAAATGAGGCATCTAGTTGCGAGCTCATGCTCTTTGCGATACAGAATACAATGGTTCACACAAACGTGTATTTTTGTCACACCTAGTGCCATCGGGCAAAGAAGTTTCTTTGCTTTATAAGTGCTTCTGGGCAGTTTATTTGGATTTGGAAGAATTTCTGCCAGAAGATTCAAAAGATCAGAGAAACTACAATCGGACCATCCGTGCGTAGCTTTCAACTTTAGTAGTTCTAAGACTGCATGCAATGTAGTAAACTCTTTATCACAACCGTTTGATTCATCATATAAAAGCTCTGTCGCCGCATTCTGCAATGTCTCCATTTTACTTAAACCTTTGCTTGCTCCCATAGAAGTCAGTACATATGGTTCAATGTGACGCAACATCTCCTCACAATCGAACTCATCATCATCATCACCAGCTTGATTGTCACTACCATCATTGATATGAACATTATCATCATCTGAGCCTCTCTCATCATCTTTATCCACATCATGTGTATCTAACTCACCATGCTCTGTCCATATTGTGTAGTTATTTTTGAAACCTCTTTTCACCAAATGAGATTGGATTACTATAGTATCCATCCAAGCAATCTTATTTTCGCAGTCGATACATGGACATAATATGTCATCTATCTTTTGCAACTTCGCATGTCTCTTGGATGCTTCAATAAAATTTGCAACATTATGAATGTACATAGGATCGGGTCTTGGCATGTTATACATCCACGCTCGACGGTCCATGCTCCAATAATAGAATTTTTGTCAGATTTACAAAATTTGGCCACAAATATTCTCTAAAGGTCTTCTATAAAATGAATTTACAGTGACATAACAAATATGATTAGGGCGACTAATGTAGGTGACGGGCGACGTCTTGAGGCAGACGGAGTCAAAGGGGGAAACAGGCCCATCGGCATGGGCTAGGTCTGGGTGGCATCTTATATATATTACAATAGCATCTGTTAATTAAACATCATATTCATGTCACATAATAGGTACAAAAGGAAACAATCCATATAGTCCATACATCAATCTACCAGAACATAATCCATACAGTGCTTACAATGCAAAAGGACAGAATCCATATACCAGAACACTCAAAACTAACAACTTATCAGCTAATGAAAATATACAAAGAAAAAGTAAGGAAACTACATTTACCTTGCAGAGGCGTCATCACGGTGGGGAGGCGTCAGCACGTTGGGCCGGCTGGGTGGAGAAGTGGCGGTGCGGGGTTGAGCGGCGGCGCGACAGTATGGGCTGGGCGGCGGAGCGGCGGCGCGGCGCAGGGGAAATTCAACAGCCTTGCGGCGTTGATATAAATTCTTCAGGGTTGCGTTTTGACTGCGGTGAGGGGTCCTTATATAGACGTCAGTTTTTCACGGGCGGTTTTTAACTTTATCTCAGGCAGGTTTTACTTACCAACCGCCTGAAAAGATATTTAATCAAGAATATTAATTAAGAAGTAAATCTTCACAGGTTGTTGGTACTTAATAACCGCCTGAGAAGATGTTTATCTTAAGCGGGTATTACTTACCAACCGCCTGAGATAATGCCAACTGAACAAAATATTTTTAAAACTTGTATAGCTGACATTGTAATGTTTTGGTAAATATCAAATTAATTTCTACTCACATATTATTCACATTTGTGTATCTCATAAAAAAAGTTCCTTCACTCAAAATTATTGGTATGAACATATTTGTATAATTTATACATGTATGAATTTTTTTATTTTTTTAAAAAGCATTCCAACATGTCAAACTTCAAATTATCCACTTCTAACTAAATGCTCGTATACATATGAGCATTTATAGCACATTCACTTGATTGAAATCCAGAAATTCTAACACACCAGTATTCATTGACACGAATGAACACATATATAATACAAAACACAAGAAATATGTAAAAGAACAGAATTGAAGCTAAACATGTACAAGAACTCCTAAAACTACACTACGGCCCCGCCTCCTCCGCCCTCTCCGCCAACTTCTCAAACCACGCCAAGCGGTCCTCCTCCGACTCGTCGTCGTCGTTGTCGTCACCATGGTGGTGGTCGTCGTCGTCGTCGCCGTCGTCATCATCGTCATCATTGTCGTCGTCATCATCATCGTCGTCGTCGTCGTCGTCCTCCTCCTCCTCCTCCTCCTCCTCCTCCGGCGACGATGCAGCAGGAGAGTGGGTCGGCTGCTCCGGCTGAGCCGATTGCTCCGGCTGTACCGGTGGCTCCAGCTGCACCGGCGGTGGAACGCGCTGGTCGTCATTCACCCTCTCAGGAGAGCTACAGCGTATCCGCTTGCAGGGTGGCTGCCTCGGCGAGCTAGGAGGCGGAAGGTTAGCCATGGCTGTGGTGGTTCGCCGACGCTGGGCTAGGAGGTGGAACGATGGAAGAAGAAGAAGAAAGGATTGCAAAAGTTCTGTGCTTGTACATAACCGACGACGCGCCTTATATATGGTCTGTGCGGAGTAGACAAGGGAGCGGTCTGTTTCCCGCGCATTGAACTCTTTGCAGACCTCGTGCAGCGCACAATTAAACCACTGTGGAAGACGATCTTCAGAGATCCTTCTGTCTCTCTGGTATCCATGTGGAACGTCGCGCACGCGTCCCTGCACCACGGCTTCTTAACTTCTCCGCAGACCTCGTGCGGTGCGTCAGTTAATTAACATCTTCTCAGGCCGTTCTTTAACTTCTTGTAGTTTCAAAAATGTTTATCTCAGGCGGGTATTACTTACCAACCGTCTGAGATAATTCCCGATACTGTTCTTCAGTTTCCTTATCCCTTGCTTCTTTTTTATTTAGATTCCAATATAAATACTCAAACATGTTTAGATTCTGCAAATTGTGTCCAAATTCGATGATTCTTTCTTCTACATTTGTATAAAATTAACATCTACCACCTGAACAAAATATTTTTAAAACTTGTATAGCTGACATTGTAATGTTTTAGTAAATATCAAATTAATTTCTACTCACATATTATTCATATTTGTGTATCTCATAAAAAAAAGTTCCTTCAATCAAAATTGTTGGTATGTACATATATGTATAATTTATACATGTATGAATTTTTTTAATTTTTTTTAAAAGCATTCCAACATGTCAAACTTCAAACTATCCACCATTCTAACTAAATGCTCATATACATATGCGGCATTCATCAAATTATGAACACACATTAATTCAAAAAAATTTAAAAAAATCTGAAAAAATTCATAGAGGTTGTTATGATGATTAAAAATGTCCACTGAAAAAATAAATGAAAAAAGCATTATATTCATCAAGATAGAAAAATGAAAAATAGCATTTGTTGTATGTTTTTTATGTTCTGACCAATTTCAAAGGATTTATGAAGTGAAATTTAATGGTAACCTTTACTTATCAATAATATTACAAGAAAGTGGATTTTTTCCTTTTTAAAGGACCACATTTAATCAAGAATATTAATTAAGAAGAAGTAAATATCTTCACAGGCGGTTGGTACTTACCAACCGTCTGAGAAGATGTTTATCTCAGGCGGGTATTACTTACCAACCGCCTTAGATAATCTTCTTCTGAGATGTGTTTTAATTAACGATGAACACACTACACATTCATTTACACAAGATGCACAATATTTACACAAGAACACACAAGATACACAAGTAATATTCAATCACATAGATGAACAAAGATAGATTTCATTCATTAACAATATTTACAAAACAGAACCAACTAAAAACAACAAAGAGAAAAACTAATTAAATCCTACTCCTCTTCCTACTCCTCTTCCTCCTCCTCCTCCTCCTCCTCCTCCTCCTCCTTGTCCTCCGACAGCGACTCCGGCACCGGTGCAACAGGAGGCAGGGCCGGCTGCACCGGATGCACCGGCGGTGCAACCCCGAGGTTGCTAGCCGTCGCCTCCACCAGCGTTCTACGGCCCTCGGGGCCAAGAACCTGGGCCATCATCGCGAACAGAATGTTGAAACAATCAGCCACCCCTGTGAGGGCGTAGAGGTAGTGGCCCATGGTACCCATTCCAGTATACTCTGGAAGGGTACCCAGCCCCAAGGCACTCATGGCGCGAGACGTATTGTTGTACGCCTCTCGCACCATGAGGAGGCGCTGCTCGGTGTTGATCTTCTCGGGGGAGCTGCAACATAGTTTCTTGCAAGGTGGCTCCCTCAGAGGGCTTGGCGGCGGAAGGTCGGCCATAGTGGTGTTGGGTCGTCGGAGCGGAGGAAGACGAAGAAAACAAGAGGATTCAAAGTGAGCGATGCACTTGTGGAGAACTAACGGGTGATAGCGCGTCTTTAAGGCCGCGCGGAGTGGAAGATGGAGCAGTTGGTTTACCACGCATTGAAAGGTCGCGCCTCGGGGAAAAGAAAGGTCGCGCACGGTCGCCGACACGTCTTCATAGACGGTTGGTGAGGGGTCTTTATGTAGGCGTTCAGCAAATTATGAATACATATTAATTAAGAAGAAGTAAATATCTTCACAGGCCCATGTTTATCTCAGGCGGGTGTTACTAACCAACCGTTTGAGATAATTGTATCTTCTCAGGCGGTTGGTAAGTAAAACCCGCCTGAGGTAACAATCTTCTCAGGCGGTCCGTACTTAAAATCCGCCTGAGAAAATGGGAGTCTATGTATACCCCTCGGTAGTGTTGGAAAAACCTAACCCGGGCGAAACACTTAGACGTCGTTAGGCTGCCAAAATTTCGTTTGCCGCCAAGAGTTCGCCCTCGTCAGTTCCAGGTACGCCGCCGAGCTTCGCCTTCGCTGCCGAGCTTCGCCCTCGTCACTTCCAGGTACGCCGAGCGAAGCCATTGCTGTCACCGCCGAGCTTCAAGGTAAACCCTAAACCCTTCGACCTTCCATCCTCCTTCGCCGTGCCGCCTCCCTCCCCGCCCTCGCCGCCGCCTTGCATATCCTTGGTTAGGGTTCGGGAATTGGAAAATGGTAGGCATCCTTGGTTAGGGTTCGGTGGAATTCGAAAAACTGTCAAGTTCGATGGCATCTTTGGTTAGAGTTCGGTGGGTAGGCATCCTTGGGTTGTCGGTGTACTTTCATCAATTCTACGCAGCAGCAGTTCCAGTAACACGTACAATAAACATATATGTATCTTATCCTTTGGAGAATGATATATTACTATGTTGAATAATTCTTGCTGATAGTGTAGCTGTTATATGACTATGAGTTTGTTTATTGAATAGCTTATTCAATCATGATGATGTGAAGAATTACAGAAGGATTGCATGCGTTAAAACAATTATGTATCCCATTATTGAACTCAGCTTAATATTAAGGCATTTCATAGAAAAAAAGTTTATGTAGCCATTTATGATTTGTTAGCACCATTTGTATCAAACTAGATATATTGGGACTTCATTTTTGTTGGATGATCTGGGTATCTGGTGGACCCAGTAGAGGAGTCGAACTTGGACTTTGGACAAAGTTGCAGAAACACCAGTCTAGGGGTATATGATTGTTCTAGATAAAGCAGATTTCGTCCTTAACGATATTAGTAGAGTCCTATTCTGAATAGAGTTAGGAGTCAGATTCAGTTTAGGAATCAGTCCTAGTCCTAGTACGAATTGAGTTACAATCCATATAAGATTTGGAGTCACATGAAGGGGGATTTCAAAAACAAGCCCCCAACCCCTCGACCTGGTTAATCCCATCCTATCAGAAATATTCCACCAAAGGTTTCATATGCCCAGACTTGATCAAGTCACCTAAACCTCGTGAACCTCTAGAACTCACCAAGTTTATCACTATAGGAGGCGTCGACTTCCCTGTCCTGTTTTCTAAACAGCCAGGACAATTGACCATCCAGAAATCCTTGGTGCCATCATATGTGGGGTACGTAATGCCTTTCATGATGGCTGAACATGCTGCCATGATGAGCCCATTTGGTGCGGCCGGGCACACCGGGATTAGATTTTGGCGAATGTTTTCAGATTCCTGATTCGTTTGAGAATGTGGGTCTTTTATCTTTTTTTACCGTGCAAATCCCACGGTTGTAGAGATGATAGCTGAAAAAGAGTGTCTCTTCTCGCCTGCAGCTACTCTGAACGAAGCTAGCCTATTTAGAATAAAAAGATAAAAATGCCATTACTGGTGATCAACTTTCACATGCTTGTCGCCCTCGCAATGTATAGGAACCTTTTGGTCAGTCGCCTTAAACCCTAGAATGCCTTATCAAATCCTAGAATGCTTCCATCTTTTTCTTTATGCAACGCTTCATGTAGAGTTAATATGCCATTTATTAGATTTTTTGTCTTATTAGATCTAGCATGGAAAGCCCTAAGAAGACTGGTCCTGGTAGTAACAACAAATAAGACAATAAGGAGTTTACTGACTCCAGCAGTTCAGACTCCTATCACAGTCCATCGGATCCTTTTCCGAATATAAAAATTAAAAAGACTTCAGTGGATCTAGACCCGAAATATGATCCTGCCGACGAGGTATGGATCACGAATCTTAACTTCAGCAGTTCAAGTTAATGTTGGTTGTCAAGTATACAAAGTCTTATAATTTTTTTCTACCTAGATTAATCGCGAAGACAATGAGGTGACATCGGCTCCTAAAACCGCAGAAGGTTCTCCAATGGATGAATCCTTAGCTTCACTCAAGTGGAAACGAGGGCAACGAGGTCCCAATAAGGGTCCATTGGACCGCATCATGTACATAACAAGGGTCGGTCCAGGTGGGCTTCCCCAAGAACCACTGGATTCAGTTACCAAGTACTGTAATGCATGCGGTTTTCTTGTTAGGGAGGTTGTGCCGATACAACCCAGAATTGGAGGAAATTACCCGAGCAGACCAAGAATGAGTTGTGGGAAAAGATAAAGAAAAAATTCGAGTTCCCAAAAGGCACAGAAGAAGCTGTAAAGAAAGCAACATTGGTCTCTTGCAGCAAGAAGTTTCGATGCTGGAAGAGTGAAATGAATGCTTATGTTAAGGCCGATAAGGTCCCTAGCCCGAGGAAGATGGGAAAAATCACACAAGATCAGTGGCAAGAGTTTGTTCGTCAAAAGAGCACACCTGATGCTAAAGCTCTAAGTGCAACTAGGTCAGAGCTTGCAAAAAAGAACAAATACCATCATCGCTTGGGGTCTGCCGGATATGCCCTCAAAGTCCAGAAATGGAATAAGATATTGGACAAAATTACCAGTAAGGGCAATCCTCACCCATTAGAAGGGTGCGATGAGCGAACCCAACGCTGGGTCTTTGCTCGGTCAGGTTTGACCAACGAGGGAAAACTTGAAAAGCCCGACTCTCTGAATGAAGTACATGATAAAATCAAAGAAGTAATTGAAAAGCAACAGAAGGGTATCTTCAAGCCAAAGAGGGAGAATGACCAACTTACCGCTATCTTAGGAAACCATGAACACAGCGGACGGGTTCGAGCGGTCTCTTCTCAAATGTCTTGGCTAGATGGTTTCCCTAAAGATAAAGACACTGTCGACTGTTGGAGTCGGCAGATCTCCTGACACTACTAAAGTGTTGAAGGAGTTTGTAGTTCGGTGTGGGCGCGCGGAGACTCAAGAAGGTGAATCACGATTGGACACGAGAGACACAGTGGTTTACGTGGTTCGGGCCGCCTGAGCGTAATACCCTACTCCACGGGTGTGTGGTGTTGTATTAGTTTATGTATGAAAGCTCACGTCAATGCGTGTGTGCCTGAGAGCGTTCGAGAGCCTTCTTCCTCGTGTATCGTCGGTCTGTCCTTTTATAGTACAAGGACAAACCGTTACAAGTTAGCCTGGCCCGACATGTGGCCCCGGCGGTTACTAGTATTGATACACGATTAATTGTTGTTAATAACCCTGTAACGGGCTCCGACAGTGCCGTTACAGGTGTTAAGATTGTCCGATTAAGTGTCATTAACATGGCATTAATGACAATTAATCGGGTCTTGAAGTCCGCGGCTATCCTTTGAAGATCCGGAGTCGTTACAATGTCTTCCGGAGGTTTGAGGCGGCCAGCTCCGACGTTTGGACACGTGGCAGCTCCGGAGCTTGCTTGTGGGAAGCGGGAAGCTCCGGGGTGGCCTGGCACGTGTCAGGTCTGGAGCTTCTCTCGGTCAGGGGTTAAGTCCGGAGGTGCCGTTTCGGTACCCAGCCCGGAGCTTCACCCTTGTGGGTAGTAGCTCCGGTCTGGCAGTACACGTGGCAACCTAGGAGTTAACCATGTTGGAGAAGCAGGTCCGGTTATGTCTGACAAGTGGGCCTCCGAGGGTCTTCAATTTGAGTAGACGTCCTTCCCTTGAGATCTTTGTAACCTCAGGGGGTGTATGGTTTTTAGGGTACCGACAGTGGCCCCCTGGACCTACCTCCGGGGAAAGTCACCGGGGTGAAGTCATTCCGTCGGAGGTGGGTCCATACTCGCGACTCTTGAACTGGGTCTTCAAGGGTCTTCGAAGGTGCCGTTGGCGGGGCTTTACGGTTAAATCCCGACGTGTGGCGCACCTCAGGCGGCAGATAAGATCTTTGACGTGCGGATCTCTCGCAATTGAAGGTCGCCGGTTCCCGATACAAAAACCGTATCGGTTCCGCGTGCCTTGTCAGGTCGCCGCCTTTGGGTTTCCCGCCTCGTGATGACAACTGTTCGCCTGGGTAAGAGCCTCGACTTGATCGTCAGGGTGGTCCCGGGCCCTCTTGTCATCGGCAGGGTTGAATTCTTGAGTAGTATCCTTGACTCCCCTGCAGTTTCCATCCGAGCGTTGCGAGGGCTTACTTAAGAAGGAAAGCGCACCGTCGGGAGTTCTTTACGCTTCCCATCTGTTCTTGCGCTCAAACTCCCAACTCGTACTTTGCTCCTCTTCTCTTGCCTAGCTGTGCTGCGATGGAGTTGGGTCTGCGTGAGAGTCGCTTGAAGACTGACAGCGATCTGAAGAAGGTCCGAGCCCTCATGGGGTGGTCTTCGGACTTCTTCAACCGCTCGGTCCGCGCCGGCGGAGAGCTCCCCTTTTCAAAGGAGCATGCTGGCGAGATGGTGTACTTTTCCTCGTACGCCATGGTGGGGCTGATCCCATCGTTTTCTTCTTTCTTCTTGATGCTGCTGGACTTCTATGGTCTGCAGCTGTACCACCTTGGCCCTCACTCCATTCTCCTTGTGTCCATCTTTGTCCATTTCTGCGAGATGTGGGTGGGCATCCCTCCCTGCGTCGAGCTCTTCCGAACCTTCTTCACCGTCCACACCACCGGCCGAAGCAATGAGTATCTTGGCTTCTACTACTTCGTGAAGCGCAAGAAGTGCCCATTCAAGTACCTCCGGTCATTCCCTTCCGGGAAGTGGGATGACTGGAAGAAAGATTGGATAGTCGTCCGGGTGGAGGAGCATGAGCGGTTGGAGTTGCCAGACGGTCTGCCCGGCATTGACACGTCGGTATGGAGCGAAGTTCCGGTGCTGGCGGCAGCTTTCGACCCTGTCTTGACCAGGATCCGCCAATGTGTGGAGGGAGGATTGACTCCCCAGGCGGTGTTCTGCAACTTCCTGTCCAACAGGTGGGCACCGCTGAAGAGGAGGGAGAAGCTCGCCTGGGCCCTCAATAGCGTGATGGACGAGGACCGTGTTGAGACCGGGTTGAAGTCCAGCATGGTGGGGAAGACCTTGGAGTCTCACCTCAAGAAATTCCAGCACGGCATTGACGTTGACGGAGATTACTTGACTCCGCCGCCGGCCTTCCTCCCTCTGAACGTGGAAGTTGAGTTCAGCAGGGAGCTCCGGCGGATGATGCCCGCGCTTGACGACCTTGGTGTCGTTGAGAGAAGATCAACCACCCGGTTGGTGATCCCCGGGTTGTCCGGAGACGGCTCCGCCCCTGTCCCACAGCCAAGAGCTGAGGTCATCGGCAAGGGCAAGGAGCTGGCGGAGGAGCCGGAGAGCCGGAAGAGGAAGCTGCGACATGCTGACGGAAGGTCCATCGGGCCTGTCACTTCCCCCCTGGTTCCCCCTCCTCAGGAAGGAAGATCCTCCGCCGCCGTGGCGACTGTCCCCGTGGTGGGGTCCTTCCGGAACGTTACTGTTCCGGCGGTGGGATCCTCCCGGAGTGCGACTGTCCCCGTGGTGGATCCCTCCTGTGGTGCTAGCTCCGGGCGCGCGACTCCGGCATCTGGAGCGCTGAGGGCCTCCAGGTCCAGGAGTTCCTCCCGATCAAGGAGAGCTCCGACCCGGGAAACGCCCGCGGCTGTGGCAAGTCCTGGGAGTCCTCCCGGAGCTCCTACGCCGACCGTGGCCAGCCCGGATCATCCGGGAAAGAGGTTCCGCGCAGGCTGGTGCGGGAGCCTCCCAAGGTAATTTTTCTTTTTTACCTCGATTAACTTTTTAATTGTAGCATCTGTTTGCTCAATTTCTTCGTTCTTCATCTGCAGCGTTCCCAAGAAGGGGAGTGAAGCTCCACCCTCATCCACAATGTCTGAGGCTGCGAGGGTTTCTGCTCCAGTCCCGGTGCCGCCCCAAGCGGAGGCTGCGACAGCTCCGGCGCCGGCTGTCGTGGTCATGGACCTCGACTCGTCTCCAGAAGTTCCCGTGGTAGCGCCGGACCACGGGAATGAAGATGCGCCAGTGGCACCCGTCCCGGAAGTGGAAGCTCCGGGTCCTGGTGCTGCAGTAGTAGAAGCTCCGGCTGTTGAGTCGGAGGAAGTAGCAGTCCCGGCTTCGGAGCCGGAAAGTGCTGAAGCCCCGGCGATTGAGCCGGAGGTGGCTGAAGCCCCGGCATGCGAGCCGGAAGTCGAAGTAGTTCCGGCAGTTGAGCCGGTTACTTCCGAAGCTCCGGCCGCAGAGCCGGTGATTGTTGGAGCGCCGGCCGCAGAGCCGGCGGCTGAAGAGGCGAGGGAGCTTGAGCCTCCCTCAGAAGAGGTGTCCCGGCCGGAGCCAGTAGCGGCTCTTGCTCCGGAGGCGACGACGTCGATGGTACCTGTGGCAGAGCCAGAGTGCCTGAACGAAGTCGCCGGCCCCCAGCCTGAGGGGGCAAATGAAGATTTGGTGGTGGGACCTCCTTCGATGGCGACTGAGGCCGTCCCGGAGGAAGGCCCTAGTGCTTTGGAAGCTCAGGGTTCCACTCTCGTAGAGTGGGACCCAATTTTTGTATGTGAAGACCCGCTGGAACCAGCGGAAGAGATCCCAGCAGGTCCAGAGCCCATTTCGCTATCAATGTCCATCGACAACGCCTACTCCAGTCTACGTCAGGTCCAACTGGCCTTCTTCCACGACAGCAAGGCTCTTGAAGAGGAGCGCCAAACCCTTAGGCGGTGGCGTAATCGGCTCCACTTCGAGACTAAGCTGGCGCAGTCGAGGCTTGCGGATGACAAGGAGTGGATCAAGCGGGAGAAGATCCGCCTGGAGCTCTGGGACAAGCTGCTGGACGAGAGGGAGAGCATGACTCACGCCCTCGATGCTCAATCCCGGGAGTTCCACGACCAAGCTAAGGCTGCTAACGACGCGGCCAATGCTCGGTTTGATCAACTCGAGGCCATCAGTACCGCACTCATCAAGCGCCGAGAGGCACTTGAAGGGAGGGAAAGACGGCTCGAGGACGAGGAGCAAAAACTCCTAGAGCTACGGGATGACTTCTTGCGACGGGAAGAAGAGCTCGCCGAGAAAACAGCTCTGGCGGACAAGGGCCTCGAGGAGCGCACTAAGAAATTGGAAGAGCGCTGCCTCGAGGAAGAGGAGAAGACCTGGGTGCGGGGGCAGGAACTCTACGAATACGAGTGTGCCCTTGTCGCCCGGGAGAAGAAAGTGGAGGCTAGGGAGAAGGACCTGGTCGACCGCCGGAACAAGATCCACCTCTGGGAGGAGGAGCTCGGAAGACTTGAGAAGCGGGTTGCTGCGAAGATCCAGCAAAACGCCAAAGAAGTTGAGCGCCTCGCCCGCGAGAATTCGGAGCTGACGGCGGCCCGGAGATCCCTGGAAGAGATGAAGAACTTGAGGAAGGCGGACTCCCTGCAGATTTGGGAGTTCCTGGGCAAGGCCGACGACATGCTGACGCCGATGGGTTTCAGCCCCGTGCACCCGGATGATCCGGAGCCGGAGCCGGACCTTGCGTTGCAAGCGTTGAGCGCCGCAGGCAGCAAGCTCTCCAAGGTGGGCGACGTCATCGCGGACCAGCTGGAGGTCGAGGGGCAATTCCTGGCTAGGAACGTCACAGAATATGTGTTGACGTGCTACACCAGCCGGAACCCTCGATTTCCTCTGGACCCGGTGCTTGAAGGCCCCGTCGAAGGAGAAGGCGAAGCTACCTGAGCCCGCGTGTCGGAGGTCGCCCAGAAGGTCGCCGAGTTCTTCCATAGGGTCTAGGACCGTCTCTTTTAGCCTTTACTTGTATCTTCTCTTCTTCCTCAATTTTGTAATCCCTTGTCTCCAGATGTAATCTCCGGTCTTCAGATGAAATGAAATCCCCAATTTTTTGCGAATTTCATTTTTTGTCTTCAACATCTTTATCTTCACTTGGCCCCCTGGTAGATGTGCACAATTTGATTGTGGACATGTACCAAAAGGATGTTGAGTTTTGTTGAAGACGAATTTGCTTCGAACTTGTGGAATTTAGGTCCGAAGTTTTTGATAGTAAAGGTCCCCTGAAGTTGTCGGAGCTTAGAAGCTCCGGCACTGTCCATCGCTGGAGCTTAGTAGCTCCGGCAATAGCCTCTATCAACACGTTGAGCGTCGGTAGTTAATCTCCAAGGTGTCGGAGCTTAGTAGCTCCGGCAATGACCTTTGCCACACTTGGTTTGTTGGCAACAGACTCCAGTGACGGGGTCTTCTCACCATCTTTTAGTCAACGCCGACGGTTGACGCCCTGGTGGGAGTCGGAGCTTGGTTAGCTCCGGTTTTTCTCCATCAACGTAGGGTTCATTTTTCCTGCACACTTAAGCCAAGAAAAATAGTAAAATTCGTTCCTTGTCTATAACTTCGTCGCGGCTTACGGTTCTCAAGAAAATTTTAAGTTGAACACGATTTTTAATACGACTGGATGAATTGTCTTTTCTTTTAGATCCAATTGTCCATGGACCCACCTTACTTTGGCCTGCCGGGATGTAGGTAGAGTGGCGTACTTAGGGTGCTTGACCAGGCTAAGTCGATAGCGCACTCCGGCCCTAGAATGGCTTGGCGGCTTTCAGGCGAGTTGGCCACAGACGATATTTAAATCCAAAAAATCTGACAATTCAACTCGAATCGTATGTAAACCGGTCAAACTAGAACTTCTTAAGAATTGCACGTTTCTGTTATAGACAAGAAAGAGAAAAATAAAAATGTTGAGCCTATGCAAAAATGAATGCACGTGGAGTCTATTTCACATGAAGATGTCTTTCATTATAGGTCCGGGGTACAGGGGAAACAAGTACACTCTTAGGGTACGGAACCAGGCTAAGTGTGTTTGGTTTCTCGTTTGACCCAGGGTAGTTAGCCACACTTTTAGTCCGGAGACTATGTCAAGTGTTGCATGAGCTTTTCAAACCTTTCGGGAAAGGTCCGGCTGCTCTCCCGGAGGAACTACCCGACTCTGTACAATGACTCTATAACATACATTTCAAGTTACTTAAGACTCACCTCCGTGGAATTAAGTGTAGAACTTACAGAGGTGCTCGATGTTCCAAGGATTTGGGAGAGGTGTCCCATCCTCGGTAGCCAAGCGAACGCTTCCGGGACGGGATACTTTGATCACTCGAAAGGGCCCTTCCCAGCCGGGTGAGAGTTTGTTTTGCCCTTCTCTGGATAGTATTCTCCGTAGCACCAGATCGCCTTCCTCGAGTTGTCGGTTGTGTACATGCCGCTGGTGATAGCGCCATAGAGCTTGGCGGTATCGGGCATTCCGAACAGCTGCTTGGCACCTTCCCTCCTCGAGGAGGTCTAGGTCTTCACGCCGGAGCTGGTCCTGCACGGCTTCATCGAAGGTCCGGACTCGGAGGGAACCCAAGGTGATTTCCGGAGGAAGGATCGCTTCAGCTCCGTACACCAGAAAGAAGGGTGTTTCTCCGGTTGCCCGACTTGGAGAAGTCCTGTTGGCCCATAGAGTGGGCGGAAGATCTTCGATCCAATTGGCTCCGTGCTTTTTCAAGCGCTCATAAGTGCGTGTTTTGAGTCCTTTAAGGATCTCTGCATTTGCTCTCTCGGCTTGTCCATTGCTGGCAGGATGAGCTACGGAAGCGTAGCAAACTTGTATGCCGAGGTCTTCGCAATATCCTTGAAATGTGGAGCTTGTGAATTGAGTCCCATTATCAGTGATGATCTTATTTGGGACTCCGAATCTGCTCACGATGGATTGTAGAAAATTGATTGCAGATTGTTTGTTGATCGTCACAACGGGAGTTGCTTCCGGCCACTTGGTGAACTTGTCGATGGCGACGTACAGGAACTTGTAACCTCCGACGGCTCTTGGGAAGGGTCCCAAGATGTCCATCCCCCACACAGCGAAAGGCCATGTGGGAGGTATCATTTGTAAGGACTGAGCAGGTGTATGAATTTGCTTTGCATGAAATTGGCATGCTTTGCATTTCTTCACCAGCTCAGTGGCATCCTGGAGCGCTGTAGGCCAGTAGAAGCCGTGCCGAAAGGCTTTTCCGACCAGCGTGCGGGAAGATGCGTGGTTCCCACACTCGCCTCCATGGATTTCTGCGAGGAGCTCGCAGCCTTCTTCCCTTGTGATGCACCGCATTAGGATGCCGTTGGCACCGCGCCGGTAGAGATCCCCTTCTACCAACGTGTATCTTTTAGCCAATCTGACTACCCGGTCAGCGGATACATCATCGTCAGGAAGGATGTTGTCTTTCAAGTAGCTCCGGATCTCCGAGATCCATGCATCAGAACTGACTTGAGCATTTGAGTCTTGCGTGCTGGGTTGCTCGGAGCTTCCGGCAGCACCTACGACCCTTGATGGCTGCCATGGTAACAGGGCCATCGGGATCGTCAGCTTCGGGATGCTGATCTCGCCCCCTTCGTTCAGTTCGGCAGACTGAACTGTGGGTTTTGACAACCTCCGGACAAAGGTTCCGTCAGGAGCCGGAGCTCCAGTTGACGCCTTGGTCGAGAGTTCGCCAGCTTCAGCATTGTGAGCACGCTGAACATGGTGAAGGTCTAGGACTTCGAAGTCCTTCTGAAGCCTCTGGACTTCAAGGAGGTAAGCAGCCAGCTGGAGATTATTGCAGGAGCATTCACCCTTCACCTGCTTGATGACGAGTTGTGAATCTCCTTTGACCAGCAATTGCTTGACACCGTATGATAGTGCCACCTTTAATCCATAGATGAGTGCTTCATACTCCGCCATGTTGTTGGTTGCCTTGAAGTCAAGGTGTACCATGTATTTCACCTTCTCCCCAGTTGGAGCGAGGAGAAGGATTCCAGCTCCGGCTCCCTGCTTCTGCATGGAGCCGTCGAAGTAAAGGGTCCAGTGAGGCTTAGTGAAGGTTGGAACTTGAGGTTCCGTCTTCTGCTCGCTGGGGCCCCCAGGGTTTAATGGAGAGGGAGTCCATTCTGCCACGAAATCTGCCAACGCTTGACTCTTGATTGCTTGTCTCGGAATGAATTCAAGATCGAATTCAGCCAATTCCACTGCCCACTTTGCAATATTCCCAGTTGAATTGGGATTATGCAGGATCGCTCGAAGTGGATATGAGGTCACCACCGAGACTTTGTGAGCTTGGAAATAGTGTCAAAGCTTCCTTGAGGCAATAAGAACTGCATAAAGCAGTTTATGCACCTCTAGGTATCGAGTCTTGGCATCATGTAAAACTTCACTGATGAAGTATACTGGGCGTTGAATGGTCCGGACCCTCCCGGAGGGGTCCGGAGCTTCCTCTTCATTGATCCGGACCCTCTCGGAGGGGTCCAAACTCTCTTCGGGGACCTCCGGGTTCTGGGTGGAGGAACCCGGAGCTTCTTCAGAAATGACCTGGACCCTCTTAGAGGGGTCCGGGTCCTCTGAAGTGGCTTCTTGTGGGTTTGAGTCTGGGAGCTGGGACCCAGACCCGCTTTCAGGAACCTCCGGACCCTCCCGAAGGGGTCTGGATTCCTGAGTATTGGGTAGTTCCGGTCTCTCCGCAACCAGAACCATACTGACGACTTCGTCAGTAGCTGAAATGTAAAGCAATAAAGGCTCACCAGGGTTCGGAGCTACCAGGACTGGTAGGGTGGTGAGGAACTGTTTCAGCTCCTGGAATGCCTTCTCTGCTTCTTCAGACCATTGGAATGGTCCGGACTTCCTCAGTAACTTGAAGAAGGGAAGTGCTCTTTCCGCCAGTCTTGAAATGAACCGGCTGAGGGCTGCTAGATATCCAGTTAATTTTTGGACGTCTTTGATGCGGGTTGGTGGCCGCATGTCTTCAATGGCTTTTATCTTCGCCGGATTAGCCTCTATGCCCCGGTGACTTACCAGGAAACCAAGAAGCTTTCCGGAACTAACCCCGAAAACACACTTGTCTGGGTTTAGCTTCGTGCGGGTGGCCCGCAGCTTGTCGAAGACAGCCTGCAAGGTGTCCAAAAGGGACTCCTTGTTCTTGACTTTGACCACGATGTCATCGACGTACACTTCCACTATGTCTCTGATGAGTTCTTCGAAAGTTTTGTACATAGCTCGTACAAAAGTTGAAGCTGCATTCTTGAGACCAAACGGCATGGCTGTGTAACAATACAATCCCTCCACTGTGATGAATGAAGTATGCTCTTCATCCTCCCTAGACATCCTGATTTGATGATATCCAGAATATGCGTCTAGAAAACACAGTAACTCGCACCCGGAGGTGGAATCCACTATCTGATCTATTCTAGGTAGTGGGAATGGATCTTTTGGACATGCCTTATTCAGTGTGGTGTAGTCGATGCACATCCGAAGTTTCCCGCCGGCCTTGGGCACAACGACTGGGTTCGCCAGCCATTTTGGATGGAAGACTTCTCGGATAAATCCGGCTTCGAGCAACTTCTTCACTTCTTGTCGGATGAAGTTCTGTCGCTCTACAGATTGCTTCCGAGGTTTCTGATGCACAGGCCGAGCATCGGGGTAAATCTTCAGATTGTGCTCAATCACTTCCCTGGGGATCCCAGGCATTTGTGACGGTTGCCAAGCAAATACATCAACGTTAGCCCGGAGGAAAGTGATGAGCGCGAGTTCCTATTTGTCATTCAACCCACCCGATATGCGGGTGGTTTGAGTGACATCAGAACCAATTTGGACGACTTTGACGGGGATGTCGGTGTCGCCGCTTGGCTGCACACGAGGAGCAGAGGTTGAGCCTCGTTGCCGAATGCTCGGAGGTTTTGGAGCTTGCCCCTGTCTGGAGTCCTCCTCTTGCGCAGTGGTGAGTGCATGGAGCTCCTCCAGAGCAGTTACTCCGGCGGTGCGATCTCCACGAATCCGGAGAACGCCTGCTGGTGTTGGCATCTTCAACACCAAGTATCCATAATGAGCAGCTGCCATAAATTTGTATAGGGCAGGCCTACCCAAGATGGCGTTGAATGGTAAGTTGATCTGAGCGACGTCGAAGACCAACTTCTCGGTGCGGTACTTCTCCCGTGTCCCGAAGGTAACGGGGAGAATTATAGCTCCGAGTGGGGTAATGGCCTCCGGACCTACTCCGGAGAATGGTCGAGAGGGCTGAAGATCCGAAGGTCGAAGCTGAAGTTTGGTAAAAGCTTCAAAGCTTATAAGGTTCAGCCCCGAACCTCCATCCACCATAACATGATGGAGCTGGATATTGTTGATGGTGGGAGATACCATCAAGGGTAATTGGCCAGCTCCGACCATGCTTTGAGGACAGTCCGAAGCATCAAAAGTGATGGGTGTGTCCATCCACTTTCGATGTGGCTCCGGTCTAGCTGTAGGAGCTACAGCAGCCATATCCCGCCGCATAGTCTTGATGACACGACGAGAAGTGATGTCCCATGATCCACCAAAGATGGTGTTCATGGTTTTCCGACGCTCGTTGTCGAAGACGTCAGAGTCATCGTCGACGGAGGTGTAGACGGCTTTCAGGACCTTTTTGGGGTCCTGAAACCCTAACTCCTCTTCAGCCGGAGCTTCGTCAACCTTCTGTTTTCCCTCCCTCTGTCGGAAAGGAGACCCTTCCCGGCGCTTGTTGTAGCGCTCGGCAAGGTTTTGGACCTCCCGGCAGTCTTCCAGCCTGTGGCTGCCCGTTTTGTGAATGGGGCACCACATTTTGGATTTGCCGCCGTCTTCGGAAGACGGTCGAGGTTGCTTCTCGGGGCGTGGCCCCCGGACACCAGGAGTTGCAGTGGCTGCAACGTTGGATGTGCCGGCCGACGGCTTCTTCTTGCCATTGGTCTTCTTTTTCTTTTTGCCACTCCCGGAGGTAGCGGCTTCTTCTTTGGAGGATTTTTTGTGATCCTCCAAGGCTGGTTTGGAGTGCATTTCACGGCCCTCCGCAGCTCTGGCACATTTGTCTGCCAAGCTGAAGAGCTCCGTGACGCTGGTGATCTCTTTGATCGCCAGCTTCTCCAACATCTTCTTGTCTCGTACACCCTGTCTGAATGCCACAATGACAGAAGCGCTTGAGATAGAAGGGATTGTGTTGCGTACCTGAGAGAACCTCTGGATGAATGACCGCAAAGATTCTCCCCCTTTTTGCACGACCGCAAAAAGGTCTAGTTCAGTGCCCGGTCGGGTGTATGAACTCCCGAAGTTGGTAGTGAACTGACGGCACAGCTCCTCCCAACTGTCGATAGAGTTGGGTGGAAGGCTCATAAACCAGGACCTGGCGGTCCCAGTTAAGGCCACTGGAAAGTAGTTGGCCATTACGACCTCGTTTCCTCCAGCTGCTAAGATTGCAGTGGAGTATATCTGCAGAAATTCTACGGGGTTGAAAGTCCCGTCGAATTTTTCCAGCAAGTGTGGCCGGAACTTCTGTGGCCATCTAACCATGCGCAGGTGCATGGCTAGGGCGGAACAGCCTCCTCCTACTCCTTCCAGAGTAGAGAGGTCTTGAGCATCCCGTCTTTCTCGAGCTCGCTCGATATGGACACGGCCATCCTGTTGGCGGTATCGGCGATCAAGCTCCGCCCGGAGGTCATGTGTCGAAAGCCGAGATACCGTATGGGTGCGTCGTGCCCCAGAGGGCAACGACGTCACTTGCTGTGATGCAGCTCGTCTTCGGTTGTTGGAGACATGCGGACCAAGTCTTCCAGACAACGTCCGCCGCTGCGACGGGGCTCGCCCTGAAGGAGGAGGACCCTGGTTGTTGAGGCGTTCGGCCGCTGCTGCGACCAAATGCTCAACATCAGCCCTCCATTGATCCATGGCATCTTGAGATGCATCCGGAGGTGGTGGTCGCTGGAGAAGAGCACGCGCTGCATGGAGCGCGTGTTCTGGGTTGTCATGACTTGCCGGCGCAGTATGTGACGCCGGTGCACCATCATGTTGCCCGGCACGTTTTGCCGAAGAAGATGGTGGTGGTGGGAGTGTGACTCCCGCTGGTGCTGAGGCTCCTGCTGGTGGCTGCATGTTGGAGGGATTGCCCCCGACAGCATGAGCAGCAGGTTGCCCGTTGGATGATCCAGCCGCAGAATTCACCATTCTTGAAAATCTCAGGCGCCCCTACCTGGCGCGCCAACTGTCGACTATTGGCGTCGGCAGATCTCCTGACACTACTAAAGTGTTGAAGGAGTTTGTAGTTCGGTGTGGGCGCGCGGAGACTCAAGAAGGTGAATCACGATTGGACACGAGAGACACAGTGGTTTACGTGGTTCGGGCCGCCTGAGCGTAATACCCTACTCCACGGGTGTGTGGTGTTGTATTAGTTTATGTATGAAAGCTCACGTCAATGCGTGTGTGCCTGAGAGCGTTCGAGAGCCTTCTTCCTCGTGTATCGTCGGTCTGTCCTTTTATAGTACAAGGACAAACCGTTACAAGTTAGCCTGGCCCGACATGTGGCCCCGGCGGTTACTAGTATTGATACACGATTAATTGTTGTTAATAACCCTGTAACAGGCTCCGACAGTGCCGTTACAGGTGTTAAGATTGTCCGATTAAGTGTCATTAACATGGCATTAATGACAATTAATCGGGTCTTGAAGTCCGCGGCTATCCTTTGAAGATCTAGAGTCGTTACAATGTCTTCCGGAGGTTTGAGGCGGCCAGCTCCGACGTTTGGACACGTGGCAGCCCCGGAGCTTGCTTGTGGGAAGCGGGAAGCTCCGGGGTGGCCTGGCACGTGTCAGGTCCGGAGCTTCTCTCGGTCAGGGGTTAAGTCCGGAGGTGTCGTTTCGGTACCCAGCCCGGAGCTTCACCCTTGTGGGTAGTAGCTCCGGTCTGGCAGTACACGTGGCAACCTAGGAGTTAACCATGTTGGAGAAGCAGGTCCGGTTATGTCTGACAAGTGGGCCTCCGAGGGTCTTCAATTTGAGTAGACGTCCTTCCCTTGAGATCTTTGTAACCTCAGGGGGTGTATGGTTTTTAGGGTACCGACAGACACATATAGAAGACGTGAGAAGTTTAAGAAAACACTTGATGAAACGATTGCTCAAAAGGTCAAAGAAAATATGCAAGAAATAATGGAACAACTTAGACAATCAGGACAATTAGTGGCACCGAGTACAGTGATGGTTCCGGTGCAAAAGGAGCAATTAGTATCTCCAACTGCCTACCCTAGCAGCGTTGGTTCCGTGCCAGGCTCAGGGTCAACCCATAAGTTCCCTGTTGATGATATTGCTAACGACAAATCTTGTCGTCTTCTTGTCCCGATAGGCAGAGCAGGGAACAAAAGCAAACAGGTTGCCACTGCTATGGCAAAGCCTGATCGTGACTTCAACGGGAATCCACTTCCGTTGTATTATGCTGTGGTGCAAGTTCTTCATATCATTGATAATGATTATGAAGATTATGAAATAGACCACGTCACACCTGAGGGGATCGCGACTCTGGGGCAGGCTATCAACCAATTAATCCTTTGGCACCGACGCGATATCGTGTTGGACGATGAGCCAATTTCTAGCCCCGTTGCATCTCCAAATACTACAACCCCATCTTCTAAGGTGAAAGTGCATGAAGAAGATCCACTCCCAGTCCGGGAAGATCCACTCCCCCTATGTCTCAGTAAGGATGATATCCAAGAGCAACAAGTTGGACAACAGCTTCCAGCAGTACCAGAGCAAGTTGTTGCTAGTAAAGAGCAACCAATTGAGCAACAGCTTGAAGTAGTACTAGAGCCAACTGCTGGGAGTAAAGAGCAATCAGTTGAACAACAGGTTCAACAACAAGCCAGTGTCCAACTTCCGACGACTACTCCTCGATCATCAGTGCCTATCAAATTTAGCTCATACGAAATTAATAAACCTTCATCAGAAGTGTCAAAGTATTTGGAAGCTATGAAGGAAAATGTTAGAAAAACGAGTGCATCTCGTTCTTCTCATGAGCCATCATTAGGAGATATCGAGGAGTGGGAAGAAGACGGTGTCATGTATAATCGGCGGACGGCTTTAGTTAAACCAGGAGTTCCAATATACAAGCTTGAGGATGTTCCTCCTTAATTTAATAATGGGAAGCCGTTCATGACATCCGTACAACTTAGCAAACAACCCGTCCAGCTCAGAAGAATGCATGAGTGGTACATCACTGCCAGCAAAAAATATGGTCTTAATTGCGTCACATTTTGTATTCCAAAAGAAGCATTCTGGAGCACTGGAGTAGATAGACGAGTCATTTTATTTGAAGAGTTGCATGCCCTTTTCTATCGGGGCATGCTCGAAATCAACCTGCTGCTCGTCTGGTGCTTGTAAGTGCTCTAATATTTTGTATTTGCTTTTCTTACTACCCGCATACGCATTTCATGAGATTATAACAATTCTGGACTTCTTCAATAGGATGCAATACATGGATAATGAAAATTTGGAGCACAAGACAGGTATCCTTGACCCTACTAGGATTGCAAAGTCATTATTCGACGTCCAGGCAAATCAAGACTCAGAACAGTACAAACACATGAACAAAAGAGATTTTGAAAAAGCAATTGCAAAACTTAAGAAGGATAGAAAGACAGAAGTTGCAGCTTACATAGGACATGCGATGTTTAACTTTGTCAGAGACGACAAAGACTTCGTAAAGGTTTCGTACCACTTCGAGTAAGTTCGACACATGACATTGAAATATCAATTATTGGTAATTGTTAACACGTGTGTTTGTATGTTTGCAGTAATCACTACATAATGATCTTCATCAAGCCAACGCAGGGAATGACAACAGTCTTGGACTCGGCCGATTTCTCACCAGATCGTTACAAAGATTTCCTTTCTATTTTGAAATCATACGTTTATTCAATAATTTTAATTTACGCACATTTAGAATGTATTGAAAAGTTTTATATGACATTTCTTGTATTACAGCGCTTGGCGATTTTACGCGGAATAGCTTGGCGGTCAGATACCTCCTAATACGAATGCATTGAACATTAAAATGTATTATGCTTGTCCGAAGCAGCCTGCTGGGAGTGTCTTATGCGGTTATTATGTATGCGAGCATCTTCGGACCGCCGGTATATATAGAGTGAATTGTGAGGATGTAAGTTATCCTTAATGTCGATACCTTATTTTCTTACTTTTGTGTTTCATTTTCAATGTAACTAGCATAGTTTAATGCTTATATTCTTTGCTGTTCAATATTACCAGAAACATTATTTTCATATTTTGATTCCAACTTCAAAACAATTGCTCATAGTACAACTGCTCCAAAAATACCAAATAAATTCCTGTATACTCTCACTTTGATCTATACTTTGAGATTGTTCAAACTAACACATTCTAAACCTTGTTATGTGTTACATTGCAGCACACAAAGAATCTGAACAAAGAATGGCCGGTTTGTAGAAGTATTCCTGATGGAGGAGCCGACAGGATTGCTTCTGAACTCTGTCAGTTCATTCGTCGCGAAATTTTGCACAAAATAGGGAGGTTCTTTGATAAGCATGGTGCATCAGCTGATGTGCCAGAACTTTGCGACTATGCCAATAGAAACAGTTTTTAGTGAAAACTTATAAACTTTGAGATGAATTGTATTTGTAACTTGTACATATGTATATTGTTTTAGTGAAATTGACTTATGTGATGATAGTATTGTTGACTTTTGTTCTGTGATGATATTGTTGTTTTTTGTTCTGTGATTATATTGAATTGACCTGGAAATTAGAAATAACAGCAGTAGTACTGCATAGGTTATACCTTATCACAGGCGGTTATTAACCAACGGCTAGGCATGACTGTGAAAAAAATTATCACAGACGGCTAGATACAAGTAAAGAACCATCTGTGATAATCTAATTTTTACAGGCGGTGACTGTTATGGTAGAAACCGGCTGCGTTAAAGGGTCTTCACAGACGGCTGATGTAGGTAAACGTTCGTCTCTGATAACACCATTATCATAGACGGTTAGTTAAGCTTCAATACCCGTCTGTGAAGACAAATTATCATAGGCGGTTAGTTATGCTTCAATACCTGTCTGTGAAGACACATTATCATAGGCGGTTAGTTATGCTTCAATACCCGTCTGTGATAAAACATTTATCACAGGCGGTTATATATGCTGCACGACCCGCCTATGATAAAGTATCTTCACAGGCGGCTAGCCTAAGTAAAGAACCGTCTATGATAATGTGTCTTCACAGGCGGCTAGCCTAAGTAAAGAACCGCCTATGATAATGTGTCTTCACAGGCGGTATCACTTCTCCGCCTGTGAAATTGCGGATTATCACAGACTCTTCGTTTCAGGCGGTTTTAAAAGCCGTTTGTGATAATAGGTTTGGAGCCGCCTGTGATGAGGCTTATTGTAGTAGTGTGTGCCACGGACCGTGCCTGGGCTGAGATTTTTTGCCGCCGACCCGGCTAGCCCAGCACGACGCGGCCCGTCGGGCTTTTGTGTCACGGGCCACAACAACCCGAAGCACGAAGGGGCGTGCCGGGCCGGATTGCCACCTCTATTCTCATCTTGTTGTGCAGGCGTACAGTAGCAAGGAACTCAACTCTATCAGAAATTGATGTTCACTGGTGATTCAAAGTGGACTGCAGGATTGAGTTTCTAGTTGCCCGATGAGAGCTAGTCATGGCAGAGTTTTTTTTTTCTATTTGCGTACTCTTTTCATCTCTTTTCATCTCAAATTACTTGTGACTCTTTAATTTAAAAATAAACTAAAAAGTAACAAGTAATTTAAAATGAAAGGAGTATAAGAAATTGCCCTGTGTAATGCAGCGAAATCGACTGCACTCGTGCACGGAAATTACAGTCTTTTTATTAGTCGCAAGCCACAGTCAGAGTAACGAATCACGGAAGTGACTCCAAGAACTGATAGCTCCGCTGGTACGACAGCAGCAACCGCGAGGTGGACGTCCGTCCCAGGTAAATATCTGACGAAGCATCGATCTGCCAGGTAGGAGTACTGTTCAACGAAGCGGCTGATGCAAAGCTAAGCTAGGAACGCTTGACCATCGTATTAGTAATAATATTTCCATTGTACGAAAACGGTTCTGTCACAGGTGTAAGCTTCTGACCCGGACAATGATTGGCCGATGAATTAAGAAGAAGAAACGCGCAGATGCAGCTCCATCATTCCGCGTTCGTATGCCTCGCAAATAATTTATCAGACATTGCACTGCGTGTGACTTGTCAGGTTAATTGTTTTCTTCTCTCGAAAAGATGAGCACATGCTTGCTTATTTGGACGCCACTTATATTCCCAATGATTCGAGCTTGTTTATTTGGTCCGTTGATTCCCATACAGCACGGCACAGGCATGCTCCCAGATCTGGTCTGGTACCAAGCGCGATCATCACTGTCATATATATTCGGGATACTTTTAACTCATACTTTATCTGTTTTCAAAAATTTATCGTGTTTAGTTTAAAAATTAACTAAAATGTGATAAATTTTAAAAAAAGAAGGGAGTGTCTAGAAAGCCAAAAGTAAAGAGTTCATAGCTAATCATAAACAGTCTATCCTTATTGAGCAGCTTTTCTATGTTGACCAGCGTGTTAATTGTAAGTCACGGGCGATACTACTACAACGATATATATAGTCTTACATGGAAACCGATGTATCGACTTCATTCTCCCTCACTTTGATCATCACCAACTTACTAATTTATACTAATTCTATGTACTCTCTCTGTTCCAAGAAACTTTTTTTTAGTTTAAAATAAACTACAAAGTGACAAGTTTTTTTAGATGGAGAGAGTACATAAAGAGGGCTAAATGTTGGACTGTAATAACTGAATTGCATACCCTCCTTCATCAGCTTAATTTTTTGGTGCAATTGGTTAGCGTATAGTAGTTTAACATAACTATCAGAGTCAGAGGTCTCGAGTTTGAATCGCGCAAGCCCACTCTTATTTTTACGTTTGAGGCTTGAGAGAGCCTCATATGACGAGAAGTGTTAGAGTGTATAAGTGAATTGTCTATCCTCTCCACAAATCTCACTTCAGATTTGATTCTTTCCGTATTCGCACAGAGACCTGACATGCTTTTGCGTGAGACACGTGTTTAAGGCAAGATTAGCTGTTCGGTGATAACATAACCGTGCATCTAGTATTTCCTCTGTTTTAAAAATAAATGACCCTGGTGGAGTAGAATGGACTGGAATTGGTGGTTGGGTTGCTAGGCAGCCAAGGCAACCATTTTGAGAACAAATAAGCACACGCAAGCGCGTATGCTTCCATTCCAGTTCCGGCCACGACGATGCCACTTGAGGCGGGTTGGATTGGATAATCCCGCACGAAATTCTAAAAACTTGCGGTACATATGAACAGACGTACGCCTTTCATTTCAAAAAAATATTATTTTGTACTCTCTTCATCCTACATTTTTTTGTCACTCAGGACAAAAAAATAGTTTAAAAATGAATTAAAGTTCTTATCTGAAATGGATAAAGTAGTTCATTTTTGAACAATGCTTTGCTTTCTGATCTTTGCATGCAAACCGCCCCGGCCCGTGCGGAGCTCCCATCCTCCAGGTTTAGCGGCTGATCAAAGCGTCACACCAAATGCGCTTGTTGCTTCCACGCAAATGCTGCTGGGCAGTGACCAAAACGCCTTGGTCGTTGCTGGTGTACCTTCGTGACTAGCAGTCACTGTTGCTCCCTTTTTGATCTTGATAATCAGCTTGTTGGTCCAGATTGGATGGTCGGGATAATAATCCTAAGAAGATCTGCGCGAGCGACGCCAACACCAAGGCTGTGGATAGCTAAATCAAGCCTCTAGCTAGCTTCTTCCCCACCAAGCACGGCTGGAGCTCTCATCGCTGCCGTTGAGCTCCACCTCTCCTGCCGCATCGACGCAGTGTGCACTCTTCAGGCGAAACCTGAGAAAGCAGAGCGCTCGTATGGGCAGAGCAGAGGCGGATAGGCGAGGGGAGAGACTGTGCCGCAGCGAGTGATTGCCAGTCGGCCGCTGGTAAAATATTGCAGCCAACCAACACAACCAATGCCACTAGGTCCTCCCTACTACTCATGATAATACGGATCTTGTTCAGTTAGGAGGTCTAGCAATGCCATTGGCCGCTGGTAAAAATATTGCAGCTAACCAACACAGATCCTTTCCTTCCCGCACAGACAAGCACGGGACCATTTCCTTACCGCGCCCAGCATTTCTTCGGATCCGTCCCTCCGAATCTTCCTTGTGATTGTGAACCGCGCTTTGCAGCAAACCTAGCTCCTTTTCCCGCGTGCTGCAGAGGTACCTCTCCTGACTCGCTCCTTCAGCCACGTCTCACCGAGGTTGTCGAAGTGTTGCTACGACACTTCCCCTAATATTACTAAAGCGTAGTCCGCGGATGTTTGTATTTGGTTGGGGCGCACGTAAATTAAGAACGAGACTGTGACAAAGAGGATTTTTACGTAATACGGGCCGCCTGAGCGTAATACCCTATTCTATGGGGTGGTTATTGATTGTATGAGAGTGTATGCGTGTGTGCTTGAGTTGGCTTGGTTGGCCTTAGTTCGACCTGGTTTCTACCGTGTAGCTCGGTCCCTTTTATATGCTAAGATACAGGGATTGTCTTGCCCGACAAGTGGCCCTGGCGGTATTCAATCACCTAATACACGATCTACATGTATTAAATATGATTAATAGTGTGATAACGTGCCTTAATGGCGGCGCTACCGGTACCAAAGGTCCTCTAATCATGTGTCATTAATGTTGAATTAATGATACCTTAATCTGGTCTTGTAACGGTTGTTTTAATAGCCTCTTGAATGTCTGTGGCGTTGGAGATCATGTAATCGTTGTTGGCTTAGATCCGGAGGTATAACACGTGGCAGCTTCGGAGCTCCCTTCTGCGGAGAGGTAGGTCCGGAGCCACTCGACATGTGGCGGCACCGGAGCTTTTCTCTATTGTGCGTTAGGTCCGAGGTTGCTAGACATGTGGCGGAACTGGAGCTTCCTTGTGAAGGGAGGTAGGTCTCCTCCCGCTAGACACGTGGAGGTACCTAAACGAGGGATGCGGGCCCAATGTTGTCATACGTGTGTTGCCTTCGGAAGTCTTCAACTCAGACATGGGAAGTCTTTGGCTTTTCTTGCCATATCATGGAGTACCCGGTGCGCAGAGTACCAACAGTGACCCCCAAGCCCACCTTTGGGAGAAATCCTCTAGGTGAAATTTTTCTACCAAAGGTGGGGCCATCTTCGATTCCCGTGTTGCGGCTTCAAAGCTTCTTGGTGGTCGTTTGAGGCAACAACAAAGAGTTACGCCGCCGTCGCGTGGCCCTTTTTCACTCGGCGTGTGGGATCCTAACGTGCAAATCTCACGCAATTGAAGGTCGTCGGTTCCCAATACGAAATTTGTATCGGTTCCCAGCGTAATCTTTATAGCCCTGTTAGGCTGCCGCTCTTGGGCTTCCAACTTCTCATCGTGACAACGGTTCGCCTGGTGTAACTTTTCAAACAAAGTGGACCTGAGCCCCCTTGTCATTGCCGAGATCATCTAGGATTCAGGTCCGGAGGTAGTTTCCATCCAAGCGTTGTGAATGCTTACTAAAGTGGGAATTCTACAGAGGGAGAGAACTCTTTACATCTTCATCTGACATTGCGCTTAGAGCTCTCCACCCTTGCAATCCTTCTTCCTGCTCTGCTCCACTTTGCGGCGATGGAGTTGGGACTTCCTCGAAGCCGGATTAAGAAAGATGAAGACTTGTCGAGAGTCCGCACCTACATGGGTTGGGCGAGCGACTCCTTCAACAACAGGATCAGTACCAACAAGTTCCCCTTCAAGAAGGAAAACCCCGGTGAGATCGTTTACTTCCTGTCGTATGCCATGGTGGGGCTCATCCCACCATTTTCAAGCTTCCCGCTGATGCTGCTGGATTTCTACGGACTGCAGCTTCACCACCTCGACCCCCACTCCTTCTTGCTAGTGGTGACCTTCGTCCACTTTTGCGAGATGTGGCTGGGAGTGCTGCCCTGCATCGAGCTCTTCCGGACCTTCTTCACGGTCCACGCAACTAGGAAGAGCAACGAGTACTTGGGCTTCTACTACTTCGTGAAGTGCAAGAACTCGCCACTCAAGTACCTGAAGACATTTCCGTCCAGGAAGTGGGACTGCTGGAAGAAGGATTGGGTGGTGATCACAGTGGAACACCACAACATGCTGGAGCTACCCGAGTGTCTCCCAAACATCGACAGCGACATCTGAGAAGTGGCTCTAACGCTGTCAGAAGAGTACAACCCAATCCTGACAAGTATCTGTGAGTGCGTCGAGGGAGGGGTGACTCCTGTGATGGTCATCGCCAACTTCTTGACAAATCAGTGGGATCCGTTACAGAAGAGGGAGTGGCCCGCTTGGGCATTCGGTGGAGAGCACGACCACAACCGGATCGAGACTGGCTTCGGGTCCAATCTGAATGAAGGAGCTTTGAAACTCCATCTTCAGAAATTGCAACACGGAGTCATCTGCCCTGATGATCTGACTCCTATGATGGATTTCCTACCGTTCAACATGGTGCCAGAGGTCAGAAAGGTGTTGCGAAAGAAGATGTCAGCTCTTGATGACTTGAGCCTCGTGGACAAGCGTCGAAGTGTCCCTCTGCCCGGGATTGTTATCCCTGGAGCTCCTTACTCCCACGAAAGCTCTAGACCTGCGTTGGTCAGTGGCAAGGGCAAAGGTCTCGATGCTTCCCCTTCGAAGAAGTTTACCTCCAGCAAAGGCAAGGAGAAGGCTCGCGTCAAAGTTCCGAGTCGCAAGCGGAAGCTGACGAGAAGCAATGGGAGCAGAGTAAGGGAAGCTCCAGCAGAGGTGACCCCTCAACCTAGGCTTAGGTCTGTAGTGATCGTGTCTCCAGCTCTGACTGATTCTTTGGCTCCAGCGTGAGAAGTCGCTGGATCTGGCAAGTCAACTCTGGTCCCGGTGCCAACTGGTGGCTCTGGGTCCGGGGTGCCACCTCCGTCGGTGGAGGTATCAGAGGTGGCAATGCCTGTGGCCGCCACAACCCAAGTTCAGGCCCCGAAGCGTCTGCCACACCGACGATGGTGGGCTCAAGCTCCCAACGCCTGCGGAAGAAGATACACGCCGATTGGAGCGGCAATACTCCAAGGTAAGGATCGTCTCTTCAACTTTTGTTTCAATTTTTTTATTCGCTTTGTCTTGAATTCTCTACTTTCTGTTTCCAACGAGCACTACGGCTCTGGTGCTTGCTGCAACTCTTGTGTCTGTAGTGGCTCCAGAGG
Organism: Tuctoria greenei; assembly: GCA_036927565.1. Taxonomy (NCBI): domain Eukaryota; kingdom Viridiplantae; phylum Streptophyta; class Magnoliopsida; order Poales; family Poaceae; genus Tuctoria; species Tuctoria greenei. The sequence continues at coordinate 62,656,917 of JAYESD010000002.1, read as the reverse complement.
AGGCATCACCTGAAGCTCTTGCATCGGCTCCTGCCTCTTCCCGAGTGGTGGTGGCAGATGACACGATAGCTCTGGTGCCGGCTGTCGTGGAAACAAGTCTTGAGTTGACAACCGAAGATCTCGTGGTAGCGCCGGACCACGCGGAGGAAGATTTTGTGAAAGCTCCGCAATTCCGGAACCTGCTGTGGAGGCTCCAATGTTGGTGCCGGTGGTGGAGGAAGCTCTGGGAAACACTTCAGTACCAACTCCAGAGGCGGCAACTCTGGAGGTGGTTATGTCCGAGCCGGGGCAACTAGAGGATCCATCTGAAGGTCCTTCATCTTTGGAGCCAATGATTGAAGATCCGGCTAAGGGACTGAAAGTGCATCTAGGATCCCCGTGGGTTTTGGATGATTGATGACGACAATTAAGTGACTAATGAGCTCAGTGATCTTAAGCACAGGTGTGGACTTAAATGGAAGCACAATCCCTCAAAAAGGAAAAAGGATGAAAACGGCGATGTCAACTCGAAAAGGAGAAACTAGGGTTTCTAGTGCGTCGAGTTTGGACTAGCCAAATAAGTGTGAGGATGTGTGTGTAAAGTGCATTGAGATCAAGTTGGGAGCTCAAAGCGGTTTAGAGGTCAAACCCATTGAGAGAAAAGAGTTGGAAGGAGTCTGGCAGTAGGACCGGACTAGTCCGTGCAGGTGGCCGGACTAGTCCGCCCCTTGCCGGCCAAGTCCGTTTTCAGCCGGACCAGAAGGGTCTGACTGAGTTCGAACTGGTCTGTAGTGGGACGGACTAGTCCGGGTAGTCGAGGAGTGGGTTTTGGGGTCTAAGTCCCAAAACCACATACTTGTCCGTTTTGGTCCGAACCAAGAGGCCCTGACTGAGATCGGACTAGTCCGCCCCGGGGGCCGGACTAGTCCGGGTATGAGAGAAGTCGGTGTTTCGGAGACTAAGTCTGGGAAGGCCGGACTAGTCCGCCCTGGGGGCCGGACTAGTCCGTGGTCTTCAGACTAGTCCGTTTTCACACAGAACAAAAGGTTCTGTGTGAGATCGGACTAGTCCGGTGAGGGCCGGACTAGTCCGTTGTTGAAGTGACCGTTTGAATTTGAAGTTTGGCGGGTAGTGTGACGATTGCCGCGCAGTGCGACAGTTGTCAGGGACGTCAGTGGTCCCCTAGGCCGGACTAGTCCGGGCTGTAGGCCGGACTAGTCTGCCCATCTGCTGAAGTCAGCAGTATGGGCTTGGGACCTCTATAAATAGAGGACCCCTGAGTTCATTTGAACCAACCTTTGAGCAAGTTGAAACCCTAGCACCGCCACAGCAACCTTGAGCCTCCAAAAAGCCTCCTTCTTGCCTACATTCCCTCTAAAACTAATTCTTGTGTGGATTAGGGTTTAGTGAGGTGAAGAAGAGGAAGAACACCGCTCTTTGGCTCTCGGTTTGATCCCTTGCACTTTGTGAATCTTTGTGATCTGTGGCTTGAATCAATCTTTACGATTTGTAATTGTATTTGTGGTGGGAGCCTCAGATTGTGAGAAGCCCCAACGAATCTTGTATTCACTCTTTGTGATAGTGGAAGAACCAAGTTAGGCCCGTGTGGTAAACTTGGTGAGGGAAGGGTTGTTGAACTCGGTCCTTCGTGGGCTCCTCAACGGGGATGTAGGTTCCTTCGTGGGATCGAACCTCGGGGTAAAATCCTTGTGTCTCTTGTGTTCTTTCTTTTACTTATTGTTCATTACTTCTAGGGTTAACTTTATCGGTCTTTGTCGGTACCCTGGGAACCGTACACCCCTTGAGATTACAAAGATCTCAAGGGAATGTCATCTACTTGATTTGAAGATCCTCGGAGGCCCACATGTCAGACATAATCAGACCCGCTTCTCCAACATGGTTAGTCCCAGGGTTGCCACGTGTACTATCAAACCGGAGCTACCGCCCACAAGGTAGGAAGCTCCGGGCTATGTACCGAAATGGCACCCCCGGACCTAACCCCAGACTGAGGGAAGCTCCAGAACTGACACGTGTCAGGTGGCACCGGACCTATCTGTTCCCCATAGTGTGCTCCGGTGCTGCGACGTGTCCAACCGTCGGATCTTCAGCCTCTAACCTCCGGAAGACTCCACAACGGCTCCTGATCTTCAAAGGGGAATCAAGGACTTCAAGAACCGATTAAGTGTCATTAATAATATATTAATGACACACAATCGGACGGCCTTAATTACCAGTAACGATGTTGTCAAAGCCCATAACTCGGTCATTAAGGGCAAATAACGTGTTGAATGTGTATCAATATCAGTAACCGCCAGGGCCACATGTCGGGCCAGGCTAACTTGTAACGGCCTGCCCTTGTACTATAAAAGGACAGGCCGACGATACATAGAGAGGACCTCCCGAAAGGCACTCACTCTACACTCTCAACTGACGTTGAGTTCATACATCCAATACAACACCAACACATCCCGTGGAGTAGGGTATTACGCTCAGGCGGCCCGAACCATGTAAATCTTTGTGTCCCTTGTGTCACTTAACACCTCACCTTCTTGAATCTCCGCGCGCCCATACCGAACCTCAAACTCCTCTAACACTTTAGTAGTGTCAGGAGATCCGCCGGATCAAAACCACCGACAGTTGGCGTGCCAGGTAGGGGGTGCCTGACATTTGAAGAATGGTGAACTCAGCCGCTGGATCATCCAATGGTCATCCCGTTGTTCAAGCTGTTGGGGGCAATCCCTCCAATATGCAGCCACCAACAGGAACCACGGTTCCAGCAGGAGTCACACTTCCACCACCGCTGCCTTCACCAGCAAATCAAGCTGGTCAGCGCGATGGTGCACCGACGTCAATCACTGCGTCGGCGAATCTTGACAACCCGAAACACGCGCTTCATGCAGCACGTGCTCTCCTTCAACGCCCACCACCTCCGGATGCATCCCGAGATGCCATGGAGCAGTGGAGGGCCGATGTGGAACATTTGGTTGCAGCAGCAGCCGACCACATCAGCAACCAGGGTCCTCCTCCTTCAGGACGGGCCCCATCGCAGCGACGGACCTTGTCTGGCAGACTTGGTCCGCACGTTTCCAACAGCAGGAGACGTGTTGCGTCACAGCAGGTGACGTCTTGCCTTCCGGGGCACGATGCACTCACACCGTATCAAGGCTTTCAACTCATGACCTCCGGGCGGAGCTTGATCGCCGATACCGTCAACAAGACGATCGAGTCCATATTGAGCGTGCTCGTGAAAGACGAGAAGCTCAGGACATTCCTGCTCCTGGAGGAGTAGGATGAGGTTGTTCAGCCCTGGCCATGCATCTGCATATGGTTAGGTGGCCACAGAAGTTCCGGCCTCACCTGCCGGAGAAGTTCGACGGGACCGTTAATCCTGTCGAATTTCTTCAGATTTACTCCACTGCTATCCTGGCAGCTAGAGGAAATGAGGCTGTAATGGCCAATTATTTCCCAGTGGCTTTAACTGGGACCGTCCGGTCCTGGTTTATGAGCCTTCCACCCAACTCCATCAACAGTTGGGAGGAGTTGTGCCGGCAGTTCACCGCCAACTTCGGGAGTTCATACACCCGACCAGGCACTGAACTGGACCTTTTTGCAGTTGTGCAAAAAGGAGGAGAATCCCTACGATCATTCATCTAGAGATTCTCTCAGGTACGATACACTATACCTTCTATCTCTAGCGCCTCTGTCATTGTGGCATTTAGACAGGGTGTGCGGGATAAGAAGATGTTGGAGAAATTGGCGATCAAGGAGATCACCAGTGTAACGGAACTCTTCAGCTTGGCCGACAAATGTGCCAGAGCTGCAGAGGGCCGTGAAATGCACTCCAAACCAACTCCGGAGGATCACAAGAAGTCCTCCAAGGGAGAAGCCACTACCTTCGGGAGTGGCAAGAAGAAGAAAAAGACCAACGACAAGAAGAAGCCGTCGGCCGGCGCATCCAATGCTGCAGCTACTGCAGCTCCGGGTGGTCGGGGGCCACGCCCCGAGAAGCGACCTCGACCGTCTTCTGAAGACGGTGGCAAAACTAAGGTGTGGTGTCCAATTCACAAAACGGACAGCCACAGTTTGGAAGACTGTCGGGAGGTCCAAAACCTTGCCGAGCGCTACAACAAGCGCCCAGAAGAAGCTCCTTTCCGACAGAGGGAAGGAAAACAAAAATTTGACGAAGCTCCGGCTGAAGAGGAGTTAGGTTTTCAGGATCCCAAAAAGGTCCTGAAGGCCGTCTACACCTCCGTCGACGACGATTCTGACGTCTTTGACAACGAACGTCGGAAGACCATGAACACCATTTTTGGTGGATCATGGGACATCACCTCCCGCCGCGTCATCAATACTATGCGTCGGGACATGGCTGCTGTAGCTCCTACAGCTAGGGCGGAGCCTCATCGGAAGTGGATGGACACAACCATCACTTTTGATGCTTTGGACTGCCCTCGAAGCATGGTTGGAGCAGGTCAGTTACCTTTGATGGTATCTCCTACCATCAATAACATCTAGCTCCACCATGTCATGGTAGATGGAGGTTCGGGGCTCAACCTTATAAGCTTCGAAGCTTTTACCAAGCTTCAACTCCGACCTTCAGATCTCCACCCCTCCCGACCTTTCTCCGGAGTAGGTCCGGGAGCCATTACCCCACTCAGTGCTATTACCCTCCTCGTTACCTTTGCGACCCGGGAGAAGTATCGCACCGAGAAGTTGGTCTTCGACGTTGCTCAGATCAGCTTACCCTTCAATGCCATCTTGGGTAGGACTGCCTTGTACAAATTCATGGCAGCTGCTCATTATGGTTACCTGGTGTTAAAGATGCCAACACCAGTAGGCGTTGTCCGGGTCCGCGGAGATCGTACTGCAGGAGTAACTGCTCTGGAAGAACTCCATGCACTTACTACGGCGCAAGAGGAGGACTCCAGACAGGAGCAAGCTCCAAAATCCCCGAGCATTCGTCAGCGAGGCTCGACTTCTACACCTCGTGTGCAGCCAAGCGGCGACACCGACATTCCCGTCAAAGTCGTCCAAATCGGTTCCGATGCCGCTCAGACCACCCGTATATCGGGGGGATTGAACGACAAATAGGAACTTGCGCTCATCGCTTTCCTCCGGCTAATGTCGACGTGTTTGCCTGGCAACTGTCACAAATGCCTGGGATCCCCAGGGAAGTGATTGAGCACAATCTGAAGATCTACCCCGACGCCCGGCCTATGCATCAGAAGCCTCGGAAGCAATTCATGGAGCGACAGAACTTCATTCGACAAGAAGTGAAGAAGTTGCTCGAAGCTGGATTCATCAGAGAAGTCTTCCATCCAAAATGGCTGGCAAACCCAGTCGTTGTGCCCAAGGCCGGCGGGAAGCTTCGAATGTGTATTGACTACACAACACTAAATAAGGCATGCCCAAAAGATCCATTCCCACTACCTAGAATAGATCAGATAGTGGATTCCACCTCCGGGTGTGAATTACTGTGTTTCCTAGATGCATATTATGGGTATCATCAAATCAGAATGTCTAGGGAAGATGAAGAGCATACCTCTTTCATCACAGTAGATGGATTGTACTGTTATACAGCCATGCCATTTGGTCTCAAGAATGCAGCTTCAACCTTTGTACGAGCTATGTACAAAACCTTTGAAGAACTCATTAGAGACATAGTGGAAGTGTACGTCGATGACATCGTGGTCAAGGTTAAGAACAAAGAGTCACTCCTTGACACCTTGCAGGCTGTCTTCGATAAGCTGCGGGTCACCCGCACAAAGCTAAACCCAGACAAGTGTGTCTTCGGGGTTAGCTCCGGAAAACTTCTTGGTTTCCTGGTAAGTCACCGGGGCATAGAAGCTAATCCAGCGAAGATCAAGTCCATTGAAGACATGCAGCCACCATCCCGCATCAAAGATGTCCAAAAGTTCACTGGATGTCTAGCAGCCCTCAGCCGGTTCATTTCAAGACTGGCGGAACGGGCACTTCCCTTCTTCAAGTTATTGAGGAAGTCTGGACCATTGCAATGGTCTGAAGAAGCATAAAAGGCATTCCAAGAGCTAAAACAGCTCCTCACCACCCTACCAACTCTGGTAGCTCCAAACCCTGGTGAGCCTTTGCTGCTTTACATTTCAGCTACTGGCGAAGACGTTAGTATGGTTCTGGTTGCGGAGAGACCAGAACTATCCCATACTCAGGAATTCAGACCCCTCCGGGAGGGTCCGGAGGTTCCTAAAAGCGAGTCTGGGTCCCAGTTCCCAGACTTGATTCCACAAGAAGTCACTTCAGAAGACCCAGACCCCTCCGGGAGGGTCCAAGTCGCTTCTGAAGAAGCTCCGGGTTCCTCCAGCAAGGACCTGGAGGTCCCCGAAGAAAATTTGGATCCCTCCGGGAGGATCCGGGTCAATGAAGAGGAAGCTTTGGGCCCCTCCGGGAGGGTCCGAACCATTCAGCGCCCAGTGTACTTCATCAGTGAAGTACTTCATGATGCCAAGACTCGATACCTAGAGGTGCATAAGCTGCTCTATGCAGTTCTTATTGCCTACAGGAAGCTTCCCCATTACTTCCAAGCTCACAAGATCTCAGTGGTGACTTCTTACCCACTCCGAGCAATATTGCATAATCCCAACTCAATTGGGAATATTGCAAAGTGGGCAGCGGAATTGGCCGAATTCGATCTCGAATTCATTTCAAGGCAAGCAATCAAGAGTCAAGCATTGGCAGACTTCGTGGCAGAATGGACTCCCTCTCCATCAAACCCTGGGGGCCCCAGTGAGCAGAAGCCGGGACACAAAGCTCTGGTTTTCACCGAGCCTCATTGGACCCTCTACTTCGACGGCTCCATGCAAAAGCAGGGGGCCGGAGCTGGAATCCTCCTCCTCGCACCAACCGGAGACAAGGTAAAATACATGGTACACCTTGACTTCAAGGCGACCAACAACATGGCGGAGTACGAAGCACTCATCTACGTACTAAAGGTGGCACTGTCATACAGTGTCAAGCAGCTACTGGTCAAGGGAGATTCACAGCTCATCATTAAGCAAGTGAAGGGTGAATGCTCCTGCAACAACCTCCAGCTAGTTGCTTACCTCCTTGAAGTCCAGAGGCTTCAGAAGGACTTCGAAGTCCTAGACCTCCACCATGTCCAGCGTGCCCACAACGCTGAAGCTGACGAACTCTCGACGGAAGCGTCAACGGAGCTCCGGCTCCTGACGGAACTTTTGTCCGGAGGTTGTCAAAACCCACAGCTCAACCTGCCGAACTGAGCGAAGGGGGTGAGATCAGCATCCAGAAGCTGACGGTCCCGATGGCCCTGTTACCATGGCAGCCATCAAGGGTCGTAGGTGCTGCCGGAAGCTCCGAGCAACCCATCACGCAAGACTCAAATGCTCAAGTTAGCTCCGATGCATGGATCTCGGAGATCCGGAGCTACTTGAAAGACAACATCCTTCCTGACGATGATGTATCCGCTGACCGGATAGTCAGATTGGCTAAAAGATACACGTGGTAGAAGGGGATCTCTACCGACGCGGTGCCAACGGCGTCCTAATGCGGTGCATCACAAGGGAAGAAGGCTGCGAGCTCCTCGTAGAAATCCATGGAGGCGAGTGTGGGAACCACGCGTCTTCCTGCACGCTGGTCGGTAAAGCCTTCCGTCATGGCTTCTACTGGCCTACAGCACTCCAGGATGCAACTGAGCTGGTGAAGAAATGCGAAGCATGCCAATTTCATGCAAAGCAAATTCAGACACCGGCTCAGCCTCTACAAATGATACCTCCTACATGGCCCTTCGATGTGTGGGGGATGGACATCTTGGGACCTTTCCAAAGAGCCGTCAGAGGTTACAAGTTCCTGTACGTCGCCATTGCCAAGCAGCTGTTCGGAATGCCCGATACCGCCAAGCCCTTCGGCGCTATCATCAGCGGCATGTACACAACCGACAGCTCGAGGAAGGCGATCTGGTGCTACGGAGAATACAATCCAGAGAAGGGTTAAACAAACTCTCCCCCAGCTAGGAGGGACCTTTCCGAGTGATTAAAGTATCCCGTCCCGGAAGCGTTCGCTTGGCTACCGAGGATGGGACACCTCTCCCAAATCCTTGGAACATTGAGCACCTCCGTAAGTTCTACACTTAATATCACGGAGGTGAGTCTGTAGTAACTTGAGGTGTATGTTATAGAGTCATTGTACAGAGTCGGGTAGTTCCCCCGGGAGAACAGCCGGACCTTTCCCGGAAGGTCCGCAAAGTTCATGCAACACTTGTCACAGTCTCAGGACTAAAAGTGTAGCTAGCTACCCTGGGTCAAACGAGAAATGAAACACGCTTATCCTGGTTCCGTACCGTAAGAGTGTACTTGTTTCCCCTGTACCCCAGACCTATAATGAAAGGCATCTTCATGTGAAAGAGACTCCACGTGCATTTATTTTGTACAGGCTCAACATTTTTTATTTTTTTCTTTTTCTTGTCTATAACAAAGTTGTGCAAGTCTTAAGAAATTTTAGTCCGACCGGTTCATGTACAATTCGAGCTGTATTGTCAATTCTTTTGGATTCAAATATTGTTCATGGCTCACTCGCCTGAATGCCGCCAAGCCAATCTAAGGTTGGAGTGTGCTATTGGCTTAGCCTGGTCAAGCACCCTAAGTACGCCACTCTACCTACACCCCGACAGGCCGAAGTAAGGCGGGTCCAAGTACAATTGGATCTGGAAGAAAAGACAACACATTCAGTTGTATTCAGAATCGCGTTTGACCTAAAACTCTCTTGAGAATAGTAAGCCACGATGAAGTTATAGGCAAGGAACGAATTTTACTATTTTTCTTGGCTTCAGTGTGCAGGAAAAATAAAAAGTCCACGTTGATGGAGAAAAGCTGGAGCTAACAAGGCTCTGACTCCCCTAGGTGGCTTGTAATCGATGTTAAACATTGAAAACGAGCATCACCGGAGCAATCAAGCTCCGGTAAAGCTAGGGGGCCAGCCGTCAACGCAAAATAAATAATGGTGAGAACACCCCGCAAGCGGAGTCTGATGCCGACAAACTACGTGTTGGTAAAGGTCACTGCCGGAGCTACTAAGCTCTGACACCCCGGTGGGCTAACTATCGATGCTCTACGCGTTGATAGGGACTATTGCCGGAGCCACTGAGCTCCAATGATAGCCAATGCTAGAGCTTCTAAGCTCTGACAACCTCAGGGGGCCTTCACTATCGAAGACTTCGGACCTACACTCTACAAGTTTGAAGCAAATGAGTCTTCAACAAAACACAATATCCTCTTGGTACATGTTCACAAACACATTGTGTACATCTACCAGGGGGCCAAGTGAAGACAAAAGTGTTGAAGACAAAAAATGAAATTCACAAAAATTTGGGGATTTCATTCATCTGGAGGTAAGGGATTACAAAATTGGGGAAGAAAAAGAGAGAATACAAGTGGGAGCTACAGAGATGTTCCTAGACCCTATGGAAGAATTGGGTGACCTTCTGAGCAACCTCTGACACGTTGGTTCGGGCGGCTTCACCTTCTCCTTAGATGGGACCTTCAAGCATCGGGTCCAGAGGGAATTGGGGATTCCGGCTGGTGTAGCACGTCAGCACATACTCTGCGACGTTCTTCGCCAGGGATTGCCCCTCAACCTCCAACTGCTCCGCGATGACGTCACCCACCTTGGAGAGTTTGCTACCCGCCAAGCTCAACGCTTGCAACGCCAGGTCCGGCTCCGGCTCCAGATCATCCGGACGCACGGGACTGAAGCCCATCGGTGTCAGCGCGTCGTTGTCTTTGCTCAAGAACTCCCAAACCTGTCGGGAGTCTGCCGTCCTCAAACCCTTCAGTTCTTCCAAGGATCTTTTGGCCGCTGCCAGTTCAGAATTCTCACGAGCAAGGCGCTCAACCTCTTTGGCATTTTGCTTAATCTTTTCAGCAAACTGCTTCTCGAGTTTGCTGAGCTCCTCCTCTCGGAGGTAAATCTTGTTCCCGCGGTCGACCAGGTCCTTCTCCCGGCCCCTAACTTTCTTCTCCATGGCAGCGAGGGAACACTCTTGCTGGTAGAGTTCCTGCCCTCACACCCAGGCCTTCTCCTCCTCCTCAAGGCAATGCTCCTCCAATTTCCTGGTGCGTTCCTCGAGACCCTTGTCAACCAGAGCCACCTTTTCGGTGAGCTCCTCCTCCCTCCTCAAGACGTCATCCCGCGGCTCTAGGAGTTTTTGCTCTTCATCTTCGAGCCTTTTCTCCCTCTCCTCAAGTGCCTCCCGGTGCTTGATGAGAGTAGTGTTAATGGCCTCAAGCCTTTCTTGGCGTTCATCAGCCGCACTATTAGCTGCTTTGGTCTGCTCATAAATGGCCCGGGGTTGAGCGTCAAGGGCGCGAGTCAAGCTCTCCCTGTCATCCAATAATTTGCCCCAATACTCCAGGCGGACCTTCTCCTACTTGATCCATTCCTTGTCGTCTGCCAGCCTCGACTGCGCCAGCTTGGTCTCGAAGTAGAGACGATTACGCCGCCGCCTAAGGGTTTGGCGCTCCTCTTCAAGAGCCTTGCTGTCGTGGTAGAACGCCAGCTGGACTTGATGCAGGCTGGAGCAAGCGTTGTCAATAGACAACGACAGGGGAATAGGCTCCGGACCTGCTGGGGTCTCCTCCGCTGGTTCCAGCGGGTTCTCGCTTACAAAAATTGGGTCCCACTCCACAAGAGTGGTCCCCTGAGCCTCCACGGCACTAGGGCCGTCCTCCGGGATAGCCTCAGTTGCCACCGAGGAGGGTCCCACGGAAGAAGTTCCGACCTCCGGAAGTGGTTCCGAAGGCCCTGCCGCCATGTCTTCATTCGCCCGCTCAGGCAGGGAGCCAGCGACTTCATCTGGCACCCTGGCCCAGCAGCTCCGGCCTGGACTCCTCCTCCGCTGGTGGCTCAGGTGTTGGTGCCTCGACTATCATTGGTTCGAGTGCCGATGCCTCCGCAACAATCGGCCCTACGGCCGGATCTTCAACCTCAACTGACTTGGGCGCCGGAAGGTCTTCAACTACAACCGGCTCTTCGGCCGGAGCTTTGGAGGTAACCGGCTCAACCGCCAGAGCTTCCTCTACATCCGGCTCACTTGCCGGGACTTCAATAACCTCCGCCTCAACCGCCGAGGCTTCGACAATTTCCGACTCTGGGGCCAGAATTATTGCTTCCTCCGGCTCAACGGCCGGAGCTTCCATCATCTCAGCATCAAGACCCAGAGCTTCAACCTCCGGGGCAGGTGCCGCCGGTGCATCTTCTCTCCCATGGTCCGGCGCTACCTCGGGAGTCTCGGGGGATGAGTCGAGGTCCATGACCACGACAGCTGGAGCCGGAGCTACCACAGCTTCAACCACCGCTTGGGGCGGCACCGGGACAGGAGCAGAAGCTTCCGCCCTCACAGCTTCAGCTGCTGTGGCTGAGGGTGGAGCCTCACTCCTCTTCTTGGGAACGCTGCAGATAATGGATGAAGAAACTTGAAAAAACAGTTACTACAATAAAACAACTGTTTGAGGTAAAGATTAAAAATTACCTCGGGAGGCTTCCGCACCAGCTTGCGCGGAACCTCTTTCCCGGGCGTTCTGGGCTAACCATAGCCACCGCCGGCGTGGAAGCTTCAGAAGGCCCGCCGGAACTCGTTGCAGCCACGGGCATTTCCTTAGTCGAGGCCCTCCTCGACCAGGAAGGACCTCCGGACCTAGAGGCTTCAACTGGCCCTGGTGATGGAGTCACATACCCGGAGCTAGCACCCCGGGAAGACGCTGCTGCGGATACAGTCACCGCAGTTGAAGAAGCCCTCTCCTCCGGGGAGATGGAGCTGATGCAGAGGTTGCAGGCCTGACGGGCCTTCTGTGGGCATGCTGCAGCTTCCTCTTCCGGCTCAAGGGTTCGTCCGCCAGCTCCTTGCCCTTGCCGACGACTTCGATCCTTGGCTTCGGGGCAGGGTCGGAGCCACCTTCGGAAGCCCCAGGGATCACCACCCGGGAGGTCGATCTTCTCTCGACGATACCAAGGTCATCAAGCACCGGCATCGTCCCCCTGAGCTCCCTGCTAAACTCTACTTCCATGTTCAGAGGGAGAAAGGCTGGTGGCGGGGTCAAGTCATCACCCGCGACGTTGATGCCATGCTGGAACTTCTTGAGATGAAACTCCAAGGTTGCCCCAGCCATGTTGGACTTCAGCCCGGTCTCGACCCGGTCGTCGTCCATCACGCTTGAGGGCCCAAGCGAGTTTTTCTCTCCTCTTCAGCGGTGCCCACCTGTTGACCAGGAAATTGCAAAATACCGCCTAAGGAGTTAATCCTCCCTCCACGCAATGGCGGATCCTGGTCAGAGCAGGGTTGAAGGCATCCGATAGCACCGGAGCTTCACTCCAGACTGCAGTGTCGATGTTGGGGAGGCCTTCGGGCAGCTCCAGCTTCTCGTGCTCCTCCACCCGAGTGACTATCCAGTCCTTCTTTTAGTCATCCCACTTTCCAGAGGGAAACGACCGGAGGTACTTGAATGGGCACTTCTTGCGCTTCATGAAGTAGTAGAAGCCAAGGTACTCATTACTCCTACCGGTGGTATGGACGGTGAAGAAGGTCCGGAAAAGTTCAATGCAGGGGGGGATGCCCACCCACATTTCACAGAAGTGGACGAAGATAGACACAAGAAGAATGGAGTGGGGGCCAAGGTGGTACAGCTGCAGACCATAAAAGTCTAGCAGCATCAAGAAAAAGGAGGAAAAGGTGGGATCAACCCCACCATGGAATACGAAGAGAAGTACACCATCTCGCCGGCGTGCTCCTTCTCGAACGGGAGCTCTCCTCCAGCGCGGACCAGACGGTTGAAGAAGTCCGGGGACCATCCCATGAGGGCTCGGACCTTCTTCAGGTCACCTTCGGTCTTCAAACGGCTCTCGCGGAGACCCAACTCCATAGCGGCACAGCAAGGCAAGAGAGGAAAATCAAGCACAAGTTGGGAGTTTGAGCGCGAGATCAGATGAGAGGCGTAAAGAACCCTAGATGGTGCGTGCTTTCCTTCTTAAGTAAGCCCTCGCAACGCTTGGATGGAAACCGCAATGAAGTCGAATATACTACTCAAAAATTCCACCCAGCCGATGACAAGAGGGCCCGGGACCACACCGATGATCAAGTCGAGGTTCTTACCCAGGCGAACGGTTGTCATCATGAGGTGGGAAACCCGAAGGCGGCGGCCTGACAAGGCGCGCGGAACCAATACGATTTTCGTATTGGGAACCGGCGACCTTCAATTGCGTGAGATCCGCACGCCAAGGATCTCATTTGCAGCACACAGGATATGCCACACGGCAAGGATTTAACTCCAAACTATCGCCAACGGCACATTTGAAGACCTTTGAAGTTCAAAAGTCGAAGGATGGACCCACCTCCGGCGGAATGACCTCACCCAAGGGATCTTCCCCAAAGGTGGGCCCAGGGGGCCACTGTCGGTACCCTGGGAACCGTACACCCCTTGAGATTACAAAGATCTCAAGGGAATGTCATCTACTTGATTTGAAGACCTTCGGAGGCCCACATGTCAGACATAACCGGACCCGCTTCTCCAACATGGTTTGTCCCAGGGTCGCCACGTGTACTATCAAACCGGAGCTACCGCCCACAAGGGGGAAGCTCCGGGCTATGTACCGAAATAGCACCCCCGGACCTAACCCCAGACCGAGGGAAGCTCCGGAACTGACACGTGTCAGGTGGCACCGGACCTATCTGTTCCCCACAGTGTGCTCCGGCGCTGCCACGTGTCCAATCGTCAGATCTTTAGCCTCTAACCTCCGGAAGACTCCACAACGGCTCCTGATCTTCAAAGGGGAATCAAAGACTTCAAGACCCGATTAAGTGTCATTAATACTATATTAATGACACACGATCGGACGACCTTAATTACCAGTAACGGTGTTGTCAAAGCCCATGACTCGGTCATTAAGGGCAATTAAACGTGTTGAATGTGTATCAATATCAGTAACCGCCAGGGCCACATGTCGGGTCAGGCTAACTTGTAACGGCCTGCCCTTGTACTATAAAAGGACAGGCCGACGATCATAGAGAGGACCCCCCGAAAGGCGCTCACTCTACACTGTCAACTGACGTTGAGTTCATACATCCAATACAACACCAACACATCCCATAGAGTAGGGTATTACGCTCAGGCGGCCCGAACCACGTAAATCTTCGTGTCCCTTGTGTCACTTAACACCTCACCTTCTTGAATCTCCGCGCGCCCATACTGAACCTCAAACTCCTCTAACACTTTAGTAGTGTCGGGAGATCTGCCGGATCAAAACCACCGACAGTCTTGTTCATCACTCTTGTTTCATCATGATCCTTAGTTTCATACTTGTCATATAACTTGTTAAGGCTCACTAAGTCATTCTGAAAAACCTTGCATCTCGAGAATTGGACTAAAACATTTAGAAACCCTTTTTAGGCTTTTCCCTGTAGGAGGATCGGACTAGTCTGCCCCCTGAGTTCTAATCTCGTTTTATTAAGGCATTTCAGGTCATTTAGCCTATTCACCCCCCCCCCCCTCTCTAGGCAACTTTCAATTGGTATCAGAGCAGGACTCTCCCAAAAGAGTCTAACAACTCGGAGAGAAGATGGCCGGAGTGGGGTACGAAGAAGTCTCAACTAGTGAGGTTCAAGCAACTCCAGAAGAGATTCTCTTCTATCAAGACAAGTCAACGAATGACGAAGAGATTCGCCAGCTCAAGGCGAAACTTCGAGAGAAGTTGAAGATTCCCAAGGTTGACACCTCAACCTCCACATCGAGTGGCACAATCAACTACAACCAACAAGGCTACAACTATGAATGCCTTGTCTCCAACAACCACTATCTTTCCATCCCATTGGAGAAGCCTCCCCAATTCAATGGAGCCGACTACGGGATGTGGAAACACAACATGAAGATCCACCTTGTTTCACTCAACCCCTCACTATGGAAAATTGTGTTGACCGGGGTGCACATCCCTAAGAATGAAGAAGATATCACTCCGAAGCAAGCTGTGCTCCTTCACCGCAACGCTCAAGCGGCCGGAGTGATCATCTCATCTCTCTCAAGAGATGAGTTCAACCGAGTGGATGGACTTGAGGTGGCCAAGGACATTTGGGACACCCTCAAGACGGCTCATGAAGGCAACCGAGTCGTGAAAGAAGCTAAGATTGAGCTCATAGAAGAAGAGCTCGGGAGATTTGCCATTATGGATGGTGAATCTCCCCAAGAGATGTACAACCGCCTAAAGATACTCATCAACAAGAGTAGATCTTATGGCTGTACCAAGTGGACGGACCACGAGGTGGTGAAGAGGATGATTCGGTCATTCATGACTAGAAACATCTCTCTTTGCTCCATGATTTGAGAAAGTCTGGGGTTTGCCAAAATGACCCCGGAGGAGGTCCTTGGAAGGATCATCAACCACGAGATCATGGAGAAGGAGGCGCTCTTCTACAATGACCTCCAAAGGTTCACCGCTTCGAAGATGAAGAATGTTGCACTCAAAGCAACAACCTCCTCAAAAGAGCAAGACAAAGATGATGAGGAGAGCCTTGACACCGATGAGGAAGAGGCCTTCTTCATCAACAACTTCAAGAGGATGATGAGAATAAGAAAATGAGGATACAAGCATGAGAGTAAAGGCAAGGAAAAGGCAAGGCCCAAAACCAAGAGAGCTTGCTACAATTGTGGCGAGTACGGGCACTTCATTGTAGATTGCCCACATGAAGATGGCAAGAAGAAGAAGGAGGGCAAGCCACAAGAGAAGAAGTTCTACATGAAGAACAAGCCCTCCGGTCATGCTCACTTAGGCAAGGAGTGGGACTCTAACGATGAGTCCTCCTCGTCCGAAGATGAAGAGAAGATGGCAACCATAGCCATCGGGAGGAGCTCCAAGGGAAGCAAGCTCTTCCAAAATCTCTACCACCACGAGCCAACATGCCTCACGGCAAAACAAGGAAGGAGAAAGTTTAACTCTAACTCATCCTCCTCCATATCCTCTCATGATGATTTTGATAGTGCTAGCGAAAATGAACACATGTTTAAGGACATAAGTAAGAGCACATTGCAAAGAATGAAATTGCTTTCGGATGAGATTTTTGAGAATGAGGAGATCATAGATAGGCAAGAGGACTTGCTTATCCAAGAAAAGGAAAGATGTAAAGAGCTCATTGAGCTCCTTGAGCTTGAGAGAGAGAAGAGCAAGGCATTAGAGCATGAACTTGCTCTAAGCAAGAAAACATGCTCAAGTCTTGAGGAGACAACCATTGAGCTCAAGGACGAACTTGGCAACTTGGCAAAAGTTAACAAGATCCTTGAGACTCAAGTTGAGTCCCTTAAGACTAATGTAGCCTCTTCCTCCAAAAGCTCATCCTCCTCAAAAGTTGCATCCAAAGCAATATTAACTTGCAAATGTTCTAACTTGATTCTTAAATTAAAGGATGAGCTTAAGTTGACTCAAGGCAAGCAAGCACCTAAGAGTGGCATCTTTGACAAAGAGAAGGTGGCATATGCACGAAGTGCATACACCAACACAAGACCTCTCAATGTCAAAGATGGTATTGGTTATACTAGAGGTGGAAAGCAAAATGCCAAAACCTCGAAGTATGGCAAAGACTTGATTATCTTTGTCAAAGGAAGCTCATCCCCAACTAAAATTGAGAAGAACACTTCAACTAGCACCTACTTGCCTAAATCTGAACCGCATCCTATATTTCATGATTTTGATGCATCATATGTTTTGATGAGGAACAAGCATGGCAAGGTATATGCTAGATATGTTGGTCCACTCCGCAAGAGCCCCAAGCCTTGTGTGTGGGTGCCCAAATGCCTCACTACTAACGTCAAAAGACCCAACTCCGCTTGGTTACCTAAAAGGAAGGCATAATATTGTTTTGTAGGCATACTCCTCCGGTGGATCCAAATGGGTGCTCGATAGTGGGTGCACAAACCACATGACCGGAGAGAGGAAGATGTTCGATGAGTATGAGGAACATGATGATCCAAATAAAGGAATCCTCTTTGGGGACAATAGTTGAGGGAAAATCCTTGGCTCCGGTAAAATTGTCATTTCTCCCCAACATACTCTTTCTAGTGTTTTACATATTGATTCTCTTGACTATAACCTTTTGTCCATATCACAACTATGTGACAAGGGTTATAATTGTGTTTTCACTAATGAGGGTGTGAGCGTCCTTAGAAGAAGTGATAACTCAATCGCCTTTAAGGGTGTGCTCAAGGGAAAGCTTTATCTTGTGGACTTTGCCTCGGATAAAGCTCAACTTGACACATGCTTAATGGCGAAAACCAACATGGGATGGCTTTGGCATAGATGGCTAGCCCATGTTGGGATGAGGAATTTACAAAAGCTTCTTAAGGGCGAGCACATTCATGGTTTGAAGAATGTTGTCTTTGAAAAGGATAGGCCATGTAGTGCTTGCCAAGCCGGGAAGCAAGTGGGAGCTCAACACCCCTCAAAGAACATCATGACGACAACAAGACCGTTGGAGCTGCTACACATGGACCTTTTCGGCCCAATAACCTACATTAGCATTGGCGGTAACAAATATGGTCTTGTTATTGTTGACGATTTTTCTCGTTTCACTTGGGTGTTATTCTTGCATGATAAGGGTGAAACTCACGGTGTCCTCAAGAGGTTCTTGAGGAGAGCTCAAAATGAGTTCGCCTCAAGAATCAAAGCTATAAGAAGTGACAACAGCACCGAATTCAAGAACACGCAAGTGGAAGAATTCTTGGATGAGGAGGGCATCAAGCATGAATTTTCAGCTCCATACTCCACTCAACAAAATGGGGTGGCGGAACGGAAGAATAGGACACTCATCGAGATGTCAAGGACAATGCTTGATGAGTACAAGACATCGGATCGGTTTTGGGCGGAGGCGGTTAACACCGCTTGCCACGCCATCAACCGATTGTACCTCCACCGCCTCCTCAAGAAGACTCCCTATGAGCTTCTAGTTGGTAATAAACCCAATGTCTCTTACTTTCGTGTTTTTGGGAGCAAGTGTTATATTCTCAACAAGAAGCCTAGGACTTCGAAGTTTGCTTCTAAGTCTGATGAAGGTTTCCTGCTTGGTTATGACTCAAACACCCACGCCTACCGTGTCTTTAACAAAACCTCCAGTATTGTTGAAATAGCGCGCGACATGGTGTTTGATGAAACTAATGGTTCCCAAGTGGAGCAAGTTGATCAAAGTGTACTAGATCAAGAAGACTCTCCACAAGAAGCTCTTAGGAGAATGGCACTTGGAGATGTTCGACCACAAGAACACCCTCAATGCTCAAGTGACCAACAACAAGATGATGCAAGCCACTCCCCACACGATCAAGTTGAAAATGAACAAGTGGCACCTCAAAACGATCAAGAAGACGAAAGTCAAGGGGGAGGCATTCATCAAGGGGGAGATCAAGAAGAAGAAGAAGAAGAAGATGACTCAAGAGCTCAACTTCCACATCATCGTGTGCATCAAAGCGTTCAACGGGATCACCCCGTTGACAACATACTAGGAGATATCACCAAAGGGGTAACCACTCGTTCTCGCATTGCAAATTTTTGTGAACATTACTCTTTTGTTTCTTCTTTGGAGCACCATAAGGTTGAAGATGCCTTGAGAGACCCGAATTGGGTGGTGGCTATGCAAGAGGAGCTTAACAACTTTGAAAGGAACAAAGTTTGGAAGCTTGTCAAGCGTCCACAAGCAAATGTTGTGGGCACCAAGTGGGTGTTCCGCAACAAGCAAGATGAACATGGTGTTGTAACAAGGAAAAAGGCACAACTTGCGGCCAAGGGGTACTCACAAGTTGAAGGTTTGGATTTTGATGGAACCTTTGCTCCCGTAGCTAGGCTAGACTCAATTTGTATATTACTTGCTTTTGCTACTCACCATGATTTTAAGCTCTACCAAATGGACGTCAAGAGTGTGTTCCTAAATGGCCCAATCAAGGAGGAAGTCTATGTGGAACAACCACCGGGCTTCGAAGACCAAGAATTCCCAAACCATGTCTTCAAATTGCGTAAGGCTCTCTATGGCCTCAAACAAGCTCCTAGAGCTTGGTATGAGTGTCTTAGAAACTTTCTAGTTCAAAATGGTTTTAAGATAGGAAAAGCTGATTACACTCTCTTTACAAAGCATTTTAATGATGATCTCTTTGTGTGCCAAATATATGTCAATGACATTATATTTGGTTCTACTAACAAAGTGATTTGTGATGAGTTTTCTAAGATAATGACAGAGAGATTTGAGATGTCCATGATGAGGGGGGTGAAGTTCTTTTTAGGATTCCAAGTCAAGCAACTCAAAGAAGGCACGTTCATAAGTCAAACAAAATACACTCAAGACATATTAAAAAAGTTTGACATGAACAAGGCCAAACCCATCAAGACTCCAATGGCAACAAATGGACACTTAGACCTAAACGAAGATGGTCCAAGTGTGGACCAAAAGGTATACCGTTCCATGATTGGCTCCTTGTTATATCTTTGTGCATCTAGACCGGATATTATGCTTAGTGTGTGTATGTGTGCACGTTTTCAAGCTGCACCTAAGGTGTGTCACATGACCGCTGTGAAGAGAATTCTTAGATATTTAGTTCACACACCTAGCCTAGGACTTTGGTACCCCAAAGGATCCAAGTTTAACCTCATTGGCTATTCCAATGCAGATTATGCGGGGTGCAAAGTTGATAGAAAGAGCACATACGGGACATGCCAATTTTTGGGTAGATCATTAGTGTCTTGGTCCTCTAAGAAACAAAATTCCATTGCTCTCTCCATAGCCGAAGCGGATTATGTCGCAGTCGGAAGTTGTTGTGCACAACTTCTTTGGATGAGACAAACTCTAAGGGATTATGGTATAAACTTGTGCCATATTCCTCTCCTATGTGACAATGAAAGTGCCATCAAAATAGTCCATAATCCAGTTGAGCATTCAAGGACCAAACACATAGATATTAGACACCATTTATTGAGAGATCATTCCTTAAAGGGGGATATAGTAATTTCCCATGTGAGAACCGAGAACCAACTAGACGACATATTCACCAAGCCCCTAGATGAGAAGCGATTTTGTGGGCTTAGGAGTGAGCTCAATATCTTAGATTCTCGAAATATGGCTTGAAACATGCACATCTGGATGTTTACCTTTTGCCTTATTCAAAAGAATGCATGTGGTTGAAAAATTAATCTCTATCTCAATTTTCTTCAAAATATTTGAAAAACTAGAGACTTTGTGAGTTATGGTCATAGTTTGAATGTTGAATGCTCACTGACCATATTCATAAAGTTTTGGTGTGGCAATATGTCCAAAAGGATCATCTATAGTGGCTAAAACTCAAATATATATGTTTTCAGCCTCCCTGGACCGGACTAGTCCGCCCTCTGACCGGACAAGTCCGGATCCGGACTATTCCGGGTTTGGTCTGCTGACCGGACTAGTCCAGCCCCTGTACCGGACTAGTTTGGCCCCTGGGGTCTTAAACCCCCCGAAGGTGGCCGACCCCTCCTCTTCTTCACTTTTGCTTCTCTCTCTCCCACGCGCGCTCAACCGCCCTCTTTCAGCGATTTCGATTCCAACCACCAAAAATCATTTCCAATTCGTGCATTGGAAGCTCCGGAGGTGTGGGAAACTTTCCCCAATCACTCGCGACGCGATCCATCCCCGATTCCGTCGATTTCTCAAGATTTTGAAGAGGTATCCCCCATTTTTCAAAAACTTGCCTCATTCTTGATTTATTGAGTTTTTGATAGATGCCTCTTCATTAAAGTTACTTCTAGTGACCTTGTGATCATAGCCTAGGAATATTGCGAGTTGATTCCAAAATTTCTCAAAAAACCGTTAGAGTTAGGGTTTAACCTGTGTAAACCGGACTAGTCCGGTGCCAGGCGGACTAGTCCGCCCGGCGGACTAGTTCGCCCATGGGGCGGACAAGTCCGATGGACACAGGTCAAACTCCAACTTTGGTCATTTCTCGACATTTCTTTCGCATTATTCCAACTCCTTGACCTACTATCTTATGGCATCTATTCTTTTCAGCTAAAATGTCCGCTCCTCGCCGTTTCGATTCTCCCCCAACTGACCCTGAGTGGGAGGCAGAGCAACTTCGTCTCGCCGAAGAACGAGCAAGAGCCGAAGTTGAGGTTGCCGAGAAGTATCTCGAGCAGCATGAGAAAGCAAAAGCAGCCAAGAAGCAACAAGCAAGGGCCGCAGCATTGGCCTACAACGAAGAAGAAGCAATGGCTCGGGCCATTGAGGAGTACCGCAAGGAACTCCGGAAGAAGAAGAGAGGGGAGCGCGAAGCTCATAACTCTCAGGCGGCTGCTGCACAAGTCTCCAAGCGGAAGAGGCTTGTGAGCCTTGGAGAGAAAGAGAAGGGCAAGGAGCCAGCCCAAGGACAAATTATTGAACGCCGGATCGAGCGTGATCCGAAGAAGGGCAAGGCTCCGGCTCCTGTGGAGCCCAAGAAGAAGAAGCACTCAGTAAAGGTCCCGGCTGCGATGGCCAAGGGCATCTCTATCAAGGAGAAAGGGAAGGCCAAACCGATTGGCCCCCTGGAGGTGCACACTCCCGAAAGGAATCCCAACAGACAGCGTGAAATGGCTGCAAATGTTTTCCATGGAAAGGGAGCCGAGAAAGCAAGAAGGCTCAGGATGGAAAAGGTGTACAAGTATGAAAGGAGCACCGCCGACCCTCGGTTCTGGTGTGACTTTCATTGTGATTATTACCGTCTCGTCTACCAAAGCATGAAGAAACCTATGATTGAAGCAAAGTGGGTAGACTGGGAGTACATGGCCAGGAAGCAACATTCTGCTTTTGATGCAGTCATTGAAGCCGCTGAGCGCCATGTGCTCAAGAACATCATGGGATTTAAGTATGACTAGAACGTCAAAGTCATCCTGCAGTTTTATTCCACCGTCTACTTCACCACCTCTGGTGATAGAAGGATCATATGTATGACGCATGGCGAGCAACTCTCAGTCACATTTGAGGAGTTTGCAAAGATTCTAGGTCTTGAGGCTCATTTGGATCATGAGATCATCATCTCTAACCTCAAGGCCATTGACAGAGATCAGCTGGACTACATGTACCCAAGCCATGTGTCCTATGAGCCAGAACTTGCTCGCAACATCAAGCCTTTCTACAGCATCCTCAACAGGATCCTGAGGCAGACCATAGCACCAAAGGATGGTGACGCAGGGGTGATACAAGGCAACTTGAGGCACCTGCTACTTCTCATTGATGGGGAGGAGAAGTTCAATCTCGTTGACTACATCTTCGATGACATTTTCAACATCTCACATACCCCCAACTGAGCTTGCGGGTATGCCCCCTACATCATGTACCTCATTGAGAAGGTGTCGGGCGTGACCTTCATCAAGGATGTGATCACCGCCCACTCCATCCTCAGACACCCCCTGTTGTCCCGCCTCCTCCGCGCCGGAAGAATGTGGAGACTCCCTCCTCCTCGGCGATGCCAGCTTCTCGGCCTGTGGCGCCATCCTCCCCGCCTCCACCTCAATCCATGAGCGCCTTCTTCAAGTGTTTCAAGGTGATCTTCACTTCCTGCTGGAAGCAGGAGATTAGGAACCAGAGGGCACACAAGCGCCAAGAGAAGTACCTCAAGGCGGTGTGTGACAAGCTGGAGGTTCCTATGTCCTCTCCGGAGGCGAGCGGCGGGGAGATCACACCTTTCCCCGACTTCACCCCCGACGAGCTCGCCCAGCTCCAAGAGGACGGGAGCTCTTCCCGGGCAGCTCCTTCGGCTCGTGCCTCCGATGACGACGACGATGATCACGAGGACCCGGAGGCCACGGAGAGCGACTCCGACGCTGGGGCCAATGATAGTGAAGACAGTGACGACTGAGTGGTTAAGGGTTCAATTTCCCCCTCTTCTTTTCCATTTTGGTGTCTTGATGCCAAAGGGGGAGAGTTAGATGGGAGTTAGTCGGGGGATAGTTAGAAAGGAGGGTAATTAGTTGTATCCCTTTATTTTGGATCCTTGGACATGTTGCACTCCTTATTGTAATATTTATGTCATGTCGGATGTTTACATTTGTGCAAGACTATGTTTTGAATGTTCAATGTCAATATGATGTCTTGTATGTCTATCTTTTGATCATATTCATGCTTATTATGTCTTGTCAAAAATTGTTGAGCACAACACGTAGGCACCCCACCATAACATGTGTATGTATGAAGGACTTCCTCAATCTCTCTTTCATAATGCATTCATTGATGGGGAGTCACTCATACACCCGCACGTTATGAAAACCACAAATTTATACTCTCTTATATGAAGACTTAATGTGTTGTCATCAATCACCAAAAAGGGGGAGACTGAAAGTGCATCTAGGATCCCCGTGGGTTTTGGATGATTGATAATGACAATTAAGTGACTAATGAGCTCAGTGATCTTAAGCACAAGTGTGGAATTAAATGGAAGCACAATCCCTCAAAAAGGAAAAGGATGAAAACGGCGATGTCAACTCGAAAAGGAGAAACTAGGGTTTCTAGTGCGTTGAGTTTGGACTAGCCAAATAAGTGTGAGGATGTGTGTGTAAAGTGCATTGAGATCAAGTTGGGAGCTCAAAGTGGTTTAGAGGTCAAACCCATTGAGAGAAAAGAGTTGGAAGGAGTCTGGCAGTAGGGCCGAACTAGTCCGTGCAGGTGGCCGGACTAGTCCGCCCCTTGCCGGCCAAGTCCGTTTTCAGCCGGCCCAGAAGGGTCTGACTGAGTTCGGACTAGTCCGTAGTGGGACGGACTAGTCCGGGTAATCGAGGAGTGGGTTTTGGGGTCTAAGTCCAAAAACCACGGACTTGTCCGTTTTGGTTCGGACCAAGAGGTCCTGACTGAGATCGGACTAGTCCGCCCTGGGGGTCGGACTAGTCCGAGTATGAGAGAAGTCGGTGCTTCAGAGACTAAGTCCGGGAAGGCCAGACTAGTCCGCCCTGGAGGCCGGACTAGTCCGTGGTCTTCAGACTAGTCCGTTTTCACACAGAACAAAAGGTTCAGTGTGAGATCGGACTAGTCTGGTGAGGGCCGGACTAGTCCGTTGTTGAAGTGACCGTTTGAATTTGAAGTTTGGCGGGTAGTGTGATGATTGCCGCGCAGTGCGACAGTTGTCAGGGACGTCAGTGGTCCCCTAGGCCAGACTAGTCCGAGCTGTAGGCCGGACTAGTCCGCCCATCTGCTGAAGTCAGCAGTATGGGCTTTGGACCTCTATAAATAGAGGACCATTGGGTTCATTTGAACCAACCTTTGAGCAAGTTGAAACCCTAGCGCCGACACAACAACCTTGAGCCTCCAAAAAGCCTCCTTCTTGCCTACATTCCATCTAAAACTAATTCTTGGGTGGATTAGGGTTTAGTGAGGTGAAGAAGAGGAAGAACACCGCTCTTTGGCTCTCGGTTTGACCCCTTGCACTTTGTGAATCTTTGTAATCTGTGGCTTGAATCAATCTTTATGATTTGTAATTGTATATGTGGTGGGATCCTCAGATTGTGAGAAGCCCCAACGAATCTTGTATTCACTCTTTGTGATAGTGGAAGAACCAAGTTAGGCCCGTGCGGTAAACTTGGTGAGGGAAGGGTTGTTGAACCCGGTCCTTCGTCGACTCCTCAACGGGGACGTTGGTTCCTTCGTGGGATCGAACCTCGGGATAAAATCCTTGTGTCTCTTGTGTTCTTTACTTTCACTTATTGTTCATTACTTCTAGGGTTAACTTTATCGGTCTTGTTCATCACTCTTGTTTCATCGTGATCCTTAGTTTCATACTTGTCATGTAACTTGTTAAGGCTCACTAAGTCATTCTGACAAACCTTGCTTCTTGAGAATTGGACTAAAACTTGTTAGAAACCCTTTTTAGGCTTTTCCCTGTAGGAGGACCGGACTAGTCCGCCCCTGGACCAGACTAGTCTGCCCCCTGAGTTCTAATCTCGTTTTATTAAGTCATTTCAGGTCATTTAGCCTATTCACCCCCCCTCTAGGCAACTTTCAGGGACCTTCTTCATCAGCCCTGGAGGTCGAAGCTCCTGTGGTGGGACCTTCTTCTGCTGCAGTTAATATTGATGAGCTCCCGGAAGCCGGCCCTGGCGATGTGGAGTTGTTGAATAACATGCTCGCACTGTGGGATCCTGTCGAAGGTCGTAAACGACACTTCCCCCGGACCTGCTTAGAGAGCAGCCCGCGGAGGTTCTTTGGATTCCCGAGGGCTAGTCCCAGGAGATCAAAAGCAGCAGGATGATGAACACAGAGAGTTTACGTGGTTCGGGCCGCCGGAGCGTAACACCCTACATCCACGGGAGTGTTTGTGTATTGCCTTGCTTGAGCGTGTATGAGTCTTAGTCTAATTTTTCAATCGATCCCTTGAGAAGGTTGTCTGCAGAGTCCTTTTATAGTTCAAGGACTCTGCAGTCACAAGGTGGGCCCCAGGACCCAACAGGTGGTCCCAGGGAGAGCCAAATCCTATACAAGATCTAGGATTAATTGCTATCTACTTCCCTTTGTCAGGGGTGTCAATGTGCCGTCCCGTTGCGTCGTGCGCCAGGGCTACACATAGTTGGTGATGATGGTAGTGCACGTCCCGTTCGTCTTGTCCACGCGGCCCATTCGTCCGTCTTGCCGCGTGGGTCTGTACCGGCTACTTGGACAAGACAGGACACTGGAGCCTTGACCTTCGCATGCGCGACTCAGCTTGCCTGGGGAAGGCGCGCGTACTTAATGCCTGTCTGAGCAGCGCACACCTTCCTTTACCGTGGCTTCCTACCGCACTGAGTCGGCCGTCTGCCACGTGGTTGCGCCGGAGCCTGCCTCTGTGGGGAGTTGAGCACTTGACGGAACAGGCCACGTGGTGCACCCGGAGCCCACCCCTATGGAGGGGTGGAGGCTCAGCCCTGCATGCCACGTGGTAGTTCCAGCGCCTTTCTCTGCGAGGACGCAGGCCTGGCCCCGAGGTCCCGATCTGCCGCGTGGCGGCTCCAGAGCCCACCTCGGCAGGGAGGCGAGGGTCCAACTCTGTCGGCCACGTGACAGCTTGGGAGCCTCCCCCGGCGGAGAGGTAGGATCTGGTCCTTCCCTCCACGACGTGGCAGCCTCGGATTCGGCCCCTTAAGTAGAGGCGGAGTCCTTAGCGGTTTTCTCCCTGTGCGCGGGGGTACCCGGTCTGCGAGGTACCAATATTGGCCCCCGAGCCCACCTCGGGAGAGTCGTCGATACCGCAGGTGGGGTCTTCTTCCTTTTCTTCCCGCGCAACTCTTTCAATTCCACTTCGGAGCAGTTCCCCAGGCGACATGCCGCTGCCGTTGTGGTGACATGTCCCCTTCTGGTAAGTGGAGGTGCTGAACAGGCGCCGCGCGACATGACTTCTGCCTTCAATCGTGCTTTAACTGCGGTGGTTCCCAAGGTGGCTCCTGCACTACTGCTGCTTTTGCCCTTTCGGAAACCGCCAAGTTACCTCCCGCATAGCTAGCCACCCGGCTCGCCTTCTTTGTCAAGCGACCCGAGCCCTCATGTCATTGCCTACTCGGGACCATTGCTCTTCTACTGAGGCTGAGGCGATTCACACTTTTGCATCTGTTGACCTGCAGAGGTGCATAAAAAGAGAACTTTCCCTCTGAGGGTCCTTTCTCCCGCCTCTGCACCCCTGCGCTCTCAAGCCCAGTTCTTGCGCTCTAGCTCCCCTTTCAGAGCCTCCTCCTTCGATCCTCACGGCGAGCATCCTGCCCAGGTCCCGGTTGACCAAGCCCGCCGATCTGGCCCCCGTGCGTTGGCTTCTCGGCTGGCGAGCCCCCGAGCAGGAGGAGTGGCTCCGTCGTGGGGAGCTCCCACTGAACCTCACCAACAGGGAGATGGTGTTGTTCCCGATGTACGTGCTGGCTGGCTTCGTCCCGCCTGCATCTTCCTTCCTGGTCATGCTCTTGGAGACCTTCGGCCTCCAACTCCACCACCTCGCGTCGAACTTGATCGCCATGCTGGTGGTCTTCGCTCACCTCTGCGAGATGTTTGTGGGGGTGATGCCGTCGGTGAAGCTCTTCAGGTACTTTTTTATACTGAGGGCCACCGGCGGAAGCTCGACGGATCAGCTTGGCGCCTACTATTTTCAGCGCCGAACCAATGTCCATTCTAGGTACATTGCTTCCTTCAGCTCTGCATGGTGGGAGCAATGGCGTGAAGATTGGGTGATCATCAAGGTCGAGGCACACGACCGAATGTGCCTCCCCACTAGGAGCCCCTACTCCGAGCGGCCATTTTGGGAGGAGCGCCCAGAGCTGGAGGGGCGCTCGACCCGGTGTTGGAGAGGATCCAGATGCTGGCGGACCTCGGGCTGACGTCTGCGATGGTGTTGAGGGACTTCATGTCCCGACGCATGGCTCCACTCCAGCGCCGCGTCCGCCCGGCATGGATGTACACCGGCCCAATGGACTGCACCCGGCTCGAGACCGGCTTCGACTCCAACCCGGACGAGCAGCTGCTGCATGACATTTTGGTCCGGGTCTGCTCCGACGATGTCTCCCCTGAGGGGTTGTCCCTCCCGGCGGCCTGCCGCCCCCTGCGCTGAGAAGGCGGCTGCCAAAGGCGATGCCGACGCTCGACGAGTCCGAGCCGGCGCAGACCTACTGAAGGCTTGTGTCTTGTTTTTCCCTCAGTTTTTGTCTGTGGTTGGTTGTGGTGGCAAACTTTTTATTTTGGAACAAAAAATCTGCCTGTGGTGCCTCTTATACTCAGCATGCTTTTATTTCCGGCAATGTCTTCTAGCTGCTTGTTGTTCCTTAGCTTCCAGGACCTGCCGTCCCCCAAAGTATGGCCCCCTGACAGGCGTGGCCAGTTGTTATGGGCACACCTGTCATACACTTAGGACTTAGGGCGGACGGGTGCAGGGGAGCCTAGGATGCGTAGGTAGCATTATCGTAGCTGAGTATGCAGGTACGTCGACAGCGGGCCCCCTGGGGGTGCCGCTGGAGCTTCAGTGTGGCGGTGGCCACCATCTTTGTTGAGAGGTCGACAGCGGGCCCCGGTCCGGCGGCGCCCGCCATCTTCAGTGAGAGGTCGACAGCGGGCCCCCTGGGGGTACCGCTGGAGCTCCAATCCAGCGGCGCCCGCCATCTTCAGTGAGAGGTCAACAGCCGGCCCCCTGGGGGTGCTGCTGGAACTCCAGTCCAGTGGTGCCCGCCATCTTCGGTGATAGGTCAACAGCGGGCCCCCTGGGGGTGCTGCCGGAGCTCCAGTCCAGCAGTGCCCACTGTCTTTGCGGGTACTCTGATGGTGGTTGCCGGAATAACTTCCTCAAAGACCTATATATAGATCAAAAAAGAGAAGTAATTCTGTTCGCTGGTCACTTCACCCCTGCTCTTTTTGTAGTGTCGCTTGACTTACGATCCTGGGCTAACTTGTGGGGCTTGGGTAATTCAGTGCATATGCACCTAGGACTCGTCGTCCATACTACCCAAGAGTGGTCCATCTGGCCCCCAGTACTCGGCTGCAGCGCTGGGGAGGCAGAGCGCACAGGCTTAGGGTATAGGACCAGGCTAAGCAGGTTGTGCCCCTGGACCTCCCGCTCGGCGTAAGCCTTTCCCGGGGGAGACCATCTGGAGACACACGCCCCCGAGTATTGGAACATCCGAGGCCCCAGGCACATTGCAGGTACCTCAAGCAACCCCACCTGCAATCCAGACAGCAAGGCTCCCACTATTGCTAAAGCAGGGAAAAAATGACAGCGCTCATGATAGATCACGAGCTATAGCGGGCTTACAGCAACATCATAAAATTAAAGATAATTTTTGAAATGACAAACCCTATACCAGGCAGGACAACATTCTTTCATTGTAGTTTCTCATAAGATGGAGCAGACTTTACAAGGGGAATAACCCGGCTTGGGTGTCAGATGAAGCCGAGTGCACCTACTTAGGGTTCTGGACCAGGCTAAGCGGAATGTGCACTCGGAGCCCCATCCCCCTAGCCTAAGTGCTGTCCTGAGAAAATATGTAACTTTTACATTGAAATAACATTGTCCCAACCCTGGTCTAGGAGTAGAACTTATGTAGGTGCTCGATGTTCCATGGGTTGGGTAATCGCTCTCCATCCTCCGTAGCCAGGCGGACGCATCCTGGGTGGCAAACCTCTGTTACCCGGAAGGGACCCTCCCAGCTGGGGGAGAGTTTGTTAGACCCTTCCCGGGAGAGTATGCGGCGCAACACCAGGTCGTCTACCTTTAGCTCCCTACTCCGCACGGTCCTCTGGTGGTAGCGCTGGAGCGCCTGCCTGTACCGTGCATTTCGGAGAGCCGCTCGCACTCGTCCCTCGTCGACGAGGTCCAGGTCTTCACGCAGGAGCTGGTCCTGCGCGGCTTCGTCGTACCTCCGGGCACGGGGGGAGCCCATGGTAATTTCTGGGGGGAGGACGGCCTCTGCCCCGTACACCAAGAAGAAGGGCGTTTCCCCCGTGGCCTGGCTGGTTGATGTCCGGCTAGCCCAAAGTGCACACAGAAGCTCATCCACCCAATTTGCACCATGCTTCTCAAGGTGTGAGAATGTGCGAGTCTTGAGGCCCTTGAGGATCTCTGCATTGGCCCTCTCGACCTGCCCATTGCTCTCTGGATGAGTAACGGATGCATAGCATACTTGGGTCCCTAGGTCCTCGCAGTATTCCTCGAACGTTGCACTTGTGAACTGGGTCCCGTTATCAGTGATGATTCTGGTCAGAACCCCGAACCGGCAGACGATCGACTTGATGAACTTTACTTCTGAATGCTTGTTGATGGTGACAACAGGGGCAGCTTCCAGCCACTTGGTGAACTTATCTACGGCAACGTAGAGATGCCGGAATCCTCCGATGGCTCTGGGAAAGGGTCCCAGGATGTCCAACCCCCATACAGCGAATGGCCATGAGGGAGGGATCATCTGCAGTGCCTGAGCTGGTGTGTGGATCTGCTTGGCATGGAATTGGCACGCCTTGCTTCTCTTTACCATCTCGGCGGCATCCTGGAGTGCTGTCGGCCAGTAAAAGCCATGCCGAAAGGCTTTAACGACCAGCGTGCGGGAGGACGCGTAGTTCCCACAGTCGCCTCCATGGATCACTGCGAGCAAGTCGCAGCCCTCCTCTCGGGTAATGCATCGTAGTAGGATGTCGTTGGTGCCACGCCGGTAGAGATCCCCTTCCACCAGCGTGTACCTTTTAGCCATGCGAACAATCCTTTCTGCCAGGGCATGTTCTTCGGGAAGGATATTGTCTTTCAAGTAGTCTCGGACCTCCGAGATGCGCCCGGTAGCTCGGAGCCCCCGGTGGCGCATACGATCCTTGGTGGACTCCATGGTAGCAGGGTCGCCGGGACTGCCAGCTTCGAGGTGTTGGGCTCGCCCCCTTCACCCGGTTCGGCTGCCTGGGCGGTTGGTCGCGGTAACGTCCTTGCAAAGACTCCTTGAGGCACTGGGGCCCCTGTGGAGGCCTTCGTTGACAGGCCGTCTGCGACTGAGTTGTCGGCTCGGGGTACATGGCACAAGTCCAAGACTTCAAAGTCCTTTTCCAGCTTCCGGACGTGCAGCAAGTATGCTGCCAACTGAGGGTCGTTGCAGCTGCACTCTCCTTTGGCTTGCTTGATGATCAACTGGGAATCACCTTTAGCCAGAAGTTGTCAGACATTGAGAGTCAGGGCAGACTTTAGCCCAAATATTAGGGCTTCATACTCTGCCATGTTGTTTGTCGCCTTGAAGTCGAGGCGCACCATGTACATGAATTGCTCCCCAGTCGGGGTGAGGAGCAGGACCCCGGCCCCAGCCCCTTGCTTCCGCGAGGAGCCGTCGAAGTAGAGCGTCCAGGGGGTCTCGGTGAAAACTGGAGCCTTGGGCACCGTTTCACCGTTGACCGGGGCCCCCGGGTTGCTTGGCGATGGGGTCCATTCGGCCAAGAAGTCCGCTAGTGCTTGGCTTTTGACTGCATGTCGAGGTAAGAACTCCAGCTCGAACTTGGCCAGCTCCGCTGCCCACTTGGCAATGTTGCCAGTCGAGTTGGGGTTGTGGAGTACGGTCTTCAATGGGAAGGAGGTGACCACTGAAACCCAGTGAGCCTGGAAGTAATGTCGAAGCTTCCTCGACGCTATGAGCACTGCATACAGCAGTTTGTGTACCTCCAAGTATCTTGTTTTTGCTTTATGGAGGACCTCACTGATGTAGTAGATTGGCCGTTGGGAGGTCCGAACCCTCCCTGGGGGGTCCGGGGCTCCTTGCAATGCGTCTACATCCTGGGGAATGTGGCTCCCAGGGTCTAGCTGGACCTCCGGGGGCTGGGACCCGTAAGGCACTTGGTCACTGGAACTCACAGCGGGGGGTCTCTTCTAGGTTCGGGCCTTGAGGCCCAGCCTCCCCCTCTGGGGCTCCTTCTGGTGCTTGTTGCGGCAGTAGCTTCGGCCGTTCTGCAACCAAGACCATGCTGACCACCTCCATTGTTGCGGTGATGTACAACAGGAGCAGTTCGTCGGGTTCTGGCACCACCATAATGGGTAACGTCGTCAGGTGTTTCTTGGGCTCCTGGAAAGCCGCTTCAACTTCCTCGGTCCACTCAAAGGGACATGACTTCCGCAGAATCTTGAAGAAGGGCAGGGCTCGCTCAGCCAGCCTTGAGATGAACCGCTGAGGGCTGCCAAACACCCTGCAAGCTTCTGCACGTCCTTGATGCGGGCCGGTGGCCGCATCAGCTCTATCGCCTTGATCTTATCTGGGTTAGCTTCGATCCCTCGGTGCGATACCAAGAAACCAAGGAGCTTCCCTGCGGAAACCCCAAAGACACACTTGTCGGGGTTCAACATCATGCGTGTTGTGCGCAGCTTGCTGAAGACTTGGGCTAGGTTGTCTAATAGGGATGTGCGGGCCCTAATTTTCACCACGATGTCGTCGACATACACCTCTACCAAATCTCTAATGAGGTCCCCAAACTTCTTATGCATTGCACGTACAAAGGTGGGGAGAGCATTCTTGAGTCCATAAGGCATGGAGACATAACAATACATGCCATCTACTGTTATGAAAGCAGTGTGCTCCTCATCTTCCCTAGACATAGTTATTTGGTAAAAACTAGAATACGCATCTAGGAAACACAGAAGATCATAGCCTGATGTCGAGTCTACTATTTGATCTATCCTAGGAAGAGGGAATGGATCCTTTGGGCATGCCTTATTGAGGTTGGTGTAGTCGATGCACATGCGGAGCTTCCTGCCAGCCTTGGGAGCGACAACAGGGTTGGCCAACCACCGTGGGTGGTGAACCTCCCAGATGAAACCAGCATTGAGCAGCTTCTTGATTTCTTCACAGATGAAGTTCTGCTGCTTGATGGACTGTTTCTTGGGCTTCTGCTGCACCGGTCGGGCGTCGGGATAGATCTTCAGATGGTGCTCAATCACCTCCCTGGGGATCCCGGGCATTTGTGATGGTTGCTATCCAAACACATCGATGTTGTCCCAGAGGAAGGTGATGAGCGCGCATTCCTATTTGCCGTCCAAGTTCCCCGCGATACGGGTTGTCTGGGCAGCCACGGAGCCAATCCTGACGACCTTCATGGGGACGTCGTCGTCGTTGGCTGGTTGCACACGGGGTGCCGTAGTGGAGGCTTGCTGCGCCGGGCCTTGCTCTGGCCGACTCTCCTTCGAGCCTCCTGGGGCTGGAGCCCTCCCTGCTGCAAGTGCTTGGAGCTGCTCCAAGGCTCACACTGCAGCTGAGCGGTCCCCTCTCATCCTGAGGACACGGGAAGGTGTCGGCATCTTCAGGAGGAGGTAGCCGTAGTGGGCTATAGCCATGAACCTATAGAGGGCCAGCCTCCCGATGATTGCGTTGAAGGGAAGGTCAACGTCTGCCATGTCGAACAAAACGCTCTCCGTACGGTAGTTCTCTGGGGTCCTGAAGGTCACCGGGAGGTGTATGTTACTGTACGGGAGGATTTGCCCAGGTCCTACACCTGAGAACAGGCTCGAGGGTGTGAGCCGGGACATCGGCAGCTGCAGCTTTCGGAAGGCCGCCGTGGAGATGAGGTTGAGGCCCGCCCCTCCATCTATCAACACGTGAAAGACCTTCACGTTGGCGATGGTCGGGGACACCAGCAACGGGAGCACTCCTGCCCCTGCCATGTTCTTCGGGCAGTCAGAAGCATCGAAGCTGATCGCCGTGCTCATCCACTTGTGGTGGGGAGCCGTACTTAGGGCGGGGGCCACCGCAGCCACTGCCTGTCGCAGAGTTTTCACCGCGTTTGGGGACGTGGGGTATGTGGCTCTCCCGTAGATGACATGGAGGGTCTTGCGGCGCTCCTTATCACTGCTGGAGTCGGAGTCGCCACCCTCGAAGACGGCCTTAACCGCCCGCTGGGGTTCCTGGAACCCCATCTCGTTGTCATCCTCCTTCTCGGGATCAGCCTTCTGCTTGCTCTCCCTCTGGCGGGGAGGTGCGCCCTCCTGGCGCTGCTGTCTCTGTTTCTGTTCGCGGAAACGTTCCACGAACCTCTTCACTTCTCGGCACTTGCTAGCACTATGGCTATTTGTACGGTGCACCGGGCACTTGAAGTCAGGCTCCTCGAGTTCAGCCGACTGCCTAGGGCGCTTATCTCAGCGCGGCGCTCGGGCTCCGCCGGGTGCCGCAGCCGCCATTGCATGGGCTCCGGGCTTTGGCCTGTTCTTGCCGCTTCCCTTATTCTTCTTCTTGTCGCTGCTCCTCGCAGAGGCTCCTTCCTCAGTCGAGGTGGCCTCCCTTGCTTCTGAGGATGGCTGGGAGTGCCAGTTCCGCCCCTCAGATGCCCTAGCACATCTGTCTGCCAGGGAAAACAGCTCAGAGACATCACGCACCTCATGCGTGGCTAGCTTCTCGAGCATCTTCTTGTCCCTCACACCTTGTCTGAACGCAACAATAACCGTTGCGCTAGCAACGTGAGGCATGGTGTTCCGTACCTGGGAGAACCGCTGGATGAACGATCACAGCGACTCTCCAGCGCGCTGTCTAACGACGTGGAGGTCAAGCTTCGTGCCGAGGCGCTTGTAGGAACTGTCGAAGTTAGACACGAACTGTCGGCACAACTCATCCCAGGAGGTTATGGACCCCTGGGGCAGGTTCATGAGCCATGACCGAGCTGGGCCGGTCAGGACAACGGGGAAGTAGTTAGCCATGATGGCCTCGTCGC
The DNA here is from genome assembly GCA_036927565.1 of Tuctoria greenei. NCBI lineage: Eukaryota > Viridiplantae > Streptophyta > Magnoliopsida > Poales > Poaceae > Tuctoria > Tuctoria greenei. The sequence goes on along the minus strand of JAYESD010000002.1, from coordinate 62,622,788 downwards.
CTCCTGCAGCTAGTATCGCAGTGGTGTACATCTGCAGGAACTCGCTTGGGTTGACGCTCCCGTCGTACTTCTCCGGCATGTGCGGCCGGAACTTTCGTGGCCAGACCACGAAACGGAGGTGAGGCGCTAGTGCTGCACACCCTTGGCTGGGGCTGACTGGTGCCGGCGGCGGCATCGCATACCCCGAGTGAGCAGGCGGGCCTGCGTACACCTGATGCTGGGGCGGTGCTGCATACGCTTGTGGAGGAGGCGCGACGTACGCCTGGTGCGGTGGAGGCGCGACATACGTCTGGTGTGGTGGAGGCACAGCATGGGCGTGTGGCACAGGGCCCGGCACGCTGTAATCTGCCTCGAGGTTGCGCCGATGCTCCCTCTAGCGCTCGATGGTGACTCGGCAGTCCTCTCCGGCCCTGCGACGCTGCAGCTTGGTTCTCAGACCTGTTGTCGAGATCCTGGTCGAGCGAGAGTCTGCCGTCCACAGGTCGATTGTCGGCGTCTGTGACAATGACACATGCATCAGTTGAGCATGTGTCTCCCTCGGTGGAGGCGCATTGAGCGCGGCGGTGACGAGGTGGTCGACGTCGTTGATCCACTGCTGAGCTGCTCCCTGAGGAGCATCCCCAGTAGGAGGGTTGTGAAGCAGCGTGCGCGCTGCTGCGAGCGCACTCTCCGGGCTTGCAGCCGGCGGCGCCGTGATTGCTGTCACGGCCGGAGTACACCGCGGAGTGGCATGTCGGCCTGTAGCCGGCGAAGTGACAGCAGGGCGACGTGAAGGTCCTGACCTTCCTGCCCTAGAGTGGTAGCCTGCCCTAGAGCGAGATGACGCCTGATCCTCTGCCACTGTCTACCGCCGTGACTGCGCCCTGGATGAACCAGCGTTGGATTGGTTGTTCACCATTGCTGCTGGTGGAGATCTTGACGGGGAAAAAGCCCCCTACCTGGCGTGCCAAATGTCGAAGGTCGTAAACGACACTTCCCCCAGACCTGCTTAGAGAGCATCCCGCGGAGGTTCTTTGGATTCATGAGGGCTAGTCCCAGGAGATCGAAAGCAGCAGGATGATGAACACAGAGGGTTTACGTGGTTCGGGCCGCCGGAGCGTAACACCCTACGTCCACAGGAGTGTTTGTGTATTGACTTGCTTGAGCGTGTATGAGTCTTAGTCTAATTTTTCGATCGATCCTTTGCGAAGGTCGTCTGCAGAGTCCTTTTATAGTTCAAGGACTCTACAGTCACAAGGTGGGCCCTAGGACCCGACAGGTGGTCCCGGGGAGAGCCAAATCCTATACAAGATCTAGGATTAATTGCTATCTACTTCCCTTTGTCAGAAGTGTCAATGCGCCGTCCCGTTGTGTCCTGCGCCAGGGCTACACATAGTTGGTGATGATGGTAGTGCACGTCCCGTCCGTCTTGTCCTCGCGGCCCATTCGTCCGTCTTGCAGCGTGGGTCTGTACCGGCTACTTGGACAAGACAGGACACTGGAGCCTTGACCTTCGCATGCGCGACTCAGCTTGCCTGGGGAAGGCGCGCGTACTTAATGCCTGTCTGAGCAGCCCACGCCTTCTTTTACTGTGGCTTCCTACTGCACTGAGTCGGCCGTCCGCCACGTGGTTGCGCTGGAGCCTGCCTCTGTGGGGAGTTGAGCACTTGATGGAACAGGCCACGTGGTGCACCCGGAGCCCACCCCTATGGAGGGGTGGAGGCTCAGCCCTGCATGCCACGTGGTAGTTCCAGCGCCTTTCTCTGCGAGGACATGGGCCTGACCCCGAGGTCCTGACCTGCCGTGTGGCGGCTCCGGAGCCCACCTCAGCGGGGAGGTGAGGGTCCAGCTCTGCTGGCCACATGGCAGCTTGGGAGCCTCCCCCGGCGGAGAGGTAGGATCTGGTCTTTCCCTCCACGACGTGGCAGCCTCGGATTCGGCCTCTTATGTAGAGGCGGAGTCCTTAGCGGTTTTCTCCCTGTGCACGGGGGTACCCGGTCTGCAGGGTACCGACAGATCCAATTGTGATATTGGAAGACGCACTCGAGCCCGCTGAAGCACCTCAATCCAATCTGGAGCCGATCCCCCTGGCGTATTCTATTGGCAACGCTTGCTCAAGTCTCTGCCAGGTCCAGCTCGTCTTTGATCACGAAAGCAAGGCTCTCGAAGAAAAGCGCAACACCTTAAGGCGTTGGCGCACCAGACTTCACTTTGAGACGAAGTTGACGCGGTCTAGGCTGATTGACCAGAAGGAGTGGGTGGCCAAGGAGAAGTCTCGGCTGGCGTTGTTGGGCCGTTTGTTGAATGAGGGGGAGGCTGCCATCAAGGCCCTCGGTGAGAAGACTCGGGAGATTCTCGAGCATGCTAAGGAGACCAATGAGGTTGTTGATGAACGTCAAGACAGCCTCAATGAACTGAATGAAGTACTCCTCAAGCGCTGGGAAGATCTCGACGAAAGGGAGGATAAGCTCCTGGAGAAGGAGGAGGATCTCATGAAGAGGGAGGACGAGCTCGCACAGAGGCTAACACTAGGAGAGCAGAGTTTGGTTGAGCGCACTTAACAGTTTGAACAATATTGCGTTCAAGAAAAAGAGATGACTTGGCAGGTGGGGAAGGACGTCTCTAGAAGAGAGACTGATATCTCCACCAGGGAGGACAAGGTAAAGACCAAGGAGAAGGACTTCGCAGAGCGGATGAACCATATCTACCTCTGGAGAAAGAGCTCGGCGACCAAGAGAAGCGGATGACTGAATATATTCAGCAGCACGCTAAGGAAGTCGAGCGCTTCTCCAAGGAAGGTTCTGCGGAACTTTCGGCTGCCAGGAAGTCATTAGAAGACCTAAAGGATTTGAGAGCAGATGAGTCCCAACAAGTCTGGGACTTCTTAGGGCATTTTAACGAAGCTCTGGTGTTGTTTGGTTTAAGCCTGATACGTCCGGCTGACCCGGAGCAACAGATGGAGAAGGCAGGGGTGGCATTGACCTTCGCCGGCAAGAAGCTTGACGCCGTGGGCGACGTAGTCGTCAACAAACTGGAGACTGAAGGAAGGACCCTAGCCATGAACGTTGTTGAATATGTTTTGGCATGTTTCAAAAGTCGGGACCCCCATATGTCTTTAGCTCCGGTGTTCGAGGGACCCGTTGCTGAGGAGGAACAAGCCGTCAAGGCCAGCATTCGAGATGCTACCCAAATAGTTGCCTCGTTCTTTAATAGGAACTCCAGTAGCTAGGACTTTTTCTTATTTTGCCTCCAACTTGTAATCCTCATTTTGAATGAATGAAATCCAATCTTTTGAATGAATGAATTTCATTTTGTATATGTCTTCAATGCATTGCCCTTTATATTGTTGGACCCCTGGTAGATGTACACAATTTTATTGAGAACATGTACCAAAAGGGTTTTGACAATGTATTGATGACTGCACTTCTCGCTCATAGCCAAAACGATAGCTCAGAGTTTTGAAGTTTACCTTCGACATCTCCAAGGACCCTTTGTTTCGTCGACGGCGGGCCCCCTGAGTTGTCAGAGCTTAATAGGTCTGATGACGCCCACTATCAACGTTTAGAAACATCGACGGTGGGCCCCCTGGGAGTTGTCGGAGCTTGGTAGGTCCGACGGCGCCCACTATCAACTATTAGAACATCGACGGCAGGCTCCCTAGGAGTTGTCGGAGCTTGGTAGGTCTGACGGTGCCCACTATTAGCTCTTAGAACATCGACGGCGGGCCACCTTGGGGTTGTCAGAGCTAGGTAGGTCTGACAGCGTCCTTTATTAATGCTTAGAAACATCGATGGTGGGCCCCCTAGGAGTTGTCAAAGCTTGATAGGTCCGACGACACCCACTATCAATGCGTAGAACATCGACGGCGGGCCCCCTGGGGGTTGTCGGAGCTTTATAGCTTCAACGGTGTCCACTTTCAATGCATAATACGTTTACGGCGGACCCCCTCAGGGTGATATCTCCACTATTTGTTTAGATCGCCATTAATTCTTCACATTGACGGCTGGCCCCCATGGGAGTTGTCGGAGCTTGTTGGCCCTGATGACGCCCACTTTCAACGTATGAAACATCGAAGGCGGGCCCCCTAGGGGTTGTCGGAGCTTAGTAGCTCTGACATCATCCACTATCGCCATGAGTTTATCATTTTTCCTGCGCATTAAATACAAGAAAAGCAGTAAAATTCGTCCTCTTGTCTATAACTTGTTTGTGGCTTACTATTCTTATTTGAACTTTAGATCTGAAGGAACTGAACATGATAACGAGTATATTGATGCAATCTCTTTAGATCCAAATTCCTTCTGGACCCGCCATATTGAGACCTGCCAGAATATAGGTAGAGTGGCATACTTAGGATGTCTGATGAGTCTAAGTCAATAGCACACTCTGGACCTTTCATTGGCTTTGGTTTTCAGGTGAGTAGACCATCTAGTAATGCTAAGATCCGAAAAAAGATCAACAATATAACTTGTATATCATATGAATAACTCGGACTAAATCTCAAAGAGAATTGCACAACTTCGTTATAGATAAGAACGAAAAGATAATAAAAGAAACGAGCCTATACAAAATAAATGCACGTGGATTCTGTTTTCACACAACAATGTCTTTCATTATAGGTCCGAATTACACGGGAGACAAGGACACACTTAGAGTACGGAACTAGGCTAAGTGTGCTATTCATCTTGTTTTAACCCAGGGTAGGTAAGCTACACTTAAAGTATAATGACCAAGTTAAGTGTTCTTGAACTGCCCGTACCCATCCGGAGGGGTCCAGATGTTCTTCTTGAGGACCTACCCGACTCTGTCCATAGACTCTATAATTTACATTAGGTGTAGGTACAAACTCACCTCTGTGAAACTAAGCATAAAACTTACGGAGGTGCTCGATATTCCATCAATTGGGAAGCGGGGTCCCATCCTTTGTTGCCAAGCAAACGCATCCGGGACGGGAAACTTTGATCACTCGGAAGGGACCTTCCCAGCTGGTGGAGAGTTTGTTCATCTCTTCTCGAGTCAGTATTCTCCGTAGCACCAGATCGCCTTCTTCCAGCTGTCGATTGCGCACGTGCCTTTGATGATAGCACCAGAGCGCCTGGCGATATCGTGCATTTCGTACAGCTGCTTGACACCTTCCCTCATTGACGAGCTCAAGGTCTTCACACCACAACTTGTCCTGTGCGGCTTTGTCGAAGGTACGGACCTGGAGCGACCCCATGGTGATCTCCAGAGGAAGGACCGCTTCAGCTCCATACACCAAGAAGAAGGGTGTCTCTCCAGTTGACCGGTTAGGTGTTGTCCTGCTCGCCCATAGTGCAGGTGGAAGCTCCTCTATCTAGTTGGCTCCGTGTTTCTTCAGGCACTTGTATGTGTGCGTCTTGAGTCCTTTGAGTATCTCTGCGTTTGCTCTCTTGGCTTGGCCATTATTTGTCGAGTGAGCTACTCATGCGTAGCTAACTTGTATGCCGAGGTCTTTGCAATATTCTTGGAATGTTGCACTTGTGAATTAGGTTCTGTTGTCAGTTATGACTCTGTTCAGAACTCCAAATCTGCAGACTATGAACTTCAAGAACTTGATAGCAGATTCTTGTTAATTGTCACAATTGGAGTAGCTTCTGGCTACTTAGTGAACTTGTCGATGGCGACGTACAAGAACTTGTAACCTCCGACATCTTTTTGGAAAGGTCCCAAAATGTCCATCCCCCACACAACGAATGGCCATGTAGGAGGTATCATTTGCAGCGCCTGAGTCGGTGTGTGAATTTGTTTTGCGTGGAATTTGCACGCTTCACACTTTTTTACCAACTCAACTGCATCCTGGAGTGTTGTAGGCCAGTAAAAGTCATACCAGAAGACTTTACCAACCAACGTGCGGGAAGATGCGTGGTTCCCACACTCGCCTCTATGGATTTCTGCGAGGAGCTCGCGACCTTCTTCCCGGGTAATGCATCGCATTAGAACACTATTAGCACCACGTTGGTAGAGATCTTCTTCTACCAGCGGGTATCTTTTAGCCAATCTGATGATTCAATCAGTGGAAGCACCGTCTTCAGGAAGGATGTTGTCTTTCAAGTAGCTCTAGATCTCCTAGATCCATGCATCAGAGCTAACTTGATCCTTCGAATCTTGTGTGCTGGGTTGCTCGGAGCTTCTTGCAGCGCCTACGATCCTTGGTAGACGCCATGGTAATAGGGCCACTGGGACCGACAGCTTATGGGTTCTGGTCTCGCCCCCTTCACTCAGTTCGACAGGCTGGGCGACAGGTCCTGACAATCTACTAACAAAAACTCCGTTGGGAGCTTGAGCTCCAGTTGAAACTTTTGTCGAGAGTTCATCAGCTTCAATGTTGTTGAGACGTTGTACATGGCGGAGATTTAGGACATCGAAGTCCTTCTGCAGCTTCTGAACTTCAAGGAGGTAAGCAGCGAGTTGAGGGTTGCTGCAACTTCATTCACCTTTGACTTGCTTGATAATGAGTTGCGAGTCACCCTTCACCAGCAACTGCTTTACACCATATGATAGCGCCACCTTGAGTCCGTAGATGAGATCTTCATACTCTGCCATGTTGTTGGTTTCCTTAAAGTCAAGGTGTACCATGTACTTGACCTTCTCCCCCGATCTTTGTGAGGAGAAGGATTCCAGCTCTGGCCCCCTACTTCAGCATAGAGTCATCGAAGTAGAGAGTCCAGTGAGGCTCGGTGAAGACCAAGACCTTGGGTTCAGGCTTTTGCTCACTGTGCCCCACTGGATTTGATGAAGAAGGGGTCCGCTCCACCACGAAGTCAGCGAATGCTTGACTCTTGATAGAATGTCGAGGCAAGAATTTGAGATCAAATTTTGCCAACTCTACTGCCCACTTTGCAATATTTCCCGTAGAGTTGGGGTTATGCAATATAGCACGTAGTGGATAAGAAGTTACCACTGATATTTTGTGGGCTTGGAAGTAGTGATGAAGCTTCCTTGAGATAATAAGAACTGCATAAAGCAATTTATGCACCTCAATGTATCGAGTCTTAGCATCATGTAGTACTTCCTGATGAAGTATACTGGTCGCTGGATAGTCCGGACCTTCCCAGAAGGGGCCGGAGCTTCTTCTTCATCAACCCGGATCCTTCCGAAAGGGGTCAAGACCTTCTTCTTGAGCTACTCGGACCCTCCCGGAGGATTCCAAATCTTTCTGATCAGCCGTGAGAACTCCCTCGGATGAGAGAGATTGATCCTTAGGGCGGCTTGCCTTTAGGATCCATGCTTTGGGGCTGGGACCTAGACTCGCCTTCACATAGCTCCGGACCCTCCAGGAGGGGTCTGGGCTCCTAAACTGAGGGTGGATCCGGTCTTTCCGCGACCACGACCATGCTGACAACCTCTGTAGTTGCCGAAATATAAAGCAAAAGAGGCTTACCAGGATCCAGAGCTATCAAGATTGGTAGTGTGGTGAGGAGCTACTTGAGCTCTTGGAACGCCTTTTCTACTTCTTCAGACCAATGGAATGGTCCGGACTTCCTCAATAGCTTGAATAAAGGAAGCGCTCGCTCTGCCAGTGTTGAGATGAACCGTCTGAGCGCAGCTAGACATCCAGTTAGCTTCTGGACATCCTTGACACGGGCTGGGGGGCCGCATCTCTTCAATAGCCTTGATCTTCGTCGGATTTGCCTCAATTCCTCAGTGAGTCACCAAGAATCCAAGGAGCTTCCCGGTACTAACCCCGAAGACACATTTGTCCAGGTTTAGCTTGGTGTGTGTAATGTGCAGCTTGTCGAAGAGGGCTTGCAAGTTGTCAAGGAGTGATTCCTTGTTCTTCACCATCACGATGATGACATCGACGTAGACTTCCACCAAGTCCCTGATGAGCTCTCCAAATGTTTTGTGCATAGCTCGCACAAAAGTTGAAGCAGCATTTTTGAGACCGAAAGGCATGGTAGTATAACAATACAACCCATCTACTGTTATGAAGGTAGTATGCTCTTCATCTTCTCTAGTCATTTGGACCTGATGATATCTAGAATATGCATCTAGGAAACACAATAGTTCACACCTGGAGGTGGAATCCACTATCTGGTCTATTCTAGGTAGTGAAAATGGGTCTTTTGGACATGCCTTATTCAAGGTGGTGTAGTCGATATACATCCGAAGCTTCCCGCCGACCTTAGGTACAACGACTGGGTTTGCCAGCCATCATGGATGATGAACCTCCCGGATGAAACCAGCTTCGAGCAGCTTCTTGATTTCTTATCCGATGAAATTCTATCGCTCGACTGATTGCTTGTAGGGCTTCTAATGTACTGGTCATGCATCGGGATATATCTTCAGGCTGTGCTCAATCACCTCCCTAGGGATACCAAGAGTATGTGACGGTTTCCATGCAAACACGTCGACATTCACCCAGAGGAAAGTGATGAGCGCGAGTTCCTATTTGTTGTCCAGGCCTACCGATATATGGGTGGTCTGGGCAGCATCAGAACTGATTTGGACAACTTTGACGGGAATGTCGATGTCATCGCTTGGTTGCACGCGTGGTGCAAAGGTTGAGCCTCGTTGACGAGAGCTCGAAGGTTGAGCAGCTTGCTCGTTGCCGGATTCTTTCTCCTACGTTGTTGCAAGCGCGTGGAGTTCCTCCAACGCGGTGACTCTCGCAGTGCGATCCCCATAGATTCAGATGACGTCTGAAGGAGTCGACATCTTCAGCACCAAGTAGCCATAATAAGCTGCAGCCATAAACCTATACAGGGCTGACCTGCTTAGGATGGCGTTGAAGGGAAGGTTGATGTGCGCTACGTCGAAGACCAACTTCTTGGTACTATAATTGTCCTGAGCCCCCAAAGTCACCTGGAGTGTAATTGATCCGAGAAGAGTGATAGCTCCCCGGACCTACTCCGGAGAAGGTACGTGAGGGGCGAAGGTCCAAGAGGCTGAGCTGGATCTTCACGAACGCTTCATAGCTGAGGAAGTTGAGCGTCGCACCTCCATCCACCAAGACAAGATAGAGCTAGACATTATTGATGGTAGGAGAAACCATCAATGGCAGTTGACCAGCTCCGATCATGTTTCTCGGACAATGTGAAGCATCGAAAGTGATGGCAGTGTCCATCCACTTCCGATGAGGTTCTGCCATGGTGGTGGGAGTTGCGGCAGCCATCTCCCAACTCATGGTCTTGAGGATGCGCCAGGAGGTAATATCCCAGGAATCTCCATATATCGTATGCAGAGTCTTCCGACGCTCGTGGTCGAAGATGTCAAAATCATCATCGATGGTGTTGTAGACGGCCTTCAGGACCTTCTTGGGGCCCTGGAAGCCTAGTTCCTGATCAACCGGAGCTTCGTCGACCTTCTGCTTTCCTTCTCGTTGGTGGAAAGGAGCTTCTACTTGGCACTATTTGTAGCGTTCAACAAGGCGCTGGACCTCGTGACAATCTTCAAGATTGTGGGTGTCTGTTTTGTAGATTGGAGACCACATCTTTTGACCACCACCATCTTCAGACGATGGTCAATGACGTTTTTCAGGGCGTGGTCCCCGGCCACCCGGAGCTGCAGCTGCAGCAGCAATAGGCGTGCCGGTCAAAGGCTTCTTCTTGCCGTTGAACTTTTTCTTCTTTTTTCCACTGCCGGAGGCACTGGCTTCAGCCTTGGAGGAGTTTTTACCAGCCTCCAGAGCTTGTTTGGAGTGCATCTCTCAATCTTCCATAGCCGTAGCACATTTGTCGGCTAGGCTGAAGAGCTCTTTGACGCTGCAGACTTATTTTGTTGCTAGCTTCTCCAGCATCTTTTTATCTCTAACTCCCTGTCGAAACGCGACAATGATGGAAGCATTGGACATAGAAGGGATTGTGCTCCGTACCTGAGAAAACCGCTGATAAATGATCACAACGACTCTCCCATCTTCTGTTGTATGGCAAACAGGTCCAACTCGGTGCCAGGTCGGGTGTAGGAGCTCCCGAAGTTGGCAGTGAATTGGCAACAAAGCTCCACCCAACTGTTGATGGAGTCAAGCGGAAGACTCATGAACCAGGACCTAGCTGTCCTGTTAGAACCATTGGGAAGTAGTTGGTCATCACAACCTCATTGCCTCCAGCCGCGATGATAGCGGCGGAGTAGATCTTGAGGAACTCGACGGGATTGACAGTCCTGTTGTACTTCTCCGGTAGATGAGGCCAGAACTTTAAAGGCTATTGGACCATGCGAAGATGCATGGCCAGGGCTGAACACCCGCCCCTACTCCCAAAAGAGAAGGGTTTTCCCGAGCCTCTCGCCTCTCGTGAGCGCACTCGATATGGACGCTACCGTCCTGCCGCTTATATCGATGGTCGAGCTCCGACCGGAGATCATATGTCGAAAGCCTTGACGCAGTATGAATACGATGTGCCCCGGAGGGCAACGACGTCATTTGCTGGGATACAACACGTCTCCTATGTTGTGACACTTGAGGACCAATTCTGCGAGACAAGGTCCTACGCTTAGAAGGTGTCTGCCCCGCAGGGGGCGGACCTTGGTTGCTGATGGCATTGGCTGCAGCTGCAACTAGGTGCTCCACATCAGCGCGCCATTATTCTATTGCACACTGAGATGCTCCAGCGCTGGTGGACGCTGAAGAAGAGTACGCGCCGCGTTGAGCGCGTTCTCAGGGTTGTTCGTCGATGCAATGACTGACAAGAAGACACTATACTGTTGTCCAGCGTTGTTTGCTAGAGCAGGTGGTGGTGGTGGAATGACATCCGCCGGGACAACAACACCAGCTGGCTGTTGCGCATTGGAGGGATTCCCTCCATCAGGTTGTCTAGTAGGGCCGTTGGACGATGCTGCAGCGGAGTTCACCATCTCGAAATCTAGAGCGCCCCCCTACCTGGCATGCCCAATATAAGTGTTGCTATGACACCCTCTAGTACTACTAAAGCGTAGTTCGCGGAGGTTCGTATTCGGTTGGAGCGCACGTAAGATTTAGAACAAGACGGTGACACAGATGATTTTTACGTGGTTCGGATCGTCTAAGCGTAATATCCTACTCTACAGGGTGGTTATTGAATGTATGAGAGTGTGCTTGAGTTGGCTTGGTTGGCCTTAGTGCGACCTGATTTCTACCGTGCGGCTTAGCCCTTTTATATGCTAAGGGTTGGCCGTTCAGGGATTGCCTAGCCCAACAAGTGGCCCCAACAATATTCATTCACCTAATACACGATCTACATGTATTAAGTATGATTAACAGTGTGATAACGCGCCTTAATGACGACGTTACTGATACTAAAGGTCCTCTGATCATGTGTTATTAATGCTGAATTAATGACACGTTAATCAGATCTTGTAACAGCTGTTTTAATAATCTCTTGAATGTCCGTGCTATTGGAGATCCTGTAGTCGTCGCTGGCTTAGATCCGTATGTACAACACGTGACAACTCTGAAGCTTCTCTCTGCGAGGAGGTAGGTCCGGAGTCACTCGACACGTGGCAGCACCGGAGCTTCCCTCTACTGGGGGTTAGGTCCGGGTTGCTAGACACGTGGCGGGACTGGAGCTTCCTTGTGAAGGGAGGTAGGTCCGATTCCACTAGACACGTGGTAGTATCGGAGCTACCCAAACGAGGGATGCGGCCCAGTGCTGTTAAACGTGTGTTGCCTTCAAAAGTCTTCAACTCGGACGTGGGAACTCTTTGACTGTTTTGCGGTATCATAGGGTACCCGATACGTAGGATACCGATAGACGTACGAGCCCGACAGAAAGTTGTTGTGGCTCCCACCACGAGAGCAGGCCCCACTAGCATCGGATAGTACGAGGCACATATGGCTCATCACAGCCATCACCCGCAGCTTTAAGGACGGGTCTTATCCTCGGATGTCGGCGGGGCCCACAACTCTGGCGAAGCGTGGGTGTCGTCCTTCTGACGCACACGCACGCGGACGGGTTGAGGTTGCCGCTCAAACTGGGGCGCGGTTAATATGCAGGCCCGCCGGTGGATCCTCTATGCGGTTAATCAGTATAGGAAGTCAAAATACACACTAAAATACTACTCCATCCAGATTTTTTTATTTATCATTGACTATTCTTTTTAAAATAACCGATAACAAATAAAAAGATCTGAAAAGAGTATAATCATTAAAACCTGGTAACAACAAAAATAACGTGGTGAACATAGCTGTTTTAGTTACCTGTTACTCAGTGAATTAGTGAATAAGTCACAAAATTTGTGCGTCAATTATCTTCGATAACTATGGCTGGCGATTTCTAATTTTAGCTAGAGCTTACGCACACACGCAACTAACACCGAATGACTGATTTTCATAGCCTTCTAAACACGTCCCGACCTCATGAAATAGGTCAACCGCTGTCAAAAGATAGGATCATAGGAATGAGATTGATACGAATCGCAAGTCGGTGCTTACCATTTGAGCATTTTATTCATGTGAAAATGAATGAAGAATCTTAAATGTTTTCTTTGTTTTTTTATTTGTCACCGATTAATTTAAAAATAAATTAATCAATGATAAATAAAAAGAAACAGAAACAATAATTCATATGAACAATTTCTGTCAAAGTTACCTGATCCAAAGAAGCATATTATTATCTCTTCGGCGCAAGCAACTCAGGTCCGGCCGATCAATTGATCTAGGGGATGCCCTTGTCCAAGTGTCCTAAGACCATCCGCACTAGCAACCTCTATACCATACTCTAAAGCTGTGAATCCCACAACTTTTCCAGCATTCTTTACAGCGCACTCTAAATTTACAGTGTGCTCTTCCGCGCTCATGGTACTCTATACCAACCTCTATATTAACTACCTACATTACATCAACCGTCCTTCTAATTTTTATTTCCTTTTTTTATTTCATTTCTCTTCCATTCTACGTTTCTGAAACATTCCCTGGAAGCGTTCTCTGTTTCCGATCATTCTGCGCTGGAGGTCACCCTTCGTGCCGGCAGCTCACGTCGGTGCTCGACAAGCCCAACTCCGCCGCATCGCGGAGGCCCACGCGCTCCAGCAAGCCCGTCTCGTCGAGGTACCTGTCGCCCGCCGCCACGTCTCCGGCGTCCTCCACGTCGTCGTCTTCCTCGTCCTCGTCCCGCCGCTCCCTGTCCGTGCAGCGCGCCTGCGCGTCCACACCGCCGTCGCAGCACTCCATGTCGCCCACCGCAACCACCGCATCCAATTTTACAGGTCCAGTAGCTTTTACAGGTCCACCGCTGCAGCATTTTTGCTAGGTCCCACCCCTACCTATCCCGTCGAGTATGGTTTCCAGGTTTCCGGTCCGTACCAGTACTCTATAAAACATACTCTATATATATTTTTGTTAATTTTTATAGTACGTACTTTAAATTACACTATAAAAAAGTATATCTCGACCAAAACAGTCGCCTCGCCAAACTCCCACCACCCAAATTTAAAGCCACCAGCTTCTCCAACACTGCTCCACTGGACAGACACGAAGGTCCCACGTATCTGGCCCGCGCGTGTCACGGAGAGAGGTAGGACGGCGCTCGGCCCGCCCCCGACCGGTGCGGTCCCGTGCTCCGCGGTTGCGGTCACCGGGCGTCACCGCGAGGCTTGGTGTAAAATCGTCGCCCCTGTTTCGCCGCCCTCATTTGGGTAGGTAGTTGTTGTGTTGCCCTGTCCTTGCGCCTTCGTCTCTGCCTCGTCTCACCAGTCCACCCCACAACCTCGCCGGGAACCTTGCCGGACCCAGCTTCCGGCGAAGAAATCCGGCGGGCACACACAAAGGGGCGGAGCGTGGGCGGGGGCTTGCGCTGGGAATGGGGGCCAGCGGCCGGGGGCGGGCCGTCGTCGTCGCTGCTGGCGCGTCTCTCTAGGGTTAGGTAGCTGTCGTCGCTTCTCTCTTTCTCCTCTAGCCTCGCCCGCAGGCGGGGCTGTTCGGTCCAGCCCTCGCATTGGGGCTCAGGGTCGCTTGTCGGGCCGCGTGATCCCGCCGCTTTCGAGCTCGGACGAGGGGTCCCGGTCGCGGGGCATGGGTGCATCTGTTCCGCTTGGAGGTGCTGCTTCGGAAATCGGCCCGGGTCTCGGTCTCTGAAGACGAGGAGGTGGCCGTGCGCGCCGATCTGGTGAGGCTTTGCTCGCTTTCTGCTGCTTTCGTGCTCCGTTTCGCTTCGGGATGTTTGAATTTGGGGAAATTTTGGAAGTTCGATATGTTTCCTTGCTTGCTTCAGTTGCCTTTTGTGAACTGAGCTTTAATTCTTGGGGCAGGACTAGGAAGGCAATTTAGTTCGGGCCGTGCGGAATTCGTCGTTTTTTTGGTGGTTTCTTTGATCACAATATACTTGCGTGTTTGGAGCTCGTGGAGCCCGAGGCGTATTAAATTCCACATCTTCTGTTCTGTTTTATTTTGGAAATTAAACATTTGGCGCAGAACATTGAGGAGGAAAGGACCCCCCCCCCCCCCCCCAATCTAGCTCTGATTCAAATGTTTTGACCTTGGAAGCTTGCAACGACTAAATTCCAGTTTCTTTTTCTGCTCTTTTTCTCTGTCGCTGTTGATTCTGAATTTCTGCGAACGAAATATTTGTTCTTCAAAGCTTCTTGATTTGGGCAAAATTTCACCAACTTTACGTTGATGAGGCGTTGCCAGGTCTTTTAATACGTTTTTATGGTTTGAGCGCCTGCAGAATGCCATCTCGAGCCATGGATCAGAGGCGCCACTTCTCCCCGCTCAACAATCCTACTATGGCTGGGTCTTCCTTTTCTGAGGAGCTTCGCCTCCCCACAGAGGTAATCGTCTGAAATTGCATTTTGCTCCTCGTTTTTCAATTTTTGGTTTGTTTATGCTATGGGGACTGAATACTCCTGGAGGTCGTCATATTCTATACACAACATTTGTGTTGCCTCGCGGACATTCTCGTTGTTATTCTTTTCTGTGCATGTTCTAATTTTCCCCATATCTTTGTAGAGGCAAGTTGGATTTTGGAAGTTGCCTCATCACATAGGTCAGTGCTGATGTTCATTGAGTTCACACTTAGTTTTTCTTTCATTTCTGTCTTAGGACCCCGTTTAGCTGCAAACTTCACTTATTGTTGGCATTTTTATGATGAAGGCATGTAGCAAAAAACAGTTTTTTTTGTTCATGACCAGCCAAAAACTGAGGTTCCCTAGGCTTTCCTTGCGGCTTACCTTCTGTTTAGATGTCGTGTATAGGATTTATTGCAAATTATTTTTTCCTTCTATATTTATATCATATGTTGTCTTGTAATCACCCTTGATTTAAAAAGGAGTTTTGACACATGTTACATGTAGGTTATGTTACACCGATAAGCAATTGGTTGCTAGTCGGTTTTTCTCTCATTTCCTTTTTTTCTCTTTGATGCTGTTGTCCTAGTCACTAGTCAGTCTTCATTACCACAATGTTTTTGTTTTCCATTATTATGATGGCTTCTCAAAACTAGATCTGTTTTCATTGTTGTCAGGAAGCAAGTCACTAGCATCTTCTCCCCTTGAAAAGCCGCAACCCATTGGAACAAAAATAACGGGTCGGCCAGAACTTATACAACCATACAAATCTAAGGACCAGAAGATGGCGTTTAGCCTTGAGCACAAGCTATTTGGTCAAGAGACACATGCTAACTTATCCGCATCTCTGTGGAAAGCTGATCAAACCCCGAACTGCCAATCTGATTCATCATTAAAGGCAGAAGCTTTATTTCCTGACGGAAGGAGGACTAATCCAAATGAGGGCTTCAATGAGAATGGACTTTTCTCATGCTCCCTCTCAGAATTTTTTGACAAGAAATGTGAGCCACTTTGCTTCAGCACTTGCATTATATTTCATCGGAGTACTTCATTTTTCTGAGTTGTGATCATGCTCACCCATCTTTAGTTTTTAAAATGAACCAAACCAGTTCATGACATATTTATCATCGATTATACCACTTCTTGGTACTGTATGGTTGCACCATTAATAAATAAAGAGAAAGGAATAAAAGTACACGAAAAAGAAAACATAAGTGACTATAAGAGAAAGGGTAGAAGAATGAAAAGATTTCCTCATCTTATTTTTGTAAGAATCTTGCTTCCTTTATCACTTTTCCTTTCCATTGGCCGAAAGAATCCATTCACTATGGTCTCGTTATCTATATATTCTTTTGGTGCATCTTGTGCAAGCAGTCAGATATTCTTACCCAGTCACTACTATAAGCATGATATAGTTCTAGTTAGTGCCTGCTAACTGGTTATATACTTTATCTGCAGTGAGATTGGCATCTAAGAATGCCCTTGTCAATCACCCAGTTGTAAAGGTTGATCCCAACCATGTCGATGATGAGCCCTTTCAGTTGACTGGAGAAATTGAGGCCCGAATAATAGGAAACCTGCTTCCTGATGATGACGACCTGCTGTCAGGGGTTCTTGATGAAGTTGGATCTGCAGCCAATGCTAATAATGGTGATGATGTTGAGGATGATATATTCTACTCTGGGGGTGGGATGGAACTAGAAACTGATGAAAGAAAGAAAATGACTGAACTAAATGGAGTAAATGATGGGCATGGTTTGCTAAATGGCTCATTGAATGGTGAATACCCATATGCGGAACACCCTTCTAGAACCCTTTTTGTCCGAAACATTAATAGTAACATTGAGGATTCTGAATTGAAGCACCTATTTGAGGTGTGCTATATTTTTTCGTGTTTTGTTGCACGGAGTTACTTTTTCCATATCGTGCACACCCTATTGTTCTTGTACAGTACATTTGGTTTTGAAAGCCATGTTCTCTTTTCTGCAGCATTATGGAGAAATCCGCACACTTTACACTGCTTGTAAACATCGTGGTTTTGTGATGATATCTTACTATGACATAAGGTCAGCACGAAATGCTATGAGGGCACTTCAGAACAAGCCACTCAGGCGTAGAAAACTTGACATACATTACTCCATTCCAAAGGTATTCACGTCATCAAAATTTGGTTAGACTAAAATGCTTTTGTTCTTAGTAACAGCAACATTGGAATATATGATTTTTGCAGTTTCCTGTTTAGTAAGGCGCATGCTAATTGTCATTTCTTTCCTAGGACAATGCTTCAGAGAAGGATATTAACCAAGGACTGCTTGTAGTACTAAATGTCGACCCATCTATAACAAATGAAGATCTCCATCAGATATTTAGTGACTATGGTGAAATCCAAGAGGTATGTCTTAAAATGAAATAGATCAATCACTTATTATAATAATAAGTTTTGGAGTTCTAACTAGAACTACAATGTCGTATATTTAAATTGCAGATTCGTGATACTCTTCCGAAAGGCCATTATAAAATAATAGAATTTTATGATGTCAGAGCAGCTGAAGCTGCAGTTCGCTCTTTAAACAGGAGTTATTTTGCTGGAAAGGAATTAAATCTGGATACCATCCGTCTTGGTCTAGGTACTAGACGGTATGTCACATGAAATGTTAATGTTCTTATTTTATTATCATCATTATCACTTCTTTCTTTATAATTTTCTGAATACTCTGTATCCATATCTTGAGTGTACCTTTTTTTTTATAATCTGAATGGTTCACTAATCATTGGTTAATTAAGTAGCATTACTCTTTCTGTATGGTGTTACATTTAAAGATTGCTTTTGTGTTTCTTTGTATGCAGAGATAAATGTTTTTTATTAGATTTTTATTTTCTGCATATTGGCTTGGGTGAATTAAAACATTCTTATTTGGGCCCTGTTACAGACCTTCCTTACCTCTTGAAGGGTAAGAGGTCAAAGAAATCTGAGCCTTTATTTTTAGGGAGAGAAAAATAACAAAGGAACTAGCTACTGCCGGCAATCTTCCAGCACGACATATACGAGAAGGGGAATGATATCTTCCTTTTCTCAACTCGCGCAAACAGCCCCATCCCGATCTGGATTATTGGATGAATCTTTCCCTTTGTTCGCAAAAACTGATTGCAGCTAATCATGGGAAATTGAAAGTATGATCTAGAGATTGAGTATCATGCATGCTTCACGTGTCCTACACATATTGTCACATTCATACCATTTTATTTTGTTAACACGTCCATGCAGCTAACACAAATTGCATAAGGGTGTACCTAGTGCTGAAAGCTCCCACACATTGTGGGTTCTGGGGAAGGGAATTTTGTAGGCAGCCTTCCTCTTGCTTATTTTGTGAGGCTGATTTGAACCCAGGGCCTCTAAGACACAAGTGGAGAGACTCTTACCACTACGCCATGCCCGCCCTTTCTAACACATATTGCATGCGGGAACAAAAATGTTTCACGTTTGAGTTTGACGTTCCTCAATTGGTCTACACGTTCATGCTAGCTAACACAGGTTGCATGTGGCTGAAAGAAGTTGCTACAAAAAAAATATTACCTTCGGTGCAAAATATTAACTACTATGGAATAAAATCCTAACTTTCCAAAAAAATGAATAAACAAAAAATGATGACCTATTACCTCCTAGAATGGCGGTACACAATTATTTCAAGGTACCTTAAAATTGGCCCTTTATGTTCACTTAATTTTATTTTGTAGTCCTTACATTACATCCACACCTTAGATGTGTAAAGAAAGGTTTACTTGAACTCTTTTAGATTAATGATATCAATATTTTAGTCATTTTCGTGAATAATAGCTATTTCATGCGATGCAGCTTTCTTGTCCTGATTCATCCTATGTACTAAACCTTTATAACCATGATGAATGATTTTTTTGTTTGCAGTCACTTCTTTAACATGGATTTTAATGTTGTTTATAACAGCTTAACACAACACATAGAGTTGGGGCAGGAAGAGTTTGGTGTGTTTAAGCTAGGGAGTCCAAGTACAAATAGTCCTCCAATGTCTTCATTTGGTATGATGATGTTTTATCATCTCCATATGTTTTTGTTTTCTAGTTGCATTTTCTGACATGCATGTTCACTCTTCAAGCTTCATCCAATATGACAACAATCACATCCTCTGGCCTTGAAAATGGAAACATTCTGGGTTTGCATTCTGGACATCTCGCATCAATGAGCCCATTCGGAGAGGCGTCTTTTCCAGGCCTCTCCTCTACCATACCACAAAGTTTGTCCTCTCCCATTGGAATTGCATCTGCTGCAACTCATGGTGATCAGGCTTCCCTTGGTGAACTCAGCCACTCACTTGGTCGGATGAATGGACAAATGAATTATGGTCTCCAAGGTTTGGGTGCTATCCATCATTCTCTACCTAGAGTTCATAACAGAGCTACTAATGGTGGCCCGTATAATTTAAACACTACGGCACCTGTCGGGATTAATAACAAATCAAGAACAGCTGAAGCTGTGGACAGCCGACATCTCCATAAAGTCAGTTCTGGCAATCTCAATGCACATTCGTTTGATCCTGCCAGTGAAGGAGGTAAATTTAGAGATCCTAATTGCCATTGTTTCAATAATGACATTAGAATCTGTCATTCTTTTATCTAAGCATGTATGCATCATAATATGATCTTTTTGGATTTATCAGGATTGTGCAATTGAGCATTAGATATTGTGAATATTGATCAACCAATACTTTTTTTTACACTATATGCATATTTATCATTTTCCTTGCAGGGCCTCTCCATGGCAGCGGCCCTCTCCGTGGTCACCAGTTAATGTGGAATAATTCAAATAGCTTCCATCGCCATTCCAATTCTCCTGTACTGTGGCAAAATCCAGGGTCCTATGTAAACAACGTTCCGTCTCACCCTCCTGCCCAAATGCATGGAGTTGCAAGAGCACCATCGCACATGCTTGAGAATGTTCTCCCCATGCACCATCATCATGTTGGTTCCGCACCAGCAATCAATCCATCGCTTTGGGACAGGCAGAAGGTCTATGCAGCAGAGTTGGGAGAAGCACCAAATTTTCATCCTGGCAGTGTTGGAAGCATGGGGTTTCCTGGTAGTCCTCAGCTACATGCTCTAGAACTAAAGAACATGTTTTCTCGAACTGGTCGGAATTGCATGGATCCAACTGTTTCTCCAGCTCAGATTGGTGCACCATCTCCTCAGCAGAGGGGAGCTATGTTCCATGGAAGGAATCCTATGGTTCCCCTTCCATCATTTGATTCACCTGGTGAACGTATGAGAAGCCGGAGAAATGACTCGAGTGCTAGTCAGTCAGATAATAAAAAGCAGTATGAGCTTGATGTCGACCGTATTCTGCAGGGGGATGACACCCGAACTACACTAATGATAAAGAATATCCCCAATAAGTACTTGGTTCAGATCACCTCCTTTTAGGTTGCATTTATTTTCTGTCTCATTAATATACGATGTTTGGCTGCCTTGTTTGGGTTTCAGGTACACCTCAAAAATGCTTTTGGCTGCTATTGATGAAAATCATAAGGGAACTTATGATTTTATTTATCTGCCGATTGACTTTAAGGTTATTAAATTTACTTGTTAAGATTCCAATGCTTCACATTCGTGGATACTGTAGTTTTTTTGTTCATGAGTAAGTTAAATCTTTGTCCTATTTTTCAGAATAAATGTAATGTTGGCTATGCTTTCATCAACATGACCAATCCTCGACACATCATCCCATTTTATCAGGTGAGGGAAAATTATAGAATTGTCATCCACTGATATATGAAGGCAAGAATGATTGTTTTGACATTTTTGGCATTCGATTAATGCATACAGCTTGTCAAGCTCAAACTTACACAATATCCAGTTCTAATGAAGATACAACTTCCTGATCCTTTTATCATGTTTCAGTCTTTCAGTGGTAAAAAGTGGGAGAAATTTAACAGCGAGAAGGTGGCATCACTTGCTTATGCCAGAATCCAAGGAAAGACATCTCTGATTGCTCATTTCCAGAACTCTAGTTTGATGAATGAGGACAAGCGTTGTCGTCCGATACTCTTCCACTCGGATGGTCCTAATGCAGGAGACCAGGTGTGTTTGCTTCTTCTTTACCTTTGGTTTTTATGCTGGCTTATTGTTTCCTGCTGATTTCAGCACTGGGTATGCCTCTTTCATGTTTCCTTCTCTTATCTTCTTCTCTTACTACATTGTTGGATGCTGTCCTGTGACTAGTCGTTTGCTACACAAGTCATATGTTCTATTCACCAAAGAGAAGGGGAAAGTGGAACATCACCTGTCCTTTGCTTCACTGCCTTTAATGTAGTGTGTGTATATAGAAGTTTCAATAGGAAGCTTTCTCCTATGTGGTTTCACATTTCCAGAAAAGGACATGAATTGGGACATGTTTCACGTACCAATATGCTACATGGTTTGGAGTACCGTTCTCATTTGTCTCTGTTTATTATCTCAGAGCTTGGTGTTTTGCGATTACACATACAGTGCTTCTAAACATTTAATTGAGATTTTTTGCTTCTGTTTTGATAATCTTAGGAACCATTTCCTATGGGTGCAAACATCCGAGCCAGGTCAGGTAGATCACGGGCTTCTTCTGGTGAGGAAAACCATGACTTCCAGACAACCTTGACCAATGTCAACTCTTCTTCCAATGGAGCTGATACCTCAGGTCTTACCAAGGAGACCGAGTAGCACCCATACTGCTGACCAGAAAGGCTGAAGCTTTAACTTTTTTGCAACCTTTGAGCTATCAGCTTCTCTTTTTTTTTTTCCATTTTGGTGACTTCGCAGCAAATTTTTGTCTCTGATGGTTCCATTTTGCCAGAAGAATATGCATGTTAACCTGAAGGCCGAGAAACGGTGGAAGGTGCAGGGAAAAGCTTCCAAATTTTGGTCGCTGTGAGAATTAACCCCCGTGTTGTACAGCAGTTTCCTGTAACCGTGCTGAGGGTAGAGCGAAGGAGACATTTTCATCAGTCTTAGTGTTGTGTGGAGAGGAAGTCCTCGCCTGCAGTATCTTTTGAAACCTTCATGTGTCTTCCGTTCCATTTGAGTTGATGCCTCCTCTTTAAGTTGTGTGCAGAGGAGCTCGATTTTGTCGACCAGAAGTTATCATCAACCTTATGTGAATTTACATCTGCATAGTAATGATATGAGTTGCCACCATCTATTTTATGAGCTGCTGTTTCAGTTGGTTGATATTAGCTCTGGTATTACTCCCTCTTTATTTTTTATTTGTCGCTTCAGACAAAAAGATGAACTAAAAATGAGCTAAGTGCAGCTGTCCGAACGACAAATAAAAAGATCAAGAGGGAGTAATTAATCAGTAACAGCTAATTACTATTATTAACCACTAATCGGTGTAATTAACCAGTAACCGTTAATTCTATAGGTTAATCAATCGTAAAATCATTTTATTTGATTATTTTACAATTAACATAATCCATACAAAGATCAATTAACAATAAACAAATTAACAGTTAAGTATTATTAAGTGTTAATTAATCAGTTCTGAACCTATCGCTAGGCGACTGAGAAATAGTATATCTATTTCAATTTCACACGTTAACAGTACAAAATTGGACTGGTACGCCACTAGGGATGGAAAATTAATATTCCTTCCACTTCAAATCTGACGTTGATTAGTTTGATTTTGAACTAGCATCAAATGAAATGAAACGGAGAGAGTAACTGCTATACCTCGGAGTATAAGAGAAATAAACATCATCAGTTTCTTTTTTGCACTAGAGAAGATATAAAACGAAGTAGGGAAGCAAAAAAGGACACAGGAAATGTATACCCATCAGAAAAGGAGGTAAGCACGAATACACCAGATATTATTTTGCAATGTGATTTCAGAAGGCTGGTTAAGAGAATGTTGCAAAATTCACAAAAGAATCAATGTATCATGTCAAGAATTTAACCACAGGCTCCTCTTCCCTGTCAACACAAGGGAACATATACTGGTCATCCAATTCCATTTGTTCCAACAGAAGGAACAATTATGTCTAATTCTGTATCTACCACTTCAGTCACCAATGCTCTTGCTCAGGCTCACACAATAGGAGTTGAGCTCAACTTTAACCTTGCTTGCTCAATTAATTGTGTTGGACTGTGTTTGGGCCTAGCCTGTATACCGGCCCATCTATATATCTATAAATATGTACCTAGACCTATGATTAATTGAGCAATTCATTCTATCATGATATCATTAGCCAAATCCTAATCCCCACCCTAACCCTAACCGTAGACGCCGCCCCCCCCCCCATGGCCGGCGCCCCCCACGCCGCCGCCGCCGCCGTCGCCGGGGCCGTCCCTCCCCTTGCTGCTGGCGCAGGCGCCCCCCCCCCCCCACCCCCCCCCCACCCCCCCCCCCCCCCCCCCCCCCCCCCCGCCCCGCCGCCGCCGCTGGCGGCCCCCTCCTGGCCGCCCCCCTCCCCCCCATGGCCGGCGCCCCCCACGCCGCCGCCGCCGGCGGGGCCGTCCCTCCCCTGGCCGCCGGCGCCGGCGCCCCCCCCCCCCCCCCCTCCGCCACCGCAGCAGCCGCCGACCGCCCCCTCCTGGCCGCCGCCGGGGCCGTATCTCCCCTGGGCACCGGCGCAGGCACCCCCCACGTCGCCGCCGCCGCCGCCGGCCGGCCCCCCCTGGCCGCCACTGGGGCCGCACCTCCCCTGGCCGCCGGCGCGGCCCTGACCCAGCCGCCGCCGGCCGCCTCCCTCCCTGGCGCGCCCCTGGTCCAGCCGCCGCCGGCTGCCCCCTACCCTGGCGCCGCCGCGCCCTTGCCGCCTCCCCTCCCTGGGCCGGCGCGCCCCTGGCCGGCGCCGTCCCCTCCCTGGCCGGCTCCCTCCCCTGCGCCGGTGCGCCTGCCACTGGTTCTGCAGCAGGCGCGCCTCTCATCGACATGACCCGGTCTGCGTACGGCGCTGCGACTGGTCCCTCCGCAGGCGGACCACTTGCCGGCCCCACTGCCGTCGCCTTCATGACGGGTTCCGGATCTGCTGTTGGCACTGCTACTGCTCCTCGTGCGACCACTGATCCTTTCTACGGCGTCGCCAGCACCACCACGACGGCCGCGGACACCTCCAGTGTCTTCGCGGCTCTGGCTGCCTCTCGCGATCGCGAGCGGGCACTCGCTCTTGCCTTAGAGCAGGAGCGCGCCTCGGCGGCTGCTCTCTCGCACCAGATCCAGGAGAGCGCTCACCGATCGCCGGGCGCGGCGTACGAGCCCACCTCGGACACCGGTGTGCACTCCGCATACTCAGCGTCGCTCACCGCCGCCCTACACCCCCAGGCGGCTGGAGTTCAGAACATTCTTACACTAGTGCCGACTGTTCTGAGTTGTACCTCTACCACCTACGCCCGCTGGCGTAACGAGTTCCTTCTCACGTTACGGCGGTACCAGCTTGCGGACCACGTCCAGCAGGACGACGCCCCGTGGGATGACTCTTGGATCAGCATGGACAGTCTGGTCCTTGCTTGGATCTTTGGCACTCTCGCCGATGATCTGTACAAGCTTGTCGGACAGCGCGGTGGGGGGACCGCGCGCCAGGCTTGGCAGATACTGGAGCACCACTTCTTGGGGAACCGTGCGACTCGGACTCTTCACATTAACGCACGGTTCCAGAATACAGTGCAGGGAGATCGCTCCATCTCGGCCTACTGTGGAGAGATGAAGGGCATGGCTGACTCCTTGCGCGACCTTGGCGAGCCGGTCGCTGACAGCACTCTAGTACCTCGGGTCCTTCACGACCTGAACGAGCGCTTCAGCCATCTTCGCTTCTGGCTTCTCCGTATGGAGCCGCCACCGACCTTCGAGAAGGTCTGATCTGATCTCGAGCTTGAGGAGATCACGACTGGTGGATCTGCTACCTCTGGGACTGCCACGACCTTCTATGGCTCTGGGCAGCCCTCATGCCCACCGTCTTCTGGGGGACCACTACCGCGACCACCTACTCCACCTACCGCCCCGGGTGCCTCTGCTGGATCTGGGGGTGGTACTCGTCGACGTCGCGGCGGAAGGCGCACAGGACGAGGTGTTGGCGGCACTCCTACGTCCACTGCTCCTACTGGTAGTGGTACTGGTGGCACTGGCCAGGGAGGTGCGCCCTGGCCCACACCGTACAACCCGTGGACTGGCCAGATCTCTATGTGGCCTGGACCGTCTCCGGGTCTTCTTGGGGCGCCACCGACTTCCTCCACTCCGCGCCAACCACGTCCTCAGGCGGCGTACGTAGCCCATCCGGGCTATGGTGGACCTGGTCGCCCTGCGGCTGGATCGCCAACTCCAGCCTACAGCGGTGTTTCCTACCCCGCTGGGTACTCGGAGCCACCAGCACCTCTCCAGGAGCCGCACATGGGGTGGGACCGTCAGGACTTGGCGTCTTCCTTCAGCACCATGCACCTTACACCGCCGTCTACTGATTGGGTGGCTGATTCTGGCGCCTCCTACCACACTACCCCAGATGCTGGTATTCTCTCTTCTACTCAAACACCTCATCCGTCGTTTCCTTCATCGATCGTTGTTAGAAATGGATCCGTTCTTCCAGTCACCTCAGTAGGTGACTCAGTTTCTCCGGGTTCATTCCATCTTAATAATGTCCTTGTTGCTCCAGACATTATTCAAAATTTGCTTTCCATTCGTCGTTTCACCACTGATAATAATATTTCTGTTGAGTTTGATCCTTTTGGTTTGTCTGTGAAGGATCTTTCCACCCGGCGTCTTCTTCTTCGATGTGATAGTCCGGGGCCCTGTACACTCTTCGACTTCCTTCTTCCGCTGCGTCTTCGTCCTTTGCTCTGGCTACGACAGCTTCGTCTGCTACTTGGCACCGTCGGCTTAGTCACCCTGGCGCTGATGCTATGTCGAAGTTGTCTAGTAGTTCTGTTATCTCGTGTACTAGGGGCACACATGAGTCATTGTGTCACGCTTGTCAGCTTGGTCGCCATGTTCGGCTTCCCTTTCCCACTTCTGTGTCTCATGTGCAACATATTTTTGATCTTATCCATTGTGATTTGTGGACATCTCCTGTTATCAGTGTCTCGGGTTTTAAATATTATTTGATGGTACTTGATGATTTCTCACATTTCTCTTGGACTTTTCCCTTACGTATGAAATCTGAGACATTTGATACTCTCTCTCACTTCTTCACTTGGGTTTCCATACAGTTTGAGCGTACTGTTCGTGCTCTCCAGTGTGACAACGGACGAGAGTTTGACAACTCGCGACTCCGTGACTTTCTCCTTACACATGGCACACAGCTACGCATGTCTTGCCCATACACATCCCCCCAGAATGGCAAGGCTGAGCGCATGCTTCGCACCACTAATGATTTCATGCGTTCCTTGATGTTTCAGGCTTCTATCCCCGCTCGATACTGGGTAGAGGCACTTCACACTGCCACCTTCCTCCTTAATCGTCTTCCTACCAAGGCGATTCGAGCACCGACTCCTTTCTTTGCCCTGTATGGCACTACCCCTCTCTACGACCACCTCCGTGTCTTCGAGTGCGCCTGCTACCCTAATCTTTCCGCCACTGCTCCACATAAGGTTGCGCCCCGCTCTACTAGGTGTGTCTTTCTTGGGTACCCCCTTGAGCATAAGGGATACCGGTGCCTCGACCTCTCTACCCACCGCATTTTGATCTCTCGGCACGTCGTCTTCGACGAGTCATCCTTCCCATTTTCTTCCTCCACCTCTGGTTCAGCTGTAGAGCTGGACTCTCTTTTTTCTACTGACACCGAGACTGCTCCACCACAGCTGCCTTGGCCTTTTTTTGCAGGTACATCAGCCTGTGGTTTCTCGCTCCAGCGCTGAGGCGGAGTACCGCGCCGTGGCTAACGGCGTAGCAGAGGCGTCTTGGCTCCAGCAGTTACTTCAGGAGCTCCACTCCCCTGTCGCCCGGAGCACGTTGGTCTACTGTGATAATGTCAGCACCGTTTACCTCTCCACCAACCCCGTTCAGCACCAGCGCACGAAACATGTGGAGATTGATCTTCACTTTGTTCGTGAGCGGGTTGCACGCGGTGAGGTTCGAGTTCTCCACGTGCCGACGACGTCACAGTTTGCCAACATCTTCACGAAGGGACTCCCGTCGACTTTGTTTTCTGAGTTTCAGTCCAGTCTCAACATCTGTTGTGGCTAGATGTTGGGACTGCGGGGGGTGTTGGACTGTGTTTGGGCCTAGCCTGTATACCAGCCCATCTATGTATCTATAAATATGTACCTAGACCTATGATTAATTGAGCAATTCATTCTATCAAATTGAACTACTCCCACCAGTGGCAATGGAGCCCTCTCCTTGTCCTGAGCCTGTCCCCTGGCTACAACCTTCATCAGTACTAGTAGAAGGCAATGGACCATCACGACGGTGAGGGTATATGATGTCGTAGTGGCCATTTGAAAACAGCACACTCACTCAGGGCACTTCGTGATCCGGGGGCAGCATATGACTACGACGACGTTGACAGCACGTACTGCTTGGCACATCGTCTTCAGCGTCTTGGCCAGTGTAGAGGTCTTGACCAATTCCTCCAAAGAGGTTCTCCACTCGGAGAGGCACCCTGAGTGCATTTACTAATGCTACCATCTGAACATGGTCTGCGTCGATCCTTGCCGGTATAACTTCTCGAAAGCACCATTGTCGTTAGAAACTTAGAATAATTGTCAGTGGCCGTTCATAATATGTAATGCAAGGTAAAGTGGCTTTGATACTGACATATCTTAAAGTATACCCTTCTCTGAGGTCAGAAACAAGTGGTTCATATGCTACCCGGTGCGAGCATATCCAGATAGCTGCCACCAATCTGAGGAAAGCAAAAACTGACCAACCAAAATATGTCAGAATAACTATGAACCAAGATGAAATGAATGAACGAATGCATGGTTCAAGAGGATGTTTTACTCACTGTGTTGTGTCGTGTCATACCCTCTGAAGAATTCCAGAAGTTTTTCTCTGCGGTACCTGAAAGAGTTACATGCTGAAATCACATGGACTGCATATGGCATGTACGATTCAACTGAATTGCAGATACCAAACATATAAAAAAACCTGTTAGTTGTCGGTACTCGAAGCCATCTGCCGTGCCACTTCCATCTCATTACTTTCTTTATCAACTTCTTAAATGCCTGAAACAATCAGCTAATCTATAAACAAAGCTGGTATTTCTGGAAGTTAAACTCTCTGTTAATAATTACTCCCTCCGTTCTCAAAATTGTCATTTTTTAGTTCATTTTTCAACTAAAAGGTGACAAACTTTTGGAGATGGGAGGAGTATACAATAATGATTGCATGCTACAAAGTACAAACAAATACTACCACGACAAACACTCATCTGAGAAGCTTTAATCAGCAGTTATCAAGAGAGAAAATATCTGATAAGGGAGTAGGGCAAAAGAAAACATTTTTGATTTGGGATCAGATGAGCGTACCAAGAAGCAGTACAATAAGTGCATTATCAGTGTAGGCACGACTAAACTATTTATTTTTTATCTTAATGGAAAAAAATATTTGAGGGAACGGGGGCTAGCACATTAATGGTGTTCCGTCAAAGTGAACTTATCTCAAGATGCAGTTTAAAATAATTTCATTCTTAAAATTACGATACATTTTTTAGTTTGAATTTATATCAAGGGCACGCGTTAGCATGTCACGACTCTAAAACAGTAGTGCATATCCTACAAATGATAAAAATAAGGAAAATGAGATGCCATATCTAGCTTGAGGTGCAATTTAAGTTGAACAAAAATCATCCTTTAAGCAATTTTATATCAGGCATGTCAAGTGTGGAGAAGCTGAGAGCTACCTTGCGCCTTTTTGAAAATTTGGAAGTCCATCCAAGGCACGCATGTTGTCTAGCCACTTCTTTAACAACAGGGAGGAGACGATGTTCCTCATGTGTGTCCTGCCTATCAAGAACTTGCCCCTGTTGTACAATGGTATAAAATAGGACTTAGCCTTTCAACGTCTATCCTATGCTTAAAAAATAATAGGGTACAACACATACAAGATAGGAAAATATGAAGCTCCTGTAGAAACACTCTCCATCTCCAAGCACTGGACGAAATCCTGAATAGGCACGGCGAAGGAGTAACTCATTTGAATTGATTATTATTCCTTCTCCAATGAGAAGCTCATAATGCTGAATCACGCCATCCATGCTGATTATCTGAGCCAAAAAACATGAATAAAGGAATTAATATTATACTAACCCGATATGGTGCACTAGATCTAAAATCAGATGGAAATTTTGTAGTGCTTTTCAGTTTTCCACTTTTTTTTTTTGACCAAGAACACAGCAGAGGGAGGGCCCATAGCGTTGATGTCATCCACTGGTGGTTCCTGCAGGACAAGCTGTTCTTGCTGATTGTGTGGAGCATTAAGAGAGGGCCAAGGAGCCCACCCCTGATTAAGAACAGCTAGCTGATTCTGATGCTGCTGCTACTGGATTGCGGCATCCCATACTTGGTCTCCTTCTTGTTCCTCCAGGTTTCAGGGGTTGTTCTGGTTATTAGGGTTTTCCTCGGCGTCTTCAGGTAAAGGACAAGAATTGCAATTATCAGGAATGTCATCTTCAAAGTTTCTGACAATATCCGGATGGTGATGAGATGAAAGCAGTACCACCGGACACGACCAAGAGTGAGTCCTTCCATCTCTAGAGCCATACCTGAAGACTAGGCTTCTTGGGACTGATCTAGCTTCATTGTATGAGCACTTGACCAACACAAAGCCTAAAGCCGCAGGGTTGTTATGCCAGCTGAGAAGCTTGCCAAAGGAGGAGACAGCAACATCAATGTGCTCAATAGTCTGGTAATCCAGTGAAAAGTCAAGAATGAGCACCCAACCAACCCTAGTAAAGTCACGCTCTCGACGATTGATGCCATAGTCATGCCTAACGAATCTGACCCTGACCTCAATGGGGTTGTTCAATAGTATCCCTTTGGAGACTACAATCCAATCCAATGAGAGCTATAACAAGCGAGGTAACACTCGTGGAACGTACCGTACGATGGAGGATCTCTTCGATATAGTGCACAATGTGTTGGATGAACTCCGGGTAAGCATTTTCATCCAAGATTCCATCTAAGTCTTCTGCAATCACGAACCCTTCGTGATTGGCCACTGGCTCCCCAGGGAGGTTCACCACATTATGGAATAAGTATTGTAGTCCTTTGGTCTTTGGTCCCCTAGTCCCTTGTACCCTTGTCCTTAGTTTGTTATACCTTAGTCCTTGGTATTTGGTCCTTGTTGTACTAATCTTAGACTAGAGGACAACATCTTAGACTGCTTTTAGAGCAGCTAGGACAGCAACATCTTGACTGCTTTTAGGACAGTTTTTAGCATCTTCAGGACATCACCTTGCATGGCATCTTGGACTAGCAAGAAGGCATATACTTGGCTGGTTGGCTGCTCTTGGGCTGCTATAAATATGTAGCCTCAACCCCTTGGGTTGGCATGACATTGTGTGAGGAATAGACAAGAAAAATTACCCCAACCCTCTAGTGTCATCCTCTCTTCAATGAGAGTAAAAAATCAGCTACTAACACTTGGTATTAGAGCCGTTCTATCCTGTAGCCTAAACATCTATTGCTCATATCCTTCCCGTGCCTCTCCCTATCCACAACCGGTAGCAGGAACACCGGCTGCCCCAGCTCACCCCTCTTCCCCACACACCACCTCCCCACTAGTGCGCGATGTCCGACGGACATTCTCAGCGTTCGGTCGCCTCGAGCGCGCGACAGACGAAGGTCGCCGTGACAGAGGAGCGCGAGCGAGCGGCGACAGAGACTGCGGTGACGGCGGCAAGCGGCAAGGTTGGCGGCGACGAAACTGGCAGCAGCGAGGACGGAAGTGGAAGCAGCGGCGGTGGCGGCTGCAACGCGTGCATCGGCAGCGGAGCTGGAGGCTCTATGCGTCGGTAGCTTCAGCGGCTCTATCGACGGCGGCGTCGACGATGAGCTCAGGCTGGCGAGGGGAGCAGCGCGAGCACAAGAGGTGCATCGAGCAACCGCGCATCCCCATAGGCGCGACAGCCGCAACCCAGACCGACGCGGACGCGCCGGTGGCGCTCCCGGCGGCGGCAGCAGGGTCAACGGAGAACGCCGTCGTTATAGGCAGCGCGGTTCTCCCTCCTCGGATAGGTATCATGGACACCACGGGGTCCAGGCCATTGTCAGGGACGTCGGTCCTGGCGGTGGGTGGCCTACCCTCACCAAGACCGACTACGTCGAGTGGGCCGCGGTGATGGGGGTATGGCTCCAGGTGCGACACATGTGGGAAGCAGTTCGGTACGGCGACGTCGACTACTGCGAGGATCGACGGGCGCTGGATGCCCTCATTGCTGCAGTCCCGCCCAAGATGCAGTTCTCGCTTTCCAAGAAGCGGACTGCTAAGGAGGCTTGAGACGCCATCACTGCGGCACGCATCGGCAGCGACCGCGCCCGTAAGACCACACTGCAGGCGCTTCGTAAGGAGTGGGAGAACCTGACCTTTAAGCCAGGTGAGGACGTTGATGACTTTGCTCTCCGTCACAACACTTTGTTGCAGAAGTTGGAGCAGTTCGGCGATGACACCTACGACGATGAGAGAGGTGTGGAGAAGCTCTTCCGTTGCATCCCCGAGAAGTACAATCAGATCACTCGCTCGATCGAGTCTCTGCTGGACCTCTCCATGATGTCGATTGAAGAGGCGATAGGTCGCGTCAAGGTCATCGACAGTGACGAACCACAACCTCTCTCGGGGCCTATCACCATTGGCGGGAAGCTTCATCTCACTCGCGAGCAGTGGGAGGCTGGCCAGGGTGACCGAAAGAAGGTGAGTTCTCTTCCTTGCAGGCGGCCACAAGCGCGGCAAGCCGCGCAAGGGGCGCGGAGGTGCCCAGGATGGGGCGCAAGGACGTGCCCACAGAGGTGCCCAGGGCGGTGCCACCGGCAACCACAAGCTGACACGAGACGACACCTGCCACAACTGTGGCAAGCTTGGTCATTGGGCCAGGGAGTGTCGACATCCACGACGTGGCCAGGCCCATGTCGCACAAGTGGAGGAGGCCCACGTCGCACAGGTGGAGGAGGAGCCAGCTTTGCTCATGGCACACGGAAGCATCAAGCCACCTCTAGTGGCATCAACCGCAGCAGCTCTCTTCCATCTTAATGAGCCGAGAGCACATGATTTCCTCAGCGATGGCTCCAACAACAACAAGACTGACGGGTGGTGCCTCGACACCGGCGCCACCCATCACATGAACGATCGACGGGAGTTCTTCACCGAGCTTGATCCCAATGTCCGAGGCTCCGTCAAGTTTGGTGACGCCTCCGGCGTGGAGATCAAGGGTGTTGGCTCCGTCATCCTCAGCGCCGAGTCCGGTGAGCACAAGCTGCTCGTCGAAGTCTACTACATCCCCGCGTTGAGAAACTCCATCATCATCTTGGGACAACTGGATGAGGGTGGTTCGCGCGTGGAGATCAAGGACGGAGTCATAAGGATTTGGGATCGCCATTGTCACATTCTTACCAAGGTAACTAGAGGCACCAATCGACTCTATGTCCTTCACGTGCATGTAACACAACTTGTCTGTCTTGCTACTCGTCCGGAGGACGAGGCATGGCAGTGGCACGAGCGCTTTGGGCACCTTCACTTTGAGGCCCTGAAGCAGCTCAGTGCCAAGGAGATGGTGCGAGGCATGCCATGTCTTGACCACGTGGAGCAGCTCTGCGGACGTCTGTGTGGTGACGAAGCAGAGGCGGCTTCCTTTTCCCCAGCATTCGAGCTTTCGAGCCAAGGAGCAGCTCGAGCTCGTTCACGGGGACTTGTGTGGCCTGGTGACACCGGCTACACCAGGAGGACGACGCTACTTCCTGCTGCTCGTCGACGACCTCTCCAGCTACATGTGGGTGGTGGTCCTTGGCAGCAAGGGAGAGGTTGCGAACGCCATCAGACGCACGCAGGCCACTACAGAGGCGGAGTGCGGCCGCAAGCTGTGCGTACTGCAAACCGACAATGGTAGCGAATTCACAACGGCTGAATTCGCGTCGTATTGCGCGGATGAGGGGGTTCAACGCCACTACTCTGCACCCTACAACCCGCAGCAGAACGACATCATCGAGTGGCGCAACCAGACGGTTGTGGGGATGACTTGGGCCCTCCTCAAGCAGAGGGGAATGTCAGCTGTCTTCTGGGGAGAGGCGATGGTGATCGTCGTCTACATCCTCAACCGCTTGCCCACCAAGGCCCTCCACGGCAGGACGCCGTACGAGGCTTGGTATGGGCGCAAGCCGGCGGTCTCTCACCTACGGGTCTTGGGCTGCCTCGCGTTCGCCAAGGAGCTTGGCCAGATTGGCAAGCTCGACGACAGGAGTACCCTCGGGGTGTTCATCGGCTACGGGGAGGGATCAAAGGCCTACCGCATTCTCGACCCAGAGACACATCGTGTGCGCACGACGCACGACGTTGTGTTCAACGGAGGGCGAGGATGGGCATGGGACAAGGCGGTGGACGACGGTTCGACCTCGACGAACGATGAGTTCATCGTCGACTATGTCTACTTCAAGGGAGCTGGGGGAGTAGGCAACTCTTCTCCACCGAGCGTGTCTACCCCACTCCCCGAGCGTCCACCTCCACCTCAACCGGCGACCACACGCACTCCAGCATCAATGGACACCCCTCCGACCACGTCCACTCCGCCGCCAGCTCGTGTCGAGCACGACCCAGTGGAGTTTGTCACTCCGCTCTCCCACGACGAGGAGCGCCTCGACGGGTGCTACAACGGCGAGCAGTTGTGGTATCACAAGATGGAGAACATTCTTGGCGACTAGCCGGTGCTAGGACTGGCCCCTCACGACCTTGATGATCAAAATCCTGAGGCACAGTTGCACCTTGCGTGCGACGACGGCGAGCCTCGGTCTTTCACAGAGGCCGAGAAACACGCGACATAGTGTGCCACGATGCAGTCGGAGATGGATGTGGTTGAGACAAACCACACTTGGGAGCTTGCTGACCTCCCTCGCGGTTACCGTGCAATCACCCTTAAGTGGGTGTTGAAGCTGAAGAGGGTTGAAGCCGGTGCCATCGTCAAGCACAAGGCTCGCTTGGTGGCACGCGGCTTCGTGCAACTGGAGGGGATCGACTTCGACGATGCCTTTACCCCCGTGGCACGGATGGAATCTGTGCAACTCCTTGCGCTGACTGCCCAAGAAGGCTGGCGTGTCTAGCACATGGACGTCAAGTCGGCGTTCTTCAACGGTGACTTGAAGGAGGAGGTCTACATACACCAGCCGCCGGGGTTTGCGCTCCCTGGCAAGGAGGGCAAGGTGTTGCGCCTGCGCAAGGCCCTCTATGGCTTGCAGCAGGCACCACGGGCGTGGAATGCCAAGTTGGATTCCACACTCAAGAGGATGGGCTTCGGGCAATGCCCACACGAGGTGGCCATCTACCGGTGGGGCAATGGAGGAAACACCCTACTGGTGGGTGTCTACGTTGACGACTTGGTGATCACCGACACCAATGATGCGGAGGTGGCAGCGTTCAAGGAAGAGATGAAATCCACCTTCCAGATGAGTGACCTGGGATCCCTCTCCTTCTACCTAGGGATTGAGGTGCACCAGGCCGACTCCGGGATCACACTTCGATAGACCGCCTACGCCAGGCGCATTGTTGAGCTAGCTAGGATCACAAACTGCAACCCAGCCCTCACTCCAATGGAGGAGAGGCTGAAGCTGAGCCGCAACAGTACAACGGAGGAGGTGGACGCTACACAGTACCGGCGTCTTGTTGGGAGCCTTCGCTACCTTTCCCACACATGGCCGGACTTGGCATTCTCCGTCGGCTACGTTAGTCGGTTCCTGCAGCGACCGACGACGGAGCACCAGCAAGCTATGAAGAGGGTCATCTGCTATGTTGCGGGGACTCTCGATCACGGCCTCCACTACTCGAGGTGTACTGGGGAGGCACACCTTGTTGGGTATAGCGACAGCGACCACGCTGACGACATCGACACCAGCAAGAGCACGAGCGGGATCCTCTTCTTCTTCGACAAGTGCCTCGTTAGTTGGCAGTCGGTCAAGCAGCAGGTGGTGGCCATGTCCAGCTGCGAGGTCGAGTACATAGCGGTCTCCACCGCTTTGACTCAGGTGCTCTGGCTTGTTCAACTGCTTGGTGATCTCCTCGACAGAGACACTGGAGCGGTGGAACTCAGGGTGGACAACGTGTCTGCTCTGGCCCTGGCAAAGAACCCTGTTTTCCATGAATGGAGCAAGCACATCCGGGTGAGGTACCACTTCATCCAAGGTTGCTTGGAGGAAGGCAGCATCAAGGCGATCTACATCAACACCAAGGACCAGCTTGCGGACCTGCTCACCAAGCCCCTTGGGAGGCTCAAGTTCATTGAACTTTGCTCCAAGATCGGGATGGTCCAACCCTCCCAGAAGACGACGTACAAGACTTAGGGGGAGAATGATGGAATAAGTCTTGTAGTCCTTTGGTCTTTGGTCCCCTAGTCCCTTGTACCCTTGTCCTTAGTTTGTTGTACCTTAGTCCTTGGTCTTTGGTCCTTGTTGTACTCATCTTAGACTAGAGGACAACATCTTGGACTACTTTTAGAGTAGCTAGTACAACAACATCTTGACTGCTTTTAGGACAGTTTTTAGCATCTTTAGGACAGCACCTTGCATGGCATCTTGGACTAGCAAGAAGGCATATGCTTGGCTGGTTGGCTGCCCTTGGGATTCTATAAATATGTAGCCTCAACCCCTTGGGTTGGCATGGCATTGTGTGAGAAATAGACAAGAAAAATTGCCCCAACCCTCTAGTGTCATCCTCTCTTCAATGAGAGTAAAAATTCAGCTACTAACACCACAGCTCTTGCAATGCAATCCACCCCACCATCCACAATGTCGAAAACTTCGTGAGGAATGAAGCGCAAAGGATCGACTGGGAAGTTGGCCATCTTAGTGCTACTATTACTCGGGTGGGCGATGAGGCTTGAGGAAGGCGATGAGGAGCTTCCAGAGAAGGGTACTATGGTGAGTTGGGGTGGAGGAGAAGTCGATGCGGGGGGATCACATTTAAGCGAGACGGTTGAACATATGGGAGGTTCAGAGGGCCCACAAGACAATTCCAGCTTCCTGTTAGAAGAGCCCACAGGCCCACCAGAGGGGGCTGGACTCTTGACCTTCCAAATGTGGCATTTCGTATTCCGAAGACGGAAGACGGCTGAGGCAAGACCTTTCTTTATGCCAGTATCTGTAGCAGAGTCTACATCTGATTTGTGATCTGCATTCTTTAATGAAGTGGAAAGGACTCAGGCAACAGAAACAACCTACAGGGCCTCTATTGCCCTTCCCCGTGTGAAGGTCATTGGGAGAGTTAGATCTCTTTGGATATCCTCCATTAATATTGACCGAAGAATGCTTAGGGACCCACACCTGCTTGGTGGAACCTGATAACTTTGCTCCCAGCAGTTTGCTAACATAGTTGACTTTCCTAGGCTTCGTATGACTTGGCTTATGTAGTCTTTAGTCATCATTTTGTATGACAGACTATCTTGCAGAACCAACTCCCGAGAAGAGCCCTTTCTCCATTTTGAATTTGAAATTGAATTTAACGAATTCCATATGGTGGAGAAAGCCTTGGAAATCTTGATCGTTTGGTGGTGAGGCATTTCCTGCAATTGTTGCAAACTAGAAGAACTGGAGGGTAACTTACCTGGAGAGATTGAGTTCCTTTTGACGTGATTCATCGGAGGGTGTTGGACAATCGGGGAGCTGAAAGAAACTCTTTTATGTTTTCGTAGGTTCTTGCGATTGGAGACCGTCTGCCATGAGATTTCCTCCTCTATCTCCCAGAGTCCAGCGCGACGCCTAGTCGCCGCCTAGGCGTCCAGTCACTCCGGCATGGACGCTATGGCCGGTCGACTCGCCTGGACGCCGAGTAGAGGTGCACGCGAGGCAGGGGGAGACGCGACAGGGCAGGGAAAGCGCAACCGGGGAGGGGGAGACGCGGCCAGATCTGAGGAGGGGTCACCGGAGGTGGAGGAGGCGCCGCCGATGCTAGAGGATGCGCCGCTGGAGGTGGAGAACGCGCCGCCGAAGGTGGAGGACGCGCGCGATGGGAACGGGAGGCTCGAGTACGATTGCGACGGAGGTATGATGTGTACGTGAACGGTTAGGGGGGGACTTTTAGTGTTAGTTATGGGCCGCCCGACCCATATACCCTTAACCCTAACCGTTCACCTCCCTGGCTCCCTTCTCACGAGACACGACTCACGAGTCCCGATCACACGGCGCGACGGCGCCCTTCTCCCTTCGCTCGACCTCGTTGCCACCGGTCCGGTAGGCGACTACCGCCTCAGACTTCTTTCCTCCTCCGACGGTGCCTATTTCTGCTCTTTCCCTCTGCTCTTCTCTCCGCCCAGCCCTCTGCCTCTACTCGCTTGGGCGCCACCTAGGCGCCCGCCTAGGTGCCTAGGCGTCCCGGCGGCCGGCGGGCACCTAGGCGTCCAGGCGAGACTTTAAAACACTGCCAGAGTCTCTACTCTGATTTCCAATCAGCACCGCCATGTCTGCAGAGGAAGAAGTAAACATCAAAGTGCTCCGTAATAACTCTTTTAAGAGAATAAACCAGAAGACCAACATTCTTGGAAGCAACAGAGAAACAATAGTGGCGATCTCGTTCAAAATGAACATGAAAACCTTTAGGAGCTCCACCAAGGATCGAGTGGAGAGCCCACCCAACTGAATCTTTCGTAAGGCGAAAAGTATAGCGATAAAAAACAACCAGTAGAAAAAAGGAGCCGAAAGGAGAGGAAAACGGATGATGAACCGAAGAGCCAAATCTAGAAACCACCAAATTCTCGAAGGCACGTCCCACTTGATAATCCCAATAGCTGAAGTCCGTCGGAGGACGATCGTCCGTCACCATTCGAGGACGGGAGGTGGAGAGGGCGCTTTAGTAGGAGACCCATGATGAACGGAGAGCGGCTAGGGCGACAACAGAGGCATGGCTGGCGGGAGGGAGCGTCGTCGAGGAGAGGGGGGGGGGTCGGGAGAGCCATCCACGATCCACTTTGTTCTATCAACCTCTTAGTTTTTCACTTTTACAAAATACTTTAAACCACTGATAAATATAATTTCTAATTTGATGTTGACCTGTTGCTGTTTAGTAAAAAAAGATGGTGACACACAACAATTCCTAGATGTTAAGTTCCTATGTGTTGACCGGTTGTAACCAAAAGTTTAAGCTGATGGGAAAGGGCAAACATTTCACTTATACACTCCAACACTCCCCCTCACGTGAGAATTCCTCGGGCCTCTAACGTGGAAAATCGGAGTAGACTTGCGTCCGTCAGGATTCGAACTCGAGACCTCTGGCTCTGATACCATGTTAAGCTACTCTGCGCTGACCAGTTGCCCTCAAAAGCTTAAGTTGATAGAGAAGGGTAGGTAATTCACTTATACACTTCAACACTCCCCCTCATGTGAGGCTCTCTTGGGTCTCTAACGTGGAAAATAGGAGTGGACTTGCGTCTGTCAGGATTCAAACTCGAGACCTCTGGCTCTGATACCATGTTAAGCTACTATGCGCTGATCGGTTGCACCCAAAAGCTTAAGCTGATGAGGGATGGGTAGGCAATTCACTTATACACTCCAACACCCCCCCTCACGTGAGGCTCCCTCATGCCTCTAACGTGGAAAATAGGAGTGGACTTGTGTCCGATAGGATTCGAACTCGAGAGCTCTGGTTCTGATACAATCATAGTTATTAAGGCGGTAAGGCGTCCTAAGGCGATGGACCCCCCTTTTACCTTTTAAGCGATAAGGCGTAAGGCGAGGCGACACCTTAGTAATCCATAAAAATAGGAAAATAGAATTAGTTTTTGAGTGTAAATATTAAAATACAGATATTTCAATCTATTTTTATTCCTTTCTGCCATAGTCTCAACCTGGCCTGGCCCAAAGCGAGCCATTTTGGCCCATCAAGCCAGCAAGGTCCACTACTCCACACCCTGGTAACCCTAGCCGCCAGGTTCAGCCACAACCGACGCCCCTGCTCTCTTAGTCCGGTTCCCCCGCCACCACCCCAACAAGCAGCGCCCCCCCCCCCCCCCCCCCCCCCGCTCAACCACAGCGGCTTCCCTCCCACGTCGACCACGGAGGCTACCCCTCTGTCGTCCACGGCGGCTCCTCCGCCGCCGTCCCTGCCTCCACGGTGGCTCTCCCCTTCCTCCACAGCGGCTCCCCAGCCGCCATCCCTTCCTCCATGGCGCATACCGGCTTCCACTGCTGCCAACCCTTCCTCCACCGCGCAGATCTGCCACATCCAGGTAAGCCGCTGCTCTCTCCTGTGTCGCCTTACTCGGAAAATCAAGGCGAGAGGACGCCTTATAGTCCCATACCGCTTTACCGCTTAAGCGTCGCTTAAGCGACGCTTTAGCGACGCCTTAATAACTATGGATACCATGTTAAGTTACTTTGCGCTGACCGGTTGCACCCAAAAGCTTAAGCTGATGGGGAAGTGTAGAGAATTCACTTATACACTCCAACACCAGATTCAATGGCAATACAAGGCTGATTAAGGTCAGATCACAATCCAGTAGTAAAGTTACAAGACAAAAACAATAGCAGACCAAGGCTTACCGAATGATCCACACGAGGTTGTGTTAATGTGGAATTTCGATTGGAGTGAAGCATATGCCTTCTTATCCTCTTCAAAACCTGTTGCAACGAAAACGGGTTAAAGTCACATTTTTACCAGATTTAGTAGCAAAAGGAAATAAATTAACTAAGGAACATGGAATGGAACTATTTAAACGATCTTATAGCAGTATAAAAGGAAGAACCGGTGTGCCCTCAAATCTCTTTTCTGTCAATATCATAGAGAAATATTCAGTTAAGCAATCCCGAATAAACATCCAAATTACCTTATCAAATAACAAGATTCATGAGCACTAACATAATGTATTTTTGGTTACATGATTCTTTATATTAAAATACGACTCAACCATGTCATTATCCGTAATATATCAGCACAATTTACTGTACTTTGAAGCCATCAAATTGAACATCAAACTGAATCAGTGCAGATAATAACACCTTGCACGTCCAAAATGACAAACGTATCACAATAGCTTAAAATATCATATAAGATCAAATCACAGCCTGACAAGTAGCCAAGAACTGTGGAATCTAGGCAAAGCAGGAATATGCATTTCCATCACATTAGTCAAAGCCTTCATATCTACCTTCAGATGCTACATCATTCTGTACAATCCTTTGTTGCCTCAGATGCGCTTAATCATCTCAAAATTTTGTATAAAGAAAGGATAAACACAAATGCTATAAATACCAAACCCAGATCTGTAACCCCACATTTATCTAAAGAAAACAAAATAAAAATAAGTGTATATATCATGATAAGGCATTTGAACTCTAAGATTTCAAAAATAAAACCACGTTGGAAATTTAGGCCAAGTTCAAAATAATAATAATAAATAATGTAGAAGAACATAAAAAAATATATAGTGTTAATACCTTTTAATTAAACCAATTAAACATATTGCATCCAAAGTGGTTGAGTGTGAAAAATGCACATTCCAATTGATAGAGAATACGTTTGAAATAAAATCAAGGTACGATAAAGAAAACACTAGGAGCCTTTGTATCCCTGTGTTCAAAATCATAATAGTGTTGATAAGAAAATCAATATAATAAAAAATAAGAATAATAATAAAAATAATAATATAAGATGTAAGTTGTGTGGTAATGATAGGTTTCATAAAAATCAATTTAGGACAAAATTTATTGTGTTTTACGCGTCCTATTATGTGAAATCTTAAAACATATAAAAATATTAGAATGACATTAGAGAATAAAAAAATTGTTTTCTAAAGAAAACATAGTAACAATAATATAGTTTATCGATTGGTTAAAACCTAGTCCAAATCTTCATCCAACATCTTAGAATCTCGGGGCGAGATTCCGTTTAAGGGGGTAGAGTTGTAACACTCTAAAACTAAAAAAGAAAAAAAGAAAAAAAATCTTCGGCCCAGCTCCCAGCGCTGGCCGAGCTCGCTCGTGGCCAACGGCCAACGCCGTACGCACATCGCCCCGCCTTGAATCGCGCTCGCTCGCGCGTCCATGCCGCGCGGCTACCGCCGCTCACGCCCCACCGCTCCGCGCACGCTTCCCCGTCTCACCTGCATTCAAACGGCAAGGAAACTGTCACGTGAATCTCGCCTTCCCATCGTTAATGCCTTACCAAAACGAAAGCACCGCCACTCGACTTCCGTGGTGAACCCTAGGGCAGGGTGCCCCATATAAAACGCGCGGACGTTCTCTTCTTTCCCCGATGCGCCACCATTTCCTCGGCCCGCCGCCAGCCACGTTGTTGCCGCTACTGCCTCGGCGTTCGTGCACCGCTGGACCCGATGCCTCGCCGTAGCTGTCCACCTCGACAAACTTGGCCGCCGCGCCATTTGCTTGTTCCAGTAGACGCTCGGCCACCCTAGGACGTCGTAAGGCCCCTTCCTAGCTCCTCCATCCTTCACCATCACGATTCCCTGTCTCAAAATCCGATCCCGTCAAGCTTGGTAAGATCCCGCTGCCCTCACCATCGGTTCAATCTTCCATTCGTTGTTTCCCTCCTCTAACCCCTACAACGGACTTTCCATGTACCAGTGAAGCTCCCCGACAAGAGGAAGGCAAGAGAACGTTGTTGCAACGTCGCCCCGGCAAGGAGCAGCGACACACCCGACGCCCTGCACCATGTCTGCACCATCTCCGCACTTTCCCAGACCTAGAAGACGCCCTAGGTGAGTTCGTGAGGACCCTCTGCACTGATTTTAGCAGTTAGCAATGAGTTTCATGCGAAGTATTGTGGAATCGCGAGCTCCAGCGAGCTCTGCACGCCATCAATGGCGGTGCTGCTTCCTGGACAGAGAAGGAAGAAGCACCATTGCTTTGTGTCTCCCAGACCGTTGGATCAAGCATGTATGGCCAAGATTAGATCAAGGATACCCCTTCACCTTAATAAAATCTTGGCCCTTATCTTTATATCCAACGCCCCAGGTTGCGTACCCCTTCGTCATTCTAATCTCATATGCCCATTTAGGATCCGACGGTTAAGAATTAAATAGCAGCTCACCCCATCACAGATTTGCTCCTAGACCCCTATACTTCTGTATCTATTTTCGCATAGGCCCTCGAAGTTGACTGTTTAGCATTTTAGCCCTGCCAGTAATTTGATTTTCACATATAAATCTCTGTATAGCTCTGTTCTTACCAAAATAGCCCCGGGTAGTTTTAATAAATATGTTTTAGCCCCTAGATTTTGCCAGAACACGCATAGAGACACTGATTTATATTGAAACCACATACAGCCTAGTAGAAGTTGCTGTTTTGCACACCAACGCCTATAAGAAAACATTTAACAATACATGTTTTTATGTTGTATTTATTTAATACTTAGAACCTGTTAAAAATCATATATGAGCTCTCTAGTTAAGTAAAAATTAGCAATAAAATCCTAAAGTCCTATATAAAATATATTTCAACATTTAGAGCTCAATAAAACTAATGGGAACCATAATAAATAAAATATGCAAAATGGGTTGATCCAAGTAATTATTTAATTTGCATATAAAATAATAATTAATTATGTAATATACAGTAGATGTGTTTGTCACCTTAATAAGTATTATAAATACATTATTTAAGTTATATAATTTAATATAATGTGTTTAATTGTCAATAACTCCGATTTAAGTTGTTTTAGTGCGTTAGCTCATTTCGATGAAAAATAACCACATGGTAGGTTTCATAACGTGTGTTTGTATTGTTATTGAATTCTTTTACTTCTCTCTTTCAATGGTAGTTTACACGAGTTCGCGACGAGAAGAAGAAGCAACGCAAAGACCTTGAAGACTGAGCAACTATATGATAAAAAGGCAAGTGCCCTTGACCATCTTGCACCTTTTCAAGGATTTAGTTAGTTGCATGCTTAATTAATGTGAATCCCATTCTATTTACCGTTCCATATAATTCCTTGTCGCTCGGGAAGGAAAGGGTGGTACTTGGGGTATTGATTTATGCTTAGCCATGCATATTAGATGGGGGAAACATTGAACATATATGCCACCTATGATTTATGATTATTTATTGAGATATAGAAAATGAATTGTAGTGGATAAGAATCTGGCGGGTTGGTTTGAATGGTATGGTGCAGTATGCACGAGACTCGGGATTGGAGTTTGGACCTCGCCGGATTTGAAGGACCGGTTTATGGATGAAGTCACTAAGCTTTATAGTATCGCCACAAGACTGAGTATGAGGCAGCTTGGTCAATTAATTAGGCCTCTCCCGGCGTAGTATTGGTGATTGGATAGTGCGGGGAATTGGTTCAGGGTGTACTGCCTTGGGATCTGCATGGCTCAAGAGGGGGCAACTGGGGTGTTGAGATGCGGTGTAGCGGCTCACACTTTTGTACAGGGGTGAAACCTCAGAGGGCTAGTACGCGTCGGGAGAATCCTTTGTAAAGACCTCGTAGTGATCTTCTGGCCACACACCTACAGAAGTGTGTATTGTGGTTGGCCGTCACTGGCATCAGGGAGGTTTACTTAGTCCACCTGGCAATAGGAGATGAAATCACGGCTTGTGGGTAAAGGATACATTCTCTGCAGAGATTGGAAAACTGTCATGACAACCGTGCTCACAGACAAGAGCAGCTTGGTGCCGAAATCATAATTAGATGATGGTTGAGATGATGGTTAGGATGATACTTGGGAATGCTATTGGTATTATTACATTATTATCATTGTTATGGTTGGGATTATTCACTTAGATGTAGGTTGCTAATGGAAGCTAAGGATAGGTTTAATGCTTAGTGCTTAAGCCACTATCAGCCTTTCTTTTTTTGTTGGCCTTCATGTCATTTATTTCCCACACTTGCTGAGTACCACGGGATGGTACTCACACTTGCTCTGTTGTACCTTTTTTTAAATGCTGCTCAGTGAAGAGAATATTCAACGAAGACAAGTTTCTATTGAAGACGGTGTGTAGAAGGTCGCGTTGCTGCCAGTCGATTTGTCTGTGGTTGTTATAGAGTTTTTCCTCTTCCGCTGCTATTCAAAACTCTTTTGAAAGGTATAAATATTGTCTTCATGCGATATAGAACTTTTTATCACTACTTGTCGTACATGTATGGTGAAACTGATCCTGGCATACATGTATTTTGCAGCTGGTTTTATGCTTAATAAAACCGGGTGTGACAAAGTGATATCAGAGCTATATATCGATTCTAGGCGCATGATCGTAGTTAGAATGGACCTCTTAGACTTTCCTTTAACCTCGTTTATGAAGAAGAAGATTCGACTCGACCAACGGAAGCTTCAGATGGACATATGAAGACAACGCACAAGAAAAGAAGACTTTGAAGATTATCATATATCACTCACTTAGGTCCCTTTTGTTTAGCGGGTGAAACTCTCGCCTTGTTGATAACGATTTAGAAACACGTTCTTTGATGTATTGCTAAAACAACAAGTAATTATAATATTAATCGTAACAATAATAAAGAGTACACGAACCCATAAAATGATAGGTTTATCTTGTTTAAGGGGGGTAGCCGACCGCTAATAAATCATATCCTCTCTCTTTAGTGCAACCCATTTGAATCTCGAGAGCGAGATTCCTTGTAAGGTGGGTGGAATTGTAACCCCACATTTATCTAAAGAAAACAAAATAAAAATAAATGTATATATCATGATAAGGCATTTGAACTCTAAGATTTCAAAAATAAAACCACGTTGGAAATTTAGGCCAAGTTCAAAATAATAATAATAAATAATGTAGAAGAACATAAAAAAATATATAGTGTTAATACCTTTTAATTAAACCAATTAAACATATTGCATCCAAAGCGGTTAAGTGTGAAAAATGCACATTCCAATTGATAGAGAATACGTTCGAAATAAAATCAAGGTACGATAAAGAAAACACTAGGAGCCTTTGTATCTCTGTGTTCAAAATCATAATAGTGTTGATAAGAAAATCAATATAATAAAAAATAAGAATAATAATAATAATAAAAATAATAATATAAGATGTAAGTTGTGTGGTAATGATAGGTTTCATAAAAATCAATTTAGGACAAAATTTATTGTGTTTTACGCGTCCTATTATGTGAAATCTTAAAACTTATAAAAATATTAGAATGACATTAGAGAATAAAAAAATTGTTTTCTAAAGAAAACATA
The DNA here is from genome assembly GCA_036927565.1 of Tuctoria greenei. Taxonomy (NCBI): domain Eukaryota; kingdom Viridiplantae; phylum Streptophyta; class Magnoliopsida; order Poales; family Poaceae; genus Tuctoria; species Tuctoria greenei. The sequence goes on along the minus strand of JAYESD010000002.1, from coordinate 62,577,825 downwards.
GTAATAATAATATAGTTTATCGATTGGTTAAAACCTAGTCCAAATCTTCATCCAACATGTTAGAATCTCGGGGCGAGATTCCGTTTAAGGGGGTAGAGTTGTAACACTCTAAAACTAAAAAAGAAAAAAAGAAAAAAAATCTTCGGCCCAGCTGCCAGCGCTGGCCGAGCTCGCTCGTGGCCAATGGCCAACGCCGCACACACATCGCCCCGCCTTGAATCGCGCTCGCGCGTGCGTCCATGCCGCGCGGCTACCGCCGCTCACGCCCCACCGCTCCGCGCACGCTTCCCCATCTCACCTGCATTCAAACGGCAAGGAAACTGTCCCGTGAATCTCGCCTTCCCATCGTTAATGCCTTCCAAAAACGAAAACACCGCCACTCGACTTCCGTGGTGAACCCTAGGGAAGGGTGCCCCATATAAAACGCGTGGACGTTCTATTCTTTCCCCGATGCGCCACCATTTCCTCGGCCCGCCGCCAGCCACGTTGTTGCCGCTACTGCCTCGACGTTCGTGCACCGCTGGACCCGGCGCCTCGCCGTAGCTGTCCACCTCGACAAACTTGGCCGCCGCGCCATTTGCTTGTTCCAGTAGACGCTCGGCCACCCTAGGACGTCATAAGGCCCCTTCCTAGCTCCTCCATCCTTCACCATCGTGATTCCCTGTCTCAAAATCCGATCCTGTCGAGCTTGGTAAGATCCTGCTGCCCTCACCATCGGTTCAATCTTCCTTTCGTTGTTTCCCTCCTCTAACCCCTCCAATGGACTTTCCATGTACCAGTGAAGCTCCCCGACAAGAGGAAGGCAAGAGAACGTTGTTGCAACGTCACCCCGGCAAGGAGCAGCGACACCCGACGCCCTGCACCATGTCTGCACCATCTCCGCGCTTTTCCAGACCTAGAAGACGCCCTAGGTGAGTTTGTGAGGACCCTCTCCACTGATTTTAGCAGTTAGCAATGAGTTTTATGCGAAGTATTGTGGAATCGCGAGCTCCAGCAAGCTCTGCACGCCATCAATGGCGGTGCTGCTTCCTGGACAGAGAAGGAAGAAGCACCATTGCTTTGTGTCTCCCAGGCCGTTGGATCAAGCATGTATGGCCAAGATTAGATCAAGGATACCCCTTCACCTTAATAAAATATTGGCCCTTATCTTTATATCCAACACCCCAGGTTGCGTACCCCTTCGTCATTCTAATCTCATACGCCCATTTAGGATCCGACGGTTAAGAATTAAATAGCAGCTCACCCCATCACAAATTTGCTCCTAGACCCCTATACTTCTTTATCTATTTTCGCATAGGCCCTTGAAGTTGACTGTTTAGCATTTTAGCCCTGCCAGTAGTTTGATTTTCACATATAAATCTCTGTATAGCTCCGTTCTTACCAAAATAGTCCTATATAAAATATATTTCAACATTTAGAGCTCAATAAAACTAATGGGAACCATAATAAATAAAATATGCAAAATGGGTTGATCCAAGTAATTATTTAATTTGCATATAAAATAATAATTAATTGTGTAATATACAGTAGATGTGTTTGTCACCTTAATTAATATTATAAATACATTATTTAAGTTATATAATTTAATATAATGTGTTTAATTGTCAATAACTCCGATTTAAGTTGTTTTAGTGCGTTAGCTCGTTTCGACGAAAAATAACCACATGGTAGGTTTCATAACGTGTGTTTGTATTGTTATTGAATTCTTTTACTTCTCTCTTTCAACGGTAGTTTACACGAGTTCGCGACGAGAAGAAGAAGCAACGCAAAGACCTTGAAGACTGAGCAACTATATGAGAAAAAGGCAAGTGCCCTTGACCATCTTGCACCTTTTCAAGGATTTAGTTAGTTGCATGCTTAATTAATGTGAATCCCATTCTATTTACCATTCCATATAATTCCTTGTCGCTCGGGAAGGAAAGGGTGGTACTTGGGATATTGATTTACGCTTAGCCATGCATATTAGATGGGGCAAACATTGAACATATATGCCACCTATGATTTATGATTATTTATTGAGATATAGAAAATGAATTGTAGTGGATAAGAATCTGGCGGGTTGGTTTGAATGGTATGGTGCAGTATGCACGAGACTCGGGATTGGAGTTTGGACCTCGCCGGATTCTAAGGACCGGTTTATGGATGAAGTCACTAAGCTTTATAGTATCGCCACAAGACTTAGTATGAGGCAGCTTGGTCAATTAATTAGGCCTCTCCCGGTGTAGTATTGGTGATTGGATAGTGCGGGGAATTGGTTCAGGGTGTACTGCCTTGGGATCCGCATGGCTCAAGAGGGGGCAACTGGGGTGGTGAGACGCGGTGTAGCGGCTCACACTTTTGTACAGGGGCGAAACCTCAGAGGGCTAGTACGCATCGGGAGAATCCTTTGTAAAGACCTCGTAGTGATCTCCTGGCCATACACCTACGGAAGTGTGTATTGTGGTTGGCCGCCACTGGCATCAGGGAGGTTTACTTAGTCCACCTGGCAACAGGAGATGAAATCACAGCTTGTGGGTAAAGGATACATTCTCTGCAGAGATTGGAAAACTGTCATGACAGCCGTGCTCACGGACAAGAGCAGCTTGGTCCCGAATTCATAATTAGACGATGGTTGAGATGATGGTTGGGATGATACTTGGGAATGATATTGGTATTATTACATTATTATCATTGTTATGGTTGGGATTATTCACTTAGATGTAGGTTGCTAATGAAAGCTAAGGATAGGTTTAATGCTTAGTGCTTAAGCCACTATCAACCTTTCTTTTTTTTGTTGGCCTTCATGTTATTTATTTCCCACACTTGCTGAGTACCACGGGATGGTACCCACACTTGCTCTGTTGTACCTTTTTTTTAAATGCTGCTCAGTGAAGAGAAGATTCAACAAAGACAAGTTTCTATTGAAGATGGTGTGTAGAAGGTCGCGTTGCTGCCAGCCGATTTGTCTGTGGTTGCTATAGAGTTTTTCCTCTTCCGCTGCTATTCAAAACTCTTTTGAAAGGCATAAATATTGTTTTCATGCGATATAGAACTGTTTATCACTACTTGTCGTACATGTATGGTGAAACTGATCCTGGCATACATGTATTTTGCAGCTGGTTTTATGCTTAATAAAACCGGGTGTGACAAGATCTCAGACACAAAAGATTAGCACAAAATGCACGCACTATGCACAAATCAGACTAAAGATTGCAATGTTGATGTTGTACCATGTAATTCATAACATCTTTAACTTTCCTCCCGATTGGTTTCTTCCCTTTAAGACGTGGTCTTGGCGGTTTCACCTGCTCAATAAAATGAAAACAAAAATAAATATTCATATATGGGAACAGAAAAATAACAAAAACGAAACCCTCTAGCCTAATAACTATACTTTAGGGCTTCTGAGTATTAGAGGGAAAAAATAATTGCTTGATTAACCAAGGGACAGGGTACATATTTATAGATACATAGATGAGCCGGTACACAGGCCAAGCCCAAACACATAACTCAACACAGTCCAACACCCTCCCGCAGTCCCAACATCTAGCCACAACAGATGTTGAGACTGGACCGAAACTCAGAAAATAATGACGTCGGGAGTCCCTTCGTGAAGATATCGACAAACTGTGATGTCGTCGGCACATGGAGAACTCGAACCTCACCGCGTGTAACCCGCTCACGAACAAAATGAAGATCAATCTCCACATTTTTCGTGCGCTGGTGCTGGACGGGGTTGGTGGAGAGGTAAACGGCGCTGACATTATTACAGTAGACCAACATGCTCCGGGCGATGGGGGAGTGGAGCTCCTGAAGTAACTGCTGGAGCCAAGATGCCTCTGCCACTCCGTTAGCCACGGCGCGATACTCCGCCTCAGCACTGGAACAAGAAACCACAGGCTGCCGCTTCGAGGACCAGGAGACAAGATTCCCCCCCCCCCCCCCCCAGGAAGACGGTGTAGCCAGAGGTGGAGTGGCGGGTATCAGGGCACCCCGACCAATCAGCATCGGTGTAGACCACCAACTCAAAAGGCGAGTCACGTCTAAGAAGAAGGCCGTAGTCGAGGGAGCCGCGCAGATACCGAAGAATCCACTTCACAGCGGTGAGATGCGGCTCCCGCGGGTCGTGCATGTGCAAGCGCACCTGCTGGACCGCGTAGGAGATGTCCGGCCTGGTGAAGGTGAGGTACTGTAGTGCACCTGCAAGACTCCTGTAGGCAGTCGGGTCACTGACAGGAGTCCCATCAGCAGAAGAGGTCTTTGCCTGGGTATCCACCGGTGTGGAGCATGGCTTACACTCAGCCATACCCGCACGCTCGAGGATGTCCAGACAATACTGCCGCTGGTGAAGAAACAGGCCAACTGGTCTGTCCTTAACTGCAATCCCCAGGAAGTGGTGAAGCAGGCCCAAGTCCTTCATAGCGAACTCCTGCTGGAGAGCAAAAATAATCTACTGAAGGAGCTTAGGGCTGGACGCTGTCAGCACAATGTCGTCGACGTAGAGAATAAGGTAGGCAGTGTCATCCTCCCGTCGATAAACAAAGAGTGACGTGTCCGATTTGGCTTCAACAGAACCCAAGGAGACTAGGAAGGAGGCGAATATGTTGTACCAGGCTCGAGGTGCCTGCTTTAGACCGTACAAGGACTTGTTCAGCTTGCAGACCATGGCTGGGCGAGCTGAATCCACAAATCCTGTCGGCTGAGAGCAATACACCATCTCCGTCAGAGTACCGTGAAGAAAGGCATTCTTGACGTACAGCTGGTGGACTGGCCAAGAACGCGAGAGAGCCAAAGGTAAAACAGTCCGCACTGTCGCTGGCTTAACCACCGGACTGAAGGTCTCGTCTTAGTCCACTCTAGGGCGCTGAGTGAAGCCCCAAAGTACCCAACGAGCCTTATATCTCTCCAGAGATCCATCCGCCTTCCTCTTATGCGTGAAAACCCACTTGCCTGTGAAAATGTTGCCACGAGGAGGACGAGGAACAAGGTCCCATGTCCGGTTGGCAAGTAGGGTCGCATACTCTTCCTCCATAGCGCTGCGCCAGTGAGGGTCAGCGAGGGCGCTACGGACGGAAGTCGGTATAGGTGATACCGAAGAGGAATTGGATGGTGTCAGCGTCGTCGAAGAGAGTACCACTCCGGAGAACCGCTCAAGAGGCCGGAGAACCCCAGCGGCACGTCTAGTCACCATCGGGTGAACGTGTCCTGGGTCCCATTGGAGCAACGGTGGGTGGTAAACCGAGGGCTCGGGACGAGCAGGCGCAGAGTCACCAACCCGCTCTTGTCGCTGGTAGACAAGAGCAGGGTCGGCGAACCATGGAACCGGGGCCGCGTGTGGTGCAGTGCATCATGAGGCCGGAGACGCTGGAGCCGCGCGTGACGCGGGAGTCAGAGTAGACGCCGGGTCCGCGCGTGGCGTGGGAGTCGAGGCCGGAGACGCCGGGGTCGCGCGTGGCACAGCTGTAGGGGACGTCGGGGCCTCGTGTGGCGCAGGAGTCGAGGCCGGAGACGCCGGGGCCGCGCGTGGCGCAGCCGTAGGAGATGTCGGGGTCTCGTGTGGCACAGGAGTCGAGGCCGGAGACGCCGGGGCCGTGCATGGCACATCCGTAGGAGGCGCCGGGTCCTCACGTGGTGCAGCCGTAGGATACACCGGGGCGACGTGTGGCGCAGCCGAGGGAGACGCCGGGGCTGCACGTGGCACATCGGGAGACATCGGTGCCACGCGTGGCGCAGCAGTCGTCCCCAGGGTCGACGGAGCCTGGGCACCAACCCGCACTCGTCGCTGGTAGACGAGAGCAGGGTCAGTGAACCACCGTGTCGTGGCTGTAGTAGGCACAGCCGGAGTCACCACAGGTGCCGGCGCTACGTAAGGTGCAGCCGTCGACGTCGTGGGAGCCACCTATGAGCCGGTGGGTGAGGTACCTGCAGAAAAAGGCCAAGGCAGCTGTGGTGGAGCAGCCTCGGTGTCAGTAGGAAAAAGAGAGTCCAACTCTGTAGCTGAACCAGAGGTGGAGGAAGAAAAGGGGAAGGAGGACTCGTCAAAGACGACGTGCCGAGAGATCAAAATACGGTGGGTAGAGAGGTCGAGGCACCGGTACCCCTTATGCTCAAGGGATTACCCAAGAAAGACACACCTAGTAGAGCGGGGCGCAAGCTTATGTGGAGCTGTGGCGGAAAGATTAGGGTAGCAGGCGCACCCGAAGACATGAAGGTGGTAGTAGAGAGAGGTAGTGCCATATAGGGCAAAGAAAGGGGTCAATGCTTGAATTGCCTTGGTGGGAAGGCGATTAAGGAGGAAGGTGGAAGTGTGGAGTGCCTCTACCCAGTATCGAGCGTGGATAGAGGCCTGAAACATCAAGGAACACATGACATCATTAATGGTGCGAAGCATGCGCTCAGCCTTGCCATTCTGGGGAGATGTGTATGGACAAGACATGCGTAACTGGGTGCCATGTGTAAGAAGAAAGTCACGGAGTCACGAGTTGTCAAACTCGCGTCCATTGTCACACTGGAGAGCACGAACATTACGTCCAAACTGTGTGGAAACCCAAGTAAAGAAGTGAGAGAGAGTATCAAATGTCTCAGATTTCAAACGTAATGGAAAAGTCCAAGAGAAATGTGAGAAATCATCAAGTACCACCAAATAATATTTAAAACCTGAGAAACTGATAACAGGAGATGTCCATAAATCGCAGTGAATAAGATAAAAAATGTGTTGCACATGAGACACATAATTGGGAAAGGGAAGCCGAACATGGCGACCAAGCTGACAAGCGTGACATAACGACTCATGTGTGCCCCTAGTACACGAGATAACTGAACTACTAGACAACTTCGACATAACATCAGCACCAGGGTGACCAAGCCGGCGGTGCCAAGTAGCAGACGAAGCTGTCGTAGCCAGAGCAAATGATGGAGATGCAACGGAAGTAGGAAGTCGAAGAGTGTATAGGAGCCCCGAACTGTCACATCGAAGAAGAAGACGTCGGGTGGAAAGATCCTTCACAGACAAACCAAAAGGATCAAACTCAACAGAAATATTGTTATCAGTGGTAAAACAACGAATGGAAAGCAAATTTTGAATAATGTCTGGAGCAACGAGAACATTGTTAAGATGGAATGAACCCGGAGAACCCGAGTCACCTACTGAGGTGACTAGAAGAACAGATCATTTCCAACAATGATCGATGAAGGAAACAAGGGATGAGGTGGGTGGGTAGAAGAGAGAATACCAACATCTGGGGTGGTGTGGTAGGAGGCGCCAGAATCAGCCACCCAATCAGTAGTCGGCGGTGAGAGGTGCATGGTGCTGAATGAAGACGCCAGGTCCTGACGATCCCACCCCGGAGGCGGCTCTTGGAGCGGTGCTGGCGGCTCCGAGTACCTAGCGGGGTAGGCAGCACCGCTGTAGGCCGGAGTTGGTGATCCAGCCGCAGGGCGACCAAGTCCGCCATAGCCCGGGTGGGCTACGTACACCGCCTGAGGACGTGGCTGGCGCGGAGTAGAAGAAGTCGATGGCGCCCCAAGAATACCCGGAGACAGTCCAGGCCACATAGAGATCTGGCCAGTCCATGGGTTGTAAGGTGTGGGCTAGGGCGCACCTCCCCGACCAGTGCCACCAGTACCACTACCAGTAGGAGCAGTGGACATAGAGGTGCCGCCAGCACCTCGTCCTGTGCGCCTCCCGCCGCGACATCGACGAGTACCACTCCTAGAGCCAGCAGAGGCACCGGGGGCAGTAGGCGGAGTAGATGGTCGCGGTAGTGGTCCTCCAGAAGACGGTGGACGTGAGCGCTGCCCGAAGCCATAGAAGGCTGTGGCAGACCCAGAGGTAGCAGATCCACCAGTCGTGATCTCCTCAAGCTCGAGATCGGACTAGACCTTCTCGAAGGTCGGTGGTGGCTCTATACGGAGAAGCCATAAGCAAAGATGGTTGAAGCGCTCGTTTAGGCCGTGAAGGACCCGAAGTACTAGTGTGCTGTCGGCAACCGGCTCGCCAAGGTCGCGTAAGGAGACAGCCATGCTCTTCATCTCTCCACAGTAGGCAGAGATAGAGCGGTCACCCTGCACTGTAGTCTGGAACCGTGTGTTGATGTGAAGAGCCCTAGTCGCACGGTTCCCCAAGAAGTGGTGCTCCAGTATCTGCCAGGCCCAGCGCGTGGTGCCCCCGCTGCGCTGTCCGACCAAGTCGTGTAGATAGTCGGCGAGAGAGCCAAGGATCCAGGAAAGGACCAGACTGTCCATGCTCAACCAGGAGTCATCCCACGGGGTGTCATCCCGCTAGATGTGGTCCTCAAGTTGGTACCACCTCAACGTGAGTAGGAACATGTAACGCCAGCGGGTGTAGGCGGTGGAGTTAGAACTCAGGACAGTCGACACTTGTGTCCGATGTTATGAATGTGGCTTGTGTTATTCAGGAGGCCGGATGCTCTATAAATAGATGTACAGGGATGGTCAATGAACATAAAAGCCCTTATGCAAAAGGGAAAACATAAAACACACCCCTACACCTCTAACACCCCCCTCAAACTCAAGGTGTATCACGAACACTGAGTTTGGAGAGATAAAAACAATGTTGAGCTCTGGTCTGTACCTGCGCTCTAAAGGCACATACTAAAGATCAACAACACCATCCTGTACCTGCGCTCGTGTATAAGAAGCATAAACACCAATATGCTTGGTAAGCTCATGCTTGACCGGATCACGAGCAATGCTGATAGCACCTGTACTGTCAGATAAAATGGGAGTCGATATACCAATAGAAACACCAAAGTCCTCAAGCAACCACCGTAACCAAGTCACCTTTGCACTCACAAGAGCCATAGCACGCAACTCAGCCTCTGCACTCGAACGAGAAACTGCTACCTGTTTCTTAGTCTTCCAAGCAATGAGGGAACCACCAAGAAAAACACAATAGGCAGAAAGAGATCGACGGTCAAAGGGATCACTAGCACAAGTAGCATCAGAATATGCTTTGAGCTTTAGAGAGCAAGAGCGTGAGAAGAACAGGCGTCTAGAGATAGTCCCACGAAGATAACGCAAGACAGGGAGCAAGTGACTGTAGTGAACCTGGGTGGGAGCAGAAACAAACTGACTCAGAATGTGAACAGAGTATGAGATATCAGGACGAGTGACACCAAGGTACACAAGACTCCCTATAATATGACGGTAACGAGTAGGATCATCAAGAGGCTCACCATCAGTGGCCCGAAGATGGACATTGAGTTCCATAGGAGTCTCAACAGTCTGATGATCAGTAAGAGAAGCCTGATCAAGTAGATCCTGAATGTACTTTTCTTGAGACAGATAAATTCCCTCAGAAGAGGAAGAAACCTCAATCCCAAGAAAATAACGAAGAGGACCAAGATCGGACATAAGAAACTGCTCACTAAGACGGGCCTTCACAAAGGCTATGTACTTTGAGTCATCTCCGATGATGATCATGTCATCAACATAGAGAATAAGAAGAGTGCGACCACGTGACGAAGTATGCACAAAAAGCGCTGGATCATGAGCACTGGCAGAGAAACCAGCAGCAGTGACCACAGACGCAAAGCGCTGAAACCAAGCATGAGGAGCCTGCTTAAGGCCATAAAGAGAACACCGAAGGCGACAAACCATACCCTCAGGAACAGAATACCCAGGTGGTGGCTGCATATAAACCTCCTCACGCAGCTCACCATTAAGAAAAGCATTCTTTACATCAAGCTGAGAGATGGACCAATCACGAACAGAGGCCACAACAAGCATAGTACAAACTGTGGTCATGTGAGCGACAGGAGCAAAGGTCTCATCATAGTCATGACCATGTTCCTGTTGGAAGCCACGGGCAACTAATCGAGCCTTATATCGCTCAAGTGAACCATCCGAGCGGGTATTAACCTTATAAACCCACTTACAGGTGATGGGCCGAACACGTGGGGGACAGGGCACAAGTTCCCACGTGCTGATGCGCTCAAGAGCAACAATCTCCTCAGCCATCGCATGCTGCCATTCCTAATGAGGAACATCGTCACGATATGTAGCTGGCTCAGGAAGAGCAGTAGCAACAAAGCTAGAAGGAGAGTACCGATCAGGAGGCTGGCGAGAATGATGACCTCGTTCAAGGGGCTGCTCAGGAGAAGAATTAGTAGAAGGAGATGATTCCTCAGGAGAAGAAGGCGTATCCGGAGAATCAGTCTGAGCTGGAGAAGCTGAGACATCAGATGACTCAACTGGAGTAGAAGGCTCATCAGAAGAAGATGACGCATCTGTAGGAGGCACAACTCGTCGAGTATAGACTTGCGTCACCGGAGCCTTCAAAGCATAATCAGGAACCATCGAAGAAGGTTCCGAAGAAGAGGAGGTCATGGATGGAGGTTCTGAGTGTGAGGGAGAAACACTCACAACTGGAACATCATGAAGGAAAAGGAATGAAATAGGATCAATTACCGATACAGAAGAAGTATCAGAAGATGGTCAGGGATAGAAAGGACATGTCTCATCAAAAACAACATCCCGTTAAATTCTCATCCGTCGACCAACCGGATCCCAACAACGATATCCCTTATGCTCCGAGCTGTAACCTAAGAAAACACACTCAACAGACTGTGCAGTCAACTTAGTGCACTCACGTGGTGCAAGCAACACGTAGCACACACAGCCAAAGAGACGAAGACTGGTGTAATCAGGCATCTTGCCTGTAAGGCGCTCAAAGGTAATTCCACCTTTAAGGGTAGACAATGGCTGAATGTTAATTAAGAAAGTGGCCGTAGAAACAGCCTCAACCCAAAAATGAGGTGGGACAGAAGAGGCAATCAGAAGAGTGCGAGCTGTCTCAAGGAGATGTCGATGCTTTCGCTCTGCAACGCCATTCTGAGCATGAGCACCTGGACAAGTGAATTGTGCAAGTGTTCCTTCCTCAGAAAGAAAATGACCAAGAGCATCAGATAGATACTCACCAGCAGAGTCAGCTCGAAAAATACGAATAGAGGTGTCAAACTGAGTACGAACCATAGTTGAAAATGATTTATAGTTAGATAACGCCTCACTGCGATGCTTCATGAAGTAGACCCATGTGTGACGAGAAAAATCATCTATAAAAATGATATAATATCGATGTCCTCCTTTCGAAGCAAAAGGAGCAGGACCCCATACATCAGAATGAACAAGATCAAAAGGACGCTTGGACACTGACTCGCTAGAAGGATAAGGAAGCTGAATCTGCTTCCCTAGCCGACAACCCTGACAATGAGCTAAAGACTCAGAACTAGAAACCGATCCTAAAACACCTCGATGAACTAGAATGGAGAGGCAAGAGCCACAAAGATGACCCAAATGATGGTGCCACTGAGCAAACGTCGAAGTGGACGAAGCAGCAAGAGTGGAGCCGACTGAACTAGCAGGCGCATCGGAAGGAAGACGAAGCCAGTCAAGCTCCCAAAGACGCTGTGAGTCACGACGACGAGGGCCAGTACCAAGCAGGCGACCCGTGCGACGATCCTGAACATAGCAACAATCATGATCAAGAATCACTCGACAATCATTATCAGTGAGTTGACCAGCAGATATAAGTTGCATTGTAATTCTAGGAACAAAAGAAACAGAAGGAACAACAAAAGAGTCAGATAGAAGAGTGCCCTGTCTAATAACCGAAAGAGGAGAACCATCGACAGTATGAACAATAGAAGGACGGTGCGAAGAACTCAAGGAAGACAAACTGGTATGATAAGGAGTCATATGGAACGAAGCACTAGAGTCAAGAATCCATGAACAATTACGTGGAGCAGAAGTAGAAGGTGGTCCCTTAGTAGAAGATAAAGAAGCAGCAGCAGTACTCGAAGGCGCAGAAGACTGAGTAATAGAACCAGCAGCTCCTGATGGTGCAGAAGTAGCAAGGCAACAAAGAAGCATGAGTATCTGGGCATCCGTAGTAGCAGAACTCACCTGAGATCCTCCAGTACTAGCACCAGCAGCACCATGTGAAGACCGACGAGCCAGAGCCTTCCTCTTTTTGAAACAAGATGTCTTCTCATGACCATCTTTACCACATTAATCACAATGACGAGCACCACGCCCCCCCTGGCGTAGAAGAAGAAGTCGAAGTCGTCACTGTCGACGGAGAGACAGTATGCACCGGTGTCGAAGAGCGAGCTGCCAATACTGAAGTAGCACGCAACAACCCGACAGCCTGAAGACGAGTCTCCTCATTACGAAAATTTGTCAGAGCATCCATAAGAGAAACACAGGGGTGCCGAGCAAGCAGCTGAGCACGAAGAGGCTCAAACTCGGCACGAAGACGAGTCAGAAAGTCATAGGTGCGTCGAAGCTCAAGTGCAGCCTTCTGACTCTGACAAGACGAACATGTATCTGTCGACAACCGAGGACCAAGAGCATCAAGCTGACGCCAAATAGCAGACATCTGACCGAAGAACTCCTCTACTGAAGCATCTCCCTACTGCAACAAGTGCTCCTGACGAATAGCAGCAAGGTAGGTAGAGTGTCCAGTAGGCTCATAGTGAGAGCGAAGAAAGGCCCACATCTGATGTGCAAAATCAAACTCAACTATGTCTGCAGCAAGACGATCCTCCATACTGGCAGCAAGAATAGCAGCAGCCCGAGCATCATCATCTAGCCAGCTCCTGTATAAACTGACATGAGACTAATACGTAGAAAGGCGTACATCATAATCCGCCAGCAACTTCTTCTTATCATTATCGGTAGCCTTATCTTGAATAACAGGCTTAGAAGGAACTGCAGCACAAGACGGACATTTGAGATCGCCCGTAAGATACTCCCAGAGTCGCAGACCGCGCATATGCAGGCGCATACGAGGAACCCAGTCACGGTAATTAGTGCCATCGAATAGCACCGGACACCACACGACTGGAAGCCTGCCCGAAGAAGTCATCATGATGAAGATGACCGACGATGGCGGGAGTGCAAAAGAAAGAAAAGAAAAATAATAACCAGGAAATTTTTTTTTCTTTTTTTTTTCTCTGTTTTTTTTTGCTAAAGGAGCAACCGTAACCCTAGTACAGAAGTCACGGCCTCAGACCAGCCGCCGCCACCTAACACAGGGAACAAACGTTGTTCCTTAGATCTAGGTGCAGGATCGTTACAGCCACGGGCGCTAGGAGCAGCAGCCACGAAGCTAGCAGCGGAACGGCGGTTGGTCCCGATGAGTGCCGAAACAGCAGCGGCCAACGGCGGGTCCCAAGAAGCAGCGAAGCAACGGCGGCGGGCGGCAGATCGACGAGGACGCACGAATCAGCGATGAAGCCATCGATTCGACGCGGTAAGAGGCGTTTTCTTCTTCTTCTTTCCGAGCATCGCAGCGCTCGTTCGTGTCGCCACGGATGGCGAGTGCGGGTCCCGTGGAGCCGGGCCGCCGGGACGCGCCGATGCTGCTGCGCGTGAACGTGATCGAGGCGCGGGGGCTCCCGGTGATCTATGCTGAATGATGAATTGATGACGGATTAGCGATAGCCGGCCGGATCCATGCATAGAGACAAACAATCTTGTAGAAGCCGACGAAGAGAAGCTCGGCAAGGCCAGTCGAAACGAGAGGCCGAAGTTGGCAAGATGAAGCCGACGATGGTGATTAGGGTAGAAAAAGAACTAACAGCTGTGATACCATGTTATGAATGTGGCTTGTGTTATTCAGGAGGCCGGAGGCCTCATAAATAGATGTGCAGAGATGGTCAATAAACATAAAAGCGCTTATGCAAAAGGAAAAATATAAAATACACCCCTACACCTTTAACATCTGAATGTTCTGAACTCCAGCCACCTGGGCGTGTAGAGCGGCGACGAGAGACGCCGAGTATGCGGAGTGCACACTGGTGTCCGAGGTGGGCTCGTGTGTCGCGCTTAGCGGTCGATGAGCGCTCTCCTGGATCTGGTGCGAGAGAGCTGCCGCTGAAGCGCGCTCCTGCTCCAGGGCAAGAGCGAGTACTCGCTCGCGCTCGTGAGAGGCAGCCAGAGCCGCGAAGACACCGGAGGTGTCCGCGGTCGTCGTGGTGGTGCTGGCGACGCTGTAGAGAGGGTCAGTGGCCGCACGAGGAGCAGTAGCGGCACCAACAGCAGATCCGGAGCCTGTCATGAAGGCGACGGCAGTAGGGCCACCGAGTGATCCGCCAACTGTCGGATTAGTCGCTGCATCGGGCGCGTGCCGAGCCATAGAGACGAGTGGTGCGCCGGCTGCCGTACCAGTAGCAGGTACACCGGCGGGATGGGACGCACCAACCATTAGCAGGGCGCCGATCTGGGTCCCGATGGCGCTGTCCAGGAAGGGGCCGCCGGTCAGGACGCCGGCCAGGGGGGCGCCGGCCAGGCCGCCGGTCAGGGGGGCGCCGGCCAGGGGGCCGCTGGCTAGGGAGGGGGCGGTGGCGGTGGCTAGGGAGGGGTCGCCGGCGGCGGCCAGGGAGGTGGCGCCGGCGGTGGCCAGGTAGGGGGCGCCGGCGGGTGCCAGAGAGGGGGCACCGGTGGCGGCCAGGGAGGGGGCGCCGGCGGCGGCCAGGGAGGGAGCACCGGCGGCGGCCAAGAAGGGGGCGCCTGCGGCGGTCAGGGAGGGGGTGCCGGCGGCGGCCAGAGGGGCGCCGGCGGCGGCCAGGGATGTGGTGCCGGCGGCGGCCAGGGGATCAGAGGCGCCAGCCATGGTGGGGGGGGGGGTCGGCGGCTGGGGTGGTGGGGATTAGGGTTAGGGTTTGGCTAATGATACCATATTAGAGGGAAGAATAATTGCTTGATTAACCAAGGAACATGGTACATATTTATAGATACATAGATGGGCCGGTACACAGGCCAGGTCCAAACACATAACTCAACACAGTCCAACACTGAGCAATATTAACAAGCCAAGGGTTGAAACCAGCAGTAGTGGTCAATAACATTACATGTAATTGGCCAACGATCTATAGAAACTAACTCCAGTTATGATACCTCAAATAAACATTCTTATAACTTCTTATCTAACGACGTTCATTTACAATGAGATAGACATTTGGCTCCAGGGATTTTCAACAACGTTTGATAAGCACTGCAGTTTAGAGTGCAATGAAGAGCATGCCGTGAGCCTCAACAGAACAGTGTGCACCTAAAATCACTGCAAATACATTGCTATTCTAAGCAACACAGAGGAGGAATTTGGCCTTAGAAGGATTCTGCATGTTATCTTGAATGCGCCACAATTTCTTGCCTGCAGTGCCCTAACCATCCCCAAATTTCCACATGAACCATAGGATCCTAAGATTTGAAGCCAAAAGGCAGCAAGAATCACTCAAACACAATTTCTAGCCCGCAATGCGCTAAGCATCCCCAATTTTCCACATTAAAGACGTGATCCAAAATTCGGAAATCACGAACAATCAAGAACCCCTCAGGAACGCACTGACACTCCAAGAAGCAAGCTCTCTACTCTAGAATGTCACCCAATTTCTCGACTCCAGTGCACTAAGGCTGCATTTGGCAGACTGAATCGATTCAGTTTCTACACGGAAACGGGTGAAACCGTACCAAACGGTAAAATCACGAATCATTTCAACGTTGAATCAGAAGGAATCGATTCTACTTTTTGTACTGCGGTATTGAAACGGCTGGAAAGGTGTTCCACAGTTCGAAACGCCTCTTGTTCCAGCTCTACCCCTCCGCCGCCACGCTCCTCGCCGAGCGTCCTCCCGCGCACGCCCACCATGGGAGCCCGCTCTGCTTCCTCGAGCTTGCCTCCGGCACCGGAGCCGCGGGTCTCGCCCTGGCCGCCGCCCTCCCCGCACGGTGCCAGCTCCGACCTCCCCAACGTGCTCCATAACATGCAATGCGTCCCTCCTCACAGCCGCCTGCGAAAGCTTCTTCTGGCAGCGGCGTGGGCGAGCCGTCGCTGCTCAAGGCTCTGGGCTCCGGGAAACTGCTTGCTGAGGTTCAAGCGGTGGCAGGCCGCCTCGAGCTCGGGCTCGAAAGCACTGCAGGTGGAGACCAAGATCTTCATCATGATTGATCGATCTCGCCCCCCCCCCTCCACACACACACACCCAACCCAACCCAACCCAACCCAACCCAACCCAACCGGAGAAGCACCCAAGGCCGATCCGTCCCCCGGAGCCGTCGACAGCGACCGAGCGTTCGTTGGGAGCCTTTCGTCCGTGTGACGACTGCTTCAGCTGATGGCATTTGAACTATATTATTAATTGTAATGCGAGTTAAATGCTTAAGCTAAGTACTCTGTGGTGTGGGTCTGGACTGCGTCCCGAGGTGTCCATATATGTACGGACATCTGCTCTGTTTGGAGGTATCGAAACTGAACCCGAACAACCACATATTCATTCTGTCGTGCTTCTTCCTACCCACGTAAACGCCTGTTCCTCTCAGCGACGCGGCCACCGTGAGATCCTCACGCTCTCAGGGTAGCGCCTGAGTAGCCACGGGGGCTCACAGTTAGTAATCAGAGCTGGTTATCTTGCGGCGGCGGCGGATCGCTACCTCGAGGTAAAATCCCGGTCGGCAAGTGGCGGCGGTGATTTTTTTTCTGGTTGCCTTGGGTGGTGAGTGGTACAACGGCGACGACGAAACCCTCGGCACAAACTCAACTTTTGCTGGATGTCATGGCGGCGGCACAACAGGAAGAGGGTGCACGGTGGGCACAAGTGCTGGCGAAGTTGGACTCCATCGAGCGTCGCCTTGATCGTTCTGACGAGATCCAGCTTCAGTTGTTGGGCCAGCAGTCGTTGGCGGCATCGGTGGCCGAACAAGCAGCAAAGGAGCGAGATTTGTTGTTTCGGCAGGCGGAAGAAACTGGGAAGCACGTGGCAACCCTCACGCTGGAACCCCTGGCTGAAGAGTTGGATCGTACCTCGGATGATCAGTCATCAAGTGGCAACAGAGAAACCCTGGATGCAAAGACGGAAAGGATTCAAGATCCTGGTGGAAGCATACGCCCGAGAAGAAAGATACCTGACCCAGGAAGACAGAGAAGAGATGCTGTGGTGGAGGATAAATCTTTACTGAAAACTCTCGTTTCCAAAGTTTCATGAAGAAAATGTCATTTCTTAGGGTGCTTAGGATCAACACTAGCAATACCTAATTAGGTGTTCTTAGGTCTAATCTGAGTCTGATACATGCACTTAAGCACAATTCGAACAATCAACCTACTGACTTAGATAATAAACAGACAGTTTATACTTAGGAACATGTCGCATATGAACTAGTTTAGAATAAGAGAATTAGGGAGAAAGAGAGAGGGATTAGAGTTACCGTCAGAGGGTCCACCGGATGCCATTGGGCACTGGTGGATTGCTGCAGTAGATTAGGTTGATGCCGGTAGATGGTCGATGCAGTGAAGGATCGGTGCAGCAATCCCGGCGGCGACCTTCCCCTCGTTCCGCACGCTAACAGATCAGGTTTAGGGAATTTTGGGGAGAGTCTTAGGCTTCTGATCAACTCGTGATCAAAGCCCCGGCCTCTCCCCTCCTTTTTATTATCGCGCGGGCGAGAGGGGGCCGCACCGAACGGGAGTCGGTTGCGCCCCCGATCAGGGCGCGTGGGGAGAGTTGGACCCGATGTGGTTGTTGCCCACGTGGACCGGGATCACAACAACTAACATTCTCCCCCTTGATCTCGGGTCCTTAACTTATCATCTTAATTTTCTGAACTAATCTTACATATATCTCTTTTGCTCTGACATAAAGGGCACGACGCATCAAAACAGCCATTTACGTACTGTTTGACTCGAAGACCACGATACATCTCACAAACAGAAATAGTCTTACACTTAGGTGGCCCCTTAGAATCCAGGATATTATCACAGGGTCTCCCTTAAACCCATGCCGGCTACATGTTCACTGAACACGTTGGGTGGAAGACCCTTAGTTAGCGGATCCGCAAGCATTTGCTTAGTACTGATATGCTCGAGACTAATTGTGTGATCCTGGATTTTCTCTTTCACAACATAGTACTTAATGTCGATGTGTTTGGCAGTACCACTCGACTTGTTGTTGTGAGAGTACATTACTGCTGGTTGATTATCGCAGTATAACTTAAGTGGTTTGTGGATACTGTCGACCACTTTAAGACCGGGAACAAATTTATTAAGCCAAGATGCCTGTCCGGTGGCCTCATAACAAGCAACAAACTCAGCATACATTGTGGACGATGTAGTGATTGCTTGTTTGGAGCTTTTCCATGATATAGCTCCATTCGCGAGGGTGAATATGTAACCTGACGTGGATTTCTTAGTATCCACACAACCCGCGTAATCTGAATCTGAATAACCCACTATTTCTAGTGACTCAGTCTTACTGTATGTCAGCATGAGGTGTTTAGTACCCTGAACGTATCTTAATGCCTTCTTAACGGCTTTCGAGTGATCTAATCCTGGATTACTTTGATATCTGCCAAGCATCCCAATCACAAAAGCTAAGTCAGGGCGTGTACAAACTTGAGCATACATCAAGCTTCCGACAGCAGAAGCATAAGGAATTCCTTTCATCTGATCGACCTCATACTGATTCTTAGGCGATTGAGAGTTTGAAAATCTATCGCCCTTAACTATTGGAGCAGGCGAGGCTTTGCTATTATGCATACCGTACTTTCTAAGTACGCCTTCTAAGTATGCCTTCTGAGATAGTCATAAAACCCCCTTAACACGATCTCGGTGTATCTCAACCCCTAAAACATAGGTCGCTTCACCTATATCCTTCATATCAAAGTTTGAGGATAAAAACTTCTTAGTTTCTAAAAGTAGGTTGACATCACTGCTTGCTAATATGATGTCATCCACATAAAGGACTAAGAAAATGAACTTTCCATTCTTAAACTTAGCATAAATGCAATTATCCTCCTCATTTTCCTTAAACCCAAACTTTCTAATGATCTCATCGAACTTGAGATACCATTGTCTTGAAGCTTGCTTAAGTCCATAAATGGACTTCTTCAAGTGACATCCCATATGTTCCTTACCCTTAACGACAAAACCTTTCGGTTGTGTCATATAGACGTCCTCATATAGATCCCCATTGAGGAAAGCCGTCTTTACATCCATCTGATGTAATTCTAAGTCATAATGCGCTACCAATGCCATGATGATTCTAAAAGAATCCTTAGACGACACGGGAGAGAAGGTTTCATTGTAATCAATACCCTCCCGCTGAGTGAATCCCTTAGCCACAAGTCTAGCCTTATACTTTTCGATCTTCCCTTTGGAGTCACGCTTAATCTTGTAGACCCACTTACAGCCCACAGTTTTGGCTCCTTTAGGAATCTCTACTAAGTCCCAGACCTTGTTGGTACTCATGGAACTCATTTCATCTTCCATAGCCTTGTGCAATTTAGATGACTGAGGTCATCTCATGGCATCTTCGTAAGAGGTGGGATCATCCTCTATCTTAACTTCTTCGCTCAAGTATATCTGATAGTCGTCCGGGATGGCCGACCGTCTTACTCTTTGCGACCTTCTTATTTGAGCATCATCTAATGGTTGAGGCTCCTGCTGAACCTCATTTTGTTCGACCATGTCCTCAGCAGGCTGAGGAGGTTGTACCTCACTTATTTCTGTTGTGGCTGATGGAGGTGCAGCAATGGGCGTTGTGTCACCAGCACCAGGTGCCGGTGGCACAACAACAGCAGGTAGGGTGAAATAAGGCTCTTGAGTCATCGGAATGGGTAAACTAATCCGTTCCTCCTCAAGGTCTATTTCCCGCCGTACCGTGCTCCCCCTGATCATAGCGTCTTCTAAGAATACGGCATGTCGTGTTTCTATGAACTTAGTATGCCGGTCTGGACAATAGAACCTAAAACCCTTACTTTTCTCAGGGTAGCCAATAAAATGGCAACTAACTGTTCTAGATTCCAGCTTACTAATGTTTGGGTTGAACATCTTAGCCTCAGCTGGACAACCCCAAATATGAAAATAGTTTAATGAGGGCTTACGTCCTGTCCACATCTCATACGGTGTCTGAGGTGCTGACTTAGTGGGAACCCGATTAAGCACATAAATGGCGGTTTTTAATGCCTCCATCCATAGGTTAACCGATAACGTAGAATAACTTAGCATACTCCTTACCATGTCCATAAGAGTACGGTTTCTATGTTCCGCAACACCGTTCCACTGAGGTTCGCCCGGTGTAGAATACTGGGCGACTATGCCATGTTCCTGTAGGAACCCTGCAAAAGGTCCAGGAACCTGACCATATGGGGTATGTCGACCGTAGTATTCACCTCCATGATCGGATCTTACTATCTTAATCTTAATGTTGTGCTGATTTTCTACTTCAGCCTTGAATATCTTGAATTTATCCAATGCTTCAGATCGCTCCTTGATTGGATAAATATAACCATAACGGGTGTAGTCGTCCGTGAACGTTATGAACGAATCATACCCATCTACGGAGACCACGGGAAATGGACCACAAATGTCCGTGTGAATAGTTTCTAAAACTCCCGTGCTACGTATGGCGTTCTTTTTAATAGTCTTAACAAACTTACCTTTAATGCAATCAATGCATTCTTCTGAATCTGAAAAGTCTAAGTGAGGTAAGATCGATTGAGATACTAAGCGTTCGATCCCCCCCCTCGAAATGTGGCATAATCGACAATGCCATAATTTCGACGATTTTTCGAAATCGATTCTTTTGCGCTTGTTTCTTTTAATGTCGTTCTTAGTGGGAATTTGATCATTACTTAATGCATTAATATTATCATGAGTGGACAAAAGATAAAGCATGTCTTGTCTGATGGCAAGACCCACAATCTTATTATTTAAACTAATAGAGCATTTGTCCTCGCCAAAATGGAAAACAAACCCACAATTATCCAAACATGACACTGATATCAAATTCCTCTCTAAGCTAGGGACATAAAGAACATCATGAAGTCTAAGTATGAAACCACTACTAAGTCTAAGAGGATAAGTTCCAATGGCTTCAACTTCAGCTTCATGGCCATCAGCGACTTTGATGGTCCTTTCCCCCCTTCTTATTGTCCTCATCGTATTTAACCCCTGTATAGAATTACAAACGTGCATAGTTGCACCTGAGTCAATCCACCAAGTAGATCGAGAATAAGCTAAATACAGGGATTCATTTACGAAAGTGATAATATCCTTACCATTCTTAGCACACCACTTAATAAAACCAATACAGTCCTTCTGGCGATGTCCAAAGTCCTTGCAAAATTTGCACTGATCTGATTTTAATTTAGAGCCAGAAGGATGAGGAGCTGGCCCTTTGCCCTTAGAAGAGGAGCCATGTACCTTAAAATATGGTGGCTTGGGAGAGGTGAAGTAGGTCTTCGCCTTTCCCTTACCCTTACCTTTGGTGAAGTTAATGGAGTCTCCACCCTTACCTTTTATGCGCTCCTCCTCCTGAACGCACATAGCCATGACTTTCTCTAAAGTCCAGCTGTCTTCCTTAGAGTTGTAATTTATAACAAATGCCTCAAACTCTTTGGGCAAAGACATGAAGATGAAATGCACAAGCATCTCATCTGGCATGGCTAAGTTAAGAGTCTTGAGGTTTGCATTTAAATTACTCATCTTAAGGATGTGATCTCTCACACCCCCACCAGTGTACCTTTCATTAACAAGCCTTTTGAGGAGTGTGCTTGCTAATGTCTTAGTGGAGCCTGTATACTGACTTTTGACTTTGGCAAGATACTCAGTTGCCAACTCACAGTCAGGGATAGCTCCTCTTATGGATTCAGAAATGGTGGCCTTAATGACCATGAGGCACTTTCTGTTGGATTCCTCCCATGCCTCAAGATCCTTAGGATGTTTTTCCTTAAGCTTAAGGTACTCCTCCTTTCTTACACTAAACTCCTCATCAGTCTCCTCAGGCTGAGCAATGGGAGCTGTAGGATCAACAAGTCGATCCTTTCTTAGGCAAAGGTCGAGATTTGCAATTGCTAAGTTCATCCTGAGTCTCTCATTCCATGTCCCATAGTTATGACCAGCAAGGGTCTCTATGGAGGCAATGAGACTTACCACATTTGAGGCACCTTAATAAAACAAAATATAGGGGGTTAGGAAAAATGACTTAAAACAATATATAATGAAGCATATACTTAAAGTTGCACTTAAATAACAAGAAATGGCATAAAATGTCTTTCGCGTTGGTTACTCAACAAAACCATTTCACTTAAATAATCATGGAAATATTTCACGTTGGTTACTTTAATTTCCATTTCACTTAAAAAACTTAATTAACATGGAAATATTTCACGTTGGTTACTCTAATTTCCATGTAGACATACTTAAAATATCATGAAGAAATTTCCAATATAATACAAATATACTGGAAATAAACTTAAAACATGGTAAAATTAAAATTTTCACTTTGGTTACTTATTTAATTTCCATGCAAAACATACTCACTTAAAATTCCAGCAAATTTAAACTTTCACGTTGGTTACTTATTTAAATTTACTTCTAAACAACAGCGGAAGCTAAAATTAAACTTAATTTCTTAAATTACTGAAATTAATTGCAAAACTTTAATGCAATCAATTGGATTTAAATAACTGAGAAAATGCACTTAATAGCTTAAAAAATATCTAAAATTACAGAAATAATGCAACCAAAATTACACAATCATCACACAAAATTTTCTGAAATTTTCTCAGCTATTTAACTAATTTTCTAATCATTTCCCTAATTTCTGGAATTATTTTCTCATTTTAAACATATTCTGATATTCAAAAAACAATTAAAAATCTAAATGGGCTTAAACCCTGAATTCGGCCCTCTGAG
Organism: Tuctoria greenei; assembly: GCA_036927565.1. NCBI lineage: Eukaryota > Viridiplantae > Streptophyta > Magnoliopsida > Poales > Poaceae > Tuctoria > Tuctoria greenei. Next base: position 62,555,132 of record JAYESD010000002.1, on the reverse strand, counting down.
TGATATTTGGCCCAACCCACTGATAAAAAACATCAGAAAATGGAAAAAAATTTCCACACGCGCAGCCCACTGGCCATCTGGCCCAAAACCGAAAGGAGCCCATTAATAAATCGGGAAAAATCCCGAAATTCAAAAGGGCAGCCCATCCGGCCCGTGGTGCCGTCCCGCATGGGCTCGGGGCCCGCTAAGCCTGAGCGGCGGCCGGCGTGCGCCAAGGGCCATTGGATTTTCATCCAACGACTGACATGCGCCGCTGCCTTTTAACGTGAGTGCATCTCGGCCGTTCATAGCCCATCCGACGGCTCAGCGTCGATTTTGGGCCGAATAAAAACCCTTCGCCGCCGCGGGGTTCGAAACCCTAGCTCATTTGCACCCTTCCCTTCTCTCTCTTCCTCACCCCGAGCGGCAGTGAGTGAGAGCGGCGAGGGAGCGGCGGCGAGGCGAGCGCTGCGCTGGGACCTCCGGCGCCGCCGTGCCATCGGCGCCGGCGAGAGATCCCCCTTCCGGGGTGGAGCTCCACCGTTGCCGACGGTGCCGGCCGGTCAGCCGTTGAGGAAAACCGGCGCAATGGCGCTCGCGCTGCATCTGAGTGGAGGGGAGGTCCTGTGCGTCGCCGGCGGGGACTTCCGGCGCCGTCGCACCACCGTAGAGTGGTGCGGTCAGTCGGCCGTCGAAGGAAACCCGCCGCTAGGGTTTGGGCTTCGACCCTTAACCCTAGCGCGGCGCACACTGAGAGTCTGAGTGCTTGTGTGCAGGTACACCAGCGCCGCTGAGTGCCTCCACCATGGCGCACACTTTGTGCCGCCGGTGGTGGACTCCCTAGGGTTAGGGTTCCTAACCCTAGGCTCTGATATGATGGCGGCAGCGGTGTTGCGCAGTTAGGGTTTGGGCTTCGGCCCAGACCCCAACCTTGCGCCTGAGTCAGACAGAGCCGTCGCTCTCTCTGTTGAGAGAGTTCGACGGTTGATCGCCGGTGAAGAGGGAGAAGATGCTAGGGTTAGGGTTTACCCTAACCCTGCTCTGAAGGACTCGGAGGCCCAAGGCCCCTCTATCCAGATAAGTCCCCTTCCCCCTTTAGTCTTAATTTCTCTTATTTTAATTCGTCTTTTCTTATCTGAATTCTAAAATTGGCTTAAACTGAAACTAAAATTGAATCCCCTCCTTCTAATTTCTGCGCTTTAACAACTTAATCAAAACTGACCTAGATTGATTAGGAACTAGACCTTAACAGAAATGATTAGAAGCTAATTTATCTGACTTAGAACTTATTAATCTAATTAGGATTTAACCAGCACGGCTCTGATACCATTGTTATTTCTTAGGGTGCTTAGGATCAACACTAGCAATGCCTAATTAGATGTTCTTAGGTCTAATATGAGTCTGATACATGCACTTAAGCACAATTCGAACAATCAACCTACTGCCTTAGATAATTAACAGGCAGTTTATACTTAAGAACATGTCGCATATGAACTAGTTTAGAATAAGAGAATTAGGGGGAAAGAGAGAGGGATTAGAGTTACCGTCAGAGGGTCCACCGGATGCCATTGGGCACTGGTGGATTGCTGCAGTAGATTAGGTTGATGCCGGTAGATGGTCGATGCAGTGAAGGATCGGCGCAGCAATCCCGGCGGCGACCTTCCCCTTGTTCCGCACGCTAACAGATCGGGTTTAGGGAATTTTGGGGAGAGTCTTAGGCTTCTGATCAACTCGTGATCAAAGCCCCGGCCTCTCCCCTCCTTTTTATTATCGCGCGGGCGAGAGGGGACCGCACCGAACGGGAGTCGGTTGCGCCCCCGATCAGGGCGCGTGGGGAGAGTTGGACCCGGTGTGGTTGTTGCCCACGTGGACCGGGATCACAACAACTAACAGAAAATCCATCAATTTGGTTGGACAAATGCCTTGACTACTTCACAATCTTCAATGTCCAAGAATCTTTCTGGGTGTGAGCGGCTTCCTTACATATGGAAGGGAACGCTGCAAGATGGCTTCAAGTATTCAAGTTAACAACGAGACTATAGACTTGGGCTCATTTTTCAGCAGCAGTCAAAGAGAAGTTTGGACAATATGAGTATCTAAAGGCTATGCATGATCTTCTAAATTTGCGATAGCATAGATCATTGGAGGACTACATTACACAGTTTGAAGAGTCTCGTTATTCCACGGCCATACACAATCCGGAGTTGGATGAAGTGTTTTTTGTAACTCAGTTTGTTAAGGGTCTGAAAATGGAAATTCAAGGTGTTGTTATGGCTCAAGTGCCATCTACTGTCAACTGAGCAATCCTGCTGACTAGGTTGCAGTGTGAAATACAAGACAAACAGAGGCCTAAGTCATTCAGAGCACAGACTGCTGGAAAATCTTCTCAGGTATACAAAACAGAACCTCGGGGAGCAGGAGAGATCAAGGTAGGAAGTCCTGTGGAATTATCAAAAGAACGACAACTATGAGAATATAGAAGACTTCATGGGCTATGCTATGTGTATGGAGAAAAGTATGAACCTGGCCACTTATCAAAATGCTCCAAGCGTGTGCCATACCAACTTAACACGCTTTCTGTGGAAGACTTAGAAATGTTATTGACAGATGAAGTCTTAAGCAAGTTAGACGCTGAAGATCAAATGACAGAGAAGTGTCATCACTTATCTATACATGCTGTTGCGGGTACAGAGGGAAAACAATGTTTGAGACTACGAGCTTTACTACAAAATCAAGTTTTCGTTTTGTTGGTGGATTCAGGAAGCATGACAACATTTATCAGTTTCTCATTTGTGCTTCGGACAGGACTAAAAACTGAAAAGACAAACCCTATTTCAGTTAAGATGGCGAGTGGAGACGTGCTAGTCAGTGACAAAATGGCACGTGGTGTGACTTGGTGGTGTGATGGGCATACATTCGTCACCGATATGAGAGTCCTCCCTGTGACTGCGTATGATGCAATTTTAGGCTTTGATTGGTTGTCTGTCCATAGCCCGATGACATGCCACTGGGAAGACCGTCAGTTAGAGTTCACACGCAATGGGCGAACTGTCAAATTACATGGGTTGAGCAACTCACATGTAAAAACCCTGCAGGCCATATCAGCAGCCCAATTGGAGAAATGCCTTAGAGGAAATTATATTTGGTCATTAGTGATGGTCGAAGAACAGCCAACAGCTAACTCTGAATCTTCAGATGCAGAACATTCTGCAGCAGTTTCAGAACTGTTAAAGGACTTTGCAGATGTGTTCCAAGACCCAAACAGTTTACCACCATCTCGCCCTTTTGATCACTCTATTCCACTAATTCCGGGTGCAATTACAATGAACACAAAACCCTATCGATACTCGCCATTACACAAAGACGAAATCGAAAGGCAAGTCAAGGCTTTGCTAGAAGCTGGGTTAATAGAAGAAAGTGTCAGTCCCTTTGGGTCTCCAATCCTGTTGGTGCAAAAAAAGGACAATACATGGCGGTTTTGCGTGGATTACCGCAAACTTAATGATCTCACTATCAAGAACCGTTTTCCCTTACCTTTGATCGATGAAAATTTGGATGAACTTCATGGCGCCAAGTTCTTTTCAAGTCTGGATATGCGCTCCGGGTACCATCAAATCCGTATGAGGGCGGGCAAAGAGTACAAAACGGTGTTCAAGATACATAATGGACATTACCAATTCAAGAGAATGTCGTTCGGCCTCCTAAATGCACCAGCCTCTTTTCAATGTGCGATGAACAGTGTGCTTGCACCATTCCTGCGCCAGTTTGTCATTGTGTTTTTGGACGACATTCTGGTATACAATCCGACCCTGGAACTGCACCTTCAACATCTAGCCCAAGTATTGACAAAAATGTGGGAAAACCATTTTTCTATCAAGTTGTCCAAGTGCAGCCTCATCCGAACCGGACTTGTCTATCTCGGGCATATAATATCTAGTGTTGGCGTGTCAACAGACCCTTCAAAGACCAAAGCTATGCAGGCTTGGCCTGACCCAACTACACTGACAGAACTGCGAGCTTTTCTCGGGTTAACAGGCTACTATCGAAAATTTGTCCGTGGGTACGGTGTCATAGCAAAGCCTCTTACAACCCTATTGAAACAAAGGAAGTTTCACTGGACAGAAGAAGCGGCGGATGCTTTTCAGCAACTGAAACAGGCGATGTGCTCAACTCCAGTTTTGGCCTTACTGAATTTCAATGAGGTTTTCATTGTTGAGACAGATGCAAGTGGAGTGGGTATAGGTGCAGTTTTGATGCAACGAGGATAGCTTATTGCCTTCTTGAGCAAGGCTCTCAGTGACAAGCACAAACATTTATCAATCTATGAAAAAGAATTCCTCTCACTGATAATGGACATTGAGAGATGGAGGTGTCACGCCCGGTCATCATAAAGATGAACAGACGATAATCACATGTACGCCAGGATCAGTTGAATCGTACATGCGTGGACGAAAGTGAAATATCATTACATAGCCATGTTCGAGTACATAAATAGTCTTACAATACGACCCGAAGGTCTACAAATACACACCACAACCTATTTACAACATCTGAACATTTCACAAAGATTATACTACAGCGGAAGGCTAAATAGATAAGAACGGCTCCATCTCCACAGGCAGTCGAGCAAAGGATCGCCAGCCTAGCCCAAGTCTTCCGGGTTGACAAAGAAGTCTTCTGGTCCCGCTTCTTCTTCATATTCTAATGGAAAAGTAAATGCTTGAGTACATAGAGTACTCAGCAAGTGTGGGAAGTGAATGACATGATTGGCTAAAGCAAGGGAAGACCAATTATGGCTTAAGAACTATGCTTAGAACCTAACCTTAGCTTTCAATTATCAATATCATAATTCAAGAAGTAATTCAACACATAATTAAAGATGATGAATGTAACATGAATCATAAATAACCACCATTTCCCAACCATAAGCTAATTATGAACTGGCCCCAAGCCGCTCCTGTCCGTGAGCACGGCTGTCATGACAGTTTTTCCAAATCTCTGCAGAGAGTGTACCCTTTCCCCACAAGCAGTGATTTCATTCCCTGTTGCCAGGTGGACTAAGTGAACCTCCCTGTTTGCCCGTGGTAGCTAACCACATTACACACTTCCTTTGGTGTGAGGCCAGGAGATCACAACATGGTCTTTACAAAGGTACTCCCGACTAGTGCTAGCCCTCTAAGGTTTCTACCACTGAGGCATTCCCGGAGTAACCCTCCGCCTCAGAGCCCCCTCTTGAGCCTTGCGGTTCCCAGAGCAGTACCCCTGCATCATTCCCCGCACCATCCAACTACTAGCATTTCATCGGGAGAAACTAATTAATTGACCAAGCTGCTCCATCTCAATCTCGTGGTGGTACTATAAAGCTTAGTGGTTTCCTCCATAAACCGGTCCTTAGAATCCGGTGGTACCAAACCCAATCCCGGGTCTCGTGCAAACTGCACCATACCAAATCTATCCAACCACCAGATTCCTATCCACTACTATTGTGTATCCACCACAATTAAAGTAATCATAAAGTTTAACATGTCACAATTGTATGAAATCCCATTCCCAATGTCTAAGCATGTCTAAGCATAATTAATTACCTATCTACTTCCCAACCCACCTCAGGTGACAAGGAATTATATGGAACAAGGCATGAAACATGAAATAGGACATCAATTTAATTAGCATGCATCTAACTAAAATCCTAAAATTGGTACAAGATGGTCAAGGGCACTTGCCTTCATTGAAGACTTGGTTGTTGGTGAAGTCTTGGTCTTGGAGATTAAGGTTGGTGTCGTAGTACGACTCTAAATATGTTGCCCAAGCATGGCAAAGAGAAATAAAAGCTAAATAAACAAAGAGCACACAATAAAATGCATCACCCAAACACATACGCATAAAATTCTATACTAATGCGTCCCTACGAAGCATTTATTATTTTACATAGCCAAAAATATTCATTTTATATTTATCTCACATTTTTAGGATTTATTTATGGCCTAAAATCATTTTTATTGAATTTTCTATAGCCAAAATATATTATAAACATTTTTACTGAATTTTCCATGGTGAAAATATATTTTATTTGTACTCTACAATTTTTACAGCAATAAAATATTTTATTCCAATTTTTCCTACTGTTTTTACACTTAATTACCATTTTTATCTATTTTCTACACATCAAATACTCCTAAAAACAATATTCAGTAATTAAATAAAAGTCCAGGGGTTGGTTAATATGTTGCCTACACTGTACAGGGGCTAAATCCATAATTCTACAATTTTCCCAGGGGCTAGATTGATTATTTAACTGATTAACTCCAATTCCAAAGAATCCAGGGGTTAGATTGTTAATTCTGGGGGCTAGATTTGAATTCTAGAGGAATCCCGGGGGTAGCTGGCAAAATTCCAGGGGCCTGGGTGCAATTCCGGCGGCGGGAAAAAGGACTTTAAATGTGGGCCGTCGGTTTTGAAATGGAAGTGCAAGATTTAATGTTACCGAACCGTTACGGCCGATCTAATCTTGGCCGTTGATCCCCAACCGAGGGCTGGGATTGGGCCACGTCGCCTCTGGCGACGCCGGCCACACGCGCGCGGCGGCGCTCGGCGCCCGCGGTGGCGGACCTTGCCGGCGTTGGCCAGTTTGGCCAAAACGCCACTGATCCTAAGCGCATAATACACTAAACGAAAGAAGAGAGGACGGGGAGCATACCTAGGGGGGTCGCGGGGTCCGAAATTGGCCGGAGAGTAGTCGGCGACGAGAGGTGGCGGCGGTTGGCGTCGGCACTCGTCGATTCCGGCGAAACCTCGGTGATCTCTCCGCGCAAACTTGTCCGGCGTGCCTCTGGGTTCACGGCGAAGAGATCAGAGGGGGTGGAGGGGTGAGACGGTCGCCGACAAGTCGGGAACGCGCACGACTTATTGAGGTCGACGGTTGGCTAGGGTTTGGCACGGAGGAGAGGAAAGAGAGGGGGAGAGGGGGATTTTATAGAGGGGAAGGTGGCTGCAGTTGCTGGCGTGCGCGAAGGGGGGTTCCCCAGGGTGGATTGATGCGGGGTGGAGGGGCGGTGTGCGGCGTGGGCGAGGCGCGAGAAAAGGGAGGTGGCAGTTGCCTAGTGAAGGTGATGACAGGTGGGTCCCGGCGGCAGAGAGAGAGGAGAGGAGAGGAGAGAGGGCTGCTGGGCCGCGGGAGAGAAAGGGGAGAGATGGGCCGGGGTGGGGAAATTTGGCCCAGAGAAGGGTTTTATCTTTTTCCTTTTTCTTTTTCTTATTCTTTCCTTTTGATTTGATTTCAAATTCATATTTCAACCGTTTGCTACACGTTTGAACTTCAAAATTCACACAAAAATGCATACTAGAATGTACATTGGTTTGATGAATTTTATTCACATGAAATATGGATGTTACAACTCTACCCCCCTTAAAAGGAATCTCGCCCTCGATATTCGGACGTCCTAGGAGAAAAGATGAGGGAATTCTGCCTTGAGATCTTCTTCTCTTTTCCATGTCGCTTCTGCCTCCGAATGATGTTTCCATTGCACCTTACACATGCGAATGACTTTGTTTTTGGTCACCCTTTCTGATGTCTCAAGTATCTTGACAGGCGGTTCCACATAATACAAATCTTCTTGTACATCAACTGCTTCCATAGGCAACTGTTCCTCAGGTACTCTCAGACACTTCTTAAGTTGTGACACATGAAATACATTATGTACGTCTGACAAGTGCAGTGGAAGCTCAAGCTGATAAGCCACTTCACCTCGTCGTTCGAGTATCTTGAACGACCAATGTAGCGGGGTGACAACTTGCCTCTTACTTTAAATCTTCTCAACCCTCTCATAGGTGACACCTTCAAGTACACGTAATCACCGACCTCAAAGGTTAGATCACATCTTCGAGTATCTGCATAACTCTTCTGTCTTGTTTGGGCTCCCTTTAGGTTCTTCCGAATTTCTTGCACTCGTCTTTCAGCCTCTTTCAATACAACAGGACCAAAGACTTGGCTTTCCCCAGTTTGATTCCAAAACAACGGTGTCCTACATTTCCGCCCATACAATGCTTCAAAAGGAGACATCTTCAAACTGGCTTGATAACTATTGTTGTAAGAGAATTCGGCATATGGCAGATTCTTATCCCAACTTTGGCTATTCTTTACAGCACACGCTCTCAACATGTCTTCTAATATCTGGTTGGTACGTTCTGTCTGACCATCAATCTGAGGATGATACGCCGAACTAAAATTTAAACGGGTATCCATTGATTCATGCAACTTCCGTCAGAATCTTGAGGTAAATTGAGTGCCTCAATCTGAAATAATCTTCTTAGAAACTCCATGTAAGCATACAATCCTGGAGATATACAGTTCCGCCAACTTGGGACCATTGTAAGTTTCTTTCACGGGAATAAAGTGAACAACTTTAGTCAAACGATCCACTATGACCCATATAGAATCATATCCACACTGTGTTCTTGGTAGTCCCACAATGAAATCCATACTAATTTCTTCCCATTTCCATTCTGGCACTTTGATTGGTTGCAACAACCCTGTTGGTCTTTGGTGTTCAACCGTAATCAATTGACATGTATCACATATGGCCACATATTCTGCTACATCCCATTTCATTCCATGCCACCAATATCGATCTTTAAGGTCTTGATACATCTTTGTGCTTCCGGGATGAATGGAGTATGATGAGTTATGAGCTTCCCTTAGTATCAACTCTCTAATCTCCTTGATATTTGGAACACAAATCCTCCTTCCAACCCATAGGGTTCCTTGTTCATCCTCCCTAAAGTTCGGAACTTTTCCTTTCTTCATTAATTGCTTGATCTCCTTGACCTTCTCATCATTCTTTTGTCCTTCTCGTATATCACGTTCAAGGGTTGAGTCTACTTCCATAGCAACTGCTTCAGTACTAGAAACTAAACATAAGTTTAACCTTGCAAATTCTTCACATAACTGGGGTTGAAGAGCTTGCACTGACAAATTATTACACTGTCCTTTTCTGCTTAGAGCATCAGCGACCACATTAGCCTTTCCTGGATGGTAGTTGATTCCCACATCGAAGTCATTTATTAACTCCAACCAACGACGTTGTCTGAGATTAAGACCTGGTTGTGTGAATATGTACTTCAGGCTCTTGTGATCCGTGTATATCTCGGTTCTTTTTCCCATCAAGTAGTGTCTCCATATCTTCAATGCATGGACAACAGCTGCCAATTCTAAATCATGGGTTGGATAATTCCTCTCATGTTTCCGAAGCTGTCTTGAAGCATACAACATGTCCTCCTTGCATTAAGACACATCCTAAACCATGACCAGATGCATCACAATAAACTACAAACTCCTTCTGCATATCAGGCATCACCAGTACCGGTGCACTGGTTAACCTCTTCTTCAACTCAGCAAAGCTCACTTCACATTCGGGGGTCCACTTGAAAGCAACTCCTTTCTCAAGCAACTTGGTTAGTGGTCGAGAGATCTTTGAAAATCCCTCGATGAATCAACGGTAATAACCAGCCATGCCTAAGAATCTTCGTATATCATGTACACTCTCACGTGTTTCCCATTTAAGGACATCGGCCACTTTGCCTGGATCCACTGCTATACCTCCTTCCGATATGACATGCCCCAAAAATGATACCTCCTTTAGCAAGAATTCACACTTACTAAGTTTGGCATATAGCTGATGTTGGCGAAGCTTCTATAGAGCCATCCTGATGTGCTCCTCATGCCCTTCTTCAGTCTTGGAGTAGATAAGTATGTCATCGATGAATACCACTACAAACTTGTCCAAGTACTCCATGAATACCTTGTTCATCAGATACATGAAATAGGCAGGAGCATTGGTCAATCCAAACGACATAACTGTATACTCATATAGTCCATATCGAGAGACAAATGCAGTATTGGGAATATCTGAGGGCCTAATCTTCAATTGGTGATAACCCGAGCGAAGATCAATCTTAGAGAACACACATGTTCCTCTCAACTGATCAAATAAATCTCAAATTCTTGGCAGTGGGTACTTATTCTTGATTGTTACCGCATTTAAGGCACGGTAATCAACACACAACCTTTGAGTACCATCCTTCTTAGGTACAAATATGACTGGTGCTCCCCAAGGCGATGATCTAGGACGAATATATCCTTTCCCCAATAACTCCTCAATATGATCCTTTAGTTCAGCTAGTTGTTTAGCATCCATTCTCTACGACCTCTTATATATTGGGGCCGTTCCAGGTACTAATTCAATGATAAACTCAATCTCTCGATCAGGGGGCATACCTGGTAAGTCATCTGGAAATACATCCGGAAACTCACTCACAACCCTGATGCCTTCTGTACTCTCAAGATGGTTAAGTTGTACAACTGCTTCTTGTGTCTGTTCTAGCTTGAACTCCACTGTCGTGCCATCTAGGTGTGTTAAGCAAATTGTCCTAGTTGCACGATGAATTACTCCTTGATTCTTTGTCAGCCAGTCCATCCCCAGAATGATGTCTAATCCTTGTGAGTCCAACACTATTAGGTTAGCCCAAAAGACTACCCCCCTTATGTTTATACTCACTTTACGGCATAGATTTCTTGCCACCATCTCTCCTCCAGGAGAGTTTATCAACAATGGCCGGTTCAAGAATGCAACTACCATGTCATGCTTATTTATGAAATATTTGGATATAAATGAATGTGTAGCACCCAAATAAAACAATACTGTGGCGGGGTGGGAATTAGCAGAAAACATACCGATCACCATATCAGGTGCTTCCTGCGCTTGCTCCAAAGTCACATGGTTGACACGTCCAGGTGCGTTCTGCTGCTTCTTTGGACAATTGTTGGAGTAATGTCCCCATGCTCCACACTTATAGCACTGAACTCCTGCAGCATTGTTCTGACTATTAGTGCCTCCTGGTTGATTCCTCGGCGGCTGTGCATTGGGACGGTTAGCTGGTGCCGAAGGGCGAGGGGGTTGCATTTGCTGGCGAGGGGGTTGCATTGGTGGGCGTGGAGGCTGTTGTTGCTGGCGCATCTGCTGATTGTAGGGTGTGGGTGGCCTGTAGTTGGGGTTTGGGAATCTTTGCCCTGAGTGGTTCATAGGGCAAGTCATGGGTGTTGCTGGCTGAGGGGTGAAACGAGGGCGTACATTGCTGCTAGAGGCATGTCCCAGAGCCAATTTCCTTTTTCTATCATCATCATCCAGTTCCTTCTTAGTCCTCTCCACCTCAAAAGCTTTGTCAACCAACATCTGAAAGTCGCTGTAGTCGCTGGAAGAAATGGCAAACTTCAACTCCTTGTCCAGTCCATTCTTGAAATGGAATTGTTTCTTGGAATCCATATCCACATCTGTTGGGGCATAGCGAGATAACTGGGTGAATGCATTCAAGTAGGCTCGCACAGTCATACGGCCCTGCTTTAACATGAGGAACTCTTCACGCCTTGTTTGGACTTCTCCCTCAGGCACAAAGTGATTGCGGAAATTCGTCCTGAATTCTTCCCAAGTGATGTTCTCCGGACTTTGGTGGGCTTCAGTAAAGGCGGTCCACCAGTCGGCTGCAGGTCCCTGGAGTTGATGAGAGGCTAGTGACACCTTTTCTCTTCCTTCACAATGTATGAGCCTCAAATTGCTTTCAACCGTTCGAAGCCAATCATCGGCATCCATTGGTTCACTGACTGTGGCAAAGGTGGGTGGATGAGTGTTAAGGAAGTCCATTAGAAAGGATCTGGGCAGAAAAGGTGGTGGCAGTGGAAGGTTGTATTGTGGTGGTGGTGGGGGTGGGGCTTTCTGCATATTGGTAACAATTTGGGTGAGGTTTGTGAGTAATTGGGTTTGTATGGCCATCATCTGCTGCGCTGCTGGGGCTCCTCGAGCACCCCTACCATTCCATCCTGGCACACCTCCAAGTCCTTCCTCTTGGGGCACAGCACCCCTTCCATGACCTCTACCTCTACCTCTTCCAGCCATCTGTATAGGGAATAATTGAAACTTTAGGATAATAGATAAGATATAGAAGGATACGCTATGGTAAACGGTCCCAACTACATGCATCAAGGGAAACATATATATATATATATATATATATATATATATATATATATATATATATAGCAAGCAAATTCATTAATAAACTAGTGCGGATGCTAATGCATTCCACAACTCGCACGACACACTAACAAGCCTATATACAAATGACATGGATGTGGACAGGATGCCGAAGCATTCTACAACTCACGTCGCACACACACACACACAACATGAAGCAAACTAATACAATACCATAGATAATACAACTCAAGACTAGAGAGGGCGCAGCTACATGCTCCTACATACTAAGGGTAGGTGTCTTGAGTCGTACAACAGGGTAACAAATCTACCCCTACTCGTCGGAGTCCTCCTCGGTCTCCTCCTCCGGGTCCTCCTCCTCCGTGTCCTCCCCCGATCTCACGGGTGAGTTCTCACGACAATCCGGAGAGTTTGGGTCCCACGGCTCAACGTCTGAGGCGTACTGGGGAGAGTTCGGGTCAGCTGCAGTGATCCTCGCGTAACGTCGGCGAAGTCGCTCGTAGCTGTCAACAAGGTCCCTGCTGTCCTGAAGCTCCTGCTGACAATGCTGGAGTCGTGAAGACAACTCCACAGCGTCGTCCACAAGCCTCTTGCTTTGAGCGAGGTACAGAGGCCCCTCGATGTCACGTCCAGTGAAGTCGGCTGTGCCACTAGGGCGCTGAGGGGTGTAGGCGTGCTCCGTGCACCCGAGGCGGAACCTGTGGGCGTGACTCCAGTAGGTAGTCGCCTCCCACGTAGCATCCTCCTCAGCCGCACGCTGGGAGCTCCTCCAAGCCGGAGAGAAGTGTGAGTGCAGCAGCTCTGAGTCGTAGTAGACGGACAGCTGGGAAGTCCACTCCAGTCCACCAGTAGAGGGTATAGAGACCCTAGTGGTGTGGTAGACGAAGCAAACACGGTACTCATGGTACCCCGCAGCACGAAGAAGAGAGCGAAGACGGGCACACATCCTCGGGACAACACGTCCAGAAGAGATCGGCACTGTCTCCCTCCTGGGTGTGTGAGGTGCGGAGCGGCTGGCTAGGGCATGGTGAGGAACACGACCCCCAGTCAACTTACGCGCCGCCTGCTTGGTGCGCGCCATCTACAAACATTTGAAAAGAAGAGAGAGTAAGATCAATAATCAATAAATTAAGTTAGAATTAAAACAATAAGTACAACAAGAGAAGAAGCACAAGGGTTGGGATGGAAAGCACAAAGTTTGGAAATACTATTTTTATAAGAAAATAGTATAGTCCTTATTTTCGACCATTTCTAACTAGTCTTGTGTCCTACGGGCAATACGGCTCTGATACCACTTTGTCACGCCCGGTCATCATAAAGATGAACAGACGATAATCACATGTACGTCAGGATCAGTTGAATTGTACATGCGTTAACGAAAGTGAAATATCATTACATAGCCATGTTCGAGTACATAAATAGTCTTACAATACGACCCGAAGGTCTACAAATACACACCACAACCTATTTACAACATCTGAATAGTTCACAAAGATTATACTACAGCGGAAGGCTAAATAGATAAGAACGGCTCCATCTCCACAGGCAGTCGCACGAAGGATCGCCAGCCTAGCCCAAGTCTTCCAGGTTGACGAAGAAGTCTTCTGGTGCCGCTTCTTCTTCATATTCTAATGGAAAAGTAAACACTTGAGTACATAGAGTACTCAGCAAGTGTGGAAAGAGAATGACATGATTGGCTAAAGCAAGGGAAGGACAATTATGGCTTAAGCACTATGCTTAGAACCTAACCTTAGCTTTCAATTATCAATATCATAATTCAAGAAGTAATTCAACATGTAATTAAAGATGATGAATGTAACTTGAATCATAAATAACCACCATTTCCCAACCATAAGCTAATTATGAACTGGCCCCAAGCCGCTCTTGTTCGTGAGCACGACTGTCATGATAGTTTTTCCAAATCTCTGCAGAGAGTGTACCCTTTCCCCACAAGCAGTGATTTCATCCCCTGTTGCCAGGTGGACTAAGTGAACCTCCCTGTTTGCCTGTGGTAGCTAACCACATTACACACTTCCTTTGGTGTGAGGCCAGGAGATCACAACATGGTCTTTACAAAGGTACTCCCGACTAGTGCTAGCCCTCTAAGGTTTCCACCACTAAGGCATTCCCGGAGTAACCCTCCGCCTCAGAGCCCCCTCTTGAGCCTTGCGGTTCCCAGAGCAGTACCCCTGCATCATTCCCCGTACCATCCAACTACTAGCATTTCATCGGGAGAAACCTAATTAATTGACCAAGCTGCCCCATCTCAGTCTCGTGGTGGTACTATAAAGCTTAGTGGCTTCCTCCATAAACCGGTCCTTAGAATCCGGTGGTACCAAACCCAATCCTGGGTCTCGTGCAAACTGCATCATACCAAATCTATCCAACCAGCAGATTCCTATCCACTACTATTGTGTATCCACCACAATTAAAGTAATCATAAAGTTTAACATGTCACAATTGTATAAAATCCTATTACCAATGTCTAAGCATGGCTAAGCATAATTAATTACCTATCTACTTTCCAACCCACCTCAGGTGATAAGGAATTATATGGAACAAGGCATGAAACATGAAATAGGACATCAATTTAATTGGCATGCATCTAACTAAAATCCTAAAATTGGTACAAGATGGTCAAGGGCACTTGCCTTCGTCGAAGACTTGGTTGTTGGTGAAGTCTTGGTCTTGGAGATTAAGGTTGGTGTCGTAGTATGACTCTAAATATGTTGCCCAAGCATGGCAAAGAGAAATAAAAGCTAAATAAGCAAAGAGCACACAATACAATGCATCACCCATACACATACGCATAAAATTCTATACTAATGCGTCCATACGAAGTATTTATTATTTTACATAGCCAAAAATATTCATTGTATATTTATCTCACATTTTTAGGATTTATTTATGGCCTAAAATCATTTTTATTGAATTTTCTATGGCCAAAATGTATTATAAACATTTTTACTGAATTTTCCATGGTGAAAATATATTTTATTTGTACTCTAAAATTTAATCACAGCAATAAAATATTGTATTCCAATTTTTCCTACTGTTTTTACACTTAATTACCATTTTTATCTGTTTTCTACACATCAAATACTCCTAAAAACAATATTCAACAATCAAATAAAAGTCCAGGGGCTGGTTAATAAGTTGTCTACACTGTACAGGGGCTAAATCCATAATTCTACAATTTTCCCAGGGGCTAGATTGATTATTTAACTGATTAAATCCAATCCCAGAGAATCTAGGGGTTAGATTGTTAATTCTGGGGGCTAGATTTGAATTCCAGAGGAATCCCGGGGGTAGCTGGCAAAATTCCAGGGGCCTGGGTGCAATTCCGGCGGCGGGGAAAAAGGACTTTAAATGTGGGCCGTCGGTTTTGAAATGGACGCGCGAGATTTAATGTTACCGAACCGTTACAACCGATCTAATCTTGGCCGTTGATCCCAACCGAGGGCTGGGATTGGGCCACGTCGCTTCTGGCGACGCCGGCCGCACGCCCGCGGCGGCGCTCGGCGCCCGCGGCGGCGGACCTCGTCGGCGTTGGCTAGTTTGGCCAAAACGCCACTGATCCTAAGCACATAATACACTAAACGAAAGAAGAGAGGATAGGGAGCATACCTAGGGGGGTCGCGGGGTCCGAAATTGGCCGGAGAGTAGTCGGCGACGAGAGGTGGCGGCGGTTGGCGTCGGCACTCGTCGATTCCGGCGAAACCTCGGTGATCTCTCCGCGCAAACTTGTCCGGCGTGCCTCTGGGTTCACGGCGAAGAGATCAGAGGGGGTGGAGGGGTGAGACGGTCGCCGACAAGTCGGGAACGCGCACGACTTATTGAGGTCGACGGTTGGCTAGGGTTTGGCACGGAGGAGAGGAAAGAGAGGGGGAGAGGGGGATTTTATAGAGGGGAAGGTGGCTGCAGTTGCTGGCGCGCGCGAAGGGGGGTTCCCCAGGGTGGATTGATGCGGGGTGGAGGGGCGGTGTGCGGCGTGGGCGAGGCGCGAGAAAAGGGAGGTGGCAGTTGCCTAGTGAAGGTGATGACAGGTGGGTCCCGGCGGCAGAGAGAGAGGAGAGGAGAGGAGAGAGGGCTGCTGGGCCGCGGGAGAGAAAGGGGAGAGATGGGCCGGGGTGGGGAAATTTGGCCCAGAGAAGGGTTTTATCTTTTTCCTTTTTCTTTTTCTTATTCTTTCCTTTTGATTTGATTTCAAATTCAAATTTCAACCGTTTGCTACACGTTTGAACTTCAAAATTCACACAAAAATGCATACTAGAATGTACATTGGTTTGATGAATTTTATTCACATGAAATATGGATGTTACAACTCTACCCCCCTTAAAAGGAATCTCGCCCTCGATATTCGGACGTCCTAGGAGAAAAGATGAGGGAATTCTGCCTTGAGATCTTCTTCTCTTTTCCATGTCGCTTCTGCCTCTGAATGATGTTTCCATTGCACCTTACACATGCGAATGACTTTGTTTTTGGTCACCCTTTCTGATGTCTCAAGTATCTTGACAGGCGGTTCCACATAATACAATTCTTCTTGTACATCAACTGCTTCCATAGGCAACTGTTCCTCAGGTACTCTCAGACACTTCTTAAGTTGTGACACATGAAATACATTATGTACGTCTGACAAGTGCAGTGGAAGCTCAAGCTGATAAGCCACTTCACCTCGTCGTTCGAGTATCTTGAACGACCAATGTAGCGGGGTGACAACTTGCCTCTTACTTTAAATCTTCTCAACCCTCTCATAGGTGACACCTTCAAGTACACGTAATCACCGACCTCAAAGGTTAGATCACATCTTCGAGTATCTGCATAACTCTTCTGTCTTGTTTGGGCTCCCTTTAGGTTCTTCCGAATTTCTTGCACTCGTCTTTCAGCCTCTTTCAATACAACAGGACCAAAGACTTGGCTTTCCCCAGTTTGATTCCAAAACAACGGTGTCCTACATTTCCGCCCATACAATGCTTCAAAAGGAGACATCTTCAAACTGGCTTGATAACTATTGTTGTAAGAGAATTCGGCATATGGCAGATTCTTATCCCAACTTTGGCTATTCTTTACAGCACACGCTCTCAACATGTCTTCTAATATCTGGTTGGTACGTTCTGTCTGACCATCAATCTGAGGATGATACGCCGAACTAAAATTTAAACGGGTATCCATTGATTCATGCAACTTCCGTCAGAATCTTGAGGTAAATTGAGTGCCTCAATCTGAAATAATCTTCTTAGAAACTCCATGTAAGCATACAATCCTGGAGATATACAGTTCCGCCAACTTGGGACCATTGTAAGTTTCTTTCACGGGAATAAAGTGAACAACTTTAGTCAAACGATCCACTATGACCCATATAGAATCATATCCACACTGTGTTCTTGGTAGTCCCACAATGAAATCCATACTAATTTCTTCCCATTTCCATTCTGGCACTTTGATTGGTTGCAACAACCCTGTTGGTCTTTGGTGTTCAACCGTAATCAATTGACATGTATCACATATGGCCACATATTCTGCTACATCCCATTTCATTCCATGCCACCAATATCGATCTTTAAGGTCTTGATACATCTTTGTGCTTCCGGGATGAATGGAGTATGATGAGTTATGAGCTTCCCTTAGTATCAACTCTCTAATCTCCTTGATATTTGGAACACAAATCCTCCTTCCAACCCATAGGGTTCCTTGTTCATCCTCCCTAAAGTTCGGAACTTTTCCTTTCTTCATTAATTGCTTGATCTCCTTGACCTTCTCATCATTCTTTTGTCCTTCTCGTATATCACGTTCAAGGGTTGAGTCTACTTCCATAGCAACTGCTTCAGTACTAGAAACTAAACATAAGTTTAACCTTGCAAATTCTTCACATAACTGGGGTTGAAGAGCTTGCACTGACAAATTATTACACTGTCCTTTTCTGCTTAGAGCATCAGCGACCACATTAGCCTTTCCTGGATGGTAGTTGATTCCCACATCGAAGTCATTTATTAACTCCAACCAACGACGTTGTCTGAGATTAAGACCTGGTTGTGTGAATATGTACTTCAAGCTCTTGTGATCCGTGTATATCTCGGTTCTTTTTCCCATCAAGTAGTGTCTCCATATCTTCAATGCATGGACAACAGCTGCCAATTCTAAATCATGGGTTGGATAATTCCTCTCATGTTTCCGAAGCTGTCTTGAAGCATACAACATGTCCTCCTTGCATTAAGACACATCCTAAACCATGACCAGATGCATCACAATAAACTACAAACTCCTTCTGCATATCAGGCATCACCAGTACCGGTGCACTGGTTAACCTCTTCTTCAACTCGGCAAAGCTCACTTCACATTCGGGGGTCCACTTGAAAGCAACTCCTTTCTCAAGCAACTTGGTTAGTGGTCGAGAGATCTTTGAAAATCCCTCGATGAATCAACGGTAATAACCAGCCATGCCTAAGAATCTTCGTATATCATGTACACTCTCACGTGTTTCCCATTTAAGGACATCGGCCACTTTGCCTGGATCCACTGCTATACCTCCTTCCGATATGACATGCCCCAAAAATGATACCTCCTTTAGCAAGAATTCACACTTACTAAGTTTGGCATATAGCTGATGTTGGCGAAGCTTCTATAGAGCCATCCTGATGTGCTCCTCATGCCCTTCTTCAGTCTTGGAGTAGATAAGTATGTCATCGATGAATACCACTACAAACTTGTCCAAGTACTCCATGAATACCTTGTTCATCAGATACATGAAATAGGCAGGAGCATTGGTCAATCCAAACGACATAACTGTATACTCATATAGTCCATATCGAGAGACAAATGCAGTATTGGGAATATCTGAGGGCCTAATCTTCAATTGGTGATAACCCGAGCGAAGATCAATCTTAGAGAACACACATGTTCCTCTCAACTGATCAAATAAATCTCAAATTCTTGGCAGTGGGTACTTATTCTTGATTGTTACCGCATTTAAGGCACGATAATCAACACACAACCTTTGAGTACCATCCTTCTTAGGTACAAATATGACTGGTGCTCCCCAAGGCGATGATCTAGGACGAATATATCCTTTCCCCAATAACTCCTCAATATGATCCTTTAGTTCAGCTAGTTGTTTAGCATCCATTCTCTACGGCCTCTTATATATTGGGGCCGTTCCAGGTACTAATTCAATGATAAACTCAATCTCTCGATCAGGGGGCATACCTGGTAAGTCATCTGGAAATACATCCGGAAACTCACTCACAACCCTGATGCCTTCTGTACTCTCAAGATGGTTAAGTTGTACAACTGCTTCTTGTGTCTGTTCTAGCTTGAACTCCACTGTCGTGCCATCTAGGTGTGTTAAGCAAATTGTCCTAGTTGCACGATGAATTACTCCTTGATTCTTTGTCAGCCAGTCCATCCCCAGAATGATGTCTAATCCTTGTGAGTCCAACACTATTAGGTTAGCCCAAAAGACTACCCCCCTTATGTTTATACTCACTTTACGGCATAGATTTCTTGCCACCATCTCTCCTCCAGGAGAGTTTATCAACAATGGCCGGTTCAAGAATGCAACTACCATGTCATGCTTATTTATGAAATATTTGGATATAAATGAATGTGTAGCACCCAAATAAAACAATACTGTGGCGGGGTGGGAATTAGCAGAAAACATACCGATCACCATATCAGGTGCTTCCTGCGCTTGCTCCAAAGTCACATGGTTGACACGTCCAGGTGCGTTCTGCTGCTTCTTTGGACAATTGTTGGAGTAATGTCCCCATGCTCCACACTTATAGCACTGAACTCCTGCAGCATTGTTCTGACTATTAGTGCCTCCTGGTTGATTCCTCGGCGGCTGTGCATTGGGACGGTTAGCTGGTGCCGAAGGGCGAGGGGGTTGCATTTGCTGGCGAGGGGGTTGCATTGGTGGGCGTGGAGGCTGTTGTTGCTGGCGCATCTGCTGATTGTAGGGTGTGGGTGGCCTGTAGTTGGGGTTTGGGAATCTTTGCCCTGAGTGGTTCATAGGGCAAGTCATGGGTGTTGCTGGCTGAGGGGTGAAACGAGGGCGTACATTGCTGCTAGAGGCATGTCCCAGAGCAAATTCCTTTTTCTATCATCATCATCCAGTTCCTTCTTAGTCCTCTCCACATCAAAAGCTTTGTCAACCAACATCTGAAAGTCGCTGTAGTCGCTGGAAGACATGGCAAACTTCAACTCCTTGTCCAGTCCATTCTTGAAATGGAATTGTTTCTTGGAATCCATATCCACATCTGTTGGGGCATAGCGAGATAACTGGGTGAATGCATTCAAGTAGGCTCGCACAGTCATACGGCCCTGCTTTAACATGAGGAACTCTTCACGCCTTGTTTGGACTTCTCCCTCAGGCACAAAGTGATTGCGGAAATTCGTCCTGAATTCTTCCCAAGTGATGTTCTCCGGACTTTGGTGGGCTTCAGTAAAGGCGGTCAACCAGTCGGCTGCAGGTCCCTGGAGTTGATGAGAGGCTAGTGACACCTTTTCTCTTCCTTCACAATGTATGAGCCTCAAATTGCTTTCAACCGTTCGAAGCCAATCATCGGCATCCATTGGTTCACTGACTGTGGCAAAGGTGGGTGGATGAGTGTTAAGGAAGTCCATTAGAAAGGATCTGGGCAGAAAAGGTGGTGGCAGTGGAAGGTTGTATTGTGGTGGTGGTGGGGGTGGGGCTTTCTGCATATTGGTAACAATTTGGGTGAGGTTTGTGAGTAATTGGGTTTGTATGGCCATCATCTGCTGCGCTGCTGGGGCTCCTCGAGCACCCCTACCATTCCATCCTGGCACACCTCCAAGTCCTTCCTCTTGGGGCACAGCACCCCTTCCATGACCTCTACCTCTACCTCTTCCAGCCATCTGTATAGGGAATAATTGAAACTTTAGGATAATAGATAAGATATAGAAGGATACGCTATGGTAAACGGTCCCAACTACATGCATCAAGGGAAACATATATATATATATATATATATATATATATATATATATATATATATATATATATATATATATATATATATATATATATATATATATATATATAGCAAGCAAATTCATTAATCAACTAGTGCGGATGCTAATGCATTCCACAACTCGCACGACACACTAACAAGCCTATATACAAATGACATGGATGTGGACAGGATGCCGAAGCATTCTACAACTCACGTCGCACACACACACACACAACATGAAGCAAACTAATACAATACCAAAGATAATACAACTCAAGACTAGAGAGGGCGCAGCTACATGCTCCTACATACTAAGGGTAGGTGTCTTGAGTCGTACAACAGGGTAACAAATCTACCCCTACTCGTCGGAGTCCTCCCCGGTCTCCTCCTCCGGGTCCTCCTCCTCCGTGTCCTCCCCCGATCTCACGGGTGAGTTCTCACGACAATCCGGAGAGTTTGGGTCCCACGGCTCAACGTCTGAGGCGTACTGGGGAGAGTTCGGGTCAGCTGCAGTGATCCTCGCGTAACGTCGGCGAAGTCGCTCGTAGCTGTCAACAAGGTCCCTGCTGTCCTGAAGCTCCTGCTGACAATGCTGGAGTCGTGAAGACAACTCCACAGCGTCGTCCACAAGCCTCTTGCTCTGAGCGAGGTACAGAGGCCCCTCGATGTCACGTCCAGTGAAGTCGGCTGTGCCACTAGGGCGCTGAGGGGTGTAGGCGTGCTCCGTGCACCCGAGGCGGAACCTGTGGGCGTGACTCCAGTAGGTAGTCGCCTCCCACGTAGCATCCTCCTCAGCCGCACGCTGGGAGCTCCTCCAAGCCGGAGAGAAGTGTGAGTGCAGCAGCTCTGAGTCGTAGTAGACGGACAGCTGGGAAGTCCACTCCAGTCCACCAGTAGAGGGTATAGAGACCCTAGTGGTGTGGTAGACGAAGCAAACACGGTACTCATGGTACCCCGCAGCACGAAGAAGAGAGCGAAGACGGGCACGCATCCTCGGGACAACACGTCCAGAAGAGATCGGCACTGTCTCCCTCCTGGGTGTGTGAGGTGCGGAGCGGCTGGCTAGGGCATGGTGAGGAACACGACCCCGAGTCAACTTACGCGCCGCCTGCTTGGTGCGCGCCATCTACAAACATTTGAAAAGAAGAGAAAGTAAGATCAATAATCAATAAATTAAGTTAGAATTAAAACAATAAGTACAACAAGAGAAGAAGCACAAGGGTTGGGATGGAAAGCACAAAGTTTGGAAATACTATTTTATAAGAAAATAGTATAGTCCTTATTTTCGACCATTTCTAACTAGTCTTGTGTCCTACGGGCAATACGGCTCTGATACCACTTTGTCACGCCCGGTCATCATAAAGATGAACAGACGATAATCACATGTACGCCAGGATCAGTTGAATTGTACATGCGTTAACGAAAGTGAAATATCATTACATAGCCATGTTCGAGTACATAAATAGTCTTACAATACGACCCGAAGGTCTACAAATACACACCACAACCTATTTACAACATCTGAATAGTTCACAAAGATTATACTACAGCGGAAGGCTAAATAGATAAGAACGGCTCCATCTCCACAGGCAGTCGCACGAAGGATCGCCAGCCTAGCCCAAGTCTTCCAGGTTGACGAAGAAGTCTTCTGGTGCCGCTTCTTCTTCATATTCTAATGGAAAAGTAAACACTTGAGTACATAGAGTACTCAGCAAGTGTGGAAAGAGAATGACATGATTGGCTAAAGCAAGGGAAGGACAATTATGGCTTAAGCACTATGCTTAGAACCTAACCTTAGCTTTCAATTATCAATATCATAATTCAAGAAGTAATTCAACATGCAATTAAAGATGATGAATGTAACTTGAATCATAAATAACCACCATTTCCCAACCATAAGCTAATTATGAACTGGCCCCAAGCCGCTCTTGTTCGTGAGCACGACTGTCATGATAGTTTTTCCAAATCTCTGCAGAGAGTGTACCCTTTCCCCACAAGCAGTGATTTCATCCCCTGTTGCCAGGTGGACTAAGTGAACCTCCCTGTTTGCCTGTGGTAGCTAACCACATTACACACTTCCTTTGGTGTGAGGCCAGGAGATCACAACATGGTCTTTACAAAGGTACTCCCGACTAGTGCTAGCCCTCTAAGGTTTCCACCACTAAGGCATTCCCGGAGTAACCCTCCGCCTCAGAGCCCCCTCTTGAGCCTTGCGGTTCCCAGAGCAGTACCCCTGCATCATTCCCCGTACCATCCAACTACTAGCATTTCATCGGGAGAAACCTAATTAATTGACCAAGCTGCCCCATCTCAGTCTCGTGGTGGTACTATAAAGCTTAGTGGCTTCCTCCATAAACCGGTCCTTAGAATCCGGTGGTACCAAACCCAATCCTGGGTCTCGTGCAAACTGCATCATACCAAATCTATCCAACCAGCAGATTCCTATCCACTACTATTGTGTATCCACCACAATTAAAGTAATCATAAAGTTTAACATGTCACAATTGTATAAAATCCTATTACCAATGTCTAAGCATGGTTAAGCATAATTAATTACCTATCTACTTTCCAACCCACCTCAGGTGATAAGGAATTATATGGAACAAGGCATGAAACATGAAATAGGACATCAATTTAATTAGCATGCATCTAACTAAAATCCTAAAATTGGTACAAGATGGTCAAGGGCACTTGCCTTCGTCGAAGACTTGGTTGTTGGTGAAGTCTTGGTCTTGGAGATTAAGGTTGGTGTCGTAGTATGACTCTAAATATGTTGCCCAAGCATGGCAAAGAGAAATAAAAGCTAAATAAGCAAAGAGCACACAATACAATGCATCACCCATACACATACGCATAAAATTCTATACTAATGCGTCCATACGAAGTATTTATTATTTTACATAGCCAAAAATATTCATTGTATATTTATCTCACATTTTTAGGATTTATTTATGGCCTAAAATCATTTTTATTGAATTTTCTATGGCCAAAATGTATTATAAACATTTTTACTGAATTTTCCATGGTGAAAATATATTTTATTTGTACTCTACAATTTAATCACAGCAATAAAATATTGTATTCCAATTTTTCCTACTGTTTTTACACTTAATTACCATTTTTATCTGTTTTCTACACATCAAATACTCCTAAAAACAATATTCAACAATCAAATAAAAGTCCAGGGGCTGGTTAATAAGTTGTCTACACTGTACAGGGGCTAAATCCATAATTCTACAATTTTCCCAGGGGCTAGATTGATTATTTAACTGATTAAATCCAATCCCAGAGAATCTAGGGGTTAGATTGTTAATTCTGGGGGCTAGATTTGAATTCCAGAGGAATCCCGGGGGTAGCTGGCAAAATTCCAGGGGCCTGGGTGCAATTCCGGCGGCGGGGAAAAAGGACTTTAAATGTGGGCCGTCGGTTTTGAAATGGACGCGCGAGATTTAATGTTACCGAACCGTTACGACCGATCTAATCATGGCCGTTGATCCCCAACCGAGGGCTGGGATTGGGCCACGTCGCTTCTGGCGACACCGGCCGCACGCCCGCGGCGGCGCTCGGCGCCCGCGGCGGCGGACCTCGCCGGCGTTGGCTAGTTTGGCCAAAACGCCACTGATCCTAAGCACATAATACACTAAACGAAAGAAGAGAGGATAGGGAGCATACCTAGGGGGGTCGCGGGGTCCGAAATTGGCCGGAGAGTAGTCGGCGACAAGAGGTGGCGGCGGTTGGCGTCGGCACTCGTCGATTCCGGCAAAACATCGGCGATCTCTCCGCGCAAACTTGTCCGACGTGCCCCTGGGTTCACAGCGAAGAGATCAGAGGGGGTGGAGGGGTGAGATGGTCGCCGGCAAGTCGGGAACGCGCACGACTTACCGAGGTCGACGGTTGGCTAGGGTTTGGCGCGGAGGAGAGGAAAGAGAGGGGGAGAGGGGGATTTTATAGAGGGGAAAGCGGCGGCGGTTGCTGGCGCGCGCGAAGAGGGGTTCCTCAGGGTGGATTGATGCGGGGTGGAGCGGTTGGAGGGGAGGTGTGCGGCGTGGGCGCGGCGCGGGAAAAGGGAGGCGGCGGTTGCCCAGTGAAGGTGATGACAGGTGGGTCCCGATGGCAGAGAGAGAAGAGAGGAGAGAGGGCTGCTGGGCCGCGGGAGAGAAAGGGGAGAGATGGGCCGGGGTGGGGAAATTTGGCCCAGAGAAGGGTTTTATCTTTTTCCTTTTTCTTTTTCTTATTCTTTCCTTTTGATTTGATTTCAAATTCAAATTTCAACCGTTTGCTACACGTTTGAACTTCAAAATTCAGACAAAAATGCATACTAGAATGTACCTTGGTTTGATGAATTTTATTCACATGAAATATGGATGTTACAGGAGGCCATATTTGCAACGTCAAGAAATTATTGTGCGTACTGATCATAGAAGTTTAAGCTTTTTAGAAGGACAACAACTGCATTCGGAGCTCAAGAAGAAAGCCATGGCAAAATTAATGGGAATACAATTTAAAATACAGTATCGTAAGGTAAAGAAAACTATGCAGCGGATGCTCTCTCAAGGACTCCTCCATCTGAATCTGCTCTGTCCCTGATGGCTCTCACTGAGATTAAACGTCTCTGGCTGCAGGAAGTGCTTAATTCCTATGCCTTGGATGGTGATGCTCAAAAGTTGATCTCCCGGTTAGCACTTGTTAGCCCGGATGAAAATGGATTTTCACTTCATCAAGGAGTTATAAGAAAAGGAGATCAAATATACATAGGCACAAATACTGCTATGAAGACAAAATTAATTTATATCCTCCATGACTCAACCTTAGGAGGACATTCAGGGGCTCATGTATCCTATCAAAGACTGAGAAAAGATTTTTTTTGGAAGGGGATGAAACAAGAGGTTGCTGAATATGTGAAGCAGTGTCAAGTCTGTCAAAGAGCAAAAACTAAGAAGACACATCCCTCTGGCGTTCTTCAACCATTACCATTTGTCGAAGGGTGCTTTTGGCAAGATGTGACAATGGATTTTATCGAGGGTTTACCATGCTCGGAAGGTTACAATACTATCTTTGTGGTGGTTGATCGCTTTTCAAAGTATGCTCATTTTTCCCTCTTAAGCACCCCTTCTCAGCTCAACATGTGGCACAACTAGTGTTTGATAACATCGTCAAGCTCCATGGTATGCCTCGCTCTATGCTGTCCGACCGTGATAAAGTATTCACTAGCAATCTCTGGAAGCAACTCTTCACATTGATGAACATTAAACTGCTCCTAAGCACGGCTTATCATCCCCAAACATATAGCCAAAGTGAAAGAGTAAATCAGTGCCTCGAGATGACTTTTGGTGCTCTGTCAATGACTCTCCTCACAAGTGGAAATCCTGGCTTTCTTTAGCAGAATTCTGGTATAATACTTCCTTTCACAGCTCTATTGGTTGCTCGCCATTTCAGGCTTTATATGGATATGAACCTGACATGCTCGCTTGCCCTACTGTCCCACCTGGAACTGAACAATCTGTTGAGAACTTCCTGCAGGACAGAAAGTCTTACATTGAGCTTCTGAAGACACACCTTGCTCGTGCACAAAATCGTATGAAGCAACAATCGGATAAACATTGTGTAGATCATGAGTTCCAGGAAGGTGAGCAACTGCTGCTGAAATTACAACCGTATGCCCAAAGTTCGCTGGTAAACCGTTTCTGTCCTAAACCCGCTTTCAAATTCTTTTGCCCCTACAAAATCTTGAACCGCATTGGCAAAGTGGCATATAGGCTGGAACTGCCTGTTGGAACACAAATTCAGCCAGTCTTCTACGTTTCACAGTTAAAGCCATATATTTTGAAGTATGCACCTGTATTTTCAGACCTACCCACTGTTCTTGATATGGATCAGTCACAACTCAAGCCAGTGGAGATTCTTGACAGACGCCTCGTGAAGAAAGGCAATCATGCTATAACTCAAGTCAAAGTGAAGTGGACCACGGAGTCATCTGATGATTGTTCTTCGGAAGACTGATCTGTTATGTCCAAAAGGTATCCTGAAGTTTGTGCTTGGGGTCAAGCACCATCTGCGCAGAGGGGAGCTGTGACGACAGCTTCGGCTGATGGCATTTGAATAATTGTAATGCAAGTTAAACGCTTAAGCTAAGTACTCTGTGAGTCCGGACTGCATCCCGAGGTGTCCATATATGGACAAACACCTGCTCCGTTAGAGAACCCGAACAACCACAGATTCGTTCTGTCGTTATTCTTCCTCCCCACCTAAACGCCCATTCCTCTCCGGCGGCGCGGCCACGTGAGATCCTCACGCTCTCAGGTAGCGCCTGAGTAGCCACGGGGGCTCACAGTCCGCCATCATGCTCCTCAGGGTCGCGGGCAGGCGCCTCTCGTTGTCACGGCGGTGGTCGATGGTGAAGGTGCAGCCCTGGCGGAGGAAGGGAAGGAGGCAGCTGAAGAGGAGGTGAACCAGGCGAAGGCTCCGAGGGAGGAAGAGGGAGCGTCGGTGGAAGAAGACGGAGACCTCGAGACACCTGCGCTGTAAGAAGTAAGGAGCATGTCACTAAGTGGGCTCTTGTATCGGGCGGTGCGTGTGTACGTGTCGTGTGACGCGGGACGACGCGTCGAGTTGCGTGAGTCGTATCCGGGCTGCGTCCCGATGGAGTTGTAAGGGAAACCATTTAAACCCGAGGGTAGAAATGAAAAAGCACACAAAAGGCAGTTACGATCTACTTGCGTCTCACGTTGGCGCTCCCGTCCACCACGCGATCGCTCGTCGCCGGTGACCGCTGCACCGCTCACGTCCTCTTCATCGGCGCGTTGAGGGCCAAGGGTCATGACAGTTGGTAATCAGAGCCTATCCTATCCTGCTCGATTTTTTTCCGGTGTGGTGCTTGATTTGGCGGGGTTACGGGAAGTTGGAGTGGTGTTGTGCAGAGCATCTCATCAAATCGTAGCAACGGCGCCACCAGCTAAACCCTCGGTGCAGACGCAACTGGTGTTGACGGCGATGGAGTCCTTTTCTCGCTCGGGGGAGGACAAGTTGGACAAGATGGTCTCGCTCCTGGAGACGATGACGCATCAGATGGATTCCATGGAGAAGGTGCAGAGAGAATTGGTGGAGCAACAAACACTGGCAACCACAGTTGCTGAAGCAGCAGGTCAGGAGCATGATTTGTTGTTCCGCCGGGTGGAGGAGACCGGAAAGCGTTTGGAGGCATTGGCGTTGGAGCGTTTGGCGGATCAGATGTCTCGCACGTCGCCGGAGCACCATCAGCGCTCTCCGCGCAGTGACAGTGACGAGGAGGGCACTACCAGATGGCCTCGTCAGGGGGTAGGTGATATTGGTGCAGGAGGTGATCGGAGGAGGCGTCAAGGGGAGAGCCTAACAGATTGGCATATCCCGCATCAGGAGAGGTTGGAAGGTGGACGCCATCTACCGAAGATGTCATTTCCTGTTTTCAACGGTGAGAATCCAACTATGTGGTTGGATAAGTGCATGGATTATTTCCACATCTATCAGATCCCTCAAGCTCTCTGGGTCCGATCTGCATCTCTGCACCTGGAGGGCAGTGCCGCACGCTGGTTGCAGGTGTTCAAGCAGACTAAAGGCTTAAGGACCTAGGAACATTTTGTGGCGGCAATGAAGGACAAGTTTGGTGAATATGAGTATTCTCAGGCCATGTACGAGTTCCTGCACCTCAGGCAGACTGGAGATTTGGAGGAGTACATCATGGCATTTGATAAGCTGCGTTACTCCACCGCATTGCATAACCCGGACATGGATGAGGTGTTCTTTGTCACTCAGTTTGTGAAGGGCCTGAAGCATGAGATTCAGAGCGTGGTGATGCAGCAGATGCCGAAGACTGTTAGTCGAGCTGTGCAGTTGGCTAGATTGCAAACTGATATTCAGGAGAGGAGTAAAGGGAGAGGACAGAAGTCGAGCTGGTATAGTCGCCAAGGAGGTGTAACAAGACAGGAGAGTAAACAGGTGTTTGGGGGAGCAGATCTGTCGAAGGAGCGACAGTTAAGGGACTATAGGAGACTACATGGTCTTTGCTTTACCTGTGGGGAACGTTATGAGCCGGGTCATATGGCTAAGTGCCCCAAGAGAGCAAAAACTCAACTGAACACATTGTCGGCGGAAGACCTGGAGCAGGAGCTTTCTGCGGAGGTGCTTCAGCAGCTGGAAGAGGAGGACATACAATTGGCTGAATGTTTTCAAGTCTCACTGAATGCTCTGTCTGATACTCAGGATAACACTTCGATGCGTTTCAGGGCCCTGATGCAGAAGTTGGTTTTCTTACTGTTGGTGGACTCCGGTAGTTCCCATTCATTTATCAACAAAGGGTTTGTCGATAGAGCTGGGCTGCGAGCTCAACGTTGTTCTCCTATAGTGGTGAAGGTGGCAAGTGGGGAGGAGTTGGTATGTGATATGGAGGTCAAAAATGTGGAGTGGTGGTGCGCAGGTCATATATTTGTGACAGATATGAAGGTGTTACCATTAGGAGCTTATGATGGTATATTGGGGTTTGATTGGCTGAATAAATACAGCCCTATGGAGTGTGATTGGAAAAGGAAGAGTTTACAATTTTGGGACCAAGGCAAGTTGGTGAAGCTGGTTGGTGATGCAGATCAGGTGCAGGTGGATATTCCCCATATTTCTGCTGTGCAGTTACATAAGAGTCTATGTGGTAATGATATATGGGCCATGGCGATAGTGGATGCTGAGAAGTCAGGGAAGCACAAACCAGAGAAGCAAGCTCCAGAAGAGCTAATTCAGGGGATTTTGCAGGAGTTTGCAGATGTCTTCAAGGACCCTGATAGTCTACCTCCCTCCAGAGTGTTTGACCATGTCATATCCCTGGTGCCAGGATCCATTCCAGTGAACTCTAGGCCTTATCGGTATTCTCCCTTACATAAGGATGAGATCGAAAAACAGGTGGCTCAACTGTTTAAGGCTGGATTAATAGAAGATAGCGTCAACCCTTTTGCCTCCCCTGTGTTGCTGGTGCAAAAGAAGGATGGCACATGGCGCTTTTGCGTGGATTATCGGAAGCTCAATGACATGACTATTAAAAATAGATTTCCTATGCCATTGGTGGATGGAATTCTGGATGAGTTGTCAGGAGCAAGTTATTTCACAAGCCTTGATCTCAGGGCTGGGTATGATCAAATTCGCATGAAGGAGGGGGAAGAGCACAAAATTGCTTTCAAGACTCATGGAGGCCACTACCAGTTTAAGGTGATGCCTTTTGGTTTAACTAATGCTCCAGCCACATTCCAATGTGCTATGAATTCTATCCTTACACCATTCCTTAGAAAGTTTGCATTAGTGTTCATTGATGACATACTTATCTATAGTCCTACTTTAGAGGCCCATGTTGAGCATTTGAGGTTAGTGTTGCAAAAGCTTAGGGAGCATCACTTTTATGTTAAGTTGTCTAAATGTCACTTTATACAACAAGAGTTGGAGTATTTGGGGCATATAATATCTGCAGGTGGTGTTCAAACTGATCCTAAGAAGACAAGTGCCATGGACAGTTGGCCAGTACCCTGTTCCTTTACAGAACTGAGGGCTTTCTTGGGCCTCATTGGGTATTATCGGAAGTTTGTGAGACATTATAGTATCATTGCTCGTCCTCTCACCAATTTATTGAAGAAGAAGCAGTTTGAGTGGAATTCTGAAGCTCAAAAAGCCTTTCAAGAATTAAAGAGGGTGCTGATGTCAACACCTATCTTGGCTCTTCCGGATTTCAATGAAGTCTTCACAGTGGAGACAGATGCTAGTGATCAAGGACTGGGAGCAGTCTTGATGCAGAAAGGAAGACCAATTGCTTATTTGAGTAAAGGGCTTACTGAGAAGAATAAGCAGCTGTCTATTTATGAGAAGGAATTTTTGGCTTTGATGTTAGCTGTGGAGAAGTGGAGGCCATATCTGCAGAGAGCAGAGTTTATAATACAAACTGATCACAAGAGCTTATGCTTCTTGGAAGACCAGCACCTGCACTCAGAGATGCAGAAGAAGGCCATGGCTAAGTTAATGGGCTTACATTTCCACATTGTCTATAAAAAGGAAAGGAAAACATTGCTGCTGATGCTTTGTCTAGAAAAGGGCAATTAATGAGGATGGTGACTGTATCTGAGATCCAACCTGAATAGATAAAAGAAGTTACAAACTCTTATGAGACTGATAGTGAAGCTCAGGATAGGATGGCACGGTTAGCTGTTCATAGTCCTGATGAGGATGGCTACTCTCTCAATCAAGGGCTAATTAGGAAGAGTGGATTAATATGGATTGGCAACAATTCGTCTCTTCGAACAAAATTGGTCTCAGCAGCACACGACAAAGTGTTGGGGGGCCACTCTGGAATTCAGGCCACTTATCAAAGATTAAAGAAATGGTTCTGCTGGAAAGGCATGATATTGGATGTAGAGGAGTATGTGAAGCAGTGTAGTATATGCCAGCAGGCCAAAGGAGAGAGATCACATCCAGGGGGGCTCTTACAACCCTTACCTATCCCTATGGGGGTTTGGCAGGATATATCTCTGGATTTCATTGAAGGTCTGCCCAAAGCAGAGGGCTATAACACAATTCTAGTGGTGGTGGACAGATTTTCAAAGTATGCCTATTTCTACACTTTGAAGCACCCTTTCAATGCTGGTCAGGTGGCTCAAGTGTTGCTAGACAATGTGGTGAAATTGCATGGCTTGCCTAAGTCTCTGTTGAGTGATATAGATAGAATATTTACCAGCAAATTGTGGAAGCAATTGTTCACTGCCCTAAACACTAAGCTACTGTGTAGTACTGCTTACCACCCACAAACGGATGGTCAAACTGAAAGAGTAAACCAATGTTTAGAAACTTATCTCCGTTGTGCAGTGCAGGCCACTCCTCATCTCTGGAAACACTGGTTGCCTCTTGCTGAATTATGGTACAATACATCATTTCATTCTTCTCTGGGTTATTCTCCATTCAAGGTGCTCTATGGGTATGACCCGAATCCTCTGGCAGTACCTGTCATATCAGGCGAGATGGAAACATCAGTTACTGAGATACTGGATGAAAGGGAGCGCTTTATTGAACTGCTCAAGTTACAACTGTCAAGGGCTCAAAATCGCATGAAGGAGCAGGCGGATAAAAAGAGGTCTGATAGGGAATTTATGCCAGGGGACATGGTGCTCTTAAAACTCCAACCCTATGACCAATCCTCGGTGGTGAACCGGAAGTTTTCCAAACTATCGTTCAAATATTTTGGTCCGTATAAGGTGCTCGAAAGGATTGGGAGTGCAGCATACAGATTGGACTTACCAGAATCTGCTCAGGTGCATCCGGTCTTCCATACATCCCAACTGAAGCCCTTCACCCCTTGCTATTTGCCGGTGTTCTCTGACCTACCTAAGATGATAGATCTCAGCAAGCATCAACTCAAACCACTCAAGATTTTGGAGCGCAGGCTGGTAAAAAATGGAAATCATGGCATCTCTCAAGTGCTGGTAGCCTGGTCGGAGCTATCACCGGAGGAAGCAACATGGGAGGATTGGAATGTCTTGCTCAAATCTTACCCGGAAGTGGCAACGTGGGGACACGCTGCATCTGGCGGCGGGGGAGATGTCACAGCGGTGGTCGATGGTGAAGGTGCAGCCCTGGCGGAGGAAGGGAAGGAGGCAGCTGAAGAGGAGGTGAACCAGGCGAAGGCTCCGAGGGAGGAAGAGGGAGCGTTGGTGGAAGAAGATGGAGACCTCGAGACACCTGCACTGTAAGAAGTAAGGAGCATGTCAGTAAGTGGGCCCTTGTATCGAGCGGTGCGTGTGTACGTGTCGTGTGACGCGGGACGACGCGTCGAGTTGCGTTAGTCGTATCCGGGCTGCGTCCCGATGGAGTTGTAAGGGAAACCATTTAAACCCGAGGGTGGAAATGAAAAAGCACACAAAAGGCAGTTACGATCTACTTGTGTCTCACGTTGGCGCTCCAGTCCACCACGCGATCGCTCGTCGCCGGTGACCGCTGCACCGCTCACGTCCTCTTCGTCAGCGCGTTGAGGGCCAAGGGTCGTGACACTCGTCTGCCCTCGCCTGGCGCCCAGCCGCGACCGTCGGCGGCGCCTAGGGACCGCTCACCGGCAGCCTACCCCGCGACGACGACGACCGCAGGCCGCAATTTGCCGTCCACTGGCCCTTCTTCACCGCCGCCAGAGGTACTTACTTGCCGTGGTCGCCCTTCCCGGTCCGATCTGACCGCCCGTGGATTGACCGTTATATTCGAGCCGCGTCCTGCTCGTCGGTTTCGGAAGCTTGCTGTGCTCGTGGATGTTCGAGCCTTGGGCTCTAACCCGCGTAGTGAGATTGGGTTGCTTCGACGCTCCCCGCGCTCGTTGATCTCTGTGATATGTGCTTTTAGATCGTGCTTTCGTTTATGGCTTCATGCTTCCCACGATGGACTATGGAGCTATAGTTGGCATAAATATTGAACCATGAAAAAACTGTTTTTTTTTTAATTGCAAACTGTTATTATTTGGTTCATATACTTAGAAGTTTATTGGTCTATATAATGGAGTCGATAATCCCAATATGAACTGTTATTTTAGCTGTATTTTGTAAATGAATGATGCTGTGTAGCTTAACTTAGACTTATTGTGGAAACAATTACATAGTTTTCATTGTCTGAATGTGCTGAAAGATATATTTTGAATTCAATAGTATGGTTCACATATTTTGATCTTGATTGTTATATTTCAATTGCTTACAAATTAATATCATCAATGCTTGTTAGTACTCATCTGTCTAATTCTAGTCAAATGTTCTTGTGTTTGGTTATACTGCATTTGAGCACATAAACCTGGTTTAGAGGCATTTAAAGTGGTCCATCTTTGGAAATGCTAATGATTGATCAGAACAAACAAAACAAATAAGTGATGTTTCTGAGTTTACCCCATATAGAGTATAGGTGGTGCACATGGGTAATGAGTGGTGACAAGAATTTGAATTGGCAACAGGAAATATTGAACACTAAACACCCGAAGACTTTATGTGCCAACAATTAAAATACAGTTAACATGGCACTAGAGGATGAAGGACTGCTCGAGTACAATTTCTTGAAATTTTTGCTGTTATGGATTATTTTCCTGCCAGTTTGATATTGCAGTTGTAGTTTTTCATGTGCTACTTTCTACCATTAGGATACCACTGTATTCATGCATCGTAATGCTATTGGTGTGTTTGTGCAATTCTTGTTGTTCTACTGAGTACTGATGACATGTCATCTAATCTAATAGTCTCACGTGCAGGATTTTCGGCTGAAACTCTTGTTCCAAGAAATCAAGATACAGGCTTAGCTGAGCTCCCAGCAACTGTGGCAGCTGTGAAGAATCCCAGTGCAAAAATCCTGACGAGTATAACCACGAGAGATACCCCCTGGGACCCTAGCAAGCGTGTAGGGATGAAAACAGTATGGTAAATTTCCGAATCGTCCGATGCTGTTTTCGAAAATTTCCGATGCGATTATCATTTTCGACAATTTCCGAAATTTTCGATCCGATTACCATTTTTATCGGATATTAAAATTTGGTAAACGGAACGGAAACGATTTGGGCTGATTTCCGACCGAATTGTCAGAATACCGTATTTTAATGGGAAATTTCCGAACAATAACCGAATAATTTCCGAATAGTAGGTTGGGTAAGTTCAATTCTTTAAATTTTTTATTCAGACACTAGTTTGGATAAGAAGTTAACTTTAATATTTATTTACTTTAAAATGTGTTCCTAAAGTGATTTCGTTTTATGTTGAAATTTTTTTATAAAATGAAAGTAAAAGTTGTTGTCTCATATTTTGTACTTAAGTTGTTGATATTATAGATAAATAATATTTTGCTGTGTTGTTTCCAAATAAAATTTGAAACCGTTCTGATATCAACATACTTTCGATTCGATATACCCGTTTTCGATATTTTCTGAAATTTTCGATACCGTAACCATTTCCGATGATATCGTTTCCGATTCCGTTTCCGAAAATTTTATACGAAAATGAAAACGATTTCACTCTTTTTCCGTCCGTTTCTGACCGTTTTCATCCCTACAAGCGTACATTTGCCTACTTCGTGTTGAATGGTGGGAGATTCATTTATGCCTCCTTGCTGCGTTTGCTCGTCCTGAAGTTCGTCCTGAGTATGTCGGCGAGTAAGGATGTGCTTGCCCTTGCCTCCCTTGAAGTCGACCTCTATGAGCATTGAGCCTGGCACGACAGTGACTGTTAAGTGGAGGGGCAAGCCAGTCTTCATCAGGCGTAGGACAGAGGATGACATCAAGCTGGCCAACAGTGTCGATGTTGCATCTCTCCGTCACCCAGAGCAGGACCCTGAACGAGTCAAGAACCCCGAGTGGTTTGTTGTCATTGGTGTGTGCACTCATCTTGGCTGCATCCCACTCCCCAACGCAGGAGATTTTGGTGGTTCGTTCTGCCCGTGCCATGGTTCACACTGACATCTCTGGTAGGATCCGCAAGGGCCCAACACCCTACAATTTGGAGGTGCCCACATCAGTGTTATCTAAGCGTCGCCTAGGCGACGCCTAGTCACCGCTTAGACGTCCAGTCGCTCTGGCCCGAATGTCATGGCTGATCGACTCGCCTGGCGGCACCTAGAATGATGGTGAGCAGCGTCAGGACAAGGGGGCAGCGAGCGCGGCTTGGGCAGAGTGGGCGCGGCGGGGGAGCAACCGGCGTGGGAGGAGAAGCAACTGTCGACAGCTGCCGGAGCAAGGGGAGGAGCAGTCGTCGACGGCGTCCAGTGCAAGGGAGGAGTAGCTGAGACGGCGGTCAGCGCGGGGGTTATGCTGGGCGGCGGCGTACACACTAGTACAATAAGCCTCATCACAGACGGCTCCAAACCTATTATCACAAACGGCTTTTAAAACCGCCTGAAACGAAGAGTCTGTGATAATCCGCAATTTCACAGACGGAGAAGTGATACCGCCTGTGAAGACATATTATCATAGGCGGTTCTTTACATAGGCTAGCCGCCTGTGAAGATACATTATCACAGATGGGTCGTGCAGCATATACAACCGCCCGTGATAAATGTCTTATCACAGACGGTGTACATGAGACATCGACGGTTCTTGACAGATACACATAAGTATAGGAAGATGAAAGAACAATTTGATAACAAAATCGAAAAAGATACTGCACCAAAACCTTACAGTGGAAAACTTGTGTTTGAAATGGTCAAGAACATTCATATTGCTTTCGGTAAGGGAAAAAATAGTAAAGTAATTAAGAGAAAGAAAAGTACATCTTCGGATGATACAACTGACATGGCTTTCAAGAAACAATCAATTTTTTTCAAGTATCTTCCGTATTGGAAGAATCTGGAATTTTGCCATAGTATTGATTTGATGCACGTTACAAAGAATGTATTTGACAGCATCATTGGGACCTTGCTGGACATGCCGAGGAAAACAAAGTACGGATTAAATTCACGTATGGACCTAGTAAATCTTGATTTGAGACCAGAGCTTCATCCAGTAGAAAAGGCGAACGGGAAGCATTACCTTCCCTCAGCCAGCTACAACTTGACACTAGAAGAGAAAAAAGCAATTTGCGAATGCTTGCGTGGGATCAAAGTGCCCACAAGTTTCTCATCCAATATCCGCAAACTAGTCTCAATGAAAGACTTGTCTTTATTCGGTTATAATTCTCACGACTGTCACATGATGATGACAATTTTCCTTGCCATTGCAATAAGAGTAATCAAACCTGATCATATAAAAGTTGTCACTTCTTCAATGCAGTATCGCAAAAGGTGATAGCACGTGAAGATTTAGACTATCTGAAAACATACATCGTCGAGACAATGTGCAAGCTTGAGATGTGTTTCCCACCATCCTTTTTTGATATGCAAGTACACCTAATCATACATCTTGTTGATCAGATAAAAGCATTGGGGCCACTATATTTACATCATATGTTTTCGTTGGAGAGATATTTAGGAGTATTAAAAGGTTATGTTCGGAACAATGCTCACCCAGAGGGTTCAATTATGGAAGGATACACCACTGAAGAAGTGATTGAGGGTTGCACTGTTTACATCAAATATGGAAAATCGATAGGTGTGCCTATACCGATACATGAGGGTAGACTACGTGGGAGAGGCAAAGTGGGTAAGAAAACTTATATTATTCAAGATTACAAGAATGTACACCGTGCACATTTTGGTGTACTACAACAGCTCGCAATAGCTGAGCCGTACATCGAGGAACACTAAATTGAGCTTTGTGATAAAAACCAAGACCGCACAGAGGACTGGATCATGAAAAAGCACAGAAGATGTTTTACTAAATGGTTAATGGATAAAATATATCATACGGAAACACTATAGAAGAGACAACAATGAAGAAGTTAGTTTCTGGCCCATCTGCTTTGGTAACATCATGGCAAGCATATGACATCAATGGTTACACATTTTATACTAAAGAAAAAGACGGTAAGAGTGTTGCACAAAATAGTTGTCGGTGGTTTGGAACCGGCAGATCTACCGATACTACTAAAGTGTTAGAGGAGTTTGATGTTCGGTGTGAGCGCGCGGAGATTCAAGAAGGTGAATTGTAAATGACGCAAGAGACACAAGAGTTTACGTGGTTCGGGCCGCCTGAGCGTAATACCCTACTCCACGGGATGTGTTGATGTTGTATTGGATGTAGCAAGTGTGTCAGTGTGTCTGAACGTCTCTCGAGTGTGTCTCCACGTCTGTCCAGCATGTCTCCACGTCTATCTCGCGTGTGTGTAAACGTCGTTGGCCTGTCCTTTTATAGTATAAGGGCAGGCCGTTACAAATTAGCCTGGCCCGACATGTGGCCCCGGCGTTTACTAGTGTTGATACCTCTTCAACACGTTTAATTGCCCTTAATGACCGTGTAATGGGCTTTGACAGCACCGTTACTGGTATTAAGGTCGTCCGATTAAGTGTCATTAATATGGTATTAATGACACTTAATCGGGTCTTGAAGTCTTTGATTCCCCTTTGAAAATCCGGAGCCGTTGCGGGGTCTTCTGGAGGTTAGAGGGTGAAAATCCGACGGTTGGACACGTGGCAGCATAGGAGCACGCTGTGGAGACCAGATAGTTCCAGGGTTAGCTGACACGTGTCAGCACCGGAGCTTCCCTCGGTCTGGGGTTAGGTCCGGGGAGGCCACTTCGGTACATAGTTCGGAGCTTCCTCCCTTGCGGGCGGTAGCTCCGGTTTGATAGTACACGTGGCGACCCTGGGGCTAACCATGTTGGAGAAGCGGGTCCGAACATGTCTGACATGTGTGCCTCCGAAGGTCTTCAAATCAAGTGGGTGACTTTTCCTTGACATCTTTGCAATCCCAAAGGGTATATGGTACCCAGAGTACCGACAGTGGCCCCCTGGGCCCACCTCCGGGGAAGACCCCTTGGATGAAGTTGTTCCGCCGGAGGTGGGTCTATCCTTCGACTTTTGAACTGAGTCTTCAAAGGTCTTCGGATGTGCCGTTTGCGATGGTCCGGAGTTAAATCTTCGCCGCGTGGCATATCTCGTGTGCGGCAGGTGAGATCTTTGACGTGCGGATCTCACGCAACTGAAGGTCGCCGGTTCCCAATACGAAAATCGTATCGGTTCCGTGCGCCTTGTCAGGCCGCCGCCTTCGGGCTTCTCGCCTCATGATGGCAACCGTTTGCCTGGGTAAGAACCTCGACTTGATCGTCGGGGTAGTCCCGGGCCCTCTTGTCATCGGCTGGGTGGAATTTTTGAGTGGTATCTTCGACTCCTCTGCGGTTTCCATCCAAGCGTCGCGAGGGTTTACTTAAGAAGGAAAGCGCGAACAGTTTGGGGCTCTTTACGCCTCCCATCTGATCTTGCGCTCAAACTCCCAACTTGTGCTTCGCTTTTCTTCTCTTGCCTAGCCGTGCCGCGATGGAGTTGGGTCTCCGCGAGAGTCGCTTGAAGACCGACGACGACCTGAAGAAGGTCCGGGCCCTCATGGGATGGTCCTCAGACTTCTTCAACCGCTCGGTCCGCGCCGGTGGAGAGCTCCCGTTTGAGAAGGAGCACGCTGGCGGAATGGTGTACTTCTCCTCGTACGCCATGGTGGGGTTGATCCCACCTTTTTCTTCCTTTTTCTTGATGCTGCTAGACTTCTATGGTCTGCAGTTGTATCATCTCGGTCCCCACTCCATTCTTCTTGTGTCCATTTTCGTCCACTTCTGTGAGATGTGGGTGGGCATCCCCCCTGCATTGAACTCTTCCGGACCTTCTTCATCATCCATACCACCGGCAGGAGCAATGAGTACCTGGGCTTCTACTACTTCGTGAAGTGCAAGAAGTGCCCATTCAAGTATATCCGGTCATTTCCCTCTGGGAAGTGGGATGAGTAGAAGAAGGACTGGATAGTCGTCCGGGTGGAGTAGCACGAGAGGCTGGAGCAGCCCGAAGGCCTTCCCAGCATCGACACGACAATCTGAAGTGAAGCTCCGGTGCTGGTGGAAGCCTTCAACCCTGCTTTGACCAGGATCCGCCAATGCGTGGAGGGAGGATTGACTCCTC
The DNA here is from genome assembly GCA_036927565.1 of Tuctoria greenei. Classification (NCBI taxonomy): domain Eukaryota; kingdom Viridiplantae; phylum Streptophyta; class Magnoliopsida; order Poales; family Poaceae; genus Tuctoria; species Tuctoria greenei. The sequence continues at coordinate 62,515,597 of JAYESD010000002.1, read as the reverse complement.
AGGCGGTGTTTTGCAACTTCTTGGTCAACAGGTGGGCGCCATTGAAGAGGAGAGAGAAACTCGCATGGGCCCTCAATAGCGTGATGGACGACGATCGGGTCGAGACCGGGCTGAAGTCCAACATGGTGGGGAAAACCTTGGAGTTCCACCTCAAGAAGTTCCAGCACGGTATCGACGTCGATGGTGACGACTTGACTCCGCCATCAGCTTTTCTTCCTCTGAACGTGGAAGTGGAGTTCAGCAGGGAGCTCCGGCGGAAGATGCCCGTGCTTGACGACCTTGGTGTCGTCGAGAGAAGATCAACCACCAGGGTAGCGATCCGGGAATGCCCGAGGATGGCTCCGACCCTGCTCCGAAGCCGAGGGAAGAGGTCGTCGGCAAGGGCAAGGAGCTGGCGGATGAACCCATAAGCCGGAAGAGGAAGCTGTAGTACGCTGACGGAAGGTCCGTCAGGCCCGCTACTTCTGCGTCGGCTCCTTCTCCCCGGAGGGGAAGGTCTTCTACAACTGCGGCGACTGTTCCCGTAGTGGGGTCCTCCCGGGGCGCGACTGTTCCCGCAGTGGGGTCCTCCCGGGGTGTTAGCTCCGGGCATGCGACTCCAGCACCTGGGCCGGTGGAGGCCTCTAGGTCCGGGGGTTCTTCCCGATCGAGGGGGGACTCGACTCGAGAAACACCCGTGGCCGCGACGAGTTCTGAGGGGCCTTCCGGAGCTTCCATGCCGGCTATGACCAGCCCAGAACGCCCGGGGAAAAGATTCCGCGCAAGCTGGTGCGGAAGCCTCCCAAGGTAATTTTTAATCTTTACCTTGGATAGTTGTTTTAATTGTAGTAACTATTTTTTAAGTTTCTTCGTTCATCATCTGCAGCATCCCCAAGAAGGGGAGTGAGGCTCCACCCTCAGCCACAGCGGCTGAAGCCGTGAGGGTGGAAGCTTTTGCTCCTGTTCCGGTGCCGCCCCAAGTGTGGCTGAAGCTGCGACAGCTCCGGCGCCGGCTGTCGTGGTCATGGACCTCGACTCATCCCCAGAGGCTCCCGTGGTAGCGCCAGACCGCGGGAGTGAAGATGTGCCAGCGGCACCTGTCCCGGAGGTTGACGCTCCGGGTCCTGGTGCTGAGATGATGGAAGCTCCGACCGTTGAGCCGGAAGAAGCTATGATTCCGGCCCTAGAGCCGGAAAGTGTCGAAGCTCCGGCGGTTGAGCCAGAGGTGATTGAAGTCCCTACGGGCCGCCGGATGTTGAGGAAGCCCCAGCGGTTGGGCCGGCTACCTCAGAAGCACCGGCCGCAGATCCAGTAGTTGTTGGAGCTCCTGCTGCAGGGCCGATTGAAGATGAAGATCTTTCGGCTCCCGAACCGGTTGATACAGAAGTGTCAGAGCTCGAGCCCCCATCGGAGGAGGTGCCAAGGCCGGAGCCAGAAGCGGCCCCTGCTCCGGAAGTGATGACGTCGAAGGTACCCACGGCTGAGCCGGAGTGCCCTGGTGGAGTCGCTGGCCTCCTGTCTGAGGGGGTGAATGAAGACCTGGCAGCGGGGCCCTCCTCGATTGCGACTGAGGCCATCTCGGAGGACGGCCCTAGTACCATGGAGACACAGGGGACCACTCTTGTGGAGTGGGATCCAATTTTTGTATCTGAAAACCTGCTGGAACCAGCAGAGGAGACCCCAACAGGTCCGGAACCTATCCCGTTGTCACTGTCCATTGACAATGCATGTTCCAGTCTGCGTCAAGTTCAACTGGCCTTCTTCCACGACAGCAAGGCTCTTGAAGAGGAGCGCCAAACCCTTAGGAGGTGGCGTAACCAACTCTACTTCGAGACCAAGCTGGCGCAGTCAAGGCTAGCGGATGACAAAGAGTGGATCAAATGGGAGAAAGTCCGCCTGGAGTATTGGTGTAAATTATTGGATGACAGGGTGAGTATGACTCGCGCCCTCGATGCTCAATCCTGGGAGATCTACGATCAGGCCAAAGCAGCCAATAGTGCGGCCGATGAACGCCACGAAAGGCTTGAGGCCATTAACACTACACTCATCAAGCGCCGAGAGGCACTTGAAGAGAGGGAGAAACGGCTCGAAGATGAAGAGCAGAAACTCCTAGAGCTGCGGGATGACGTCCTGAGGAGGGAGGAGGAGCTCTCTGAGAAGGTGGCTCTAGCTGACAAGGGCCTTGAGGAGCGCGCCAAGAAATTGGAAGAGCGCTGTGTAGAGGAGGAGAAGAAGGCCTGGGTGCGAGGGTAGGAGCTCCATGAACGGTAGTGTGCCCTCGTTGCTAGGGAAAAGAAAGTGAGGGGCAGGGAGAAGGACCTGGTCGACCGCCGGAACAAGATCCACCTCCGGGAGGAGGAGCTCGGAAAACTCGAGAAACGGGTTGCTGAGAAGATTCAACAGAACGCCAAAGAAGTTGAGCGCCTCGCCCGTGAGAATTCCGAACTGGTGGCGGCCAGAAGATCTTTGGAAGAATTGAAAGGCTTGAGGACTGCAGACTCCCTACAAATTTGGGAGTTCCTGGGCAAGGCCAATGACGCGCTGACACCAATGGGCTTCAGTCCCGTGCGCTCGGATGATCCGGAGCCAGAGCCGGACCTAGCGCTGCAGGCATTGAGCTCGGCAGGTAGCAAGCTCTCCAAGGTGGGCGATGTCATCGCAGACCAATTAGAGGTTGAGGGGCAATCCCTGGCGAAGAACGTCGCAGAGTATGTGCTGACGTGCTGCACCAACCGGAACTCCCAATTTCCTCTGGACCCAGTGCTTGAAGGTCCCATCGAAGGAGAAGGGGAAGATGCCCGAGCCATCGTGTCGGAGGTTGCACAGAAAGTCGCTCAACTCTTCCATAGGGTCTAGGACCATCTCCGTAGTTCCCACTTGTATCCTCTCTTCTTCTTCCTCAATTTTGTAATCCCTTGTCTCCAGATGAATGAAATCCCCAAATTTTTGTGAATTTTCACTTTTTTGTCTTCAAGACTTTTGTCTTCACTTGGCCCCCTGGTAGATGTACACAATTTGATTGTGAACATGTACCAAGAGGATATTATGTTTTGTTGAAGACTCATTTTCTTCGAACTTGTAGAGCGTATGTCCGAAGTCTTTGATGGTGAAGGCCCCCTGAGATCAAACTGACTACCGTCGGAGCTTAGTAGCTCCGGTAATAGTCCCTATCAATGCATAGGGCATCGACAGTTAGTCCTCCGGGGTGTCGGAGCTTAGTAGCTCCGACACTGACCTTTGCCAACACATAACTTGTCAGCAGCAGACTCCACTTGTGGGGTCTTCTCACCATCTTTTACGTCGACGGCTGGCCCCCCTAGCTTTACCGAGGCTTGGTTGCTCCGGTGATGCTTGTTAACATCGATTACAAGCCATCTAGAGGAGTCGGAGCTTTATTAGCTCCGGCTTTTCTCCATCAACGTGTATTTTATTTTTCCTGCACATTGAAGTCAAGAAAAAGAGTAAAATTCGTTTGTTGCCCATAACTTCGTCGCGGCTTACGATTCTCAAGAAAGTTTTAGGTCAAACGCGATTCTAAACACAATCGAATGCGTTGCCTTTTCTTTCAGATTCAATTGTACTTGGACTCGCCTTACTTCGGCCTGCCGGTGTGTAGGTAGAGTGGCGTACTTAGGGTGCTTGACCAGGCTAAGTCGATAGCACACTCTGGCCCTAGATTGGCTTGGCGGCATTCAGGCGAGTGAGCCATGAACAATATTTGAATTCAAAAGAATAGACAATACAACTTGAATCGTATATGAACCGGTCGAACTAAATTTTTTTTAAGAATTGCGCGTCTTTGTTATAGACAAGAAAGAGAAAAATAAAAAATAAAAATGTTGAGCCTGTACAAAATGAATGCACGTGGAGTCTGTTTCACCTGAAGATGTCTTTCATTATAGATCCGTGGTACAAGGGAAACAAGTACACTCTTAGGGTACGGAACCAAGCTAAGCGTGTTTAATTTCTTGTTTGTCCCAGGGTAGCTAGCCACACTTTTAGTTCTGAGACGGTGACAAGTGTTGCATGAACTTTGTGGACCTTCCGGGGAAGGTCCGGCTGTTCTCCCGGAGGAACTACCCGACTTTGTGCAATGACTCTATAACATACACCTCAAGTTACTCAAGACTCACCTCCGTGGTATTAAGTGTAGAACTTACGGAGGTGCTCGATGTTCCAAGGATTTGGGAGAGGTGTCCCATCCTCGGTAGCCAAGCGAACGCTTCCGGGACGGGATACTTTAATCACTCGGAAGGGTCCCTCCCAGCCGGGGGAGAGTTTGTTTAACCCTTCTCTGGATTGTATTCTCCGTAGCACCAGATCGCCTTCCTCGAGCTGTCGGTTGTGTACATGCCGCTGATGATAATGCCGTAGGGCTTGGCGATATCGGGCATTCCGAACAGCTGCTTGGCACCTTCCCTCCTCAAGGAGGTCTAGGTCTTCACGCCGGAGCTGATCCTGCGCGGCTTCGTCGAAGGTCCGGACCCGGAGTGAACCCAAGGTGATTTCCGGAATTGCTTCAGCTCCGTACACCAGAAAGAAGGGTGTCTCTCCAGTTGACCGGTTTGGAGATGTCCTGTTGGCTCATAAAGTGGGCGGAAGCTCTTCAATCCAGTTAGCTCCATGTTTTTTTAAGCGCTCATATGTGCGCATCTTGAGTCCTTTAAGGATTTCAGCATTTGCTCTCTCGGCTTGGCCATTGCTTGCTGGGTGAGCTACGGAGGCGTAGCAAACTTGTATGCCGAGGTCTTTGCAATATCCTTGGAATGCAGAGCTTGTGAATTGGGTCCCATTATCAGTGATGATTTTGTTTGGGACTCCATATCTGCATACAATGGACTGCAAAAAGTTGATAGCAGATTGCTTGTTGATTGTCACAACTGGAGTTGCTTCCGGTCACTTGGTGAACTTATCAATGGCGACGTACAGGAACTTGTAACCTCCGACGGCTCTTGGGAAAGGTCCCAAGATGTCCATCCCCCACACAGCGAAGGGCCATGTAGGAGGTATCATTTGTAGGGGCTGAGCTGGTGTGTGAATTTGCTTTGCATGGAATTGACATGCTTCACATTTCTTCACCAGCTCAGTTGCATCCTGGAGTGCTGTAGGCCAGTAGAAACCATGCCGAAAGGCTTTACCAACCAGCGTGCGAGAAGACGCGTGGTTCCCACACTCGCCTCCATGGATTTTTGCGAGGAGTTAGCAGCCTTCTTCCCTTGTGATGCACCGCATTAGGATGCCATTGGCACCACGCCGGTAGAGATCCCCTTCTACCAGCGTGTATCTTTTAGCCAATCTGACTACCCGGTCAACGGATACATCATCTTCAGGAAGGATGTTGTCTTTCAAGTAGCTCCGGATCTCCGAGATCCATGCATCGGAACTAGCTTGAGCTTTTGAGTCTTGCGTGCTGGGTTGCTCGGAGCTCCCGGCAGCACCTACGACCCTTGATGGCTGCCATGGTAATAGGGCCACCGGGACCGTCAGCTTCGGGATGCTGATCTCGCCCCCTTCGCTCAGTTCGGCAGGCTGAGCTGTTGGCTTTGACAACCTCCGGACAAAAATTCCATCAGGAACCGGAGCTCCGGTTGACGCTTTCGTCGAGAGTTCGTCAGCTTCAGCGTTATGGGCACGCTGAACATGGTGGAGATCTTGGACTTCGAAGTCCTTCTGAAGCCTTTGGACTTCAAGGAGGTAAGCAGCTAGCTGGAGATTATTGCAGGAACATTCACCCTTCACCTGCTTAATGATGAGCTGCGAATCTCCCTTGACCAGCAGTTGCTTGACACCATATGACAGTGCCACCTTTAGTCCGTAGATGAGCGCTTCGTACTCTGCCATGTTGTTGGTCGCCTTGAAGTCAAGGTGTACCATGTATTTCACCTTCTCCCCGGTCGGTGCAAGGAGAAGGATTCCAGCTCCGGCCCCCTGCTTCTGCATGGAGCCGTAGAAGTAGAGGGTCCAGTGAGGCTCGGTGAAGGCTGGAGCTTGATGCTCCGTCTTCTGCTCACTGGGGCCCCCAGGGTTTGATGGAGAGGGAGTCCATTCTGCCACAAAATCTGCCAATGCTTGACTCTTGACTGCTTACCTTGAAATAAATTCAAGATCAAATTCAGCCAATTCCGTTGCCCACTTTGCAATATTCCCAGTTGAATTGGGATTATGCAAGATTGCTCGAAGTGGGTAAGAGGTCACCACTGAGACTTTGTGAGCTTGGAAGTAATGGCGAAGCTTCCTGGAGGCAATAAGAACTGCATAGAGCAGCTTATGCACCTCTAGGTATCGAGTCTTGGCATCATGTAGTACTTCACTAATGAAGTACACTGGGCGCTGAATGGTCCGGACCCTCCCGGAGGGGTCCGAAGCTTCCTCTTCACTAACCCGGATCCTCTCAGAGGAATCCGGATTTTCTTTGGGGACCTCCGGGTCCTGGCTGGAGGAACCCGGGGCTTCTTCAGAAGCGACGTGGACCCTCCCGGAGGGGTCTGGGTCTCCTGAAGTGACTTCTTGTGGATTCGAGTCTGGGAGCTGGGACCCAGACTCGCTTTCAGGTACCTCCGGACCCTCCCGAAGGGGTCTGGATTCCTGAGTATGAGGTAGATCTGGTCTCTCCGCAACCAGAACCATGCTGACGACTTCATCAGTTGCTGAAATGTAAAGCAACAAAGGCTCACCAGGGTTCGGAGCTACCAGAATTGGTAGGGTGGTGAGGAACTGTTTCAGCTCCTGGAATGCCTTCTCTGCTTCTTAGGACCATTGGAATGGTCCGGACTTCCTCAATAACTTGAAGAAGGGGAGTGCCCGTTCTGCCAGTCTTGAAATGAACCGGCTGAGGGCTGCTAGACATCCAGTTAACTTTTGGACGTCTTTGATGCGGGTTGGTGGCCGCATGTCTTCAATGGCCTTAATCTTCGCCGGATTAGCTTCTATGCCCCGGTGACTTACCAGGAAACCGAGAAGTTTTCCGGAGCTAACCCCGAAGACACACTTGTCTGGGTTTAGCTTTGTGCGGGTGGCCCGCAGCTTGTCGAAGACAGCCTACAAGGTGTCAAGGAGTGACTCCTTGTCCCTGACCTTGACCACGATGTCATCGACGTACACTTCCACTATGTCTCTAATGAGTTCTTCAAATGTTTTGTACATAACTCGTACAAAAGTTGAAGCTGCATTCTTGAGACCAAAGGGCATGGCTGTATAACAGTACAATCCATCTACTGTGATGAATGAGGTATGCTCTTCATCTTCCCTAGACATCCTGATTTGATGATACCCGGAATATGCGTCTAGGAAACACAGTAATTCACACCCGGAGGTGGAATCCACTATCTGATCTATTCTAGGTAGTGGGAATGGATCTTTTGGGCATGCCTTATTTAGTGTGGTGTAGTTGATGCACATCCGAAGCTTCCCGCCGGCCTTGGGCACAACAACTGGGTTTGCCAGCCATTTTGGATGGAAGACTTCTCGGATGAATCCAGCTTCGAGTAACTTCTTCACTACTTGTCGGATGATGTTCTGTCGTTCTACGGATTGCTTCCGAGGCTTCTGATGCACAGGCCGGGCGTCAGGGTAGATCTTCAGATTGTGCTCAATCACTTCCCTGGGGATCCCAGGCATTTGTGACGGTTGCCAAGCAAACACGTCGACGTTAGCCCGGAGGAAAGTGATGAGCACGAGTTCCTATTTGTCGTTTAATCCCCCCAATATACGGGTGGTCTGAGCGGCATCGGAACCAATTTGGATGACTTTAACGGGAATGTCGCTGTCGCCGATTGGCTGCACTCGAGGTGCAGAAGTCGAGCCTCGTTGACGAATGCTCGGGGGTTTTGGAGCTTGCTCCTGCCTAGAATCCTCCTCTTGCGCCGTGGTGAGTGCATGGAGTTCTTCCAGAGTAGTTTCTCCGACAGTACGATCTTCGCGGATCCGGAGAATGCCTACTGGCGTTGGCATCTTCAACACCAGATAACCATAATGAGCAGCTGCCATGAATTTGTACAGGGCAGGCCTACCCAAGATGGCATTGAAGGGTAAGTTGATCTGAGCGACGTCGAAGACCAACTTCTCGGTGCGGTACTTCTCCCGTGTCCCGAAGGTAACGGGTAGAGTAATAGCTCCAAGTGGGGTAATGGCCCCCGGACCTACTCCGAAGAAAGGTCGAGAGGGGTGGAGATCCGAAGGTCGGAGTTGAAGCTTAGTAAAAGCTTCGAAGCTTATGAGGTTAAGCCCCGAACCTCCGTCTACCATGACGTGGTGGAGCTGGATGTTGTTGATGGTAGGAGATACCATCAAAGGTAACCGACCTGCTCCAACCATGCTTCGAGGGCAGTCTGAAGTATCAAAAGTGATGGCTGTGTCCATCCACTTTTGATGAGGTTCCGGCCTGACTGTAGGAGCTACAACAGCCATATCCCGACGCATAGTCTTGATGACGCGGCGGGAGGTGATGTCCCATGATCCACCAAAAATGGTGTTCATGGTCTTCCGACGATCGTTGTTAGAGACGTCAGAATCATCGTCGACGGAGGTGTAAACGGTCTTCATGACCTTTTTGGGATCCTGAAAACCTAACTCCTCTTCAGCTGGAGCTTCGTCGACTTTTTGCTTTCCTTCCCTCTGTCGGAAAGGATATTCTTCCCAGCGCTTGTTATAGCGCTCGGCAAGGTTTTGGACCTCCCGACAGTCTTCCAAACTGTGGCTGCCCGTTTTGTGAATTGGGCACCACACCTTGGGCTTGCTACCGTCTTCTGAAGATGGTCGAGGTCGCTTTTCGGGGCGTGGCCCCCGGCCACCCGGAGCTGCAACAGCTGCAACATTGGATGTACCGGCCGACGGCTTCTTGTTGTCGTTGGTCTTTTTCTTCTTCTTGCTGTTCCCGGAGGTAGCGGCTTCTTCTTTGGAGGATTTCTTGTGACCCTCCGGGGTTGGTTTGGAGTGCATCTCACGGCCCTCCGCAGCTCGGGCACATTTGTCAACCAAGCTGAAGAGTTCTGTGACGCTGGTGATCTCCTTCATCGCCAGTTTCTCCAGCATCTTCTTGTCCCGTACACCCTATCTGAATGCCACAATGATAGAGGCACTAGAGATAGAAGGGATAGTGTTTCGTACCTGAGAGAACCTCTGGATGAATGATCGCAGGGATTCTCCCGCTTTTTGCACGACTGCAAAAAGGTCCAGTTCAGTGCCTGGTCGGGTGTATGAACTCCCGAAGTTGGCGGTGAACTGCCGGCACAGCTCCTCCCAACTGTTGATAGAGTTGGGTGGAAGGCTCATAAACTAGGACCTGGCGGGCCCAGTTAAGGCCACTGGAAAATAATTGGCCATCACGGCCTCGTTTCCTCCAGCTGCCAAGATTGCAGTGGAGTAGATCTAAAGAAATTCGGCGGGATTGACAGTCCCGTCGAATTTTTCCGGAAGGTGAGGCTGGAACTTCTGTGGCCACCTGACCATACGAAGATGTATGGCCAGAGCTGAACAGCCTCCTCCTACTCCTTCAGGAGCAGAAAGGTCCTGAGCTTCCCGTCTTTCACGAGCACGCTCAATATGGACTCGGCCGTCTTGTTGGCGGTATCGGCGATGAAGCTCCGCCCGGAGGTCATGAGTTGAGAGCCTGGATACCGTGTGAGTGCGTCGTGCCCCGGAGGGTACTGACGTCACTTGTTGTGATGCAGCACGTCTCCTGCTATTGGAAACGTGCGGACCAAGTCTACCAGACAAAGTTCGCCGCTGCGACGGGGCTCGTCCCTAAGGAGGAGGACCCTGGTTGCTGAGGCGTTCGGCTGCTGCTGCAACCAAATGTTCCACATCAGCCCTCCACTGTTCCAGTGCATCCCGGGATGCATCCGGAGGTGGTGGGCGTTGGAAAAGAGCACGCGCTGCATGGAGCGCGTGTTCCGGGTTGTCATGATTTGCCGACGCAGTGATTGACGCCGGCGCACCATCGCGTTGCCCAGCTTGATTTGCTGGTGGAGGCGGTGGTGGTGGGAGTGTGACTCCGGCTGGTGCTGAGGCTCTTGCTGGTGGCTGCATATTGGAGGGATTGCCCCCAACAGCCTGAGCAGTAGGTTGACCGTTGGATGATCCAGCAGCTGAGTTCACCATTCTCAAAATCTCAGGGGCCCCTACCTGGCGCGCCAACTGTCGGTGGTTTGGAACCGGCAGATCTCTCGACACTACTAAAGTGTTCGAGGAGTTTGATGTTCGGTGTGGGTGCGCGGAGATTCAAGAAGGTGAATTGTAAATGACGCAGGAGACACAAGAGTTTACGTGGTTCGGGCCGCCTGAGTGTAATACCCTACTCCACGGGATGTGTTGATGTTGTATTGGATGTAGCAAGTGTGTCAGTGTGTCTGAACGTCTCTCGAGCGTGTCTCCACGTCTGTCCAGCGTGTCTCCACGTCTATCTCGCGTGTGTGTAAACGTCGTTGGCCTGTCCTTTTATAGTATAAGGGCAGGCCGTTACAAATTAGCCTGGCCCGACATGTGGCCCCGGCGTTTACTAGTGTTGATACCTCTTCAACACGTTTAATTGCCCTTAATGACCGTGTAATGGGCTTTGACAGCACCGTTACTGGTATTAAGGTCGTCCGATTAAGTGTCATTAATATGGTATTAATGACACTTAATCGGGTCTTGAAGTCCTCGATTCCCCTTTGAAGATCCGGAGCCGTTGCGGGGTCTTTTGGAGGTTAGAGGGTGAAGATCCGACGGTTGGACACGTGGCAGCACAGGAGCACGCTGTGGAGAGCAGATAGTTCCGGGGTTAGCTGACACGTGTCAGCACCGGAGCTTCCCTCGGTCTGGGGTTAGGTCCGGGGATGCCACTTCGGTACATAGTTCGGAGCTTCTTCCCTTGCGGGCGGTAGCTCCGGTTTGATAGTACACGTGGCGACCCTGGGGCTAACCATGTTGGAGAAGCGGGTCCGGACATGTCTGACATGTGTGCCTCCGAAGGTCTTCAAATCAAGTGGGTGACTTTTCCTTGATATCTTTGCAATCCCAAAGGGTATATGGTACCCAGGGTACCTACAATAGTGGTGTTCGTATTGAGGCTTATGATTCACAAGGGCAGAAGACCACATACTTCGGATTCATAGAGGAATATGGGAACTCGATTATGGCGAAAGAATGGTAATGCCCGTATTTAAGTGCCAATGGGTCAAACATCCTGATGGTTTGAAAGTGGACAATTACAGGCTGACACTGGTAGACTTGAATAAAGTGGGTTACAAAGATGACCTGTGGGTTCTCGTCAATAATGTTGCACAAGTTTTTTATGTTCAAGATCCAGAAACTAAGAAGTTGCACGTAGTTGTTTCTAGAAAGCAAAATATTGTTGGGGTTGAGAATGTGGGAGATAATGAAGAGGAATATAATCAGTATGAAGAGATGTACCTTTTCACTGAACAAGAAAACATCAAGCGCGTAGAGAGAAGCATTAAAAATAATTTGAAACCCTATATGCGAGAAGATGTCAATGCTGGAAAAAATGTATATAGCAATGCAAGATGATATATATTGTATATATTTGTATCTTCTGAAATCAACTTAGAACAATGTTGGTATATGGATTGTGTCCTTTTGCATTTGTGTACATATGCGTTTGGACTCAATAATTTGGAAGTTTGGAAGTTTGGTATTTCAGATAATGATGTCTTGGGCGTGTAGCCGATTGAAGGAGGAGCGCTTGGCATGGTGCAAGAACCATCCCCATGTATGTACATATGGCACACCGGTCGCATGGTTGTATATACATATGTATCTGTAATGGACTGATGAACTTAACTGTAGTTTGTTTTTCCGTCTTGTTTGTTTTTGGTATTTTCAATTTCTCCGCGTAGGGTTTCTCTGCGAAGCCTGAATCGGGAGATTTATTGAAGTGGCAGTGCATCGTCCCCGGTAAAGAAGGGGTAAGTCATGAAGAACAAGCACAATATGAGTTTAACCATCGTCCTCTTATTAATAAATTTCTTTTGCAGACTAAATGGGAAGATGGTTACTACCCCCTGACAATCTCCTTCTCTGAGGACTATCCCTTGGTGCCTCCAAGATGCGCCTTTCCAATTGGGTTCTTCCACCCAAATGTCCATCGTTCGGGAGCACTCTGCATCGGGATTCTCGATCAAGAGACTGTAAGATAGACATATTTTGTTCATGTAATTATTACTTATAATTGTTGTGAAACTTATTTGAACTGGTTTCTTATATTGCTTAAATTATGTTTTGTAGGGGTGGTGCAGTGCTTTTACAATCAAAACTATACTACTTGAAGTTCAGCGTTTGCTGCATCAGCCAAATGTGCCTGATGTTGAAAATGATTGCTATAATCTACTTATCAAGGTTAGATGACACTTTGACTTAGTGACCAATGTAGGTTATTCATTCCTCCTTCGACATTTGTTAATTTAAATAATGTCAATATTTTCAGGATCTAGCGGAATATAAGAGACGTGTTCGGGAGCAAGCAGGACGGTACAATGTAGATTGATCGATGGGAGCTTCATCGTCTATCTACAATGAATGTAGCATGATTTTTGTTCAGTGTGAAGAAATTATCTTTGAACAATTGTAAAGCCTCTAATGGTGTATTATCACAATTAAGCCAACCGAACTGGTTATCGAGCATTTCCTATAATGCATTACTGTACTAGTATCCGCTTATCTGTGTTTTTTCCTGATACAATTTTCCTTGCAACGACTACATACGGTTGTGATAATTGCAACGACTACATCCCTATAATTTCAATGAAAACGATAATTGAACAACTACATACGGTTCTTAAACAATGACCGCCACTGAAAATACATGATCTTCTCAGGCCGTTGTTAACCAAGAACCGTTGTCGGTACCCTGGGTACCATATACCCTTTGGGATTGCAAAGATATCAAGGAAAAGTCACCCACTTGATTTGAAGACCTTCGGAGGCACACATGTCAGACATGTACGGACCCGCTTCTCCAACATGGTTAGCCCCAGGACCGCCACGTGTACTATCAAACCGGAGCTACCGCCCGCAAGGGAGGAAGCTCCGGACTATGTACCGAAGTGGCATCCCTGGACCTAACCCCAGACTGAGGGAAGCTCCGGTGCTGACACGTGTCAGCTAACCCCAGAACTATCTGCTCTCCACAGCGTGCTCCTGTGCTGCCACATGTCCAACCGTCGGATCTTCACCCTCTAACCTCCAAAAGACCCCACAATGGCTCCAGATCTTCAAAGGGGAATCGAGGATTTCAAGACCCGATTAAGTGTCATTAATACCATATTAATGACACTTAATCAGACGACCTTAATACCAGTAACGGTGCTGTCAAAGCCCATTACACGGTCATTAGGGGCAATTAAACGTGTTGAAGAGGTATCAACACTAGTAAACGCCGGGGCCACATGTCGGGCCAGGCTAATTTGTAACGGCCTGCCCTTCTACTATAAAAGGACAGGCCAACGACGTTTACACACACGCGAGATAGACATGGAGACACGCGAGATAGACGTGGAGACACGCTCAAGAGACGTTCAGACACACTGACACACTTGATACATCCAATACAACATCAACACATCCTGTGGAGTAGGGTATTACGCTCAGGCGGCCCGAACCACGTAAACTCTTGTGTCTCCTGCGTTATTTACAATTCACCTTCTTGAATCTCCGCGCGCCCACACCGAACATCAAACTCCTCTAACACTTTAGTAGTGTCGGGAGATCTGCCGGTTCCAAACCACCGACAGTTGGCGTGCCAGGTAGGGGCGCCTGAGATTTTGAGAATGGTGAACTCAGCTACTGGATCATCCCACGGTCAACCTGCTGCTCAGGCTGGTGGGGGCAATCCCTCCAATATGCAGCCACCAGCAGGAGCCTCAGCACCAGCAGGAGTCACACTCCCGCCACCACCGCCTCCACCAGCAAATCAAGCTGGGCAACACGATGGTGCGCCGGCGTCAATCACTGCGTCGACAAATTATGACAACCCGGAACACGCGCTCCATGCAGCGCGTGCTCTTCTCCATCGCCCACCACCTCCGGATGCATCCCGGGATGCACTGAAACAGTGGAGGGCTGATGTGGAACATTTGGTTGCAGCAGCAGCCGAACGCCTCAGCAACCAGGGTCCTCCTCCTTCAGGACGAGCCCCGTTGCAGCGGCGGACTTTGTCTGGTAGACTTGGTCCGCACGTTTCCAATAGAAGGAGACGTGCTGCATCACAACAAGTGACGTCATTGCCCTCTGGGGCACGACGCACTCACACGGTATCCAGGCTCTCAACTCATGACCTCCGGGCGGAGCTTGATCGCCGATACCTCCAACAAGATGGCCGAGTCCATATTGAGCGTGCTCGTGAAAGACGGGAAGCTCAGGACCTTTCTGCTCCTGAAGGAGTAGGAGGAGGCTGTTCAGCTCTGGCCATACATCTGCGTATGGTCAGGTGGCCACAGAAGTTCCGGTCTCACCTGCCGGAAAAATTCGACAGGACTGTCAATCCTGCCGAATTTCTTCAGATCTACTCCACTGCAATCTTGGCAGCTGGAGGAAACGAGGCCGTGATGGCCAATTATTTTCCAGTGGCCTTAACTGGGACTGCCAGGTCCTGGTTTATGAGCCTTCCACCCAACTCTATCAACAGTTGGGAGGAGCTGTGTCGGCAGTTCACCGCCAACTTCGGGAGTTCATACACCCGACCAGGCACTGAACTGGACCTTTTTGCAGTCGTGCAAAAAGGGGGAGAATCCCTGTGATCATTCATCCAGAGGTTCTCTCAGGTGCGAAACACTATCCCTTCTATCTCTAGCGCCTCTGTCATTGTGGCATTCAGACAGGGTGTACAGGACAAGAAGATGCTGGAGAAACTAGCGATCAAGGAGATCACCAGCGTCACGGAACTCTTCAGCTTGGCTGACAAATGTGCCAGAGCTGCGGAGGGCCGTGAGATGCACTCCAAACCAACCCCGGAGGGTCACAAGAAATCCTCCAAAGAAGAAGCCGCTACCTCCGGGAACGGCAAGAAGAAGAAAAAGACCAACGGCAATGTAAGACCTATGTGTGCTGAATACATTGGCTTGTAGTGAATACACTTGGCTTTGATGATAAAAGTTTTAAATATCACCAAAACACCTTTTTATCAAGGTCCGACGGTAGGTCCGGATTGTTTTGGGTAGCTCCGGCTACGTTAGATGCTAGGTCCGGCATATTGGTAAGATCCGACTAGCTTTGGTTAGCTCCGGTGAGCTTTATCTTTAGCTCCGGCATGTCTTTGTTAGCTCCGGCATGTCTTTGATAGCTCCGGTATGACTTTGTTAGCTCCGACATATATTTGATAGCTCCGGCATGCTTTTGCTAAGCTCCGACGTACTTTGTCTAGCTCTGGTTTTGGGTTGACTAGTTTTGACTAGTTTTTGGTAAGCTCCGGTGCTAGGATCTACTAGTTTTGGAAATCTACGACGCTAGGTTCTACTAGCTTTCGATAGCTCCGGCTCAAGCTCCGGGTTGCTCTGGCAAGGTCCGGAACTTGACCACAGTGCTTCTGCTTTTCATTTGCATTGTTTCATACTTGCTTTACATGATTGGAAAGATTGCTTAGTATTCATTTGCTAAGTTTTTGGTGCATTTTGGTTGAATACGGTTGATATCGTTTCTACTGTGGTTTTGCAACATGCTTATGTGAGGTGCTCACATAAGGTGTTGTGTTCGGAACTAACTTGAGTCAAGTCGAGGACTTGAGCTCGTATGGATTGTTTGTTTGTTCATGTGCAGGTGTTGCTTGAGTTAAAGTCATGGCTGGTGACAGGATCCATTGGACTAGTCTCAGGAGGAGATGAGGTTCCAACAACCAAGTTCGGGAGGAACTGTGGTTGAGCTGATCAGGAGGTCGCGCAGGACGATTGAATCAAGGGCAGTGCATATGAAGGTCGAAGGAAGGTGTTCGCACGTATGCATGAGGTGCATGACGTGGCAATATGCTTCTAGAGATGGTTTATGGAAGGAAGATCTGATCGGAAGGATCGGATCGTATCGGTTGAAGACTTAGGCTGCTAGCTGAGTTGGTTATGGCTCGGTATGGAAAGTATCGAGTTGATTATGTTAGGATTTCGTGTGGGTCACGAATTTGAGTTGTTTAGGAATGTGGGATACGCTCCTAAGGTGTTTGGAGGTCTTAAGATTGCTTCTATCTGTGTATAGAAGAATCTTGAGCAGTTATGGAAAGTTACAATTCGTGATCTGAGTAGGATTGGAGTCCTAGTTGTATTGGGTTGGCCTAAGGGCTGGTTATATAAGCAAGGGAAGGCCAAAGCTCATGGTAGACGACTTTGGGGCTGTTCCTCTTGTGTTCTATTGAATAAAATTCATAGTTTGAAGGAACTTTTGTGCCTTGTTTGTCCGACTTGTTCCAGACAAGTTTTACTCGTCGAGTTTCTGGACAGCACTACCTTTCATCGGTGGTTTTATCATAACTCGAGTTTTATAGATCCAATTGACGTGATTCTTTTGGGGTTGTCTTCACAACTTGATTTTCTATAATTTCTCAAAATTTCACGGTCATTGGATTTGTAGTTTCTGAGCTACACGAGTTTCTTTGCAGCATTCCAGAAACTGTATTTCTCGGGTAGGTCAGATTGACCATAGTCTGATCTTTCGATCATAACTTGAGTTTTTCTCGACGGATTTGAGTAATTCTTTTTGTGTTGTCTTCGTGACTTGATTATCTCTGATATATATCACTTTTGTCACGGTGAAACACATTTAGATTAGTCTCATACACGATTTCTTTAACAAATCATTTTTCTACCGAAGGGATTAGGGTTTTATTGTTTCCGCTGCGTAAGATTTTTAAATCTACCATTCACCCCCCTCTGGTAGATTTTCACGTGCTCTTCGATCCTACAATTGGTATCAGAGCCACGGTGCTCTAATATTTGTGATTTGCACGTGTTTTTGACTAATCATCATGGAGAAGTACTCCGCCAAACCGTGTGTGTTTGCTGGTATTGATTTTCAGGTTTGGAAGGCACGCATGGAGGCTTTCATCCAGGCACAAGGCTTTGCAATATGGGAGAAGGTGTATAAGCCTTATGAAGTGCCACCCAATGATCAAGTCACGGCCACAAATCTACGGGACGTCGACAACAACAACAAAGCCCGAAACTTGATCATCCAAGGACTCACTCAAAGCGACTTTGATCGTGTCGCGCACCTCCGATCAGCATACGATGTTTGGAGAGCTCTTTGTGATTATCATGAAGGCTCCAACACAATCAAAGAGGTAAAACAAGATATGTTCAAAAAGGAATATATGCGTTTTGAGATGCAACCCGGTGAGTCTATTGATGACCTCTTTGCTCGTTTCAATAAAATTCTCAACAACTTGCGTAGCGTGAATGTTAATTTTTCAGATGCTGAAAATGCTAGACAACTCCTTAGTGTATTAGACATGTCAATTTGGGAGATGAAAGTAACGTCTATACGTGAATCAACTGTCATGAGTTCTCTTACATTAGATGTACTCTATTCTAAACAAAAAACTCATGAAATTGACATCCTAGCACGTAAGAACCCAAACAAGTCTATTGCATTTGTCTCACAACGTGATATGTCTAGCTCCGGTCAATCATCATCTTGCAATACTCTTGCTTTGTTGTCCTCGCTAACCCTGGAACATATCGAAGAATTTCCAGAAGAGGAGTTGGCACTCATCTCTACTAGATTCTCAAAAGCATTGCAAAATGTGAGAACTAGAAGGAGAGGAAGCTCCGGACCTCAACGCTGTTTTGAATGTGGTAAAATAGGACACTTTCGTACAGAATGCCCTAACCTTTCAGGTCCGACCACCCGGGAAGAAAAACAAAGTAAGGTCCGGACCTCCTCTGGAAACTCCAACAAGAAGAAGAAGGGTACCATAGGACGCAATATGATTAACAACTTCATCACCGCACTTCAAGAACTTAGTTCAAGTGATGTAGACTTTGAAAGTGATGAAGATGATGACGATCTGGCCAACTTATGCTTCATGGCGGGCAAAACAAGATCAAGATCAAGTCAGGAGAATGCAGAACACAGCAGTGAAGACGATGAGGTATGTTCTACCTGCAATGAAATGTGTGATGCTATTTCTCGTGCAACTATTATTTTCAAGAAAAAGGACAAAAAGCTTAGGGATAATGGTGCTAAAATTGAATCACTAGAATCTAAAATTAACCGTTTAAAAACTTTGATTCCTAGTGATGATACATGTCCCTCATGTGACTTAATCTATGAACAATTGTCCACATTAAGAAGTGCACACTTCTCCACTCTAGATAGACTTGATGAAGAAATTAAAAAGAACAAAGAGCTTGCTGCACTTAATGATAAAAACTTGAAAGATGCTAGCTGTTCTACAATTGACTTGCATTGTTCTACTTGTGATGATCTTGATAAGAAACTACAGGATGCTATGAATGAAATTTCTATATTGAACAATGCTTTACGTTCTCATGAAGTTAAATTTTGTTCCAATTGCAAATTAAAAGAAAAAACTTCATGTGAAAATTGCCTTGATCTGTCCAATAAACTTGATGACATGCATAGGACATTAGATTGGTTTTGTAATGGAAATAAGAACCTAAACTTGCTGCTGAATTCTTCTAAGTCTTGCAATAATAAAACTGGTTTAGGTTTTGATTCTCATGCTCATGCTAAGGCACATCCACCCAAAATTGTAAAGTTATTAGGAAGTGGTTTGATTCAAACAGTTCCTAAACAAGAAGGAGTGGTTTTCAAATCTGCAGGAGTGTTGTCTCATTTGGTTTCAAATAAAAATATTGCTTGCTCATCTAGACATGAACACAAAGTTAAATTTCATTGTACCTTCTGTGGTAGAGATGGTCATGTCATAGATTTATGTTATAGACTAGCTAAACAACGAAAAAGGGAAAGAAAAATTGCTAGATCTTATAACTTTCATGCAATTAGAAAAACAGAACCTGCTTTAGTGAGTCAGAAATTTGAAAAGGTAGCTTCCGGACCTTCTGGTAAGAAATCTACAAAGGCAGCTCCGGTAGTTATGATAGCTCCGAGAGCTCCCGGATCTTCTGCTGTTCCCTCCAAAGATTCAGTTTTTGCCTCCGGACCTTCTGCTTTTACCTCCGGAGCTACTGGTTTTCACTCTAAACAAGTAACAACTTCTAAATCAACTGTTAAGAACAGAAAACCTCAATCTTTGACTCATAAACCTGCTGTTTTATCTCAGCTTTCGCGTGTTTTTCCTACTGCACGTCGTGTGACTCAGTACTGGATACCTAAATGCCTTTTGACTAACCCCAGTATTGAGTCATCGACGTATTGTGCTTCTATGTAGGTTATACGCTTGAGGAAGGAGAACATTTGGATTGTGGATTCAGGTTGCTCACGCCACATGACTGGTAACAAAGATTGGTTCTCCTCCCTCTCTTTTGTGTCACGTGTAGAAAATGTTACTTTTGCCGATAATTCTTCAACTCCTATAATTGCTAAGGGTTCAGTTAGAGTAAATGATCACTACACTTTGAAGGATGTGGCACTTGTCAAAAATTTGAAATACAACTTGCTTTCTGTTGCACAATTGCTAGATGAAAATCTAGAAATTATTTTCAATAAAAACTGCTGCAAAGTTGTAGGTTCAAATAGTGAGCGTATTTTTAACATGTCTCGGTTTGGAAGAGTTTTTAAAGCTGATTTTGATATGTCTTCCTCTAAGCATAGGTGTCTAGTTGCTAATGATTCAAAGGACTTATATTTTTGGCATCGTAGACTTGGTCACGTAGGCTTTGATCACCAAACGTGTGTTAGTGCTCTTGATCGCATACGTGGGTTGCCTAAGCTTAAAGGGGACAAAGAAATTGTGTGCTCTTCTTATAGACATGCTAAGATGGTTGCATGTTCACATACTCCTCTCACAATGATCATGACAACTGAACCATGTCAACTTTTGCATCTTGACACCGTAGGACCTTCACGTGTTCAATCATTCGGAGGTAAATGGTATGTCCTGGTTATTGTTGATGATTATTCTAGATACTCTTGGGTTTACTTTATGTCGTCTAAGAATGAAGCTTTTAGTCACTTTAGGACTTTATTTCTTAGATTATCAATTGATCACCCATGATCTTTAAAGGCAATTAGAAGTGATAACGGAACTGAATTTAAAAATCAATCTTTTGATCACTTTTGTGCTGAAAATGGAATAGATCATCAACTTTCTTCACCATATGTACCCCAACAAAACGGTGTTGTAGAAAGAAAGAACAGAACCTTAGTTGAGATGGCTAGGACTATGCTTGATGAATATCAAACTCCTAGAAAATTTTGGGCTGATGCGTTAGCAACCGCTTGTTATGTCTCAAATCGTGTTTTCTTGTGTGCTAAGCTAGGTAAAACACCATATGAGCTTCGGTTTGGACATAGGCCTAGTGTTACACACTTTCGGGTCTTTGGTTGCAAATGCTTTGTTAAGAAACATGGTAACCTTGATAAATTTGAACCTATATCCATTGATGGCATGTTTCTTGGTTATCCATCTCATACTAGAGGCTACCGTGTGCTTTTACTTGACACTAACAAAATTGTGGAGACTTGTGAAGTGTCTTTTGATGAAGCTAGCCCAGGTACTAGCTCCGGTGTTGCAGGACCAAATCCGTATCCTTAGGGGGAGGGTATTTTCGAAGATGAAGAAGAGCTGGTGATACTGCCTGGTAGTTCCGAAGCTGACATGTGTCCAGCTCCGAACATTGAACAAGCTCCGATTATCACCTCTGCTGGTCCTGATCGTCCAGAAGTCACAAGATCATCAATCTACGATGAACCTAATGAAGAAGAAGCTTGTGAGACATATGTTCCCCTACGTTTTTACAAAGATCATCCCCCACAACAGATGATTGGAAGCTTGCACGAACGAGTCACACGGTCCAGGTTTTGTGATCCAAACTCTCATTCTCACTCTGCTTTTGTTGCTTCTTTTGAACCCAAAGATATATCACATGCACTCACTAATGAATCTTGGATTATTGCCATGCAAGAAGAGTTAGAAAATTTTGAAAGAAATAATGTTTGGAAATTTGTACCTCCACCTCAAGGTCACACTTTAATTGGAACTAAATGGGTATTTAAAAATAAACAAAGTGAGGATGGGGTTGTGGTTAGGAATAAGGCTAGGTTGGTTGCTCAAGGTTTCACTCAAGTTGAAGGTCTAGATTTTGATGAAACTTTTGCTCCTGTCGCTAGATTAGAAGCCATAAGAATTTTGTTAGCTTTTGCAGCATCTAAAGGTTTTAAGCTATATCAAATGGATGTTAAAAGTGCTTTTCTTAATATCTACATAGATGAGGAGGTTTATGTCAAACAACCACCGGGTTTTGAAAATCCAGATTTTCCTAATCATGTTTACAAATTGTCCAAAGCCTTATACGGTCTCAAACAAGCCCCTAGAGCATGGTATGATAGGTTAAAAACATTCTTACTTGAAAAGGGGTTTACCATGGGCAAGGTTGATAAAACTCTTTTTGTGCTTAAGCATGGCAATGACTCATTATTTGTTCAAGTGTATGTGGATGATATTATCATTGGTTGTGCTTCTCATGATCTTGTGTCCAAGTTTTCAGCAATGATGAGTTCCGAATTTGAAATGAGTATGATGGGTGAACTCACTTACTTTTTGGGGCTGCAAATCAAACAAACCAAGGAGGGTACCTTTGTGCATCAAACGAAGTATACCAAAGACCTCCTAAGGCGCTTCAACATGGACAAAAGCAAGCCTCTTCGGACACCAATGGGAACAGCAACAACACTTGAACTTGATGAAGATGGTGAATTCGTGGATCAAAAAGAATATAGAAGCATGATCGGATCACTTTTGTACCTCACGGCATCAAGACCGGACATACAATTTAGCGTATGTCTTTGTGCACGGTTTCAAGCTTCCCCACGTGTTTCGCATTATCAAGCCGTCAAAAGGATTCTCAGGTACTTACATGGAACTCAAGAATTTGGCATTTTTCTTCCTTCTTCCTCAACCGTTACTTTGAAAGCTTTTTCGGATGCTGATTTTGGGGGTTGTAGGATTGATAGGAAAAGTACTTCCGGTGCTTGTCATTTTCTTGGTAATTCTCTTGTTGCTTGGTCCTCTAGAAAACAAAATTCAGTTGCACAATCCACAACTGAATCTGAATATGTAGCTGCTGCTAGTGCTTGCTCACAAATTCTTTGGATTGTTCAAACACTTAAGGACTATGGGGTTGATCTAGATAGTGTTCCATTGTTTTGTGATAACACTAGTGCTATTTGCATTGCCAAAAACCCCGTGCAACATTCTAGAACTAAGCACATTGATATTAGGTATCACTTTCTCCGAGATAACGTTGAAAAGGGAAACATTGTACTTCACCATGTAGATACCGAACAACAATTGGCTGACATTTTTACAAAACCGTTGGATTTCACTCGTTTTTGTTACATTCGTAGTGAAATAGGGGTTATGCATCCTCATGGCTTAAATTGAGGGGGAGTTTTTGAAACTTGGGAAGTCTATGTGTGAATCTGAAATTAAAATAATATGAGCATAATATTTCATACATATATGACTTTGTGATTCCTTTTACATGCTGAAAGTTCTTACTATATTACTCGTGTTATACATTTTGTAGTTATTGCCATGTCTAGTAATTGGAATAATTACTTACACTAAATCTGGTCATGGTCGAACTTTCTTGCTGTTTTGAACTTGTTGCATGCTCACAAGTGCTTTTAATCATTAAGAATTAATCAAGTAATCAACTCACATGTTGAGTTTTTATGAACAAATATAAATTGAGAAAAGATCAAGAGAATATGCATACATCGCACTTCTTCTTTTGAGATGGCTTGTCATTGCACTTAGATATGAACTTGGAAGAAGTTGTGTATGACTAAAACCATGTCCTTAAGCTTCTGATTGTCAAATGACATAGGCTTGGCTTGGTTGGTTAGAATAAGGCAAATGTGCATATAATCTCTTGCAAATATCATATGATCTAAATTTATGCTTTTAAAAAAAATGCAGCAACTAGTGTGATGCTTTCAGGTTTTTAAATAGTTAAGTTTGTGAGATCATGACTTGCTTAAATTGAAAAATTACATTTGATCTCTAGCATGGCTTACACTACCTTATGTATTTCATTGATGTGATAATGTAAGGTACTTTATAGTATGACTTGGATGAGCTTTGTTTATATGTATATGTTATAATATGCTCATAACAACTAAAGAGGGAGAGATAATTTGTTTATATGCTCATGACTTGCTGAATACATTGTCAAAGGGGGGGGGGGAGATAAGCATGAAAAGAAAGAGAATAAGGAGAGATAATAAAGGGGGAGAGATAATGACAGATAATATGGGATAATTTTTCTTCTCATTTTACTTTTGATTTACAAAGGGGGAGAAATTGCTTTCAAAACTTTTATGTGAATAAGCCAATGTTTGGATTTTAAATGGTGTTGCCAATGCATTCATGAAGGGGGAGATTGTAAGACCTATGTGTGCTGAATACATTGGCTTGTAGTGAATACACTTGGCTTTGATGATAAAAGTTTTAAATATCACCAAAACACCTTTTTATCAAGGTCTGACGGTAGGTCTGGCTTTTTTTGGGTAGCTCCGGCTACGTTAGATGCTAGGTCCGGCATCTTGGTAAGATCCGACTAGCTTTGGTTAGCTCCGGTGAGCTTTATCTTTAGCTCCGGCATGTCTTTGTTAGCTCCGGCATGTCTTTGATAGCTCCGGTATGACTTTGTTAGCTCCGACATATATTTGATAGCTCCGGCATGCTTTTGCTAAGCTCCGACGTACTTTGTCTAGCTCTGGTTTTGGGTTGACTAGTTTTGACTAGTTTTTGGTAAGCTCCGGTGCTAGGATCTACTAGTTTTGGAAATCTTCGACGCTAGGTTCTACTAGCTTTTTATAGCTCCGGCTCAAGCTCCGGGTTGCTCTGGCAAGGTCCGGAACTTGACCACAGTGCTTCTGCTTTTCATTTGCATTGTTTCATACTTGCTTTACATGATTGGAAAGATTGCTTAGTATTCATTTGCTAAGTTTTTGGTGCGTTTTGGTTGAATACGGTTGATATCGTTTCTACTGTGGTTTTGCAACATGCTTATGTGAGGTGCTCACATAAGGTGTTGTGTTCGGAACTAACTTGAGTCAAGTCGAGGACTTGGGCTCGTATGGATTGTTTGTTTGTTCATGTGCAGTTGTTGCTTGAGTTCAAGTCATGGCTGGTGACAGGATCCATTAGACTAGTCTCAGGAGAAGATGAGGTTCCAACAACCAAGTTCAGGAGGAACTGTGGTTGAGCTGATCAGGAGGTCGCGCAGGATGATTGAATCAAGGGCAGTGCATATGAAGGTCGAAGGAAGGTGTTCGCACGTATGCATGAGGTGCATGACATGACAATATGCTTCTAGAGACGGTTTATGGAAGGAAGATCTGATCGGAAGGATCGGATCGTATCGGTTGAAGACTTAGGCTGCTAGCTGAGTTGGTTATGGCTCGGTATGGAAAGTATCGAGTTGATTATGTTAGGATTTCGTGTGGGTCACGAATTTGAGTTGTTTAGGAATGTGGGATACGTTACTAAGGTGTTTGGAGGTTTTAAGATTGCTTCTATCTGTGTATAGAAGAATCTTGAGCAGTTATGGAAAGTTACGATTCGTGATCTGAGTAGGATTGGAGTCCTAGTTGTATTGGGTTGGCCTAAGGGCTGGTTATATAAGCAAGGGAAGGCCAAAGCTCGTGGTAGACGACTTTGGGGCTGTTCCTCTTATGTTCTATTGAATAAAATTCATAGTTTGAAGGAACTTTTGTGCCTTGTTCGTCCGACTTGTTCCAGACAAGTTTTACTCGTCGAGTTTCTGGACAGCACTACCTTTCGTCGGTGGTTTTATCATAAATCGAGTTTTATAGATCCAATTGACGTGATTCTTTTGGGGTTGTCTTCACAACTTGATTGTCTATCATCTGTCAAAATTTCATGGTCATTGTATTTGTAGTTTCTGAGCTACACGAGTTTCTTTGCAGCATTCCAGAAACTGTATTTCTCGGGTAGGTCAGATTGACCATAGTCTGATCTTTCGATCATAACTTGAGTTTTTCTCGACGGATTTGAGTAATTCTTTTTGTGTTGTCTTCGTGACTTGATTCTCTCTGGTATATATCACTTTTGTCATGGTGAAACACGTTTAGATTAGTCTCATACACGATTTCTTTAACAGATCGTTTTTCTACCGAAGGGATTAGGGTTTTATTGTTTTCGCTGCGTAAGATTTTTAAATCTACCATTCACCCCCCCCCTCTGGTAGCTTTCCACGTGCTCTTCGATCCTACAGGCAAGAAGAAGCCGTCGGCCAGTACATCCAATGTTGCAGCTGCTGCAGCTCCGGGTGGCCGGGGGCCACGCCCCGAAAAGCGACCTCAACCGTCTTCTGAAGACGGTAGCAAGCCCAAGGTGTGGTGCCCAATTCACAAAACGGGCAGCCACAGTTTGGAAGACTGCCGGGAGGTCCAAAACCTTGCCGAGCGCTACAACAAGCGCCGGGAAGAATCTCCTTTCCGACAGAGGGAAGTAAAGCAAAAAGTCGACGAAGCTCCAGCTGAAGAGGAGTTAGGTTTTCAGGATCCCAAAAAGGTCCTGAAGGCCGTTTACACCTCCGTCGACGATGATTCTGACGTCTCTGACAACGAGCGTCGGAAGACCATGAACACCATTTTTGGTGGATCATGGGACATCACCTCCCGCAGCATCATCAAGACTATGTGTCGGGATATGGCTGCTGTAGCTCCTACAGTCAGGCCGGAACCTCATCGGAAGTGGATGGACACAGCCATCACTTTTGATGCTTCGGACTGCCCTCGAAGCATGGTTGGAGCAGGTCAGTTACCTTTGGTGGTATCTCCTACCATCAACAACATCCAGCTCCACCACGTCATGGTAGACGGAGGTTCGGGGCTTAACCTCATAAGCTTCAAAGATTTTACTAAGCTTCAACTCTAACCTTCGGATCTCCACCGCTCTCGACCATTCTCCGGAGTAGGTCCGGGGGCCATTACCCCACTCGGAGCTATTACTCTCCCCGTTACCTTCGGGACACGGGAGAGGTACTGCACCGAGAAGTTGGTCTTCGACGTCGCTCAGATCAACTTACCCTTCAATGCCATCTTTGGTAGGCCTGCCCTGTACAAATTCATGGCAGCTGCTCATTATGGTTATCTGGTGTTGAAGATGTCAACGCCAGTAGGCGTTCTCCGGATCCGCGGAGATCGTACTGCCGGAGTAACTGCTCTGGAAGAACTCCATGCACTCACCACGGTGCAAGAGGAGGATTCCAGGCAGAAGCAAGCTCCAAAACCCCCGAGCATTCGTCAACGAGGCTCGACTTCTGCACCTCGATTGCAGCCAAGCAGTGACATCGACATTCCCATCAAAGTCGTCCAAATTGTTTCCGATGCCGCTCAGACCACCTGTATATCGGGGGGATTGAACGACAAATAGGAGCTCGCGCTCATCACTTTCCTCCGGGCTAACGTCGACGTGTTTGCTTGGCAACCGTCACAAATGCCTGGGATCCCCAGGGAAGTGATTGAGCACAATCTGAAGATCTACCCCGACGCCCGGCCTGTGCATCAGAAGCCTCGGAAGCAATCCGTAGAGCGACAGAACTTCATCCGACAAGAAGTGAAGAAGTTACTCGAAGCTGGATTCATCCGAGAAGTCTTCCATCCAAAATGGCTGGCAAACCCAGTCGTTGTGCCCAAGGCCGACGGGAAGCTTTGGATGTGCATCGACTACACCACACTAAATAAGGCATGTCCAAAAGATCCATTCCCACTACCTAGAATAGATCAGATAGTGGATTCCACCTCCGGGTGTGAATTACTGTGTTTCCTAGACGCATATTCCGGGTATCATCAAATCAGTATGTCTAGGGAAGATGAAGAGCATACCTCATTCATCACAGTAGATGGATTGTACTGTTATACAGCCATGCCCTTTGGTCTCAAGAATGCAGCTTCAACTTTTGTACGAGCTATGTACAAAACTTGAAGAACTCATTAGAGACATAGTGGAAGTGTACGTCGATGACATCGTGGTCAAGGTCAAGGACAAGGAGTCACTCCTTGACACCTTGCAGGCTGTCTTCGACAAGCTGCGGGCCACCCGCACAAAGCTAAACCCAGACAAGTGTGTCTTCGGGGTTAGCTCCGGAAAACTTCTCGGTTTCCTGGTAAGTCACCGGGGCATAGAAGCTAATCCGGCGAAGATTAAGGCCATTGAAGACATGCGGCCACCAACCCGCATCAAAGACGTCCAAAAGTTAACTGGATGTCTAGCAGCCCTCAGCCGGTTCATTTCAAGACTGGCGGAACGGGCACTCCCCTTCTTCAAGTTATTGAGGAAGTCCGGACCATTCCAATGGTCCGAAGAAGCAGAGAAGGCATTCCAGGAGCTGAAACAGTTCCTCACCACCCTACCAATTCTGGTAGCTCCGAACCCTGGTGAGCCTTTGTTACTTTACATTTCAGCAACTGATGAAGTCGTCAGTATGATTCTGGTTGCGGAAAGACCAGAGCTACCTCATACTCAGGAATCTAGACCCCTTCGGGAGGGTCTGGAGATACCTGAAAGCGAGTCTGGGTCCCAGCTCCCAGACTTGAATCCACAAGAAGTCACTTCAGGACACCCAGACCCCTCCGGGAGGGTCCAGGTCGCTTCTGAAGAAGCCCCGGGTTCCTCCAACTAGGACCTGGAGGTCCCCGAAGAAAATCTGGATTCCTCCGAGAGGATCCGGGTCAGTGAAGAGGAAGCTCCGGACCCCTCCGGGAGGGTCCGGATCATTCAGCGCCCAGTGTACTTCATTAGTGAAGTACTACATGATGCCAAGACTCGATACCTAGAGGTGCATAAGCTGCTCTATGCAGTTCTTATTGCCTCCAGGAAGCTTCGCCATTACTTCCAAGCTCACAAAGTCTCAGTGGTGACCTCTTACCCACTTCGAGCAATCTTGCATAATCCCAATTCAACTGGGAATATTGCAAAGTGGGCAACGGAATTGGCTGAATTTGATCTTGAATTTATTTCAAGGTAAGCAGTCAAGAGTCAAGCATTGGCAGATTTTGTGGCAGAATGGACTCCCTCTCCATCAAACCCTGGGGGCCCCAGTGAGCAGAAGACGGAGCATCAAGCTCCAGCCTTCACCGAGCCTCACTGGACCCTCTACTTCTACGGCTCCATGCAGAAGCAGGGGGCCGGAGCTGGAATCCTTCTCCTTGCACCGACCGGGGAGAAGGTGAAATACATGGTACACCTTGACTTCAAGGCGACCAACAACATGGCAGAGTACGAAGCGCTCATCTACGGACTAAAGGTGGCACTGTCATATGGTGTCAAGCAACTGCTGGTCAAGGGAGATTCGCAGCTCATCATTAAGCAGGTGAAGGGTGAATGTTCCTGCAATAATCTCCAGCTAGCTGCTTACCTCCTTGAAGTCCAAAGGCTTCAGAAGGACTTCGAAGTCCAAGATCTCCACCATGTTCAGCGTGCCCATAACGCTGAAGCTGACGAACTCTCGACGAAAGCGTCAACCGGAGCTCCGGTTCCTGATGGAATTTTTGTCCGGAGGTTGTCAAAGCCAACAGCTGAGCCTGCCGAACTGAGCGAAGGGGGCGAAATCAGCATCCCGAAGCTGACGGTCCCGGTGGCCCTGTTACCATGGCAGCCATCAAGGGTCGTAGGTGCTGCCGGGAGCTCCGAGCAACCCAGCACGCAAGACTCAAAAGCTCAAGCTAGTTCCGATGCATGGATCTCGGAGATCCGGAGCTACTTGAAAGACAACATCCTTCCTGACGATGATGTATCCGCTGACCGGGTAGTCAGATTGGCTAAAAGATACACGCTGGTAGAAGGGGATCTCTACCGGCGTGGTGCCAATGGCATCCTAATGCGGTGCATCACAAGGGAAGAAGGTTGCGAACTCCTCGCAGAAATCCATGGAGGCGAGTGTGGGAACCACGCGTCTTCCCGCACGCTAGTTGGTAAAGCCTTTCGGCATGGTTTCTACTGGCCTACAGCACTCCAGGATGCAACTGAGCTGGTGAAGAAATGTGAAGCATGTCAATTCCATGCAAAGCAAATTCACACACTAGCTCAACCCCTACAAATGATACCTCCTACATGGCCCTTCGCTGTGTGGGGGATGGACATCTTGGGACCTTTCCCAAGAGCCATCGGAGGTTACAAGTTCCTGTACGTCGCCATTGATAAGTTCACCAAGTGGCCGGAAGCAACTCCAGTTGTGACAATCAACAAGCAATCTGCTATCAACTTTTTGCAGTCCATTGTATGCAGATATGGAGTCCCAAACAAAATCATCACTGATAATGGGACCCAATTCACAAGCTCTGCATTCCAAGGATATTGCGAAGACCTCGGCATACAAGTTTGCTACGCCTCCGTAGCTCACCCAGCAAGCAATGGCCAAGCCGAGAGAGCAAATGCTGAAATCCTTAAAGGACTGAAGATGCGCACATATGAGCGCTTAAAAAAACATGGAGCTAACTGGATTGAAGAGCTTCCGCCCACTTTATGGGCCAACAGGACATCTCCAAACCGGTCAACTGGAGAGACACCCTTCTTTCTGGTGTACGGAGCTGAAGCAATCCTTCCTCCGGAAATCACCTTGGGTTCACTCCGGGTCCGGACCTTCAATGAAGCCGCGCAGGACCAGCTCCAGCGTGAAGACCTAGACCTCCTTGAGGAGGGAAGGTGCCAAGCAGCTGTTCAGAATGCCAGATATCTCCAAGCCCTACGGCGTTATCATCAGCGGCATGTACACAACCGACAGCTCGAGGAAGGCGATCTGGTGCTACAGAGAATATCCAGAGTAGGGTTAAACAAACTCTCCCCCGGCTGGGAGGGACCCTTCCGAGTGATTAAAGTATCCCGATCCGGAAGTGTTCGCTTGGCTACCGAGGATGGGACACCTCTCCCAAATCCTTGGAACATCGAGCACCTCCGTAAGTTCTACACTTAATACCACGGAGGTGAGTCTTGAGTAACTTGAAGTGTATGTTATAGAGTCATTGTACAAAGTCGGGTAGTTCCTCCAGGAGAACAGCCGGACCTTCCCCGGAAGGTCCACAAAGTTCATGCAACACTTGTCACAGTCTCAGAACTAAAAGTGTGGCTAGCTACCCTGGGACCAACAAGAAATTAAACACGCTTAGCTTGGTTCCGTACCCTAAGAGTGTACTTGTTTCCCTTGTACCCCGGATCTATAATGAAAGACATCTTCAGGTGAAACAGACTCCACGTGCATTCATTTTGTACAGGCTCAACATTTTTATTTTTTATTTTTCTCTTTCTTGTCTATAACAAAGACGCGCAATTCTTAAAAAAATTTTAGTTCGACCGGTTCATATACGATTTGAGTTGTATTGTCTATTCTTTTGAATTCAAATATTGTTCATGGATCACTCGCTTGAATGCCGCCAAGCCAATCTAGGGCCAGAGTGTGCTATCGACTTAGCCTGGTCAAGCACCCTAAGTACGCCACTCTACCTACACCCCGGCAGGCCGAAGTAAGGCGAGTCCAAATACAATTGAATCCAGAAGAAGAGGCAACGCATTCGATTGTGTTAAGAATTGCGTTTGACCTAAAACTTTCTCAAGAATCGTAAGCCGTGACGAAGTTATAGGCAAGAAACGAATTTTACTATTTTTCTTGACTTCAGTGTGCAGGAAAAATAAAATACACGTTGATGGAGAAAAGCCGGAGCTAACAAAGCTCCGACTCCTCTAGATGGCTTGTAATCGATGTTAACAAGCATCACCGGAGCAACCAAGCCCCGGTAAAGCTAGGGGGGCCAGCTGTCGACGTAAAAGATGGTGAGAAGACCCCACAAGCGGAGTCTGCTGCCGACAAGTTACGTTTTGGCAAAGGTCAGTGCCGGAGCTACTAAGCTCCGACACCTCGGAGGACTAACTGTTGATGCCCTATGCGTTGATAGGGACTATTACCGGAGCTACTAAGCTCCAACGGTAGTCAGTTTGATCTCAGGGGGCCTTCACCATCAAAGACTTCAGACATATGCTCTACAAGTTCGAAGAAAATGAGTCTTCAACAAAACATAATATCCTCTTGGTACATGTTCACAATCAAATTGTGTACATCTACCAGGAGGCCAAGTGAAGACAAAAGTGTTGAAGACAAAAAGTGAAATTCACAAAAATCTGGGGATTTCATTCATTTGGAGACAAGGGATTACGAAATTGAGGAAGAAGAAGAGAGGATACAAGTGGGAACTACGGAGATGGTCCTAGACCCTATGGAAGAATTGAGCGACTTTCTGGGCAACCTCCGACACGATGGCTTGGGCAGCTTCCCCTTCTCCTTCGACGGGACCTTCAAGCACCGGGTCCAGAGGAAATTGGGAGTTCCGGCTGGTGTAGCATGTCAGCATGTACTCTGCGATGTTCTTTGCCAGGGATTGCCCCTCAACCTCCAATTGGTCCGCGATGACATCGCCCACCTTGGAGAGCTTGCTACCTGCTGAGCTCAATGCCTGCAGCGCTAGGTCCAGCTCCGACTCCGGATCATCCGGGCGCACGGGACTGAAGCCCATTGGTGTCAGCGCGTCGTTGGCCTTGCCCAGGAACTCCCAAATTTGTAGGGAGTCCGCAGTCCTCAAGCCTTTCAATTCTTCCAAAGATCTTCTGGCCGCCACTAGTTCAGAATTCTCACGGGCGAGGCGCTCAACTTCTTTGGCGTTCTGCTGAATCTTCTCAGCAACCCGCTTCTCGAGTTTTCCGAGCTCCTCCTCCCAAAGGTGGATCTTGTTCCGGCGGTCGACCAGGTCCTTCTCCCTACCCTCACTTTCTTTTCCCTGGCAACGAGGGCACACTCCCGTTCATGGAGCTCCTGCCCTCGCACCCAGGCCTTCTTCTCCTCCTCTACACAGCGCTCTTCCAATTTCTTGGCGCGCTCCTCAAGGCCCTTATCAGCCAGAGCCACCTTCTCGGAGAGCTCCTCCTCCCTCCTCAGGACGTCATCCCGCAGCTCTAGGAGTTTCTGCTCTTCATCTTCGAGCCATTTCTCCCTCTCTTCAAGTGCCTCTCGGCGCTTGATGAGTGTAGTGTTAATGGCCTCAAGCCTTTTGTGGTGTTCATCGGCCGCACTATTGGCTGCTTTGGCCTGATCGTAGATCTCCCGGGATTGAGCGTCGAGGGCGCGAGTCATACTCACCCTGTCATCCAATAATTTACCCCAATACTCCAGGCGGACTTTCTCCCGTTTGATCCACTCTTTGTCATCCGCTAGCCTTGACTGCGCCAGCTTGGTCTCGAAGTAGAGCCGGTTACGCCACCTCCTAAGGGTTTGGCGCTCCTCTTCAAGAGCCTTGCTGTCGTGGAAGAAGGCCAGTTGAACTTGACGTAGACTGGAACATGCGTTGTCAATGGACAGTGACAACGGGATAGGTTCCGGACCTGCTGGGGTCTCCTCCGCTGGTTCCAGCGGGTTTTCAGATATAAAAATTGGGTCCCACTCCACAAGAGTGGTCCCCTGTGTCTCCATGGCACTAGGGCCGTCCTCCGGGATGGCCTCAGTCGCCATCGAGGAGGGCCCCGCCGCCAGGTCTTCATTCACCCCCTCAGACAGGGGGCCAGCGACTTCACCAGGGCACTCCGGCTCAGCCGTGGGTACCTCCAACGTCATCACTTTCGGAGCAGGGGCCGCTTTTGGCTCCGGCCTTGGCACCTCCTCCGATGGGGGCTCGAGCTCCGACACTTCTGTATCAACCGGCTCGGGAGCCGGAAGATCTTCATCTTCAATCGGCCCTGCAGTCGGAGCTCCAACAACTACCGGCTCTGCGGCCGCTGCTTCTGAGGTAGCCGGCCCAACCGCCGGGGCTTCCTCAACATCTGGCACGCACGCCAGGACTTCAATCACCTCCGGCTCGACCGCTGGGGCTTCGACACTTTTAGGCTCTAGGGCCAGAATCATAGCTTCCTCCGGCTCAACAGCCGGAGCTTCCATCATCTCAGCACCAGGACCCGGAGCTTCAACCTCTGGGACAGGTGCCGCTGGCGCATCTTCACTCCCGCGGTCCGGCGCTACCACGGGAGCCTCTGGGGATGAGTCGAGGTCCATGACCACGACAGCCGACGCCGGAGCTGTCGCAGCTTCAGCCACCACTTGGGGCGGCACCGGAACAGGAGCAGAAGCTTCCACCCTCACGGCTTCAGCCACTGTGGCTGAGGGTGGAGCCTCACTCCCCTTCTTGGGGACGCTGCAGATGATGAACGAAGAAACTTAAAAAATAGTTACTACAATTAAAACAACTATCCAAGGTAAAGATTAAAAATTACCTTTGGAGGCTTCCGCACCAGCTTGCGCGGAATCTTTTTCCCGGGCGTTCTGGGCTGGTCATAGCCAGCGTGGAAGCTCCGAAAGGCCCCCCGGAACTCGTCGCGACCACGGGTGTTTCCCGAGTCGAGGCCCCCCTCGATCGGGAAGAACCCCCAGACCTAGAGGCCTCCACCGGCCCAGGTGCTGGAGTCGCATGCTCGGAGCTAACACCCCGGGAGGACCCCACTGCGGGAACAGTCGCGCCCCGGGAGGACCCCACTATGGGAACAGTCGCCGCAGTTGTAGAAGACCTTCCCCTCCGGGGAGAAGGAGCCGACGCAGAAGTAGCGGGCCTGACGGACCTTCCGTCGGCATACTGCAGCTTCCTCTTCTGGCTCACGGGTTCATCCGCCAGCTCCTTGCCCTTGCCGACGACCTCTTCCCTCAGCTTCAGAGCAGGGTCGGAGCCATCCTCGGGCATTCCGGGGATCGCTACCCTGGTGGTTGATCTTCTCTCGACGACACCAAGGTCATCAAGCACGGGCATCTTCCGCCAGAGCTCCCTGCTGAACTCCACTTCCACGTTCAGAGGAAGAAAAGCTGATGGCGGAGTCAAGTCGTCGCCATCGACGTCGATGCCGTGCTGGAACTTCTTGAGGTGGAACTCCAAGGTTTTCCCCACCATGTTGGACTTCAGCCCGGTCTCGACCCGGTCGTCGTCCATCACGCTGTTGAGGGCCCATGCGAGTTTCTCTCTCCTCTTCAGCGGCGCCCACCTGTTGACCAAGAAGTTGCAAAACACCGCCTGAGGAGTCAATCCTCCCTCCACGCATTGGCGGATCCTGGTCAAAGCAGGGTTGAAGGCTTCCACCAGCACTAGAGCTTCACTCCAGATTGTCGTGTCGATGCTAGGAAGGCCTTCGGGCAGCTCCAGCCTCACGTGCTCCTCCACCTGGACGACTATCCAGTCCTTCTTCCAGTCATCCCATTTCCTAGAGGGAAATGACTGGAGGTACTTGAATGGGCACTTCTTGCGCTTCACGAAGTAGTAGAAGCCAAGGTACTCATTGCTCCTGCCGGTGGTATGGACGGTGAAGAAGGTCCGGAAGAGTTCAATGCAGGGGGGATGCCCACCCACATCTCACAAAAGTGGACGAAAATGGACACAAGAAGAATGGAGTGGGGACCGAGATGATACAACTGCAGACCATAGAAGTCTAGCAGCATCAAGAAAAAGGAAGAAAAAGCTGGGATCAACCCCACCATGGCGTACGAGGAGAAGTACACCATTTCGCTGGCGTGCTCCTTCTCAAACGGGAGCTCTCCACCGGCGCGAACCGAGCGGTTGAAGAAGTCCGAGGACCATCCCATGAGGGCCCGGACCTTCTTCAGGTCGCCGTCGGTCTTCAAGCGACTCTCGCGGAGACCCAACTCCATCGCGGCACGGCTAGGCAAGAGAAGAAAAGCGAAGCACAAGTTGGGAGTTTGAGCGCAAGATCAGATGGGAGGCGTAGAGAGCCCCAAACGGTGCGCGCTTTCCTTCTTAAGTAAACCCTCGTGACGCTTGGATGGAAACCGCAGAGAAGTCGAAGATACCACTCAAAAATTCCACCCAGCCGATGACAAGAGGGCCCAGGACTACCTCGACGATCAAGTCGAGGTTCTTACCCAGGCGAACGGTTGCCATCATGAGGCGGGAAGCCCGAAGGCGGCGACCTGACAAGGCGCGCGGAACCGATACAATTTTCGTATCGGGAACTGGCGACCTTCAATTGCGTGAGATCCGAAGGCCAAAGATCTCACCTGCCGCACACGAGATATGCCACGCGGCGAAGATTTAACTTCGGACCATCGCCAACGGCACATCCGAAGACCTTTGAAGACTCAGTTCAAAAGTCGAAGGATGGACCCATCTCCGGCGGAACAACTTCATCCAAGGGGTCTTACCCGGAGGTGGGCCCAGGGGGCCACTGTCGGTACCCTGGGTACCATATACCCTTTGGGATTGCAAAGATATCAAGGAAAAGTCACCCACTTGATTTGAAGACCTTCAGAGGCACACATGTCAGACATGTCCGGACCCGCTTCTCCAACATGGTTAGCCCCAGGGTCGCCACGTGTACTATCAAACCGGAGCTACCGCCCGCAAGGGAGGAAGCTCCGAACTATGTACCGAAGTGGCATCCCCGGACCTAACCCCAGACCGAGGGAAGCTCCGGTGCTGACACGTGCCAGCTTACCCCGGAACTATCTGCTCTCCACAGCGTGCTCCTGTGCTGCCACGTGTCCAACCGTTGGATCTTCACCCTCTAACCTCCAGAAGACCCCGCAACGGCTCCGGATCTTCAAAGGGGAATCGAGGACTTCAAGACCCGATTAAGTGTCATTAATACCATATTAATGACACTTAATTGGACGACCTTAATACCAGTAACGGTGCTGTCAAAGCCCATTACACGGTCATTAAGGGCAGAATAAACGTGTTGAAGAGGTATCAACACTAGTAAACGCTGGGGCCACATGTCGGGCCAGGCTAATTTGTAACGGCCTGCCCTTATACTATAAAAGGACAGGCCAACGACGTTTACACACACGCGAGATAGACGTGGAGACACGCGAGATAGACGTGGAGACACGCTCGAGAGACGTTCAGACACACTGACACACTTGATACATCGAATACAACATCAACACATCCCGTGGAGTAGGGTATTACGCTCAGGCGGCCCGAACCACGTAAACTCTTGTGTCTCCTGCGTCATTTACAATTCACCTTCTTGAATCTCCGCGCGCCCACACCGAACATCAAACTCCTCTAACACTTTAGTAGTGTCGGGAGATCTGCCGGTTCCAAACCACCGACAACCGTCTATGAAGTTCATTGCATTACAGGCGGTTATCAATTAAGAACCGTCAACGAAGATCATGTATTTACCCAGACGGTTGTTATTTAAAATCCGTCTATGAAGTTCATTGCATTATATATAGATGGTTCTTAATTAAGAACCACCAATAAAGATCATGTATTTACCCAGACGGTTGTTTTTTAAAATCCGCCTGTGAAGTTCTATGGATTACAGACGGTTCTTAATTAAGAACCGTCTATGAAGATCATGTATTTACCCAGACGGTTGTTTCCTAAAATCCCTCTGTGAAGTTCATTGCATTACAGACGGTTCTTAATTAAGAACCGTCTGTGAAGATCATGTATTTACCCAGACGGTTGTTCTTTAAAATCCGTCTGTGTTGTTCTGTCATCACAGGTGATTATTATATCATTCGTCATCACAGTCGCATATTTTTAAGGACCGCCTGTGTTTGAAAATTTGAGGCGCCTGTAAAAATGCTTTTTGTAGTAGTGGTACAAGAGCAAGAAGGCGAGTGTTAAGTTTAGGGAATAGAACTGCGGCTGCACCGTTGGATGAAAATGAACGGATGTACATGTATGGGCCGAGTGGGCCTCAATTATTTTGTCCCGTACCTACCTCCGCCCTTCTTCTCCTTCCCTGTTCCGCCGCTCATACCGTCCGCCTTCTCTCTCCGGCTCGACTCTGCCTCCGGCCATGGCATCCCCTGCCGCTGAAATCCTCCACACCTGGTGCTCACCTAGGCGTCCCGGCGGCCAGCAGGCGCCTAGGCGTTCAGGCGTGGATTCACAACCTTGGCCCACATACAGCTTTTTTGGAAGAGAACAAACTTCTCGTCGGCTGAGACTACTTTCTTTAGCATTGGTCCTACGGTGCTGTCATTTTCTGTTTGATCAACAATTACCATTTTTGTTGTTGCCTGGATCAACAATTACCTGATAGTAATGAATAACCTGCTGATATTTTGAAACTGTTAATTAAATGGAAGGTTTGGGTCTTTTGTTAGTTAAAAGGAACGGTCTTGTAATACTTCGTAGCTGACTATGTCCATTTTATTCAACCTCATATGTCGGTAGCTGTTCTCACAATGGTTGGATGAGAGAAAACCTTTTGTACCCTTTCGATAGCCCTCGTGGACAATTGGTTATGTTAATTATCATGAGAAAAAGGTACACTATTGTTATCCGATGGCTTAGCATGTTTCGGGACCGTGTGAAGGTTTTCTGGACGCGGTTTAACCAACGAGAAAGTGGCGGCCTCATCACCTCCCTCCTATAAATCGAACTAACAACAGCTTTGACGTGTTAAGAATTGCTGTCGTTCAGACTAGCATTTAGTTCAAAAATGAATTAGAGTTGGTTTAATAATAATAATTTTTTAGAACGAATGAAGTAAGAATGAGATCATTGAACGGAGGGAGTAGCGATGAAAGCACGCAGTGGATTTGCGTATGTTTTAATATTACCGTTGTCCTTGTTTCTGGACTAGCGGGACTGGACGTGCGCACTACCTACGGACAGCATTGTGCCCGTAATCGTTGGCTGTTTCGTTCTAGGTCAACAATATCGTCGGTTCCAAGCTCGGTAAAAGTAAAACTACAATACAGCCGTGATTCGGAGTCTCGACCCAACTCCGTGCATTCCAAACGGAGCCTGGACGGCCACACGCCTTGACGTACGCCTATCGTTTTCTTCGACGACTGAGCCTGAAACCATTTGTTTAGTTCTGTTTCGCGCCATGTGAGGGGATGCGCGTCTCTCTTCTCAACGACTATGCGACGCTAATCAATGCGTTTTCAAATTTGACATTGGAAGCAGGTTGGTGACAGGACACGAGTGCATCTACTAAGCTAGGTCTACCGTCTACGACGGTCGATCATGGATGGTAGCATTTTTTTGGGAGGATGGATGGTAGTAGTTGGGATTGAGCTCTCACCTGACGTTTCGATTTTTTGTCTCCTGTTTCCTGGCTAGCACTCCTGACCTTCGTTCATTCCGTACTCTGCAAATTCGCACTCACAACCAGCAAAACCTCTCTGTTTGGCTCCTTCCTCTTCTTTCCTCCCTCTCCTGAATCCTGATCAAACCCGCACGTCTTTCAGACCCCCCCTCTCTCTCGTTCTTGGAAGTGGATAAGATGGGGACGACGGCTGGGTGGGGCTCTGCGGCGGTGGTCCTTGCGCTCGCTTCCCTCTCCGGCCTCCTCTTATGGCCGGTGGCTACCGCTGCCGAGTCCGCGGAGGTGGCAGGCCAGGCG
Source organism: Tuctoria greenei (assembly GCA_036927565.1). Taxonomy (NCBI): domain Eukaryota; kingdom Viridiplantae; phylum Streptophyta; class Magnoliopsida; order Poales; family Poaceae; genus Tuctoria; species Tuctoria greenei. The sequence goes on along the minus strand of JAYESD010000002.1, from coordinate 62,477,112 downwards.
GCTCATTGGAACACCGAGCGCATCCGTCTAGCTAGCTCTCTACTACTTCCTTTCCGTGGAGGTCTGATAGATTTCCTAAGTTTCTGACGATTGGAGAGTTAGTAGCTCAGGTTTATTTGCTTGTGTCGTGAGCAAAGGTCAGCTTTCGGAGTTCCTGAATTGGGTTGAGCTCCCAATCTCACCAGTGTAGAAAGTTTAGAAAGTAACAAGAATGGATTTTAATACAAAAAATGGCTGCTTGTTAAATTACTCACATCATTCTGCAATTCCTCAGTTGGAATTATCTCCAGTAGGCTATAAGTAATGAATGTATACACCTGTACCTCCTAATGTTTAATCTGCAGAACCTTGTCACAGATATTCAGTTGAAAGACCTGATTGCACTACAGGAAACACAATCATTTGTGACGGCTTAATTTATTTGCGACGGCTAGTCGTTGCAAATAGAGTGAATTGTGATGGCTTGTCGGTGGCCGTCGCAAATAATATTGCCGTCGCAAATAAGAGCTTATTTGAGACGGCTAACCCTAGCGCCGTCGCAAATAAGGGAATATTTGCGACAACCAACCCTTGGGCTGTCGCAAATAAGGAACCCGTCGCAAATAAAAACTTATTTGCAACGGCTTCGTAACAGACCGTCGCAAATAACCTTAATTGTGACGGCCATAGGTTAAGGCCGTCGCAATTAAGGATGCCGTCGCAAATAAAGGGCTATTATCGGCCGACCCGACCCCGACGGTTCATTCACCTCCACAGCCCTCCACACCGAACCCCGCCGCCTGCCACGCCCCCGCCGCCGGCCCGCCGTCGCCGCCTCGCCGCCGCCCCCATCCCGCCGTCGCCGCCCCGCCGCCTCCCCTGGCCCCGCCCCCGCGGCACTGCCCCCGCTAGCCGTGCCCTCGCCCCGCGCGCGGCGCCGCCCTCTGACGCTGCCGGCTCGCCGCGCCACCGGCCCCGCCCCCGCAGCGCCACCCCTTCGGCCCCGGACCGCCGCCCCCCGCGAACCAGGCCAGCGTCACCAGCGAGGAGTGCACCGTTGCTTAGGGTATGATACGCATGATCCTCTTACCTTTTCCTCCTCCCTTCCCGAATGCAGTCTTACTTTACTTGCACTTTTAACTTGGCTGAGCTGTTGTCATGCGATGGTAGTAGCATCGTAGTGGGTGCTTGATTAGCTAATGTTGTAGCGTGAAATTTGTTGCGTTAGGATCATTAGTGGAGTGGTTGGAAGGGGATTGTTATGGAGTAGAGTTTGCCAGGGCCAATGATTCCTGTTATGGCACTTTGGTAGTCCTGTTCCTGCTGCTATTATTGCTTGTTGGAACGATTTAAGATACATCTTGAAGTTACAAATATTTTATTTGAATGAATCAAGTTGCTAGAGTATGAATCTATGCCTAGGGATTACTCCTGTTTTCTATCTTATATGCATGAACTTTGGGGGCAAAGTAACACCTATTCTGGGCTGCTTGTAACTAGACTGTAATTACACATATTTTGTTTGAACGAATAAAGTTGCTAGAAAATGAATTTAGTAATTGATGTCTGGGGATTACTGGTCCTGTTTTCTATCATGTATGCATCATGAATTGAGTCTGAACTTTGAGGGGCAAAGTAATACTGATTCTGGACTGCTGTAACCAAAGTATAATTACACATTTTGTTTGGAAGTTGCTAGGATATGAATCGATGCCTGGGATTTGTCGTCCTGTTTTCTGTCTTGTATGTGTGACGAATTGACCCAGAACTTTGGGGACAAAGTAACATTCTGGGCTGTTACTAACACATTTTATATCAATAACATTAGTCAAGAATATCATGTGGGATCAATACCTAATACTGCGTCCTCTTGCCTGTAGTGTACGCTTGCAGCAATATGCATGCATATTAATGTCAGTTTTCTGAAGATAACTAAAGTTCTGTAGCTATAAACTGCTTATGTATCTTACTTACCTCAAAACTGTTGAAAGACAAGGGTTATTATTAAAATGGTTTAAAGTTATTTAGTTGAGGGTGATTGACTGATGTCGGCGGTTGAGAACCGGCAGATCTCCCTACACTGCTAAAGTGATTGGGGAGTTTGAAGTTCGGTGTGGGCGCGCGGAGATTCAAGAAGGTGAATTGGAGTTTGATACAGGAGACACGGGAATTTACGTGGTTCGGGCCGCCTGAGCGTAATACCCTACTCCACGGGTGTGTTGGTGTTGTATTAGCAGTAAGAGCTTATCACGAGTGTATGGGGTGCGTATGATCGCCCGTGAACGTCCCTGAGTGTATCGTCGGCCTGTCCTTTTATAGTACAAGGGCAGGCCGTTACAAGCTAGCCTGGCCCGACATGTGGCCCTGGAGGTTACTAGTATTGATACACGCTTAATTGCTCTTAATAACCCTGTAATGGGCTTTGACAGCACCGTTACTGGTGTTAAGATTGTCCGTTTAAGTGTCATTAATATGGCATTAATGACACTTAATCGGGTCTTGAAGTCCTTGGCTCTCCTTTGAAGATCCGGAGCCGTTACAAGGTCTCCCGGAGGTTAGAAGCTGAAAGGTCTGACGATTTGACACGTGGAAGCTCTGGAGCTTGCCGTGGGAAGCACGTAGCTCCGGGGCTATCAGACACGTGTCAGGTCCGGAGCTTCTCTCGGTCTGGGGTTAAGTCCGGAGGTGCCGTTTCAGTACGTGGCCCGGAGCTTCTCCCTTGTGGGCGGTAGCTCCGGTTTGGTTGTACACGTGGCGACCCTGGGATTAACCATGTTGGAGAAGCGGGTCCGGTCATGTCTGACAAGTGGGCCTCCGAGGGTCTTCAAACCAAGTAGATGGCTTTCTCTTGAGATCTTTGTAACCTCAAGGGGTATACGGTTTTTAGGGTACCGACAGTGGCCCCCTGGACCTACCTCCGAGGAAGATCACTGGGGTGAAGTCATTCCGTCGGAGGTGGGTCCATCCTTGCGACTCTTGAACTGAGTCTTCAAGGGTCTTCGGAGGTGCCGTTGGCAGGGATTTACAGTTAGATCCCGCCGCGTGGCGCACCTCAGGCGGCAGATGAGATCTTTGACGTGCGGATCTCACACAATTGAAGGTCGCCGGTTCCCGATACGAAAACCGTATCGGTTCCACGCGCCCTGTCAGGCCGCCGCCTTTGGGTTTCCCGCCGAGTGATGACAACCGTTCGCCTGGGTAAGAGCCTCGACTTGATCGTCAGGGTGGTCCCGGGCCCTCTTGTCATCGGCTGGGTTGAATTCTTGAATGGTATCTTCGACTTTCCCGCGGTTTCCATCCAAGCGTTGTGAGGGCTTACTTAAGAAGGAAAGCGCGCACCGTCGGGAGTTCTTTACGCCTCTCATCTGATCTTGCGCTCAAACTCCCAAGTCGTGCTTAGCTCTTCTTCTCTTGCCTAGCCGTGCTGCGATGGAGTTGGGTCTGCGCGAGAGTTGCTTGAAGATCGACAGCGATTTGAAGAAGGTCCGGGCCCTCATGGGGTGGTCCTTGGACTTCTTCAACCGCTTGGTCCATGCCGGCGGAGAGCTCCCCTTCGAGAAGGAGCACGCCGGCAAAATGGTGTACTTTTCTTCGTACGCCATGGTGTGGTTGATCCCACCTTTTTCTTCCTTCTTCTTGATGCTGCTAGACTTCTATGGTCTGCAGCTATACCACCTTGGCCCTCACTCCATTCTCCTCGTGTCCATCTTTGTCCACTTCTGTGAGATGTGGGTGGGCATCCCCCCTGCATCGAAATCTTCCGAACCTTCTTCACCGTCCACACCACCGGCCGGAGCAATGAGTACCTTGGCTTCTACTACTTTGTGAAGCGCAAGAAGTGCCCATTCAAGTACCTCCGGTCGTTCCCTTCCAGGAAGTGGGATGACTGGAAGAAAGATTGGATAGTCATCAGGGTGGAGGAGCATGAGCGGTTGGAGCTGCCCGACGGCCTGCCCGACATCGACACGACGATCTGGAGTGCAGTTCCGGTGCTGGCGGAAGCTTTCAACCCCGCCTTGACCAGGATTCGCCAATGCGTGGAGGGAGGATTGACTCCTCAAGCGGTATTCTGCAATTTCCTGGCCAACAGATGGGTGCCGCTGAAGAGGAGGGAGAAGATCGCTTGGGCCCTCAACAGCGTGATGGACGAGGACCGGGTTGATACCGGGTTGAAGTCCAACATGGTGGGGAAGACCTTGGAGTTCCACCTCAAGAAATTCCAGCACGGCATCGACGTCGACGGTGATGAATTGACTCCGCGGTCGGCCTTTCTCCCTCTGAACGTGGAAGTGGAGTCCAGCAGGGAGCTCCGGCGGACGATGCCCGCACTTGACGACCTTGGTGTCGTCGAGAGAAGATCAACCACCCAGGTGGCGATTCCCAGAATGCTCGAAGATGGCTCCGTCCCTGCCCCACAGCCAAGGGTCGAGGTCGTCGGCAAGGGCAAGGAGCTGGCGGATGAGCCGGAGAGCCGGAAGAGGAAGCTGCGACACGCCGACGGAAGGTCCGTCAGGCCTGCTACTCCCGCCTCGGTTCCTTCTCCCCAGAGGGGAAGATCTTATGCCAATGTGGCGACTGTCCCCGTAGTGGGGTCCTTCCGGGACGATACCGTTCCTGCGGTGGGATCCTCCCAGAGCGCGTCTGTCCCCGTGGTGGAACCCTCCTGGGGTGCTAGCTCCGGGCGCACGACTCCGGCAGCTGGGACGGTGGGAGCCTCCAGGTCCAGGGGTTCCTCCCGATCGAGGAGAGCCTCGACCCGGGAAACGCTCGTAGCTTCGACAAGTTCCGAGGGGCCCTCTGAAGCTTCTACGCCGACCGTGGCCAGCCCTGAACGTCCAGGAAAAAGGTTCCGCACAAGCTGGTGCGGAAGACTTCCAAGGTAATTTTTAATCTTTACCTTGGTTAACTTTTTAATTGTAGCGATTGTTTGTTGATTTTCTTCGTCCATCATCTGCAGCGTCCCCAAGAAGGGGAGTGAAGCTCCACCCTCAGCCACGATGTCTGAGGCTGTGGGAGCTTCTGCTCCTGTCCCGGTGCTGCCCCAGGTGGTGGCTGAGGCTGCGACAGCTCCGGCACCGGCTGTCGTGGTCATGGACCTCGACTTGTCCCCAGAAGTTCCCGTGGTAGCGCCGGACCACGGGAGTGAAGACGCGCCAGCGGCACCTGTCTCGGAGGTTGAAGCTTCGGGTCCTGGTGCTGCAGTGATGGAAGCTCCGGCTGTTGAGCCGGAGGAAGTAGTAGTTACGGCTTCGGAAGAAGGAAGGACCCCACTAGTTCCGTAGTGGGGTCCTTCCGGGACGATTTACGTGGTTCGGGCCGCCTGAGCGTAATACCCTACTCCACGGGTGTGTTGGTGTTGTATTAGCAGTAAGAGCTTATCACGAGTGTATGGGGTGCGTATGATCGCCCGTGAACGTCCCTGAGTGTATCGTCGGCCTGTCCTTTTATAGTACAAGGGCAGGCCGTTACAAGCTAGCCTGGCCCGACATGTGGCCCTGGCGGTTACTAGTATTGATACACGCTTAATTGCTCTTAATAACCCTGTAATGGGCTTTGACAGCACCGTTACTGGTGTTAAGATCATCCGTTTAAGTGTCATTAATATGGCATTAATGACACTTAATCGGGTCTTGAAGTCCTTGGCTCTCCTTTGAAGATCTGGAGCCGTTACAAGGTCTCCCGGAGGTTAGAAGCTGAAAGGTCCGACGATTTGACACGTGGAAGCTCCGGAGCTTGCCGTGGGAAGCAGGTAGCTCCGGGGCTATCAGACACGTGTCAGGTCTGGAGCTTCTCTCGGTCTGGGGTTAAGTCCGGAGGTGCCGTTTCGGTACGTGGCCCGGAGCTTCCCCCCTTGTGGGCGGTAGCTCCGATTTGGTTGTACACGTGGCGACCCTAGGATTAACCATGTTGGAGAAGCGGGTCCGGTCATGTCTGACAAGTGGGCCTCCGAGGGTCTTCAAACCAAGTAGATGGCTTTCTCTTGAGATCTTTGTAACCTCAAGGGGTGTACGGTTTTTAGGGTACCGACAAGCGTAATATGAGCGAAAGTATCATAAGCACTTGCATGGATATGCCTGGCAAAACGAAAGACAATTATAAAGCTAGACTAGATTTGGCAGACATTTGTCACCGTCCAACTCTTGAAATCTCTGAAAGTGGTGGAAAGCCACGTGCTTCTTTCTGTCTTCGATCGAAAGAACAGAAAGAAGTTATGAAATGGATGAAAACTTTGAAATTCCCAGATGGTTACGCAGCTAGCCTAAAACGAGCCGTAAATGTTAACACATGAAACCTCACTGGGTTGAAGAGTCATGATTATCACATTATAATGGAAAGACTCCTACCTGTTATGTTCTGAGGCTATCTAGATGATGCGGTGTGGAAGGTTTTAGCCGAGCTCAGCTATTTCTAAAGACAGCTTTGTGCTAAAGAAATCAAGATCGGGATGATGGATAAGTTAGAGAAGGAGATACCCAAACTTTTATGTAAGATGTAATTTTTTTTTCCACCGGGTTTCTTCAATCCAATGCAACATCTGCTTATCCATCTTCCATTCGAAGCTAAAGTTGGCGGTCCTGTGCAATATAGGTGGATGTATCACATTGAAAGAGCGCTACAATATTTGAAACCAATGGTTGGCAACAGGGCAAGGGTGGAAGGGTGCATCGCTGAAGCATATGCTCTTAAGGAAGTAGGATACTTTTCAAGTGTCTACTTTGCGGAAGAAAAAAACAATATCAATACTTCGGTGATGCGGTACAATGTGGACGAAACACCCCCTCTAAGCGACCTTTCCATTTTTCAAACGAGAGGCGCCGCCGTTGGTAGCTACACGACCTACGTGCTATCCGAACAGGAAAGGACTGTTGCTTTACTCTACATGTACGCAAATATAGAAGGCATGCAAGAATACTTCGAGTAAGTGTTTCTCCTACGTTTATGCTAATCGACATATTTTGCTACACATGTACTCTAAAAGATGTTTTTTCATGTTTAGCGAGTTCCACAGACAATATTGGCCACATAGGCATCAACCTACGGCCAAACAAGTAGAAGCGATGCGAAAGGAAGGAATAAATGGGGGGCAGAGTTTTCTATCTTGGTTTCAAGAATATGTAATATTCTCATGTCTTCTATGTATTATAAATTACTATTATTAAAGAAGTATTATGTAATATTCTCTCGTCTTTTATAACAGTGTCGGACTCACAATGTCCATGAAGATTTGCGGCAGCTATCTTATGGATTGCTGAATGTTAGAAGCTATGGTCGATATGACGTAAATGGCTTCCGATTCCGTACAACTCATTTTGAAGCTCATCGTCCTCTCGCAGCAACATCAAATTCCGGTGTTGTGACGAGAGCAATGGACACTCAAGGGAATTTAACCGATTATTATGGTATCATTAACAAAATCCTTGAATTTACTTTTACCGGAAATAAGACCCTTCGAGTTGTCTTCTTTGACTGTGACTGGTTTGATCGTACTCATGGAACTCGAGAAAACCAATTTGGAATGGTGGAAGTGAAACATAAGGACCGACTACGAGGTTACGATACATTTGTTCTTGCACATCAAGTTGAACAAGTGTATTATCTACCTTATCCATGCACGGAGCTCAGTGCTTGGTGGGTGGTATATAAGGTGAATCCTCGTGAGCGGCTATATACTCCTGGGGATGATGGTTACCATGATAGCGAAGACGTTGAAGAAGTGTACCAAGAAGAAGAGTTGCCAGACACTTTTATCGTCGAGCTTGGTGCAGGACTCAATCAATTAGTTGGAGATGTTGAAGATGTAGAGGCAGATGATACGCAAAAACGAAAATTAGAACAGGCCACGATGGAAGATCGTTGGGCTGGTTTAAGGAGTAGGGCACAGGCACATGACAATGATGTTGATGAATTTTGAAAGTGACTACAAATAATGTTTTCTTGAAGATAGTAACATGAATTTTGTATATTTTATTTGCATATTTACTAATTATCTAATTACAACAGGATGGCGTCAAATAAGGGTATGAAGGTGCCGCTGACGAGGGGGTTCTACCCCTCTAGACCTGAGGACGCTTTCGTTGGTGCCTCGTCGACTGGCAGCAGACGCTCTCAGCTGCTGGGGCACATTCAGACAAGCTCTAGAGCTTCGTCACAGGTAAATGTCACTCGTTTTTGACAAATTATTTAAATTCAAATTCACATTAAACTTACTTATGAATCATTTGAATGTTGTAGTCCTCACCGACTGACTCAGAGGCTGCGGCGCCTTCGGTGAGCCAGCCCTCGGCGAGGCAGCCCTCGGCCAGCCAGCCCTCGGCGAGGCAGCCCTCGGCCAGCCAGCCCTCGGCGAGTCAGCCCTCGACGAGCCAGCCCTCGACCAGCCATCCCCCGGCTGGCGATGAGTTTGTTCCTAAGGCCTTTGACTCGGCTGGTGAGGAGCCGTCTGGGTCACCTGACGTGGCGCCCCAGCAGACGCGGAGGACGAGGAGGACTCACTTTGTTAGTCCTCCCGCGGTCCCTTCACAGAGTTCACAGAGGATCGTGATTCGTCCAGTCGGAGACAGGTAATAAAAATTATCGTGTTCAATTTTAGTTTCTTTTGTTTACTTAAGTAATGAATGAATAAATATCTTACAGGGCTTGGGACGACACGTCTTTCACCGTCGAGAAACACCACAGACCGGTGAACGGTGTCCTCGGGTCCATAGTGCGTTTGCACTATCCCGGGGTCATCGACGGGGTGCCCGCTCTTTCGTGGGAGGACTACGCACGCGTCTATCACCAGGAGCACGACAACCTTCAGGAGGCTGTATGGGCCGATTTTATGGTAAGTATGTTAAAAAAGTTTCTAAGATTCAACTCTTAAACTCTTTTAGTGAACATCTGTTCAATATATTCTTTATCGCAGGCAAGATATACTTTAGAGGACCCGAACGATCGTCGCCTGTTTGAGGATGCGAGGCGAGTGTTTCACTTCAACGCTGCCAAGGCGCTTCGACAAGCTTTGTCGAACGCCCGTGATCAAATTATTAATGAGCACTTGAAGGCGAACCAGCAACACATGTTACACTTCCAGCAAGAGAGCGAGAGGCACCTGACGGAGGAGGAGTACGCGCAGGTACGTGGAGTGTAGTAAGTATTTTTTTCTGATAATTGCCTCGATGGTATTTTTAACGACTTCCAACTATGTGCAGGGCCACGTGAGCTAGTTGCAGGGTTGGACCAATGAATTTCGGGCCCTTTGTCACTACTAGGCTAGCGATGAGTTTAAAGCTAAGTCTGAGAAGGCTCGAGACTGCAGAGGGGTGGAGCGGAAGAGCAGGCACGGGCAAGATAACCACTTGCGTTTAGCTAAACGCATGGTAAGTGTGTGTAACTTATGTTTATATATTAATAATATATTGTTCGTACTAACACGTATTGACAGGAGTGCGAGACGGGGGTGCCGCCCACCCCTGCTGAGGTCTGGAAGAGAGGTCACAGGGACCCTTCTCAGCCGACGGGGTGCAGTCAGGCTGCAGCCGAGCGGTTGGTAAGTTTAGAAATCATTCATATTAAATATAACTATATAGATTGTTGAACTTACACGGTTTTCTTGTTTTGCAGGCTAAGTACGGTGAGGAGGCTAGGAAGATATACGGCGAGGATTTCGATTGGGAACGTCAACCGATCGATCCTCAATCCGCGTATGCAACTGGTGGTGGAAAAGCACACGGAAGGTGAGTTTACAAGTCATTTTATCGTTTTCAATTCAAAGTATTCAAGATATTTCAATTTCATATTACTGACTCTCTTTTTTATAGGCTCGCCATATTTGACGGAGTTGTCGACTCGAGGGCGGGGAGACCTGCGAGAGGCAGCTCCACGCAGGCTTCGGGCACGGGAGGTCGCCGCGTATCGCAGAGGGACATTGAGATGCAGTCCCTCCGAGAAACTGTAGAAGAAAACGAAAGGCGACATGAGGAGGAAAGGAGGGAGGCGGAATGCTAAAGGATCGCGATGGAGGCCACGATCCAAACCCAGGCAGCAGCGTTGGCGCAGATGCGGGAAGCAATGGAGGTAACAAAATAAAAACTAAAATTCTCATTAATTCAGCGTAAATGACTTACTAATAGGTAACATTTAATGTTTGCAATGACAGGCCATCGCTCGGGCGCAAGGTCTGGGAATCCAGCTACCGGTACTACCACCGGTCCTTCCAGGCGATCCTTCTTCAGCGGGTCAGGTAAGTTTCTATGTAATCCTTCTTCTCCAACGTAATAAGATTGATATAGATGAAAGAGAGAGATAGTTAGATAGAAGAAAATGATTGAGATAGAAGAATGATAGAGATAGAAGAAAGAGAGACAGAAGAAAGAGTGAAAGATAGATAGAGTAGGATAGGAATGAAGAGAGAGAGTAAGATGTAGATGGAGATAGAGAGAGGGGATGATAGAGGGAGGGAGATGTAGATGGAGATAGAGGGAGGAAGATAGAGGGAAAAGGATATCAATAGAGAAATAGAGTGAGAGAGAAAGATAGAGTGAGAGACAAAGAGAGAAATGAAAAGAGAGAGGAAGAGAGGGGATCTAGATGAAGATAGAGGGAGAGGAAGGGAGAGAGAGAGATGTTGATGTATTTATATTCTAACTCTAAGTTTCATTAATTGCAGGGATTTGCGACGGCTGCACAAACGCCGTCGCCGTCACTACCGCCGCCTGGAATGAGGCGCGATGACGACTTCGACTTTGGAGGTGGCTCCGGAGGTCAGATGGGCGAGTGAGCCCTTTTGTTTGCTTTGTTGATGACGATGTGGAGATGTATTGGAATTTATTAGTTTGTGATTGTGATTATATTTCCTCTGTGATGATGATCTTTGCTATGTGTATATATTGTGTGTATCGAATCTGTTCTGTGATTCTGGCCATCGAGCCGGGTAGTTTTTTCTGTTTTTTTTTAAAAATAAAAAACCTTATTTGCGACGGCTTTTTATACAGTACCGTCGCAAATAAGGGACCAGGCCGTCGCAATTAGGCCACTGCTATTTGCGACGGCCTGGCCGTCGCAAATAAGGATTAATTGCGACGGCCAGGCCGTCGCAAATAGCCCTGTGGGCCCCGGAGGAGGACCCGTGGTCCCAACCCACTAGACTTATTTGCGACGGCCTGGCCGTCGCAAATAGAGGCACTTATTTGCGACAGCCTGGCCGTCGCAAATAAGCTTTAATTGCGACGGCCGCACTGTCGCAAATAAGGTTGCGGGGCCCAACGGTCCGCGGCAATAACTTGCGACGGCCCCTCCTAGCCGTCGCAATTAAAGCTTATTTGCGACGGCGGCCGTCGCAAATAAGCTTAATTGCGATGATTTATTTGCGACGTCTAAAAACCGTCGCAAATAAAGAAAGCCGTCGCAAATAGCTTATTTGCGACGGCATTTAGCTTATTTGCGATGGCTACGGCCGTCGCAAATCGTCGGGATTCCTGTAGTGTTTGAAATATATATATATATATATATATATATATGTATATATATATATGAAAAAACTAATGGATTGATCATCCTCTTATTTTATTTCCCTTTTCAAAAGGGGAAAACAAAGATACGATCCTATGGAATTTTGTTCTCATCCTGTCCTGCTTTTTAATTGCTGGACGGTTCAGGTCTGAGTGAATTCTGAAGCACATATAATCTTTATGTGCCAATAAAAGTTCAGTGCAACAATATGGAGTTTACCCATCAGCCATCAGAATGCTTCTAGGTTAAATGTTACACAGTTGACAGCTTAGCCAACCATATGCAACTGCCAGTCTGCAGAGTACTAATGTCATTGAAAGTGTCTCTTGCAACTACCATGACATTGAGATACACATTTCAGTAGATGCCTGTGTTAGCAATTCATGTGCGGAATCTTAATTTACTCGTACTTCGTTTACTCCCCCCTCCCCTCTCTCTCCCCCTCTTCCTCTCTTTCTTTTGCTTCTATATATTTTTGTTGAGTTTCATATCTATCTACCCAACGTTCTTAGGACAAATGCTTTGTTGATGTTGTTGTCTGTGTCACTATGTCTCCATTTCAAGAATGGTTGTTGGGCAGAAGTTAGCCCTGTTATGAATAGGACATTTATTTTTATGAGGGCCAGACGCCACAATAAATAGAGGTACAAGAGATTACAAATATGCCGAAAAGCTCTTATGCAAAAGGGAAAACACAAATAACCCCTATATCTCAAACACCCCTCTCAAACTCAAGGTGTGTCGCGAACACTGAGTTTGGAGAGAGAAAAACTATACTGAGCTCGGGTCTGTGCCTTCGTGAAGAAACCTGCCAGCTGAAGCTCTGAAAGCACATACTGAAGATTAACAATATGGCCCTGTACCCGTGCTCATGTATAAGAAGCATCAACACCAATATGCTTAGTAAGCTCATACTTGACCACATCACGAGAAATACTGATAGCACCCGTACTGTCAGACAAAAGAGGAGTCGGCATACCAACAGAAACATCAAAATCCTCAAGCAACCACCGCAACCAAGTAACCTCTGCACTCACAATAGCCATGGCATGCAACTCAGTCTCTGCACTCGAACGAGAAACTGCTACCTGCTTCTTAGTCTTCCAAGCAATGAGGGAACCACCAAGAAAAACACAATAGGCAGAAAGAGATCGACGATCAGAGGGATCACTAACCCAAGTAGCGTTAGAATATGTTTTGAGCTGTAAAGAGCTAGATTGTGGAAAGAACAAGCATCTAGAGATAGTCCCATGAAGATAATGCAAGACACGAAGCAAGTGACTATAGTGGACGTGGAGTACCTTTGTAAAGACCATGTAGTGATCTCCTCGCCACACACCTACGGAAGTGTGAAATGTGGTTGATCACCACTGGCTACATGGAGTTTTACTCAGTCCATCTGGCAATAGGGGATGAAATCACTGCTTGTGGGTAAAGGGTACACTCTCCGCAGAGATTTGGTAAAACTGTCATGACAGCCATGCTCACGGACAAGAGCGACTTGAGGCCAGTTCATAATTAGTTTATGGTTGGGAAATGGTGGCTATTTATGATTCAAGTTACATTTATCATCATTAATAGGTGTTGGTTTATTTATTGAATTATGATAGTGATAACTGAAAGCTAAGGATAGGATCTAAGCATAGTGCTTAAGCCATACTTGGCCTACCCTTGTTCTAGCCAATCATTTCATTCTCTTCCCACACTTGCTGAGTACTCTATGTACTCAAGTGTTTACTTTTCCATTAGAATATAAAGAAGAAGCAACACCAGAAGACTTCTTCATCAACCCGGAGGACTTGGTCTAGGCTGGCGATCCTTCGCGCAACTACCTGTGAAGATGGAGCCCTATGTGTCTATTTAGTCTTCTGTTGTAGTTTGAACTATGTGAATTGTTTAGATGATGTAAATAGGTTTGTGGTGTGTTATTTTAGACCTTCGGGTCATATTGTAAGAATATTTATGTACTCGAACATGACTATGTAATGATATTACACTTTCTCAACGCATGTACGATTCAACTGATCCTGGCGTACATGTGAATAGCGTCTGTTCATCCTTTCGATGACCGGACGTGACAAAGTGGTATCAGAGCCGTGTTGCCTGTAGGACGCAAGCCTAGTTAGAAATGATCGAAACTAAGGACTATACTATTTTCTTATAAAATAGTATTTCCAAAACTTTGTGCTTTCCACCTCAATCCTTATACTTCTTATCTTGTTGTACCTATTGCTTTTATTCTAAATTAATTTATTGATTATTGATCTCACTCTCTTCTTTTCAAATGTTTGTAGATGGTGCACACCAAGCAGACGACACGTAAGTCGATTGGGGGTCGTGTTCCTCAGCACACCCTAGCCAGCCGCTCCGCACCTCACGCGCCCAACAGGGAGACAGTGCTGATCTCTTCTGGACGTGCTGCGTCGAGGATGCGTACCCGCCTTCGCTCCCTCCTTCGTGCTGCAGGGTACCGTGAGTACCGTGTTCGCTTCGTCTACCACACTACTAGGGTCTCTATACCCTCTACTGGTGTACTGGAGTGGACTACCCAGCTGTCGATCTACTATGACTCGGAGCTGCTGCACTCACACTACTCTCCGGCTTGGAGAAGCTCCCAACATGCAGGATGCTACGTGGGAGGCGACTACCTACTGGAGTCACGCCCACAGGTTCCGTCTCGAGTGCACGGAGCACGCGTTCACCCCTCAGCGCCCTAGTGGCACAGCCGACTTCACTAGATGTGACATCGAGGGGCCTCTGTATCTCGCTTAGAGCGAGAGGCTTGTTGACGACGTTGTGGAGTTATCTTCACGACTCCAGCATTGTCAGCAGGAGCTTCAGGACAACAGGGAGCTCGTTGACCGCTACGAGCAGCTTCGCCACCGCTACAGGAGGATCACTACAGCTGACCCGGACTCTCCTCTGTACGCTTCAGACACTGAGCGCTGGGACCCAGACTCACCGGATCGTCGCGAGCACTCGCCCGTGAAATCGGGAGAGGACTCAGAGGAGGACTCCAACGAGGACCCCGATGAGCAGGAGTAGACTTGTTACCCTAATGGACGACTCAGGACACCTACCCATAGTATGTAGGAGCGTGTAGCTACGCCCTCTCTAGTCTTGAGTTGTGTTATCTATGGTATTGTATTAGTGGTTTGCTTCATGGTGTATGTGTGTGCGGCGTGAGTTGTGGAATGCCTAGACATCCTGTCCACATCCACATCATTTGTATATAGGCTTGTTAGTGTGTTGTGCGAGTTGTGGAATGCATTAGCATCCTATCCACATCCACACTAGTTGATTAATGAATTTGCTTGCTATATATATATATATATATATATATATATATATATATATATATATATATATATATATATATATATATGTTTCCCTTGATGCATGTAGTTAGGACCGTTTACCATAGCATACCCTTCTATATCTTGTCTATTATCCTAGAGTTTTGATTATTCCCTATACAAATGGCTGGTAGAGGCATAGGTCGTGGAAGGGGTGCTGTGCCCCAAGATGATGGATTTGGAGGATTGCCAGGATGGATGGGTAGGGGTCCTCGGGGAGCCCCAGCAGCGCAGCAGATGCAACAGATGATGGCCATTCAAACCCAACTGCTCAACAACCTCACCCAGATTGTTACCAATATGCAGCAAGCACCACCACCACCACCCAACCCTCCACCACCACCACATTTTCCACCTAGATCCTTTCTAAGGGACTTTCTTAACACCCATCCACCCACCTTTGCCACAGTTAGTGAGCTAATGTATGCCGATGATTGGCTTCGAGCAGTTGAGAGCAAGTTGAGGCTCATTCAATGTGAAGGAAGGGAGAAGGTATTGTTAGCCTCTCACCAACTCCAGGGACCTGCAACTGACTGGTGGACCGCTTTCACTGAAGCCCATCAGAATCCGAAGAACATCACTTGGGAAGAATTTAGGACTAATTTCCGTAATCACTTTGTGCCTGAGGGAGAAGTCCAGGCAAGACGTGAGGAGTTTCTCATGTTAAAGCAGAGCCGTATGACTGTGCGAGTCTACTTGAATACATTCACATAGTTATCTCGCTATGCACCGACAGATGTGGATACTAATTCCAAGAAGTAGTTCCGTTTCAAGAATGGACTCAACAAGGAGTTGAAGTTCGCCATGTCTTCCAGTGATTATAGCAGCTTTCAGAAATTGGTTGAAAGGCCTTTGAAGTAGAGAGAACCAAGAAGGAACTGTATGATGATGACAGGAAGAGGAAATTGACTCTAGGACATGCCTCTAGTAGCAATGTACGCCCTCAGTTCGCCCCTCAGCCTGCAACACCCATGACTCGCCCTATGAACTCCTACTCGGGGCAGAGGTTCCCAAACTCCAACTACAGGCCACCCACACCCTATAACCAGCAGATACGCTAGCAACAATAGCCTCCACGCCAACCAATACAACCCCCTTGCCAGCAGATGCAACCCCCTCGCCCTTCAGCACCAGCTAACCGTCCCAATAGTCAACCACCGAGGAATCAACCAGGAGGTAACAAGGGCCAAAACAATGCTGCAGGAGTTCAGTGCTACAAGTGTGGAGAACTGGGACACTACTCCAACAATTGTCCAAAGAAGCAACAGACCCCGCCTGGACGTGTCAATCATGTGACACTAGAGCAAGCTCAGGAAGCACCTGATGTGGTGATCGGTATGTTTTCTGCTAATTCCCACCCCGCCACAGTATTGTTTGATTCGGGTGCTACACATTCATTTATATCCAAAGATTTCATAAAAAAGCATGACATGGTAGTTATATTCTTGAATCGGCCATTGTTGATAAACTCTCCTGGAGGAGAGATGGTGGCAAGACATCTATGCCATAAAGTGAGTATAAACATAAGGGGGGTAGTCTTTTGGGCCAACCTAATAGTGTTGGACTCACAAGGATTATACATCATTCTGGGGCTGACAAAGAATCAAGGAGTAATTCATTATGCAACTAGAATAATTTGCTTAACGCATCCAGATGGCACTACAGTGGAGTTCAGGCCAGATCAGACACAAGAGGCAGTTGTACAACTCAACTGTCTTGAGAGCACAAAAGGCATCAAGGTTGTAAATGAGTTTCCGGATGTATTTCCAAATGACTTGCCAGTTATGCCCCCTGACCGAGAGATTGAGTTTATCATTGAGTTAGTACCTGGAACGGCCCTAATATATAAGAGGTCGTATAGAATGGATGCTAAACAACTAGCTGAACTAAAGGATCATATTGAGGAGTTACTGGGGAAAGGATATATTCATCCTAGCTCATCGCCTTGGTGAGCACTAGTTATATTTGTACCTAAGAAGGATGGTACTCAAAGGTTGTGTGTGGATTATCGTGCCTTAAATGCGGTAACAATCAAGAATAAGTACCCACTACCAAGGATTGAAGATTTATTTGATCAATTGAGAGGAGCGTGTGTGTTCTCTAAAATTGATCTTCGCTCGCGTTATCATCAACTGAAGATTAGACCCTCAGACATTCTCAAGACTGCATTTTTCTCTCGATATGGACTATATGAGTATACAATTATGTCATTTGAATTGACCAATGCTCCCGCATATTTTATGTATCTGATGAACAAGGTATTCATGGAGTACTTGGACAAGTTTGTAGTGGTGTTCATCGACGATATACTTATCTACTCCAAAACTGAAGAAGAGCATGAGGAGCACATCAGAATGGCTCTACAAAAGCTGCGCCAACATCAGCTATATGCCAAACTTAGTAAGTGTGAGGTTTGGCTAAAGGAAGTATCGTTTTTTGGTCATGTCATATCCGAAGAAGGTATAACAGTGGATCCGAGCAAAGTGACAGATGTCCTTAAATGGGAAACACCTGAGAGTGTACATGATATACGAAGATTCTTAGGCATGGCTGGTTATTATCGTCGATTCATCGAGGGGTTTTCAAAGATCTCTCGACCACTAACCAAGTTGCTTGAGAAAGGAGTTGCTTTCAAGTGGACTCCCGAATGTGAAGTGAGCTTTGCTGAAATGAAGAAGAGGCTAACCAATGTGCCAGTATTGGTGATGCCTGATATGCAGAAGGAGTTTATAGTTTATTGTGATGCATCCGGTCATGGTTTAAGATGTGTCTTGATGCAAGAAGGACATGTTGTAGCCTATGCTTCAAGACAATTTCGGAAATATAAGAGGAATTATCCGACCCATGATTTAGAATTGGCAGCTGTTGTCCATGCATTGAAGATATGGAGACACTATTTAATGGGAAAAGAACCGAAATATACACAGATCACAAGAGTTTGAAGTACATATTCACACAACCAGATCTTAATATCAGACAACGTCGTTGGTTGGAGTTAATAAATGATTTTGATGTGGGAATCAAATACCATCCGGGAAAAGCTAATGTGGTCGCTGATGCTCTAAGTAGAAAGGGACAATGTAATAATTTGTCAGTATAAGCTCTTCAACCCCAATTACGTGAAGAGTTTGCAAGGTTAAACCTATGCCTAGTGTCTAGCACTGAAGCAGTTTCTATGGAAGAGGATTCAACCCTTGAACGTGATATACGAGAAGGAAAAAAGTATGATGAGAAAGTCAAGGAGATCAAGCAATTAATGAAGAAAGGAAAAGCTCCAAACTTGAGAGAGGATGAACAAGGAACTCTATGGCTTGGAAAGAGGATTTGTGTTCCGGATATAAAGGAGATTAGAGAGTTAATACTAAGGGAAGCTCATGACTCATCATACTCCATTGATTTTGGAAGCACAAAGATGTATCAAGATCTTAAAGATCGATATTGGTGGCACGGAATGAAACGGTATGTAGTAGAATATGTGGCCATATGTGATACATGTCAATTGATTAAGGCGGAACATCAAAGACTAGTAAGGTTATTGCAACCAATCAAAGTGCCAGAATGGAAGTGGGAAGAAATAAGCATGGATTTTATTGTGGGACTACCAAGGACACAATCTGGATATGATTCTATATGAGTTATAGTTGATCGTTTGACTAAAGTTGCCCACTTTATTCCTGTGAAGAAAACCTACAATGGTCCCAAGTTGGCAGAACTGTATATCTCCAGGATTGTATGCTTACACGAAGTTCCTAAGAAGATCATCTCAGATCAAGGCACTCAATTTACCTCAAGATTTTGGCAAAAGTTGCATGAATCAATGGATACCCATTTAAATTTTAGTTCGGCATATCATCCTCAGATTGACGGTCAGACAGAACGCACCAACCAGATATTAGAGGATATGTTGAGAGCATGTGCTTTAAAGAATAGCCAAAGTTGGGATAAAAATCTGCCATATGCCGAATTGTCTTATAACAACAGTTATCAAGCCAGTTTGAAGATGTATCCTTTTGAAGCATTGTATGGGTGGAAATGTAGGACACCGTTGTTTTGGAATCAAACTGGAGAAAGTCAAGTTTCTAGGCCTGATGTATTGAAAGAAGCTGAAAGACAAGTATAAGCAATTCGGAAGAATCTAAAGGCAGCCCAAACAAGACAGAAGAGGTATGCGGATACTCGAAGGCGTGATCTAACATTTGAAGTTGGTGATTATGTGTACCTGAAAGTGTCACCCATGAGAGGGTTGAGAAGATTTAAAGTAAGAGGCAAGTTGACACCCCGCTACATTGGTCCGTTCAAGATATTAGAACGACGAGGTGAAGTGGCTTATGAGCTTGAGCTTCCACCGCACTTGTCAGATGTACATAACGCGTTTCATGTATCACAACTAAAGAAGTGTTTAAGAGTGCCTGAGGAACAATTACCTATGGAAGCAATAGATGTACAAGAAGATTTGTCGTATGTGGAACAGCCTGTCAAGATACTTGAGACATCAGAAAGGGTGACCAGAAAGAAAGTCATTCGCATGTGTAAGGTGCAATGGAAACATCACTCGGAGGCAGAAGCAACATGGGAAAGAGAAGAAGATCTCAAGGCTGAATTCCCTCATCTTTTCTCTTAGGACGTCCAAATCTCGAGGGCGAGATTCCTTTTAAGGGGGATTGTTGGTATTTCTTAACACCACAGAGTTATCCGCAAGCGCACTGAAATACCGTTGTAGCACTTCCCCTTAAGAAGTATTCCCAAGGGTATCGAATCCAAAGAACGTGTGTGCTAATCTTTCGAACTAGCTCACCCAAGGACACAAAGTTGTTTGGTAGGCAAGGAACAAAGAGGAATTCAAAGTATAGATCCTAATTCAAGGTAGTTTGTAGTAGATGCTTGCTTCGGGCACGGGCTTACTCCTAGCAATACTAGGACGACTCTCGCCAAGAGCCTATGGCATAGCCAGACGTGGAGGATTACGAAGGACAGATAGGGCTATCACCACCTACTGCCTACCTCCTCAATCCGTGGGTCTACGAGATATCCACTGATGATTTATAACCTAAGCACCACGCTTACGTTCTAAATCACTACTCTAGTTGTTTCGAACACAAAGCTACAACTAGAGCCTCTAATGAATTAAAGTAGTGAACCCACAAGTAACTACTTGTGCAAACTACTAAGAATAAAAGATCAAACTTCTATTGAATTCACAAAGGCTTACTTGATTGAGTAAAATCTTTGTAAGGGTACAAGTGTAGAAGAGGGACTTGACAAGCCCAAACCTCCTTCTCCTAGACTCTTCACCACACTCTCCTTCTACTTTGGTAGCCTCTAGGACTACTCTAAACCTTTGGAGTGTAGCACTATTCTCAACTTTTTGTGTGTGTGAGAAGTGAGGTGAGGGTGTCTATTTATAGATGGAGAAGGGTCGGTTCCCGCCACAATTAACGCGTGAATCAGTCACCATTGACTCCAGGGAGTCAGGAGGAGCCAACACGTGTCATTTGACCGAGTTTGGCGCCAGGAAGAGGTCGGTCAAACCTCTGGTTCGGCCGACCTGGTCAAGGCTCCCCTCGGGGAGTGCTTCCTCCAGGTGGCTTCCAAGTGGGCCCCCTTGATATATATGGGTGCAACACCGTTGGATCTCCTCGTATTCTTCTATTTGTGAGCCATTTGATCCATGTGTAGCCACGTGTCATCGCCTAATTCGTTGAAATCCATTTTCATGGATCCATCCCTGCATGTTTTGGTATTTTGAGTAATAATTCACCTGCATACAAATAAACACCAACACTGGTGGAATTGGGTTAGTGTATAACCCTACCACTATGTTTTGTGTTTCTTTTATGCACATTATGAGGTGAATTGACGGTCAAAATATGGTACTTAAGGACCGTCAACAAACTCCCCCACATTTAGTCCTTTGCTCGTCCTCGAGTGAAGGCAAGTAAAACTAGAGTGTTGTCATGAATTTGCTATAAGGTAGAAAATAAGGATACTAGATATTTCAACTTATACCTTAATTCATGGATTCCCTTTGTGTATGTGGCTACCACATCAATCTTGGGTGTTTGAAAAGTGGAACGGTTAGAATGAAGTTCCCTTGGATCATTCCTGCTGAAATGATTAGGCAATTGCTATATTTGAAAGTCATAGGAACTTTTGCACTTGCCTTCTCGATTGGAATCTCTCAAATCTCTCAAAGTGTTTGAGTCCTCACCATGGCATGTTTTGCCAATTCTTGTCCCTATACTAAAAGTGGATATATCTGGGGCTTGGAAGGGACGAATGTGGCACACATTTGCAATTCATATATTACTAAGTCAAAACTTGATTCTATGAGAGACTTATGCAATGAACAAAGTGAAGGGAAAATTCTTGTGTACATGAATGAAATGGAGGGGTGAGGTGATAACTCCCATGAATTTGCCCTCTCTTAAGGATGAAACATGGCTACCATTTTTTTTTTGAGCAATCTTACTCTTTCTCAAGAGTGGATGCTTTTTCTTTTTCTTGTAGCCAGGTCTTCTACCCCCTTTTTTTTTAAAAAAAGGCCTTCATTTGTATTGTATGAAGTTTCTTTTTGGCGGATGGGTAATCGATGGATGCAAACTCTCAATGTGAGAAACTCGCTCTGTAGTGTTGTCACACAAGATAAGCACGCCGCCCGCCTGCTGGCCGGGCGAATCGAAGTTATCTTTCGGTCAACTGTTTGATCCAATATTGACCGGTGCGGATCACGTTCTACTACCTCTGGTCCGTGGTTCGACCTCGCGTAGTGGTCCTTGCTTTTCTTTTTGAAAGCTCCGCGGGGCCAATTTTTCGTACTTGCTTAGTGTGCACCCCTTTCGTCGAGTGCCCCGCCCGGTTCACAGGGATGTTGGCCTACCAAGCAGTTCAGATCGCCTTCCTAACATACGGAATACGGAATTTAGTCGATGCTAAACCTCTGTTCTTGCTGAGACTAACGACACTGATTTCTAGTGCTATAACAGAAACAACCCTTAACGCGCAAATGAAAGCCCTCACAACACTCTTTACCTGCAACTGCTCCCACTTATGGTAGTAGATAAACTGGTGGTGGACATGTATCTGCAGCCTCTGCTGCTAGTAGATTGACTATTTTATATGGACTGAGGCTGCAACTGAGGGTAGTGCTTGAGAATGCTACTCTATTCCTGGAATTAGCCATCCCCTTCTTTGACTATTCGACCTGCTCCTCGAAGCAAGGAAGGGAATGAAGATGGCATTGAATGTCAAATCCACAAGAAGGAACTACACCTTTCGGGTACCGTTAATCACAACAGAGAAGGTACGTTATGCATTTCATCATCATAGAATCAAGGGGCATTACTTGAATGCGACTGCAGGTACATGTGAAGAAATGATTAAGAGAGCTGTATTTGCGAGGGAATTAGGGGTTCCTCTCATAATGCATGACTACTTAACTGGAGGATTCACGGGAAATACTAGTTTGGCTCATTATTGCCGCGACAATGGCCTAGTTCTTCACATCTACCGGGCAATGCATGCAGTTATTGATAGACAGAAAAGTCTTGTCATGGAAGTTCGTGAAAGAATGTTCTTGTTTTTCGTTGGAAAAACCAACGCCGACATCAAAATCAGTCTCCTTTCTCTTTTCGGGAGCAGAGCTGAAAAGAATCAAAATTCCAATCCAATGATTTCCCGTATCGAGCTCATCTTCTCATCCCCATGCCACCACACCACACGGGGGGACATGGGGACGTCAAAAAGGGGATCCTATCACTATCAACTAATTTGTTCCGAGAAAGCTCTTCTAATTAATTCAAGACTGCCTTGATTTTCCTAGTTATTATTCGAGCGCGCTGAGGCAACTCTGAACTAAGCTCAGGGGAGGGGTAGTAGGTATGCTTCAAACCCTCCAGCACAATAATCTTTTTCCTCTTCAAGTGAGGAAGAAGTGTCAAAGTCTGTGATCTAAGTACCTGTTCTCTCAGTAACTTTTTCGAAAGAATCAAAACACATCGAAATGGTACCAGCCGTACTTAATAATAGAAGGATTTAGCAGAAATATGTAAAATTCGGCCCTCAAGCCTCTCTTAGGTTCAAGTTTGAATCTATTCGCTCCGCCGTCTAGTTATCCACAAGCAAGGTCTCCCTACTTGAATGTGTGATGTCCGTAGGGTATCATCGTAGTTCAAGCATGTGGGTGCCTATGCCTCGTTGTGTTAAGTCAAACACGAGAGTATAGCCTAGATGCTAGGAAGAGGAAGACTCTCCTCGGGGAGGAGAGACTTTATCAGTGTAGGATCGAAGAGCACGTGAAAAGCTACCAGAGGGGGGGTGAATGGTAGATTTAAAAATCTTACGCAGCAGAAACAATTAAACTCCAACCCCTTCAGCAGAAAAACGATCTGTTAAAGAAATCATGTGTGAGACTAATATAAACGTGTTTCACTGTGACAAAAGTGATAGATATCAGAGAGAATCAAGTCAAGAATACAACACAACAAGAATCACTCAAATCCTTCGAGAAAAACTCAAGTTATGATCAAAAGATCAGACAAAGATCTATCTGCCCTACTCGAGAAAAAACAGTTCTGGAACGCTGCAAAGAAAATCGTGTAGATCATAGAACACAAATCCAATGACCGTGAAATTTTGAAAGATGATAGATAATAAAGGTGTGAAGACAACCCAAAAAGAATCACGTCAATTGGATCTGTAAAACTCGAGTTATGATAAAACCACCGACGAAAGGTAGTGCTGTCCAGAAACTTGACGAGTAAAACTTGTCTGGAACAAGTCTAACGAACAAGGCACAAAAGTTCCTTCAAACTACGAATTTTATTCAATAGAACACAAGAGGAACAGCCCCAAAGTTGTGCACGACGAGCTCTGGGCTCCCTTGCTTATATAACCAGCTCGAAAGCCAACTCAACTCAAATCAGGAACCTAATCCTACTCTGTTCACGAATCGTAACTTTCCATAATTGCTTAGGATTGTTCTATACGCAGATAGAAGCAATCTTAAGACTTCCAAACACCTTAGGAACGTATCCCACATTCCTAAACAACTCAAATTTGTGACCCACACGAAATCCTATCATAACCAACTCAAAACTTTCCATATTTGAGTCAAACCCGACTCAGCCGCAGCCTGAGTTCATAACCTAGTCGGTTGGACCTTTCCGACCAACTCTTTACGTCCACATCTCTTCATCACGTCTCGGAACCATGTAGCCACGTCCATGCACTCCTTACACACGTGCAAACATCTTCCAATAACGTCCACGATACCTTCATATGCATTGTTCTTGATTCAATCATGCCGCGCAACCTCCTAATCAGCTCAACCACAATTCCTCCTGAATTTGGTTGTTGGAACCTCATCTACTCCCTGAGACTAGTCCAATGGATCCCATCACCAGTCATGTCTTGAACTCAAGCAACACCTACACATGAATAAACAACCAATCCATACGAGACCAAGTCCTCGACTTGACTCAAGTTAGTTCTGAACACAACACCTTACGTGAGAACCTCACATAAGCATGTTGCAAAACCACAGTAACACGATATCATCCATATCAACCAAAAATGCACCAAAGACATAGAAAAAACACGCAGGAGCTATCAAAGACATGGCGGAGCGAAAGACAAAACTCACCGGAGCTAACCAAAACTAGTCGGACCTAGCATCCAACGTAGCCGGAGCTACCCAAAACAAGCCAAACCTACCGTCGGACCTTGCTGTAGATCGGTGCTAGAGTCGGACCTTGATAAAAAGGTGTTTTGGTGATATTCAAAACTTTTATCATCAAAGCAAGTGTATTCACTACAAGCCAATGTATTCAACACACATAGGTCTTACAATCTCCCCTTGATGAATGCATTGGCAACACCATTTAAAATCCGAACATTGGCTTATTCACATAAAAGTTTTGAAGGCAATTTCTCCCCCTTTGTAAATCAAAAGTAAAATGAGAAGAAAATCCAAAAATTATCATATATTATCTCTCCCCCTTTATTATCTCTCTTTATGCACATATTCTCTTTCTCTTCATGCTTATCTCTCCCCCTTTGACAATGTATTCAGCAAGTCATGAGCATATAAACAAATTATCTCTCCATCTTTAGTTGTTATGAGCATATTATAACATATACATATAAACAAAGCTCATCCAAGTCATACTATCAGGTACCTTACATTATCACATCAATGAGATACATAAAGTAGTGTAAGCCATGCTAGAGATCAAATGTAATTTTCAATTTAAGCAAGTCATGATCTCACAAACTTAACTATTTCAAAACCTGAAAGTATGACACTAGTTGCTGCATTTTATTATTTTTCAAAGCATAAATTTAGATCATATGATATTTGCAAGAGATTATATGTGCATCTGCCTTATTCTAACCAACCAAGCCAAGCCTATGTCATTTGACAATCAGAAGCTTAAGGACATGGTTTTAGTCATACACAACTTCTTCCAAGTTCATATCTAAGTGCAATGATAAGCCATCTCAAAAAAGAAGTGTGATGCATGCATATTCTCTTGATCTTTTCTCAATTTCTATTTGTTCATAAAAACTCAACATGTGAGTTGATTACTTGATTAATTCTTAATGATTAAAAGCACTTGTGAACATGTAAGAAGTTCAAAACAGCAAGAAAGTTCGACCATGACAAGTTTTAGTGTAAGTAATTATTCTAATTACTAGACATGGCAAAAACTACAAAATGTATAACACGAGTAATGTAGTAAGAACTTTCAGCATGTAAAAGGAATCACAAAGTGATATATGTATGAAAACCTATGCTCATATTATTTTAATTTTAGATTCACACATAGACTTCCCAAGTTTCAAAACTCCCCCTCAATTTAAGCCATGAGGATGCATATCCCCTATTTCACTACGAATGTAACAAAAACGAGTGAAATCCAAAGGTTTTGTAAAAATGTCAGCCAATTGTTGTTCGGTATCTACATGGTGAAGCACAATGTTTCCTTTTTCAACATTATCTCAGAGAAAGTGATACCTAATGTCAATGTGCTTAGTTCTAAAATGTTGCACGGGGTTTTTAGCAATGCAAATGGCACTAGTGTTATCACAGAACAGTGGAACACTATCTAGATCAACCCCATAGTCCTTAAGTGTTTGAACAATCCAAAGAATTTGTGAGCAAATACTAGCAGCAGCTACATATCCAGATTCGGCTGTGGATTGTGCAACTGAATTTTGTTTCTAGAGGACCAAGCAACAAGTAAATTACCAAGAAAATGACAAGCACCGGAAGTACTTTTCCTATCAATCCTACAACCTCCAAAATCAGCATCGGAAAAAGCTTTCAAAGTAACAGTCGAGGAAGAAGGAAGAAAAATGTCAAATTCTTGAGTTCCATGTAAGTACCAGAGAATCCTTTTGATGGCTTGACGATGTGAAGCACGTGGGGAAGCTTGAAACCGTGCACAAAGACATACGCTGAATTGTATGTCCGGTCTTGATGCCGTGAGGTACAAAAGTGATCCGATCATGCTTCTATATTCTTTTTGATCCATGGGTTCACCATCTTCATCAAGTCCAAGTGTTGTTGCTGTTCCCATTGGTGTCCGAAGAGGCTTGCTTTTGTCCATGTTGAAGCGCCTTAGGAGATCTTTTGTATACTTCGTTTGATGCACAAAGGTATCCTCCTTTGTTTGCTTGATTTGCAGCCCCAAAAAGTACGTGAGTTCACCCATCATACTCATCTCAAATTCTGAACTCATCATTGCTGAAAACTTGGGCACAAGATCATGAGAAGCACAACCAAAGATCCACATACACTTGAAAGAATAATGAGTCATTGCCATGCTTAAGCACACAAAGAGTTTTATCAACCTTGCCCATGGTAAACCCTTTTTCAAGTAAGAATGTTTTTAACGTATCATACCATGCTCTAGGGGCTTGTTTGAGACCGTACAAGGCTTTGGACAGTTTGTAAACATGATTAGGAAAATCTGGATTTTCAAAACCCGGTGGTTGTTTCACATAAACCTCCTCATCTATGTAGCCATTAAGAAAAGCACTTTTAACATCCATTTGATAGAGCTTAAAACCTTTAGATGCAGCAAAAGCTAACAAAATTCTTATGGCTTCTAATCTAGTAATGGGAGCAAATGTTTTATCAAAATCTAGACCTTCAACTTGAGTGAAACCTTGAGCAATCAACCTAGCCTTATTCCTAACCACAACCCCATCCTCACTTTTTTTTATTTTTAAATACCTATTTAGTTCCAATTAAAGTGTGACCTTGAGGTGGAGGTACAAGTTTCCAAACATTATTTCTTTCAAAATTTTCTAACTCTTCTTGCATGGCAATAATCCAGGATTCATTAGTGAGTGCGTGTGATATATCTTTGGGTTCAAAAGAAGCAACAAAAGCAGAATGAGCATGAGAGTTTGGATCGCAAAACCTCGACCGTGTGACTCGTTCGTGCAAGCTTCCAATCATCTGTTGTGGAGGATGATCTTTGTAAAACCGTAGGGGAACATATGTCTCACAAGCTTCTTCTTCTTCATGTTCATCACAAATCGATGAGCTTGTGACTTGAGGATGATTTGAATCAGCATTGATGGTTGTCGGTGCTGGTTGAGAATTAACATACGGAGCTGAACCAAAGTCTTTAGCTGCTGAATTTTCGGGCAGCAGCTCCAATTCTTCCTCATCTTCAAAGAAAAAGCTCCCCCCCTGCGGATATGGATCTGGACCTGCAATGTTTGAGCTAGTACCTGGGCTAGCTTCATCAAAAGACACTTCACAAGTCTCCACAATTTTGTTAGTGTCAAGTAAAAGCACACGGTAGCCTCTAGTATGAGATAGATAACCAAGAAACATGCCATCAATAGATCTAGGTTCAAATTTATCAAGATTACCATGTTTCTTAACAAAGCATTTGCAACCAAAGACCCGAAAGTGTGTAACACTAGGCCTATGTCCAAACCGAAGCTCATATGGTGTTTTACCTAGCTTAGCACGCAAGAAAACACGATTTCAGACATAACAAGCGGTTGCAATCGCATCAGCCCAAAATTTCCTAGGAGTTTGATATCCATCAAGCATAGTCCTGGCCATCTCAACTAAGGTTCTGTTCTTTCTTTCTACAACACCATTTTGTTGAGGTACATATGGTGAAGAGAATTGATGATCTATTCTATTTCAGCACAAAAGTGATCAAAAGATTGATTTTTAAATTCAGTTCCATTATCACTTCTAATTGCTTTTAAAGATCATGGGTAATCAATTGATAATATAAGAAATAAAGTTCTAAAGTGACTAAAAACTTCATTCTTAGACGCCATAAAGTAAACCGAAGAGTATCTAGAATAATCATCAACAATCACAAGTACATACCATTTACCTCCGAAGGATTGAACACGTGAAGGTCCTACAGTATCAAGATGCAAAAGTTGACATGATTCAGTTGTCATGATCATTGTGAGAGGAGTATGTGAACCTACAACCATCTTAGCATGTCTACAAGAAGAGCACACAATGTCTTTGTCCCCTTTAAGCTTAGGCAGCCCACGTATGCGATCAAGAGCACTAACACGCGTTAGGTGATCAAAGCCTACATGACCAAGTCTACGATGCCAAAAATATAAGTCCTTTGAATCATTAGCAACTAGACACCTATGCCTAGAGGAAGACATATCAAAATCAGCTTTAAAAACTCTTCCAAATCGAGACATGTTAAAAATAAGCTCACTATTTGAACCTACAACTTTGCAGCATTTTTATTGAAAACAATTTCTAGATTTTCATCTAGCAATTGTGCAATAGAAAGCAAGTTGTATTTCAAAATTTTGACAAGTTCCACATCCTTCAAAGTGTAGTGATCATTTACTCTAACCGAACCCTTAGCAATTATAGGAGTTGAAGAATTATCGGCAAAAATAACATTGTCTACACATGACACAAAAGAGAGGGAGGAGAACCAATCTTTGTTACCGGTCATGTGGCGTGAGCAACCTGAATCCACAATCCAAATGTTCTCCTTTCTCAAACATGTAACCTACATATAAGCACAATACGTCGATGACCCAATACTGGGGTTAGTCAAAAGGCATTTAGGAATCCAGTACTGAGTCACACGACGTGCATCAGGAAAAACATGCGAAAGCTGAGACAAAACAGCAGGTTTATGAGTCAAAGTTTGAGATTTTTTATTCTTAACTACTGACCTATAAGGTGTTACTTTTCTAGCACAAAAATTAGTAGCTCCAGAGGCAAAAATAGAAGTTCTGGAGGTAAACTTTGAATGTTTTTGACTCAAAACAGCAGGTTGTACATTCGGTTCAATATGTGCCGCAAATTTTGCATGAAAGTTATGAGATCTAGCAACCATTCTTCCCCTTTTCTGTTGTTTAGCTAGTCTATAACAAAAATCTATGACATGACCATCTCTACCACAATAGGTACAATGAAATTTAACTTTGTGTTCATGTCTAGATGAGCAAACAATATTTTTATTTGAAACCGAATGAGACAACACTCCTGCAGATTTGAAAACCACTTCTTTTTGTTTAGGAATTGTTTGAATCAAACCACTTCCTAATGACTTTACAATTGTAGGTGGATGTGCCTTAGCATGAGCATGAGAATCAAAACCTAAACCAATTTTATCATTGCAAGACTTGGATGAATTCAGCAGCAAGTTAAGGTTCTTATTCCCATTACAAAACCGATCAAATGTCTTATGCATGTTATCAAGTTTATTGGACAGATCAAGGCAATTTTCACATGAAGTTTTTCCTTTTAATTTGCAGTTGGAACAATATTTAACTTCATGACAACGTAAAGCATTGTTCAATATAGAGATTTCATTCATAGCATCTTGCAGTTTCTTATCAATATCATCACAACTAGAACAATGCAAATCAATTGTAGAACAAGAAGCATCTTTTAAGTTTCCAATATTAAGTGCAACAAGCTTTTTGTTCTTTTCAATTTCAAGTTCAAGTTTATCAAGTGTGGAGGTATGTGCACTTCTTAGGGAGGACAATTGTTCATATATTAAGTCACATGAGGAACAAGAATCAATCATCACTAGGAATCAAAGATTTCAAACGATTAATTTCAGATTCTAGTGACTCAATTTTAACAGCATTGTCCCTAAGCTTTTTGTCCTTTTTCTTAACAATAATTGTGGCACGAGAAATAGCATCACACATTTCTTCGCAAGTAGGACATACCTCTTCATTGTCGCTGTTGTGTTCTGCCTCCTCCATACTTAATCTTGACTTGCCCGCCATGAAGCACAGGTTTGCCAAATCATCTTCATCTTCATCACTTCCAATGTCCACGTCGCTTGAGCCAAGTTTCTGCAGTGCTGAGATAAAACTGCTCACCAATTGACGTCCTGTAAAACCCTTCTTTTTCTTCGTATCTTTTGCAGAGGAGTGCTTCGTTCTTGTTTTCTTTTCATCCCGGGAAGTAGGACCTGAAAGGTTAGGGCAATTTGAACGAAAATGTCCTGTCTTACCACATTCAAAGCATCGTTGAGGTCCGGAGCTTCCTCTCCTTCTAGTTCTCACATTTTGCAATGCTTTTGAGAACCGGGTAGAGATGAGCGCTAGCTCCTCCTCTGGAAACTCCTCAATATGTTCAAGGGTTAGAGAAGACAGCAAAGCAAGTGTACCACAAGATGATGTTTGACCGGAACTATGCATGTCATGTTGAGAAACAAAAGCAATAGACTTGTTGGGGTTCTTACATGAGATGATGTCAATTTCATGAGTTTTCAACTTGGAATATAGCACATCTAAAGTAAGTGAACTCATGATAGTAGATTCACGAATAGATGTGACTTTCATCTCCCAAATTGACATATCTAATGCACTTAGCAATTGCCTAGCATTTTCAGCATCTGAAAAATTTACATTCACGCTACGCAAGTTACTGAGAATTTTATTAAAGCGATCAAAAAGGTCATCAATAGACTCACCGGGTTGCATCTCAAAGCACATGTATTCTTTCTTGAACATGTCTTGCCTTACCTCTTTGATCGTGTTGGATCCTTCGTGGTAGTCACAAAGTGCTTTCCACACATCGTATGTAGATCGGAGGTGTGCAACATAGTCGAAGTTGCTTTGTGTTAATCCTTGTATGATCAAGTTCCGAGCCTTGTTGTTGTTGTCAACATCTCTCAGATTTGTAGGTGTAACTTGATCGTTTGATGGCACTTCGTAAGGCTTGTATACCTTCTTCCATATTGCAAAGCCTTGTGCCTGGATGAAAGCCTCCATGCGTGCCTTCCAAACCTGAAAATCAATACCAGCGAACACACAAGGTTTGGCAGAGTACTTCTCCATGATGATTAGTCAAAAACACGCGCAAATCACAAAGATTAGAGCACCGTGGATCTGATACCAATTGTAGGATCGAAGATCACGTGAAAAGCTACCAGAGGGGGGGGTGAATGGTAAATTTAAAAATCTTACGCAGCGGAAACAATTAAACCCCAACCCCTTCGGCAGAAAAACGATCTGTTAAAGAAATTGTGTGTGAGACAAATCTAAACGTGTTTAACCGTGACAAAAGTGATATATATTAGAGAGAATCAAGTCACGAAGACAACAAAACAAGAATCACTCAAATCCTTCAAGAAAAACTCAAGTTATGATCGAAAGATCAAACAAAGGTCAATCTGCCCTACTCGAGAAAAAAACAGTTTTGGAACACTGCAAAGAAACTCGTGTAGATCATAGACCAAAAATCCAATGACCGTGAAATTTTGACAGATGATAGATAATCAAGTTGTAAAGACAACCTAAAAAGAATCACGTCAATTGGATCTGTAAAACTCGAGTTATGATAAAACCACCGACGAAAGGTAGTGCTGTCAAGAAACTTGACGAGTAAAACTTGTCTGGAACAAGTCTGACGAACAAGGCACAAAAGTTCCTTCAAACTACGAATTTTATTCAATAGAACACAAGAGGAACAGCCCCAAAGTTGTGCATCACGAGCTCTGGGCTCCCTTGCTTATATAACCAGCTCGAAAGCCAACTCAACTCAAATCAGGAACCTAATCCTACTCTGTTCACGAATCGTAACTTTCCATAACTGCTTAGGATTCTTCTATACGCAGATAGAAGCAATCTTAAGACTTCCAAACACCTTAGGAACATATCCCACATTCCTAAACAACTCAAATTCGTGACCCACACGAAATCCTATCATAACCAACTCAAAACTTTCCATATTTGAGTCAAACCCGACTCAGCCGCAACCTGAGTCCATAACCTAGTCGGTTGGACCTTTCCGACCAACTCTTTACATCCACATCTCTTCATCACGTCTCGGAACCATGTAGCCACGTCCATGCACTCTTTGCACACGTGCAAACATCTTCCGATGACGTCCACAATACCTTCACATGCATTGTTCTTGATTCAATCATGCTGCACAACCTCCTGATCAACTCAACCACAATTCCTCCTGAATTTGGTTGTTGGAACCTCATCTCCTCCCTGAGACTAGTCCAATGAATCCCATCACCAGCCATGTCTTGAACTCAAGCAACACCTGCACATGAATAAACAACCAATCCATACGAGCCCAAGTCCTCGACTTGACTCAAGTTAGTTCTGAACACAACACCTTACGTGAGAACCTCACATAAGCATGTTGCAAAACCACAGTAACACAATATCATCCATATCAACCAAAAACGCACCAAAGACTTAGCAAAAACACACCGGAGCTATCAAAGACATGTCAGAGTGAAAGACAAAACGCACCGGAGCTATCCAAAACTAGTCGGACCTTACCAACAAGTCAGACCTAGCATCTAACGTAGCCGGAGCTACCCATAACAAGCCGAACCTACCGTCGGCCCTTGCTGTAGCCGGTGCTAGAGTCGGACCTTGATAAAAAGTGTTTTGGTGATATTCAAAACTTTTATCGTCAAAGCAAGTGTATTCACTACAAGCCAATGTATTCAGCACACATAGGTCTTATAATCGGAAGTAGGGTATTCTAGGGAACCTACCTGTTTTCCGACCCGATCCCTTAGCCGCCTTATCATCCGAAAAGAAAACTGAGACAAAACAGATTTGTTTCAATGACATATCTAATCAGACTGAAATTGATGTCGAAGACACGATCATTCACATCAATTTTTGCAGGCAGGAAGGGTGCGGAAGCTACCGTTTAATGAATGCAATGCAAGCAAGGTAGCTTGCTTACTCTCCATCTAGCATGCATTGGCGGCAAGGAAAGTCAAGTCAAGAGGATCAAAACATCGCCAGTAAACAGCAGAGGGGGAACCTGTTCCAAAAGCAAGGTAAAGAGTCTTTACGATTGAAAAAGAGAATCCCAAGAAGGGGACATAAGAGAACCATCTAATCTGGCTTGCACTAATGTGGAATTAAACCAAAACGAGTTCAAGAGATGAGGATCCAGGTAGTGAAGTGACCAGAGGGGAAAGAATCAAACCATTCACTTGTGAAACTGCTAAGAAGAATAGCTAGTCTTTGGATGGGAGTCATCCTCTATGATGTCAGTCTCTTTGTCATTCTTTCACCCTTGCTGAGTAGCGATATAAGGAATTCCATTCCCAAAGATAAAGTTGGATTGATTGCTAGCGCAGAAGACCCCTCAACCATTGCTCTGGTCGACTCGCCTTTCTACTTCTCTTATGCAAACAGATGTTGCGCTTTCTTTTGTCAGTACCTTGTTCATCTCTCTACAAAAACGAAAGGACCCCATGCCTTCTTTGAAAACGATATCTCTCTTCAACGCTTCCGCTAGCCCTATACTAGGAATACTCCGCTTAAGAGATCCCCCTCCCCGGCCAGAGAGGATTTGAGTACAACATTGATTGCGGGTAGAAGAAGGAAGTAGAGGACAATAGCGAAAAGAAACAATATATATGGAATTATTCTTCCCTCCATCGATTCAATGACAAAATAGCTCTATTGAGAGGGCCTTTGACAATCCTCTTGAATGTGGCTCGCTCCTAGTTTTTCTTCCCCCGCCCGTTCTATCTAGGCTGGTGGCTATACCTGATTTCGTGTCTGATTGAACTTGAAACTAGCCCATTGAGCTTCTTGGATTCCAATCCAGAAAGAAGGATCACACACAAGAAAATAGAGTTGGACTGACCCACTCTCCTCAAGTGAACAGTTTAGCCACTATCCTCCCATATACTCTGCTTTTTCATTGCTTATGAACTGGAACTTGTTGGTGCATGGATTTCACGTTTCAGCAGCACTTTGGTTTGTGCATGGTTGTGAAAAGTGTAAGCATTTCCTCACACTTGTCTTCGTAGGCCACTTTATGTTGAGCAGGAGGCGCTCACTGTTCTTGTTGAAGCTGTTTATACAGGTGGCAATCCGAGTGAGATTTCACCTGCTTTTTAGCTTCTTCGACTCAAGAACACTTTCTTCTTTTCAATAGGTAAAAGCACACCACCTTCTCATGACAAAGCTTAAGAAAAGATATTCACCAGTAGCCAAGGTAGGCATAATACGTGTGAGCTCTTTCATGTCTTTCGTGCGGGTATACGTTGAGCTAGTCCTCGTACTCCTTTTCTTAGCTCTTTTAGAAAGAATCTTCTTTTTCATCGTGTCAGGTCCTGGATGTAGACTCGGCTATGGTAGGATCGACCTAATTGTGATCATTCTCCGCCTGGATATGAATAGATGTTGTTGGTCGAAAACGTCTTTCATTCACAATGAAACAGAATGGTCTCGCTCGATGCGTCATTTTACCCCCTTGCCTTGATGGAAATTGGCTTCGCTGCGCCCTGAATAAGAAAAAGCTGCATGAGAAGATTCATCCCATTTTGGTTTGGCGAGAGGGAGGCAGCGAATCACCTGGGCTACGGATTTGTCGGTTAGTTGATTCTCAAAATAAGGTCATTCAGAAAAAAAACTGCCGCTTTCTCTGCCGGTTTCTTAAGGCTTCAAACGAACGACTAGTCATTAAGAAACCCTTGAAATAAAAGTCTATTTTTTACCTTTCATGAAGAAGTTTTGCCTGCGTGCAAACTACCTCTGGGCGAGGGCTCTGCTCACTCTATCTCACCTCTCGGGTGGTATGGAAATCAATAAACTTTTCTTAGGTCCGGAATTTCCTCACTTTTGATTTCCGTATCCACCCGGATATAACCAAGCAGGTGCAGAGACCTGGCATGAGTGGTTGATCTTCGTGGGCCGTGAATGGCCATGGAAAGGAGTATTGATGTCAATATGTTCGATCGAGAAGATTGGACGATGAAAGACGGATCCTTTGTGGTTTGAATAATAGGCTGTGGTCTCGATATTGGGCTATGAACCGAGGGCAAAGATAGTGGAATAGAGAACAAAAGCCTGCATCAAGTCAGGAATGGTTTCGTGTTCAAACTGCAGGACATGGTAGTAAGTAAGGATCGAAAAGGAAATGTCCGATAACTACAAGAAGCCCCAATAATCGAAGGTATAATTGCACTGGAGATTACTTAACTCTCCTCAGCTGTACAAATGTACTAAATTATCTAGAATCTTAATAGCTCCACCAAATACAGCAGCAGGCAATGGTTAAGGCGACAGCGCAAGGTTGATTTATCACCTGAAATACTATATTACGTGTTGTTGCACAGCTGTTTCCCATCTTCGTCTTCAATCAAGATCTTCATGCCTTTTCTTGAAGTCACTCTTGAAATAGCAACATAAAGTTGACCATGAGTAAAAACAGGATTTTTCAAGTTGACACCTACAAAAGATAATGTTTGTCCCTGGCTCAGTGGTACACGAGTGAATTAGGTTGTTTAAGGTTGGTTACAAGCAAGATACTACTGAAATGGATTAAGATGGGCTTCAGATTACCGAAATTGGATTTCCTTTTCATGCCATATGTCGCTTAGACTTGGCCTTTTCCCCCTCAAATTTGCGGCTGCATTTCTTGGGCCGGGGCTTTACTTGATTTTTTGGCGAAAGAAAGGCCATATTATCCACTTTCTGGTGCCTGTCTCACCCCCTCTGCTGAGGAATTTCCTCTGACGAGAAAGAAGTAGAATAAAGGAAGAATGTTAGTAAAAGGAAAAATCATATATGCTATATCTCATTCACTGAGTAGTGCAATAAGCAACCATTCGTTGACACCAACTCACTTATACCTGAAGACAGGAACATAGTAAAGTCAGCTAATCAATTGACACATTCTCTATTCTAAGACAAGAAAAAAGAGTAACTGAAGAATAGTACTCTTTCTATTGTTCATTTCCTATGAATCTTTCTTCATTCACTTCATTGAAAAGATATTGTGCATTTACCGAATTTCCTGTCATAGATAGTCTAGTGAAGCTAGCTTACTAATGCCAAGAACTACTGCTATTGGTCGTTGGCCAGAGGCAGAACCTCCTCTATCCACTCAGAACTGATTCCTACAACGGCAAAACAACAGCTTCCTTTCCACCTTCCTTTCCTTGAATTGACATATATGAGCGTAGTATCAGGTACGCCTGGGGCTGGATTGAATCCAGGAGGAATGAGAGGGAATAGACCTTTGATAAAACTAGTATTTCAAATAGAATAAGAAAGTAAAGTATAGAAAGTGAAGAGGAAGACTCTCTTCGGGGAAGAGAGGATTTCGAGGCCCTCCCATAGGATAAATTACTTGTCTATCCTTTAAACCTACAATTATCGCCTAAATTAGAATCTGATTCCTCTTCAAATGGTATACATCCTACATGTACCATATACGTCATGCAAACTGCAAATAACAGTTTCCGTCTAATAAAGCAATCTACAGGATTCTCGTACATAATTGAGTCTTCATTAATAGCAAATCCAAGTGATGGATCACTATCAATTATTTTGTTAATAACGCGTACTACCCCCCTATGAGTTAACTTGACATTATGAAACTTTGACTCAAAACCATTCAATTCATAATTTAGTAATTGATCTTCAATCCGTCTATTAGTTCGAATTGGGTTCATACCCCTAACAAATTCATCAGATTCGACATCGTCATCGAAATGTTTGCAAAAACATTTTATGTTTTTAATAACCTTCAAGTTATCCATATTCTTTCTGTTAGTTCGATACACCCTAAATTCAGACTTATATCCGTCAATTATTTTGAAGACAAGTCTATCTCTTCCTTCAACTCCTTCAAGAAAAGAAAGGAAAGGGCTATTTATGAGTTTATGTAGATGAAGTTTCAGATTCTTCGATGAGCGGAACATCTTTGAGACAAATCATCTCTACCCGAGTACATAGCTTCATCCAAACCGGGGCGCAGCCCCACTTTTTTGTTGGAGAGATAGAATGGAGTTCTTCACAAAGTTCGAGACAAAGGAAAAAAAAATCAAAATTTCTCTATAGCCTCTTCATTTTGAGACATTATGGCTTTGGGGTCGACCCTGGTAACAAAAAAGGAATCCATAAAAACTTGGGATCCAACACTGTCGACTGTTGGAGTCGGCAGATCTCCTGACACTACTAAAGTGTTGAAGGAGTTTGTAGTTCGGTGTGGGCGCGCGGAGACTCAAGAAGGTGAATCACGATTGGACACGAGAGACACAGTGGTTTACGTGGTTCGGGCCGCCTGAGCGTAATACCCTACTCCACGGGTGTGTGGTGTTGTATTAGTTTATGTATGAAAGCTCACGTCAATGCGTGTGTGCCTGAGAGCGTTCGAGAGCCTTCTCTCCTCCCTTCCGTGTATCGTCGGTCTGTCCTTTTATAGTACAAGGACAAACCGTTACAAGTTAGCCTGGCCCGACATGTGGCCCCGGTGGTTACTAGTATTGATACACGATTAATTGTTGTTAATAACCCTGTAACGGGCTCCGACAGTGCCGTTACAGGTGTTAAGATTGTCCGATTAAGTGTCATTAACATGGAATTAATGAAAATTAATCGGGTCTTGAAGTCCGCGGCTATCCTTTGAAGATCCGGAGTCGTTACAATGTCTTCCGGAGGTTTGAGGCGGCCAGCTCCGACATTTGGACACGTGGCAGCTCCGGAGCTTGCTTGTGGGAAGCGGGAAGCTCCGGGGTGGCCTGGCACGTGTCAGGTCCGGAGCTTCTCTCGGTCAGGGGTTAAGTCCGGAGGTGCCGTTTCGGTACCTAGCCCGGAGCTTCACCCTTGTGGGTAGTAGCTCCGGTCTGGCAGTACACGTGGCAACCTAGGGGTTAACCATGTTGGAGAAGCAGGTCCGGTTATGTCTGACAAGTGGGCCTCCGAGGGTCTTCAATTTGAGTAGACGTCCTTCCCTTGAGATCTTTGTAACCTCAGGGGGTGTATGGTTTTTAGGGTACCGACAGTGGCCCCCTGGACCTACCTCCGGGGAAAGTCACCGGGGTGAAGTCATTCCGTCGGAGGTGGGTCCATACTCACAACTCTTGAACTGGGTCTTCAAGGGTCTTCGGAGGTGCCGTTGGCGGGGCTTTACGGTTAAATCCCAACGCGTGGCGCACCTCAGGCAGCAGATAAGATCTTTGACGTGCGGATCTCTCGCAATTGAAGGTCGCCGGTTCCCGATACGAAAACCGTATCAGTTCCGCGCGCCTTGTCAGGTCGCCGCCTTTGGGTTTCCCGCCTCGTGATGACAACTGTTCGCCTGGGTAAGAGCCTCGACTTGATCGTCAGGGTGGTCCCGGGCCCTCTTGTCATCGGCAGGGTTGAATTCTTGAGTAGTATCCTTGACTCCCCTGCAGTTTCCATCCAAGCGTTGCGAGGGCTTACTTAAGAAGGAAAGCGCACCGTCGGGAGTTCTTTACGCTTCCCATCTGTTCTTGCGCTCAAACTCCCAACTCGTACTTTGCTCCTCTTCTCTTGCCTAGCTGTGCTGCGATGGAGTTGGGTCTGCGTGAGAGTCGCTTGAAGACTGACAGCGATCTGAAGAAGGTCCGGACCCTCATGGGGTGGTCTTCGGACTTCTTCAACCGCTCGGTCCGCGCCGGCGGAGAGCTCCCCTTTTCAAAGGAGCATGCTGGCGAGATGGTGTACTTTTCCTCGTACGCCATGGTGGGGCTGATCCCACCGTTTTCTTCTTTCTTCTTGATGCTGCTGGACTTCTATGGTCTGCAGCTGTACCACCTTGGCCCTCACTCCATTCTCCTTGTGTCCATCTTTGTCCACTTCTGCGAGATGTGGGTGGGCATCCCTCCCTGCATCGAGCTCTTCCGAACCTTCTTCACCGTCCACACCACCGGCCGAAGCAATGAGTATCTTGGCTTCTACTACTTCGTGAAGCGCAAGAAGTGCCCATTCAAGTACCTCCGGTCATTCCCTTTCGGGAAGTGGGATGACTGGAAGAAAGATTGGATAGTCGTCCGGGTGGAGGAGCATGAGCGGTTGGAGTTGCCAGACGGTCTGCCCGGCATTGACACGTCGATATGGAGCGAAGTTCCGGTGCTGGCGGAAGCTTTCGACCCTGTCCTGACCAGGATCCGCCAATGTGTGGAGGGAGGATTGACTCCCCAGGCGGTGTTCTGCAACTTCCTGTCCAACAGATGGGCGCCACTGAAGAGGAGGGAGAAGCTCGCCTGGGCCCTCAACAGCGTGATGGACGAGGACCGGGTTGAGACCGGGTTGAAGTCCAGCATGGTGGGGAAGACCTTGGAGTCTCACCTCAAGAAATTCCAGCACGGCATCGACGTTTACGGAGATTACTTGACTCCGCCGCCGGCCTTCCTCCCTCTGAACGTGGAAGTTGAGTTCAGCAGGGAGCTCCGGCGGACGATGCCCGCGCTTGACGACCTTGGTGTCGTCGAGAGAAGATCAACCACTCGGTTGGCGATCCCCGAGTTGTCCGAAGACGGCTCCGCCCCTGTCCCACAGCCAAGAGCTGAGGTCATCGGCAAGGGCAAGGAGCTGGCGGAGGAGCCGGAGAGCCGGAAGAGGAAGCTGCGACATGCTGACGGAAGGTCCATCGTGCCTGTCACTTCCCCCCTGGTTCCCCCTCCTCAGGAAGGAAGATCCTCCGCCGCCGTGGCGACTGTCCCCGTGGTGGGGTCCTTCCGAAACGTTACTGTTCCGGCGGTGGGATCCTCCCGGAGTGCGACTGTCCCCGTGGTGGATCCCTCCTGTGGTGCTAGCTCCGGGCGCGCGACTCCGGCATCTGGAGCGGTGAGGGCCTCCAGGTCCAGGAGTTCCTCCCGATCAAGGAGAGCTCCGACCCGGGAAACGCCCGCGGCTGTGGCAAGTCCTGGGAGTCCTCCCGGAGCTCCTACGCTGACCGTGGCCAGCCCGTATCGTCCAGGAAAGAGGTTCCGCGCAAGCTGGTGCGGGAGCCTCCCAAGGTAATTTTTCTTTTTTACCTCGATTAACTTTTTAATTGTAGCATCTGTTTGCTCAATTTCTTCGTTCTTCATCTGCAGCGTTCCCAAGAAGGGGAGTGAAGCTCCACCCTCAGCCACAGTGTCTGAGGCTGCGAGGGCTTCTGCTCCAGTCCCGGTGCTGCCCCAAGCGGAGGCTGCGACAGCTCCGGCGCCGGCTGTCGTGGTCATGGACCTCGACTCGTCTCCAGAAGTTCCCGTGGTAGCGCCGGACCACGGGAATGAAGATGCGCCAGCGGCACCCGTCCCGGAAGTGGAAGCTCCGGGTCCTGGTGCTGCAGTAGTAGAAGCTTCGGCTGTTGAGTCGGAGGAAGTAGCAGTCCCGGCTTCGGAGCCGGAAAGTGCTGAAGCCCTGACGATTGAGCCGGAGGTGGCTGAAGCCCCGGCATGCGAGTCGGAAGTTGAAGTAGTTCCGGCAGTTGAGCCGGTTACTTCCGAAGCTCCGGCCGCAGAGCCGGTGATTGTTGGAGTGCCGGTCACAGAGCCAGCGGTTAAAGAGGCGAGGGAGCTTGAGCCTCCCTCAGAAGAGGTGTCCCGACCGGAGCCAGTAGCGGCTCCTGCTCCGGAGGCGACGACGTCGATGGTACCTGTGGCAGAGCCAGAGTGCCTGAACGAAGTCGCCGGCCCCCCGCCTGAGGGGGCGAATGAAGACTTGGTGGCGGGACCTCCTTCGATGGCGACTGAGGCTGTCCCGGAGGAAGGCCCTAGCGCTTTGGAAGCTCGGGGTTCCACTCTCGTAGAGTGGGACCCAATTTTTGTATGTGAAGACCCGCTGGAACCAGCGGAAGAGATCCCAGCAGGTCCGGAGCCCATCTCGCTGTCGATGTC
This sequence comes from Tuctoria greenei, assembly GCA_036927565.1. Lineage (NCBI taxonomy): Eukaryota > Viridiplantae > Streptophyta > Magnoliopsida > Poales > Poaceae > Tuctoria > Tuctoria greenei. The sequence continues at coordinate 62,436,170 of JAYESD010000002.1, read as the reverse complement.
CATCGACAACACCTGCTCCAGTCTATGTCAGGTCCAACTAGCCTTCTTCCACGACAGCAAGGCTCTTGAAGAGGAGCGCCAAACCCTTAGGCGGTGGCGTAATCGGCTCCGCTTCGAGACTAAGCTGGCGCAGTCGAGGCTTGCGGATGACAAGGAGTGGATCAAGCGGGAGAAGATCCGCCTGGAGCTCTGGGATAAGCTGCTGGACAAGAGGGAGAGCATGACTCACGCCCTCGATGCTCAATCCCGGGAGTTCCACGGCCAAGCTAAGGCTGCTAACGACGCGGCCAATGCTCGGTTTGATCAGCTCGAGGCCATCAGCACCGCACTCATCAAGCGCCGAGAGGCACTTGAAGGGAGGGAAAGACGGCTCGAGGACGAGGAGCAAAAACTCCTAGAGCTACGGGATGACGTCTTGCGACGGGAAGAAGAGCTCGCCGAGAAAACAGCTCTGGCGGACAAGGGCCTCGAGGAGCGCACTAAGAAATTGGAAGAGCGCTGCCTCGAGGAAGAGGAGAAGACCTGGGTGCGGGGGCAGGAACTCTACGAATACGAGTGTGCCCTTGTCGCCCGGGAGAAGAAAGTGGAGGCTAGGGAGAAGGACCTGGTCGACCGCCGGAACAAGATCCACCTCCGGGAGGAGGAGCTCGGAAGACTTGAGAAGCGGGTTGCTGCGAAGATCCAGCAAAATGCCAAAGAAGTTGAGCGCCTCGCCCGCGAGAATTCGGAGCTGACGGCGGCCCGGAGATCCCTGAAAGAGATGAAGAACTTGAGGAAGGCGGACTCCCTGCAGATTTGGGAGTTCCTGGGCAAGGCCGACGACGCGCTGACGCCGATGGGTTTCAGCCCCGTGCACCCGGATGATCCGGAGCCAGAGCCGGACCTTGCGTTGCAAGCGTTGAGCGCCGCAGGCAGCAAGCTCTCCAAGGTGGGCGACGTCATCGCGGACCAGCTGGAGGTCGAGGGGCAATCCCTGGCTAGGAACGTCACAGAATATGTGTTGACGTGCTACACCAGCCGGAACCCTCGATTTCCTCTGGACCCGGTGCTTGAAGGCCCCGTCGAAGGAGAAGGCGAAGCTACCCGAGCCTGCGTGTCGAAGGTCGCCCAGAAGGTCGCCGAGTTCTTCCATAGGGTCTAGGATCGTCTCTTTTAGCCTTTACTTGTATCTTCTCTTCTTCCTCAATTTTGTAATCCCTTGTCTCCAGATGTAATCTCCGGTCTTCAGATGAAATGAAATCCCCAGTTTTTTGCGAATTTCATTTTTTGTCTTCAACATCTTTATCTTCACTTGGCCCCCTGGTAGATGTGCACAATTTGATTGTGGACATGTACCAAAAGGATGTTGAGTTTTGTTGAAGACGAATTTGCTTCGAACTTGTGGAATTTAGGTCCGAAGTTTTTGATAGTGAAGGTCCTCTGAAGTTGTCGGAGCTTAGAAGCTCCGGCACTGTCCATCGCTGGAGCTTAGTAGCTCCGGCAATAGCCTCTATCAACACGTTGAGCGTCGGTAGTTAATACTCCAAGGTGTCGGAGCTTAGCAGCTCCGGCAATGACCTTTGCCACACTTGGTTTGTTGGCAACAGACTCCAGTGACGGAGTCTTATCACCATCTTTTAGTCAACGCCGACGGTTGACGCCCTGGTGGGAGTCAGAGCTTGGTTAGCTCCGGTTTTTCTCCATCAACGTAGGGTTCATTTTTCCTGCACACTTAAGCCAAGAAAAATAGTAAAATTCGTTCCTTGTCTATAACTTCGTCGTGGCTTACGGTTCTCAAGAAAATTTTAAGTTGAACACGATTTTTAATACGACTGGATGAATTGTCTTTTCTTTTAGATCCAATTGTCCATGGACCCACCTTACTTTGGCCTGCCGGGATGTAGGTAGAGTGGCGTACTTAGGGTGCTTGACCAGGCTAAGTCGATAGCGCACTCCGGCCCTAGAATGGCTTGGCGGCTTTCAGGCGAGTTGACCACAGACGATATTTAAATCCAAAAAATCTGACAATTCAACTCGAGTCGTATGTAAACCGGTCAAACTAGAACTTCTTAAGAATTGCACGTTTCTGTTATAGACAAGAAAGAGAAAAATAAAAATGTCGAGCCTATGCAAAAATGAATGCACGTGGAGTCCATTTCACATGAAGATGTCTTTCATTATAGGTCCGGGGTACAGGGGAAACAAGTACACTCTTAGGGTTCGGAACCAGGCTAAGTGTGTTTGGTTTCTCGTTTGACCCAGGGTAGTTAGCCACACTTTTAGTCCGGAGACTGTGTCAAGTGTTGCATGAGCTTTTCAAACCTTTCGGGAAAGGTCCGGCTGCTCTCCCGGAGGAACTACCCGACTCTGTAGAATGACTCTATAACATACATTTCAAGTTACTTAAGACTCACCTCCGTGGAATTAAGTGTAGAACTTACGGAGGTGCTCGATGTTCCAAGGATTTGGGAGAGGTGTCCCATCCTCGGTAGCCAAGCGAACGCTTCCGGGACGGGATACTTTGATCACTCGAAAGAACTCATACACCCGACCAGGCACTGAACTAGACCTTTTTGCGGTCGTGCAAAAAGGAGGAGAATCTTTGCGGTCATTCATCCAGAGGTTCTCTCAGGTACGCAACACAATCCCTTCTATCTCAAGCGCTTCTGTCATTGTGGCATTCAGACAGGGTGTACGAGACAAGAAGATGTTGGAGAAGCTGGCGATCAAAGAGATCACCAACGTCACGGAGCTCTTCAGCTTGGCAGACAAATGTGCCAGAGCTGCGGAGGGCCGTGAAATGCACTCCAAACCAGCCTTGGAGGATCACTATTCTAGGTAGTCGATGCACATCCGAAGTTTCCCGCCGGCCTTGGGCACAACGACTGGGTTCGCCAGCCATTTTGGATGGAAGACTTCTCGGATAACATACATTTTTTGTGATCCTCCAAGGCTGGTTTGGAGTGCATTTCACGGCCCTCCGCAGCTCTGGCACATTTGTCTGCCAAGCTGAAGAGCTCCGTGACGCTGGTGATCTCTTTGATCGCCAGCTTCTCCAACATCTTCTTGTCTCGTACACCCTGTCTGAATGCCACAATGACAGAAGCGCTTGAGATAGAAGGGATTGTGTTGCGTACCTGAGAGAACCTCTGGATGAATGACCGCAAAGATTCTCCTCCTTTTTGCACGACCGCAAAAAGGTCTAGTTCAGTGCCCGGTCGGGTGTATGAGTTCTTTCGAGTGATCAAAGTATCCCGTCCCGGAAGCGTTCGCTTGGCTACCGAGGATGGGACACCTCTCCCAAATCCTTGGAACATCGAGCACCTCCGTAAGTTCTACACTTAATTCCATGGAGGTGAGTCTTAAGTAACTTGAAATGTATGTTATAGAGTCATTGTACAGAGTCGGGTAGTTCCTCCGGGAGAGCAGCCGGACCTTTCCCGAAAGGTTTGAAAAGCTCATGCAACACTTGACACAGTCTCCGGACTAAAAGTGTGGCTAACTACCCTGGGTCAAACGAGAAACCAAACACACAAAGCCTGGTTCCGTACCCTAAGAGTGTACTTGTTTCCCCTGTACCCCGGACCTATAATGAAAGACATCTTCATGTGAAATAGACTCCACGTGCATTCATTTTTGCATAGGCTCGACATTTTTATTTTTCTCTTTCTTGTCTATAACAGAAATGTGCAATTCTTAAGAAGTTCTAGTTTGACCGGTTTACATACGATTCGAGTTGAATTGTCAGATTTTTTGGATTTAAATATCGTCTGTGGTCAACTCGCCTGAAAGCCGCCAAGCCATTCTAGGGCCGGAGTGCGCTATCGACTTAGCCTGGTCAAGCACCCTAAGTACGCCACTCTACCTACATCCCGGCAGGCCAAAGTAAGGTGGGTCCATGGACAATTGGATCTAAAAGAAAAGACAATTCATCCAGTCGTATTAAAAATCGTGTTCAACTTAAAATTTTCTTGAGAACCGTAAGCCGCGATGAAGTTATAGACAAGGAACGAATTTTACTATTTTTCTTGGCTTAAGTGTGCAGGAAAAATGAACCCTACGTTGATGGAGAAAAACCGGAGCTAACCAAGCTCCGACTCCCACCAGGGCGTCAACCGTCGGCGTTGACTAAAAGATGGTGAGAAGACTCCGTCACTGGAGTCTGTTGCCAACAAACCAAGTGTGGCAAAGGTCATTGCCAGAGCTGCTAAGCTCCGACACCTTGGAGTATTAACTACCGATGCTCAACGTGTTGATAGAGGCTATTGCCGGAGCTACTAAGCTCCAGCGATGGACAGTGCCGGAGCTTCTAAGCTCCGACAACTTCAGGGGACCTTCACTATCAAAAACTTCGGACCTAAATTCCACAAGTTCGAAGCAAATTCGTCTTCAACAGAACTCAACATCCTTTTGGTACATGTCCACAATCAAATTGTGCACATCTACCAGGGGGCCAAGTGAAGATAAAGATGTTGAAGACAAAAAATGAAATTCGCAAAAAACTGGGGATTTCATTTCATCTGAAGACCGGAGATTACATCTGGAGACAAGGGATTACAAAATTGAGGAAGAAGAGAAGATACAAGTAAAGGCTAAAAGAGACGGTCCTAGACCCTATGGAAGAACTCGGCGACCTTCTGGGCGACCTCCGACACGCAGGCTCGGGTAGCTTCGCCTTCTCCTTCGACGGGGCCTTCAAGCACCGGGTCCAGAGGAAATCGAGGGTTCCGGCTGGTGTAGAACGTCAACACATATTCTGTGACGTTCCTAGCCAGGGATTGCCCCTCGACCTCCAGCTGGTCCGCGATGACGTCGCCCACCTTGGAGAGCTTGCTGCCTGCGGCGCTCAACGCTTGCAACGCAAGGTCCGGCTCCGGCTCCGGATCATCCGGGTGCACGGGGCTGAAACCCATTGGCGTCAGCGCGTCGTCGGCCTTGCCCAGGAACTCCCAAATCTGCAGGGAGTCCGCCTTCCTCACGTTCTTCATCTCTTTCAGGGATCTCCGGGCCGCCGTCAGCTCCGAATTCTCGCGGGCGAGGCGCTCAACTTCTTTGGCGTTTTGCTGGATCTTCGCAGCAACCCGCTTCTCAAGTCTTCCGAGCTCCTCCTCCCGGAGGTGGATCTTGTTCCGGCGGTCGACCAGGTCCTTCTCCCTAGCCTCCACTTTCTTCTCCCGGGCGACAAGGGCACACTCGTATTCGTAGAGTTCCTGCCCCCGCACCCAGGTCTTCTCCTCTTCCTCGAGGCAACGCTCTTCCAATTTCTTAGTGCGCTCCTCGAGGCCCTTGTCCGCCAGAGCTGTTTTCTCGGCGAGCTCTTCTTCCCGTCGCAAGACGTCATCCCGTAGCTCTAGGATTTTTTGCTCCTCGTCCTCGAGCCGTCTTTCCCTCCCTTCAAGTGCCTCTCGGCGCTTGATGAGTGCGGTGCTGATGGCCTCGAGCTGATCAAACCGAGCATTGGCCGCGTCGTTAGCAGCCTTAGCTTGGTCGTGGAACTCCCAGGATTGAGCATCGAGGGCGTGAGTCATGCTCTCCCTCTCGTCCAGCAGCTTATCCCAGAGCTCCAGGCGGATCTTCTCCCGCTTGATCCACTCCTTGTCATCCGCAAGCCTCGACTGCGCCAGCTTAGTCTCGAAGCGGAGCCGATTACGCCACCGCCTAAGGGTTTGGCGCTCCTCTTCAAGAGCCTTGCTGTCGTGGAAGAAGGCCAGTTGGACCTGACGTAGACTGGAGCAGACGTTGTCGATGGACATCGACAGCGGGATGGGCTCCGGACCTGCTGGGATCTCTTCCACTGGTTCCAGCGGGTCTTCACATACAAAAAATGGGTCCCACTCTACGAGAGTGGAACCCCGAGCTTCCAAAGCACTAGGGCCTTCCTCCGGGACGGCCTCAGTCGCCATCGAAGGAGGTCCCGCCACCAAGTCTTCATTCGCCCCCTCAGGCGGGGGGCCGGCGACTTCGTTCAGGCACTCTGGCTCTGCCACAGGTACCATCGACGTCGTCGCCTCCGGAGCAGGAGCCGCTACTGGCTCCGGCCGGGACACCTCTTCTGAGGGAGGCTCAAGCTCCCTCGCCTCTTTAACCGCCGGCTCTGTGACCGGCGCTCCAACAATCACCGGCTCTGCGGCCGGAGCTTCGGAAGTAACCGGCTCAACTGCCGGAACTACTTCGACTTCCGACTCGCATGCCGGGGCTTCAGCCACCTCCGGCTCAATCGTCGGGGCTTCAGCACTTTCCGGCTCCGAAGCCGGGACTGCTACTTCCTCCGACTCAACAGCCGGAGCTTCTACTACTGCAGCACCAGGACCCGGAGCTTCCACTTCCGGGACGGGTGCCGCTGGCGCATCTTCATTCCCGTGGTCCGGCGCTACCACGAGAACTTCTGGAGACGAGTCGAGGTCCATGACCACGACAGCCGGCGCCGGAGCTGTCGCAACCTCCGCTTGGGGCGGCACCGGGACTGGAGCAGAAGCCCTCGCAGCCTCAGACACTGTGGCTGAGGGTGGAGCTTCACTCCCCTTCTTGGGAACGCTGCAGATGAAGAACGAAGAAATTGAGCAAACAGATGCTACAATTAAAAATTTAATCGAGGTAAAAAAGAAAAATTACCTTGGGAGGCTCCCGCACCAGCTTGCGCGGAACCTCTTTCCTGGACGATCCGGGCTGGCCACGGTCAGCGTAGGAGCTCCGGGAGGACTCCCAGGACTTGCCACAGCCGCGGGCGTTTCCCGGGTCGGAGCTCTCCTTGATCGGGAGGAACTCCTGGACCTGGAGGCCCTCACCGCTCCAGAGGCCGGAGTCGCGCGCCCGGAGCTAGCACCATAGGAGGGATCCACCACGGGGACAGTCGCACTCCGGGAGGATCCCACCGCCGAAACAGTAACGTTTCGGAAGGACCCCACCACGGGGACAGTCGCCACGGCGGCGGAGGATCTTCCTTCCTGAGGAGGGGGAACCAGGGGGAAGTGACAGGCACGATGGACCTTCCGTCAGCATGTCGCAGCTTCCTCTTCCGGCTCTCCGGCTCCTCCGCCAGCTCCTTGCCCTTGCCGATGACCTCAGCTCTTGGCTGTGGGATAGGGGCGGAGCCGTCTTCGGACAACCCGGGGATCGCCAACCGAGTGGTTGATCTTCTCTCGACGACACCAAGGTCGTCAAGCGCGGGCATCGTCCGCCGGAGCTCCCTGCTGAACTCAACTTCCACGTTCAAAGGGAGGAAGGCCGGCGACGGAGTCAAGTAATCTCCGTCAACGTCGATGCCGTGCTGGAATTTCTTGAGGTGAGACTCCAAGGTCTTCCCCACCATGCTGGACTTCAACCCGGTCTCAACCCGGTCCTCGTCCATCACGCTGTTGAGGGCCCAGGCGAGCTTCTCCCTCCTCTTCAGTGGCGCCCATCTGTTGGACAGGAAGTTGCAGAACACCGCCTGGGGAGTCAATCCTCCCTCCACACATTGGCGGATCCTGGTCAGGACAGGGTCGAAAGCTTTCGCCAGCACCGGAACTTCGCTCCATATCGACGTGTCAATGCCGGGCAGACCGTCTGTCAACTCCAACCGCTCATGCTCCTCCACCCGGACGACTATCCAATCTTTCTTCCAGTCATCCCACTTCCTGGAAGGGAATGACCGGAGGTACTTGAATGGGCACTTCTTGCGCTTCACGAAGTAGTAGAAGCCAAGATACTCATTGCTTCGGCCGGTGGTGTGGACGGTGAAGAAGGTTCGGAAGAGCTCGATGCAGGGAGGGATGCCCACCCACATCTCGCAGAAGTGGACAAAGATGGACACAAGGAGAATGGAGTGAGGGCCAAGGTGGTACAGCTGCAGACCATAGAAGTCCAGCAGCATCAAGAAGAAAGAAGAAAACGGTGGGATCAGCCCCACCATGGCGTACGAGGAAAAGTACACCATCTCGCCAGCATGCTCCTTTGAAAAGGGGAGCTCTCCGCCGGCGCGGACCGAGCGGTTGAAGAAGTCCGAAGACCACCCCATGAGGGTCCGGACCTTCTTCAGATCGCTGTCAGTCTTCAAGCGACTCTCACGCAGACCCAACTCCATCGCAGCACAGCTAGGCAAGAGAAGAGGAGCAAAGTACGAGTTGGGAGTTTGAGCGCAAGAACAGATGGGAAGCGTAAAGAACTCCCGACGGTGCGCTTTCCTTCTTAAGTAAGCCCTCGCAACGCTTGGATGGAAACTGCAGGGGAGTCAAGGATACTACTCAAGAATTCAACCCCGCCGATGACAAGAGGGCCCGGGACCACCCTGACGATAAAGTCGAGGCTCTTACCCAGGCGAACAGTTGTCATCACGAGGCAGGAAACCCAAAGGCGGCGACCTGACAAGGCGCGCTGAACCGATACGATTTTCGTATCGGGAACCGGCGACCTTCAATTGCGAGAGATCAGCACGTCAAAGATCTTATCTGCCGCCTGAGGTGCGCCACGCGTCGAGATTTAACCGTAAAGCCCCGCCAACAGCACCTCCGAAGACCCTTGAAGACCCAGTTCAAGAGTCGCGAGTATGGACCCACCTCCGACGGAATGACTTCACCCCGGTGACTTTCCCTGGAGGTAGGTCCAGGGGGCCACTGTCGGTACCCTAAAAACCATACACCCCCTGAGGTTACAAAGATCTCAAGGGAAGGACGTCTACTCAAATTGAAGACCCTCGGAGGCCCACTTGTCAGACATAACCGGACCTGCTTCTCCAACATGGTTAACCCCTAGGTTGCCACGTGTACTGCCAGACCGGAGCTACTACCCACAAGGGTGAAGCTCCGGGCTAGGTACCGAAACGGCACCTCCGGACTTAACCCCTGACCGAGAGAAGCTCCGGACCTGACACGTGCCAGGCCACCCCGGAGCTTCCCGCTTCCCACAAGCAAGCTCCGGAGCTGCCACGTGTCCAAACGTCGGAGCTGGCCGCCTCAAACCTCCGGAAGACATTGTAACGACTCCGGATCTTCAAAGGATAGCCGCGGACTTCAAGACCCGATTAATTGTCATTAATTCCATGTTAATGACACTTAATCGGACAATCTTAACACCTGTAACGACACTGTTGGAGCCCGTTACAGGGTTATTAACAACAATTAATCGTGTATCAATACTAGTAACCGCCGGGGCCACATGTCGGGCCAGGCTAACTTGTAACGGTTTGTCCTTGTACTATAAAAGGACAGACCGACGATACACGGAAGGGAGGAGAGAAGGCTCTCGAACGCTCTCAGGCACACACGCATTGACGTGAGCTTTCATACATAAACTAATACAACACCACACACCCGTGGAGTAGGGTATTACGCTCAGGCGGCCCGAACCACGTAAACCACTGTGTCTCTCGTGTCCAATCGTGATTCACCTTCTTGAGTCTCCGCGCGCCCACACCAAACTACAAACTCCTTCAACACTTTAGTAGTGTCAGGAGATCTGCCGACTCCAGCAGTCGACAAACACCATGATAAAATACTACCCTCATGATTAGACCATGTCCCTGAGATTTGATAAAAAAGGTGCATTAGCGGTTAATACGTTGTAATTAGATAAGTTATTTGGAATATGACGGAATGAAAGACCAAGGAAAGAAAGAAGAATGCTACTTTTTGGTATAGAATTGGACAAGCAACTTCTTTGCCGTTCTATATAAGCGGTCCCTGCCAGTTACATCAAGTTCCATTCCAGCAATCAATTAGGCTAGTATGGATAGTTCAAGCTATAAATTCATTATTAAATAATAGGTTAGCGGGACAAGGAAGAAAGTGCGATTGTATTAGTGTTCCGGGAAGAAAGGGAATCCTGCGCTTCTCTAAGAAAAAAGAGAGTTTACACAATGTAACACCCATATTTTATGTACAAAAATTTGCTCAAACCCTTGATCATTGTAGCATGCATTTTTGGGTGAATTTTTGATGTTCAAACGAGTAGCAAACGTTCAAATTTGAATTTGAATTCAAATCAAAAGAAAAGAAATGAAAAAGAAAAAGAAAAGGAATTAAACCCCTCTCTGGGCTGAAATTCCCTTCCCTGGCCCATTTCCCCTCCTCTCTCCCGCGGCCCAGCCAGCCTCTCCCCTCTCTCCCTCTCTCTGCCGGGCGGGGCCCGCATGTCGGCGCCATCCCCTACCTCCCTCCCCTCTCTTTCCCACGCCGCGCGTGCAACCGCCACCCCCGCGCCCACTCCGCACCCCCTTTCTCCAAACCGCCCTCCCACGACGTGATCACCCCGGGAAACTTCCCCCATCGCGTGCGCCAGCAACCACCGCCTCCCCCGTACCTATAAATTCAGCCCTTCCCCCTCTGTTTCCCCTTCCCCGCGCCATAACCCTAGCCTCGCCGTCCCCAGGTCTGTCTCGCGCGTTCCCGACTAGCCGACGGTTGCAGCACCTCATCTACCCCGCTAACCTCGTCGCCGTGTCACCAAGAACACGCCAGGCAAGTCTGCGTGGGGAGATCGCCGGAGGATCGCCGGATCCGACGTGCACCGACGCCAACCACTGCCCCTCTCGCCGCCGACCCCTCTCCGGCCAACTTCGGACCTCGCAACCCCCCTAGGTATGCTCCCCACCCTCTCTTCTTTCGTTTAGTGCGAATTACGCATGGAATCAGTGGCATTTTCGCCGTTTTGGCCGTCTCCGGCGAGCTCGCCGTCGCGGGCGTCTAGCGCCGCCGCGCCGGGCGCCGCCGACGTCGTCGGGGGCGACGTGGCCCCATCTGGGCTGTCGGTAGAACCCCAACGGCCACGATTATAACCCCGTACCGGTTCGGGTAATAAAATCCCAGCCATCCATTTAAGATCCAACGGCCTGCATTCAAAGCACCTTTTCCCGCCGCCAGCTTTACACCCAGGCCCGTGCAAACTTAGTTGCTACCCCCTGTGCTTCTCGGTAATTCGAATCTAGCCCCCAGAATTCACAGACTAGCCCCTGGATACCTAAAAATTGGTTTTAATCATTTAATTAAGCATTCTAACCCCTGTAATTTTGTAGAATAATGTATCTAGACCCTGTACAGTGTAGAAAACTATTTATTTAGCCCCTGGACTTTTATTTATTTGCTGAATAGGGTTTTTAATTGTATTTGAGGTGTAGAAATTAGATAAAATGGTAATTAAGTGTAGGAATGTTATGAAAAATTGTTATAAACTATTTTATGTTGTGAATTAATTGTAGTGTTCAGATAAAATATATTTGGTCCATGGAATATTAATTATAAATGTTTTAAAATACATTTTTGCTATAGAAAATTCAATAAAAATGGTTTTAGGCTATAATAAAATCCCAAAATTATAGGAAAAATATAAAATGCATACTTTGGCCATGTTAAGTGATAAATACCTCGTAGCGACGCATTAGTGTAGGATTTTGTGCTTATGTGTATGTGTGATGTATTGTTTTGCGTGCCCTTACTTATTTAGCTTTATTCTATTCTGCCATGCTTGGTATATATCTAGAGTCGTTCTACGACCCTAACCTTAACTTCCAAGACCAAGACTTCGTCAACTCTCAAGTCTTCAATGAAGGCAAGTGCCCTTGACCATCTTGTACCTATTTTAGGAATGTAGCTAATTGCATGCTAATTAAATTGATGTCCTACTTCATGTTTACATGCCCTGTTCCTTACCATTCCTTGTTACCTGAAATGGGGTGGGAAGTAGATAGGCTTTATTTATGTTTAGCCATGCTTAGATGTTGGGATTGGGATTTCATACAAATGTTCTATGCTCAACTTTATGGTTACTTTAATTTGGTGATGAATATGCATAATGTTAGTGGATAGGAATCTGGTGGTTGGTTAGTTTTGGTATGGTGCATTTTGCACGAGACCCGGGATTGGGGTTTGTTACCACCGGATTCTAAGGACCAGTTTATGGAGGAAGCCACTAAGCTTTATAGTACCACCACGAGACTGAGATGGGGCAGCTTGGTCAATTAATTAGGTTTCTCCCGATGAACTGATAGTGGTTGGATGGTGCGGGGAATGAGGCGGGTGATCTGCTCTTGGAACCGCAAGGCTCAAGAGGGGGCTCTGGGGCGGAGGGTTACTCCGAGAATCCTCAGTGGTGGAAACCTTAGAGGGCTAGCACTAGTCGGGAGTACCTTTGTAAAGACCATGTAGTGATCTCCTATCCTCACACCAAAGGAAGTGTGAAATGTGGTTAGCTACCACGGGCATTCGGGGAGGTTCGCTAGTCCACCTCGCAACAGGGGATGAAATCACTGCTTGTGGGGAAAGGGTACACTCTCTGCAGAGATTTGGTAAAACTGTCATGACAGCCGTGCTCACAGACAAGAGCGGCTTGGGGCCAGTTCATAATTAGTCTATGGTTGGGAAATGATGGTTCATTATGATTCAAGTACTTTCATTAACATTAATCATGTGTTGATTATTTATTGAATTATGATATTGATAATTGGAAGCTAAGGATAGGTTCTAAGCATAGTGCTAAGCCATATTTGGCCTTTCCTTGCTCTAGCCAATCATGTCATTCTCTTCTCGCACTTGCTGAGTACTCTATGTACTCAAGTGTTTAATTTTCCATTAGAATATGAAGAAGAAGAAGCTGCACCGGAGGATTTCTTCGTCAATCCGGAGGACTTGGCCTAGGCTGGCGTCCATACGCGCAACGGCTGCCTGTGGTGATGAAGCCCCGCTTTCCTATCTTGCTTTCTGTAGTAATGAACTGTTTAGTGTTGTAATAGATGTGGTTTGTATTTGTAGACCTTCGGGTCATACTGTAAGACTATTTATGTAATCGAACATGGCAATGTAATGGTATTTCACTTTCGTCGACGCATGTACGATTCAACTGATCCTGGCGTACATGTGATTAGCGTCTGTTCATCTTTACGATGACCGGGTGTGACAAAGTGGTATCAGAGCCAGGTTGCCCGTAGGACGCAAGCCTAGTTAGAAATGGCCGAAAATTAAGGACTATATTATTTTCTTATGAAATAGTATTTCCAAAATTTTGTGCTCTCTATCTCAAACCTTGTGCTTCTTATCTTGCTGTGCTATTTGCTTTATTCTAATTTAATTTATGGATTATTGATCTCACTCTCTTCTTTTCAAATGTTTGTAGATGGCGCGAACCAAGCAGACGGCTCGTAAGTCGACTGGGGGTCGTGTTCCATGCCACGCCCTAGCCAGTCGCTCCGCACCCTACACCCCCAGGAGGGAGACGACGCTGTTCTCCACTGGGAGTGCTGCTTCGAGGATGCGTGTCCATCTCCGCTCTCTTCTTCGAGCTGCGGGGTACCGTGAGTACCGTGTTCGTCTGGTCTACCACACCACTAGGGTCTTTGCACCCTACACTGGTGGACTAGAGTGGAGTTTTCAGCTGGCCGTCTACTACGACTCGGAGCTGCTGCACTCTCACTTCTCTCCGGCCTGGAGGAGCTCCCAGCGTGCTGCTGAGGAGGACGCCACGTGGGAGGCGACTACCTACTAGAGCCACGCCCACAGGTTCCTTCTTGGGTGCACGGAGCACGCGTACACCCCTCAGCGCCCTAGTGGCACGACCGCCTTCACTGGACGTGACGTCGAGGGGCACTTGACTCACCCCCAGTGCGAGAGGCTGGTGGACGACGTTGTGGAGTTGTCTTCGCGACTCCAGCGTTGTCAGCAGGAGCTACAGGACAACAGGGACCTGGTTGACCGCTACGAGCGACTTCGCCAACGCTACACGAGGATCACTGCAGCTGATCCTAACTCTCCTCAGTATGCTTCGGACGTGGAGCCTTGGGACCCGAACTCTCCGGACCGCCGCATGAACTCCCCCGAGAATTCAAGAGAAGACTCAGAAGAAGAAGACCCGGAGATGGAGGTTGAGGAGGACTCCGACGAGTAGGAGTGGACTCGTTTCCCCGCTGGACGACTCAGGACAGTTATCCTTAGTTTGTAGGAGCGTGTAGCTACGCCCTCCCTAGTCTTGAGTTGTGTCGTTTATGTTGTTATGCTAGTAGTTTGCTTTATGTTGTGTGTGTGTGCGACATGAGTTGTGGAATGCTTCGGCATCCTGTCCACATCCATGTCATTTGTATATAGGCTTGTTAGTGTGTTGTGCGAGTTGTGGAATGCATTAGCATCTTGTCCACATCCGCATTAGTTGGTTAATGAATTTGCTTGTTTTATATATATATGTGTCTCCCTTGATGCATGTAGTTGGGACCGTTGCCATAGCGTACCCTTCTATATCTTATCTATTGTTCTAAAATTTCAATTCTTCCCTACACAGATGTCTGGAAGAGGTAGAGGTAGAGGTCGTGGAAGGGGTGCTGTGCCCCAAGATGAAGGACTTGGAGGTGTGCCTGGATGGAATGGTAGGGGTGCCCTAGGGGCCCCAGCCGCGCAACAAATGCAGCAGATGATGGCCATCCAAACCCAGCTGCTTAATAACCTCACTCAAATTGTCACCAACCTGCAGCAAGCCCCACCCCCACCACCACCAAACTACAACCTTCCGCCACCACCACCTTTTCCACCTAGGTCCTTCCTTAGGGACTTCCTGAACACTCATCCACCCACTTTCGCCACCGTTCCGAACCCATGGATGCCGATGATTGGCTCCGTACCGTTGAAAGCAAGCTGAGGCTCATCCACTATGAAGGAAGGGAGAAAGTGCTACTAGCCTCCCATCAACTCCAAGGACCGGCAGCTGACTGGTGGGCTGCCTTTACTGAAGCCCACCGGGATCCAGAAAGCATTACTTGGGAAGAATTCAGAACTAACTTCCGCAATCACTTTGTGCCTGAGGGAGAAATACAAGCAAGGCGTGAAGAGTTCCTTATGTTGAGGCAGGGCCGTATGACTGTGAGGGCCTATTTGAATGCATTCACTCAGTTGTCCCGCTATGCTCCAACCGACGTGGACACTGACTCCAAGAAGCAATTCCGCTTCAAGAATGGGTTGGACAAGGAGTTAAAGTTCGCCATGTCTTCCAACGACTACGGCGACTTTCAGAAGCTGGTTGACAAAGCTTTTGAAGTGGAGAGGACTAAGAAGGAACTAGATGATGAAGAAAGAAAAAGGAAGTTGACTATGGCACACGCCTCTAGCAGCAATGTGCGCCCCCGTCTTAACCCTCCGCCTGCAAACCAAATGACTCGTCCCATGAACTGCTCGGGACAGAGGTTTCCCAACTCCAACTACAGGCCACCTGCTCCCTACAACCAGCAGATGCGCCAACAGCAGCAG
This sequence comes from Tuctoria greenei, assembly GCA_036927565.1. Lineage (NCBI taxonomy): Eukaryota > Viridiplantae > Streptophyta > Magnoliopsida > Poales > Poaceae > Tuctoria > Tuctoria greenei. Next base: position 62,420,997 of record JAYESD010000002.1, on the reverse strand, counting down.
CAGCAGCCACCACGCCAGCCAATGCAACCCCCATGTCAGCAGATGCAGCCGCCCCGCCCTTCAGCTCCAGCTAACCGTCCAAACGGCCAACCCCCAAGAAACCAATCAGGAGGCAACAAGGGCCCAAATAATGCTGCGGGAGTACAATGCTACAAGTGCGGAGAATGGGGACACTATGCCAGCAGTTGTCCAAAGAAGCAACAGAACCCATCTGGTCGTGTCAACCATGTGACTCTGGAACAAGCACAGGAAGCGCCTGATGTGGTGATCGGTATGTTTTCTGTTAACTCCCACCCCGCCACCATATTGTTTGATTCGGGTGCTACACATTCATTTATATCCAAGGATTTCATAAAGAAGCATGACATGGTAGTTACATTCTTGAATGGGCCATTATTGATAAACTCTCCTGGAGGAGAGATGGTGGCAAGGCATCTATGCCGAAAAGTGAGTATAAACATAAGGGGGGTAGTCTTTTGGGCCAACCTAATAGTGTTGGACTCACAAGGATTAGATATCATTCTGGGAATGGACTGGTTGACGAAGAATCAAGGAGTAATTCATTGTGCAACTAGAACAGTCTGCTTAACACACCCGGATGGCACTACAGTGGAGTTCAAGCCAGATCAGACACAAGAAGCAGTAGTGCAACTCAACCATCTTGAGAGTACCAAAGACATCAGGGTTGTGAAAGAATTTCCGGATGTATTCCCAGATGACTTACCAGGTATGCCCCCTGATCGAGAGATTGAATTTATCATTGAACTAGTACCTGGAACGGCCCCAATATATAAGAGGCCATATAGAATGGATGCTAAACAATTAGCTGAACTAAAGGATCATATTGAGGAACTATTGGCAAAAGGATATATTCGTCCTAGCTCATCGCCTTGGGGAGCACCAGTTATATTTGTACCTAAGAAGGATGGAACTCAAAGGTTGTGTGTGGACTACCGTGCTTTAAATGAGGTAACAATCAAGAATAAATATCCACTACCAAGGATTGAAGATTTGTTTGATCAATTGAGAGGAGCATGTGTGTTTTCCAAGATTGATCTTCGTTCGGGTTACCATCAACTGAAGATTAGACCGTCAGATATTCCCAAGACGGCATTTGTCTCTCGATATGGATTGTATGAGTATACAGTTATGTCGTTTGGATTGACCAATGCTCCGGCATATTTTATGTATCTTATGAACAAGGTATTCATGGAGTACTTGGACAAGTTTGTAGTGGTATTCATCGATGACATACTTATCTACTCCAAGACTGAAGAAGAGCATGAGGAGCACCTCAGGATGGCTCTACAGAAGCTTCGCCAACATCAACTGTATGCCAAACTTAGTAAGTGTGAGTTTTGGCTAAAGGAGGTATCATTTTTGGGACATGTCATATCCGAAGGAGGTATAGCAGTAGATCCAGGCAAAGTGGCAGATGTCCTTAAGTGGGAAACACCCGAGAGTGTGCATGATATACGAAGATTCTTGGGTATGGCTGGTTACTATCGGCGATTCATCGAGGGATTTTCAAAGATCTCTCGACCACTAACCAAGTTGCTTGAGAAAGGAGTTGCTTTCAAGTGGACCCCCGAATGTGAAGTAAGCTTCGCCGAGTTGAAGAAGAGGTTAACCAGCGCACCGGTATTGGTAATGCCTGATATGCAAAAGGAGTTTGTGGTCTATTGTGATGCTTCTGGTCATGGTTTAGGATGTGTCTTAATGCAAGGAGGACATGTTGTGGCCTATGCTTCAAGACAGCTTCGGAAACATGAGAGGAACTATCCAACACATGATTTGGAATTGGCAGCTGTTGTTCATGCTTTGAAGATATGGAGACACTACTTGATGGGAAAAAGAACTGAGATATACACAGATCACAAGAGCTTGAAATACATATTCACACAGCCGGATCTCAACCTCAGACAACATCGTTGGTTGGAGTTAATAAATGATTTTGATGTGGGAATCAATTACCATCCAGGCAAGGCTAATGTGGTCGCCGATGCTCAAAGCAGGAAGGGACAAAGCAATAACTTGTCAGTACAAGCTCTTCAACCCTAGTTATGTGAAGAGTTTGCAAGGTTAAACCTATGTTTAGTGTCTAGCACTGAAGCAGTTGCTATGGAAGTGGACACAACCCTTGAACGTGATATACGAGAAGGGCAAAAGAATGATGAGAAGGTCAAGGAGATCAAGCAATTGATGAAGAAAGGGAAAGCTCCGAACTTTAGAGAGGATGAACAAGGGACCTTATGGCTTGGAAAGAGGATTTGTGTTCCAGATGTCAAGGAGATTAAAGAGTTGATATTAAGAGAAGCTCATGACTCATCATACTCCATTCATCCCGGAAGCACAAAGATGTATCAAGACCTTAAAGATCGATATTGGTGGCATGGAATGAAACGGGATGTAGCCGAATATGTGGCCATATGTGATACATGTCAATTGATTAAGGCGGAACATCAAAGACCAGCAGGGTTATTGCAACCAATCAAAGTGCCAGAATGGAAATGGGAAGAAATTAGTATGGATTTCATTGTGGGACTACCAAGAACACAGTCTGGATATGATTCTATATGGGTTATTGTGGACCGTCTAACTAAAGTGGCTCACTTTATTCCTGTGAAAGAGACCTACAATGGTCCCAAGTTGGCGGAACTGTACATCTCCAGGATTGTATGTTTACATGGAGTTCCAAAGAAGATAATCTCAGACAGAGGTACTCAATTCACCTCAAGATTCTGGCAGAAGTTGCATGAATCAATGGATACCCGACTAAATTTTAGTTCGGCGTATCATCCTCAAACTGATGGTCAGACAGAACGCACCAACCAGATATTAGAAGACATGTTGAGAGCATGTGCTTTGAAGAATAGCAAGAGTTGGGACAAGAATCTGCCATATGCCGAATTTTCTTACAACAACAGTTATCAATCCAGTTTGAAGATGTCTCCTTTTGAAGCATTGTATGGGCGAAAATGTAGGACACCGTTGTTTTGGAACCAAACTGGGGAAAGTCAAGTCTTTGGGCCTGACGTGTTACAAGAGGCTGAAAGACAAGTACAAGAAATTCGGAAGAATCTAAAGGCAGCTCGAACGAGACAGAAGAGTTATGCGGATACTCGAAGACGTGATCTCACATTTGAAGTTGGTGATTATGTGTACTTGAAGGTGTCACCTATGAGAGGGTTAAGAAGATTTAAAGTAAGAGGCAAATTGTCACCACGCTATATTGGTCCGTTCAAGATACTCGAAAGACGAGGTGAAGTGGCATATCAACTCGAGCTTCCGCCACACCTGTCAGATGTGCATAATGTGTTCCATGTATCACAGCTTAAGAAGTGCTTAAGAGTGCCTGAAGAGCAATTGCCTATGGAAGCCGTTGATGTACAGGAAGACTTGTCTTATGTGGAGCAGCCTGTCAAGATACTTGAAACACTGGAAAAGGTCACAAGAAACAAAGTCATTCGCATGTGTAAAGTGCAGTGGAAGCATCACTCAGAGGAAGAAGCAACATGGGAAAGAGAAGAAACTCTCAAGGCGGATTTCCCTCATCTATTCTCTTAGAACGTCCGAATCTCGAGGGCGAGATTCCTTTTAAGGGGGGTAGAGTTGTAACACCCATATTTTATGTACAAAAATTTGCTCAAACCCTTGATCATTGTAGCATGCATTTTTGGGTGAATTTTTGATGTTCAAACGAGTAGCAAACGTTCAAATTTGAATTTGAATTCAAATCAAAAGAAAAGAAATGAAAAAGAAAAAGAAAAGGAATTAAACCCCTCTCTGGGCCGAAATTCCCTTCCCTGGCCCATTTCCCCCCCTCTCTCCCGCGGCCCAGCCAGCCTCTCCCCTCTCTCCCTCTCTCTGCCAGGCGGGGCCCACATGTCGGCGCCATCCCCTACCTCCCTCCCCTCTCTTTCCCGCGCCGCGCGTGCAACCGCCACCCCCGCGCCCACTCCGCACCCCCCCTCTCCAAACCGCCCTCCCACGACGTGATCACCCCGGGAAACTTCCCCCATCGCGTGCGCCAGCAACCACCGCCTCCCCCGGACCTATAAATTCAGCCCTTCCCCCTCTGTTTCCCCTTCCCCGCGCCATAACCCTAGCCTCGCCGTCCCCAGGTCTGTCTCGCGCGTTCCCGGCTAGCCGACGGTTGCAGCACCTCATCTACCCCGCTAACCTCGTCGCCGTGTCACCAGGAACACGCCAGGCAAGTCTGCGTGGGGAGATCGCCGGAGGATCGCCGAATCCAACGTGCACCGACGCCAACCACCGCCCCTCTCGCCGCCGACCCCTCTCCGGCCAACTTCGGACCTCGCAACCCCCCTAGGTATGCTCCCCACCCTCTCTTCTTTCGTTTAGTGCGAATTACGCATGGAATCAGTGGCGTTTTCGCCGTTTTGGCCGTCTCCGGCGAGCTCGCCGTCGCGGGCGTCTAGCGCCGCCGCGCCGGGCGCCGCTGACGTCGCCGGGGGCGACGTGGCCCCATCTGGGCCGTCGGTAGAACCCCAACGGCCACGATTATAACCCCGTACCGGTTCGGGTAATAAAATCCTAGCCATCCATTTAAGATCCAACGGCCTGCATTCAAAGCACCTTTTCCCGCCGCCAACTTTACAACCAGGCCCCTGCAAACTTAGTTGCTACCCCCTGTGCTTCTCGGTAATTCGAATCTAGCCCCTAGAATTCACAGACTAGCCCCTGGATCCCTAAAAATTGGTTTTAATCATTTAATTAAGCATTCTAACCCCTGTAATTTTGTAGAATAATGTATCTAGACCCTGTACAGTGTAGAAAACTATTTATTTAGCCCCTGGACTTTTATTTATTTGCTGAATAGGGTTTTTAATTGTATTTGAGGTGTAGAAATTAGATAAAAATGGTAATTAAGTGTAGGAATGTTATGAAAAATTGTTATAAACTATTTTATGCTGTGAATTAATTGTAGTGTTCAGATAAAATATATTTGGTCCATGGAATATTTATTATAAATGTTTTAAAATACATTTTTACTATAGAAAATTCAATAAAAATGGTTTTAGGCTATAATAAAATCCCAAAATTATAGGAAAAATATAAAATGCATACTTTGGCCATGTTAAGTGATAAATACCTCGTAGCGACGCATTAGTGTAGGATTTTGTGCTTATGTGTATGTGTGATGTATTGTTTTGCGTGCCCTTACTTATTTAGCTTTATTCTATTCTGCCATGCTTGGTATATATCTAGAGTCGTTCTACGACCCTAACCTTAACTTCCAAGACCAAGACTTCGTCAACTCTCAAGTCTTCAACGAAGGCAAGTGCCCTTGACCATCTTGTACCTATTTTAGGAATGTAGCTAATTGCATGCTAATTAAATTGATGTCCTACTTCATGTTTACATGCCCTGTTCCTTACCATTCCTTGTTACCTGAAATGGGGTGGGAAGTAGATAGGCTTTATTTATGTTTAGCCATGCTTAGATGTTGGGATTGGGATTTCATACAAATGTTCTATGCTCAACTTTATGGTTACTTTAATTTGGTGATGAATATGCATAATGTTAGTAGATAGGAATCTGGTGGTTGGTTAGTTTTGGTATGGTGCATTTTGCACGAGACTCGGGATTGGGGTTTGTTACCACCAGATTTTAAGGACCGGTTTATGGAGGAAGCCACTAAGCTTTATAGTACCACCACGAGACTGAGATGGGGCAGCTTGGTCAATTAATTAGGTTTCTCCCGATGAACTGATAGTTGTTGGATGGTGCGGGGAATGAGGCGGGTGATCTGCTCTTGGAACCGCAAGGCTCAAGAGGGGGCTCTGGGGCGGAGGGTTACTCCGAGAATCCTCAGTGGTGGAAACCTTAGAGGGCTAGCACTAGTCGGGAGTACCTTTGTAAAGACCATGTAGTGATCTCCTATCCTCACACCAAAGGAAGTGTGAAATGTGGTTAGCTACCACGGGCATTCGGGGAGGTTCGCTAGTCCACCTGGCAACAGGGGATGAAATTACTGCTTGTGGGGAAAGGGTACACTCTCTGCAGAGATTTGGTAAAACTGTCATGACAGCCGTGCTCACGGACAAGAGCGGCTTGGGGCCAGTTCATAATTAGTCTATGGTTGGGAAATGATGGTTCATTATGATTCAAGTACTTTCATGAACATTAATCATGTGTTGATTATTTATTGAATTATGATATTGATAATTGGAAGCTAAGGATAGGTTCTAAGCATAGTGCTAAGCCATATTTGGCCTTTCCTTGCTCTAGCCAATCATGTCATTCTCTTCCCGCACTTGCTGAGTACTCTATGTACTCAAGTGTTTAATTTTCCATTAGAATATGAAGAAGAAGAAGCTGCACCGGAGGATTTCTTCGTCAATCCGGAGGACTTGGCCTAGGCTGGCGACCATACGCGCAACGGCTGCCTGTGGAGATGAAGCCCCGCTTTCCTATCTTGCTTTCTGTAGTAATGAACTGTTTAGTGTTGTAATAGATGTGGTTTGTATTTGTAGACCTTCGGGTCATACTGTAAGACTATTTATGTAATCGAACATGGCAATGTAATGGTATTTCACTTTCGTCGACGCATGTACGATTCAACTGATCCTGGCGTACATGTGATTAGCGTCTGTTCATCTTTACGATGACCGGGCGTGACACACAAGTAAAGTACTAAACAAGAAAAAAAGTAGGATCATATACCGGCAAAAGTCCTAATCTCGCTACGTCCTCAGTAGGCCGATCCTGGAAATGACAAAAATAAGCTCGAACAGGTTAAGTCACTGGTGCCAGCGAATAGGCGGCAAATAAATTAGGAGTTGGAAAATAAAACCAAGTTACTAGGTTTCTCCACGGAAAGAAGAAAAAGCGGCTGCTCACAAGGAGGTAGGCGGGGTCAAAAGCTTATTTCTCTTGGCAAATCTATGAACCTTCCCTGGGCAGGTATTGAATGGGTAGGGCACTGGTAAAGTTCTTGAATTCCTTTCTTTCTTGGCCCAATTCCAGATATCGGAACAGAGACTGGAAGCAGCAACCATGGATCAAACTCCATAGTGGGCCCATGAAAAGAGTCTCTCAGTATGAGATAGAAAAGGCTTTCCTTGCCTCGGCATGGGTCATTCCATTGATACGCTCATCGGGCTGCTCGTCGTTAGGAAGAGAAAGTCCTACTGCTGTAACTGCAACATCAAGCAAGTAGGATTGGGATTCAGATGCTCAATAAATAGGTTTGTTAGAAGAGACAGGAATTTATTCTTTATTAGTGCATGCCTTATTTTTGTGACTCGAGCAGTTCTTGTCACGAGATGATGGGCCAGAGAAAAGTTTGATAGGAAAGGAAGGCGACAGTTAAATATAAAAAAAGAAAGGGAAGATGATACTGATATAAGAGTACTGCTCTTTGCCCTAAGATTACGATCAATCACTTTTTATGTTTCAATCAGGTCTTCACTTCTTATTAAGGTTTTCGTGACCAACACCTAGTTCTTTCCACATCATGATGAGTAGGTTTAGGCCCGATCTTCCGAAAGGTATGTCGATTGGGATGGAGAACTCGACGTTGATGATCCGCAGCACTTGAGCGGTTCGAGTACCCCTGCAATCACTACACCACGGCTCCGTTGGTTATCAACCGTGCTGCACACGCTTGACCTCGACAAGAAGGCTAATCCCTGCAAGTGCAACCGAGAACACGAGCAAGAACGTCGAAGACAAGATCAGGAAATCGCGAAGTTGGGGTCTCACAAACTGTAGAACGGCAATATTATTGATCTAAGCAAAACCCACCGAATATGACCGGTGGCTGCAGTATTTATAGGCTAAGGTTCGACCAAAACATGATTATACGCGTCCCTAATGGACTCTTACGGGATACAAGGCCCAAAGGCCCGATTCGGTGGCGCAACACCGGACATAAATCTGGACTCGACTTATTTCGACGATTCCCAATGCTCCGGAGGAATTTTGAGGTGGGACCAGAACAATTGGAAAGTTTATCTTCACCTCTTTCTGTGCATATGTAGAACGTCGAAAATGGAGTCCGTATGCCTCCCGGGCGTCTGTTTTAAGGTGGACTGCTCCTGGACTCCGAGTTGAACTCGAGTCCGAGTTGTAAACTGTTTCCATCAGCTTGTGGACGTCCCAGCTGGTTCTCCACGCTCCCAAGGCCTCCTTCCTTCACTTTTTGATCTTCTCCATTATTCCTAATAATAATTAAATCATCACATAGCAATCTATTATCAAACTCACATGCAAAATAAGTTAGGAACGAATTCACCTGCTGATTTAATAACCATGCTCGTGCTCTTGTGATTGGTCCTTGCAGTTCAATGTGCGTCTCCGCTGTTGTGATGTCCTCATCATCCTCCCCCTCTTGAATTGGAGTCGTCCTCGACTCAAGTTCATCTTCTTCTCCCAAGTACGGTCGCAAATCTGAAATGCTAAATGTAGGACTAACCCCAAAATCGGGAGGCAATTCAAGCTTATATGCATTATCGTTAATCTTTTCAACGATCTTAAAAGGACCAGCAGCTCGTGGCATAAGTTTAGATTTTCTCAAGTCGGGAAATCACTCTTTTCTCAAATGTAACCACACCAAATCACCCGGTTCAAGTTTTACTTCTTTTCTACCTTTACTACCTGCAATCCTATACTTCTCATTCATCATTTCAATATTTTTCTTTGTAGTTTCATACATCTTAAGAATGAATTCAGATCGTTGTGTAGCATCCAAATTTATAGTTTTAGAAGGAGGCAAAGGTAGTAAATCAATAGGAGCATGGGGATTGAAACCATACACTACCTGGAATGGACTTACCTTTGTCGTGGAGTGAACAGATCTGTTGTAAGAAAATTCTATATGTGGTAAACACTTCTCCCACAACTTCAAATTTGTTTTCAAGACAGCCCGCAACATAGTGGATAAAGTACGATTAACTACCTCGGTCTGTCCATCCGTTGTGAGTGACATGTAGTTGAAAACAGCAACTTGGTTCCCAATTTATACCACAAAGTTCTCCAAAAATGACTTAAAAGTTTTGCATCATGATCAGAAACAATGGTATTTGGCACACCATGTAAATGAACAATTTCCGTCATAAATAAATCAGCAATGTGTGAGGCATTATATAAATCAGCAATGTGTGAGGCATTATCATTCTTATGACAAGGTATAAAGTGTGCCATTTTGGAAAAACGATCAACAACTACAAAAATACTATCCCTCCCCCTCTTAGTCCTAGGCAATCCCAAAACAAAGTCCATAGAAATATCCTCCCAAGGTACACTAGGAACAGGAAGAGGCATATAAAGACCATGTGGGTTAAGGCGAGACTTAGCTTTGTTGCAAGTAGTGCATCGTGACACGTAGCGCTCGACATCACGCCTCATCTTTGGCCAAAAGAAGTGTGTGGACAGCACATCTTCAGTTTTCTTCACTCCAAAATGTCCCATCAAACCTCCTCCATGTGCTTCCTGCAAAAGCAATAGACGAACGGAGCTAGCTGGAACGCATAGCTTGTTAGCACGATAGAGGAGACCCTCTCGCAGCACATATTTATTCCAATTTCTTCCTTCTCTAAAATTTTCAAAAGCATCTTTGAAGTCCAAATCAGTAGGATATAATGCCTTAATTGTTTCCAAACCAAAGATTTTATGATCAAGTTGGGACAGCATGGTATAACGCCTAGATAATGCATCGACAATGATATTTTCCTTCCCTTTCTTATGCTTAATGATGTATGGAAACGACTCTATGAACTCAATCCATTTAGCATGTCGTTTATTCAGATTGGTTTGACACTTAAGATACTTCAATGATTCATGATCGGAATGTATGATAAACTCCTTAGACCAAATATAATGTTGTCAAGTTTGTAATACACGTACTAAGGCATACAATTCCTTATCATAAGTGGAATAATTCAGAGAAGGACCATGAAGTTTTCCACTTAAGAAAGAAACGGGTTTACCTCCTTGTATGAGAACGCCTCCAATACCAATGCCGCTTGCATCGCATTCTAGCTCAAAGGTCTTGTCAAAATCATGAAGTTGTAGTAATGGTGCTTGTGTAAGCTTCGATTTGAGAGCATCAAAAGCTTGTTGCTGCTGTTCGCCCCATCGAAATGGAACTCCCTTCTTCGTTAGCTCATGTAGAGGTGCTGCAATTGTGCTGAAATCCCACACAAAGCGCCGATAAAAACCTGCAAGAACAAGAAAACTACGAACCTGTGTGACGGTTGTTGGGGCTGGCCAGCTGGTGATTGCTTCAATTTTTGCCTCATCCATCCCAATTCCCTGCGAGGAAACGACATAGCCAAGAAACGAGACTCGATTGGTGCAAAAGACACACTTTTCGAGGTTACCAAACAAACGTGCATCTCTCAAAACAGTAAAAACAGCACGTAAATGATCAAGATGTTCATCATATGACTTGCTGTAAATGAGGATATCATCGAAGTAAACCACCACAAATTGTCCAATGAAAGCACGTAAAACCTCGTTCATTAATCGCATAAAGGTGCTGGGTGCATTGGTTAAACCAAAAGGCATGACTAACCACTCATAAATTCCAAACTTGGTTTTAAATGCAGTTTTCCATTTATCTCCTAGTGCCATTCTAATTTGGTGGTAACCACTACGCAAGTCAATTTTTGTGAAGATGATAGCACCACTCAATTCATCAAGCATGTCATCTAATCGAGGAATAGGATAACGATATCGAATGGTGATGTTATTAATCGCTCGACGATCAACACACATGCGCCAACTACCATCTTTCTTAGGAATCAAAAGAACAGGAACGGAACAAGGGCTAAGGCTTTCACGAATGTACCCGCGGTCCAAAAGATCTTGGACTTATTGCTGAATTTCCTTAGTTTCTTGTGGATTTGCCCTGTATGCTGCACGATGTGGCAAACTTGCTCCTGGAATCAAATCGATCTTGTGTTCAATGCCTCTCATCGGTGGTAAACCAAGGGGTATCTCGGAGGGAAACACATCCTCAAACTCCTGCAAAAGGTTAGCAACAGCAGGGGGCAATGCAATAGACAATTTATGAAATGAAAACATGGCTTCTTTGCAAACTAAAGCATAGCACATCCCCTTAGCATCAAATAAATCAGCAAGTTCAGATTTAGTTGCGAGCAACGATGGTGATTTTAACTTAATAACTTGCTGTTTTTCAGATTCTAATTTTGTTGCTTTGCCATCACGAATTTTACTCTTCTCAAAATGCACAATTTCAGCAGGAGTCATGGGGAGCAAAGTGATTTTCTTTCCCATATGCATGAGAGTATATTTATTGGTTCTACCATGATGAATAGCATCTGTATCGAATTCCCAAGGACGACCCAATAAAAGAGAACAAGCATCCATAGGAACAACATCAAAATCAGCAAAATCATGGTATGAACCAATTGAAAAATGTATTCTCGCTGTTTGTGTTACCCAAATCTTACCGCTGTTGTTGAACCATTGAATGTGGTACGGATGAGGGTGTGCTCTTGTTGTCACACCGAGTTTCTTGACGACGTCCGTTTTTACCAAGTTATTGCAGCTACCTCCATCAATTATAGTGTGTATACGGCAGTCCTTGACGACGAGAAACATGTGGAAGAGGTTGTGTCGTTGTAGCTTGTCGTCGGTCTCCACTTTGGAGCTCAAGGCACGCTGCACAATGATGCTCCTATAGTTCTCCGTCGCCGCTGTACCAAGTACCTCTTCTTTGGTGTGTTCGTCATTTGGATCTGTAAAGTCAGTAGCAAGAGAATATTCATCTTCAACATCCGAAGTACTATAATACCCGCCATCGTCGCATGCTATGTATGCTCGTTTGCTCGGGCAATCTCTCATCATATGACCAAGTCCCTGGCAGCGGTGACACTTGATGTCAGAAGTACGACCCGTAGAAGGAGTGGACGAAGAAGGCTTGAATGATGTCGCCTTGCTGCTTTCCGGCACGCGAGAAGGTGGAGCAGCAGGTATAGTTCGTTGGCCGCCATTGGGTGGTGTAGTCGCTGCACGGGGCGTGAAGTTGCTCCTTGTGCGATGTTGCTGTTGTTGTCGACCCTGCAATTCTTTTTCTGCCAACATAGCAAGCTGAAACAATCTGTTAACAGTATCATATTCCTTGTAATCAACAATGTCCTGAATTTCACGCCTCAACCCCCCATAAAAACGAGCTATTTTATCATCCATGTCCTCTACTACCCCACAACGCATCATACCTTTTTGTAACTCTTGATAATACATCTCTACGGACATGTTACCTTGGTCTAAATGCTGCAATTTTTTGCGAAGGTCCTGCTGAAAAGATGGAGGAACAAATCGAACGCGCATAGCTTCCTTTAATCTATCCCATGTTGGAGGGCCATTTCTAGTTTTAACGAGTTCATTCCACCATATGATAGCAAAGTCCTTAAACTCACTAGTGGCTTGACGAACTCTATGTTGTTCAGGAACAAGATGGGAATTAAATTTTTGCTCTACTGTCATCTCCCAATCAAGATAATCCTCAGCATCATAAGCACTAGAAAAGAGGGTATAGTAAATTTCACTTTAGCAAAAGGATCATCAGGAGGACGATTATAATAATTGTTATGATTATTACCTCCCATACCTCGACGATAAAGTGGCAGTCTTGGCTAATTATTGTGATCTTCCAGTTCATCATAAGCATTGTCTTCTTGTCTTCCAGTGAGAGGCAACCGAGCCTCAAAAGTATTCATCCGAAGAGCAAGGTCATCCAGTTGGCGAGTCAAGTTTGCCAATGACTCCTCCGTTGCTGCGTTGTATTTGGCGAACATATCTGTCATGGTCTTCATCATATCACGTAACTCAGCATGTTGAACACATTCGTCATCATTGTCTTCTCCTGCCATTGTTAGTAGGAAACAAGAGACAACAAAAAAATGTTATCCCTATCAACTACAGTGACAATGTGGAAGATGGAAGAAAACAATCTCTCTCGCTCAAGCGTCTTACCACGCTCTTACAAGTGTTCTTACCGACACAGCAGGTGGTGTGGACGGTGAGATGAACCGATGAAGCGTGGGGTGATTGCAAAGGTACCTGTTATGCTCAAGAGAAAGGTGGAGCTTGGATGGCACAATATGGTGGCCAATAAGCAGAAAATCATTAACAGCTAAACAAAGTTGAATAAGCATTCAATGTAGGAAACTATTGCTGGTCAACCAAGTGCCCTAGAGCCTAGCACAACACAAGGAAGTATCAAGGCAAAAGAAAGACAGAATGATATAGCCAACAAAACATCACCAAGTGGTATAGGCCAATTGCTTTAATATGCATACTCTTCACTATTTTTTTTTTCTTTTTTGTAATATTTTTTTGATATTTTTTCTTTACTCAGGAGAACAAATATAGGAAGCACATAAATTTGCAGCTCAATTGGATGTAATATGCGGCCTATAGAAAATCAAGAAGATTCTTTCAAATTCGTGTTGAAACTTCGGAGGTTGGATATCCTATCTTCCGAGGGGAATTTGGGCAATCTAATTTCGCCGAACGCGGCTACGCGGAAGAAAATCAGATGCGAAATTTCGCGTAGATGAATTTGAAAAAAAAAATTGCCCGATTTCGAGTTCGTATGCGAAAGTTATGGCCGTTTTAAGGTAGGCTGTCCGAGTTACGTTTTTTTGGATGTTGATTCCAACTCGGTTTGAGAACAGAACTCGCAATCCGATATCAAAACGATTGGGAATTTGCACAGCAACTAATGGGGTGGTGTGTGATGATTCAAGGATGAATGGCACAAAAGTTTGTCACCTAATCTAGGGCTGGCAATGCGGGAGTTCACGCAAGGCGGCTAGCTAGGGCAAACCGATGAACGTGGTGGATCAGTTTGTTATTTAGGGATTGTGGAATAGGTGTCGAATAGCAAGAAAACAAGGACGAAACACGATAACTAGGACCCAAAACACAAAGCTAAACCAGCAATAAGACTCGACCACACGAATTCAAACTCAACAATGCAAACTGAAAAACGAAACTGCAGGCACTATAGTCTGGGAAGCGGTAAAAACGATCTAATTTTTTGTGGCTTTTTTGTGGACTCTAGGTACGAAAAAAAATTGATCTAATGGAAGGAAAACAAAGATACCTCACGGGCAACCTGGAAATCTGATACCAATTGATGAGTAGGTTTAGGCCCGATCTTCCGAAAGGTATGTCGATTGGGATGGAGAACTCGACGTTGATGATCCGCGACACTCGAGCGGTTCGAGTACCCCTGCAATCACTACACCACGGCTCCGTTGGTTATCAACTGTGCTGCAAACGCTTGACCTCGCCAAGAAGGCTAATCCCTGCAAGTGCAACCGAGAACACGAGCAAGAACGTCGAAGATACGATCAGGAAATCGCGAAGTTGGGGTCTCACAAACCGTAGAACGGCGATATTATTGATCTAAGCAAAACCCACTGAATATGACCGGCGTCTGCAGTATTTATAGGCTAGGGTTCGACCAAAACACGATTAGACGCGTCCCTAATGGACTCTTACGGGATACAAGGCCCAAAAGCCCGATTCATTGGCGCAGCACCGGACAGAAATCTGGACTCGACTTGTTTCGACGATTTCCAATGACTCCGGAGGAATTTTGAGGTGGTACAAGAACCATTGGAAATTTTATCTTCTCCTCTTTCCGTGCATATGTAGAACATCGAAAACGGAGTCCGTATGCCTCCTGGGCGTCTGTTTTAAGGTGGACTGCTCCTGGACTCCGAGTTGAACTCGAGTCCGAGTTGTAAACTGTTTCCATCAACTTGTGGACGTCCCAACTGGTTCTCCACGCTCCCAAGGCCTCCTTCCTTCACTTGTTGATCTTCTCCATTATTCCTAATAATAATTAAATCATCACATAGCAATCTATTCTCAAACTCACATGCAAAAGAAGTTAGGAACGAATTCACCTGCTGATTTAATAACCGTGCTCGTGCTCTTGTGATTGGTCCTTGCAGTTCAACGTGTGTCTCCACTGTTGTGATGTCCTCATCACATAACTCCACTGTTTGAGCAATTTCCACTCTCCTTCCTGGTCTTACCTATCAAAACCTTCATTCAAGAACTCATTCAAGCCCATGCCTTCTCTGACTACTCCTTTCACTTTTTGATCTGATCTTGTCTTTCCTACGAGTATACATGCAGCTGGATTTTTTGGTAATCTGACCTTTCCTTCCTTCCCGCTAGCAACAAGCAACCGATTTCACTCACTACTCTTATTGCAAGGATCTCCTACACTACTGGCACCGGGACGAAATAGAAAGAACGCGAAGCAACAAGCAAGGGATGAGCGCTTTGTTGCTAAAGCGCATACGTTTTCTTGCTGGGTCGGTTTGTTTTTTGGGGGTGGGGGGCAATAAGCTTGCTTCTTCACAAGCTTATACCCGCCCCCTTTCCTGTCCGTCTCGACCAGCAGCAGTTGGGTCTCTCCATCTCTCCTCAACTTCCCCGGTCTTCGCAAAGCCTTCGTCCAATCTGCAAAGAATTCAAGAAGAGCCTGATTTGAAGTAGGGGCAAAGGGGAGCTTGGTTGTTTAGGATAAGCATGACATTGACTCATTTTATAGAAATGCCATCAATACTCCTTTACATGGCCATTCGCGGCCCGCGAAGATCAACCACTCGTGCCCGAGATCACTATCCAATCAAAAACCAGACTTCCAAGATCCATCTCACTCAGACCCTTTTGAATGTAGCGGATAACAACGGAGCGGGGCTATTGAATTGATATGTAGCCACTGGCATATAATAGTGCATCAAAAGCAACCCTTTAACAAATGATATTATCAGTGCATATACTGGTACAAAGTAAGTCTTTTATGTTCCAGCCAGGACCACACTACACTTTTCAATCAAATAACCCCGCTTCGCGCCTATGAGCAAATCACTGAAACACAGGGACAAGTCTGGTGGCCATTAGAGGGCAAGCGATGGTGGATTTCCTAGCAGCACATCATACATATTTCTACAGTAAATCATTTTTTCTCTCTGGGCCTTTATCGGCTTCAATGGCCTTTTACCATATTGGACTGATGCAGCAAACAAAAAGGAAGACTAGTTTCAGCGAAGGCAGGATGTTTTCCAATGTGCCAGTTCCTTCCCAATCCCCACTCCAAAAAGTAGAGTCACCAACACGCATGTGTGAGGGGTGCATTGGGCTATTCTCGAAGGGCAGGCAACATTCTTGCCAAACCCTGACCTCTATTTCAATCCGATAGCAACACACAAACATTTGGATGAGAGCTTTAGGTTGAATAAGGCTGTTGCACATAATAAGATTAATGCCTTGTACCTTTACTAGTACTTGGTTTTACAAGGTCATGACCAAGCAAACCATAGTGAGAAAATTTACAAACAAAATTGTATTTATTGAATGAAATGGAAGGGGGCCAGCTGAGCCCCTCTGAATTAGTTGACGGGGTCGACTTGTAGTAGCAGGCATACAGGACGAGGCCGAATAGCCTCTTAACTTAATAAAGTATTTGGAAAAGAAAGAGATTCTTGGTTTTATTGCTCCCGCTTGACCACGCCAGAGTGACTTCTGAAGCGCTACGGACGGGACGAAATCCGGCAGCCAGTTGCTGGCTCTGAATAACCAGCCCAGCAAGAAGCAAAATTCTTCCATCACATAACGGGGCGGGGTTGCGCACAGTGGAAACAGCAAACAATAGCCGTTATATGGATACCGGAGAAACATGCCGCCGCCTCTTCTATTCCATTTTTTCAGTTTCCACATATCTTTAGATAAGGAGGGGTGATGCTTTTGAAGATAGCTTCCTTATTCGTAGACAAAGCGGATTTGGAATTATCTTTCCTTCCAAGGGTCACTTGTATCCATGCGCTTGAGATTATTAGCCTGGAGTTCGCCACCAGCAGTATAGCCAACCCTACCCTATCACGTCAATCCCACAAGCCTCTTATCTATTTCCGTTCGATCGTGGTGGGGGAGTAAGTCAAAATAGAAAAAAGGCTCGGGAAAACAGGGCTTTTTGATAACTAATCACTGGAAGCACCCGATTCTCTCTACTCTGCACTTGGCCGGGATACCGAACTTTAAACAACCTAATTCACTCGTGTACCACTGAGCCAGGGACAAACATTATCTTTTCTTGAAGTCACTCTTGAAATAGCAACATAAAGTTGACCATGAGTAAAAACAGCACTACAAATGATATTCAATAATGGAAGGAATGAGTTGAAGATTTTCTGGAAGAAAAAAATACGATACTTTTCTAGCCGTAGGTAGGGCTCAACATTGAAATAAGCGATTCTTTTTGCAATGTGTCTCTCAGCGTTTTTTTCTCCTTTTTCATTATCATTTTCCCAAAAGATCGAAAGGATTCACTCCGGTGCTGCTTGCTGGTGGAGGTTGACTATCTCCACTATGAATAATTCTCGAGTAACTGAGACTCAACGTGTAGGCGTAGGAAGCAGAAATAGGAGATGGGTCGTTCCAGCTTGGCAAGAGGGTTCTGCTGCTTGAAGTGATTGTGACAACTACGAAGAAAAGACGAATCCCAACTATGGATATATAAGAACCGAAACTGCTCAGAGCATTCCATCCGGCGTAAGCATCTGGATAATCTGGAATGCAATGTGGCATACCCGAAAGCCCTAAGAAATGCATGGGAAAGAAGGTCAGATTAACCACGAAAAAAGTGATCCAAAAATGGATTTGGCCTAAAGTTTCAGGATATGTCCGACCAAATATTTTACCCACCCAATAGTAAAATCCAGCAAATAAAGCAAAAACGGGCCGGGCCGGGCTTAGGCGGGCACGGGAGGAAGAAAGAAAGTCGAAGAGTGTCTTCTCCTTTGTCCTTTTTTCAGTGCAACACAGGAAAGCACCCTCTTTTTTGTAATCCCTGCAGCTTCCCCGATGCCTAGCTACCTTCAAACCATACCCTTTGCCTATGACCACTAAGAAAACATCACAAGGTGTGAGACCTACAACGATGTACACCGCAACCGAGAAAAGAATGCATGTTCGGCATTCGAGGAAAAGGTTCGGGAGGAAAGGGAAACAACAGAGGAATTCTGGAATCTATAAAACGTTTAGAATGAGGTTTTTTCTTCCTTCCTACCAAGTCAGCTACACAAGCCCTCTAAAAGCTCTAAGGAATAGAAGCGGTCGGCAAGCAATTATTTGTTGGCAGAAAGGAGAGGTCGGCACTTGTCAAAAAAGCACATCCAGTAGTTCCGGGTTCTATTCCTTTCTCCGCACCGCCAACCAAAGCACTTACCATGTATATTTTGGTTTGAGAATTAACGACAGGGTCCCACATTACCAGTCCCAGCTTGTCAGCAGTAGAGCTTTCCTTCTAGCAGCATTGAGTCCAAAAGGTATTCCTTCCCATCCATTGAAGTTTATGTTGCCTCACACACACCTTTTGTTTACTTATCTTTTGAAGTGGTCATAGCAATAGAAATTGGAATAGGAAGACGATCATCATTGCTGGTGGTATTCCCTCCTAACCGTGGCTTTCGGCGGAGGAGCGTCCCTTGAGAAGGGATGGGAGCGAAGCCTACGTTGATCTATGAGACCTCATTCTAAAGTGTTTTCCAAAAGAGCACTTCCTACTTCAATCTTTGAGCAAGGTGAGTAGGTCCATGAAGAAGTCTCTAGACGTCGTGGAAGCAGAAGAACTCTTCTTCTATATTCGCTATTTGGCACAAGACGAGGAGGAAAGGAAGGCAAAGATGGTGCGACATGCTCTTTTTATCTCGAGGCGCTGCAAAAAACGAAACCTTACAGACGGTATAAGGGCGCGGTTACCGCTGGAGCGTTGACAAAGATTGTTCGCGTCTTCTATATGAAACTCTCCATTTTGCAGATTAGCTGGTGGGTGTACGTGGGTGGTGGATTGCCGAATTTTTCATACGGTATCGACTTTCATCGAGTTTCTATTTGAATATGTTTCAAGCTGGTCTTTCTTTACTAGTGAGTACCAACGTTTCACAATGAAAGGAAGACTTGGGAAGCCGGATCGTACGTGTGTTGGGATACTTATCTTTGAGAGTGCTGTACGAGACAGAGTATCCAAAATAATGGTTCTTCTCTCGGATTTTGCACCAAGCGAGGTTATTTAAATTTCCTTTGTTTTAGCCGGAGGAAGTGGTTTGTTTCTTGAACACCAGGAATGGGAAATGTGAGCTGATAGGGGGGCTCGCTTGTCTCGATTAAAAGGGGGGATATGAGCGGGGGGAGCACTCCTCCTTGAGAGGCTGCGCTGAGCCGAGGCGCCCAGCCCTCCTCGGTTGGGTAAGCTGGACCCTTAATCCGCTACTTCATATTCTGCTGGTCCGAGGTTACTAGCCTCGTTGACTGGCTCTCCCCTCACAAAACAACGATCCCGCTTCCATAAACAACATTCCCCCTTGTTAAGATTTTTGGTCTCAAGGAGCAAACTTGTCACTGTGAAGCATCTGAGTTTTCCAGCACTATCACTGAACTAGTACCGTACTTTCCATTTAGTCAATGATGAAAACTATCTAGTATTGACGGCTTCTTCCCCGTCCAGAGTAGAAGGCACAGGCCTCTTTAATAGATCGAATTCCCAACTCCAACTCTTTGATTTCCTATAGTAAGTGTTCATTCACCATGATTGACCTTACTACATTTCCTCATACTCTTTCTTCTCAAGAATGGGGATCTCTTTCTTTATTCACTGCTTTCTGGGTTGGACAGCTCTACTAGCTATACCATACAACGCCCTCCCTGCCGCGACTTTTCGCTAGTTGCTCAATCCGTTGCTTGTTTGGTAAGATTACCGAAATAGGATTTCCTATGTTTGCTAGATTGATAAGCCAGAGAGGTAGTCGGGGAATTGGTAGTCAGGGTCGGAAAATCATGCCACAAAGATGTATTCGTGTCCATTTGATGCTTTGGGTGTTACCTTTCCTTTCCCTACCTCAATTTCTCGTCCATTCCGTATGGATTCTCCACCTTGGCCTACAAGCTAAAGTAAGGGAACAAACTATGCCAACTCAAGCTAGAACTCACTTAGAAGGTCAGGAAAGAGTGACTCAACAGGGGAAAGCCGAGAACAACTCCCTAGCTGACATATTAACCAACTACTTCGTAAGAGCCCCACCTCCGAAAAATTACCAGAGGATCAACAAAGCAAGACAAGCCAGACCCTACGGCGTCTTTGTCTATTTCGTTCACTACTCCTCCTGAAAATGCTAGGCTAGCCAGTACTATTGAGTACTATGGACTATGGTGTACTATCGAGAGAAAAACAAGTCCATGAAAAAAAGAAGAAACTTCTATTTAGGAGGGAAACGGAGTGAGTGGTTCAATTCCACTCTCAGAACGAGACTGAACGAAAGAAAATGCAAGTGAAATGAGACGAGAATTGTAGGCTGATTTCCTAAAAGCGGTGGTTCTCGCCCGCCCTTGCTGTGACCCACTTACCCTTATCTTCTTCGCCACCACGTATGGAAAGCCTTACCTCTTTCTTGGACACGTTTTCGCTGCGCGCCTCTATGATAAACGAAATGGCAGACATGAAACATTTTGTGGGTGGCGCGCCTGCTCTATTGTTGCGTAGCAATAGAAGCCTGCTCATGCTGCTTCGGTGGCGCTTTTTCGCCTTCGCTTCGTGCTCTGAGGAACCTATTTCCCGAACCATTTGCATCATTTACAGATTATCTCTCGATCGAGGACCCTCTTTCCTAAAGGCCCAAAGTGCATCATTCAGTCTGGATCAACGTATTTAACAAAGAAGCACGTACCGGTATAGGAATCTGGTTAGGTCAACAAGTTGTTGGTTGGCATTCAAGGTTGAATTGGAACACATTGATTCCGCTCGTTCCTATCCTTCGCTTCAGGGCCTGTCCCTCGGTGTGGTTAGTACTCCATACTGTCGGGCAGCAAAGCTTACACTTGTTCACTTATTATGACGGTTCACCAGGGCCTCTTTCCTCCTCCCTTTTCTGCTCACTTGTAGGGGTGTGGCTCGTGAGCAAGGGCTTACAGCTACCTGTTCTCATGAGTCATGCTGAATATGAACCATGGAAATGAGTGAAGGATGCTGCCAGTGAAGCGGAGCACATGTCACTAAGTGAGGTTGGTTTTCTTTGCTGGCATCGTAATGGATTGGTGGTTCCTTGCCTCTATTTTTAATAGGGTATGGCATACTTGCCTGAATCCTGAATCGCATAGTTGTCTTTTAGCTTGAACCGCCTCCTGTGATCTAAAACTACTGATACCTTTAGCAGACAGAAAAAAGAGAAAATAGCATGGGAAAGGCTCTCGCATGAACGTAGGAAAGGTTGCTGTCAAGATGGTGATCCAATGTAAGAAGATAGTATGTAACTAGAAGGCGAGACTAGTAATCCAATAGGGGGGAAGGAGAATGTCCAATAGGGGGAAGTAGAATGCTCAGGTGGGAGGAATCCACTAAAAAAAGAAATATTTTCTTAAGCAACTGAGCGGCTTAATAACCTTTTCTCGTATATAAATAAGAGAGACCACTAAACATCTCCTCATTATTGCACAGGAGAGGGGAGCATCAATCCTCTTCTTGTGTTACGTGTTTAAACCCATGCCTTAGTCGATGTGCTCTCTTCTGTTCAAGAAGTCAGTATCATCCTATCCTATACTTGTGCAAACCTATCTTTTAATTAAGGAAGCCTATAAGTGACTTTAGTTAGCTATCTCTTGCGTCATTCACCTACCGGGAGAGCTCGGTCTTCCGCATACGTTGAGTATCGATTAGTGTATTCCATTCCTATCTTCGAAAAGAATCTCGCCTCTAATGACCTCCCCCTTCTTGAAAGATATGTAGAAACAGAAAATGGAATAGAAGAGGAGGTTGTAGCAGCATGTTTCTCCGGTATCTATATTACAGCAATTGTTCGCCGTTTCCACTGCGGCCCACTTTAATAAAGAAGGGCAGTGAACTCCGTGGGCTTTGAACCTTGCTTTTCTGTCAAATTCACAGACGCTATAGCTGTGTAAAAACAGTACTCGATTTCTCACTAGAAAACAATGAATTACAGTCTTATTTTCCAAAACAAAAAAAAGCATGGTAAAAACAGATTATTACTTAATTACACCAGCAAACCCTTGTTCCGCTTTCGCTCGCTGCTACTAACGGGGTCTCGGTTGATTTTCCTTCCTTTAGCTACTCAGATGTTTCAGTTCGCTAAGCGCGGGCGGCTCGCTACATTCTGTAGTTCGTTCACTCCTTTCTAAATCACTCGTCAGGAATGGGCTCGCCCCGTGCCGTGTCAATAAGGTCATAGGGGATTGGAGTATCAAACTTATCTAAAACCTGCCCTACTTTCACGATACCAGATACCTTCTTGACCCAAGACACCAGCTAGTGCAATCCCAGTTCCTGCAAAAGAAAGAAAATCCCTAGGCACGGCTGCCAAAAAAAACGCAGGGAAAGTTCCAGACTCCACAGCAGAAAACATGCATGATCCGAACTTGCATCCTAATTGGAATTCCTCCCAAGGTCGGAAACTAGAATCTATTTATGAGGGACAATGGTGTGGCTTATATAGCGGGTGGAGAGAAGCAAGTTGGAGAATAATTCTTGGGAATTGAGGGGGATGGCATGGAGGTGTTGATAGTAGGAGACATGACAGGTTTCATAGGAGCCACAACAGGAAACTAGTCACTTCTTGCGGAATGATAGATCCGTCTGTCTTGCTCTACCTAAGCAGGATTGAGTATGATGATGCTCCCTACATATGTGTACCTCATACTTTCGGGCTAGAAATGCCATATAGTTAATGGAAGACCACTGCTTTTTTTCTCCGATGAGTACAGTTGCATTTTTGTTGAAATAGAAAGAGAATGGATTCAAAGTCACCATCCCGCAAAGCAGCTTGAACTGAACCCATCAACGTGAACGAAAGAAAAACAAGCCCATTACTCGATTAGGGAGAGGTTCTAAGCCACTGCTCTATTCCCGACTCAAAATCCATAGAGGACTTGTTGGGATAAAGCAAGAGTCCTGATCGAGCAAGACTACGTCCTATCAATCTACCTCTCCAAACACAATATCTTGAGTACCTATGATGGTGACTACATCTGCTGGCATATGATGTTTGGACATAGAATCGAGTCCTTGTGAATGGGCAAAGCCAGGTGCTTTTATTTTACAACGGTAGGGACGATTACTCCCATTACTGACAAGAAAGACACCAATTCACCTTTAGGTGCTTCAACTGCGGTATAGGTAGAAGGAGCTGGTACGGAAAACCTTCTGTATAAAGTTCGAAATGGTGAATTGAGGTAGAGTAGACCGATGATCCGGTAGTCATTTGGCCAGCTATGGAAAGAAAAAGCTTGCATCTGCTCCCCCTAAACTATAACAGGTCCCATCTCTCTCCAAACCTAACGTGGTAGTTTCCCATCATAAGGCTTTCCATCTATAGATTGATTGAGCCATTACCCACCAAGGATCCCATTTGTTCAGAACTCAGTTGACTGCTTCTATAGATAAGGCGGAACGTCCTTAGTTCAGCATTATAGCACATAGTCTCCGACGCTACTACAGCGCTTTGCTAACTCAAAGCGCCTCGCTATGAGAGTGACGCTTCGCTAACGCTCGGCTCAGCCATACCTCCAAGTTGTTGATTGGAATAGGATGTGCCAGGTTGGTTGCCCAAAGATCCACTGCGTAAGCCGTAGCGCACATACTCTTCTTTACTGAGCGAGAAAGACTCTATCCAGATCTATGGATCTCCCCAGCGTCCAATCCAAGCGAGACCCCATCCAAATCAAATCCGTCTTCTTTGGATCGACATTAACTTAGGCGTAGAAAGAGGTCAAAGCACGGAAAGGAAAGTATTGGAAAAGCTAAGCTACATCAACATAGGTTCTATTCTGCTACCTTCACTTCTGACTTCACTCCCACCTATTGATATTGATCTTACCTTACCTCAAGAAGTTATTCGTTTAGGTCTTGATTACCAATTAACCGTAATGGGAGTGGCACATTCGTTTAGACTTCATCCTATATACGCTTATGGATAGGCAGAAATGAACGGATACCATTCTCTAGAGATAGTAGCTTAATTAGCTTAGGTTTCAATCCCAACGCACGAGAAGAAAAACAAAAAGCATGGGACTTCCCCGAAGGGAAATCCCTTACCTTTATCCAATCTGTTTTCCCAAGGGGAAATCTATTTAGCAAATACCAATAGGAATATTCCGATAGGGCTATGCCTAAGGAAAATACTAATTGGAAAATACTAAAAGTGTCCGAATCCAAATCATTCGACTTCCTCCTTTGCAGTGGCGAGGTCATTGATTCCTATAAATCAAGATGTTTTGTTGCCTGCTTATTTTTATGGGCCTTCTCTCTTGGATCCATTCAGGCAGGTGAGGAAGGGCGGCGTCGGCTTGACCCTGTCTTCTCCCTGACTATGGTTTCTCAACTCTTACCTTTTGGTACGAGAACGGATGGTCGGAGGTTTAAGGATACATGGGTAGTGCCAGACTTCTCATATTTCACTGGTAGAGGGTATGATTTTAGCTTATTAACGTACAAAGACTATGTTAAGATTAGTATAAAGAAGGGGTGGGTCTATAAGCTTCACTAGAGAAAGCCTGTCTTCCTCGAGAAGACAGTCTTCCTCTTCTGAATTATATAAATAACAGAAATCAGTGCGCCCAAACTGAGTGGACCCCATGCGAAGAAGTGAGAGAGGGTGACAAACGTATCAGACTTCAGTCACAAGGGAAAAGTCCACGAGTAGTGAGAAAAATCATCAAGAATCACCAAATAGTACTTATAACCCGAAACACTGATAATAGAAGAAGTCCAAAGATCACAGTGAATCAGATCAAAAATCCGCTCAACATGGGTAACAGAGTGTGGAAAAGGAAGTCGAACATGGCGACCAAGCTTACAACCATGACACACAGACTCATGAGTGCCCTTAGTACACGAAATCAGTAAACTACTAGACAACTTAGACATGAAATCAACACCAGGGTGACTAAGCCGACGATGCCAAGTCGTTGAAGAAGCTGGCATAACCAAAGCAAAAGGCGAAGACGAAGCAGAAGCTGGAAGACGAAGCGTGTACAGGGGCCCCGAACTCTCACAGCGGAGAAGAAGACACCGGTTAGTAAGATCCCTCATAGACAAACCAAAAGGATCAAACTCAATGAAAACATGGTTGTCACTGGTAAAACAACGAACGGAAAGAAGATTATGAATAATGTCAGGCGCAACGAGAATATCTCGGAGCTGGAAATCATCCGAAGAGCCCAAGTCACCTACTGAGGTGATAGGAAGAACATACCCATTTCCAACAACGATAGATGAATGGTAAGAAGGGTGGGAAGGATGGGTAGAAAAAAGTATACCAGCGTCAGGAGTGGTGTGGTACGAAGCGCGTGAGTCAGGCCACCCAGTTTGCACCGGGTAGAGTGAGAGTCATCGTGCTGAAGGAGGCAGCCAGCGACTAACGGTCCCATCCGTTAGGAGTGGCGTGCTACACCGAGGACTCGGGCTGGCTACCTGGACCGTCCCAACTCCAATGGGTGGGCGGGCCAGTAGTAGGGTAGCTCAACCCACCAGAGGTCAAAGTCCACGGTCCGCCAGCTAGGTATCCAGGCCCGCCGTGGGTAGGAGTGACCACGTAGGCCGCCTGTGGTCGCGACGGACGTGGTGGCGTGAGACACAGGGACGGCTGTAACACCCTCATTTTCACGCATCATGCATTGCATAAGTTAATATACATGTTTAATATTAATCCACATAAAAAGGAATAAGTTCAAAATGAATTGAAGCAAAACAACACTTAAAAGTCTGTACAAGTATGGACTTGTCCGGTTTGTACCCCGGACTAGTCCGGTTTCCCTCTTCGTTGCCCTCCGGACTTGTCTGTTTTTGCTGCGGACTAGTATGATTGACTCTTGTTCTATTCTGGACTTGTCTGTGATTGAGTGCGGACTAGTATGATCTTTGGTCTGGTTTTCGAATAAGTTATCAAATCCCCAGACTTGTCCGATCTATGCCGGAATTGTCCGTTTTGCTCTCTCGACAAGACCGGACTTGTCCGGACCTTCCAGCGGATTTGTTCGATATTGTTTCTGTTCCAAAATGGACTAGTCCGGTCCGTTGTGCGGACTAGTCCGGCCTGCTGAGTTCCACTCGGTTTTTTTATTTCCTCAAGATTTGTTTTTGGGTAACCGCCTTATTTGGGCCCAAGAACATCGTGCCTAACCCCTGTGGAGCCCGTGTGGGACCCCTACACGGCCTCCACCCACCTTAGAATTGAATTCCATCAAACCCTAGCCTCCACCCCTATATAAACAACCCTACCCCTTGATTTTACATCCTTTTGCCTCAATTGAAAGACCACAAACCCTAGTTCGTGGAGAGCCGCCATCAAGGAGGGAGAAGGAGATCTCGAGTAAGAAGAAGAAGAGGAGGAAATGAAAGAGGATCAATTAATCAAGATCTTCATCGAGTTTGCGTTCTTCGTCGCCAATTCATCTTTAACTCTCCATCACCAACCTTAGATTGTCAAGATCCAAGTTCCATCTTCAATTCTTGATCTTTGGAGTTCTAAACACATGGTGTACCTTCTACTTTCTCTTTTTCCACGTCAATTCAACCCCAATTCTCTCAGATCAGAAAAACCCTAATTTGCAGTCTGTCCAGGGCGGACTAGTCTGACCCCTGAAACCGGACTTATCCGTCCTTTGAATCTGAGTTGTGCTGAATTAATTCCAAATTGACTCGAATCAATTACAAACCTATCCAAACTTGTTAAAAACTATTAGAACCAGTTAGTGAGCATTAATAGCAACTCATTAACAAGTTTCACTTCGTAATTGCATTAATCATGCATGTCATGACATATTGAGTACTATATGAGTATTATTTGATTGAATTGTGTGTTTTGTATGTTTGTCGCTCGGAATAGAAGGTGCTGCACTAGAGAGTGTTGCGGAGGACCTCCAATACCAGAATTTTGAATACTTTGACCCAAACCAAGCCCAGGAGCAAGGCAAATGTCCTTGAACATATCGATCCTGTTTCTAAAATAAATGTTTTGTTTTTAAAACTGCATGCTTGTGTCAATTTGATGGGAATCCTATGATAGAAAGTTTACTAGTTTTGTTTAATCACTCTTGTCACCTGGAATATATGGTAGAGTCGGGTAGGGCTTTTTACCTTTTTGTTTCGCTCAATTAATTGGGATGGGAAAAAAAACTATACCATTTAATTATGCATTAATGAGATTATGGTTATTATGAACTAGTCAATATGATATGGTAATGGCTGATCTAATCAAGCATGTTATGTGGATTGGGTTGGATGTTATGTGGGATTCGAATGGCATAAGAGGGGGCTCTTGGTTGAACATGTGCTTAGTTGGAGATATCGCCACCGGTGAAACCCCAGTGGGTCTGTACATGCTAGTAGTCCCTTTGTAAAGGCTATTTTGTGATCCCTTGGCCATACACCTATGGTAGTGTTTTGGCATAACAGAGGTTTTTTTTAGTCGCCGACGGGTGACAGAATCACAACTCTGCAGAGTCTATTTAAAACTATCATGATAGCCGTGCTCCCAGTTATGAGCACCTGGACAACTTCCATGATTAGAGGATATTGGGATTTGGGATGGTTACGGTTTGGTACTAGTTATTACTAGTTATGGATTAAATTCTGGTATTGGATATGATTATGGTAATGGTGAAACCTGGTATAATGGATGATGGATATGGAATATGGACTGGTACTATGTTATTAATTATGATTTATGATTGGTTTACTTAACATACATATAATATATTGATTTTTAAATGATTTAATGTACTTTTCAGCACTTAGCCATTATTATATTCGTCATTTGAATCAGCTACATGTCATACTTTCCCTACTTGCTGAGTACGACATGTATTCACCCTTGCAATTCCTCCACCAACAGTTGCAGGTCAGGATTGGGAGTATAACGATGATAATGCAGAGTTCTAGGCTGTGTTTGCCGTCAGCTTGCCTGTGGTGTTGATTGGAGCTGAGCTATACCCTATTGCCTATTTGCTTAGTTTGCTTAGTTGCTTAATTAGTTTATTTCCGCTATATTAGTTCAAAATTGTCATTAATATTCATTAGAGCTTGTATTCGAGGATATTCTGAACTGTGTAATAAAAGGTCTTAATTAATTTTTGTTCTGTGGTAATTTTCTATATATCCTTTTGTGAATATACCCGTGTATGTGTGTTGAACATCCTGGACACACATATGTGTTCACTTGGTTCATTTTCGGAACCAAGTGTCACAAATTGGTATCAGAGCCATAGGTTGACCGTAGGACGCAACCTAGATAGAATGGACACTTTAGAGCACATAGGAACACTCAGGAAGCGATGTGTGTTGTTTGCTTCGTATTACTGCTTGTGTGCTTAATAGAGGATTTTTGGATGCTTTAGCATTGCCATGTCCATATAGGCTACTATAGGTAGTTGCTTAGCTTCATATCCCTTGATGCATATAGTTGGGGACATTTTCTAAATTCTTATCTCTTGCTTTTCTTCAGATGGTGAGGAATCGCAACCAGAGGGATATCAATGATGAAAAGAACAATGGAGCACCTCCGAACACTAATGGACTAGGACCTGCTCAAGGAGCTATCAACCTTGAGAAGCTATTGGCTATGCAGAACCAACTCATGCAGACCATGATTCAGACTATGGGACAGCTGCAGGCTCACAACAACCTCAACAATCAGCCCAACATGCCTCCACCACCACCCCCACCTCCTCATAAACAGATTGGGAGAGTTCATAAGGACTAGGCCACCCACTTTTGCTCAAGCTGCTGACCCTATGGATGCTGATGACTGGCTCAAGTCTGTGGAGAAGAAGCTAGCTATTGTTCAATGCAGTGATTGGGAGAAGGTGCTGTTCCTGTCTCATCAACTTGTTGGAGCAACTGTGGATTGGTGGGATTTGCTATGCAACGCCCATGAGAACCAAGATAGAATTACTTGGGCTGAGTTCAAGGAGAGCTTCCGTTCTCATTATGTGCCCGAGGGTGTTATGATTTTGAAGAGGCAAGAATTTGAGAACTTGAGGCAAGGAAGGACAAGCGTGAGTGAATATCTCAACAAATTCACTCAACTTTTAAGGTATGCGCCTGAGGATGTGAGCCAGGACAGCCGAAAGCAATACTTGTTCATGAAAGTGCATCTAGGCATCCCTTGTGGGTTTTGGTTGATTTATGACAATCAAATGAGATCCTAACCAAATTGTTGAGATGAGCACAGGTTTTGATAAAATTGTGAAGAAAGCGGAAAAAGAAAGGAGAATGTGGATCTATATAGAAAAGAGCTCAAGAGCTGAATAGATTAGATCATTGTGTATGGAGTGTGTTGGAGAAACACACCCCAAGAGCTCAAGCACAAAAAAACTCATTCACTACACAAATTTACTCAGGACCGGACTAGTTCGATATTCCCCGGACTAGTCCGATAATCCCCCTGTTCAAAATCGGACAAGTCCTCCCAGTGCAGACTTGTCCGCACAGTCCTAGTTTACACAGACCGAACTAGTCCCATATTGCCACGGACTAGTCCGATATCTTTCTGACTAAGATCAGACTAGTTCTCTCCGGGTCTGACTAGTCCTCAACACTTCACAGCTTTGCACGAAATCGGACAAGTCCGATATTATCCGAACTAGTCCGATAACCTTTCTGACTAAAATCGGACAAGTCCTCCAAGTGCGTACTTGTCCCCAAAATTCACTAAGGCAGTCACCTTGTCGGACATGTTCAATATGTGTCGGACTAGTCCGAAGATCTCCAGAGCCAAAATCAGACTAGTCCGCCTAAGGCCGGACAAGTCCGATATTCCTGGGAACTTAGGGTTTCCTACACGTCGCACACCGGACTAGTCCTCCACACCGGACTAGTCCGGACTCTCGAAATCCTAACAGTAACCTTTGGAAACCTCCATATAAATAGATGTGCACGACCCTACTTCCAACTCTCTCGACTCCTAGCGTTGTCACACCCTCCAAGAGCCTAGAAAACACGTCTCTCCACACAATCCAACGAAAGAAAGATCAAATTTGTGTGGATCAACTCTATATCAAAGGAGAGACATAGTTCTTCATGTTTGAGCTCTTGGGTTTGATTCTCTAACACACTCCTGTTGTTTTATTGTGGATCTTATGAGTGTGTTCTTGGTGGTGTTCGATTTGTAATCTTGGGGAGCTCTCAACTTGTGAGAAGGCCCCTTGAACTTGGTGATTTACCCTTTATGATTAATGGAAGAGAATCGGCCTCCGTGGCGATTCAACGAGGTTAGGGTTTGAGAAGACCCGGTCCTTTCGTGGGCTCCTCAACGTGGATGTAGGTTGCCTCTGTGGGAATCGAACCACGGGATAAACTCTTGTGTCATTCTTGTTCTTAGTTTTTCACATCACATTCTAGGGTTTACTTGATCTTTCATATCTTCTGTTAAAACATTGAAACCAAAGTTAGTTTGTGCTACACTTAATTTCATTGACTCAATATCTTCAAGTTACATACTATATTCCGCTGCATACTGTGCTGGTATTGAGATCATTGATCTAACTAGATCAATCTAGTCTGCACGCACCGGACTAGTCCGCACTCTACCGGACTAGTCCGATTTCTTGGTATTTGATCAAGTTGCTAAGTGTCGCAGGTTCCGACCAAAATTCAAAAAGGCCTATTCACCCCCCTATAGGCCACATTCAATTGGTATCAGAGCCAGGCTCTTCAAGAGGAGACTAATCGCTCGAAGAGAAAATGTCAGACATGAAGGATGTGCACAAGAGCCTCAACCAAGAGAAGGTTGAAGATGAAAAGGCTCAAAAATTGGAGAAGCTCCTCGACACCATTCAGTACTTCAAGGATGACGATGAGGAGACGCTTGAACTCAAGGTGCTCCTGAGGAAGAAAACCCTCTCCAAAGGGAAAATGAATATCGAAGGCAAGAAGAAGAAGAAGAGGAGTAGTCACGCCGACCACTCCTGACATCCTTTCAACTACGATCGTCTAAATTCTAACAATAGCCATTATTTGTCTAATACTCTAGGAAAAGCCGCACACTTTGATGGCAATGATTACTCAATTTGGAGGCAAAACATGAAAATGCATTTAATCTCACTTAACCCCAGCTCACACCAAGCGATATCCCAGACGACGACGAAGAGCTCACACCAAGCCAAGAGCAAGCAATTCATCAGAATGCTCAAGCTGCAGCGGTCATCATATCACCATTAAGTCGGGATGAGTTCACCAAGGTGGATGGACTCGAGATTGCAAAGGAAATATGGTACACATTGCAAACTGCACATGAAGGCGATCATCATGTTCGAGAGGCGAAGATTGAAATGATCGAAGGCGAATTGGAAGATTCGCCATAGAAGAAGATGAGTCGCCACAAGACATGTACAACCAGTTGAAGACTCTCATCAACAAGGTTCGAGCATATGTAAGTAAAAAGTGGAACGATCACGAGGTGGTGAAGCTCATCCTTAGAGCTTTCATGCCTCGCAATGTTACCCTGTGCTCGATGATTAAAGAGAGCCCCAGGTACAAGAAAATTACCCCGTACGAATTGCTTGGAAAGATCATCAACTTTGAAATGATGGAGAAGCAAGCAAAACATGTCAAGGAGATTGCCGACCTCACCTCGAAAAAGAAGAAAGGGGTCGCCTTAAAATCCACTTGCAAGCCCGTGTCAAAAGAAGCTCGAGAGGCTCAAGATGAAGATGACAACAATGATGAGAGCAGCGACATAGATGAGGAAGACAAAGCAAGCTAGGCAGGCGCACCTAGGAAAGGAGTGGGACTCAAATAATGAGTCCTCGTCCGAAGAGGAAGAGGAGATGGCTAGCATAGCCATCAATAAGACAACAAAGAAATCAACTCTCTTCCCATCTATTAGCGCCAGTAAGGACAACGACACCTGTCTCATGGCGAAGGAAGGTAAAAGAAAGGTAACATCTAAATCTTCCTCCTCACATTCTTACTCTAGTGATAGTGATGCCAATAGTGATAATGAAGATATGCTTGTTGGCCTTGATAAGAAAACTGCCGCAAGAATGAAATTCTTAATGGATAAACTTATTGATAAGGAGGAGCTTGTTGATCAACAAGAAGATATGATCATCCTTCAAAAGGATGAGTATCTTAAGATCAAAAATCTCCTTGAACTTGAAAAGGAGCGAAGCAAGTCACTTGAACTTGAGCTAGCTTCAAGCAAGGAAGCTTGCTTGAAGTTAAGCGACTTAAATGCCATCATCAAGGATGAACTTGCTAACTTAACCAAAGTTAACAAGATCCCTGAGGTACAAGTTGAGTCACTCAAGAAAAGTGAACCTTCATCCTCTTCAAGCTCTCCTTCTCAACCCCTTAAAACTGAACCTACTACTACTTGTGCATGTGCTAACATTGATAATAGATTGAAGGACAAGTCAACCTCGACCAAGGACAAGCATTCTTCCCGTAGTGGCATATTTGACAAGGAGAAGGTCAAGTATGCACGCAATGCATACTTGGCCACAAGACCTCCTAATGGCAAATATGGCATTGGGTATTCCTATGGTGAAAAGCAAAATGCTAGAAACCATAAGAATAACCAGGAGCGCATTGTCTTTGTGAAGGGAAACTCCCCTCAAGTTAGAAACCTAACAATGTTGATAAGTTCAAAAACGTTAACACATATGAACAACAATTATTATTTAAAACTTTTGATGCATCTTATGTTCTTATGAAAAATACTTTTGGTAAAGTGTATGCCAAATATGTTGGGCCACACCATGGGAACACCAAGTCCCATGTGTGGGTGCTCAAATCTCTTGTGACTAACCTCAAAGGACCCAAGCAAGCTTGGGTACCTAAAACCAAGACATAATTTATTTTTGCAGGCCTACTCCTCCGGTGGAGCAAAATGGGCGCTTGACAGTGGATGCACCAACCATATGATCGGAGAATGAAGAATGTATGTAGAATATGAAGAAAATGAGGATCTAATCGAGAGCATATATTTTGGAGACAATAGTCAAGGAAGGGTGCTCGGTACCGGTAAAATTGCAATCTCACCTCAACACATGCTTTATCATGTTTTGCATGTCGACTCCTTAGATTATAACCTTTTGTCCATATCTCAATTATGTGACAAGGGTTATAATTGCTTTTTTACTAATGTGGGTGTGACTGTCTCTAGAAGGAGTGATGACTCGGTTGCATTCAAGGGCGTGTTGAAGGGAAAGCTTTATCTTGTTGACTTCAACAAAGATAAAACCAAACTTGACACATGCTTGATTGCAAAGACCAACATGGGTTGGTTGTGGCATAGACAGCTAGCACATGTTGGTATGAGAAATCTTCAAAAGCTCCTCAAGGGAAATCGCATCCGAGGTTTGAAGGATGTTGTTTTTGAGAAAGATAGGCCTTGTAGCACGTGCCAAGCTGGGAAGCAAGTAGGAGCACCTCATCTCGCGAAGAATGTCATGACAACGACAAGACCACTCGAGCTACTTCACATGGACCTATTCGGTCCAATTGCTTACATAAGCATCAGCGGTAACAAATATGGCTTAGTAATTATTGATGACTTTTCACGCTTCACGTGGATTCTCTTTTTGCATGATAAGACAAAAACTCAAGGAACCCTCAAGAAGTTTCTCAAGCGTGCCCAAAATGAGTTCTCATTGGAGATCAAGAACATACGAAGCAACAACGGCACGGAGTTCAAGAACACTCAAGTTGAGGAGTACCTAGACGAAGAGGGCATCAAACATGAATTTTCAGAACCATACTCACCTCAACAAAATGGAGTGTCTGAAAGGAAGAACCGAACCCTCATAGAGATGGAGAGAACAATGCTTGATGAGTACAAAACATCGGATCGATTTTGGGCTGAAGCGGTCAACACCGCTTGTCACGCCATAAACCGACTCTATCTTCATCGCCTACTCAAGAAGACATCACATGAGCTACTCACGGGTAACAAGCCGAATATTTCCTATTTTCGAATTTTTGGTTCTAAATGCTATATCTTGAACAAGAAGCCTAGGACTTCAAAGTTCGCTTCAAAGTCCAATGAAGGTTTCTTGCTTGGCTACGATTCGAACTCTTACGCCTATCGTGTCTTCAACAAGGTCTCTAGACTTGTTGAAGTTGCATGTGACGTAGTGTTCGATGAAACTAACGGCTCTCAAGAAGAGCAAGTTGATCAATGTGTGCTAGATAGAGAAGAAGCTCCTTATCAAGCGTTGAGATGAATGGCATTGGGCAATGTTCGACCACAAGCGCCACCTCCAAATGAAAATGAAGAAGATGAACCACAAGTGGAGGTAATGGATCAAGGGGGAGCTTCTACACAAGATAAACCTCAAGAAGACGAATATGACCAACAAATCAATGAGGGCAATCATCTAGGGGGAGTAGAAGATGACCATGAAGAATCAAGACCACAAGTGCCACACCCAAGAGTACACCAATGCGTCCAAAGAGATCACCCCGTCGACAACATAATCGGGGACATCCAAAAGGGAGTAACCACTAGATCTCGAATTGCTAATTTTTGTGAACATTACTCTTTTGTATCCTTTTTGGAACCTCACAAGATTGATGATGTATTGAAACATCCGGATTGGGTGGTGGCAATGCAAGAAGAACTCAACAACTTCAAACGGAACAAGGTGTGGGAACTAGTCGAAAGACCCAAGTTCAACATCGTCAACACCAAATGCGTCTTTCGCAATGAGCAAGACGAACACGGGTTGGTGACAAGGAACAAGGCACGACTTGTGGCCAAAGGGTATTCACAAGTCGAAGGTTTGAATTTTGATGAAACATTTGCTCCCGTAGCTAGACTTGAATCTATTAGAATATTACTTGCATGTGATACTTACCATGATTTCAAGTTCTATCAAATGGATGTGAAAAGCGCCTTCCTCAACGGACCAATAAAGGAGGAGGTCTACGCGGAGCAACGCCCCGGATTCAAAGATCAAGAGTTCCCCGACTACGTGTTCAAACTGCGTAAGGCTCTATATGGCCTCAAACAACCTGCTAGAGCTTGGTATGAGTGCCTTTCTTAATTGAAAATGGTTTTAAAATTGGCAAAGCTGATTATACATTATTCACGAAGCATTTTGACAATGATCTATTTGTCTGCCAAATTTATGTTGATGATATATCATTTTTGGTTCAACTAACAAATCTTTTTGTAAAGAATTTAGTAAGATTATGACAGATAGGTTTGAAATGTCTATGATGGGAGAGCTGAAATACTTCTTGGGATTCCAAGTGAGGCAACAAAAGGAGGGGACGTTCATAAGCCAAACCAAGTATACTCAAGACATACTCAAGAAGTTTGGAATGGACAAGGCGAAGCCTATAAAGACTCCCATGGCAACAAATGGACACTTGGATATCAATGAAGACGGACCAAGCATGGATCAAAAGGTATATCGCTCCATGATTGGATCCCTACTTTACTTATGTGCATCTAGGCCTGATATTATGTTGAGTGTGTGCTTGTGTGCAAGATTTCAAGCCAATCGTAAGGAGTGTCATTTGACAGCCGTAAAGAGAATCTTGCGGTATTTAGTTCATACACCCAACCTAGGCCTTTGGTATCCTAAAGGTTCCAAATTCAATCTTATTGGATACTTCGATGTAGATTATGCCAGATGCAAAGTAGATAGAAAAAGTACCTCCGGTACATGCCAATTTCTAGGTATATCCCTAGTTTCTTGGTCCTCCAAGAAACAAAACTCCATTGCCTTATCCACGGCCAAAGCGGAGTATGTTGCAGCCGGGAGTTGTTGTGCACAACTCCTTTGGATGCGACAAACTCTAAGGGATTATGATTACAATATGAGCCGTATTCCACTTCTTTGTGATAATGAGAGTGCCATTAGAATTGTCCATAATCCCGTTGAGCACTCTAGGACCAAACACATTGACATCCAACATCACTTTTTGAGAGACCACTCAATGAAAGGAGACATAGTCATTTCCCATGTCAACACCGAAAAACAACTAGCTAACCTATTTACCAAGCCACTTGATGAAAAATGATTTTGCGAGCTCTGAAATGAACTAAATATCCTTGATGCTCGGAATGTGGCTTGAAAACTTGCATACATGTATGGCTTCTTCAAAATATGTTGATTGTGTTGTGAAAATCATCTCTCTCAATTTTCTCCGAAAACTATTTCAATTGCTTGATCTTGGTGAATTATGGTTATTGCTTGATTGTTGTATGTTTACTGATCATATTCATCAAGATTATTTGATTGTTTTGGCCCCTATTTTTCTCTATGAGAACCTTCAAATATATACGAATGGGCTAATTAAATCTGTTCTGGTGACCACGAACTAGTCCGTGGTTATCCGAACTAGTCCGCACACTGCAGACTAGTCCGCAGAGTGTCCGGTAGTACGGACTAGTCCGGTAGACCACGAACTAGTCTGATTTTTTGACTCCATAACCCTAGGCGCCGCCAAAACCTAATATCCTTCACCCTCACAACTCACCTCACATTCTCTCTCTTCACTCGAGAGCCCCCAAGGCGATTTGGCGATTTCTCCATCAAATCTCTTCAAGTTTGGGTGGAAATCGATCTTCATTGCTAGGGGATTGATGACCACGAACTTGTCCGCACCTGGAACTCCTCATTCGTCAAGAATCAAAGAATTTCGGTAAATTCCCCCCCAAACCCTAGAAACTTCGATTTCTTCCGTTTTGGATCAATTATCTTAGTTCCTTTCAGCTAATACATACTTCCTTGCTGTATTACATCTATGTTAAGCTAGTTTCGCATTGAGCAACACAATTTGTCTCACAGTTAGGGTTTGAGGTGATAAACTGAACACCGGACAAGTCCAATTTTTAACTGAACTCAACCCTAATTTCCAACTACTCAATGCACTTCCTTGCCATCAATTCTCATACATACATTGTATAATTCTCTCTCAAGACAATGTCGAGCTCCAACGATGAGATTTTTGATTATGAGGCCGAGATGGACCAAGACTCCTTGCTTCGATCCTCGACGGGCCAAGGGAAGAAGCGCCAAGAGCGTCCCTCCAAGCCGGCACCTTCTCCATCTCAGGTGAGGCGCAAGGTCCTAACCAATAAGCCTGCGTCCAAGGCCAAGGATGCAGCTAGCCCTAGCTTGGCGGCTTTTCACCAAGCTAAGGGCAAGGGAAAAGGAATTGCCTCGGGCCCAATCAGCCCTTTGAAGACGGCAGCCCCGAGGCAAGGGAACAGAGATCCCTCCAAGGAGAAGTTTAATGGCAAGGGAAGCGATACGGCTTCCAAAATTAGGATGCTGGACTGTTACATCCGGTCCAAGAAGGCGGCCGATGCCATAATTTGGAGAAACTTTCACGCAGACTATTACAGCTCCGTGTACCTTAGCATGAAGACTCCGGTGGTCCACAACTAGTGGATTGACTTGAATCACTTTGAGAGAAAAAGTTGTAGTGCTTTTGATGAAGTTGTGGAAGCTGCAACTAGGCATGGACTGAGGGACCTGTTTGCCTTCAAATATAACTGGAATGATGAGATTATTGCTTAGTTCTATGCCACATGCTTCTTTGCTAGTGATGAGGAGGAAAGGGTGACTTGGATGACACATGTATCCAAGTACACTATTACCTATGATGATTTTGCGAGACTCCTTCACCTAGACGACATCGACAATAATGAGCTGACTATCCACAACATTGGTGTCTTGGGAAAGGATAAGATGGACTTCCTTTATGATACTAGCCTGACGTACAACCCTCCATCGACCAAGAACATGAAGCCATTCTTCATGGTTCTTAGTAGGGTGTTGAGGAAGACAATAGCTCCGAAAAACGGAGATGCAGGAAGTGTGCAAGGGTACTTGAGGACCCTAACGAAGGTGATTAGCAAGAACCGAAAGTTTGATGTCTTTGACTATATCTAGAATGATATGGTCAACATCTCCTGCACACCGAACAGATCCTGTGGCTATGCACCGTACCTGATGTTTATGATAGAGAAAGTCATAGGGATCTAGTTCATGAAGGATGTGGAGCACACTCCTTTGAGGCCCCAGAAGCCTCCCCAAGCCATGGTCCAAGCTTCTCCATCTCCGGTGTCCAGTGAAGAGGCTCCAAGGAGAGCTCGAGGAGATGCGAGGACTGCTCCCGCCACTAGAGCCCCTCCTAAAAAAGGGCCCCCCAGTGGCATTTTGACGTACTTGGCAGCCATTTTTGGCTCATGCAAGAAGGCTGAGGTAAAGCTTCACAAGTTGAACAAGGCAAGGAAGGCGGATATGAGGTATGTCAAGGAAAATTTCAAGCATATCTGCCAGAAGCTGGAGATCGAGC
Source organism: Tuctoria greenei (assembly GCA_036927565.1). NCBI lineage: Eukaryota > Viridiplantae > Streptophyta > Magnoliopsida > Poales > Poaceae > Tuctoria > Tuctoria greenei. Next base: position 62,382,653 of record JAYESD010000002.1, on the reverse strand, counting down.
CTATTGGATCCCCTGTTATCTCTGAAGATTCAACCTCTGATTTCACTGAGCTTGGACCTTTGACCCCCTCCAAGATTGCTTAATTTGACATTGGGGGCGAGTGGATCCGCTTCTCCTCCTCCATAGCCCGAAGATGAAGATGAAGATGAGGAGTGGACCGACAGCGAGGAATGAATGCACTAGATCCCTCCTCTCCTTCTTTTTGGTGTCTTCATGCCAAAGGGGGAGAGATTGAGGGGGAGTCACTAAGTGTAGCTGTGGGTTGCAAGGAGAGCTCTATTCGTGTTTAATTTGGGTTGTAAAACTTTAACTGTGTTCTCTCATAGATTTGGTCTTGTCATGTGGTACAATGCCTATGTCTATGCTTATGCTTTTGAAATCTGTGATGATTTGCTATAATATGTGCTTATGCTCTGAAATTGACATGTATGCTTGATGATTGAGATAATTATGTCAATTGTTTCATTCTCATCACAATTATTGCTCACATATACTTAGTTTTGCACCCCACCATAAAGAGTGCACATATGTCCTACGTTTTCATTGCTTAACTTGTTCCAAACTCATATGTGCACACTTTATGAAAATCCTGCATTTTTTAATCATTTTTGTGAAATCTCAATTGGTTGTAATCAATCACCAAAAATGGGGTGATTGAAAGTACATCTAGGCGTCCCTTGTGGGTTTTGGTTGATTTATGACAAGTAAATGAGATCCTAACCAAATTGTTGAGATGAGCGCATGTTTTAATGAAATTGTGAAGAAAGCACAAAAAGAAAGGAGAATGAGGATCTATATGGAAAAGTGCTCAAGAGTTGAATAGATTAGATCATTGTGTATGGAGTGTGTTGGAGAAAGACACCTCAAAAGCTCAAGCACAAGAAAACTCATTCACTGCACAAATTTACTCAGGACTGGACTAGTCCGTTATTCCCCGGACTAGTCCGATAATCCGTCTGTTTAAAATCGGACAAGTCCTCCCAGTGCGGGCTTGTCCGCACATTCCAAGTTTACACAGACCGGACTAGTCTGATATTGCCACGGACTAGTCCGATATCTTTCTAACTAAGATCAGACTAGTTCTCTCCAGTGCGGACTAGTCCTCAACACTTCACAACTTTGCACGAAATCGGACAAGTTCGATATTATCCGGACTTGTCCGATGACCTTTCTAACTAAAATCGGACAAGTCCTCGAAGTGCGGACTTGTCCCAAAATTCACTAAGGGAGTCACCTAGCCAGACTTGTCCAATATGTGGCGCACTAGTTCAAAGATCTCCAGATCCTAAATCGGACTAGTCCGCCTAAGGCCGGACAAGTCCGATATTCGTGAGAACTTAGGGTTTCCTACACGCCGCACACCAGACTAGTCCGGACTCCACCACGGACTAGTCCGGACTCTCAAAGCTCTAATGGTAACCTTTGGAAACCTCCATATAAATAGATGTGCACGGCCCTACCTCCAACTCTCTCGACTCCCAGCGTCGTCACACCCTCCAAGAGCCTAGAAAACATGTCTCTCCACACAATCCAACGAAAGAAAGATCAAATTTGTGTGGATCAACTCTAGATCATAGGAGAGACACAATTCTTCACGTTTGAGCTCTTGGGTTTGATTCTCTGACACACTCCTGTTGTTTTATTGTCGATCTTACGAGTGTGTTCTTGGTGGTGTTCGATTTGTAATCTTGGGCAGCTCTCAACTTGTGAGAAGGCCCCTTAAACTTGGTGATTTACCCTTTGTGATTAGTGAAAGAGAATCGGCCTCCATGGCGATTCGACGAGGGTAGGGTTGGAGAAGATCCGGTCCTTTCATGGGCTCCTCAACGTGGATGTAGGTTGCCTCTGTGGGAACCGAATCACGGGATAAACTCTTGTGTCAATCTTGTTCTTAGTTTTTCATATCACATTCTAGGGTTTACTTGATCTTTCATATCTTCTGTTAAAACATTGAAACCAAAGTTAGTTTGTGCTACACTTAATTTCATTGACTCAATATCTTCAAGTTACATACTATATTCGACTGCATACTGTGCTGGTATTGAGATCATTGATCTAACTAGATCAATCTAGTCCGTACGCACCGGACTAGTCCGCACTCTACCGGACTAGTCCAATTTCTTGGTATTTCATCAAGTTGCTAAGTGTTGCAGGTTCCAACCAAAATTCAAAAAGGCCTATTCACCCCCCTCTAGGCCACATTCAATTGGTATCAGAGTCAGGCTCTTCAAGAGGAGACTAATCGCTCGAAGAGAAAATGTTGGACATGAAAGATGTGCACAAGAGCCTCAACCAAGAGAAGGTTGAAGACGAAAAGGCTCAAAAATTGGAGAAGCTTCTCAACACCATTCAGTACTTCGAGGATGACGACGAGGAGACGCGTGAACTCAAGGTGCACCTGAGGAAGAAAGCCCTCTCCAAAGGGAAAATGAAGATCAAAGACGAGAAGAAGAAGAAGAGGAGTAGTCACACCGACTACTCCTGATATCCTTTCAACTACGATCGTCTAAATTCTAACAACAACCATTATTTGTCTAATCCTCTAGGAAAAGCCGCACATTTTGATGGCAATGATTACTCAATGTGGAGGCAAAACATGAAAATGCATTTAATCTCACTTAATCCCAGCTTGTGGCATATAGTGTACACATGTATAGATATCCCAGACGACGACGAAGATCTCACACCAAGCCAAGAGCAAGCAATTCATCAGAATGCTCAAGCTGTAGCGGTCATCACATCACCATTAAGTCGGGACGAGTTCACCAAGGTGGATGGACTCGAGATTGCAAAGGAAATATGGTACACATTGCAAACTTCACATGAAGGCGATCAAGCGGATGACGTGGTCATTGGTATTTTTCTCGCAAACTCCAACCCGGCGACTATGTTATTTGATTTTGGAGCATCACATTCATTCATTGCATCAAAATATGTTGTCAAGTATAGTTTGCCTATCTCTCATATGAAGTTTACTCTATTGGTTAAGTCTCTTGGAGGAGAGATGAGGACAAATATAGTATGTCCAAAAGTAAGCCTTAGAATAAGGGGGGGGGGGGGTAAACTTCTTTGCCAACCTCATTGTCTTGGATTCTCAAGGATTGGACATTATACTTGGTATGGACTGGTTGAGGAAGCACAATGGAGTCATTGAATGTGCAACAAAGATGGTGAAGTTGACAAATGAGGAAGGGATCACCATAGAATTTGAAGCATCTCAACACGCACCGAATCAATTGGAGCTGAATCACATGGACGATGCCGCAATTGAGGAGATTCCAGTAGTGTGTGAATTTTCGGATGTGTTTCCGGATGAGTTGCCAGGTATGCCACCTGATCGAGACATTGAATTTGTTATTGAATTAATACCTAGAACTGCACCTATAACTAAGAGGCCATATAGGATGCCTCCTAAGTAGTTAGCAGAGCTCAAGAAGCAGATTTAAGAGCAGCTAGAGAAGGATTTTATTCGCCCAAGCTCATCACCTTGGGGAGCGCCCGTGCTATTTGTGGACAAGAAGGATGGATCACAAAGGATGTGTGTAGATTACCGAGCTCTCAATGAGATGACCATCAAGAACAAGTACACCTTGCCACGCATAGAAGATTTGTTCGATCAGATGAAGGGTGCATGTGTTTTCTCCAAGATTGATTCGAGGTCAAGATACTTCCAAATGAAGATTAGACCATCGGACATACCCAAGACAACTTTCAGGACACGATATGGATCCTACGAGTATACAATTATGTCCTTTGGATTGACCAATGCACCTGCATACTTTATGTACCTCATGAATAAGGTCTTCATGGAGTACTTGGATAAGTTCGTTGTAGTGTTCATTGATGACATTATGATCTACTCGAAGGATGAGAAGGAGCATAAGGAACACTTGAGGCTTACGTTGCAGAAATTGAAGGAGCAATAATTGTATGCCAAGTTCAGGAAGTGCCAGTTTTGGTTGAAAGAGGTGTCATTTATCTCTGGAGGAGGAGTATCGGTTGACCCAACAAAATTGAGAGATGTGCTAAAATGGGAACCACCGCAAAACGTAAAGGAAATCTGGAGTTTTCTTGGAATGACTGGATATTACCGTCGATTCATCAAGGACTTTTCCAAAATAGCCAAACAAATGACGGAATTGCTAATGAAGGGGAAAGCTTTCCAATGAACTCAAGCTTGTCAAGAAAGTTTTGAGGAGTTGAAGAAAAGGTTAACAACAACCCCAGTTTTGGTTTTGCCGGATGTGAGCAAGAGTTTTGATATATATTGCGATGCATCAAGACAAGGACTTGGATGTGTATTGATGCAAGGAGGTCAAGTGGTTGTATATGCATCGAGACAATTGAAGAAACATGAGCAGAATTACCCAACGCATGACTTGGAACTCGCAATCATGGTACACACATTGAAGATTTGGGGACATTACATTCTTGGACATAGGTGTGAAATTTACACAGATCATAAGAGTCTTAAGTATATTTTCATACAAACAGACCTGAATTTGAGGCAACGAAGATGGTTGGAGCTCATCAAGGATTATGATGTGGGAATCAACTATCACCCAGGAAAGGCCAATGTAGTGGCTGATGCCTTGAGTAGGAAAGGAGTAAGTCACCAGCTCACGGTTCGAGAGCTGCCATCCACGTTATGTAAGGAGTTTGAACGGTTGAATCTCGAATTTGTGAATGAGATGGGGATAATGGAGTTAAATCTGGCCTTGGAGCAAGAAATTCAGGGAGGCCAAACCAAGGATGAGGAAATTTAGGAGATCAAAGAAAGGACCCAAAAAGGGAGAGAATTCAGATTTGATGAGGATGAACATGGTACTCTATGTCTTGGTAAAAGGATTGTAATGCCTAATGTGAAGCATATTCGGGAGACAATATTAAAGGAGGCACATGACTCGCCATACTCAATTCATCCTAGTTGTACGAAGATGTACAAGGACTTGAAGAGTTGTTATTGGTGGGCTAGCATGAGAAAGGACATTGCTGAATATGTAGCTTTGTGTGATGTGTGCCAACGAGTCAAGGCAGAGCATCAAAGACCTGTTGGATTATTGCAGTCATTAAAGATTCCAGAATGGAAGTGGGAAGAAATTAGAATGGACTTCATAGTTGGTTTACCACGTACTCAGTACGGTTATGACTCTATATGGGTTATTGTGGATCGGTTGACCAAGTCACCTCACTTCATCCCTGTCAAGACCAAGTATACTGCAATACAACTGGCATACCTATATATGCAACATATTGTGTGCCAACATGGAGTTCCAAAGAGGATAGTGTCGGATAGAGGTTCTCAATTTACCTCCATGTTTTGGCAGAAGTTGCATGAAGCATTGGGAACAAAGTTGAATTTTAGCTCAGCATATCACCCTCAAATGGATGGACAAACTGGGAGGACCAACCAGATTTTGGAAGACATGTTAAGAGCTTGTGCTTTAAAGCATGGGAAAAGTTGGGACAAGAGCTTGCTGTATGCAAAATTTTTAGACAACAATAGTTATCAAGCAAGCTTGAAGATGTCACCCTATGAAGCACTTTATGGAAGGAAGTGTAGGACACCCTTGTTCTGGAATGAGACAGGAGAGACTCAAGTATTTGGTCCGGATGTGTTACTAGAAGCTGAAAAGCAAGTTCAGATTATTCGTGAAAACTTGAGGGCTTCTCAATCAAGGCTAAAAGGCTATACAGACAATAGGAGAGGGAAACTAGCCTTCAAAGTGGGAGACTTCGTATATCTCAAAGTGTCACCAATGAGAGGACATAAGAGGTTTAACATAAGAGGCAAGCTAGCACCTCGATATATTGGACCATTCAGGATTTTGGACAAAAGAGGAGAAGTAGCATATAAGTTGGAGTTGCTAGCTCACTTATCGAATGTTCATGATGTATTTCATGTTTCCCAGCTCAAAAAGTGCTTGAGAGTGCCGGAAGAACAAGTGCCAACGGAAGAATTGGAATTAGAGGCAGATTTGACTTATATCGAACAACCGGTCAAAATCTTGGAAACCAAGGAGAAAGTCACAAGGAACAAGGTTATTCGCTAGTGCAAAGTTCAATGGAAGCATCACACAAAATCGGAAGCAACATGGGAGTCGGAGGATGAACTCAAGAAGGAATTTCCCAATCTCTTCTCTTCAGCGTCGAATCTCGAGGGCGAGATTCATTTTAAGTGGGTAGGTTTGTAACACCCTCATTTTCACGCATCATGCATTGCATAAGTTCATATGCATGTTTAATATTAATCCACATAAAAAGAAACAAGTTTAAAATGAATTAGAAGCAAAACAACACTTAAAAGTCTGTACAAGTACAGACTTGTCCGGTTTGTACCCGGACTAGTCTGGTTTCCCTCTCTATTGCCCTCCGGACTTGTCTGTTTTCGCTGCGGACTAGTCCGATTGACTCTCTGTTCCATTCTGGACTTGTCGGTGATTGAGTGCGGAATAGTCTAATCTTTGGTCCGGTTTCCGAATAAGTTACCAAATCCCCGGACTTGTCCAATCTATGCCGGACTTGTCCTTTTTGCTCTGTGGACAAGACCGGACTTGTCCGGACCTTCCAGCGGATTTGTCTGATATTGTTTCTGTTAAAAAATGGACTTGTACGGTCCGTTGTGCGGACTAGTCCGGCCTAGTGATTTTCACTCGGTTTCTGTTATTTCCTCATAATTTTTTTTGGGTAACCGCCTTATTTTGGCCTAAGAACGTCGTGCCTAACCCCCGTGGAGCCCATGTGGGACCCCTACACGGCCTCCACCCACCTTAGACTTGAATTCATCAAAACCTAGCCTCCACCCCTATATAAACAACCCCACCCCTTGACTTTACATCCTTTTGCCTCAATTGAAAGACCACAAACCCTAGTTCATGGAGAGCCGCCATCAAGGAGGGAGAAGGAGATCCCGAGCAAGAAGAAGAAGAGGAGGAAATGAAAGAGGATCAAGTAATCAAGATGTTCATCGAGTTTGCGTTCTTTGTCGCTAATTCACCTTCAACTCTTCATCACCAACCCTAGATTGTCAAGATCCAAGTTCCATCTTCAATTCTTGATCTTTGGAGTTCGAAACACGTGGTATACCTTCTACTTTCTCTTTTTCCATGTCAATTCAACCCCAATTGTCTCAAATCAGAAAAACCCTAATTTGCAGTCTGTCCAGGGCGGACTAGTCCGGCCCCTGAAACCGGACTTGTCCGTCATCTGAATCTGAATTGTGCTGAATTAATTCCAAATTGACCCGAATAAATTCCAAACATGTCCAAACTTGTTAAAAAATATTAGAACCAGTTAGTGAGCATTAATAGCAACCCATTAAAAAGTTTCACTTCATAATTGCATTAATCATGCATGTCATGGCATATTGAGTACTATATGAGCATTATTTGATTGAATTATGAGTTTTGTATGTTTGTCACTCGAAATCGAAGGTGCCGCACTAGAGAGTGTTGCGGAGGACATCCAATACTAGAATTTTGAAGACTTTGACCCAAACCAAGCCCAAGAGCAAGGCAAGTGTCCTTGAACATATTGATCCTGTTTCTAAAATAAATGTTTTGTTTTCAAAACTGCATGCTTGTGTCAATTTGATGGGAATCCTATGATAGGAAGTTTACTAGCTTTGTTTAACCACCCTTGTCACCTGGAATATATGGTAGAGAGTCGGGAAGGGCCTTTTACCTTTTTGCTTCGCTCAATTAATGGGAAAACAACTATACCATTTAGTTATGCATTAATGAGATTATGGTTATTATGAACTGGTCAATATGATATGGTAATGGGCGATATAAGCAAGCATGGTATGTGGATTAGGTTGAATGTCATGGTGGTTTTGCTTGCTTTAGATCTAAGGACCAGTTAATGCGAGAATAAGCCAGGAATATGTAGCTGATTAATTAGGGTATTGCTATTACTGCATGGATCATTTGGCGCACCGGGGAAGGGGAGTCGAATTGGGTTTGGATATGGTTGGCGGGACTCCCTGGGATCCAAGTGGCATAAAAGGGGGTCCTTGGTTGAAGATGTGCTCAGTTGGAGACATCGCCACCGGTGAAACCTCAGTGGGTCTGTACATGCTAGTAGTTCCTTTGTAAAGACTATTTTGTGATCTCTTGGTCATACACCTATGGTAGTGTTTTGGCATAATGGAGGTTTTTCTTTAGTCGCCGACAGGTGACAGAATCACAAACACGTGGGTAAAGTGGTACAAACTCTGCAGAGTCTATTTAAAACTATCATGATAGTTGTGCTCCCAGTTATGAGCACCTAGACAACTTCTATGATTAGAGGGAAGTTAGGATTTGGGATGGTTACGGTTTGGTACTGGTTATGGCTAGTTATAGATTAAATTCTGGTATTGGATATGATTAATGGTAATGGTGAAATCTGGTATAATGGATGATGGATATGGAGTATGGACTGGTACTATGTTATTAATTATGGTTTATGATGGGTTTACTTCACATACATATAATATATTGCTTTTTAAATGTTTTAATGTACTTTTCAACACTTAGCCATTATTATATTCGTCATTTGAATCAGCTACATGTCATACTTTCAACACTTGCCGAGTACGACATGTACTCACCCTTGCAATTCCCCCACCAACAGTTGCAGGTCAGGATTGGGAGTATAATGATGATAATGCGGAGTTCTAGGCTATGTCTGCCGTCAGCTTGCCTGTGGTGTTGATTGGAGCTGCGCTATACCCTATTGCCTATTTGCATAGTTTGCTTAGTTGCTTAATTAGTTTATTTCCGCTGTATTAGTCCAAACTTGTCATTAATATTCATTAGAGCTTGTATTCGAGGATATTCTGAATTGTGTAATAAAAGTGCTTAATTAATCTTGTTTTGTTGTAATTTTCTGTATATCCTTTTGTTAATATACCCGTGTATGTGTGTTAAATGTCCTGGGCACACATATGCGTTCACTTGGTTCATTTTCAGAACCGTGTGTCACAACGGCCCAGGCCACATAGAAATCTGGCTAGTCCACGGGTTGTAGGGTGTGGGCCAAGGTACGCCACCATGATCGGTGCCACCACTACCGCCAGTACCGCCACGGCCACCGCGCTTACGAACACCACGGCGATGATTACCACCACTAGAGCTGGTAAGGGCCTCTGGGGTGGTAGGTGAGCGCGATAGCTGTCCACGTGAAGGATCGACAGATGGAGGAAGGCGGAAGGACTGTCCAGAGCCATAGAAGGCTGTGGCAGCCGAGGAGATGGCAGGGCCTCTAGAAGTGATCTCCTCAAGCTCAAGGTCAAACAAGACCTTCTCGAAGGTCGGGAGCAACTCCTCAAGAAGAATCACTGTCCTAAGGTGAGAGTAGCGCTCATTCAATCCCTGCATGAGCTGAAGAATGAGGGAAGTCCCCGGAATGGGGTCACCAAGGTTGTGAAGGGCATCCGCCATACCCTTCATCTGACGGCAGTAGGCGGAGACCAACAAGTCACCCTGGACAATGGCCCCGAACCGCGCCCGGATGTGAAGTGCTCGGGTCGCGCAGTTCCTCTGGAAGTGCTGCTTGAGGATGAGCCAAGATTAACGAGCTGTTCCGCCACCACGCTGCCCGACAACCTCCTCTAGCACCTCAGAGAGAGAGAGAGAGCCGAGGATCCAGGCAAGGACCAAGATGTCCATGCTGAGCCAGTTGTCGTCCAGCGGAGAGTCAACCCGGAGTACATGGTCGTCAAGGCGAAACCGCCTCAACGTGAGGAGAAGCAGGTTACGCAACCTAGCGTACGAAGTGGCGTTGGTGTTGAGGACAACTGGAATGATCGACTGGATGTGCGGTGTTGCTGCATCCTGAGCATGGAGAGCAGCAACGAGGGAGGCCGCGTAGGTGCTGTAAGCAACTCCACCACCTGGGGAGGGCTCAGTGGTGGCACTCCACTGCGGGTGCGTAGCTTCCTCGAGCTAGTGAGTGAGAGCCGCCATAGACACACACTCCTGCTCTATGGCATGAGCGAGCGCCCGCTCACGCTCACGAGAGCCGCTTCGACACCGAAGGTAGGCGCAGAAGGCTGTCCAACAATGCGGGTCGGATCTCCCTGGTCGTCGACAGCGGTGAAGATGGCAGCTGGCAGGACAGTGTCCGGCGGCGGTAGCGGTGATGCAGCACGCCAAGGCGTTAGACCAAAGACAGGCATGGACGACGACACGTGCAGCTGTAGGACGGATTTGTAGGGGAACGAACCGCCGTAGCCGACCATCCTGAGGCCTTCGACGACGGCAGAGGAGGTCCAGCCGGCGGCGATGACTCCCGAAGGGGCGAGGGCGGCGGCCCCAGGCAGCAGGGTGGTACTGAATCCAGGCACTAGTGGGGTGGCAACTGCAGATCCGGCTCTAGGGATGACGGTGGCACTGGGGGCAGCAGCGGCAGCGCCCGGCGCGAGGCTGGTGGCTAGCGTAGTCCCCGGCTCGGGGCTGGAGGCGGTGCCCAATGCGGCGTCCAGCACGGGGCCGGAGGCGGGCCAGAGGAGACGGCCGACGCGGTGCCCAGCACGGGGCAATAGGCGGCGATAGGAGCGTTGCTCGGTGCAGCTCCAGAGGTAGTGGCGGCGCCTGGCGCGTCCCGCACACTGGTGGAGGTGGCGGCCATGACTGGGGGAGGAGGCGGCAGCAACGGCATGCCGAGGCGGCATGGCGGCTGGGAGCTATCGGCTGTCTATAGGAGAGAGGAGGGAAGGATTGAGGTTAGGCTGGTACCTTATTGGAAGGGATGAAAATGATATTAGGGTTTCCAAATAGAGTGTCAATGGTACATATAAGTACATATATGGGCCAAGCCCAGTAAATAACTACAACCACAAAGGGATGACACACACTCAACATGGGTTGATTGTGATATGTTGTTCCATGACCAAGGTATAACATACCATTTAGCCACATAGGAACAACTTGCACCCAATATACATGGAGTGTGATCTTGTCATTCCTTGATTAAGGTACATCATGCCTTTTAGCCAAAAAAGAATAACATACACCCAATGATGGTGGCAATTTCCTTGAGCTTGAATGAGTGCTTAGAATAGTCAAGAGCATAATGCTCTCGCATATTCGTAGCGGCTCATTGGCTGCTCATGGAGGGTTTCCATGACAAACCTCCGGCCTCGTATATTTATGGTTGACCTCCGGGCTTAATCTCCGATAGGTAGCAACCATCCTAATTTACTCCTTGGCCAAGAGATGTTAAAATGGAATCCTCTTAGAGTTCCAACAATCATACCTTTGAATGCTTGCATAGTAATATTACTCCTGCAAACTTTCCCTCTATGATAGAGAGGGGTGGTTAGCTCCCAATACTTGTACAAAAGAATTTTCGGGTTAGGTAACCGAATCTTCATTTGTATGCACGGGGAAGAACAATACCAAAGATGCATTGGGTCCAATTTCTAGTGTATCCATGAACAATGTATGAATCATTGCTAGGAGTGGGGCTTTATGGATAAATCAAGTTGAACATTTTCTAAAGCTCCTATTCATAGCAATGCAAGTGATATAAATACACTATATGGATCCCTTCATCTTGTAAAATTTCTAACCATCATAGTTTTTTACAAGAGCAATTATTTATCTTTTGGGTCATGGCAAACAAGATTCTCAATTTTACTGAACATTTTTAATTTCTTGCCTAGAAATTTGAAATTTAGTGATCCATGCATGAATGAGTTTCAAATTAAAATTATGGACATCACTATTCCTCGGTTGCTACATACAAATTCAACCATTAAGTAATTCCATAAGCATTACCTAAGCAAAAAATGTCTAGGTCAATTTTATCAATGCTTATGAAATTCTAGGTACTTGTTTGAACTTTTTACTAAGTAAGGTGACATTCCTTTTTGAAGAATCAAAAAGAGTTATGCCAACACTTAATCCCGTGAGGATGCATAAAAATTGAATGATAAGAAGGTATAAACCTTCCTTGCCAATGTAAGCAAAAATCATTCAATCCTAATGTAATTCCAACGATAGAAAATTTTAAACATGTACCTTACTTGAAGAGCGGTCCGGGTTGAAGGTCGTTGTGTAAGAAACTCATGACCATGGTTTTTTGTGTAGCCTTTATGTTCAATGTCCCCTGCCAAGTTGAGGTTGGAGTTGGATGAGCTTCATCTTTTTCCTCCGTTGGGCTACCATCTTGAGCATTCCTCCACCATGAACTCAAAATGAGATCGATGTAGGGATATGAGCTTGATGGGTCCTTCCAACCTCTTTATAAATTTTGTCCTGGCTGCATTAAATTCTAGAACAAAAAAAAACAACTCAAAAACGGGTTACGTTAGCTAAAAAGCATGTCATATCCTTTGTCAAATTGTTTTGCCCAACTTAAACAACTTGCAAATGCAATGAATATTAAGGGAAATATTTTTTTGTTTGAATTAGGTAGATGAATTCAAGTGGTTATGCGCAAGGTTCATATCCAAATAAATTTATATCCTGATTCAAAATTTTAGTTTTATGATGGTTGGAAATTTTATTTTCCAACATGCAAGTGTGATAATTCAAACATTCTAAATGCAAATGCAAAGATTGATGGGAAACTCAAATATGCAATTAGTAAAACAAATGTGAGATAACTACCAATTAACCTATTGGCAAGGACTCACCGAATTTTTAAAGTCTGATGAGTGGGACTTACCTCCGTCCATTTTAGTCATCGATTTGTTGTCCAATCCCGGAGTTGAAGATGTGGACAACTTATCTTGATTGATATGCCAAATCTCATTTGGCATGTTAGTTGGACATCTGGGTCACACGGTGGCCCTAGCCTCTCCGTCATCTTGATGAAGACTTGTTTATGTAGTGACGACTTCTCCCTCTTGGTGATATTCTTTTGTGAGCATGGTGAGGCTTGTCCTTACTTAGGGGTGCCACTTTGACCTTCTTGGTATTACTTAAGGTCAACCCATACTTTGATCATGGTTCAAAAGCTTCCTTGGGCATGATGACATGTGGACTCCACAATCAAACAAGAAACGGTTCATCCACAATGTCACTTGCCCTAGGTTGCATGGGCTTGGTCGACAGATAAGAATCCCAACAAGTAATTGTGGAACATCTTGGATCTTGAATGCTCTTTAATTTTCTTGTCCTTAGCCAAGGGCTTCTTGCAAAAAAGTTGTCTTGATTTCTTGCTTGTCCATGGACAAGACAAGATACTTCAAGGTAGGCTAGTTGAACTTAAATCCATTGAAATCCTCATAGCCTCCTTGATTACAAGGGTGATATTGATTTTCACCCTTGACCTCCTTGTAGGTGATATCCATTGGAGTTGTGTTTGAAAGGAAGAATCCTCATGGGTCCTAGGGAAATGAATCCCCAAGTGGCCCATGTTGACATGGATTTTCACAAATCATGTGAATATCCATGGCTTGGATAATTCCAAACAATTATCCATTGGCTTGATCTTCATGATACTTCAATTGGAGGTGTAGTTCCATAGCTAGCATGTCCACATTTTTTAAGTGGTGTGCATTCCAAACTAAGGGAAGTAGAGAATTCTTCAATCCATCCCTTTTGTAGAACCATATTATCATTCATGATGAATGAGAATAGGGATCCTTCAGCTACAGCAGAAATGTAGTCATGGATCGATGGAGCCAACCCATGACATGAGTGTTGGGTGAAGAGCCAACTATCGACCCCATGGTGGAGGCGAACCAAGAAGAACTCTTGGAGCCTCCCCCAAGCTTGGGTATGGATGACTTTGGCTCCTACTGGAAGCTGAAATTCTTCCGCGAAAAGCAATGGTGTTGCCTAGCAGATATTTATTGAGGTACGCCTTGATTTATCTTGCAGTTGATCATTGACGTCCTTGTTGGCCATCCCATAAAATGGGTTAGCCAACACTACCCTATTTTCACACAAAAGGAGAAAACAAACAAGGGTAATCCTGTCTAATAACTATTAGTACCTATAGCTTAATCACAAGTGATAGCTATCCTTCACTTCCTTTGCCTTCCCTGGCAACGGCGCCAGAAATGTTTGTTGATGGCTACTAATGTCATAGATGATCTCTCGGAAGAGATGAGGTCTGCAAGCGCACAGAAACTTTCATGTAGCATTTCACCCAAGAGTATTCCCAAGGTATCGTATTTATCCCAAGGGAATACAATGGAGTAAAGTAAACACTACTCTTATGATCAAGCTATGGGATACTAATCAATTATCAAGACAAGGGTAAGTTAATTATATATGGGTAGTATGATGTAGGATCAAAGAGCACATGAAAAGCTACCGGAGGGGAGGGGGTGAATGGTAGATTAAAACTTTTTTAGCAGAAGCAACTAAAACCCCTCGGCAGAAAAATGATATGTTAAAGAAATCGTGTGTGCGACTAATCTAAATGTTATCAATTGTGACAAAACCAGTATAGATTGTGGAGAATCAAGTCATGAAGATGTCACAACAAGAATCATGAAAATCCGTCGAGAAAAACTCAAGTTATGATCGAAAGATTGAACGTGTCAGACCTATGTGTGCTGAATACATTGGCTTTGACGATAAAAGTTTTGAATACTACCAAAACACCTTTTTAACAAGGTCCGACTTTAGGTCCGAGCCCCTGCAAGGTCCGACAATAGGTCCGACTTTTTTTGGGTAGCTCCTGCAAGGTCCGATGCTAGGTCCGACTAGCTTTGGTAAGCTCCGATGCTAGGTCCTGCTAGCTTTGGTAAGCTCCGGCTCAATGTCCGATTAGTTTTTGGCAAGGTCTGGAGCTAGATTGCAATGATTCTGCTTTTACTTTGAAATATTTCGAACTTATTTTACATCTATAAAAAGTTTTCTTAGTACTCTTTTACTAAGTTTTTGGTATGTTTTGGTGGTTATTGCTGTTATCTATTTTCTATGGTTTGCAACATGCTTATGTGAGGTGCTCACGTAAGGTGTTGTGGTTATCAGAACTAACAAGAGTCAAGTCAAGGACTTGTGCTCAGAAGCATCGCTTGTTTATTCATGTGCAGGTGTTGCTTGAGTTCAAGACATGGCTGGTGACGGGATCCATTGAACTAGTCTTAGGGAGAAGATGAGGTTCAACAACCGAGTTTGGAAGGAATTGTGGTTGAGTTGATCGGGAGGTTGCGCAACATGTTTGAAGCAAGAACAATGCATATGATGGTATCGTGGATGTCGTTGGAAGATATTTGCACGTATGCAAGGAGTGCATGGATAGAACTACATTGTTCCAAGGCGTGATGAAGAGATGTGGACATAAAGAATTGGTCGGAAAGGTCCAACCGACTAGGTTATAGACTTAGGCTGTGGCTGAGTCGTGTTTGACTCAAATATGGAAAGTTTTGAGTTGGTTATGATAGGATTTCATGTGGCTCACAAATTTGAGTTGTTTCAGGAATGTGGGATACGTTCCTAGTGTGTTTGGAAGTCTTAAGATTGCTTCTATCTGCGTATAGAAGAGTCTTGAGCAGTTATGAAAAGTTTCGATTCGTGAATTGAGTAGGATTAGAGTCCTAGTTAAGTTTTGGTTGGCCTAAGGGCTGGTTATATAAGCAAGGGAGGCTAGAGCTCGTGGTGCATGACTTTGGGGCTGTTCCTCTTGTGTTTTGATCAATAAAATTTGTAGTTTTATGGAACTATTGTGCCATGTTCGCCCGACTTGTTTTCGTCAAGTCTTTCTCGTCGAGTTTCAGTACAACACTACCTTTCTTCGGTGGTTTTATCATAACTCGAGTTTTATAGATCCGATTGACGTGATTCTTTTTGGGTTGTCTTCACAACTTGATTTTCTATCGTCTATGAAAATTATAGTCATTGTATTTGTGGTTTCTTATCTACACGAGTTTCTTTGTAGTGTTCTAGAACTGTTTTTCTCGGGTAGGACAGATTGACCTTTGTTCGATCTTTCAATTGTAACTTGAGTTTCTCTCAACGTATTTTCGTAGTTCTTGTTGTGACGTCTTCGAGACTTGATTCTCTACAATCTATACTAGTTTTGTCACAGTTGAACACGTTTAGATTAGTCGCACATATGGTTTATTTAACAGATCGGCTTTCTGCCAAGGGGTGTTTTGTTGCTTCCGCTGAAAAGTTTTAATCTACGATTCACCCCCTCTGGTAGCTTTACATATGCTTTTCGATCCTAAAATTAGTATCAGAGCCACAGTTCTCTAATATTTGTGATTCACACGTGCTTTTGACTAATCCTCATGGAGAAATACTCGGCAAAACCTTGTGTGTTTGTTGGTATTGATTTTCAGGTTTGGAAGGCACATATGGAAGGTGTACAAGCCTTATGACGTGCCACTGAATGATCAAGTCACGGCTACAAACTTAAGAGATTTCAACAACAACAACAAAGCCTACAACTTGATAGTCCAAGGACTAACTCAGAGCGACTTCGACCATGTTGCACACCTCCGATCGGTGTACGATGCGTGGAGAGCACTTTGTGACTACCACGAAGGATCCCACACGATCAAGGAGGTAAAGCATGATATGTTCAAAAAGGAATACATGCATTTCGAGATGCAACCCGGTGAGTCCATTGATGACCTTTTTGCTCGCTTCAATAAAATTCTCAGTAGCTTGCGTAGTGTCAATGTTAATTTTTTAGATGCTGAAAATGCTAGGCAATTGTTGAGTGCATTAGACATGTCAATTTGGGAGATGAAAGTCACATCTATTCGTGAATCTACTATCATGAGTACACTTACATTAGATGTGCTATATTCTAAGTTGAACACTCATGAAATTGACATAATCTCACGTAAGAACCCCAACAAGTCTCTTGCATTTGTTTCTCAACGTGATATGTCTAGCTCCAGCCAATCTTCATCTAGCAATACACTTGCTTTGCTGTCTTCACTAATCCTAGAACAGATTGAAGAATTTCCAAAAGAGGAGCTAGCACTCATCTCTACTCGGTTTTCAAAAGCATTGAAAAATGTGAGAACTAGAAGGAGAGGAAGCTCCATACCTCAACGATGTTTTGAATGTGGTAAGACAGGACACTTTCGTACAAATTGCCCTAACCTTTCAAGTCCTTCTACATGTGATGAAAAGCAGAATAAAGTCAAGTCCTCTTCTGGCAACATCAACAAGCAAAAGAAGGGTTTTACATGACGCAAACTGATAAACAGTTTTATCAATGCACTTCAAGAACTTGGCTCGAGTGATGTACACATTGGAAGTGACGAAGATGAAGATGATCTGGCAAACTTGTGTTTCATGGCGGGCAAATCAAGATCAAGTATGAAGGATGCAGAACACAACAGTGACAACGAAGAGGTATGTCCTACTTGTGATGAAATGTGTGATGTTATTTCCCGTGCAACTGTTATTGTTAAGAAAAAAGACAAAAAGCTTAGGGACAATGCTATTAAAATTGAGTCACTAGAATCTAAAATTAATCGTTTAAAAACCTTGATTCCTAGTGATGATTCTTGTTCCTCATGCGATTTAATATATGAACAATTGTCCTCCTTAAGAAGTGCACACTCCTCCACTCTTGATAAACTTGAGTTAGAGATTGAAAAGAATAAAAAGCTTGCTGCACTTAATAACAGAAACTTAAAGGATGCTTTTTGTTCTACAATTGATTTGCATTGTTCTACCTGTAATGATCTTGAAAAGAAACTAAAAGATGCTATGAATGAAATCTCAGTACTGAACAATGCTTTACGTGCTCATGAAGTTAAATATTGTTCTAATTGAAAATTAAAAGGAAACACTTCATATGAAAACTTCCTAGAATTGTCTAAGAAACTTGATGACATGAATAGGACACTAGAGCAGTTTTGTATTGGAAACAAAATTTTAAACTTGCTGCTGAATTCATCCAAATCTTGTAATGATAAAACTGGTTTAGGTTTTGATTTCCATGCTCATGCTAAAGCAAATCCACCTAAAATTGTAAAGTCATTAGGAAGTAGTTTGATTAAAATTGTTCCTAAACCAAAAGAGGTGCCTTTTAAATCTGCAGGAGTGTTGTCACATTCAGGTTCAAATAAAGATACAACATGCTCATCTAGACATGAACACAAAATTAAATTTCACTGTACCAATTGTGGTAGAGATGGTCATGTCACATATTTTTGTTATAGACTATCCAAACAACATAAAAAGGAAAGAATGCAAGCTAGATCTTATAAATCTCATGCAAAATTTGCTGCACATACTAAACCGAATGTCAGGAACATGCAACCTACTGTTATGAGTCAAAAACATTCAAAGTTTACCTCCGGACCTTCTATTTTTGCCTCCGGAGCTACTGATTTTCGTGCTACACAAGTAACACCTTATAGGTTAGTAGTTAAGAATAAAAAATCTCAAACTCTGACTCATAAACCTGCTGTTTTATCTCAGCTTTTGCGTGTTTTTCCTGCTCCATGCGTGTGACTCAGTACTGGATTCCTAAATGCCTTTTGACTAACCCCAGTATTGAGTCATCAACGTATTGTTCTTCTATGTAGGTTACACGCTTGAGGAAGGAGAACATTTGGATTGTTGATTCAGGTTGCTCAAGCCACATGACCGGTAACAAAGAATGGTTCTTCTCCCTCTCTTTTGTGTCACGTATAGAGAATGTTACTTTTGCCGATAATTCTTCAACTCCTATAATTGCTAAAGATTCGGTTAGAGTAAATAATCACTACACTTTGAAAGATGTGTCACTTGTCAAAAATTTGAAATACAACTTGCTTTCTGTTTCACAATTGCTAGATGAAATTTGGAAATTATTTTTAATAAAAATTGCTACAAAGTTGTAGATTCAAATAGTGAGCTTATTTTTAAAATGTCTCGGTTTGGAAGAGTTTTTAAAGCTGATTTTGACATCTCTTCTTCAGAGCATAGGTGTCTAGTTGCAAATGATTTCAAAGACTTATATTTTTGGCATCATAGATTTGGTCATGTAGGCCTTGATCATCTCACGCGTGTTAGGCTCTTGATCACATACATGGGCTGCCTAAGATGAAAAGGGACAAAGAAATTGTGTGCTCTTTTTGTAGACATGCTAAGATAGTTGCAGGTTCACATAATCCTCTCACAATGATCATGACAACTGATCTGGGTCAACATTTGCACCTTGACACCGTAGGACCTTCATGTGTTCAATCCTTTGGAGGTAAATGATATGTTCTTGTGATTGTTGATGATTATTCTAGATACTCTTGGGTTTACTTTATGGCATCTAAGAATGAAGCTTTTAGTCATTTTAGAACTTTATTTCTTAGATTATCAATTGATCACCCAGGATCTTTAAAATCAATTAGAAGTGATAACGGAACCGAATTTAAAAATCAATCTTTTGATCACTTTTGTGCTGAAAATGGAATAGATCATCAATTTTCTTCACCATATGTACCTCAACAAAATGGTGTTGTAGAAAGAACAGAACCTTAGTTGAAATGGCTAGGACTATGCTTGATGAATATCAAACTCCTAGGAAATTTTGCTCTGACGCGATTGCAATCGCTTGTTATGTCTCAAATCATGTTTTCTTGCGTGCTAAGCTAGGTAAAACACCATATGAGCTCCGGTTTGGATATAGGCCTCGTGTTACACACTTTCGAGTCTTTGGTTGCAAATGCTTTGTTAAGAAACATGTTAATCTTGATAAATTTGAACCTAGATCCATTGATGGCATGTTTCTTGGTTATCCATCTCATACTAGAGGCTACCGTGTGCTTTTACTTGACACTAACAAAATTGTGGAGACTTGTGAGGTGTCTTTTGATGAAGCTAGCCCAGGTACTAGCTTAAACATTGTAGGGGGAGGGTATTTTTGAAGAAGAAGAAGAAGAGTCGGTGATATTGCCTGATAGTTCCGAAGCTGACACGTGTCTAACTCCGAACTTTGAACAAGCTCCGACTACCATCTCTGCTGGTCCTAATCATCCACAAGCCACAGGCTCATCAATCCGCGGTGAACCTAATGAAGAGGAAGCTTGTTAGACATCTACTCCCCTCCGAATTCTCAAAAGCATCCTCCACAACAAATGATTGGAAGCTTGCACGAACGAGTCACACTCTCTAGGTTTTGCGATCCAAACTCTCACACTCATTATTCTTTTGTTGCTTCTTTTAAATCCAAAGATATATCACACGCACTCACTAATGAATCTTGGATTATTGCCATGCAAGAAGAGTTAGAAAATTTTGAAAGAAATAATGTTTGGAAACTTGTACCTCCACCTCAAGGTCATACTTTAGTTGGAACGAAATGGGTGTTTAAAAATAAACAAAGTGAGGATGGGGTTGTGGTTAGGAATAAGGCTAGGTTGGTTGCTCAAGGTTTTACACAAATTGAAGGTCTAGATTTTGATGAAACTTTTGCTCCTGTTGCTAGATTAGAAGCCGTAAGAATTTTGTTAGCTTTCGCTGCATCTAAAGGTTTCAAGTTATAACACATAGATGTAAAAAGTGCTTTTCTTAATGGCTACATAGATGAGAAGGTTTATGTTAAGCAACCACCTGGTTTTAAAATCCAGATTTTCCTAATCATGTTTTCAAACTGACTAAAACCCTCTATGGTCTAAAACAAGCTCCTAGAGCATGGTATGATTGGTTAAAAACATTCTTATTTAAAAAGGAATTTACCATGGACAAGGTTGATAAAACTCTTTTTGTGCTTAAGCATGGCCATGACTCATTATTCGTTCAAGTGTAAGTGGATGATATTATCTTTGGTTGTGCTTCTCATGATCTTGTGTCCCAGTTTTCAGCAATGATGAGTTCAAAATTTGAAATGAGTATGATGGGTGAACTCACTTACTTTTTGGGGCTGCAAATCAAGCAAACCAAGGAAGGTACCTTTGTGCATCAAACGAAGTATACAAGGGACCTTCTCAAGCGCTTCAACATAGACAAAAGCAAGCCTCTTCGGACACCAATGGGAACAATATATGTAAAATCTCACTTTTTCCTTCATATAAAGTTCACCTACAAGTTTATTATCATCCATAGTGGAGATCCATCATGGTTATGCACATGAACTTATGGTGGGATACATGAACTTGATCTCATCAAATCTTTTCTTACACTCATGCTTAAATTTTATTAACATGAGGAATGGACTTCACCAATAATCTTAGATTAATTCTTTTGACCTCTCTTCAAAGTTTGGAATTATTTGAATGGAGGATCCTAGGTCAAATTAATATGCAGTACCCAATATATATTCAAATTAATTGCAAATTGAATATACTACTGTATATTTGGCCCTGTCAAAATTATTCAATTTAGAGGCCATAATTTTTTCTATGGTTTACTAATATTCCATATAGACTTCCTACAAAGTTTCATAAATTATGAACTCCATTTGCTATTTTATTTGAGACGCTTAGCAAATTTAGACCCTATTAGGAATTCAAATTTTGAATGCTATGCAACTTAATTGAACATCAAGATTTGAACACACCATCATGGTCAGCATGACTTGATTGACTTATCCTCATAGTTTCAAAATTTTTGGAACTCATTTGCTATTTAAATCAGTAACACCATTGAATGTCATCCAAATTCAAATTCAAATTTGAAATTCAATTGGAACTTGCTCCAATTCGAAATCCATATGCAGAATCAAATTCCAGATATTTATTTAAGCCTCCCCACAAAAATCTTGAATTTTTGGACCAAGTTTGGTAAGGGAATTGAAGTTTGCAGAGAGGGGAAGTGGATAAGAGGAGGTGGGACCCACTGTCAGCCTAACCCACTCGAGTGCAACCCATGGGGGTGCTCTGTATCCAGCTCTCCCCGCCGATCGACACCGGCAGCTCGCGACACCACGACGCGGCATGCATCCACCGAGCTGCCTGCTTGCTTGCGCCGTGGCGCGCTCCCCTCACCCCTCCGCCCCTATAAATGACCCCCATTGGCCGTCGCCGTTGAGCTCCAATTCAGTTCACGCCATTTCCATCGCCTCTGTTCGATCGAGCTTTCGCCGACGATTGAAGCCGTTTCTCCCCGATTTGTAAGTATATAAAAGGCTTGTCACAACCTCTTCTACGTATTCTTTTTGGTCATTGATCGTGATATAGCTTCTGCTTGGGATATTTTGAAGTTTCCCCTTCGCCGTCGAGGAAGCCGCCGAGCACCTTCACTGTCTCACCATCGATTCTAGTTCTAGGCCATCTCCAGCCTCGATCCTTTAAGCAAAAAGGTTTGCAATCCTCTCTAATTTATGCTCACAGAATCTAAGCCTATGACATGAAGTGTAGCTGGAGTTCTTGTTCGGTAACCGAACGATTTCTCAATAGAACAGCAAAGCTTCGCGCTTAAATTCGTTTCATTCTTGCAATCATCCTTTAATCTGGTTAGCAGATAGCTTCTGTATGTCCTAACGAAGCTCCCTGCCCAAAAACCCTGAAAGTTATCCACCGAGCACCTTAGATTTCGAGTTTTCATGGCCGCCGGTTGAAAAACCGTACTTCGCCATCGAGCTTAGCTTTGCTGGCGATGTCACCCCAATCTAACCCCCAAATCATCCTCCTGATGTTCCCAGGAACCTCCCCGACCTTTTCTTGAGCCTGTTACACCATTTCCGACAAACGCCGAAACCCTAGCTCCGCCGTCACCGTCGCACCGCCGTCTCCGGCCATCGCCGACGTGATTGGACACCACCATTGGCCTGTGCGGTCGATTTTATGGTTGAGCGGTCAAGGCGAGGCCGAAAGGAGGTCGACGCACCTAAGTCCGGAGAAGCGTCACCGCGGTTCCGGCAAGAGACGCCGCCGTGTCGGGAGGTTGAAGAAGGTGCAGGTCCCACCTGTCAACGACACCGCTCGCGTGGGTTCAGATGTAACCATGGATCCAGTGCGGCTGCACGGGTTAATCCCGTGGCTCCCGGTGTGGCTCCGTTCTGATTGGCCCGATTCAAATAAGTGGGACCGGCCCCTTTATTTGAAATTTCCAATAGGAAAATAAATCCAGATTCAATCCAAACTTTGAAAATCCATAACTTCCAGTAGAATTATCCAAAAATTCCAAAATAAATTTTGTTAGAACCAGCATGAAGAATAATGTCCAGTGGTGCACTTGGATTTGTATGAAAAGCCATAGAAATTTCTCCATAATTCAGATAATCAAAATGCTTAAAGAATTCATTCCTACAGTTCTGTTAATTGGAAAATTTCCAAATTTGGTCAGAACACTATTTTTAGTACACTTGACCTCCAGTAAAAATTTCAAGTTCTTTGGAATTGAAATACTGGGTTGATCAATATTACAAATATCTATGTAGTTATAAATTGAGAAAAAAAATGAGAAATCAATTTCCAGAAATTTACCCAAACTTGAAAAATCAGTTTCTACCTGTATGAAGCTTAGAAAATAGTGAAACAAATTTTCCTAGAACCAGTTAGACCCCCTCTACATGATACAACCCCTGGTATCTATGATAGGTCTCCCAAAATTTCAACCAAAATTTAGAGAAGGTTATTGCTTACTATAATTCTTAAGAACAACAAACTTCCTTAATCATCTACTGTTCTTTGCAAGAATCTTCTCTATAGTCACTAGTATCTACCATAAAAGTCCCAAAGCCAATTAATATAATTATCTTATTTTTATCCTAGGATATTCACACCACCTCAAGCATATTAATTATTTTCAAAGTCATTTATACCTAGTATATGCATATCGTGTAGTTTCTGAAATTGAGGAGCAGCCAAAAGCTTTGGATGTCCAGCTGCCAGAAACTAACATAGGCTCAGACTCGCATTCAGGCAAGCCCCGATTTCCATTTAAGTTCCTTACAGTGTTTTACAGTTTTCATGTCACCTTACATCGCCAGATGATTGTGCATCACGTTTAAGGTGTTTGACATCAACTTGCATGGCCCACAAATCCTATGGAGTCTTGGGTAGGTCTATGGCCCATTGAGTAGACACTGCTATACTTATGCTCATAGGAATTCAGTAGAAGTCGAGTAGTTGGAATCTACTCGCGAGATAGGAATTTTATCACACGGAAGGATCTGGAATAAGAAAATGGTTTATGAATATGAAATTGATACCGAGCAGTGGGTAGGATATAGCGAGACGTGGTCTCACGTGCGTAGCCCTGCTTGTGTCTATTGAGGACCGTTTCATGTGCGATCCTGCTAGACAATCTTGAATTGTACCGGCAACATACTGGAGGAATGAGCTCTAGTAAACTGACGTAGCTCGATACTGGTTTGTCGAGGCATTCCGTTCCGTTTTATAGGTGTGGGTTGAGGGCAGCAAGATGTAAATCAGCTGGTGGGCACGTCAGAGTACGCCCCATGAAGTGACCTCCTGCTCGTGATGGATCGACCGGTTCAACACTCGAGTGTTTAGTGAAAGGTGGCCATATACGACTAGTACTGAATTGTTATATAGGTACTGCTGTAAGTACTCGCTGGCATTTCCGAAAGTGCGTATTTGTCGTGTTGTTCCGGGTATGTCCTGATTGCAATCACCGCCCCTCGCGGTAATAGAGTACCACTTGTTCACTGCGCCGTGACGTAGTAAATACTGAAGAAGACAGGAGAATATGATATATAAATATTGGTTTACAAATTGCTTGGACAACCTTGTTTGGCCTAGAGATAGTACAATTAAAAGTTTACAGTTTCCCCATACTTTACCTATAATAGCATTATGTACTTTGTGCATGTCATATCATCGGCAAAGCGTTTCTTGTTTGATTGTGGAGTCTATGAGTTGCCGTGCCTAAAGAATGTCATGTGTGGCTTAAAATATGAATATAAGGATCCACTTGTAGGCGAGTCCTTATGCTTTACCTCACCTATGCTTAGTATTCACCCTTGCATATGTCTAGTGAGACGGGTTAGTCTTGTTGAGCCTTATGCTCACGTTTGCAGTTAATGAGTTCTTGCAGATTATGTGACTGATGACGGGTTTGATGATGAGGCTGCACCCCCTACAGGGTTTACAACCGAGTGGGAACCCTGCACGCCGCCGTGAATTGTGTGTTGCTAGTGCGAAGCATCAAGGGCATGAATGACTTTGCTTTTGCATAGCTAGTGCTGAGAGTGTAGCTATGATGTATAGTTCTCTTTCCTTTTGTTGGTATTTTAAAATTTCCGCTATGCTTTTAAATAAAGACTTGGTATTGTAAATTATTCTCGTTCTGTTCTTGTATACTGTTGGGTGTCGTATTGCACGACAGCACCCAATGAGATCCTTGGAGGTCGGGATTTTGGTCCCACAGACATGGTATCAAAGCATCATTGGGAACAGTGTACTTGAAAAGAGCATATTTTCAAAACTTAGGATTTATGAGTGAGGAATTAGTTATATGCCCTTACAAGGAGTATTATTAGTATAATATATAAAGGTGGTAAACTAACTTATATGTTATTAATTCTGTAACGACGCTCCGACGTCAGGTAAGAGGTAAGGTACGCCACCGTAAGCGGATCAATTGCGGTAAGCTCACCATGCGAGAGGTAGCATGGAAGTTTTTCCGTGGCTTGGCACGGAAATGTTAATAGGAGTCTCTGAAGCTTTCTATGTTTCTGAGAACCTATGACACGCAGTACCCCAGCGTGCTTCAAAGTTAGTGGGAGCCCCCGTAGGGTGGTGTATAACCCGATAGTATGCATCTCTAGAACATTCATGTTCTATGGGAGCATGCGAAACACGTATGCCCAAGCGTGTATAAGACGGTTTGTGCGTGAGTCTTTGCTGTACAGACGTATTACAACCATGTACCTCGAGACATGACATCGCTCGAGGGCGACTCACACTAGAGTCGTATGCATTTACTTTCATATATATTATTGTGACTATCCGTCGTGTTTCCCCGTGCCACCCTTGAGGGGTGAAGGTATGAAAGGGAATTGTTTGTCTTTTGCAGCATTGACTACGGTAGCGATCCGTGTAGCACACGTTTGCGAGTGAACGATAATAGGGCCAGCTATAAATGTATACGGAAATACCGGTTAGAATTTTCTTTGGTGAGGCACGTAGTACCAACGATATCAACTTTGATACTTGACCATCCCCAAACGAAAAAAATGGATGCATTATATTTTGGAAAGTCTGACTATCTGGTGCTGGTAGGTTTGGAGTCCGCAAAATGAGTTTTGATTCGACATTGGGTTAGCACCAAGATTCTTGATTTTTGGCTAAAGTTTGCTCAACTTCGCCAAGTTGTAATCTTGGTTAGTTAGGAATAAACATAGGGGTATGCTATATGGATGAAAATTTCTCGAAGACCTCTACAACTTTTCTGTTGACCATCAAGGCAGAAAAGCTTGATAATCTGTTGAAATTTGGGGTATGCTTAGATTACTCTAGATAACCATACCATTGTACCAGTCTCTGTAATTTTGCTATAACTCACTGGTGAAAAATCTTATGACTTATTGTGATATATATCTGAAAAGGGGAGAAGCAGATCTACATTTTTGTTATTTAAAGTTTCTCTTTATTCAAATTGGAGGCAATTCAAATTTCGAGCTCAAAACAGTGAACTGCAGGGCTTCTGTTGAACAACAGTCAGTTCATCTGTTAAGTTTAGATAGCTCTAGCTTTTGATCCAGAATAGTGACATGGTCATATATATACATTTCTGGAAAGCTTAGCAAGTCCTTTATCAACTTCGTGTTGTACTCATGGCCTGAATCGTGGTATAGCTGTGTTAAATTCCTATGGTTGCAAACTTGGTTCTCGAAGATCAGAACTTGAACAGTTGACACATAGTTTAGAGTTAGCACACTATACCTATGTAACAAATGTTTCATGGCCGAAATATTTTACCACTGGATTGTTAACTTGATGTTATACAATGTTTATTTTGACATTACCTCAAAATATTGTCACGATATACCTGTATAAATTGTGGAAATCACCACATATACAGGGGAGGTTCTGTCAAAATTTCCAGAAAACTTGGGTCAACTTTAAACCTGTATAGATTCTATTCCCTAGCTCACTTGGAGCTGTATGAGTACAATCTGGAAAGGTTGTAAAGTGTACTACAACTTTTGTATTCAACCCCACGGCTGTTTCTGTAAGACCTATGTGTGCTGAATACATTGGCTTGTAGTGAATACACTTGACTTTGATGATAAAAGTTTTTAATATCACCAAAACACCTTTTTATCAAGGTCCGACTCTAGCTCCGAGCTACAGCAAGGTCCGACGGTAGGTCCGGCTTGGTTTGGGTAGCTCCGGTTACGTTTGATGCTAGGTCCGACTAGCTTTGGTCAGCTCCGGTGATGTTTTGTCTTTAGCTCCGGCATATATTTGATAGCTCCGGCATGCTTTTGCTAAGCTCCGACGTACTTTGTCTAGCTCCGGTTTTGGGTTGACTAGTTTTGACTAGTTTTTGGTAAGCTCCGGTGCTAGGATCTACTAGTTCTGGTAAGCTCCGGCAGGTGCTTCATTGTACTAGTTTTGGTAAGCTCCGGTGCTAGGTTCAACTAGCTTTTGTTAGCTCCGGCTCAAGGTCCGGGTTGCTCTGGCAAGGTCCAGAACTTGACCGCAGTGCTTCTGCTTTTCATTTGCAATGTTTCGTACTTGCTTTACATTGTTGGAAAGATTGCTTAATATTCATTTGCTAAGTTTTTGGTGCGTTTTGGTTGATATAGATGATATCATGTTACTGTGGTTTTGC
This sequence comes from Tuctoria greenei, assembly GCA_036927565.1. NCBI lineage: Eukaryota > Viridiplantae > Streptophyta > Magnoliopsida > Poales > Poaceae > Tuctoria > Tuctoria greenei. The sequence continues at coordinate 62,355,069 of JAYESD010000002.1, read as the reverse complement.
AACATGCTTATGTGAGGTTCTCACGTAAGGTGTTGTGTTCGGAACTAACTTGAGTCAAGTCGAGGACTTGGGCTCGTATGGATTGGTTGTTTATTCATGTGCAGGTGTTGCTTGAGTTCAAGACATGGCTGGTGACGGGATCCATTGGACTAGTCTCAGGGAGGAGATGAGGTTCCAACAACCAAATTAGAGAGGAATTGTGGTTGAGCTCATCAAGAGGTTGCACAACATGATTGAATCAAGAACAATGCATATGAAGGTATCGTGGACGTCATTGGAAGATGTTTGCACGTGTGCAAGGAGTGCATGGACGTGGCTACATGGTTCTGAGACGTGATGAAGAGATGTGGACGTAAAGAATTGGTCAGAAAGGTCCAACCGACTAGGTTATGGACTCAGGTTGCGGCTGAGTCGGGTTTGACTCAAATATGGAAAGATTTGAGTTGGTTATGATAGGATTCCGTGTGTGTCACGAATTTGAGTTGTTTAGGAATGTGGGATACGTTCCTAAGGTGTTTGGAAGTCTTAATTGCTTCTATCTGCGTATAGAAGAATCTTGAGCAGTTATGGAAAGTTACGATTCGTGATCTGAGTAGGATTGGAGTCCTAGTTGGTATTGGGTTGGCCTAAGGGCTGGTTATATAAGCAAGGGAACCCATAGCTCGTGGTGCACGACTTTGGGGCTGTTCCTCTTGTGTCCTATTGAATAAAATTCGTAGTTTGAAGGAACTTTTGTGCCTTGTTCGTCCGACTTGTTCCAGACAAGTTTTACTCGTCGAGTTTTTGGACAGCACTACCTTTCGTCGGTGGTTTTATCATAACTCGAGTTTTACAGATCCAATTGACGTGATTCTTTTTGGGTTGTCTTCAGAACTTGATTGTCTATCATCTTTCAAAATTTCACGGTCATTGGATTTGTGTTCTATGATCTACACGAGTTTCTTTGCAGCTTTCCAGAACTGTTTTTTCTCGGGTAGGGCAGTTTGACCATTGTTTGATCTTTCGATCATAACTTGAGTCTTTCTCGACGGATTTGAGTGATTCTTTTTGTGTTGTCATCGTGACTTGATTCTCTCTGATATCTATCACTTTTGTTACGGTTAAACACGTTTAGATTAGTCTCACACACGATTTCTTCAACAGATCATTTTTCTGCCGAAGGGTTTGGGGTTTAATTGTTTTCGCTGCGTAAGATTTTTAAATCTACCATTCACCCCCCTTCTGGTAGATTTTCACGTGCTCTTCGATCCTACAATTGGTATCAGAGCCACGGTGCTCTAATCTTTGTGATTTGCGCGTGTTTTTGACTAATCATCATGGAGAAGTACTCCGCCAAACCTTGTGTGTTTGCTGGTATTGATTTTCAGGTTTGGAAGACACGCATGGAGGCTTTCATCCAGGCACAAGGCTTTGCAATATGGGAGAAGGTATACAAGCCTTACGAAGTGCCATCAAACGATCAAGTTACAGCTACAAATCTGAGAGATGTCAACAACAACAACAAGGCTCGGAACTTGATCATACAAGGATTAACACAAAGCGACTTCGACCGTGTTGCACACCTCCGATCTGCATACGATGTGTGGAAAGCACTTTGTGACTACCACGAAGGATCCAACACGATCAAAGAGGTAAGTCAAGACATGTTCAAGAAAGAATACATGCGCTTCGAGATGCAACCCGGTGAGTCTATTGATGACCTTTTTGCTCGCTTTAATAAGAATCGCAGCAACTTGCGTAGTGTCAATGTTAATTTTTCAGATGCTGAAAATGCTAGGCAATTGTTAAGTGCATTAGACATGTCAATATGGGAGATGAAAGTTACATCTATTCGTGAATCTACTGTCATGAGTACACTTACTTTAGATGTGCTATATTCCAAGCTAAAAACTAATGAAATTGATATAATATCACGTAAGAACCCCAACAAGTCTATTGCTTTTGTTTCTCAACGTGATATGCCTAGCTCTGGCCAATCTTCATCTTGTAGTACACTTGCTTTGTTGTCCTCTCTAACCCTTGAACAGATTGAGGAGTTTCCAGAGGAGGAGCTAGCACTTCTCTCTACGAGGTTCTCAAAAGCATTGCAAAATGTGAGAACTAGAAGGAGAGGAAGCTCCGAACCTCAATGTAACACCCACTATTTTAGTGAGGAAAAAAATTGTAAAATGAATTTTTCAAGAAGTAAAATCATTTTCTTGGAAATAAAAATTCATATAAGGCAAGATGCATCGTATTTGAATGATTGTGTGAATATTTGAAAATTCAAATTCGCTAGAAATTTGGTTTACAAATTCAAAACATAAAACAAAATAAAAAGAAAATAGAAAAGAAAAAGAAAAGGGAAAAGAAAAAGGAAAAACGCCCCTGGGCCGAATTCCCCAATCCGGCCCAATTTTCCCCGCTCTCCCGCGCCGGCCCGCGCCTCGTCTCCCCTCCCTCTCTCTCAGCCAGACGGGCCCCGCGTGCCAGCGTCGCCCCGCGCCGCACTCTCTCTCCCCCTCGCTGCTAGTCGGCCCCGCCTGTCAGAACCGTCGCCCACCTCCTGTCGCGCCCGCGCCGTAACGCCTGCATGCAATAATACCGCGCCGCCCACTTTTCCCCCTCTTCATTTCCGGCCGTTTCACCCCAATCAAGTGTCGCGTCATGCCCATGATGGCCGCCGACCGTTTCTACTCCGAATCCCCTATAAAAACCCAGTCATTCCCCTCAATTTCCTCACCCCCGCGATCAAAACCCTAGCTACGACAAGCTCGGTAATGGCGCCTCTGTCCCCGACTTTCCACCCACTTCTACTCCTCGGGAGTTTGCCTAACACCTTCCCCGTGTTGTTAGGAGTCTGTCGGACATCACCGTTGGGGTGGAACGTCGCTGCGTCACCGATTCCATCGTCGCCGACGAGCTCCTCCGCCGTCCATCGTCGCCGACCACCTTCCATCCAGTTTCCGGCCGTGCGACAACCTCTGGTGAGACCCCCGTGCACTCCTCAAGTTTTGCGCTAGTCAGATGTGCCCCAAAGCATTTGTAGCGTATTTTCGTTCAACTCCGGCGAGGTCGCCGCCGCACTCGCGTCGCCGCCGCCGCGCGCCGCCCCTGTGCCATCGCTCCCGCCTCTCACAGTGACGTGGCCCCCTCTCGGCCGTTCATTTTGAACAGGCGGCCGAGATTAAAACCGAGCGTACCACTTCAGTTAATAAAATCTGAGCCATCCAATTTACAATCAACGACCCATGTTCAAACTAGTCTTCCCGCCGCCGGAATTTCATTCAAACCCCTGGAAACTTGCGGGCCACCCCCTAAGTTATTTTAAAATTCAAGTCTAACCCCTGTAAATGTTGAACTAGCCCCTAGACTTTTTGGAAATTAGGAAAATACTGATAAATTGAATAAAAAGTGTTTTTAAGCCCCTGGAAAATTATAAAATGGCAAATAAAATCAAGAAAAATTATAGAATAATCCCTGGACTTAATAAAAATTATTTTTAACCTCTAGAACAGTTCTGTATTTGGAGAAAAGCCCCTGTTAGTTCTAAAAATTAAATAAAAGTCCTTACTTTGTATAAAGTAAAAATAGATTTAAATATGTTTTATTTATTTTCCTTTCTGTATTATTTTTTTAATTCATTTAAATTGCTGAAATGGTCATAAAAATACTTTTAAGTATATTTAGTTCATAAAAATTGTTTTGCACATAGAAATAATTAGTAAAAAATGATGTAAAAATTGTAAAAATTTATATTATTGATTATAAATCTGTTTTGAGCTTATTTTGAAGGATAAAATTTCTAGAAAATAATTTTAGGGTTCTAATAAGTATAAAAATATGTTTTACTCACAAAATTTCATTTAATTTTAAAATTCTCATCAAAAAATGTATGTTTATAATAAAAATCAACCCTAAAATCACTTTTGCGTAGGAATTTGCGTTTATTTGAATATTGTGCATTTTACTATGTCCTTATTGTATGTTATTTTCGTGCATCGTCGTAATATAGAGTCGGTGCCAGAACCCAACCTTAACCTTCAAGAGCAGCAGTTTCCCGACGACTCCGAGTCACAGTTTGGAGGCAAGTTCCTTTACCATCTTGCACCCCTTTTTGATAAGTTTTAGTTAGTTTCATGCTAATTAAAATATGAAACCTATGTTATGATTTCCTAGATTTTTCCACAATATTCCTTGTCAACATGATTTGAGCGTTTTATTATTATTTAGAATATGCTTAGCCATGCTTAATTGAAATATGATCTATTAATTTACAAGTTTACATTTGAAGTACTTTGATTCATGAATTGGTGGCTAAACGGAAATTAGTAGATAGGAATCTGATAGTGCGTTTTGTATGGATTGGTGCATGCGTGCACAAGACCTTGGTTTGGGGCTTGACACCTATCGGATTCTAAGGACCGGTTTATGGAAGAAGTTACTAAGCCATTTAGTATCACCACGGAATTGTATATGGGACAACTTGGTTTAGTAATTTGGTTTCTCCCGATGTAGCATAGGTAATTGATCGGGCGGGGAATGGGCTTTGCCTTGGGATCCGCATGGCTCAAGAGGGGGCTTCTCCTGGCGGAGGGAAAATAGACTCCAGGTACCAGAGCGGTGAAACCTTAGAGTACCCATTGCAAGTCGGGAGAACCATCGGAAACACCTCGTAGTGATCTCCTGGCCACACACCTACGGAAGTGTGTATTGTGGTTGGCTACCACGGGCATCAGGGAGGATTACCTTAGTCCACCTGGCAACAGGGGACAAAATCACGAACTGTGGGTAAAGGATACACACTCTGCAAAGTTTTGTCAAACTGTCTAGACAGCCGTGCTCACGGACACGAGTGGCTTGGAAACCAAATTCATAATTAGCACTTGGATACTCAATGGATGGTTTGGGATTGGTTTTACCTGGATTAATTTTGGGATGTTGGTTGGGATTTCACCTAGTTGTAGGTGCTTAATAAACAATTAAGAGTAGATTGTTACTGCTATAGTGCTTAACCTTTTAACTGCCTTCCTTGTTGTGAACCACACATGACATAACTTCCCAACTTGCGAGTACCATTGGTACTGAAACTTGTTAGTAGCATATTCCCCCCCCCCCCCAGTCTACGAAGACGCAGAGGTGGAGAACCAGGACTTCTACGAGGACCCCGAAGAGATGTTCTAGGCTGGCGCTCCCCCGTGCAACGCCTGTGTTTGGAGCCCTTGATTATGTTTTTCCGCTGCTTGTGTACTTTTATTTTAGACCTGGGAGGTCATTTATGTAATAAGGTGATGTACTCGAACATGGTATTATATTTGGTATTTCACTTTCGTCTACACATGTATGAGTTGAACTGATCCTGGCATACATGTGGAAAGCATCTGGTTGTCTTCTTATTACCAGGTGTGACAAAGTGGTATCAGAGCCGTGTTGCCCGTAGGACGCAAGCATAGATAGAAAAGGACGATTTAAGGATTTTACTATTTTCAAATATTATTAGTTGTAAAATTTCTTTGTATTCTTTACCTTGCACATATTTCACTTACTCTTTAATTTGTTTTATTACTGACACTCTCCAGTTTCAAAATCTTAGATGGCCAACGTCAGGAGAACCGCACGCATGTTAACTGGAGGCTATGTTCCCAACCGAAGGATTGCTGCCCGCCGTACCCCACTCAATGATCCTCGACGTGCGGTGGTGATTCGTACTGATGGAAGAGCCGCAGGACGACTTCGACGTCGACTTCAAGCCATACTACTCGACGCCGGCTACAGACATGAGAGACTGGCACTCACCTACCACTCTATTGGGATGTCGTGTCCCTACCGGATCGAGTGGTCATGCAAGCTATTTGTCTACTATGGGGATCAACTACTCAAGGTGCACCGTACCCCTGCTGCAAGGAGCTACCGACGCCATGCTGAGCAGGATGTCAGCTGGGAGGCCATCACCTATTGGAGCCACACTTACCGTTACCAGCTGCGGAACTCAGTACACGCCTACACTCCCCAGCGTCCCAGCGGCACTGGCAACTTCGTCACTAGGTACGTGGAGGGGCCCCTGACCCTTCCACAGACTCACTAGACAGTTGATGACATGGAGCGCCTCAGCATTCGCCTCCACAAGGCTCAGCAAGAAATTCAGGATGTTCGTGACCTGGCAACACATTATGAAAGGCAAGTGAGGAGGTACCGTCGGATCACCGACGAGGACCCAGATGGGTATGCTTCAGACACCTCCACTTGGATCCCAGACTCTCCTGACCGCCGTGTTGGTCGTGGCGACACTGACTCAATGGACTACTCTTCAGACGCGGAGCCAGACTCAGGGGAGCCTTTTGTGCCGCAGCAGCCAGCCAACTCTCCTCCGCATGGCAACGAGTCTCGTGGCAGCAACTCGAGATATGATGGAGATGACGATGAAGACCCAGACGAGGAGGAGGACCCCGAGGAGCGAGAGTAGACTCTGGCCTGCCCTACAAATCAAGATTAAGACACTTACCCATGAGTTGTAATAAGAGCGATGTAGTGACGATTTGTGTAATCTTGAGTTGTATGATTTTGTTTTGAGAACTTGATTATCCATGTTTGTGTTTGTCTAATGAAAGTGATCTTTATTTCTCTATCTCCTTATGGATGCATATAGTGGGAAGGACGTATAGAATAGTTTTTCTCTTATCTTTTATTTCTAAAGAAACACCCCAATTTCAGATGGCAGGAAGAGGAAGAGGACGTGGACGTGGTGTGCCACCCAATCAAGACAATGAAGTCCCACTACCTCAATGGAATGGAAGAGGTGCTCGTGGGGCACCAGCTGCGAACCAAATGCAGCAGATGATGGCTATGCAACTTCAAATGATGCAAAACTTGACACAAATTGTGAACAATATGCAGCAGGCTCATCAAGCACCACCACCCCCTCCACCACCACCACCCCCACCTCCAAGATTCTGCTTAAGAGGCTTCATGAACACTCAACCCCCACGCTTCTCCAACGCCACAGAACCCATGGATGCAGATGATTGGATCAATACTATTGAAAGTAAACTAAGGATTGTACAATGTGAAGGGAGGGAAAGAGTGTTATTGGCATCACACCAACTCCATGGACCTGCGGCTGATTGGTGGACCGCTTTTACTGCAGCTCATGGAAACCCAGAGAACATTACCTGGAAAGAGTTTAGAGAAAACTTCCGCAACCATCATGTACCTGCAGGAGAAATTCAAGCCAAGCGTATGGAGTTCCTAGCACTGAAACAGGGGAACATGAACATAAGGGGGTATTTGAACAAGTTTACACAATTATCTCAGAACGCCCTGGAGATGTTGACACCGATGCCAAGAAACAATTCTGTTTCAAAGAGGGATTGGACAAAGAAATACAGTTGATAATGTCTTCCAGTGACTATGCTAGTTTCCAACATCTGGTGGATAAAGCTTTCACGGTAGAAAGAAAGAAGAAGGAGTGCGAAGGAGAAGACCGCAAAAGGAAGATGATGATGGGGCAGTCTTCAAGTAGCAATCGTCCTCGCTTTAACCCACAGCAATCGGGACACCTGAGTCGTCCCATGGGCAATAATCAAGGACAGCGGTACACTAACAACTCTTCATTCAGACCTCAATCTTAGTATGCGCGGCCCCAGTACCAGCAGATGCCACCACAATGCCCTCAAATGTATCAACAACGTTCTATGACTTCAAACCCTCGGCCAACTGGGCAACCACAGCAAAATCAACAAAGAAACAAGGCTCAAGACACTAGTACCCGGGGAGCTTGCTATATATGTGGTGACAAGGGACACTACTCCAACAACTGCTCGAAAAAGCATTCGCAGCAGAACCAGTCCAGAGGAAGGGTCAATCATGTTGTTCTGGAGGAAGCTCAAGACGCATCAGATGTGGTAATCGGTACGTTCCCTGCTGATTCCCATCCTTCTACAGTATTGTTTGATTCTGGTGCAACACATTCGTTCATAGCAAAAGAATTCATAAGAAGACATGGAATGAATGTTACATTAATGAATCAAGTATTAGTAGTCAACTCTCCTGGAGGAGAGATGCTGACGAGGCAAGTATGCCCTAATGTTAGTGTAAGCATTAGGGGAGTAGCATTCTTAGCAAACCTTATAGTGCTAGAGTCACAAGGAATAGATATTATTCTCGGAATGGATTGGTTAACCAAGTACAAAGGAGTGATCCACTGTGCCACGAGAACAGTATGTCTGACTCATACGGATGGCACAAACGTGGAGTTTCATCCTGATCAAGCACCAGTTCAGAAAATACGACTCAACCAGATTGAAGGAGTACAAGAGATCAAAGTTGTTTGTGACTTTCCAGATGTGTTTCCTGATGAACTATCGGGTATGCCCCCAGACAGAGAAATTGAATTCATCATTGAATTAGTACCTGGTACAGCACCAATTTACAAGCGACCATACAGGATGGATGCTAAACAATTGGCAGAATTGAAGGATCATATCAATGAGTTGTTAGCAAAAGGATACATTCGTCCTAGTTCCTCACCTTGGGGAGCTCCAATGATATTTGTGCCCAAGAAAGATGGTACACAAAGATTGTGTGTGGATTATCGTGCACTCAACGCAGTAACTATCAAGAACAAATATCCTTTACCAAGGATTGAGGATTTGTTTGACCAGTTGAGAGTGTGTTCTCGAAGATTGATCTGCGATCAGGGTATCACCAATTGAAGATACGACCCTCAGATATACCAAAGACGGCTTTTGTTTCAATATGGATTATATGAGTATACAGTCATGTCTTTTGGTTTAACTAATGCCCTGGCTTATTTCATGTACCTTATGAATAAGGTATTTATGGAACATCTGGATAAGTTTGTCGTGGTGTTTATTGACGACATTTTGATATTCTCCAAAAGTGAAGAGGAACATGAGGAGCACCTAAGATTGGCTTTACAGAAACTTCGGGAACATCAGTTGTATGCAAAGCTAAGTAAATGTGAGTTCTGGTTAAAGGAAGTGTCATTTCTGGGACATGTTATATCACAGGGAGGAATAGCAGTAGACCCTAGTAAAGTGAAAAATGTTCTGAATTGGAAAACACCAGAAAATGTTGGGGAAATAAGAAGTTTCTTGGGCATGGCTGGCTATTATCGCCGGTTTATCGAAGGATTCTCAAAAATATCTCGTCCGTTAACCAAGTTACTTGAGAAGGGAGTTGCGTACAAATGGACACCAGAGTGTGAAGCTAGTTTTACAGAGCTAAAGAAAAGGTTGACTACTGCTCCAGTGTTGATTATGTCGAATATGCAGAAAGAATTTGCAGTTTACTGTGATGCATCCGGACAAGGACTGGGATGTTTACTAATGCAAGAGGGACACGTAGTGGCTTATGCATCACGTCAACTCAGAAAGCATAAAAGAAATTACCCTATTCATGACTTGGAGTTAGCAGCAGTGGTTCATGCGTTGAAGTTATGGAGACATTATCTTATAGGAAAAAGAAGTGAAATTTATACGGACCACAAGAGTTTGAAGTATATCTTCACCCAACCAGATCTAAATCTCAGACAACGCAGATGGTTGGAACTTATCAATGATTTTGATGTCGGAATCAACTATCATCCTGGGAAAGCTAATGTGGTCGCAGATGCATTAAGCAGATCAGCTCAATGCAATAGCTTGGCACTGCAAGGTCAACAACCGCAATTATGTAAGGAATTAGCAAGGCTAAACCTTAGTATCGTAACTAATACTGAGGTAGTGTCTATGGAAGTAGATTCTACTTTGGAAAAGGATATTCGTCAAGGGCAAAAGAATGATAAGTGGATCCAGAAGACTAAGCAACTAATGAAAGAAGGAAAAGCACCAGACTTTAGAGAAGATGAACAGGGAACTCTATGGCTAGGGAAGAAAATATGTGTACCTGATATCAAGGAGATTCGAGAGATGATACTGAGAGAAGCTTATGATTCGTCATAATCTATTCATCCGGGGAGCACAAAGATGTATCAGGATCTAAAGGATCGATATTGGTGGCATGGAATGAAACGAGATGTGGTGGAGTACGTAGCTCTGTGTGACACGTGTCAGAAGGTTAAAGTAGAACATCAAAGACCCGCAGGGTTACTTCAACCCATTAAAATTCCTGAATGGAAATGGGAAGAAATAAGTATGGACTTTATTGTGGGATTGCCGAGAACTCAGTCAAGATATGACTCTAAATGGGTCATAGTGGATCGTTTGACCAAAGTGGCTCACTTTATTCCAGTAAAAGAAAGTTATTCTGGTTCAAGGTTGGCAGAACTATATATGACAAGAATTGTATGCCTACATGGAGTGCCGAAGAAGATAATATCAGACAGAGGTACTCAGTTCACTTCCAGATTTTTGCAAAAGTTGCATGAGTCTATGGATACCCGACTCAATTTCAGCTCGGCATATCATCCGCAAACTGACGGTCAAACAGAGTGTACTAACCAAATTCTTGAACACATGTATAGAGCATGTGCTTTGAAAAACAGTAGGAGTTGGGATAAGAACCTACCATATGCTGAGTTCTCCTATAACAATAGTTATCAAGCCAGTTTGAAGATGTCTCCGTTTGAAGCTTTATATGGATGGAAGTGCAGAACACCGTTGTTTTGGAATCAAACTGGGGAAAGCCAAGTATTTGGGCCCGAGGTGTTAAGAGAAGCTGAGAGACAAGTACAAGAAATCCAGAAGAATTTAAAGACGGCTCAATCAAGGCAGAAGAGTTATGCTGATACTCGACGTCGTGATCTAACCTTTGAGATTGGTGATTTTGTGTATCTCAAGGTGTCACCCGTGAGAGGGTTAAGACGATTCAAGGTGAAGGGCAAGTTATCACCCCGATATATTGGTCCCTTCAAAATACTGGAGAAAAGAGGAGAAGTAGCTTATCGGCTCGAGCTACCATCTCATTTATCAGATGTGCACGATGTATTCCACGTGTCACAATTTAAGAAATGCCTAAGAGTACCAGAATAACAATTGCCATTGGAAGCAGTAGACGTGCATGAGGACTTGACCTATGTAGAACAACCTATTAAGATTCTTGAGACATCAGAACGAGTTATGAGGAATAAAGTTACTTGAATGTGCAAAGTTCAATGGAGACATCACTCAGAAGAAGAGGCAACATGGGAAAGAGAGGAAGACCTCAAGGCGGAGTTTCCCAGTCTATTCTCTTAGGCATCCAAATCTCGAGGGCGAGATTTCTTTTTAGGGGGATAGAATTGTAACACCCACTATTTTAGTGAGGAAAAAAATTGTAAAATGAATTTTTCAAGAAGTAAAATCATTTTCTTGGGAATAAAAATTCATATAAGGCAAGATGCATCATATTTGAATGATTGTGTGAATTTTTGAAAATTCAAATTCGCTAGAAATTTGGTTTACAAATTCAAAACATAAAAGAAAAGAAAAAGAAAATAGAAAAGAAAAAGAAAAGGGAAATGAAAAAGGAAAAACGCCCCTAGGCCGAATTCCCCAATCCGGCCCAATTTTCCCCGCTCTCCCGCGCCGGCCCACGCCTCCTCTCCCCTCCCTCTCTCTCAGCCAGATGGGCCCCGCGCGCAAGCGTCGCCCCGCGCCGCACTGTCTCTCCCCCTCGCTGCTAGTCGGCCCCACCTGTCAGAACCGTCGCCCACCTCCCGTCGCGCCCGCGCCGTAGCGCCTGCATGCAATAATACAGCGCCGCCCACTTTTCCCCCTCTTCATTTCCGGCCGTTTCACCCCAATCAAGTGTCGTGTCGTGCCCATGATGGCCGCCGACCGTTTCTACTCCGAATCCCCTATAAAAACCCAGTCATTCCCCTCAATTTCCTCACCCCGGCGATCAAAACCCTAGCTACGACAAGCTCGGTAATGGCGCCTCTGTTCCCGACTTTCCACCCACTTCTACTCCTCGGGAGTTTGCCTAACACCTTCCCCATGTTGTTAGGAGTCTGCCGGACATCACCGTTGGGGTGGAACGTTGCTGCGTCACCGATTCCATCATCGCCGACGAGCTCCTCCGCCGTCCATCATCGCCGACCACCCTCCATCCAGTTTCCGGCCGTGCGACAACCTCTGGTGAGACCCCCGTGCCCTCCTCAACGTTTTGTGCTAGTCAGATGTGCCCCAAAGCGTTTGTAGCGTATTTTCGTTCAACTCCGGCGAGGTCGCCGCCGCATTCGCGTCGCCGCCACCGCGCGCCGCCCCTGTGCCGTCGCTCCCGCCTCTCGGGGTTACGTGGCCCCCTCTCGGCCGTTCATTTTGAACGGGCGGCCGAGATTAAAACCGAGCGTACCGCTTCAGTTAATAAAATCTGAGCCATCCAATTTAAAATCAACGGCCCATGTTCAAACTAGTCTTCCCGCCGCCGGAATTTCACTCAAACCCCTGGAAACTTGCGGGCTACCCCCTGAGTTATTTTAAAATTCAAGTCTAACCCATGTAAATGTTGAACTATCCCCTAGACTTTTTGGAAATTAGGAAAATACTGATAAATTGAATAAAAAGTGTTTTTAAGCCTCTGGAAAATTATAAAATGGCAAATAAAATCTAGAAAAATTATAGAATAATCCCTGGACTTAATAAAAATTATTTTTAACCTCTAGAACAGTTTTGTATTTGCAGAAAAGCCCCTGTTAGTTCTAAAAATTAAATAAAAGTCCTTACATTGTATAAAATAAAAAATAGATTTAAATATGTTTTATTTATTTTCCTTTCTGTATTATTTTTTTAATTCATTTAAATTGCTGAAATGGTCATAAAAATACTTTTAAGTATATTTAGTTCATAAAAATTGTTTTGCACATAGAAATAATTAGTAAAAATGATGTAAAAATTGTAAAAATTTATATTATTGATTATAAATCTGTTTTGAGCTTATTTTGAAGGATAAAATTTCTAGAAAATAATTTTAGGGTTCTAATAAGTATAAAAATGGTATAAAAATCTATAAAAATATGTTTTACTCACTAAATTTCATTTAATTTTAAAATTCTCATCAACAAATGTATGTCTATAATAAAAATCAACCCTAAAATCACTTTTGCGTAGGAATTTGCGTTTATTTAAATATTGTGCATTTTACTATGTCCTTATTGTATGTTATTTTTCGTGCATCGTCGTAATATAGAGTCGGGGCCAGAACCCACCCTTAACCTTCAAGAGCAGCAGTTTCCCGACGACCCCGAGTCACAGTTTGGAGGCAAGTTCCTTGACCATCTTGCACCCCTTTTTGATAAGTTTTAGTTAGTTGCATGCTAATTAAAATATGAAACCTATGTTATGATTTCCTAGATTTTTCCACAATATTCCTTGTCAACATGATTTGAGCGTTTTATTATTATTTAGAATACGCTTAGCCATGCTTAATTGAAATATGATCTATTAATTTACAAGTTTACATTTGAAGTACTTTGATTCATAAATTGGTGGCTAAACGGAAATTAGTAGATAGGAATCCGATAGGGGGTTTTGTATGGATTGGTGCATGCGTGCACAAGACCTTGGTTTGGGGCTTGACACCTATCGGATTCTAAGGACCGGTTTATTGAAGAAGTTGCTAAGCCATTTAGTATCACCACAGAATTGTATATGGGACAACTTGGTTTAGTAATTTGGTTTCTCCCGATGTAGCATAGGTAATTGATCGGGCGGGGAATGGGCTTTGCCTTGGGATCCGCATGGCTCAAGAGGGGGCTTCTCCTGGCGGAGGGAAAATAGACTCCAGGTGCCGGAGCGGTGAAACCTTAGAGTACCCATTGCAAGTTGGGAGAACCATCGGAAACACCTCGTAGTGATCTCCTGGCCACACACCTACGGAAGTGTGTATTGTGGTTGGCTACCACGGGCATCAGGGAGGATTACCTTAGTCCACCTGGCAACAGGGGACAAAATCACGAACTGTGGGTAAAGGATACACACTCTGCAGAGTTTTGTCAAACTGTCTAGACAGCCGTGCTCACGGACACGAGCGGCTTGGAAACCAAATTCATAATTAGCACTTGGATACTCAATGGATGGTTTGGGATTGGTTTTACCTGGATTAATTTTGGGATGTTGGTTGGGATTTCACCTAGTTGTAGGTGCTTAATAAAAAATTAAGAGTAGATTGTTACTGCTATAGTGCTTAACCTTTTAACTGCCTTCCTTGTTGTGAACCACACATGACATAACTTCCCAACTTGCGAGTACCGTTGGTACTCAAACTTGTTAGTTGCATATTTTTCCCCCCAGTCTACGAAGACGCAGAGGTGTAGAACCATGACTTCTACGGGGACCCCGAAGAGATGTTCTAGGCTGGCGCTCCCCCGTGCAACACCTGTGTTTGGAGCCCTTGATTATGTTTTTCCGCTGCTTGTGTACTTTTATTTTAGACCTGGGAGGTCATTTATGTAATAAGGTGATGTACTCGAACATGGTATTATATTTAGTGTTTCACTTTCGTCTACACATGTATGAGTTGAACTGATCCTGGCATACATGTGGAAAGCATCTGGTTGTCTTCTTATTACCAGGTGTGACACTCAACGATGCTTCGAATGTGGTAAGACAGAACATTTTCGTTCAGATTGCCCTAACCTTTCAGGTCCTACTTCCCAGGATGAAAAGAAAACAAGAACGAAGCACTCCTCTACAAAAGATACAAAGAAAAAGAAGGGTACCATAGGACGCAAGATGATTAATAGCTTCATCACCGCACTTCAAGAACTTAGTTCAAGTGATGTAGACTTTGAAAGTGATGAAGATGATGACGATCTGGCCAACTTATGCTTCATGGCGGGCAAAACAAGATCAAGATCAAGTCAGGAGGATGCAGAACACAACAGTGAAGACGATGAGGTATGTTCTACCTGCAATGAAATGTGTGATGCTATTTCTCGTGCAACTATTATTGTCAAGAAAAAGGACAAAAAAACTTAGGGATAATGATGCTACACGTCGCGTGACTCAGTACTGGATTCCTAAATGCCTTTTGACTAACCCCAGTATTGAGTCATCGACGTATTGTGCTTCTATGTAGGTTACACGTTTGAGGAAGGACAACATTTGGATTGTGGATTCAGGTTGCTCACGCCACATGACCGGTAACAAAGATTGGTTCTCCTACCTCTCTTTTGTGTCACGTGTAGAAAATGTTACTTTTGCCGATAATTCTTCAACTCCTATAGTTGCTAAGGGTTCGGTTAGAGTAAATGATCACTACACTTTGAAGGATGTGGCACTTGTCAAAAATTTGAAATAAGACTTGCTTTCTGTTTCACAATTGCTAGATGAAAATCTAGAAATTATTTTCAATAAAAACTACTGCAAAGTTGTAGGTTCAAATAGTGAGCTTATTTTTAACATGTCTCGGTTTGGAAGAGTTTTTAAAGCTGATTTTGATATGTCTTCCTCTAAGCATAGGTGTCTAGTTGCTAATGATTCAAAGGACTTATATTTTTGGCATCGTAGACTTGGTCACGTAGGCTTTGATCACCTAACACGTGTTAGTGTTCTTGATCGCATACGTGGGCTGCCTAAGCTTAAAGGGGACAAAGAAATTGTGTGCTTTTCTTGTAGACATGCTAAGATGGTTGTAGGTTCACATACTCCTCTCACAATGATCATGACAACTGAACCTTGTCAACTTTTGCATCTTGACACCGTAGGACCTTCACGTGTTCAATCCTTCGGAGGTAAATGGTATGTTCTTGTTATTGTTGATGATTATTCTAGATACTCTTGGGTTTACTTTATGGCGTCTAAGAATGAAGTTTTTAGTCAATTTAGAACTTTATTTCTTAGATTATCAATTGATCACCCAGGATCATTAAAAGCAATTAGAAGTGATCATGGAACTGAATTTAAAAATCGATTTTTTGATCACTTTTGTGCTGAAAATAGAATAGATCATCAATTCTCTTCACCATATGTACCTCAACAAAACGGTGTTGTAGAAAGAAAGAACAGAACCTTAGTTTTGATGGCTAGGACTATGCTTGATGAATATCAAACTCCTAGGAAATTTTGGGCTGATGCGTTAGCAACCACTTGTTATGTCTCAAATCGTGTTTTCTTGCGTGCTAAGCTAGGTAAAACACCATATGAGCTCCGGTTTGGACATAGACCTAGTGTTACACACTTTCGGGTATTTGGTTGCAAATGCTTTGTTAAGAAACATGGTAATCTTGATAAATTTGAATCTAGATCCTTTGATGGCATGTTTCTTGGTTATCCATCTCATACTAGAGGCTACCGTGTGCTTTTACTTGACACTAACAAAATTGTGGAGACTTGTGAAGTGTCTTTTGATGAAGCTAGCCCAGGTACTAGCTCCGGTGTTGCAGGACCAGATCCGTATCCTCAGGGGGAGGGTATTTTCGAAGATGAAGAAGAGCCAGTGATACTGCCTGGTAGTTCCGGAGTTGACACGTGTCCAGCTTCGGACATTGAACAAGCTCCGGCTATCACCTATGCTGGTCCTGATCATCCTCAAGCCACAAGCTCATCGATTTGTGATGAACATGAAGAAGAAGAAGCTTGTGAGACATCTGTTCCCCTACGGTTTTACAAAGATCATCCCCCACAACAGATGATTGGAAGCTTGCACGAACGAGTCACACCATCCAGGTTTTGCGATCCAAACTCTCATGCTCATTCCGCTTTTGTTGCTTCTTTTGAACCCAAAGATATATCACACACACTCACTAATGAATCTTGGATTATTGCCATGCAAGAAGAGTTAGAAAATTTTGAAAGAAATAATGTTTGGAAACTTGTACCTCCACCTCAAGGTCACACTTTAATTGGAACTAAATGGGTATTTAAAATAAACAAAGTGAGGATGGGGTTGTGGTTAGGAATAAGGCTAGGTTGTTTGCTCAAGGTTTCACTCAAGTTGAAGGTCTAGATTTTGATGAAACTTTTGCTCCTGTCGCTAGATTAGAAGCCATAAGAATTTTGTTAGCTTTTGCAGCATCCAAAGGTTTTAAGCTATTTCAAATGGATGTTAAAAGTGCTTTTCTTAATGGCTACATAGATGAGGAGGTTTATGTCAAACAACCACCGGGTTTTGAAAATCCAGATTTTCCTAATCATGTTTACAAACTGTCCAAAGCCTTGTATGGTCTCAAACAAGCCCCTAGAGCATGGTATGATAGGTTAAAAACATTCTTACTTGAAAAGGGGTTTACCATGGGCAAGGTTGATAAAACTCTTTTTGTGCTTAAGCATGGCAATGACTCATTATTCGTTCAAGTGTATGTGGATGATATTATCTTTGGGTGTGCTTCTCATGATCTTGTGTCCAAGTTTTCAGCAATGATGAGTTCCGAATTTGAAATGAGTATGATGGGTGAACTCACTACTTTTTGGGGCTGCAAATCAAGCAAAACAGGGAGGGTACCTTTGTGCATCAAACGAAGTATACCAAAGACCTCCTAAGGCGCTTCAACATGGAGAAAAGCAAGCCTCTTCGGACACCAATGGGAACAGCAACAACACTTGAACTTGATGAAGATGGTGAATCTGTGAATCAAAAAGAATATAGAAGCATGATCGGATCACTTTTGTACCTCACGGCATCAAGACCGGACATACAATTCAGCGTATGTCTTTATGCATGGTTTCAAGCTTCCCCACGTGCTTCACATCGTCAAGCCATCAAAAGGATTCTCAGATACTTACATGGAACCCAAGAATTTGGCATTTTTCTTCCTTCTTCCTCAACCGTTACTTTGAAAGCTTTTTCGGATGCTGATTTTGGGGGTTGTAGGATTGATAGGAAAAGTACTTCCGGTGCTTGTCATTTTCTTGGTAATTCTCTTGTTGCTTGGTCCTCTAGAAAACAAAATTCAGTTGCACAATCCACAGCCGAATCTGAATATGTAGCTGCTTCTAGTGCTTGCTCACAAATTGTTTGGATTGTTCAAACACTTAAGGACTATGGGGTTGATCTAAATAGTGTTCCACTGTTTTGTGATAACACTAGTGCCATTTGCATTGCTAAAAACCCCGTGCAACATTCTAGAACTAAGCACATTGACATTAGGTATCAATTTCTCCGAGATATTGTTGAAAAAGGAAACATTGTGCTTCACCATGTAGATACCGAACAACAATTGGCTGACATTTTTACAAAACCTTTGGATTTCACTCGTTTTTGTTACATTCGTAGTGAAATATGGGTTATGCATCCTCATGGCCTAAATTGAGGGGGAGTTTTTTGAAACTTGGGAAGTCTATATGTGAATCTGAAATTAAATTAATATGAGCATAGTATTTCATACATATATGACTTTGTGATTCCTTTTACATGCTGAAAGTTCTTACTACATTACTCGTGTTATACATTTTGTAGTTTTTTCCATGTCTAGTAATTGAAATAATTACTTACACTAAATCTGGTCATGGTCGAACTTTCTTGCCGTTTTGAACTTGTTGCATGCTCACAAATGCTTTTAATCATTAAGAATTTATCAAGTAATCAACTCACATGTTGAGTTTTTATGAACAAATATAAATTGAGAAAAGATCAAGAGAATATGCATGCATCACACTTCTTCTTTTGAGATGGCTTGTCATTGCACTTAGATATGAACTTGGAAGAAGTTGTGTATGACTAAAACCATGTCCTTAAGCTTCTAATTGTCAAATGACATAGGCTTGGCTTGGTTGGTTAGAATAAGGCAGATGCGCATATAATCTCTTGCAAATATCATATGATCTAAATTTATGCTTTGAAAAATAATAAAATGCAGCAACTAGTGTCATGCTTTTAGGTTTTGAAATAGTTAAGTTTGTGAGATCATGACTTGCCTAAATTGAAAATTACATTTGATCTCTAGCATGGCTTACACTACTTTATGTATTTCATTGATGTGATAATGTAAGGTACTTGATAGTATGACTTGGATGAGCTTTGTTTATATGTATATGTTATAATATGCTCATAACAACTAAAGGGGGAGAGATAAATTGTTTATATGCTCATGACTTGCTGAATACATTGTCAAAGGGGCAGAGATAAGCATGAAGAGAAAGAAAATATGTGCATAAGGAGAGAAAAAGGGGGAGAAATAATATGGGATAATTTTTTTTTGGATTTTCTTCTCATTTTACTTTTGATTTACAAAGGGGGAGAAATTGTTTTCAAAACTTTTATGTGAATAAGCCAATGTTCGGATTTTAAATGGTGTTGCCAATGCATTCATCAAGGGGGAGATTGTAAGACCTATGTGTGCTGAATACATTGGCTTGTAGTGAATACACTTGGCTTTGATGATAAAAGTTTTTAATATCACCAAAACACCTTTTTATCAAGGTCTGACTCTAGCTCCGAGCTACAGGAAGGTCCGACTGTAGGTCCGGCTTGGTTTGGGTAGCTCCGGTTACGTTCGATGCTAGGTCTGACTAGCTTTGGTCAGCTCCGGTGAAGTTTTGTCTTTAGCTCTGGCATATATTTGATAGCTCCGACATGCTTTTGCTAAGCTCCGACGTACTTTGTCTAGCTCTGGTTTTGGGTTGACTAGTTTTGACTAGTTTTTGGTAAGCTCCGGTGCTAGGATCTACTAGTTCTGGTAAGCTCCGGTAGGTGATTCATTGTACTAGTTTTGGTAAGCTCTGGCGCTAGGTTCAACTAGCTTTAGTTAGCTCCGGCTCAAGGTCCGGGTTGCTCTGGCAAGGTCCGGAACTTGACCGCAGTGCTTCTGCTTTTCATTTGCAATGTTTCGTACTTGCTTTACATTATTGGAAAGATTGCTTAGTATTCATTTGCTAAGTTTTTGGTGCGTTTTGGTTGATATGGATGATATCATGTTACTGTGGTTTTGCAACATGCTTATGTGAGGTTCTCACGTAGGGTGTTGTGTTCGGCACTAACTTGAGTCAAGTCGAGGACTTGGGCTCGTATGGATTGGTTGTTTATTCATGTGCAGGTGTTGCTTGAGTTCAAGACATGGCTGGTGACGGGATCCATTGGACTAGTCTCAGGGAGGAGATGAGGTTCCAACAACCAAATTCAGGAGGAATTGTGGTTGAGCTGATCAGGAGGTTGCGCAACATGATTGAATCAAGAACAATGCATATGAAGGTATCGTGGACGTCATTGGAAGATGTTTGCACGTGTGCAAGGAGTGCATGGACGTGGCTACATGGTTCCGAGACGTGATGAAGAGATTTGGACGTAAAGAATTGGTCGGAAAGGTCCAACCGACTAGGTTATGGACTCAGGTTGCGGCTGAGTCGGGTTTGACTCAAATATGGAAAGATTTGAGTTGGTTATGATAGGATTCCGTGTTGGTCACGAATTTGAGTTGTTTAGGAATGTGGGATACGTTCCTAAGGTGTTTGGAAGTCTTAAGATTGCTTCTATCTGCATATAGAAGAATCTTGAGCAGTTATGGAAAGTTACGATTCGTGATCTGAGTAGGATTGGAGTCCTAGTTGGTATTGGGTTGGCCTAAGGGCTGGTTATATAAGCAAGGGAACCCATAGCTCGTGGTGCACGACTTTGGAGCTGTTCCTCTTGTGTTTTATTGAATAAAATTTGTAGTTTGAAGGAACTTTTGTGCCTTGTTCGTCCGACTTGTTCCAGACAAGTTTTACTCGTCGAGTTTTTGGATGGCACTACCTTTCGTTGGTGGTTTTATCATAACTCGAGTTTTATAGATCCAATTGAAGTGATTCTTTTTGGGTTGTCTTCACAACTTGATTTTCTATCATCTGTCAAAATTTCACGGTCATTGGATCTGTGGTTTATGATCTACACGAGTTTCTTTGCAGAGTTCCAGAACTGTTTTTTCTCGGGTAGGGCAGTTTGACCATTGTTTGATCTTTTGATCATAACTTGAGTTTTTCTCGACGGATTTGAGTGATTCTTTTTGTGTTGTCTTCGTGACTTGATTCTATCTGATATCTATCACTTTTTTCATGGTGAAACACGTTTAGATTAGTCTCACACACAATTTCTTCAACTGATCGTTTTTCTGCCGAAGGGTTTGGGGTTTAATTGTTTCCGCTGCGTAAGATTTTTAAATCAACCATTCACCCCCCCTCTGGTAGCTTTTCACGTGCTCTTCGATCCTACAGTTTCTGACGTTTCCTGTATGAAAATTTTCAATTTACACAGGAAGGTCAGCTGGAACAGACTGTGATTGCAACTCCAGTTTTAAAAATTTTCTTAAACTATTGGGAGCTGGAAACCTTCTCATTGTTCCAATATCTTTTTCACAGATGGCTTATTCTATATTATATTACCACACGATGGGTGTTCACGAAGTGTACTCTTCTGAAGAGTTTTCCGGATTTGTTGATAGCAATGCTTCAACGGTTCAGATATCGTGAAATACCGGACTATTGGGGCAAGGAGATCGATGACAGAGGTGTGGCAAGATGCACCATTTATATCGATGTGCCTGCTGCTCCATTGAATGGACCCCTTTCTCCATCCAAGTGCAAGGAATTCAACTGGAAGACACGTGGTGTTATGCCGCAAGTGTTGCCATAATGAGGTTTTGGAAACTTCATTATCGTGCCATGGATGACACTCCATTCGCACTCTTTCCGGTCGACGGTAGAGCCGGTGATTAGTGGGCCAGTCGGATGGTTGCAACACATGGGCATAATGAAGAAGTACCCACGATGATCTTAGCGTCATATGCAGCATCAGCATGTCAAGAGAGCCTTGATCAACATGCTAGCCTTGGAAAAATGATAAGTGACCTGAAGCAGTCTCTGATTTGAGGGGATCACTTTGAAGGGGCCAATGACTCACTAAGGGCCACAGTTGCTCCCCTAAATAACCGTCTAAACTTAAGGGAAAATCAGTGGCATCAGGCTGTTAAAGCTCAATTGGAGGTTCGCATAAAAACACAACACGCGGAAAGCGTGTTGGAAGTGAGTCAACTCGAGGTGCAACCGTTGGATGAACAACTGAGTGAGGTGACTCAAGAAAGGGATAAATCCAGAGGGGAGACTCAGGATTGGAAGACCAGATGCACAGAAGGAACTGGAAGACTTGAGGATGTTTCTTCTGCAAGCTGATATGATATCTTTAGTTGCCGTGACATTATCAATGGTGGGTGAGGTAGCAACTCTTGCTTCCACAACCCCACTTGTGGCACCAACTTCGAATGACGAAGAGGAAGAAGAAGATCTCGAGGAACTCGAGTACGTCGAGTAGGACATATTGGAGTGGGATGTGGCAGCATTTCTGCCGTCAAGGGGCAACATATAGTTTAATTGTTGCTCGTTTTTATTTTGTGGCCATTTTTGTATCATATTAAGAATAGCAATGGTTATGTCTAAGATGACAAGACATGTATGACATCTCATGGGGACCAAGTATGGTAGAGATGCACTTCCGTAGGGGGAGTCCATCATTTTGGAATACACTACTGTAAACTTGGTCATGAGATAATATATCTTGTATAAAGTTTGTACTTTATAAATATATGTGAATGTTATGCACTTATTCCATTTTCAATAAGTCGTGCTACTGAATGATGAAATGGATAAAGGAAAAGAAAACATGTGCTGATTTTATGTCATTTGGATGCAGAATGGTGCGTACGCGCTCGACGCCTGAAATGGGAGGGTCAAGTCGTGGTCGTGAGGACGAATATCCGACCCAGGAGATAGCTGCTACACCCCAGCAATGAGTTCCTCCACCACCACCTCCTGAACATCCAAGGAGTCTAGCGGAACTTCTTGCTACAGTGCTTGGCTTGCGCGGCGAGCAAACAGAGTTACTGCGTACTTTGGTCCAGCATTCGTCCTGTCATGGAGGGCGACCAGATGCGGGTCCACGATAGCTTTCTCCGAGTTCATACTCGGACTTCATGTGAACGTATCCGCCGGTCTTCGTGGAGGCCGATGAACCATTGGAGGCGGACAACTGGCTCCGCTCCATTGAAGGGAAGTTCGGTTTGCTACGAGTAACCGAACATCAGAAGACCCTGTCCGCAGCCCAACAACTACAAGGGTCTGCAGGTGTGTGGTGGGCGAATTACCTTGCCGCACGACCAGTCGTCTATGCCGTGAGCTGGGAAGAATTTTGGGAGGCGTTTCACGCCTATCACATACCTCCCGGTGTAATGAGGAGGAAGCTTCAAGAGTTCTCGGAGCTGAAGCAAGGAGGAAGGAGTGCCTACAAGTACTCCAAGATATTCAACCACTTGGCCCAATATGCTAAGGACCAAGTGAGTACTGAAGATTGAAAGCGGTAATGCTTCTATCGGGGTTTGAACCCCAAAATGAAGGACAAGCTTGCCTTGTTCAACAGCGGCATCTTCAACAACATGGTCAATGCCGCGATCGTACAGGAGGACTCTACTAAGGAGTTGTTCTCCGACAAGAAGAAAAGGAGTGCTCCGCAGGGCAGCGGAGGGGGTACTCCTCGAAAATACCGCATGGTTTATCGATCACCATCCGGCCAGAGGTGGCAACCGCCATCGCGACCACCGATGTTTCGTGGTCGCCCATTCAACAACGCCGGCTTTCGCCCACAATAGCAACAAGGGATGATTCCGCGTGCACCTCTACCTCCACCGCGTGCACTAGGATTTCGTCCTCCATTCCGTGCCGGTCAGACCCCGTACACGTGTTATACGTGTGGACGTATGGGGAATTTCTCCAAGGACTGCCTGCAGAGCGGAGGACAGTCATCGTACCAGGGGGCAAACCAACCTCGCAACCAGCCCAAGAAGCCAGCCACCAGAACCGGCAACGTCCACCACCTCGCCATCAAGGACGTTCCAGAAGGCGCACCCGTACTGACGGGTACGTTCTCTCTCATTGGTCATCCTGTAGTCATCCTTTTTGACTCCAGTGCCTCCCACAATTTTATTAGCAATTCTTATGTCAGTCAATACCAGTTGCCTATCTGTTCCACAAAAACTGATTTGTTCTCCAGGAGGAAAAGTAGTCGCAGATAAGATGGTCCATAGGGTACCTCTTAATCAGGGTGGGAACATATACCCTATCTCTATCATTATACTAGAGCATCAGAAGTTAGATGTCATCTTAGGGATGGCATGGTTGCAATACAACAGTGCTATGATTGACATTGTTCCTTGGAGGATATATCTAAATTCTCCGCTCCACTCTCCCCAAACTCTCACTCTTGAGAGTAATATCCACGTGACTCCAACTGCTTATAACACCGAAGCCTATAAACTCAAAGATATTCCAGTAGTATGTGAGTATCTGAACGTTTTTCCCGAAGATCTTCCTGGTATGCCACCAGAAAGAGATGTCGAGTTTAAAATTGAACTTGTACCGAGAACATTGCCAATCTCGAGGAAGCCGTATAAGATGGAACCTAAAGAACTTGCAGAACTAAAAGAGCAACTGAATGAACTTTTGGACAAGAGTTTCATTCGTCCAAGTTCGTCACCTTGGGGCTGTTCTGCATTGTTCGTGGAAAAGAAGGATAAACCACTGAGAATATGTGTGGACTATCGTCGACTCAATGCTATCACGATCAAGAACAAGTATCCACTAACCCATATCGATATTCTGTTCGATCAGTTGGTAGGTGCTCGGGTATTTTTGAAGATGGATCTTCGCTCTGGTTATCATCAGATCAGGATTCGACTAGAGGATATACCTAAGACAACATTCTTGACGAGGTATGGATTATATGAGTACCTTGTCATGTCCTTCGAATTAACCAATGCATCGACCCATTTAATGTATCTCATGAATTTGGTATTCAGGCTGGATTTGGACAAGTTTGTCGTGGTCTTCATCGACGACATCCTTGTATACTCAAAATCCGAAGAAGAACATGCACAACATTTGCACATCGTGCTTCAGCGATTGCGGGACCACAAGTTGTACGCTAATTTCAGCAAATGTGAGTTCTGGATCAACCAAGTGCCATTTCTAGGGCAAATCATCTCTGCCGAAGGGATTGCAGTTGATCCAAGCAAGATTAAGGAATTATTCAAATGGGAGTCTCCTAAGTCTGTGCATGAAGTTTTCCGGGTTTAGCAAGATATTACCGAAGGTTCATCCCAAGCTTTTCCAAGATAGCTAAACCAATGACGGAACTTCTGAAGAATGGAAAGAAATATGCATGGACAAAAGAATGTGAGGAAGGTTTTCAAGCATTAGTAAAACACCTCACAACAGCGTCAGTATTAGCCCAACCAGACACAACAAGATCCTTTGATGTTTATTGTGATGCATCTGGAATTGGTTTGGGTTGCGTATTAATGCAAGACAGAAGGGTGATCGCTTATGGATCATGACTGCTTCAGAACCATGAGCAACATTATCCGACTCATGATCTTGAGCTTGCTGTCGTGGTACTAGCATTAAAGATGTGGAGACACTATCTATGGGGCAACCTAGTACATCTCTACACCGATCACAAATGCTTGAAGTACATCTTCACCCAGAAAGAATTGAATATGCGACAATGAAGATGGTTGGAGTTAATCAAAAACTATGAGATTAAGATCCACTACCATCCCGGAAAGGCAAATGTAGTCGCAGATGCGCTAAGTCGCAAGTCCCATATCAATAACCTTTCTATCACCTTGATAGAGGAAGAAGAATCGAGTCTCTACTTGGTTCCGTATGGGGCGCTCTACAATCTAGCCCTCATTCCTACCATAAGAGAGGAAATTGTGGAGGCTCAGAAGGAGGACAAGGGCATATCGCATATTCGCTAACGAATGAAAAAGGGGGAAATGAAGTGTTTCTGAAGTAACAATGATGGTACCATCTCGTTCAAAGACTACATCGTGGTACCCCGCAATGTGGAACTTCGGAAGAAAATTTTGGACGAAGCTCATTTGTCCAAATATTCCATTCATCCGGGGAGTAAAAAATTGTACCAAGACTTGAAGAAGAAATTTTGGTGGACTCGGATGAAGAGGGAGATAGCAAAGTATGTATCCGAATGTGATATGTGTCGATGAGTGAAAGCCGACCATCTGAAGGCAGCCGGACAACTACAACCTTTAAGAATACCGGCCTGGAAATGGGAGGACATTAGCATGGACTTCATTGTTGGATTACCTCTCACATTCCGCAAGCATGACTCAATTTGGGTGATAGTCGACCGACTCACCAAGTCGGCTCACTTTATTCTAGCCAATGTCAAGTATGTGGCACGAAAATATGCAGAGCTGTATATTGCCAGGATCTTATGCTTACACGGAGTACCCCGCACTATCATATCAGATCGTGGAACCTTGTTTGTTGCTCAATTTTTGGAGCAGCTCCACGCATCTCTGGGTACCAAATTGATTTGAAGCTCAGCTTACCATCCACAGACTGATGGTCAAACAGAACGAGTAAACCAAGTGCTAGAGGATATGCTCCGCGCCTGTGCCATCCACCATGGTAAGAATTGGGATGATCATCTACCATTGGCGGAGTTTTCCTACAACAATGGTTATCACACTAGCATCCAAATGGCACCCTATGAAGCTCTTTATGGCCGGAAGTGCAACACACCTTTGAACTGGTGTGAATCCAGTGAACGAGTAACATATGGTATAGACTTGGTAAAGGAAGCTGAAGATCGAGTACGAGTTATTCAAGCCAACCTCAAGGCTGCTCAGTCTCGCTAGAAAAGCTATGCGGACAAACGACGTCGACCGCTTCACTTTGATATCGGGGATAACGTTTACCTTCGTGTATCCCCAATGAAAGGAGTTCATCGCTTCGGAGTAAAAGGGAAGCTAGCTCCGCGTTTCATCAGAACCTTCACAATAAGTGAGCAATGCTGACATGTAGCCTATCGACTAGAGATGGCAGCATCGCTGTCAGGGGTGCACAATGTGTTTCACATTTCACAATTGAGAAAATGTCTCAAGGCCCCAGTGGAAGTCCGCGTGGAGGATTTGGAAGCTCTCCAACCAGATCTTACTTACTCTGAGCATCCAACCCAGATAGTCGATGAGAAGACTCGTACCACTAGAAACTGCACCTTGCATTTCTACAAGGTCTTGTGGTGAAACCACACCGCTGATGAAGCAACGTGGGAAAGCAAGGAATATCTTAGAACCAACTATCCGGACTTGTTAACGTCATATGTTCATTAGATCTTTTCCTTTTATCCTTCCTTTTGTAATCTCGGGACGAGATTCTTTTAAGGGGGACGAATGTAAAATCCCACTTTTTCCTTCATATAAAGTTCACCTACAAGTTTATTATCAACCATAGTGGAGATACATCATGGTTATGCACATGAACTTATGGTGGGATACATGAACTTGATCTCATCAAATCTTTTCTTTCACTCATGCTTAAATTTTATTAACATGAGGAATGGACTTCACCAATAATCTTAGATTAATTCTTTTGACCTCTCTTCAAAGTTTGGAATTATTTGAATGGAGGATCCTAGGTAAAATTAATATGCAGTACCCAATATATATTCAAATTAATTCCAAATTGAATATACTACTGTATATTTGGCCCTGTCAAAATTATTCAATTTAGAGGCCATAAATTTTTCTATGGTTTACTAATATTACAAATAGACTTCCTGCAAAGTTTCATAAATTATGAACTCCATTTGCTGTTTTATTTGAGACGCTTAGCAAATTCAGACCCTATTAGGAATTCAAAATTTTAATGCTGTGCAACTTAATTGAACATCAAGATTTGAACACACAATCATGGTCAGCATGACTTGCTTGACTTATCCTCATAGTTCCAAAATTTTTGGAACTCATTTGCTATTTAAATCAGTAACACCATTGAATTTCATCTAAATTCAAATTCAAATTTGTAATTCAATTAGAACTTGCTCCAATTCGAAATCCATATGCAGAATCAAATTCCAGATATTTATTTAAGCCTCCCCACAAAAATCTAGAATTTTTGGACCAAGTTTGGTAAGGGAATTGAAGTTTGCAGAGAGGGGAAGTGGATAAGAGGAGGTGGGACCCACTGTCAGCCTAACCCACTCGAGTGCAACCCACGGGGGTGCTCTGTATCCAGCTCTCCCCACCGATCGACACCGGCAGCACGTGACACCGTGATGCGGCGTGCATCTACCGAGCTGCCCGCTTGCTTGCGCCGTGGCGCGCTCCCCTCACCCCTCCGCCCCTATAAATCCCCCCCCCTTGGCCGTCGCCGTTGAGCTCCAATTCAATTCACGCCATTTATGCCGCCTCTGTTCGATCGAGCTTTCGCCAACGATTGAAGCTGTTTCTCCCCGAGCTGTATGTATATAAAAGGCTTGTCACAACCTCTTCTACATATTCTATTTGGTCATTGATCGTGACATAGCTTCTGCTTGGGATATTTTGAAGTTTCCCCGTCGCCATCGAGGAAGCCACCGATCACCTTCATTGTCTCACATTCGATCTCTAGTTCTAGGCCATCTCCAGCCTCGATCCGTTAAGAAAAAAGGTTCGCAATCCTCTCTAGTTTATGCTCACAGAATCTAAGCCTATGACATGAAGTGTAGCTCGAGTTCTTGTTCGGTAACCAAACGATTTCTCAACAAAATAGCAAGGCTTCGTGCTTAAATTCGTTTCATTCTTGCAATCATCCTTTAATCTGGTTAGCAGATAGCTTCTGTATGTCCTCACGAAGCTCCCTGCCCAAAAACCTTGAAAGTTATCCACCGAGCACCTTAGATTTCGAGTTTTCATGGCCGCCGGTTGAAAAATCGTACTTCGCCGTCGAGCTTAGCTTTGTCGGCGATGTCACCCCAATCTAACCCCCAAATCATCCTCCTGGTGTTCCCAGGAACCTCCCCAACCTTTTCTCGAGCCTGTTACGCCATTTTTGAGCATTTTCGACAAACGCCGAAACCCTAGCTCCGCCGTCACCGTCGCACCGCCGTCTCCGGCCATCGCCGACGTGATTGGACACCACCATCGGCTTGTGCGGTCGATTTTATGGTTGAGCGGTCAAGGCGAGGCCGAAAGGAGGTCGACGCACCTAAGTCCGGCGAAGCGCCGCCGCGGTTCCGGCAAGAGACGACGCCGCATCGGGAGGTTGAAGAAGGTGCGAGTCCCACATGTCAATGACACCGCTCGCGTGGGTTCAGCTGTAACCACGGATCTGGTGCGGCTGCACGGATTAATCCCGTGGCTCCCGGTGTGGCTCCGTTCTGATTGGCCCGATTCAAATGAAGTGGGACCGGCCCCTTTATTTGAAATTTCCAATAGGAAAATAAATCCAGATTTAATCCAAACTTGGAAAATCCATAACTTCCAGTAGAATTATCAAAAAATTCCCAAATAAATTTTGTTAGAACCAGCATGAAGAATACTGTCTAGTGGTGCACTTGGATTTGTATGAAAAGCCAAGAAATTTCTCCATAATTCAGATAAGCAAAATGCTTAAAGAATTCATTCCTACATGTTAATTGGAAAATTTCCATATTTGGTCAGAACACTATTGTTAATACACTTGACCTCCAGTAAAAATTTCAAGTTCTTTGGAATTAAAATACTGGGTTGATCAATATTACAAATCTCTATATAGTTATAAATTGAGAAAAAAATGAGAAATCAATTTCCAGAAATTTACCCAAACTTGAAAAATCAGTTTCTCCCTGTAGGAAGCTTAGAAAATAGTGAAACAAATTTTCCTAGAACCAGTGAGACCCCCTCTACATGATACAACCCATGGTATCTATGATAGGTCTCCCAAAAATTCAACCAAAATTTAGAGAAGGTTATTGCTTACTATAATTCTTAAGAACAACAAACTTACTTGATCATCTCCTGTTCTTTGCAAGAATCTTCTCTATAGTCACTAGTATCTACCATAAAAGTCCCAAAGCCAATTAAGGTATTTATCTTATTTTTATCCTAGGATATTCACACCACCTCAAGCATATTTATTATTTTCAAAGTCATTCATACCTAGTATATGCATATCGTGTAGTTGCTGAAATCGAGGAGCAGCCAGAAGCTTTGGAGGTCCAGCTGCCAGAAACTAACATAGGCTCAGACTCGCATTCAGGCAAGCCCCGGTTTGCATTTATGTTCCTTACAGTGTTTTATAGTTTTCATGTCACCTTACGTCGTCAGATGATTGTGCATCACATTTATGGTGTTTGAAATCCACTTGCATGGCCCACGAATCCTATGGAGTCTTGGGTAGGTCTACGCCCCGTTGAGTAGACACTGCTATACTTATGCTCATAGGAATTCGGTAGAAGTCGAGTAGATGGAATCTACTCGCGGGATAGGAATTTTATCACACGGGAGGATCTGGAATAAGAAAATGGTTTATGAATATGAAATTGAGACCGAGCAGTGGGTAGGATGTAGCGAGACGTGGTCTCACGTGCATAGCCCTGCTTGTGTCAATTGAGGACCGTTTCGTATGCGGTCCTGCTGGACAAGCTTGAATTGTACCGACGACATACTGTAGGAATGGGCTCCAGTAAACTGATGTAGCTTGATACTAGTTTGTCGAGGCATTCCATTCCATTTTATAGGTGTGGGTTGAGGGCAGCAAGGTGTAAATCAGCTGGTGGGCACGTCAGAGTACGCCCCACGCAGTGACCTCCTACTCGCGGTGGATCGACCGGTTTGACATTCAAGTGTTTATTGAAAGGTGGCCATATACGACTAGTACTTAATTGTTATGTAGGTATTGATGTAAGTACTCACTGGCATTTCCGAAAGTGCATATGTGTCGTGTTGTTTGGGTATGTCCTGATTGCAATCACCGTCCGTCGCGGTAATAGAGTACCACTTGTTCACTGCGCCGTGATGTAGTAAACACTGAAGAAGACAGGAGAATATGATATATAAATATTGGTTTACAAATTGCTTGGACAACCTTGTTTGGCCTAGAGATAGTACAATTAAAAGTTTACAGTTTCCCCATACTTTACCTGTAATAGCATTATGTACTTTGTGCACGTCATATCATCGGCAAATTGTTTCTAGTTTGATTGTGGAGTCTATGATGTGCCGTGCCTGAAGAATGTCATGTGCTGCTTAAAATATGAATATAAGGATCCACTTGTAGGCGAGTCCTTATGCTTTACCTCACCTATGCTTAGTATTCACCCTTGCATATGTCTAGTGAGACGGGTTAGTCTTGCTGAGCCTTATGCTCACGTTTGTAGTTAACGAGTTTTTGCAGATTATGCGACTGATGACGGATTTGATGACAAGGCTGCACCCCCTCCAGGGTTTACAGCCGAGTGGGAACCCTGCATGCCGCCGTGAATTGTGTGTTGCTAGTGCGAAGCATCTAGAGCATGGATGACTTTGCTTTTGCATAGCTAGTGCTGAGAGCGTAGCTATTATGTATAGTTCTCTTTCCTTTCGTTAGTATTTTAAAATTTCCGCTGTGCTTGTAAATAAAGACTTGGTATTGTAAATTGTTCTCGTTCTGTTCTTGTATACTGTTGGGTGTCACATCGCACGACACCACCCAATGAGATCCTTGGAGGTCGGGATTCCGGTCCCCACAATATCAACACTTGAAGTTGATGAAGATGGTGAACCCGTGGATCAAAAAGAAAATAGAAGCATGATCGGATCACTTTTGTACCTCACGGCATCAAGACCGTACATACAATTTAGCGTATGTCTTTGTGCACGGTTTCAAGCTTCCCCACGTGCTTCACATTGTCAAGCCGTCAAAAGGATTCTCAGGTACTTACATAGAACTCAAGAATTTGGCATTTTTCTTACTTCTTCCTCAACCGTTACTTTGAAAGCTTTTTCAGATGCTGATTTTGGAGTTGTAGGATTGATAGGAAAAGTACTTCAGGTGCTTGTCATTTTATTGGAAATTCTCTTGTTGCTTGGTCCTCTAGAAAACAAAACTCAGTTGCACAATCTACAGCCAAATATGAATATGTAGCTGCTGCTAGTGCTTGCTCACAAATTCTTTGGATTGTTCAAACACTTAAGGACTATGGGGTTAATCTAGATAGTGTTCCACTGTTTAGTGATAACACTTGTGCCATTTGCATTGCTAAAAACCTCGTGCAACATTCTAGAACAAAGCACATTGATATTAGGTATCACTTTCTTCGTGATAATATTGAAAAAGGAAACATTGTGCTTCACCATGTAGATACCGAATAACAATTGGCTGACATTTTCACAAAACCTTTGGATTTCACTCATTTTTGTTACATTTGTAGTGAAATAGGGTTTATGCATCATCATGGCTTAAATTAAGGGGGAGCTTTCGAATTTGGGATCTAAATTTAAAATAATATGAGCTTAATATTTCATACATATATGACTTTGTAATTCCTTTTACATGTTGAAAGTTCTTACTACATTACTCGTGTTATACATTTTGTAGTTTTTGCCATGACAAGCAATTGGAATAATTACTTACACTAAATCTAGTCATGATCGAACTTTCTTGCTATTTTGAACCTGTTGCATGCTCACAAGTGCTTTTAAAAGAATTAATCAAGTAAGCAACTCACATGTTGAGTTTTTATGTTCAAATGAAGAAATGAGAAAAGATCAAGAGAATATGCATGCATCACACTTCTTCTTTTGAGATGGCTTATAATTGCACTTAGATATGAACTTGGAAGAAGTTGTGTATGACTAAAACCATGTCCTTAAGCTTCTGATTGTCAAATGACATAGGCTTGGCTTGGTTGGTTAGAATAAGGCAGATGCACATATAATCTCTTGCAAATATCATATGATCTAAATTTGTGCTTTGGAAAATAATAAAATACAGCAACAAGTGTCATGCTTTTAGGTTTTGAAATAGTTAAGTTTGTGAGATCATGACTTGCTTAAATTGAAAATTACATTTGATCTCTAGCATGGCTTAC
This sequence comes from Tuctoria greenei, assembly GCA_036927565.1. Lineage (NCBI taxonomy): Eukaryota > Viridiplantae > Streptophyta > Magnoliopsida > Poales > Poaceae > Tuctoria > Tuctoria greenei. Next base: position 62,322,354 of record JAYESD010000002.1, on the reverse strand, counting down.
ACTACTTTATGTATCTCATTGTTGTGATAGTGTAAGTTACTTGATAGTATGACTTTGATGAGCTTTGTCTTATATGTATATGTTATAATGTGCTCATAACAAATTAAAATTTCTTTTTTTGTACCGTGCCGAATACATTGTCAAAGGGGGAGAAGTATGCAAGGGCGGGGAAATTTTATTCTATCTCATTTAATTTTCAAAAAGGGGGAGAAATTTTTTTCAAAAGTTTTCACGCCAATGTTCGGATTTTAAGTGGTGTTGCTAATGCATTCATCAAGGGGGAGATTGTGAGACCTATGTGTGCTAAATACATTGGCTTTGATGATAAAAGTTTTGAATACTACCAAAGTACCTTTTTAACAAGGTCCGACTTTAGGTCCGAGCTCCTGCAAGGTCCGACGATAAGTCTGACTTGTTTTGGGTAGCTCCTGCAAGGTCTGATGCTAGGTTCAACTAGCTTTGGTAAGCTCCGGTGCTAGGTCCTGCTAGCTTTGGTAAGCTCCAACACAAGGTCCGGTTAGTTTTGACAAGGTCTGGAGCTAGATTACAATGGTTCTGCTTTTACTTTGAAATATTTCGAGCTTATTTTACATCTATGGAAAGTTTGCTTAGTATTCTTTTGCTAAGTTTTTGGTGTGTTTTGGTGGTTATTGCTGTTATCTATTTGTTGTGGTTTGCAACATGCTTATGTGAGGTGCTCACGTAAGGTGTTGTGGTTATCAAAACTAACAAGAGTCCAGTCGAGGACTTGTGCTCGGAAGTATCGGTTGTTTATTCATGTGCAGGTGTTGCTTGATTTCAAGACATGGCTAGTGACGGGATCCATTGAACTAGTCTTAGGGAGAATATGAGGTTCAACAACCAAGTTCAGGAGGAATTGTGGTTGAGTTGATCGAGAGGTTGCGCAACATGTTTGAATCAAGAAAAATGCATATGAAGGTATCGTGGACGTTGTTGGAAGATGTTGCACATATGCAAGGATTGCATGGACGTGGATACATTGTTCCGAGGCGTGGTGAAGAGATGTGGACATAAAGAATTGGTCGGAAAGGTCCAACCAACTAGGTTATAGACTCAGGCTGCGGCTGAGTCGTGTTTGACTCAAATATGGAAAGTTTTGAGTTGGTTATGATAGGATTTCATGTGGGTCACGAATTTGAGTTGTTTTAGGAATGTGGGATATGTTCCTAGTGTGTTTGGAAGTCTTAAGATTGTTTCTATTTGCGTATAGAAGAATCTTGAGCAGTTATGAAAATTTTTGATTCGTGAATTGAGTTGGATTAGAGTCCTAGTTAAGTTTGGGTTGGCCTAAGGGCTGATTATATAAGCACGGGAGGCCAGAGCTCATGGTGCGTGACTTTGGGGCTGTTCCTCTTGTGTTTTGATCAATAAAATTTGTAGTTTGAAGGAACTTTTGTGCCTTTTTCGCCTGACTTATTTTCATCAAATCCTTCTCGTCGAGTTTCTGCACAACACTACCTTTCTTTGGTGGTTTTATCATAACTCGAGTTTTACAGATCCGATTGACGTGATCCTTTTTGGGTTATCTTCACAACTTGATTTTCTATCGTCTGTGAAAATTTCACGATCATTAGATTTATGGTTTATGATCTACACGAGTTTCTTTGCAGTGTTCCAGAAATGTTCTTCTCGGGTAGGACATATTGACCTTTGTTCGATCTTTCGACCGTAACTTTAGTTTCTCTCGATGGATTTTTGTGATTCTTGTTGTGACGTCTTCATGACTTGATTCTCTACAATCTATACTAGTTTTGTCACAGTTGAACACGTTTAGATTAGTCACACACATGGTTTATTTAACAGATCAGTTTTCTGCTAATGGGTGTTTTGTTGCTTCCACTAAAAAGTTTTAATCTACTATTCACCCCCCTCTGGTAGCTTTACACATTCTATTCGATCCTACCGAATGAAGGTCAAACTGTTCTACCCGAGAAAAACAGATCTGCAACACTGCAAAGAAACTCGTGTAGATCAGAAACCACAAATCCAATGACTGTGAAATTTTCACAGATGATATATAATCAAGTTGTGAAGACAACCCAAAATGAATCACGTCAGTTGTATCTGTAAAACTCGAGTTATGATAAAACCACCGAAGCAAGGTAGTGCTGTCCAGAAATTCGACGAAAAAACTTGTCTGCAACAAGTTGGACGAACAAGGCATAAAAGTTCTGTTCAACTACGAATTTTATTCAATAGAACACAAGAGGAACAGCCCAAAAGTTGTCTCAAATCGAGCTCTGGCCTCTCTGGCTTATATAACCAGCCCGAAGGCCAACTCAACTCAAACTAGAACTCATATCCTACTCCGTTTCCACCGAAACTTTCCATAACTACTCAAGACTCTTCTATATGTAGATAGAAGAAATCTTAAGACTTCCAAACACCTGAGGAACGTATCCCACATTCCTAAAACAACTCAACTTCATTATCCATACGAAATCTTGTCATAACCAACTCAAATATTTTCATATTTGAGTCAAACACGACTCAGCTGCAGCCTGAGTCCGTAACCTAGTCGGTTGGACCTTTTCGACCAATTCTTTACGTCTACATCTCGTCATCACGCCTTGGAACCATGCAGCCACATCCATGCACTCCTTGCACACGTGCAAACACCTTCCAATGACGTCCATGATACCTTCATATGCATTGTTCTTGATTTAAACATGTTGTGCTACCTCCTGACCAACTCAACCACAATTCCTCCTAAACTTGGTTGTTGAACCTCATCATCTCCCTAAGACTAGTTCAATGGATCCCGTCACCAGCCATGTCTTGAACTCAAGCAACACCTGCACATGAATAAACAACCAATACTTCCGAGCACAAGTCCTCGACTTGACTCACGTTAGTTCCTAAACCACAACACGTTACGTGAGCACCTCACATAAGAATATTATAAACAATAGCAAAACGATATAAGCCATAAACACCAAAACACAACAAAAACTTAGTAAAAGAATACTAAGCAAACTTTTCATAATCCAAAAAGCAAGTTTGAAACATTGCAAGTTAAAAGCAGAACCACTGCGATGAAGCTCTGAACCTTGCCAAAGCTAATCGGACCTTGAACCGAAGCTTACCAAAGCTAGCAGGACCTAGCGCCGTAAATTACCAAAGCTAGTAAGACCTAACGCCAGAACTTACCAAAGCTAGTAGGACCTTACTCCAGAACTTACAAAAACTAGTTGGACTTAGCTAGTGCCGGAGCTAACCAAAGCTAGACGAACCTTGCGCCGAGCCTAGCAAAAACATGTCAAACCTAGACACAACAAGTCGAACCTATCCAAAATAAGTCGAACCTAGACAAAGAAGTCGGAACTAGCCAAAATAAGTCGTACCTCGCATCGGACCTTGCAGAATGTACCCAAAACAAGCTGGACCTATCGTCGAACCTTGTTGGAGCTCGGATGTAACACCCTCATTTTCATGCATCATGCCTTGCATACATTCATATACATGTTTAAAATTGATCCACATAAAGAGGAACAAGTTTAAAATTGATTCGGAGCATTTAAAATTGAATTGGAACAAAACCGCATTTAAAATGCAGGAAAGTGCGGACTAGTCCGATTTTGCTGAGGACTAGTCCGATTTCTCTCTGACTAAAAACGGACTTGTCCATTTTTGCCACGGACTAGTACGATTTTGGCTCTGGAAACTTTCGGACTTGTCCGATTTTGTGCGGACTAGTCCGATATTCCATGAATCCTTGAAAATTTGCTAAGTCCCTGGACTTTTCCGGACTAGTCTGGTGTTCCAGCGGACTTGTCTGTTTTCCTCTCTGTTTAAAGTCGGACTTGTCCGATGTTTGGCCAGACTTGTCCGATTTTCTCTCTGGAGGACTTCGGACTAGTCCGATCGTTTCCGGACTTGTCCGATATTTCGCGACTCCGAGTTGATCTTTTGTTTTACGACTTGTTTCTTGGGTTTCATGTTAAGTGGGCCTAGGGGTGTCGTGCCTAAATCTTTTAGAGCCTGTGTGGTACTCTAAACCGGCCTCTACTCCTCCCAAACTCGAAATCCATATAACCCTAGCCTCCATCTCTATATAAACAGCCCCACCCCTTGGATTGACATCTATTTGCCACTTTTCCACCAACCCAAACCCTTGTTCATGGGGAGCCACCATCAAGGAGGGAGGAGAAGATCCCAAGCAAGAAGAAGAAGAGGAGGAAACGAAAGAGGATCAAGATCTCCACCAAGTTTTGTTCTTCACCACCAATTCATCTCCAATTTCATCACCAACCCTAGATCACCAAGATCTAAGTGCTACCTCCAAGTTTCTTGATTCATTGGAGTCCTAAACACCTGGTATACCTTCTATTCTCTTTTCCTTACGTGAATCCAACCCCTAATCTCCAAATTCACGTCGATCTAGAAAACCCTAATCTTCTGATCTCGCAGAGGGCGGACGTGTTCGGTCCCTAGCGGACTAGTCCAGTCTTCCTGGTTAAAATTGGGTTGAATTAATTCTAAAATTTGATCTAATCGAATCCAAACCTGTATAAACTTGTTAAAAGCTATTAGAACTAGTTAGTGATCATTAAAGCAATCTATTAACAAGTTCTACCTTGCATTTGCATCAATCATGCATGTCATGTCATATTGAGTAATATATGTGCACTCTTTGATTGTGTTTCTTGTCTTGCATGTTTATTGTGTGGATTAGACGGATTTGCGCTAGAGAGTGCCGCGGAGGATCTCCAGCACCAAGAGATTGAAGGCTTTGACCCTAATCAACAGCAAGAGCAAGGCAAGTGTCCTTGAATCATATTGATCCTGTTTTTAAAATAAATGTTTTGCTTGCGAAACTGCATGCTGGTGTCAATTTGATGGGAATCCTATGATAGGAAGTTTACTAGATTTGTTTGACCACCCTTGTCACCTGGAAATTATGGTAGAGAGTCGGAATGGGCTTTTTACTTTTTGCCTCGCTTAATCAACTGGGATGGAAAACAACTATACCACTCAATTTTGATTATGCATGAATGAGATTATGGTTAACTTGAACTGGTTAAATCTGATATAGTAATGGGTGATCTAAGCAAGCTGGTATAAGGATGGGTTGGATTTCATGGTGGTTTGCTTGCTTTAGATCTAAGGACCGGTTCATGTGAGAATAAGCCAGGACTACAGTGCCACCATGAGGCCAAGTATGGGTGCGGCGTAGCTGATTAATTAGGGCTTTGCCAGTGCTATTTGGACCATTGTGGATGCTCGGGGAAGGGGTAGTCAGATTGGGTTTATTGATGATTGGTGGGACTACCCTGGGATCCGAATGGCTCAAGAGGGGGCCCTTGGTTGAAGATGTGCTCAGTTGGAGGCATCGCCACTGGTGAAACCTCAGTGGGGTCTAAATAGGCTAGTAATCCCTTTGTAAAGGCTATTTTGTGATCTCTTGGCCACACACAAACGGAAGTGTGTAATATGACATACGGGTCATGGGCATAAGGGAGATTCTTAGTCATCGAAAGGTGATGAAATCACGAACACGTGGGTAAAGTGGTACAAACTCTGCAGAGTTAAATAAAACTACCATGATAGCCGTACTCCCGGTTATGAGCACCTGGACAACTTCCATGATTAGAGGGTACTTGGTATTGGGATGGTATTTGGGATGGCTATGGTTTGGTAATGGTTATGGTTGGTCATGGATTTATTTCTGGTATTGAATATGGTTATTGGCAATGGTGAAATCTAGAATATTGATGATGGTAATGAATTCAGATTTGGTATTATGGTATTCCTTATGATTATGATGGGTTTGATTCATATAAATATAATATATTGCTTTTCAAATGTTTTAATGTACTTTTCAGCACTTTGCCATTATTATTGTCGTCATTTGAATAAGCCACATGTCATACTTTCCACACTTGCTGAGTACGACATGTACTCACTCTTGCAATCCCCCCTCAACAGTTGTAGGTCAGGATTGGGAGTTTAATGGCGATAATGCAGAGTTCTAGGCCGTGTCTACCGTCAGCTTGCCTGTGGTGTTGATTGGAGCTGCGCTATACCCTATTGCTTATGCTGCCTAGCTGTTTAGATTGCTTAATTAGTTTATTTCCGCTGCATTAGTTAAACTTGTCGTTAATATTCACTAGAGCTTGTATTCGAGGATAATCTGGTTTGTGTAATAAAATTTGGTTAATTAATCTTGTTCTGTGGTAATTATTTGTATATCTTTTGTGATTGCACTCGTGTATGTGTGATGAACATCCTGGGCACACATATGCGTTAGCTTGGTTCATTTTTTGGAACCAGGCGTCACAGATTCGTATCAGAGCCACAGGTTGACCGTAGGATGCAGCCTAGATAGAATGGACACTTTAGAGCACATAGGAGCACTCAGGAATCGATGTGTTTTTGCTTGGAGTGTTGTTTGCTATATATATTGCTTGCTTGTGTGCTTAATAGAGGATTTTGGGTGCTTTAGCATTGCCATGTCCACGTAGGCTAGCTAGTTGTTTAGTTTCATATCCCTTGATGCATATAGTTGGGGACATTTTCTAATTCTTACCTATTGCTTCTCTCCAGATGGTGAGGACTCGCAACCAGAGGGATGGCAATGATGAGGACGAGAACAATGGAGTGCCTCAGAACAACATTGCACAAGGATCTACTCAGGGAGCTATCAACATTGAGCAGCTATTGGCTTTGCGAAACCAGCTCATGCAGACCATGATACAGACTATGGGACAGCTGCAGGCTGGTAATATCAACAATCAGCCCCACATGGCTCCACCACCACCCCCGCCTCCTCATAACCGATTGGGAGAGTTTATGAGGACTAGGCCACCAACCTTTGCTCAAGCCGCTGAACCTATGGATGCGGATGATTGGCTCAAGTCCGTGGAGAAGAAGCTAGCTACTGTCCAATGCAGTGACCGGGAGAAGGTCTTGTTTGCTTCTCATCAACTAGTTGGAGCAGCTGCAGATTGGTGGGATTCTTATTGCAATGCTCATGAGAACCAAGAGAGAATTACTTGGGCCGAATTCAAGGAGAATTTTCGTTCTCATTATGTGCCCTAGGGTGTTATGATCTTGAAGAGGCAAGAATTTGAGAATTTAAGGCAAGGAAGATCAAGTGTGAGTGAATATCACAATAAATTCACTCAACTCTCAAGGTACGCTCCTGAGGATGTTAGTCGGGACAGCCGGAAGGAATACTTGTTCATGAGGGGCTTGAACAATGAGATCCAAGTACAATTGCTCAATTGTGACTATGAAAATTTCCAGAAGCTTGTGGACAAAGCAATTGTGGTTGAGAACAAGATTCATGAGATGGAGCAAGACAATAAGAGAAAGGCGCCATATCAAGGACAGCAACAAGGAAGTAATGTGCGCCCTCACTTTGCGCCGTCCAATGCGCCTCATTACAGCTCTTCTATTCCTGCTCAGCGCCCTGGTTATGCACCGCGCCCAACTCAGTTTGTGCAGCAGTGCCCTGTTATGCAAGCACCTAGGCCTCCAATGCCTTATGCACCTCGTGCTAATTTTCCTGCTGCAAGTGTTCAAAACTAAGCTCGTCCCAATAATTCTGGTGGAGTTAAGAAGTGTTATACTTGTGGAGAAGCTGGACACTTTGCGCATCAATGTCCTAAGTTAGGCCTTAGTCAAGGAAGCAATGCGCTGAGGCAAAACCCAAGACCTAATGGAGGAAAGCCACAAGGAAGCCGTAGACAGCAGAATTTTGCTCGTGGCAACGTGAACCATGTCTCAACGGAGGATGCTCAACAAGCGGATGACGTGGTCATTGGTATGTTTCTCGCCAACTCCAACCCCGCGACTATGTTATTTGATTCTGGAGCATCGCATTCATTCATTGCATCAAAGTATGTTGCCAAGTATAGTTTGCCTATCTCTCATATGAAGTTTACTCTATTAGTTAAGTCTCTTGGAGGAGAGATGAGGACAAATATAGTATGTCCAAAAGTAAGCCTTAGAATAAGGGGGGTAGACTTCTCCGCCAACCTCATTGTTTTGGATTCTCAAGGATTGGACATTATACTTGGTATGGACTGGTTGAGGAAGCACAATGGAGTTATTGAGTGTGCCACAAAGACGGTGAAGTTGACCAACGAAGAAGGGATCACCGTAGAATTTGAAGCATCTCAAACCGCACCGGAGCAATTGGTGTTGAATCATATAGATGGTGTCGCAATTGAGGAGATTCCGGTGGTGTGTGAATTTTTGGATGTTTTTTCGGACGAGTTGCCAGGTATGCCACCCGATCGAGACATTGAGTTTGTTATTGATTTAATACCTGGAACTGCACCTATAGCTAAGAGGCCGTATAGGATGCCTCCTTTGGAGTTAGCGGAGCTCAAGAAGCAAATTCAAGAGCAATTAGAGAAGGGTTTTATTCGCCCTAGCTCTTCACCTTGGGGAGCGCCTGTGCTGTTTGTGGACAAGAAGGATGGATCCCAAAGGATGTGCGTAGATTACCGAGCTCTCAACGAGGTAACAATCAAGAACAAGTATACCTTGCCACGAATAGAGGACTTGTTTGATCAAATTAGGGGTGCTTGTGTTTTCTCTAAGATTGATTTAAGGTCGGGATACTTTCAAATGAAGATTAGACCCTCGGACATACCCAAGACAACTTTTAGGACAAGGTATGGATCTTATGAGTACACTGTGATGTCATTTGGATTGACAAATGCGCCTGCCTACTTTATGTACCTCATGAATAAGGTCTTCATGGAGTACCTGGACAAGTTCATCATGGTGTTATTGATGATATTATGATCTACTCAAAGGATGAGAAAGAACATGAGGAACACTTGAGGCTTACGTTGGAGAAATTGAGGGAGCATCAATTGTATGCCAAGTTCAATAAGTGTCAGTTTTGGTTGAGAGAGGTATCGTTTTTGGGTCATATCATCTCAGGAGGAGGAGTATCGGTTGACCCCGGAAAAGTGAGAGACGTGTTGAAGTGGTAACCACCGCAAAATGTCAAGGAAATAAGGAGTTTTCTTGGGATGGCTGGATATTACCATAGATTCATCAAGGACTTTTCCAAGATATCCAAGCCTATGACGGAGTTGATAATGAAGGGAAAGGCTTTCCAATGGACCCAAGCTTGTCAAAATAGTTTTGAGGAGTTAAAGAAGAGGTTGACAACAGCCCCAGTTTTGGTATTGCCGGATGTAAGCAAGAGTTTTGATATTTATTGTGATGCATCGAGACAAGGACTTGGATGTGTATTGATGCAAGAAGGTCAAGTGGTCGTCTATGCATCAAGACAATTGAAGAAACATGAGCAGAATTACCCCACGCATGATTTAGAACTTGCAGCCGTGGTACATGCATTGAAGATTTGGAGACACTATGTTCTTGGACATAGGTGTGAAATTTATACGGATCATAAGAGTTTGAAGTATATTTTCACACAAAAGGATCTGAACTTGAGGCAACAGAGATGGTTGGAGCTCATAAAAGACTATGATTTGGGGATCAACTATCATCCGGGAAAGGCCAATGTAGTGGCCGATGCTTTGAGTAGAAAGGGAATAAGTCACCAACTCACAGTTCGAGAGTTACCATCTGAGTTATGCAAGGAGTTTGAACGGTTGAACCTAGGGTTTGTAAATGAGATGGAGATGATGGAGTTAAACCCAACCTTGGAGCAAGAAATTCGAGAGGCACAAACCACGGATGAGGAGATCAAGGAAATCAAGGAAAGGATCGAGGAAGGGAGAGAATTCAGATTTGATGAAGACTGACATGGTACCTTATGGCTTAGAAAGAGGATCATTGTTCCTAATGTAAAGCATATTCGGGAGACAATATTAAAGGAGGCACATGACTCGCCTTACTCGATTCACCCTGGTTGTACAAAGATGTACAAAGACTTGAAGACTTGCTATTGTTGGGATAGCATGAAGAAGGACATAGCTGAATACGTAGCATTGTGTGCCGTGTGCCAACGAGTCAAGGCGGAACATCAAAGACCAGCAGGATTATTGCAACCATTGAAGATCCCGGGATGGAAGTGGGAAGAAATTGGTATGGACTTCATAGTCGGGTTACCACGTACTCAGTCCGGGTATGACTCAGTTTGGGTAATTGTGGATCGCTTAACCAAGTCAGCTCATTTTGTCCCTGTGAAGACCAAATATACAGCTGCACGGTTGGCCGAAATATACATGGAGCATATTGTGTGTCGATATGGAGTCCCTAAGAAGATATTTTCGGATAGAGGTTCTCAGTTCACTTCCAGGTTTTGGCAAAAGTTGCATGAAGCCTTGGGAACAAGGTTGAATTTTAGTTCAGCATATCACCCTCAAACGGATGGACAATCCGAGAGGACCAATCAAATTTTAGAGGACATGTTAAGAGCTTGTGCTTTAAAGCATGGGAAAAGTTGGGACAAAAGCTTGCCATACGCAGAATTTTCATACAACAATAGTTACCAAGTAAGTTTGAAGATGTCACCATATGAAGCGCTTTATGGGAGGAAGTGTAGGACACCTTTATTCTGGAATGAGGCAGGAGAAACTCAAGTATTTGGTCCGGATGTGTTGCAAGAAGCCGAAAAGCAAGTCCGAATAATTCGTGAAAACTTGAGGGCTGCCCAATCAAGACAAAAAGGCTATGCGAACAATAGAAGAAGGAAACTAGCCTCTGAAGTGGGAGATTTTGTTTACCTCAAGGTGTCACCAATGAGAGGTCATAAGAGATTTAACATAAGAGGAAAGCTAGCACCTCGTTATATTGGACCATTCAAGATTTTGGACAAAAGGGGAGAAGTAGCGTATAATTTGGAGATGCCAGCTCATCTTTTAGACGTGCATGATGTCTTTCATGTTTCCCAGCTCAAGAAGTGCTTGAGAGTACCGGAAGAACAAGTGCCAATGGAAGAATTGGAACTAGAGGAAGATTTGACTTATGCCGAACAACCGGTCAAAATCTTGGAAACTAAGGAGAGAGTCACAAGGAACAAGGTTACTAGATGGTGTAAGGTTCAATGGAATAACCACACAGAAAAAGAAGCAACTTGGGAATTGGAGGATGATATCAAGAAGGACTTTCCCTATCTCTTCTCTTCCACGTCGAATCTCGAGGGCAAGATTCATTTTAAGGGGGGTAGGTAACACCCTCATTTTCATGCATCATGCCTTGCATACATTCATATACATGTTTAACATTGATCCACATAAAGAGGAACAAGTTTAAAATTGATTCGGAGCATTCAAAATTGATTTGGAACAAAACCGCACTTAAAACGTAGGAAAGTGCAGACTAGTCCGATTTTGCTGAGGACTAGTACGATTTCTCTCTGACTAAAAATGGACTTGTCCGTTTTTGCCGCGGACTAGTCCGATTTTGGCTCTGGAAACTTTCGGACTTGTCAGATTTTGTGCGGACTAGTCCGATATTCCATGAATCCTTGAAAATTTGCTAAGTTCCTGGACTTTTCTGGACTATTCCGGTGTTCCAGCGGACTTGTCCGTTTTCCTCTCTGTTTAAAGTCGGACTTGTCCAATGTTTGGCCATACTTGTCCAATTTTCTCTCTGGACGACTTCGGACTAGTCCGATCGTTTTCGGACTTGTCCGATATTTCGCGACTCCGAGTTGATCTTTTGTTTTACGACTTGTTTCTTGGGTTTCACGTTAAGTGGGCCTAGGGGCGTCATGCCTAACTCTTTTAGAGCTCGTGTGGGACTCTAAACCGGCCTCTACTCCTCCCAAACTCGAAATCCATCTAACCCTAGTCTCCACCTCTATATAAACAGCCCCACCCCTTGGATTGACATCTATTTGCCACTTTTCCACCCACCCAAACCCTAGTTCGTGGGGAGCCACCATCAAGGAGGGAGGAGAAGATCCCAAGCAAGAAGAAGAAGAGGAGGAAACGAAAGAGGATCAAGATCTCCACCAAGTTTTGTTCTTCACCACCAATTCATCTCCAAGTTCATCACCAACCCTAGATCACCAAGATCCAAGTGCTACCTCCAAGTTTCTTGATTCATTGGAGTCCTAAACACCTGATATACCTTCTATTCTCTTTTCCTTACGTGAATCCAACCCCTAATCTCCAAATTCATGTCGATCTAGAAAACCCTAATCTTCTGATCTCGCAGAGGGCGGACTTGTCCGGTCCCTAACGGACTAGTCCGGTCTTCCTGGTTAAAATTGGGTTGAATTAATTCTAAAATTTGATCTAATCGAATCCAAACCTGTATAAAATTGTTAAAAGCTATTAGAACTAGTTAGTGATCATTAAAAGCAATCTATTAACAAGTTCTACCTTGCATTTGCATCAATCATGCATGTCATGTCATATTGAGTAATATATGTGCACTCTTTGATTGTGTTTCTTGTCTTGCATGTTTATTGTGTGGATTAGACGGATTTGCGCTAGAGAGTGCCGCGGAGGATCTCCAGCACCAAGAGTTTGAAGGCTTTGACCCTAATCAACAGCAAGAGCAAGGCAAGTGTCCTTGAAGCATATTGATCCTGTTTTTAAAATAAATGTTTTGCTTGCAAAACTGCAAGCTTGTGTCAATTTGATGGGAATCCTATGATAGGAAGTTTACTAGCTTTGTTTGACCACCCTTGTCACCTGGAAATTATGGTAGAGAGTCGGGATGGGCTTTTTACTTTTTGCCTCGCTTAATCAACTGGGATGGAAAACAACTATACCACTCAATTTAATTATGCATGAATGAGATTATGGTTAACTTGAACTGGTTAAATCTGATATGGTAATGGGTCATCTAAGCAAGCTGGTATGTGGATGGGTTGGATGTCATGGTGGTTTGCTTGCTTTAGATCTAAGGACCGGTTCATGCGAGAATAAGCCAGGACTACAGTGCGACCACGAGGCCAAGTATGGGTGCGGCGTAGCTGATTAATTAGGGCTTTGCCAGTGCTATTTGGACCATTGTGGATGCTCGGGGAAGGGGTAGTCGGATTGGGTTTGTTGATGATTGGTGGGACTACCCTGGGATCCGAATGGCTCAAGAGGGGGCCCTTGGTTGAAGATGTGCTCAGTTGGAGGCATCGCCACCGGTGAAACCTCAGTGGGGTCTAAATAGGCTAGTAATCCATTTGTAAAGGCTATTTTGTGATCTCTTGGCCACACACCAACGGAAGTGTGTAATATGACCGACGGGTCATGGGCATAAGGGAGATTCTTAGTCATCGAAAGGTGATGAAATCACGAACACATGGGTAAAGTGGTACAAACTCTGCAGAGTTAAATAAAACTATCATGATAGCCGTGCTCCCAGTTATGAGCACCTGGACAACTTCCATGATTAGAGGGTACTTGGTATTGGGATGGTATTTGGGATGGCTATGGTTTGGTAATGGTTATGGTTGGTCATGGATTTATTTCTGGTATTGAATATGGTTATTAGCAATGGTGAAATCTGGAATTATTGATGATGGTAATGAATTCAGATTTGGTATTATGGTATTCCTTATGATTATGATGGGTTTGATTCATATAAATATAATATATTGCTTTTCAAATGTTTTAATGTACTTTTCAGCACTTTGCCATTATTATTGTCGTCATTTGAATAAGCCACATGTCATACTTTGCACACTTGCTGAGTACGACATGTACTCACTCTTGCAATCCCCCCCCCCCCAACAGTTGCAGGTCAGGATTGGGAGTTTAATGGCGATAATGCGGAGTTCTAGGCTGTGTCTACCGTCAGCTTGCCTGTGGTGTTGATTGGAGCTGCGCTATACCCTATTGCTTATGCTGCCTAGCTGTTTAGTTTGCTTAATTAGTTTATTTCCGCTGCATTAGTTAAACTTGTCGTTAATATTCATTAGAGCTTGTATTCGAGGATAATCTGGTTTGTGTAATAAAATTTGGTTAATTAATCTTGTTCCATGGTAATTATCTGTATATCTTTTGTGATTGCACTCGTGTATGTGTGATGAACATCCTGGGCACACATATGCGTTATCTTGGTTCATTTTTCGGAACCGGGCGTCACATCGGACCTAGAGTCGGACCTTGTTAAAATGGTGTTTTGGTAGTATTCAAAACTTTTATTGTCAAAGCCAATATATTTAGCACACATAGGTCTCACAATCTCCCCCTTGATGAATGCATTGGCAACACCACTTAAAATCCGACAATTAGCTTATTCACATTAAAAGTTTTGAAATCAAATTCTCCCCCTTTTTAAAAATCAAATGATATAGAAATAAATTTCTCCCCCTAAACATATTTCTACCCTTTTGACAACGTATTCAACAAGGTAAAAAATAGAAATTTTAAATTTCTATGAGCACATTATAACATATACATATAAAACAAAGCTCATCCAAGTCATACTATCAAGTAACTTACACTATCACAACAATGAGATACATAAAGTAGTGTAAGCCATGCTAGAGATCAAATGTAATTTTCAATTTAAGCAAGTCATGATCACACAAACTTAACTATTTCAAGGCCTGAAAGCATGACACTTGTTGCTGCAAATTTTTTTCTCATAAATTTTGATAATATGAAATTTGCAAGATATTATATGCGCATTTGCATTATTCTAACCATCCAAGCCAAGCCTATGTCATTTGATAATCAGAAGCTTAAGGACATGGTTTTAGTCATACACAACTTCTTCCAAGTTCATATCTAAGTGCAATGATAAGTTATCTGAAAAGAAGAAGTGCGATGCATGCATATTCTCTTGATCTTTTCTCATTTTTCATTTGAACATAAAAACACAACATGTGAGTTGCATACTTGATTAATTCTTTATGATTAAAAGCACTTGTGAGCATGCAACAAGTTCAAAACAGCAAGAAAGTTCGATCATGACCAGATTTAATGTAAGTAATTATTCCAATTACTAGTCATGACAAAAACCACAAGATGTATAACAAGAGTAATGTAGTAAGAACTTTGAGCATGTAAAAAGGAATCACAAAGTCATATATGTATGAAATACTATGCTCATATTATTTTTTATTTTAGATTCACACATAGACTTCCCAAGTTTCAAAACTCCCCCTCAGTTTAGGCCATGAGGATGCATAACCCCTATTTCTCTACGAGTGTAACAAAAATGAGTGAAATCCAAAGGTTTTGTGAAAATGTCAGCAAATTATTGTTCAGTATCTACATGGTTGAATGTGGCCTAGAGGGGGGGGGGGTGAATAGGCCTTTTTGTGTATTGTCGGATCCTGCAACACTTAACAACCGGTTTATAACCAGAGAAATCGGACTAGTCCGATAAAGTGCGGACTAGTCCAATGTATTCGGACTAGATTGATTATGTTTGATCGATTAACTTTGTTCTTCAATATATGCAGCAAAAATATGCGATTAAACAATGTGTCACAGATTTATGAATCAGGTTATATCACAAATCAAACTTATACTTGATAATTCAATGTAAGGTAATCAAGATCAATTTGTAACCCTAGATTGATATGAAGTAAGAACAATGAACACAACAGAGAACAAAAGAGATTTATCCCGTGGTTCGGTTCCCACAAAGGCAACCTACATCCATGTTGAGGAGCCCACAAAGGATCGGGTCTTCTCCAACCCTACCCTCGTCGGATCGCCACGAAGGCCAATCCTCTTCCACATATATCAAAGGGGTGAATAACCGAATTCAAGGGGCTTTCTCACACGTTGAGAGCTCCCTTGGATTACAACACAAAATATCACCAAGAACACACTCAAAAATTACAAATGAATCGCAGGACTGTGTTAGAGAATCAAACCAAGAGCTGAATGTGGTGTTGAATGTGTCTATCTAATGAACTAGAGTGAGTCCTCAAAGGATTGATCTTTGTTGCACTTAATTTCGTGGAGAGATGTGGTTTTTGAGTCTCTTGGGAGGTGTGATGGCGCTAGGGTTCGAGAGAATGTGAAATATGGCCGTACAACTCTATTTATATGGGTTTCTAAAAGTGACCGTTAGGGTTCAGAAAGATCGGACTAGTCCGTGGTGGTCACTGGACTAGTCCGGTGTGCTGTGTGTAGCAAACCCTAAATGTCCCGAAATATCGGACTAGTCCAGCTAGGAGCGGACTTGTCCGATTTCGCTACTGGAAATCTTTGGACTAGTCCGATAGTCATCGAACTTGTCCGGACATGTGAAACCCTAAGTGTATAGGATGACAAGTCCGCACTTGGAGGACTTGTCCGATTCAGATCAGAGGGTATTTCGGACTAGTCCGTGCGATCATCGGACTTGTCTTATTTGGATCAGAGGGAATATCGGACTAGTCCGGTTGTGATCGGACTTGTCTGATTTTGTGTGACTTGTGAAGTGTTTTGAGGACTAGTCCGCACTGGGGAGGACTAGTCCGATTCTAGTCAGAAAGGATATCGGACTAGTCTGATGGATATCGGACTTGTCCGATTTCGTGCAGAATGGTATCGGACTAGTCCGGTGTCAGTCGGACTAGTCCGGTCCTGTGTAACTTTGTGTAATGTGTGTGTTTAATTGTGATTGAGCTCTTGGGATGTGTTTTCTTAACACACTCCATACACAATGATATACTATTCTTCTTCCTTGAGCTCATTTCCACTTTGCTCCTCATTCTTCCTTCCTTTTTGGCACTTTGCTCATTTTCCTATTAAAATCCTGCACTCATCTCAACAAAGAGGTCAGGATCCCAATTGCTTGTCATAAATCATCCGAAACCCACAAGGGATTCCTAGATGCACTTTCAATCTCCCCCTTTTTGGTTATTGATGACAACCAATTGAGATTTCACAAAATATGACAAAATTGAGATTTTCATAAAGCATGCACATATGGGTCCAAAATACATCAAGTAGTGAAAGCATAGTCCATATGTGCATTCTTTATGCTGGGATGCATAAATAAGTGCACTAGAACATTGAGAATGACGCAATTGACATTAATTACCCAATAGCAAGCATATATGTCATTCTAGAGCAAAATCACAGTTTTTCATAAATACTACTCAAAGGATCAAATCATTGCATCAGAGAACCATAATTAACATAAGATCATTGTGAAAATATTACAAGCCACAAAAGAGTTTAAAAGAAAAGAACTCTCTCCTCGCAAACTACAGCTAAGACTAAGACTCCCCCTCAATCTCTCCCCCTTTGGCATCAAGACACCAAAAAGAAGGAGAGGAGGGTCCTAGGGTCTTCACTCTTCCCTGTCAGTCCTCTCATCATCGTCTTCATCATCTTCATCTTCAGCTTGATGAGGAGGAGGATTAGGAGGTGCAGAGGTACCCGAGTCCCCAATGCCAAAGTAGGCAAGCTCGGAGGGGGTCAAGGGCCCGAGCTCGGTGAAATCATAGTCTGAGTCTTCCGAGTTTGTTGGAGACCCAATTAGCTCAATCTCCAGCTTCTGGCAAATTTGCTTGACATTTGCTTTGATATACTTCATGTCCTCCTTTCTTTTCTTGTTGAGCTTATGGGCCTTCACTTCGGCCTTTTTGCAGGAGGCAAAGATTGCAGCCAGGCACTTGAGAATTCCTCTGGCTGAACCTTTTTGAGGGGCTGCTCTAGAAGCAGGGGCAGCCCTAACATATTCTCTTGATCTTGCCGGTGCCTCGGGACTGGAGGCCGGTGAGGGAGCACCCTGTACACTCGGCTTTTGAGGCATTTGAGGTCTCAAAGGGAGATGCTCAACATCTTTCACAAACTCAATGCCTGTGACTTTCTCAATCACAAACATTAGGTAAGGAGCATATCTGCAAGATCTGTTGGGAGTGTAGGATATGTTCACCATATCATTCCAAATGTATTCCGCCACATCAAATGGGCAGTCCTTGCTTATGACTCTCATCAGAGTCCGGAGGTAGCCTTGCACACTCCCAGCATCTCCATCCTTGGGAGCAATTGTCTTTCTTAACACACTGTTCAACACCACAAAGAATGGCTTCATGTTTTTCGTGGAAGGAGGGTTGAACTTTGAGTTTGGCTCATATAGGAACTTCATCCTATCCTTGTCAATGACACCAATGTTGTGTATGACTAAGCAATCAGATCTTGTTGTGTCAAGGTGGAGAAGGTTAGCAAAATCTTCTTGAGTAATGCTGTACTTGGATCCATGGGTCATCCATGTGACACTCTCCTCATCCTCACTTGAGAAGTGACAGGTCACAAAGAACTGCGCAATCACTTCATCATTCCAGTTATTTCTGAAAGCAAACATATCTCTCAGTCCATGCTTCTCAATGGCTCTCACGACATCAGTGAATGGTGAGCAGCCCATCTTCTCAAAATGTGCCCAGTCAATCCACTCACTGCGCACAACTGGTGTCTTCATTGGGAGATACACTGATCTGTAGAAATCAACATGAAAGTTGCACCAGAACCTTCCATCAGCCGCTTGCTTTGGTCTGCCATACCAATCGATGTTTCTGAACTTGGCAGCCGAGTCACTGCCCTTCCCGTTGAACTTCTCTTCATTCGGGTCCCGAACCCCTTCCCTTGGAGCATGAAGTTTCAACGGGCCAACTGGGCCCGTAGCAATCCATTTGCCCTTGCCCTTTGCTTGGTGAGGGCCACTCGATGATGCAGCTGCCATGGACACTGGCTTCTTAGCCGACACTTTCCTCCGAGCCTGTGGAGGAGACTGAGCTGGCTCGGATGGTCTTTCTTGGTGCTTCTTGCCAAGACTCGTCGAGGTTCGAGGTGCCACCTCAAGGTCCATCTCGGCCTCAAAGTCGGAGACATCATTGCCGGAGCTCGACATGACCTGAGAAGGAGTGGTATGAATGATAATGAATGACACAAGACAAAGGTGTGAACGGGTAGCAAGGAATTGCATTGAGGAATTGAAGACTTAGGTTTTGAGTTCAGAAACATCGGACTTGTCCGGTGCACATGCACGGACTAGTCCGGGGGACCGGACTTGTACATGCATGGACCGGACTAGTCCGGTGTTCATCCACAAAACCTAAGAGACTAGATAAATGGTGAATTCTAATGCACGACGACTTGAGCATACACACAGTACATCAAGAGAGCATGTATATAGCGAGGAATGCTAGGTTATTTGATCAACAATGAAGAAATTTGGGATTTTCTAGGTTTTGAGGGAAAATTACCGAAGAATTGCTTGAAACTTGGAGATGAGGGTGTTGAAGACCGGACAAGTCTGCTAGCTTCAATCCTCAAGTGGACAAGCTTGATTTTCGCCCGAATGTGAAGCTTTTTGGTGGAGGGAGCAAGGAATCGCCTTGGGAGCTCGAGCACGAAGAGAGAGAGCGCGTGAGGCAAGAGTGGAGGTGAGGAATTTAGGGTTTAGCGGCGGCTAGGGTTATGGACATGAAAAATCGGACAAGTACGGAGATGACCGGACTAGTCTGAACTTTTCTAGGGGCTATATCGGACTAGTCCGTTGTCTACCGAACTAGTCCGACCTAACCGGCACTCTACAGACTAGTCTGCATGGGCGGACTAGTCCGGACAACCACGGGCTAGTCCGTGGTCACCAGACAAGAATTTTTAGCCCATTCATATATATTTGAAGGTACATATTGAGAGAAAAGAGAGACAAACCACATCAAATAATCTTGATGAATATGATCAGTAAGCATACAACAATCAAGCAATGATCATAATTCACCAAGATCTAGTAATTGACATAGTTTTTCGGAAAAATGAGAGAGAAGATTTTCACAATCCAATCAACATATTTGAAGAATTCATACAGGTCTGCAACATTTCAAGCCACACTCCGAGCATCAAGGATATTTAGTTCATTTCGGAGTTCACAAAAGCGTTTTTCATCAAGTGGCTTGGTGAATATGTCGGCCAATTGCTTTTGAGTGTTGACATGTGAAATGGCTATGTCTCCTTTCATGGCATGATCTCTCAAAAAGTGATGTCTTATGTCTATGTGTTTAGTTCTGGAATGCTCAACTGGGCTGTGGGCAATTTTAATGGCACTCTCATTGTCACAAAGGAGTGGAATACGGTTCATATTGTAACCATAGTCCCTTAGAGTTTGTCGCATCCAAAGGAGTTGAGCACAATAACTTCCGGCTGCAACATACTCCGCTTCGACTATGGATAAGGCAATAGAATTTTGTTTCTTGGAGGACCAAGAAACTAAGGATCTCCCTAGGAATTGGCATGTACCGGAAGTGCTTTTTCTATCTACTTTGCACCCGGCATAATCTGCATCGGAATAACCAATGAGATTGAATTTTGATCCTTTTGGGTACCAAAGGCCAAGGTTGGATGTATGAACTAAATATCTCAAGATCCTTTTCATGGCTGTCAAGTGACATTCCTTAGGATTGGCTTGAAATCTTGCACACAAACATACACTCAACATAATATCTGGCCTAGATGCACATAAATAGAGTAGAGATCCAATCATGGAGCGATATACCTTTTGGTCGATGCTAGGTCCATCTTCATTGAGATCTAGGTGGCCATTCGTTGCCATGGGGGTTTTTATGGGCTTCGCCTTGTCCATGCCAAACTTCTTGAGTATGTCCTGCGTGTACTTGGTTTGGCTTAGGAACGTCCCTTCCTTCTGTTGACATACTTGGAATCCCAAGAAGTACTTTAACTCTCCCATCATTGACATTTCAAACCTGTCTGTCATGATTTTACTAAATTCTTCACAAAAAGATTGGTTAGTTGACCCAAAGATTATATCGTCAACATAAATTTGACAAATAAAGAGATCATCATCAAAATTCTTTGTAAATGTGTATAATCTGCTTTGCCAATCTTAAAGCCATTTTCAATTAAGAAATCTCTAAGACACTCATACCAAGCTCTAGGAGCTTGTTTGAGGCTGTAGAGAGCCTTACGCAATTTAAACACATGGTCGGGGAACTCTTTGTCTTCAAACCCGGGTGGTTGCTCCACGTACACCTCTTCCTTGATTGGTCCGTTGAGGAAGGCACTTTTCACATCCATTTGATACAGCTTGAAATCATGGTGAGTAGCATATGCAAGTAATATTCTAATAGATTCAAGCCTAGCTACTAGAGCAAAAGTCTCATCGAAATCCAAACCTTCGACTTGTGAATACCTTCTGGCCACAAGTCGTGCTTTGTTCCATCTCACCACTCCGTGTTCATCTTGTTTGTTGCGGAAGACACATTTGGTGCCGATGATGTTTGCATTGGGTCTTGCCACAAGTTCCCACACTTCGTTCCGCTTGAAGTTGTTCAATTCTCCTTGCATTGCCACCACCCAGTCCGGATCTTTTAATGCATCTTCAACCCTGCGTGGTTCCAAAAAGGATACAAACGAATAGTGTTCACAAAAGTTAGCTATGCGAGATCTAGTGATTACTCCCTTTTGGATGTCACCGATGATGTTGTCGATTGGGTGATCCCTTTGGACTCATTGGTGTACTCTTGGGTGTGGCACTTGAGGAATTCTATCTTCATGATCATCTTCTTCTCCCCCTAAGTGATTGCCTTCATTGACTTGTTGATTATCTTCGTATTCTTGTGGTTGATCTTGTGTTGAAGCTCCCCCTTAATCGTTGATCTCCTCTTGTGGTTCATCTTCTTCATGTACGTGTGGAGGTGGCTCTTGTGGTCGAACCTCACCTAGAGCCATTCTCTTCAATGCTTGACAAGGAGCTTATTCTTTACCTAGTTCACATGGATCAACTTGCTCCTTTTGGGAGCCATTAGTCTCATCGAACACTACGTCACGTGCAACTTCAACAAGTCCGGAGGTCTTGTTGAAAACACGATAGGCGTAAGTGTTCGAATCATAACCAAGCAAGAAGCCTTCATCGGACTTCGAAGCGAACTTTGAAGTCCTGGGCTTCTTGTTCAAGATATAACATGGAGAACCAAAAACACGAAAATATGAAATATTTGGTTTGTTACCGGTGAGTAGCTCATATGATGTCTTCTTGAGTAGTCGATGAAGATATAGTCGATTTACGGCATGGCAAGCGGTGTTAATCACTTCTGTCCAAAATTGATCTGATGTCTTGTACTCATCAAGCATTGTTCTTGCCATCTCTATGAGTGTTTGATTCTTTCTTTCGGCAACTCCGTTTTGTTGTGGGGAGTATGGTGCTGAAATGTGACACCCAGTTCCGAATATGAACCAAGCGTAACGCATATGTGTGCCCAGGAAGTTCATCACACATATACGGTTGCATCACAAACGATATACAGAATTTAACCACGTCTTAACTATTAAATAAGTACTTTATTACTGAATGTAGGCCTAGAGGGGGGGGTGAATAGGCCTTCTTGAATTTTTTCGGTTCCTGTAGTACTTCAACAAAAAGGTTAAATCCAGATATATCGGACTAGTCCGGTAAAGTGCGGACTAGTCCGGATTTCACGGGCTAGGTTGATCAAGTTAGGTCAATTTGATTGTTTCGTTGTCGTTTACAGCGGAAATATAAACTATAATGACAGTTCAATAGTTGTATGTTAAGTTTTATTGCAAGTATGATTCTTGTTCACTATTTAACTTCAATTCAACAAAATGAATCAAACCCTAGATAATGTTGATCAACTAGAATGATGAACACAAACGAACAAGACACAAGATTTATCCCGTGGTTCGGTTACCACGAAGGCAGCCTACGTCCACGTTGAGGAGCCCACAAAAGGACTGGGTCTTTACCAACCCTTCCCTCGTCGGATCGCCACGAAGGCCAATCCTCTTCCACTAATCACGCAGGGGTAAATCACCAAGTTGAAGGGGCGATCTCACAAGTTGAGAGCTCCCTTGATTACAAGTTTCAAAACCACCAATAACACACTTCGAAATATACAATTTAGATGCAAGAGTGTGTTAGAGATTCAAACCAAGAGCTCAATCGTGTGCAAAGTGCCTCTCCAATGATCTACAAGTGATCTTCAAAAGATTGATCGATTTTGCACTCAACTTCGTGGAGAGAGATGGTTTTTGAGTCTCTTGGGAGGTGTGACGGCGCTAGGGTTCGAGAGATAGTAAAAGTGGGCCATCCACCTCTATTTATATGGGGTTTCTAGACATTACCGTTAGGGTTTAGAAAGATCGGACTAGTCCGTGGTGGAGATCGGACTAGTCCGGTGTGCTGAGTGAAGCAAACCCTAGGTGTCCAGGAATATCGGACTAGTCCGATTAACAAAACGGACTTGTCCGATTTCGTTGCTGGAAATCTTCGGACTTGTCCGGTTGACATCGGACTTGTCCGGACCTGTGAAACCCTAAGTGTTTTGAATGACAAGTCCGCACTTGGAGGACTTGTCCGATTTAGAACAGAGTGTAAATCGGACTAGTCCGTGTAGTCACCGGACTTGTCCGAAGTGGATCAGAAAGGGAATCGGACTAGTCCGGTAGTGACCGGACTTGTCCGATCTAGTGACTTGTGCATTGTGTTGAGGACTAGTCCGCACTGGGGAGGACTAGTCCGAAGTGGAACAGAAAGATATCGGACTAGTCCGGTGGGGACCGGACTTGTCCGATCTTGTGCAGAATGTGATATCGGACTAGTCCGGTTGATATCGGACTAGTCCGGTCCTGTATGGTTTTGTGCATTGTGTGTGTGTGATAAAGTGAGATTGAGCTCTTGGGTGTGTTTCCTTAACACACTCCATACATACTAATCTACTAATTTCTTCTTCTTGAGCTCAAATTCATTCTCCTTCTTAATTTCCCACTTTTTGGCATTTTACTCATTTTCCAGCATCTTCCTGCATTCATCTCAACAAACGGATTAGGATCCCAATTGCTTGTCATAAATCATCCAAAACCCACAAGGGAGTCCTAGATGCACTTTCAATCTCCCCCTTTTTGGTGATTGATGACAACCAATTGAGATTTCACAAAATGAGGTATAAAATGAGATTTTCATAAAGTATGCACATATGACTCAAAAATGCATCAGGCAACAAGGTAATTATTCATATGTGCATTCTTTATGGTGGGATGCATACTAAGAGCATGATGGCATTAAGAATGACAGAATTTTCATTTACCAACTAATATCAAGTGAATATGGCACTTCAGGAGCAAGAGCTCAGATTTCATCACACACTTACAAATTAATTTAGCAATTCATCACAGGACCAAACATGATATGAAACGAGAGTTAGGCAAATACAATCACAATAAAAAACATAGATAGCTCTCTCCTCGCATCCTATTCAGCTAAAGCTTAGAGACTCCCCCTCAATCTCTCCCCCTTTGGCATCAAGACACCAAAAAGAGAGAGAGAGAAAGATCCTAGGGCTTCACTCTTCGCTGTCAGTCCTCTCGTCGTCTTCATCATCTTCATCGCTTTCGGCTTGACGAGGTTGAGAGGTAGGAGGAGGAGCGGAGCTGCTCGAGCCCCCAATGCCAAAATAGGCAAGCTCGGAAGGGGTCAAGGGGCTGAGCTCGGTGATGTTTGGATCAGAATCTTCAGAAATTGCTGGAGATCCAATTGGATTGATCTCCAGCTTCTCACTCAGCTGCTTCACATTTGCTTTTATGTACTTCATGTCTTCCTTCCTCTTTTGATTTAGCTTGTGAAGCTTCACTTCAGTTTTCTTGCAGGAGGAGAAGATTGCAGCCAGGTACTTGAGGATCCCACTGGCGGATCCTTTCTGAGGGGCTTCCCTGGAGGGAGGAGTAGCCCTAGCAGCTTCTCCTTGCCTTGCCGGCACCTCGGGGCTTGAGGCCGGCGATGGAGCAGCCTGGACACTCACGGACTGAGGCTTCTGAGGCCTCAGTGGAGTGTGCTCCACATCCTTCACAAACTCGATCCCTGTGACCTTCTCAATCATGAACATCAAGTAAGGGGCATAGCCACAGGATCGGTTGGGGGTACTCGAGATATTGACCATATCATTCCAGATATAGTCTGCAACATCAAATTGCCTTTTCTTGCTGATGACCTTCATCAGGGTCCGGAGGTAGCCTTGCACACTCCCTGCATCACCATCCTTGGGAGCAATCGTCTTCCTGAGGACTCTGTTGAGGACCACAAAGAAAGGCTTCATGTTCTTTGTGGAGGGGGGAACAAACTTGGAGGAGGGCTCATACATGAATTGCATTCCATCCCTCTCAATGACCCCAATGTTGTGGATAATGAGGTGGTCATCTTCCTCGGAGTCAAGATGCAGCAGGCGGGCAAACTCTTCTTGAGTGATGGAATACTTGGATCCATGAGTCATCCAAGTCACACTTTCTTCCTCTTCACCTGAGAAGTGGCACGTTGCATAGAATTGTGCAATCACTTCATCATTCCAATTATATCTGAAGGCAAGCAAATCCTTCAGCCCATGTCTCTCTGCAGCTTGTATCACTTCATCAAAAGCTGCACATTTCCTCTTCTCAAGGTGGGCCCAGTCAATCCATTGACTGCGCACCACCGGGGTCTTCATCGGCAAGTAGACAAGCTTGTAGAAGTCAGCATGGAAGTTTGACCAAAATCTGCCATCTGCTGCTTGCTTGGGCCTTGCATAGTAATCCACACTTCTCAGCTTCATGGCCACATCACTGCCCTTGCCATTGAATCTCTCCTCATTGGGGTCCCGGACCCCTTCTCTGGGAGTATGTAGCTTTAGAGGCCCAACAGGCCCTGTGGCAACCCCCTTGCCTTTTCCTTTAGCTTGGCGAGGGCCACTTGACGAAGGAGCAGCCTTGGAGGCGGCTTTCTTGACACACACTTTCCTCCGAACCTGAGGAGGTGAGGGAGCAGGCTCGGAGGGTCTCTCTTGGCGTTTCTTGCCAAGACCCGTCGAGGGCCGAGGTGCCACCTCGTGGTCCAACTCGGCCTCGAAATCGGAGATTTCATTGTCGGAGCTCGACATGATCTGAGAATGAGTGATCAAGAGAAAAGACAAGTTATACAAGGTATTTGTGAGGTAAGGTGGCAATGGAAGGCAATAGGGAATTAAAGAATTAGGTTTTGGTTCAGAAACATCGGACTTGTCCGGTGCTCAGGCACGGACTAGTCCGGGGGCCGGACTTGTCCGTACCTGGACCGGACTAGTCCGGTGTTCATCAGCAAAAACCTAACAAACTGGATAAAAATTGATCCCTAATGAGATAGCTAGTCTAGCATACACATAGTACATCAACTGGACATGCACCTAGTGAAGAATGCCAGGCCAAACGATAAGCAATGAAGAAATTTGAGGTTTCTTAGGGTTTGAGGAAAATTTACCAAGAAATCCAAGGAAGCTTGAAAATGTGGGGGTTGGAGGCCGGACTTGTCCGCTAACTTCAATCCCCGAGTCTTCAAGCTTAATCTCCGCCCAAGTTTGAGGCTTTTCGACGGAGGAATCAAGGATTCACCTTGGGAGCTCGAGCGCAAGAGAGAGAAAGCTTGGAGGAGAGTGTGGGGTGAAGAGATTAGGGTTTGGTGGCGGCTAGGGTTATGGACACGAAAAATCGGACAAGTCCGGACATGACCGGACTAGTCCGAAGTCCTCCAGAAACCTAAATCGGACTAGTCCGTGGTCTGTCGGACTAGTCCGGCCTAACCGGCACACTGCGAAATAGTCTGCAAGGGCGGACTAGTCCGGGTAACCACGGACTAGTCCGTGGTCACCAGGAGAGAAAGCATAGCCCATTCATATATATTTGAAGGTCCAATAATTGAGGGAAGAGAGACAAAACAATTCAAATAATCCTGATGAATTTGATCAGTAAGCAAACAACAATCATACTATGATCAAAAATTCATCAAGATCTAATAATTGACATAGTTTTTCGAGAGAAAAATGGGGAGGAAAAATTTTCACAATTCAATCAATATTTTGAAGCAATCATACAGGTATGCAACTTTTCAAGCCACACTCCGAGAATCAAGGATGTTTAGCTCATTTCGGAGTTCGCAAAAACGTTTTTCATCAAGTGGCTTGGTGAATATGTCGGCCAATTGTTTTTGGGTGTTGACATGAGAGATGGATATGTCTCCTTTTATGGAATGGTCTCTCAAGAAATGGTGTCTTATGTCAATGTGTTTAGTTCTAGAGTGCTCAACTGGATTGTGGGCTATTTTAATGGCACTCTCATTGTCACAAAGAAGAGGAATACGGTTCATATTGTAACCGTAATCCCTTAGAGTTTGTCGCATCCAAAGGAGTTGTGCACAACAACTCCCGGCTGCAACATACTCCGCTTCGGCTGTGGATAATGCAATGGAATTCTGTTTCTTGGATGACCAAGAAACTAAGGATCTTCCTAGGAATTGGCAAGTGCCAGAAGTGCTTTTTCTATCAACTTTGCACCCGGCATAATCTGCATCGGAATACCCAATGAGATTGAATTTTGAACCTTTTGGGTACCAAAGACCAAGGTTGGGTGTATGAACCAAATATCTTAGGTTTCTCTTTACGGCTGTCAAATGACATTCCTTAGGGTTGGCTTGAAATCTTGCACACAAACATACACTCAACATAATGTCTGGCCTAGATGCACATAAGTAAAGTAAAGATCCAATCATAGAGCGATATACCTTTTGGTCGACGCTCGGTCCATCTTCATTGAGATCCAAGTGACCATTCGTTGCCATGGGAGTCTTAATGGGCTTTGCCTTGTCCATGCCAAACTTCTTGAGGATGTCCTGCGTGTACTTGGTTTGGCTTATGAACGTTCCTTCCCTTTGTTGCCGCACTTGGAATCCCAAGAAGTACTTTAATTCTCCCATCATTGACATTTCAAATCTGTCTGTCATAATTTTACTAAACTCTTCACAGAAAGATTGATTAGTTGATCCAAAAATTATATCATCAACATAGATTTGGCAAATGAAAAGATCATTATTCAGATTTTTCGTGAATAGTGTATAATCTACTTTGCCAATTTGAAAGCCATTATCAATTAAAAAATCTCTAAGACACTCATACCAAGCTCTAGGAGCTTGTTTGAGGCCATAGAGAGCCTTATGCAGTTTATACACGTGGTCGGGGAACTCTTCGTCTTCAAATCCGGGTGGTTGCTCCACGTACACCTCTTCCTTGATCGGTCCGTTGAGGAAGGCGCTTTTTACGTCCATTTGGTACAGCTTGAAATCATGGTGAGTAGCATATGCAAGTAATATTCTAATTGATTCAAGCCTAGCTACTGGAGCAAAGGTCTCATCAAAATCCAAACCTTCGACTTGTGAGTAACCTTTGGCCACAAGTCGTGCCTTGTTTCTTGTCACCACCCCGTGTTCATCTTGTTTGTTGCGGAAGACCCACTTTGTGCCGACAATGTTTGCATTGGGTCTTTCCACAAGTTCCCAAACCTCGTTTCTCTTGAAATTGTTCAACTCTTCTTGCATTGCCACCACCCAGTCCGGATCCTTTAATGCATCCTCAGTCCTGCGGGGTTCCAAAAAGGAGACAAACGAGTAATGTTCACAAAAATTTGCTATACGAGATCTAGTGGTTACTCCCTTTTGGATGTCGCCGATGATGTAGTCAATTGGATGATCCCTTTGAATGCATTGGTGTACTCTTGGGTGAGGCACTTGGCGGGTCGTATGTTGGTGATCATCTTCTTCTCCCCCTGGGTTGTTGTCCTCAATGATTTGTTGATCATGTTCATATTCTTGTGATTGATCTTGTATCGAGACTCCCCCTTGATTGTTGATCTCCTCTTGTGGTTCACTTTCCTCTTGTATTTGTGTCGATGTCTCTTGTGGTCGTACTTCGCCTAGGGCCATCCTCTTTATTGCTTGATAGGGGGCTTCCTCATTACCTAATTCACATTGATCAACTTGCTCCTTTTGGGAACCATTAGTTTCATCAAACACTACGTCACGTGCCACTTCAACAAGTCCGGAGGCCTTGTTGAAAACACGATAGGCGTAAGTGTTCGAATCATAACCAAGCAAGAAACCTTCATCGGACTTCGAAGCGAACTTTGAGGTCCTGGGCTTCTTGTTCAAAATATAGCAAGGAGAACCGAAAACTCGAAAATATGAAATGTTCGGTTTGTTACCGGTGAGTAGCTCATAGGGGGTCTTCTTTAGTAGTCGATGAAGATAGAGTCGATTTGTGGCATGGCAGGCGGTGTTGATTGCTTCCGCCCAAAATCGATCCGAAGTCTTGTATTCATCGAGCATTGTTCTTGCCATCTCTATGAGCGTTCGATTCTTCCTTTCGGCAACTCCGTTTTGTTGTGGAGAGTATGGCGCTGAGAATTCGTGCTTGATTCCTTCCTCATCAAGGTACTCCTCCACTTGTATGTTTTTGAACTCCGTGCCATTGTCGCTCCGAATACTCTTGATTGATAGTGAGAACTCGTTCTGCGCTCGCTTGAAGAATTTCTTGAGTGTTCCTTGTGTTTCTGACTTGTCATGCAAAAAGAACACCCAAGTGAAGCGGGAAAAATCGTCAATAATAACTAAACCGTATTTGTTACCGCCTATGCTTATGTAAGCAATTGGACCGAAGAGGTCCATATGAAGTAGTTCGAGCGGTCTTGTCGTGGTCATGATGTTCTTTGCGGGATGTTGTGCTCCAACTTGCTTTCCTGCTTGGCACGCGCTACAAGGCCTGTCTTTCTCAAACACAACATCTTTCAAACCTCGGATGTGATCGCCCTTGAGGAGTTTTTGAAGGTTCCTCATACCAACATGTGCTAGCCGTCTATGCCACAGCCAACCCATGTTGGTTTTTGCAATCAAGCATGTGTCGAGTTCGGCTTTATCCTTGTTGAAGTCAACAAGATAAAGCTTTCCCTTTAACATACCCTTGAATGCAATGGAACCATCACTTCTCCTTGAGACGGTCACACCCTCGTTAGTAAACAGGCAATTATAACCTTTGTCACATAACTGAGATATGGACAGCAGGTTATAATCTAAAGATTCAACGTGTAAAACGTGCGAAAGAGTATGTTCAGAGGATATTGCAATTTTACCGGTACCAAGGACCCTTCCTTGACTGTTATCCCCAAAGTAGATGCCTTCGTTTGGGTCCTGGTTCACTTCATACTCCACAAACATCTTCCTTTCTCCGGTCATGTGGTTGGTGCATCCACTGTCTAGCACCCATTTGGATCCACCGGAGGAGTAGGCCTTGCGTTTACCTTCCTTAGCCATGAGGCAAGTTCCATTTGCCTTCTTTGCACCGAGCGTGGGGAAGAGTGTGAGTTTCTTGGGCATGCTTTCAATGGCTATGCTAGCCATTTCTTCTTCATCGGACGATGAGGACTCATCGTTTGAGTCCCACTCCTTTCCGATGTGTGCTTGTTCAGCTTGTTTCTTCTTCTTGAAGAACTTTTTCGGTTGAGGCTTGGATTCTTTACTCTTCTTCTTGTTGTCCTCATATGGGCAATCAACTATGAAGTGATTGTACTCACCACAATTATAGCATGCCCGCCTCATCTTCGGTTTTGTCTTCTCCTTGTATCTTCCTTCACTTGATTTTGCTCCTTGTCTTTTCTTCATAATTCTTTTGAATTTCTTCATGAACAGAATCATATCTTCTTCGTCCAGCTCGCTGCTTTCATCATCGCTGTCCTCCTCAAACTGAGCTTCTTTTGCTTCTTTGGATAGAGGTTTGAGTGTGGATTTTAAGGCAACTCCCTTCTTCTTGGCCGATGTGAGGTCAGCTATTTCTTTGACATGCTTGGCTTGCTTCTCCATCATCTCAAAGTTGATGATTTTGCCGAGCAGTTCATCCGGAGTCATTTTCTTGTATCCAGGACTTTCTCGGATCATAGAACAGAGTGTGACGTTGCGAGGCATAAAGGCTCTAAGGATGAGCTTCACAACCTCGTGATCATTCCATTTTTTGCTACCATACGATCGAACCTTGTTCACAAGAGTCTTTAGTCTGTTGTACATGTCCTGGGGGGATTCATCTTCCTCAATCGCGAACCTTCCTAGTTCGCCTTCAATCATTTCAATCTTTGCCTCCCGCACATGTCGGTCACCTTCATGTGCTGTCTGTAGCGTGTCCCAGATTTCTTTGGCAATTTCCAATCCATCCACCTTTGTGAATTCATCTCTACTTAGAGATGAGGTGATAACGGCTGCGGCTTGGGCATACCTGTGGATGGCTTGCTCTTGACTTGGCGTGAGTTCTTCATCGTCATCAGGGATGTTTATTCCTGTGCACACAATATGCCATAAACTTGGGTTAAGGGAAATCAAGTGCATCTTCATGTTTTGCCTCCACATGGAGTAATCACTCCCATCGAAGTGTGGGGCTTTTCCGAGAGGAATAGATAGATAATGACTGCTGTTAGAATTTAAACGGTCATAATTAAAAGGATATCGGGAGTAGTCGGTGTGACTACTCCCCTTCTTCTTTTCTTCAACTTTAGCTTTCCCTTTGGAAAGTGCTTTCTTTCGGAGCAGTGCTTTCAGCTCCAACGTCTCCTCATCATCATCATCGAAGTCTTGGATGGCTTCGAGATACCTTTCTAGCTTTTGGTGCTTGTCATGGTTCATTTCTTCCTGGGTGTTGATTTTCTGGACTTCCTTCATGTCCGACATGATCTCTTCGAGTGGTTGCACTCTTTCTTGAAGAACCTGCTCTGATACCAATTGAATGTAGGCCTAGAGGGGGGGTGAATAGGCCTTCTTGAATTTTTTCGGTTCCTGTAGTACTTCAACAAAAAGGTTAAATCCAGATATATCGGACTAGTCCGGTAAAGTGCGGACTAGTCCGGATTTCACGGGCTAGGTTGATCAAGTTAGGTCAATTTGATTGTTTCGTTGTCGTTTACAGCGGAAATATAAACTATAATGACAGTTCAATAGTTGTATGTTAAGTTTTATTGCAAGTATGATTCTTGTTCACTATTTAACTTCAATTCAACAAAATGAATCAAACCCTAGATAATGTTGATCAACTAGAATGATGAACACAAACGAACAAGACACAAGATTTATCCCGTGGTTCGGTTACCACGAAGGCAGCCTACGTCCACGTTGAGGAGCCCACAAAAGGACCGGGTCTTTACCAACCCTTCCCTCGTCGGATCGCCACGAAGGCCAATCCTCTTCCACTAATCACGCAGGGGTAAATCACCAAGTTGAAGGGGCGATCTCACAAGTTGAGAGCTCCCTTGATTACAAGTTTCAAAACCACCAATAACACACTTCGAAATATACAATTTAGATGCAAGAGTGTGTTAGAGATTCAAACCAAGAGCTCAATCGTGTGCAAAGTGCCTCTCCAATGATCTACAAGTGATCTTCAAAAGATTGATCGATTTTGCACTCAACTTCGTGGAGAGAGATGGTTTTTGAGTCTCTTGGGAGGTGTGACGGCGCTAGGGTTCGAGAGATAGTAAAAGTGGGCCATCCACCTCTATTTATATGGGGTTTCTAGACATTACCGTTAGGGTTTAGAAAGATCGGACTAGTCCGTGGTGGAGATCGGACTAGTCCGGTGTGCTGAGTGAAGCAAACCCTAGGTGTCCAGGAATATCGGACTAGTCCGATTAACAAAACGGACTTGTCCGATTTCGTTGCTGGAAATCTTCGGACTTGTCCGGTTGACATCGGACTTGTCCGGACCTGTGAAACCCTAAGTGTTTTGAACGACAAGTCCGCACTTGGAGGACTTGTCCGATTTAGAACAGAGTGTAAATCGGACTAGTCCGTGTAGTCACCGGACTTGTCCGAAGTGGATCAGAAAGGGAATCGGACTAGTCCGGTAGTGACCGGACTTGTCCGATCTAGTGACTTGTGCATTGTGTTGAGGACTAGTCCGCACTGGGGAGGACTAGTCCGAAGTGGAACAGAAAGATATCGGACTAGTCCGGTGGGGACCGGACTTGTCCGATCTTGTGCAGAATGTGATATCGGACTAGTCCGGTTGATATCGGACTAGTCCGGTCCTGTATGGTTTTGTGCATTGTGTGTGTGTGATAAAGTGAGATTGAGCTCTTGGGTGTGTTTCCTTAACACACTCCATACATACTAATCTACTAATTTCTTCTTCTTGAGCTCAAATTCATTCTCCTTCTTAATTTCCCACTTTTTGGCATTTTACTCATTTTCCAGCATCTTCCTGCATTCATCTCAACAAACGGATTAGGATCCCAATTGCTTGTCATAAATCATCCAAAACCCACAAGGGAGTCCTAGATGCACTTTCAATCTCCCCCTTTTTGGTGATTGATGACAACCAATTGAGATTTCACAAAATGAGGTATAAAATGAGATTTTCATAAAGTATGCACATATGACTCAAAAATGCATCAGGCAACAAGGTAATTATTCATATGTGCATTCTTTATGGTGGGATGCATACTAAGAGCATGATGGCATTAAGAATGACAGAATTTTCATTTACCAACTAATATCAAGTGAATATGGCACTTCAGGAGCAAGAGCTCAGATTTCATCACACACTTACAAATTAATTTAGCAATTCATCACAGGACCAAACATGATATGAAACGAGAGTTAGGCAAATACAATCACAATAAAAAACATAGATAGCTCTCTCCTCGCATCCTATTCAGCTAAAGCTTAGAGACTCCCCCTCAATCTCTCCCCCTTTGGCATCAAGACACCAAAAAGAGAGAGAGAGAAAGATCCTAGGGCTTCACTCTTCGCTGTCAGTCCTCTCGTCGTCTTCATCATCTTCATCGCTTTCGGCTTGACGAGGTTGAGAGGTAGGAGGAGGAGCGGAGCTGCTCGAGCCCCCAATGCCAAAATAGGCAAGCTCGGAAGGGGTCAAGGGGCTGAGCTCGGTGATGTTTGGATCAGAATCTTCAGAAATTGCTGGAGATCCAATTGGATTGATCTCCAGCTTCTCACTCAGCTGCTTCACATTTGCTTTTATGTACTTCATGTCTTCCTTCCTCTTTTGATTTAGCTTGTGAAGCTTCACTTCAGTTTTCTTGCAGGAGGAGAAGATTGCAGCCAGGTACTTGAGGATCCCACTGGCGGATCCTTTCTGAGGGGCTTCCCTGGAGGGAGGAGTAGCCCTAGCAGCTTCTCCTTGCCTTGCCGGCACCTCGGGGCTTGAGGCCGGCGATGGAGCAGCCTGGACACTCACGGACTGAGGCTTCTGAGGCCTCAGTGGAGTGTGCTCCACATCCTTCACAAACTCGATCCCTGTGACCTTCTCAATCATGAACATCAAGTAAGGGGCATAGCCACAGGATCGGTTGGGGGTACTCGAGATATTGACCATATCATTCCAGATATAGTCTGCAACATCAAATTGCCTTTTCTTGCTGATGACCTTCATCAGGGTCCGGAGGTAGCCTTGCACACTCCCTGCATCACCATCCTTGGGAGCAATCGTCTTCCTGAGGACTCTGTTGAGGACCACAAAGAAAGGCTTCATGTTCTTTGTGGAGGGGGGAACAAACTTGGAGGAGGGCTCATACATGAATTGCATTCCATCCCTCTCAATGACCCCAATGTTGTGGATAATGAGGTGGTCATCTTCCTCGGAGTCAAGATGCAGCAGGCGGGCAAACTCTTCTTGAGTGATGGAATACTTGGATCCATGAGTCATCCAAGTCACACTTTCTTCCTCTTCACCTGAGAAGTGGCACGTTGCATAGAATTGTGCAATCACTTCATCATTCCAATTATATCTGAAGGCAAGCAAATCCTTCAGCCCATGTCTCTCTGCAGCTTGTATCACTTCATCAAAAGCTGCACATTTCCTCTTCTCAAGGTGGGCCCAGTCAATCCATTGACTGCGCACCACCGGGGTCTTCATCGGCAAGTAGACAAGCTTGTAGAAGTCAGCATGGAAGTTTGACCAAAATCTGCCATCTGCTGCTTGCTTGGGCCTTGCATAGTAATCCACACTTCTCAGCTTCATGGCCACATCACTGCCCTTGCCATTGAATCTCTCCTCATTGGGGTCCCGGACCCCTTCTCTGGGAGTATGTAGCTTTAGAGGCCCAACAGGCCCTGTGGCAACCCCCTTGCCTTTTCCTTTAGCTTGGCGAGGGCCACTTGACGAAGGAGCAGCCTTGGAGGCGGCTTTCTTGACACACACTTTCCTCCGAACCTGAGGAGGTGAGGGAGCAGGCTCGGAGGGTCTCTCTTGGCGTTTCTTGCCAAGACCCGTCGAGGGCCGAGGTGCCACCTCGTGGTCCAACTCGGCCTCGAAATCGGAGATTTCATTGTCGGAGCTCGACATGATCTGAGAATGAGTGATCAAGAGAAAAGACAAGTTATACAAGGTATTTGTGAGGTAAGGTGGCAATGGAAGGCAATAGGGAATTAAAGAATTAGGTTTTGGTTCAGAAACATCGGACTTGTCCGGTGCTCAGGCACGGACTAGTCCGGGGGCCGGACTTGTCCGTACCTGGACCGGACTAGTCCGGTGTTCATCAGCAAAAACCTAACAAACTGGATAAAAATTGATCCCTAATGAGATAGCTAGTCTAGCATACACATAGTACATCAACTGGACATGCACCTAGTGAAGAATGCCAGGCCAAACGATAAGCAATGAAGAAATTTGAGGTTTCTTAGGGTTTGAGGAAAATTTACCAAGAAATCCAAGGAAGCTTGAAAATGTGGGGGTTGGAGGCCGGACTTGTCCGCTAACTTCAATCCCCGAGTCTTCAAGCTTAATCTCCGCCCAAGTTTGAGGCTTTTCGACGGAGGAATCAAGGATTCACCTTGGGAGCTCGAGCGCAAGAGAGAGAAAGCTTGGAGGAGAGTGTGGGGTGAAGAGATTAGGGTTTGGTGGCGGCTAGGGTTATGGACACGAAAAATCGGACAAGTCCGGACATGATCGGACTAGTCCGAAGTCCTCCAGAAACCTAAATCGGACTAGTCCGTGGTCTGTCGGACTAGTCCGGCCTAACCGGCACACTGCGGAATAGTCTGCAAGGGCGGACTAGTCCGGGTAACCACGGACTAGTCCGTGGTCACCAGGAGAGAAAGCATAGCCCATTCATATATATTTGAAGGTCCAATAATTGAGGGAAGAGAGACAAAACAATTCAAATAATCCTGATGAATTTGATCAGTAAGCAAACAACAATCATACTATGATCAAAAATTCATCAAGATCTAATAATTGACATAGTTTTTCGAGAGAAAAATGGGGAGGAAAAATTTTCACAATTCAATCAATATTTTGAAGCAATCATACAGGTATGCAACTTTTCAAGCCACACTCCGAGAATCAAGGATGTTTAGCTCATTTCGGAGTTCGCAAAAACGTTTTTCATCAAGTGGCTTGGTGAATATGTCGGCCAATTGTTTTTGGGTGTTGACATGAGAGATGGATATGTCTCCTTTTATGGAATGGTCTCTCAAGAAATGGTGTCTTATGTCAATGTGTTTAGTTCTAGAGTGCTCAACTGGATTGTGGGCTATTTTAATGGCACTCTCATTGTCACAAAGAAGAGGAATACGGTTCATATTGTAACCGTAATCCCTTAGAGTTTGTCGCATCCAAAGGAGTTGTGCACAACAACTCCCGGCTGCAACATACTCCGCTTCGGCTGTGGATAATGCAATGGAATTCTGTTTCTTGGATGACCAAGAAACTAAGGATCTTCCTAGGAATTGGCAAGTGCCAGAAGTGCAGAATGTGATATCGGACTAGTCCGGTTGATATCGGACTAGTCCGGTCCTGTATGGTTTTGTGCATTGTGTGTGTGTGATAAAGTGAGATTGAGCTCTTGGGTGTGTTTCCTTAACACACTCCATACATACTAATCTACTAATTTCTTCTTCTTGAGCTCAAATTCATTCTCCTTCTTAATTTCCCACTTTTTGGCATTTTACTCATTTTCCAGCATCTTCCTGCATTCATCTCAACAAACGGATTAGGATCCCAATTGCTTGTCATAAATCATCCAAAACCCACAAGGGAGTCCTAGATGCACTTTCAATTACAATAATCCAACACTTCACGAATGATAAAACTCTAAATAATGCAGCGGAAAATAAAATAAACAGCACGACTCCAATCCACAGGCAATTGACGGCGGTACGCAACCTAGTACTCCACGTAATCCTCAGGGTACTCCCAATTGTCTCCAGTAGCTGTTGGGGGGGGATTGCAAGGGTGAGTACATGTCGTACTTAGCAAGTGTGGAAAGTATGACATGTGGCTTATTCAAATGACGAATGTAATAATGGCTAAGTGCTGAAAAGTACAGTAAAACATTTGAAAAGCATTATACTATGTCTATGTGAAACAATCCCGTCATAACCATCATATTAACAAAATATAAACCATATCCAATTATTGCCAACATCATCATTATCCATGTCCAGTTACCAGAACTCAAATTCATATCCATGACCATAATCCATAAACCATCCATAACCATTACCAACCCATCACAATAAACCAACCATCCCAATACCAAAATCCAACTCTAATCATGTAGGTCATCCAGGCGCTCATAACCGGGAGCACGGCTATCATGATAGTTTTTTAACACTCTGCAGAGGTTGTACCACTTTACCCACATGTTTGTGATTTCATCACCTTTCGATGACTAAGAAACCTCCATTATGCCATCTCACACTTCCATAGGTGTGTGGCCAAGAAATCACAAAATAGCATTTCAAAAGGGACTACTATGTACGAGCCCACTAAGGTTTCACCGGCAGGCTTGAATCTCCATTCTCCCACCCATGGGCCCCCTCGTGTGCCATGCGGATCCCAGGGCAGTCCTCCTCAACTCCCATTCCCCGCGCCATCCAATGGTCCATACAATACTAGCAGCGCTCCTAATTATTCAGCTACGCCGCACCCATACTTGGCCTTGTGGTGGCACTGTTGACCTGGCATATTCTCGCATGAACCGGTCCTTAGATCTAAGGCAAGCATACCACCATATCATCCAACCCATCCACAAAACCATGCTTGCTTAGATCACCCATCATATTGACCAGTTCACATTAACCAGAATATCATTGGTGCATAATTAAATGTGTAGTGTTGTTTGCCATCCCAATTAATTAAGCGAAGCAAAAAGGTAAAAACCCTTCCCGACTCTCTACCATAAATTCCAGGTGACAAGGGTGGTCAAACAAAACTAGTAAACTTCCTACCATAGGATTCCCATCAATTTGACACAAGCATGCATGTTCGCAAACAAAACATTTAATAAAATAGGATCAATATGCTTCAAGGACACTTGCCTTGCTCCGGCGGATGGGGTTGCTCAAGTGCTTCAAAATCTTGATTTTGGAAATCCTCGTATGCGGCCTCTTGAGCACGTTCCTCTTTGCGTGATCATACATATAAGAAAATTCATACAATTCAATACGATGCACACGTATGAATCAACATGCGATGACATGTATGCGTGCACAATTCAATAATTAATTAACTATGGTTGTTTATTAATTAGATACAACTAGTTCATACGTGTTCATATGAGTTTACGGGGGTTTTAGGGTGGATTAATGCTGCTGAAAATAAAAAGACGACGCAACTACGATCAATTTACGTCTATTAGATTCAATATGGTCGCTAAAATTCGCATCGGGAACATGGCCTACCATAGATGCGATGGCTTCGATGATCGCGGGATGGGGACGATGCGCAGACGAAGTAGATGCACAAGGTCCTCCGGCGGCACGACGACGGCGACGCGATGGCGACGACGATCTCCGATGGACGGCGGCGCTCTCCTCTTTTTCCTTCTCTTCTTCCCCTCCTTTTTCTTCTTTTTCTTCCCTGCAGCGCAGCCTTCTGGTCTCCTTCTTCTCTGTACCGGCGGCTTTTCTTCTCTGGAAGGCGGCGGCGGTTCTGGGATCGTGGAAAAAACCCTACGGAACTTACGTATTTATAGCCGGCGGTCAATCCAGGGAATCGGGTCGGTTGGGGACTCGTTCGTGCGTCGGGGTCGGTCGGGGCGGGCGCGTGCGTCGGGCGTGCGGGAGCGAGCGGATTCGGGTCAGGCGGCGGGAATCGCGCGCGGGAGCGGGAGGCGTCGGGCGGGATTCGGCGGGGTGGGGCCAGCGCAGGCGCGCGCGGTCGTCGGGGGTTGCGCGCTGCGGGGCCCATGGCGCGCGTCGGGTGCGGTCCGGCGCGGGCGAGGCGCGGGAGGCCGGGGCCTAGCGGGAGGTCGGCGGGGTGGGACCGGGAGCGCGGGATTCGCGGGGATGGCGGCGCGCGGGAGTGGCGCGTACGGTTGCCGGGGCCGGGGCGCTGCGGCTGGGCCGGTTTGGCCTGGCCGGCAGTGGCCCCTTTTCTTTTTCTTTTTTTTTTCTTTTCTTTTTTATATTATTATTATTATTATTATTATAATATATTTTATTATTTATATTTTATTTATTTTATTTATATTATTCATTTTATTTATTTATTATTTTATATATATATATTTATTATTATATAATTTATTTATATATTTTTTTATTATTATTTTTATACTTATTCCCTATTACAAGTTTTAGGCTATAACTATTATTTTTTTTCTTCCTGTGCTACTCATATTTGTATATGTATATTTTATGTTTTATCTTTTATATTTTTATTATCTCTCTTTTACTCTATTAATGTTTAATGCATGAACATGTATGCAATGCATGATGCGAAAATTTAGGGTGTTACAAACCTACCCCCCTTAAAGTGAATCTCGCCCTCGAGATTCGATAGCGTGGAGAAAAAGATGAGGGAATTCTGCCTTCAGGTCTTCTTCACGTTCCCATGTAGCTTCAGCTTCCGTATGGTGTTTCCATTACACTTTGCACCAACGGATCCTCTTATTCCTTGTGACCCTTTCGTTTATGTCCAAAATCTTGATAGGTTGCTCGATATAGGACAAATCCTCCTGAAGTTCTAACTCGTCCATCGGCACTTGTTCTTCCGGTACCCTGAGACACTTCTTGAGTTGAGAGACGTGAAATACGTCGTGTACATTGGAGAGATACGTTGGCAACTCAAGTCGATATGCCACTTCTCCTCGTTTGTCCAGAATCTTGAACGGTCCGATGTATCGTGGTGCCAGTTTTCCTTTGACGTTAAACCGTCGCTGACCTCTGATAGGTGACACCTTGAGGTATACAAAATCTCCAACTTCAAAAGTCAGACTCCTTCGCCTATTATCAGCATAACGTTTTTGTCGAGACTGGGCAGCCTTTAAATTTTCCCGAATTATTTGGACCTGCCTTTCAGCATCTTGTAACACGTCGGGACCAAACACTTGATTCTCTCTGGTTTCATTCCAAAACAAGGGAGTCCTACACTTCCTTCTGTATAGTGCTTCATAAGGTGACATTTTCAGACTTGCTTGGTAGCTATTGTTGTACGAGAATTCAGCGTACGACAAACTTTTATTCCAACTTTTGCCATGTTTTAATGCGCAAGCTCTTAACATGTCCTCCAAAATTTGGTTGGTCCTCTCGGTTTGTCCATCTTTTTGAGGGTGATACGCCGAACTGAAGTTCAACCTTGTTCCCATTGCTTCATGCAATTTCTGCCAAAATCTAGAGGTAAATTGAGAACCTCTATCCGATACTATCTTCTTCGGTACTCCGTGTCGACACACGATATGCTCCATGTACAATTCTGCTAGCTTCGTGGTGGTATATATGGTCTTGACGGGGATGAAGTGAGCTGATTTTGTCAATCGATCCACAATAACCCATATTGAATCATAGCCAGACTGAATTCACGGTAATCCAACTATAAAGTCCATACCAATCTCTTCCCACTTCCACTCCGGGATCTTTAATGGTTGTAACAATCCGACTGCTTTTGATGTTCAACTTTCACTCGTCGGCACACATCGCAAAGTGCAACATATTCGGCTATGTCCTTTTTCATGCTGGCCCACCAGTAGCATGTCTTTAAGTCCTTGTACATCTTTGTATAGCCAGGATGAATTGAGTAAGGCGAGTCATGTGCCTCCTTCAATATTGTTTCCCGAATATGCCTGACATTAGGTACCACAATCCTCTTTTCCAAGCCATAAGGTACCCTGTTCGTCCTCATCAAATCTGAATTCTTTCCCTTCTTGGGTCCTTTCCTTGATTTCCTGTATCTCCTTGTCCTTTGTCTGTCCTTCCCGTATTTCCTGCTCTAATGTTGGGTTTACTTCCATCGTTCCCATTTCATTTATGAATCCAAGGTTCAACTGTTCAAACTCCTTGCATAACTCGAATGGCAGCTCTCGAACTGTGAGTTGATGACTTACTCCTTTTCGGCTCAAAGCATCGGCCACTACATTGGCCTTCCTTGGGTGATAGTTGATTCCCACATCTAAATCCTTGATGAGCTCCAACCATCGGCGTTGCCTCAGATTCAGATCCGTTTGCGTAAATATGTACTTGAGACTCTTGTGATCCGTATAAATCTCACATCGGTGACCAAAAACATAGTGTCTCCATATCTTCAAGGCATGTACCACGGCTGCGAGTTCAAGGTCGTGTGTAGGATAATTCAACTCATGTTTCTTTAGTTGCCTCGATGCATAAGCTACCACTTGGACTTCTTGCATGAGCACACATCCTAATCCTTGTCTTGATGCATCACAATATATATCAAAACTCTTGCTCACGTCCGGTAATACTAACACTGGCGCGGTTGTCAACCTTTTCTTTAACTCCTCAAAGCTATCCTGACAAGCTTGAGTCCATCGGAATGCCTTCCCTTTCATGAGTAATTCGGTCATAGGCTTGGCTATTTTGGAGAAATCCTTGATGAATCGGCGGTAATATCCAGCCATTCCAAGGAAACTCCGAATGTCCTTGACATTCTGTGGCGGTTCCCACT
This sequence comes from Tuctoria greenei, assembly GCA_036927565.1. Taxonomy (NCBI): domain Eukaryota; kingdom Viridiplantae; phylum Streptophyta; class Magnoliopsida; order Poales; family Poaceae; genus Tuctoria; species Tuctoria greenei. The sequence continues at coordinate 62,280,791 of JAYESD010000002.1, read as the reverse complement.
TAAGCACATCTCTCACCTTCCCTGGGTCAACTGATACTCCTTCTCCGGAAATAATATGGCCTAAGAAAGAAACTTCCCGTAACCAAAATTGACATTTACTGAACTTGGCATACAATTGGTGCTCCCTCAATTTCTGCAGCGTAAGCCTCAAGTGTTCCTCATGTTCCTTCTCATCCTTCGAGTAGATCATAATATCATCGATGAATACTACAACGAACTTATCCAGATATTCCATGAAGACCTTATTCATGAGATACATAAAGTACGCAGGCGCGTTCGTCAATCCAAATGACATGACGGTGTACTCATAAGATCCATATCGTGTCCGAAATGCTGTCTTGGGTATATCCGATGGTATAATCTTCATTTGGAAGTATCCTGACCGCAAGTCGATCTTGGAGAAGATACAGGCACCCTTCAGTTGGTCGAACAAATCCTCTATACGGGGCAGTGAGTACTTGTTCTTAATTGTCACTTCGTTGAGAGACCTATAGTCCACACACATCCTCTGGGTTCCATCCTTCTTATCTACGAAGAGTACTGGGGATCCCCACGGGGATGAGCTTGGGCGTATAAAACCCTTCTCTAGCTGCTCTTGAATTTGCTTCTTGAGCTCTGCTAATTCCTTAGGAGGCATCCTATACGGCCTCTTAGCTATAGGTGCAGTTCCGGGTATCAACTCAATGGCGAATTCTATGTCACGGTCAGGTGGCATACCTGGCAACTCATCTGGAAACACATCCGGGTACTCGCGAACGATCGGAATGCTTTCCAATGTCACTCCTTCCATGTGATTCAGCATCGCTTTCTCTCTTGCAGGTTGGGCTGCCTCAACTTCGATGCGTGTACCATGTTCACTTGTCAACTGCACAATCCTCTCGGCACATTGAATGACTCCATTATACTTGCTCAACCAGTCCATTCAAAGTATTATGTCTATTCCTTGGGGGTCCAATACTATGAGGTTTGCGAGAAAGTCTACCCCCCTTATTTTAATGCTTACTTTCGGACATACTATATTTGTCCTCATCTCTCTGTCAGGAGAACTTACTAGCATAGTTTGCTTCATATGAGATATAGGCAAATTGTACTTGGCAACATACTTTGACGAGATGAATGAATGAGATGCTCCTGAATCAAATAAAACAGTCGCGGGGTTGGAGTTGGCAAGAAACATACTAATCACGACGTCATCAGCTTGCTGGGCTTCCTCAGTAGAGACATGATTCACATTGCCACGAGCAAAATTCTGCTCTCCACGGTTGCCTTGTGGTGCTCCTCCATTTGGTCGCAGGTGATTTGGCCTTGGTGCATTGTTCATAGGTCCATAGTTTCTCCTGGGGCATTGACTTGCAAAGTGCCCGGGTTCTCCACACACATAGCATGTCTTACCGCCCGTAGCATTAGGGAAGTTTGGGCGCAGCTGGTTTTGAGCATTTGCCGCCATGTTAGGACGCGGCGCAGGTGGCACAGGATAGCGAGGCGCTTGCATGGCGGGGCGTTGCTGCACTGGCTGATTTGGGCGGGGCGGATAAGCAGCACGGTATGCAGGAGCAGATGGGTTGTAGTGTGGTGCAGTAGGTGGTGCATAGCGGGGGCAAACATTGCTTCCTTGCTGCGGTCCATGATGTGGCATCTTCCTCTTGTTGTCCTGCTCCATCTCACGAATCTTGTTCTCAACCACAATAGCCTTGTCAACCAGCTTTTAGAAGTTTGGATAATCAGTATTGAGCAACTGGACTTGAATTTCATTGTTGATACCCCTCATAAACAGATACTGCTTCCTACTATCAGTTTTGATGTCTTCTGGAGCATATCTTCATAATTGAGTGAATTTGTTGAGATACTCACTCACGCTCATCCTTCCTTGCCTGAGATTTTCAAAGTCTTGTCTTCTCAGTATCATAACTCCTTCAGGTACATAGTGGGAACGGAAACTCTGCTTAAACTCAGCCCAAGTGATTGCTTCCTGATTATCATGAGCGTTGCAAAGAGCTTCCCACCAGTCAGCGGCTGCTCCAACTAGTTGATGTGATGCAAAGAGAACCTTCTCCCTATCAGTGCACTGGACAATAGCAAGTTTCTTCTCAACGGACTTCAGCCAATCATCGGCTTCCATTGGATCTGTGGCTTGTGCAAAGGTGGGCGATCTGGTCCTCATGAACGCTCCCAAATGGTTATGAGGAGGCGGGGGTGGTGGCGGTGGCGGTATATGAGGCTGATTGTTGTTGCCAACTTGCAGCTGTCCCATTGTCTGTATCATGGTCTGCATGAGCTGGTTCTGCATAGCTAACAGTTGTTCAATATTGATGGCTCCATGAGCATGTCCCTGGTTGTTCTGAGGTACTTCATTGCGCTCCTCCTCATCATTGCCATCCCTCTGATTGCGAGTTCTCACCATCTGTTGGCGAAAGAAAGGTGGGGACAGAAGGATTTAGAATTTGGAAAGAAACATCCCGACTATATGCATCAAGGTATGTGGAGCTAAACAGCTAGCTACACTAGCCTAGGTGGACATGGCAATGCTAAAGCATCCCAAAATCCTCTATTAAGCACACAAGCAAACCATATATATGGCAAACAGCACTTCAAGCAAAGCACATCGATTCCTGAGTGCTCCTATGTGCTCTAAAGTGTCCATTCTATCTAGGCTACGTCCTACGGTCAACCTGGCTCTGATACCAATTTGTGACACCCGGTTCCGAATATGAACCAAGCGTAACGCATATGTGTGCCCAGGAAGTTCATCACACATATACGGTTGCATCACAAACGATATACAGAATTTAACCACGTCTTAACTATTAAATAAGTACTTTGTTACAATAATCCAATAGTTCACGAATGATAAAACTCTAAATAATGCAGCGGAAAATAAAATAAACAGCACAACTCAAATCCACAGGCAATTGACGGCGGTACGCAACCTAGTACTCCACGTAATGCTCAGGGTACTCCCAATTGTCTCCAGTAGCTGTTGGGGGGGATTGCAAGGGTGAGTACATGTCGTACTCAGCAAGTGTGGAAATTATGACATGTGGCTTATTCAAATGACGAATGTAATAATGGCTAAGTGCTGAAAAGTACAGTAAAACATTTGAAAAACATTATACTATGTCTATGTGAAACAATCCCGTCATAACCATCATATTAACAAAATATAAACCATATCCAATTATTGCCAACATCATCATTATCCATGTCCAGTTACCAGAACTCAAATTCATATCCATGACCATAATCCATAAACCATCCATAACCATTACCAACCCATAACCATAAACCAACCATCCCAATACCAAAATCCAACTCTAATCATGTAGGTCATCCAGGCGCTCATAACCGGGAGCACGGCTATCATGATAGTTTTTAACACTCTGCAGAGGTTGTACCACTTTACCCACATGTTTGTGATTTCATCACCTTTCGATGACTAAGAAACCTCCATTATGCCATCTCACACTTCCGTAGGTGTGTGGCCAAGAGATCACAAAATAGCATTTCAAAAGGGACTACTAGTATGTACGGGCCCACTAAGGTTTCACCGGCAGGCTTGAATCTCCATTCTCCCACCCACGGGCCCCCTCGTGTGCCATGCAGATCCCAGGGCAGTCCTCCTCGACTCCCATTCCCCGCGCCATCCAATGGTCCATACAATACTAGCAGCGCTCCTAATTATTTAGCTACGCCGCACCCATACTTGGCCTTGTGGTGGCACTGTTGACCTGGCATATTCTCGCATGAACCGGTCCTTAGATCTAAGGCAAGCATACCACCATATCATCCAACCCATCCACAAAACCATGCTTGCTTAGATCACCCATCATATTGACCAGTTCACATTAACCAGAATATCATTGGTGCATAATTAAATGTGTAGTGTTGTTTGCCATCCCAGTTAATTAAGCGAAGCAAAAAGGTAAAAACCCTTCTCGACTCTCTACCATAAATTCCAGGTGACAAGGGTGGTCAAACAAAACTAGTAAACTTCCTACCATAGAATTCCCATCAATTTGACACAAGGATGCAAGTTCGCAAACAAAACATTTAATAAAACAGGATCAATATGCTTCAAGGACACTTGCCTTGCTCCGGCGGATGGGGTTGCTCAAGCGCTTCAAAATCTTGATTTTCGAAATCCTCGTATGCGGCCTCTTGAGCACGTTCCTCTACGCGTGATCATACATATAAGAAAATTCATACAATTCAATACGATGCACACGTATGAATCAACATGCGATGACATGTATACGTGCACAATTCAATAATTAATTAACTATGGTTGTTTATTAATTAGATACAACTAGTTCATACGTGTTCATATGAGTTTACGGGGGTTTTAGGGTGGATTAATGCTGCTGAAAATAAAAATACGACGCAACTACGATCAATTTACGTCTATTAGATTCAATATGGTCGCTAAAATTCGCATCGGGAACATGGCCTACCGTAGATGCGATGGCTTCGATGATCGCGGGATGGGGACGATGCGTAGACGAAGTAGATGCGCAAGGTCCTCCGGCGGCACGACGACGGCGACGCGATGGCGACGACGATCTCCGGTGGACGGTGGTGCTCTCCTCTTTTTCCTTCTCTTCTTCCCCTCCTTTTTCTTCTTTTTCTTCCCTGCAGCGCAGCCTTCTGGTCTCCTTCTTCTCTGTACCGGTGACTTTTCTTCTCTGGAAGGCGGCGGCGGTTCTGGGATCGTGGAAAAAACCCTACGGAACTTACGTATTTATAGCCGGCGGTCAATCCAGGGAATCGGGTCGGTTCGGGACTCGTTCGCGCGTCGGGGTCAGCCGGGGCGGGCGCGTGCGTCGGGCGTGCGGGAGCGAGCGGATTCGGGGCAGGCGGCGGGAATCGCGCGCGGGAGCGGGAGGCGTCGGGCGGGATTCGGCGGGGTGGGGCCAGCGCAGGCGCGCGCGGTTGTCGGGGGTTGCGCGCTGCGGGGCCCAGGGCGCGCGTCGGGTGCGGTCCGGCGCGGGCGAGGCGCGGGAGGCCGGGGCCTAGCGGGAGGTCGGCGGGGTGGGACCGGAAGCGCGAGATTCGCGGGGCTGGTGGCGCGCGGGAGTTGCGCGTACGGTTGTCGGGGCCGGGGCGCTGCGGCTGGGCCGGTTTGGCCTTGCCGGTAGTGGCCCCTTTTCTTTTTCATTTTTTTCTTTTCTTCTTTTTTTTATATTATTATTGTTATTATAATATATTTTATTATTTATATTTTATTTATTTTATTTATCTTATTCATTTTATTTATTTATTATTATTATATATATTTATTATTATATAATTTATTTATATATATTTTTTATTATTATTTTTATACTTATTCCCTATTACAAGTTTTAGGCTATAACTATTAATTTCTTTTTTTCTTCCTTTGCTACTCATATTTGTATATGTATATTTTATGTTTTATCTTTTATATTTTTATTATCTCTCTTTTACTCTATTAATGTTTAATGCATGAACATGTATGCAATGCATGATGCGAAAATTTAGGGTGTTACAAAATTCGTGCTTTATACCTTCTTCATTAAGGTACTCCTCCACTTGCGTGTTCTTGAACTTCGTGCCGTTATCGCTTCGAATATTCTTGATTGTCAATGAGAATTCGTTTTGAGCTTGCTTGAGGAACTTCTTGAGTGTTCCTTGTGTTTTTGACTTATCATGCAAAAAGAAAACCCAAGTAAAGCGAGAAAAATCATCAATGACAACTAAACCATATTGTTACCGCCGACGCTTATGTAGGCTATTGGACCAAACAAGTCCATGTGTAGAAGCTCGAGTGGTCTTTGTAGTCATGACGTTTTTGGCGGGGTGAGGTGCTCCAACTTGCTTCCCGGCTTGACACGCGCTACAGGGCCTGTCTTTCTCAAATACAACATCTTTCAAACCTCGGATGTGATCGCCTTTGAGGAGTTTTTGAAGGTTCCTCATACCAACATGCGGTAGCCGTCTATGCCACAGCGAACCCATGTTGGTCTTTGCTATCAAGCATGTGTCAAGTTCAGCTTTATCCTTGTTGAAGTCAACAAGATAGAGCTTTCCCTTTAACATACCCTTGAATGCAACGAAACCATCACTCCTCCTAGAGACAGTCACACCCTCGTTAGTGAACAAGCAATTATAACCTTTGTTGTATAATTGAGATATGGACAGCAGGTTATAATCTAGAGATTCAACATGTAAAACATGAGAAAGTGTGTGTTTGGAGGATATTGCAATTTTACCGGTATCGAGCACCCTTCCTTGACTATTATCTGCAAAGTAGATGCCCTCGTTAGGGTCCTTATTCTCTTCATATTCCACGAACATTCTTCTTTCCCCGGTCATATGATTGGTGCAGCCACTGTCTAGCACCCATTTAGATCCACCGGAGGAATATGCCTACAAAAACAAATCATGCCTTGGTTTTAGGTACCCAAGCTTGCTTGGGTCCTTGGAGGTTAGTTACAATGCATTTGGGCACCCACACATGAGACTTGGTGTTCCCATGGTGTGGCCAACATAATGAGCATAAACCTTGCCAAAGTTATTTCTCATTAACACATAGGAGGCATCAAAAGTTTTAAACAATAGCTGTTGTTGTTTATGTACAGGACTAGTCTGAGGGGCCGGACTTGTTCGGAGGACCGGACTTGTCCGAACACCGACCGGAATAGTTTGGTGTTCCTGTGCAGTTACAGTCTTAATCTATGATTTTCCAGTTTGATAGGGCCTTCCTTTCACAAAGGTAATCCTCTCCTTGTTATTCTTATGGCCTCCAACATGTTGCTTTTCACCATAAGGATATCCAGTGCCATATTTGACAGTTGGAGGTCGTTTGAACAAGTATGCATTACGTGCATATTTGATCTTCTCCTTGTCAAATATGCCACTTTGGGAAGGATGTTCTTCCTTTGTAGAAGTTGGCTTATCCTTCAAGCTGGTGTCACTTTTCTTACATGTGCAAGCATTAGCAAAATCAGTTTTAGTTTGTTGAGAAGGTGAACTCGAAGAGGAGGAAGGTTCACTTAGCTTGAGTGACTCAACCTGCACTTCAAGGATCTTGTTGACCTTGATCAGGTCAGCAAGTTGGTCCTTGATGGTGGCATTTGAGTCAGTTAGCTCCAAGCAAGTTTCCTTACTCGAAGCTAACTCAAGCTCTAGTGATTTACTTCGTTCCTTTTCAAGTTCTAGAAGGTTGTCAAGTTCGACATAATCCTCCTTTTGGGAGATGATCATGTCCTCTTGACGATGTATTAATCTCTCCTTCTCAACAAGTTGATCAAGCAAAAATTTCATTTTAGTAGCAGTTTTCCTATCTAGTCCAATAAGCATGTCCTCATTATCACTATTGAGTTCATCATCGCTAGAATAGGAATGCACGGAAAAGGGTTTATTGGTTACCTTGCGTTTACCTTTCTTTGCCATAAGGCAAGTGCCATCTCCCTCCCATGCGCCAAGTGTGGGGAAAAGGGTAGACTTCTTGGATGTCTTCTCGATGGCTATGCTAGCCAGCTCTTCTTCTTCGGACGATGAAGACTCGTCATTTGAGTCCCATTCCTTTCTGATGTGCGCTTGTTCGGCTTGTTTCTTCTTCTTGAAGAATTTCTTGGGTTGATACATGGTTTCTTTGGTCTGCTTCTTGTTGTCCTCATATGGGCAGTCAACTATAAAGTGGTTGTGTTCACCACAATTATAGCATGCCCGCCTCAACTTTGGCTCCATTCTTTTCTTGTACTTTCCTTCTCTTGACTTTGCACCTTGTCTCTTTTTCATTATTCTCTTAAATTTCTTCATGAACAGTATCATGTCTTCTTCATCCAATTCACTGCTCTCGTCATCACTATCTTCCTCTAGTTGTGCTTCTCTAGCTTCTTTGGATAGTGGCTTGAGAGTGGACTTCAAAGCAACCCCTTTCTTCTTTGCCGAGGTGAGATCGAAATTTCCTTGACATGTTTTGCTTGCTTTTCCATCATCTCGAAGTTGATGATCTTTCCAAGCAGCTCATCTGGAGTCAACCATTTGTATCCGGGGCTTTCTCTAATCATGGAGCATAGTGTGATGTTGCGAGGCATAAAAGCTCTAAGGATGAGCTTTACCACTTCGTGGTCATTCCATTTCTCGCTTCCGTATGATCTGACCTTGTCGACGAGTTTCTTTAATCGATTGTACATTTCTTGGGGTGACTCGCCCTCTTCAATTGCGAATCTTCCTAATTCGCCTTCAATCATCTCGATTTTTTGCTTCACGCACATGTCGGTCACCTTCATGTGCAGTTTGTAGTGTGTCCCATATCTCCTTTGCAATTTCGAGTCCATCCACCTTGGTAAACTCGTCACGACTGAGTGAAGAGGTAATTACGGCCGCGGCTTGAGCATTTCGGTGAATTGCCTGCTCTTGGCTAGGGGTGAGCTCTTCGTCATCGTCCGGAATATCTATCCCTGTGCACAAAATATGCCACAAATTTGGATTGAGGGAAATTAGGTGCATTTTCATATTTTGCCTCCACATTGTGTAATCACTTCCATCGAAGTGTGGGGCTTTTCCAAGTGGGATAGATAAATAATGACTACTATTGGAATTGAGACGATCATAGTTAAAAGGATATCGGGAGTAGTCGGTGTGACTACTCCCTTTCTTCTTCTCTTCAACTTTCATTTTCCCTTTGGAAAGTATCTTCTTTCTTAGGAGCGCCTTTAACTCCAGCGTCTCCTCATCGTTGTCCTCGAAGTCTGGAATGGCTTCGAGGAGTTTCTCCATCTTGAGGTTCTTTTCATCATCAACCTTCTCTTGGTTGTTGATCTTGTGGGTGTCCTTCATGTCCGACATGATCTTCTTCGAGCGATTAGTCTCTTTCTTGAAGAACCCGCTCCGATACCAATTGAATGTGGCCTAGAGGGGGGGTGAATAGGCCTTTTTGTGTATTGTCGGATCCTGCAACACTTAACAACCGGTTTATAACCAGAGAAATCGGACTAGTCCGGTAAAGTGCAGACTAGTCCGGTGTATTCGGACTAGATTGATTATGTTTGATCGATTAACTTTGTTCTTCAATATATGCAACGGAAATATGAGATTAAACAAGGTGTCACAGATTTATGAATCAGGTTATATCACAAATCAAACTTATACTTGATAATTCAACGTAAGGTAATCAAGATTAGTTTGTAACCCTAGATTGATATGAAGTAAGAACAATGAACACAACAGAGAACACAAGAGATTTATCCCGTGGTTCGGTTTCCCCAAAGGCAACCTACATCCACGTTGAGGAGCCCACAAAAGGGCCGGGTCTTCTCCAACCCTACCCTCGTCAGATCACCACGAAGGCCAATCCTCTTCCACTTATCTCAAAGGGGTGAATAACCGAATTCAAGGGGCTTTCTCACACGTTGAGAGCTCCCTTGGATTACAACACAAAATATCACCAACAACACACTCAAAAATTACAAATGAATTGCAGGAGTGTGTTAGAGAATCAAATAAAGAGCTCAATGTGGTGTTGAATGTGTCTCTCCAATGAACTAGAGTGAGTCCTCAAAGGATTGATCTTTGTTGCACTTAATTTCGTGGAGAGATGTTGTTTTTGAGTCTCTTGGGAGGTGTGACGGCGCTAGGGTTCGAGAGAATGTGAAATATGGCCGTACAACTCTATTTATATGGGTTTCTAAAAGTGATCGTTAGGGTTCAGAAAGATCGGACTAGTCTGGTGTGCTGTGTGTAGCAAACCCTAAATGTCCCGAAATATCGGACTAGTGCGGCTAGGAGCGGACTTGTCCGATTTCGCTACTGGAAATCTTCGGACTAGTCCGATAGTCATCGGACTTGTCCGGACATGTGAAACCCTAAGTGTATAGGATGACAAGTCCGCACTTGGAGGACTTGTCCAATTCAGATCAGAGGGTATTTCGGACTAGTCCGTGCGATCATCAGACTTGTCCAATTTGGATCAGAGGGAATATCGGACTAGTCCGGTTGTGATCAGACTTGTCCAATTTTGTGTGACTTGTGAAGTGTTTTGAGGACTAGTCCGCACTGGGGAGGACTAGTCCGATTCTAGTCAGAAAGGATATCGGACTAGTCCGATGGATATCGGACTTGTCCGATTTCGTGCAGAATGGATATCGGACTAGTCCGGTGTCAGTCGGACTAGTCTGGTCCGTTGTAACTTTGTGCAATGTGTGTGTTTAATTGTGATTGAGCTCTTGGGATGTGTTTTCTTAACACACTCCATACAGAATGATCTACTATTCTTCTTTCTTGAGCCCATTTCCACTTTGCTCCTCATTCTTCCTTCCTTTTTGGCACTTTGCTCATTTTCCTATTAAAATCCTGCACTGATCTCAACAAAGAGGTCAGGATCCCAATTGCTTGTCATAAATCATCCCAAACCCACAAGGGAGTCCTAGATGCACTTTCAATGGTGAAGCACAATGTTTCCTTTTTCAACATTATCACAGAGAAAGTAATACCTAATGTCAATGTGCTTAGTTCTCGAATATTGCACGGGGTTTTTAGCAATGCAAATGGCACTAGTGTTATCACAAAACAGTGAAATGCTACCTAGATCAACCCCATAGACCTAAGTGTTTGAACAATCCAAAGAATTTGTGAGCAAGCATTTGTGGCAGCTACATATTCAGATTCGGCTGTGGATTGTGCAACTGAGTTTTGTTTTCAAGAGGACCAAGCAACAAAAGAATAACCAAGAAATTGACAAGCACTAGAAGTTCTTTTCCTATCAATCCTACAACTCCCAAAATCAGCATCCGAAAAAGCTTTCAAAGTAACGGTTGAGGAAGAAGGAAGAAAAATGCCAAAGTCTTGATTTCCATGTAAGTACCTGAGAATCCTTTTGACGGCTTGACGATATGAACCACGTGGGGAAGCTTGACACCGTGAACAAAGACACACACTATTGTATGTCCGATCTTGATGCCGTGAGGTATAAAAGTGATCAGATAATGCTTCTATATTTTTTTTGATCGACTGGGTCACCATCTTCTTCAAGTTCAAGTGTTGATATTGTTCCCATTGGTGTCCGAAGAGGCTTGCTTTTGTCCATGTTGAAGCGGTTTAGGAGGTCTTTTGTATACTTCGTTTGATGCACAAAGTTACCCTCCTTTGTTTGCTTGATTTGCAGCCCCAAAAAGTATGTGAGTTCTCCCATCATACTCATCTCAAATTATAAACTCATCATAGCTGAAAACTTGGACACAAGATCAGGAGAAGCACAACCAAAGATAATATCATCCACATACACTTGAACGAATAATGAGTCATTGCCATGCTTAAGCACAAAAAGATTTTTATCAACCTTGCCTATGGTAAACCCCTTTTCAAGTAAGAATGTTTTTAACCTATCATACCATGCTCTAGGGGCTTGTTTGAGACCGTACAAGGCTTTGGACAGTTTGTAAACATGATTAGGAAAATCTGGATTTTCAAAACCAGGTGGTTGCTTGACGTAAACCTCCTAATCTATGTAGCCATTAAGAAAAACACTTTTAACATCCATTTGATATAACTTGAAACCTTTAGAAGTAAAAAATGCTAACAAGATTCTTATGGCTTCTATTCTAGCAACCGGAGAAAAAGTTTCATCAAAGTCTAGACCTTCAACTTGAGTGAAACCTTGAGCAACCAACCTAGCCTTGTTCCTAATCACAACCCCATCCTCACGTTGTTTATTTTTAAACACCCATTTAGTTCCAATTGGAGAATGACTTTGAGGTGGAGGTACAAGTTTCTAAACATTATTTCTTTCAAATTTTTCTAACTCTTCTTGCATGGCAATAATACAAGATTCATTCTTGAGTGCTTGTGATATATCTTTGGGTTCAAAAGAAGCAACCAAAGCAGAATGAGCATGATAGTTTGGATCGCAAAACCTGGACTATGTGACTCGTTCGTGAAGCTTTCAATGATTTGTTGTGGAGGATGACTTTTAAGAGTCCGAAGGGGAGTAGACACTTCACAAGCTTCTTTTTTCATGTTCATCACAAATTGATGAGCTTGTGACTTGAGGATGATCTAATCCAGCAATGGTGGTCGTCGGTGCTGGTTCAGAATCAAAATCAGGAGCTAGAACAATGTCATTAGCTGCTAAATTTTTGGGCAGCAGCACCACTTCTTCCTCATCTCCAATGAAAATACTCCCCCCCTGCGGATATGGATCTGGATCTGCAATATTTGAGCTAGTACCTGGGCTAGCTTCATCAAAAGACACCTCACAAGTCTCCACAATTTTGTTAGTGTCAAGTAAAAACACATGGTAGCCTCTAGTATGAGATGGATAAACAAGAAACTTGCCATCAACGGATCTAGTTTAAAATTTATCAACATTACCATGTTTCCTAACAAAGCATTTGGATCCAAAGACCCAAAAGTGTGTAACACTAGGCCTATGTCCAAACCGGAGCTCATATGGTGTTTTACCTAGCTTAGTACGCAAGAAAACACCGATTTGAGACATAATAAGCGGTTGCAATTACATCAACCCAAAATTTCCTAGGAGTTTGATATTCATCAAGCATAGTCCTATCCATCTCAACTATGGTTCTGTTAGTTCTTTCTACAACACCATTTTGTTGAGGTACACATGGTGAAAAAAAATTGATGATCTATTCCATTTTCAGCACAAAAGTGATCAAAAGATTGATTTTTAAATTCGGTTCCGTTATCACTTCTAATTGCTTTTAAAGATCCCGGGTGATCAATTGATAATCTAAGAAATAAAGTTCTAAAGTGACTGAAAGCTTCATTCTTAGATGACATAAAGTAAACCCAAGAGTATCTAGAATAATCATCAACAGTCACAAGAACATACCATTTACTTCCGAAGGATTGAACACGTGAAGGTCCTACGGTGTCAATGTGCAAAAGTTGACCCGATTCAGTTGTCATGGTCATTGTGAGAGGAGCATGTGAACCTGCATCCATCTTAGCATGTCTACAAGAATAGCACACAATTTCTTTGTCCCCTTTAAGCTTTGGCAGCCCACGTATGCGATCAAGAGCACTAACAAGTGTTAGATGATCAAAGCCTACATGACCAAGTCCACGATGCCAAAAATATAAGTCATTTGAATCATTAACCACTAGACACTTATGCTTAGAGGAAGACATATAAAAATCAGCTTTAAAAACTCTTCCAAACCAAGACATGTTAAAAATAAGCTCACTATTCGAATCTACAACTTTATAGCAATTTTTAGTGAAAATAATTTCCAAATTTCATCGAGCAATTGTGAAACAGAAAGCAAGTTGTATTTCCAAATTTTAACAAGTGCCCCATCTTTTAAAGTGTAGTGATCATTTACTTTAACCGAACCTTTAGCAATTATAGGAGTTGAAGAATTATCGGCAAAAATAACATTCTCTACACGTGACGCAAAAGAGAGGGGGGAGAACCATTATTTGTTACCGGTCATGTGGCGCGAGCAACCTGAATCCACAATACAAGTATTCTCCTTCCTCAAGCGTGTAACCTACATAGAAGCACAATACGTCGATGACTCAGTACTGGGTTAGTCAAAAGGCATTTAGGAATCCAATACTCAGTCACACGACATCTAGCAGAAATAACACGAGAAAGCTGAGATAAAATAACAGGTTTATGAGCCAAAGTTTGAGTTTTTTGTACCCAACTACTGACCTATGAGGTGTTACATGTGCAGCACAAAAAAAGTAGATCTGGGAGCAAACTTTGCATGTTTTTGACTCATAACAGTAGGTTGCATGTTCTTGATATTCGGTTTGGCATGTGCAACAAATGTTGCATGAAAGTTATGAGATCTAGCTTGCATTCTTTCCTTTTTCTATTATTTAGCTAGCCTATAACAAAAATCTATGGCATGACCATCTCTACCACAGTAGATACAATGAAATTTAACTTTGTGTTCATGTCTAGACGAGCAAGCAACATGTTTATTTGAAACCGAATGAGACAACATTCCTGCATATTTAAAAACCACTTCTTTATATTTAGGTACTGTTTGAATCAAACCACTTTCTAATGACTTTACAATTTTAGGTGGATGTGCCCAAGCATCAGCATGAGAATCAAAACCTAAACCAGTTTTATCATTGAAAGACTTGGAAGAATTCAGCAGCAAGTTTAGGTTCTTATTTCCATTATAAAACTGTTCTAGTGTCCTATTCATGTCATCAAGTTTCTTAGACAAGTCTAGGCAGTTTTCACATGAAGTTTTTCCTTTTATTTTGCAATTAGAACAATATTTAACTTCATGAGCACGTAAAGCATTGTTCAAAATAGAAATCTCATCCATAGCATCTTGTAGTTTCTTATCAAGATCATCACAAGTAGAACAATGTAAATCAATTACAGAACAGCTAGTATCTTTCAAATTTTTAGCATTAAGTGCGACAAGCTCTCCGTTCTTTTCAATTTCTAACTCAAGTTTATCAAGTGTGGAGGTGCGCATACTTCTTAATGAGGACAATTGTTCATATATTAAATCATATGAGGAACAAGAATCATCATTAGGAATCAAGGATTTCAAACGATTAATTTCAAATTCTAGTGACTCAATTTTAACAACAATGCCCCTAAGCTTTTTGTCCTTTTTCTTAACTATAACAGTGACACGAGAAATAGCATCACACATTTCTTCGCAAGTAGGACATACCACTTCATTGTCGCTGTTGTGTTCTGCCTCCTCCATACTTGATCTTGATTTCCCGCCATGTAGCACAAGTTTGCCAAGTCAACTTCATCTTCGTCACTTCCAATGTCCACGTCGCTTGAGCCAAGTTCTTGAAGTGCGGAGATAAAACTGTTCACCAGTTAGCGACCTGTAAAACCCTTCTTCTTTTTATCGTTAGCAGAGGAGTGCCTTGTCCTTGTTTGTTTTTCTTCTCGGGAAGTAGGACCTGAAAGGTTAGGACAATTCGAATGAAAATGTCCTGTCTTACCATATTCAAAACATCGTTGAGGTCTTGAGCTTCATCTCCTTCTAGTTCTCACATTTTGCAATGCTTTTGAGAACCTAGTAGAGAGAAGTTCTAGCTCCTCATCTGGAAACTCTTCAATTTGTTCAAGGGTTAGAGAGGACAACAAATCACTCGTACCACAAGATAAAGATTGGTTGGAGCTAGGCATGTCACATTGAGAAACAAATGCAAGAGACATGTTGGGGTTCTTACGTTAGATTATGTCAATTTCATGAGTCTTCAATTTAGAATATAGCACATCTAATGTAAGTGTACTCATGACAGTAGATTCGCGAATAGATGTGACTTTAATATCCCAAATTGACATGTCTAATGCACTTAGTAATTGTCTAGCATTCTCAGCATCTGAAAAATTAATATTGACGCTACGCAAGTTGCTGAGAATTTTATTAAAGTGAGCAAAGAGGTCATCATTGGACTCACCGGGTTGCATCTCCAAGCGCATGTATTCTTTCTTGAACATGTATTTCATTACCTCCTTGATCGTGTTAGATCCTTCATAGTAGTCACAAAGTTCTTTCTACACATCGTACGTAGATTGGAGGTGTGCAACACAGTCGAAGTCGCTTCAAGTTAATCCTTGTATGATCAAGTTCCGAGCCTTTTTGTTGTTGTCGACATCTCTCAGATTTGTAGCTGTAACATGATCATTTGACAGAACGTCGTAAGGTTTGTACACCTTTTCCCATATTCAAAGCCTTGCGCTTGGATGAAAGCTTCCATGCGTGCCTTTCAAACCTGAAAATCAATGCCACTGAACACACAAGGTTTTGCGGAGTATTTCTCCACGATGATTAGTCAAAACACATGCAAATATCAAAGATTAGAGCACCGTGGCTCTGATACCAATTTTAGGATCGAAGAGCACATGAAAATCTACCAGAGGGGGAGGTGAATGGTAGATTAAAACTTTTTCAGCGGAAGCAACTAAAACCCCTTGGCAGAAAAATGATCTATTAAAGAAAACGTGTGTGCAACTAATCTAAACATGATCAATTGTGACAAAACCAGTATATATTGTGGACAATCAAGTCACAAATATGTCACAACAAGAATCACGAAAATCTGTCGAGAAAAACTCAAGTTATGATCAAAAGATTGAACGAAGGTCAAATTCTTCTACCCGAGAAAAACAAATCTGCAACACTACAAAGAAACTCGTGTATATTAGAAACCAAAAATCCAATGACTGTGAACGTTTCACAGATGATAGATAATCAAGTTTTGAAAACAACCCAAAAATAATCACGTCAATTGAATCTGTAAACTCGGGTTATGATAAAACCACCAACGCAAGGTAGTGCTGTCCAGAAATTTGACAAAAAAAACTTGTCTGAAACAAGTCGGACGAACAAGGCACAAACGTTCCTTTCAACTACAAATTTTATTCAATAGAACACATGAAGAACAGCCCAAAAGTTGTCTCGAACCGAGCTCTGGCCTCCCTTGCTTATATAACCAGCCCGAAGGCCAACTCGACTCAAACTAGAACTCGTATCCTACTCCGTTTCCATCGAAACATTCCATAACTGCTCAAGACTCTTCTATACGCAGATAGAAGCAATCTTAAGACTTCCAAACACCTTAGTAACATACCCCACACTCCTAAAAAATTCAACTTCGTTACCCATACAAAATCCTATCATAAACAACTCAAATCTTTCCATATTTGAGTCAAACACGACTCAACCGCAGCCTAAGTCTATAACCTAGTCGGTTGGACGTTTCCGACCAATTCATTATGTCTACATCTCTTCATCACGCCTTGGAACCATGCAGCCACGACTATGCACTCCTTGCACATGTGTAAACAACTTCCAATGACGTCCATGATACCCTCATATGTATTGTTCTTGATTCAAACATGCTGCGCGACCTCCCGATTAACTTAACCACAATTCCTCCCGAACTTGGTTGTTGATCCTCATCTTCTCCCTAAGACTAGTTCAATGGATCCCGTCACCAGCCATGTCTTGAACTCAAGAAACACCTGCACATGAATAAACAACCGATACTTCCGAGCACAAGTCCTCGACTTGAGTCACGTTAGTTCCGAAACCACAACAACTTACATGAGCACCTCACATAAGAATGTTGTAAACAATAGCAAAACGCTATGAGCCATAACCACCGAAAACTTAGTAAAAGAATACTAAGCAAACTTTTCATAATCCAAAAAGCAAGTTCGACACATTGCAAGTTAAAAGCAGAACCACTGCGATCAAGCTTCGAACCTTGCTAAAGCTAACCGGACCTTGAACCGAAGCTTACCAAATCTAGGAGGACCTAGCACCGGAGCTTACCAAAGCTAGTAGGACCTAGCGCCGAAACTTACCAAAGCTAGTAGTACCTAACGCCGGAACTTACAAAAACTAGTTGGAACTAGCTAGCGTCGGAGCTAAGCAAAGCTAGACGAACCTTGCGCTGGACCTAGCAAAAACATGTCGAACCTAGCCACAGCAAGTAGGACCTATCCAAAATAAGTCAGACCTAGCCAAAATAAGTCAGACCTTGCATCGGATGGTGCAACAGCTACCCAAATCAAGCCGTACCTATCGTCGGACCTTGCTGGAGCTCGGACCTAGAGTCGGACCTTATTAAAAAGGTGTTTTGGTAGTATTCAAAACTTTTATTGTCAAAGACAATGTATTCAGCACACATAGGTCTCACATATGACACATACCTAAGCAATCTATTCTAAAGGGTAGATGAGTCCTAATGGAGGTTAGACTAAGAGTTGGGGAGTTAATCCTACAATGCTTCTAATACAAATATACATAGTCTAGATTAGATACTAATGAGCATGTCAATGGTGAATACTTATGCTAAGTTGTTCAACACATTGGGCACGAGTTTACCCCTAGCAATACTAGGACGACGACCGCCAAGAACCCGTGGCATAGCCGAACGTGGAGGATTACAAAGGACGGATAGGACTGTCACCACCTACTGCCTACCTCTTCAATTCATGGGTGTACGAGACATCCAACGCTACTTAACTACCCTACCACCATTCTAGCATATTAAGTAAATACCTTAGGAGCCATGGCACAAGCCATCCTATGGCAATGAACTAAATCATCATTGAACAAATGTTGATACATAGCATAAGTTATTCATATTAACATGATCATATCATAACTAATTAGACTATAGTAGGGGTTTGTAGTATTTATGATGATAGTATAATGACATTAAGGCATGATCATAAAGATTATTCCTACCACATACATGGAATCCACAATCAAACAAGAAATGCTTCATCCAGTATATGAATAAGAGAATATTAAAGATAATATCTTTATTATGCATAAAGTCACAAATATAAGAAAAAAATACATGAGGCGTACCTTTCCCAACGTGGACTTGGGACTAGAGACTCTCCTCCCTATAGCCTAACTCCACTGAGGAGTAAGAGAACTAGCGTATACAATAGAATGATGCTCACGTGGTGTGTGTTGAAGTGAGGGGTGAGAGGTCCTATTTATAGCTTGGAGAAGGATTGGTTCCTGCCACCAAAAGCGTGCGAATCAGTCACCACTGACTTCTTCAAGCCGGAAGGAGTCAACACGTGGAAGCTGACTGAGTTTGGAGAAAAGTCCAGGTCGATCGACTAGGGGGAGGGGGGTCAGCTGACCTGGTAAGTTCTCCAAACGGTTCCCTTGATATGGATGCTACACCATTGGATGGTCTCGGATGCTTCTGTTTGTGGGCCATTTGATCCATGTGGTGCCACATGTCGACGCTTGATTGGCCAAGATGATATTTTATAGGATCCATCCCTTGTTTCACTTCAATTATGTATAAAATACCTGCGTGCACCAATTTCTCCAAGTGCAAGTGAAAATAGGTTAAATAGAAAGGTGATGTGTGCAAAAAATGATATTTCCTTCATATAATTGAGTTATATTGACGAATGAAATTGGTATATAATAGCAGTTAACACCGTCGACGCCTTAGCAATGATGGTGTGCGACGCTGGAGCAGACAACCCCGACACTACCCAAGGGGCCTGCCGTCGACACCTTAGTGACGATGGTGGGTGACGATGGAGCAGACAGCTCCACCACCTCCCAGGGGGCGTTCCGTCGATGTCTCCGCGACGATGGTGGGCGACGCCGGAGCAGCCAGCCCCGGCACCACCCAAGCGGCCTGCCGTCAGCGTCTCTACTAAGACAAAAAGCCCGGCGCCCCTGAAATGGCCACACACAGTCAGCCCACTCAAAACTCCCCCGCACTACTGGGGGCCCGTCGAAGACATCCTGCGATCAAGTGGTAGGTGTACCCAACCACCTGGCCACATCTACCAGGGGGCCTCTAAAGGGGGTTCCATAGGCAGGACGTCAAATGGCGACAGATTGGTGAAAGTTGCCTAGAGGGGGGGAATAGGCAATAATACCTGAAATGGCTTAATCAAATGAGATTAAATCACTGAGATCAGACTTGTCTGCACAGGGCCGGACTACTCCGCTCAGCATAGGGTGAAAACCTAAAAACTTAAGTTCTACAAGTTGTTTGCGGAATTTAGGTTCACCAAAGGTATATGCAATGTTTAGCAACCTAGTAAAACATAGATTAGCAAGTGCAAGCAACTAGGTTACGAGGTTTCCACTAAGATCAAGATGAAGAACAATATGAACCCAAATATCAATTCTAGTGATTACAAAAATGTAAAGCGACAAGTGAAACAAGATTTATCCTAAGTTCAACTCCATGAAGAAGCTACATCCACGTTGAGAAGTCCACACAAGGACCATGTCTCACTTGACCCTTCTCTCACGAAGCCACCACAATGGCCGGCTTGGTTTCCACTATATCGATGGGTAATCACCAAGTTTCTTGCGGCTCCTCACAAGTTAAGGCTCCCACAAATCAATACAGCAAGGTGCACTTGAAGCTCAACTCACACTAGCCACAAAACACAACACAATGTGCAAGATATAAAACCAAGAGCCAAAGCACGATGATCTTCCTTCACTCTCCTTCCCAAACCCTTATCTCTTCAAGATTTGGTCTTAGAGGGCTAGTAGGACGAGTGGAAGGCTTTGGAAGGCTCTAGGTTTGTTGTGGCAGTGCTAGGATTCTTCTCTTATCAAATAGGGGCCAGGGTTCCCGTTTTTATAAGGGTCCCGACAACTAACTGTTGCCACCAGGGTAAACCCAAACTAGTCCGGCCCTACGCCACAGAATAGTCCGGTCTTTTGGGACCTATGACAATTTCACGTCATTGATCGACAAAATAGATGACGTGCGCGCCAAAGTTTGAATTTCAAATGACCACTAACAACACAGACTAGTCCGACCAACAATGGACTAGTTTGAAGTTAGACAGAATGGTTTAGTCTGTCCCAAAATGGACTAAGCTTGGTAGGCTCGGACTAGTCCGGCCATAGGGGCGGACAAGTCCGGCCTTCCTAGGTTTTTGCTTGGACTTTCCCACTAAGTCTAAAACGGACTAGTCCATGCAACAACGGACGAGTCCAAACTCATCCAGAATTCTTGGGCCGTCCCAAAATAGACTTCTCTGGGGGGTGCAGACTAGTCCGACCTCTGTGGCAGACAAGTTCGGCCTCCCAGGACTTAGCCCCAAATCTGCTCACCAAGGGAATAACGGACTAGTCCGTAGCCATACGGACAAGTCTGAACTCATCCAGAGATGTTTACTTTGACTGAAAATGGACTAAACTGGCTCCCCCAGACTAGTCTGGCCAGGAGCCCGAACAAGTCCGACCTTCTAGGGTTTTCTCTCATTTTGGCTTCTCACATAGGTTTTTCTCTCGACCACCACTTTGAGTCCTCTAGAATGATCACAATGCACATGATACAACAACCCTCATACATGATACAGCTCATCTAAACTCAACACCATAAAAACCCTAATTTCTACACTTGAGCCTTTGACGCCCGTTTCAACCTTTTCCTTTTTGAGGGATTTTATCTCATTTCAATCGTCACACTTGTGCTTAAGATCAACTCAACTCATTAGTCTCTTAATTGTCATCATCAATCATCCAAAACCCACGAGGATGCCTAGATGCACTTTCAATCTCCCCACTTTTTGGTGATTGATGACAACACATTAAGCTTCAACAAAAAGGATAATAATTTGTTTTAATAACATGTATGTGTATGAGTAACTCCCCCTCAATGTATGCATCATGAGTAAGAGAAGTTGAGAGAGTTCTCATACGTATACATGTTATGGTGGGGTGCCTAAGTGATGTGTTCATGAATTGTGATAAAGCAACAAGTATGCAAGATAAACATGTAATTCAAGCATAACATCACAATTTAGACATGATACATGAGAAACATAGATTAAGTCTTACATTAATTGAAATGAGAGTTTTAAAACATAGTACAAGTCTGTAAAGGATCAAAATAGACAACGACATAAAAACTCTCTAAGTACTCCCTTCCAATCTCTCCGCTTTGGCATCAAGACACCAAAAAGGAAAAGATAGAAGGAGAGCCCTCAGATCTATTCTTCATCATCGTCATCGTCGTCGTCTCTGTGGTGACGCTCACTATCGCTTTCCGTGGCCTCCGGATCATGAGCATCGGCATCATCTTCTCCATGCAACGTTGCCAAACTTCCACCTTCCGTCAAGAGGCAAAAATGGCCTTGAAGCACTTGAAGAAGCCACTGCCGGACTGTGATGGAGGAGGAGGTGGGTGTGGTGAAGGCACAAAGTGAGAAGATGAAGTGGGAGGATCCACATTCTTCCTTTGAGGGGCAACTGGCTCTGGAGGCGCGATTTGTGGATGAAGTCTTTTGTGAATGATTGTGACACCCGGTTCTGAAAAATGAACCAAGTGCAGTATATGTGTGCCCAGAATGTTTAACACACATACACAAGTGATTCACAAATGATAAACAGATAATTACCATAGCTCAAATTATTAAATAAGTACCTTATTACAATATTCAGATAATCCTCAATTACAACTCTGATGATCATTATTAATAATTCTGAACTAATGCAACGAAAATAAACTAAAATCTGAGCTAAACGAAATAAGCAAGCTAAGCAAAGGGTAGCGCGGCTCCAAGCAACACCACAAGCAAAGTTGACGGCAGCACATAGCCTAGAACTCCTCATTAATATCGTGATACTCCCAATCCTACCTGCAATGGTTGGTGGGGGAAACAAGGGTGAGTACATGTCGTACTCAGCAAGTGTGGGAAAGTATGACATGTAGCTGATACAAATGATGACAATAATAAAGGCTAAGTGCTGAAAGGTACATTAAAACATTTGAAGAGCAGTATATTATATGCACATGAAGTAAACCGATCATATACCACAATGATTATCATAGTATAAGTCCATATTCCATATCCATCACCATTATACCAGATTTCACCATTACCCTTAACCATATCCAATACCATAATTCAATCCATAACCAACCATAACCACATTACCAACCATAACAAGTACGAAACAATCCCAATACAAAAACCCCTCTAATCATGTGAAGGTCCAGGTTGCTCATGACCGGGAGCACGGCCATCATAATAGTTTTTAAGACTCTGCAGAGTTTGTACCGCTTTACCCATGGGTTCATGATTTCATCACCTTTCGATGACTAAGAACCTCCCTTATGACCGTGAACTGTCGGTCATATTACACACTTCTGTTGGTGTGTGGCCAAAAGATCACAAAATAGCCTTTACGAAGGGATTACTAGTATGTACAAACCAACTAGGGTTTCACCGGTGGTGATGCCTCCAACTGAGCACATCTTCAACCAAGGGCCCCCTCTTGTGCCATTCGGATCCCAGGGAGTCCCGCCACAAATCCAAACCAAAACGGACTTCCCTTCCCCGGTGCGCCAAATGATCCACGCAATACTAGAAATATCCTAATTAACCAGCTACGCCGCACCCATACTTGGCCTTGTGGTGGCACTGTAAATCTTGGATGATCGCTCCATGTACAGTCCTAAGATCCCAAGCGAGCATATCACCTTAACATCCAACCATACCATGAACCATGCTTGCTTAGAATCTATCCAGTTCCATACTACCAATTTTCTCAGCATCCATTAATGCATAATTAAATAACTTGGTTGTTTTCCCATCCCAATTAAGTTGAGCGAAGCAAAAGGTAAAAAGCCCTTACCGACTCTCTACTATGTATCCAGGTGACAAGGATGGTTAAACAAAGCTAATAAACTTACTATCATAAGAGTCCCATCAAATTGACACAAGCTTGAAATTTTGAAAACAAAACATTTAGAACTAGGATCAATATGTTCAAGGACACTTGCCTTGCTCTTGGGTTTGATCGGGATCAAAGACTTCAAAGTGCAGGTGCTGGAGGTCTTCTACAGCACCCTCTAGCGCAAATCTGTCTAATCCGCGCAACGAACATACAATAAGTTAATGACATGACATGCATGCATGATTAATGCAAATGCAAAGTAAAACTAGTTAATGAGTTACAATTAATGTTTACCAATCATTTATAATGGTTATTAACAAGTTTTAAAAGGTTCAAGTTGATTTAATTAAATTCAGAATTAATCTAACGGTAGTTAGATCTAGAGGCCGGACAAGTCCGCTGTAGGGCTGGACTAGTCCGCCCTACGCAGAACCAGCGAGCTAGGGTTTTCTAGATGGACGTGAATTTGGAGAAACGGGGTTGAACTCACATGAGAAAGAGAAAGTAGAAGGTATACCAGATGTTTAGAACTCCAAAGAATCAAGATTTTTGGAGGCAACACTTGGATCTTGAAGACCTAGGGTTGAACAAGAAACTTGAAGGTGATTTGTTAATGAAGAACGAAAACTTGATGAAGATCTTGATCACTTGATCCTCTTTCGTTTCCTCCTCCTCTTCTTCTTGCTCTGGATCTCCTTCTCCTCTTTGTTGGGGGCTCCCACGAACTAGGGTTTGGGTGTGTTTCGAAAGTGGCAAAGAGATGTAAAGTTGAGGTGTGGGGTTGTTTATATAGAGGTAAAGATTAGGGTTTGATAGAGGTCAGTTTTAGAGAGAGTGGAGGCCGATGTGGGGTCCCACATGGGCTCCAAAAGGGTTAGACACGACGTCCTTAGGCCCTACTTAAGGTAAAACCTATAAACATGTCGTCGAACAAAAGATCAACTTAGAATCGCGATCACCAGACAAGTCTGCATTAGGTCGAACTAGTCCGATTGCTAGTCAGATAGAAATCGGATATGTCTGAACTATATCGGACAAGTCCGAACTTAGTCAGAGGAAAAATAGACGAGTCTGGCCAAAATCAAACAAGTTTAGTTTTAGTCAGAGAGGAACATAGACAAGTCCAGGGATTTGGCAAAATTTCAAGGAATCGGAATACCGGACTAGTCCGCAATGGACCAGACTAGTCCAAAAATTGTACAAAGGCAAAACCGGACTAGTCCGCACGAAAAAGGACAAGTCCGCACTTCTTAGAATTCTTAAGTGTGGTTTTGCTTCTAATTCATTTTAAACTTGCGCATTTTTATATGACTTAATGTTAACCATATTTAATGATGGATGCAAGGCATGATGCATGAAAATGACGGTGTTACAATGATGTCCTTATTGAAGGTGAGCCTGGACACCTTCTCGATCATGAACATGATGTAGGGATTGTAGCCACATGATCGGTTAGGAGTGTGCGAGATGTTGAAGATGTCATGAAAGATGTAGTCCACCACGTTGAAGCGGACATCTCCGACAATAATCATCATTAAGTGCCTCAAACTCCCTTGAATAATGCCCGCATATCCATCCTTGGGGGCAATGGTCTTCCGGAGCACACGATTGAGAACACTATAGAAAGGCTTGATGTTTCGAATGTGCCCAGTCTCATATTGGATTCCATGACTTGGATACATGTAGTCCAAGGTGTCTTGATCAACTGTCTTTAGGTTGGAGATGATGATCTCGTTCTCCAGTTGATCTTCCAAGTCAAGGAACTGATCAAACTTCCAATAAGTGGTGGAGTATTGCTCTCAATGTGTCATCCATGTGATCCTCTAATCTCCATCGGTGTGGAAGTAGATGGTGGAGTAGAATTGAGCAATAACCTCCACATTTCAGTTGTATTGGAATGCCATAAGCTTCTTCAATCCATGGCGCTCTATGGCCTCAATCACAGCATGGAAGACCAAGTGATCCTTTTGGGCCATGTAATCCTAATCAATCCATTGTGCATCTGTCACTGGTATTTGCTTGGACATGTAAACTGTCCTGTAGTAGTCATAGTGGAAATCACACCAGAAGTAGGATCCGCGGTGCTCCTCTCACGTTGATACATATTGATCTTCCTTAACTTCCTTGCCTTTTCAGCCCCTTTGCCTTTGAAGATGTTAGCATCAAAAGCAACGAAACGGCTGGGGTTCCTTGCGGGTGAGGACATCCTCAAGGGGGCTATGGGTTGAGAGGGCCCCTTCTTTGCCTTGCTTGTGGGCTTCTTAGCAACCAGACCCCTTTTCTTGGGCGCATCATCCACTGGCGCCTTTCCCTTGTCCTTGGATGCCCTAGCCTCCTGAGTTCTAGTCTTCTCTCCCATGGTGACAAGTTTCTTCCTTTTTTTGTGGTGCTGACTCAGCCGCAACTGAGTTGTGAGGCTCTCGTTGCTTCTTCTTGGCTTTCCTCACCTTCGACTATGATTCGAGGAGAGCTATGACAAGCTCTCACTCCTCACGCTCCCGACGATAGAGTGCCTACCTTCGTGCCTCGGCCTCGGAATCGGGGAGGGGTACGTAGTCAGAATCCGACATCGTTGCTAATAAGAGATGCAAAGAGAGAGTATATGAGTCCAAAGAAGTAGAGTGTGGTGTTAGAATTCACAAAATCGATCAAGGTTAGGTTTTTCACTATGTAACCCGGACTTGTCCGCCCAAGGGTCGGACTAGTCCGCATGAGCCGGACTTGTCCGCCCTGTGGCTGGACTAGTCCGGTGCACACATTAGGAACCTAATCTTGAGAAATTTTGCAAAATCTACGGATCCTACTGCCAAATTTGAGGTACATGATCACAATGATATAGAGAACAACTTTTGTGAAGAGGTTTCTATCAAAAGACCTAAAAGAATTAAATTTTGAAGGATTTGGAGTTAGGTCAAGAATACCTCTTCAAATCTTAGAATCGACGCAAGGTGGATGAAGAATCACCTTTGGCAGCTTGGGGAAGAGTTCCCATGCACCTAGAGGCTTCAATCCACGGACTGGAATCTAGTTTCAGTGGTCGGAATCGAAAACCGTCGATTTGGGGAGAGGTTTTCGCGTTTTGAGGAGAGAGAACGTTTGAATGGGAGTGAGGAGGTTGAGGGCTCTTTGTGGAGGTTAAGTCCCCAGGGGCCGGACTAGTTCGGTTGGGGACCTAGACTTGTCTGGCCTCCGGACTGGGTCCAGACTTCTCTGAACAGCCGGACTAGTCCGGTCGAGGGGCGGGCTAGTCCAGTTCAAAGGCTAAAAACTCATATATATATATATATATATATATATATATATATATATATATATATATATATATATATATATATAGAGTTTTCAACGGAGATTTGATCCTTTAGGACTAGTTTTTCAGAAAGGATCTTTGTAAATATGGTCAGTAAGCAATCAACAACCAAACTATGACCATAATTCACAAAGGTTCAAAAAATTTCAAAATAATTTGGAGAAAATTGAGGAGGAGGAGTTTTTCGCAAGCATGTGTAAGTTTTGAAGTACATATAAGTAACAATCAGATGTGCAAGACTCAAGCCACATTTTGATAATCTGGGATATTGAGCTCACTTCTAAGTTCACAAAACCTTCTGTCATCTAGGGGTTTGGTAAAAGCATCGGCCAATTGTTTTTTAGTTATCACATAGGAAATTGATATGTCTCCTTTGATGGAGTGATCTCTTAAGAAATGGTGGCGGATATCGATGTGTTTGGTCCTTGAATGTTCAACTGGATTGTGGGCTATTTTGATGGCACTATCATTGTCACATAGAAGGGGAATATGGCGCAAGTTTATGCCATAGTCCCTAAGATTTTGTCGCATCCAAAGAAATTGTGCACAACAACTTCTGGCGGCAACATACCCCGCTTCAACTGTGGAAAGAGCAATGTAGTTTTGTTTCTTTGAGGACCAAGACACTAGAGATCTACCAAGGAATTTCATGTTCCGGAGGTACTCTTCTGTCAAATTTGCACCCCGCATAGTCCGCATCAGAATATCCAATGAGGTTAAATTTAGAGCCCTTGTGGTACCAAAGTCCTAGGCTTGGTGTGAACAAAATATCTAAGAATTCTCTTAATGGTGGTCAAATGACACACCTTAGGAGCAGCTTGAAATCTAGCACACATACGCACACTAAGCATGATATCAGGCCTAGATACACATAAGTAAAGTAATGAACCTTTCATGGAACGATATACCTTTTGGTCCACACTTGGACCATCTTCATTAAGGTCGAGGTGTCCATTGGTTCTTATGGGAGTCTTGATGGGTTTGGCTTTGTCCATGTCAAATTTCTTGAGTAATTATTGTGTGTACTTGGTTTGACTAATGAACGTGCCTTCCTTGAGTTGCTTCACTTGAAAACCTAGAAAGAACTTCAACACCCCCATCATGGACATCTGAAACCTCTCGATCATTATCTTGGAAAACTCATCACAAAAAGCTTTGTTAGTAGAACCAAATATAATGTCATCGACATATATTTGGCAAACAAACAAATCATTATTGAAATGCTTAGTGAATAAATTGTAATCCGTCTTCCCAATTTTGAAACCATTTTGAGTTAAGAAATCTCTAAGGCACTCATACCAAGCTCTAGGAGCTTGTGTGAGGCCATAGAGAGCCTTATGCAGTTTGTAAACATGGTTTGGGAAGTCTTGATCTTCAAAGTCGAGGGGTTTCTCCACATACACCTCTTCGTTGATTGGACCATTGAGGAATGCACTCTTGACGTCCATTTGATATAGCTTAAAATCATGGTGAGTTGCAAAGGCAAGTAATATACGAATTGATTGAAGCCTAGCTACGAGAGCAAAGGTTTCATCGAAATCCAAACCTTCGACTTGTGAATAACCTTGTGTTTGATAGCTCCGGCATGTCTTTGTTAAGCTCCGATATGTTTTGATAAATCCGACTTATGTTGGTTAGCTCCGACATGTTTTTGTAGCTCCGGCTTTTGAGTTGACTAGTTCCGACTAGCTTTGGTAAGCTCCAGCGCTCGGTTGTACTAGCTTTGGTAAGCTCTAGCGCTAGGTTCTACTAGTTTTGCTAAGCTCCAGCGCTAGGTTCTACTAGCTTTGGTAAGCTCCAGCTCAAGCTCCGGTTAGCTTTGGCAAGGTTCGGAGCTTGATCGCAATGTTCTTGCTTTTAATATGAAATGTTTTGAACTTGTTTTACATTGTTGGAAAGATTGTTTAGTATTCTTTTACTAAGTTTTTGGCGTGTTTTGATGGTTAAGGCTGATATCATTTTGCTATGGTTTGCAACATGCTTATGTGAGGTGCTCACGTAAGATGTTGTAGTTTTGGAACTAACGTGAGTCAAGTCGAGGACTTGTGCTCGGAAGTATTGGTTCTTTATTCATGTGCAGGTGTTTCTTGAGTTCATGACATGGCTGGTGACGGGATCCATTGAACTAATCTTAGGGAGAAGATGAGGTTCAACAACCAAGTTCAGGAGGAATTGTGGTTGAGTTGATCGGGAGGTCGCGCGACATGTTTGAATCAAGAACAATGCATATGAAGGTATCGTGGATGTCGTTGGAAGATGTTTGCACGTGTGCAAGGAGTGCATGGACGTGGCTACATGGTTCTGAGGCGTGATGAAGACATGTGGATATAAAGAATTTGTCAGAAAGGTCCAACCGACTAGGTTATGGATAGGCCTGGGCATTCGGTTAACCAGAGAAATTCGGTTCGATTTTTTGGTTTATTTTAAAATTCGGTTAACAGAAAATGTAAACAGAAATACTAACGGTGAAACAAGAAACCGGTAACCCGGTTAACCATGAAATTCAGTTCGGTTTTTGGTTTAACCGAAAAAAATCGGATTTCCCCACACCTTCGGTGCTTCCGTCGATCTGGGAATCGGGAGGGGCGTAGCGGAGTCAAGGCGTCGCATCTTGAGTCAGCGGGGGAATGTCCCGTCGTGTTGGCATCTAGGAGGGACTCGTTGACCACGGACGAGGGGCGTGGTCGCGGCGGCGAACTGCGATGTGGCAGCAGTAGACTTGAACGGTGGCACGATGCACGGCGCGGGTCAGTGTTGGGCAGGCCGGCAAAGCGCACGACGTTGGAGAGACGGAGCGCAGGCAGGCGAGGCGCGACGCGTCGCAACGGTGCTCGAGGTAGCTGACGGGCGACAGCAACACACGCCTGTTCGGAGCAGTATCACGAGGTGGTTGGATGGCGGCGTGAGGGATTGGAGTGATTGGGGTTGCAGTATCACGTTCTGCGCTGGTATTCCTTCCCTGGTCGAGCTGATAAGCAGGCCTTTAAGGCCGAACAAGTATAAATGGGCTGGGCCATATATTGAAACGAGTGTAAATGGGCCTGGTCAACATGATAGGTGACATATTTCGGTTTATCAGTTAACCGGGTTCAAAAACCGAAAACCAGGAAAAAAATCCGTTTCCACGGTTTGAGAACCGAAATGTAGTCTGGTTTTATAGATTTCGGTTAGTTCGGTTTCGTTTCCAGTTTTTTTCGATTTTCGGTTTTTTGCCCACCACTAGTTATGGACTCAGGCTGCGGCTGAGTCGTGTTTGACTCAAATATGGAAAGTTTTGAGTTGGTTATGATAGGATTTCGTGTGGGTCACAAATTTGAGTTGTTTTAGGAATGTGGGATACATTACTAATGTGTTTGGAAGTCTTAAGATTGCTTCTATTTGTGTATAGAAGAGTCCTAAGAAGTTATGGAAAGTTACGATTCGTGAATTGAGTATGATTAGAGTTCTAGTTGAGATTGAGTTGGCCTAAGGGCTGGTTATATAAGCAAAGGAGGCCAGAGCTCGTGGTAGACGACTTTGGGGCTGTTCCTCTTGTGTTCTATTGAATAAAATTTGTAGTTGAAAGGAACTTTTGTGCCTTATTTGTCCGACTTGTTTCAGACAAGTTTTTCTCGTTGAGTTTTCTACACAACACTACCTTTCTTTGGTGGTTTTATCATAACTCGAGTTTTACAGATCCAATTCACGTGATTATTTTTGGGTTCTCTTCACAACTTGATTATCTATCACCTGTCAAAATTTCACGGTCATTGGATATGTGGTTTCTGATCTACACGAGTTTCTTTGCAGTGTTCCATAACTGTTTTTCTCGGGTAGGACAGATTGACCTTTGTTCGATCTTTCAATCGTAACTTGAGTTTCTCTCAACAGATTTGAGTGATTCTTATTGTGTGATCTTCGTGAATTGATTCTCTATGATATATATCCCTTTTGTCACGGTGAAACACATTTAGATTGGTCTCACATACGATTTCGTTAACAGATCATTTTTCTGCCGAAGGGGTTGGGATTTAATTGTTTCCGCTGCGTAAGATTTTTTAAATCTACCATTCACCCCCCCCCTCTGGTAGCTTTTCACGTGCTCTTTGATCCTACAACTGGTATCAGAGACATGGTGCTCTAGTCTTTGTGATTTTCATGTATTTTGACTAATCATCATGGAGAAATACTCCAAAAAACCTTGTGTCTTTAGTGGTATTGGTTTTCAGGTTTGGAAGGCATGTATGGAAGCCTTCATCCAGGCTCAAGGCTTCGCAATACGGGAGAAGGTATACAAGCCTTACGAAGAGCCGTCAAATGATCAAGTTACAGCTACAAATATGAGAGATGTCGACAACAACAACAAGGCTCGAAACTTGATCATACAAGTATTAACTCAAAGCGACTTCGACCGTGTTGCACACCTCCGATCTGCATACGATGTGTGGAAAGCACTTTGTGACTACCACGAAGTATTCAACACGATCAAGGAGGTAAGGCAAGACATGTTCAAGAAAGAGTACATGCGCTTCGAGATGCGATCCAGTGAGTCTATTGGTGACCTTTTTGCTCGCTTTAATGAAATTCTCAGCAACTTTTGTAGTGTCAATGTTAATTTTTCAGATGCTGAAAATGCTAAGTGAATGTGACCTAGAGGGGAGTGGGGGGTGAATAGGCCTTTTCGAATTTAGTCAGAACCTGCAACACTTAACAACCAGATCAAAACTCGAGATATCAGACTAGTCCGGTCAGGTGCGGACTAGTCCGGTGTGTACCGACTAGGTTAATCAAGTTTGATCGATTAATTTGATTCTAGGATGTATGCAGCGGAAATATACTTGTAATTGAGGTGTTACAAGATTATGAACTAGAGTATATCACAAGTCAATCTTATATTTGATGTTTCAATGTAAAGTAAGTAAGATTGATTGAAACCCTAGATTGATATGATGAATAAGAACGATGAACACAAAGCGAGAACACAAGCAATTTATCCTATAGTTCGGATACCACAGAGGCAACCTACATCCACGTTGAGGAGTCCACAAAAGGACCGGGTCTTCTCCAACACTACCCTCGTCGGATCGCCACGAAGGCCAATCCTCTTCTCTTATCACAATGGGTAAATAACAAAATTGAAGGGGCCTTATCGCACATTGAGGGCTACCCTAGATTACAATGAAAACTCCACCAAGAACACACTCAAAATATTACAATGAAAATCACAGGAGTGTGTTAGGGAATCAAACCAAGAGCTCAATGAGTGATGGATCATGTCTCTCCAATGTTCCAAAGTGTATCCTCAAGGTATTGATCTTTGTGGCTTTTGATTTCGTAAAGAGATGTGTTTTTGAGGCTCTTGGGAGGTGTGATGCCGCAGGGGTTTGAGAGATATGAATGTTGGGCCGTGCACATCTATTTATATGGGGTTTCTAAAAGTAACCGTTAGGGTTTAGGAAGATCGGACTAGTTCGTGGTGGACACCGAACTAGTCCAATGTGCTGTGTGTAGCAAACCCTAAGTGTCCCGAAATATCGGACTAGTTCGGCTAGAAGCGGACTTGTCCGATTTCGCTTCTGGAAATCTTCGGACTAGTCCGATAATCATCGTACTTGTCCGGATCAGTGAAACCCTAAGTGAATTGGGTGACAAGTCAGCACTTTGAGGACTTGTCCGATTTAGGTCAGAGGGTTTTCGGACTAGTCCGTGCCAATATTGGACTTGTCCGATTTAGATCAGAATGATATCGGACTAGTTTGTTGTTTGATCGGAATTTTCCGATTTTGTGCAACTTGTGAAGTGCTTTGAGGACTAGTCCGCACTGAGGAGGACTAGTCCGATTCTAGTCAGAGAGATATTAGACTAGTCAAGTGTGATATCGGACTTGTCCGATCTTGTGCAAAGAGATATCTGACTAGTCCAGTGACAATCAGACTAGTCTGGTCCTGTATAGATTTGTGCAATGTGTGTGTTTATTTGAGTTTGAGCTCTTGGGGTGTGTTTCCTTAACACACTCCATACACAATGATTTACTACATTTGTTCCTTGAGCTCTTTTCCACATTGCTCCTCATTCTCCCTTCTTTTTGGCACTTTGTCTATTTTCACATTAAAACCCGTGCTCATCTCAACAAAGTAGTTAGAATCTCATTTGCTTGTCATAAATCATCCAAAACCCACAAGGGATTCCTAGATGCACTTTCAATCTCCCCATTTTTGGTGATTGATGACAACCAATTGAGATTTCACAAAAATATGACAAAAAGTTGAGATTTTCATAAAGTATGGACATATGTGTTTAAAATACATCAAACAATGAAAACATGATCCATATGTGCACTCTTTATGGTGGGATGCATAACTAAGTGCATTGAAACAATAATCATGAAGAGAATGACATAATTGACATTGACATACCAACAACAAGCATATATGTCATTCTAGGAGCAAAATCACAGATTTCAACAATTACGTCTCAAGTAGATCAAAAACATTGCATCACAGGACCATAATTATCATAAGAGCATAGTAATAGTTTTACAACCCACAAAATAGACAAAAAAGCATAAAAAGGCCTAAGACTCCCACTCAATCTCTCCCCTTTGGCATCAAGACACCAAAAAGAAGGAGAGGAGGGATCTAAAGTCTTCAAGCCTCGCTGTCGATCCTCTCATCATCTTCATCTTCATATTCGGGCTAATGATGAGGAGGAGAAGGTGCGGAGCCACTTGAGCCCCCAATGCCAAAGTAGGCAAGCTCGGAGGGAGTCAAGGGCCCAAGCTCGGTGTTGTCGGAATCAGAATCTTCAGAGATAACTGGAGATCCAATGGGCTCGATCTCCAATTTTTGACAAATTTGCTTCACATTAGCGTTGACATACTTCATGTCTTCCTTTCATCTCTTGTTAAGCTTGTGGGCCTTCACCTTGGCCTTTCTGCAGGAAGCAAAGATAGCAGCCAAGTATTTGAAGATGCCACTTGCATATCCTTTTTGAGGAGCTGCCCTAGTGGCAGGGGAAGCCCTGGCATCTGCACTTGCTCTTGTCAGATCCTCAGGACTGGAGGCCGGAGATGAAGCAGCCTGAATGCTTGGCTTTTGAGGCATCTGGGGCCTCAAAGGAAAGTGCTCCACATCTTTGACAAACTCTATGACAGTGACTTTCTCAATCATGAACATTAGATATGAAGCATAGCCACATGACCTGTTGGGTGTGCAAGAGATGTTGACCATATCGTTCCAGATATAGACAGCCACATCAAACTTGCGATCCTTGCTTATGACCCTCATCAATGTCTGGAGATAGCCCTGCACACCCCCAGCATCCCCATCCTTGGGGGCAATTGTCTTCCTCAAGACTCTATTCAAGACCACAAAGAAAGGCTTCATGTTCTTTGTGGAGGGAGGATTGAACTTGGAGTTGGGCTCATAGAGGAATTTCATCTTGTCCTTCTCAATGACACCTATGTTGTGGATGATTAAGCAGTCATTGCTTGAGGTGTCAAGGTGTAGTAGGCTTGCAAAGTCTTCATAAGTTATATTGTACTTGGACCCGTGGGTCATCCAAGTAACACTCTGTTCATCATCACTAGAGAAATGACAAGTCGCAAAGAATTGTGCGATGACCTCATCATTCCAATTGTTCCTGAAGGCGAAGAGATCCTTCAGGCCATGCCTCTCAGCTGCCTCCACCACTTCAACAAATGTCGAGCAGCCCTTCTTCTCAAAGTGTGCCCAATCAATCCACTGGCTGCGCACTATAGGTGCCTTCATGGGGAGGTACACAGACTTGTAGAAATCTGCATGGAAATTGCTCCAAAATCTGCCATCGACAGCTTGCTTCAGACGACTGTAGCAATCAACATTGCGGAATTTAGCCGCCAAGTCACTGCCCTTCCCATTGAACTTTTCTTCCGTGGGGTCCCGAACCCCTTGCTTCGGAGCTGACATCTTCAAGGGGCCAATGGGGCCCGTTGCGATCCCCTTGCCCTTGCCCTTGGCTAGGTGGGCACTCGCCGAGCTAGGGCCACCACCAGCGGAGGCCCTGGAAGCAGGCACCTTTCGTCGAGCCACCCTCTTTTGAGACTAAGGAGGGCAGGGGCTGGCTCGGATGGGCGCTTCTTGCTTTGGTCCATCGAGGACCGAAGTGCGGCTTCTTGTTCCATTTCGGCTTCGAAGTCGGAAACTTCATCGTGGGAGTTCGACATGCCTGAGAATGGATTGTACAAGGTATGGGTGAGAAAGGATAATAAGGAATTGCATTGAGGAAGTAAAAGGTTAGGTTTGAGTTTAGAAAAATTGGACAAGTCCAGTGTACAGGAACGGACTAGTCCGCGCATGGATCGGACTAGTCCGATATTCATCCTCAAAAACCTAATCAACGAGACAAATGGTGATTCCTAATGCACAACTAGCTTAGCATCAACGTAATACATCAAGGAAGCATGTATATAGTGAGAGATGCTAGGCTATTCGATCAACAATGAAGAAAATAGGGATTTCTAGGGTTTGGGGAAATTACCGAAGAAATCGCTTGAATATCGAAGAGGAGGGTGTTGAAGGCCGGACAAGTCCGCGGACTTCAATCTCCGAGCGAGGAAGCTTGATTTCCACTCAAATGTGGAGCTTTTTGGGGGAGGAGATGCAAAATCGCCTTGGGGAGCTCGAGCGCGGAGATAGGAAGCTTGAGGCAAGTGTGGGGGTGAGGAAATTAGGGTTTGGCAGTGGCTAGGGTTATGGACACGAAAAATCGGACAAGTCCAGAAATGATCAGACTAGTACAAACTTTTCCAGAGGCTATATCAGACTAGTCCGTGGTCTACCGGACCAGTCTGGCCTAACCGGCGCTCTGCGTACTAGTCTGCATGGGCGGACTAGTCCGGGTAACCACGGACTAGTCCGTGGTCACCAGAGAAGAACTTTTTAGCCCATTCATATATATTTGAAGGTACATATTTGGAAAATATGGATGCAAATCAAATAATCTTGATGAATATGATCAGTAAGCAAATAACAATAAAGCAATGACCATGATTCACCAAGATCTAGTAATTGACATAGTTTTTCAGAGAAAATTGAGAGAGATAATTTTCACAATCCAATGACATATTTTGAAGAATTCATACAGGTATGCAAATTTTCAAGCCACATTCTGAGCATCAAGGATATTTAGTTCATTTTGAAGCTCGCAAAAGCGTTTTTCATCAAGTGGGTTGGTGAATATGTCGGCTAATTGCTTTTCAGTGTTGACATGGGTAATGGCTATATCTCCCTTCATGGAGTGGTCTCTCAAGAAGTGATGCCAGATGTCTATGTGTTTGGTTCTAGACTGCTCAACTGGATTATGGGCAATTTTAATGGCACTCTCATTATCACAAAAGAGTGGAATACAGTTCATATTATAAATGTAATCCCTTAGAGTTTGTCGCATCCAGAGGAGTTGTGCACAACAACTCCCGGCTGCAACATACTCCGCTTCGGCTGTGGATAAGGCAATGGAGTTTTGTTTCTTGGAGGACCAAGAAACTAGGGATCTACCTAGGAATTGGCATGTGCCGAAGGTATTTTTTCTATCTACTTTGCATCTGGCATAATCTTCATCGGAGTAACCAATGAGATTGAAGTTGGAGCCTTTTGGATACCAAAGACCAAGGTTGTGTGTATGAACTAAATATCTCAAGATCCTTTTTTACGGCTGTCAAGTGACACTCCTTAGGATTGTCTTGAAATCTTGCACACAAACATACACTCAACATAATGTCTGGCCTAGATGCACATAATGTCTGTCATCTAGGGGTTTGGTAAAAGCATCGGCCAATTGTTTTTTAGTTATCACATAGGAAATTGATATGTCTCCTTTGATGGAGTGATCTCTTAAGAAATGGTGGCGGATATCGATGTGTTTGGTCCTTGAATGTTCAACTGGATTGTGGGCTATTTTGATGGCACTATCATTGTCACATAGAAGGGGAATATGGCGCAAGTTTATGCCATAGTACCTAAGATTTTGTCGCATCCAAAGAAATTGTGCACAACAACTTCTGGCGGCAACATACCCCGCTTCAGCTGTGGAAAGAGCAATGTAGTTTTGTTTCTTTGAGGACCAAGACACTAGAGATCTACCAAGGAATTTCATGTTCCGGAGGTACTCATCTGTCAACTTTGCACCCCGCATAGTCCGCATCAGAATATCCAATGAGGTTAAATTTAGAGCCCTTGGGGTACCAAAGTCCTAGGCTTGGTGTGAACCAAATATCTAAGAATTCTGTTAACGGTGGTCAAATGACACACCTTAGGAGCAGCTTGAAATCTAGCACACATACGCACACTAAGCATGATATCAGGCCTAGATACACATAAGTAAAGTAATGAACCTTTCATGGAACGATATACCTTTTGGTCCACACTTGGACCATCTTCATTAAGGTCGAGGTGTCCATTGGTTCTTATGGGAGTCTTGATGGGTTTGGCTTTGTCCATGTCAAATTTCTTGAGTAATTATTGTGTGTACTTGGTTTGACTAATGAACGTGCCTTCCTTGAGTTGCTTCACTTGAAAACCTAGAAAGAACTTCAACACCCCCATCATGGACATCTGAAACCTCTCGATCATTATCTTCGAAAACTCATCACAAAAAGCTTTGTTAGTAGAACCAAATATAATGTCATCGACATATATTTGGCAAACAAACAAATCATTATTGAAATGCTTAGTGAATAAATTGTAATCCGTCTTCCCAATTTTGAAACCATTTTGAGTTAAGAAATCTCTAAGGCACTCATACCAAGCTCTAGGAGCATGTGTGAGGCCATAGAGAGCCTTATGCAGTTGGTAAACATGGTTTGGGAAGTCTTGATCTTCAAAGTCGAGGGGTTGCTCCACATACACCTCTTCGTTGATTGGACCATTGAGGAATGCACTCTTGACGTCCATTTGATATAGCTTAAAATCATGGTGAGTTGCAAAGGCAAGTAATATACGAATTGATTGAAGCCTAGCTACGGGAGCAAAGGTTTCATCAAAATCCAAACCTTCGACTTGTGAATAACCTTGTCTTTGATAGCTCCGGCATGTCTTTGTTAAGCTCTGATATGTTTTGATAAATCCGACTTATGTTGGTTAGCTCCGACATGTTTTTGTAGCTCCGGCTTTTGGGTTGACTAGTTTCGACTAGCTTTGGTAAGCTCCGGCACTCGGTTGTACTAGCTTTGGTATGCTCTAGCGCTAGGTTCTACTAACTTTGGTAAGCTCCAGTGCTAGGTTCTACTAGCTTTGGTAAGCTCCAGCTCAAGCTCCGGTTAGCTTTGGCAAGGTTCGGAGCTTGATCGCAATGTTCTTGCTTTTAATATGAAATGTTTTGAACTTGTTTTACATTGTTGGAAAGATTGTTTAGTATTCTTTTACTAAGTTTTTGGTGTGTTTTGATGGTTAAGGCTGATATCATTTTGCTATGGTTTGCAACATGCTTATGTGAGGTGCTCACGTAAGATGTTGTAGTTTCAGAACTAACGTGAGTCAAGTCGAGGATTTGTGCTCGGAAGTATTGGTTGTTTATTCATGTGCAGGTGTTTCTTGAGTTCAAGACATGGCTGGTGACGGGATCCATTGAACTAATCTTAGGGAGAAGATGAGGTTCAACAACCAAGTTAGGGAGGAATTGTGGTTGAGTTAATTGGGAGGTCGCGCGACATGTTTGAATCAAGAACAATGCATATGAAGGTATCGTGGACATCGTTGGAAGATGTTTGCACGTGTGCAAGGAGTGCATGGACGTGGCTACATAGTTCTGAGGCGTGATGAAGAGATGTGGATATAAAGAATTTGTCGGAAAGGTCCAACCGACTAGGTTATGGATAGGCCTGGGCATTCGGTTAACCGGAGAAATTCGGTTCGATTTTTCGATTTATTTTAAAATTCGTTTAACAGAAAATGTAAACCGAAATACTAACGGTGAAACAAGAAACCGGTAACCCGGTTAACCGTGAAATTCGGTTTCGCTTTCGGTTTAACCGAAAAAACCGGATTTCCCCACACCTTCGGTGCTTCCGTCGATATGGGAATCGGGAGGGGCGTAGCAGAGTCGAGGCGTTGCATCTTGAGTCAGCGGGCGAATGTCCCGTCGTGTTGGCATCTAGGAGGGACTCGTTGGCCACGGACGAGGGGCGAGGCCGCAGCGGCGAACTGCGATGTGGCAGCAGTAGACTTGAACGGTGGCACGATGCACGGCGCGGTTCAGTGTTGGGCAGGCCGGCAAAGCGCATGACGTTGGAGAGACGGAGCGCAGGCAGGCGAGGCGCGACGCGTCGCGGCGGTGCTCGAGGTAGCCGACGGGCGACAGCAGCACACGCCTGTTCGGAGCAGTATCACGAGGTGGCTGGATGGCGGTGTGAGGGATTGGAGTGATTAGGGTTGCAGTATCACGTTCTGCGCTGGTATTCCTTCCCTGGTCGAGCTGATAAGCAGGCCTTTAAGGCCGAACAAGTATAAATGGGCTGGGCCATATATTGAGACGAGTGTAAATGGGCCTGGTTAACATGATAGGTGACATATTTTGGTTTATCGGTTAACCGGGTTCAAAAACCGAAAACTGGGAAAAAAATCGGTTTCCACGGTTTGAGAACTGAAATGTAGTCCGGTTTTATAGATTTCGGTTAGTTCAGTTTCGGTTCCGGTTTTTTCGGTTTTGGTTTTCGGTTTTCGTTTTTTTGGCCCACCCCTAGTTATGGACTCAGGCTGCGGCTGAGTCGTGTTTGACTCAAATATGGAATGTTTTGAGTTGGTTATGATAGGATTTCGTGTGGGTCGCAAATTTGAGTTGTTTTAGGAATGTGGGATACATTCCTAATGTGTTTGGAAGTCTTAAGATTGCTTCTATTTGTGTATAGAAGAGTCCTAAGAAGTTATGGAAAGTTATGATTCGTGAATTGAGTAGGATTAGAGTTCTAGTTGAGATTGAATTGGCCTTAGGGCTGGTTATATAAGCAAGGGAGGCCATAGCTCGTGGTAGATGACTTTGGGCTGTTCCTCTTGTGTTCTATTGAATAAAATTTGTAGTTGAAAGGAACTTGTGTGCCTTATTCGTCCGACTTGTTTCAGACAAGTTTTTCTCGTTGAGTTTTCTACACAACACTACCTTTCTTTGGTGGTTTTATCATAACTCGAGTTTTAGAGATCCAATTGACGTGATTATTTTTGGGTTCTCTTCACAACTTGATTATCTATCACCTGTCAAAATTTCACGATTATTGGATATGTGGTTTCTGATCTACACGAGTTTCTTTGCAGTGTTCCATAACTGTTTTTCTCGGTTATGGATAGGCCTGGGCATTCTGTTAACCGGAGAAATTCGGTTCGATTTTTCGGTTTATTTTAAAATTCATTTAACAGAAAATGTAAACCGAAATACTAACGGTGAAACAAGAAATCGGTAACCCGGTTAACCGTGAAATTCGGTTTGGTTTTCGGTTTAACCGAAAAAACCGGATTTCCCCACACCTTCGGTGCTTCCGTCGATATGGGAATCGGGAGGGGCGTAGCAGAGTCGAGGCGTTGCATCTTGAGTCAGCGGGCGAATGTCCCGTCGTGTTGGCATCTAGGAGGGACTCATTGGCCACGGACGAGGGGCAAGGCCGCAGCGGCGAACTGCGATGTGGTAGCAGTAGACTTGAACGGTGGCACGATGCACGGTGCGGGTCAGTGTTGGGCAGGCCGGCAAAGCGCATGACGTTGGAGAGACGGAGCGCAGGCAGGCGAGGCGCGACGCGTCGCGGCGGTGCTCGAGGTAGCCGACGGGCGACAGCAGCACACGCCTGTTCGGAGCAGTATCACGAGGTGGCTGGATGGCGGTGTGAGGGATTGGAGTGATTAGGGTTGCAGTATCACGTTCTGCGCTGGTATTCCTTCCCTGGACGAGCTGATAAGTAGGCCTTTAAGGCCGAACAAGTATAAATGGGCTGGGCCATATATTGAAACGAGTGTAAATGGGCCTGGTCAACATGATAGGTGACATATTTTGGTTTATCGGTTAACCGGGTTCAAAAACCGAAAACCGGGAAAAAAATCGGTTTCCACGGTTTGAGAACCGAAATGTAGTTCGGTTTTATAGATTTCGGTTAGTTCGGTTTCGGTTCCGGTTTTTTCGGTTTCGGTTTTCGGTTTTCGGTTTTTTTGCCCACCCCTAGTTATGGACTCAGGCTGCGGCTGAGTCGTGTTTGACTCAAATATGGAATGTTTTGAGTTGGTTATGATAGGATTTCGTGTGGGTCACAAATTTGAGTTGTTTTAGGAATGTGGGATACATTCCTAATGTGTTTGGAAGTCTTAAGATTGCTTCTATTTGTGTATAGAAGAGTCCTAAGAAGTTATGGAAATTTATGATTCGTGAATTGAGTAGGATTAGAGTTCTAGTTGAGATTGAGTTGGCCTTAGGGCTGGTTATATAAGCAAGGGAGGCCAGAGCTCATGGTAGACGACTTTGGGGCTGTTCCTCTTGTGTTCTATTGAATAAAATTTGTAGTTGAAAGGAACTTGTGTGCCTTATTCGTCCGACTTGTTTCAGACAAGTTTTTCTCGTTGAGTTTTCTACACAACACTACCTTTCTTTGGTGGTTTTATCATAACTCGAGTTTTAGAGATCCAATTGACGTGATTATTTTTGGGTTCTCTTCACAACTTGATTATCTATCACCTGTCAAAATTTCACGGACATTGGATCTGTGGTTTCTGATCTACACGAGTTTCTTTGCAGTGTTCCATAACTGTTTTTCTCGGGTAGGACAGATTGACCTTTGTTCGATCTTTCAATCGTAACTTGAGTTTCTCTCAACCAATTTCAGTGATTCTTATTGTGTCATCTTCGTGACTTGATTCTCTATGATATCTATCACTTTTGTCAAGGTGAAACACGTTTAGATTAGTCTCACACATGATTTCTTCAACAGATCATTTTTTTGCTGAAGGGGTTGGGGTTTAATTGTTTCCGCTGCGTAAGATTTTTTAAATCTACCATTCACCCCCCCTCTGGTAGCTTTTCACGTGCTTTGTGATCCTACAATTGGTATCAGAGACATGGTGCTCTAATCTTTGTGATTTGCACGTATTTTGACTAATCATCATGGAGAAATACTCCAAAAAACCTTGTGTCTTTAGTGGTATTGGTTTTCAGGTTTGGAAGGCATGTTTGGAAGCCTTCATCCAGGCTCAAGGCTTTGCAATATGGGAGAAGGTATACAAGACTTACGAAGAGCCGTCAAATGATCAAGTTACAGCTACAAATCTGAGAGATGTCGACAACAACAACAAGGCTCGGAACTTGATCATTCAAGTATTAACTCAAAGCGACTTCGACCGTGTTGAACACCTCCGATCTGCATACGATGTGTGGAAAGCACTTTGTGACTACCACGAAGTATCCAACACGATCAAGGAGGTAAGGCAAGACATGTTCAAGAAAGAGTACATGCGCTTCGAGATGCGATCCGGTGAGTCTATTGATGACCTTTTTGCTCGCTTTAATGAAATTCTCAGCAACTTTTGTAGTGTCAATGTTAAATTTTCAGATGCTGAAAATGCTAGGTGAATGTGGCCTAGAGGGGAGGGGGTGAATAGGCCTTTTCGAATTTAGTCGGAACCTGCAACACTTAACAACCAGATCAAAATTCGAGATATCAGACTAGTCCGGTGTGTACCGACTAGGTTAATCAAGTTTGATCGATTAATTTGATTCTAGGATGTATGCAGCGGAAATATACTTGTAATTGAGGTGTTGCAAGATTATGAACTAGAGTATATCACAAGTCAATCTTATATTTGATGTATCAATGTAAAGTAAGTAAGATTGATTGAAACTCTAGATTGATATGATGAATAAGAACGATGAACACAAAGCGAGAACACAAGCAATTTATCCTATAGTTCGGTTCCCACAGAGGCAACCTACATCCACGTTGAGGAGTCCACAAAAGGACCGGGTCTTCTCCAACACTACCCTCGTTGGATCGCCACGAAGGCCAATCCTCTTCTCTTATCACAAAGGGTAAATAACCAAATTGAAGGGGCCTTCTCGCACGTTGAGGGCTCCCCTAGATTACAATGAAAACTCTACCAAGAACACACTCAAAATATTACAATGAAAATCATAGGAGTGTGTTAAGGAATCAAACCAAGAGCTCAATGAGTGATGGATCATGTCTCTCCAATGATCCAAAGTGTATCCTCAAGGTATTGATATTTGTGGCTTTTGATTTCGTGGAGAGATGTGTTTTTGAGGCTCTTGGGAGGTGTGATGCCGCAGGGGTTTGAGAGGTATGAATGTTGGTCCGTGCACATCTATTTATATGGGGTTTCTAAAAGTGACCGTTAGGGTTTAGGAAGATCGGACTAGTTCGTGGTGGACACCGAACTAGTCCGGTGTGCTGTGTGTAGCAAATCCTAAGTGTCCTGAAATATCGGACTAGTCTGGCTAGAAGCAGACTTGTCCGATTTCGCTTCTAGAAATCTTCGGACTAGTCCGATAATCATCTTACTTGTCCGGATCAGTGAAACGCTAAGTGAATTGGGTGACAAGTCAGCACTTTGAGGACTTGTCCGATTTAGGTCAGAGGGTTTTCGGACTAGTCCGTGCCAATATCGGACTTGTCCGATTTAGATCAGAATGATATCAGACTAGTCTGTTGTGTGATCAGAATTGTCCGATTTTGTGCAACTTGTGAAGTGCTCTGAGGACTAGTCCGCACTGAGGAGGACTAGTCCGATTGTAGTCAGAGAGATATCAGACTAGTCAAGTGTGATATCGGACTTGTCCGATCTTATGCAAAGAGATATCTGACTAGTCCAGTGACAATCAGACTAGTCCGGTCCTGTATAGATTTGTGCAATGTGTGTGTTTATTTGAGTTTGAGCTCTTGGGGTGTGTTTCCTTAACACACTCCATACACAATGATTTACTACATTTGTTCCTTGAGCTCTTTTCCACATTGCTCCTCATTCTCCCTTCTTTTTGGCACTTTGTCTATTTTCACATTAAAACCCGTGCTCATCTCAACAGTGTAGTTAGGATCTCATTTGCTTGTCATAAATCATCCAAAACCCACAAGGGATTCCTAGATGCACTTTCAATCTCCCCCTTTTTGGTGATTGATGACAACCAATTGAGATTTCACAAAAATATGACAAAAAGTTGAGATTTTCATAAAGTATGGACATATGTGTTTAAAATACATCAAACAATGAAAACATGATCCATATGTGCACTCTTTATGGTGGGATGCATAACTAAGTGCATTGAAACAATAATCATGAAGAGAATGACATAATTGACATTGACATACCAACAACAAGCATATATGCCATTCTAGGAGCAAAATCACAGATTTCAACAATTACGTCTCAAGTAGATCAAAAACATTGCATCACAGGACCATAATTATCATAAGAGCATAGTAATAGTTTTACAACCCACAAAATAGACAAAAAAGCATAAAGGAAGCTCTCTCCTCACATCCTACAGCTAGGACCTAAGGCCTAAGACTCCCACTCAATCTCTCCCCCTTTGGCATCAAGACACCAAAAAGAAGGAGAGGAGGGACCTAAAGTCTTCAAGCCTCGCTGTCGGTCCTCTCATCATCTTCATCTTCATATTCGGGCTGATGATGAGGAGGAGGAGGTGCGGAGCCACTTGAGCCCCCAATGCCAAAGTAGGCAAGCTCGGAGGGAGTCAAGGGCCCGAGCTTGGTGTAGTCGGAATCAGAATCTTCAGAGATAACTGGAGATCCAATGGGCTCGATCTCTAATTTTTGACAAATTTGCTTCACATTAGCGTTGACATACTTCATGTCTTACTTTCTTCTCTTGTTAAGCTTGTGGGCCTTCACCTTGGCCTTTCTACAGGAAGCAAAGATAGCAGCCAAGTATTTGAAGATGCCACTTGCAGATCCTTTTTGAGGAGCTGCCCTAGTGGCAGGGGAAGCCCTGGCATCTGCACTTGCTCTTGTCAGATCCTCAGGACTGGAGGCCAGAGATGAAGCAGCATGAATGCTTAGCTTTTGAGGCATCTGGGGCCTCAAAGGAAAGTGCTCCACATCTTTGACAAACTCTATGCCAGTGACTTTCTCAATCATGAACATTAGATATGAAGCGTAGCCACATGACCTGT
Source organism: Tuctoria greenei (assembly GCA_036927565.1). Lineage (NCBI taxonomy): Eukaryota > Viridiplantae > Streptophyta > Magnoliopsida > Poales > Poaceae > Tuctoria > Tuctoria greenei. The sequence continues at coordinate 62,236,226 of JAYESD010000002.1, read as the reverse complement.
TGGGTGTGCAAGAGATGTTGACCATATCGTTCCAGATATAGCCAGCCACATCAAACTTGCGATCCTTGCTTATGACCCTCATCAAGGTCTGGAGATAGCCCTGCACACCCCCAGCATCCCCATCCTTGGGGGCAATTGTCTTCCTCAAGACTCTGTTCAAGACCACAAAGAAAGGCTTCATGTTCTTTGTGGAGGGAGGATTGAACTTCGAGTTGGGCTCATAGAGGAATTTCATCTTGTCCCTCTCAATGACACCTATGTTGTGGATGATTAAGCAGTCATTTCTTGAGGTGTCAAGGTGTAGCAGGCTTGCAAAGTCTTCATAAGTTATATTGTACTTGGATCCGTGGGTCATCCAAGTAACACTCTGTTCATCATCAATGGATAAATGGCAAGTCACAAAGAATTGTGCGATGACCTCATCATTTCAATAGTTCCTGAAGGCGAAGAGATCCTTCAGGCCATGCCTCTCAGCTACCTCCACCACTTCAACAAACGTCGAGCAACCCTTCTTCTCAAAGTGTGCCCAATCAATCCATTGGCTGCGCACTATAGGTGTCTTCATGGGGAGGTACACAGACTTGTAGAAATCTGCATGGAAATTGCTCCAAAATCTGCCATCGACAACTTGCGTCGGATGACTGTAGCAATCAACATTGTGGAACTTAGCCGCCGAGTCACTGCCCTTCCCATTGAACTTTTCTTCTGTGGGGTCCCGAACCCCTTGCTTCGGAGCTGACATCTTCAGGGGGCCAATGGGGCCCGTTGCGATCCCCTTGCCCTTGCCCTTGGCTAGGTGGGCACTCGCCAAGCTAGGGCCACCACCAGCGGAGGCCCTGGAAGCAGGCACCTTTCATCGAGCCACCCTCTTTTGAGACTGAGGAGGGCAGGTGGCTGGCTCGGATGGGCGCTTCTTGCTTTGGTCCATCGAGGACTGAAGTGCGGCTTCTTGTTCCATTTCTGCTTCGAAGTCGGAAACTTCGTCGTGAGAGTTCGACATGCCTGAGAATGGATTGTACAAGGTATGGGTGAGAAAGGATAACAAGGAATTGCATTGAGGAAGTAAAAGGTTAGGTTTGAGTTTAGAAAAATCGGACAAGTCCGGTGTACAGGAACGGACTAGTACGTGCATGGATCGGACTAGTCCGACATTCATCCTCAAAAACCTAATCAACAAGACAAATGGTGATTCCTAATGCACAACTAGCTTAGCATCAACGTAATACATCAAGGAAGCATGTATATAGTGAGAGATGCTATTCGATCAACAATGAAGAAAATAGGGATTTCTAGGGTTTGGGGAAATTACCGAAGAAATCGCTTGAATCTCGAAGAGGAGGGTGTCGAAGGCCGGACAAGTCCGCGGACATCAATCTCCGAGCGAGGAAGCTTGATTTCCACTCAAATGTGGAGCTTTTTGGGGGAGGAGATGCAAAATCGCCTTGGGGAGCTCGAGCGCGGAGATAGGAAGCTTGAGGCAAGTGTGGGGGTGAGGAAATTAGGGTTTGGCAGCGGATAGGGTTATGGACACAAAAAATTGGACAAGTCCGGAAATGATCAGACTAGTACAAACTTTTCCAGAGGCTATATCGGACTAGTCCGTGGTCTACCGGACCAGTCTGGCCTAACCGGCGCTCTGCGTACTAGTCTGTATGGGCGGACTAGTCTGGGTAACCACGGACTAGTCCGTGGTCACCAGAGAAGAACTTTTTAGCCCATTCATATATATTTGAAGGTACATATTTGGAAAATATGGAGGCAAATCAAATCAAATCAAATCAAATAATCTTGATGAATATGATCAGTAAGTAAACAACAATAAAGCAATGACCATGATTTACCAAGATCTAGTAATTGACATAGTTTTTCAGAGAAAATTGAGAGAGATAATTTTCACAATCCAATCAACATATTTTGAAGAATTCATACAGGTATGCAAATTTTCAAGCCACATTCCGAGCATCAAGGATATTTAGTTCATTTCGAAGCTCGCAAAAGCGTTTTTCATCAAGTGGGTTGGTGAATATGTCGGCTAATTGCTTTTCAGTGTTGACATGGGTAATGGCTATATCTCCCTTCATGGAGTGGTCTCTCAAGAAGTGATGCCAGATGTCTATGTGTTTGGTTCTAAACTGCTCAACTGGATTATGGGAAATTTTAATGGCACTCTCATTATCACAAAAGAGTGGAATACGGTTCATATTGTAAATGTAATCCCTTAGAGTTTGTCGCATCCAGAGGAGTTTGGCACAACAACTCCCGGCTGCAACATACTCCGCTTCGGCTGTGGATAAGGCAATGGAGTTTTGTTTCTTGGAGGACCAAGAAACTAGGGATCTACCTAGGAATTGGCATGTGCTGAAGGTATTTTTTCTATCTACTTTGCATCCGGCATAATCTTCATCGGAGTAACCAATGAGATTGAATTTGGAGCCTTTTTCATACCAAAGACCAAGGTTGTGTGTATGAACTAAATATCCCAAGATCCTTTTTTACGGTTGTCAAGTGACACTCCTTAGGATTGTCTTGAAATCTTGCACACAAACATTCACTCAACATAATGTCTGGCCTAGATGCACATAAGTAGAGTAAAGATCCAATCATGGAGCTATATATCTTTTGATCGATGCTAGGTCCATGTTCATTTAGATCCAAGTGGCCATTCGTTGCCATGAGAGTCTTTATGAGCTTCGCCTTGTCCATCCCAAACTTCTTGAGTATATCATGAGTGTTCTTAGTTTGTCTTATGAACGTCCCTTCCCTTTGTTGCCTCACTTGGAATCCTAAAAAGTGCTTTAGCTCTCCCATCATAGACATCTCAAATCTATTTATCATAATTTTACTAAACTCCTCACAGAAAGATTTGTTAGTTGAACCAAAGATTATATCATCAACATATATTTAACAAACAAAAGGATCATTGTCAAAATTCTTTGTAAATAATGTATAATCTACTTTGCTAGTCTTAAAGCCATTTTCAATTAAGAAATCTATAAGACACTCATACCAAGCTCTAGGAGCTTGTTTGAGGCCGTAGAGAGCCTTACGCAATTTAAATACATGGTCAGGGAACTCTTCATCTTCAAACCCGGGGGGTTGCTCCACCTACACCTCCTTCTTGATTAGCTATGCGACATCTTGTAGTTACTCCCTTTTGGATGTCACTGATGATGTTGTCGATTGGGTGATCCCTTTGGACGCATTGGTGTACTCTCGGGTGTGGTACTTGCTGTCTTGAATCTTCATGTTCATGGTTGCCATCGTTGACTTGTTGATCATCTTCACTTTCTTGAGGTCGATCTTGTATGGAAGCTCCCCCTTGATCATTGGTCTCCTCTTGCGGTTCGTTTTCCTCATGCATATGTAGAGGTGGCTCTTGTGTTCGAACTTCGCCCAATGCCATTCTTTTCAATGCTTGACAAGGAGCTTCTTCTTTATCTAGCACACATGAATCAACTTGCTCCTCTTGGGAGCCATTAGTTTCATCGAACACTACGTCACGTGCTACTTCAACAAGTTCGGAGGTCTTGTTGTAGACACGATAGGCGTAAGTGTTCAAATCATAACCAAGCAAGAAACCGTCATCGGACTTTGAAGCGAACTTTGAAGTCCTAGGCTTCTTGTTCAAAATATAACATTTGGAACTAAAAACTCGAAAATACGAAATATTAGGCTTGTTACCGGTGAGTAGCTCATAGGATGTTTTCTTTAGTAGTCGATGAAGGTAAAGTCGATTTATGGCATGGCAAGCGGTGTTGACCGCTTTCGCCCAAAATCGATCCGAGGTCTTGTACTCATCGAGCATTGTTCTCGCCATATCTATGAGGGTTCGGTTCTTTCTTTCGGCAACTCCGTTTTGTTGAGTGGAGTACGGAGCTGAAAACTCGTGCTTTATGCCTTGTTCATCTAGGTACTCCTCCACTTGTGTGTTCTTGAACTCAGTGTCATTGTCGCTTCAAATGTTCTTGATTGTCAATGAGAATTTATGTTGAGCTCGTTTGAAGAACTTCTTGAGTATTCCTTGTGTTTTTGACTTATCATGTAAAAAGAACACCCAAGTGAAGCGAGAAAAATCATCAACAACTACTAAACCATATTTGTTACCGTCGATGCTTATGTAGGCAATTGGACCGAATAAGTCCATGTGAAGTAGCTCGAGCAGTCTTGTTGTAGTCATGACGTTCTTTGCGGGATAAGGTGCTCCAACTTGCTTCCCGGCTTGGCACGTGCTACAAGGCCTATCTTTCTCAAAAATAACATCCTTCAAACCTCGGATGTGATCGCCCTTGAGGAGTTTTTGAAGATTCCTCATACCAACATGCGCTAGCCGTCTATGCCACAACCAAACCATGTTGGTCTTTGCAATCAAGCATGTGTCAAGTTCGGCTTTATCCATGTTGAATTCAACAAGATAAAGCTTTCCCTTTAACATACCTTTGAAGGCAATGGAACCATCACTCCTCCTTGAGACGATCACACCCTCGTTAGTGAACAAGCAATTATAACCTTTGTCACATAATTGAGATATGGACAACAGGTTATAATCTATGGAATCAACATGTAATACATGAGAAAGAGTGTGTTGTGGTGATATGGCAATTTTACTGGTACCAAGCACCTTTCCTTGATTATTGTCTCCAAAATAGATGCCCTCGCTTAGATCCTCATTTGCTTCATATTCAACGAACATCCTTCTTTCTCCGGTCATATGGTTGGTGCAGCCATTGTTTAGCACCCATTTGTACCCACCGGAGGAATAGGCCTGCAAAAGCAATTTATGTCTTGGTTTTAGGTACCCAAGCTTGCTTGGGTCCTTTCAGGTTAGTCACAACGGATTTGGGCACCCACACATGAGACTTGGTGTTCCCATGGCGTGGCCCAACATAATGAGCATAAACTTTTTCATAATTACTTCTTATTAAGACATAAGATGCATCGAAGGTTCTGAACAGAAGTTGTTGTTGTTTATACACAGGACTAGTCTGAGAGATCGGACTTGTCTGGAGGACTGGACTTGTCCGGACCCTGACCGGACTAGTCCGGTGTGCATATGTGTTCAATGTTTTAACCTTGGACTTTCAAGTTTGAGAGGATCTTCCCTTTACAAAGGCAATGCTTTCCTTGTTATTCTTATGGCTTCTAGCATGTTGCTTTTCACCATGATAGTAACCAATGCCATATTTGACATTTGGAGGTCGTGTGACCAAGTATGCACTACGTGCATATTTGATCTTCTCCTTTTCAAATATGCCATTTTGTGCAGGATGCTTGTCCTTGGTAGAGGTTGGCTTGTCTTTCAAACTGGTGTCAACCTTACCACATGTACAAGTAGAAGCAACTTCAGTTTTAATGGGTTGAGAAGGTGAACTTGAAGAGGATGAAGGGTCACCTTGCTTGAGTGACTCAACCTACACTTCAAGGATCTTGTTAACCTTGATTAGGTTAGCAAGTTCTTCGTTGATTGCAGCATTTGAGTCATTTAACTCCAAGCAAAATTCCTTGCTTGAAGCTAACTCAAACTCCAGTGACTTGCTTCGCTCCTTTTCAAGCTCTAGAAGTTTGTCAAGTTCGACATATTCCTCCTTTTGGGAGACAATCATGTCTTCTTGATGATGTATTAACCTCTCCTTCTCAACAAGTTGATCAAGTAAAAATTTCATTTTAGTGGTTGTTTTCTTATCTAATCCAATAAGCATATCTTCATTATCACTTTCAACTTCACTATCACTGGAATAGGAATGCATGGAAGAGGGTTTTGTTGTTACCTTGCTTTTACCTTCCTTTTCCATGAGGCAAGTGCTGTTCCCCTTCCATGCGCCGAGAGTAGGGAAGAGAGTAGACTTCTTGGATGTCTTCTCGATGGCTATGCTAGCCATCTCTTTATCTCCTGATGATGAGGACTCATCATTTGAGTCCCACTCTTTCCATATGTGCGCTTGTTCATCTTGTTTCTTCTTCTCGAAGAATTTCTTGGGTTGAGGCTTGGATTCTTTGGTTTTCTTCTTGTTCTCTTCATATGGGCAATCAACTATAAAGTGGATATACTCACCACAATTATAGCATGCCCGCCTGAAAGTGCATCTAGGACTCCCTTGTGGGTTTTGGATGATTTATGACAAGCAATTGGGATCCTAATCCTTTTGTTGAGATGAATGCAGGCAAATGATGAAAAATGAGCAAAATGCCAAAAAGAAGGGAAATGAGAAGCAAAGTGAATTTGAGCTCAAGGAGAAGAAAATAGTAGATTATTATGTATGGAGTGTGTTAAGGAAACACACCCAAGAGCTCAATCACTTTCAAGCACACACACACAATCCACAAAATTATACAGGACCGGACTAGTCCGATAACAGCCGGACTAGTACGATATCACATTCTGCACTAGATCGGACAAGTCCGGTCTCCACCAGACTAGTCCGATATCTTTCTGATCCACTTCGGACTAGTCCTCCCCAATGCGGACTAGTCCTCAACACAATGCACAAGTCACACAAAATCGGACAAGTCCGTTGTGATCCGGACTAGTCCGATATTCTTTCTGATCCACTTCAGACAAGTCCGGTGTCTACACGGACTAGTCCGATATGCACACTGATCTAAATCGGACAAGTCCACCAAGTGCGGACTTGTCATCCTAAACACTTAGGGTTTCATATGTCCGGACAAGTCCGATGGAAATCGGACTAGTCCGAAGATTTCCAGTAGTGGAATCGGACAAGTCCGTTTTCAACCGGACTAGTCCGATATTCCTGAACACTTAGGGTTTGCTACACACAGCACACCGAACTAGTCCGGTGACCACCACGGACTAGTCCGATCTTTCTGAACCCTAACGGTCACTTTTAGAAACCCCATATAAATAGAGGTGCACGGCCCACTTTTACACTCTCTCGAACCCTAGCGCCGTCACACCTCCCAAGAGACTCGAAAACCACCTCTCTCCACGAAATAAAGTGCAAGATCGATCAATCTATTGAAATTACTTCTAGATCATTGGAGAGACACTTGGCACACATCATTGAGCTCTTGGTTTGATTCTCTAACACACTCTTGCGTTTCAATTTGTAATATTCGAGTGTGTTATTGGTGGCTTTGTAAGTTGTAATCAAGGGAGCTCTCAACGTGTGAGAACGCCCCTTCAACTTGGTCATTTACCCTTTGTGATTAGTGGAAGAGGATTGGCCTTCGTGGCAATCCGACAAGGGAAGGGTTGGAGAAGACCCGGTCCTTTTGTGGGCTCCTCAACGTGGACGTAGGTTGCCTTCATGGTAGCCGAACCACGGGATAAATCTTGTGTCTTGTCCTTTTGTGTTCTTCATCTTAATTGATCAACTTAATCTAGGGTTTGATTCACTTTGTTCAATTTGAGTTAATTTGTTGAACAAGAGCCTTAATTGTAATAGAATTTGACATACAACTATTAAACTATCATTCAAGTTTGTATTTACGCTGCAAACATTTATGAATCAATCAAATTGACTGAACTTGATCAACTTAGCCCGTGAAAACCGGACTAGTCCGCACTTTACCGGACTAGTCCGATATCTCTGGTATTGACCTTGTTGTTGAGTGTTACAGGAACTGAGAAAAATTAAGAAGGCCTATTCACCCCCCCTCTAGGCCAACATTTAATTGGTATCAGAGCAAGTTTTTCAAGAAAGAGTGCAACCACTCGAAGAGATCATGTCGGACATGAAGGAAGTTCAGAAAATCAACAACCAGGAAGAAGTGAACAACGACAAGAACCAAAAGCTGGAAAAGTATCTCGAAGCAATTCAAGACTTTGATGACGATGACGAGGAGATGCTGGAGCTGAAAGCACTCCTCAGAAAGAAAGCACTTTCCAAAGGGAAAGCTAAAGTTGAAGAAAAGAAGAAGGGGAGTAGTCATACCGACTACTCCCGATATCCTTTTAACTATGATCGTTTAAATTCAAACAACAGCCATTACCTATCTATTCCTCTTGGAAAAGACCCACACTTTGATGGGAGTGATTACTACATGTGGAGGCAAAATATGAAGATGCACTTGATCTCCCTTAACCCAAGTTTATGGCATATTGTGTGCACAGGAATAGACATCCCAGATGACGACGAAGAGCTCACCCCAAGTCAAGAGCAAGCCATCCACAGAAACGCTCAAGCCGCAGCCGTAATCACCTCCTCTCTAAAGTGAGATGAATTCACAAAGGTGGAGGACTGGAGATTGCCAAGGAAATATGGGATACACTACAAACAGCCCATGAAGGTGACCGACATGTGCGGGAGGCGAAAATTGAAATGATCGAAGGCGAACTAGGAAGGTTCGCAATTGAGGAAGACGAGTCTCCCCAGGACATGTACAACCGATTGAAGACACTCGTAAACAAGGTTCGATCATACGGGAGCAAGAAGTGGAATGACCACGAGGTTGTAAAGCTCATCCTTAGAGCCTTTATGCCTCGCAATGTCACACTATGCTCTATGATCAGAGAAAGTCCCGGGTACAAGAGGATGACTCCAGATGAATTGCTTGGCAAAATCATCAACTTTGAAATGATGGAGAAACAAGCCAAGCACGTCAAAGAAATAGCCGACCTCACATCGGCCAAGAAAAAGGGAGTTGCCTTAAAGTCCACACTCAAGCCTCTATCCAAAGAAGCAAGAGAAGCACAGCTTGAGGAGGACAGCGATGATGAAAGCAGTGAGCTGGACGAAGAGGATATGATTTTGTTCATGGAAAAGTTCAAAAGAATATTGAAGAAAAGACAAGGAACAAAATCAAGTGAAGGCAAGTACAAGGAGAGGACAAAGCCGAAGATGAGGCGGGCGTGCTATAATTGTGGTGAGTATAACCACTTTATAGTCAATTGCCCGTATGAGGACAACAAGAAGAAGAATAAAGAAGCCAAGCCTCAACCGAAGAAATTCTTCAAGAAGAAGAAACAAGCTGAACAAGCACACATTGGAAAGGAGTGGGACTCAAACGATGAGTCCTCATATCCGATGAAGAAGAGATGGCTAGCATAGCCATTGAAAGCACGTCCAAGAAACCCACACTCTTCCCCACGCTCGGTACAAAGAAGGGACATGGCACTTGCCTCATGGCAAAGGAAGGTAAACGCAAGGTAAACATCAAAACTCCTTCCATGCATTCCTACTCAAGTAATGATGAACTAGATAGTGATGATGAAGATATGTTAATTGGATTAGAAAGAAAAACTGCTGCTAAAATGAAATTCTTACTTGACCAACTTGTTGAGAAGGAACGGCTAATTGATCGTCAAGAGGACATTATTATCTCCCAAAAGGAGAAGTATGTCGAACTTGACAATCTTCTAGGTCTTGAAAAGGAGAAAAACAGCTCACTAGAGCTTGAGCTAGCTTCAAGCAAGGAAACTTGCTTGGAGTTAACCAACTCTAATGTTGCAATCAAGGATCAACTTGATGACCTGATCAAGGTTAACAAGATCCTTGAAGTGCAAGTTGAGTCACTCAAGCTAAGTGAATCTTCCTCCTCTTCAAGTCTACCTTCTCAACCCACTTCAACTAATCTTGTTCATATGTGCAAATGTGGTAAAATCAACACCAGGTTGAAAGAAAAGTCTACCTCCATAAAGGATAAAAATCCTACCCAATGTGGAATATTTGACAAGGAGAGGATCAACTATGCACGTAGTGCATACTTGGTCCAAAGACCTCCAAATGTCAAGTATGGCATCGGTTACTCTTATGATGGAAAGCAAAATGCTGGAAGTCATAAGAATAACAAGGGAAGGATTACCTTTGTGAAGGGAGGACCCTCACAACCTAGTAACTCGAAAATTAAGAACCTGAACTCTCATGAACACCGGACTAGTCCGGTTGTGGTCCGGACAAGTCCGGTCATCCGGACAAGTCCGGTCACCCAGACTAGTCCGATCCATAAACAACAACAACTTTTGTTCAAAACCTTTGATGCCTCTTATGTATTAATGAGAAACAATCTTGGTAAAGTTTATGCTTATTATGCTGGGCCACGCCATGGGAACACAAAATCCCATGTGTGGGTGCCCAAATGTATTGTAACTAACCTCCAAGGACCCAAGCAAGCTTGGGTACCTAAAACCAAGGCATAATTTGTTTCTGCAGGCCTATTCCTCCGGTGGATCCAAATGGGTGCTAGACAGTGGATGCACCAACCACATGACCGGAGAAAGGAGGATGTTCGTGGAATATGAAGAAAACGAGGACCCAAACGAAGGCATCTACTTCGGAGATAATAGTCAAGGAAGGGTCCTCAGTACCGGTAAAATAGCAATATCCTCTGAACACACTCTTTCTCATGTTTTACATGTTGAATCTTTAGATTATAACCTGCTGTCCATATCTCAATTATGTGACAAAGGTTATAATTGCTTGTTCACTAACGAGGGTGTGACCGTCTCAAGGAGGAGTGATGGTTCCGTTGCATTCAAGGGTATGTTGAAGGGAAAGCTTTACCTTGTTGACTTCAACAAGGATAAAGCCGAACTCGACACATGCTTGATTGCAAAAACCAACATGGGTTGGCTGTGGCATAGACGGCTAGCACATGTTGGTATGAGGAATCTTCAAAAACTCCTCAAGGGCGATCACATCCGAGGTTTGAAAGATGTTGTTTTTGAGAAAGACAGGCCTTGTAGCGTGTGCCAAGCCGGGAAGCAAGTTGGACCACATCATCCCGCAAAGAACATCATGACTACGACAAGACCGCTCGAACTACTTCATATAGACTTGTTTGGTCCAATTGCTTACATAAGCATCGGCGGTAATAAATATGGTTTAGTCATTATTGATGATTTTTCCCGCTTCACTTGGGTGTTCTTTTTGCATGACAAGTCAGAAACACAAGGGACACTCAAGAAATTCTTCAAGCGAGCGCAAAACGAGTTCTCACTATCGATCATGAGTATTCGGAGTGACAACGGATCGAACACTACGTCACGTGCAACTTCAACAAGTCCGGAGGTCTTGTTGAAAACACGATAGGCGTAAGTGTTCGAATCATAACCAAGGAAGAAGCCTTCATCGGACTTCGAAGCGAACTTTGAAGTCCTAGGCTTCTTGTTCAAGATATAACATGGAGAACCAAAAACACGAAAATATGAAATATTTGGTTTGTTACCGGTGAGTAGCTCATATGATGTCTTCTTGAGTAGTCGATGAAGATATAGTCGATTTACGGCATGGCAAGCGGTGTTAATCACTTCTGCCCAAAATTGATCTGATGTCTTGTACTCATCAAGCATTGTTCTTGCCATCTCTATGAGTGTTTGATTCTTTCTTTCGGCAACTCCGTTTTGTCTTGGGGAGTATGGTGCTGAAATGTGACACCCGGTTCCGATTATGAACCAAGCGTAACGCATATGTGTGCCCAGGAAGTTCATCACACATATACGGTTGCATCACAAACGATATACAGAATTTAACCACGTCTTAACTATTAAATAAGTAATTTATTACAATAATCCAATACTTCACGAATGATAAAACTCTAAATAATGCAGCGGAAAATAAAATAAACAGCACGACTCCAATCCACAGGCAATTGACGGCGGTACGCAACCTAGTACTCCACGTAATCCTCAGGGTACTCCCAATTGTCTCCAGTAGCTGTTGGGGGGGGGATTGCAAGGGTGAGTACATGTCGTACTCAGCAAGTGTGGAAAGTATGACATGTGGCTTATTCAAATGACGAATGTAATAATGGCTAAGTGCTGAAAAGTACAGTAAAACATTTGAAAAGCATTATACTATGTCTATGTGAAACAATCCCGTCATAACCATCATATTAACAAAATATAAACCATATCCAATTATTGCCAACATCATCATTATCCATGTCCAGTTACCAGAACTCAAATTCATATCCATGACCATAATCCATAAAACATCCATAACCATTACCAACCCATCACCATAAACCAACCATCCCAATACCAAAATCCAACTCTAATCATGTAGGTCATCCAGGCGCTCATAACCGGGAGCACGGCTATCATGATAGTTTTTTAACACTCTGCGGAGGTTGTACCACTTTACCCACATGTTTGTGATTTCATCACCTTTCGATGACTAAGAAACCTCCATTATGCCATCTCACACTTCCATAGGTGTGTGGCCAAGAAATCACAAAATAGCATTTCAAAAGGGACTACTAGTATGTACGGGCCCACTAAGGTTTCACCGGCAGGCTTGAATCTCCATTCTCCCACCCATGGGCCCCCTCGTGTGCCATGCGGATCCCAGGGCAGTCCTCCTCGACTCCCATTCCCCGCGCCATCCAATGGTCCATACAATACTAGCAGCGCTCCTAATTATTCAGCTACGCCGCACCCATACTTGGCCTTGTGGTGGCACTGTTTACCTGGCATATTCTCGCATGAACCGGTCCTTAGATCTAAGGCAAGCATACCACCATATCATCCAACCCATCCACATAACCATGCTTGCTTAGATCACCCATCATATTGACCAGTTCACATTAACCAGAATATCATTGGTGCATAATTAAATGTGTAGTGTTGTTTGCCATCCCAATTAATTAAGCGAAGCAAAAAGGTAAAAACCCTTCCCGACTCTCTACCATAAATTCCAGGTGACAAGGGTGGTCAAACAAAACTAGTAAACTTCCTACCATAGGATTCCCATCAATTTGACACAAGCATGCAAGTTCGCAAACAAAACATTTAATAAAATAGGATCAATATGCTTCAAGGACACTTGCCTTGCTCCGGCAGATGGGGTTGCTCAAGCGCTTCAAAATCTTGATTTTGGAAATCCTCGTATGCGGCCTCTTGAGCACGTTCCTCTTTGCGTGATCATACATATAAGAAAATTCATACAATTCAATACGATGCACACGTATGAATCAACATGCGATGACATGTATGCGTGCACAATTTAATAATTAATTAACTATGGTTGTTTATTAATTAGATACAACTAGTTCATACGTGTTCATATGAGTTTACAGGGGTTTTAGGGTGGATTAATGCTGCTGAAAATAAAAGACGACGCAACTACGATCAATTTACGTCTATTAGATTCAATATGGTCGCTAAAATTCGCATCGGGAACATGGCCTACCGTAGATGCGATGGCTTCGATGATCGCGGGATGGGGACGATGCGCAGACGAAGTAGATGCACAAGGTCCTCCGGCGGCACGACGACGGCGACGCGATGGCGACGACGATCTCCGGTGGACGGCGGCGGTCTCCTCTTTTTCCTTCTCTTCTTCCCCTCCTTTTTCTTCTTTTTCTTCCCTGCAGCGCAGCCTTCTGGTCTCCTTCTTCTCTGTACCGGCGGCTTTTCTTCTCTGGAAGGCGGCGGCGGTTCTGGGATCGTGGAAAAAACCCTACGGAACTTACGTATTTATAGCCGGCGGTCAATCCAGGGAATCGGGTCGGTTCGGGACTCGTTCGCGCGTCGGGGTCGGCCGGGGCGGGCGCGTGCGTCGGGCGTGCGGGAGCGAGCGGATTCGGGGCAGGCGGCGGGAATCGCGCGCGGGAGCGGGAGGCGTCGGGCGGGATTCGGCAGGGTGGGGCCAGCGCAGGCGCGCGCGGTCGTCGGGGGTTGCGCGCTGCGGGGCCCATGGCGCGCGTCGGGTGCGGTCCGGCGCGGGCGAGGCGCGGGAGGCCGGGGCCTAGCGGGAGGTCGGCGGGGTGGGACCGGGAGCGCGGGATTCGCGGGGCTGGCGGCGCGCGGGAGTCGCGCGTACGGTTGCCGGGGCCGGGGCACTGCGGCTGGGCCGGTTTGGCCTGGCCGGCAGTGGCCCCTTTTCTTTTTCTTTTTTTTCTTTTCTTTTTTTATATTATTATTATTATTATAATATATTTTATTATTTATATTTTATTTATTTTATTTATCTTATTCATTTTATTTATTTATTATTTTATATATATATTTATTTATTATTATATAATTTATTTATATATTTTTTATTATTATTTTTATACTTATTCCCTATTACAAGTTTTAGGCTATAACTATTATTTTCTTTTTTTCTTCCTGTGCTACTCATATTTGTATATGTATATTTTATGTTTTATCTTTTATATTTTTATTATCTCTCTTTTACTCTATTAATGTTTAATGCATGAACATGTATGCAATGCATGATGCGAAAATTTAGGGTGTTACAAACCTACCCCCCTTAAAGTGAATCTCACCCTCGAGATTCGATAGCGTGGAGAAAAAGATGAGGGAATTCTGCCTTCAGGTCTTCTTCACGTTCCCATGTAGCTTCGGCTTCCGTATGGTGTTTCCATTGCACTTTGCACCAACGGATCCTCTTATTCCTTGTGACCCTTTCGTTTATGTCCAAAATCTTGATAGGTTGCTCGATATAGGACAAATCCTCCTGAAGTTCTAACTCGTCCATCGGCACTTGTTCTTCCGGTACCCTGAGACACTTCTTGAGTTGAGAGACGTGAAATACGTCGTGTACATTGGAGAGATACGTTGGCAGCTCAAGTCGATATGCCACTTCTCCTCGTTTGTCCAGAATCTTGAACGGTCCGATGTATCGTGGTGCCAGTTTTCCTTTGACGTTAAACCGTCGCTGACCTCTGATAGGTGACACCTTGAGGTATACAAAATCTCCAACTTCAAAAGTCAGACTCCTTCGCCTATTATCAGCATAACGTTTTTGTCGAGACTGGGCAGCCTTTAAGTTTTCCCGAATTATTTGGACCTGCCTTTCAGCATGTTGTAACACGTCGGGACCAAACACTTGATTCTCTCCGGTTTCATTCCAAAACAAGGGAGTCCTACACTTCCTTCTGTATAGTGCTTCATAAGGTGACATTTTCAGACTTGCTTGGTAGCTATTGTTGTACGAGAATTCAGCGTACGGCAAACTTTTATTCCAACTTTTGCCATGTTTTAATGCGCAAGTTCTTAACATGTCCTCCAAAATTTGGTTGGTCCTCTCGGTTTGTCCATCTGTTTGAGGGTGATACGCCGAACTGAAGTTCAACCTTGTTCCCATTGCTTCATGCAATTTCTACCAAAATCTGGAGGTAAATTGAGAACCTCTATCCGATACTATCTTCTTCGGTACTCCGTGTCGACACACGATATGCTCCATGTACAATTCTGCTAGCTTCGCGGTGGTATATGTGGTCTTGACGGGGATGAAGTGAGCTGATTTTGTCAATCGATCCACAATAACCCATATTGAATCATAGCCAGACTGAATTCGCGGTAATCCAACTATAAAGTCCATACCAATCTCTTCCCACTTCCACTCCGGGATCTTTAATGGTTGTAACAATCCGGCTGCTTTTGATGTTCAACTTTCACTCGTCGGCACACATCACAAAGTGCAACATATTCAGCTATGTCCTTTTTCATGCTGGCCCACCAGTAGCATGTCTTTAAGTCCTTGTACATCTTTGTACAGCCAGGATGAATTGAGTAAGGCGAGTCATGTGCCTCCTTCAATATTGTTTCCCGAATATGCCTGACATTAGGTACCACAATCCTCTTTCCAAGCCATAAGGTACCCTGTTCGTCCTCATCAAATCTGAATTCTTTCCCTTCTTGGGTCCTTTCCTTGATTTCCTGTATTTCCTTGTCCTTTGTCTGTCCTTCCCGTATTTCCTGCTCTAATGTTGGGTTGACTTCCATCGTTCCCATTTCATTTATGAATCCAAGGTTCAACTGTTCAAACTCCTTGCATAACTCGAATGGCAGCTCTTGAACTGTGAGTTGATGACTTACTCCTTTTCGGCTCAAAGCATCGGCCACTACATTGGCCTTCCCTGGGTGATAGTTGATTCCCACATCTAAATCCTTGATGAGCTCCAACCATCGGCGTTGCCTAAGATTCAGATCCGTTTGCGTAAATATGTACTTGAGACTCTTGTGATCCGTATAAATCTCACATCGGTGACCAAAAACATAGTGTCTCCATATCTTCAAGGCATGTACCACGGCTGCGAGTTCAAGGTCGTGTGTAGGATAATTCAACTCATGTTTCTTTAGTTGCCTCGATGCATAAGCTACCACTTGGACTTCTTGCATGAGCACACATCCTAATCCTTGTCTTGATGCATCACAATATATATCGAAACTCTTGCTCACGTCCAGTAATACTAACACCGGCGCGGTTGTCAACCTTTTCTTTAACTCCTCAAAGCTATCTTGACAAGCTTGAGTCCATCGGAATGCCTTCCCTTTCATGAGTAATTCGGTCATAGGCTTGGCTATTTTGGAGAAATCCTTGATGAATCGGCGGTAATATCCAGCCATTCCAAGGAAACTCCGAATGTCCTTGACATTCTGTGGTGGTTCCCACTTAAGCACATCTCTCACCTTCCCTGGGTCAACTGATACTCCTCCTCCGGAAATAATATGGCCTAAGAAAGAAACTTCCCGTAACCAAAATTGACATTTACTGAACTTGGCATACAATTGGTGCTCCCTCAATTTCTGCAGCGTAAGCCTCAAGTGTTCCTCATGTTCCTTCTCATCC
Source organism: Tuctoria greenei (assembly GCA_036927565.1). Classification (NCBI taxonomy): domain Eukaryota; kingdom Viridiplantae; phylum Streptophyta; class Magnoliopsida; order Poales; family Poaceae; genus Tuctoria; species Tuctoria greenei. The sequence continues at coordinate 62,219,745 of JAYESD010000002.1, read as the reverse complement.
TTCGAGTAGATCATAATATCATCGATGAACACTACAACGAACTTATCCAGATATTCTATGAAGACCTTATTCATGAGATACATAAAGTACGCAGGCGCGTTCGTCAATCCAAATGACATGACGGTGTACTCATAAGATCCATATCGTGTCCGAAATGCTGTCTTGGGTATATCCGATGGTCTAATCTTCATTGGGAAGTATCCTGACCGCAAGTCGATCTTGGAGAAGATACAGGCACCCTTCAGTTGGTCGAACAAATCCTCTATACGGGGCAGTGAGTACTTGTTCTTAATTGTCACTTCGTTGAGAGACCTATAGTCCACACACATCCTCTGGGTTCCATCCTTCTTATCTACGAAGAGTACTGGGGATCCCCACGGGGATGAGCTTGGGCGTATAAAACCCTTCTCTAGCTGCTCTTGAATTTGCTTCTTGAGCTGCTAATTCCTTAGGAGGCATCCTATACGGCCTCTTAGCTATAGGTGCAGTTCCGGGTATCAACTCAATGGCGAATTCTATGTCACGGTCAGGTGGCATACCTGGCAACTCATCTGGAAACACATCCGGGTACTCGCGAACGATCGGAATGCTTTCCAATGTCACTCCTTCCATGTGATTCAGCATCGCTTTCTCTCTTGCAGGTTGGGCTGCCTCAACTTCGATGCGTGTACCATGTTCACTTGTCAACTGCACAATCCTCTCGGCACATTGAATGACTCCATTGTACTTGCTCAACCAGTCCATTCCAAGTATTATGTCTATTCCTTGGGGGTCCAATACTATGAGGTTTGCGAGAAAGTCTACCCCCCTTATTTTAATGCTTACTTTCGGACATACTATATTTGTCCTCATCTCTCTGTCAGGAGAACTTACTAGCATAGTTTGCTTCATATGAGATATAGGCAAATTGTACTTGGCAACATACTTTGACGAGATGAATAAATGAGATGCTCCTGAATCAAATAAAACAGTCGCGGGGTTGGAGTTGGCAAGAAACATACCAATCACGACGTCATCAGCTTGCTGGGCTTCCTCAGTAGAGACATGATTCACATTGCCACGAGCAAAATTCTGCTCTCCACGGTTGCCTTGTGGTGCTCCTCCATTTGGTCGCAGGTGATTTGGCCTTGGTGCATTGTTCATAGGTCCATAGTTTCTCCTGGGGCATTGACTTGCAAAGTGCCCGGGTTCTCCACACACATAGCATGTCTTACCGCCCGTAGCATTAGGGAAGTTTGGGCGTAGCTGGTTTTGAGCATTTGCCGCCATGTTAGGACGCGGCGCAGGTGGCACAGGATAGCGATGCGCTTGCATGGCGGGGCGTTGCTGCACTGGCTGATTTGGGCGGGGCGGATAAGCAGCACGGTATGCAGGAGCAGATGGGTTGTAGTGTGGTGCAGTAGGTGGTGCATAGCGGGGGCGAACATTGCTTCCTTGCTGCGGTCCATGATGTGGCATCTTCCTCTTGTTGTCCTGCTCCATCTCACGAATCTTGTTCTCAACCACAATAGCCTTGTCAACCAGCTTTTGGAAGTTTGGATAATCAGTATTGAGCAACTGGACTTGAATTTCATTGTTGATACCCCTCATAAACAGATACTGCTTCCTACTATCAGTTTTGATGTCTTCTGGAGCATATCTTCATAATTGAGTGAATTTATTGAGATACTCACTCACGCTCATCCTTCCTTGCCTGAGATTTTCAAAGTCTTGTCTTCTCAGTATCATAACTCCTTCAGGTACATAGTGGGAACGTAAACTCTGCTTAAACTCAGCCCAAGTGATGGCTTCCTGATTATCATGAGCGTTGCAAAGAGCTTCCCACCAGTCAGCGGCTGCTCCAACTAGTTGATGTGATGCAAAGAGAACCTTCTCCCTATCAGTGCACTGGACAATAGCAAGTTTCTTTTCAACGGATTTCAGCCAATCATCAGCTTCCATTGGGTCTGTGGCTTGTGCAAAGGTGGGCGGTCTGGTCCTCATGAACGCTCCCAAATGGTTATGAGGAGGCGGGGGTGGTGGCGGTGGCAGTATATGAGGCTGATTGTTGTTGCCAACTTGCAGCTGTCCCATTGTCTGTATCATGGTCTGCATGAGCTGGTTCTGCATAGCTAACAGTTGTTCAATATTGATGGCTCCATGAGCATGTCCCTGGTTGTTCTGAGGTACTTCATTGCGCTCCTCCTCATCATTGCCATCCCTCTGATTGCGAGTTCTCACCATCTGTTGGCGAAAGAAAGGTGGGGACAGAAGGATTTAGAATTTGGAAAGAAACGTCCCGACTATATGCATCAAGGTATGTGGAGCTAAACAGCTAGCTACACTAGCCTAGGTGGACATGGCAATGCTAAAGCATCCCAAAATCCTCTATTAAGCACACAAGCAAACAATATATATAGCAAACAGCACTTCAAGCAAAGCACATCAATTCCTGAGTGCTCCTATGTGCTCTAAAGTGTCCATTATATCTAGGCTACGTCCTACGGTCAACCTGGCTCTGATACCAATTTGTGACACCCGATTCCGAATATGAACCAAGCGTAACGCATATGTGTGCCCAGGAAGTTCATCAAACATATACGGTTGCATCACAAACGATATACAGAATTTAACCACGTCTTAACTATTAAATAAGTACTTTGTTACAATAATCCAATAGTTCACGAATGATAAAACTCTAAATAATGCAGCGGAAAATAAAATAAACAGCACGACTCAAATCCACAGGCAATTGACGGTGGTACGCAACCTAGTACTCCACGTAATCCTCAGGGTACTCCCAATTGTCTCCAGTAGCTGTTGGGGGGGGATTGCAAGGGTGAGTACATGTCGTACTCAGCAAGTGTGGAAAGTATGACATGTGGCTTATTCAAATGACGAATGTAATAATGGCTAAGTGCTGAAAAGTACAGTAAAACATTTGAAAAACATTATACTATGTCTATGTGAAACAATCCCGTCATAACCATCATATTAACAAAATATAAACCATATCCAATTATTGCCAACATCATCATTATCCATGTCCAGTTACCAGAACTCAAATTCATATCCATGACCATAATCCATAAACCATCCATAACCATTACCAACCCATAACCATAAACCAACCATCCCAATACCAAAATCCAACTCTAATCATGTAGGTCATCCAGGCGCTCATAACCGGGAGCACGGCTATCATGATAGTTTTTAACACTCTGCAGAGGTTGTACCACTTTACCCACATGTTTGTGATTTCATCACCTTTCGATGACTAAGAAACCTCCATTATGCCATCTCACACTTCCGTAGGTGTGTGGCCAAGAGATCACAAAATAGCATTTCAAAAGGGACTACTAGTATGTACGGGCCCACTAAGGTTTCACCGGCAGGCTTGAATCTCCATTCTCCCACCCACGGGCCCCCTCGTGTGCCATGCGGATCCCAGGGCAGTCCTCCTTGACTCCCATTCCCCGCGCCATCCAATGGTCCATACAATACTAGCAGCGCTCCTAATTATTCAGCTACGCCGCACCCATACTTGGCCTTGTGGTGGCACTGTTGACCTGGCATATTCTCGCATGAACCGGTCCTTAGATCTAAGGCAAGCATACCACCATATCATCCAACCCATCCACAAAATCATGCTTGCTTAGATCACCCATCATATTGACCAGTTCACATTAACCAGAATATCATTGGTGCATAATTAAATGTGTAGTGTTGTTTGCCATCCCAGTTAATTAAGCGAAGCAAAAAGGTAAAAACCCTTCCCGACTCTCTACCATAAATTCCAGGTGACAAGGGTGGTCAAACAAAACTAGTAAACTTCCTACCATAGGATTCCCATCAATTTGACACAAGCATGCAAGTTCGCAAACAAAACATTTAATAAAACAGGATCAATATGCTTCAAGGACACTTGCCTTGCTCCGGCGGATGGGGTTGCTCAAGCGCTTCAAAATCTTGATTTTCGAAATCCTCGTATGCGGCCTCTTGAGCACGTTCCTCTACGCGTGATCATACATATAAGAAAATTCATACAATTCAATACGATGCACACGTATGAATCAACATGCGATGACATGTATACGTGCACAATTCAATAATTAATTAACTATGGTTGTTTATTAATTAGATACAACTAGTTCATACGTGTTCATATGAGTTTACGGGGGTTTTAGGGTGGATTAATGCTGCTGAAAATAAAAATACGACGCAACTACAATCAATTTACGTCTATTAGATTCAATATGGTCGCTAAAATTCGCATCGGGAACATGGCCTACTGTAGATACGATGGCTTCGATGATCGCGGGATGGGGACGATGCGTAGACGAAGTAGATGCGCAAGGTCCTCCGGCGGCACGACGACGGCGACGCGATGGCGACGACGATCTCCGGTGGACGGCGATGCTCTCCTCTTTTTCCTTCTCTTCTTCCCTCCTTTTTCTTCTTTTTCTTCCCTGCAGCGCAGCCTTCTGGTCTCCTTCTTCTCTGTACCGGTGACTTTTCTTCTCTGGAAGGCGGCGGCGGTTCTGGGATCGTGGAAAAAACCCTACGGAACTTACGTATTTATAGCCGGAGGTCAATCCAGGGAATCGGGTCAGTTCAGGACTCGTTCGCGCGTCGGGGTCGGCCGGGGCGGGCGCGTGCGTCGGGCGTGCGGGAGCGAGCGGATTCGGGGCAGGCGGCGGGAATCGCGCGCGGGAGCGGGAGGCGTCGGGCGGGATTCGGCGGGGTGGGGCCAGCGCAGGCGCGCGCGGTTGTCGGGGGTTGCGCGCTACGGGGCCCAGGGCGCGCGTCGGGTGCGGTCCGGCGCGGGCGAGGCGCGGGAGGCCGGGGCCTAGCGGGAGGTCGGCGGGGTGGGACCGGGAGCGCGAGATTCGCGGGGCTGGCGACGTGCGGGAGTTGCGCGTACGGTTGTCGGGGCTGGGGCGCTGCGGCTGGGCCGGTTTGGCCTTGCCGGTAGTGGCCCCTTTTCTTTTTCATTTTTTTCTTTTCTTCTTTTTTTATATTATTATTATTATAATATATTTTATTATTTATATTTTATTTATTTTATTTATCTTATTCATTTTATTTATTATTATTATATATATATTTATTATTATATAATTTATTTATATATATTTTTTATTATTATTTTTATACTTATTCCCTATTACAAGTTTTAGGCTATAACTATTAATTTCTTTTTTTCTTCCTTTGCTACTCATATTTGTATATGTATATTTTATGTTTTATCTTTTATATTTTTATTATCTCTCTTTTACTCTATTAATGTTTAATGCATGAACATGTATGCAATGCATGATGCGAAAATTTAGGGTGTTACAAAATTCGTGCTTTATGCCTTCTTCATTAAGGTACTCCTCCACTTGCGTGTTCTTGAACTTCATGCCGTTGTCGCTTCGAATATTCTTGATTGTCAATGAGAATTCGTTTTGAGCTTGCTTGAGGAACTTCTTGAGTGTTCCTTGTGTTTCTGACTTATCATGCAAAAAGAAAGCCCAAGTAAAGCGAGAAAAATCATCAATGACAACTAAACCATATTGTTACCGCCGACGCTTATGTAGGCTATTGGACCAAACAAGTCCATGTGTAGAAGCTCGATTGGTCTTTGTAGTCATGACGTTTTTGGCGGGGTGAGGTGCTCCAACTTGCTTCCCGGCTTGACACGCGCTACAGGGCCTGTCTTTCTCAAATACAACATCCTTCAAACCTCGGATGTGATCGCCTTTGAGGAGTTTTTGAAGGTTCCTCATACCAACATGCGCTAGCCGTCTATGCCACATCCAACCCATGTTGGTCTTTGCTATCAAGCATGTGTCAAGTTCAGCTTTATCCTTGTTGAAGTCAACAAGATAGAGCTTTCCCTTTAACATACCCTTGAATGCAACGAAACCATCACTCCTCCTAGAGACAGTCACACCCTCGTTAGTGAACAAGCAATTATAACCTTTGTTGTATAATTGAGATATGGACAGCAGGTTATAATCTAGAGATTCAACATGTAAAACATGAGAAAGTGTGTGTTTGGAGGATATTGCAATTTTACCGGTACCGAGCACCCTTCCTTGACTATTATCTGCAAAGTAGATGCCCTCGTTAGGGTCCTTATTCTCTTCATATTCCACGAACATTTTTCTTTCCCCGGTCATATGATTGGTGCAGCCACTGTCTAGCACCCATTTAGATCCACCGGAGGAATATGCCTACAAAAACAAATCATGCCTCGGTTTTAGGTACCCAAGCTTGCTTGGGTCCTTGGAGGTTAGTTACAATGCATTTGGGCACCCACACATGAGACTTGGTGTTCCCATGGTGTGGCCAACATAATGAGCATAAACCTTGCCAAAGTTATTTCTCATTAACACATAGGAGGCATCAAAAGTTTTAAACAATAGCTGTTGTTGTTTATGTACAGGACTAGTCTGAGGGGCCGGACTTGTTCGGAGGACCGGACTTGTCCGAACACCGACCGGAATAGTTTGGTGTTCCTGTGCAGTTACAGTCTTAATCTATGATTTTCCAGTTTGAGAGGGCCTTCCTTTCACAAAGGTAATCCTCTCCTTGTTATTCTTATGGCTTCCAACATGTTGCTTTTCACCATAAGGATATCCAGTGCCATATTTGACAGTTGGAGGTCGTTTGAACAAGTATGCATTACGTGCATATTTGATCTTCTCCTTGTCAAATATGCCACTTTGGGAAGGATGTTCTTCCTTTGTAGAAGTTGGCTTATCCTTCAAGCTAGTGTCACTTTTCTTACATGTGCAAGCATTAGCAAAATCAGTTTTAGTTTGTTGAGAAGGTGAACTCGAAGAGGAGGAAGGTTCACTTAGCTTGAGTGACTCAACCTGCACTTCAAGGATCTTGTTGACCTTGATCAGGTCAGCAAGTTGGTCCTTGATGGTGGCATTTGAGTCAGTTAGCTCCAAGCAAGTTTCCTTACTCGAAGCTAACTCAAGCTCTAGTGATTTACTTCGTTCCTTTTCAAGTTCTAGAAGTTTGTCAAGTTCGACATAATCCTCCTTTTGGGAGATGATCATGTCCTCTTGACAATGTATTAATCTCTCCTTCTCAACAAGTTGATCAAGCAAAAATTTCATTTTAGTAGCAGTTTTCCTATCTAGTCCAATAAGCATGTCCTCATTATCACTATTGAGTTCATCATCGCTAGAATAGGAATGCACGAAAAAGGGTTTATTGGTTACCTTGCGTTTACCTTTCTTTGCCATAAGGCAAGTGCCATCTCCCTCCCATGCGCCAAGTGTGGGGAAAAGGGTAGACTTCTTGGATGTCTTCTCGATGGCTATGCTAGCCATCTCTTCTTCTTCGGACGATGAAGACTCGTCATTTGAGTCCCATTCCTTTCCGATGTGCGCTTGTTCGGCTTGTTTCTTCTTCTTGAAGAATTTCTTGGGTTGATACATGGTTTCTTTGGTCTGCTTCTTGTTGTCCTCATATGGGCAGTCAACTATAAAGTGGTTGTGTTCACCACAATTATAGCATGCCCGCCTCAACTTTGGCTTCATTCTTTTCTTGTACTTTCCTTCTCTTGACTTTGCACCTTGTCTCTTTTTCATTATTCTCTTAAATTTCTTCATGAACAATATCATGTCTTCTTCATCCAATTCACTGCTCTCGTCATCACTATCTTCCTCTAGTTGTGCTTCTCTAGCTTCTTTGGATAGTGGCTTGAGAGTGGACTTCAAAGCAACCCCTTTCTTCTTTGCCGAGGTGAGATCGGCAATTTCCTTGACATGTTTTGCTTGCTTTTCCATCATCTCGAAGTTGATGATCTTTCCAAGCAGCTCATCTGGAGTCAACCATTTGTATTCGGGGCTTTCTCTAATCATGGAGCATAGTGTGACGTTGCAAGGCATAAAAGCTCTAAGGATGAGCTTTACCACTTCGTGGTCATTCCATTTCTCGCTTCCGTATGATCTGACCTTGTCGACGAGTTTCTTTAATCGATTGTACATTTCTTGGGGTGACTCGCCCTCTTCAATTGCGAATCTTCCTAATTCGCCTTCAATCATCTCGATTTTTTGCTTCACGCACATGTCGGTCACCTTCATGCGCAGTTTGTAGTGTGTCCCATATCTCCTTTGCAATTTCGAGTCCATCCACCTTGGTAAACTCGTCGCGACTGAGTGAAGAGGTAATTACGGCCGCGGCTTGAGCATTTCGGTGAATTGCCTGCTCTTGGCTAGGGGTGAGCTCTTCGTCATCGTCCGGAATATCTATCCCTGTGCACACAATATGCCACAAATTTGGATTGAGGGAAATTAGGTGCATTTTCATATTTTGCCTCCACATTGTGTAATCACTTCCATCGAAGTGTGGGGCTTTTCCAAGTGGGATAGATAAATAATGACTACTATTGGAATTGAGACGATCATAGTTAAAAGGATATCGGGAGTAGTCGGTGTGACCAATCCCTTTCTTCTTCTCTTCAACTTTCATTTTCCCTTTGGAAAGTATCTTCTTTCTTAGGAGCGCCTTTAACTCCAGCGTCTCCTCATCGTTGTCCTCGAAGCCTGGAATGGCTTCGAGGAGTTTCTCCATCTTGAGGTTCTTTTCATCATCAACCTTCTCTTGGTTGTTGATCTTGTGGGTGTCCTTCATGTCCGACATGATCTTCTTCGAGCGATTAGTCTCTTTCTTGAAGAACCCGCTCTGATACCAATTGAATGTGGCCTAGAGGGGGGGTGAATAGGCCTTTTTGTGTATTGTCGGATCCTGCAACACTTAACAACCGGTTTATAACCAGAGAAATCGGACTAGTCCGGTAAAGTGCAAACTAGTCCGGTGTATTCGGACTAGATTGATTATGTTTGATCGATTAACTTTGTTCTTCAATATATGCAACGGAAATATGAGATTAAACAAGGTGTCACAGATTTATGAATCAGGTTATATCACAAATCAAACTTATACTTGATAATTCAACGTAAGGTAATCAAGATCAGTTTGTAACCCTAGATTGATATGAAGTAAGAACAATGAACACAACAGAGAACACAAGAGATTTATCCCGTGGTTCGGTTTCCCCAAAGGCAACCTACATCCACGTTGAGGAGCCCACAAAAGGGCTGGGTCTTCTCCAACCCTACCCTCGTCAGATCGCCACGAAGGCCAATCCTCTTCCACTTATCTCAAAGGGGTGAATAACCGAATTCAAGGGGCTTTCTCACACGTTGAGAGCTCCCTTGGATTACAACACAAAATATCACCAACAACACACTCAAAAATTACAAATGAATTGCAGGAGTGTGTTAGAGAATCAAATAAAGAGCTCAATGTGGTGTTGAATGTGTCTCTCCAATGAACTAGAGTGAGTCCTCAAAGGATTGATCTTTGTTGCACTTAATTTCGTGGAGAGATGTTGTTTTTGAGTCTCTTGGGAGGTGTGACGGCGCTAGGGTTCGAGAGAATGTGAAATATGGTCGTACAACTCTATTTATATGGGTTTCTAAAAGTGATCGTTAGGGTTCAGAAAGATCGGACTAGTCCGGTGTGCTGTGTGTAGCAAACCCTAAATGTCCCGAAATATCGGACTAGTCCGGCTAGGAGCGGACTTGTCCGATTTCGCTACTGGAAATCTTCGGACTAGTCCGATAGTCATCGGACTTGTCCGGACATGTGAAACTCTAAGTGTATAGGATGACAAGTCCGCACTTGGAGGACTTGTCCGATTCAGATCAGAGGGTATTTCGGACTAGTCCGTGCGATCATCGGACTTGTCCGATTTGGATCAGAGGGAATATCGGACTAGTCCGGTTGTGATCAGACTTGTCCGATTTTGTGTGACTTGTGAAGTGTTTTGAGGACTAGTCCGCACTGGGGAGGACTAGTCCGATTCTAGTCAGAAAGGATATCGGACTAGTCCGATGGATATCGGACTTGTCCGATTTCGTGCAGAATGGATATCGGACTAGTCCGGTGTCAGTCGGACTAGTCTGGTCCGTTGTAACTTTGTGCAATGTGTGTGTTTAATTGTGATTGAGCTCTTGGGATGTGTTTTCTTAACACACCCCATACAGAATGATCTACTATTCTTCTTTCTTGAGCCCATTTCCACTTTGCTCCTCATTCTTCCTTCCTTTTTGGCACTTTGCTCATTTTCCTATTAAAATCCTGCACTGATCTCAACAAAGAGGTCAGGATCCCAATTGCTTGTCATAAATCATCCCAAACCCACAAGGGAGTCCTAGATGCACTTTCAATGGTGAAGCACAATGTTTCCTTTTTCAACATTATCACAGAGAAAGTAATACCTAATGTCAATGTGCTTAGTTCTCGAATATTGCACGGGGTTTTTAGCAATGCAAATGGCACTAGTGTTATCACAAAACAGTGAAATGCTACCTAGATCAACCCCATAGACCTAAGTGTTTGAACAATCCAAAGAATTTGTGAGCAAGCACTAGCGGCAGCTACATATTCAGATTCGGCTGTGGATTGTGCAACTGAGTTTTGTTTTCAAGAGGACCAAGCAACAAAAGAATAACCAAGAAATTGACAAGCACCAGAAGTTCTTTTCCTATCAATCCTACAACTCCCAAAATCAGCATCCGAAAAAGCTTTCAAAGTAACGGTTGAGGAAGAAGGAAGAAAAATGCCAAAGTCTTGATTTCCATGTAAGTACCTGAGAATCCTTTTGACGGCTTGACGATATGAACCACGTGGGGAAGCTTGACACCGTGAACAAAGACACACACTATTGTATGTCCGATCTTGATGCCGTGAGGTATAAAAGTGATCAGATCATGCTTCTATATTTTTTTTGATCGACTGGGTCACCATCTTCTTCAAGTTCAAGTGTTGATATTGTTCCCATTGGTGTCCGAAGAGGCTTGCTTTTGTCCATGTTGAAGCGGTTTAGGAGGTCTTTTGTATACTTCGTTTGATGCACAAAGTTACCCTCCTTTGTTTGCTTGATTTGCAGCCCCAAAAAGTATGTGAGTTCTCCCATCATACTCATCTCAAATTATAAACTCATCATAGCTGAAAACTTGGACACAAGATCATGAGAAGCACAACCAAAGATAATATCATCCACATACACTTGAACGAATAATGAGTCATTGCCATGCTTAAGCACAAAAAGATTTTTATCAACCTTGCCTATGGTAAACCCCTTTTCAAGTAAGAATGTTTTTAACCTATCATACCATGCTCTAGGGGCTTGTTTGAGACCGTACAAGGCTTTGGACAGTTTGTAAACATGATTAGAAAATCTGGATTTTCAAAACCAGGTGGTTGCTTGACGTAAACCTCCTAATCTATGTAGCCATTAAGAAAAACACTTTTAACATCCATTTGATATAACTTGAAACCTTTAGAAGTAAAAAATGCTAACAAGATTCTTATGGCTTCTATTCTAGCAACCGGAGAAAAAGTTTCATCAAAGTCTAGACCTTCAACTTGAGTGAAACCTTGAGCAACCAACCTAGCCTTGTTCCTAATCACAACCCCATCCTCACGTTGTTTATTTTTAAACACCCATTTAGTTCCAATTGGAGAATGACTTTGAGGTGGAGGTACAAGTTTCTAAACATTATTTCTTTCAAATTTTTCTAACTCTTCTTGCATGGCAATAATACAAGATTCATTCTTGAGTGCTTGTGATATATCTTTGGGTTCAAAAGAAGCAACCAAAGCAGAATGAGCATGAGAGTTTGGATCGCAAAACCTGGACTGTGTGACTCGTTCGTGAAGCTTTCAATGATTTGTTGTGGAGGATGACTTTTGAGAGTCCGAAGGGGAGTAGACACTTCACAAGCTTCTTTTTTCATGTTCATCACAAATTGATGAGCTTGTGACTTGAGGATGATCTAATCCAGCAATGGTGGTCGTCGGTGCTGGTTCAGAATCAAAATCAGGAGCTAGAACAATGTCATTAGCTGCTAAATTTTTGGGCAGCAGCACCACTTCTTCCTCATCTCCAATGAAAATACTCCCCCCCTGCGGATATGGATCTGGATCTGCAATATTTGAGCTAGTACCTGGGCTAGCTTCATCAAAAGACACCTCACAAGTCTCCACAATTTTGTTAGTGTCAAGTAAAAACACATGGTAGCCTCTAGTATGAGATGGATAAACAAGAAACTTGCCATCAACGGATCTAGTTTAAAATTTATCAACATTACCATGTTTCCTAACAAAGCATTTGGATCCAAAGACCCAAAAGCGTGTAACACTAGGCCTATGTCCAAACCGGAGCTCATATGGTGTTTTACCTAGCTTAGTACGCAAGAAAACACCGATTTGAGACATAATAAGCGGTTGCAATTGCATCAACCCAAAATTTCCTAGGAGTTTGATATTCATCAAGCATAGTCCTATCCATCTCAACTATGGTTCTGTTAGTTCTTTCTACAACACCATTTTGGTGAGGTACACATGGTGAAAAAAAAATTGATGATCTATTCCATTTTCAGCACAAAAGTGATCAAAAGATTGATTTTCAAATTCGGTTCCGTTATCACTTCTAATTGCTTTTAAAGATCCCGGGTGATCAATTGATAATCTAAGAAATAAAGTTCTAAAGTGACTGAAAGCTTCATTCTTAGATGACATAAAGTAAACCCAAGAGTATCTAGAATAATCATCAACAGTCACAAGAACATACCATTTACTTCCGAAGAATTGAACACGTGAAGGTCCTACGGTGTCAATGTGCAAAAGTTGACCCGATTCAGTTGTCATGGTCATTGTGAGAGGAGCATGTGAACCTGCATCCATCTTAGCATGTCTACAAGAATAGCACACAATTTCTTTGTCCCCTTTAAGCTTTGGCAGCCCACGTATGCGATCAAGAGCACTAACAAGTGTTAGATGATCAAAGCCTACGTGACCAAGTCCACGATGCCAAAAATATAAGTCATTTGAATCATTAACCACTAGACACTTATGCTTAGAGGAAGACATATAAAAATCAGCTTTAAAAACTCTTCCAAACCAAGACATGTTAAAAATAAGCTCACTATTCGAATCTACAACTTTATAGCAATTTTTAGTGAAAATAATTTCCAAATTTCATCGAGCAATTGTGAAACAGAAAGCAAGTTGTATTTCCAAATTTTAACAAGTGCCCCATCTTTTAAAGTGTAGTGATCATTTACTTTAACCGAACCTTTAGCAATTATAGGAGTCGAAGAATTATCGGCAAAAATAACATTCTCTACATGTGACGCAAAAGAGAGGGAGGAGAACCATTATTTGTTACCGGTCATGTGGCGCGAGCAACCTGAATCCACAATACAAATATTCTCCTTCCTCAAGCGTGTAACCTACATAGAAGCACAATACGTCGATGACTCAGTACTGGGTTAGTCAAAAGGCATTTAGGAATCCAATACTCAGTCACACGACATCTAGCAGAAACAACACGAGAAAGCTGAGATAAAATAACAGGTTTATGAGCCAAAGTTTGAGTTTTTTGTACCCAACTACTGACCTATGAGGTGTTACATGTGCAGCACAAAAAAAGTAGATCTGGGAGCAAACTTTGCATGTTTTTGACTCATAACAGTAGGTTGCATGTTCTTGATATTCGGTTTGGCATGTGCAACAAATGTTGCATGAAAGTTATGAGATCTAGCTTGCATTCTTTCCTTTTTCTATTATTTAGCTAGCCTATAACAAAAATCTATGGCATGACCATCTCTACCACGGTAGATACAATGAAATTTAACTTTGTGTTCATGTCTAGACGAGCAAGCAACATGTTTATTTGAAACCGAATGAGACAACATTCCTGCAGATTTAAAAACCACTTCTTTATATTTAGGTACTGTTTGAATCAAACCACTTTCTAATGACTTTACAATTTTAGGTGGATGTGCCCGAGCATCAGCATGAGAATCAAAACCTAAACCAGTTTTATCATTGCAAGACTTGGAAGAATTCAGCAGCAAGTTTAGGTTTTTATTTCCATTATAAAACTGTTCTAGTGTCCTATTCATGTCATCAAGTTTCTTAGACAAGTCTAGGCAGTTTTCACATGAAGTTTTTCCTTTTATTTTGCAATTAGAACAATATTTAACTTCATGAGCACGTAAAGCATTGTTCAAAATAGAAATCTCATCCATAGCATCTTGTAGTTTCTTATCAAGATCATCACAAGTAGAACAATGTAAATCAATTACAGAACAGCTAGTATCTTTCAAATTTTTAGCATTAAGTGCGACAAGCTCTCCGTTCTTTTCAATTTCTAACTCAAGTTTATCAAGTGTGGAGGTGCGCATACTTCTTAATGAGGACAATTGTTCATATATTAAATCATATGAGGAACAAGAATCATCACTAGGAATCAAGGATTTCAAACGATTAATTTCAAATTCTAGTGACTCAATTTTAACAACAATGCCCCTAAGCTTTTTGTCCTTTTTCTTAACTATAACAGTGACACGAGAAATAGCATCACACATTTCTTCGCAAGTAGGACATACCACTTCATTGTCGCTGTTGTGTTCTGCCTCCTCCATACTTGATCTTGATTTCCCGCCATGTAGCACAAGTTTGCCAAGTCAACTTCATCTTCGTCACTTCCAATGTCCACGTCGCTTGAGCCAAGTTCTTGAAGTGCGGAGATAAAACTGTTCACCAGTTAGCGACCTGTAAAACCCTTCTTCTTTTTATCGTTAGCAGAGGAGTGCCTTGTCCTTGTTTGTTTTTCTTCTCGGGAAGTAGGACCTGAAAGGTTAGGACAATTCGAATGAAAATGTCCTGTCTTACCATATTCAAAACATCGTTGAGGTCTTGAGCTTCATCTCCTTCTAGTTCTCACATTTTGCAATGCTTTTGAGAACCTAGTAGAGAGAAGTTCTAGCTCCTCATCTGGAAACTCTTCAATTTGTTCAAGGTTTAGAGAGGACAACAAATCACTCGTACCACAAGATAAAGATTGGTTGGAGCTAGGCATGTCACATTGAGAAACAAATGCAAGAGACATGTTGGGGTTCTTACGTTAGATTATGTCAATTTCATGAGTCTTCAATTTAGAATATAGCACATCTAATGTAAGTGTACTCATGACAGTAGATTCGCGAATAGATGTGACTTTAATATCCCAAATTGACATGTCTAATGCACTTAGTAATTGCCTAGCATTCTCAGCATCTGAAAAATTAATATTGACGCTACGCAAGTTGCTGAGAATTTTATTAAAGTGAGCAAAGAGGTCATCATTGGACTCACCGGGTTGCATCTCCAAGCGCATGTATTCTTTCTTGAACATGTATTTCATTACCTCCTTGATCGTGTTAGATCCTTCATAGTAGTCACAAAGTTCTTTCTACACATCGTAAGTAGATCGGAGGTGTGCAACACAGTCGAAGTCGCTTCAAGTTAATCCTTGTATGATCAAGTTCCGAGCCTTTTTGTTGTTGTCGACATCTCTCAGATTTGTAGCTGTAACATGATCGTTTGACAGAACGTCGTAAGGTTTGTACACCTTTTCCCATATTCAAAGCCTTGCACTTGGATGAAAGCTTCCATGCGTGCCTTTCAAACCTGAAAATCAATGTCACTGAACACACAAGGTTTTGCAGAGTATTTCTCCACGATGATTAGTCAAAACACATGCAAATATCAAAGATTAGAGCACCGTGGCTCTGATACCAATTTTAGGATCGAAGAGCACATGAAAATCTACCAGAGGGGGAGGTGAATGGTAGATTAAAACTTTTTCACCGGAAGCATCTAAAACCCCTTGGCAGAAAAATGATCTATTAAAGAAAACGTGTGTGCAACTAATCTAAACATGATCAATTGTGACAAAACCAGTATATATTGTGGACAATCAAGTCACAAATATGTCACAACAAGAATCACAAAAATCTGTCGAGAAAAACTCAAGTTATGATCAAAAGATTGAACGAAGGTCAAATTCTTCTACCCGAGAAAAACAAATCTGCAACACTACAAAGAAACTCGTGTATATTAGAAACCAAAAATCCAATGACTGTGAACGTTTCATAGATGATAGATAATCAAGTTTTGAAAACAACCCAAAAATAATCACGTCAATTGAATCTGTAAACTCGGGTTATGATAAAACCACCAACGCAAGGTAGTGCTGTCCAGAAATTTGACAAAAAAAACTTGTCTGAAACAAGTCGGACGAACAAGGCACAAACGTTCCTTTCAACTACAAATTTTATTCAATAGAACACATGAAGAACAGCCCAAAAGTTGTCTCGAACCGAGCTCTGGCCTCCCTTGCTTATATAACCAGCCCGAAGGCCAACTCGACTCCATCGAAACATTCCATAACTGCTCAAGACTCTTTTATACGCAGATAGAAGCAATCTTAAGACTTCCAAACACCTTAGTAACATACCCCACACTCCTAAAAAATTCAACTTCGTTACCCATACAAAATCCTATCATAAACAACTCAAATCTTTCCATATTTGAGTCAAACACGACTCAACCGCAGCCTGAGTCTATAACCTAGTCGGTTGGACGTTTCCGACCAATTCATTATGTCTACATCTCTTCATCACGCCTTGGAACCATGCAGCCACGACTATGCACTCCTTGCACATGTGTAAACAACTTCCAATGACGTCCATGATACCCTCATATGTATTGTTCTTGATTCAAACATGCTGCGCGACCTCCCGATTAACTCAACCACAATTCCTCCCGAACTTGGTTGTTGATCCTCATCTTCTCCCTAAGACTAGTTCAATGGATCCCGTCACCAGCCATGTCTTGAACTCAAGAAACACCTGCACATGAATAAACAACCGATACTTCCGAGCACAAGTCCTCGACTTGAGTCACGTTAGTTCCGAAACCACAACAACTTACGTGAGCAACTCACATAAGAATGTTGTAAACAATAGCAAAACGCTATGAGCCATAACCACCGAAAACTTAGTAAAAGAATACTAAGAAAACTTTTCATAATCCAAAAAGCAAGTTCGACACATTGCAAGTTAAAAGCAGAACCACTGCGATCAAGCTCCGAACCTTGCTAAAGCTAACCGGACCTTGAACCGGAGCTTACCAAATCTAGGAGGACCTAGCACCGGAGCTTACCAAAGCTAGTAGGACCTAGCACCGAAACTTACCAAAGCTAGTAGTACCTAACGCCGGAACTTACAAAAACTAGTTGGAACTAGCTAGCGTCGGAGCTAACCAAAGCTAGACGAACCTTGCGTTGGGCCTAGCAAAAACATGTCGAACCTAGCCACAGCAAGTAGGACCTATCCAAAATAAGTCAGACCTAGCCAAAATAAGTCAGACCTTGCATCGGATGGTGCAACAGCTACCCAAATCAAGCCGTACCTATCGTCGGACCTTGCTGGAGCTCGGACCTAGAGTCGGACCTTATTAAAAAGGTGTTTTGGTAGTATTCAAAACTTTTATTGTCAAAGACAATGTATTCAGCACACATAGGTCTCACATATGACACATACCTAAGCAATCTATTCTAAAGGGTAGATGAGTCCTAATGGAGGTTAGACTAAGAGTTGGGGAGTTAATCCTACAATGCTTCTAATACAAATATACATAGTCTAGATTAGATACTAATGAGCATGTCAATGGTGAATACTTATGCTAAGTTGTTCAACACATTGGGCACGAGTTTACCCCTAGCAATACTAGGACGACGACCGCCAAGAACCCGTGGCATAGCCGAACGTGGAGGATTACAAAGGATGGATAGGACTGTCACCACCTACTGCCTACCTCTTCAATTCATGGGTGTACGAGACATCCAACGCTACTTAACTACCCTACCACCATTCTAGCATATTAAGTAAATACCTTAGGAGCCATGGCACAAGCCATCCTATGGCAATGAACTAAATCATCATTGAACAAATGTTGATACATAGCATAAGTTATTCATATTAACATGATCATATCATAACTAATTAGACTATAGTAGGGGTTTGTAGTGTTTATGATGATAGTATAATGACATTAAGGCATGATCATAAAGATTATTCCTACCACATACATGGAATCCACAATCAAACAAGAAATGCTTCATCCAGTATATGAATAAGAGAATATTAAAGATAATATCTTTATTATGCATAAAGTCACAAATATAAGAAAAAAATACATGAGGCGTACCTTTCCCAACGTGGACTTGGGACTAGAGACTCTCCTCCCTATAGCCTAACTCCACTGAGGAGTAAGAGAACTAGCGTATACAATAGAATTATGCTCACGTGGTGTGTGTTGAAGTGAGGGGTGAGAGGTCCTATTTATAGCTTGGAGAAGGATTGGTTCCTGCCACCAAAAGCGTGCGAATCAGTCACCACTGACTTCTTCAAGCCGGAAGGAGTCAACACGTGGAAGCTGACTGAGTTTGGAGAAAAGTCCAGGTCGATCGACTAGGGGGGGGGGGTCAGCTGACCTGGTAAGTTCTCCAAACGGTTCCCTTGATATGGATGCTACACCATTGGATGGTCTCGGATGCTTCTGTTTGTGGGCCATTTGATCCATGTGGTGCCACATGTCGACGCTTGATTGGCCAAGATGATATTTTATAGGATCCATCCCCTTGTTTCGCTTCAATTATGTATAAAATACCTGCGTGCACCAATTTCTCCAAGTGCAAGTGAAAATAGGTTAAATAGAAAGGTGATGTGTGCAAAAAATGATATTTCCTTCATATAATTGAGTTATATTGACGAATGAAATTGGTATATAATAGCAGTTAACACCGTCGACACCTTAGCAATGATGGTGTGCGACGCTGGAGCAGACAACCCCGACACTACCCAAGGGGCCTGCCGTCGACACCTTAGTGACGATGGTGGGTGACGATGGAGCAGACAGCTCCACCACCTCCCAGGGGGCGTTCCGTCGATGCCTCCGCGACGATGGTGGGCGACGCCGGAGCAGCCAGCCCCGGCACCACCGAAGCGGCCTGCCGTCAGCGTCTCTACTAAGACAAAAAGCCCGGCGCCCCTGAAATGGCCACACACAGTTAGCCCACTCAAAACTCCCCCGCACTACTGGGGGCCCGTCGAAGACATCCTGCAATCAAGTGGTAGGTGTACCGAACCACCTGACCACATCTACCAGGGGGCCTCTAAAGGGGGTTCCGTAGGCAGGACGTCAAATGGCGACGGATTGGTGAAAGTTGCCTAGAGGGGGGAATAGGCAATAATACCTGAAATGGCTTAATCAAATGAGATTAAATCACTGAGATCAGATTTGTTTGCACAGGGCCGGACTACTCCGCTCAGCATAGGGTGAAAACCTAAAAACTTAAGTTCTACAAGTTGTTTGCGGAATTTAGGTTCACCAAAGGTGTATGCAATGTTTAGCAACCTAGTAAAACATAGATTAGCAAGTGCAAGCAACTAGGTTACGAGGTTTCCACTAAGATCAAGATGAAGAACAATATGAACCCAAATATCAATTCTAGTGATTACAAAAATGTAAAGCGACAAGTGAGACAAGATTTATCCTGAGTTCAACTCCATGAAGAAGCTACATCCACGTTGAGAAGTCCACACAAAGACCATGTCTCACTTGACCCTTCTCTCACGAAGACACCACAATGGCCGGCTTGGTTTCCACTATATCGATGGGTAATCACCAAGTTTCTTG
Source organism: Tuctoria greenei (assembly GCA_036927565.1). Taxonomy (NCBI): domain Eukaryota; kingdom Viridiplantae; phylum Streptophyta; class Magnoliopsida; order Poales; family Poaceae; genus Tuctoria; species Tuctoria greenei. Next base: position 62,200,158 of record JAYESD010000002.1, on the reverse strand, counting down.
CGGCTCCTCACAAGTTAAGGCTCCCACAAATCAATACAGCAAGGTGCACTTGAAGCTCAACTCACACAAGCCACAAAACACAACACAATGTGCAAGATATAAAACTGAGAGCCAAAGCACGATGATCTTCCTTCACTCTCCTTCCCAAACCCTAATCTCTTCAAGATTTGGTCTTAGAGGGCTAGTAGGACGAGTGGAAGGCTTTGGAAGGCTCTAGGTTTGTTGTGGCAGTGCTAGGATTCTTCTCTTATCAAATAGGGGCCAGGGTTCCCGTTTTTATAAGGGTCCTGACAACTAACTGTTGCCACCAGGGCAAACCCAAACTAGTCCGGCCCTACGCCACAGAATAGTCCGGTCTTTTGGGACCTATGACAATTTCACGTCATTGATCGACAAATTAGATGACGTGCGCGCCAAAGTTTGAATTTCAAATGACCACTAACAACACAGACTAGTCCGACCAACAATGGACTAGTTTGAAGTTAGACAGAATGGTTTAGTCTGTCCCAAAATGGACTAAGCTTGGTAGGCTCGGACTAGTCCGGCCATAGGGGCGGACAAGTCCGGCCTTCCTAGGTTTTTGCTTGGACTTTCCCACTAAGTCTAAAACGGACTAGTCCATGCAACAACGGACGAGTCCAAACTCATCCAGAATTCTTGGGCTGTCCCAAAACAAACTTCTCTGGGGGGTGCGGACTAGTCCGACCTCTGTGGCAGACAAGTTCGGCCTCCCAGGACTTAGCCCCAAATCTGCTCACCAAGGGAATAACGGACTAGTCCGTAGCCATACGGACAAGTCTGAATTCATCCAGAGATGTTTACTTTGACTGAAAATGGACTAAACTGGCTCCCCCGGACTAGTCCGGCCAGGAGCCCGAACAAGTCCGACCTTCTAGGGTTTTCTCTCATTTTGGCTTCTCACATAGGTTTTTCTCTCGACCACCACTTTGAGTCCTCTAGAATGATCACAATGCACATGATACAACAACCCTCATACATGATACAGCTCATCTAAACTCAACACCATAAAAACCCTAATTTCTACACTTGAGCCTTTGACGCCCGTTTCAACCTTTTCCTTTTTGAGGGATTTTGTCTCATTTCAATCGTCACACTTGTGCTTAAGATCAACTCAGCTCATTAGTCTCTTAATTGTCATCATCAATCATCCAAAACCCACGAGGATGCCTAGATGCACTTTCAATCTCCCCACTTTTTGGTGATTGATGACAACACATTAAGCTTCAACAAAAAGGATAATAAGTTGTTTTAATAACATGTATGTGTATGAGTAACTCCCCCTCAATGTATGGATCATGAGTAAGAGAAGTTGAGAGAGTTCTCATACGTATACATGTTATGGTGGGGTGCCTAAGTGATGTGTTCATGAATTGTGATAAAGCAACAAGTATGCAAGATAAACATGTAATTCAAGCATAACATCACAATTTAGACATGATACATGAGAAACATAGATTAAGTCTTACTTTAATTGAAATGAGAGTTTTAAAACATAGTACAAGTCTGTAAAGGATCAAAATAGACAACGACATAAAATCTCTCTAAGTACTCCCTTCCAATCTCTCCCCTTTGGCATCAAGACACCAAAAAGGAAAAGAGAGAAGGAGAGCCCTCAGATCTATTCTTCATCATCGTCATCGTCGTCGTCTCTGTGGTGACGCTCACTATCGCTTTCCGTGGCCTCCGGATCATGAGCATCGGCATCATCTTCTCCATGCAACGTTGCCAAACTTCCACCTTCCGTCAAGAGGCAAAAATGGCCTTGAAGCACTTGAAGAAGCCACTGCCGGACTGTGATGGAGGAGGAGGTGGGTGTGGTGAAGGCACAAAGTGAGAAGATGAAGTGGGAGGATCCACATTCTTCCTTTGAGGGGCAACTGGCTCTGGAGGCGCGAATTGTGGATGAAGTCTTTTGTGAATGATTGTGACACCCAGTTCTGAAAAATGAACCAAGTGCAGTATATGTGTGCCCAGAATGTTTAACACACATACACAAGTGATTCACAAATGATAAACAGATAATTACCATAGCTCAAATTATTAAATAAGTACCTTTATTACAATATTCAGATAATCCTCAATTACAACTCTGATGATCATTATTAATAGTTCTGAACTAATGCAACGAAAATAAACTAAAATCTGAGCTAAATGAAATAAGCAAGCTAAGCAAAGGGTAGTGCGGCTCCAAGCAACACCACAAGCAAAGTTGACGGCAGCACATAGCCTAGAACTCCTCATTAATATCGTGATACTCCCAATCCTACCTGCAATGGTTGGTGGGGGAAACAAGGGTGAGTACATGTCGTACTCAGCAAGTGTGGGAAAGTATGACATGTAGCTGATACAAATGATGACAATAATAAAGGCTAAGTGCTGAAAGGTACATTAAAACATTTGAAGAGCAGTATATTATATGCACATGAAGTAAACCGATCATATACCACAATGATTATCATAGTATAAGTCCATATTCCATATCCATCACCATTATACCAGATTTCACCATTACCCTTAACCATATCCAATACCATAATTCAATCCATAACCAACCATAACAAGTACGAAACAATCCCAATACAAAAACCCCTCTAATCATGTGAAGGTCCAGGTTGCTCATGACCGGGAGCACGACCATCATAATAGTTTTTAAGACTCTGCAGAGTTTGTACCGCTTTACCCATGGGTTCATGATTTCATCACCTTTCGATGACTAAGAACCTCCCTTATGACCGTGAACTGTCGGTCATATTACACACTTCTGTTGGTGTGTGGCCAAAAGATCACAAAATAGCCTTTACGAAGGGATTACTAGTATGTACAAACCAACTAGGGTTTCACCGGTGGTGATGCCTCCAACTGAGCACATCTTCAACCAAGGGCCCCCTCTTGTGCCATTCGGATCCCAGGGAGTCCCGCCACAAATCCAAACCAAAACGGACTTCCCTTCCCCGGTGCGCCAAATGATCCGCGCAATACTAGAAATATCCTAATTAACCAGCTACGCCACACCCATACTTGGCCTTGTGGTGGCACTGTAAATCTTGGATGATCGCTCCATGTACAGTCCTAAGATCCCAAGCGAGCATACCACCTTAACATCCAACCATACCATGAACCATGCTTGCTTAGAATCTATCCAGTTCCATACTACCAATTTTCTCAGCATCCATTAATGCATAATTAAATAACTTGGTTGTTTTCCCATCCCAATTAAGTTGAGCGAAGCAAAAGGTAAAAAGCCCTTACCGACTCTCTACTATGTATCCAGGTGACAAGGATGGTTAAACAAAGCTAATAAACTTACTATCATAAGAGTCCCATCAAATTGACACAAGCTTGAAATTTTGAAAACAAAACATTTAGAACTAGGATCAATATGTTCAAGGACACTTGCCTTGCTCTTGGGTTTGATCGGGATCAAAGACTTCAAAGTGCAGGTGCTGGAGGTCTTCTACAGCACCCTCTAGCGCAAATCTGTCTAATCCGCGCAACGAACATACAATAAGTTAATGACATGACATGCATGCATGATTAATGCAAATGCAAAGTAAAACTAGTTAATGAGTTACAATTAATGTTTACCAATCATTTATAATGGTTATTAACAAGTTTTAAAAGGTTCAAGTTGATTTAATTAAATTCAGAATTAATCTAACGGTAGTTAGATCTAGAGGCCGGACAAGTCCGCTGTAGGGCTGGACTAGTCCGCCCTACGCAGAACCAGTGAGCTAGGGTTTTCTAGATGGACGTGAATTTGGAGAAACGGGGTTGAACTCACATGAGAAAGAGAAAGTAGAAGGTATACCAGATGTTTAGAACTCCAAAGGATCAAGATTTTTGGAGGCAACACTTGGATCTTGAAGACCTAGGGTTGAACAAGAAACTTGAAGGTGATTTGTTAATGAAGAACGAAAACTTGATGAAGATCTTGATCACTTGATCCTCTTTCGTTTCCTCCTCCTCTTCTTCTTGCTCTGGATCTCCTTCTCCTCTTTGGTGGGGGCTCCCACGAACTAGGGTTTGGGTGTGTTTCGAAAGTGGCAAAGAGATGTAAAGTTGAGGTGTGGGGTTGTTTATATAGAGGTAAAGATTAGGGTTTGATAGAGGTCAGTTTTAGAGAGAGTGGAGGCCGATGTGGGGTCCCACATGGGCTCCAAAAGGGTTAGACACGACGTCCTTAGGCCCTACTTAAGGTAAAACCTATAAACATGTCATCGAACAAAAGATCAACTTAGAATCGCGATCACCAGACAAGTCTGCATTAGGTCGAACTAGTCCGATTGCTAGTCAGATAGAAATCGGATATGTCTGAACTATATCGGACAAGTCCGAACTTAGTCAGAGGAAAAATGGACGAGTCTGGCCAAAATCAAACAAGTTCAGTTTTAGTCAGAGAGGAACATAGACAAGTCCAGGGATTTGGCAAAATTTCAAGGAATCGGAATACCGGACTAGTCCGCAATGGACCAGACTAGTCCAAAAATTGTACAAAGACAAAACCGGACTAGTCCGCACGAAAACGGACAAGTCCGCACTTCTTAGAATTCTTAAGTGTGGTTTGGCTTCTAATTCATTTTAAACTTGCGCATTTTTATATGACTTAATGTTAACCATATTTAATGATGGATGCAAGGCATGATGCATGAAATTGACGGTGTTACAATGATGTCCTTATTGAAGGTGAGCCTGGACACCTTCTCGATCATGAACATGATGTAGGGATTGTAGCCACATGATCGGTTAGGAGTGTGCGAGATGTTGAAGATGTCATGAAAGATGTAGTCCACCACGTTGAAGCGGACATCTCCGACAATAATCATCATTAAGTGCCTCAAACTCCCTTGAATAATGCACGCATATCCATCCTTGGGGGCAATGGTCTTCCGGAGCACACGATTGAGAACACTATAGAAAGGCTTGATGTTTCGAATGTGCCCAGTCTCATATTGGATTCCATGACTTGGATACATGTAGTCCAAGGTGTCTTGATCAACTGGCTTTAGGTTGGAGATGATGATCTCGTTCTCCAGTTGATCTTCCAAGTCAAGGAACTGATCAAACTTCCAATAAGTGGTGGAGTATTGCTCTCAATGGGTCATCCATGTGATCCTCTAATCTCCATCGGTGTGGAAGTAGATGGTGGAGTAGAATTGAGCAATAACCTCCACATTTCAGTTGTATTGGAATGCCATAAGCTTCTTCAATCCATGGCGCTCTATGGCCTCAATCACAGCATGGAAGACCAAGTGATCCTTTTGGGCCATGTAATCCTAATCAATCCATTGTGCATCTGTCACTGACATTTGCTTGGACATGTAAACTGTCCTGTAGTAGTCATAGTGGAAATCACACCAGAAGCAGGATCCGCGGTGCTCCTCTCGCGTTGATACATATTGATCTTCCTTAACTTCCTTGCCTTTTCAGCCCCTTTGCCTTTGAAGATGTTAGCATCAAAGCAACGAAACGGCTGGGGTTCCTTGCGGGTGAGGACATCCTCAAGGGGGCTATGGGTTGAGAGGGCCCCTTCTTTGCCTTGCTTGTGGGCTTCTTAGCATCCAGACCCCTTTTCTTGGGCGCATCATCCACTGGCGCCTTTCCCTTGTCCTTGGATGCCCTAGCCTCCTGAGTTCTAGTCTTCTCTCCCATGGTGACAAGTTTCTTCCTTTTTTTGAGGTGCTGACTCGGCTGCAACTGAGTTGTGAGGCTCTCGTTGCTTCTTCTTGGCTTTCCTCACCTTCGACTATGATTCGAGGAGAGCTATGACAAGCTCTCGCTCCTCACGCTCCCGACGATAGAGTGCCTGCCTTCGTGCCTCGGCCTCGGAATCGGGGAGGGGTACGTAGTCAGAATCCGACATCGTTGCTAATAAGAGATGCAAAGAGAGAGTATATGAGTCCAAAGAAGTAGAGTGTGGTGTTAGAATTCACAAAATCGATCAAGGTTAGGTTTTTCACTATGTAACCCGGACTTGTCCGCCCAAGGGTCGGACTAGTCCGCATGAGCCGGACTTGTCCGCCCTGTGGCTGGACTAGTCCGGTGTACACATTAGGAACCTAATCTTGAGAAATTTTGCAAAATCTACGGATCCTACTGCCAAATTCTAGGTACATGATCACAATGATATAGAGAACAACTTTTGTGAAGAGGTTTCTATCAAAAGACCTAAAAGAATTAAATTTTGAAGGATTTGGAGTTAGGTCAAGAATACCTCTTCAAATCTTAGAATCGACGCAAGGTGGATGAAGAATCACCTTTGGAAGCTTGGGGAAGAGTTCCCATGCACCTAGAGGCTTCAATCCACGGACTGGAATCTAGTTTCAGTGGTCGGAATCGAAAACCGTCGATTTGGGGAGAGGTTTTCGGGTTTTGAGGAGAGAGAACGTTTGAATGGGAGTGAGGAGGTTGAGGGCTCTTTGTGGAGGTTAAGTCCCCAGGGGCCGGACTAGTTCGGTTGGGGACCTAGACTTGTCTGGCCTCCGGACTGGGTCCAGACTTCTCTGAACAGCCGGACTAGTCCGGTCGAGGGGCGGACTAGTCCAGTTCAAAGGCTAAAAACTCATATATATATATATATATATATATATATATATATATATATATATATATATATATATATATATATATATATATATATAGAGTTTTCAACGGAGATTTGATCCTTTAGGACTAGTTTTTTAGAAAGGATCTTTGTAAATATGGTTAGTAAGCAATCAACAACCAAACTATGACCATAATTCACAAAGGTTCAAAAATTTCAAAATAATTTGGAGAAAATTGAGGAGGAGGAGTTTTTCGCAAGCATGTGTAAGTTTTGAAGTACATATAAGTAACAATCAGATGTGCAAGACTCAAGCCACATTTTGATAATCTGGGATATTGAGCTCACTTCTAAGTTCACAAAACCTTCTGTCATCTAGGGGTTTGGTAAAAGCATCGGCCAATTGTTTTTTAGTTATCACATAGGAAATTGATATGTCTCCTTTGATGGAGTGATCTCTTAAGAAATGGTGGCGGATATCGATGTGTTTGGTCCTTGAATGTTCAACTGGATTGTGGGCTATTTTGATGGCACTATCATTGTCACATAGGAGGGGAATATGGCGCAAGTTTATGCCATAGTCCCTAAGATTTTGTCGCATCCAAAGAAATTGTGCACAACAACTTCTGGCGGCAACATACCCCGCTTCAGCTGTGGAAAGAGCAATGTAGTTTTGTTTCTTTGAGGACCAAGACACTAGAGATCTACCAAGGAATTTCATGTTCCGGAGGTACTCATCTGTCAACTTTGCACCCCGCATAGTCCGCATTAGAATATCCAATGAGGTTAAATTTAGAGCCCTTGGGGTACCAAAGTCCTAGGCTTGGTGTGAACCAAATATCTAAGAATTCTCTTAACGGTGGTCAAATGACACACCTTAGGAGCAGCTTGAAATCTAGCACACATACGCACACTAAGCATGATATCAGGCCTAGATACACATAAGTAAAGTAATGAACCTTTCATGGAACGATATACCTTTTGGTCCACACTTGGACCATCTTCATTAAGGTCGAGGTGTCCATTCGTTCTTATGGGAGTCTTGATGGGTTTGGCTTTGTCCATGTCAAATTTCTTGAGTAATTATTGTGTGTACTTGGTTTGACTAATGAACGTGCCTTCCTTGAGTTGCTTCACTTGAAAACCTAGAAAGAACTTCAACACCCCCATCATGGACATCTGAAACCTCTCGATCATTATCTTGGAAAACTCATCACAAAAAGCTTTGTTAGTAGAACCAAATATAATGTCATCGACATATATTTGGCAAACAAACAAATCATTATTGAAATGCTTAGTGAATAAATTGTAATCCGTCTTCCCAATTTTGAAACCATTTTGAGTTAAGAAATCTCTAAGGCACTCATACCAAGCTCTAGGAGCTTGTGTGAGGCCATAGAGAGCCTTATGCAGTTTGTAAACATGGTTTGGGAAGTCTTGATCTTCAAAGTCGAGGGGTTGCTCCACATACACCTCTTCGTTGATTGGACCATTGAGGAATGCACTCTTGACGTCCATTTGATATAGCTTAAAATCATGGTGAGTTGCAAAGGCAAGTAATATACGAATTGATTGAAGCCTAGCTACGGGAGCAAAGGTTTCATCGAAATCCAAACTTTCGACTTGTGAATAACCTTGTCTTTGATAGCTCCGGCATGTCTTTGTTAAGCTCCGATATGTTTTGATAAATCCGACTTATGTTGGTTAGCTCTGACATGTTTTTGTAGCTCCGACTTTTGAGTTGACTAGTTCCGACTAGCTTTGGTAAGCTCCAGCGCTCGGTTATACTAGCTTTGGTAAGCTCTAGCGCTAGGTTCTACTAGTTTTGGTAAGCTCCAGCGCTAGGTTCTACTAGCTTTGGTAAGCTCCAGCTCCAGCTCCGGTTAGCTTTGGCAAGGTTCGGAGCTTGATCGCAATGTTCTTGCTTTTAATATGAAATGTTTTGAACTTGTTTTACATTGTTGGAAAGATTGTTTAGTATTCTTTTACTAAGTTTTTGGCGTGTTTTGATGGTTAAGGCTGATATCATTTTGCTATGGTTTGCAACATGTTTATGTGAGGTGCTCACGTAAGATGTTGTAGTTTCGGAACTAACGTGAGTCAAGTCGAGGACTTGTGCTCGGAAGTATTGGTTCTTTATTCATGTGCAGGTGTTTCTTGAGTTCAAGACATGGCTGGTGACGGGATCCATTGAACTAATCTTAGGGAGAAGATGAGGTTCAACAACCAAGTTCAGGAGGAATTGTGGTTGACTTGATCGGGAGGTCGCGCGACATGTTTGAATCAAGAACAATGCATATGAAGGTATCGTGGACGTCGTTGGAAGATGTTTGCACGTGTGCAAGGAGTGCATGGACGTGGCTACATGGTTCCGAGGCGTGATGAAGACATGTGGATATAAAGAATTTGTTAGAAAGGTCCAACCGACTAGGTTATGGATAGGCCTGGGCATTCGGTTAACCAGAGAAATTCGGTTCGATTTTTTGGTTTATTTTAAAATTCGGTTAACAGAAAATGTAAACAGAAATACTAACGGTGAAACAAGAAACCGGTAACCCGATTAACCGTGAAATTCAGTTCGGTTTTTGGTTTAACCAAAAAAATCGGATTTCCCCACACCTTCGGTGCTTCCGTCGATCTGGGAATCGGGAGGGGCGTAGCAGAGTCGAGGCGTCGCATCTTGAGTCAGCGGGGGAATGTCCCGTCGTGTTGGCATCTAGGAGGGACTCGTTGACCACGGACGAGGGGCGAGGTCGCGGCGGCGAACTGCGATGTGGGAGCAGTAGACTTGAACGGTGGCACGATGAACGGCGCGGGTCAGTGTTGGGCAGGCCGGCAAAGCGCACGACGTTGGAGAGACGGAGCGCAGGCAGGCGAGGCGCGACGCGTCGCAACGGTGCTCGAGGTAGCTGACGGGCGACAGCAGCACACGCCTGTTCGGAGCAGTATCACGAGGTGGTTGGATGGCGGCGTGAGGGATTGGAGTGATTGGGGTTGCAGTATCACGTTCTGCGATGGTATTCCTTCCCTGGTCGAGCTGATAAGCAGGCCTTTAAGGCCGAACAAGTATAAATGGGCTGGGCCATATATTGAAACGAGTGTAAATGGGCCTGGTCAACATGATAGGTGACATATTTCGGTTTATCAGTTAACCGGGTTCAAAAACCGAAAACCAGGAAAAAAATCGGTTTCCACGGTTTGAGAACCGAAATGTAGTCTGGTTTTATAGATTTCGGTTAGTTCGGTTTCGTTTCCAGTTTTTTTCGGTTTCGGTTTTCGGTTTTCGGTTTTTTGCCCACCCCTAGTTATGGACTCAGGCTGCGGCTGAGTCGTGTTTGACTCAAATATGGAAAGTTTTGAGTTGGTTATGATAGGATTTCGTGTGGGTCACAAATTTGAGTTGTTTTAGGAATGTGGGATACATTCCTAATGTGTTTGGAAGTCTTAAGATTGCTTCTATCTGTGTATAGAAGAGTCCTAAGAAGTTATGGAAAGTTACGATTCGTGAATTGAGTATGATTAGAGTTCTAGTTGAGATTGAGTTGGCCTAAGGGCTGGTTATATAAGCAAAGGAGGCCAGAGCTCATGGTAGACGACTTTGGGGCTGTTCCACTTGTGTTCTATTGAATAAAATTTGTAGTTGAAAGGAACTTTTGTGCCTTATTTGTCCGACTTGTTTCAGACAAGTTTTTCTCGTTGAGTTTTCTACACAACACTACCTTTCTTTGGTGGTTTTATCATAACTCGAGTTTTACAGATCCAATTCACGTGATTATTTTTGGGTTCTCTTCACAACTTGATTATCTATCACCTGTCAAAATTTCACGGTCATTGTATATGTGGTTTCTGATCTACACGAGTTTCTTTGCAGTGTTCCATAACTGTTTTTCTCGGGTAGGACAGATTGACCTTTGTTCGATCTTTCAATCGTAACTTGAGTTTCTCTCAACAGATTTGAGTGATTCTTATTGTGTGATCTTCGTGAATTGATTCTCTATGATATCTATCCCTTTTGTCACGGTGAAACACGTTTAGATTAGTCTCACATACGATTTCGTTAACAGATCATTTTTCTGCCGAAGGGGTTGGGATTTAATTGTTTCCGCTGCGTAAGATTTTTTAAATCTACCATTCACCCCCCCTTTGGTAGCTTTTCACGTGCTCTTTGATCCTACAACTGGTATGAGAGACATGGTGCTCTAGTCTTTGTGATTTTCATGTATTTTGACTAATCATCATGGAGAAATACTCCAAAAAACCTTGTGTCTTTAGTGGTATTGGTTTTCAGGTTTGGAAGGCATGTATGGAAGCCTTCATCCAGGCTCAAGGCTTCGCAATATGGGAGAAGGTATACAAGCCTTACGAAGAGCCGTCAAATGATCAAGTTACAGCTACAAATATGAGAGATGTCAACAACAACAACAAGGCTCGGAACTTGATCATACAAGTATTAACTCAAAGCGACTTCGACCGTGTTGCACACCTCCGATCTGCATACGATGTGTGGAAAGCACTTTGTGACTACCACGAAGTATTCAACACGATCAAGGAGGTAAGGCAAGACATGTTCAAGAAAGAGTACATGCGCTTCGAGATGCGATCCGGTGAGTCTATTGGTGACCTTTTTGCTCGCTTTAATGAAATTCTCAGCAACTTTTGTAGTGTCAATGTTAATTTTTCAGATGCTGAAAATGCTAGGTGAATGTGACCTAGAGGGGAGTGGGGGGTGAATAGGCCTTTTCGAATTTAGTCAGAACCTGCAACACTTAACAACCAGATCAAAACTCGAGATATCAGACTAGTCCGGTCAGGTGCGGACTAGTCCGGTGTGTACCGACTAGGTTAATCAAGTTTGATCGATTAATTTGATTCTAGGATGTATGCAGCGGAAATATACTTGTAATTGAGGTGTTACAAGATTATGAACTAGAGTATATCACAAGTCAATCTTATATTTGATGTTTCAATGTAAAGTAAGTAAGATTGATTGAAACCCTAGATTGATATGATGAATAAGAACGATGAACACAAAGCGAGAACACAAGCAATTTATCCTATAGTTCGGATACCACAGAGGCAACCTACATCCACGTTGAGGAGTCCACAAAAGGACCGGGTCTTCTCCAACACTACCCTCGTCGGATCGCCACGAAGGCCAATCCTCTTCTCTTATCACAATGGGTAAATAACCAAATTGAAGGGGCCTTATCGCACATTGAGGGCTCCCCTAGATTACAATGAAAACTCCACCAAGAACACACTCAAAATATTACAATGAAAATCACAGGAGTGTGTTAGGGAATCAAACCAAGAGCTCAATGAGTGATGGATCATGTCTCTCCAATGTTCCAAAGTGTATCCTCAAGGTATTGATCTTTGTGGCTTTTGATTTCGTATAGAGATGTGTTTTTGAGGCTCTTGGGAGGTGTGATGCCGCAGGGGTTTGAGAGATATGAATGTTGGGCCGTGCACATCTATTTATATGGGGTTTCTAAAAGTAACCGTTAGGGTTTAGGAAGATCGGACTAGTTCGTGGTGGACACCGAACTAGTCCAATGTGCTGTGTGTAGCAAACCCTAAGTGTCCCGAAATATCGGACTAGTCCGGCTAGAAGCGGACTTGTCCGATTTCGCTTCTGGAAATCTTCGGACTAGTCCGATAATCATCGTACTTGTCCGGATCAGTGAAACCCTAAGTGAATTGGGTGACAAGTCAGCACTTTGAGGACTTGTCCGATTTAGGTCAGAGGGTTTTCGGACTAGTCCGTGCCAATATTGGACTTGTCCGATTTAGATCAGAATGATATCGGACTAGTCTGTTGTTTGATCGGAATTGTCCGATTTTGTGCAACTTGTGAAGTGCTTTGAGGACTAGTCCGCACTGAGGAGGACTAGTCCGATTCTAGTCAGAGAGATATTAGACTAGTCAAGTGTGATATCGGACTTGTCCGATCTTGTGCAAAGAGATATCTGACTAGTCCAGTGACAATCAGACTAGTCTGGTCCTGTATAGATTTGTGCAATGTGTGTGTTTATTTGAGTTTGAGCTCTTGGGGTGTGTTTCCTTAACACACTCCATACACAATGATTTACTACATTTGTTCCTTGAGCTCTTTTCCACATTGCTCCTCATTCTCCCTTCTTTTTGGCACTTTGTCTATTTTCACATTAAAACCCGTGCTCATCTCAACAAAGTAGTTAGAATCTCATTTGCTTGTCATAAATCATCCAAAACCCACAAGGGATTCCTAGATGCACTTTCAATCTCCCCCTTTTTGGTGATTGATGACAACCAATTGAGATTTCACAAAAATATGACAAAAAGTTGAGATTTTCATAAAGTATGGACATATGTGTTTAAAATACATCAAACAATGAAAACATGATCCATATGTGCACTCTTTATGGTGGGATGCATAACTAAGTGCATTGAAACAATAATCATGAAGAGAATGACATAATTGACATTGACATACCAACAACAAGCATATATGTCATTCTAGGAGCAAAATCACAGATTTCAACAATTACGTCTCAAGTAGATAAAAAACATTGCATCACAGGACCATAATTATCATAAGAGCATAGTAATAGTTTTACAACCCACAAAATAGACAAAAAAGCATAAAAAGGCCTAAGACTCCCACTCAATCTCTCCCCTTTGGCATCAAGACACAAAAAAGAAGGAGAGGAGGGATCTAAAGTCTTCAAGCCTCGCTGTCGATCCTCTCACCATCTTCATCTTCATATTCGGGCTAATGATGATGAGGAGAAGGTGCGGAGCCACTTGAGCCCCCAATGCCAAAGTAGGCAAGCTCGGAGGGAGTCAAGGGCCCAAGCTCGGTGTAGTCGGAATCAGAATCTTCAGAGATAACTGGAGATCCAATGGGCTCGATCTCCAATTTTTGACAAGTTTGCTTCACATTAGCGTTGACATACTTCATGTCTTCCTTTCATCTCTTTTTAAGCTTGTGGGCCTTCACCTTGGCCTTTCTGCAGGAAGCAAAGATAGTAGCCAAGTATTTGAAGATGCCACTTGCATATCCTTTTTGAGGAGCTGCCCTAGTGGCAGGGGAAGCCCTGGCATCTGCACTTGCTCTTGTCAGATCCTCAGGACTGGAGGCCGGAGATGAAGCAGCCTGAATGCTTGGCTTTTGAGGCATCTGGGGCCTCAAAGGAAAGTGCTCCACATCTTTGACAAACTCTATGCCAGTGACTTTCTCAATCATGAACATTAGATATGAAGCATAGCCACATGACCTGTTGGGTGTGCAAGAGATGTTGACCATATCGTTCCAGATATAGACAGCCACATCAAACTTGCGATCCTTGCTTATGACCCTCATCAAGGTCTGGAGATAGCCCTGCACACCCCCGGCATCCCCATCCTTGGGGGCAATTGTCTTCCTCAAGACTCTGTTCAAGACCACAAAGAAAGGCTTCATGTTCTTTCTGGAGGGAGGATTGAACTTGGAGTTGGGCTCATAGAGGAATTTCATCTTGTCCTTCTCAATGACACCTATGTTGTGGATGATTAAGCAGTCATTGCTTGAGGTGTCAAGGTGTAGCAGGCTTGCAAAGTCTTCATAAGTTATATTGTACTTGGACCCGTGGGTCATCCAAGTAACACTCTGTTCATCATCACTAGAGAAATGACAAGTCGCAAAGAATTGTGCGATGACCTCATCATTCCAATTGTTCCTGAAGGCGAAGAGATCCTTCAGGCCATGCCTCTCAGCAGCCTCCACCACTTCAACAAATGTCGAGCAGCCCTTCTTCTCAAAGTGTGCCCAATCAATCCACTGGCTGCGCACTACAGGTGCCTTCATGGGGAGGTACACAGACTTGTAGAAATCTGCATGGAAATTGCTCCAAAATCTGCCATCGACAGCTTGCTTCGGACGACTGTAGCAATCAACATTGCGGAATTTAGCCGCCAAGTCACTGCCCTTCCCATTGAACTTTTCTTCCGTGGGGTCCCGAACCCCTTGCTTCGGAGCTGACATCTTCAAGGGGCCAATGGGGCCCGTTGCGATCCCCTTGCCCTTGCCCTTGGCTAGGTGGGCACTCGCCGAGCTAGGCCCACCACCAGCGGAGGCCCTGGAAGCAGGCACCTTTCGTCGAGCCACCCTCTTTTGAGACTGAGGAGGGCAGGGGGCTGGCTCGGATGGGCGCTTCTTGCTTTGGTCCATCGAGGACCGAAGTGCGGCTTCTTGTTCCATTTCGGCTTCGAAGTCGGAAACTTCATCGTGAGAGTTCGACATGCCTGAGAATGCATTGTACAAGGTATGGGTGAGAAAGGATAATAAGGAATTGCATTGAGGAAGTAAAAGGTTAGGTTTGAGTTTAGAAAAATTGGACATGTCCAGTGTACAGGAACGGACTAGTCCGCGCATGGATCGAACTAGTCCGATATTCATCCTCAAAAACCTAATCAACGAGACAAATGGTGATTCCTAATGCACAACTAGCTTAGCATCAACGTAATACATCAAGGAAGCATGTATATAGTGAGAGATGCTAGGCTATTCGATCAACAATGAAGAAAATAGGGATTTCTAGGGTTTGGGGAAATTACCGAAGAAATCGCTTGAATCTCGAAGAGGAGGGTGTTGAAGGCCGGACAAGTCCGCGGACTTCAATCTCCGAGCGAGGAAGCTTGATTTCCACTCAAATGTGGAGCTTTTTGGGGGAGGAGATGCAAAATCGCCTTGGGGAGCTCGAGCGCGGAGATAGGAAGCTTGAGGCAAGTGTGGGGGTGAGGAAATTAGGGTTTGGCAGTGGCTAGGGTTATGGACACGAAAAATCGGACAAGTCCGGAAATGATCAGACTAGTACAAACTTTTCTAGAGGCTATATCAGACTAGTTTGTGGTCTACCGGACCAGTCTGGCCTAACCGGCGCTCTGCGTACTAGTCTGCATGGGCGGACTAGTCCGGGTAACCACGGACTAGTCCGTGGTCACCAGAGAAGAACTTTTTAGCCCATTCATATATATTTGAAGGTACATATTTGGAAAATATGGATGCAAATCAAATCAAATCAAATCAAATAATCTTGATGAATATGATCAGTAAGCAAACAACAACAAAGCAATGACCATGATTCACCAGGATCTAGTAATTGACATAGTTTTTCAGAGAAAATTGAGAGAGATAATTTTCACAATCCAATCACATATTTTGAAGAATTCATACAGGTATGCAAATTTTCAAGCCACATTCCGAGCATCAAGGATATTTAGTTCATTTTGAAGCTCGCAAAAGCGTTTTTCATCAAGTGGGTTGGTGAATATGTCGGCTAATTGCTTTTCAGTGTTGACATGGGTAATGGCTATATCTCCCTTCATGGAGTGGTCTCTCAAGAAGTGATGCCAGATGTCTATGTGTTTGGTTCTAGACTGCTCAACTGGATTATGGGCAATTTTAATGGCACTCTCATTATCACAAAAGAGTGGAATACGATTCATATTATAAATGTAATCCCTTAGAGTTTGTCGCATCCAGAGGAGTTGTGCACAACAACTCCCGGCTGCAACATACTCCGCTTCGGCTGTGGATAAGGCAATGGAGTTTTGTTTCTTGGAGGACCAAGAAACTAGGGATCTACCTAGGAATTGGCATGTGCCGAAGGTATTTTTTCTATCTACTTTGCATCTGGCATAATCTTCATCGGAGTAACCAATGAGATTGAATTTGGAGCCTTTTGGATACCAAAGACCAAGGTTGTGTGTATGAACTAAATATCTCAAGATCCTTTTTTACGGCTGTCAAGTGACACTCCTTAGGATTGTCTTGAAATCTTGCACACAAACATACACTCAACATAATGTCTGGCCTAGATGCACATAAGTAGAGTAAAGATCCTATCATGGAGCTATATACCTTTTGGTCCACACTTGGACCATCTTCATTAAGGTCTTGGTGTCCATTGGTTCTTATGGGAGTCTTGATGGGTTTGGCTTTGTCCATGTCAAATTTCTTGAGTAATTATTGTGTGTACTTGGTTTGACTAATGAACGTGCCTTCCTTGAGTTGCTTCACTTGAAAACCTAGAAAGAACTTCAACTCCCCCATCATGGACATTTGAAACCTCTCGATCATTATCTTGGAAAACTCATCACAAAAAGCTTTGTTAGTAGAACCAAATATAATGTCATCGACATATATTTGTCAAACAAACAAATCATTATTGAAATGCTTAGTGAATAAATTGTAATCCGTCTTCCCAATTTTGAAACCATTTTGAGTTAAGAAATCTCTAAGGCACTCATACCAAGCTCTAGGAGCATGTGTGAGGCCATAGAGAGCCTTATGTAGTTGGTAAACATGGTTTGGGAAGTCTTGATCTTCAAAGTCGAGGGGTTGCTCCAATACACCTCTTCGTTGATTGGACCATTGAGGAATGCACTCTTGACGTCCATTTGATATAGCTTAAAATCATGGTGAGTTGCAAAGGCAAGTAATATACGAATTGATTGAAGCCTAGCTACGGGAGCAAAGGTTTCATCAAAATCCAAACCTTCGAATTGTGAATAACCTTGTCTTTGATAGCTCCGGCATGTCTTTGTTAAGCTCTGATATGTTTTGATAAATCCGACTTATGTTGGTTAGCTCCGACATGTTTTTGTAGCTC
Source organism: Tuctoria greenei (assembly GCA_036927565.1). Lineage (NCBI taxonomy): Eukaryota > Viridiplantae > Streptophyta > Magnoliopsida > Poales > Poaceae > Tuctoria > Tuctoria greenei. The sequence goes on along the minus strand of JAYESD010000002.1, from coordinate 62,182,962 downwards.
GGGCTTTTGGGTTGACTAGTTTCGACTAGCTTTGGTAAGCTCCGGCACTCGGTTGTACTAGCTTTGGTATGCTCTAGCGCTAGGTTCTACTAGCTTTGGTAAGCTCTAGCGCTAGGTTCTACTAGCTTTGGTAAGCTCCAGCTCAAGCTCCGGTTAGCTTTGGCAAGGTTCGGAGCTTGATCGCAATGTTCTTGCTTTTAATATGAAATGTTTTGAACTTGTTTTACATTGTTGGAAAGATTGTTTAGTATTCTTTTACTAAGTTTTTGGTGTGTTTTGATGGTTAAGGCTGATATCATTTTGCTATGGTTTGCAACATGCTTATGTGAGGTGCTCACGTAAGATGTTGTAGTTTCGGAACTAACGTGAGTCAAGTCGAGGATTTGTGCTCGAAAGTATTGGTTGTTTATTCATGTGCAGGTGTTTCTTGAGTTCAAGACATGGCTGGTGACGGGATCCATTGAACTAATCTTAGGGAGAAGATGAGGTTCAACAACCAAGTTAATGAGGAATTGTGGTTGAGTTAATTGGGAGGTCGCGCGGCATGTTTGAATCAAGAACAATGCATATGAAGGTATCGTGGACATCGTTGGAAGATGTTTGCACGTGTGCAAGGAGTGCATGGACGTGGCTACATGGTTCCGAGGCGTGATGAAGAGATGTGGATATAAAGAATTTGTCGGAAAGGTCCAACCGACTAGGTTATGGATAGGCCTGGGCATTCGGTTAACCGGAGAAATTCAGTTCGATTTTTCGGTTTATTTTAAAATTCGTTTAATAGAAAATGTAAACCGAAATACTAACGGTGAAACAAGAAACCGGTAACCCGGTTAACCGTGAAATTCGGTTTGGCTTTCGGTTTAACCGAAAAAACCGGATTTCCCCACACCTTCGGTGCTTCCGTCGATATGGGAATCGGGAGGGGCGTAGCAGAGTCGAGGCGTTGCATCTTGAGTCAGCGGGCGAATGTCCCGTCGTGTTGGCATCTAGGAGGGACTCGTTGGCCACGGACGAGGGGCGAGGCCGCAGCGGCGAACTGCGATGTGGCAGCAGTAGACTTGAACGGTGGCACGATGCACGGCGCGGGTCAGTGTTGGGCAGGCCGGCAAAGCGCATGACGTTGGAGAGATGGAGCGCAGGCAGGCGAGGCGCGACGCGTCGCGGCGGTGCTCGAGGTAGCCGACGGGCGACAGCAGCACACGCCTGTTCGGAGCAGTATCACGAGGTGGCTGGATGGCGGTGTGAGGGATTGGAGTGATTAGGGTTGCAGTATCACGTTCTGCGCTGGTATTCCTTCCCTGGTCGAGCTGATAAGCAGGCCTTTAAGGCCGAACAAGTATAAATGGGCTAGGCCATATATTGAAACGAGTGTAAATGGGCCTGGTTAACATGATAGGTGACATATTTTGGTTTATCGGTTAACCGGGTTCAAAAACCGAAAACTGGGAAAAAAAATCGGTTTCCACGGTTTGAGAACTGAAATGTAGTCCGGTTTTATAGATTTCGGTTAGTTCAGTTTCGGTTCCGGTTTTTTCGGTTTTGGTTTTCGGTTTTCGGTTTTTTTGCCCACCCCTAGTTATGGACTCAGGCTGCGGCTGAGTCGTGTTTGACTCAAATATGGAATGTTTTGAGTTGGTTATGATAGGATTTCGTGTGGGTCGCAAATTTGAGTTGTTTTAGGAATGTGGGATACATTCCTAATGTGTTTGGAAGTCTTAAGATTGCTTCTATTTGTGTATAGAAGAGTCCTAAGAAGTTATGGAAAGTTATGATTCGTGAATTGAGTAGGATTAGAGTTCTAGTTGAGATTGAGTTGGCCTTAGGGCTGGTTATATAAGCAAGGGAGGCCAGAGCTTGTGGTAGATGACTTTGGGCTGTTCCTCTTGTGTTCTATTGAATAAAATTTGTAGTTGAAAGGAACTTGTGTGCCTTATTCGTCCGACTTGTTTCAGACAAGTTTTTCTCGTTGAGTTTTCTACACAACACTACCTTTCTTTGGTGGTTTTATCATAACTCAAGTTTTAGAGATCCAATTGACGTGATTATTTTTGGGTTCTCTTCACAACTTGATTATCTATCACCTGTCAAAATTTCACGGTCATTGAATATGTGGTTTCTGATCTACACGAGTTTCTTTGCAGTGTTCCACAACTGTTTTTCTCGGTTATGGATAGGCCTGGGCATTCGGTTAACCGGAGAAATTCGGTTCGATTTTTCGGTTTATTTTAAAATTCGTTTAACAGAAAATGTAAACCGAAATACTAACGGTGAAACAAGAAACCGGTAACCCGGTTAACCGTAAAATTCGGTTTGGTTTTCGGTTTAACCGAAAAAACCGGATTTCCCCACACCTTCGGTGCTTCCATCGATATGGGAATCGGGAGGGGCGTAGCAGAGTCGAGGCGTTGCATCTTGAGTCAGCGGGCGAATGCCCCGTCGTGTTGGCATCTAGGAGGGACTCGTTGGCCACGGACGAGGGGCGAGGCCGCAGCGGTGAACTGCGATGTGGCAGCAGTAGACTTGAACGGTGGCACGATGCACGGCGCGGGTCAGTGTTGGGCAGGCCGGCAAAGCGCATGACGTTGGAGAGACGGAGCGCAGGCAGGCGAGGCGCGACGCGTCGCGGCGGTGCTCGAGGTAGCCGACGGGCGACAGCAGCACACGCCTGTTCGGAGCAGTATCACGAGGTGGCTGGATGGCGGTGTGAGGGATTGGAGTGATTAGGGTTGCAGTATCACGTTCTGCGGTGGTATTCCTTCCCTGGTCGAGCTGATAAGCAGGCCTTTAAGGCCGAACAAGTATAAATGGGCTGGGCCATATATTGAAACGAGTGTAAATGGGCCTGGTCAACATGATATGTGACATATTTTGGTTTATCGGTTAACCGGGTTCAAAAACCGAAAACCGGGAAAAAAAATCGGTTTCCACGGTTTGAGAACCGAAATGTAGTCCGGTTTTATAGATTTCGGTTAGTTCGGTTTCGGTTCCGGTTTTTTCGGTTTCGGTTTTCGGTTTTTTTGCCACCCCTAGTTATGGACTCAGGCTGCGGCTGAGTCGTGTTTGACTCAAATATGGAATGTTTTGAGTTGGTTATGATAGGATTTCGTGTGGGTCACAAATTTGAGTTGTTTTAGGAATGTGGGATACATTCCTAATGTGTTTGGAAGTCTTAAGATTGCTTCTATTTGTGTATAGAAGAGTCCTAAGAAGTTATGGAAATTTATGATTCGTGAATTGAGTAGGATTAGAGTTCTAGTTGAGATTGAGTTGTCCTTAGGGCTGGTTATATAAGCAAGGGAGGCCAGAGCTTGTGGTAGACGACTTTGGGGCTGTTCCTCTTGTGTTCTATTGAATAAAATTTGTAGTTGAAAGGAACTTGTGTGCCTTATTCGTCCGACTTGTTTCAGACAAGTTTTTCTCGTTGAGTTTTCTACACAACACTACCTTTCTTTGGTGGTTTTATCATAACTCGAGTTTTAGAGATCCAATTGACGTGATTATTTTTGGGTTCTCTTCACAACTTGATTATCTATCACCTATCAAAATTTAACGGTCATTGGATCTGTGGTTTCTGATCTACACGAGTTTCTTTGCAGTGTTCCATAACTGTTTTTCTCGGGTAGGACAGATTGACCTTTGTTCGATCTTTCAATCGTAACTTGAGTTTCTCTCAACGGATTTCAGTGATTCTTATTGTGTCATCTTCGTGACTTGATTCTCTATGATATCTATCACTTTTGTCACGGTGAAACACGTTTAGATTAGTCTCACACATGATTTCTTTAACAGATCATTTTTTTGCTGAAGGGGTTGGGGTTTAATTGTTTCCGCTGCGTAAGATTTTTTAAATCTACCATTCACCCCCCCTCTGGTAGCTTTTCACATGCTTTGTGATCCTACAATTGGTATCAGAGACATGGTGCTCTAATCTTTGTGATTTGCACGTATTTTGACTAATCATCATGAAGAAATACTCCAAAAAACCTTGTGTCTTTAGTGGTATTGGTTTTCAGGTTTGGAAGGCATGTTTGGAAGCCTTCATCCAGGCTCAAGGCTTCGCAATATGGGAGAAGGTATACAAGACTTACGAAGAGCCGTCAAATGATCAAGTTACAGCTACAAATCTGAGAGATGTCGACAACAACAACAAGGCTCGGAACTTGATCATTCAAGTATTAACTCAAAGCGACTTCGACCGTGTTGAACACCTCCGATCTGCATACGATGTGTGGAAAGCACTTTGTGACTACCACGAAGTATCCAACACGATCAAGGAGGTAAGGCAAGACATGTTCAAGAAAGAGTACATGCGCTTCGAGATGCGATCCGGTGAGTCTATTGATGACATTTTTGCTCGCTTTAATGAAATTCTCAGCAACTTTTGTAGTGTCAATGTTAAATTTTCAGATGCTGAAAATGCTAGGTGAATGTGGCCTAGAGGGGAGGGGGGTGAATAGGCCTTTTCGAATTTAGTCGGAACCTGCAACACTTAACAACCAGATCAAAACTCGAGATATCAGACTAGTCCGGTCAGGTGCGGACTAGTCCGGTGTGTACCGACTAGGTTAATCAAGTTTGATCGATTAATTTGATTCTAGGATGTATGCAGCGGAAATATACTTGTAATTGAGGTGTTGCAAGATTATGAACTAGAGTATATCACAAGTCAATCTTATATTTGATGTTTCAATGTAAAGTAAGTAAGATTGATTGAAACCCTAGATTGATATGATGAATAAGAACGATGAACACAAAGCGAGAACACAAGCAATTTATCCTATAGTTCGGTTCCCACAGAGGCAACCTACATCCACGTTGAGGAGTCCACAAAAGGACCGGGTCTTCTCCAACACTACCCTCGTTGGATCGCCATGAAGGCCAATCCTCTTCTCTTATCACAAATGGTAAATAACCAAATTGAAGGGGCCTTCTCGCACGTTGAGGGCTCCCCTAGATTACAATGAAAACTCTACCAAGAACACACTCAAAATATTACAATGAAAATCATAGGAGTGTGTTAAGGAATCAAACCAAGAGCTCAATGAGTGATGGATCATGTCTCTCCAATGTTCCAAAGTGTATCCTCAAGGTATTGATATTTGTGGCTTTTGATTTCGTGGAGAGATGTGTTTTTGAGGCTCTTGGGAGGTGTGATGCCGCAGGGGTTTGAGAGGTATGAATGTTTGTCCGTGCACATCTATTTATATGGGGTTTCTAAAAGTGACCGTTAGGGTTTAGGAAGATCGGACTAGTTCGTGGTGGACACCGAACTAGTCCGGTGTGCTGTGTGTAGCAAATCCTAAGTGTCCTGAAATATCGGACTAGTCTGGCTAGAAGCAGACTTGTCCGATTTCGCTTCTAGAAATCTTCGGACTAGTCTGATAATCATCTTACTTGTCCAGATCAGTGAAACCCTAAGTTAATTGGGTGACAAGTCAGCACTTTGAGGACTTGTCCGATTTAGGTCAGAGGGTTTTCAGACTAGTCTGTGCCAATATCGGACTTGTCCGATTTAGATCAGAATGATATCAGACTAGTCTGTTGTGTGATCGGAATTGTCCGGTTTTGTGCAACTTGTGAAGTGCTATGAGGACTAGTCCGCACTGAGGAGGACTAGTCCGATTCTAGTCAGAGAGATATCAGACTAGTCAAGTGTGATATCGGACTTATCCGATCTTGTGCAAAGAGATATCTGACTAGTCCAGTGACAATCAGACTAGTCCGGTCCTGTATAGATTTGTGCAATGTGTGTGTTTATTTGAGTTTGAGCTCTTGGGGTGTGTTTCCTTAACACACTCCATACACAATGATTTACTACATTTGTTCCTTGAGCTCTTTTCCACATTGCTCCTCATTCTCCCTTCTTTTTGGCACTTTGTCTATTTTCACATTAAAACCCGTGCTCATCTCAACAGTGTAGTTAGGATCTCATTTGCTTGTCATAAATCATCCAAAACCCACAAGGGATTCCTAGATGCACTTTCAATCTCCCCCTTTTTGGTGATTGATGACAACCAATTGAGATTTCACAAAAATATGACAAAAAGTTGAGATTTTCATAAAGTATGGACATATGTGTTTAAAATACATCAAACAATGAAAACATGATCCATATGTGCACTCTTTATGGTGGGATGCATAACTAAGTGCATTGAAACAATAATCATGAAGAGAATGACATAATTGACATTGACATACCAACAACAAGCATATATGCCATTCTAGGAGCAAAATCACAGGTTTCAACAATTACGTCTCAAGTAGATCGAAAACATTGCATCACAGGACCATAATTATCATAAGAGCATAGTAATAGTTTTACAACCCACAAAATAGACAAAAAAGCATAAAGGAAGCTCTCTCCTCACATCCTACAGCTAGGACCTAAGGCCTAAGACTCCCACTCAATCTCTCCCCCTTTGACATCAAGACACCAAAAAGAAGGAGAGGAGGGACCTAAAGTCTTCAAGCCTCGCTGTCGGTCCTCTCATCATCTTCATCTTCATATTCGGGCTGATGATGAGGAGGAGGAGGTGCGGAGCCACTTGAGCCCCCAATGCCAAAGTAGGCAAGCTCGGAGGGAGTCAAGGGCCCGAGCTTGGTGTAGTCGGAATCAGAATCTTCAGAGATAACTGGAGATCTAATGGGCTCGATCTCTAATTTTTGACAAATTTGCTTCACATTAGCGTTGACATACTTCATGTCTTCCTTTCTTCTCTTGTTAAGCTTGTGGGCCTTCACCTTGGCCTTTCTGCAGGAAGCAAAGATAGCAGCCAAGTATTTGAAGATGCCACTTGCAGATCCTTTTTGAGGAGCTGCCCTAGTGGCAGGGGAAGCCCTGGCATCTGCACTTGCTCTTGTCAGATCCTCAGGACTGGAGGCCGGAGATGAAGCAGCATGAATGCTTGGCTTTTGAGGCATCTGGGGCCTCAAAGGAAAGTGCTCCACATCTTTGACAAACTCTATGCCAGTGACTTTCTCAATCATGAACATTAGATATGAAGCGTAGCCACATGACCTGTTGGGTGTGCAAGAGATGTTGACCATATCGTTCCAGATATAGCCAGCCACATCAAACTTGCGATCCTTGCTTATGACCCTCATCAAGGTCTGGAGATAGCCCTGCACACCCCCAGCATCCCCATCCTTGGGGGCAATTGTCTTCCTCAAGACTCTGTTCAAGACCACAAAGAAAGGCTTCATGTTCTTTGTGGAGGGAGGATTGAACTTGGAGTTGGGCTCATAGAGGAATTTCATCTTGTCCTTCTCAATGACACCTATGTTGTGGATGATTAAGCAGTCATTTCTTGAGGTGTCAAGGTGTAGAAGGCTTGCAAAGTCTTCATAAGTTATATTGTACTTGGATCCGTGGGTCATCCAAGTAACACTCTGTTCATCATCAATGGAGAAATGGCAAGTCACAAAGAATTGTGCGATGACCTCATCATTCCAATAGTTCCTGAAGGCGAAGAGATCCTTCAGGCCATGCCTCTCAGCTGCCTCCACCACTTCAACAAACGTCGAGCAACCCTTCTTCTCAAAGTGTGCCCAATCAATCCACTGGCTGCGCACTATAGGTGTCTTCATGGGGAGGTACACAGACTTGTAGAAATCTGCATGGAAATTGCTCCAAAATCTGCCATCGACAGCTTGCGTCGGACGACTGTAGCAATCAACATTATGGAACTTAGCCGCCGAGTCACTGCCCTTCCCATTGAACTTTTCTTCTGTGGGGTCCCGAACCCCTTGCTTCGGAGCTGACATCTTCAGGGGGCCAATGGGGCCCGTTGCGATCCCCTTGCCCTTGCCCTTGGCTAGGTGGGCACTCGCCAATCTAGGGCCACCACCAGCGGAGGCCCTGGAAGCAGGCACCTTTCATCGAGCCACCCTCTTTTGAGACTGAGGAGGGCAGGTGGCTGGCTCGGATGGGCGCTTCTTGCTTTGGTCCATCGAGGACCGAAGTGCGGCTTCTTGTTCCATTTCTGCTTCGAAGTCGGAAACTTCGTCGTGAGAGTTCGACATGCCTGAGAATGGATTGTACAAGGTATGGGTGAGAAAGGATAACAAGGAATTGCATTGAGGAAGTAAAAGGTTAGGTTTGAGTTTAGAAAAATCGGACAAGTCCGGTGTACAGGAACGGACTAGTCCGTGCATGGATCGGACTAGTCCGACATTCATCCTCAAAAACCTAATCAACAAGACAAATGGTGATTCCTAATGCACAACTAGCTTAGCATCAACGTAATACATCAAGGAAGCATGTATATAGTGAGAGATGCTATTCGATCAACAATGAAGAAAATAGGGATTTCTAGGGTTTGGGGAAATTACCGAAGAAATCGCTTGAATCTCGAAGAGGAGGGTGTCGAAGGCCGGACAAGTCCGCGGACATCAATCTCCGAGCGAGGAAGCTTGATTTCCACTCAAATGTGGAGCTTTTTGGGGGAGGAGATGCAAAATCGCCTTGGGGAGCTCGAGCGCGGAGATAGGAAGCTTGAGGCAAGTGTGGGGGTGAGGAAATTAGGGTTTGGCAGCGGATAGGGTTATGGACACGAAAAATCGGACAAGGCCGGAAATGATCAGACTAGTACAAACTATTCCAGAGGCTATATCGGACTAGTCCGTGGTCTACCGGACCAGTCTGGCCTAACCGGCGCTCTGCGTACTAGTCTGTATGGGCGGACTAGTCTGGGTAACCACGGACTAGTCCGTGGTCACCAGAGAAGAACTTTTTAGCCCATTCATATATATTTGAAGGTACATATTTGGAAAATATGGAGGCAAATCAAATCAAATCAAATCAAATAATCTTGATGAATATGATCAGTAAGTAAACAACAATAAAGCAATGACCATGATTCACCAAGATCTAATAATTGACATAGTTTTTCAGAGAAAATTGAGAGAGATAATTTTCACAATCCAATCAACATATTTTGAAGAATTCATACAGGTATGCAAATTTTCAAGCCACATTCCGAGCATCAAGGATATTTAGTTCATTTCGAAGCTCGCAAAAGCGTTTTTCATCAAGTGGGTTGGTGAATATGTCGGCTAATTGCTTTTCAGTGTTGACATGGGTAATGGCTATATCTCCCTTCATGGAGTGGTCTCTCAAGAAGTGATGCCAGATGTCTATGTGTTTGGTTCTAGACTGCTCAACTGGATTATGGGCAATTTTAATGGCACTCTCATTATCACAAAAGAGTGGAATACGGTTCATATTGTAAATGTAATCCCTTAGAGTTTGTCGCATCCAGAGGAGTTGTGCACAACAACTCCCGGCTGCAACATACTCCGCTTCGGCTGTGGATAAGGCAATGGAGTTTTGTTTCTTGGAGGACCAAGAAACTAGGGATCTACCTAGGAATTGGCATGTGCTGAAGGTATTTTTTCTATCTACTTTGCATCCGGCATAATCTTCATCGGAGTAACCAATGAGATTGAATTTGGAGCCTTTTTTATACCAAAGACCAAGGTTGTGTGTATGAACTAAATATCTCAAGATCCTTTTTTACGGCTGTCAAGTGACACTCCTTAGGATTGTCTTGAAATCTTGCACACAAACATTCACTCAACATAATGTCTGGCCTAGATGCACATAAGTAGAGTAAATATCCAATCATGGAGCTATATATCTTTTGATCGATGCTAGGTCCATGTTCATTTAGATCCAAGTGGCCATTCGTTGCCATGAGAGTCTTTATGAGCTTCGCCTTGTCCATCCCAAACTTCTTGAGTATATCATGAGTGTTCTTAGTTTGTCTTATGAACGTCCCTTCCCTTTGTTGCCTCACTTGGAATCCTAAAAAGTGCTTTAGCTCTCCCATCATAGACATCTCAAATCTATCTATCATAATTTTACTAAACTCCTCACAGAAAGATTAGTTAGTTGAACCAAAGATTATATCATCAACATAGATTTAACAAACAAAAGGATCATTGTCAAAATTCTTTGTAAATAATGTATAATCTACTTTGCTAGTCTTAAAGCCATTTTCAATTAAGAAATCTATAAGACACTCATACCAAGCTCTAGGAGCTTGTTTGAGGCCGTAGAGAGCCTTACGCAATTTAAATACATGGTCAGGGAACTCTTCATCTTCAAACCCGGGGGGTTGCTCCACCTACACCTCCTTCTTGATTGGTCCGTTGAGGAAGGCGCTTTTCACATCCATTTGATAGAGCTTGAAATCATGGTGAGTAGCATATGCAAGTAATATTCTAATGGATTCAAGTCTAGCTACGGGAGCAAAGGTTTCATCGAAATCCAAACCTTTGACTTGTGAATAGACTTTAGCAACAAGTTGTGCCTTGTTCCTTGTCACCACCCCGTGTTCGTCTTGTTTGTTGCGGAAGATCCATTTGGTGCCGACGACATTGGATTTGGGTCTTTCGACTAGTTCCCACACCTCGTTTCTTTTGAAATTGTTGAGTTCTTCTTGCATGGACACTACCCAATCCGGATCCTTCAATGCATCCTCAACCATGCGTGGTTCCAAAAAGGACACAAACGAGTAATTCTCACAAAAATTAGCTATGCGACATCTTGTAGTTACTCCCTTTTGGATGTCACCGATGATGTTGTCGATTGGGTGATCCCTTTGGACGCATTGGTGTACTCTCGTGTGTGGTACTTGCTGTCTTGAATCTTCATGTTCATGGTTGCCATCGTTGACTTGTTGATCATCTTCACTTTATTGAGGTCGATCTTGTATGGAAGCTCCCCCTTGATCATTGGTCTCCTCTTGTGGTTCGTTTTCCTCATGCATATGTAGAGGTGGCTCTTGTGTTCGAACTTCGCCCAATGCCATTCTTTTCAATGCTTGACAAGGAGCTTCTTCTTTATCTAGCACACATGAATCAACTTGCTCCTCTTGGGAGCCATTAGTTTCATCGAACACTACGTCACGTGCTACTTCAAAAAGTTCGGAGGTCTTGTTGTAGACACGATAGGCGTAAGTGTTCGAATCATAACCAAGCAAGAAACCGTCATCGGACTTTGAAGCGAACTTTGAAGTCCTAGGCTTCTTGTTCAAAATATAACATTTGGAACTAAAAACTCGAAAATACGAAATATTAGGCTTGTTACCGGTGAGTAGCTCATAGGATGTTTTCTTGAGTAGTCGATGAAGGTAAAGTCGATTTATGGCATGGCAAGCGGTGTTGACCGCTTTCGCCCAAAATCGATCCGAGGTCTTGTACTCATCGAGCATTGTTCTCGCCATATCTATGAGGGTTCGGTTCTTTCTTTCGGCAACTCAGTTTTGTTGAGTGGAGTACGGAGCTGAAAACTCGTGCTTTATGCCTTGTTCATCTAGGTACTCCTCCACTTGTGTGTTCTTGAACTCAGTGTCGTTGTCGCTTCAAATGTTCTTGATTGTCAATGAGAATTTATGTTGAGCTCGTTTGAAGAACTTCTTGAGTATTCCTTGTGTTTTTGACTTATCATGTAAAAAGAACACCCAAGTGAAGCGAGAAAAATCATCAACAACTACTAAACCATATTTGTTACCGTCGATGCTTATGTAGGCAATTGGACCGAATAAGTCCATGTGAAGTAGCTCGAGCAGTCTTGTTGTAGTCATGACGTTCTTTGCAGGATAAGGTGCTCCAACTTGCTTCCCGGCTTGGCACGCGCTACAAGGCCTGTCTTTCTCAAAAATAACATCCTTCAAACCTCGGATGTGATCGCCCTTGAGGAGTTTTTGAAGATTCCTCATACCAACATGCGCTAGCCGTCTATGCCACAACCAAACCATGTTGGTCTTTGCAATCAAGCATGTGTCAAGTTCGGCTTTATCCATGTTGAATTCAACAAGATAAAGCTTTCCCTTTAACATACCCTTGAAGGCAATGGAACCATCACTCCTCCTTGAGACGATCACACCCTCGTTAGTGAACAAGCAATTATAACCTTTGTCACATAATTGAGATATGGACAACAGGTTATAATCTATGGAATCAACATGTAATACATGAGAAAGAGTGTGTTGTGGTGATATGGCAATTTTACTGGTACCAAGCACCTTTCCTTGATTATTGTCTCCAAAATAGATGCCCTCGCTTAGATCCTCATTTGCTTCATATTCAACGAACATCCTTCTTTCTCCGGTCATATGGTTGGTGCAGCCACTGTTTAGCACCCATTTGTACCCACCGGAGCAATAGGCCTGCAAAAGCAATTTATGTCTTGGTTTTAGGTACCCAAGCTTGCTTGGGTCCTTTCAGGTTAGTCACAACGGATTTGGGCACCCACACATGAGACTTGGTGTTCCCATGGCGTGGCCCAACATAACGAGCATAAACTTTTTCATAATTACTTCTTATTAAGACATAAGATGCATCGAAGGTTCTGAACAGAAGTTGTTGTTGTTTATACACAGGACTAGTCTGAGAGATCAGACTTGTCTGGAGGACTGGACTTGTCCGGACCCTGACCGGACTAGTCCGGTGTGCATATGTGTTCAATGTTTTAACCTTGGACTTTCAAGTTTGAGAGGATCTTCCCTTTAAAAAGGCAATGCTTTCCTTGTTATTCTTATGGCTTCTAGCTCACCATGATAGTAACCAATGCCATATTTGACATTTGGAGGTCTTGTGACCAAGTATGCACTACGTGCATATTTGATCTTCTCGTTTTCAAATATGCCATTTTGTGCAGGATGCTTGTCCTTGGTAGAGGTTGGCTTGTCTTTCAAACTGGTGTCAACCTTACCACATGTACAGGTAGAAGCAACTTCAGTTTTAATGGGTTGAGAAGGTGAACTTGAAGAGGATGAAGGGTCACCTTGCTTGAGTGACTCAACCTACAATTCAAGGATCTTGTTAACCTTGATTAGGTTAGCAAGTTCTTTGTTGATTGCAGCATTTGAGTCGTTTAACTCCAAGCAAAATTCCTTGCTTGAAGCTAACTCAAACTCCAGTGACTTGCTTCGCTCCTTTTCAAGCTCTAGAAGTTTGTCAAGTTCGACATATTCCTCCTTTTGGGAGACAATCATGTCTTCTTGAAGATGTATTAACCTCTCCTTCTCAACAAGTTGATCAAGTAAAAATTTCATTTTAGTGGTTGTTTTCTTATCTAATCCAATAAGCATATCTTCATTATCACTTTCAACTTCACTATCACTGGAATAGGAATGCATGGAAGAGGGTTTTGTTGTTACCTTGCTTTTACCTTCCTTTTCCATGAGGCAAGTGCTGTTCCCCTTCCATGCGCCGAGAGTAGGGAAGAGAGTAGACTTCTTGGATGTCTTCTCGATGGCTATGCTAGCCATCTCTTTATCTCCTGATGACGAGGACTCATCATTTGAGTCCCACTCTTTCCATATGTGTGCTTGTTCATCTTGTTTCTTCTTCTCGAAGAATTTCTTGGGTTGAGGCTTGGATTCTTTGGTCTTCTTCTTGTTCTCTTCATATGGGCAATCAACTATAAAGTGGATATACTCACCACAATTATAGCATGCCCGCCTGAAAGTGCATCTAGGACTCCCTTGTGGGTTTTGGATGATTTATGACAAGCAATTGGGATCCTAATCCTTTTGTTGAGATGAATGCAGGCAAATGATGAAAAATGAGCAAAATGCCAAAAAGAAGGGAAATGAGAAGCAAAGTGAATTTGAGCTCAAGGAGAAGAAAATAGTAGATTATTATGTATGGAGTGTGTTAAGGAAACACACCCAAGAGCTCAATCACTTTCAAGCACACACACACAATCCACAAAATTATACAGGACCGGACTAGTCCGATAACAGCCGGACTAGTACGATATCACATTCTGCACTAGATCGGACAAGTCCGGTCTCCACCAGACTAGTCCGATATCTTTCTGATCCACTTCGGACTAGTCCTCCCCAATGCGGACTAGTCCTCAACACAATGCACAAGTCACACAAAATCGGACAAGTCCGTTGTGATCCGGACTAGTCCGATATTCTTTCTGATCCACTTCGGACAAGTCCGGTGTCTACACGGACTAGTCCGATATGCACACTGATCTAAATCGGACAAGTCCACCAAGTGCGGACTTGTCATCCTAAACACTTAGGGTTTCATATGTCCGGACAAGTCCGATGGCAATCGGACTAGTCCGAAGATTTCCAGTAGTGGAATCGGACAAGTCCGTTTTCAACCGGACTAGTCCGATATTCCTGAACACTTAGGGTTTGCTACACACAGCACACCGAACTAGTCCGGTGACCACCACGGACTAGTCCGTTTCTGAACCCTAACGGTCACTTTTAGAAACCCCATATAAATAGAGGTGCACGGCCCACTTTTACACTCTCTCGAACCCTAGCGCCGTCACACCTCCCAAGAGACTCAAAAACCACCTCTCTCGACGAAATAAAGTGCAAAATCGATCAATCTATTGAAGATTACTTCTAGATCATTGGAGAGACACTTGGCACACATCATTGAGCTCTTGGTTTGATTCTCTAACACACTCTTGCGTTTCAATTTGTAATAAACGACTCAAATGCTGCAATCAACAAAGAACTTGCTAACCTAATCAAGGTTAACAAGATCCTTGAATTGTAGGTTGAGTCACTCAAGCAAGGTGACCCTTCATCCTCTTCAAGTTCACCTTCTCAACCCATTAAAACTGAAGTTGCTTCTACCTGTACATGTGGTAAGGTTGACACCAGTTTGAAAGACAAGCCAACCTCTACCAAGGACAAGCATCCTGCACAAAATGGCATATTTGAAAACGAGAAGATCAAATATGCACGTAGTGCATACTTGGTCACAAGACCTCCAAATGTCAAATATGGCATTGGTTACTATCATGGTGAGCTAGAAGCCATAAGAATAACAAGGAAAGCATTGCCTTTTTAAAGGGAAGATCCTCTCAAACTTGAAAGTCCAAGGTTAAAACATTGAACACATATGCACACCGGACTAGTCCGGTCAGGGTCCGGACAAGTCCAGTCCTCCAGACAAGTCTGATCTCTCAGACTAGTCCTGTGTATAAACAACAACAACTTCTGTTCAGAACCTTCGATGCATCTTATGTCTTAATAAGAAGTAATTATGAAAAAGTTTATGCTTATTATGCTGGGCCACGCCATGGGAACACAAAATCCCATGTGTGGGTGCCCAAATGTATTGTAACTAACCTCCAAGGACCCAAGCAAGCTTGGGTACCTAAAACCAAGGCATAATTTGTTTTTGCAGGCCTATTCCTCCGATGGATCCAAATGGGTGCTAGACAGTGGATGCACCAACCACATGACCGGAGAAAGGAGGATGTTCGTGGAATATGAAGAAAACGAGGACCCAAACGAAGGCATCTACTTCGGAGATAATAGTCAAGGAAGGGTCCTCGGTACCGGTAAAATAGCAATATCCTCTGAACACACTCTTTCTCATGTTTTACATGTTGAATCTTTAGATTATAACCTGCTGTCCATATCTCAATTATGTGACAAAGGTTATAATTGCTTGTTCACTAATGAGGGTGTGACCGTCTCAAGGAGGAGTGATGGTTCCGTTGCATTCAAGGGTATGTTGAAGGGAAAGCTTTACCTTGTTGACTTCAACAAGGATAAAGCCGAACTCGACACATGCTTGATTGCAAAAACCAACATGGGTTGGCTGTGGCATAGACGGCTAGCACATGTTGGTATGAGGAATCTTCAAAAACTCCTCAAGGGCGATCACATCCGAGGTTTGAAAGATGTTGTTTTTGAGAAAGACAGGCCTTGTAGCGTGTGCCAAGCCGGGAAGCAAGTTGGACCACATCATCCCGCAAAGAACATCATGACTACGACAAGACCGCTCGAACTACTTCATATAGACTTGTTTGGTCCAATTGCTTACATAAGCATCGGCGGTAATAAATACGGTTTAGTCATTATTGATGATTTTTCCCGCTTCACTTGGGTGTTCTTTTTGTATGACAAGTCAGAAACACAAGGGACACTCAAGAAATTCTTCAAGCGAGCGCAAAACGAGTTCTCACTATCAATCAAGAGTATTCGGAGCGACAACGGCACGGAGTTCAAGAACATACAAGTGGAGGAGTACCTTGATGAGGAGGGAATCAAGCACGAATTTTCGGCACCATACTCTCCACAACAAAACGGAGTTGCTGAAAGGAAGAACCAAACGTTCATAGAGATGGCAAGAACAATGCTCGATGAATACAAAACTTCGAATCGATTTTGGGCGGAAGCAATTAACACCGCTTGCCACGCCGCAAATCGACTCTACCTTCATCGACTACTCAAGTAGACTCCTTATGAGCTACTCACCGGTAACAAACCAAACATTTCATATTTTTGAGTTTTCGGCTCTCCATGTTATATCTTGAACAAGAAGCCCAGGACTTCAAAGTTCGCTTCGAAGTCCGATGAAGGTTTCTTGCTTGGTTATGATTTGAACACTTACGCCTATCGTGTTTTCAACAAGGCCTCCGGACTTGTTGAAGTGGCACGTGACGTAGTGTTCGATGAAACTAATGGCTCCCAAAAGGAGCAAGTTGATCAATGTGAATTAGGTAAAGAAGAAGCTCCTTATCAAGCATTGAAGAGAATGGCTCTAGGCGAAGTTCGACCACAAGAGTCATCGTCACAAATACAAGAGGAAAGTGAACCACAAGAGGAGATCAACAATCAAGGGGGAGCTTCGATACAAGATCAATCACAAGAATATGAAGACGATCAACAAATCAACGAGGGCAACCACTCAGGGGGAGAAGAAAATGGTCACCAACACACAACTCTCCAAGTGCCACACCCAAGAGTACACCAATGCATTCAAAGGGGTCACCCAATCGACAACATCATCGGTGACATGCAAAAGGGAGTAACCACTAGATCTTGTATAGCTAATTTTTGTGAGCATTACTCGTTTGTCTCCTTTTTGGAACCACGCAGGACTGAGGATGCATTGAAGGATCCGGACTGGGTGGTGGCAATGCAAGAAGAGTTGAACAACTTCAAGAGAAACGAGGTTTGGGAACTTGTGGCAAGACCCAATGCAAATATAGTGGGCACCAAGTGGGTCTTCCGCAACAAGCAAGACGAACACGGAGTGGTGACAAGAAACAAGGCACGACTTGTGGACAAAGGTTACTCACAAGTCGAAGGTTTGGATTTCGATGAGACTTTTGCTCCAGTAGCTAGGCTTGAATCAATTAGAATATTACTTGCATATGCTACTCACCATGATTGCAAGCTGTATCAAATGGACGTGAAAGGCGCCTTCCTCAACGGACCGATCAAGGAAGAGGTGTACGTGGAGCAACCACCCGGGTTTGAAGACGAAGAGTTCCCCGACCACGTATATAAACTGCGTAAGGCTCTCTATGGCCTCAAACAAGCTCCTAGAGCTTGGTATGAGTGTCTTAGAGATTTCTTAATTGATAATGGTTTTCAAATTGGCAAAGTAGATTATACATTATTCACTAAGAATCTAGATAATGATCTTTTTATTTGCCAAATCTATGTTGATGATATAATTTTTGGGTCAACTAACCAATCTTTCTGTGAAGAATTTAGTAGAATTATGACAGACAGGTTTGAAATGTCAATGATGGGAGAATTGAAGTACTTCTTGGGATTCCAAGTGCAGCAATAAAGGGAAGGAACATTCATAAGCCAAACCAAGTACACGCAGGACATACTCAAGAAGTTTGGCATGGACAAGGCAAAGCCCATAAAGACTCCCATGGCTACGGATGGCCACTTGGATCCCAATGAAGATGGACCAAGCGTCGACCAAAAGGTATATCGCTCCATGATTGGATCTCTACTCTACTTATGTGCATCTAGGCCAGATATTATGTTGAGTGTATGTTTGTGTGCAAGATTTCAAGCCAACCCCAAGGAATGTCACTTGACAGCCGTAAAAAGAATCTTGAGATATTTAGTTCATACACCCAACCTTGGTCTTTGGTACCCAAAAGGCTCCAAATTCAATCTCATTGGTTACTCTGATGCAGATTATGCCGGGTGCAAAGTTGATAGAAAAAGCACCTCTGGCACATGCCAATTCCTAGGTAGATCTTTGGTTTCTTGGTCATCTAAGAAACAAAATTCCATTACATTATCCACAACCGAAGCGGAGTATGTTGCAGCCGGGAGTTGTTGTGCACAACTACTTTGGATGCTACAAACTCTAAGGGATTACGGTTACAATATGAATCGTATTCCTCTCCTTTGTGATAATGAGAGTGCCATTAAAATAGCCCACAATCCAGTTGAGCACTCTAGGACTAAACACATAGACATAAGACATCATTTCTTGAGAGACCATTCCATGAAAGGAGACATAACCATCTCACATGTCAACACCCAAAAACAATTGGCCGACATATTCACCAAGCCACTTGATGAAAAGCGTTTTTGCGAACTCCGAAATGAGCTAAATATTCTTGATTCTCAGAGTGTGGCTTGAAAAGTTGCATACCTGTATGATTGCTTCAAAAATGTTGATTGAGTTGTGAAAATCATCCCTCTCCATTTTTCTCTCGAAAAACTATGTCAATTATTAGATCTTGATGAATTTTGATCATTGTATGATTGTTGTATGCTTACTGGTCAAATTCATCAAGATTACTTGAATTGTTTTGCCTCTCTATTCTCTATTATTGAACCTTCAAATATATATGAATGGGCTATGCAATTCTTTCCTGGTGACCACGGACTAGTCCGTGGTTACCCGGACTAGTCCGCCCATGCAGACTAGTCCGCAGGGTGCCGGTTAGGCCGGACTAGTCCGATAGACCACGGACTAGTCCGATATAGGTCTCTGGATGACTTCGGACTAGTCCGGTCATGTCCGGACTTGTCCGATTTTTCGTGTCCATAACCCTAGCCGCCACCAAACCCTAATCTCCTCACCCCCACTTTTGCTCACGCTTCGTCTCTCTTGCGCTCGAGCTCCCAAGGCGATTTTCTCCTCCCTCCGTCGAAAAAGTCCACATTTGGGCGGAGATCAAGCTTGACCTCTTGGGGATTGAAGCTAGCGGACTTGTCCGCCCTCCAACCCCCAAAACTTCGAGCCTCCATCAATTTCTTCGGTAAATTTCTTCAAAACCCTAGAAATCTTGTTTTTCTCCATTGTTGATCGTATAGCCTAGCATCCTTCACTAGATACATGCTTATTTGATGTACTACGTGTATGCTAGACTATATTTGCATTAGGAATCATCCCTTGACCAATCTGTTAGGTTTTTGAGGATGAACACCGGACTAGTCCGGTCCATGCACGGACAAGTCCGGTACCCTGGACTAGTTCGTGCCTGAGCACCGGACAAGTCCGATGTTTCTGAACCTGAAACCTAATTCCTTAATTCCTTAATGCCATCCATTGCTATCTTGTCTTACCTATTCCTTGTATAACTTGTCATTATTCTTGCTCAATCATTCTCAGATCATGTCGAGCTCCGACAACGAGATCTCCGAATTTGAGGCCGAGTTGGACCACGAGGTGGCACCTCGGTCCTCGGCGGGTCTTGGCAAGAAACGCCAAGAAAGACCTTTCGATCCTGCTACTTCCCCTCCCCAGGTTCGGAGGAAGGTCTGTGTCAAGAAGCCCGCCTCGAAGGCTGCTCCGTCTACAAGCGGCCTTCATCAAGCAAAGGGAAAGGGCAAGGGAGTCGCAACAGGGACAGTTGGGCCCTTGAAGCTTCATGCTCCCAGAGAAGGGGTCCGGGACCCCAATGAAGAGAAATTCAATGGAAAGGCAGCGATGTGGCAGCCAAGCTAAGAAGCATTGATTGCTATGGAAGGCCAAAGCACGCAACTGATGGAAGGTTTTGGTCAAACATCCATGCAGATTTCTACAGGCTGGTTTACCTGCCGATGAAGACTCCGGTGGTGCGCAGTCAGTGGATTGACTGGGCCTACCTAGAGAAGAAGAAATGCTCAGCTTTTGATGAGGTCATTGCTGCAGCAGAAAGGCATGGTCTGAAGGATCTGTTTGCCTTCAGACAAGATTGGAATGATGAAGTGATTGCACAATTCTATGCAACGTGCCACTTCTCAAGTGAAGATGAAGAGAGTGTGACTTGGATGACCCATGGATCCAAGTACTCCATCACTCAGAAGGATTTTGCAAGCTTGCTCCATTTAGACTCTGCTGGAAATGACCACCTGATCATCCACAACATAGGGGTCATTGAGAGGGACGGAATGAAGTTCATGTATGAGCCCAACTCTAAGTATGTTCCTCCCTCCACAAAGAACATGAAGCCCTTCTTTGTGGTTCTGAACAGAGTTCTCCGGAAGACCATTGCCCCCAAGGATGGGGATGCAGGGAGTGTACAGGGCTACCTCCGGACTCTAATGAGGGTCATAAGCAAGAAGAGAGAGTTTGATGTTGCAGATTACATATGAAACGACATGGTCAACATCTCAAGCACCCCCAACCGATCATGTGGCTATGCTCCCTACCTCATGTATATGATTGAGAAAGTCACAGGTATTGAGTTCATGAAGGATGTGGAGCACACTCCTTTGAGGCCTCAGAAGCCTCAACCAGTGAGTGTCCAGGCTGCTCCTTCACCGGCCTCCAGTCCCGAGGCACCGACAAGATCAAGAAGCGGTGCTAGGGCTGTCCCTACCTCTAGGGAAGCCCCTCAGAGAGGATCAGCTAGTGGGATCCTCAAGTACCTGATCGCCATATTCTCCTCCTGCAAGAAGACTAAAGTAGAGCTTCATAAAATCAATCAGAAGAGGAAGGAGGATATGAGATACATCAAAGCCAATGTGAAGCAACTGAGTGAAAAGCTGGAGATCAACCCCATTTGATCTCCAGTAATTTCTGAAGATTCTGATCTTGACATCAACGAGCTCGGGCCTCTGAATCCCTCCGAGCTTGCCTACTTTGGCATTGGGGGCTCGAGCAGCTCCGCTCCTCCCCCCTCTCCTCCTCGTCAAGCGGAAAGCGAAGAAGATGAAGACGATGACGAGAGGACCGACAGTGAAGAGTGAAGACCCTAGGACCCTCCTCTCCTTCTTTTTGGTGTCTTGATGCCAAAGGGGGAGAGATTGAGGGGGAGTCTTAGCTTTAGCTGTGGTAGGGTGCGAGGAGAGAGTTCTCTTTATCTTTTATTTGTGATTGTAATAGTTTAACCCTATTTTCATATTAAGTTTGGTCTTGTGATGAATTGCTCTATTTATTTGCGAGTATGTGATGAAAATTGCATTTTTGCTCCTGGAATGTCATATGCACTTGGTATCGGTTGATTAATGTAAATTATGTCATTCTCAATGTATTCATGCACTTAGTATGCATCCCACCATAAAGAATGCACATATGGATAATCCTCTTGTTGCTTGATGTATTTTTGAGTCATATGTGCATACTTTATGAAAATCTCATTTTTTGCCTTATTTTGTGAAATCTCAATTGGTTGTAATCAATCACCAAAAAGGGGGAGATTGAAAGGGCATCTAGGACTCCCTTGTGGGTTTTGGATGATTTATGACAAGCAATTGGGATCCTAATCCTTTTGTTGAGATGAATGCAGGCAAATGATGAAAAATGAGCAAAATGCCAAAAAGAAGGGAAATGAGAAGCAAAGTGAATTTGAGCTCAAGGAGAAGAAAATAGTAGATTATTATGTATGGAGTGTGTTAAGGAAACACACCCAAGAGCTCAATCACTTTCAAGCACACACACACAATGCACAAAATTATACAGGATCGAACTAGTCCGATAATAGCCGGACTAGTCCGATATCACATTCTGCACTAGATCGGACAAGTCCGGTCTCCACCGGACTAGTCCAATATCTTTCTGATCCACTTCGGACTAGTCCTCCCCAATGCGGACTAGTCCTCAACACAATGCACAAGTCACACAAAATCGGACAAGTCCGTTGTGATCCGGACTAGTCCAATATTCTTTCTGATCCACTTCGGACAAGTCCGGTGTCTACACGGACTAGTCCGATATGCACACTGATCTAAATCGGACAAGTCCACCAAGTGCGGACTTGTTATCCTAAACACTTAGGGTTTCATATGTCCGGACAAGTCCGATGGCAATCGGACTAGTCCGAAGATTTCTAGTAGTGGAATCGGACAAGTCCGTTTTCAACCGAACTAGTCCGATATTCCTGGACACTTAGGGTTTGCTACACACAGCACACCGGACTAGTCCGGTGACCACCACGGACTAGTCCGATCTTTCTGAACCCTAACGGTCACTTTTAGAAACCCCATATAAATAGAGGTGCACGGCCCACTTTTACACTCTCTCGAACCCTAGCGCCGTCACACCTCGCAAGAGACTCAAAAACCACCTCTCTCCACGAAATTAAGTGCAAAATCGATCAATCTATTGAAGATTACTTCTAGATCATTGGAGAGACACTTGGGACACATCATTGAGATCTTGGTTTGATTCTCTAACACACTCTTACGTTTCGATTCGTAATTTTCGAGTGTGTTACTGGTGGCTTTGTAAGTTGTAATCAAGGGAGCTCTCAACGTGTGAGAACGCCCCTTCAACTTGGTCATTTACCCTTTGTGATTAGTGGAAGAGGATTGGCCTTCGTGGCGATCCGATGAGGGAAGGGTTGGAGAAGACCCGGTCCTTTTGTGGGCTCCTCAACGTGGACGTAGGTTGCCTTCGTGGTAGCCGAACCACGGGATAAATCTTGTGTCTTGTCCTTTTGTGTTCTTCATCTTAATTGATCAACTTAATCTAGGGTTTGATTCACTTTGTTCAATTTGAGTTAATTTGTTGAACAAGAGCCTTAATTGTAATAGAATTTGACATACAACTATTAAACTATCATTCAAGTTTATATTTCCGCTGCAAACATTTACGAATCAATCAAATTGACTGAACTTGATCAACTTAGCCCGTGAAAACTGGACTAGTCCGCACTTTACCGGACTAGTCCGATATCTCTGGTATTGACCTTGTTGTTGAGTGTTACAGGAACCGAGAAAAATCAAGAAGGCCTATTCACCCCCCTCTAGGCCTACATTCACCGCCTCAACTTTGGCTTTGTTCTTTCCTTGTATTTTCCTTCACTTGATTTAGCGCCTTGTCTCTTCTTCATCATCTTCTTGAATTTCTTCATGAATAGTATCATATCATCTTCATCTGAGTCACTGCTCTCATCGTCACCGTCTTCTTCTAATTGAGCTTCTCGTGATTCTTTAGATAAGGGCTTGAGGGTGGACTTCAAAGCAACCCCTTTCTTCTTTGCCAAGGTGAGGTTGGCAATTTCTTTGACATGCTTCGCTTGCTTTTCCATCATCTCAAAGTTGATGATTTTTTCCAAGTAGCTCATCCGGATTCATTCTCTTGTATCCGTGGCTTTCTCTAATAATTGAGCATAAGGTGACGTTGCGAGGCATGAAAGCTCTAAGGATGAATTTCACCACCTGTGGTCGTTCCACTTCTTGCTTCCGTATGATCAAACCTTGTTGATGAGCGTCTTTAGTCGGTTGTACATATCTTGAGGCGACTCATCTTCTTCGATAGCAAATCTTCCCAATTCGCCTTCAATCATCTCAATCTTCGCTTCACGCACATGATGATCACCTTCATGTGCAGTTTGCAATGTGTCCCAGATCTCCTTTGCAATCTCGAGTCCATCCACCTTGGTGAACTCGTCCCGACTGAGCGAAGAGGTAATGACTGCCGCGGCTTGAGCATTTCGATGATTTGCCTGCTCTTGGCTTGGAGTGAGCTCTTCATCATCGTTCGGGATATCTATCCCTGTGCACACAATATGCCACAGACTTGGATTGAGATAAATTAGATGCATTTTCGTATTTTGCCTCCACATTGAGTAATCACTTCCATCGAAATGTTGGGCTTTTCCTAGAGGGATAGACAAATAATGATTATTGCTAGAATTAAGACGATCGTAGTTAAAAGGATATCGGGAGTAGTCGGTGTGACTACTCCCCTTCTTCTTCTTCTCGTCTTCGACTTTCACTTTCCCTTTGGAAAGAGTCTTCTTTTTTAGGAGCGCCTTTAGTTCCAGCGCCTCCTCATCGTCATCCTCAAAGTCTTGAATGGCTTCGAGGAGCTTTTCCAATTTTTGATTCTTGTCATCATCAACCTTTTCTTGGTTGTTGCTTTTGTGTATGTCTTTCATGTCTGACATGATCTCTTTGAGCGGTTACTCTCCTTCTTGAAGAAGCTTGCTCTGATACCAATTGAATGTGGCCTAGAGAGGGGGGGGGTGAATAGACCTTTTTGATTTTAGTCAGAACCTGCAACACTTAACGACCAGATCAAAACTCGAGATATCGGACTAGTCTGGTTAGGTGGGGACTAGTCCGGTGTGTACCAACTAGGTTAATCAAGTTTGATCGATTCATTTGATTCTAGGATGTATGCATCGGAAATATACTTGTAATTGAGGTGTTGCAAGATTATGAACTAGATTATACCACAAGTCAACATTATATTTGATGTTTCAACATAAAGTAAGTAAGATTGATTGAAACCATATATTGATATGATGAATAAGAACGATGAACAAAAAGCGAGAACACAAGAAATTTATCCTGTGGTTCGGTTCCCACAGAGGCAACCTACATCCACGTTGATGAGTCTACAAAAGGACCGGGTCTTCTCCAACCCTACCCTCGTCGGATCGCCACGAAGGCCAATCCTCTTCTCTTATCACAAAGGGTAAATAACCAAATTCAAGGGGCCTTTTCACACGTTGAGGGCTCCCCTAGATTAGAATGAAAACTCCACCAAGAACACACTCAAAAGATTACAATGAAAATCACAGGAGTGTGTTAGGGAATCAAACCAAGAGCTCAATGAGTGATGAATCATGTCTCTCCAATGTTCTAAAGTGTATCCTCAAGGGATTGATCTTTGTGGCTTCTGATTTCGTGGAGAGATGTGTTTTTGAGGCTCTTGGGAGTTGTGACGGCAGGGGTTCGAGAGATATGAAAGTTGGGCCGTGCACATCTATTTATATGGGGTTTTTAAAAGTGATCGTTAAGGTTTAGGAAGAGCAGACTAGTCCGTGGTGGACACCGGACTAGTCCGGTGTGCTATGTGTAGCAAACTCTAAGTGTCCCGAAATACAGGACTAGTCCGGCTAGAAGTGGACTTGTCCGATTTCGCTTCTGAAAATCATTGGACTAGTCCGATAATCATCAGACAGATCAGTGAAACCCTAAGTGAATGGAGTGACAAGTCAGCACTTGGAGGACTTGTCCGATTTAGGTCAGAGGGTTTTCGGACTAGTCCGTGCCAATATCAGACTTGTCCAATTTAGATCAGAATGATATCGGACTAGTCCGTTGTGTGATCGAACTTGTATGATTTTGTGCAACTTGTGAAGTGCTTTGAGGACTGGTCCGCACTGGGGAGGACTAGTCTGATTCTAGCTAGAGAGATATCGGACTAGTCTGGTGTGATATCGGACTTGTCCGATCTTGTGCAGAGAGATATCGGACTAGTCCGGTGACAGTCGGACTAGTCCGGTCCTGTATAGATTTGTGCAATGTGTGTGTTTATTTGAGTTTGAGCTCTTGGGGTGTGTTTCCTTGACACACACCATACACAATGATCTACTACATTTGTTCCTTGAGCTCTTTTCCACATTGCTCCTCATTCTCCCTTCTTTTTGGCACATTGTCTATTTTCACATTAAAACCTGTGCTCATCTCAACAAAGTGGTTATGTTCTCATTTGCTTATCATAAATCATCCAAAACCCACAAGGGATTCCTGGATGCACTATCACTAGGCAATTGTTAATTGCATTAGATATGTCAATTTGGGATATGAATGTCACATCTATTCGTGAATCTACTGTCATGAGTACACTTACTTTAGATGTGCTATATTCCAAGTTAAAAACTCATGAAATTGACATAATATCACGTAAGAACCCCAACAAGTCTATTGCTTTTGTTTCTCATGTGACATGCCTAGCTCCGGCCAATCTTCATCTTGTGGTATACTTGCTTTGTTGTCCTCTCTAACCCATGAACAGATTGAGGAGTTTCTAGAGGAGGAGCTAGTTCTTCTCTCTTCAAGGTTCTCAAAAGCATTGCAAAATGTGAGAACTAGAAGGAGAGGAAGCTCCGGACCTCAACGATGTTTCGAATGTGGTAATACAAGACATTTTTGTTCAGATTGCCCTATCCTTTCTGGTCCTATTTCCCAGGATGAAAAGCAAACAAGGACGAAGCACTCCGCTGCAAAAGATACGAAGAAAAAGAAGGGTTTTACAGGACATCAATTGGTGAGCAGTTTTATCTCGGCACTTCAAGAACTTGGCTCAAGCGATGTGGACATTAGAAGTGACGAAGATGAAGATGATTTGGCAAACTTGTTCTTCATGGCGGGCAAGTCAAGATCAAGTATGGAGGAGGCTGAACACAACAGCGACAATGAAGAGGTATGTCCTACTTGCGAAGAAATGTGTGATGCTATTTCTCGTGCCACTGTTATAGTTAAGAAAAAGGACAAAAAGCTTAGGGACAATGCTTTTAAAATTGAGTCACTAGAATCAGAAATTAATTGTTTGAAATCTTTGATTCCTAGTGATGATTCTTGTTCCTCATGTGAATTAATATATAAACAATTGTCCTCATCAAGAAGTGCGCACATCTCCACACTTGATAAACTTGAGTTAGAAATTGAAAAGAACAAAGAGCTTGCTGCACTTAATGATACAAACTTGAGAGATGCTAGCTGTTCTACAATTGATTTGCATTGTTCTACTTGTGATGATCTTGATAAGAAACTACAATATGCTATGAATGAATTTTCTATGTTGAACAATGCTTTGCATTCTCATGAAGTTAAATATTGTTTCAATTGCAAATTAACAGGAAAAACTTCATGTGAAAAATGCCTTGATCTGTCCAATAAACTTGATAACATGCATAGGACATTAGAACAGTTTTGTAATGGGAATAAGAACATAAACTTGCTGCTGAATTCTTCCAAGTCTTGCAATGATAAAACTGGTTTAGGTTTTGATTCTCATGCTCATGCTAAGGCACATCCACCTAAAATTGTAAAGTCATTAGGAATTGGTTTGATTCAAATAGTTGCTAAACAAAAAGAAGTGATTTTCAAATCTGTAGGAGTGTTGTCTCATTCGGTTTCATATAAAAATGTTGCTTGCTCATCTAGACATGAACACAAAGTTAAATTTCATTGTACCTACTGTGGTAGAGATGGTCATGTCATAGATTTTTGTTATAGACTATCTGAACAACAGAAAAAGGAAAGAATGAATGCTAGATCTCATAACTTCCATGCAAAATTTGCCGCACTTGCTAAACCGAATGATAGGAACATGCAATTTGCTGTAATGAGTCGAAAACATGCAAAGTTTGCTCCCAAACCTATTGTTTTTCGTACTACACATGTAACATATCGTATGACAGTAGTTGGGTACAAAAATCCTCAAGTTTTAGCTCATAAACCTTCTGTTTTATCTCAGCTTTCGCGTGGTATTCCTGCTGCACGTCGTGTGACTAAGTACTGGATTCCTAAATGCCTTTTGACTAACCCCAGTATTGAGTCATCAACGTATTGTGCTTCTACGTAAGTTACACGCTTGAGGAAGGAGAACTTTTGGATTGTGGATTCAGGTTGCTCATGCCACATGACCGGTAACAAAGAATGGTTCTCCTCCCTCTCTTTTGTGTCACGTGTAGAGAATGTTACTTTTGCCGATAATTCTTCAACTCCTATAATTGCCAAGGGTTCGGTTAGAGTAAATAATCACTACACTTTGAAGGATGTGGCACTTGTTAAAAATTTGAAATACAACATGCTTTCTGTTTCACAACTGCTAGATGAAAATCTGGAAATTATTTTCACTAAAAATTGCTGCAAAGTTGTAAATTCAAACAGTGAGCTTATTTTTAACATGTCATGTTTTGGAAGAGTTTTTAAAGCTGATTTTGATATGTCTTCCCCTAAGCATAGGTGTCTAGTTGCTAATGATTCCAAAGATTTATATTTTTGGCGTCATAGACTTGGTCACATAGGCTTTGATCATCTCTCGTCTGTTAGTGCTCTTGATCGCATACGTGGGCTGACTAAGCTTAAAGGGGACAAAGAAATTGTGTGCTCTTCTTGTAGACATGCTAAGATGGTTGCAGGTTCACATACTCCTCTCACAATGATCATGACAACTGAACCGGGTCAACTTTTGCACCTTGACACCGTAGGACCTTCACGTGTCGAATCCTTCGGAGGTAAATGGTATGTTCTTGTGATTGTTGATGATTATTCTAGATACTATTGGGTTTACTTTATGGCATCTAAGAATGAAGCTTTTAGTCACTTTAGAACTTTATTTCTTAGATTATCAATTGATCACCCAGGATCTTTAAAAGAAATTAGAAGTGATAACGGAATCTAATTTTAAAATCAATCTTTTGATCACTTTTGTGCTGAAAATGGAATAGATCATGGACTCAGGCTGTGGCTGAGTCGTGTTTGAATCAAATATGGAAAGTTTTGAGTTGGTTATGGTAGGATTTCATTTGGGTCACGAATTTGAATTGTTAGGAATGTGGGATACGTTTCTAATGTGTTTGGAAGTCTTAAGATTGCTTCTATCTGTGTATAGAAGAGTCCTAAGCAGTTATAGAAAGTTACGATCGTGAATTGAGTAGGATTAGAGTTCTAGTTGAGATTGGGTTGGCCTATGGGCTGGTTATATAAGCAAGTGAGGCCAGAGCTCATGGTAGAAGACTTTGGGGCTGTTTCTCTTGTGTTCTATAGAATAAAATTCGTAGTTGAAAGGAACTTTTGTGCCTTGTTCATCCGACTTGTTTCAGACAAGTTTTTCTCGTCGAGTTTTCTGCAAAGCACTACCTTTCTTCAGTGGTTTTATCATAACTCGAGTTTTGAAGATCCAATTGACGTGATTCTTATTGGGTTGTCTTGACAACTTGATTCTCTATCATCTGTCAAAATTTCACGGTCATTGGATTTGTGGTTTCTGATCTATATGAGTTTCTTTGCAGCGTTCCAGAACTGTTTTTCTTGGGTAGGACAGATTGACCTTTGTTCGATCTCTCAATCGTAACTTGAGTTTCTCTCGACGGATTTGAGTGATTCTTATTGTGTCGTCTTCGTGACTTGATTCTCTCTGATATCTATCACTTTTGTCACGGTGAAACACGTTTAGATTAGTCTCACACACGATTTCTTAACAGATCATTTTTCTGCCGAAGGGGTTGGGATTTATTTGTTTCCGCTGCGTAAGATTTTTTAAATCTACCATTCACCACCCTCTTGTATCTTTTCACGTGCTCTTCGATCCTACATGTGGTCTTTCAATTGAGGCAAAGAGGTAAAAGGGTGGGGTGTTGAGTTGTTTATATAGAGGTGGAGGCTAGGGTTTGATGGATTTCGAGTTTGGGGTGGGTGTAGGCCGGTGTGGGATCCCACATGGGCTCCAAAAGAGTTAGACATGACGTACTTAGGCCCACTTGAGGTAAAACACAAAAACATGTCATGGAACAAAAGATCAACTCGGAATCATGATCACCGGACAAGTCCGCACAAGGCCGGACTATTCGAAGTTAGTTAGAGAGAAATCGGATAAGTTCGGACTATATCGGACAAGTTTGAACTTAATCAGAGGAAAATCAGACAAGTCTGGCCAAAATTGGACAAGTCTGATTTTAGTCAAAGAGGAAAACTGACAAGTCCGTAAGACATCGGACAAGTCTAAGGACTTGGCAAAATTTCCAAGGTTTGGATGACCGGACTAGTCCGCAATCGGTCTGACAAGTCTGAAAATTGTACATAGATGAAACCGGAGAAGTCCGCACGAAAACGGACATGTCCGATAGAGGTCAAAGAGAAATTGTACTAGTCCGCACCGAAAACGGACTAGTCCGCACCAAAAACGGACTAGTCCACACTTCCCAGAATTCTTTAGTGCGGTTTTGCTTCTAATTCTTTCTAAGCTCATTCATTTTTATGTGATTAATGTTAAACCTGTATATGAACTTATGGAATGCATGATGCATGAAAATGAGGGTGTTACAAACCTACCCCCCCCCCCCCCCCCTTAAAATGAATCTCGCCCTCGAGATTCGACGCAGAAGAGAAGAGATAGGGAAAATACTTCTTGAGATCATCTTCCAGCTCCCAAGTTGCCTCTGATTCTGTGTGATGCTTCCATTGAACTTTACAATATCTAATAATCTTGTTCCTTGTCACCCTCTCCTTGGTTTCCAAGATTTTGACTGGTTGCTCGGCATAAGTCAAATCTGCCTCTAGTTCCAATTCTTCCATCAGCACTTGTTTTTCCAGCACTCTCAAGCACTTCTTGAGCTGGGAAACATGAAAGACATCATGAACATCTGATAAGTGAGCTGACATCTCCAACTTATATGCTACTTCCCCTCTTTTGTCCAGAATCTTGAATGGTCCAATATATCGAGGTGCTAGTTTGCCTCTGATGTTAAACCTCTTATGACCTCACATAGGTGATACATTGAAATATACAAAGTCTCCCACTTCAAAGGATAGACTTCTGCTCCTATTATCCGCATATCCTTTTTGCCTTGATTGAGCAGCCCTCAAGTTTTTGCGAATAATCTGGACTTGTTTCTCAGCTTCTTGCAACATATCCAGTCCAAATACTTGATTTTCTCCTGTCTCATTCCAGAACAAAGGTGTTCTACAATTCCTTCCATACAGTGCTTCATATGGTGACATCTTCAAACTTGCTTGATAACTATTGTTGTATGAAAATTCTGCATATGGCAAGTTCTTGTCCCAACTTCTTCCATACTTCAAAGCACAAGCTCTTAACATGTCCTCTAAAATCTGATTGGTCCTCTCAGTTTGTCCATCCGTTTGAGGGTGATATGCTGAGCTAAATTTCAACCTTGTTCCCAATGCTTCATGTAGTTTCTCCCAGAACATAGAGGTAAATTGAGAACCTCTATCCGATACTATCTTCTTTGAAACTCCATGTCGGCACACAATATGCTGCCTATATAGATCTGCCAGTTGTATTGAAGTATACTTGGTCTTGACAGGGATGAAGTGAGCTGACTTTGTCAATTGTACACAATTACCCACATGGAATCATAACCGGACTGAGTACGCGGTAGACCAACTATAAAGTCCATTCCAATTTCTTCCCACTTCCATTCTGGAATCTTCAATGGTTGCAATAATCCAGCTGGCCTTTGATGTTCCGTCTTGACTCGCTGGCACACATCACACAACGCTACATATTCAACTATGTCCTTTTTTATACTAGCCCACCAATAACATGTCTTCAAATCCTTGTACATCTTTGTACAACCGAGATGAATTGAGTATGGCGAGTCATGTGCCTCTTTTAATATTGTCTCCCGAATATGCTTCACATTAGGCACGACAATCCTTTTTCCAAGCCATAAGGTACCATGGTCATCCTCATTAAACCTGAATTCTCCTCCCTCTTGCATTCTTTCTTTGATTTCTTGAATCTCCTCATCCTTTGTTTGTGCTTCTCGAATCTCCTACTCCAAGGTCGGATTTAACTCCATTATTCCCATCTCATTCACAAATCTGAGATTCAACCGTTCAAACTCCTTACATAACTCGGATGGCAACTCTCGAACCATAAGTTGGTGACTTACTAATAAGGAAAGATTTAGGCCCGATCTTCTGAAAGATAATGGATAAGTCGATTGATGGAGATCTCGACGTTGATGATCCGAGGCTCTCGAGTAGTTCAAATACCCCTGCAATCACTACACCACCGCTTCGTTAATTATCAACTGTGCTGCACACAATTGACCTCGCCAAGATAGCTAATCCTTGCAAGTGCAATCGAGAACACAAGCAAGAACGTAAAAGACACAATCTGAAATCGCGAAGTTGGGGTTTCACAAACTGTAGAACGGCGATATTATTAATCTAAGAAAAACCGAATTGTTCATGGTGGCTACTATGGAGTATATATAGGTGGGAGGACGTCCAAAGGGGTGTTGGGGTCGTGACCTAACCCTAAGATACGAAAATAATGGACTTAGACTTGATACAAGGCCCAATGGCCCAATACGGTGGCGCAACACCCTGACAGATTCTGAACTCGATTTTGTTTTGACGATTCCCGTCGACTCCAAAAGAACATGGACATGGGACCAGTGCCATTGGAAATTTTATCTTCTCCCCTTTCCGTGCATATGTAGAAGGTCCAAAAGGGAGTTTGTATGCGTCCTGGGCATCCGTTTTAGTGCGTACTGCTCCTGGACTCCGAATTGGACACGATTTTGAGTTTGGCTCGGTTTCCATCTTCTTTGAACGAATTCTCTGGTCCTCCACGTCCCTAATACTTCCTGCAAGTACTCCTTGAACCTCTCCATGGATCCTAATCACAATTAAATCATTAGGTAGCAATCTATGCTCAAAAACATATAAGGAAACATATAAGAACGAGCTCACCTCTGAAATTAATTGTTGTGTATGAACTCTATTGATTGCATCTTGTATGTTCAGTGGAGTGTTGTTTGTATCCATAGAAGTGATGTCCTCATCATCCTCCCCTTCTTGAATTGGAGTCGTCCTCGACTCAAGTTCATCTTCTCTCATGTGTTGGTCCAAATGTCAATGCCATCAAATCTTTTTGTATGCATGAATGGAGGAGACCAAGGTGGTGGACAACATAGTGCGCCATCTTGATCTTGTCCATCAAATAAGAGTGCACATTCACTTGAGCCAGGATCCCAAACAAATAAACATTGTGTCATGTTTGTAGGTGAAATGATAACGTGCATGATCTCATCACTTACTCCTTTCCTACTCAAGGCATCGACCACTACATTAGCCTTTCCTGGATGATTATTAATCCCCACATCATAATCCTTGATGAGATCCAACCATCTTTGTTGCCTCAAATTCAGATCCGTTTGTGTGATATATACTTGAGACTCTTATGATCCGTGTAAATCTGACACCTATGACCAACAGTGTAATGTCTCCAAATCTTCAAGGCATGTACCACAGCTGCAAGTTCGAGATTGTGCATTGGATAATTATGCTCATGTTTCTTCAATTGCCTCGATGCATAAGCAACCACTTGACCTTCTTGCATAAGCACACATCCAAGTCCTTTTCTCGATGCATCACAATAAATATCAAAACTCTTGCTCACATCCGGCAATACCAAAATTGGGGCTGTGGTTAACCTCTTCTTTAACTCCTCAAAAGTTTCTTGACAAGCTTGAGTCCATTGGAAAGCTTTTCCCTTCATTAGCAATTCTGTCATTGGCTTGGCTATTCTGGAAAAGCACTTGATGAATCGACGGTAATATCCAGCCATCCCAAGAAAACTCCTTATTTCCTTTACATTTTGCGGTGGTTCCCACTTCAACACATCTCTTACTTTTCCAGGGTCAATCGATACTCCTCCTCCTGAGATGATATGACCCAAAAACGATACTTCTCTCAACCAAAACTGACACTTGTTGAACTTGACATACAATTGATGCTTTCTCAATTTCTGCAACATAAGCCTCAAGTGTTCCTCATGTTCCTTCTCATACTTCGAGTAGATCATAATGTCATCAATAAACACCACAACGAACTTATCCAAGTACTCCATGAAGACCTTATTCATGAGGTACATAAAGTAGGCAGGCGCATTTGTCAATCCAAAAGACATCACGGTGTACTCATAAGATCCATACCGTGTCCTAAAAGCTGTCTTGGGTATGTCCGATGGTCTAATATTCATTTGATAGTATCCTGACCTCAAATCAAACTTAGAGAAGACACAAGCACCCTTCATCTGATCAAACAAGTCTTCTATGCGTGGCAAGGTGTACTTGTTCTTGATTGTTACCTCGTTGAGAGCTCGGTAATCTACGCACATCCTTTGGGATCCATCCTTCTTGTCGACAAAAAGAACGGGTGCTCCCCAAGGTGAAGAGCTAGGGCGAATAAAACCCTTCTCTAGTTTCTCTTGAATTTGCTTCTTGAGCTCTGCTAATTCCATAGGAGGCATCCTATACGACCTCTTAGCTATAGGTGCAGTTCCAGGTATTAAATCAATAACAAACTCAATGTCATGATCAGGTGGCATACCTTGCAACTCATCCGGAAAAACATCAAAAAATTCACACACCACCGGAATCTCCTCAATTGCGGCACCGTCCATATGATTTAGCTCCAATCGCTTTGGTGCAGTTTGAGATGCTTCAAATTCTACGGTGATCCCTTCTTCATTGGTCAACTTCACCGTCTTCGTGGCACACTCAATAACCCCATTGTGCTTTCTCAACCAGTCCATACCAAGTATAATGTCCAATCCTTGGGAATCCAATACTATAAGGTTGGCAAAGAAGTCTACCCCCCTTATTCTAAGGCTTACTTTTGGACATACTATATTTGTCCTCATCTCTCCTCCAGGAGACTTCACCAATAGAGTAAACTTCATATGAGAGATAGGCGAACTATACTCGGCGACATACTTCGATGAAATGAATGAATGCGATGCTCCAGAATCAAATAACATAGTCGCGGGGTTGGAGTTTGTGAGAAACATACCAATGACCACGTCATCCGCTTGTTGTGCATCCTCCATAGATTCATGGTTCACATTGCCACGAGCAATATTCTGTTGTCCCCGATTTCCTTGTGGATGTCCTCCATTGGGTCTTGGGTTTTGCCTCAGTGCATTGGTTCCTTGACCAAGGCCTGACTTAGGACATTGATGTGCAAAGTGTCCAGCTTCTCCACAAGTATAACACTTCTTAACTTCACCAGAATTATTGGGGCGGGGTTTGTTCTGAACATTTGCACTAGGAAAATTAGCACGAGGTGCATATGGCATCGGAGGACTAGGTGCTTGCATAACACGGCGCTGCTGCACAAACTGAGCTGGGCGCGGTGCAAATCCAGGGCGTCGAGCAGAAATAGAAGAGCTGAAATAAGGCGCATTGGGCGGCGCAAAGCGGGGGCGCACATTACTTCCTTGTGGGTGTCCTTGATATGGCACCTTCCTCTAGTTGTCTTGTTCCATCTCACGAATCTTGTTCTCAACCACAATTGCTTTGTCCACTAGCTTCTGGAAGTTGGCATAATCACAATTCAGCAGTTGCACTTAGATCTCATTGTTCAAGCCCCTCATGAATAAGTATTGCTTCCTGCTATCCCGACTCACATCTTCAGGCGCGTACCTTGATAGTTGAGTGAACTTGTTGAGATATTCACCCACACTCGATCTTCCTTGCCTCAAGTTCTCGAATTCTCGCCTCTTCAGAATCATAACACCTTCTGGCACATAATGAGAACGGAAGCTCTCTTTGAATTCGGCCCAAGTAATCCTCTCTTGGTTCTCATGTGCATTGCAATAGGAATCCCACCAATCCGCAACTGCTCCAACTAGCTGATGAGAAGCAAACAAGACCTTCTCCTAGTCACTGCATAGGACAATAGCAAGCTTCTTCTCCACGGACTTGAGCCAATCATCCACATCCATAGAGTCAGTGGCTTGAGCAAAGGTTGGCGGCCTAGTCCTCATATACTCTCCCAACCGGTTATGAGGAGGTGGGGGTGGCGGTGGAGGCATGTGGGGCTGATTGTTGTTATTGCCAGCCTGCAGTTGTCCCATAGTTTGTATCATGGTCTGCATGAGCTGGTTTTGCATAGCCAAAAGCTTCTCGATACTCATAGCTCCATTAGCAGGTCCTGTTCCATTGTTGTTCTGAGGTGCTTCATGGTTCTCCTCTTCATCATTGCCATCCCTCTGGTTGTGAGTCCTCACCATCTGAAGAAAAGCAAGAGATAAGAATTTAGAAAACGTCCCCAACTATATGCATCCAGGGATATGAAACTAAACAACTAACTAGCCTAAGTGGACTTAGCAATGCTAAAGCATCCCAAAGTCCTCTATTAAGCACACAAGCAAGCAATATATAGCAAACATCACACCAAAGAAAAACACATCAATTCCTGAGTGCTCCTATGTGCTCTAAAGTGTCCATTCTATCTATGTTGCGTCCTGCGGTCAACCTGTGGCTTTGATACCAATTTGTGACACCCGATTCTGAAAAATAAACCAAGTGCAGTGTATGTGTGCCCAGGATGTTCAACACACATACAGTAGTGCATTCACAAAAGAGTATACAGAAAATTACCACAAGACAAGATTAATTAACCAAATTTTATTACACTAACCATATCATCCTCGAGTACATGTTCTAATGAATACTAATGACAAGTTCCATCTAATGCAACGGAAATAAACTAATTAATCAAACTAAACAGCTAGGCAGCATAAGCGTTAGGGTATAGCGCAGCTCCAAAACAACACCACAGGCATCGGAAAAATGAATCCTACATAGATGTGACGGCTTCGAAGATCGCGGGACGAAGATGACGCGTAGACGAAGTGGATGGCGCAGCGGTCCTCCGGTGGCACGACGACGGCAATGCAACAATCTCCGGCGGACGACTGCACCCTCCTCTCTTCTTTTTTTTCTTCCTCTCCTTCCCTAGCGGCGGCAGCCTCTGGTGCTCTTTTTCTTTCGTTGCTAGGGCTTCCTGGATGGCGGCGCCTGTTCTGGGGTCATTTGAATTACGAAGCCCCAACGGTCCCTTTTTATAGGCGGCAGCAGTACCGATCGAGCGACCAGGGACAGAGTCCCGATCCAACGCGGGGCGGGGGCTGGCGGCACCGACCGCTTGGGGCGCGGACGGGCGCGCGGGCTCGCGCGGGGATGCGCGGGCGCGGTGGCGCTGGCGGGTGGGGTCGCATGGGCGGGGCGGGCTGGCGGGGCGCGCTAGGTGGGCCGACCGCTCGGCCTGGCTGGCGGTGCTGCCCCCTTTTTTTTCTTTTTCTTTTTTCTTTTTTTTTTAGATTTCATATATTTTTTCCTATATATATTATTATTTTTATATTTATTCCCTAGTACATGTTTTATGCTATTATTTCCTTTTCTTCTTTTGCTACACATATTTTGTATATGTATGTTTTACATTTCATTATTTTTTTTCCTTATTCTACTAATGTTTAATGCATGAACATGTATGCAATGCATGATGCAAAAATTGAGGGTGTTACACAAATGATCCATGCAATATTAGCAAAACCCTAATTAATTAGCCACACTGCACCCATACTTGGCCTCATAGTGGCACTGTTGTCCTGGCTTATTCTCGCATGAACCGGTCCTTAGATCTAAAGCAAGCGACCTCCATGTCTTCCAAACCATCCACATACGACGCTTGCTTAGATCACTCATTACCATATTATATTAACCAATTCAAATTAACCATGAACTCATTAATGCATAATTAAATGGTATAGTTGACTTCCCATCCCGATTAATTAAGTGAAGCAAAGGTAAAAAGCCCCTCCCGACTCTCTACCATGTATTCCAGGTGACAAGAGTGGTTAAACAAAGCTAGTAGACTTCCTATGATAGGAATTCCCATCAAATTGGCATAAGCATGTAGTTTTGAAAACAAAACATTTATTTATAAAACAAGATCAATATGTTCAAGGACACTTGCCTTGCTCTTGGGCTTGGTTCGAGTCAAATTCTTCAAAATCCTGGTGCTAGAGATCCTCCGCAACACCCTCTAGCGCAAATTCATCTAAACCGCGCAGTAAACATACAAGACAAGAATCACAATCAATAGATGCACATATATTACTCA
Source organism: Tuctoria greenei (assembly GCA_036927565.1). Taxonomy (NCBI): domain Eukaryota; kingdom Viridiplantae; phylum Streptophyta; class Magnoliopsida; order Poales; family Poaceae; genus Tuctoria; species Tuctoria greenei. The sequence continues at coordinate 62,145,361 of JAYESD010000002.1, read as the reverse complement.
ATATGACATGATATGCATGATTAATGCAAATGCAAAGCAAAAAACTAGTTAATGAGTTGTTAATGATGTTTACTAACTAATTCTAATGGTTTTTAACATGTTTGGACAGGTTTGGAATTGATTCACACCAATTTATAATTAATTCAGCAGGAAACAGACAGCCAAACTGGACTAGTCCACTGTAGGACATGACTAGTCCGCCCTACGCAGAACCAGCAAATCAAGGTTTTCTAGATTGACGTGAATTTGGAGGAACGGGGTTGAATTCACGTGAGAAATAGGGAGTAGAAAGTTTACCAGGTGTTTTGAACTCCAATGAATCGAGGGTTTTGGAGCAAACACTTGGATCTTGACGATCTAGGGTTGACGAAGAAAACTTGAAGATGACCTGTGGATGAAGAACAAAAACATGATCAAGATTTTGACTACTTGGTCCTATTTCATTTCCTCCTCTTCTTCTTCTTGCTCGGGATCTCCCTCTCCCTCCTTGTCGGCGGCTATCCACGAACTAGGGTTTGGTGATCTTTCAATTGAGGCAAAGAGGTAAAAGGGTGGGGTGTTGAGTTGTTTATATAGAGTTGGAGGCTAGGGTTTGATGGATTTCGAGTTTGGGGCGGGTGGAGGCCGGTTTGGTGTCCCACATGGGCTCCAAAAAAGTTAGAAATAAATTCCTTAGGCTCACTTAAGGTAAAACCCAAAAACACATCGTGGAACAAAAGATCAACTCAGAATCGCGATCACCGGACAAGTCCGCACAAGGTTAGACTATTCGAAGTTAGTCAGAGAGAAATCGGATAAGTCCGGACTATATCAGACAAGTCCGAACTTAATTAGAGGAAAATCATATAAGTATGGCCAAAACCGACAAATCCGATTTTAGTCAGAGAGGAAAATGGACAAGTCCGCAAGACATCGGACAAGTCCAAGGACTTGGCGAAATTTCCAAGGTTGGGATGACCGGACTAGTCCGCAATGGGCCGGACAAGTCCAAAAATGTACAGAGACGAAACCGGAATAGTCCGCCCGAAAATGTACATGTCCGATAGAGGTCAAAGAGAAATCGGACTAGTTCGCACTAAAAATGGACTAGTCCACACTTCCCAGAATTCTTAAGTGCGGTTTTGCTTCTAATTCTTTCTAAACTCATTACTTTTTACGTTGATTAATGTTAAACATGTATATGAACGTATGCAATGCAAGAAATGAAAATGAGGTTGTTACAATGCCCCATTGTTCTCCTCATCCTCACCATTGGCATTTCTCTGGTTATGTGTCCTCGGCTTCTATTGGAGAAAGAATAGTAGAGAACGGAATAATTTAGAATTTGGAAAGAAATGCCTCAGCTATATGCATCAAGGTATATGAAACTAAACAGCTCTCCTATTAATACTAAAAACCCTATGAGAGGATGTGGACAAGGATCCCACAACTCTCTACTACGTGCGGATGTGGACAAAATGCTAAGCGTCCCAGAACTTGCACCAAGCACACAAGCACAAGCACACACCAAGAAAATTCAGCACACCACACTAAACACAACTATTATGATCTAAACGTCTTTCTAACTTCTAGACAAAAAACCTATACTTAATTATGTGAGCCGTGGATGTGAGGTGGTGAATACAACGGCGGCGACGAGGCATACATGGGCACATCCAGGGTGAGTTGGCCACCCATGTAGGCGCTTGGGAAGTTGCTACACCATTGACTTCCATGGTGGCACGGACTTCCACTTGCTTCTCCATGACGAACAATCTCTTCTGGAGGTAACTGATCTCTTCCATAGCATCAGCACAACTATTTCCCAAATCCACCAACACTTCTTGAGATCTATCAATGGCTCGAGAACTGACTTGAGCTCTATCTTGCGGCCTTAAGACTTTTCTTGTCCCTTTATTGCATTGCGGGTGCAGCACAATACTAGTATCCCCAATCTGCTCTCGATAGATGTGTCACAATCTGGTAAGTGGATCCCAAGTGACATCATCAATAGCTTGCTCCCTTGTGCATCTCCATGTAGATGCAAAGTGTCGGGTTACCACCTCATTCTTAGCAAGAACAGTAACTTGAGCCCTCCATTCTTCCCGTCCATGGCGAGGAATTCTCTTAACATAGTACTACGAGTGCATCTTGCATAGATCAAGGAACTCCTTTAATTGCTTAGCTGCATATCCTCCATCAGTGTCGTCAGAACAGAATTCTTGAGCATCACGGTAATCTAGGCATGTTTCTTCCGTCCTAGATTGACTAAGTTGTGATGCATTCCTTTAGGCTTCTGGTACTTCTTCTTGTGCATCAGTTTCATCTTCTTGCGGTTCCTCCTCATCTTGAGCTTCATCCTCATTCTGCTCATGTACTTCATGTTTCTCTTCTTCACTGCCACAAAATTCTAGCATCTAGGGGTCTTCTTTCTCCTCTTCATCATCATAGGATTCCACCATCTCAGGGTCTTCTTGATCATCATCCTCATCATAGGAATCCATCTCCTTAGGATCTTCCTCCGTCGTTTTAGAGTGTTCATGCTCAACTTCCCTTGTGGGAGAACTCACTTCTTCCTCCTCTTGGGATGGTTCCAATTGCGGCTCCTTGTGAGGCCTAAGCTTGCTTTCAAGGGGTGGCAAACGAGCTCTCTTGCCGGCTGTCATTTTGGTGTTAGCCATCTATAAGAAAACATGAGAATACTAGAGGAAAACGCAAATCTCCTGAAATTGTAGAAGCCATAAAATTAAGATGAGAGGATGTGCATTTGCTCAAAAAGATGCAAAAATGGAAAAAATTGCAGCAGCAGCAAGAATGCAGTTTTACCCACATTATATAGCCAGTGGGAGGCAAAATAGTGCAAAACAGGCTAATTTTGAATAGGAAAGAAGTCCAAAGTGATTTGTGGTGTCCATTCTACCTAGGCTTGCGCCCTACGGTCAAACACGGCTCTGATACCAAATTGTGACACTCGGTTCCGAGAATGAACCAAGCATAATTCATATATCCGAGAATGAACAAGTGATTCACAAATGATAAACAGATATAGCCACGTCGCGAATAATAATACACTAATAATAGTACCTTATTACAAACCAAATAGTCGTGAATACAAGCTCTAGAGAAACTGCAGCAGAAAAACTAAACACTAAAGACTTCAACTCCACAGGCAAGCTTGACGGTAACACGCACGACTAGAACTCCTCAAACACCTCCTGATACTCCTCATTTACTCCTGCGTCTGGATTTGGTGGGGTAATAGCAAGGGTGAGAACATATCATACTGAGCAAGCGTGGGAAAATATGACATAGAGCTTAAACAAGGATTGATAGTAAACAATGGCTAATTGCATAAAAGTACATTAAAGCAGTTGAAAATGCGATTATATGATCATTAAGTGTGGTCCTTCCCAAATAACCCAAATATCATTAAGTTCATCTTAAATAACCAAAACCAATAATAATAATAATAATCCATAATAAACTCATAACTGCTCATCTGTCTCAATTTCATCAATTCCATATACCAAAGCCAATTAATAAACCAATACTGATACTCAATTCAATTCCAGCCATTAAACCAAGTTAAAGGTCCATAATTCTAATCATGTGAGGGTCCAGGTTGCTAATGACCAATAGCACGACTATCATGATAGTTTCAGACACAATTTGCAGAGGTTGTACCACTTTACCCACAAGTTTGTGATTTGATCACCTTTTGATGACTATGGAATCTCAATTATGTCGTCTCACACTACCATAGGTGTGTGGCCAAGAGATCACAAAATAGCCTTTACAAAGTGATTACTAGTCTATTTAGACCCCACCGAGGTTTCACCGGTGGTGATGTCTCCATCTAAGCACATCCAACCAAGGGCCCCCTCTTGACCCATTTGGATCCCAGGGTAGTCCCACCAATCTTCAACAAACCCATCCGACTACCCCTTCCCTGAGCCTTCTTAATGGTCCAAACAGTACTGGCAATTCACTAATTAGTCAGCTAAGCCGCACCCATACATGGCCTTGTGGTGGCGCTATAAATCCTTGGTAGTCGCTCCACGAACCGGTACTTAGATCTAAAGCAAGCAAAACCACCAAAAACAGCCCAACCCGTTCCACATAACCAACTTACTTAGATCACTAGACACCATGTTGCTAAAGGGTCATTAATATCAATTTTCATCATTCATGTGTTCAATAGTTTATAATTAAGCAATATGATGGTTTTCCAACCCAATTAAGCAGCGAAGCAAAAAGTGCAAAATACCCTTCCCGACTCTCTACATAGTGTTCAAGCGACATGGGTGGTCATACAAAATTATTAAACTCCTATCATTGGGTTTTCTCATCAATTTTGACACAAGCATGCAATTTTGCAAACAAAACCTTTGAAAACAGGATCAATATGTTCAAGGACACTTGCCTTGCTCCTAAGCTTGGTTTTGATCGAAGGCTTCAAAGTTCTGGTTCTGCAGGTCCTCGAAAGCACTCTCTACCGCGAGACCTTCTACTCCGAGCAACAAACATGCAAAACACACATTACAATCAAATATTGCTCATATAGTACTCAACATGCCATGTTATGCATGATTAATGCAATTGTTAGGTACAACTTGTTAATGAGTTGCTATTAATGTTTACTAACTGGTTAGAATGGTTTATAACAAGTTTGGACAAATTTGGAATTGATTCGAGTCAATTTGGAATTAATTCAGCACAATTCAAGAATTTTCCAGATTCAGACACCGGACTAGTCCGCTGTCAGGGACTGGACTAGTCCGCACTATGTAGACTACAAAATTAGGGTTTTTCTGATCTACAAGAATTGGGGTTGAATTTGCACGAAAACTTGGATGTAGAGGTTGTACCACGTGTTTAGAGGTCCATAGATCAAGGTTTTGGGTGCAACACTTGGATCTTGACGTTTAGGGCTTGATGAGAGATGTTGATGAAGATTTTGGATAAAGAACGTCTATTTGTTGAAAAGTTGACGAAGATCGGTCTTGATTGTTCCTTCTCCCTCTTCTCCTCCTTCTCCTTGCTTCTGGACTTGATCTTGACGTCGACAACAAGGCAAAAGTGGCAGCGATGGTTTTCAATTGGCGTGGAGAGGTGACGGGGTATTGGGTTGATTATATAGAGGTGGAGAATTAGGGTTTTGAGGTGAACTCCAAGTAGAATTCGGTGGGGGCATGTACTGGCCGAGGTGGGGTCTACTTGGGCTCCTCTGAGGTTGGGCACAAAGTTCATGGGCCGAATTAAGTCAATTAACAAAAAACAAATCATGGAGAAATAAAAGAATCCGAGTTGGTTTTTGAAGGCTGGACTAGTCCGCAGGGGAGGACCGGACAAGTCCATTATACAACAGATGGAAAAATTAGACAAGTACGACGAGACAAGTCCACTTGGCAACAAGGGAAACTTTAGACTGGTCCGCACATTGTGCCAGACAAGTCCAGACTCCTGACGAAACTGAATTTTCTGAATGAAAAATAGGGATACCGGACTAGACCAGTTCAGAGGCCAGACAAGTCCCTACTCTGATAGACTAAAAATTCCAGATTAAGCCTAAATTTATTTTAATCTTGTTCCTTTTTACATTGTTTAATGTTAAACATGTATGAGGATGTAGGAAATGTATTATGCATGAAAATGAGGGTGTTACACCAAGTCCGACGGGTTCCAACACCGCCTCGGCACATGCCAGGAAGTCTCGAACCCCTTGAGCCTCGGCCATGCGGGAGGCCTGGAGGCCTTCTACCTCTCTCTGCGCAGCTTCCTCCCGGTCGGCGGGCTCCCGAGCACACGCTCCAAGTCATCCTCCCGGTGTTTGATGGCGTGCTCTAAGTCTTGCACATCTTGGCGCCTCGCCTCCAGCATGCCAAGGCTCTGGGAGACTTCCTCTTCCTTCACCGTCAAGTCCCGTTCCACACTGGCAACGGCAACCTTGCGGCGGACCAACTCTATTCGCTTATCCTCGCATAGCTTGAGGCGAGCTTCAGCGACAGCATGGACCTCCAGGGCCTTCACCTCGAGCTCCTTATTCTTGGTGTCGACTAGCTTCACCAAGCGTTGCTCCTCAGCAAGCTGATCACACTCTCAGGCAAAAGCAGCCTGCGTCTGGTGCAAGACGGACTGGGCCGCGAAAACAACATAGGAGAGGGGGATCAGCCTGGCCTTCACCACAGACGGCTGCCTCTCCGCCTCTTTTGCTGACTCTGTGGTAGACACCAGCGCCTGGGGACCATATGGCTCCCTGGCTAGAGCTCCAAGCATCAGCGCATCGCTGCTCAGTGCTGAAGTTCCCTCGTCCGCCAGAGAGGTATCGTTGACTGCCAGTGTCGAGTTGCCATCTTGCGTGCCAATGACCTCGGGCGCCGGCGTGGTATCAGTAGTGAGAGGGTCCACTCCACCAAGTGTATCCGTGACGGCCAAAGTGGCCACCTCCTCGCCTGGCACCTCCTCAGTCCCATCTGCTTCGATGGACGAAGGAGCAGGAACATCGGCATCACTGGAAGTCAGTGCACCTTCAGGCGTAGGGAGAGGTGCAACAGGCTCCGTTCTAGTTCTGGGAGGCGCGAAGCTACCAGACCCACCCCTAGAAGCACCAAGGGCACTATGTCAGCAGACGACGGCCTGAAAAGTCAAAACCAACTCCGTCAGAGCGTAGAAACAATGAGAAAATGGCAGAGGAAGAAATTGCGCCTTACCGGCGGCCCGGGCTGCTCCAGAGACCCTGGCCTCCCAGCTCAAACGGTGGATTGAGGCCCCCTGGGCCCAACGACAAGGCCGGTGCCACAGCCTCTGGCTCCTGCTCTTGGACAACTCGTGTTGGCGCGGCCATTGGCGCAGACTCCTCTGCGCCTCCTCCACAACCAGAGCCACCGCTGGAAATAGAGACCAAGTCGACAACAGAGGTTTCGGACCAACGATGGGAGATGGGGGTACTGTCCCCCCGAGTAAGCTTCCGCTTCTTCGAGACAGAGGTGGCGGGGCCTGTGGCTGGGGTACGGGAACGCTTTCCCGACACTGGAGATAGCACTGTCTGGCTGCCTGCAACACCCTCATTTTTGTGTATCTTGCCCTGCATTCATCATTAAATATGTCTAACATTAATACACATAAAAAGGAACAAGTTTAAAACGAATTAGAAATAAAACAACACTTAAGAATTCTGGGAAGTGCGGACTAGTCCGATTTAGATGCGGACTAGTCCGATTTCTCTCCGACCTTGCTTGAACTTGTCCATTTTTCTGCGGACTAGTATGTTTCTCCCTCTGGACATTTTCGGACTTGTCCAGCCCAGTGCAGACTAGTCTGGTGTTCCAAGAATCCTTGAAAATTTGCTAAGACCCTGGACTTGTCCGGACTGGTCCGGTCTTCCAGCAGACTTGTTTGTTTTTCCCTCTAACTAAAGTCAGACTTGTCTAATTTTTGCCAGACTTGTCTGTATTTCCCCTCTGGATAAGTTCGTACTTGTCTGATTTATCTCTGTCTAACTTCGGACTCGTCCGGCCCTTTTTGGACTTGTCCGATAAATCGCGACTCCGAGTTGATCTCTTGTTTCACGACATGTTTCTTGGGTTTTATGTTAAGTGGGCCTAGAGACGTCGTGCCTAAATTTTTTAGAGCCCATGTGGGACTCTAATCCGGCCCCTACTCATCTCAAACTCAAAATCCATCTAATCCTAGCCCCCACCTCTATATAAACAACCCCACCCCTTGGCTTGACATCTATTTGCCACTTTTCTGTAACACCCTAATTTTCATGCATCATGCCCTACATACACTCATATACATGTTTAACATTAACCCACAACAAGAGGAACGAGTTTAAAATTGATTTGGAACAAAACCGCACTTAAAAACGCAGGAAAGTGCGGACTAGTCCGGTTTTGCTGAGGACTAGTCCGATTTCTCTATGACTAAAAACGGACCTGTCCGTTTTTGCTGCAGATTAGTCCGATTTTTGGCTCTAGAAACTTTCGGACTTGTACGATTTTGTGCGGACTAGTCCGATATTTCATGAATCCTTGAAAATTTGCTAAGTCCCTGGACTTTTCCGGACTAGTCCGGTGTTCCAGCGGACTTTCCCATTTTCCCGCTCTGTTCAAATTCGGACTTGTCTGATTTTTGGCCAGACTTGTCCGATTTTCTCTCTGGACAACTTTGGACTAGTCCGGTCCTGTCCGGACTTGTCCGATATTTCGCGACTCCGAGTTGATCTTTTGTTTTACGACTTGTTTGTTGGGTTTCACATTAAGTGGGCCTAGGTACGTCGTGCCTAACTCTTTTAGAGCCCATGTGGGACTCTAAACCGGCCTCTACTCATCCCAAACTCGAAATCCATCTAACCCTAGCCTCCACCTCTATATAAACAACCCCACCCCTTGGTTTGACATCTATTTGCCACTTTTCCACCCACCCAAACCCTAGTTCGTGGAGATCCACCATCAAGGAGGGAGGAGAAGATCCCAAGCAAGAAGAAGAAGAGGAGGAAACGGAAGAGGATCAAGATCTCCACCAAGTTTCGTTCTTCACCACCAATTCATCTCCAAGTTCATCACCAACCCTAGATCATCAAGATCCAAGTGCTACCTCCAAGTTTCTTGATTCATTGGAGTTCTAAACACCTGGTATACCTTCTATTCTCTTTTCCTTACGTGAATTCAACCGCTAATCTCCGAATTTACGTCGATCTACAAAACCCTAATCTGCTGATCTCGTCAAGTGCTGACTTGTCCGGTCCCTAGCAGACTAGTCCAATCTTCCTGGTTAAATTGTGTTATATTGACTCTAAAATTTGATCTAATCAAATCCAAACCTGTATAAACTTGTTAAAAGCTATTAGAACTAGTTAGTGATCATTAAAAGCAATCTAGTAACAAGTTCTACCTTGCATTTGCATTAATCATGCATGTCATGACATATTGAGTAATATTTGTGCACTCTTTGATTGTGTTTCTTGTCTTGTATGTTTATTGTGTGGATTAGACGGATTTGCGCTAGAGAGTGCCGCGGAGGATCTACAGCACCAAGAGTTTGAAGGCTTTGACCCTAATCAACAGCAAGAGCAAGGCAAGTGTCCTTGAAGCATATTGATCCTGTTTTCAAAATAAATGTTTTGTTTACAAAACTGCATGCTTGTGTCAATTTGATGGGAATCCTATGGTAGGAAGTTTACTAGCTTTGTTAACCACCCTTGTCACCTGGAATATATGGTAGAGAGACGGGAAGGGTTTTTACCTTTTTGCTTTGCTTAATTAATTGGGATGGAAAACAACACTACATATTTAATTATGCATCAATGATATTCTGGTTAACGTGAACTGGTCAATATGGTATGGTAATGGATGATCTAAGCAAGCCTGGTTTGTGGATGGGTTGGATGTTATGGTGGTTTGCTTGCTTTAAATCTAAGGACCGATTCATGCGAGAATAAGCCAGGACTATAGTGCCACCACGAGGCCAAGTATGGGTGCGGTGTAGCTGATTAATTAGGGCTTTGCTAGTGCTGTTTGGACCATTGTGGATGCTCGGGGAAGGGGTAGTCGGATTGGGTTTGTTGAGGATTGGTGGGACTACCCTGGGATCCGAATGGCTCAAGAGGGGGCCCTTGGTTGAAGATGTGCTCTGCGGGAGACATCGCCACCGGTGAAACCTCAGTGGGGTCTAAATAGGCTAGTAATCCCTTTGTAAAGGCTATTTTGTGATCTCTTGGCCACACACCAACGGAAGTGTGTAATGTGACCGACGGGTCATGGGCATAAGGGAGATTCTTAGTCGCCGAAAGGTGATGAAATCACGAACACGTGGGTAAAGAGGTACAAACTCTGCAAAGTCAATTAAAACTATCATGATAGCCGTGCTCCCGGTTATGAGCACCTGGACAACTTCCATGATTAGAGGGTATTTGGTATTGGTAATGGTTATTGTAATGTTTATGGTGATGGTTATGGATTTACTTCTGGTATTGAATATGGTTATTGGCAATGGTGAAATCTGGACTTATCGATGATGGTAATGAATTCAGTTTGGTATTATGGTATTACTAGTGATTATGATAGGATTACTTCACATACATATAATATATTGCTTTTCAAATGTTTTAATGTACTTTTCAGCAGTTTGCCATTATTATTGTCGTCATTTGAATCAGCCACATGTCATACTTTCCACACTTGCTGAGTACGACATGTACTCACTCTTGCAATTCCCCCCCCCCCAATAGTTGCAGGTCAGAATTATGAGTTTAATGGCGATAATGCGGAGTTCTAGGCCGTGTCTACCGTCAGCTTTGCCTGTGGTCTTGATTGGAGCTGCGCATATATACCCTATTGCTTATGCTTAGTTTGCTTAGTTGCTTAATTAGTTTATTTCCACTGCATTAGTTGAACTTGTCATTAATATCTATTAGAGCTTGTATTCGAGGATAATCTGGTTTGTGTAATAAAATTTGGTTAATTAATCTTGTTCTGTGGTAATTTTCCGCATACTCTTTTGTGATTGCACTCGTGTATGTGTGATGAACATCCTGGACACACATATACGTTAGCTTGGTTCATTTTTCGGAATCGGGCGTCACAGATTGGTATTAGAGCCACAGGTTGACCGTAGGACGCAGCCTAGATGGAATGGACACTTTAGAGCACATAGGAGCACTCAGGAATCAATGTGTTTTTGCTTGAAGTGTTGCTTGCTATATATATTGTTTGCTTGTGTGCTTAATAGAGGATTTTGGGATGCCTTAGCATTGCCATGTCCACCTAGGCTAGTGTAGCTAGCTGTTTAGTTTCATATCCCTTGATGCATATAGTTGGGGACGTTTTCTAATTCTTACCTACTGCTTTTCTTCAGATGGTGAGGACTCGCAACCAGAGGGATGGCAATGATGAAGAGGAGAACAATGGAGTGCCTCAGAACAACAATGGGCAAGGATCTACTCAGGGAGGTATCAACATTGAGCAGCTATTGGCCATGCAAAACCAGCTCATGCAGACCATGATACAGACTATGGGACAGCTGCACGCTGGCAATATCAACAATCAGCCCCACATGCCTCCACCGCCACCCCCGCCTCCTCATAACCGGTTGGGAGAGTTTATGAGGACTAGGCCGCCAACCTTTGCTCAAGCCGCTAACCCTATGGATGCGGATGATTGGCTCAAGTCCGTGGAAAAGAAACTTGCTATTGTCCAATGCAGTGATCAGGAGAAGGTCTTGTTTGCTTCTCACCAACTAGTTGGAGCAGCTGCGGATTGGTGGGATTCCCTATGCAATGCTCATGAGGATCAAGAGAGGATCACCTGGGTGGAATTCAAGGAAAGTTTCCGTTCTCATTACGTGCCGGAAGGAGTGATGATCTTGAAGAGGCAAGAATTTGAGAATTTAAGGCAAGGAAGATCAAGCGTGAGTGAATATCTCAATAAGTTCACTCAACTCTCAAGGTATGCGCCGGAGGATGTTAGTCGGGACAGCCGGAAGCAATACTTGTTCATGAGGGGCTTGAACAATGAGATCCAAGTGCAATTACTCAACTGCGATTATGCCAATTTTCAGAAGCTTGTGGACAAAGCGATTGTGGTTGAGAACAAGATTCGTGAGATGGAGCAAGAAATCAAGAGGAAGGCACCATATCAAGGACAACAACAAGGAAGTAATGTGCGCCCTCGCTTTGCGCCGCCCAATGCGCCTCATTACAACTCTTCTATTCCTGCTCAGCGCCCTGGTTATGCACCATGCCCAACTCAGTTTGTGCAGCAACGCCCTGTTATGCAAGCACCTAGGCCTCCAATGCCTTATGCACCTTGTGCTAATTTTCCTGCTGCAAATGTTCAAAACCAAGCTCGTCCCAATAATCCTGTTGGAGTTAAGAAGTGTTATACTTGTGGAGAAGCTGGACACTTTGTGCATCAATGTCCTAAGTCGGGCCTTGGTCAAGGAAGTAATGCACCGAGGCAAAACCCAAGACCCAATGGAGGACAACCACAAGGAAGCCGTGGACAGCAGAACTTTGCTCGTGGCAACGTGAACCATGTCTCTACGGAGGATGCTCAACAAGCGGATGACGTGGTCATTGGTATGTTTCTCGCCAACTCCAACCCCGCGACTATGTTATTTGATTCTGGAGCATCGTATTCATTCATTGCATCGAAGTATGTTGCCAAGTATAGTTTGCCTATCTCTCATATGAAGTTTACTCTATTGGTTAAGTCTCCTGGAGGAGAGATGAGGACAAATATAATATGTCCAAAAGTAGGCCTTAGAATAAGGGGGGTAGACTTCTCCGCCAACCTCATTGTTTTAGATTCTCAAGGGTTGGACATTATACTTGGTATGGACTGGTTGAGGAAGCACAATGGAGTTATTGAGTGTGCAACAAAGACAGTGAAGTTGACCGATGAAGAAGGGATCACTGTAGAATTTGAAGCATCTCAAACCGCATCGAAGCAATTGGAGTTGAATCATATGGACAGTGCCACAATTGAGGAGATTCCGGTGGTGTGTGAATTTTTGGATGTTTTTCCAGATGAGTTGCCAGGTATGCCACCCGATCAACACATTGAGTTTGTTATTGATTTAATACCTGGAACTGCACCTATAGCTAAGAGGCCGTATAGGATGCCTCCTATGGAATTAGCTGAGCTCAAGAAGCAAATTCAAGAGCAATTAGAGAAGGATTTTATTCGCCCAAGCTCTTCACCTTGGGGAGCGCCCGTTCTATTTGTGGACAAGAAGGACGGATCCCAAAGGATGTGCGTGGATTACCGAGCTCTCAACGAGGTAACAATCAAGAACAAGTACACCTTGCCGCGCATAGAAGACTTATTTGATCAGATGAAGGGTGCTTGTATCTTCTCCAAGATTGATTTAAGGTCGGGATACTTTCAAATGAAGATTAGACCATCGGACATACCCAAGACAGCTTTTAGGACAAGGTATGGATCTTATGAGTACACCGTGATGCCTTTTGGATTGACAAATGCGCCTGCCTACTTTATGTACCTCATGAATAAGGTCTTCATGGAGTACTTGGATAAGTTTGTTGTGGTGTTTATTGATGACATTATGATCTACTCGAGGGATGAGAAGGAACATGAGGAACACTTGAGGCTTATGTTGCAGAAATTGAGGGAGCATCGATTGTATGCCAAGTTCAACAAGTGTCAGTTTTGGTTGAAAGAGGTGCCATTCTTGGGTCATATAATCTCAGGAGGAGGAGTATCGGTTGACCCCAGAAAAGTAAGAGATGTGTTGAAATGGGAACCACACAAAATGTCAAGGAAATAAGGAGTTTTCTTGGAATGGTTGGACATTACCGTCGGTTTATCAAGGATTTTTCCAAGATAGCCAAGCCCATGACGGAATTGCTAATGAAGGGGAATGCTTTCCAATGGACTGAAGCTTGTCAAAACAGTTTTGAGGAGTTGAAGAAGAGGTTGACAACAGCCCCAGTTTTGGTATTGCCAGATGTAAACAAGAGTTTCGACATCTATTGTGATGCATCAAGACAAGGACTCGAATGCGTGCTTCTGCAAGAAGGTCAAGTGGTCGCCTATGCGTCAAGACAATTGAAGAAACATGAGCAAAACTACCCGACACACGATTTGGAACTTGCAGCCGTGGTACATGCATTAAAAATTTGGAGACACTATATTCTTGGACATAGGTGTGAAATTTATACGGATCACAAGAGTCTTAGGTATATTTTCACACAAACGGATCTGAACTTGAGGCAACGAAGATGGTTGGAGCTCATCAAAGATTATGATTTGGGAATCAACTATCATCCAGGAAAAGCCAATGTAGTGGCCGATGCTTTGAGTAGAAAAGGAGTAAGTCATCAACTCACGGTTCAAGAGTTACCATTCGAGTTATGTAAGGAGTTTGAACGGTTGAACCTCAGATTTGTAAATGAGACAGAGATGATGGAGTTAAACCCAACCTTGGAGCAAGAAATTCGAGAGGCCCAAACCGCAGATGAAGAGATCAATGAAATCAAGGAAAGGACTAAGGAAGGGAGAGAATTCAGATTTGATGAGGACGAACATGGTACCTTATGGCTTGGAAAGATAATCGTTGTGCCTAATGTAAAACATATTCGAGAGACAATATTAAAGGAGGCACATGACTCGCCTTACTCGATTCACCCCAGTTGTACGAAGATGTACAAGGACTTCAAGGCTTGCTATTGGTGGGATAGCATGAAAAAGGACATAGCTGAATATGTAGCATTGTGTGATGTGTGCCAACGAGTCAATGCGGAACATCAAAGTCCAGCCAGATTATTGCAACCGTTGAAGATTCCGGAATGGAAGTGGGAAGAAATTGGAATGGACTTCATAGTTGGGTTACCGCGTACTCAGTCCGGGTATGACTCAATTTGGGTAATTGTGGATCACTTAACCAAGTCGGCTCATTTTGTCCCTATGAAGACCAAATATACAGCTGCACGATTGGCCGAAATATACATGGAGCATATTGTGTGTCGACACGGAGTACCGAAGAAGATAGTCTCGGATAGAGGTTCTCAATTTACCTCTAGATTTTGGCAAAAATTGCATGAAGCTTTGGGAACGAGGTTGAATTTTAGTTCAGCATATCATCCTCAAACGGATGGACAAACCGAGAGGACCAATCAGATTTTGGAGGACATGTTAAGAGCTTGTGCTTTAAAGCATGGGAAAAGTTGGGACAAAAGCTTGCCATACGCGGAATTTTCATACAACAATAGTTACCAAGCAAGCTTGAAAATGTCACCATATGAAGCGCTTTATGGGAGGAAGTGTAGGACGCCCTTATTCTGGAATGAGGCAGGAGAAGCTCAAGTATTTGGTCCGGACATGTTGCAAGAAGCCGAAAAGCAAATCCAAATAATTCGTGAAAACTTGAGGACTGCCCAATCAAGGCAAAAAGACTATGCGGATAATAGGAGAAGGAAATTAGCCTTTGAAATAGGAGATTTTGTTTACCTCAAGGTGTCACCAATGAGGGGTCATAAGAGGTTTAACATAAGGGGCAAGCTCGCACCTCGCTATATTGGACCATTCAAGATTTTGGACAAAAGAGGAGAAGTAGCGTATAAGTTGGAGATGCCACCTCATCTTTCAGACGTGCATGATGTCTTTCATGTTTCCCAGCTCAAGAAGTGTTTGAGAGTACCGGAAGAACAATTGCCAATGGAAGAATTGGAACTAGAGGAAGATTTGACGTATGCCGAGCAACCGGTAAAAATCTTGGAAACTAAGGAGAGGGTCACAAGGAACAAGGTCATTAGATGGTGTAAAGTTCAATGGAAGCACCACACAAAAAAAGAAGCGACGTGGGGAATTGGAGGATGATCTCAAGAAGGACTTTCCCTATCTCTTCTCCTCCGCGTTGAATCTCGAGGGCGAGATTCATTTTAAGGGGGGTAGGTTTGTAACACCCTAATTTTCATGCATCATGCCCTACATACACTCATATACATGTTTAACATTAACCCACAACAAGAGGAACGAGTTTAAAATTGATTTGGAACAAAACCACACTTAAAAACGCAGGAAAGTGCGGACTAGTCCGTTTTTGCTGAGGACTAGTCCGATTTCTCTCTGACTAAAAACGGACTTGTCCGTTTTTGCTGCGGATTAGTCCAATTTTCGGCTCTAGAAACTTTCGGACTTGTCCGATTTTGTGCGGACTAGTCCGATATTCCATGAATCCTTGAAAATTTGCTAAGTCCCTGGACTTTTCCGGACTAGTCCGGTGTTCCAGCGGACTTGTCCGTTTTCCCTCTCTGTTCAAATTCGGACTTGTCCGATTTTTGGCCAGACTTGTTCGATTTTTTCTCTGGACGACTTCAAACTAGTCCGGTCCTGTCTGGACTTGTCCGATATTTCGCGACTCCGAGTTGATCTTTTGTTTTACGACTTGCTTCTTGGGTTTCACATTAAGTGGGCCTAGGTACGTCGTGCCTAACTATTTTAGAGCCCATGTGGGACTCTAAACCGGCCTCTACTCATCCCAAACTCGAAATCCATCTAACCCTAGCCTCCACCTCTATATAAACAACCCCACCCCTTGGTTTGACATCTATTTGCCACTTTTCCACCCACCCAAACCCTAGTTCGTGGAGAGCCACCATCAAGGAGGGAGGAGAAGATCCCAAGCAAGAAGAAGAAGAGGAGGAAACGGAAGAGGATCAAGATCTCCACCAAGTTTTGTTCTTCACCACCAATTCATCTCCAAGTTCATCACCAACCCTAGATCATCAAGATCCAAGTGCTACCTCCAAGTTTCTTGATTCATTGGAGTTCTAAACACCTGGTATACCTTCTATTCTCTTTTCCTTACGTGAATTCAACTTCTAATCTCCGAATTTACATCGATCTAGAAAACCCTAATCTGCTGATCTCGTCAAGTGCGGACTTGTCCGGTCCCTAGCGGACTAGTCCGATTTTCCTGGTTAAATTATGTTATATTGACTCTAAAATTTGATCTAATCGAATCCAAACCTGTATAAACTTGTTAAAAGCTATTAGAACTAGTTAGTGATCATTAAAAGCAATCTAGTAACAAGTTCTACCTTGCATTTGCATTAATCATGCACGTCATGACATATTGAGTAATATTTGTGCACTCTTGGATTGTGTTTCTTGTCTTGTATGTTTATTGTGTGGATTAGACGGATTTGCGCTAGAGAGTGCCGCGGAGGATCCACAGCACCAAGAGTTTGAAGGCTTTGACCCTAATCAACAGCAAGAGCAAGGCAAGTGTCCTTGAAGCATATTGATCCTGTTTTTAAAATAAATGTTTTGTTTACAAAACTGCATGCTTGTGTCAATTTGATGGGAATCCTATGGTAGGAAGTTTACTAGCTTTGTTAACCACCCTTGTCACCTGGAATATATGGTAGAGAGACAGGAAGGGTTTTTACCTTTTTGCTTCGCTTAATTAATTGGGATGGAAAACAACACTACATATTTAATTATGCATCAATGATATTCTGGTTAACGTGAACTGGTCAATATGGTATGGTAATGGATGATCTAAGCAAGCCTGGTTTGTGGATGGGTTGGATGTTATGGTGGTTTGCTTGCTTTAGATCTAAGGACCGGTTCATGCGAGAATAAGCCAGGACTACAGTGCCACCACGAGGCCAAGTATGGGTGCGGCGTAGCTGATTAATTAGGGCTTTGCTAGTGCTGTTTGGACCATTGTGGATGCTCGGGGAAGGGGTAGTCGGATTGGGTTTGTTGAGGATTGGTGGGACTACCCTGGGATCCGAATGGCTCAAGAGGGGTCCCTTGGTTGAAGATGTGCTCTGCGGGAGACATCGCCACCGGTGAAACCTCAGTGGGGTCTAAATAGGCTAGTAATCCCTTTGTAAAGGCTATTTTGTGATCTCTTGGCCACACACCAACGGAAGTGTGTAATGTGACCGACGGGTCATGGGCATAAGGGAGATTCTTAGTCGCCGAAAGGTGATGAAATCACGAACACGTGGGTAAAGAGGTACAAACTCTGCAGAGTCAATTAAAACTATCATGATAGCCGTGCTCTCGGTTATGAGCACCTGGACAACTTCCATGATTAGAGGGTATTTGGTATTGGTAATGGTTATTGTAATGGTTATGGTGATGGTTATGGATTTATTTCTGGTATTGAATATGGTTATTGGCAATGGTAAAATCTGGACTTATCGATGATGGTAATGAATTCAGTTTGGTATTATGGTATTACTCGTGATTATGATAGGATTACTTCACATACATATAATATATTGCTTTTCAAATGTTTTAATGTACTTTTCAGCAGTTTGCCATTATTATTGTCGTCATTTGAATCAACCACATGTCATACTTTCCACACTTGCTGAGTACGACATGTACTCACTCTTGCAATTCCCCCCCCCCAATAGTTGCAGGTCAAAATTATGAGTTTAATGGCGATAATGCAGAGTTCTAGGCCGTGTCTACCGTCAGCTTTGCCTGTGGTGTTGATTGGAGCTGCGCATATATACCCTATTGCTTATGCTTAGTTTGCTTAGTTGCTTAATTAGTTTATTTCTGCTGCATTAGTTGAACTTGTTATTAATATCTATTAGAGCTTGTATTCGAGGATAATCTGGTTTGTGTAATAAAATTTGGTTAATTAATCTTGTTCTGTGGTAATTTTCCGTATACTCTTTTGTGATTGCACTCGTGTATGTGTGATGAACATCCTGGGCACACATATACGTTAGCTTGGTTCATTTTTCGGAACCGGGCGTCACATTTTCCACCTCACCCAAACCCTAGCTCGTGATTAGCTGCCACCAAGGAGGGAGAATAAGGTCTAGAACAAGAAGAAGAAGAGGAGGATACGAAAGAGATCAAGATCTCCATCAAATTCGCGTTCTTCGTCAACAACTCACCATAAAGTTCTTCATCAACCCTACATCGTCAAGATCCAAGTGTTTCCTCCAAGATCCTTGATTCATTGGAGTACTAAACACCTGGTATACCTTCTATTCTCTTTTACTTGCGTGAATTCGACCCCAAATCTCCAAATTCACATCAATCTAGAAAACCCTAATCTGTTGTTCTTGAGCAGTGCGGACTTGTCCACTCCCTAGCAGACTAGTCCGATTTTCCTGGTTATTTTCTGTTGACTTAATTGTAAATTAGATCGAATCAAATCCAAACCTGTATAAACTTGTTAAAATCTATTAGAACTAGTTAGTGATCATTAAAAGCAACACATTAACAAGTTCCACCTTTCATTTGCATTCATCATGCATGTCATGTCATATTGAGTAATATATGTACATCTGTTGATTGTAATTCTTGTTTGTATGTTTATTGTGCAGATTAGACAGATTTGTGCTAGAGAGTTTCGCGGAGGATCTTCAGCACCAAGAGTTTGAAGGCTTTGACCCGAACTAATCCCAAGAGCAAGGCAAGTGTCATTGAAGCATATTGATCCAATTTTAAAATAAATGTTTTGTTTGTGAGCTGCATGATTGTGTCAATTTGATAGGAATCCTATGATAGGAAGTTTACTAGATTTGTTTAACCACCCTTGTCACCTGGAATATATGATAGAGAGTAGGGAAGGGCTTGTTTTTTACCTTCTTGCTTCGCTTAATTAACTGGGATGGGAAAACAACTATACCATTAATTATGCATTTATGAGATTATGATTAATATGAACTGGTTAATATGATATGGTAATGGGTGATCTAAGCAAGCCTGGTATGTGGATGGGTTAGATGTTATGGTGGTTTGCTTGCTTTAGATCTAAGGACCAGTTCATGCGAGAATAAGCCAGGACTACAGTGCTTCCACGAGGCCAAGTATGGGTGCGACGTAGCTGATTAATTAGGGCTTTGATAGTGCTATTTGGACCATTAAGGATGCTCGGGAAAGGGGTAGTTGGATTGGGTTTGTTGATGATTGGTGGGACTACCCTGGGATCCGAATGGCTCAAGAGGGGGCTCTTGGTTGAAGATGTGCTCAATTGGAGACATCGCCACCGGTGAAACCTCAGTGGGGTCTAAATAGACTAGTAATCCCTTTCTAAAGGCTACTTTGTGATTTCTTGGCCATACACCAAAGGAAGTGTAATTGGCTTAAGGGGGGTTCTTTAGTCGCCGACGGGTGATGAAATCATAAACACGTGGGTAAAGTGATACAAACTCTGCAGAGTCTAATAAAACTATCATGATAGCCGTGCTCTCGGTTATGAGCACCTGGATGACCTACATGATTAGAGGGAACTTGGTATTGGGATGCTTATTGGGATGGTTATTGTTTGGTTATGGTTATGATTAGTAATATGGTTATGGATGGTTATGGATTAATTTTGGTATTGAATATGGTTATTAGTAATGAGAAATCTGGAATATGGATGATGGTATTGAAATATGGACTTGTACTATATTAATAATTATGGTTTATGATGGGTTTTTTCACATACATGTAATATATTGCTTTTCAAATGTTTTAATATACTTTTCAGCACTTAGCCATTATTGTATTCGTCATTTGAATCAACTTCATGTCATACTTTCCACACTTGCTGAATACGACATGTACTCACCCTCGCAATTCCCCCGCCAATAGTTGCAGGTCAAGATTGGGAGTATATCGATGATAATGCGGAGTTCTAGGCCCTGTCTACCATCAGCTTTGTCTGTCGAGTGTTGGAGCTGCGTTATACCCTTTGCTTAGCTGCATAGTTGCTTTAATTAGTTTATTTCCGCTGCATTAGTTGAACTTGTCATTAATATTCATTAGAGCTTGTATTCGAGGATATTATAAATTTTGTAATAAAAGTGGTTAATTAATCTTGTTCTGTGGTTATTTTCTGTATATCCTTTTGTGAATGCACTCTTGTATATGTGTTGAACGTCTTGGGCACACATATGCGTTCACTTGGTTTATTTTCGGAATCGGGTGTCACAAATTGGTATCAGAGCCACAGGTTGACCGTAGGACACAACCTAGATAGAATTGACACTTTAGAGCATATAGGAGCTGTCGGTACCCTGCAGACCGGCTACCCCCGCGCACAGGAGAAAACTGCTAAGGACTCCGCCTCTGCCTAAGAGGCCGAATCCGAGGCTGTCACGTCGAGGAGGGAAGGACCAGATCCTACCTCCCCGTCAGGGGAGACTCCCAAGCTGCCACGTGGCTGGCAGGACCGGACCCACGCCTTCCCGCTGAGGCGGGCTCCGGAACCACCACGTGGCCGATTGGGACCTCAGGGCCAAGCCCGCGTCTTCGCAGGGGAAGGCACCGGAGCTAACACGTGGCCTGCAGGGCTGAGCCCCCACCCCTCCATAGGGGTGGGCTCCGAATGCGCCACGTGGCCTGTTCCGTCAAGTGCTTTACTTCCCGCAGAGGCAGGCTCCAGTGCAACCACGTGGCGGACGGCCTACTCAGTGCGGTAGGAAGCTGCAGTAAAGGGACGCGTGCGCTGCTTAGACAGGCATTAAGTACGCGCGCCTTCCCCAGGCAGGTTGAGTCGTGCTTGCGAAAGTCAAGGCTCCAATGTCCTGTCTTGTCCAAGTAGCTGGTACAGACCCACGCCGCAAGACGGACGAATGGGCCGCGAGGACAAGACGGATGAGACGTGCACGGCCATCATCACCAGCTATGTGTAGCCCTGGTGCACGACGCGGCGGGACGGTGCATTGACACCCCTGACAAAGGGAAGTAGATAGCAATTAATCCTAGATCTTGTATAGGATTTGGCTCCCCAGGACCACCTGTCGGGTACTGGGACCCACCTTGTGTCTGCAGAGTCCTTGAACTATAAAAGGGCTCTGCAGATGACCTTCGCAGGGGACGGAAAATTAGACCAAGGCTCATACACGCTCAAGCAAGGCAATACACAAACACTCCCGTGGACGTAGGGTATTACGCTCCGGCGGCCCAAACCATATAAATCCCCTGTGTTCATCATCCTGCTGTGTTCGATCTTCTGGAACTAGCCCTCATGAATCCAAAGAACCTCCGCGGGCTGCTCGCTAAGAAGGTCCGGGGGAAGTGTCGTTTATGACCTTCAACATTTGGCGCGCCAGGTAGGGGGCTTTTTCCCCGTCAAGATCTTCACCAACAGCAATGGTGAACGACCAATCCAACGCCAGATCATCCAGGGCGCAGTCGCGGCAACAGATAATGGCGGAGGATCAGGCGTCATCCCGCTCTAGGGCAGGAAGGTCAGGACCTTCGCGTCGCCCTGCAGTCACTTCGCCGGCTGCAGGCCGACACGCCACCCCACGGCGTACTCCGACCGTGATAGCAATCATGGCGCCACCGGCTGCAAGCTCGGAGAGTGCGCTCACGGCAGCGCGCGCGCTACTCCACAACCCTCCTGCTGGGGATGCTCCTCAGGGAGCAGCTCAGCAGTGGATCAACGACGTCGACCACCTCGTCACCGCCGCACTCAACGTGCCTCCGCCGAGGGAGACACATGCCCAGACGATGCATGTGTCATTGTCGCGAACACCGACAGTCGACCGGTGGACGGCAGACTCGCGCTCGACCAGGATCTCAACAACAGATCTAAGAATCGGGCTGTAGCGCCACAGGGCCGGAGAGGACTACCGAGCCACCATCGAGCGCTAGAGGGAACGTCAGCGCAACCTCGAGGCAGATTACAGCGTGCCAGGCCCTGTGCCCCAGGCTCATGCTGTGCCTCCACCACACCAGGCGTACGTCGCGCCTCCTGCACAGGCTTATGCAACACCACCCCAGCACCAGGTGTACGCAGGCCTGCCTGCTCACCCGGGGTATGCGCTGCCGCCGCCGGCACCAGTCAGCCCCAGCCAAGGGTGTGAAGCGCTAGCGCCTCACCTCCGTTTCGTGGTCTGGCCACAAAAGTTCCGGCCGCACATGCCGGAGAAGTACGACGGGAGCGTCAACCCGAGCGAGTTCCTGCAGATCTACACCATTGCGATACTAGCTGCAGGAGGCGACGAGGCCATTATGGCTAACTACTTCCCCGTCGTCTTGACCGGCCCAGCTCGTCATGGCTCATGAACCTGCACCAGGGGTCCATAACCTCCTGGGATGAGTTGTGCCGACAGTTCGTAGCTAACTTCTGCAGTTCCTACAAGCATCCCAGCACCGAGCTTGACCTCCACGCCGTTAGACAGCGCGCTGGAGAGTCGCTGTGATCGTTCATCCAGCGGTTCTCCCAGGTACGGAACACCATCCCTCATGTTGCTAGCGCATCGGTTATTGTCGCGTTCAGACAAGGTGTGAGGGACAAGAAGTTGCTCGAGAAGCTAGCCACGCACGAGGTGCATGATGTCTCCGAGCTATTCTCCCTGGCAGACAGATGTGCTAGGGCAGCTGAGGGGCGCAACTGGCACTCCCAGCCATCCTCAGAAGCAAGGGAAGCCACCCCGACTAAGGAAGGAGCCTCTGCGAGGAGCAGCGGCAAGAAGAAGAAGAAGAAGGGAAGTGGCAAGAACAGGCCAAAGCCCGGAGCCCAGGCAATGGCGGCTGCGGCTCCCGGCGGAGCCCGAGCATCGCGCTGAGACAAGCGCCCTAGGCAGTCGCCTGAGCCCGAGGAGCCTGACTACAAGTGCCCGGTGCACCGTACAAATAGCCATAGTGCTAGCGAGTGCTAGGAAGTGAAGAGATTCGTGGAACGTTTCCGCGAACAGAAACAGAGGCAGCAGCGCCAGGAGGGTGCACCCCCCGCTAGAGGGAGGGCAAGCAGAAAGTTGATCCTGAGAAGGAGGATGACAGCGAGATGGAGTTCCAGGAACCCAAGCGGGCGGTCAAGGCCGTCTTTGAGGGTGGCGACTCCGACTCTAGCAGTGATAAGGAGCACCACAAGACCCTCCATGTCATCTACGGGGGAGCCACCGACCCCACGTCCAGAAACACGGTGAAAACCCTGCGACGGGCAGTGGCTGCGGTGGCCCCCGCCCCAAGTCCGGCTCCCCACCACAAGTGGATGAGCACGGCGATCAGCTTCGACGCTTCTGACTGCCCGAAGAACATGGCAGGGGCAGGAGTGCTCCCGCTGCTGGTGTCCCCGACCATCGCCAACGTGAAGTTCTTTCACTTGTTGATAGATGGAGGGGCGGGCCTCAACCTCATCTCCACGATGGCTTTCTGAAAGCTGCAACTGCCGATGTCCCAGCTCACACCCTCGAGACCGTTCTCGGGTGTCGGACCTGGACAAATCCTCCCGTATGGTAACATACACCTCCCGGTGACCTTCGGGACCCCGGAGAACTACCGTACGAAGAGCGTTTTATTCGACGTGGCAGACGTCGACCTCCCCTTTAACGCAATCATCGGGAGGCTAGCCCTCAACAGGTTCATGGTTGTAGCCCACTACGGCTACCTCATCCTGAAGATGCCGACGCCTTCCGGTGTCCTCAGGATCAGAGGGGACCGCTCAACTGCAGTGTCAGCCTTGGAGCAGCTCCAAGCACTTGCAGCAGGGAGGGCTTCGGCCCCAGGAGGCTCGAAGGAGAGTTGGCCAGAGCAAGGCCCGGCGCAGCGAGCCTCCACTACTGCACCTCGTGTGCAACCTGCCAACGACGACAACGTCCCCGTGAAGGTCGTCAGGATTGGCTCCGAGGCTGCCCAGACAACCCGTATCACGGGGAACCTGGACAGCAAATAGGAATGCGCGCTCATCACCTTCCTCCGGGACAATGTTGATGTGTTTGCATGGCAACCATCACAAATGCCTGGGATCCCCAGGGAGGTGATTGAGCACCATCATAAGATCTACCCCAACGCCCGACCGGTACAGCAGAAGCCCAGGAAACAGTCCATCGAGCGGCATAACTTCATCCGTGAAGAAATCAAGAAGCTGCTCGATGCGGGTTTCATCCGGGAGGTTCACCACCCACAGTGGTTGGCCAACCCTGTTGTTGTTCCCAAGGCTGGCGGGAAGCTCCGGATGTGCATCGACTACACCAATCTCAATAAGGCATGTCCAAAGGATCCATTCCCTCTTCCTAGGATAGATCAAATAGTAGACTCAACATCATGCTGTGATCTTCTGTGTTTCCTAGATGCGTATTCTGGTTTTCACCAAATACCTATGTCTAGGGAAGATGAGGAACACACTGCTTTCATAACAGTAGACGACCTGTATTATTATGTCTCCATGCCTTATGGTCTCAAGAATGCTCTCCCCACCTTTGTACGTGCAATGCATAAGACATTCGGGGACCTCATTAGAGATCTGGTAGAGGTGTATGTCGACGACATCGTGGTAAAAATCAGGGACAGCACATCCCTATTAGACAACCTTGCCCGAGTCTTCAGCAAGCTGCGCACGACACGCACGATGCTGAACCCCGACAAGTGTGTCTTTGGGGTCTCTGCAGGGAAGCTCCTTGGTTTCTTGGTATCACACCGAGGGATCGAAGCTAACCCAAAGAAGATCAAGGCGATAGAGCTGATGCGGCCGCCGGCCCGCATCAAGGACGTGCAGAAGCTTGCAGGATCTTTGGCAGCCCTCAGTCGGTTCATCTCAAGACTGGCTGAGCGAGCCCTGCCCTTCTTCAAGATTCTGCGGAAGTCAGGCCCCTTTGAGTGAACTGAGGAAGCTGAAGCGGCCTTCCAGGAGCTCAAGAAACACCTGACGATGCTACCCATTGTGGTGGCGCCTGAACCCAGCGAACCGCTCCTGTTGTACATCACCGCAACAACGGAAGTAGTCAGCATGGTCTTGGTTGGAGAGCGGCCGGAGCTACTACCGCAACAAGCACCAGAAGGAGCCCCAGAGGGGGAGGCCGAGCCTCAAGGCCCGAACCCAGAAGAGACCCCCCCCCCCCCCCCCCCGCTGTGAGTTCCAGTGACCAAGTGCCTTACGGGTCCCAGCCCCCGGAGGCCCGGCTAGACCCTGGGAGCCACATTCCCCAGGATGCAGACGCATAGCAAGGAGCCCCGGACGCCCCGGGGAGGGTTCGGACCTCCCAACAGCCAGTCTACTACGTCAGTGAGGTCCTCCATGAAGCAAAAACAAGATACTTGGAGGTACACAAACTGCTGTATGCAGTGCTCATAGCGTCGAGGAAGCTCCGGCATTACTTCCATGCTCACCGGGTTTCAGTGGTCACCTCCTTCCCACTGAAAACGTACTCCACAGCCCCAATTCGACTGGCAACATTGCCAAGTGGGCAGCGGAGCTGGCTGAGTTTGAGCTGGAGTTCTTACCTCGACATGCAGTCAAAAGCCAAGCACTGGCGGACTTCTTGGCCGAATGGACCACATTGCCAAGCAACCCGGGGGCCCGGACAATGACGAAACGGTGTCCAAGGCTCCAATTTTCACCGAGACCCCCTGGACGCTCTACTTCAACGGCTCCTCGCGGAAGCAGGGGGCCGGGGCCGGGGTCCTACTCCTCACCCCGACTGGGGAGCAGTTCAAGTACATGGTGCGCCTCAACTTCAAGGCGACAAACAACATGGCAGAGTATGAAGCCCTAATCTTTGGGCTGAAGACTGCCCTGACCCTCAATGTCAAACAGCTTCTGGCTAAAGGTGATTCTCAACTGATCATCAAGCAAGCCAAAGGAGAGTGCAGCTGCAATGAACCTCAATTAGCAGCATACCTGCTGCACGTCCGGAAGCTGGAAAAGGACTTTGAAGTCTTGGACTTGTGCCATGTACCCCGAGCCGACAACTCAGTCGCAGATGACCTGTCAACGAAGGCCTCCACAGGGGCCCCAGTGCCCCAAGGAGTCTTTGCAAGGATGTTACCGCGACCAACCGCCCGGGCAGCCAAACCGGGCGAAGGGGGCGAGCCCAGCACCTTGAAGCTGGTAGTCCCAGTGACCCTGCTACCATGGAGTCCACCAAGGATCGTATGTGCCACCGGGGGCTCTGAGCTACCGGGCGTCCAAGATCCAGAGGCTCAAGCAAGTCCCGATGCATGGATCTCGGAGGTCCGGGACTACTTGAAAGACAATATCCTTCTCGAAGAACATGCCCTGGCAGAAAGGATTGTTCGCATGGCTAAAAGGTACACGCTGGTGGAAGGGGATCTCTACCGGCGTAGCGCCAATGACATCCTACTGCGATGCATTACCCGGGAGGAGGGCTGCGACTTGCTCGCAGAGATCAATGGAGGCGAGTGCGGGAACCACGCGTCCTCCCGCACGCTGGTCGGTAAAGCCTTTCGGCATGGCTTTTACTGGCCGACAGCACTCCAGGATGCTGCCAAGATGGTAAAGAGATGCAAGGCATGCCAGTTCCATGCCAAGCAGATCCACACACCAGCTCAGGCGCTGCAGATGATCCCTCCCTCATGGCCATTCGCTGTATGGGGGTTGGACATCCAAGGACCCTTTCCCAGAGCCGTCGGAGGATTCCGGCATCTCTACGTCGCCGTAGATAAGTTCACCAAGTGGCCGGAAGCCTCCCCAGTTGTCAGCATTGACAAGCAGTCAGCAGTAAAGTTCATCAAGTCGATCGTCTGTCGGTTCGGGGTCCCGAACAGAATCATCACTGATAACGGGACCCAGTTCACAAGTGTAGCGCTCCAGGAATACTGCGAGGACCTGGGTATCCAAGTCTGCTATGCATCAGTTGCTCATCCAGAGAGCAATGGGCAGGTCGAGAGAGCCAATGCAGAGATCCTCAAGGGCCTCAAGACTCGCACATTCTCACACCTTGAGAAGCATGGTGCCAATTGGGTGGATGAGCTTCCGTGTGCGCTGTGGGCTAGTCGAACATCAACCTGCCGGGCCACGGGGGAAACACCTTTCTTTTTGGTGTACGGGGCAGAGGCCGTCCTCCCCCCAGAAATTACCATGGGCTCCCCCCGTGCCCAGACGTACGACGAAGCCACGCAGGACCAGCTCCAGCGTGAAGACCTGGACCTCATCGACGAGGGACGAGTGCGAGCGGCTCTCCGAAATGCACGATACAGGCAGGCGCTCCGGCGCTACCATCAGAGGACCGTGCGGAGTAGGGAGCTAAAGGTAGACGACCTGGTGTTGCACCGCATACTCTCCCGGGAAGGGTCTAACAAACTCTCCCCCAGCTGGGAGGGTCCCTTCCGGGTAACAGAGGTTTGCCGCCCGGGATGCGTCCGCCTAGCTACGGAGGATGGACAGCGATTACCCAACCCATGGAACATCGAGCACCTCCGTAAGTTCTACCCCTAGACCAGGGTTGGGGCAATGCTATTTCATTGTAAAAGTTACATACTGTCTCAGGACAGCACTTAGGATAAGGGGATGGGGCTCCGAGTGCACATTCCGCTTAGCCTGGTCCAGAACCCTAAGTAGGTGCTCTCGACTCCATCTGACACCCAGGCCGGGTTATTCCCCTTGTAATGTCTGCTCCATCTTATGAGAAACTACAATGAAAGAATGTTGTCCTGCCTGGTATAGGGTTTGTCAATTCAAAAATTATCTTTAATTTTTATGATGTTGCTGTAAGCCCGCCATAGCTCGTGATCTATCATGAGCGCTGTTGTTGTTCCCCTGCTTTAGCAATAGTGGGAGCCTTGTTGTCTGGACTGCAGGTGGGGTTGCTTGAGGTACCTGCAATGCGCCTGGGGCCTCGGATGTTCCAATACTCGGGGGCCTGTGTCTCCAGATGGTCTCCCCCGGAAAAGGCTTACGCCGAGCGGGAGGTCCAGGGCCACAGCCTGCTTAGCCTGGTCCCGTACCCTAAGCCTGTACGCTCTACCTCCCCAGCGCTATAGCCGAGTACTGGGGGCCAGATGGACCACCCTTGGGTAGTATGGACGACGAGTCCTAGGTGAAGAAGCACCGAATTACCCAAGCCCCACGAGTCAGCCCAGGATCGTAAGTCAAGCGACACTACGAAAAGAGCAGGGGTAAAGTGACCAGCAGACAGAATTACTTCTCTTTCTTGATCTATGTACAGGTCTTTGAGGAAGTTATTCCAGCAACCACTGCCAGAGTACCCGCGAAGACAGTGGGCACCGCCGGACTGGAGCTCCGGCGGCACCCCTAGGGGGCCTGCTGTCGACCTCTCGCTGGAGATGGCAGGCACCGCAGGACTGGAGCTCCGGCGGTACCCCCAGGGGGCCCGCTGTTGACCTCTCACTGAAGAATGGCGGGCACCGCCGGCCTGAAGCTTCGGCGGCACCCCCAGCGGGCCCGCTGTCGACCTCTCAATAAAGATGGTGGCCACCGCGGAACTGAAGCTCTGGCGGCACCCCCAGGGGGGCCGCTGTCGACATACTTGCATACTCAGCTACGACAATGCTACCTACGAATCCTAGGCTCCTCCTGCACCGGTCCGCCGTAAGCCCTAAGTATATGACAGGTGTGCCCATAACAACTGGCCACGCCTGTCACGGGGCCATACTTTGGGGGACAGCAGGTCCTGGAAGTTAAGGAACAACAAGCAGCTGGAAGACATTGCTGGAAATAAAAGCAAGCTGAGTATAAAAGGGCACCACAGGCAGATTTTTTATCACACAAATAAAGAGTTTGTCACCACAGCCAGCCACAAGACAAAAACAGAAAGACAAAAACTTAAACAGACGCCCGAGGAGCCCTCGGCCGCTCTGCTGGAACCTTGAAGCGATGAGTGCCACCGCATCGGAAACTTCAGACTTGGCGGCCTCTTCCCTCTCGGCGATGGGCCCCTCGAGGACCGGCTGCAGGGAGACGTCGGGGTACCAGCTCCGGTAGCAGGACAGGATGTGCATCTCCACCTCCTTCAACAGCATCCGTCCCTCAGCCTCCAGCTGGTTGTCAAGGATGGCCCCCAGCGAGCGCATCCTCGTGCTGGTGGAGTCAAGCGCCGGGAACACCTGACTCACCTCCTGCGCCGGCTCCCCCACGCGCGCTGGGCTAAAGCCGAGCGGCACCAGAGCCGAGTCAGCACCGCCAAGGAACTCCCAGACCTTCCAGGCCTCGACGGAGCACGCCGCCCGGAGCTCCTCCACCTCCTGCTGGGCCGCCGCCAGCGCCCGGGGGCCGCCGTCCAGGAACCGCTTCTCCTTGGCCACCAGGGCCCTCTCGCGCTCGCCGACCCTCGCCTCGCGGTGGTCCAAGTCACCCTCCTTGAGGGCGACGTTGAACTCGCGGTCTAGGAGGGCCTGGCGCTCGATGGACTAGGCCTGCTGCGCCTCGGCCACGGCTGCTTCCTGGCGGTCCAACTCGGCGGCGTAGACTCTCGCCCCTTCCTGCTGGAGGATGATCCCGCGGCAGGTCGCCTCCACTTCGGCCTGCTTCGCTGCCAGCTCCTGCTCCCG
This sequence comes from Tuctoria greenei, assembly GCA_036927565.1. Taxonomy (NCBI): domain Eukaryota; kingdom Viridiplantae; phylum Streptophyta; class Magnoliopsida; order Poales; family Poaceae; genus Tuctoria; species Tuctoria greenei. The sequence goes on along the minus strand of JAYESD010000002.1, from coordinate 62,115,692 downwards.
TTCAGCTAGAGCAGCCTCCCGGAGGGACAGCAGGTGCTGAAGGTCCTCGGAGGCCTGGAGGCAGGAGCTGGCCTCAGCGTGGATGGCCTCGGCGTCAGCCTTCAGCTTCTGGGTGACGGCGTCCAGCTGGGCGATGAGGTCGCGCTCCTGCTCGAGGATCTTCATCTCCTCCCGAACGACCGCCTCGCGCTGGGCCGCTCGGCTCTTCACCAGCTGGGTCCGGGCCTCCAGGGTCCTCGCCCATTCCCGGAGCCGGTCGTCCTCATCCTCGAGCCGCCCTTTCTCCCGGGCAAGGGCCGCCTGGGCCTGCCGGAAGCCGGAGTAGGCCACGGCCATAGCATCGGACAGGGGGAGAGGCTCCGCCGTAGCAGCGGGCCCCTGCCTCCCCACTTCCTCAATGTCGTCCTCCATTTGGAGGACCACCGGGGAGGCGGGGACCAGGGCCCCCTGCCAAATGGCAGCACTCGGGGCGGTGGCGCCAGCCGACGTTGCAGTGTCGGAGGGCGCGGCAGCATCGGCCGGCACAGAGTACCGGTGGATGCGGAGTTGTTGGCAGGCGCGACGGCGGTTTTCGGCGTGCGTGGCTGGGCTTCGGCAGCCACTGCAGGGATCTCGGGCATGGAGGCCCGAGGTACCCCGGCAGCAGTAGCCTGATGCACCGGAGCAGGGCCCAAGGCAGCAGACGATCCCCGCGAGCCGGCTGGAGCGGCAGACCCCCCAGCAGAAGTGCCCGCGGGTGGTGGAGTAGCTGTGGTGGTGCTGAAATCAAGCAAACTCAGACCATAAGAGATTGACAGGGTAGGCGCACAGCAAAGAACACCCAAGGTAAAATCTGAGCAGGCTTACCGGGGGACGCTGAAGTTCCACCGCTTCCCGAAAGGGTTGGGGGGGGGGGGGTTCGGACCCCCCGAACCTGCGATGGTGGCCCCTGAGTGTGTTGGGGGCCCCTGTGGTGGTGGTGTCGGCGGCACCCCCGAGGTCTGGCGCACCTCCGAACGGAGAGGGAACGCTGGGGTCCCATCGGCGTTGAGGAGCCTCCCCCTCTTGCGTGTGGAGGACTCGGGCAGCAAAGTGGCGCCATCGGTGCCCCCTGGCGACGAGCGCGGCAGGGCTCCGGAGTCCTGAAGAGGGGCAGAAGGGGCTGGCGGCGGCGACCGGGCGCGCTTCTTGGGGGACAGGTCCAGCACCAGAACCGGCACCTTCCCCTTCCCCTTGTCGCCGGGGGCGATGACGCCACCCCATGGATGGTGCTGGGGGCCGCTCGAGGAGTCATCGCTTGAAGAACCAACATCGCTTAAGGGAGCCTCGCCTCCCTCAGCATCGTCGGCAATGTTAACCCCCCGGAACGGGTCCCCGATTTGGCGCCGCGCTAGCCCGGACTCGTCAAGGGTCGACATCGTCTTCAGCAGCTGCCTCCTCAACTCGGAGTCCGAGCACAAGGGGTGGCAGGCCAACGGAAGAGCAAGTGCCTCAGCGGAGATGTCGTCAGGGCAGACCTGGGTCAGCATGTCGAGCAGCTGCTGCTCGCCCAGGTCGGAGCCGGGGCCGGTCTCGAGCCGAGTGCAGTCCGACATGCCGGTGAACATTGACACCGGACGGGCGCGGTGCTGAAGCGGAGCTATGCGGCTGGACATGAAGTCCCTCAGCACCATGGCAGACGACAGCCCGTGGTCCGCCAACATCTGGATCCTCTCCAGCACAGGGTTGAACGCCTCCTCCAGCTCTGGGCGCTCCTCCCAGAATGATCGCTCGGAGTAGGGGATCCCAGTGGGGAGGCACATCCGGTCGTGGGCCCCGACCTTGGCGAGCATCCAATCTTCACGCCACAGCTCCCACCTCACGGAGTTGAAGGAAGCAATGTACCTCGTGGGGACCTTTCTCCGGTGCTGGAAGTAGTAGGCGCTGAGGTGCTCCTTCGAACTCCTGCCGGTGGCCCTCAGTACAAAAAAGTACCGGAAGAGCTTCACCGATGGCATCACGCCCACGAACATCTCGCAGAGGTGAGCGAAGACCGCCAGCATGGCGATCGAGTTCGGTGCGAGGTGGTGGAGTTGGAGGCCAAAGGTCTCCAGGAGCATGACCAGGAAGGCGGATGCTGGCGGGACGAAGCGGGCCAACACGTACGACAATAAGAGGACCATCTCCCCGACGGAGAGGCTCAGCGGGATCCTCTCGGGACGGAGCCACGACTCCCACTCAGGAGTATGCCAGCTGAGAAGCCAGCGCATGGGGGCCAGGTCAGCGGGCCTGGACAGCCTGGACTTGGGCAAGATGCTCGCCATGAGGGTTGAGGTAGGAGGCTCTGGACGGGGAGACTGGGAACTAGAGCGCAAGAACTGGGCTTGAGGCAAAAGCACGAGCGCAGGGATGCAGAGGCGGGAGAAAGGACCCTCAGGGGGAAAGTTCTCTTTTTATGCACCCCTGCATGCCAACAGGCGCAAAAGTGTGGATCGCCGCAGCCTCAGTAGAAGAGTAATGAACCCGTATGGGCAATGACATGAGGGCCCGGGTCGCTCGACGAAGAGGGCAAGCCGGGCAGCTAGCCATGCGGGAGGTAACTCGACGGTTTCCAAAAGGGCAAAAGCAGCAGAAGTGCAGGAGCTGCCTTGGGAACCACCGCAGTTAAAGCACGATTGAATGCAGGAGTCACGTCGCGCGGCGTCTATTCAGCACCTTCACTTACCGGAAGGGGACACGTCGCCTCAACGGCAGGGGTGTGTCGCCTGGGGAACTGCCTCGAAGTGGAATCGGAAGAGTTGCACGGGAAGAAAAGGAATAAGACCCCACCTGCGGTATCGAAGACTCTCCCGAGGTGGGCTCGGGGGCCACTGTCGGTACCCTGCAGACCGGGTACCCACGCGCACAGGAGAAAACCGCTAAGGACTTCGCCTGTGCCTAAGAGGCCGAATCCGAGGCTGCCACGTCGAGGAGGGAAGGACCAGATCCTACCTCCCCGTCAGGGGAGGCTCCTAAGCTGCCACGTGGCTGGCAGGACCAGACCCACGCCTTCCCGCTGAGGCGGGCTCCGGAGCCTCCACGTGGCCGATCGGGACCTCATGGTCAAGCCCGCGTCATCGCAGAGGAAGGTACCAGAGCTACCACGTGGCCTGCAGGGCTGAGCCCCCACCCCTCCATAGGGGTGGGCTCCGAATGCGCCATGTGGCCTGTTCCATCAAGTTCTTTACTTCCCGCAGAGGCAGGCTCCGGCGCAACCACGTGGCAGATGGCCTACTCAGTGCGGTAGGAAGCTGCAGTAAAGGAACGCGTGCGCTGCATAGATAGGCATTAAGTACGTGCGCCTTCCCCAGGCAGGCTGAGTCGCGCTTGCGAAAGTCAAGGCTCCAGTGTCCTATCTTGTCCAAGTAGCCGGTACAGACCCACGCCACAAGACGGACGAATGGGCCATGAGGACAAGACGGACGAGACATGCACGACCATCATCACCAGCTATGTGTAGCCCTGGCGCACGACGTGGCGGGACGGCGCATTGACACCGCTGACAAAGGGAAGTAGATAGCAATTAATCCTAGATCTTGTATAGGATTTGGCTCCCCAGGACCACCTGTCGGGTACTGGGACCCACCTTGTGACTGCAGAGTCCTTGAACTATAAAAGGGCTCTGCAGATGACCTTCGTAGGGGACGGAAAATTAGACCAAGGCTCATACACGCTCAAGCAAGGCAATACACAAACACTCCCGTGGACGTAGGGTATTATGCTCCGGCGGCCCGAACCACGTAAATCCCCTGTGTTCATCATCCAGCTGTGTTCGATCTCCAGGGACTAGCCCTCCTGAATCCAAAGAACCTCCGCGGGCTGCTCGCTAAGCAGGTCCGGGGGAAGTGTCGTTTATGACCTTCGACAGGAGCACTCAGGAATCGATATGTTTTGCTTGGTGTGTTGGTTGCTATATATTGTTGCTTGTGTGCTTAATAGAGGATTTCAGGATGCTTTAGCATTGACATATCCACGTAGGCTAGAGTAGGTAGTTGTTTAGTTTCATATCCCTTGATGCATATAGTTCGGGACATCTTCTAAATTCTTATCTCTTTCTTTTATTTAGATGGTGAGGACTCGCAACCAAAGGGATGGCAATGATGAGGAGGAGAACAATGGAGCACCTCAGAACAACAATGGGCAAGGACCTGCTCATGGAACTATCAACATTGAGCAGCTTTTGGCTATGCAAAACCAGCTCTTGCAGACCATGATACAAACTATGGGACAGCTGTAGGCTGGTAACATCAACAATCAGCCCCACATGCCTCCAACGCCACCCCCACTGCCCCATGACCGGTTACGAGAGTTTATGAGGACTAGGCCGCCAACCTTTGCTCAAGCTACTGACCCTATGGATACAGATGATTGGCTCAAGTTTGTGGATAAGAAGCTAGCTATTGTCCAATGCAATGACCGGGAGAAGGTCATATTTGCTTCTCATCAACTAGTTGGAGCAGCTGCGGATTGGTGGGATGCTTATTGCAATGCTCATAAGAACCAAGAGAGGATTTCATGGGCCGAATTCAAGGAGAGCTTTTGTTCTCATTATGTGCCAGAAGGAGTTATGATTTTTAAGAGGCAAGAATTTGAGAACTTGAGGCAAGGAAGGTCAAGCGTGGGTTAATATCTCAACAAATTCACTCAACTCTCAAGGTATGTGCCTAAGGATGTTAGCTGGGACAGCCGGAAGCAATACTTGTTCGTGAGAGGATTGAACAATGAGATCCAAGTACAATTGCTCAATTGTGACTATGCTAACTTACACAAGCTTGTGGACAAAGCAATTGTTGTGGAGAACAAGGTCTGTGAGATGGAGCAAGACAACAAGAGGAAGGCGCCATATCAAGGACAACAACAAGGCAGTAATGTGCGCCCTCGCTTTGCGCCACCAAATGCGCCATATTTCAGCTCTTATGCGCCTGCTCAGCGCCCTGGTTATGCACCTCGCCCAGCTCAGTTTGTGCAGCAGTGCCCTGTTATGCAAGCACCTAGGCCTCCAATGCCTTTTGCACCTCGTGCCAACTTTCCTGGTGCCAATGTGCGGAATCAAGCACGTCCCAATAATTCTGGTGGAGTAAAGAAGTGCTATACTTGTGGAGAAGGAGGACACTTTGCACATCAATGCCCTAAGTCAGGCCTTGGTCAAGGAAGTAATGCGCCGAGGAAAAATCCAAGACCCAATGGAGGACAGCCGCAAGGAAATTGTGGACAGCAGAATTTTGATCGTGACAACATGAACCATGTCTCTTCGGAGGATACACAACAAGTAGATGACGTGGTGATTGGTATGTTTCTCGCAAACTCCAACCCGGCGACTATGTTATTTGATTCTAGAGCATCGCATTCATTCATTGCATCGAAATATGTTGCCAAGTATAGTTTGCCTATCTCTCATATGAAGTTTACTCTATTGGTTAAGTCTCCTAAGGGAGAGATGAAGACAAATATAGTATGTCCAAAAGTAAGTCCTAGAATAATGGGGGGTAGACTTCTTCGCCAACCTCATTGTCTTGGATTCTCAAGGTTTGGACATTATACTTGGTATGGACTGGTTGAGAAAGCATAATGGAGTTATTGAGTGTGCCACGAAGACGGTGAAGTTGACCAATGAAGAAGGAGTCACCGTAGAATTTGAAGCATCTCAACATGCACCGAAGCAATTGGAGCTGAATCACATGGATAGTGCCACAATTGAGGAGATTCTGGTGGTGTGTGAATTTTTGGATGTGTTTTCGGATGAGTTGCCAGGTATGCCACTTGATCGAGACATTGAATTTGTTATTGACTTAATACCTGGAACTACACCTATAGCTAAGAGGCCATATAGGATGCCTCCTAAGGAATTAGCGGAGCTCAAGAAGCAGATTCAAGAGCAACTAGAGAAGGGTTTTATTCGCCCCAGCTCTTCACCTTGGGGAGTGCCCGTTCTATTCGTGGATATGAAGGATGGGTCACAAAGGATGTGTGTGGATTACCGAGCTCTCAAGGAGGTGACAATCAATAACAAATACACCTTGCCACACATAGAGGATTTATTTGATGAGATGAAGGGTGCTTGTGTCTTCTCTAAGATTGATTTGAGGTCAGGATACTTTCAAATGAAGACCATCAGACATACCCAAGACAGCTTTTAGGACACTGTATGGATCTTATGAGTACACCGTGATGTCCTTTGGATTGACAAATGCGCCTGCGTACTTTATGTACCTCATGAATAAGGTCTTCATGGAGTACTTGGATAAGTTTGTAGTGGTGTTCATAGACGACATTATGATATACTCGAAGGATGAGAAGGAACATGAGGAATACTTGAGGCTTACATTGCAAAAGCTGAGAGAGCATCAATTGTACGCTAAATTCAGAAAGTGCCAGTTTTGGTTGAAAAAAGTGTTGTTTTTGGGTCATATCATCTCGGGAGGAGGAGTATCGGTGGACCCAGGAAAGGTGAGGGACGTGTTAAAGTGGGAGCCACCACAAAATGTAAAGGAAATAAGGACTTTTATTGGAATGGTTGGATATTACCGTCGATTCATCAAGGACTTTTCTAAGATAGCCAAGCTAATGACGGAATTGCTAATGAAGGGAAAGGCTTTCCGATGGACTGAAACATGTCAAAATAGTTTTGAGGAGCTAAAGAAGAGGTTAATCACAACCCTAGTTTTAGTATTGCTGGACGTGAGCAAGAGCTTCGATATTTATTGTGATGCATCAAGACAAGGACTTGGATGCGTATTGATGCAAGAAGGTCAAGTGGTCGCCTACGCATCAAGGCAATTGAAGAAACATGAGCAGAATTACCCAACACATGACTTTGAACTTGCAGCTGTAGTACACACATTGATCTGGAGACATTATATTCTTGGTCATAGGTGTGAAATTTACACGGATCACTAGAGTCTCAAGTACATATTCACACAAAAGGACCTGAATTTTAGGAAACGAAGATGGTTAGACCTCATCAAGGATTATGATTTGGGAATCAACCATCATCCACGGAAGGCTAATGTAGTGGCCGACGCTTTGAGTAGAAAAGGAGTAAGTCACCAACTCATTATGTAAGGAGTTTGAACGATTGAACCTTGGATTTGTAAATGAGATGGGAATAGTGGAGTTAAATCCGACTTTGGAGCAAGAAATTCTAGAGGGTCAAACAAAGGATGAGGAAATTCAAGAGATCAAAGAAAGGACCCAAGAGGGGAGAGAATTCAGATTTGATGAGGACGAACAAGGTACCTTATGACTTGGAAAGAGGGTTGTCATGCCTAATGTGAAGCATATTCGAGAGACAATATTAAAGGAGGCACATGACTCGCCATACTCAATTCACCCCGGTTGTACGAAGATGTACAAGGACTTAAAGACATGTTATTGGTGGGCCACCATGATAAAGGGCGTAGCTGAATATGTAGCATTGTGTGATGTGTGCCAATGAGTCAAGGCGGAACATCAAAGGCCAGCCGGACTATTGCAAAAATTGAAGATTCCAGAATGGAAGTGGGAAGAAATTGGAATGGACTTCATAGTTGGTTTACCGTGTACCCAGTCCAATTATGACTCAATTTGGGTAATTGTGGATCGATTAACTAAATCAGCTCATTATTTTCTGTCAAGACCACCTATACCACCGCGAAGCTAGCAGAGCTATACATGGAGAACATTGTGTGCCAACATGGGCTTCCAAAGAAGAAAGTGTCCGATAGAGGTTCTCAGTTTACCTCCAGGCTTTGGCAAAAATTGCATGAAGCTTTGGGAACAAGGTTGAATTTTAGTTCAGCATATCACCCCCAAACGGATGGACAAACTGAGAGGACCAATCAAATTTTGGAGGACATGTTAAGAGCTTGTGCTTTGAAGCATGGGAAAAATTGGGACAGGAGCTTGCCATATGTGGAATTCTCATACAACAATAGTTACCAAGCAAGTTTGAAGATGTGACCATCCGAAGCACTATATGGAAGGAAGTGTAGGATGCCCTTGTTTTGAAGTGAGACACGGGAGAATCAAGTATTTGGACCCAATGTGTTGCAAGAAGCTGAGAAACAAGTTCAGATTATTCGGAAAATCTTGAGGGCCGCTCAATCAAGACAAAAGGGCTATGCATATAATAGGTGGAATAAACTAGCCTTTGAAGTGGGAGGCTTCGTATACATCAAGGTGTCACCAATGAGAGGTCATAAGAGGTTTAATATAAGAGGCAAGCTAGCACCTTGCTACATTGGACCATTCAAGATTTTGGATAAAAGAGAGGAGGTAGCGTATAAGTTGGAGATGCCAGCTCATCTTTCAGATGTCCATGATGTATTCCATTTTTCCCAGCTCAAGAAGTGCTTGAGAGTACCGGAATAACAAGTGCCAATGGAAGAGTTGGAATTAGAGGCAGACTTGACGTATGCCGAGCAACCGGTCAAAATCTTGGAAACTAAGGAGAGAGTCACAATAAACAAGGTCATCCGATGGTGTAAAGGGCAATGGAAGCATCACACAAAATCGGAAGCAGCATGGGAGTTGGAGGATGATCTCAAGAAGGAATTTCCCTATCTCTTCTCTTCCTTCGTCGAATCTCGAGGGCGAGATTCATTTTAAGGGGGGTAGGTTTGTAACACCCTCATTTTCATGCATCCTGCTCTGCATCCATCATTAAATATGTCTAACATTAATCCACACAAAAAGGAACAAGTTTAAAATGAATTAGGAATAAAACCGCACTTAAGAATTTTGGGAAGTGCACACTAGTCCGGTTTTTGTGCGGACTAGTCCGATTTCTCTCTGACCTCCATCGGACTAGTCTGTTTTTGTTGCGGACTAGTTTGTCCCTCTGGAAAGTTTTGGACTTGTCCGGTCCGTTGCGGACTAGTCTGTTATTCATTCCTCGAAAATTTTGCTAAGTCCCTGGACTTGTCCGGTATTCCAGCGGACATGTCCATTTTCCCCTCTGACTAAAGTCAGACTTGTCCAATTTTGGCCAGACTTGTCTATTTTTCCCCTCTGGATAAGTTTAGACTTGTCCGATGTCAGTCCAGACTTGTCTAATATCTCTCTGTCTAACTTCGGACTAGTCCGGCCCTTTTCGGAGTTGTCCGGTAAATTGCAACTCCGAGTTCATCTTTTGTTTCACGACTTGTTTCTTGGGTTTTACATTAAGTGGGCCTAGGTACATCGTGCCTAACTCTTTTAGAGCCCATGTGGGACTCGAAACCAACCCCTATTCATCTCAAACTTGAAGTCCATCCAACACTGGCCTCCACTCTATATAAACAACCCCACCCCTTGGCTTGACATCTATTTGCCACTTTTTACCACACCCAAACCCTAGCTCGTGAATAGCCACCACCAAGGAGGGAGAAGGAGATCTAGAACAAGAAGAAGAAGAGGAGGAAACGAAAGAGGGTCAAGATCTCTATCAAGTTTCATTCTCCATCGTCAATTCACCATCAAGTTCTTCGTCAACCCTAGATTGTCAAGATCCAAGTGTTGCCTCCAATACCCTTGATTTCTTTAGAGACTTGGACACCTGGTATACCTTCTACTTCCTCTTCCTCGTGTGAATTCAACCCCAAATCTCCAAATTTATGTCGATCTAGAAAACCCTAGTTTGCTAGTTCCGCGAAGAGCGGACAAGTCCGGTCCCTAGCGGAGTAGTCCGATTTTCCTGGTTAATTTCTGTTGAATTAATTCTAAATTGACTCGAATAAATTCCAAACCTGTCCAAACTTGTAAATAACTATTAGAACTAGTTAGTAAACATTAATAGTAACACATTAACTAGTTTTACTTCACAATTGCATTAATCATGCATATCATGTCATATTGAGTAATATATGTGCATCTATTGATTGTCATTCTTGTCTTGTATGTTTGTTGCGCGGTTTAGATGGATTTGCGCTAGAGAGCATTGCGGAGGATCTCCAGCACCAAGAGTTTGAAGGCTTTGACCCGAAACAATCCCAAGAGCAAGGCAAGTGTCCTCAAAGCATATTGATCCAGTTTTTAAAGTAAATGTGTTGCTTGCAAAATTGCATGCTTGTGTCAATTTGATGGGAATCCTATCATAGGAAGTTTACTAGCTTTGTTTAACCACCCTTGTCACATGGAATTCATGGTAGAGAGTCAGGAAAGGCTTTTTACCTTTGCTTCGCTTAACTACTTGGGATGGGAAAACAACTATACCATTAATTATACATTGATGAGATTATGGTTAATATGAACTAGTTAATATGATATGGGAATGGGTGATCTAAGCAAGCCCGGTATGTGGATGGGTTGGATGTTACAGTGGTTTGCTTGCTTTAGATCTAAGGACCGGTTCATGCGAGAATAAGCCAGGACTACAGTGTCACCACGTGGCCAAGTATGGGTGCAGCGTAGCTGATTAATTAGGGCTTTGCTAGTGTTGTTTGGACCATTAAGGATGCTCGGGGAAGGGGTAGTCGGATTGGGTTTGTTGATGGTTGGTGGGACTAACCCGGGATCCGAGTGGCTCAAGAGGGGGCCCTTGGTTTGAAGATGTGCTCTATAGGAGGCATCACCACGGGTGAAACTCAGTAGGGTCTAAATAGGCTAGTAATCCCTTTGTAAAGGCTATTTTGTGATATCTTGGCCATACACCAAAGGAAGTATAATTGGCGTAAGGGATGTTCTTCAGTCGCCGACAGGTGATGAAATAACAAACATGTGGGTAAAGTGGTACAAACTCTGCAGAGTCTAATAAAACTATCATGATAGTCGTGCTCCTGGTTATGAGCGTTTGGATGACCTACATGATTACAGGGTACTTGGAATTTGGGATAGTAGGTTATGGTTATGGTTTGATACTGTTTATGGGACGGTATTATGGTTTATGACAATGGATATTGTTTATGGTAATGGTGAAATCTGGTATATGGATGATGGTAATGAAATATGGACTGGTATTATGATTATTACATGGTTAATGATGAATTTATTTCACATACATATAATATATTGCTTTTCAATTGTTTTAATGTACTTTTCAGCACTTATCCATTAATAAATTCGTCATTTGAATCAGCTACATGTCATACTTTCCACACTTGCTGAGTACGACATGTACTCACCCTTGCAATTCCCCAGGTCAGGATTGGGAGTATTACGATGATAATGAGAGTTCTAGGCCGTGTCTACCGCCAGCTTTGCTTGTGGAGTGTTGGAGCTGCGCTATCCCTATTGCTTAGTTGCTTGTTTAGTTTATTTCCACTGCATTAGTTCAAAATTGTCATCAATATTCATTAGAGCTTGTATTCGAGGATGTTATAAATTCTGTAATAAAAGTGGTTAATTAATATTGTTTTGTGTTAATTATTTGTATATCATTTGTGATGTACTTGTGTATGTGTGTTGAACATCCTGGGCACACATATAGTACACTTGGTTCATTTTCTGAACCGGGTGTCACATCACCTCCCCCCAAGGTGGACCTAGGGGCCACTGTCGGTACCTCGCATATGAGGTACCCTCACACACAGGTTGAAAGCGCCTAGGTACGTCCGGTGGCACCATGTGTTTATAAGGTGCCAAACCCTAGCCGTTCTCAGGTACAAAATCTAGCACCGCCACATGGACCTCAGAGATGGGACCCGGCTCCTTCGATGAGGTGGGCTCCCAAAATGCCACGTGTTCGGGCGGGACCTCACCCTACTACAGGGGTGAGCTCCGGTGCAACCATGTGGCTCGAACCACCAAGCCGGACGCCTCCCGTAGAGACAGGCTCCCGAGCTACCATGTGCTCTGAAGAGCTCCAGAGTTGCCTCGTGCCTCGAAGCACCAGGCCAGATGCCTCTTGCAGTGATGGGCTCTGGAGTTGCCTCGTGCCTCGAAGATACAGGCTTGACCTCCTCGACGGTAGCTAGCACCGAAGCTGCCACATGTCCAGCAATTCACCTGGGTGGTGGGATGCGTGAGTCAGAGGATGGTGCGCTCTGTCTAAATCCAGCATTGAAGACAGGGACCCACCTCGACTGATAACACAGAGCATGCCAATGGTCAGGGACCGCTACGACTAATAACATCATAGTGAAGACGCTGCAGGCCTACCCGTTCCGCCAAGTGGGTAGCTTGCGGCTCAAGACCGATGGACGGGACATCCCTTGACAACCGTCAGCAACTATGCATGGGCCACTTACAATAGAGGTGGCAAGATGGCAAGTCTTCAAGCCACGATCAAAGGATGCTTGCGCGAGAAGTCTTAGATATTTACGATAAGATCATCCCGGAACCACCTGTCGGGCCCCAAACCCCGCTTGTAAGGCGTCTGGCCTTGACTATAAAAGGACCAGACCGCCACAATTACAAAGGATCCCCAATTTACGCATTCACAGACAGCACACCAGCAATACAACCTCACCGTGAAGTAGGGTGTTACGCTCTTGCGGCTCGAACCATGTAAAAACCACCGTATCCCACTCTCATACGTGCGATCCCTTGATTGAGGACTAAGCCCTGCCAATCAAAGAACCTCCGCAGGCTGCTCCATAGCAGATCCAGGGGAAGTGTCGCATTAACACTTCAAAAAAGACAAAATCAAAGACAGCGCGGGAAAGTAGGGATAGGGCTACACCCTCGGGCTCATCACCTCCCCCAGGGTGGATCTAGGGGCCACTGTCGGTACCCAGCATACCGGGTACGCTCGTGCATAGTATAAAGCCACCATGGTGCCCTGCCTTCCTGCCAAGGTCTGGTCCAAAGGCGCCACTTGTCTAGAAGGCCCCTACCCCTCTACCTCAGATATGGGGTATGGTGTATTCACATGGACCTCAAGGAGAAGTCTCTCTCCCCCTTGAAGTCGATCTCCCAAGCGGCCACGTGGCAAGCAAGATGGGGTCCCGCTCCCCCATCGGAGAGGGCTCTAGTGCCACCACGTGGTTCGAAGCACTAGACAGGCCACCTCCCGTGAAGGTGGGCTCCAACTCTACAACATGTCATGTGGCCCTGGATCCCCCGCTCTACCAAGGGACTGGCTCCGGGGATGCCACGTGGTCCGCGGATCGGGACCTGGCCTCTCCAACAGAGGCTAGCTCTCGAGCTGCCACATACACTACAACTTGCCCTGGACGGTGGGTTGCGGGAGTTAAAAGGGCAGTGCGTCTTGTCTAAATCAAGCTTTGAAGACTCGCGTGTTCCCCAGGCACGTGACGTGGTGCAAGCCTACTATTAGGTACCGCTGCGCCCAATTGCATTGTAGTGAAGACACAACAGGCCTACCCCACTCCGCCAATGGGTAGCTTACGGTGAAATGGAAAGTTGGACGGGACATTCCCTACTATCATCAATGACTATGCATGGGCCACTAGCAACTAAGGTGGCAAGACAGCGAGTCTTCAAGCCACGGTCAGAGGAAGCCTATGCGCAAAGCCATAGATCTTAAGAATAAGATCGCCCCGGGGCCACCAGTCGGGCCCAGAGCCCCACTTGTAAGGCGTCTGGCCTTGTCTATAAAAGGTCCGGACCGCCGCTGTTTCTACCCAGCATATCGGGTACCCTCGCGCACAAACTAGAGCCGCCTAGGTACCCCGCTCCAAGCAGAGGCAGGTTCCAAGTGTGCCACGTGTTCAAGAGACCTGGACCCGTCTGCCTCAGATGGATGGTCAAGGGTATCTGCGAGAAAATCTGAAATAGAAACTCAGCTTCCCCTTGGAGACGAGCCCCCAGGCATCCACGTGTCCATCAGGTAAGGATCCTTCCTCCTGTGAGACAGGGATCTGGAGCTGCCACGTGGACCAAGACATCGAATGAGCCACCTCCCATATGGGCAGGCTCTGGTGTTTCCACGTGTCTCGCAGGACGAGACCCGTCCTCCCGCACGGAGGTATGCTCCTAAGCTGCCACGTGGCCCATAAGGAAGGACCTGGCCCCCTCCACAACAGTGATCTCCCCGGCTGCCACGTGGTCAATCCACTTGCCTTGGGCAGAGAGTGCGGAAGTTAAGAGGGTTTTGCGCCTTGTCCCCATCAAGCTTTGAAGATACACGGCTTACCCAGATGCATGGCGCGGTGCTTGCCTAATGTCAGGTACCACTACGACCAATCGCATCACAGTGAAGACGTCGCAGGCCTATCCCACTCCGCGAAGTGGGTAGCTTACGATGACAGAGACAGTTGGACGGGGCATCCCCTGCCAATGTCAACAACAGCGGATGGGCTACCGACGACTCAGGCGAAAAGACGGCGAGTCTTCAAAGCCGCGGTCAGAGGAAGCAAATGCAAGAATCCTTAGATCTTTAGGGTAACATTGCCCTGGGACCACCTATCCGCCCCCGAGACCCCACTTGTAAGGCATCCGGCCTTGTCTATAAAAGGCCCAGACCGCCACCATTACAAAGGACCAGACACTCAATCCCTGATACACACACACACTCACACACACACACACACTCACTAACAATACAATCCACTGTGGAGTAGGGTGTTACGCTCCTTGCATCCTGAACCACATAAAAACCACCGTGTCATACTCTCATCCGCTAGAACACTTGATTGAGGCCTAAGCCCCACTGAACAAATAACCTTTGCGGGTTGCTCCTTAGCAGATTCGGGCGAAGTGTCACATTAACACTTCGACATTTGGCACGCCAGGAAGGGGCTTTTTCCCTCAAAAAGTGGTAGTGCTTTCACCATCATGGTGTTCATCAGGCTTGTAGAAGGCGGATTCCACTGTCGTCGTCTAGTGACCAGATCCGTTGCTCGAGCAGCACCATCTGGTCTGTCATGACCCTGTGCAGGTATGGCTGGCCAAGGCAGGATGTCGAGACACATCCCGGCTCAGTCGGCTCCCCCAGCGCCGCCAACAGCAAGCCCGAAGAGCGCTCTGGCAACGGCCAGGGCTCTTCTCCACCACCCACTGTCGCTGAACGCTTCCCAGGGAGCGGCTCAGCAGTGAGTCCAAGACATTGACCACTTCATCGTTGCGGCCATCAAGTCTCCCAACAGAGGGAGACATCGTGTGTCGCTATCGCACACGCTGTCCATCGACTGTCGCATAGCTGACTCCAGATCTACCAGGCCTACCAGCACTGGCAAGATCCCGTGACACTTGGTTTCGAAAACGAACCAAGTGCAGTATATGTGTGCCCAAGATGTTCAACACATATACAAAAGTGCATCACAAATGATATACAGATAATTACCACATCTCAAATTATTAAATAAGTACTTTTATTACACAATTCATAATATTCTTGAATACAAGCTCTAATGAATACTTATGACAAGTTCAACTAATGTCGTGGAAATAACTAATTAAGCAAACTAAGCAAAAGGGATAGCGCAACTCCAATCAATACCACAGGCAAAGCTGACTGTAGACATGGCCTAGAACTTGTGAGACCTATGTGTGCTGAATATATTGGCTATGGCGATAAAAGTTTTGAATACTACCAAAACACCTTTATCATCAAGGTCCGACGATAGGTACAAATTTCTTTGGCTATGTCTCACTTCTTTGTCTAGGTCCAACTATCTTTGGTTAGCTCTGGCGCTAGGTTATGCTAGCTTTGGTAAGATTCAGTTCAAGGTCCGGTTAGCTCTGGCAAGGTTCGGTGCTTGATTGCAGTGTTTTTGCTTTTATCTTGCAATGTTCCGAACTTGCTTTACACTTATGGAAAGGTTGTTTAGTATTCTTTTACTAAGTTTTTGGTGTGTTTTGGTGGTTAAGGCTGATATCATTTTGCTATGGTTTGCAACATGCTTATGTGAGGTCCTCACGTAAGATGTTGTAGTTTCAGAACTAACAAGAGTCAAGTCGAGGACTTGTGCTTGGAAGTATTGGTTGTTTATTCATGTGCAGGTGTTGCTTGAGTTCAAGACATGGCTGGTGACGGGATCCATTGAACTAGTCTTAGGGAGAATATGAGGTTCAACAACCAAGTTCGGGAGAAATTGTGGTTGAGTTGATCGGGAGGTCGCGCAACATGTTTGAATCAAGAACAATGCATATGAAGGTATCATGGACGTCGTTGCAAGATGTTTGCCCGTGTGCAAGGAGTGCATGGAAGTGGCTGCATGGTTCCAAGGCGTGATGAAGAGATGTGGACGTAAAAATTGGTTGGAAAGGTCCAACCGACTAGGTTATGGACTCAGGCTGCGGCTGAGTCGTGTTTGACTAAAATACGGAAAGTTTTGAGTTGATTATGATAGGATTTCGTGTGGTTCACGAATTTGAGTTGTTTTAGGAATGTGGGATACGTTCCTAAGGTGTTCGTAAGTCTTAATATTGCTTCTATCTGCGTATAGAATAGTATTGAGCAGTTATGGAAAGTTTCGATTCCTGAACTGAGTAGGATTAGAGTCCTAGTTGAGATTGGGTTGGCTTAAGGGCTGGTTATATAAGCAAGGGAGGCCAGAGTTCGTAGTGAATGACTTTGGGGCTGTTTCTATTGTGTTCTATTGAATAAAATTAGTAGTTGAAAGGAACTTTTGTGCCTTGTTCGTCCGACTTGTTCCAGACAAGTTTTTTCTGGTCGAGTTTTCTACACATCACTACCTTTCTTTGGTAGTTTTAACATACCTCGAGTTTTACAGATCCAATTGACATGATTCTTTTTGGTTTGTCTTCACAACTTGATTATATATCATCCTTCAAAATTTTACAGTCGTTGCATTTGTGGTTTCTTATCTACACGAGTTTCTTTGCAGCATTCCAAAACTGTTTTTCTCGGGTAGGACAGATTGACCTTTGTTTGATCTTTCAATCGTAACTTGAGTTTCTCTTGACGGATTTGAGTGATTCTTGTTGTGTCATCTTCGTGAATTCATTTTCTCTGATATCTATCACTTTTCTCATGGTGAAACACTTTTGGATTAGTCTCACACACAATTGCTTTAACAGATTGTTTTTCTGCCGAAGGGGTTGGGATTTAATTATTTCCGCTGCGTAAGATTTTTTAATCTACCATTCACCCCCCTCTGGTAGCTTTTCATGTGCTCTTTGATCCTACAGTTGGTATCAGAGCCACAGTGCTCTAATATTTGTGATTTGCATGTGTTTTTGACAAATCATCATGGAGAAATACTCCGCGAAACCTTGTGTGTTTAGTGATATTGATTTTCAGGTTTGGAAGACACGTATGGAAGCCTTCATCCAGGCTCAAGGCTTCACAATATGCGAGAACGTATACAAGCCTTACAAAGTGCCGTCAAACGATCAAGTTACAGCTACAAATCTGAGAGATGTCGACAACAACAACAAGACTCGAAACTTGATCATACAAGGATTAACTCAAAGCGACTTCGACCGTATTGCACACCTCCGATCTGCGTACGATATGTGGAAAGCACTTTGTGACTACCACGAGGCATCCAACACAATCTAGGAGGTAAGGAAAGACATGTTCAAGAAAGAATATATGCGCTTCGAGATGCAACCCAGTGAGTCTATTGATGACCTTTTTGCTCGCTTTAATAAAATTCTCAGCAACTTGCGTAGTATCAATGTTAATTTTTCCGATGCTGAAAATTCTAGGCAATTGTGAAGTGCATTAGATATGTCAATTTTGGAGATGAAAGTCACATCTATTTGTGAATCTACTGTTATGAGTACACTTACTTTATATGTGTTATATTCCAAGTTAAAAACTCATGAAATTGACATAATATCACGTAATAACCCCAACAAGTCTATTGCTTTTTTTTCTCAATGTGATATGCCTATCTCCGACCAATCTTCATCTTGTGGTACACTTGCTTTGTTGTCCTCTCTAACTCTTGAACAGATTGAGGAGTTTCCTGAGCAAGAGCTAGTACTTCTCTCTACTAGGTTCTCAAAAGCACTGCAAAATGTGAGAACTAGAAGGAGAGGAAGCTCCGGACCTCAACAATGTTTCGAATGTGGTAAGATAGGACGTTTTCATTCAGATTGCCCTAACCTTTCAGGTCCTACTTCCCGGGATGAAAAGCAAACAAGGACGAAGCACTCCTCAACAAAAGATATGAAGCAAAAGAAGGGTTTTACAAGACGTCAATTTGTGAGCAGTTTTATCTCTGCACTTCAAGAATTTGGCTCAAGCGATGTGGACATTGGAAGTGACAAAGATGAAGATGATTTGGCAAACTTGTGCTTCATGGCGGGTAAGTCAAGATCAAGTATGAAGGAGGCTGAACACAACAACGACAATGAAGAGGTATGTCCTACTTGTGAAGAAATATGTGATGCTATTTTTTGTGCCACTATTATAGTTAAGAAAAAGGACAAAAAGCTTAGGGACATTGCTGTTAAAATTAAGTCACTAGAATCTGAAATTAATCGTTTGAAAACTTTGATTCCTAGTGATGATGCATGTCCCTCATGTGATTTAATATATGAACAATTGTCCTTATTAAGAAGTGTGCACACCTCCACACTTGATAAACTTGAGTTAGAAATCGAAAAGAATAGAGAGCTTGCTGCACTTAATGATAAAAACCTGAAAGATGCTAGCTGTTCTACATTTGATTTGCATTGTTCTACTTGTGATGATTTTGATAAGAAACTACAAGATGCTATGAATGAAATTTCTATATTGAACAATGTTTTACATTCTCATGAAGTTAAATATTGTTCCAATTATGAATTAAAAGGAAAAACTTCATGTGAAA
Organism: Tuctoria greenei; assembly: GCA_036927565.1. Lineage (NCBI taxonomy): Eukaryota > Viridiplantae > Streptophyta > Magnoliopsida > Poales > Poaceae > Tuctoria > Tuctoria greenei. The sequence goes on along the minus strand of JAYESD010000002.1, from coordinate 62,097,108 downwards.
ATTGCCTTGATCTGTCCAATAAACTTGATAACATGCATAGGACACTAGATAGGTTTTGTAATGGGAATAAGAACCTAAACTTGCTGCTGAATTCTTCCAAGTCTTGGAATGATAAAACTGGTTTAGGTTTTGATTCTCATGCTCATGCTAAGGCACATCCACCTAAAATTGTAAAGTCATTAGGAAGTGGTTTGATTCAAACAATTCCTAAACAAAAAGAAGTGGTTTTCAAATCTGCAGGAGTGTTGTCCCATTCGGTTTCAAATAAAAATGTTGCTTGCTCATCTAGACATGAACACAAAGTTAAATTTCATTGTACATACTGTGGTAGAGATGGTCATGTCATAAATTTTTGTTATAGACTAGCTAAACAACAGAAAAAGGAAAGAATGATTGCTAGATCTCATAACTTTCATGCAAAATTTGCTGCACTTGCTAAACCGAATGATAGGAACATGCAATCTGCTGTAATGAGTCAAAAACATGCAAAGGTTGCTCCCAAACCTACTATTTTTTGTGCTACACATGTAACATCTCATAGGACAGTAGTTTGGTACAAAAATACTCAAGCTTTGGCTCATAAAACTGCTGTTTTATCTCAACTTTCGCGTGTTATTCCTGTTGGACGTCGTGTGACTCAGTATTGGATTCCTAAATGCCTTGTGACTAACCCCAGTATTGAGTCATCGACGTATTGTGCTTCTATGTAGGTTACACGCTTGAGGAAGGAGAACTTTTGGATAGTGTATTCAGGTTGCTCACTACACATGACCGGTAACAAAGAATGGTTCTCCTCCCTCTCTTTTGTGTTACGTGTAGAGAATGTTACTTTTGCCGATAATTCTTCAACTCCTATAATTGCTAAGGGATCGGTTAGAGTAAATGATCACTACACTTTGTAGGATGTGGCACTTGTTAAAAATTTTAAATACAACTTGCTTTCTGTTTAACAACTGCTAGATGAAAATCTGGAAATTATTTTCACTAAAATTGTTGCAAAGTTGTAAATTCAAATAGTGAGCTTATTTTTAACATATCTCGGTTTGGAAGACTTTTTAAAGCTGATTTTGATATGTCTTCCTCTAAGCATAGGTGTCTAGTTGCTAATGATTCAAAGGACTTATATTTTTGGCATCGTAGACTTGGTCATGTAGGCTTTGATCACCTAACACGTGTTAGTGCTCTTGATTGCATATGTGGGCTGCCTAAGCTTAAAGGGGACAAAGAAATTGTGTGCTATTCTTGTATACATGCTAAGATGGTTGCAGTTTCACATACTCCTCTCACAACGATCATGACAACTGAACCAGGTCAACTTTTGCACCTTGACACTGTAGGACCTTCACGTGTTCAATCATTCGGAGGTAAATGGTATGTTCTTGTCATTGTTGATGATTATTCTAGATACTCTTGGGTTTACTTTATGAAATCTAAGAATGAAGCTTTTAGTCACTTTAGAACTTTATTTCTTAGATTATCAATTGATCACCCAGGATCTTTAAAAGCAATTAGAAGTGATAACGGAACCGAATTTAAAAATCAATCTTTTGATCACATTTGTGCTGGAAATGGAATAGATCATCAATTTCCTTCACCATATGTACCTCAACAAAATGGTGTTTTAGAAAGAAAGAACAGAACCTTAGTTGATACGGCAAAGACTATGCTTGATGAATATCAAACTCCTAGGAAATTTTGGGTTGATGCGATTACAACTGCTTGTTATGTCTCAAATCGTGTTTTCTTGCGCACTAAGCTATGTAAAACACCATTTGAGCTCCGGTTTGGACATAGGCCTAGTGTTACACACATTCGGGTCTTTGGTTGCAAATGATTTGTTAAGAAACATGGTAATCTTGATAAATTTGAACCTAGATCCGTTGATGACATGTTTCTTGGTTATCAATCTCATACTAGAGGCTACCGTGTGCTTTTACTTGACACTAACAAAATTGTGGAGACTTGTGAGGTGTATTTTGATGAAGCTAGCCCAGGTACTAGCTCAAATATTGCAGGTCCATATCCATATCCACAGGGGGAGAGCATTTTTGTTGAAGATGCAGAAGAGGTGGAGCTGCTGCCCAAAAATTCAGCAGCTAATGACATTGTTCCAGCTCCTGATTTTGATTCACAGCCAGCACCGACGACCACCATTGCTGGTCCAGATCCTCCTCAAGTCACAAGCTCATCAATTTGCGATGAACATGAGGAAGAAGAAGCTTGTCAAGTTTCCACTCCCCTCCGGGTTCTCAAAAGTCATCCTCCACAACAAATTATTGGAAGTTGCACGAACGAGTCACACGGTCCAGGTTTTGCGATCCAAACTCTCATGCTCATTCTGCTTTTGTTGCTTCTTTTGAACCAAAATATGTATCACACGCACTCACTAATGAATCTTGGATTATTGCCATGCAAGAAGAGTTAGAAAATTTTAAAAGAAATAATGTTTGCAAACTAATACCTCCACCTCAAGGTCACACTTTAATTGGAACTAAATGGGTGTTTAAAAATAAACAAAGTGAGGATGAGGTTGTGGTTAGGAATAAGGCTAGGTTGGTTGCTCAAGGTTTCACTCAAGTTGAAGGTCTAGATTTTGATGAAACTTTTGCTCCTGTTGCTAGATTAGAAGCCATAAGAATTTTGTTAGCTTTTGCTACATCTAAAGGTTTTAAGAGTCATCAAATGGATGTTAAAAGTGCTTTTCTTAATGGCTACATAGATGAGGAGGTTTATGTCAAACAACCACCGGGTTTTGAAAATTCAGATTTTCCTAATCATGTTTACAAACTGTCCAAAGCCTTGTATGGTCTCAAACAAGCCCCTAGAGCATGGTATGATAGGTTAAGAACATTCTTACTTGAAAAGGGGTTTACCATGGGCAAGGATGATAAAACTCTTTTTGTGCTTAAGCATGGCAATGACTCATTATTCGTTCAAGTGTATATGGATTATATTATCTTTTGTTGTGCTTCTCATGATCTTGTGTCAGAGATTTCAGCTATGATGAGTTCAGAATTTGAGATGAGTATGATGGGAGAACTCACATACTTTTTGGGGATGCAAATCAAGCAAACCAAGCAGGGTACCTTTGTGCATCAAACGAAGTATACAAAAGACCTCCTAAGGTGCTTCAACATGGACAAAAGCAAGCCTCTTCGGACACCAATGGAAACAACAACAAAACTTGAACTTGATGAAGATGGTGAACCCGTGGATCAAAAAGAATATAGAAGCATGATCGGATCACTTTTGTACCTCACAACATCAAGACCGGACATAAAATTCAGCGTATGTCTTTGTGCACTTTCAAGCCTCCCCACGTGCTTCACATCGTCAAGGCCTCAAAAGGATTCTCGGGTACTTACATGGAACTCAAGAATTTTGTATTTTTCTTCCTTCTTCCTCAACCATTACTTTGAAAGCTTTTTCAGATGCTGATTTTGGGGGTTGTAGAATTGATAGGAAAAGTACTTCTGGTTCTTGTCATTTTCTTGGTAATTCGCTTGTTGCTTGGTCCTCTAGAAAACAAAACTCAGTTGCACAATCCACAGTTGAATCTGAATATGTAGCTGCTGCTACTGCTTGCTCAAAAATTCTTTGGATTGTTCAAACACTTAAGGACTATGGGGTTGATCTAGAGCGTGTTCCACTGTTTTGTGATAACACTAGTGCTATTTGCATTGCTAAAAACCCCATGCAACATTCTAGAACTAAGCACATTGACATTAGGTTTCACTTTCTCCGCGATAATATTGAAAAAGGGAACATTGTTCTTCACCATGTAGATACCGAACAACAATTGGCTGATATTTTTACAAAACCTTTGGATTACACTCGTTTTGTTACATTCTTAGTGAAATAGGGGTTATGCATCCTCATGGTTTAAATTGAGGGGGAGATTTTGAAACTTGGAAAGTCTATGTGTGAATCTGAACTTAATATAATATGAGCATAGTATTTTATATATATATATGACTTTGTGATTTCTTTAACATGTTGAAAGTTCTTACTACATTACTCATGTTATACATTTTGTAGTTTTTTCCATGACTAGTAATTGTAATAATTATTTACACTAAATCTGGTCATGATCAAACTTTCTTGCTGTTTTGAACTTGCTGCATGCTCACAAGTGCTTTTAATAATGAAAAATTAATAAATCAACTATTCACATGTTGAACTTTTATGATGAAATAAAAATGAGAAAAGATCAAGAGAATATGCATGCATCGCACTTCTTATTTTGAGATGGCTTATCATTGCACTTATATATGAACTTGGAAGAAGTTGTGTATGACTAAGACCATGTCCTTAATCTTCTTATTGTCAAATGACATAGGCTTGCCTTGGTTGGTTAGAATAAGACAGATGCACATATAATCTCTTGCAAATATCATATTCTCTAAATATGTGCTTTCAAAAATAATAAAATGCAGCAACAAGTGTCATGCTTTCAGGTTTCGAAATAGATAAGTTTGTGAGATCATGACTTGCTAAATTAGAAATTACATTTGATCTCTAGCATGGCTTACACTACTTTATATATTTCATTGATGTGATAGTGTAAGTTACTTGATTGTATGACTTGGATGAGCTTTGTTTTATATGTATATGTTATAATATGCTCATAACAATTAAAATTCTTATAGACCTTGCGGAATACAATGTCAAAGGGGGGAGATAATATGTGAATTTTTAACATTTTTAAAAATAAGTATGCAAGGGGGAGAAATTGACATATTTGGCACGATTTTTCTCAGGGGGAGAATTTGTTTTTCTTCTCATTTTATTTCTGTTTTACAAAGGGGGGAGAAATTGTTTTCAAAACTTTTAATGTGAATAATCCAATGTTCGGATTTTAAATGGTGTTGCCAATGCATTCATCAAGGAGGAGATTGTGAGACCTATGTGTGATGAATACATTGGCTATGGCGATAAAATTTTTGAATACTACCAAAACACCTTTATCATCAAGGTACGACGATAGGTACGACTTGCTTTGGCTAGGTCTGACTTCTTTTTCTAGGTCCGACTAGCTTTGGTTAGCTCTGGCACTAGGTTATGCTAGCTTTGGTAAGCTCTGGTTCAAGATCCAGTTAGCTCTGGCAAGGTTCGCTGCTTGATCGCAATGTTTCTGCTTTTATCTTGCAATGTTTCGAACATGCTTTACACTTATGGAAAGGTTGTTTAGTATTCTTTTACTAAGTTTTTGGTGTGTTTTGGTGGTTAAGGCTGATATCATTTTGTTATGGTTTGCAACATGCTTATGTGAGGTGCTCACGTAAGATGTTGTAGTTTTGGAACTAACGAGAGTCAAGTCAAGGACTTGTGCTCGGAAGTATTGGTTGTTTATTCATGTGCAGGTGTTGCTTGAGTTCAAGACATGGCTGGTGACGGGATCCATTGAACTAGTCTTCAGGAGAAGATGAGGTTCAACAACCATGTTTGGGAGGAATTGTGGTTGAGTTGATCGGGAGGTCGCGCAACATGTTTGAATCAAGAAGAATGCATATGAAGGTATCGTGGACGTCGTTGGAAGATGTTTGCACGTGTGCAAGGAGTGCATGGACGTGGATGCATGGTGCCAAGGCGTGATGAAGAGATGTGGAAGTAAAAATTGTTCGAAAAGGTCCAACCGACTAAGTTATAGACTTAGGTTGCGGTTTAGTCGTGTTTGACTCAAATACAGAAAGTTTTGAGTTGGTTATGATAGGATTTCGTGTGGGTCACGAATTTGAGTTGTTTTAGGAATGTGGGATACGTTCCTAAGGTGTTTGGAAGTCTTAAGATTGCTTCTATCTGCGTATAGAAGAGTCTTGAGCGGTTATGGAAAGTTTCGATTCGTGAATTGAGTAGGATTAGAGTCCTAGTTGAGATTGGGCTGGCCTAAGGGCTAGTTATATAAGAAAGGAAGGCTAGAGTTCATGGTGAACGACTTTGGGTCTGTTCCTCTTGTGTTCTATGGAATAAAATTCATAGTTGAAAGGAACTTTTGTGCCTTGTTCATCCGACTTGTTCCAGACAAGTTTTTTCTCGTCGAGTTTTCTGCACAACACTACCATTGTTCGGTGGTTTTATCATAACTTGACTTCTACATATCCAATTGACGTGATTCTTTTTTATTTGTCTTCACATCTTGATTAGCTATCATCTGTCAAAATTTCACGTTCATTGGATTCGTGGTCTCTGATCTACACAAGTTTCTTTGCAGCGTTCCAAAACTATTTTTCACGGATAGGACAGATTGACCTTTGTTCGATCTTTCAATCGTAACTTGAGTATTTATCGACGGATTTGAGTGATTCTTGATTTGTCGTCTTCATGACTTTATTCTCTATGATATTTATCACTTTTGTCACAGTGAAACACATTTAGATTAGTCTCACACACGATTTCTTTAACATATCATTTTTTGCCAAAGGGGTTGGGATTTAATTGTTTTCGCTGCGTAAGATTTTTTAATCTACCATTCACCCCCCTCTGGTAGCTTTTCACGTGCCGATCGATCCTACAGAACTCCGCATTATCATCGTTAAACTCCCAATCTTAACCTGCAACTGTTGGTGGGGGAATTGCAAGGGTGAGTACATGTCGTACTCAACAAGTGTGGAAAGTATGACATGTAGCTGATTCAATTGATGAATGTAATAATGGCTAAGTGATGAAAAGTACATTAAAACATTTGAAAAACAATATATTATATGTATGTGAAGTAAACCCATCGTAAATCATAAGTAATATCATAGTACCAGTCGATAATCCATTACCGTCATCCATATACCAGATTTCACCATTTCCATTAATCATATCCAATACCAGAAATTAATTCATAACCATCCATAACCATAACCATATTATCAACCATAACCATTTCCAAACCATCCTAAATCCCAATTTCCCTCTATTCACGAAAGTTGTCCAGGTGCTCATAACGGGGAGCACGGCTATCATGATAGTTTTATTAGACTCTGTAGAGTTTGTACCACTTTACCCATGTGTTTGTGATTTCATCACATTTCGGTGACTAGGAACCTCCCTTATGTCCATGACCCGTTGGTCACATTATACACTTCCGTTGGTGTGTGGCCAAAAGATCACAAAATAGCTTTTACAAAGGGATCACTAGCCTATTTATACCCCACTGAGGTTTCACCGGTGGCGAGGCCTCCAACTAAGCACATCTTCAACCAAGAGCCCCCTCTTGAACCATTCGGATCCCACGGTAATCCCACCAATCATCAAGAAACCCAATCCAACTATCCCTTCCCCAAACATCCTTAATGGTCCAAATAGCACTGGCAAAGCCCTAATTAATCAGCTACGCCGCACCCATACTTGGCCTCGTGGTGGCACTGTAGTCTTGGCTTATTCTCGCATGAACCGGTCCTTAGATCTAAAGCAAGAAAACCCCCATAACATCCAACCCATCCACATACCAGGCTTGCTTAGATCTCCCATGACCATATCATATTGACAAGTTCATGTTAATCATAATCTCATAAATGCATAATTAAGTTAAGTGGTGTAGTTGTTTTCCCATCCCAATAAATTAAGCGAAGCAAAAAGGGTACAAAGCCCATCCTGACTCTCTACCATAAATTACAGGTGACAATGATGGTTTAGCAAAGCTAGTAAACATCCTACCATAGGATTCCCATCAAATTGACACAAGCATGCAGTTTGCAAACAAAACATTTATTTCAAAATAGGATCAATATGCTTCAAGGACACGTGCCTTGCTCTTGGGATTGGTTCGGGTCAAAGCCTTCAAACTCTAGGTGCTGGAGGTCCTCCACGGCACTCTCTAGCGCAAATCTGTCTAATCCGCACAGTAAACATACAAGAAAAGAAACACAATCAAGGAGTGCACACACATTACTCAATATGACACGATATGCACGATTAATGCAATTGTGAAGCAAAAATAGTTAATGAGTTGCTTTTAACATTTATTAATCAATTACAATGGTTATTAACATGTCTACACATGTTTGGAATTGATTTGAAACAATTTAGATTTAATTCAATAGGAAATAGATCGCAATAATCGGACAAGACCGTAGTAGGCCGGACTAGTCCGCACTGTGCAGGAACAACAAATTAAGGTTTTCTAGATTGATGTGAATTTGGAGATTTGGGTTGATTCACGTAAGGAAAAGGAAGTAGAAGGTATACCAGGTGTTTGGGACCCCAATGAATCAAGAATCATGGAGGTAACACTTGGATCTTGGCAATCTAGGGTTGATGTAGAATTTGATGGTGAATTGTTGACGAAGAACGCAAAGTTGATGGAGATCTTGATCCTCTTTCGTTTCCGCCTCCTCTTCTTCTTTTTCTAGACCTCCTTCTCCCTCCTCGGTGGCAGCTACTCACGATCTAGGGTTTGTGTGAGGTGGAAAAGTGGCAAATAGATGTCAAGCCAAGGGGTGAGGTTGTTTATATAGATTTGGAGGGCTAGGGTTAGATGGACTTTGAGTTTGAGATGAGTAGGGGCCGGTTTAGAGTCCCACATGGGCTCTAAAAGAGCTAGGCACGACGTACCTAGGCTCATCACCTCCCCCTAGGGTGGATCTAGGGGCCACTGTCGGTACCCAGCATATCGGGTACGCTCGCGCATAGGATAAAGCCACCTTGGTGCCCTGCCTTCCTGCCAAGGCAGGGTCCAAAGGCGCCACTTGTCTAGAAGGCCCCTACCCCTCTACCTCAGATACGGGGTATGGTGTATTCACATGGACCTCAAGGAGAAGTCTCTCTCCCCCTTGAAGACGATCTCCCAAGCGGCCACGTGGCAAGCAAGATGGGATCCCGCTCCCCCATCGGAGAGTTCTCTAGTGCCACCACGTGGTTCGAAGCACTAGACAGGCCACCTCCCGTGGAGGTGGGCTCCGACACTACAACATGTCCTGTAGCCCTGGATCCCTCGCTCTACCAAGGTACTGGCTCCGGGGATGCCACGTGGTCCGCGGATCGGGACCTGGCCTCTCCAACAGAGGCTAGCTCTCGAGCTGCCACATACACTGCAACTTGCCCTGGACGGTGGGTTGCGAGAGTTAAAAGGGCAGTGTGTCTTGTCTAAATCAAGCTTTGAAGACTCGCGTTATCCCCAGGCGCGTGACGTGGTGCAAGCCTACTATTAGGTACCACTGCACCCAATTGCATCGCAGTGAAGACACAACAGGCCTACCCCACTCTGTTAATGGGTAGCTTAAGGTGACATGGAATGTTGGACGGGACATTCCCTACTATCACCAATGACTACGCATGGGCCACTAGCAACTGAGGCGGCAATACAGCGAGTCTTCAAGCCACGGTCAGAGGAAGCTTATGCGCGAAGCCATAAATTTTAAGAATAAGATCGCCCCGGGGCCACCAGTCGGGCCCGGAACCCCACTTGTAAGGCGTCTGGCCTTGTCTATAAAAGGTTCGGACCACCGCTGATGGTACCCAGCATATTGGGTACCCTCGCGCACAAACTAGAGCCGCCTAGGTACCCCGCCTCCAAGCAGAGGCAGGGTCCATGTGTGCCACGTGTTCAAGAGACCCGGACCCATCTGCCTCAAATGGATGGTCAAGGGTACCTGCGAGAAACTCTGAAATAGAAACTCAGCTTCCCCCTGGAGACGAGCCCCCAGGCATCCACGTGTCCATCAGGTAAGGATCCTTCCTCCTGTGAGACAGGGATCTGGAGCTGCCACGTGGACCAAGACATCGGATGAGCCACCTCCCATATGGGCAGGCTCTGGTGCTTCCACGTGTCTCACAGGACGGGACCCGTACTCCCGCGCGGAGGTGCGCTCCCGAGCTGCCACGTGGCCCATAAGGAAGGACCCGGCCCCCTCCACAGCAATGATCTCCCCGGCTGCCACGTGGTCAATCCACATGCCTTGGGCGAAGAGTGCGGAAGTTAAGAGGGTTGTGCGCCTTGTCCCCATCAAGCTTTGAAGATACGCGGCTTCCCCAGACGCATGGCGCGGTGCATGCCTAATGTTAGGTACCACTACGACCAATCGCATCACAGTGAAGACATCGCAGGCCTATCCCACTCCGTGAAGTGGGTAGCTTACGATGACAGAGACAGTTGGACGGGGCATCCCTGCCAATGTCAACAACAGCGGATGGGCTACCGACGACTCAAGCGGAAAGACAGCGAGTCTTCAAAGCCGCGGTCAGAGGAAGCAAATGCAAGAATCCTTAGATCTTTAGGATAACATTGCCCTAGGACCACCTATCGGCCCCGGAGACCCCACTTGTAAGGCATCCGGCCTAGTCTATAAAAGGCCCAGACCGCCACCATTACAAAGGACTAGACACTCAATCCCTGATACACACACACACATACACACTCACTAGCAATACAATCCACTGTGGAGTAGGGTGTTACGCTCCTTGCATCCCGAACCACATAAAAACCACCGTGTCATACTCTCATCCGCTAGAACACTTGATTGAGGCCTAAGCCCCGCTAAACAAATAACCTTCGCGGGTTGCTCCTTAGCAGATTCGGGCGAAGTGTCGCATTAACACTTCGACATTTGGCACACCAGGAAGGGGCTTTTTCCCTCAAAAAGTGGTAGTGCTTTCACCATCATGGTCTTCATCAGGCTTGTGGAAGGCGGATTCCGCTGCCGTCGTCCAGTGACCAGATCCGTCGCTCGAGTGGAACTATCTGGTCTGTCATGCCCCTGTGCACATATGGCTGGCCAAGGCAGGATGTCAAGACACATCCCGGCTCAGTCGGCTCCCCCAGCGCCACCGACAGCAAGCCCTAAGAGCGCTCTGGCAACGATGAGGGCTCTTCTCCACCACCCACTGTTGCTGAACGCTTCCCAGGGAGCGGCTCAGCAGTGAGTCCAAGACATCGACCACTTCATCATCGCGACCATCAAGTCTCCCAACAGAGGGAGACATCACGTGTCGCTATCGCACACGCCATCCATCGACCGTCGCATAGCTGACTCCAGATCTACCAGGCCTACCAGCACTGCCAAGATCCCGTGACACCTGGTTCCGAAAATGAACCAAGTGCAGTATATGTGTGCCCAAGATGTTCAACACACATACACAAGTGCATCACAAATGATATACAGATAATTACCACATCTCAAATTATTAAATAAGTACTTTTATTACACAATTCATAATATTCTCGAATACAAGCTCTAATGAATACTTATGACAAGTTCAACTAATGTCGCGGAAATAACTAATTAAGCAAACTAAGAAAAAGGGATAGCGCAGCTCCAATCAATACCACAGGCAAAGCTGACGGTAGACATGGCCTAGAACTTGTGAGACCTATGTGTGCTGAATATATTGGCTATGGCGATAAAAGTTTTGAATACTACCAAAACACCTTTATCATCAAGGTCCGACGATAGGTACAACTTTCTTTGGCTAGGTCTAACTTCTTTGTCTAGGTCCAACTATCTTTGGTTAGATCCGGCGCTAGGTTATGCTAGCTTTGGTAAGATTCGGTTCAAGGTCCGGTTAGCTCTGGCAAGGTTCGGTGCTTGATCGCAGTGTTTTTGCTTTTATCTTGCAATGTTTCGAAATTGCTGTACACTTATGGAAAGGTTGTTTAGTATTCTTTTACTAAGTTTTTGGTGTGTTTTGGTGGTTAAGGCTGATATCATTTTGCTATGGTTTGCAACATGCTTATGTGAGGTCCTCACGTAAGATGTTGTAGTTTCAGAACTAACAAGAGTCAAGTCGAGGACTTGTGATCGGAAGTATTGGTTGTTTATTCATGTGCAGGTGTTGCTTGAGTTCAAGACATGGCTGGTGACGGGATCCATTGAACTAGTCTTAGGGAGAAGACGAGGTTCAACAACCAAGTTCGGGAGGAATTGTGGTTGAGTTGATCGGGAGGTCGCGCAACCTGTTTGAATCAAGAACATTGCATATGAAGGTATCGTGGACATCGTTGCAAGATGTTTGCCCGTGTGCAAGGAGTGCATGGAAGTGGCTGCATGGTTCCAAGGCGTGATGAAGAGATATGGACGTAAAAATTGGTTGGAAAGGTCCAACCGACTAGGTTATGGACTCAGGGTGCGGCTGAGTCGTGTTTGACTCAAATACGGAAAGTTTTGAGTTGATTATTATAGGATTTCGTGTGGTTCACGAATTTGAGTTGTTTTAGGAATGTGGGATACGTTCCTAAGGTGTTCGGAAGTCTTAATATTGCTTCTATCTGCGTATAGAATAGTATTGAGTAGTTATGGAAAGTTTCGATTCGTGAACTGAGTAGGATTAGAGTCCTAGTTGAGATTGGGTTGGCCTAAGGGCTGGTTATATAGGCAAGGGAGGCCAGAGTTCGTGGTGAATGACTTTGGGGCTGTTCCTATTGTGTTCTATTGAATAAAATTAGTAGTTGAAAGGAACTTTTGTGCCTTGTTCGTCCGACTTGTTCCAAACAAGTTTTTTCTGGTCGAGTTTTCTGCACAGCACTACCTTTCTTTGGTAGTTTTACCATAACTTGAGTTTTACAGATCCAATTGACGTGATTCTTTTTGGTTTGTCTTCACAACTTGATTATATATCATCCTTCAAAATTTTACGGTCGTTGCATTTGTGGTTTCTTATCTACACGAGTTTCTTTGCAGCGTTCCAAAACTGTTTTTCTCGGGTAGGAAAGATTGACCTTTGTTTGATCTTTCAATCGTAACTTGAGTTGTCTTGACGGATTTGAGTGATTCTTGTTGTGTCATATTTGTGAATTTATATTCTCTGATAAATATCACTTTTCTCATGGTGAAACACTTTTGGATTAGTCTCACATACGATTTCTTTAACAGATCGTTTTTCTGCCGAAGGGGTTGGGATTTAATTATTTCTGCTGCGTAAGATTTTTTAATCTACCATTCGCCCCCCTCTGGTAGCTTTTCACGTGCTCTTTGATCCTACAATTGGTATCAGAGCCACGGTGCTCTAATATTTGTGATTTGCATGTGTTTTTGACTAATCATCATGGAGAAATACTCCGCCAAACCTTGTGTGTTTAGTGATATTGATTTTCAGGTTTGGAAGGCACGTATGGAAGCCTTCATCCAGGCTCAAGGCTTCGCAATATGGGAGAAGGTATACAAGCCTTACAAAGTGCCGTCAAGCGATCAAGTTACAGCTACAAATCTGAGAGATGTCGACAACAACAACAAGGCTCAGAACTTGATCATACAAGGATTAACTCAAAGTGACTTCGACCGTGTTGCACACCTCCGATCTGCGTACGATGTGTGGAAAGCACTTTGTGACTACCACGAGGGATCCAACACAATCAAGGAGGTAAGGAAAGACATGTTCAAGAAAGAATACATGCGCTTCGAGATGCAACCCGGTGAGTCTATTGATGACCTTTTTGCTCGCTTTAATAAAATTCTCAGCAACTTGCATAGTGTCAATGTTAATTTTTCAGATGCTGAAAATTCTAGGCAATTGTTAAGTGCATTAGATATGTCAATTTTGGAGATGAAAGTCACATCTATTTGTGAATCTACTGTCATGAGTACACTTACTTTAGATGTGCTATATTCCAAGTTAAAAACTCATGAAATTGACATAATATCATGTAAGAACCCCAACAAGTCTATTGCTTTTGTTTCTCAATGTGATATGCCTATCTCCGACCAATCTCCATCTTGTGGTACACTTGCTTTGTTGTCCTCTCTAACCCTTGAACAGATTGAGGAGTTTCCTGAGCAGGAGCTAGTACTTCTCTCTACTAGGTTCTCAAAAGCACTGCAAAATGTGAGAACTAGAAGGAGAGGAAGCTCCGGACCTCAACAATGTTTCAAATGTGGTAAGATAGGACATTTTCGTTCCGATTGCCCTAACCTTTCAGGTCCTACTTCTCGGGATGAAAAGCAAACAAGGACGAAGCACTCCTCTGCAAAAGATATGAAGAAAAAGAAGTGTTTTACAAGACGTCAATTTGTGAGCAGTTTTATCTCTGCACTTCAAGAATTTGGCTCAAGTGATGTGGACATTGGAAGTGACAAAGATGAAGATGATTTGGCAAACTTGTGCTTCATGGCGGGTAAGTCAAGATCAAGTATGGAGGAGGCTGAACACAACAGCGACAATGAAGAGGTATGTCCTACTTGTGAAGAAATATGTGATGCTATTTTTCGTGCCACTGTTATAGTTAAGAAAAAGGACAAAAAGCTTAGGGACATTGCTATTAAAATTGAGTCACTAGAATCTGAAATTAATCGTTTGATAACTTTGATTCCTAGTGATGATGCATGTCCCTCATGTGATTTAATATATGAACAATTGTCCTCATTAAGAAGTGTGCACACCTCCACACTTGATAAACTTGAGTTAGAAATTGAAAAGAATAGAGAGCTTGCTGCACTTAATGATAAAAACTTGAAAGATGCTAGCTGTTCTACATTTGATTTGCATTGTTCTACTTATGATGATTTTGATAAGAAACTACAAGATGCTATGAATGAAATTTCTATATTGAACAATGCTTTACGTTCTCATGAAGTTAAATATTGTTCCAATTGTGAATTTAAAGGAAAAACTTCATGTGAAAATTGCCTTGATCTGTCCAATAAACTTGATAACATGCATAGGACACTAGATCGGTTTTGTAATGGGAATAAGAACCTAAACTTGCTGCTGAATTCTTCCAAGTCTTGGAATGATAAAACTGGTTTAGGTTTTTATTCTCATGCTAAGGAACATCGACCTAAAATTGTAAAGTCATTAGGAAGTGGTTTGATTCAAACAGTTCCTAAACAAAAAGAAGTGGTTTTCAAATCTGCAGGAGTGTTGTCCCATTCAGTTTCTAATAAAAATGTTGCTTGCTCATCTAGACATGAACACAAAGTTAAATTTCATTGTACCTACTGTAGTAGAGATGGTCATGTCATAAATTTTTGTTATAGACTAGCTAAACAACAGAAAAAGGAAAGAATGATTGCTAGATCTCATAACTTTCATGCAAAATTTGCTGCACTTGCTAAACCGAATGATAGGAACATGCAATCTGCTGTAATGAGTCGAAAACATTCAAAGGTTGCTCCCAAACCTACTATTTTTTGTGCTACACATGTAACATCTCATATGACAGTAGTTTGGTACAAAAATCCTCAAGCTTTGGCTCATAAACCTGCTGTTTTATCTCAACTTTCGCGTGTTATTCCTGTTGGACGTCGTGTGACTCAGTATTGGATTCCTAAATGCCTTGTGACTAACCCTAGTATTGAGTCATCGACGTATTGTGCTTCTATGTAGGTTACACGCTTGAGGAAGGAGAACTTTTGGATAGTGTATTTAGGTTGCTCACGCCACATGACCGGTAACAAAGAATGGTTCTCCTCCCTCTCTTTTGTGTTACGTGTAGAGAATGTTACTTTTGCCGATAATTCTTCAACTCCTATAATTGTTAAGGGATCGGTTAGAGTCAATGATCACTACACTTTGTAGGATGTGGCACTTGTTAAAAATTTTAAATACAACTTACTTTCTATGTAACAACTGCTAGATGAAAATCTGGAAATTATTTTCACTAAAAATTGCTGCAAAGTTGTAAATTCAAATAGTGAGCTTATTTTTAACATGTCTCGGTTTGGAAGACTTTTTAAAGCTGATTTTGATATGTCTTCCTCTAAGCATAGGTGTCTAGTTGCTAATGATTCAAAGGACTTATATTTTTGGCATCGTAGACTTGGTCATGTAGG
This sequence comes from Tuctoria greenei, assembly GCA_036927565.1. Taxonomy (NCBI): domain Eukaryota; kingdom Viridiplantae; phylum Streptophyta; class Magnoliopsida; order Poales; family Poaceae; genus Tuctoria; species Tuctoria greenei. The sequence continues at coordinate 62,081,419 of JAYESD010000002.1, read as the reverse complement.
CTTTGATCACCTAACGCGTGTTAGTGCTCTTGATTGCATACGTGGGCTGCCTAAGCTTAAAGGGGACAAAGAAATTGTGTGATCTTCTTGTATACATGCTAAGATGGTTGCAGGTTCACATACTCCTCTCACAATGATCATGACAACTGAACCGGGTCAACTTTTGCACCTTGACACTATAGGACCTTCACGGGTTCAATCATTCGGAGGTAAATGGTATGTTCTTTTGATTGTTGATGATTATTCTAGATACTCTTGGGTTTACTTTATGACATCTAAGAATGAAGATTTTAGTCACTTTAGAACTTTATTTCTTAGATTATCAATTGATCACCCAGGATCTTTAAAAGCAATTATAAGTGATAACGGAACCGAATTTAAAAATCAATCTTTTGATCACTTTTGTGCTAGAAATGGAATAGATCATCAATTTCCTTCACCATATGTACCTCAACAAAATGGTGTTTTAGAAAGAAAGAACAGAACCTTAGTTGAGACGGCTAGGACTATGCTTGATGAATATCAAACTCCTAGGAAATTTTGGGTTGATGCGATTACAACTGCTTGTTATGTCTCAAATCGTGTTTTCTTGCGCACTAAGCTAGGTAAAACACCATATGAGCTCCGGTTTGGACATAGGCCTAGTGTTACACACTTTGGGGTCTTTGGTTGCAAATGATTTGTTAAGAAACATGGTAATCTTGATAAATTTGAACCTAGATCCGTTGATGACATGTTTCTTGGTTATCCATCTCATACTAGAGGCTACTGTGTGCTTTTACTTGACACTAACAAAATTGTGGAAACTTGTGAGGTGTATTTTGATGAAGCTAGCCCAGGTACTAGCTCAAATATTGCAGGTCCAGATCCATATCCACAGGGGGAGAGTATTTTCGTTGAAGATGAGGAAGAGGTGGAGCTGCTGCCCAAAAATTCAGCAGCTAATGACATTGTTCCAGCTCCTGATTTTGATTCACAGCCAGCACCGACGACCACCATTGCTGGTCCAGATCCTCCTCAAGGCACAAGCTCATCAATTTGCGATGAACATTAAGAAGAAGAAGCTTGTCAAGTGTCCACTCCCCTCTGGGTTCTCAAAAGTCATCCTCCACAACAAATTATTGGAAGTTTGCACGAACGAGTCACACGGTCCAGGTTTTGCGATCCAAACTCTCATGCTCATTCTGCTTTTGTTGCTTCTTTTGAACCAAAATATGTATCACACGCACTCACTAATGAATCTTGGATTATTGCCATGCAAGAAGAGTTAGAAAATTTTGAAAGAAATAATGTTTGGAAACTAATACCTCCACCTCAAGGTCACACTTTAATTGGAACTAAATGGGTGTTTAAAAATAAACAAAGTGAGGATGAGGTTGTGGTTAGGAATAAGGCTAGGTTGGTTGCTCAAGGTTTCACTCGAGTTAAAGGTCTAGATTTTGATGAAACTTTTGCTATTGTTGCTAGATTAGAAGCCATAAGAATTTTGTTATCTTTTGCTACATCTAAAGGTTTTAAGCTTTATCAAATGGATGTTAAAAGTGCTTTTCTTAATGGCTACATAGATGAGGAGGTTTATGTCAAACAACCACCGGGTTTTGAAAATTCAGATTTTCCTAATCATGTTTACAAACTGTCCAAAGCCTTGTATGGTCTCAAACAAGCCCCTAGAGCATGGTATTATAGGTTAAAAACATTCTTACTTGAAAAGGGGTTTACCATGGGCAAGGTTGATAAAACTCTTTTTGTGCTTAAGCATGGCAATGACTCATTATTCGTTCAAGTGTATATGGATTATATTATCTTTTGTTGTGCTTCTCATGATCTTGTGTCAGAGATTTCAGCTATGATGAGTTCAGAATTTGAGATGAGTATGATGGGAGAACTCACATACTTTTTGGGGCTGCAAATCAAGCAAACCAAGGAGGGTACCTTTGTGCATCAAACGAAGTATACAAAAGACCTCCTAAGGCGGTTCAACATGGACAAAAGCAAGCCTCTTCGGACACCAATGGGAACAACGACAAAACTTGAACTTGATGAAGATGGTGAACCCGTGGATCAAAAAGAATATAGAAGCATGATCGGATCACTTTTGTACCTCACGACATCAAGATCGGACATACAATTCAGCGTATGTCTTTGTGCACTTTCAAGCCTCCCCACGTGCTTCACATCGTCAAGCCCTCAAAAGGATTCTCAGGTACTTACATGGAACTCAAGAATTTTGTATTTTTCTTCCTTCTTCCTCAACTGTTACTTTGAAAGCTTTTTCAGATGCTGATTCTGGGGGTTGTAGAATTGATAGGAAAAGTACTTCCGGTGCTTGTCATTTTCTTGGTAATTCACTTGTTGCTTGGTCCTCTAGAAAACAAAACTCAGTTGCACAATCCACAGCTGAATCTGAATATGTAGCTGCTGCTAGAGCTTGCTCAAAAATTCTTTGGATTGTTCAAACACTTAAGGACTATGGGGTTGATCTAGGGCGTGTTCCACTGTTTTGTGATAACACTAGTTCTATTTGCATTGCTAAAAACCCCATTTGCACATGCAACATTCTAGAACTAAGCAAATTGACATTAGGTTTCACTTTCTCCACGATAATATTGAAAAAGGGAACATTGTTCTTCACCATGTAGATACTGAACAACAATTGGCTGATATTTTTACAAAACCTTTGGATTTCACTCGTTTTGTTACATTCGTAGTGAAATAGGGGTTATGCATCCTCATGGTTTAAATTGAGGGGGAGTTTTTGAAACTTGGAAAGTCTATGTGTGAATCTAAACTTAATATAATATGAGCATAGTATTTCATACATATATGACTTTGTGATTTCTTTTACATGTTGAAAGTTCTTACTACATTACTCATGTTATACATTTTGTAGTTTTTGCCATGACTAATAATTGTAATAATTATTTACACTAAATCTGGTCATGATCAAACTTTCTTGCTGTTTTGAACTTGCTGCATGCTCACAAGTGCTTTTAATAATGAAAAAGTAATCAATCAACTATTCACATGTTGAACTTTTATGATTAAATAAAAATGAAAAAAGATCAAGAGAATATGCATGCATCGCACTTCTTATTTTGAGATGGCTTATCATTGCACTTATATATGAACTTGGAAGAAGTTGTGTATGACTAAGACCATGTCCTTAAGCTTCTTATTGTCAAATGACATAGGCTTGCCTTGGTTGGTTAGAATAAGGCAGATGCACATATAATCTCTTGCAAATATCATATTCTCTAAATTTGTGCTTTCAAAAATAATAAAATGCAGCAACAAGTGTCATGCTTTCAGGTTTCAAAATAGTTAAGTTTGTGAGATCATGACTTGCTAAATTGGAAATTACATTTGATCTCTAGCATGGCTTACACTACTTTATATATTTTATTGATGTGATAGTGTAAGTTACTTGATTGTATGACTTGGATGAGCTTTGTTTTATATGTATATGTTATAATATGCTCATAACAATTAAAATTTGTCTTATGGACCTTGCTGAATACATTGTCAAAGTGGGGAAGATAATATGTGAATTTTTAACATTTTTAAAAATAAGTATGCAAGGGGGAGAAATTGACATATTTGGCACGATTCTTCTCAGGGGGAGAATTTGTTTTTCTTCTCATTTTATTTCTGTTTTACAAAGGGGGGAGAAATTTTTTTCAAAACTTTTAATGTGAATAATCCAATGTTCGGATTTTAAATGGTGTTGCCAATGCATTCATCAAGGAGGAGATTGTGAGACCTATGTGTGATGAATACATTGGCTATGGCGATAAAAATTTTGAATACTACCAAAACACCTTTATCATCAAGGTCCGACGATAGGTACGACTTGCTTTGGCTAGGTCTGACTTCTTTGTCTAGGTCCGACTAGCTTTGGTTAGCTCTGGCGCTAGGTTATGCTAGCTTTGGTAAGCTCCGGTTCAAGATCCAGTTAGCTTTGGCAAGGTTTGGTGCTTGATCGCAATGTTTCTGCTTTTATCTTGGAATGTTTCGAACTTGCTTTACACTTATAGAAAGGTTGTTTAGTATTTAAGTTTTTGGTGTGTTTTGGTGGTTAAGGCTGATATCATTTTGCTATAGTTTGCAACATGCTTATGTGAGGTGCTCACGTAAGATGTTGTAGTTTTGGAACTAACGAGAGTCAAGTCAAGGACTTGTGCTCGGAAGTATTGGTTGTTTATTCATGTGTAGGTGTTGCTTGAGTTCAAGACATGGCTGGTGACGGGATCCATTGAACTAGTCTTCGGGATAGGATGAGGTTCAACAACCATGTTTGGGAGGAATTGTGGTTGAGTTGATCGGGAGGTCGCGCAACATGTTTGAATCAAGAAGAATGCATATGAAGGTATCGTGGACGTCGTTGGAAGATGTTTGCACATGTGAAAGGAGTGCATGGACGTGGCTGCATGGTTCCAAGGCGTGATGAAGAGATGTGGAAGTAAAAATTGTTCGAAAAGGTCCAACCGACTAAGTTATAGACTTAGGCTGCGGTTTAGTCATGTTTGACTCAAATACAGAAAGTTTTGAGTTGGTTATGATAGGATTTCGTGTGGGTCACGAATTTGAGTTGTTTTAGGAATGTGGGATACGTTCCTAAGGTGTTTGGAAGTCTTAAGATTGCTTCTATCTCTGTATAGAAGAGTCTTGAGCGGTTATGGAAAGTTTCGATTCGTGAATTGAGTAGGATTAGAGTCCTAGTTGAGATTGGGCTGGCCTAAGGGCTGGTTATATAAGCAAGGAAGGCTAGAGTTCATGGTGAACGACTTTGGGGATGTTCCTCTTGTGTTCTATGGAATAAAATTCATAGTTGAAAGGAACTTTTGTGCCTTGTTCATCTGACTTGTTCCAGAAAGTTTTTTCTCGTCGAGTTTTCTGCACAACACTACCTTTGTTCGGTGGTTTTATCATAACTTGACTTTTACAGATCCAATTGACGTGATTCTTTTTTAGTTGTATTCACATCTTGATTATCTATCATCTGTCAAAATTTCACGGTTATTGGATTCGTGGTCTCTGATCTACACAAGTTTCTTTGCAGCGTTCCAAAACTATTTTTCTTGGGTAGGACAGATTGACCTTTGTTCGATCTTTCTATCGTAACTTGAGTTTCTCTCGACGGATTTGAGTGATTCTTGTTTTGTCGTCTTCATGAATTTATTCTCTATGATATTTATCACTTTTGTCATGGTGAAACATGTTTAGATTAGTCTCACACACGATTTCTTTAACATATCATTTTTTGCCAAAGGGATTGGGATTTAATTGTTTATGCTGCGTAAGATTTTTTAATCTACCATTCACCCCCCCTCTGGTAGCTTTTCACGTGCTCTTCGATCCTACAGAACTCCGCATTATCATCGTTAAACTCCCAATCTTAACCTGCAACTGTTGGTGGGGGAATTGCAAGGATGAGTACATGTCGTACTCAACAAGTGTGGAAAGTATGACATGTAGCTGATTCAATTGACGAATGTAATAATGGCTAAGTGATGAAAAGTACATTAAAACATTTGAAAAACAATATATTATATGTATGTGAAGTAAACCCATCGTAAATCATAAGTAATATCATAGTACCAGTCCATAATCCATTACCATCATCCATATACCAGATTTCACCATTTCCATTAATCATATCCAATACCAGAAATTAATTCATAACCATCCATAACCATAACCATATTATCAACCATAACCATTGCCAAACCATCCCAAATCCCAATTTTCCTCTAATCATGAAAGTTGTCCAGGTGCTCATAACCGGGAGCACGGCTATCATGATAGTTTTATTAGACTCTGTAGAGTTTGTACCACTTTACCCACGTGTTTGTGATTTCATCACATTTCGGTGACTAGGAACCTCCCTTATGTCCATGACCCATTGGTCACATTACACACTTCCGTTGGTGTGTGGCCAAAAGATCACAAAATAGCTTTTACAAAGGGATTACTAGCCCATTTATACCCCACTGAGGTTTCACCGGTGGCGAGGCCTCCAACTGAGCACATCTTCAACCAACAGCCCCCTCTTGAACCATTCGGATCCCAAGGTAATCCCACCAATCATCAACAAACCCAATCCGACTATCCCTTCTCTGAACATCCTTAATGGTTCAAATAGCACTGGCAAAGCCCTAATTAATCAGCTACACCGCACCCATACTTGGCCTCGTGGTGGCACTGTAGTCCTGACTTATTCTCGCATGAACCAGTCCTTAGATCTAAAGCAAGCAAACCCCCATAACATCCAACCCATCCACATACCAGGCTTGCTTAGATCTCCCATGACCATATAATATTGACAAGTTCATGTTAATCATAATCTCATAAATGCATAATTAATTTAAGTGGTATAGTTGTTTTCCCATCCCCATAAATTAAGCGAAGCAAAAAGGGTACAAAGCCCATCCCGACTCTCTACCATAAATTACAGGTGACAAGGATGGTTTAGCAAAGCTAGTAAACTTCCTACCATAGGATTCCCATCAAATTGACACAAGCATGCAGTTTGCAAACAAAACATTTATTTCAAAATAGGATCAATATGCTTCAAGGACACTTGCCTTGCTCTTGGGATTGGTTCGGGTCAAAGCCTTCAAACTCTTGGTACTGGAGGTCCTCCGCGGCACTCTCTAGCGAAAATCTGTCTAATCCGCACAATAAACATACAAGAAAAGAAACACAATCAAGGAGTGCACACACATTACTCAATATGACACGATATGCACGATTAATGCAATTGTGAAGCAAAACTAGTTAATGAGTTGCTTTTAACATTTATTAATCAATTACAATGGTTATTAACATGTCTACACAGGTTTGGAATTGATTTGAAACAATTTAGATTTAATTCAATAGGAAATAGATCGCAATAATCGGACAAGACCGTAGTAGGCCGAACTAGTCCGCACTGTGCAGGAACAACAAATTAGGGTTTTCTAGATTGATGTGAATTTGGAGATTTGGGTTGAATTCACGTAAGGAAAAGGAAGTAGAAGGTATACCAGGTGTTTGGGACCCCAATGAATCAAGAATCATGGAGGTAACACTTGGATCTTGGCAATCTAGGGTTGATGTAGAATTTGATGGTGAATTGTTGACGAAGAACGCAAAGTTGATGGAGCTCTTGATCCTCTTTCGTTTCCGCCTCCTCTTCTTCTTGTTCTAGACCTCCTTCTCCCTCCTCGGTGGCGTCTACTCACGATATAGGGTTTGTGTGAGGTGGAAAAGTGGCAAATAGATGTCAAGCCAAGGGGTGAGGTTGTTTATATAGGTTTGGAGGGCTAGGGTTAGATGGACTTTGAGTTTGAGATGAGTAGGGGCCGGTTTAGAGTCCCACATGGGCTCTAAAAGAGTTAGGCACGACGTCCCTAGGCCCACTTAACTTATAACCCTAGAAATAAGTCGTGAAACAACAGATCAACTCGGAGTCAGGATTTATCGGACAAGTCCGCAAAAGGACCGGACTAGTCCAAAGTTGGACAGAGAGAAATCAGACAAGTCTGGACTTATTCAGAGGGGAAAAAGAGACAAGTATGGCCAAAAATCGGACAAGTCCGACTTTAGTTAGAGGGAAAAGCGGACAAGTCCACTGGAACACCGGACTAGTCTTGACAAGTCCAGAGACTTAGCAAATTTTCAAGGATTCTTGGAAGACCGGACTAGTCTGCACTAGGACGGACAAGTTCGACAATGTATAGAGGGAAAAACAGACTAGTCCATAGAGAAACGGACAAGTCCGTTTGAAGTCAGAGAGAAATCGGCCTAGTACGCACCAAAATTGGACTTGTCCTCACTTCCCAGAACTCTTAAGTGCATTTTTGCTATCAATTCATTTTTAACTTGTTCCTTTTTATGTGGATTAATGTTAAACATGTATATGGACTTATACAATGCATGATGCATGAAGATGAGGGTGTTACAAACCTACCCCCCCCTTAGAATGAATCTCGCCCTCGAGATTCGACACAGAAGAGAAAAGATAGGAAAATTCCGTCTTGAGATCATCCTCTAGCTCCCATGTTGCTTCCGACTCTGTGTGATGCTTCCATTGCACCTTACACCATCTGATGACCTAGTTTCTTCTAACTCTCTCCTTAGTTTCAAAGATTTTGACCGGTTGCTCGGCATACGTCAAGTCTGCCTCTAATTCCAATTCTTCCATTGACACTTGTTCTTCCGGTACTCTTAAACACTTCTTGAGTTGGGAAACATGAAACACATCATGGACATCTGAAACATGAGTTGGCATCTCCAATTTATAAGCTACTTCTCCTCTTTTGTCCAAAATCTTGAATGGCCCAATGTATCGAGGTTCTAGCTTGCCTCTTATGTTAAACCTCTTATGGCCTCTCATTGGTGACACCTTGAGGTAAACGAAGTCTCCCACTTCGAAGGCTAGTTTTCTCCTCCTATTATTGACATAACCTTTTTGCCTTGATTGAGCAGCCCCCATGTTTTCCCGAATAATCCGAGCTTGTTTCTCAGCTTCTTGCAACACATCAGGTCCAAATACTTGAGTCTCCCCTGTGTCACTCAAAAACAAGGGCGTCCTACACTTCCTTCCATATAGTGCTTCGTATGGTGACATCTTCAAACTTGCTTGGTAACTATTGTTGTATAATAATTCCGCATATGGCAAGCTCTTGTCCCAACTTTTCCCATGCTTTAAAGCACAAGCTATTAACATATCTTCTAAAATCTGGTTGGTCCTCTCGGTTTGTCCATCCGTTTGAGGGTGATATGTTGAACTAAAATTCAACCTTGTTCCCGAAGCTTCATGCAATTTCTGCCAAAACCTGGAGGTAAATTGAGAACCTCTATCTGACACTATCTTCTTTGGAACTCCATGTCGACACACAATATGCTCCATGTATATTTCGGCCAATTGTGCAGATGTATACATGGTCTTTACGGGGATGAAATGATCTGATTTGGTCAACTGATCCACAATTACCCAAATTGAGTCATAACCGGACTGAGTACATGGCAATCCAACTATAAAGTCCATACCGATATCTTCCCACTTCCACTCTGGAATCTTCAATGGTTGCAATAATCCAGCTGGCCTTTGATGTTACTCCTTAACTCGTTGGCACACATCACACAAAGCTACATATTCAGCTATGTCCTTTTTCATGCTAGCCCACCAATAGCAAGTCTTCAAGTCTTTGTACATCTTTGTACAACTGGGATGAATTGAGTATGGTGAGTCATGTGCCCCCTTTAGTATTGTCTCCCGAATATGCTTCACATTAGGCACGACAATCCTTTTTCCAAGCCATAGAGTACCATGTTCGTCCTCATCAAATCTGAATTCTCTTCCCTCTTGGGTCCTTTCCTTGATTTCCTAAATTTCCTCATCCTTTGTTTGGCCTTCTCAAATTTCTTGCTCCAAGGTCAGATTTAACTCCATCATCCCTATCTCATTCACAAATGCAAGGTTCAACCGTTCAAACTCCTTGCATAACTCATAATTCTCGAACTGTGAGTTGATGACTTACTCCTTTCCTACTCAATGCATCGGCCACAACATTGGCTTTTCCTGGATGATAATTGATTCCCAAGTCATAATCCTTGATGAGCTCCAACCATCTTCGTTGCCTCAAATTCAGATCCGTTTGTGTGAAAATATACTTAAGACTCTTTTGATCCGTGTAAGTTTCACACCTATGTCCAAGGATGTAATGTCTCCAAATTTTCAATGCGTGTACCATGGCTGCAAGTTCCAAATCATGTGTTGGATAATTCTGCTCATGTTTCTTCAGCTTTCTCGATGCGTAGGCAACTACTTGACCTTCTTGCATCAATACGCATCCAAGTCCTTGTCTCGATGCATCACAATGAATATCGAAGCTCTTGCTCACGTCCGGCAATACTAAAACTGGGGTTGTGGTTAACCTCTTCTTTAGCTCCTCAAAACTGTTTTGACAAGCTTCAGTCCATCGGAAATCCTTTCCCTTCATTAGAAATTCCGTCATTGGCTTGGCTATCTTAGAAATGTCCTTGATGAATCGACGGTAGTATCCAACCATTCCAAGAAAACTCCTTATTTCCTTTACGTTTTGCAGAGGCTCCCACTTTAGCACATCCCTCACTTTTCTGGGGTCAACAGATACTCCTCCTCCCGAGATGATATGACCCAAAAATGATACCTCTTTCAACCAAAACTGGCACTTGCTAAACATGGCATACAATTGATGCTCCCTCAATTTCTGCAATGTAAGCCTCAAGTGTTCCTCATGCTCCTTCTCATCCTTCGAATAGATCATAATGTCATCAATGAACAACACAACAAACTTATCAAAGTACTCCATGAAGACCTTATTCATGAGGTACATAAAGTAGGCCGGTGCATTTGTCAATCCAAAGGACATCACGGTGTACTCATAAGATCCATACCATGTCCTAAAAGCTGTCTTGGGTATGTCCGATGGTCTTATCTTCATTTGAAAGTATCCCAACCTCAAAACAATCTTAGAGAAGAAACAAGCACCCTTCATCTGATCAAACCAGTCCTCTATGCGTGGCAAGGTGTACTTGTTCTTGATCGTCACCTCATTGAGAGCTCGGTAATCTATGCACATCCTTTGCGACCCATCCTTCATATCCACGAAAAGAATAGGCACTCACCACGGTGAAGAGCCGGGGTGAATAAAACCCTTCTCTAGTTGCTCTTAAATCTGCTTCTTGAGCTCCGCTAATTCCTTAGGAGGCATCCTATACGACCTCTTTGCTATAGGTGCAGTTCCAGGTATTAAATCAATAACAAACTCAATATCTCGGTCAGGTGGCATACCTGTCAACTCTTCCGGGAACACATCCAAAAATTCACACACCACCAGAATCTCCTCAATTGTGGCACCGTCCATGTGATTCAGCTCCAATTGCCTCAGTGCGTGTTGAGATGCTTCAAATTCTACAGTGATCCCATCTTCATTGGTCAACTTCACCTTCTTCGTGGCACACTCAATAACTGCATTATGCTTCCTCAACCAGTCCATACCAAGTATAATGTCCAAATCTTGAGAATCCAAAACAATGAGGTTGGCAAAGAAGTCTACCCCCCTTGTTCTAAGGCTTACTTTTGTACATACTATATTTGTCCTCATCTCTCCTCCAGGAGACTTAACCAATAGAGTAAACTTCATATGAGAGATAGGAAAACTATACTTGGCAACATATTTCGATGCAATGAATGAATGCGATGCTCCAGAATCAAATAACATAGTCGTCGGGTTGGAGTTTGCGAGAAACATACCAATCACCACGTCATCCTCTTGTTGCGCATCCTCCGTAGAGACATGGTTCATGTTGCCACGAGCAAAATTCTGCTGTCCACGGTTTCCTTGCAGCCGTCCTCCATTGGGTATTGGATTTTGTCTTGGCGCATTGCTTCCTTGACCAAGGCCTAACTTAGGACATTGATCTGCAAAGTGTCCAGCTTCCATACAGGTATAGCACTTCTTTGCTGCACCAGAATTTGGACGGACTTGGTTCTGAACATTTGCACCAGGAAATTAGCACGAGGTGCAAAAGGCATTGGAGGCCTAAGTGCTTGCATGACAGGGCACTGCTGCACAAACCGAGCTGGGTGTGGTGCATAACCAGGGCGATGAGTAGGTGCAGAAGAGCTGTAATATGGCGCATTTGGTGGTGCAAGGCGGGGCGCACATTATTGCCTTGTTGCTGTCCTTGATACGGTGCCTTCCTCTTGTTGTCTTGCTCCATCTCACGAACCTTGTTCTCCACCACAATTGCTTTGCCCACAAGCTTCTAGAAGTTGGCATAATCACAATTGAGCAATTGCACTTGGATCTCATTGTTCAAGCCTCTCATGAACAAGTATTGCTTACGGCTGTCCCGACGAACATCCTCAAGTGCATACCTTGAGAGTTGAGTGAATTTGTTGAGATATTTACCCACACTTGACCTTCCTTGCCTCAAGTTCTCAAATTCTTGTATCTTCAAAACCATAACTCCTTCTGGCATATAATGAGAATGGAAGCTCTCCTTGAATTTGGCCCATGAAATCCTCTCTTGGTTCTCATGAGCATTGCAATAAGCATCCCACCAATCCGCAGCTGCTCCAACTAGTTGATGAGAAGCAAATAGAACCTTTTCCCGGTCATTGCATTGGACAATAGCTAGCTTCTTCTCCACAAACTTGAGCCAATCATCAGTATCCATAGGGTCGGCGGCTTGAGCAAAGGTCGGTGGCCTGGTCCTCATGAACTCTCTCAACCGGTTATGAGGCGGTGGGGGTGGCGGTGGAGGCATGTGGGGATGATTGTTGTTGTTACGAGCCTGCAGTTATCCCATAGTTTGTATCATGGTCTGCATGAGCTGGTTTTGCATAGCCAATAGCTGCTCAATATCGATAGCTCCATGAGCAGGTCCTTGTCCATTGTTATTCTGAGGTGCTCCATTGATCTCCTCATCATTGCCATCCCTCTGGTTGTGAGTCCTCACCATCTGAAGAAAGTAAGAGATAAGAATTTAGAAACATCCCCAACTATATGCATCAAGGGATATGAAACTAAGCAACTAACTATACTAGCCTACATGGATATGGCAATGCTAAAGCATCCCAAAATCCTCTATTAAGCACACAAGCAAACAATATATAGAAAATAACACACCAAGCAAAAACACATCGATTCCTGAGTCCTCCTATGTGCTCTACATTGTCCATTCTATCTAGGCTGCATCCTACGGTCAACCTATGGCTCTGATACCAATTTGTGACACCTGGTTCCGAAAATGATCCAAGTGCAGTATATGTGTGCCCAGGATGTTCAACACACATACACAAGTGCATCACAAACGATATACAGACAATTACCATAGCTCAAATTATTTAATAAGTACTTTTATTACACAATTCATAATATTCTCGAATACAATCTCTAATGAATACTTATGACAAGTTCAACTAAAGCAGCAGAAATAACTAATTAAGCAAACTAAGAAAAAGGGATAGCACAGCTCCAATCAACACCACAGGCAAAGCTGACGGTAGACACGGCCTAGAACTCCGCATTATCGTCATTAAACTCCCAATCCTGACCGGCAATTGTTGGTGGGGGAATTGCAAGGGTGAGTACATGTCGTACTCAGCAAGTGTGGAAAGTATGACATGTAGATGATTCAATTGACAAATTTAATAATGGCTAAGTGTTGAAAAGTACATTAAAACATTTGAAAAGCAATATATTATATGTACGTGAAGTAAACCCATCATAAATCATAAGTAATATCATAGTACCATTCCATAATCTATTACCGTCATCCATATACCACATTTCACCATTTCCATTAATCATATCCAATACCAGAAATTAATTCATAACCATCCATAACCATAACCATATTATCAACCATAACCATTGCCAAACCATCCCAAATCCCAGTTTCCCTTCTAATTATGGAAGTTGTCCAGGTGCTCATAACCTGTAGCACGGCTATCATGATAGTTTTATTAGACTCTGCAGAGTTTGTACCACTTTACCCATGTGTTTGTGATTTCATCACATTTCGGTGACTAGGAACCTCCCTTATGCCCATGACCCGTTGGTCACATTACATACTTCCGTTGGTGTGTTACCAAGAGGTCACAAAATAGCCTTTACAAAGGGATTACTAGCCTTTTTAGACCCCACTGAGTTTTCACCGGTGGCGATGCCTCCAACTGATCACATCTTCAACCAAGGGCCCCTCTTGAGTCATTCGAATCCCAGGGTAGTCCCACCAATCATCAACAAACCCAATCTGACTAACCCTTCCCCGAGCATCCTTAATGGTCCAAATAGCACTGGCAAAGCCCTAATTAATCAGCTACGCTGCGCCCATACATGGCCTCGTGGTGGCACTGTACTCCAAGCTTATTCTTGCATGAACCGGTCCTTAGATCTAAAGCAAGCAAACCACCATAACATCCAACCCATCCACATACCAGGTTTGCTTAGATCACCCATTACCATAGCATATTGACCGGTTCATGTTAATCATAATATCATAAATGCATAATTAAGTTAAGTGGTATAGTTGTTTTCCCATCCTAATAAATTAAGCGAAGCCAAAAGGGTAAAAAGCCCATCCTGACTCTCTACTATAAATTACATGTGACAAGGACGGTTTAATGAAGCTAGTAAACTTCCTTCCATAGGATTCCCATCAAATTGACACAAGCATGCTAGTTGCAAACAAAACATTTATTTCAAAACAGGATCAATATGCTTCAAAGACACTTGCCTTGCTCTTGGGATTGGTTTGAGTCAATGCCTTCAAACTCTTGGTGCTGGAGGTCCTCCGCGGCACTCTCTAGCGCAAATCTGTCTTATCCGCACAACAAACATACAAGACAAGAAACACATCAAAGAGTGCACAAACATTACTCAATATGACATGATATGCATGATGATGAGGTCATGCATATTATTATTGCACCTACAAATATGACACAATGTTCATTTGTTTGGGATCCTGGCTCAAGTGAATGTGCACTCTTATTTGATGGACAAGATCAAGATGGTGCACTATGCCGTCCACCACCTTGGCCTCCTCCTTTCATGCTTACAAGAAGATTTGATGGCGTTGCACGTATGGACCCACACATGATAGAAGATGAACTTGAGTCGAGGACGACTCCAATTCAAGAAGGGGAGGATGATGAGGACATCACTTCTATGGATACAAACAGCACTCCATTGAACATACAAGATGCAATCAATAGAGTTCATACACAACAATTAATTTCAGAGGTGAACTCGTTCTTATATATTTCCTTATATGTTTTTGAGCATAAATTGCTACTTAGTGATTTATTTGTGATTAGGATCCATGGAGAGGTTCAAGGAGTACTTGGAGGGAGTATTAGGGACGTGGAAGACCAGAGAATTCGTTCAAAGAAGATGGAAACCGAACCAAACTCCAAATCGTATCCAACTCGGAGTCCAGGAGTAGTACGCACTAAAACGGACGACCAGGACGCATACGAACTGCGTTTTCGACGTTCTACATATACACGGAAAGGGAAGAGGATAAACTTTTTAATGGTACCGGTCCCATGTCAAAATTCCTTCGGAGTCGTCGGGAATCGTTGAAACAAAATCAAGTACATAATCTGTCAGGGTGTTGCGCCACCGTATTGGGCCATTGGGCCTTGTATCAAGTCTAAGTCCATTATTTTTGCTTCTTAGGGTTAGGTCACGACCCTAACACCCCCTTGGACGTCCTCCCACCTATATATACTCCATGCTAGCGGCCATAGACAATTGGTTTTTGCATAGATTAATAATATCGCTGTTCTACAGTTTGTGAAACCCCAACTTCGCGATTTCAGATCGTGTCTTCTACGTTCTTGCTTGTGTTCTCAGTTGCACTTGCAGGGATTAGCCTTCTTGGCGAGGTCAATTGTGTGAAGCATGGTTGATCACCAATGGAGCGGTGGTGTAGTGATTGCAGGGGCTGTTCGTGTTCTACTCGAGATCCTCGGATCATCAACGTCGAGATCTCCATCAATCGACTTACCCATTACCTATCGGAAGATCGGGACTCATCATCAATTCTCCTATCACATGATTAATGAAATTGTGAAGCAAAACTAGTTAATGAGTTTCTTTTAACATTTATTAATCAATTACAATGGTTATTAACATGTCTACATAGGTTTGGAATTGATTTGAAATAATTTAGATTTAATTCAATAGGAAATAGATCGCAAAAATAGGACAAGTCCGCAGTAGGCCGGACTAGTCAGCACTGCGTAGATACAGCAAATTAGGGTTTTCTAGATCGAAGTGAATTTGGAGATTTGGGGTTAAATTCACGTAAAGAAAAGGAAGTAGAAGGTATACCAGGTGTTTGGGACACCAATGAATCAAGAATCTTGGAGGTAACACTTGGATCTTGGCAATCTAGGGTTCATGAAGAATTTGATGGTGAATTGTTTACGAAGAACACGAAGTTGATAGAGATTTTGATCCTCTTTCGTTTCCTCCACTTCTTCTTCTTGTTCTAGACCTCCTTCTCCCTTCTTGGTGGCGGCTACTCACGAGCTAGGGTTTGGGTGATGTGGAAAAGTGGCAAATAGATGTCAAGCCAAGGGGTGGGGTTGTTTATATAGAGATGGAGGGATAGGGTTAGATGGATTACAAATTTGAGATGAGTAGGGGCCGGTTTAGAGTCCCACATGGGCTCTAAAAGAGTTAGGCACGACGTCCCTAGGCCCACTTAACATATAACCCAAGAAACAAGTCGTGAAACAAAAGATCAACTCAGAGTCGCGATTTATCGGACAAGTCTGCTAAAGGACCGGACTAGTCCGAAGTTGGACAGAGAGATCTCACACAAGTCCGAACTAGACATCGGACAAGTCCGCTGGAACACCAGACTAGTCCACACAAGTCCAGAGACTTAGCAAATTTTCATGGATTCTTGGAACACCGGACTTGTCTGCACTAGGCCAGACAAGTACAAAAATGTCCAGAGGAAAAAACATATTACTCCGCAGAAATACGGACAAGTTCGTTTGAAGTCAGACAGAAATCGGACTAGTGTGCACCAAAATCGGACTAGTCTGCACTTCCTAGAATGCTTAATTGCAGTTTTGCTATCAATTCATTTTTAACTTGCTCCTTTTTATGTGGATTAATGTTAAACATGTATATGAACTTATGCAATGCATGATGCATGAAATTGAGGGTGTTACAGATCCCCACAGAGGACCAGAGGGCTTAGCTTGACCGTCGTCAAGCTGAGTTAGATGGTCGCGTCATCATTGAGTGGCATCGGGAGAGACGGCGCATACTCAACGCCGAGTACGAGCCTCGAGGGCCTGAGTAGGAGGATTCCTCCATCCGAGGAGCACCTTAGGTAAACCCTCCACCGTCGCCATCGGACCAGGACTACATTGGGTCTACTGCACCTCTGCACTGCCCTGTACATCAAGTTCTGCAGCAGTACTTCCAGCAGTTGTAGGTCCCACAGTAGCCACACGTGGCGTAGCAAACCCCCTTGACGTATGCTGTCCTGTATTCCTCTCCAATGAAGCCCGTCGGAGGGTGCTTGGCCTTGGCGCCATACCTCCGACTGGCGTCGTGGCCACGCAAGTTCCGGCCAGACCTGCCAAAAAGGTTTGATGGGAGCGTCAACCCTACAGAGTTCCTGCAGATATACACCACGACGCTCCTAGCTGCAGACGCAGATGAGCCAATCCTGGTGAACTACTTCCCTGTCACCCTGCTTGGCTCAGCCGGGTCATGGCTGATGAACCTGCCCGAGGGGTCCATAACCTATTAGGATAAGCTCTGCCGACAGTTCACGGCGAACTTCGACAGCTCCTACACGCATCCCGGCAGCGAGCTCGACCTCCATGCCATGCGCCAGCAACCCAAGGAGACGCTAAGATCGTTCATCCAACGCTTCTCCCAGGTACACAACTCCATCCCCAACATCCCAAATGCTTCTGTCATAGTAGCGTTCCGGCAGGGAGTGCATGACCGGAAGATGCTCGAGAAGCTAGCCATGTATAATGTGCAAGATGTCTCGAAGCTCTTCTCCATCGCCGACCGGTGTGCCTGCACGGCTGAGGGCCGTGACAGGAACACCCAGACCACCCCTAGAGCGGGCAGAGTCGGCCAGGCCGACGACAGTGCCGTTACCCCGGGTAGCGGCAAGAAGAAGAACCGAGGTGGTAGCCAGAACAAGCCGCTGCATGGGTCTCCTGTTGCTGCGGCAGCGGCAACCGGTGGGGGAAAACCCCTACGCCGTGACAAGCGCCCACGTTAGCCACCTGCTACTGACGACGGCGTCGAGACCTTCCTGGTGCACAAAACTCGTGACCACACTGCGAGCGAGTGCCGGGAGATCGAGAGATGCGTCGAACGCTACCAAGAGCTAGTGTAGCAGTGCCCAGAAGGTGCCCCCTTCCGCCAGTGGGAGGGCAAACAGAAGGTCGACAACAAGGTCGACGATGACGAGGAGATGGAGTACCAGAAGAAAGAGCAGGCCATCAAAGTGGTCCACTAGGATGAGGACTCCGACGCCAGTAGCGAACACGAGTGTCGCAAGACCCTCCACGTCATCTTTGGTGGGTCTTGGGATCTCGCGTCCCGGAACAAAGTCAAGACCCTTTGTCATACAGTGGCTTCTATAGCTCCTGTCCCCACTCTAGCTCTGCACCACTGGTGGAACACTACAGGAAACGCGATCATTTGCGACGGCTGCATTTATTTGCGACGGCCAGCCGTCGCAAATAGTGTAATTTGCGACGGCTCGTCGTCCGCCGTCGCAAACACAGTAGCCGTCGCAAATAACCTATTATTTGCGACGGCCAACCCTAGGGCCGTCGCAAATAGCACCTTATTTGCGACGGCCAACCCTAGCGCCGTCGCAAATAAGTAGACCGTCGCAAATAAGGTGTTATTTGCGACGGCTACAAAAAGTGCCGTCGCAAATAAACCTAATTGCGACGGCCGCAGACTGAAGCCGTCGCAATTAAGAAAGCTGTCGCAAATAAGGGTTTCTATCTGCCGCCCCCGACCCCGACGGTTCATTCAACTCCACACCGCCAGCCTCGCCCCCGCCGCACTGCCGCGACTCCGCCGCCGGCCCGCCGTCGCCGCCCCGAGCCGCCCCCGTCGCCGCCCCGCCGCCCCCGTCGCCGCCCCGAGCCGCCCCCGTCGCCGCCCCGCCGCCCCGAGCCGCCCCCGTCGCCGCCCCGCCGCCCCCGTCGCCGCCCCGAGCCGCCCCCGTCGCCGCCCCGCCGCCCCGAGCCGCCCCCGTCGCCGCCCCGCCGCCCCGAGCTGCCCCCACCGCACTGCCGTGGCCCCGCGCGCCGCCCCCTTCGCCGCCCCGCCGCCCCGAGCCGCCCCCACCACACTGCCGCGGCCCCGCGAGCCGCCCCTGTCGCCGGCCCGCTGTAGCCGCCCCGCCGCCGCCGCCCCCGTCGCCGCCCCGTCGCCCCCATCGCCGCCCCTACCCCGCCTCTGCAGCGCCGCCCCACCGGCCGCCGGCCCGCCTTCACTGCCCCGTCGCCGCCTGCCCCGCTCCTGCAGCGTCGCCCCTCCGGCCGCCGACCCTCCTTCACCGCCCCGCCGCCGCCTGCCCCGCCCCTGCAGCGCTGCCCCTCCGGCCACCGGCCCGCCGCGCCACCGTCTCTGTGCCCTAGCCTCGGACAGCAGCACCGCCATCCCTCCGACACCGCCGGCCGCCGACCTCCTCCAACGCCGTCTCCTCCAACGCCGCCGTCCCTCAACGCCTCCGCCGACTAGGTATGGGAATGCGTTTGAATGATGGAATGTGACAATGATACAATGTTTACATGATGGATGTTTGATGCAATAGTTAAATTTTCAAGTTATGTTTGGTAATGCATGATGGACGTTTGAATGATGGAATGATTAGATGATGCAATGTTTATATGATGCCATGTGGTAATGTTTAGATGATGCTACTTTATTGCTAGTTATGTTTAGATGATGCAATGTTTTAAATTGTGCATGCTCAAATACGTGCTCATATATGATCATACATTGCTAGTTATGTTTAGATGATCCTGCTTCATTGCTACTTCATTGCCAATGATCATACACATGCTCATATAACATATTGTCTATTGTTTGATATTTATTTTTTTATTGGTGCTTATAGTTTATTGATATTTAATGTTTTTGAGTGACTACTTAATATATGTAAATAAAGGGGTTTTGGTCCGGCTCGGACCAACCCGGAAGGGCACGACATGCAATAAGTGTGACCGTGTCGTGTAGACCATAGTAGTAGGCGACATGGAAGCGAAAGGGTTGGTAAGGACGTCAAAGACCCGCGATTGCGTGGACGGTGGAAATGGATGTGGAATTGTCATCTGAGACCAACTTTCCTCTCACTCTTTCTCTAGTTCTTTCCTCTCTCTTAAATGACCTGAAAATGAAAATGAGCAACGTAACCTATAGCAATGTATTACCCGTTTCGGATCGGCACGTCTCACATGCCATTGGCATGTGAGACGTGCAGGTTCGGAATTGTCCCTTTTTTGGACAGCCTCGGAGTGACCGAGGGGGCGTGGCTTGTGACGAGACGCGGGTCCGGATTTGGACGAAATTTCGGTGGCGTAACCCTGTTGTTCTCTGCTGCACCATTTTCGGGCGTGCAGTGGAGAACAGCGGGGTTATGCTGCCGAAATTTCGTTCGAATCCGGATCACGCGTCTCGTCATGAGCACGCTCCGCTCGGTCACTCTTGGGTGGGTTTAGGATCTATCTGCCTAGGTTGTAGGGCCGTGACATAACACAACAATACATTAACGACAATTTCTTTCGCATTAAACTGCAGAGTCAAAAATGGGTGAAGACCGCAGTTGGATGTATACTGGCTGGAAGAGCAGAAATGGTGGTCACTCCGATGAGTGGTTTATCAAGTTAGATAAATTTTTGGATCGAGCATTTTCGTTGTCAACGGAAGATATGGTGCGGTGCCCATGTACAAAATGCCGAAACACTAAGTTTTTGAGAAGATTGGAGCTTTCGTTTCACTTATGTCGAAACGGTTTCACTCCACAATATGAAGTGTGGACCTTCCACGGCGAGACTAATTCTCGAGTCATAGCCGAAGTGGATGAGGATGATGATATAACAGAGGTTGATAGGATGGATGAGATGTTAGAAGCTCTTGAAGTGGAGGATCCTCTTACAAATGAGGCAGAGAAGTTCTTCGAGGAGCTGAAGAAATCACAAGAGCCGTTGCATGAACACACGGCTGTGACCGTACTTGCTTTCTTGACCAGATTTATGGCAATTAAGTCCAAGTACTTTTTTTCCATCAACTGCTACAATGATCTCATGAAATTGATCTGCGATATCCTTCCACAACCTCACAAAGCGCCACCAGATATGTATCAGTCAAAGATCAAGATATCTGGTCTCGGTATGAAGTATGAGAAAATTGATGTGTGCCCAGATAACTGCATGCTATTCTGGAAAGAGCACGCCAATGAGAAGATGTGCTTGAAATGTGGTAAATCGAGGTATGTCGAAGTTGTTAATGACGATGGCGATAATGTGATGACAGATGTCGCACATAAGCAGCTTCGTTACTTGCCTGTGACACCTCGGTTGAAGCGGATGTTTCTTTCAAAAAGAACCGCAAGACACATGAGATGGCACAAAGAAGGTAAACGTGAGAACAAAGAATTCTTGACGCATCCGTCCGACGGTGATGCATGGAAGGCGCTAGACCGTTTCGATCCAGACTTTTCCCGTGATGCGAGGAATGTTCGCATCGGATTAGCGACAGACGGATTCTCACCGTTCAGTACGAATGCCGCACCATACTCATGTTGGCCTGTCTTTGTCATTCCGTACAACCTGCCACCTGCTTTTTGTACGAGGAACGAGTTCATGTTTCTCAGCCTCATTGTACCTGGACCTGATCATCCCGGGTCACGTCTCAACGTGATGTTAAAACCGCTGATCGAAGAATTGAAAGTCTTGTGGACAGGAGTCGAAGCGTACGACAGTTACAAGAAGCAGAAATTCAACCTTCGAGCTGCTTATTTGTGGTCCGTCCATGATTTGCCGGCATACGGCATGTTTTCCGGATGGAGCACTCACGATCGTCTGACGTGTCCGATATGTGCTTCAGACACGGATTGCTTTCGACTAACTCATGGAGGCAAAATATCTTACTTCGATTGTCACAGACGTTGGCTGCCCTCGAATCATATATTTAGGCAGCAGAGGCATGTCTTTCGAAAGAACACTGTTGTCACTAAAGGACCACCGAAGCGTCTCAACGGGTCAGAAATTTCTGATATGTTGGACAAACTGGTGCCTGATGAAGGTCGTCCTGGATATTTCGTAGGTTATGGAGAGGAACACAATTGGACTCACATATGTGGACTTTGGGAGCTACCATATGTGAAGTCGTTTATTCTAATGCACAACATTGATGTCATGCATCAGGAGCGTAATATGAGCGAAAGTATCATAAGCACTTGCATGGATATGCCTGGCAAAACGAAAGACAATTATAAAGCTAGACTAGATTTGGCAGACATTTGTCACCGTCCAACTCTTGAAATCTCTGAAAGTGGTGGAAAGCCACGTGCTTCTTTCTGTCTTCGATCGAAAGAAAAGAAAGAAGTTATGAAATGGATGAAAACTTTGAAATTCCCAGATGGTTACGCAGCTAGCCTGAAACGAGCCGTAAATGTTAACACAGGAAACCTCACTGGGTTGAAGAGTCATGATTATCACATTATAATGGAAAGACTCCTACCTGTTATGTTCCGAGGCTATCTAGATGATGCGGTGTGGAAGGTTTTAGCCGAGCTCAGCTATTTCTATAGACAGCTTTGTGCTAAAGAAATCAAGATCGGGATGATGGATAAGTTAGAGAAGGAGATACCCATACTTTTATGTAAGATGGAAAAATTTTTTCCACCGGGTTTCTTCAATCCAATGCAACATCTGCTTATCCATCTTCCATTCGAAGCTAAAGTTGGCGGTCCTGTGCAATATAGGTGGATGTATCACATTGAAAGAGCGCTACGATATCTGAAACCAATGGTTGGCAACAGGGCAAGGGTGGAAGGGTGCATCGCTGAAGCATATGCTCTTAAAGAAGTTGGATACTTTTCAAGTGTCTACTTTGCGGAAGAAAACAATATCAATACTTCGGCTATGCGGTACAATGTGGACGAAACACCCCCTCTAAGCGACCTTTCCATTTTTCAAACGAGAGGCACCACCGTTGGTAGCTACACGACCTACGTGCTATCCGAACAGGAAAGGACTGTTGCTTTACTCTACATGTACGCAAATATAGAAGGCATGCAGGAATACTTCGAGTAAGTGTTTCTCCTATGTTTATGCTAATCTACATATTTTGCTACACATGTACTCTAAAAGGTGTTTTTTCATGTTCAGCGAGTTCCACAGACAATATTGGCCACATAGGCATCAACCTACGGCCAAACAAGTAGAAGCGATGCGAAAGGAAGGAATAAATGGGGGACAGAGTTTTCTATCTTGGTTTCGAGAATATGTAATATTCTCTCGTCTTCTATGTATTATAAATTACTATTATTAAAGAAGTATTATATAATATTCTCTCGTCTTTTATAACAGTGTCGGACTCACAGTGTCCATGAAGATTTGCGGCAGCTATCTTATGGATTGGTGAATGTTAGAAGCTATGGTCGATATGACGTAAATGGCTTCCGATTTCGTACAACTCATTTTGAAGCTCATCGTCCTCTTGCGGCAACATCAAATTCCGGTGTTGTGACGAGAGCAATGGACACTCAAGGGAATTTAACCGATTATTATGGTATCATTAATAAAATCCTTGAATTTACTTTTACCGGAAATAAGACCCTTCGAGTTGTCTTCTTTGACTGTGACTGGTTTGATCGTACTCATGGAACTCGAGAAAACCAATTTGGAATGGTGGAAGTGAAACATAAGGACCGACTACGGGGTTACGATACATTTGTTCTTGCGCATCAAGTTGAACAAGTGTATTATCTACCTTATCCATGCACGAAGCTCAGTGCTTGGTGGGTGGTATATAAGGTGAATCCTCGTGAGCGGCTATATACTCCTGGGGATGATGGTTACCATGATAGCGAAGACGGTGAAGAAGTGTACCAAGAAGAAGAGTTGCCAGACACTTTTATCGTCGAGCTTGGTGCAGGACTCGATCAATTAGTTGGAGATGTTGAAGACGTTGAAGATGTAGAGGCAGATGATACGCGAAAACGAAAATTAGAACAGGCCACGATGGAAGATCGTTGGGCTGGTTTAAGGAGTAGGGCACAGACACATGACAATGATGTTGATGAATTTTGAAAGTGACTACAAGTAATGTTTTCTTGAAGATAGTAACATGAATTTTATATATTTTATTTGCATATTTACTAATTATCTAATTACAATAGGATGGCGTCAAAGAAGGGTAAGAAGGTGCCGCCGACGAGGGGGTTCTACCCCTCTAGACCTGAGGACGCTTTCGTTGGTGCCTCGTCGACTGGCAGCAGACGCTCTCAGCTGCTGGGGCACGTTCAGACCAGCTCTAGAGCTTCGTCACAGGTAAATGTCACTCGTTTTTGACAAATTCTTTAAATTCAAATTCACATTAAACTTACTTATGAATCATTTGAATGTTGTAGTCCTCACCGGCTGACTCAGAGGCTGCGGCGCCTTCGGTGAGCCAGCCTTCGGCGAGGCAGCCCTCGGCCAGCCAGCACTCGGCGAGGCAGCCCTCGGCGAGTCAGCCCTCGGCCAGCCAGCTCCCGGCTGGCGATGACTTTGTTCCTGAGGCCTTTGACTCGGCTGGTGAGGAGCCGTCTGGGTCACCTGACGTGGCGCCCCAGCAGACGCGGAGGACGAGGAGGACTCACTTTGTCAGTCCTCCCGCGGTCCCTTCACAGAGGATCGTGATTCGTCCAGTCGGAGACAGGTAATAAAAATTATAGTTTTCAATTTTAGTTTCTTTTGATTACTTAAGTAATGAATGAATGAATAAATATCTTACAGGAGTTGGGACGACTTGTCTTTCACCGGTGAGAAACACCAGAGACCGGTGAACGGTGTCCTCGGGTCCATAGTGCGTTTGCACTATCCCGGGGTCATCGACGGAGTGCCTGCTCTTTCGTGGGAGGACTACGCACGTGTCCATCACCAGGAGCACGTCAACCTTCAGGAGGCCGTATGGGCCGATTTTATGGTAAGTATGTAAAAAAGTTTCTAAGTTACAACTATTAAACTCTTTTAGTGCACATCTCTTCAATATATTCTTTATCGCAGGCAAGATATATTTTAGAGGACCCGGACGACCATCGCATGTTTGAGGATGCGAGGCGAGTGTTTCACTTCAACGCTGCCAAGGCGCTTCGACAAGCTTTGTCGAACGCCCGTGTTCAAATTATTAATGAGCACTTGAAGGCGAACCAGCAGCACGTGTTACACTTCCGGCAAGAGAGCGAGAGGCACCTGACGGAGGAGGAGTACGCGCAGGTACGTGGAGTGTAGTAAGTATTTTTTTCTGATAATGTCCTCGATGGTACTTTTAACGACTTTCAACTATGTGCAGGGCCACGTGAGCTGGTTGCAGGGTCGGAACGATGCATTTCGGGCCCTTTGTCGCTACTGGGCTAGCGACGAGTTTAAAGCTAAGTCCGGGAAGGCTCGAGACTGCAGAGGGGTGGAGGGGAAGAGCAGACACGGGCAAGATAACCACTTGCGTTTAGCTAAACGCATGGTAAGTGTGTGTAACTTATGTTTATATATTAATAATATATTGTTCGTACTAACATGTATTGACAGGAGCGCGAGACGGGGGTGCCGCCCACCCCTGCTGAGGTTTGGAAGAGAGGTCACAGGGACCCTTCTCAGCCGACGGGGTGCAGTCAGGCTGCAGCCGAGCGGTTGGTAAGTTTAGAAACCATTCATATTACATATAACTATATAGATTGTTGAACTTACACGATTTTATTGTTTTGCAGGCTAAGTACGGGGAGGAGGCTAGGAAGATACACGGCCAGGATTTCGATTGGGAACGTCAACCGATCGATCCTCAAGCCGCGTATGCAACCGGTGGTGGAAAAGCACACGGAAGGTGAGTTTGCAAGTCATTTTATCGTTTTCAATTCAAAGTATTCAAGATATTTTAATTTCATATTACTGACTCTCTTTTTTATAGGCTCGCCATATTCGACGGAGTTGTCGACTCGAGGGCGGGTAGACCTGCGAGAGACAGCTCCACGCAGGCTTCGGGTACGGGAGGTCGCCGCTCGCAGAGGGACATTGAGATGCAGTCCCTCCGAGAAACTGTAGAAGAAAATGAAAGGCGACATGAGGAGGAAAGGAGGGCGATGGAGATAGAAGAGACAAATAGAGAAATGAAAAGAGAGAGGAAGAGAGGGTGATCTAGATGAAGATAGAGGGAGAGGGAGGGAGAGAGATGTTGATGCATATATTCTAACTCTAAGTTTTATTAATTGCAGGGATCCGCGACGGCTGCACAAACGCCGTCGCCTTCGCTACCGCCGCCTGGATTGAGGCGCGACGACGACGACTTCGACTTCGGAGGTGGCTTCGGAGGTTAGATGGGCGAGTGAGCCCTTTTATTTACTTTGTTGATGACGATGTGAGATGTATCGGAATTTGAGTTTGTGATTGTGATGATCTTTGTGTATATATTGTGTATGCTGTGTATATATTGTGTATGCTGTGTATATTGTGTTGTGAATCTGGCCATCGAGCCGGTTAGAGTTTTCTGTTTTTAAAAAAAATAAAAAACCTTATTTGCGACGGCTTTTTATACAGTACCGTCGCAAATAAGAGTATTAGCCGTCGCAATTAAGCCACAGTTATTTGCGACGGCCTGGCCGTCGCAAATAAGCCTTAATTGCGACGGCCGGGCCGTCGCAAATGGGCTGGTGGGTCCCGGAGGAGGACACGTGGGCCATGCCCTCTGCACTTATTTGCGACGGCACGGCCGTCGCAAATAGTGGCCCTTAATTGTGACGGCTGTGCCGTCGCAAATAAGATTTACTTGCGACGGCCCAGCCGTCGCAATTAAGATCGCGGGGCCCACCAGCCCGCAGCAACAACTTGCGACGGCCTCTCCTAGCCGTCGCAAATAAGGTTATTTGCGACGGTGGCCGTCGCAAATAACCTTATTTGCGACGCAATATTTGCGACGGCTGGAAGCCGTCGCAAATAAAGAAAGCCGTCGCAAATAGCTTATTTGCGACGGCATATGGCTTATTTGCGACGGCTTCGGCCGTCGCAAATGGTCGGGATTCCTGTAGTGGAAGGAGACATCGATAAGCTTTGATGCCTCTGACTACCCCAAGAACATGGTTGGGGGTAGGGGTTCTACCTCTCCTAGTCGCCCCCACCATTGCCAACGTCAAGATCCACTACGTCTTGATAGATGGTGGGGCCGACCTAAACCTCATTAGCCAGGCAGCCTTCGAGCAGCTGCAAATCCTGGTGTCAAAGCTCACCCCCTCGACCCCATTCTCGAGGGTGGGACCAGGGAGCATCATCCCATATGGCAACATCCATCTCCGGGTGACCTTTGGGACACCTGACAACTACAAAACGGATAGAATCCTCTTCATTGTGGCCAGCGTCAGCCTCCCCTTCAATGCCATCATCGGCAGGCCTGTGCTGTGTCAGTTCATGGTCATAACCCACTACGGCCACCTCGTCCTGAAGATGCCAACCCCTTCTGGTGTCCTCAAGATCCGCGGAGACTGCACTGTTGTGGTATTCGGCTTGGAGCAGCTCCAAGCCCTCATAGCAGACCCATCACTTGTCCCAGGCGACATTGGATCAAGTCAGCCTCCGCAAAGCTCGCGTCAGCATGGGGCACCCATTGCGCCCCTACTGCAGCCCTTCGGCAACATCGTCACCCCCGTCAAAGCTGCCGAGTTCAGTCCTAGCTTTGCTCAGACCACTCGCAAGGCTGGTGTCAAGGGCAGGAAGTAGGGACGCTCACTCATTGCCCCGCTAGTAGCTGCAGACAACGAGGTTCCCCACAACTGTCACAGCTACCCTTGGAGCCTTGGGCACCCCTATTGTAAATATTAGGCTTAGTAGAACAGTGTAAAGGTTTTCGTAGGGCTTAGGAGTATCACTAAGGACAACCGAGCACTGATAGGGTTAGGTTAAGAGTGTGCAGCCAGCATAGCTTGGTTCCGAACCCTAAGCTTGTATACCCTACCTCCCTCATCATCCGGAAGCAAGCCGTTGTCTTGTTTTGTAAAAGCCTGTCTCCCCCTATTAACTCCAATAAAAAAGAATCACTGTTTTACTTAATGATTTCTTAAAAACATTGTTCATTTAATTACGCATAATTTTGTGAACATACCATACTAGACTCGTTTGTTGCATATTACCTTTATATGCACGGTTGTACACCCTGTAACTCACCCATGTAGGAGTCATGCAGTCCTGATGCAGGCGGGTCCGCTTGAGGTACCTACAGTGTATGAGGGGATCTTCCGAATCCGCTCGTCATTAGGATCCTGTGGCGCCAGAAGGCTTCCCAGGAAAGGCCTGTGCTGAGCAGGAGGTCCAGGGGGTGTAAACTGCTTAGCCTGGTCCCATAACCTAAGTATACACACTCTGCTTCCTAGCACTACGGCCAAGTACTGGAGACAGAAAGCTCACACCCTGAGGACAGTGGGAGCCAGAACCCGGAGCACCAACGCATCGAGTTACCCAAGCCCCGTGCATCGGTCCAGGACAGTAATGCATGACACAGCTAAGGGAGAGGAGCAGGTAAACCAGCTAGCAGACTAGTCCACCCTATTTCTATCATATGTGTAGGACAGCCCACCACGGTGCCCCCAAGGGGCCTGCCAGTGATGTCTCAAACAACGATGATGGACGACGCTAGAGCATCCAGCTCGAGCACCTCGCAAGGGTCCTGTCGTCAACGTCCACGCACGTCAACGACAGCAACAAGCGTGGACAAATGAGTAAACTCTCCTTCCTCGCTCTTGTTGCTAACAGGGCTATCCTGTGATAGCCTGTAAACTAGGGGCCTGCCGTCGATTTATCTAAGAAGATGGCGGACGACGCTGGAGCATCCAACTCTAGCACCTCGCAAGGGGCCTGCCGTCGATGTCCCAACACGTCAATGACAGCAACAAGCGCGGACTAATGAGTAAACTCTCCTGCCTCGCTCTTGTTTCTAACAGGGTTCTCTTGTGATAGCCTATAAACAAGGGGCCTACCGTCGACGTATCCACGAAGATAGTGGACGATACTGGAGCCCCTACTCCGGCACCTCCCAATGAGCCTGCCGTCGATGTATCCACGAAGATCGCAGACTATGTCGGAGCATCCACCTCCAACACCTCCCACAGGGCCCGCCATCGACGTCTCTACGACGATGGTGGGCGACGCCGGAGCACCCAACTCCGGCACCTCCCAAGGGGCCTGCCCTCGACGTCTCAATGACGATGGTGGATGATGCCAGAGCATCCAGTTCTGGCACCTCGCAAGGGGCCTGTCGGCGATGTCCGAGCATGTCAACGACAGCAACAAACGCGGACAAATGAGTAAACTCTTCTGCCTCGCTCTTGTTGCTAATAGGGTTCTCTTGTGATAACCTGTAAACCAGGGGCCTTCCGTCGATGTATCCACGAAGATGGTGGACGACGCCTCCGGCACCCCCCAAGGGGCCTGCCGTCGACGTCTCAACCACGATGGCGGGCGATGCCAGAGCATCTAGCTCTAGCACCTCCCAAGGGGACTGCCGTCGACGTATCTACGAAGATGGCAGACGACACCAGAGCACCCAGCTCTGGCACCTCGCAAGGGGCCTGCCGTTGATGTCCCAGCACGTCAACGACATCAACAAGACTGGAAAAATGAGTAAACTCTCCTGCCTCGCTCTTGTTGCTATGTGACATCCGATTCCGAAAATGAACCAAGTGAACGCATATGTGTGCCCAGGACGTTCAACACACATACACGAGTGCATTCACAAAAGGATATACAGAAAATTACCACATAACAAGATTTATTAAGCACTTATATTACAGAATTCATAATATCCTTGAATACAAGCTCTAATAAAAATTAATGACAAGTTTGAACTGATGTAGCGAAAATAATCTAAATAAGCAACTATGCAGCTAAGCAATAGGGTAGCGCAGCTCCAATCAACACCACAAGCAAGCTGACGGTAGACACGGCCTAGAACTCATCATTATCAATGTTATACTCCCAATCCTGACCTACAACTGTTGGTGGGGGAATTGCAAGGGTGAGTACAAGTCGTACTCAGCAAGTGTGGAAAGTATGACATGTAGCTGATTCAAATGACAAATATAATAAAGGCTAAGTGCTGAAAAGTACATCAAATTATTTGAAAGGCAGTATAATACATGTATGTGAAGTAAACTCATCATAATCCATAATTATTAACATAGTTCAAGTCCATATTCCATATCCATCACCATTATACCAGATTTCACCATAACCATTAACTATATCCAATACCATAATTTAATCCATAACCAGCTATAACCATATTACCAACCATAACCAGTACCAAACCATCCAAATTCCCAATTTCCTTCTAATCATGGAAGTTGTCTAGGTGCTCTTAACCAGGAGCACGACTATCATGATAGTTTTAATACTCTGCAGAGTTTGTACCACTTTACCCACGTGTTTGTGATTTCATCACCTTTCGATGACTAAGAACCTCTATTACGCCATCTCACACATTCCTTGGTGTGTGGCCAAGAGATCACGAAATAGCCTTTACAAATGGACTACTAGCATGTACGGACCCACTAAGGTTTCACCGGTGGTGATGTCTCCAACTGAGCACATTTCAAAAAAGGGCCCCCTCTTGTGCCATTTGGATCTCAGGGAGTCCCGCCTCAAATCCAAACCCAATCGGACTCCCCTTTCCCGGTGCGCCAAATGATGCGCTCAACACTAGAAATGCCCAAATTAATCAGTTATGCCACACCCATACTTGGCCTCGTGGTGGCACTGTTGTCCTGGCCTATTCTCGCATGAGCCGGTCCTTAGATTTAAAGCAAACAAACCACCATAACATCCATCCCATCCACATGCCATGCTTGCTTAGATCACCCATTACCATATCATATTAACCAGTTCATATAACCATAATCTCATTAATGCATATTTAAATAGTATAGTTGTTTTTCTCATCCCAATTAATTAAGCGAAGCAAAGGTAAAAAGCCCTTCCCAACTCTCTACCATGTATTCCAGGTGACAAGGGTGGTTAATAAAAGCTAGCAAACATCCTATCATAGGATTCCCATCAAATTGGCACAAGCATGCAGTTTGAAAAACAAAATATTTATTGTAAAAACAGGATCAATATGTTCATGGACACTTGCCTTGCTCTTGGGCTTGGTTGGGATCAAAGTCTTCAAAATTCTGGTACTAGAGGTCCTCCGCAGCACTCTAGCGCAAAGCTGTCTAAATCGTGAAATAAACATACAAGACAAGAATCACAATCAATAAGTGCACATATATTACTCAATATGTCATGACATGCATGATTTATGCAAATGCGAAGCAAACTAGTTAATGATTTGTTAATGATGTTTACTAACTAGTTCTAGTAGCTATTAACAAGTTTGGACGGTTTTGAATTGATTTAGAACAAATTAGAATTAATTCAGCCAGAAACAGTCAGCCAGATCGGACTAGTCCGCTGTAGGGCCAGAGTAGTCCGCCCTTCGCAGAAACAACGAGCTAGGGTTTTCTAGATCGACGTGAATTTGGAGAAACGGGGTTGAATTCACATGAGAAAGAGGAACTAGAAGGTGTACCAGGTGTTTAGAACTCCAATGAATCAAGGGCTTTCGAGGCAACACTTGGATCTTGACGATCTAGGGTTCACTACAAGGATTTTGCCCTGTTGCAACGATTGTACTGGAACGAATACTAAATCGTTGCAGTAAGCTTGGTCTTTTGCCACAATTCACTAGTTCATTGCATTAGTATCTATCTCCATGGAACACGATCATTGCATTAGGATCTGTTGCCACGATTCACCTAGTTTGTGGCATTAGGATCTATCGCCACAAATCTGTTGCCATGATTCACTAGTTCGTGGCATTAGCATCTATCGCCACGGGACACGATCATTGCATTAAGATTTGTATCTACAATTCAATAGTTCATGGCATTAGGATCGATTGCCACGAATATGTTGCCACGATTCACTAGTTCATGGCATTATCATCTATCGCCACGCAACATGATCGTTGCATTAGGATCTGTTGCCATGATTCACTAGTTCGTGGTGTTAGCATCTATCACCATAAAAAACAATCGTTGCATTAGGATCTATTGCTATGATTCACTAGTTCGTGGCATTAGCATCTATAGCCACAGAACACAATCGTTGCATTAGGAACTTTTGCCACGCTTCACCCGTTCGTAATGATAGGATCTATCAGCACAAAACACAATCATTGTATTAGGATCTGTTGCCATGAAATACCAGTTCGTGGCGTTAGGATCTACCGCCACAGAACAGAATCGTTGCATTAGGAACTTTTGCCATGATTCACAAGTTCATGGCGTTAGGATCTATCGCCACGAAACATGATCGTTGCACTAGGAACTTTTGCCCTAGTTCATGGCGTTAGGATTTATCGCCACGAAACACGATCGTTGCATTAGGATTTGTTGCCACGATTCTCTAGTTCATGGCGTTAGGATCTATGGACATGAAACACAAACGTTGCATTTGGAACTTTTGCCACGATTCAACAGTTTGAGGCTATAGGATCTACCACCACGAAACACAACCGTTGCCATAGGATCTGTTGCTACGAATTACCGGTTCGTGGTGTTAGGATCTATCGCCACGGAACAGAATCTTTGCATTAGGAACTTTTGCCATGATTCACCAGTTCGTGGCGTTAGGATCTATCGCCACAAAACACGATCGTAGCATTAGGAACTTTTGCCACGCTTCACCAGTTCATGGCGTTAGGATCTATCTCCAGGGATAGTACAAGGATTCCGCCCTATTGCAACGATTGTACTGCAACGAATACTAAATCGTTGTAGTAAGCTTGGTCTTTTGCCACGATTCACTAGTTCGTGGTATTAGCATCTATCGCCACGGAACACGATCGTTGCATTAGGATCTATTGCCACGATTCACTAGTTCGTGGCATTAGGATCTATCGCCACAAATCTGTTTCGACGATTCACTAGTTTGTGGCATTAGCATCTACCGCCATGGAACACGATCGTTGCACTAGGATCTTTGCCACGATTCACTAGTTCGTGGCATTTGGATCTATCGCCACGAATCTGTTGCCACGAATCACTAGTTTGTGGCATTAGCATCTATCACCACGGAACCCGATCATTGCATTAGAATCTGCTGCCACGATTCACTAGTTCGTTGCATTAGCATCTATCGCCATGGAGCCCGATCGTTGCATTAGGAACTGTTGCTACGATTCAATAGTTCGTGGCGTTAGCAACTATCGCCACGGAACCCGATCGTTGCATTAGAATCTGTTGCCATGATTCACTAGTTCGTGGCATTAGCATCTATCGCCACGCGATCATTGCATTATGATCTGTTGCCACGATTCAATAGTTCGTGGCGTTAGCATCTATCATCGTGGAACACAATCATTGCATTAAGAACTTTTGCCATGCATCACCAGTTTGTGACGATAGGATCTATCACCGCGAAACACAATCGTTGCATTAGGATCTGTTGCAACAAAATACCACTTCATGGTGTTAGGATCTATCGCCACGGAACACAATCGTTGCATTAGGAACTTTTGACACAATTCACCAGTTCGTGGCGTTACGATCTATCACGACGAAAAACAAGCATCACGTTAGGAACTTATGCCACGATTCACAAGTTCGTGGCGATAGGATCTGTTGCCACGCAACACTATCATTGTATTAGGATCTGTTGCCACGAAATACCAGTTGGTGGCATTAAGATCTATCGCCACGGAACATAATCGTTGCATTAGGAACTTTTGCCACGATTCACCAGTTCGTGGCGTTAGGATCTATCGCCACGATACCAAAATGTTGCATTAGGAACTTATGCCACGATTCACAAGTTCGTGGCGATAGGTTCTATCACCACGAAACACAATCGTTGTATTAGGATCTGTTGCCACGAAATACCGGTTGGTGGCGTTAAGATCTATCGCCACGGAACACAAATGTTTCATTACATAGTTCACGTACAGCTAGCTCACACTGTACCTATATAAAAAATCATGATCTTCACTGTCCTCCCCCGATATTGGAGGTACAATACCATCATTGATATATGTATCATCGTCGTCGTCGTCGTCATCATCTTCATTTGAAAGAGCGGAAGCATCACTGGTTGCCCCGTCAATGTCATTCCTATCCCATGCGGTTTTATCCTATTTATATCAGTAAGTCGTCGATCATCAAATAATGTCTCAGCCTCCATAATCTCAGTGACATTATTTTCACTGTCTCTAGGGGGCATGGCAAAAAGGTTTCGTGGCTTCGTTTTAACAACTGTAGTCTATTTAGGTTGCTTCAAACTTCTAACGTAAAAAACTTGTTCTGCTTGGGTGGCTAGAATGTAAGGCTCATACTTAAATTGAGAAAGAGTAGTGTCAACATCTATCATTCCATATCGATCCATTTTGTAGCCTCTGCTTTGGCTCTGACCAGAACGAGGCCAATCAAACCATTCACATTCAAATAACAGGACCTCTTGATTTTTTTTTTCAAAATCAATAGAAATCATTTTCTTGATTACTCCATACCACTCATGATCACCATCCCGAACAACAACACCACTGTTTTGCGTCCGTAAATCTTTTTCCACCTCTGCTGTTTGAAAGAAGAAGTTGTTTATGAATGATCGACTAAAAAAACATGCCCGATGATCAGGTCCTCTAGATAATGCATACAAATAATCGGTTACTTTGCCTTCTTTGTGTAATGTCAGAATCTGTACACATTAATTAGTATAAAAGGGGTCATCGATAAACCAACTTCAAAACATATATTTCTTCAATATTTCATCAAAGTAAAAACTTGCATGTACTTACTCGTTTCTGAAACCAAAAAACAAACTCATCTCTATGGCGTTTTTCAACATCACTGAAAAGGGTAAAAAATTAAATTAGCCATCTACAATAAGCATGATCCAATATAGTATAGAACATCTGAGTTATGCCTTATTAGCAATGTCTTCCAATATAGTCACAAATGTTTTTCTTAATGTGCATGACATCCAAGTTATGCGTTATTAGCAATGTCTTCCAATACGGAGGCTGAAAAAATATACTTTTCTTCTTCCAACTATGCCACCTATCTTCCTCAGTGCGCTTTCTCTTATTATTCGTCTGTCCAAAACTCACTTGATCAAAAGTCTCATATTGTTGGAGTACTTCGTGACCAGAGAGTGATGTTGGACCCTCTCTATTCTCTATTTTGTTGTTGAAAGAAGCTTTGTCCCGATGCAACCGGTGATCCTGAGGTAGGAAACGACGATGACCCATGTAGCAATACTTTCGTCCATGTTTCAACCACAAGGCATCAATGTTTACATGGCAGTATGGACATGCTAGCCTACCTTTTGTGCTCCATCCACATAGCATTGCATATGCTGGAAAATCATTTATTGTCCACAATATAGAAGCTCCCATGAGAAATGTCTCTTTCATTGAACTGTCGTATGTTTCAACACCATCAGACCATAATTCCAGTAGCTCATCAATCGAAGGTTGCAGATACACATCAATGTTGTTTCCAGGTGACTTTGGCCCAGGAATTATCATTGACATCAGCCAATAAGGCTCCTTCATACACAACAAAGGTGGTAGATTATAAGGGATTAGAATCACAGGCCATGTACTGTTAGAAACATTCATTACTCCAAAAGGATTGAAACCATCAGATGCTAGCCCAAGTCTTACGTTGCGAGGATCATATGAGAATTTTGGGTGAATGCTATCAAAATGCTTCCATGCTTTCGAATCTACAGGATGGCATAATATTCCATGATCAATACATTCTTCTTTGTGCCAGCGCATGTTTGATGCCATTAATTCGGCCATATAAAACCTTTGAAGACGGGGAATAAGAGGGAAGTATCGTAGAATCTTGCGTGCTACAAGCTTCTTCTCTTTTCCAGAAGGTAAAGCCTCTCTTGCATCCCCACCAGTACTCTATTTTCCATCTTAATTCACCACATTTTGGGCATCGATCCAGCACAGAATAGTCCTTCCAGAATAACACACAATCATTGACACATGCATCGATCTTTTCGTAGCTTAGCCTGAGGTCACGAACAACCTTTTGAACTTTATCAAGTGTATTAGGAATGCAATGGTCCTCTGGAAGCACATATGAGAATAGTTCAAGGATCAACTCACACAGTTTTTTGCTCAAACCAGTTAAACACTTTATCTGGTACAACCTGACAATGAAGGATAATTGGGTCACCTTCTCACAACCTGGATACAACTCCTTTTTGGCATCATTTAATAAGTCATAGAATGTCTTTGCACACCTAGTTGGCTCCTGCTGGTTTATAGCATTTTTTGGATCATCAACATCTGCTGAAGTACCACCCTGATCATCAGTGCCTCTAAGAAGACTAGACAACATATTTTCCATAACAACATCATCAGAAATTATCTCCTCATTATTTGCTAATTCTTCTACAATATTTTTCTCAACTCGTTTTTCTCCATGGTGTACCCAACAAGTATGATCAAATGACATCCCATTACGAATCAAGTGAAGATGAAATTCCTTCCGTGTCCCGTGGCAAATATTATGATATTTTGTGCAAGGACAAGGCTTAGTTTCTTCTTCACGAGTGCCCTGGAATGCTAAATTTAAAAATGACTTCATTCCATCCTGCCACTCCTTCGTACGCCCGTCTTTTCCCATCCATGTCTTATCTTCTGACATCACTTCCTACAATTCAATTAGCGTATCCGTAAGAGGATTGAACTACAATAACATTATGTGAGCAATTGTACCTAGCACTGTTGCTCCCCCACGTGCGGCGTCTGGTGGATGCTCCTCCACACCGGTGGACGGCAGATGCTCTTCCAAGAGCATGGCAGCCGGCAGATGCTCCTCCAAGAGCGTGGCGGCCGGCGGATGCTCCTCCAAGAGTGTGGAGGCCGGCGGATGCTCCTCCAAGCGCGTTTCGTGCAATCGGGAGAGGGGCCGTTGTGGATCGAAGGGTCCGGCGGGGAGGCAGCCAGGACGAAGCATATGTCGAGCTATCAGAGTGGGCCCAACACTGCGTTGGGTCGCTTGTTATTCGTGGGCTGAAACTGCGCTGAGTCACTTTGTATTCCTGGGCCGAAACTGCGCTGGAACGCTTGGTGCTCGTCCCCATGACACTTGAGCCCATGTACGGGCGCACGTCTCTGGCTCTGGCAATTTGTAATCTAAATAAGTTAATGTAGCAATGGGGGTGGTATTCTGATCAAAGGGGAAAATTTGGTGTCTTTAAGGAGATGTTTTTCGTTAAAAGGAGAAATTTTTAATTTGACACGGAAAGGACCCAGCGTATGCGTGGAAAAATTATGCTTATAAAAAACTGCGGTTTGCATCCCTCTCAGTTATCGCAACGGCTCGACGTGTCCCATCGGCTTCACTGGGAGTTTTTTTATTTTGACACAAAAAGGGCCTAGAGCTTATATAAAAAAAACAACCGCCCAGTACACGCATCATTCACGTTCCATTTGACTTTGACCGGGCGAGCGGACGATGTCGAAAGGAACGTGACTGAGTCTTGTACGACATATTTTTTCGATCGGATGTCTGACTACAATAGCGCACGTTGCCTTATATTCTCGTTGCAACAAGCTCAACTTTCCAAGGTGGGACAAATCATTCACAGCTTGTCAAAATCGCTCGCACGAATTCGTTATGGACACCGGGTATATGAGTAGTGGTAATGATTACACCGCACATAGGGGCATTGGGCCAGTGCTATGTTGGGGCTAGTGCTATATAGATGTTGCCACGATCAGGGAACATCGATTGAAGACACGAGAAGGAAGTACATGTGGCACCATCTGAGAACGGTATGCACTTGCTCTCCGGTGCGTCGTTAAAGGAGATCTTCGATAAAAGGAGAACTTTTTAATTTGACACGCAGAGGGTCCAGCGTATGCGGGGAAAAATTATGCTTATAAAAAATAACGGTTTGCATCCCTCTCGGTTGAGGCAA
Organism: Tuctoria greenei; assembly: GCA_036927565.1. Classification (NCBI taxonomy): domain Eukaryota; kingdom Viridiplantae; phylum Streptophyta; class Magnoliopsida; order Poales; family Poaceae; genus Tuctoria; species Tuctoria greenei. The sequence goes on along the minus strand of JAYESD010000002.1, from coordinate 62,043,636 downwards.
CGGGTCGACGTGTCCCATCGGCTTCTCTGGCAGTTTTTTAATTTGACACGGAAAGGGCCTAGAGCTTTATCTAAAAAACATCCGCCCCGTACAAGCCTCCTCCACGTTCTGGTCGATTTCGACCGGGCGAGCGGACGATGTCAAACGGAGCGTGCAGAAGTCTTGTACGACATATTTTTCCAATCAGATGTCTGACTACAATAGCCCGCGTTGCCTTATATTCTCGTTGCAACGAGCTCAACTTTCCGGGGTGGGACAAACGTTCACAGCTTGTCAAAATCGCTCGCACAAATTCGTTATGGACATCGGGTATAGGAGTAGTGGTGATGATTACACCTCGTATAGGGGTATTGGGCGAGTGTTACATTGGGGCCAGTGGTATATAGATGGTGCCATGATCAGTGAACGACGATTAAAGACACGAGAAGGAAGTACGTGTGGCACCATCTGAGAACAGTATGCACTTGCTCTCCGGTGCATCGTTAAAGGAGATGTTTTTCTATAAAAGGAGAATTTTTAATTTGACATGGAAAGGGCCCAGCGTATGCAGGGAAAAATTATGCTTATAAAAACCGCGGTTTGCATCCCTCTCAGTTATCGCAACGGCTCGACGTGTCCCATCAGCTTCACTGGCAGTGTTTAATTTGATGGGGAAATGGCCCAGGGTTTTATATAAAAAACATCTGCCCCGTACATGCCTTATACATGTCCCGTTTGATTTCAACGAAGCCGTTTGATTTCAACCGGGCGAGCTCCATTGAAATCAAACGTGGCGTGCAGGAGTCTTGTATGACATCTTTTTTCAATCGAATGTCTGACAACAATAGTGCGCGTTGCCTTATATTCTCATTCCAACGATCTCAACTTTCCGAGGTGGGACAAATCGTTCACAGCTTGTCAAAATCGCTCGCTCAAAAAGTTCGAGTAAGCTCATTTGTTGTTGTCATTATGATATGTACGTATGATTAACTAAACTATATAACTCTATTAAAAATGTTCTATCTGACACAATTTTTATATATAGTAGAAACAAACTCGCTCGAGTTCGACTCGTTGACAGTGCTACATGCAATTAAAGTTTTGGTGCAATCGTGTAATCAAAGATTTTCATCTGTTGGATCTATACATCCTACGGTTATTACATCTTTTCATTAAACCCCTTCCACCTCCAACACCACCTCTCTACCTGGTGGAGGGGGTTAAATAAACAGATTCAACGACCATAATGTAGATCGATCCAATGGTTGAAGATGGTTGATTACACGATTGCACCAAATATCTTATTACATTCTAGTTCAACCCAACTTTAATACATGAAATCTTTTGACACTAATTAATCCAGTCGTGATGTTTTTCTCTACTTGTTTTTGTGATGTTTTATTTTTTTTCTTGTTTCGTGATGCTGATTTTCATGTTTTGTACTTCCTCCTTCCCATATTAGTACTTGTGATTAATAATTAGGACAAGTTTTGTAGTTCAAATATGAACTAAAAAACTTGTTCTAACGACAGTAATATAGGTAGGAGGTTGTAATGTTTTATGATAATGAACTCAATGTTGTTCGTCTGTTCCATCTGTTATTTTGTTTTCTATTTGCTATTTAGTGAACTATCTGTTCTATCTGTATTCTCTGTTAATGAACGACCCTCCACACCGCCGATGGCTTGTAAAGTTGCCTGTATGATACTTTAGCCGCTAGAGGTGCCAGGAGATCGCCCGCAGTGGGGCCTGTAAAGCGGTCTGTAAAGTAGTATACAGTACTAACAGGTAGCGACGACTAGAAAGAAAAGTGGAGACAATCAACAGAGAGAAAAGAAAAGAAAAGACGAGAAAAATGTTAGAAAAAGATAGGTAGAACTCCAACGTACCACTGGCCCTATGCCCCTATATGAGGTGTAATCATTACCACTACTCCTATACGCGGCCAGAAGTTATTACCACTACTTCAAGGGAAGTGTTGCGGACTAGATATGCAGATTAGTTTATTTTGTGCTTATTGGGGATTATGTAATAGCTAGTTCTGTCAATTAGCGACGACTGGAATGAAAACTGGAGACAATGAACTGAGAGAAGGGAACACTGATTTCCTTTGTTCCAAACTACTGTATGATTGAATGTATTCATTTCTGGAAGAATCCATTTCTTTAAATTGTCCCGTGAGTTTCCTTTGATTCAAACGGGGCTAAACATAAGATGAGCGCGCATAGGGGAAACACAACAAGTGCAACAGTTATCAGATACGAGCGGGCATAGGGGAAACACATATACTACAAGTCTATTTTATATACTCCATTTGTTCTCTTTTAATTGGTGTTGGGAGAACTAGGTGTGCATCCAAACGGGAATGGAGGGAATATAACCAATAGAGTACAACGCCTGATGGCAGAACAGGTCATGCTCGTGCTTAATCCTACAGTTCTCTTTACAGAAGACTGTTCACTCCTCCCACGTAGGCCTGCCACAGCGTCCAGTTCCCTAGTTCCCCCCTATTGAGCAGCCCCAAGTGTCATCATCAATGTTGGGCGCCGCCACCGGTGGCGCTTCTGGACGAGGCCTGCCCAGGAACCTCCAGTCGACACCATCGATACTATTCATGGCTTCATGCTGACACCGGCAGCACTCCTTGTTGGTCCACTTCATGGCGACGGACCCGGCCGCGTTGTAGCCAACAAGGGCCTCACCTTCGACCTGCTGGATATACTTGAAGGCATCGCGGGCCCCGCGGTCGGCGTCGTAGCAGAGCATGGCGAGGACGTAGGACGCCACCATGTGGCCGTTTGCGGCCGCCCGGGCAAGGAACTGGGTGCCCAGCTGCGCACGACCGTGCAGGAAGACGAGGTCGAACCTGGTGATGTAGCACACATGAGGGTTGCCAACGATTGCCAGGTGCTCCACGAGGTGGTCGTAGCTCCAGTTAAACTACCAGATGCTCTCCCGCTCTAGCCCCACGCGCCTGCACACGGCGCGATCCTGGCACGCCGCGTGCATGGCCTTGCAGGTGGCGCGCAGACTGGAGAGGTCATCCATGGGCTGCGGGGAGGTTGCGGCGACCCACCCCGCGATCAGGACCGCAATATCCTGCGGCAAGGGGAACTCCATGGGCTTCAAAGGGAACCAATGAGGGCGCGCGCGCCCGAGACGAAGAGGAAGAGTACGCGCGAAGAAGAGGATGGTCTGTGTGTGTTGCGGAGAAGAGGATGGTGTGTCTTTATTAGTACGCGCGGAGAAGACGATGAGACGCGCGCAGTGATGGTTATGGCTTCTGAAGTGCACCATTTGGAATGCTACTTGCGAAACTCGTATGAATGTCATTCCCTTCCAGAGGATTCCATTCCTTCAAACTGTCCTGTGAGTTTCCTTTGATGCAAACTGGGGTCACGACTTCTAAAGTGCAGTTGTACGCTACTTTAGCCGTTGGAGTTGTCAACATGCCAGAGATCACCCGCAGCGGGGCCTCCAAAGCGGTCTGTAAAAAGTACTACTCCCTCCGTCCCAACTGAACTCTATTTTTAGCTTTGCTCAAACTTACCTTTGACCAATTCTTGTCTGGTCCTTATCCTGATCATCAAGGTCCTCCGCCTGTTGCCCCAGATGACTTGTGGCAGAATGATCCTGGATATATTGTCCACGGCGCAGGGTTATTCAACACAAGCAATAGGTAGCATATCCCAATCTTTCTCCTCATATATAGCGTGTTAACTAATTTTTCGACCCCAAATTATCTAGAAAAATTACTCCAGATTTGATGATGCCATAAATTAATCGCTGCTCAAAACAATGATGGTGCTCATCAAGCTCGCAAGCTCAACTTCATTCATCCTCAAACTAGCTAATTATTTCAGATGGATTTACGTTAGGGGTGTGCATTCGGTCTACCCGATATTTTGGTTCGGGTATTTTGGTCTTTTTAAAAATTAGGTTTCTTGAAATCACTACCCGAATTGTTGTAATAATATTAGTTACCCGAATATTTTGGGTACCAAAATTCCGGTTCGGTCTTCGGTCCTACCCGATATATCCAAATTATACATTATATACATGTCATGTTTGCACAAATTTAATATGATTGTTAAATTTAATCACATGAGGTAATTTATTATAAATTGACAAATAAAAAATAAAAAATAAATGCTTAAATCCAACAACTTCACACATCACAACTTGAAAATAAAATATCTAAATTTGAATTGTTCATAGTTTAGCACGCATAATTTAGCATATTATTTGATGGACCGACTATTCAGTTATTTCAGTTACCTGAGAGTGGTACCCGAACCCGACATTTATTTTTCAGTTATTTATATTTGCTACCCGAAAAGTACCTGATACCCGATATTTCGGTCTTTTCGGTTCCGGTCTCGGTTTTTTCGGTTTTGGTTTTTTGGTCCCGGTTTATTTGCCCACCCCTAATTTACGTAGTAGTAGCATATGGGATATACATATTTCTCCTCCATGTTTTTTTGCAAAACTATCAAGTGATATATCCTATGTGCATATTACATATGTAAAACTAGTGTAAAATATAAAACTTTTTCAAAGGGAAGTCTTAGGTTTCGTCAAATCTATCTTTGAGATTTACGCAATTTTGATCTGTTTTAACAATACAAGAATTGTACTTTTATATTCACCATGAAAATATTTCCATAATATACAATCTAGTACTACATGTTATGGAAGTTAATAAATTCCATATAAATCATTGGTCAAAGGTAATTAGTTCGACCAAAACAGAAATAGAGTTGAGTTGGAGCGGAGGAAGTATTATACGTTGTTGTTTGCCGCATAAAGTTAATAAATTCCATATAAATCATTGGTCAAAGGTAATTTGTACAGGCAGCTGATGCGACCGGGAGCACTGAGCTTACGTGCGCGCCAATCACCAAGGCGCCTTAAACGCGCGCAGCGCATGCGCATCTTTGAATTCAATTGGAACCGCTCCACGTCCCATCAACAATATTGCGCGCGTCGAGAGACGAACAGCCAAGCAGGTTCAAATCCCCTGCAGTACTGCAGGTGCAGTAAATATTGGCAGACATGAGGCCCCTACAGGGTGTGGGACCCACATGTCATCCACCTCTACTGCACCTGCAGTACTGCAGAGGATGAGCACCCCAGCCAGGCTGCTACTACGCTATAAGATTACTCGGGCACACCATCGTCTTCTCTGCACGACCGCTCTTCCTCTCTTCCCAAAACCGCGCCAAGAATACCATGGCTGACAAGACAACGCCGCCGCCAAGCCCACCGAAGGACGCCAAGGGGAAGGGTCCCCGACCGGACTCCCCCTCGGAAAAGGAGTGGGCTCTCCGGAAGATGGCGCACGATGTATTTGACAATACATCGCGCTCCATGCGTTTCCTTGGGCTTGGTACCCTTCCAGAGTATGCTGCATTGGGGACCACGGGCCACTACGTCTTCGGCATGACACACTTGGACGGTCACCTCGACGTCCTTTGGGAGACGCTGGCGGACGAGCTCGGCATCGCCGACCGCGACAACCTGGTGGCGGCGACGTCCAAGAAACTAGGCTTCCCGTCTCTGCCGCGGGAGGCGCTGCCACCCAGCCAAGAGCCCAAGGAGGAGGATGAAAAGGAGAAGGAGAAGTAGGTGGAGCGAGGTGGAGGAGAAGTAGTTTTTTTTCTTGTTCTTAGTTGTGTTGCTTTTCTTTTCTTGTTTGTATTGTGTTTTTCTTTTTTTGTGTTTGTAGTGTATCGTCTTAAGGTAATGAACTTTATATTTCTGTTCATTGGTGCACAAAAATAGTTCTAATATTGTTGTTCTAATGATAAACTAGTGGACTATTTATCTCTTTTATATTTTAGAATGGAATATATTTCCACTTCTAACTCTACTGAGCTGGAGATCCAGAAAGTGACTATGACCTAGTTTATCTGACAGGACCAGCAGGGAGAAGCCCACTCTCTATGTTCAAACCCAACACGGATCCAACATGATGAGCAATCAAACAACAAAGCACGTAGTAAATCACAAAAAATGCAACAACAGTTTCTGGAGTACGTATCAACTTTAGCCCAGATTAGATGCTCATGGGCGTCATTTGAAAAGGGTGAAGACAAAAAAGACTTGATTCGAATGGCTTGAAAAAACAAACTAGAAGTCAGGGTCATCGAAATTTTTGCCCGATTTGGATTGAGTCTTAGTTATAGACTTCCATAATAATAAAATGTATCGGGTATTTTACTTTCACAAGTGTGTCATAAAATGTATTGGGTGTTTTACTTTCACTAGTGTGTCATAAAGTGTACGCCGGCCACGTATCCTGATCCAACCGTACAACTTCAAATAAAGGAGGGTTAGAAGATTGGTGGAGAATAATATGAACTTATAAGAAAAAGGAAAAGAAGAAAAAGGATGGTGTGCGGTTCGATACATGAACCATGACACTGCTGACATCCATCTTAATTGGCGAGTTCCCGATTCTGCTGATCTCTCCAGCATGTATTCACACTAGCTACTCTCTGGTGACTGGACCCAGGGTATCCCGTGGCCCACCCGGCATATCCAGTGGGTGGGCTCCTGAGAAATGTTGTTGTTGTTGTACGTGGTGTTAGGTTGAGACAATGCAACTTGTGGTCATAACGATAAGAACTAAAAATTAGAAAGAGTATATAAGATTCAAAAATAATCATTACTCTCTTTACTCCGGGCTCGGGCCCGTCAAATTTGGAAACTCCTCCGCTCATATCGTAACTACATCAGTTATATATCCAGGCCCGTTTCCAATTAAAATCCAAAATAAAGGTGTAGATGAAGGTTTTGCACCAGAGAGAAGTTGTGCCGCGCCGCTGCAGAAGGCAACCGTAGGGACGACAAGGAGAGAGACCCAATGGCGGGGACTCAGGTGTACAACGTGACATTCGAGGAAGACGTGATCACCACCACCGTGACATCCTCCGGCAAGGTCGTGGAGGACTGGCTCGACGAGGTCCTCTCCGTCCACCGTCGGCGCCTTCACAATCTCATCGTCGGGCTCGACGTCGAGTGGCGCCCCAGCTACTCCGCCAACCAGAACCCCGTCACTGTTCTGCAGCTCTGCGTCGGCCGCTGCTGCCTCATCTTCCAGGTCATCCACGCTGACTACTTCCTCAACGAGCTGGAAGATTTCCTCGGCAATTTTGACTACCACATCATCGGCGTCGGCGTGGAGGGTGACGCCAACAGACTTTGGAAGGACTGGCAGTTGAAGGTGGCCAAAATGGTGGATCTGGCCGAGCTCGCGACGGAGGAGATGGATCACCCGAGCCTCCGTCGCGCGCGGCTATAGGACATCGCGAGCGCCGTGATGGGCGCCGACATGGAAGAGCCTTACGGGGTGAGGACGAGCAACTGGGACGCATACAATCTCTCTGGCAAGCAGATCAGCTATGCATACATCGACGCCTTTGTCTCCTTTGAGGTCGGCCGCAAGCAACTCTCCGGCGACTACTGATCTTACCACTGAGTTTGCGGATCGGCTGCTGTCGATCATCCCGGCATAAGGAATTCGTAGGTGCATCGCTCAAGTTCTAGCTTTTGTGCTTGTGCGCCCAATCTCTCATAAAATTATTTTTTCTTGAGGAAACACTATATCTTGCTTTTAAAAACATGCATGTTATTTCACATGCATCGAGGTCTTCCACATGCATGTTAGATGTCCATGCATTCTACGCCCCAAACATGATCAACGAGCCTCAAACATGACGATCTCTCAACAAAAAAGAGAACATGTAATGTCAGCAAACATGATCGAGGTCTTTCACATGGATGTTAGACGTACATATGCATGCTACATCCCAAACATGTATTCCAAGAATAGAATAATATTTTCTACCATGTATATATATTTCTATATTTATCATATTCTCTACCATCATGCATGTGTGTATGCTCTCAACCTATATGGCAGTTGTTTAACTACCACATTAATAAAGAATATTATCCTGTGATCAATAGAGATAACAAATTTGACACAAGGATTTTCCCTCGACGGTACGAGGATAGAATGTGGACTACCATCGTCTAATAAGCACACAACTCTCACTACGTACGTACGTGGTTCATCAAATTAATCGATCGCATGCTGCCATTATGTATTGTTGTACTCGTCTTTTGAAGAAACGACAGGCGTAGGTGCTAGCCGCTACGTGTTCTGATTTTAGGAACAAATGAACACACTTGTGAAAACACGTACGCCACATTCGATCCTCAACGTCATCCAATTAACATGTTCCTCAACAAGGGGGCACAAAAATCCTCAACACGTGACCAAACATGCTTGATCGCGAGTCTCTTTCACATGCATTGCATTCATGTCCACCATCATCCATGATCATGACAATTATCAGTTCGATATGGAATCTCGTTCGGCAATGGTTGGATCCTTAAAAAAGAAAGATATGGACTCTCGGTCGATTGCCACGCGCGTTCACGTCAATCTTTGCACCTTTGTGTGTCAAATTAAAAAATTGGCCGATGGGACGTGTTGAGCCGTTGCGATAACCGAGAGGAAGCGAATTGTGGTTTGGAGTAACACTGACCGTCGATTCAAAAGCACAATTTTTGAAGCGTCCGATCATCTCCACTCATGCGCTTAGACGACGACCCGCTATAAAGGCACACCGTCCTCTTCTTCTCTGCCGCACCTCTTGATCAATTTTAGCCTCCAAAATTTTCCTCTTGCTTCTCCGCCACACCACCGTCGACCACCTCTCTCTCTTTGTTCGCACCTCTGTCGCTGCACAAATGGGTAGCCCCGTACCCAAGCGCTCCAGGTCATCAACGTCCTCCGAACCTCCTTCCCCATTTCTGTCACAGCCAAGGCCGATGGAACTGGAGGCGGTGCCCGAGCCTCCTCCACTCCCGTCTCCGCCGGCGGCGCCCGCACCTCTTCCATCCGACTATGATGAGACTATCCTCCTCATCGAGGAAAGCATCGACAAAATCGACGGCAAGCTTAAGGAGGTCACCGACAGCCTGTTCGTCGCTGACGTGCAAGCAAAAGCGCTCCACAAAATGGTGCAGGATGTATTTCACGATACATCTCACTCCTATCGCCGACTGGGACATGGTATCCTTCCCCACCACACCAGCATGGACTCCGTCAGCTACTACATCTTTGGGTTAGGATTTGTTGCCGCTCGTCTCGACTGCCTCTACGAGACGATCGGTGAGGAGGCCGGGGTGGAGTTTCGCGAGCAACTCGTGAACGCTGTCAGGCGGAAGAAGTTTGATCTGGTGTTGGAGGATGCTCCGCTGGCGGTTGCAGCGGAGGCGGAGGCGCCGCCGACGGATGCAGAGGCGGAGGTGCCGCCGGCGGATGCGGAGGCGGCGGCGGAGGAGGACAAGTCCTCTTCCGAGTAGAGTAGGATGAGTAGTAGTTTTTTATTTTGTTTTCTATGTGTTTTTTGTAATATATGTGTTGTTTTTATGTTAATGAAAAATTTCTTTTATTTTATGTTCATGAACAATGTGTCCCACAGTACATGCACTAACGAAAAACTCCTCCTTTTATCGAAAAACATCGCATATGGAAATTAACACATTAGTAATATTATACTGTATCTAATAAATACTCCCCCCTTATTCTTTTATTTGAAGTTTTGGACAAATCATCGAACTATATATGAACTAGAACTTGCTGTGTGAACGACAATTAAAAAGATAAGGAGGGAGTATTAAACACATTAGTAGGACGTACGTAGTATAATTATATTTCAAAAAATTACGAAAATAAAATGCTACACACTAATTAATTTATTTCTTTTCTCTTTACCATCTGTCATCATGCCCGCCCCACCACCCCCACCCACCAGCCTGGCCCTAGGCAGCAGCCCACAAATTTTATACGACTCTGCCGCACAGTATCGCCCGTGCACACCTGCCTCGCACGCCGTCTGATCAAAATCGCATAATCGTGGGAGCGGGACACACGGGATTTCCATCCTTCAGTGTCCAGACAACAACCCCAGCGCGAAGCGAAGGATCTCAGCGGGATTTCCATCGGACGACGTGAGGGACAGGGGCACACACGCGACATTGTGCGGCAGGGCCGTAGAAAATTTATTTCCACCCGCCTAGGCCTAGAGCCGGGCCTGCCTTTAAGACCATCCGCAGTGGTTCACGGTAAAGCTTTAGGCTATGTTTGGGAGCATAGTTTTTCAATACTAAAGTTTTGGAAACTACAATTTTTAAAATGACATGGCAATACCAAAGTACTTCAATAACACAGTTTTGTAATACCACGATTTTGCAATACATAGGACTGTTTGGTTGACAAACACCATTCTATAAAAAATACCATAGTAATCTCCAGGGCCGAGCCTGTAAAATCTGAGGCCCTGTACGAAATATTATAACGAGTATATCTATAGCAAAATAGAACAATAAATCTATAATAATATACACAATATAATATTAAATTTCAAATTTCAAAACATGACCATGTGTCATAACTAGTACGATACAAATCAATAAACGTGGAATGCATTAAGTACAATGAGGGCACAACCGTAGTGTACAAGGTATTTGTGTGTGCGATCGATACCCGGCCTCTATAATTCTACAACACATCACCATTGGATGTCCCTGAAATTGAAAGTCGTGTAGAATACCCATGCGACAGATGCAACATGATAAAATGTTGGAATTTGGAGGTCAAAATCGAAACATGATCAAATTTAAATCTGGAGGTCAAAATCAAGACAATTGGGGACGTGAGATAAACTGAGAGAGAGGACACAATAGACGTATGAAGAATAAAAAATAACCCTATGGTTGTCCTCCGTGTTTTCTCTAGAGCTTTCAGGCAACCAACTAATCTACAGCTTGGCCATGGCGTCGGCGGCACACAGGCACAACTCATATTTTATAAGGTACTACCTCCATCTTAAAAAGTTTGTCGCTATGTTGTTCAAAAATGAACTACAAAGCGACAAACTTTTTGAGACGGATGGAGTAACACGTAGGCATGTAGATGAATCAAGACCAGACGTATGTCGATCATAGAGCAACTCAGTGGATCCATGAACAGATTAGGAGTCAGAGGATGGTGTAACTTCCTTCAACTTAGGTGAACTAGTTTTGAGTAACTGATCACTAAAACTTGGATATGCTAGATTAAACTAGCTGAAATAATCTCAAACTGGGGCCCCTTGCAGATCAGGGGCCCTGTGCGGTTGCACAGCTCGCACATGCCTGTGCTCGGGCCTGGTAATCTCAAATACCACGGTATTGCTAATTGCTCTAAAACTCCAAAAATATCGTGTTCCCAAACACCATTATTGGCCTGCCAATCAGATGGTCTTATCTCTTAACCCCTTAATGCGGAAATCAAATTCTCTGCAGCACTTCCGCACATTCGTCTCTGTGCGACCCTGCCCAGATGGTTGCCACATACGTTCACACTCCAAATCTTACAACCAAGGGCGCACTGCATGGTTCCCGCGACTGTACCACCCTGCCCTGATGATTGCCACTTACGCGAATGCACCGAATCTTGCAGCGTGCACGGGCACACGAACTCCACGTCCGAACTTTGCTCAGCGATCCGAATAACTCGGCGCTCGGCGTGCACGATCCATCATCATGCGCACGAGCATGTACGACGCGGCCAAAAAGATCTGTGTTTGGTTGCTTGTCTTGGATTGAATTGACTTGGATTAATTGGATGGTCCAGTTATGTGTTATTTGTTTCACGGTCAGACAGGTGATCCAGGTTTGAGGAATATAAAATATTCCTTGCAGATGCTGGATGAGATGGTCTAGGATATTTGGTTGGATGTGAGTCCATCCACCTTATCTAATTATGCTTCTTAGCAATGTAATTAGTGATAATTACCTTGTTTATTGTTGATTAATAATTACAATTATGATATTAACATTAATATTTGCTAGTAATATGATAATTAGTATATAACAATTAATATTATGAAATTATCAACTTTGATGATTCAATAATGCAATCAAGTTTCATCCAACCTACCAACAAAAAATTGGATCGTCCAGTCCATCCAACCAAACGTTAATTTGGATGATCCAAGACATAAAGAAATGGATGATCTATCTCCAATCCAACTTCGATGTCAAACCAAATGCAATTGATGACTAAGCACTTTGTCACATGTCACTAGAGTGTATGCACAAATGACAAATACACGGCCTCAACACCGGGTTTAGGGTGCATCGTGGCCTAACCACATGACCCGACCAAACACTCACGTAATTACCATACACCTGCAAGAGCAACTACCTGGCCGCATCCTTCGCGTACGAACAGCAACGTCAACCAACTTATACTTTTTGTACTACGTACAAAGAATTTTCCTTGTCCATGAGCCAATAAACAAGCTCTTCTAATGTGGCTTTATAGTTAAAAAATGAACTACGACAAAGCGACAAGTTCATGGAGACGGGGGGAGTACATATGATCATCAATGTCTCTCTCACATGCATGTTATAGTTGTCCATCCATGCTACCCTACGCCCCAAACATATGATCAATGAGCCAAACTATATATATATATATATATATATATATATATATATATATATATATATATATATATATATATATATATATATAAAAATATATATATATATGACGATCTTTCAAGAAAAAGAGAAAACTATACATATAACATGTTAGTTGCGCCCCAAACATGATCAACGAGCCTCAAACTATATATGACGATGTTTCAACAAAAAACAGAGAAAACACGTAATAATGTTGTCATCAAACATGATGGTCGCGAGGTTTTCAAGTGCATATGTTACTTGTCCATGCATGCTTGCTACACCCCAAACATGATCAACGAGTCTCAAATATGACGATCTTTCAACAAAATTAGAAAACAGCTGACGTTATGAAACATGCATGATCGAGGTCTTTTGCATGTCAAACTGAGAAAACATGAACGAGGGTTTGATATATATATATGTGTGTGTGTGTGTGTGTGTGTGTGTGTGTGTGTTAATGAATGCATGAATGTGTGTTGTGTTCATCGTCTTGTACTTTTTTATTGTGTTTTATGACGATCTTTCATATATATATATATATATATATATATATATATATATGATCTTTCAAAAAATAAGAGAAAACATGTAACGTCATGAAATATGATCGAGGTCTTTTGCGTGACAAACTGAAAAAAACTGGAACATTGCATATACCTTGGGCCAGTGGGCCCTTTTCGTGTCAAAATTAAAAACTGGAACTGAAAAACGGAAACATCGCCGGACGGACCTACAAAGTATGCCAGGTGGGCCACTGCATACCCTGGACCTATTGCATGTCAAATTAAAAAACTGCCTGTGAAGCGCAGATGGGACGCGTCGAGCCGTTGCGACAACTTAGGGGAAGCCAACCGCGGTTTGGACTAATTCGAAAGTGCAGTTTTCGAAGCGTCTGATCATCTCCACTCGCGCGGACCATCTGCAGTGGCGTACTATAAAGCATACTGGATACACTGTTTCGTAGTGTAATTTAGAGTACGTAGTGTAAAAGCTGAAGGAGAATAGTGTATAGAGTATGCTTTAGAGTACGCTGGTGCGGATGGTCTTAGACGAGGACTCGCGATAAAGGCACACCCGTCCTCTTGCGTCTCCGCCGCACCACTCCATCTCCATCGATCGTAGCCTCCAAACATCTCTTCCTTCACCGCCGCACCATCGCCGACCACCTCTCACTCTTTCTCCGCACCTCTGTCGCCGCACAAAAGGGTAGCCCCGCACCAAAGCGCTTCAGGCCTTAGACATCCTCCGAACCTCACTCTTCTCCGTTTCCGTCGCAACCAATGCCGGTGGAAATGGAGGTGGCACCCGCACCTCCTCCGTCCCCTTCTCTTCCCACGGCGCCCGCACCTCCTCATCCCGTTTGGGTTCAGGAGACTGTCCGCCTCGCCAAACACCGCTTCGATGAACTCGATCGGTGCCTGAAGGAGGCCACCGAGCACCTTTCCGCCACTGTCGAGCGCGCAAAAAAGCTCAACAAATTGGCGCGGGATGTATTTTCCGATACATCTCGCTCGTGTGACCGTCTGGGTCTTGGAAAACTTCCTGTCTACACCAGCATGGACACCACCGGCCACTACTGCTTCAGGTTAGGGTTTGTGGTCGGTCGTCTCAACGTCCTCTACGAGACGATCGGGGAGGTGGCTGTGGTGGAGGGCCGCCAACATCTTCTGCGGATCGTCGCCTGAGAGCTTTGGACTCAATTGCCGGAGGAGGCGGCAGTAGCGGCAACAGCGGAGGAGGCGGTGGCGGCAGTGGCGGAGGAGGCGGCAGCGGCGGAGGAGGAGGCGGCGACGGCGGAGAAGGAGGTGGAGGAGATCTCCTCTGACTCCGAGTAGAGTAGTATTTGTAGTTTTTCTTTTTCTTGTTTTCTATGTGCTTTCGTAGTTCTCGTTTGTAATATATGTGTTGTTTCTATTTTAATGATACATGTCTTTTCTGTTTATGAACAATGCGTCCTATGAAGTATCGAAAAACAACTCCTCTTCGAAAAAGGGGCGAGATAACTGTTGTTCAATGTCTAGCCAAGAATTCGTTGTGTTGCGACAATCGACGACTCTTGGTTGAAACTCCATTGGGATCGTGGTTGAGGCTCCGTTTCTCCTCTTTTGTGTTCTTTCACTCAATTTTTTCATTTGTAGTCGGCGCATGGGAAAATGTATTTTTAGTATGTAGTAGTATATACTACATGTTATAATTTCATCGTGATTAATATTACAAAATGCTGATTGTTTACCATCGTCCTTTCGTGGACTTGGCTGTATTTGCATATCATTTGCATTAGCACATATACATTTGGCGATTCATTTTTTTTTTCGTATTTTTTTGAATGTCCCACTAGCTAGCAGATGATTGCTTTTAGATTTTGATCTCCATGCATGGCAACAAAGATGAATTAAGAAGCGAGCAAGTTGTCCTAAGACGAAGTCTACCCCTCTAGCTACATGCACCATGTGCAGGAATCAATGCGACATGAGATGTAATTAATCACGATTTGATGCATGCACAAGGGCACGGCTTGCGTCAAATTCTCCACTCCCGCGAAAATTTTATCGTTCTACTTGGTGCGCCACATTTGAGATTTTGACAATTCAATTTTCATTACCTGCGCCTCTAATTTCAGTCCCGCCTATTATTGTAACCCTATTTCAGCCACGATGAGCATAAATGGAAACACTGGCCTCCGTTCCCGACACACCGCTGCCCCGCCCTTCCAGTGATCTCGCAGTACTCCAAATATGTTGTCTCTCTGTCCTGTGTTCCATACTTGTATTCCTAAGAAATTCCCGTGTTTTCATTTCCCACGGTTTTTACAATTTTCCTCCCATGGATCTCGCAGTGACACATCGAAGCTCTTGGTGGTGTTGACTCTTGGGTACAACGCCGGGCGACCAAGTTTGACGGGCTCTACCGAACCTCTACGTCCCCGACACCTCCCTGCGACATCGCATCCTGGACTCCAGTTTTGTTCTAGGTAAACTACACGATCCATGTCGTCTTTTTATAGAGATATATTGGCTTGGTTCTACACGATCCATGCAGTTTTGGCCTACCTAAGTTATAGACGATCCATCCTGATATACGAAGATTAAATAAATTAACAAAGAAGAAATGTGGTCTTCTGTTTCACAAATTTAGTTATATATATATATATATATAACATCTGTCCCTAAATAAATGTTACTCCGACACCTTATTACGGTAGTGTATTTCTAGTTCAATTCCTGGCCGGGAACGACAAATACTAAAAACCAGAGGTAGTAGTATATAATTTCTGGATTTAGAAGTAAATGACGCACGGGTTATCTGATCAACCACTCGAAATGTTGTACTCTCATTCCTGTTTTACAAATTTGTATTCCTAAGATTTTTAGTTCCCATGGTTTTTACACTTTTTTCTTTCTTGTGGCTTTCTCAGATCGTAAGTTTTTTTTCTATTCTTTCTTTTCTAATTCCTCCGTTAGTAACAAACACTGCAGTTTATAGAAAGCACACCGTCCGATCCAAAATCTATGTCGGTCATGTAATCTGACATTATCACTGTTATTTAGAATGACTACTTACAATGCTCTTTACATTAGGAACAATACATCAAACCTTGATGTCGTCTACAAGCATTCATGGTGGCCAACAAGCACCTGGTATAACTATAAATGTGTTTACTATCAAAATTAAACAAATTTAGACAACATTAAATTATTTTGCATGGTATGCAGAGAATATTGCAGCACATGATGTTCAGGAACCCCGAGGTTCTTCACTCCCTGGTACTACGATGCATGAGCCAACAGCAGGTATAGATATACAAACCAGAAATACTCCTTCCGCCCCAGCGTAATTTTACTTTTGAAGCTTAAAAAAATATCCCACTCTAACTCTATCCTCGGTAATAGCTTCCAACTACCCATATCACATCACATTACTACCTGCCTCTCTACTGTGCCATTTGTTTTGGCATAGTGTGTTAGTTTTTTACTCCTTTGGCATTGAATTTGGAGCATTTTGAGAGACTATGTTTTGTCCTTTAGATGTATTGATGATGGGTGTATCATGTTCATATGCATTCTTTCCTGGGCTCTACTAATTGTTTTAGCATGCCTTGCAATTCTACTTTCTTAGTACTTAGTATTTATAGTTAACAGTTCATCAGCCTGTGTGATGGTGTGAACTTTTATGCCTCCACGCTGTGCTCTCTCGCCGCCGGCCACTCCGGCCGGCACCGGTGCCCACACCCTGCTGCTGGTCACTTCAGTGTCCTCCCCGACGCGTCTCCCTCGCCCATCGCCACGTCCCATCCTTCGCGTGCCATGAATACCCTGCCGCCCGTAAATCCCTGGCCATTACTCGCCCTGCCACCAATCCTCCTCGAGAGTTTTGACGAGACCGAACCCTCGCTTTGTTGAGCATCGCAAGCTGGCACTATGCAGTACTGCACCTATAGTAGCCGCCACTGACAAGTAGACCCGATGTCTCATGGGCCCACATGTCAGTGGCAGCTAATGCAGGTGCAGTACTGTGGAGGATTTCAATCCCGCAAGCTGTCTGCCTTATCTGTCTTGCATTCGCCACCCACTACCGCTGTCATTCATTACTTGATCTGCAATTAATAATTCTCTTTGAGACACGCTCTGGCTGATGTCAGTCAGACCGAACCGACGAACCCTATCTTTGTCTAGTCTAGCGTTGCCAGCTGCATGCCCCCTCACAGTCTTGCTTGCTTCGCTCATGGACTGAAAATCCTCTATAGTACTACGAGTGCGTACCGCCACTGACATGTGTACCATATGGCTCATTTTAGGGTATGAACAGCAACAAAGAAGTCGATAATGTAACTGAAAGTCGCTTAGAGGGGGGTGAATAGGCAATAATACCTAAAATGACTTAATTAAACGAGATTAATTCTCCGTGGCCGGACTAGTCTGGTCAGGGCCGGACTAGTCCGCTCAGCACAGGGTGGAAACCCTAAAACTTGATTTCTACAAGTTGTTTGCGGAATTAAAGTTCACCAAGAATAAGAGCAATATGTAACAAACTTGTGAAGCTCAGATTGTGATGTTTAAACACTTAGATTGCAAGTCTACAATAGTGATCAAGTGTAAGGAAATAAGATAAATGTGAACCCTAATAGTAATGCTAGAGATTATGAAAGATGCAAAACAAGTGAAACGAGATTTATCCCGTGGTTCAGCTCCACGAAGAAGCCTACATCCACGTTGAGAAGCCCACACAAGGACCGGGTCTCACTTGACCCTTCTCTCACCAAGCCACCACTATGGCCGGCTTGGTTTTCACCAAGGGCAATAACAAAGTTTGATGGGGCTACTCAGAACTTGAGGATCCCACAAATCAATACAATGAGGAGCACATGAAGCTCAACTCACACAAGCCACAAAACACAACACAATGTGCAAGAGATCAAACCGAGAGCCAAAGCGCGATGATTTTCCTTTACTCTCCTTCCCAAACCCTATTCTCTTCAAGATTTGCTCTTAAGGGGTTAGTAGGATGAGTAGAAAGCTTTGGAAGGCTCTAGGATGCTTGTGGCGGCGCTAGGGTTCAAGTCTTGTTCAAATGAGCCTGGGGTCCCCTTTTTATAGAGGTCCCGAGCCCCTTTTGCTTACATCAGCAAAGGGGCGGACTAGTCCGGCCTTAGACCCCGGACTAGTCCAGACCTATGGGACCACTGACCCCCTGGTCAGTTCCCGACAACTGCCACACTGAGCAACAATCGTCACGCTACCCGCCAAATTTCCAAATTCAAATGGTCACTAGACACCAGACTAGTCCGGTCCACAATGGACTAGTCCGAAGTGGAACAGAACCATCTGGTCCATTCCAAAACAGACTCTTCTGGGTTGGTCCGGACTAGTCCGGCCACATGGGCAGACTAGTCCGTCCCCTAGGGTTTCTCTCGATCTGTCATACGAAGTCCCAAACGGACAAGTCCGTGCCCAAGCGGACATGTCCGAACTACTCCAAAGAGCTTTGGTCTGTCCAAAAACGGACAAGTCCAGACTTCTCGGACTTAGCTCCAAAATCACTCGGGAAACCCTCCGGAGACGTTTGGTCCGTCCAAAAACAGACTTGTCTGCCATGGCCAGACTAGTCCGGCCCTGAGGCCCGGACTAGTTCGGCCTCGTAGGGTCTTTCTCATTTTAGGCTTCTCACTTGGGTTTTTCTCTAAACCACCACTTTGAGCCCCTTGGTATGATTTCAATGCACATGATACAACCACCCTCTCACATGATACGGCTCATATAAGCTCAATACCATAGAAACCCTAATTTCTATGCTTGAGTATTTGATGCCCGTTTTCTCATTTTCCTTTTTGAGGGTTTTTATCTCATTTCAATCCTTGTAACTGTGCTTAAGATCAACTGAGCTCATTAGCCTCTTAATTGTCGTCATCAATCATCCAAAACCCACGGAGATGCTTAGATGCACTTTCAGTCTCCCCCTTTTTGGTGATTGATGACAACACATTAAGACTTCAACAAAAAGATAATAAATTGTTTTCATAACATATATTTGTATGAGTGACTCCCCCTCAATGTATGCATCATAAGTAAAGATATTGAGAGAGTTCTCATACATATACATGTTATGGTGGGGTGCCTAAGTGATGTATTCATAAAGTGTGATAAGACAATGATTATGCAAAATAGACATGTAAATGAGGCATCACATCACAAATTTAGGCAAGATACATGAATACTTGAATACATAGAGTAAGCCTTACAATACAACTTGAAATGAGGTTTAAAACATAAGTCCAACATTGATCAATACTCTCACAAGATAGTCTATCTATCTTATCTCCCCCCCTAGGTCTAAGAGTCCACCCAAGCTTCCCCCCCCCCCCTTTGGCATCAAAACAACAAAAAGGAAAAGAAAGGAGGAAGGGACCCTTAGGTCTACTCATCGTCAGACTGGGAGTCGTCATCGCCGCCTTGACGCTCGCTGTCACTTTCCGTGGCCCCTGGATCCTCAGTCGGGGCCGCGGTGGAAGTCCCAGCTTCTCCAAATTCAGCGAGCTCTTTGGCGGTGAACTCGGAAAAGGAAGTGAGCTCACCATCGCTCTCCTCAGCGGGGGACATAAGGATGTCCATCTTGTTGCACATCACCTTGAGATACTTCTCATTGTGATGCGACGTTGCCGAATTTCCATCTTTCGGCACAAAGAAAAGAGAGCTTTGAAGCACTTGAAGAAGTCGCTTCCGCATTGTGTCGAAGGTGGAGGTGGTGGACGAGATGGCACGAAGCGAGAGGAAGAAGCGGGAGGATCCGCATTCTTCCTCCGAGGGGCGGCCGACTCTGGAGTAGGGAGTTGTGGTCGAAGACTCCGGTGAATGATATCTTTCTTGAATGTGAGCTCGGAGATCTTCTCGATCATGTACATAATGTACGGAGCGTATCCACATGATCGGTTGGGGGTGTGAGAGATGTCGAAAATGTCATCAAAGATATAGTCCACCACATTGAAGCAGACATCTCCATCAATGAGGACCATTAAATGCCTCAAATTGTCTTGGATGATCCCCACATCTCCATCCTTGGGGGCAATTGTCTTTCTGAGGACCCGGTTGAGCACACTATAGAAGGGCTTGATATTTCTGATGTGCCCGACCTCATACTGTCTATTGCTTGGATACATATACTCCAATGTGTCCCGATCAACAGGCTTCGGATTGGAAATGATGATCCCATTATCCAGTTCATCCTCCAAGTCAAGCATCTGAGCTAACTCCCAAAAGGTGGTAGAGTACTGCTCTCCATGGGTCATCCAGGTGATCCTCCTGTCCCCATCGGTGTGGAAGTAAAGGGTGGAGTAGAACTGAGTGATGACCTCCACATTCCAGTCGTACTGGAAAGCCATGAACTTCTTCAGGCCATGCCTCTCGACAGCCTCAATCATAGCATTGAAGTATTGATGATCCTTCTGGGCCATATAGTCCCAGTCAATCCACTAAGCGTCTGTGACAGGGGTCTGCTTGGTCATATAGACCGTCCTGTAGAAATCACAGTGGAAATCACACCAGAATCGGGGATCCACTGTGCTCCTGTCACGCTGATAGACATTAATCTGTCTCAGCTTGCGCGGTTTCTCTGCTCCCTTTCCCTTGAAGATGTTGACATCAAAAGCAGCTGCACGGTTTGGGTTCCATGCAGGAGAGGACATCCTCAAGGGACCAATGGGTTGTGGGGCACCCTTCTTCACTTTGCTTGTAGCCTTCTTGGCCACAGTCACCCTCTTCTTAGGTGCAGCATCAATAGGGGCCTTGCCCTTATCTTTTGAGGATCTTGCCCCCTGGGACTTGGCTTGCTCACCCAAGGTCACAAGCCTCTTCCTTTATGGGGCAGCCTTGGCAGCAGCGGAGTTGTGCTCCTCACGCTGCGTCTTCTTTGCCCTCTGAGAGGCAAAGTACACGGCAGCCATCTCTTGATCCTCTCTTTGTTTCCGGCGAAAGAGAGCCTGCTTTTCCGCTTCGGTCTCGGAGTCAGAGGGAGGAACGTACTCATTGTCCGACATGATTGCTGACAAGAGAAGCACGGAACGTTGGATAAGTCCAGGGGGTCAAGATAAATTGGGGCAATTCACAAAATCAACCTAGGTTAGGGTTTTCACTGTGAAACTCGGAGTTGTCCGCCAGGGGCTGGACTAGTCCGCGCTAGGTGGGACTTGTCCGCCCTGTGGCCGGACTAGTCCGGTTCACACAGCAAGAACCCTAATCTAGGGAAATTTTGCAAAAACTAGGGTTCCTACCACAAAAATGAAGCTATATGATCACATTGATGTGTACAACAACATTTGTGAAGAAGTTTCTATCAAAGGACCAAAAAGAATTGAATTCCAAGGATTTTGGAGTTAGGTCAAGAATACCTCTTCAAATCTTCGATTTGATGAAATGAGAGTGAGGGAGTGGTCTCCGATGCTTGGGGAAAGGTTCCTAAGCACCTTGGGGCTTCAATCCACCGATTGGAATCAAGATTTGGTGGATGGACTTAGAAATCGTCGTTGGGGAGGCAGTTTTTGAGCGTTTTTGGAGAGAGAGTGTTTGAATGGAAGTGGGGAGGTCGAGGGCACCCTGGGGAGGTTAAGTCCCCAAGGGACGAACTAGTCTGGTCAGGGACCCGGACTTGTCCGGCATTCGGACTAGGTCCGGACAACTCATACCACTGGACTAGTCCGATCCTAGGAGCGGACTAGTCCGGTCCTAAGACTTAAAACTCCTATATATTGAGTTTTGAGTGGAGATTTGATCCTTTTGGACTATATTTCACAAAAGATCTTTGTAAATATGGTCAGTAAGCAATCAACTATCAAACTATGACCATGATTCACAAGGATTCAATAATTTCAAAATAATTTGTGGAAAAATCGAGGAGGATGAGTTTTTTGCAAGCATGTGCGAATTTTGAATATTGCAATCAGATGTGCAAGACTTAAGCCACATTTCGAGAATCCAAGATATTTAGATCACTCCTAAGTTCACAAAACCTTTTTTCATCTAGGGGCCTGGTAAAGATATCGGCCAATTGTTTATCGGTTCTCACATGGGAAATTGCAATGTCTCCTTTGATGGATTGATCTCTCAAGAAGTGGTGGCATATATCGATGTGCTTGGTCCTTGAGTGTTCAACTGGATTGTGAGATATTTTGATGGCACTCTCATTGTCACATAGGAGAGGAATATGGCGCATGTTTTTGCCATAGTCCCTAAGAGTTTCTCGCATCCAAAGAAGTTGTGCACAACAACTTCCGGCGGCGACATACTCCACTTCGGCTGTGGAAAGTGCAATGGAGTTTTGTTTCTTTGAGGACCATGACACTAGAGATCTACCAAGGAATTGGCAAGTTCCCGATGTACTCTTCCTATCAACTTTGGACCCCGCATAGTCCGCATCGGAATATTCAATGAGGTTAAACTTAGAGCCTTCGGGGTACCAAAGTCCTAGGCTTGGTGTGTGAACCAAATATCTAAAAATTCTCTTAACGGCGGTCAAATGACACACCTTTTGAGCAGCTTGAAATCTAGCACACATACACACACTAAGCATGATATCGGGCCTAGA
Source organism: Tuctoria greenei (assembly GCA_036927565.1). NCBI lineage: Eukaryota > Viridiplantae > Streptophyta > Magnoliopsida > Poales > Poaceae > Tuctoria > Tuctoria greenei. The sequence goes on along the minus strand of JAYESD010000002.1, from coordinate 62,021,052 downwards.
TGCCCATAAGTATAACAATGAGCCTATCATAGAACGATATACTTTTTGGTCTACACTTGGACCATCTTCATTGAGATCGAGATGCCCATTGGTTGCCATAGGAGTCTTGATGGGTTTGGCCTTGTCCATGTCAAACTTCTTGAGTATATCTTGTGTGTACTTGGTTTGACTAATGAACGTGCCTTCCTTGAGTTGCTTCACTTGAAAACCTAGAAAGAACTTCAACTCCCCCATTATGGACATCTCGAATCTTTTCGTCATTATCTTGGAAAGCTCATCACAAAAGGCTTTGTTAGTATAACCAAATATAATGTCATCGACATATATTTGGCAAACAAATAAATCATCACTAAAGTGCTTAGTGAATAGAGTATATTCCTCCTTCCCAATTTTAAAACCATTTTGAGTTAGAAAGTCTCTAAGGCACTCATACCAAGCTCTAGGAGCTTGTTTGAGTCCATAGAGATCCTTACGCAATTTGTACACATGGTTTGGGAATTCTTCATCTTCAAATCCAGGGGGTTGCTCCACATATACTTCTTCCTTGATTGGACCATTGAGGAATGCGCTCTTCGACTTGTGAGTACCCTTTGAACACAAGTCATGCCTTGTTCCTTGTAACCACCCCGTGTTCATCTTTTTTGTTGCGGAACACCTATTTGGTCCCTACAACATTTGCATTTGGCCTCTTCACAAGCTCCCATACTTTATTTCTCTCGACGTTGTTGAGCTCTTCTTGCATGGCCATCACCCAATCCGGATCTCGTAGTGCTTCTTCAACCTTGTGGGGCTCCAAGGAAGAAACAAAAGAGTAATGTTCACAAAAATTTGCAACACGAGATCGAGTAGTTACCCCCTTGGAGATGTATCCAAGTATATTGTCAATGAGATGGTCCCGTTGGACACTTTCATGCACTCTTGGGTGAGGTGCTTGAGGTCTTGATTCATCATCTTGGTCTTCCTCATCCTCATTGTCTCCCCCTTGATTGATGCCTTCATTTTCATCTTCTTGAAGCGCATCTTGGGGAGGTTGATCTTGATCATTTGAGGAAGAGCTTGCTTGATGTATAGGATGGTTACTTGTGACTTGAGGTTGCTCTTGTGGTCGTATGTCTCCAAGTGCCATCCTTCCTATCACCACTTGTGGAGCTTCTTCTTGATCTAGCACATGACGATCAACTTGCTCCACTTGGGAGCCATTAGTCTCATCAAACACTACGTCACGTGCTACTTCAACAATTCTGGAGGATTTGTTAAAGACACGATAGGCGTAAGTGTTTGAGTCATAGCCAAGCAAGAAACCCTCATCGGACTTAGAAGCAAACTTCAAAGTCCTAGGCTTCTTGTTAAGAATATAGTCTACATTTGCTCCCAAAAACACGAAAGGAAGAGATGTTGGGTTTGTTACCGGTTAGGAGCTCATATGACGTCTTCTTAAGTATGCGGTGAAGGTACAACCCGTTTATGGCATGGCAAGCGGTGTTGACCGCTTCCTCCCAAAACCGGTCCGATGTCTTGTACTCATCAAGCATGGTTCTTGACATCTCAATTAGAGTCCTATTCTTCCTCTCGGCCACCCTGTTTTGTTGAGGGGTGTATGGGGCCGAGAACTCATGCTTGATGCCTTCTTCATCCAAAAATTCTTCAACTTGGGTGTTCTTGAATTCGGTGCCATTGTCACTCCTAATGGTCTTGATACTCAAGGAGAACTCATTTTGAGCTCTCTTCAAGTATCTATTGAGGACACCTTGAGTCTCGCTCTTGTCATGCAAAAAGAACAACCAAGTGAAATGTGAAAAATCATCAATAATAACAAGACCATATTTGTTACCACCAATACTAATGTAGGCGATTGGACCGAAGAGATCCATGTGTAGAAGCTTCAATGGTCTTGATGTTGTCACAATGTTCTTGGATGGATGAGGTGCTCCAACTTGCTTTCCGGCTTGGCATGCGCTACATGGCCAAACCTTTTCAAACACAACATTCTTTAAACCACGAATGTGCTCGCCATTAAGGAGTTTTTGCAAATTCCTCATTCCAACATGGGCTAGCCTCAAATGCCAAAGCCATCCCATGTTAGTTTTCACAATTAATCATGTATCAAGTTGGGCTTTATCCGTGGAGAAATCCACAAGATAGAGCTTTCCCTTGAGTACACCCTTAAAGGCAATTGAGTCATTGCTTCTCCTTGTGACGGTCACACCCTCATTAGTGAATAAACAATTATAACCTTTGTCACATAGTTGTGATATGGACAAGAGGTTATAATCAAGTGAATCAACATGTAAGACATTTGAAAGAGTATGATTAGAGGATATAGCAATTTTACCGGTGCCAAGGATTTTTCCTTGGCTATTGTCCCCAAAATAGATTCCTTCACTTGGATCTTCATTAAGCTCATACTCCACAAACATCCTCCTCTCTCCGGTCATATGATTTGTGCATCCATTATCAAGGACCCACTTGGTTCCACCAGAGGAATAATATGCCTACAAGAAAGATTTCATCCTTGGCTTTAGGTACCCAAACGGTGTTGGGTCCTTTGATGTTAGTTGGGCACCCACACACAAGGTTTGGGACTCTTACGGTGTGGCCCAACATACCTAGCATATGCCTTTCCAAACTTGTTGCTTAATATAACATATGAAGCATCAAAATCACGGAACAATGGATGCGGTTCTCTCTTAGGCATTTTAGGTGTAGTAGCGATGTTCTTTACCTTAGTGTTGTATGAGCCTCCTTTGACAAAGACAATCAAGTCTTTGCCATTCTTGGGAGTTTCGACATTTTGCCTCATCCCCCTAGAATAACCAAGACCATCCTTGACAAGGGGATGTCTTGTGTTGGTAAATGCACTACATGAATATGCCACCTTCTCCTTGTCAAAAATGCCACCCTTGGGTGCTTGATTGGTTTGTGCCACCTTGAAAGGCAGCCTAGAGGGGGGGTGAATAGGCGATAATCGATAATTTAAACTTAATTTAGAGTTATGAAAACAGAGAAGTCGGACTTGTCTGACTTCTAGTCGGACTTGTCTGACCTAAGTCGGACAAGTCTGACCTGGGTCGGATAAGTCCGAGATTACCTGCACGATCAGACCAAAAATCCAATTTTTAAGCGATCTAGTGAGAGATATAGATCCCTAGCAGTTCTACACGAAGTATGGAGTAGAAAGAAAACTGAGGGAGAGATAGCACACGGAAAAACACTAGAATCAACACTTGCGAGAACGGAAGAACAACAAGAGACAAACGATTTTGTACCGAGGTTCAGAACCACAAAGGATCCTACATCCCAGTTGAGGAGTCCACAAGGGACCAGGCCTTCTCTAGACTTTCCCTCACGAGTTGCCACAAGGGCCAACTCCCAATCTTCCACTATCACAAAGATTGTTACAAACTCCCCGATTACAAGAGATCACAAAGAAATCGCGGGGCGACACCTAACCGTCTAGGGGATAACCCCAAGAGCAACAAACACGCAAACACGAAGAAACTTAGCGAATCACACATTGCTCAACCCCTCAACAAACCGTTTCTCCCAATCCTCACAAAGCACTCTTCACTCTCCCAAAAATTCGAATTCTGGCTCTAGAGGTGATGAACAAGTGGAGAGAGGTTCTTGAGTTCAAATGGGCGTTCAGAACTGTTCTGGGGTGTTAGACATAGTTGGTGGGTCGAAACCACCCACTATTTATACTCCAAAAAGTCATTAGAGCCGTTTGACACAGCCCACGTCGGACATGTCTGACACAAAGTCGGACATGTCTGACCTCAAAGGTCAGGCCTTTCACTTCAGACTTGTCTAACCAAAACCACTTCAGACATGTCTGACATACAATCTCGGACATGTCTGAAATTCTGCAGATAGAACTCAGACAAGTCCAACTCTCTGGGACTTAGAAAATTTTCCTTAGTCCCTGGGAACAGATCCATCTCGGACATGTCTGACCCCCAGGTTCGGACAAGTCCGAAACTTCACTAGAACTCTCACTGGAACCCTTCCAGTGCCAATTCGGACATGTCTAACTTACAGATTTGGACATGTCTGACACCACAAGTCAGACAAGTCCGCCCAAGCCACAAAGTCCCTACTAAAATCTTCTACTAAGGGGTTGAGCACCCGAATGACTCACTAAGTGTCTACGCGTCGTGTCCCTCTTAATAGTACGGTTTTTCCTACGACTCAAGGAGAAAATAGAAAACCCTATTTCTATTCTTCTTCGCCACAACTTTTCTCCTTTTGTCGTCTTTCTTCAAAGCTCCATTCCGTACTTCGGATCTGCGCTCATTCTCAACCAAGTTCATTAGCACTTTAATGGTTCATCATCAATCCACCAAAACCCACAAGGGACCTAGATGCACTTACAATCTCCCCCTTTTTGGTGATTGATGACAACCAACTAAAGTCTTCGACAAAAATAAGATTTGATAGAAGTTTTGAGTCTCAAGTGTATATGAGCTTTTGGAATAACAATAGAACGACTCATATACACTCAATCGTCGTGGGGTGCCTATATGCTCGTGTGTGTGCAACAATGTGATAAATATGAAGAAATGCACACGAGATCAATGAAGCATCATAATGATCATCATAAGGCATCAATAAACATCATCATAAGGCATCAATAAACATCATTAAGCATTAACAGCCATAAACGAGTAACAAATAAGTACAAGACGCACCACGATAGAAAATATGACTAGATACATGTCCATGTCCAAGAAAAAGCACTAGAGACTAATACTTCTCCCCCTTTGGCATCAAGGCACCAAAAAGGAGAAAAGTGGACACTAAGACCTAGTCTACTCGGTTTCTTCCTCGTCGTCGTCGCCATCATCGTCGTCGTCGCTCTCCTCCTCGAAGTCGCTCTCCTTGCCGGAGTCACCGTGAGCTGCAGGAGGTGCTGAGGAAGAAGCGCTGGTGCCGGTGAAGAACGCCATCTCCGCCTCGGTGAGCTCCGGAAACTCCAGTGGCTCCTCGTCTGAGCTGGCGTCATCGACTGGAGGAAGCTGGAGGTGCTCCCTGATGGCTGCGAGGTCCCTCTGGTTCCTCTTTGCCAAGCGCTGAGTCGACCGGCAGACGGTGAAGATCGACTTCAGGATCTTGAGCAGTCCTGAGGAGCAAGACGGCTGCTGCTGGGGCACGGAGGCTGAACTGGGAGGCTGAGCTGACTTCCTCCTCGAGGAACTGGGTCCTCCCTCTGCTGGTGCCGGTGCCGGTGCAGCTGCTCGAATCGGGCGGTGAAGTTTGGAAGGCTTCTGAGGCACAAGGCGCCGATGAGGCACATCCTTCACAAACTTCTGCCCGGACACCGTCTCAATTAGCTTCATCAGGTATGGGGTGTAGCAGCAAGACCTAGCCAGCGTCTCTAAGGCGAGGTAAATCTCCTCGTAGATATAGTCAAAAGCATTGAATTGCTGCTCCACTGCCAAGAGATGGATCAGGTTTCTGCTGTTGTGATTGATCCTGTTGGCATCCCCATCCTTGGGCGAGAGGGTCTTTCTGATTAGACGGTTCACCATGGCATGGAATGGCTTGAGGCCGTGGATATGAGGAGGGTCGGCTGGATACCCATCCTCATAGAAACTCTCCATCTCCAGGAGGTTCACTATATCCATCTCATGGATCTTCAGTGAGTGCTGCAGGCTGTCCTCCATCCCGAGAATGCGGGCAAACTCCTCATAGCTGACTTCATACTTCACCCCGTTTGTCATCCAGGTGAAGCCGTGCTTGTCAACAAAATAGAATACAGTTGCATAAAATTGGAGGATGACTTCCTTGTTCCATGGGTATTGGAGACCCATGATCTCGCTGACTCCGTGGTGCTCGCAAGCTTCGAGCACCCCCTTGAAGAGAAGATAGGAATCCTTCTTCTTTAATGCAACCTTCCAATCAACCCATTGCATCTCCGTGACTGGGTTCTTCTTGGTCGTTAGGACTGACCGGTAGTAATCCATGTGGAAGAAGAACCAGAAACGGGGATCCTTGCTCTCCCTTGGCATGTCATAACATCGCACATCTCTCATGTGCATGGTGTCGTGGATGTTCCTCCGGTAATTCACCCTGTCGGCCGTGCGACGAGTGTCACCAACTGGAGAGTGCACGACCAACGGTCCGATCTCTTGCTGCCCTTGGGAGCTCGAGCTGCCCCCCTGACCACTGTGAATAGTGAGCTGACCGCTTGCGGGTCACTTGGCAACCACCTTCTTTGGTCGCTTTGATGGTTGATCCGAAGAATCGGGACCCGCGGGCTCCTTTCCTCTCTTGTCATGACCCATAGCTGAAGAAGAGATACAAGGATAGGTAAGAGTCAAGGCAAGAGAGAAAGAGCAATTAACTTGATAGTTTCGACAGAAATTAGGTATCAGGGTTATACAGGATCAGACATGTATGACTGGAAAGTCAGACTTGTCTGACTCAGGAATTTCGGACATGTCCGAATTTCAGAGTCAGACTTGTCCGACCTGTACAGAACTGACCCTAATTGCTAAGGAAACTAAGCAAATCAATTTTTCTACCAACCAAAATTTGCACCAAGGTTGCAAACATGCCTAGGAACAATTCCAAGGGCATAAATTTGCAAACTTGCAGCTAGATTTAGAATTGAGAGGAAAGATGCAGAAAATACCTTCGGATGGAGAAAAGATTGAAGAACTCCGAAGGGGGTGAGAATCCTCCAACTTTGAGGGATATTTTCCCTCAAGAACTCCTCACAATAGCCTCAAAAGCAATGTGAATCGCCTTGGGAGGTTTGAGAGAGATGGAGATTAGGGTTTGAAGTGAGGAGAGAGAGAAGGAAAGGAAACCTCGGCCACTTTGAAGGGGTTCGGACTTCCCACGTCGGACATGTCTGAATTTGACTTCGGACAAGTCCGAGTTCTCTCTGCAGACTTAAAACCCACTTCGTACATGTCTGACTTTTGTTAGACTTGTCCGACTCCCCCTGAGTGTATGCAATGTGCAAACACTTGGGGAACAAAAGATAGGAATATATGGACATTTTGGACAAGTTTTTGCAAATATCTTTGACAAAAATGATCAGTAAGCAACCAACACTCAAACTATGATCATTTTCACCAAAGATAAGTTTAGAACATAGTTTTCAAGAAAAATAGATGAGATTTTCGAAATACACACAACATTTTGAAATTGAAAACTAGTAGCAATCAGATGTGCACGACTCAAGCAATGTTTCGAGAATCCAAGATATTTAGCTCACTCCTTAGGTCACAAAAGCGTCTCTCATCAAGGGGTTTGGTGAAGATGTCCGCCAATTGCTTCTCACTTCTAACATGAGAGATAACGATATCTCCCTTGATAGAGTGGCCTCGCAGGAAATGGTGACGGATGTCTATGTGTTTGGTTCTAGAATACTCGACGGGGTTGTGAGCAATCTTGATGGCACTCTCATTGTCACATAGGAGAGGAATATGGCTCAGATTGTAACCATAATCCCTAAGAGTTTGTCGCATCCAAAGGAGCTGCGCACAGCAACTTCCGGCTGCAACGTACTCCGCTTCGGCTGTGGAAAGGGCAATGGAGTTTTGTTTCTTGGAAGACCACGCAACCAAGGACCTACCAAGAAATTGGCATGTCCCGGATGTGCTCTTCCTATCTACCCTACAGCCCGCATAATCCGCATTGGAATAACCAACGAGATCAAACTTGGATCCTTTAGGGTACCAAAGACCTAGATTAGGAGTGTGAACTAAATACCTAAGGTTCCTCTTAACCGCTGTCAAGTGACACTCTTTTGGAGTGGCTTGGAATCGAGCACACATGCACACACTAAGCATAATGTCGGGTCTAGAAGCACAAAGATAAAGCAAAGAGCCAATCATAGAACGGTATACCTTTTGGTCCACGGTCGCTCCTTCTTCATTTAGTCCTAGATGCCCGTTTGTTCCCATAGGTGTCTTGATGGGCTTCACCTTCTCCATGCCAAACTTCTTGAGAATGTCATGAGTGTACTTAGTTTGGCATATGAAGGTCCCTTCCTTGAGATGCTTTACTTGGAAACCTAGGAAAAACTTCAACTCCCCCATCATAGACATCTCAAATCTCTCCGTCATGATTTTGGAAAACTCATCACAAAAAGTCTTGTTAGTAGAACCAAATATGATATCATCAACATAAATTTGGCATACGAACAAGTCATTATCAAAATGCTTAGTGAAGAGAGTATAATCGACTTTCCCAATCTTAAAACCATTTTGAGTGAGAAAATCCCTAAGGCACTCATACCAATCTCTAGGTGCTTGTTTGAGGCCATAGAGAGCCTTACACAACTTGTAGACATGATCGGGATGCTCTTCATCTTCAAATCCGGGCGGTTGCTCCACATACACTTCCTCCTTGATTGGACCGTTGAGGAATGCACTTTTAACATCCATTTGATATAACTTTAAATCATGGTGAGTAGCAAAGGCCAATAATATGCGAATAGATTCAAGCCTAGCTACGGGAGCAAAGGTTTCATCGAAATCCAAACCTTTGACTTGAGCGTATCCTTTTACTACAAGTCTTGCCTTGTTTCTTGTTACTACCTCGTGTTCATCTTGTTTGTTACAGAACACCCACTTGGTTCCAACAACATTTGCATTTGGTCTTCTCACAAGTTCCCACACCTTGTTCCTCTTGAAGTTGTTGAGCTCTTCTTGCATTGCCATTACCCAATCCGGGTCTTGTAGAGCTTCTTCTACTTTTCGTGGCTCTAAAGAGGAAACAAAAGAGTAATGTTCACAAAAGTTAGCCATACGTGAGCGAGTAGTTACCCCTTTGGAGATGTCTCCAAGTATGTTGTCAACGGGATGGTCCCGTTGAATGCTTTGATGAACTCTTGGGTGTGGTGGTTGAGCTTCTCGATCATTGTCTTCATCTTGATCATTTTCTTGATCTCCCCCTTGATCCAAGCCTCCTCCTTGATTTTGATCTTGTTGAGATTCATCTTGAGGATCTTGATCTTGTTCATGTGGGGGATTTGCATCTTCTTCACATGCTTGAAGATCATTTGGATCATGTGGTCGCACATCTCCAAGTGCCATTCTCCTAAGTGCTTCTTGTGGAGTCTCCTATTGATCTAGCACACACTTATCAACTTGCTCCACTTGAGAGCCATTAGTCTCATCAAACACTATGTCATGTGCTACTTCAACAATCCCGGAGGACTTGTTGAAGACACGATAGGCGTAGGTGTTTGAGTCATAGCCAAGCAAGAAACCTTCATCGGATTTCGAAGTGAACTTCGAATTCCTAGGATTCTTGTTGACAATATAGCACTTGCTCCCAAAAACACGAAAGTATTAGATGTTGGGTTTGTTACCTGTTAGGAGTTCATACGAGGTCTTCTTCAAGAGTCGATGAAGATACAACCGGTTTATGGCATGGCAAGCGATGTTAACCGCTTCCGCCCAAAACCGGTCGGACGTCTTGTACTCGTCAAGCATCGTCCTTGACATCTCGATAAGATTCCTATTCTTCCTCTCCGCTACTCCATTTTGTTGAGGGGAGTAGGGAGCGGAGAACTCATGCTTGATTCCTTCTTCATCCAAGAAGTCTTCAACTTGAGTGTTCTTGAACTCCGTCCCGTTGTCGCTCCTAATCTTCTTGATTCTTAAGGAGAACTCGTTTTGAGCTCTCCTCAGGAACTTCTTGAGAACTCCTTGGGTTTCACCTTTGTCATGCAAGAAAAATACCCACGTGAAGCGAGAAAAATCATCAACAATAATTAGACCATATTTGTTACCACCAATACTAATGTAGGCGATCGGTCCGAATAGGTACATGTGTAGTAGCTCCAATGGTCTTGAGGTTGTCATGATGTTCTTGGATGGATGTTGAGCTCCTACTTGCTTTCCGGCTTGACATGCGCTACATGGTCTATCTTTCTCAAAGACAACATCTTTTAGTCCACAGATATGATCCCCTTTAAGAATTTTTTGCAAGTTTCTCATCCCAACATGGGCTAGCCTTCGGTGCCATAGCCATCCCATGTTAGTTTTCGCCATTAAGCACGTATCAAGTTGGGCTTTATCCGTGGAGAAATCCACAAGGTAAAGCTTTCCCTTGAGTACGCCCTTAAAGGCGATTGAGTTGTTGCATCTTCTTGAGACGGTCACACTGTTGTTAGTAAAAAGACAATCATAACCATTATCACATAATTGAGAAATAGACAAGAGGTTGTAATCAAGTGAATCAACATGAAGCACATTAGAAAGAGTGTGTTTTGAGGAGATAGCAATTTTACCGGTGCCAAGGATTTTCCCTTGGCTATTATCCCCAAAGAAGATTCCTTCACTAGGATCTTCATTCTCCTTGTACTCTACAAACATCTTTCTCTCTCCGGTCATATGATTAGTGCATCCACTGTCAAGCACCCATTTTGATCCACTGGAGGAGTATGCCTACAAAAAGAGTTATGCCTTTCCTTTAGGTACCCAAATGGAGTTGGGTCCTTTGATGTTAGTCACAAGGCATTTGGGCACCCACACGCAAGGCTTTGGGCTCTTGCGGAGTGGCCCAACATATCTAGCTTAAGTCTTGCCAAATTTGTTCCTCAATAAAACATAATAAGCATCAAAGTCATGGAACAAAGGATGAGGTTCATTTTGAGGCATATAAGATGTTGAGACAGTGTTCTTTCCTTTATCTTGGGTGGATGAACCTTCCTTGACAAAAACAATCAAGTCTTTGTTATTCTTGGGGGCTTTGGAATTATGCCTCCACTCCCGAGAATAACCAAGACCATCCTTGACATGGGGAGGTCTCACATTGGTGTATGCACTACATGCATAGGCCACCTTCTCCTTGTCAAAGATGCCACCTTTCGGTGCTTGTTTGTTTTGTGCGAAGTTAAGTTCATCCTTAAGTTTTAGGATCAAGCTTGAGCACATGCAAGTGTGAACTTCCTCGGATGAAATCTTTTGAGAAGATGAGGTCTTTGAGGAAGAAGGTGCATTGATCTTAAGTGACTCAACCTTTGTCTCTAGAATCTTGTTAACCTTTGTCAAGTTAACAAGTTCATCCTTGAGCTCAACGGTCTTGTCCTTAAGATTTGAGCATGCTTCCTTGCTCATGGCAAGGTCATGCTCCAATGCATTGCTTCTTTCTCTCTCGCACTCGAGGAGCTCCTCAAGCTCTTGACATCTCTCCAATTTTTGGATGAGCATGTCCTCTTTACGCTCAAGGAGATCCTCCTTCTCGGAGATTTCATCCATAAAAAAGTTCATCTTTCTCATGGCACTCTTACTTAAGCCTTTAAGCATGGATTCAAGTTCACTACCACTATCAAATTCATCACAAGAAGTTATAGAGGGAGTGGGTTTAGATTTGACCTTTCTTCTTCCCTCCTTTGCCATGAAACATGTGGACTTGAAATCATCAAGGTTGGGGAAAAGCTTGCTTGCACTTGAGCTCTTTCCGATGGCAATGGTTGCAACCTTCTCTACATCATTGGAAGATGAGTCTTCATTTGAGTCCCATTCTCTTCCAAGGTGGGCATGTCCCTATGGCTTCTTCTTCTTGAAGAGCTTATTATCTTGGGTCTTGCCCTCCTTCTTCTTGCTTTCATTGTATGGGAAATCCGCAATGAAGTGCCCATGTTCACCACGCTTGTAGGAAGTCTTCTTCTTTAGCTTCTCCTTGCTCTTGCCTTCTTGGTGATAGCCTCCCTTCTTCCTTCTCATCATCCTTCTAAACTTGTTGATGAAGAAAGCTTCTTCCTCATCGGAGTCCATGCTCTCATCACCACTTGCATCTTCATTGTAGGATGTGGAAGTTGCTTTGAGGGCTATGTCTTTCTTCTTTGATGAGGCAAGCTTTTGGAGATCGTTGTAGAACATAGCTTCCTTCTCCATCATCTCATTGTTGATTATCCTCCCAAGCACTTCTTCCGGAGTCATCTTGGTGTAGTCAAGGATTTCACGGATCAAGGAGCAAAGAGCGATGTTTCGAGGCATGAATGCCCGAAGCATCCTCTTCACCACTTCATGGTCCATCCATCAAGTGCTTCCATAGGCACGAATCTTGTTCACGAGCACCTTGAGGCAGTTGTACATGTCTTGGGGCGACTCACCATCCATGATGGTAAATCTCCCAAGCTCTCCTTCGATCATCTCAATCTTTGCCTCCCGGATGACTTGGTTGCCCTCGTGCGCCATCTTGAGTGTATCCCAAATATCTTTGGCCACTTCCAAACCTTCGACTCGGTTGAATTCATCCCGAGTCAAAGATGAGGTTATGACTCCCACGGCTTGAGCATTGCGATGAAGTAGGATAGCTTGTTGTGGAGTGACGTCTTCCTCATTCCTTGGCATATGAACTCCGGTTTGCACAATCTGCCACAAACTAGGATTCAAAGAGATCAAATGCATCTTCATATTGTGTTTCCACATTGAATAGTCACTTCCATCGAATTGAGGAGGTTTGCCAAGTGGAATAGACAAATAGTGATTGTTAGCATGAAGACGATCATAATCAAAGTGAGTTTGAGTATAGTCATCGTTACTCTTCTCCTTCTCTTTGTTGATCTTGGGTTGTTTCCCTAGCTTCTCCCGAAGCTTCGCCTTGAGTTGGCGAGTCTCTTCATCATCCTTCGGATCATCAAGAAGAACGTCATAGTTCTTGTCAATTGAGCCTTCACCCTTGACATATGAGGTATCATCCTTGTTCCTTTCTTCCGCCATCGATTCTCTGAGATGTTAGTCTCTTCCGGAGAAACCTGCTCTGATACCAATTGAAAGGCGGCCTAGAGGGGGGGTGAATAGGCGATAATCGATAATTTAAACTTAATTCAAAGTTATGAAAACAGAGAAGTCGTACTTGTCTGACTTCTAGTCGGACTTGTCTGACCTAAGTCGGACAAGTCTGACCTGGGTCGGATAAGTCTGAGATTACCTGCACGATCAGACCAAAAATCCAATTTTTAAGCGATCTAGTGAGAGATATCAATCCCTAGCAGTTCTACACGAAGTATGGAGTAGAAAGAAAACTGAGGGAGAGATAGCACGCGGAAAAACACTAGAATCAAAACTTGCGAGAACGGAAGAACAACAAGAGACAAACGATTTTATCCCGAGGTTCGGAACCACAAAGGATCCTACATCCCCGTTGAGGAGTCCACAAGGGACCAGGCCTTCTCTAGCCTTTCCCTCATGAGTTGCCACAAGGGCCAACTCTTGATCTTCCACTATCACAAAGATTGTTACAAACTCCCCGATTACAAGAGATCACAAAGAAATCGCGGGGTGACGCCTAACCGTCTAGGGGAGAACCCCAAGAGCAACAAACACGCAAACACGAAGAAACTTAGCGAATCACACGTTGCTTAACCCCTCAACAAACCATTTCTCCCAATCCTCACAAAGCACTCTTCACTCTCCCAAAAATTCAAATCTGGGCTCTAGAGGTGAAGAACAAGTGGAGAGAGGTTCTTGAGTTAAGATGGGCATTCAGAACTGTTCTGGGGTGTTAGGCATAGTTGGTGGGTCGAAACCACCCACTATTTATACTCCAAAAAGTCATTAGAGTCGTTTGACATAGCCCACGTCAGACATGTCTGACACAAAGTCGGACATGTTTGACCTCAAAGGTCAGGCCTTTCACTTCAGACTTGTCTGACCAAAACCACTTTAGACATGTCTGACATACAATCTCGGACATGTCTGAAATTCTGCAGATAGAACTCAGACAAGTCTGACTCTCTGGGACTTAGAAAATTTTCCTTAGTCCCTGGGAACAGATCCATCTCGGACATGTGTGACCCCCAGGTTCGGACAAGTCCGAAACTTCACTGGAACTCTCACTGGAACCCTTCCAGTGCCAATTCGGACATGTCTGACTCACAGATTCGGACATGTCCGAATTCCAACAGAGGGAATTCGGACATGTCTGACACCACAAGTCAGACAAGTCCGCCCAAGCCACAAAGGCCCTACTAAAATCTTCTACTAAGGGGTTGTTGAGCACCCGAATGACTCACTAAGTGTCTACGCGTCGTGCCCCTCTTAATAGTACGGTTTTTCCTACGACTCAAGGAGAAAATAGAAAACCCTATTTCTATTCTTCTTCGCCACAACTTTTCTCCTTTTGTCGTCTTTCTTCAAAGCTCCATTCCGTACTTCGGATCTGCGCTCATGCTCAACCAAGTTCATTAGCACTTTAATGGTTCATCATCAATCCACCAAAACCCACAAGGGACCTAGATGCACTTACACACCTTTAGCTCATCTTTAAGCTTTATTATTAAGTTTGAGCATTTACAAGATTGAGATGCCTCCGGTTTAACATTTGTGGAAGGTGAGCTTGTAGAGGAAGAAGGTGCATTGACCTTGAGAGACTTCACTTGCGTCTCAAGGATATTGTTAGCTTGTGTCAAACTAACAAGTTCATCCTTGAGCACAATTGTAGTGTTCTCAAGGTTTGAGCAAGTTTCCTTGCTCAAAGCGAGTTCACGCTCAAGTGCCTTTCTTCTTTCTCTTTCAAGCTCCAAGAGCTTCTCAACCTCTTGACATCTCTCCCTGTATTGGATGAGCATGTCCTCTTGACGGTTGATGAGCTCTTCCTTCTCAAATATCTCCTCCATTAGCAATCTCAATCTCTTCAAGGTGCTTTTGCTCATGTCTTTAAGCATATGTTCATTTTCACTACTACTATCAAAGTCATCATGAAAAGAAATTGAAGAGGAGGATTTAGATTTAACCTTCTTTCTTCCATCCTTGGCCATTAGACATGTCGGCCTTGAGATTTCCAAGTTGGGGAAGAGCTTGTTCTCCGTTGTTGTCTTCTTCATAGCAATAGTTGCTACTTTCTCATCTTCATCGGAGGAGGATTCCTCATTTGAATCCCCCTCCTTTCCAAGGTGTGCATGTCCGGATTGCTTCTTCTTCTTGAAGTACTTCTTTTCTTTGGACTTGCCCTCCTTCTTCTTCTTGTTTTCTTCATGTGGACAATACACAATGAAGTGACCATATTCTCCGCAATTTTAACAAGCCCTTCTTGATCTTGTTTTGGGCTTGTCTTTTCTTCTCCTCTCATTTTTGTAGCTCCCCCTCCTCCTTCTAAACATCCTCTTGAAGTTGTTGATGAAGAGAGCTTCTTCCTCATCGGTGTCGGGACTCTCCTCATCACTCTCTTCCTTTTCTTGAGATTTTGAGGACGTTGCTTTGAATGCAACATCCCTTTTCTTGGAGGAGGAGAGCATTTGTAGATCGTTGTAGAACATTGCTTCTTGCTCCATCATCTCATGGTTTATGATTCTCCCTAGAACTTCTTCGGGAGTCATCTTGTGGAAGCCCGGACTTTCATGAATTAGTGAGCAAAGAGTGACGTTTCGAGACATGAATGCTTGAATCATCCTCTTTACTACCTCGTGGTCGGTCCACCGGGTGCTTCCATATGACCGACTCTTGTTGATGAGAGTCTTGAGGCGGTCATACATTTCTTGCGGAGATTCACCCTCCATGATGGTGAATCTCCCAATCTCTCCTTCAATCATCTCGATCTTTGCTTCCCTAATGACGCGGTTGCCTTCGTGCGCCGTCTTGAGGGTGTCCCAAATCTCCTTGGCAACCTCCAACCCTTCAATGCGGTTGAACTCTTTACGAGTCAATGAGGAGGTAATCACTCCAATGGCTTGAGCATTGCGATGTAGAAGGATGGCTTGCTCCAGAGTGATGTCTTCCTCATTATTGGGAATGTGAACACCTATCATCACAATTTGCCACAAGCTAGGATTTAAGGAAATGAGGTGCATCTTCATATTATGCTTCCACATAGAATAATCATTTCCATCAAATTGAGGAGGTTTGCCAATGGGAATAGACAAGTAATGATTGTTAGCGGTAAGTTGCTCATAATTGTAAGGATACCGGGAGTAGTCTTGTGAACTACTCCCGTTGTCGATGTTGACCAGAGCAATTGGCTTGATTTCCTTCTTCGGCACGTTGATATTCTCACGAAGTCGTGCTTTGAGCATACGAACTTCTTTATCGTCATTTGGATCACCTTGAAGAACATCGATGTTCTTCGTCTTGGTGTCATCGACGACCACCGAAACCTCGTTGTCACCCCTTCCGGCCATTACTTCTCCGAGTTTTAGACTCTTGGGGAGAAGCTTGCTCTGATACCAATTGAAAGTCGCCTAGAGGGGGGTGAATAGGCAATAATACCTGAAATGACTTAATTAAACGAGATTAATTCTCCGTGGACAGACTAGTCTGGTCAGGGCCGGACTAGCCCGCTCAGCACAAGGTGGAAACCCTAAAACTTATTTTCTACAAGTTGTTTGCGGAATTAAAGTTCACCAAGAATAAGAGCAATATGTAACAAACTTGTGAAGCTCAGATTGTGATGTTTAAACACTTAGATTGCAAGTTTACAATAGTGATCAAGTATAAGGCAATAAGATAAATATGAACCCTAATAGCAATGCTAGAGATTATAAAATATGCAAAACAAGTGAAACGAGATTTATCTCGTGGTTCAGCTCCACGAAGAAGCCTTGTAAGACCTATATGTGCTGAATACATTGGCTTGTAGTGAATACACTTGCGTTGACGATAAAAGTTTTGAATGTCACCAAAACACCCTTTTATCAAGGTCCGACTCTAGCTCCGAGCTACAGCAAAGTCCGACTAGCTTTGGTCAGCTCCGGTGATGTTTTTTCTTTAGCTCCAGCATGTTTTTGATAGCTCCGCCGTGTTTTTTGCTAAGCTTCGAAGTTGATTTTTCTAGCTTCGGCTTTTGGGATTACTAGTTCTGGTTAGCTCTGGCGCTAGGTCCTGCTAGTTTTGTAAGCTCCGGCGGGAGCTTGGTTGTGTTAGTTTTGGTAAGCTCCGGTGCTAGGTTCTACTAGCTTTTGTTAGCTCCGGCTCAAGCTCCGGGTTGCTCTGGCAAGGTCCGGAACTTGAACGCAGTGCTTCTGCTTTTCATTTGCAATGTTTCATACTTTCTTTACATTGTTGAAAAGATTGCTTAGTATTCACTTGCTATGTTTTTGGTACGTTTTGGTTGATATGGATAATATTGTGTTATTGTGGTTCTGCAACATGCTTATGTGAGGTTCTCACGTAGGGTGTTGTGTTCGGAACTAACTTGAGTCAAGTCGAGGACTTGGGCTCGTATGGATTGGTTATTTATCCATGTGCAGGTGTTGCTTGAGTTCAAAACATGGCTGGTGACGGGATCCATTGGACTAGTCTCAGGGAGGAGATGAGGTTCCAACAACCAAATTCAGGAGGAATTGTGGTTGAGCTGATTAGGAGGTTGCACAGCATGATTGAATCAAGAACAATGCATATGAAGGTATCGTGGACATCATTAGAAGATGTTTGCACGTGTGCAAGGAGTGCATGGACGTGGCTACATGGTTCCAAGACATGATGAAGAGATGTGCACGTAAAGAGTTGGTCAGAAAGGTCCAACCGACTAGGTTATGGACTCAGGCTGCGGCTGAGTCGGGTTTGACTCAAATATGGAAAGATTTGAGTTAGTTATGATAGGATTTCGTATGGGTCACGAATTTGAGTTGTTTAGGAATGTGGGATACGTTCCTAAGGTGTTTGGAAGTCTTAAGATTGCTTCTATCTGCGTATAGAAGAATCTTGAGCAGTTATGGAAAGTTACGATTCGTGATCTGAGTAGGATTGGAGTCCTAGTTGATATTGGGTTGGCCTAAGGGCGGGTTATATAAGCAAGGGAGCCCATAGCTCGTAGTGCAAGACTTTGGGGCTGTTCCTCTTGTGTTCTATTGAATAAAATTCGTAGTTTGAAGGAACTTTTGTGCCTTGTTCGTCAGACTTGTTCCAGACAAGTTTTACTCGTCGAGTTTTTGGACAGCACTATCTTTTGTCTGTGGTTTTATCATAACTCGAGTTTTACAGATCCAATTGACGTCATTCTTTTTGGGTTGTCTTCAAAACTTGATTGTCTATCATCTGTCAAAATTTCAAGATCATTGGATTTGTGGTCTATGATCTACACGAGTTTCTTTGCAGCATTCCAGAACTGTTTTTTCTCGGGTAGGGCAGATTGACCATTGTTTGATCTTTCGATCATAACTTGAGTTTTTCTTGACGGATTTGAGTGATTCTTTTTATGTTGTCCTTGTGACTTGATTCTCTCTGATATTTATCACTTTTTTCACGGTGAAACACGTTTAGATTAGTCTCACACACGATTTCTTTAACAGATTGTTTTTCTGCCGAAAGGGTTTGGGGTTTAATTGTTTCCGCTGCGTAAGATTTTTAAATCTACCATTCACCCCCTCTGGTAGCTTTTCACGTGCTCTTCGATCCTACAATTGGTATCAGAGCCACGGTGCTCTAATCTTTGTGATTTGCGCGTGTTTTTGACTAATCATCATGGAGAAGTACTCTGCCAAACCTTGTGTGTTCGCTGGTATTGATTTTCAGGTTTGGAAGGCACGCATGGAGGCTTTCATCCAGGCACAAGGCTTTGCAATATGGGAGAAGGTATACAAGCCTTACGAAGTGCCATCAAACTATCAAGTTACAGCTACAAATCTGAGAGATGTCGACAACAACAACAAGGCTCGGAACTTGATCATACAAGGATTAACACAAAACGACTTCGACCGTGTTGCACACCTCCGATCTGCATATGATATGTGGGAAGCACTTTGTGACTACCACGAAGGATCCAACACGATCAAAGAGGTAAGGCAAGACATGTTCAAGAAAGAATACATGCGCTTCGAGATGCAACCCGGTGAGTCTATTGATGACCTTTTTGCTCGCTTTAATAAGATTCTCAGCAACTTGCGTAGTGTCAATGTTAATTTTTCAGATGCTGAAAATGCTAGGCAATTGCTAAGTGCATTAGATATGTCAATTTGGGAGATGAAAGTCACATCTATTCGTGAATCTACTGTCATGAGTTCACTTACTTTAGATGTGCTATATTCCAAGTTAGAAATTCATGAAATCGACATAATCTCACGTAAGAACCCCAATAAGTCTATTGCATTTGTTTCACAACGTGATATGTCTAGCTTCGGCCAATCATCATCTTGCAATACTCTTGCTTTGTTGTCCTCACTAACCGTGGAGCAGATCGAAGAATTTCCAGAAGAGGAGTTGGCACTCATCTCTACTAGATTCTCAAAAGCATTGCAAAATGTGAGAACTAGAAGGAGAGGAAGCTCCGGACCTCAACGCTGTTTTGAATGTGGTAAAATAGGACACTTTTGTACAGAATGCCCTAACCTTTCAGGTCCGACCACCCGGGAAGCAAAACAAAGCAAGGTTCGGACCTCCTCTGGAAATTTCAACAAGAAGAAGAAAGGTACCATAGGACGCAAGATGATCAACAGTTTCATCACCGCGCTTCAAGAGTTTAGTTCAAGCGACGTGGACATTGGAAGTGATGAAGATGAAGATGATTTGGCAAACTTGTGCTTTATGGCGGGCAAGTCAAGATCAAGTATGGATGAGGCAGAACACAACAGCGACCATGAAGAGGTATGTCCTACTTGCGAAAAAATGTGTGATGCCATTTCTCGTGCCACTATTATTGTTAAGAAAAAGGACAAAAAGCTTAGGGATAGTGCTGCTAAAATTGAATCACTAGAATCTGAAATCAACCGTTTAAAAACTTTGATTCCTAGTGATGATGCATGTTCCTCATGTGATTTAATATATGAACAATTGTCCTCATTAAGAAAGGCGCACACCTCCACACTTGATAAACTTGAGTTAGAAATTGAAAAGAACAAAGAGCATGCTGCACTTAATGATAAAAACTTAAAAGATGCTAGCTGTTCTACAATTGATTTGCATTGTTCTACTTGTGATGATCTTGATAAGAAACTATAGGATGCTATGAATGAAATTTTTATATTGAACAATGCTTTACGTTCTCATGAAGTTAAATTTTGTTCAAATTGCAAACTAAAAGGAAAAACTTCATGTGAAAATTGCCTTGATCTGTCCAATAAACTTGATGACATACATAGGACATTAGATCGGTTTTGTAATGGGAATAAGAACCTAAACTTACTGCTGAATTCTTCCAAGTCTTTCAATGATAAAACTGGTTTAGGTTTTGATTTTCATGCTCATGCTAAGGCACATCCACCTAAAATTGTAAAGTCATTAGGAAGTGGTTTGATTCAAACAGTTCCTAAACAAAAAGGAGTGGTTTTCAAATCTGCAGGAGTATTGCCTCATTCGGTTTCAAATAAAAATATTGCTTGCTCATCAAGAAATGAACACAAAGTTAAATTTCATTGTACCTTCTGTGGTAGAGATGCTCATGTCATATATTTTTGTTATAGACTAGCTAAACAACAGAAAAGGGAAAGAATAGTTGCTAGATCTCATAACTTTCAAGCAAAATTTGCTGCACACATTGAACTGAATGTACAACCTGCTGTTTTGAGTCAAAAACATTCAAAGTTTACCTACAGACCTTCTTTTTTTGCCTCCGGAGCTACTGATTTTTGTGCTACACAAGTAACACCTTATAGGTCAGTAGTAAAGAATAAAAAAATCTCAAACTTTGACTCATAAACCTGCTATTTTGTCTCAGCTTTCACGTGTTTTTCATGCTGCACGTCGCGTGACTCAGTACTAGATTCCTAAATGCCTTTTGACTAACCCCAGTATTGAGTCATCGACGTATTGTGCTTCTATGTAGGTTACACATTTGAGGAAGGAGAACATTTGGATTGTGGATTCAGGTTGCTCACACCACATGACCGGTAACAAAGATTGGTTCTCCTCCCTCTCTTTTGTGTCACGTGTAGAGAATGTTACTTTTGCCGATAATTCTTCAACTCCTATAATTGCTAAGGGTTCGGTTAGAGTAAATGATCACTACACTTTGAAGGATGTGACACTTGTCAAAAATTTGAAATACAACTTGCTTTCTGTTGCACAATTGCTAGATGAAAATCTAGAAATTATTTTCAATAAAAACTGCTGTAAAGTTGTAGGTTCAAATAGTGAGCTTATTTTTAACATGTCTCGGTTTGGAAGAGTTTTTAAAGCTGATTTTGATATGTCTTCCTCTAAGCATAGGTGTCTAGTTGCTAATGATTCAAAGGACTTATATTTTTGGCATCGTAGACTTGGTCACGTAGGCTTTGATCACCTAACACGTGTTAGTGCTCTTGATCGCATACGTGGGCTACCTAAGCTTAAAGGGGACAAAGAAAGTGTGTGCTCTTCTTGTAGACATGCTAAAATGGTTGCAGGTTCACATACTCCTCTCATTATGATCATGACAACTGAGCCATGTCAACTTTTGCATCTTGACACCGTAGGACCTTCACGTGTTCAATCCTTTAGAGGTAAATGGTATGTTCTTGTTATTGTTGATGATTATTTTAGATACTCTTGGGTTTACTTTATGGTGTCTAAGAATGAAGTTTTTAGTCACTTTAGAACTTTATTTCTTAGATTATCAATTGATCACCCAGGATCATTAAAAGCAATTAGAAGTGATAATGGATCTGAATTTAAAAATCAATCTTTTGACCACTTTTGTGCTGAAAATAGAATAGATCATCAATTCTCTTCACCATATGTACCTCAACAAAACGGTGTTGTAGAAAGAAAGAACAGAACCTTAGTTGAGATCGCTAGGACTATGCTTGTTGAATATCATACTCCTAGGAAATTTTGGGCTGATGCGTTGGCAACCGCTTGTTATGTCTCAAATCGTGTTTTCTTGCGTGCTAAGCTAGGTAAAACACCATATGAGCTTCGGTTTGGATATAGGCCTAGTGTTACACACTTTCGGGTCTTTGGTTGCAAATACTTTGTTAAGAAACATGGTAATCTTGATAAATTTGAACGTAGATCCATTGATGGCATGTTTCTTGGTTATCCATCTCATACTAGAGGCTACCATGTGCTTTTACTTGACACTAACAAAATTATGGAGACTTGTGAAGTGTCTTTTGATGAATCTAGCCCAGGTACTAGCTCCGGTGTTGCAAGACCAGATCCGTATCCTCTGGGGGAGGGTATTTTCGAAAATGAAGAAGAGCCAGTGATACTTCCTGGTAGTTCCGAAGTTGACACGTGTCCAGCTCCGGACATTGAACAAGCTCCGGCTATCACCTATGCTAGTCCTGATCGTCCACAAGTCACAAGCTCATCAATCTACGATGAACCTAATGAAGAAGAAGCTTGTGAGACATCTGTTCCCCTACGTTTTTACAAAGATCATCCCCCACAACAGATGATTGGAAGCTTGCACGAACGAGTCACACGGTCCAGGTTTTGCGATCCAAACTCTCATGCTCATTCTGCTTTTGTTGCTTCTTTTGAACCCAAAGATATGTCACACGCACTCACTAATGAATCTTGGATTATTGCCATGCAAGAAGAGTTAGAAAATTTTGAAAGAAATAATGTTTGGAAACTTGTACCTCCACCTCAAGGTCATACTTTAATTGGAACTAAATGGGTATTTAAAAATAAACAAAGTGAGGATGGGGTTGTGGTTAGGAATAAGGCTAGGTTGGTTGCTCAAGGTTTCACTCAAGTTGAAGGTCTAGATTTTGATGAAACTTTTGCTCCTGTTGCTAGATTAGAAGCCATAAGAATTTTGTTAGCTTTTGCGGCATCTAAAGGTTTTAAGCTATATCAAATGGATGTTAAATGTGCTTTTCTTAATGGCTACATAGATGAGGAGGTTTATGTCAAACAACCACTGGGTTTTGAAAATTCAGATTTTCCTAATCATGTTTACAAACTGTCCAAAGCCTTATACGGTCTCAAACAAGCCCCTAGAGCATGGTATGATAGGTTAAAAACACTATTACTTGAAAAGGGGTTTACCATGGGCAAGGTTGATAAAACTCTTTTTGTGCTTAAGCATGGCAATGACTCATTATTCGTTCAAGTGTATGTGGATGATATTATCTTTGGTTGTGCTTCTCATGATCTTGTGTCCAAGTTTTCAGCAATGATGAGTTCAAAATTTGAAATGAGTATGATAGGTGAACTCACTTACTTTTTGGGGCTGCAAATCAAGCAAACCAAGGAGGGTACCTTTGTGCATCAAACGAAGTATACCAAAAGACCTCCTAAGGCGCTTCAACATGGACAAAAGCAAGCCTCTTCGGACACCAATGGGAACAGTAGCAACACTTGAACTTGATGAAGATGGTGAACCCGTGGATCAAAAAGAATATAGAAGCATGATTGTATCACTTTTGTACCTCACGGCATCAAGACCAGACATACAATTCAGCGTATGTCTTTGTGCACGGTTTCAAGCTTCCCCACGTGTTTCACATCGTCAAGCCGTCAAAAGGATTCTCAGGTACTAACATGGAACCCAAGAATTTGGCATTTTTCTTCCTTCTTCCTAAACCGTTACTTTGAAAGCTTTTTCGGATGCTTCCTCAACTGAAAAGTACTTCTGGTGCTTGTCATTTTCTTGGTAATTCTCTTGTTGCTTGGTCCTCTAGAAAACAAAATTCAGTTGCACAATCCACAACCGAATCTGAATATGTAGCTGCTGCTAGTGCTTGCTCACAAATTCTTTGGATTGTTCAAACACATAAGGACTATGGGGTTGATCAAGATAGTGTTCCACTATTCTGTGATAACACTAGTGCCATTTGCATTGCTAAAAACCCCGTGCAACATTCTAGAACTAAGCACATTGACATTAAGTATCACTTTCTCCGAGATAATGTTGAAAAAGGAAACATTGTGCTTCACCATGTAGATACCGAACAACAATTGGCTGACATTTTTACAAAACCTTTGGATTTCACTCATTTTTGTTACATTCGTAGTGAAATAGGGGTTATGCATCCTCATGGCTTAAATTGAGGGGGAGTTTTGAAACCTTGGAAGTCTATGTGTGAATCTGAAATAAAAATAATATGAGCATAGTATTTCATACATATATGACTTTGTGATTCCTTTTACATGCTGAAAGTTCTTACTACATTACTCATGTTATACATTTTGTAGTTTTTTCCATGTCTAGTAATTGGAATAATTACTTATACTAAAACTGGTCATGGTCGAACTTTCTTGCTGTTTTGAACTTGTCACATGTTCACAAGTGCTTTTAATCATTAAGAATTCATCTAGTAATCAACTCACATGTTGAGTTTTTATGAACAAATATAAATTGAGAAAAGATCAAGATAATATGCATGCATCGTACTTCTTCTTTTGAGATGGCTTGTCATTGCACTTAGATATGAACTTGGAAGAAGTTGTGTATGACTAAAACCATGTCCTAAAGCTTCTGATTGTCAAATGACATAGGCTTGGCTTGGTTGGTTAGAATAAGGCAGATGTGCATATAATCTCTTGCAAATATCATATGATCTAAATTTGTGTTTTGAAAAATAATAAAATGCAGCAACTACTGTCATGCCTTCAGGTTTTGAAATAGTTAAGTTTGTGAGATCATGACTTGTTTAAATTGAAAATTACATTTGATATCTAGCATCGCTTACACTACTTTATGTATTTCATTGATGTGATAATATAAGGTACTTGATAGTATGACTTGGATGAGCTTTGTTTATATGTATATGTTATAATATGCACATAACAACTAAAGGGGGATAGATAATTTGTTTATATGCTTATGACTTGCTGAATACATTGTCAAAGGGGGAGAGATAAGCATGAAGAGAAAGAGAATATGTGCATAAGGAGAGATAATAAAGGGGGAGAGATTTTCTTCTCATTTTACTTCCATTTTACTTTTGATTTACAAAGGGGGAGAAATTGTTTTCAAAACTTTTATGTGAATAAGCCAATATTCGGATTTTAAATGGTGTTGCCAATGCATTCATCAAGGGGGAGATTGTAAGACCTATGTGTGCTGAATACATTGGCTTGTAGTGAATACAATTGCTTTGACGATAAAAGTGTTGAATATCACCAAAACACCCTTTTATCAAGGTCCGACTCTAGCTCCGAGCTACAGCAAAGTCCGACTAGCTTTGGTCAGCTCCGGTGAAGTTTTGTCTTTAGCTCCGGCATGTTTTTGATAGCTCCGCCGTGTTTTTGCTAAGCTCCGAAGTTGATTTTTCTAGCTCCGACTTTTGGGATTACTAGTTCCGACTAGTTCTAGTTAGCTCCGACGCTAGGTCCTGCTAGTTTTGTAAGCTCCGGCGAGAACTTGGTTGTACTAGTTTTGGTAAGCTCCGGCGCTAGGTTCTACTAGCTTTTGTTAGCTCCAGCTCAAGCTCTAGGTTGCTCTGGCAAGGTCCAGAACTTGACCGCAGTGCTTCTGCTTTTCATTTGCAATGTTTCATACTTTCTTTACATTGTTGGAAAGATTGCTTAGTATTCATTTGCTATGTTTTTGGTGCGTTTTGGTTGATATGGATAATATTGTGTTACTGTGGTTCTGCAACATGCTTATGTGAGGTTCTCACGTAGGGTGTTGTGTTCGGAACTAACTTGAGTCAAGTCGAGGACTTGGGCTCGTATGGATTGGTTGTTTATTTATGTGCAGGTGTTGCTTGAGTTCAAGACATGGCTGGTGACGGGATCCATTGGACTAGTCTCGGGGAGGAGATGAGGTTCCAACAACCAAATTTAGGAGGAATTGTGGTTGAGCTGATCAGGAGGTTGCGCAACATGATTGAATCAAGAATAATGCATATGAAGGTATCGTGGACGTCATTGGAAGATGTTTGCACGTGCGCAAGGAGTGCATGGACGTGGCTACATGGTTCTGAGACGTGATGAAGAGATGTGCACGTAAAGAGTTGGTCGGAAAGGTCCAACCGACTAGGTTATGGACTCAGACTACGGCTGAGTCGGGTTTGACTCAAATATGGAAAGATTTGAGTTGGTTATGATAGGATTTCATGTGGGTCACGAATTTGAGTTGTTTAGGAATGTGGGATACGTTCCTAAGGTGTTTGGAAGTCTTAAGATTGCTTCTATCTGCGTATAGAAGAATCTTGAGCAGTTATGTAAAGTTGCGATTCGTGATCTGAGTAGGATTAGAGTCCTAGTTGATATTGGGTTGGCCTAAGTGCGGGTTATATAAGCAAGGGAGCCCATAGCTCATGGTGCAATACTTTGGGGCTGTTACTCTTGTGTTCTATTGAATAAAATTTGTAGTTTGAAGGAACTTTTGTGCCTTGTTCGTCAGACTTGTTCCAGACAAGTTTTACTCGTCGAGTTTCTGGACAGCACTACCTTTCGTCGGTGTTTTTATCATAACTCGAGTTTTACAGATCCAATTAACGTGGTTATTTTTGGGTTGTCTTCAAAACTTGATTGTCTATCATCTGTAAAAATTTCAAGGTCATTGGATTTGTGGTCTATGATCTACACGAGTTTCTTTGCAGCGTTCAGGAACTGTTTTTTCTCGGGTAGGGCAGATTCACTATTGTTTGATCTTTCGATCATAACTTGAGTTTTCCTCGACGGATTTGAGTGATTCTTTTTTTGTTGTCTTTGTGACTTTATTCTATCTGATATATATCACTTTTGTCACGGTGAAACACGTTTAGATTAGTCTCACACATGATTTCTTTAACCGATCGTTTTTCTGCCGAAAGGGTTTGGGGTTTAATTGTGTCCGCTGCGTAAGATTTTTAAATCTACCATTCACCCCCCTCTGGTAGCTTTTCACGTGCTCTTCGATCCTACAAGCCTACATCCACGTTGAGAAGCCCACACAAGGATCGGGTCTTAGTTGACCCTTCTCTCACCAAGCCACCACTATGGCCGGCTTGGTTTTCACTATATCAATGGGCAATCACAAAGTTTGATGGGGCTACTCACAACTTGAGGCTCCCACAAATCAATACAATGAGGAGCACACGAAGCTCAACTCACACAAGCCACAAAACACAACACAATGTGCAAGAGATCAAACCGAGAGCCAAAGCGCGATGATCTTCCTTTACTCTCCTTCCCAAACCCTAATCTCTTCAAGATTTGCTCTTAAGGGGTTAGTTGGATGAGTAGAAGGCTTTGGAAGGCTTTAGGATGCTTGTGGCGGCACTAGGGTTCAAGTCTTGTTCAAATGAGCTGGGGATCCCCTTTTTATAGAGGTCCCGAGCCCCTTTTGCTTACATCAGCAAAGGGGCGGACTAGTCTGTCCTTAGACCCCGGACTAGTCCGGCCCTATGGGACTGACCCCCTGGTCAGTTCCCGACAACTGCCACACTGAGCAACGATCGTCACTACCCGCCAAATTTCCAAATTCAAACGGTTACTAGACACCGGACTAGTCCGAAGTGGAACATAACCATTTGGTCCGTTCCAAAATGGACTCTTCTGGGTTGGTCCGGACTAGTTCGGCCACAGGGTCGGACAAGTCCGGCCCCCTAGGGTTTCTCTCGGTCTGTCATACTAAGTCCCAATTGGACAAGTCCGTGCCCGAGCGGACAAGTCCGAACTACTCCAGAGAGTTTTGGCCTGTCCAAAAATGGACAAGTCCGGACTTCTCGGACTTAGCTCCAAAATCACTCGGGAACACTCCAGAGACATTTGGTCCGTCCAAAAACGTACTTGTCTGCCATGGCCAGACTAGTGCGGCCCTAAGGCCCACACTAGTCCGGCCTCCTAAGGTTTTTCTCATTTTAGGCTTCTCACTTGGGTTTTTCTCTAAACCACCACTTTGAGCCCCTTGGTATGATCTCAATGCACATGATACAACCACCCTCTCGCATGATACGGCTCATATAAGCTCAATACCATAGAAACCCTAATTTCTACGCTTGAGTCTTTGACGCCCATTTTCTCCTTTTCCTTTTTGAGGGTTTTTATCTCATTTCAATCCTTGTACATGTGCTTAAGATCAACTGAGCTCATTAGCCTCTTAATTGTCATCATCAATCATCCAAAACCCACGGGGGTGCCTAGATACACTTTCAGTAACCCCCCATCAAAATAGTTGGCGTTCGGACAGTCCTAACTAGTAGTTTATTTTTAATTCATTTGTTGGTCTGATACGACAATTAATATAAACCAGGAGGGAGTACTACAGAACAATATAGTGCTACGACGACGCGGTCGTCCCACGCTCGTATTTGCTGCACTCGTCCTGAAGATGGTATGAACATCAGACTTTTCTTCTTTTCACACTATTTGTACATGATACTAAACTTGTTCAGACGGTAATTTGCTTTAATCGTTTACCGTTTGAATCAATGTAATAGAAGGAAGGAAGCTAGGAAGAAGTGTGGCTAAAGGACTTAAGGTTGCAATATACTATATGCATCCCAAGTTAGTAGAACGGAGCATGTGAAGCTACCAATTCAGTTCTCTGCTAGGTTGGGTGCTGCAGTTGGTATTAATCAGCGACACTTTGCCGATGATGTGGTTATGTTTACAAAAATACATGCATCTCTCAGCGGCACAAGGAAGTGGGCAGAGGTTAGCCATAGTAACAAGAGAGATATAGTACGAGACATTCTGGTTAGTGTTGTCACACCCCCACACAAGTATTTTTTTATTGCAATCTCTGTCCTGTAAGTTTACATCAACTTGTTATACAATGTACAAGATTCCTGGGACATGGAGGACACACCGGAGAGCGCAAGAAATATTTTTAAAATTGCTGGTGAGCACTACAAGGGGTGGTGCTCGACTTTGCATGCCACCTATAAGAGTTATTCTACCAATGAAGAACATATATGAAACCAGCCTGCTGACGTAACAGCGCCCGAGTGGTTGCACCTAATAGAATATCTTGGGTCTGAGCGATTAAAGGTCAGCTAACTTTTTAATAGCTTCGCATCATACAAAAAATATTTCATTTACTTTCATTCGTGGAATTAATTCTAAAAATTATTGTAGTCAATAAGCAGGACCAATTCTCAAAAACGAAGAAGACAAAAGGCGAGTCACTTGCTTGGCTCCAAATCCTACGCCCAACTTAGTTACGAGAAGGTATGAAAAATAAATCACGCTTTTACTTTGCGCTGCAAACAATATGTATACCGACATGTTGAAGTTTACTTGTATTTTATGTAGCGAGACCCAGAGACCGGAGAAGAACCCGATGACATACAACTGTGGGAGGCAAGCCATTTGTTGGAGAATGGTAACTGGGCAAACAAGCTGGCAGAAGTTGTACATGTGAGTAACACTTCAAAAAATCCCCAATTAAATAAATATTTGCAAATTACCTGTGACTTTTCTTTTCGTATATAGATCCATGCACGTGCCCAAGTGGACGACATGGAAGCTGAGCAGGGAGGCCCAATTCCAAATGAGGAGAGAAACCACATCTTCCAACGTTGTTATAGATCCTCAATCGGTTGTGCAGGATCACAGGTTCGGAGGCGTGGCTATATGGCTAACCCAACTGGTCTCGAAGGTGAACATATGCGTATCCAGATGTCTGAACACCTCAACGACCAAGTTCGAAACTTAGAAGATAGAAATGCAGGCCTCAATCAAATAGTGCAGGAGTTGGAAGGAAGAAATGATAGCTTAAACACCCAGATGGACTGCATAAACTAGAAGAATGAAGAGTTAAACGTTCACGTCCAGAACTTACAAGGTTAGATAGCAGTTGACCGAGAACAGACAGCTAAGGAAATGCAGGACATGCGCGCCTCAATGGCTGAAATGCACAAAATGGTGATGGAGACCACTCCACAGAAGGTCCACCAAAGGAACCACAAAAAGCCACCTGCTCCAACAATTAGTCCCGGTCAGCTTACGAAAACTCTTAGCATGCAAACATGTCGCTTTAGTAACCCTTGAGTGTTGTTATGCGTGTTGTAATATCAATTGATGGATGTTTATTGTTAAACTCGTGATTGTGTTGCCACTAATTTTCCAACCTGGTGCATTCGGGTTCTACTGCCGCTAATTATAAAATGTGGCATTACAAATTTCTTATCACGAATGATAAATTGTTGCAATAGGAATCTATTGCCAATACGGATGATAAAATGTGGCAATAGAATGACAAAACGTTGCAGTATAAACATTTGGCAACGACTCAAAAAACGTTGCATTAAAACACTATTGCTACAGATAAGAAATCGTTGCAATACCAAACTATTCGCCATGGATGCGAAATTGTTGCAGTACCATACTAGTTCCCACGGATCTGAAATCGTTGCAATACGGTACTATTCGCCACGTGTGTGGACTCGTTGCAATACCCAACTATTCGTCATGGATACGAAATCATTGCAGTACCAGACTAGTTCCCACAAATCTGAAATCGTTGCAATACGGTATTATTCACCACGTTTGTTGACTTGTTGCAATAACTTACTATTTACCACGGACGTTAAACCGTCGTTGTATCATCCTATTTGCCACGACTATGACATCGTTGCAGTACCATACTATTCGCCACGTTTGTTGACTCGTTGCAATAACCTACTATTTGCCACGGACATTAAACCATCGCAGTATCATACTATTTGCCACGACTGTGACATCGTTGCAGTATCATACTATTTGCCACAAATGTGAAATCGTCGCAATACCGTGATATTCGTTGCAATATGGTAAATCGTCGCTACACCATAACTCGTTGCAATATGTTACTATTTGCCACGGCTGTGAAAATCGTTGCAATACTGTATTATTTGCCACGAATGTGAAAATCGTTGCAATCACATATTATTATCACGTATGCAAAATCGTTGCAGTACAATGCTATTCGTTGCAATACGTTAAATCGCCGCAATACGGTAAACCGTTGCAATAACATACTAATTGCCACGAATGTGAAATCGTTACAATACCGTACTATTGCCACGCCTGTGAAATCGTTGCAACCACATACAATTATAACGAATGTGAAATTGTTGCAATACCATGCTATTTGTTGCAATACGTTAAATTGTCGCAATACGCTAAATCATTGTAACAACATACTATTTGCCACGAATATGAAATCGATGCAATACCGTACTATTTGCCACGATCGTGAACCTGTTTCAATACTGTAGGATCAAAGAGCACGTGAAAAGCTACTAGAGGGGTGGTGAATGGTAGATTTAAAAAATCTTACACAGCGGAAACAATTAAATCCCAACCCCTTCGGCAGAAAAACGATCTGTTAAAGAAATCGTGTGTGAGACTAATCTAAACGTGTTTCAACGGGACAAAAGTGATATATATCATATAGAATCAAGTCGCAAAGAAAACACAAGAAGAATCACTCAAATCCGTCGAGAGAAACTCAAGTTATGATCGAAAGATCGAACAAAGGTCAATCTGTCCTACCCGAGAAAAACAGTTCTGGAACGCTGCAAAGAAACTCATGTAGGTCAGAAACCACAAATGTAATGACCGTGAAATTTTGACAGATGATATACAATCAAGTTATGAAGACAACCCAAAAAGAATCACGTCAATTGGATCTGTAAAACTCGAGTTATGATAAAACCACCAACGAAAGGTAGTGCTGTCCAGAAACTCGACGAGTAAAACTTGTCTGGAACAAGTTGGATGAACAAGGCACAAAAGTTCATTCAAACTAAGAACTTTACTCAATAGAACACAAGAAGAACAGCCCCAAAGTCGTGCACCACGAGCTCTGGCCTCCCTTGCTTATATAACCAGCTCGAAAGTTAACTCAACTCAAATCAGGACTCTAATCCTACTCCGTTCACGAATCGAAACTTTGCATAACTGCCTAGGACTCTTCTATACGCAGATAGAAGCAATCATAAGACTTCCAAACACCTTAGTAACATATCCCATATTCCTAAAACAACTCAAATTCGTTACCCACACGAAATCCTATCATAACCAACTCAAATCTTTCCATATTTGAGTCAAACCCGACTCAGCCGCAGCCTGAGTCTATAACCTAGTCGGTTGGACCTTTCCGACCAATTCTTTACGTCCACATCTCTTCATCACACCTCGGAACCATGTATCCACGTCCATGCACTCCTTGAACACGTGCAAACATCTTCCAATGATGTCCACGATACCTTCATATGCATTGTTCTTGATTCAAATATGCTGCGCAACCTCCCGATCAATTCAACCACAATTCCTCCCGAACTTGGTTGTTCAACCTCATCTTCTCCCTAAGACTAGTTCAATAGATCCCGTCAACAGCCATGTCTTGAACTTAAGCAACACCTGCACATGAATAAACAACCAATCCATATGAGCCCAAGTCCGCGACTTGACTCAAGTCAGTTTTGAACACAACACCTTACGTGAGCACCTCACATAAGCATGTTGCAAAGCATATCAAAATGATATCAGCCATATCAACCTAAACGCACCAAAAACCTAGTAAATGAAT
The DNA here is from genome assembly GCA_036927565.1 of Tuctoria greenei. NCBI lineage: Eukaryota > Viridiplantae > Streptophyta > Magnoliopsida > Poales > Poaceae > Tuctoria > Tuctoria greenei. The sequence goes on along the minus strand of JAYESD010000002.1, from coordinate 61,988,832 downwards.
ACTAAGCAATCTTTATAAGAATATAAAGCAATCTCGAAACATTGCAAGATAAAAGTAGGAACATTGCGATCAAGCTCCGAACCTAGCCAAAGCTAACCAGAGCTTGAGCCGGAGCTTACCAAAGGTAGTACAACCTAGCGCCAGAGCTTATCAAAACTAGCAGGACCTAGCGCCGGAGCTTACCAAAGCTAGTACAACCTAGCCCCGGAGCTTATCAAAACTAGCAGGACCTAGCGCCGGAGCTTAACAAAGACATGTTAGAGCTAAAGACAAAGCTCACCGGAGCTACCCAAAAACATGTCAGATCTAGACAAAGAAAGTCGGACCTATTGTCAGACCTTTCAGAAGCTCGGAGCTAGAGTCGGACCTTGCTAAAAAGATGTTACGGCAGCATTGAAAACTTTTATTGTCAAAGCCAATGTATTCAGCACACATAGGTCTCACAATCTCCCCCTTGATGAATGCATTGGCAACACCATTTAAAATCCGAACATTGGCATGAAATGTTTTGAGAACAATTTTCCTCTTTTTGAAAATCAAATGAGATAGAATAAATTTCTCCCCCTTGCATAATTCACCATATTATCTCCCCCCTTTGATAATGTATTCAGCAAGGTTCAAAAGATAAATTTTAATTGTTATGAGCATATTATAACATATACATATAAAAGAAAGCTCATCCAAGTCATACTATCAAGTAACTTACACTATCACAACAATGAAATACATAAAGTAGTGTAAGCCATGCTAGAGATCAAATGTAATTTTTAATTTAAGCAAGTCATGATATCACAAACTTAACTATTTCAATACCTAAAAGCATGACACTTGTTGCTGCATTTTATTATTTTTTAAGGCACAAAATTAGATCATATGATATTTGCAAGAGATTATATGCGCATCTGCCTTATTCTAACCAACCAAGCCAAGCCTATGTCATTTGACAATCAGAAGCTTAAGGACTTGGTTTTAATCATACACAACTTCTTCCAAGTTCATATCTAAGTGCAATGATAAGCCATCTCAAAAGAAAAAGTGCGATGCATGCATATTCTCTTGATCTTTTCTCAACTTATATTTGTGCATATAAACACAACATGTAAGTTGATTACTTGATTAATTCTTTATGATTAAGAGCACTTTTGAGCATGCAACAAGTTCTAAACAGCAAGAAAGTTCGATCATGACCAGATTTAGTGTAAGTAATTATTCCAATTACTAGTCATGGTAAAAACTACAAAATGAATAACATGAGTGATGTAGTAAGAACTTTTAGCATGTAAAAGGAATCACAAAGTCATATATGTATGAAATACTATGCTCATATTATTTTAATTTCAGATTCACACATAGACTTCTCAAGTTTGAAAAACTCCCCCTCAATGTAAGCCATGAGGATGCATAACCCCTATTTCACTACAAATGAAATAAAAATGAGTGAAATCCAAAGGTTTTGTAAAAATGTCAGCCAATTGTTGTTCGGTATCTACATGGTAGAGTACAATGTTTCCTTTTTCAACATTATCAATGAGAAAGTGATACCTAATATCATTGTGCTTAGTTCTAGAATATTGCACAAGGTTTTTAGCAATGCAAATGGCACTAGTGTTATCACAAAACAGTGGAACACTATCTAGATCGACCCCATAGTCCTTAAGTGTTTGAACAATCCAAAGAATTTGTGAGCAAGCACTAGCAGCAGCTACATATTCAGATTCGGCTGTGGATTGTGCAACTGAATTTTGTTTTCTGGAGGACCAAGCAACAAGTGAATGACCAAGAAAATGATAAGCACCGGAAGTACTTTTCCTATCAATCCTACAACCTCCAAAATCAGCATCGGAAAAAGCTTTAAAAGTAACGTTTGAGGAAGAAGGAAGAAAAATGCCAAATTCTTGAGTTCCATGTAAGTACCTTAGAATCCTTTTGACGGCTTGACGACGTGAAGCATGTGGGGAGGCTTGAAACCGTGCACAGAGACATATGTTGAATTGTATGTCTGGTCTTGATGTCGTGAGGTACAAAAGTTATCCGATCATGCTTCTATATTCCTTTTTATCCACAGGTTCACCATCTTCATCAAGTTCAAGTGTTGTTGCTGTTCCCATTGGTGTCCTAAGAGGCTTGCTTTTGTCCATGTTGAAGTGCCTTAGGAGGTCTTTTGTATACTTCGTTTGATGCACAAAGGTACCCTCCTTGGTTCGCTTGATTTGCAGCCCCAAAAAGTACGTGAGTTCTCCCATCATACCCATCTCAAATTCTGAACTCATCATAGCTGAAAACTTGGACAGAAGATCATGAGAAGCACAACCAAAGATAATATCATCCACATACACTTGAACGAATAATGAGTCATTGCCATGCTTAAGCACAAAAAGTGTTTTATCAACCTTGCCCATGGTAAACCCCTTTTCAAGTAATAATGTTTTTAACCTATCATACCATGCTCTAGGGGCTTGTTTGAGATCGTACGTGAAAGTGCATCTAGGACTCGCTTGTGGGTTTTGGATGATTTATGACAAGCAATTGGGATCCTAACCTCTTTATTGAGATGAGTGCAGGATTTTAATACGAAAATGAGCAAAGTGCCAAAAAAAGGAAGAATGAGGAGCAAAGTGCAAATGAGCTCAAGAAAGAAGAATAGTAGATCATTGTGTATGGAGTGTGTTAAGAAAACACATCCCAAGAGCTCAATCACAATTAAACACACACATTGCACAATGTTACACAGGACCGGACTAGTTCGACTGACATCGGACTAGTCCGATATCCTTTCTGCACGAAATCGGACAAGTTCGATATCCATCGGACTAGTCCGATATCTTTTTCTGACTAGAATCGGACTAGTCCTCCCCAGTGCAGACTAGTCCTCAAAACACTTCACAAGTCACACAAAATCGGACAAGTCCGATCACAACTGGACTAGTCCGATACTCTTTCTGATTCAAATCGGACAAGTCCGATGTTTGCACGGACTAGTCCGAAATACCCTCTGATCTGAATCGGACAAGTCCTCCAGGTGCGGGCTTGTCATCCTATACACTTAGGGTTTCACATGTCCGGACAAGTCCGATGACCATCGGACTAGTCCGAAGATTTCCAGTAGCAAAATCGGACAAGTCCGCTCGTAACCGGACTAGTACGATATTTCGGGACACTTGGGGTTTGCTACACACAGCACACCAGACTAGTCCGGTGACCACCACGGACTAGTCCGATCTTTCTGAACCCTAGCGGTCACTTTTAGAAACCCATATAAATAGAGTTGTACAGCCATATTTTACCCTCTCTCGAACCCTAGCGCCGTCACACCTCCCAAGAGACTCATAAACCACATCTCTCCATGAAATTAAGTGCAACAAAGATCAATCCTTTGAGGATTCACTCTAGTTCATTGGAGAGACACATTCAACACCACATTGAGCTCTTGGTTTTATTCTCTAACACACTCCTGCGATTATTTGTAATTTTTGAGTGTGTTCTTGGTGGTATTTTGTGTTGTAATCCAAGGGAGCTCTCAACATGTGAGAAAGCCCCTTGAATTTGGTTATTCACCCCTTTGAGATAAGTGGAATAGGATTGGCCTTCGTGGCAATCCGACGAGGGTAGGGTTGGAGAAGACCCGGTCCTTTTGTGGGCTCCTCAATGTGGATGTAGGTTGCCTCTGTGGGAACCGAACCACGGGATAAATCTCTTGTGTTCTCTTTTTGTGTTCATTGTCCTTTAGATTATATCAATCTAGGGTTACAAACTAATCTTGATTACTTTACGTTGAAATATCAAGTATAAGTTTGATTTGTGATATAACCTGATTCACAACCTTGTGACACTTTGTTTAATCGTATACTTCCACTGCACATATTGAAGAACAAAGTTAATTGATCAAACCTAATCAATCTAGTCCGTATACATCGGACTAGTCTGCACTTTACTGGACTAGTCCGATTTGTCTGTTTTTGAACTGGTTTTTAAGTGTTGCAGGATCCGACAATTTTCAAAAAGGCCTATTCACCCCCCTCTAGTCCACATTCAATTGGTATCTGAGCAGGTTCTTCAAGAAAGAGACTAAGCGCTCGAAGGAGATCATATCGGACATGAAGGACACCCACAAGATCAACAACCAAGAGAAGGTTGATGATGAAAAGAACCTCAAGATGGAGAAACTCCTCGAAGCCATTCAAGACTTCGAGGACGACGATGAGGAGACGTTGGAGTTAAAGGCGCTCCTAAGAAAGAGGACACTTTCCAAAGGGAAAGTAAAAGTTGAAGAAAGAAGAAGGGGAGTAGTCACACCGACTACTCCCGATATCCTTTTAACTATGATCGTCTCAATTCCAATAGAAGTCATTATTTATCTATCCCACTTGGAAAAGCCCCACACTTCGATGGAAGTGATTACTCAATGTCGAGGCAAAATATGAAAATGCACCTAATTTCCCTCAATCCAGGTTTGTGGCATATTGTGTGCACAGGGATAGATATTCCGGACGATGACGAAGAGCTCAACCCCAGCCAAGAGCAGGCAATTCACCAAAATGCTCAAGCCACGGCCGTAATTACCTCTTCACTCAGTCGCGACGAGTTCACCAAGGTGGATGGACTCGAAATTGCAAAGGAGATATGGGACATGCTACAAATTGCGCATGAAGGTGACCGACATGTGCGTGAAGCAAAAAATCGAGATGATTGAAGGCGAATTAGGAAGATTCGCAATTGAAGAGGATGAGTCACCCCAAGAAATGTACAATCTATTAAAGACACTCGTCAACAAGGTAAGATCATACGGAAGCAAGAAATGGAATGACCACGAAGTGGTAAAGCTCATCCTTAGAGCTTTTATGCCTTGCAACGTCACACTTTGCTCCATGATTAGAGAAAGCCCCGAATAAAAAAGGTTGACTCAGGATGAACTGCTTGGAAAGATCATCAACTTCGAGATGATGGAAAAGCAAGCAAAACATGTCAAGGAAGTTGCCGATCTCACCTCGGCAAAGAAGAAAGGGGTTGCTTTGGAGTCCACTCTCAAGCCACTATCCAAAGAAGCTAGAGAAGCACAACTAGAGGAAGATAGTGACGACGAGAGCAGTGAATTGGATGAAGACGACATGATATTGTTCATGAAGAAATTCAAATGAATAATGAAAAAGAGACAAGGTACAAAGTCAAGCGAAGGAAAGTACAAGGAAAGAACGAAGCCAAAGTTGAGGCGGGCATGCTATAATTGTGGTGAATACAACCACTTTATAGTTGACTGCCCATATGAGGAGAAAAATAAGAAGACCAAAGAAGCCAAGCCTCAACCCAAGAAATTCTTCAAGAAGAAGAAACAAGACGAACAAGCGCACATCAGAAAGGAATGGGACTCAAATGACGATTCCTCATCGTCCGAAGAAGAAGAGATGGCTAGCATAGCCATCGAGAAGACATCCAAGAAGTCTACCCTTTTCCCCACACTTGGCGCATGGAAGGGAGATGGCACTTGCCTTATGGCAAAGGAAGGTAAACGCAAGATAACCATTAAACCCTCTTCCGTGCATTCCTATTCTAGCGATGATGAACTCAATAGTGATAATGAGGACATGCTTATTGGACTAGATAGGAAAACTGCTACTAAAATAAAATTTTTGCTTGATCAACTTGTTGAGAAGGAGAGATTAATACATCGTCAAGAGGACATGATCATCTCCCAAAAGGAGGAATATGTCGAACTTGACAAACTTATAGAACTTGAAAAGGAACAAAGAAAATCACTAGATCTTGAGTTAGCTTCGAGCAAGGAAACTTGCTTGGAGATAATTGACTCAAATGCCACCATCAAGGACCAACTTGCTGACCTGATCAAGGTCAACAAGATCCTTGAAGTGCAGGACGAGTCACTCAAGCTAAGTGAACCTTCCTCCTCTTCGAGTTCACCTTCTCAACTAACAAAAAATGATTTTTCTCATGTTTGCACATGTAAGAAAAGTGACACCAGTTTGAAGGATAAGCCAACTTCTACATAGGAAAAACATCCTGCCCAAAGTGGCATATTTGACAAGGAGAAGATCAAATATGCACGTAGTGCATACTTGGTCAAAAGACCTCCAAATGTCAAATATGGCATTGGTTATTCTTATGGTGAAAAGCAACACGCTAGAAGCCATAAAATAACAAGGAGAGGATTACCTTTGTGAAAGGAAGGCCCTCTCAAACTGGAAAGTCACAGATTAAGACTGTAACTGCACAGGAACACTGGACTAGTCCGGTCGTTGTCCGGACAAGTCCGGTCCTCCGGACATGTCCGGCCCCCCAGACTAGTCCTGTATACAAACAACAACAGCTATTGTTTAAAACTTTTCATACCTCCTATGTGTTAATGAGAAGTAGCTTTGGCAAGGTTTATGCTCATTATGTTGGGCCACGCCATGGGAACACCAAGTCTCATGTGTGGGTGCCCAAATGCATTGTAACTAACCTCCAAGGACCCAAGCAAGCTTGGGTACCTAAAACCAAGGCATGATTTGTTTTTGCAGGCCTATTCCTTTTGTGGATCTAAATGGGTGCTAGACAGTGGATGCACCAATCATATGACCGGGGAAAGAAGAATGTTCGTGGAATATGATGAGAATGAGGACCCAAACGAGGGCATCTACTTTGGAGATAATAGTCAAGGAAGGGTGCTCGGTACCGGTAAAATTGCAATATCCTCCAAACACACACTTTCTCATGTTTTACATGTTGAATCTCTAGATTATAACCTATTGTCCATATCTCAATTATGTGACAAAGGTTATAATTGCTTGTTCACTAACGAGTGTGTGACCGTCTCTAGGAGGAGTGATGGTTTTCCATTGCATTCAAGGGTATGTTAAAGGGAAAGCTCTATCTTGTTGACTTCAACAAGGATAAAGCTGAACTTGACACATGCTTGATTGCAAAGACCAACATGGGTTTGCTGTGGCATAGACGGCTAGCGCATGTTGGTATGAGGAACCTTTAAAAACTCCTCAAAGGCGATCACATCCGAGGTTTGAAGGATGTTGTATTAGAGAAAGACAGGCCCTGTAGTGCGTGCCAAGCCGGGAAGCAAGTTAGAGCACCTCACCCCGCAAAAAACATCATGACTACAAAAAGAGCACTCGAGCTTCTACACATGGACTTGTTTGGCCCAATAGCCTACATAAGCATCGGTGGTAACAAATATGGTTTAGTTGTCGTTGATGACTTTTCTCGCTTCACTTGGGTTTTCTTTTTGCATGATAAGTCAGAGACACAAGGAACACTCAAGAAGTTCTTCAAGCGAGCTCAAAACGAATCTTATTGACAATCAAGAATATTCGAAGTGACAACGGCACGGAGTTCAAGAACATGCAAGTGGAGGAGTACCTTGATGACGAAGGCATAAAGCACGTTCAGCGCCGTACTCCCCACAACAAAATGGAGTTGCCGAAAGAAAGAATCGAACACTCATAGAGATGGAAAGAACAATGCTTGATGAGTACAAGACATTGGATCGATTTTGGGCGGAAGTGATTAACACCACTTGCCACGCCGTAAATCGACTCTATCTTCATCGACTACTCAAGAAGACATCATATGAGCTACTCACCGGTAACAAACAAAATATTTCATATTTTTGTGTTTTTGGTTCTCCATGTTATATCTTGAACAAGAAGCCTAGGACTTCAAAGTTCACTTCGAAGTCCGATGAAGGTTTCTTGCTCGGTTATGATTCGAACACTTACGCCTATCGTGTTTTCAACAAGACCTCCGGACTTGTTGAAGTAGCATGTGATGTAGTGTTCGATGAGACTAATGGCTCCCAAAAGGAGCAAGTTGATCCATGTGAACTAGGTAAAGAAGAAGCCCCTTGTCAAGCATTAAAGAGAATGGCTCTAGGTGAGGTTCGACCACAAGAGCCACCTTCACACGTACATGAGGAAGATAAACCACAAGAGGAGATCAACGATCAAGGGGGAGCTTCAACACAAGATCAACCACAAGGATACGAAGATAATCAACAAGTCAACAAAGGCAACTACTTAGGAGGAGAAGCAGATGATCATGAAGATACAACTCCTCAAGTGACACACCCAAGAGTACACCAATGCATTCAAAGGGATCACCCAATCGACAACATCATAGGTGACATCCAAAAGGGAGTAACCACTAGATCTCGCATAGCTAACTTTTGTGAACACTATTCGTTTGTATCCTTTTTGAAACCACGCAGGGTTGAAGATGCATTGAAAGATCCGGACTAGGTGGTGGCAATGCAAGAAGAATTGAACAACTTCAAGCGGAACGAAGTGTGGGAACTTGTGGCAAGACCCAATGCAAACATTGTCGGCACCAAGTGGGTCTTCTGCAACAAACAATATGAACACGGGGTGGTGACAAGGAACAAGGCACGACTTGTGGCCAAAGGGTATTCACAAGTCGAAGTTTTGGATTTCGATGAGACTTTTGCTCCAGTAGCTAGGCTTGAATCTATTAGAATATTACTTGCATATGCTACTCACCATGATTTCAAGCTGTATCAAATGGATGTGAAAAGCGCCTTCCTAAATGGACCAATCAAGGAAGAGGTGTATGTGGAGCAACCACCCGGGTTTGAAGACGAAGAGTTCCCCGACCACGTGTTTAAATTGTGTAAGGCTCTCTACGGCCTCAAACAAGCTCCTAGAGCTTGGTATGAGTGTCTTAGAGATTTCTTAATTGAAGATGGCTTTAAGATTGGCGAGGTAGATTATACACTGTTTACAAAGAATTTTGATGATGATCTTTTTATTTGTCAAATTTATGTTGACAATATAATCTTTGGGTCAACTAACCAATCTTTTTGTGAAGAATTTAGTAAAATCATGACAGACAGGTTTGAAATGTCAATGATGGGAGAGTTAAAGTACTTCTTGGGATTCCAAGTACAGCAACAGAAGGAAGGGACGTTCCTAAGCCAAACCAAGTACACGCAGGACATACTCAAGAAGTTTGGCATGGACAAGGCAAAGCCCATAAAAACCCCCCATGGCAACGAATGGCCACCTAGACCTCAATGAAAATGGACCTAGCGTCGACCAAAAGGTATATCGGTCCATGATTGGATCTCTACTCCATTTATGTGCATCTAGGCCAGATATTATGTTGAGTGTATGTTTGTGTCCAAGATTTCAAGCCAATCCTAAGGAATGTCACTTGACAGCCGTAAAAAGGATCTTGAGATATTTAGTTCATACATCCAACCTTGGCCTTTGGTACCCAAAAGGCTCAAAATTCAATCTCATTGGTTACTCCAATGCAGATTATGCCGGGTGCAAAGTAGATAGAAAAAGCACTTCCGGTACATGCTTATTCCTTGGGAGATCCTTAGTTTCTTGGTCCTCCATGAAACAAAATTCCATTGCCTTATGCACAACCAAAGCGGAGTATGTTGCAGCCGGGAGTTGTTGTGCTCAACTCCTTTGGATGCGACAAACTCTAAGGGACTATGGTTACAATATGAACCATATTCCACTCCTTTGTGACAATGAGAGTGCCAATAAAATTCCCCACAACACAGTTGAGCACTCTAGAACTAGACACATAGACATAAGACACCACTTTTTGAGAGATCATGCCATGAAAGGAGACATAGTCATTTCACATGTCAACACTTAAAAGCAATTGACCGACATATTCACCAAGCCACTTGATGAAAAATGTTTTTGTGAACTCCGAATTGAACTAAATATCCTTGATGCTTGGAGTGTGGCTTGAAATATTGCATACCTGTATGAATTCTTCAAATATGTTGATTGGATTGTGAAAATCGTCTCTCTCATTTTTCTCCGAAAAACTATGTCAATTACTAGATCTTGGTGAATTATGATCATTGCTTGATTGTTGTATGCTTACTGATCATATTCATCAAGATTATTTGATGTGTTTTGCCTCTCTTTTCTCTAAATATTTACCTTCAAATATATATGAATGGGCTAAAAATTCTTGCCTGGTGACCACGGACTAGTTCGTGGTTGCCCGGACTAGTCCGCCCATGCAGACTAGTCTGTAGAGTGTCAGTTAGGCCGGACTAGTCCGGTAGACAACGGACTAGTCCGATATGGCCCCTGGAAAAGGTCGGACTAGTCCGGTCATCTCTGGACTTGTCCGATTTTTTGTGTCCATAACCCTAGCCGCCGCTAGACCCTAATTTCCTCACCTCCACTCTTGCCTCACACGCTCTCTCTCTTTGTGCTCGAGCTCCCAAGGCGATTCCTTGCTCCCTCCACCAAAAACCTTCGCATTTCGACGGAAATCAAGCTTGTCCACTTGAGGATTGAAGCTAGCGGTATTGTCCGGCCTTCAACTCCCTCATCTTCAAGCTTCAAGCAATTTTTCTGGTAATTTTTGCTCAAACCCTAGAAATTCCAAATTTCTTCATTGTTGATCAAATAGCCTAGCATTCCTCGCTATATACATGCTCTCTTGATGTATTACATGTATGCTAAGGTCGTTGTTCATTAGAATTCACCATTTGTCCAGCCTCATAGGTTTTTGAGGATGAACACCGGACTAGTCCGGTCCATGCACTGACAAGTCCGGTCCCCCGGACTAGTCCGTTCCTGTGCACCGGACAAGTCCGATGTTTCTGAACTCAAAACCTAATTCTTCAATTCCTTAATGCAATTCCTTGCTACCCTTTCACACCTATGCCTTGTGTCATTCATTATCATTCATACCACTCATTCTCAGGTCATGTCGAGCTCCGGCAATGATGCCTCCAATTTTGAGGCCGAGATGGACCATGAGGTGGCACCTCGGACCTTGACGGGTCTTGGCAAGAAGCGCCAAGAAAGACCGTCTGAGCCAGCTCAGTATCCTCCACAGACTCGAAGGAAGGTGCTAGCTAAGAAGCCAGTCTCCAAGGTAGCTGCATCATCTAGTGGCCCTCGCCAAGCAAAGGGCAAGGGAAAAGGGATTGCCACGGGTCCGGTTGGCCCGTTGAAACTTCATGCTCCAAGGGAAGGGGTCCAGGACCCAAATGAAGAGAAGTTCAACGGGAAGGGCAGTGACTCAGCGGCCAAGTTCAGAAGCATCGATTGGTATGGCCGACCGAAGCAAGCGGCTGATGGAAGATTATGGTGCAACTTCTATGCTGATTTCTACAGATCAGTGTATCTCCCAATGAAGACACCAGTTGTGCGCAGTCAGTGGATTGACTGGGCACATTTTGAGAAGAAGGGCTGCTCACCATTCACTGATGTAGTGAGAGTCATTGAGAAGAATGGACTGAGAGATCTTTTTGCTTTCAGAAATAACTGGAATGATGAAGTGATTGCGCAATTCTTTGCGATCTGTCACTTCTCAAGTGAGGATGAGGAGAGTATCACTTGGATGACCCATGGATCCAAGTACAGCATTACTCAAGAAGATTTTGCTTACCTGCTTCACCTTGACACCACAAGATCTGATTGCTTGGTCATACACAACATTGGTGTCATTGACAAGGATAGGATGAAGTTCCTATATGAGCCAAACTCAAAGTTCAACCCTCCTTCCACCAAAAACATGAAACCATTCTTTGTTGTGTTGAACAGAGTGTTAAGGAAGACAATTACTCCCAAGGATGGAGATGCTGGGAGTGTGCAAGGATACCTCTGGACTCTGATGAGAGTCATAAGCAAGGTCCGCCCATTTGATGTGGCGGAATACATTTGGAATGATATGGTGAACATATCCTGCACTCCCAACAGATCTTGCGGATATGCTCCTTATCTAATGTTTGTGATTGAAAAGGTCACAGGGATTGAATTTGTTAAAGATGTGGAGCATCTACCCTTGAGGCATCAAATGCCTCAAAAGCCGAGTGTGCGGGCTGCTTCCTCGCCGGCCTCCAGTTCTGAGGCACCGGCAAGATCTAGAGAAGATGCTAGGGCTGCCCCTGCTTCTAGTGCAGCCCCTCAAAAAGGGTCAGCCAGGGGAATTCTCAAGTACCTGGCTGCAATCTTTGCCTCCTGCAAAAAGGCCGAAGTGAAGGCCCATAAGCTCAACAAGAAAAGAAAGGAGGACATGAAGTATATCAAGGCAAATGTGAAGCAAATTTGCCAAAAGCTGGAGATTGAGCCAATTGGGTCTCCGACAATCTCTGAAGACTCAAATTCTGATTTCACCGAGCTCGGGCCCTTGACCCCCTCCGAGCTTGCCTACTTTGGCATTGGGGACTCGAGTACCTCCGCACCTCCTCCTCCTCCTCCTAATCAAGCTGAAGATGAAGATGAAGATGATGAAGACGACGGTGAGAGGACCGACAGCGAAGAGTGAAGACCTTAGGACCCTCCTCTCCTTCTTTTTGGTGTCTTGATGCCAAAGGGGGAGAGATTGAGGGGGAGTCTTAGTCTTAGCTGTAGTTTGCGAGGAGAGAGTTCTATGCTTCGCTTTTTTACTCTTTTGTGGCTTGTAATGTTTTAACAATGATCTTATGTTAATTATGGTTCTGTGATGCAATGAATTGATCCTTTGAGTAGTATTTATGAAAACTATGATTTTTGCTCTATAATGACATATATGCTTGCTATTGGATAATTAATCTCAATTATGTCATTCTCAATGTTTCATTGCACTTAGTTATGCATCCCACCAGAAAGAATGCACATATGGACTATGCTTTCACTACTTGATGTATTTTGGACCCATATGTGCATGCTTTATGAAAATCTCAACTTCTATCATATTTTGTGAAATCTCAATTGGTTGTCATCAATCACCAAAAAGGGGGAGATTGAAAGTGCATCTAGGACTCCCTTGTGGGTTTTGGATGATTTATGACAAGCAATTGGGATCCTAACCTCTTTGTTGAGATGGGTGCAGGATTTTAATAGGAAAATGAGCAAAGTGCCAAAAAGAAGGAAGAATGAGGAGCAAAGTGGAAATGAGCTCAAGGAAGAAGAATAGTAGATCATTGTGTATGGAGTGTGTTAACAAAACACATCCCAATAGCTCAATTACAATCAAACACACACATTGCACAAAGTTACACAGGACCGGACTAGTCCGACTGACACTGGACTAGTCCGATATCCTTTCTGCACAAAATCGGACAAGTTCGATATCCATCGGACTAGTCCGATATCCTTTCTAACTAGAATCGGACTAGTCCTTCCCAGTGCGGACTAGTCCTCAAAACACTTCACAAGTCACACAAAGTCGGACAAGTCCGATCACAACTGGACTAGTCCGATATTCTTTCTGATCCAAATCGGACAAGTCCGATGTTTGCACGGACTAGTCCGAAATACCCTGTTATCTGAATCGGACAAGTCCTCCAAGTGCGGACTTTTCATCCTATACACTTAGGGTTTGACATGTCCGGACAAGTCCGATGACCATCGGACTAGTCCGAAGATTTCCAGCTGCAAAATCGGACAAGTCCGCTCGTAGCCGGACTAGTACGATATTTCGAGACACTTGTGGTTTGCTACACACAGCACACCGGACTTGTCCGGTGACCACCACGGACTAGTCCGATCTTTCTGAACCCTAGCGGTCACTTTTAGAAACCCATATAAATAGAGTTGTACGACCTTATTTTACCCTCTCTCGAACCCTAGCGCCGTCACACCTCCCAAGAGACTCAAAAACCGCATCTCTCCATGAAATTAAGTGCAACAAAGATCAATCCTTTGAGGATTCACTCTAGTTCATTGGAGAGACACATTCAACACCACATTGAGCTCTTGGTTTGATTCTCTAACACACTCCTGCGATTATTTGTAATTTTTGAGTGTGTTCTTGGTGGTATTTTGTGTTGTAATCCAAGGGAGCTCTCAACATGTGAGAAAGCCCCTTGAATTTGGTTATTCACCCCTTTGAGATAAGTGGAAGAGGATTGGCCTTCGTGGCAATCCGACGAGGGTAGGGTTGGAGAAGACCCGGTCCTTTTGTGGGCTCCTCAACGTGGATGTAGGTTGCCTCTGTGGGAACCGAACCACGGGATAAATCTCTTGTGTTCTCTTTTTGTATTCATTGTCCTTTACATTATATCAATCTAGGGTTACAAACTAATCTTGATTACTTTACGTTGAAATATCAAGTATAAGTTTGATTTGTGATATAACCTGATTCATAACCTTGAGACACTTTGTTTAATTGTATACTTCCGCTGCATATATTGAAGAACAAAGTTAATCGATCAAACCTAATCAATCTAGTCCGTATACACCAAACTAGTCCGCACTTTACCGGACTAGTCCGATTTGTCTGTTTTTGAACTGGTTGTTAAGTGTTGCAGGATCCGACAATTTTCAAAAAGGCCTATTCACCCCCCTCTAGGCAACATTCAGTACAAGGCTTTGGACAGTTTGTAAACATGATTAGGAAAATCTGGATTTTCAAAACCCGGTAGTTGTTTGACATAAACCTCCTCATCTATGTAGCCATTAAGAATAGCACTTTTAACATCCATTTGATATAGCTTAAAACCTTTAGATGCAGCAAAAGATAACAAAATTCTTATGGCTTCTAATCTAGCAATAGGAGCAAAAGTTTCATCAAAATCTAGACCTTCAACTTGAGTGAAACCTTGAGCAACCAACCTAGCCTTATTCGTAACCACAACCCCATCCTCACTTTGTTTATTTTTAAACACCCATTTAGTTGCAATTAAAGTGTGACCTTGAGGAGGAGGTACAAGTTTCCAAACATTATTTCTTTCAAAATTTTCTAACTCTTCTTGCATGGCAATAATCCAAGATTCACCAGAGAATGTGTGTGATATATCTTTGGGTTCAAAAGAAGCAACAAAAGTAGAATGAACATGATAGTTTGGATCGCAAAACCTGGACTGTGTAACTCGTTCGTGCAAGCTTCCAATAATCTATTGTGGAGGATGAATTTTGAGAACCCGGAGGGGCGCGGACACTTCACAAGCTTCTTCTTCTTCATGTTCATCACAAATCGATGCTTGTGACTTGAGGAGGATCTGGACCAGCAATGGTTGTCGTCGGTGCTGGTTGTGAATCAAAATTAAGAGCTCGAACAATGTCATTAGCTGCTGAATTTTTGGGCAGCAACTCCACCTCTTCCTCATCTTCAATGAAAGTGCTCTCCCCCTGTGGATATGGAACTGGACCTGCAATGTTTGAGCTAGTACCTAGGCTAGATTCATCAAAAGACACTTCACAAGTCTCCACAATTTTGATAGCATCAAGTAAAAGCACACGGTAGCCTCTAGTATGAGATGGATAACCAAGAAACATGCCATCAATGGATCTAGGTTCAAATTTATCAAGATTACCTTGTTTCTCAACAAAGCATTTGCAACCAAAGACCCGAAAGTGCGTAACACTAGGCCTATGTCCAAACCGGAGCTCATATGGTGTTTTACATAGCTTAGCGTGCAAGAAAACACGATTTGAGACATAACAAGCGGTTGCAATCGCATCAGTCCAAAATTTCCTAGGAGTTTGATATTCATCAAGCATAGTCCTATCCATCTCAACTAAGGTTCTGTTCTTTCTTTCTACAACATCATTTTGTTGAGGTACATATGGTGAAGAAAATTGATGATCTATTCCATTTTCAGCACAAAAGTGATCAAAAGATTGATTTTTAAATTCAGTTCTGTTATCACTTCTAATTGCTTTTAAAGATCCTGGGTGATCAATTGATAATCTAAGAAATAAAGCTCTAAAGTGACTAAAAGCTTCATTCTTAGATACTATAAAGTAAACCCAAGAGTATCTAGAATAATCATCAACAATAACAAGAACATACCATTTACCTCCGAAGTATTGAACACGTGAAGGTTCTACGGTGTCAAGGTGCAAAAGTTGACCCGGTTCAGTTGTCATGATCATTCTGAGAGGAGTATGTGAACCTGCAACCATCTTAGCATGTCTACAAGAAGAGCACACAATTTCTTTGTCCCCTTTAAGCTTAGGCAGCCCACGTATGCGATCAAGAGCACTAACACGCATTAGGTGAGCAAAGCCTACGTGACCAAGTCTACGATGTCAAAAATATAAGTCCTTTGAATCATTAGCAACTAGACACCTATGCTTAGAGGAAGACATATCAAAATCCGCTTTAAAAACTCTTCCAAACCGAGACATGTTAAAAGTAAGCTCACTATTTGAACCTACAACTTTGCAGCAGTTTTTATTGAAAATAATTTCTTGATTTTCATCTAGCAATTGTGAAACAGAAAGCAAGTTGTATTTCAAATTTTTGACAAGTGCCACATCCTTCAAAGTGTAGTGATCATTTACTCTAACCGAACCCTTAGCAATTATAGGAGTTGATGAATTATCGGCAAAGGTAACATTCTCTACACGTGAAACAAAAGAGAGAGAGGAGAACCAATCGTTGTTACCGGTCATATGGTGTGAGCAACCTGAATCCACAATCCAAATGTTCTCCTTCCTCAAGCATGTAACCTACATAGAAGCACAATACATCGATGACTCAATACTGGGGTTAGTCAAAAGGCATTTAGGTATCCAGCACTGAGTCACACGACGTGCAACAGGAAAAACACGCGAAAGCTGAGATAAAACAACAGGTTTATTAGTCAAAGTTTGATGTTTTTTATTCTTAACTACTGACCTATAAGGTGTTACTTGTGTAGCACAAAAATCAGTAGCTCTGGAGGCAAAAACAAAAGGTCTGGAGGTAAACTTTGAATGTTTTTGACTCATAACAGCAGGTTGCATGTTCCTGGCATTCAATTTAATATGTATAGCAAATTTTGCATGAAAGTTATGCGATCTAACAATCATTCTTTCCGTTTTCTATTGTTTAGCTAGTCTGTAACAAAAATTTATGACATGGCTATCTCTACCATAGTAGGTACAATGAAATTTAACTTTGTGTTCATGTCTAGATGAGCAAGCAATATTTTTATTTGAAACCGAATGAGACAACACTCCTGTAGATTTGAAAACTACTTCTTTTTGTTTAGGAACTATTTGAATCAAACTACTTCCTAATGACTTTACAATTTTAGGTGGATGTGCCTTAGCATGAGCATGAGAATCAAAACCTAAACCAGTTTTATCATTGCAAGAATTAAAAGAATTCAGCAGCAAGTTTAGGTTCTTATTCCCATTACAAAACCGATATAATGTCCTATGCATGTTATCAAGTTTATTGGACAGATCAAAGCAATTTTCACATGAAGTTTTTCCTTTTAATTTGCAATTAGAACAATATTTAACTTCATGAGAACGTAAAGCATTATTCAATATTGAAATTTCATTCATAGCATCTTTTAGTTTCTTTTCAAGATCATCACAACTAGAACAATGCAAATCAATTGTAGAACAAGAAGCATCTTTTAAGTTTCCAATGTCAAGTGCAGCAAGCCTTTTGTTCTTTTCAATTTCAAGTTCAAGTCTATCTAGAGTAGAGGAATGTGCAGTTCTTAATGTGGACAATTTTTCATAGATTAAATCACACGAGGGACAAGAATTACCACTAGGAATCAAGGTTTTCAAACGGTTGATTTTAGATTCTAGTGATTCAATTTTAGCAGCATTATCCATAACCTTTTTGTCCTTTTTCTTAACAATAATAGTTGCACGAGATATTGCATCACACATTTCATTACAGGTAGAACATACCTCATTGTCATCACTATTGTGTTCTGCATCCTTCTGCCTTGATCTTGATCTTGTTTTGCCCGCCATGAAGCATAAGTTGTCCAAATCATCTTCATCTTCGTCACTTCCAATGTCCACGTCGCTTGAGCCAAGTTCCATTGAGTGTGGAGATAAAACTGTTCACCAGTTGGCGACCTGTAAAGCCCTTCTTTTTCTTCTTATCATTTGAGGAGTGCTTCGTCCTTGATTGTTTTTCTTCTCGGGAAGTGGAACCTGAAAGGTTAGGGCATTCTGTACGAAAGTGTCCTGTCTTACCACATTCAAAGCATCGTTGAGGTCCAAAGCTTCCTCTCCTTCTAGTTCTCACATTTTGCAATGCTTTTGACAATCTAGTAGAGAGAAGTGCTAGCTCCTCCTCTAGAAATTCCTCGATCTGCTCCAGGGTTAGTGAGGACAACAAAGCAAGAGTATTGCAAGATGATGATTGGCCGGAGCTAGGCATATCACGTTGTGAGACAAATACAATAGACTTATTTGGGTTCTTACGTGATAAGATGTCAATTTCATGAGTTTTGAGTTTAGAGTAAAGCACATCTAAAGTAAGTGTACTCATGACAGTAGATTCACGAATAGATGTAACTTTCATATCCTAGATTGACATGTCTAATGCACTTAAAAGTTGCCTAGCATTTTCAGTATCAGAAAAATTAACGTTGACACTACGCAAGTTACTGAGAATTTTGTTAAAGCGAGCAAAGAGATCATCGATGGACTCACCGGGTTGCATCTCGAAGCGCATGTATTCTTTCTTGAACATGTCTTGCCTTACCTCCTTGGTCGTTTTGGATCCTTCGTGATAGTCACAAAGTGCTCTCCATACATCATATGCCGATCGGAGATGTGCAACGCGGTCGAAGTCGCTATGAGTGAGTCCTTGGATGATCAAGTTTCGGGCTCTGTTGTTGTTGTCGACGTCCTGTAGGTTTGTAGCCGTAACTTGATCATTAGGTGGCACTTCGTAAGGCCTGTACACCTTCTCCCATATTGCGAAGCCTTGCGCCTGGATGAAAGCCTCCATGCATGCCTTCCAAACCTGAAAATCAATACCAGCAAACAAACAAGGTTTGGCGGAGTATTTCTCCATGATGATTAGTCAAAAACACGTGCAAATCACAATGATTGGAGCACCGTGGCTCTGATACCAATTGTAGGAACGAAGAGCACGTGAAAAGCTACCAGGGGGGGGGGGGTGGGGTGAATGGTAGATTTAAAAAATCTTACGCAGCGGAAACAATTAAATCCCAACCCCTTCGACAGAAAAACGATCTGTTAAAGAAATCGTGTGTGAGACTAGTCTAAATGTGTTTCACTGGGAAGAAAGTGATATATATAAGATAGAATCAATTAATGAAGAAAACACAAGAAGAATCACTCAAATCCGTCAAGAGAAACTCAAGTTATGATCGAAAGATCGAACAAAGGTCAATCTGTCCTACCCGAGAAAAACAGTTCTGGAATGCTGCAAAGAAACTCGTGTAGGTCAGAAACCACAAATCCAATAACCATGAAATTTTGATAGATGATAGATAATCAAGTTATGAAGATAACCCAAAAATAATCACGTCAATTGGATCTGAAAAAACTCGAGTTATGATAAAACCACCGACGAAAGGTAGTGCTGTCCAGAAACTCGACGAGTAAAACTTGTCTGGAACAAGTCAGACGAACAAGGCACAAAAGTTCCTTCAAACTACGAATTTTATTCAATAGAGCACAAGAGGAACATCCCCAAAGTCGTGAACCACGAGCTCTGGCCTCCCTTACTTATATAACCAGCTCGGAAGTCAACTCAACTCAAATCAGGACTCTAATCCTACTCCGTTCACGAATCGAAACTTTCCATAACTGCTTAGGACTCTTCTATACGTAGATAGAAGCAATCTTAAGACTTCCAAACACCTTAGGAACGTATCTCACATTCCTAAAACAACTCAAATTCGTGACCCACATGAAATCCTATCATAACCAACTCAAATCTTTCCAAATTTGAGTCAAACCCGACTCAGCCACAGCGTGAGTCCATAACCTAGTCGGTTGGACCTTTCCGACCAATTCTTTACGTCCACATCTCTTCATCACGCCTCGGAACCATGTAGCCACGTCCATGCACTCCTTGCACACGTGCAAACATCTTCCAATGACGTCCACGATACCTTCATATGCATTGTTCTTGATTCAAATATGTTGTGCAACCTCCCGATCAACTCAATCACAATTCCTCCCGAACTTGGTTGTTGAACCTCATCTTCTCCCTAATTCTAGTTCAATGGATCCCGTCACCAGCCATGTCTTGAACTCAAACAACACCTGAACATGAATAAACAACCAATCCGTACGATCCAAGTCCGCAACTTGACTCAAGTCGGTTACGAACACAACACCTTACGTGAGCACCTCACATAAACATGTTGCAAAGCATATCAAAATGATATCAGCCATATCAACCAAAACGCACCAAAAGCTTAGCAAATCAATACTAAGTAATCTTTCTAAGAATATAAAGCAAGTTTGAAACATTGCAAGATAAAAGCAGGAACATTGCGATCAAGCTTCGAACCTAGCCAAAGCTAACCGTAGCTTGAGTCGGAGCTTACCAAAGCTAGTACAACCTAGCGCCGGAGCTTATCAAAACTAGCAGGACCTAGCGCTGGAGCTTACCAAAGCTAGTACAATCTAGCACCGGAGCTTATCAAAACTAGCAGGACCTAGCGCCGGAGTTTACCAAGGACATGCCGGAGTTATCAAAGACATGATGGAGCTAAAGACAAAGCTCACCGGAGCTACCCAAAAACATGTCGGATCTAGACAAAGAAAGTCGGACCTATTGTCGGACCCTGCAGAAGTTCAGATCTAGAGTCGGACCCTGCTAAAAAGATGTTATGGCAGCATTCAAAATTTTTATTGTCAAAGCCAATGTATTCAGCACACATAGGTCTCACAAATACCGTACAATTCATTGCGATACGTTAAATCGTCACAATACATGAAAACGTTGCAATAGAGTCCTATTTGCCACAGATGTAAAATCGTCGCAATACCATAATATTCGCCACGGATGCCAAGGCGTCGCAATAACCTATCACCACGGGAATTATTACGACGATTCGTAAAAACTATCATCACACTCTTTTTCGTTGCAACAGCGACCTATTGCGACGAAAAACAACCTATTGCGACGAATTTTTTCGTTGCGATAAACCGGAATGCTTGCAGTGGGAACAGAATCATTGCGTTAGGATCTAATGCCACAATTCACTAGTTCGTGGTGTTAGGATCTATCGCCACAAAAACAGAATCGTTGCGTTAGCAACTTTTGCCATGATTCACCAGTTCGTGGTGACAGGATCTATCGCCACAAAACACAGTTGTTGCATTAGGATCTGTTGCCACAAATTACTGGTTCGTGGCATTATGATCTATCACCACGAAACACAATCGTTGCATTCGGAACTTTTGCCACAATTCACCAGTTCATGGCGTTAGGCTCTATCGCCACGGAACACAATCGTTGCATTACGAACTTTTGCCACGATTCACCAGTTTGTGGCATTAAGATCTATCATCACGGAACACAATCGTTGTATTAGGAACTTTTGCCACGATTCACCACGATTCAATATCGGCTTGCTTATAAGCTTGCTGCTAAATAGAATAGTGGCTTCTATCTTTTCAAAAAAAAATCAAATAGTCATGTACAGCTAGCTCACCCAATACTTATATAAAAAATCATCATCTTCGCTTCCCAACCAATATTGGAGGTACAATAACATCATTGATATATGTATCATCGTCGTCGTCGTCGTCATGTTCATTTTCTGATGGAACTCTATGTGTCTAAAACTGATCACATGTTCTCATTTGAAGAGCGGAAGCATCACCGGTTGCTCCCTCAATGTCATTCCTATCCCATGCGGTCCTATCCTCATTTATATCAGTAAGTCGTCGATCATCAAATGTCTCAGCCTCCATCCTCTCAGTGACATTATTTTCACTGTCTCCAGGGGGCATGGCAAAAATGTTTCATGGCTTCGTTTTAACAAATGTAGCCCATTTAGGTTGCTTCACACTTCGAACGTAAAAAATTGTTCTGCTTGGGTAGCTAGAATGTAAGGCTCATACATAAATTGAGAAAGAGTAGTGTCAACATCTATCATTCCGTATCGATCCATTTTGTAGCCTCTTCTTTGGGTCTGACCAAAACGAGGCCGATCAAACCAGTCACATTCAAATAACAGAACCACTTGATTTTTTCAAAATCGACAGAAATGATTTTCTTGATTATTCCATACCACTGATGATCACCATCCCGAAAAACAACACCACTGTTTTGCGTCCGTAATTCTTTTTCCACCTTAGTTGTTCGAAAGAATAAGCCATTTATGAATGATCGACTAAAAAAATATGCCCGACGATCAGGTCCTCTAGATAATGCATACAAATAATCGATTACTTTGCCTTCTTTGTGTAATGTCGTAATTTGTACACATCAGTATAAAAGGGGTCATTGATATACCAACTTCAGAACACATATTTTATCAAAGTAAAAACTTGCATGTACTTACTCATTTCTGAAACCAATAAAATAACTCATCTCTATGGCATTTTTCAACATCATCAGAATGAATCTTTTTCGGCTCTTCAAAATGCTCGCCGAAAAGGGTAAAAAATTAAATTAGCCATCTACAATAAGCATGATCCAATATAGTATAGAACATCTAAGTTATACGTACTTGATCCATGGAGTAGCCTCTTCAACATTAGAAATAATATAATGCCTGATGTTATGTAGTTCCACCATAGTAAGTTGACCCCATTTAAACCCTTTTTTTGAATTATCAACTTCTGTAAATATATTAGACTCGAGAGATGGTTCATTCCTAGCTACAGCTTCATGACGTTCTGGCCTATTAAGCTTGGTGCTGATGTTATCCAAAAACTGACTACAAAAAGTCGTACACTCTTCCATAATAAATCCCTCAGCTATAGAACCCTTCGGGTGAGCTCTGTTACGTACATATCTCTTCAATCTACCAAGGTACCTCTCAATTGGCTACATCGATCTGTAAGAAACAGGTCCACCCAAGCGAGCTTCTTCGACTAGATGGATTGGAAGATGTACCATGATATCAAAGAAAGCGGGAGGAAGCAACATCTCAAGCTTACAAATTGTTTTAGGAAATTGTTTGATCATCTTATCCAAATCTGGTTTCACTAATTCTTTAGAACAAATTCCGGAAAAGAATTTGCTAAACTGAAATGAAGGTGCAACAACCTTTTAAGGAAATATGTCACGTATTGCAATAGGAAGGAGCTTTTGAAATATAATATGGGAGTCATGAGTTTTTAGACCTGATACCTTATGTGCTGTTATGTCCACACATCTCTTGATGTTTGAGGCATAACCATCGGGCATCTTCACATCCCCCAAAAACTTGCACAAGGTGGTATTCTGATCTTTACGCAAAGTATATGATGCTGATGGACAATCATACTTCCCTGTCATACCCACCGAATGTTGCTTTGGCCATATACCCATTTCCTGCATATCAAAACGAGCTTGTAGACTATCTTTTGTTTTACCATCCATATTAAGCAATGTCCCCAATATGCTATCACAAATGTTTTTCTCAATGTGCATGACATCCAAGTTATGCCTTATTAGCAATGTCTTCCAATACGGGAGCTGAAAAAATATACTTTTCTTCTTCCAACTATGCCACCTATCTTCCTCAGTGCGCTTTCTCTTATTATTCGTCTGTCCAAAACTCACTTGATCAAAAGTCTCGTATTGTTTGAGTACTTCATGACCAGAGAGTGATGTTAGAGCCTATATATTCTCTATCTTGTTGTTGAAAGAATCTTTGTGTCGATGCCACCTGTGATTCTGAGGTAGGAAACGGCAATGACCCATGTAGCAATACTTTCGTCAATGTTTCAACCACAAGGTGTCAGTGTTTACATGGAAGTATGGACATGCTAGCTTACCTTTTGTGCTCCATCCACATAGTATTGCATATGCTAAAAAATCATTTATTGTCCACAATATAGAATCTCGCATGAGAAATGTCCCTTTCTTTGAACTGTCGTATGTTTCAACACCATCAGACCATAATTTCAGTAGCTCATCAATCAAAGGCTGCAGATACACATCAATGTTGTTTCCAGGTGACTTTGGCCCAAGAATTATCATTGACATCAACCAATAAGGCTACTTCATACACAACCAAGGTCGTAGATTATAAGGGATTAGAATCACAGGCCATGTACTGTAAGAAACATTCATTACTCCAAAAGGATTGAAACCATCAGATGCTAGCCCACATCTTATGTTGCGAGGATCAGATGAGAAATTTGGGTGAATGCTATCAAAATGCTTCCATGCTTTCAAATCTGCTGGATGGCATAATATTCCATCATCAGTACGTTCTTCCTTGTGCCAGCGCATGTTTGATGTTGTTGATTCTGCCATATAAAACCTTTGAAGACGGGAAATAAAGAAGTATCATAGAATATTGCGTGCTACAAGCTTCTTGGATTTTCCACAAGGTAAAGCCTCTCTTGCTTCCCCACCAGTACTATTTTTCCATCTTAATTCACCACATTTTGGGCATCGATCTAGCAGAGAATAGTCCTTCCAGAATATCACACAGTCATTGACACATGCATCAATCTTTTCGTAGCTCATCCCAAGGTCACGAACAACCTTCTGAACTATATCAAGTGTATTAGGAATGCAATGGCCCTCTGGAAGCACATCTAAGAATAGTTCAAGGATCAACTCACACGTTTTTTTGCTCAAACTAGTTAATTATTTTATCTGGTACAACCTGACAATGAAGGATAAATGGGTCACCTTCTCACAACCTGGATACAACTCCTTTTTGGCATGATTTAATAAGTCATAGAATGCCTTTGCACACCCAGTTGGCTCCTGCTGGTTTATAGCATTTCTTGGATCATCAACATCTGCTGAAGTACCACCATGATCAGTGCCTCTAAGTAGACTGGACAACATATTTTCCATAGCAGCGTCATAAAAAATTATCTCCTCATTATTTGCTGATTGCTCAGCAATATTTTCCTCAACTCATTTTTCTCCATGGTGTACCCAACAAGTATAATAAAATGACATCCCATTATGAAGCAAGTGAAGATGAACTTCCTTGCGTGTCCCGTAGCAAATATTATGACATCTTGTGCAAGGACAAGGCTTAGTTTCTTCTTCACGAGTGCCCTGGAATGCTAAATTTAAAAATGACTTCATTCCATCCTGCCACTCCTTCGTACGCCTGTCTTTTCCCTTCCAAGTCTTATCTTCTGACATCGCCTTCTACAATTCAATCAGCATATCTGTAAGAGGATAGAACAACAATAACATTATGTGAGCAATTGTACCTAGCGATGTTGCTCCTCCACGTGCGGCAGCTGGTGGATGCTCCTCCAAGAGTGTTGCGGTCAGCGGATGCTCCTCCAAGAGCATCGCGGCCGTCGGATGCTCCTTCAAGCGCATTTTGTACAATCAGAAAAGGGGCCGTTGTGGATCGAAGGGTCCCGCGGGCAAGCAGCCAGGACAAAGCATACATGAATCTATCAGAGTAGGCCCTACACTGCGCTAGGCCGCTTGTTATTCGTGGGCTGAAACCGCGTTGAGTCACTTGGTATTCGTGGGCTGAAACTGCGCTGGGACGCTTGGTGTTCGTCCCCATGACACGTGAGCCCATCTACGGGCGCGCGTCTGACTATGGCAATTTGTTATCTAAATAAGTTAATGTAGCAATGAGAGTGGTATTCCTAAAAATAAAGCATACGCATAAAGTCTCTTGAACTGCAGCAACACAGTGATATAAACAAGGATTAAATACTATAGTAGATATAAACATCAACGGAACCAAACAGTAGTGTTCAACGTACCATTCTAGACAACAAACTAATCGACAGGACTAGCTGTTACATAGTCCCCAATAAACACAAAATAAACTAATTGGCACATCTAGTCCGCAAGCACTTACTCTTCAAGCAGTGCTCGCTACCTGATGCATTTTCCTGTTAGTACTGTATACTACGTACTTTACAGACCGCTTTGCAGGCCCCGCTACGGGTGATCTCCTTTGGCACCTCCAGCAGCTAAAGTATTGTACCGACCACTTTAGAGGCTACCGGCGGTGTGGAGGGTCGTTTATTAACAGAGAATACAAATAGAACAGATAGTTCACTAAACAAATAGATAGAAAACAAATTGACAGTTGGAACAGAGGAACAAAATAACATTGAGTTCATCAACATAAAGCATTACTACAAAACAAGAAAAACGACATCATGAAATAAGAAAAACAACATCACACAGCCTTATATGTCTTTTATATATAGCCCATACCGGATAACACCTCACGGCAGAATGCGAAATGCTCGTGTCTAATCCTACAGTCTTCACTACAGAAGACCCTATAGCCACTCCACCCTTGCTTCCCGCAGCCAGCAGCTATACACAGGTCAACCTCCTTGTTGGGCAGCGACGCTAGCAGCGGTCTCGAAGGCAGGCGCGGATGCGCCCACGTCAGATTACGAATTTCATGATGGCGACGGACTTGGCCGCTTTCTCCCCGACATCGACCTCGCCTTTGACCTGCCAGATATACTCAACAGCGTCGCGGGCCCCATGGTCGGCGTCGTAGTGTAGGAGGCCAAGGATGTAGGCCACCTCCATGTGGCTGACCCTGGCCGCCCAGGCAAGAAACTGGGCGCCCTGCCGTGCGCGATCGACCATGAAGACGAGCTTGAGCCCGATGACGTAGCACGCATGAGGGTGGCTGACGATGGCCAGGTTCTCCACGAGGGCTTTGTACCACCTCAGGTCGCGCCACATCATCCGGGTCACCCGCTCCAGCGCCACATGCCTGCCCACAGAGCCATCCTGGCACGCCGCATGCATGGCCTTACAAGTGGCACACATACTGGAGAGGTCGTCCAAGGGTCGCAGGGAGCTTTCGGCGATGCGCCCCGCGATCTCGATCGCAATATCGTGCGTGAACAGAAACTCCATAGGCTTCGGCGTCATCGTGCTGCGAGGGAACCAATGAGGGTGTGTGCAGCGGAGACAAAGAGGAAGCTAGAGTACGTGCAGAGAAGACGGTGGTGTGTCTATAGTGTACGTGCGGAGAAGATGATGGAGATATTATATAAAGACACACGCCATTGTCTTCTCCGCGCTTACTGATAGGGGTCACGCGCAGTGATGGTTCGGCTTCCGGCGGTGGCGGATTCCACATCCTCTACAGTACTGCAGGTGCATTAAGGGTGGCTGACATGTGAACCCACAACCTATGGGACCCACAACTCTTGCATGCACTGATGGGACGTGCAAAGTAATGGAACCGCTCTATTTTCAACATCAGCACAAGAATAATATTCTGTCATCAATAGAGATAACATATTATGTTTGACAGTAATCTGCGCCAAACATTTCCTGTTTTACAGTTTAGTTCTCCACGCTCTTTCACCTTAATTCGTACGTACGTAATACCTATATTTTTCTAATATTTTTTTCGTCCTTTCTTTTCTTTTCTCTCTGCTCATTGTCTCCACTTTTCATTCCAGTCGTCGCTAATCGATAGAACTAGCTGTTACATATTCTCCATTAAACACAAAATAAATGAATCATCCCATCTAGTTTGCAGCACTTCCCTTCAAGCAGTGGTAATAACTTCTGGCCGTGTATAGGAGTAGTGGTAATGATTACACTGCGTATAGAGGCATAGGGCCAGTGGTACATTGGAGTTCTACCTATATTTTTCTAATATTTTTCTCGTCCTTTCTTTTCTTCTCTCTCTATTCATTGTCTCCACTTTTCTTTCCAATCGTCGCTACCTATTAGTACTGTATACTACTTTACAGACCGCTTTGCAGGCCCCGCTGCGGGCGATCTCCTGGCACCTCCAGTGGCTAAAGTATCGTACAGGCCACTTTAGAGGCCACCGGCGGTGTGGAGGGTCATACCTTAACAGAGAATACAGATAGAACAGATAGTTCACTAAACAGCAGATAGAAAACAAAATAACAGATGGAATAGACGAACAACATTGAGTTCATTATCATAAAACATTACTCCCTCCTTCCTATATTACTTGTCGTTATTAGAACAAGTTTTTTAGTTCATATTTGAACTAGAAAACTTGTCCTAATTATTAACGACAGGTAATATGGGAAGGAGAAAGTACAAAAGATGAAAAATAACATCACGAAATAAGAAAAAATAAAACATCACAAAAGTAAGAAGAGAAAAACATCACAATTGGATTAATTTGTGTCAAAAGATTTCCTGTTTTAAAGTTGGGTTCAACTAGAATGTAATAAGATGTTTGGTGCAATCGTGCAATCAACCATCTTCAGCCGTTGGATCAATCTACATTACTGTCATTGAAATTTTTTATTTAACCCCTTCCACCAGGTGGAGGGGTGGTGGTGGTGGTGGTGGAAGGGGTTAAATGAAAAGATGTAATAATCGTAAGATGTAGATCCAACGGATGAACTCTTCGAGCTTGAGCTCATCAAGCTGGCAAGCTCAAGCTTGGCTCGTTCAGATTTGGCACAATACTCAGCTTCATCCTCAAACTTTCAATCAAAACTCAGTTTAGTCCTTGAACATTCAAATGGGTTAATTATTTAGTCCATCAACTTCAAATAACTTTTTCACTTTCATCATTAGTCTGAGTTGGACATCCACATTGGCATGCCACATAATATATATCATCTACCCCAGTATATCATAGATGAGGTATGCATGTTAGTTAATCATACGTACATACATATCATAGATGGATATGCATGTTAGTTTTGTACAGCATGACCGAGGGCTTTTCTATGTCTAACATGCATGCACCCCAAACATGATCAACCAATACGTACGTGTTTTGTCCTTTTGATGATGGATATCGTCATAGTTTGAGGCCTTGTCCATGCTTGCTACGCCCCAACGATGCATGATCAATGAGCCTACAACTCTAGACGGTATCCAACATCAAAAAGAGAAATTACACGTAGTATATAATTCACATCGACATGAAACATACATGATCGAGGTCTTTCATACTCCACTAGTTCCCCATGCACATGCTATACGCCCAAAAACATGATCATCGAGCCTCAAACTATAATATATAGGAGAAAATTATGACGTGCACGACACATCCGAGCATAATTGCATTATTTGTCGTGATGATCATGTAGGATTTGTTTGGGTAACTTCAATCCACTTTTATTGGAGTGGATTGAAGTGGAAAATGAACAAATATTTATCTCAATACTCTCCAATCCACTTTGATTGAAGTGGATCCACTCTTATCCAAACGAGGTCGTATGATGGCCGGACATGACTGGGATAATGCCAGGATTAATTCCAGGAGTCGTATCCTCGTCACTTTCATGCTGGTACTTGGGCCTAGGTTGTGCACTAGTCACCTGGCATATTCCATACGTCTGCCCCCGCGCGTTGTGTCCGTAACAAATTCGTGCGAGCGATTTTGACAAGGTGTCAACAATTTATCCCACCTCAGAAAGTTGAGCTCGTTGCAACGAGAATATAAGGCGATGCGCGCTATCGTTGTTACACATACGATTGAAAAAGATGTCGTGCAAGACTTGACCCCACTCCGTTCGATAGCGTGTGGATGCCGTCGAATGGAACGTGGATGAGGTGTGTACTAGGCGGATGTTTTTTATATAAGCCCTGGGCCCATTCCGTGTCAAATTAAAAAACTGCCAGTGAAGCCGATGGGACGCGTCTAGCCGTTGCGATAACCGAGAGGGATGCAAACCGTGGTTTTTTATAAGAATAAATTTTTTTTCCCCACATACGTCGGGTCCTTTGCGTGTGAAATTAAAAATTTCTTCTTTTATCGAAAAGCATCTCCTTTAACGACGCCAATTTTTCCCCTTTAACCCACTTCATGCGTGAATCAATTGTGTGACCCTCCACACCGGGGCCTCAAGAGTGGAGACAATGAACTCCAAAAAAGAAAACAAAAGTGGAGACAATGAAATCCTGAGAAGAAAAGAAAGGAAGAGAAAAATGTTAGAAAAAAATAGGTACTACATACGATATTTAAGGTGAAAGAGCCTGGAGAACGAAACTGTAAAACAGGAAATCGATTGATGCAGATTAATCCAAGTCGTGATGTTGTGTTTCTGTTCTTGTTTATGATGTTTTTTCTTTTCACGTTTTGTCATGTTGTTTTCTTGCAAAAATATGAACAGTCGGGATGTTATTATTGCAAGGACTGGAACGGGCCAAAAGTTTTACCACTAGCCCTATGGCCCTATATGCGGTGTTATCATTACCACTACTCCTATACACGGCGGTTCCATATAGTGTCACCCCTAGCTACCACTACTCATTCTGTTGGAGAAAAAAATTATGGATACGGTATGCACCGGAGAGCAAATGCATACCGTTCTCAGATGGTGCCACATACTTCCTTCGTGTCTTCAATCGACGCTCCTTGAGCGTGGCAGTTGAGATATTTTAGCTTATGTTTGAGCTCAGAAGCGCGCTATTGAGGATCATGGACGGTAGATCGAACTGCCAGAAATAGGTGGCACCATCTGAGAACGGTATGCACTTGCCAACAGGTGCATCCCATATCGATGTTGTGTCGCTTTATAATGTAATACTCTGGAGACTCCCAAGAAACTGCAACCTCCAAATAACCCTTTGTTCCTCTTAGGCAGATTTGTTTCTTCACGGCTCATCGCTCATTAATTGCAAACTTCTCCACCGAACCGCGTCGGTTTTGTCCGCAGCTGATGATCCCCAAAGATGGTGGTCCGCTGTGCCACATATCTGGCGAATCGCGAAGAAAAATTAGGAATATGCTGAATGTATTTCCTCCAGAAGGGAACACTAATTTCCTTTGTTCGGAACTACTGAATGTATTTCATTTCCAGAGGAATCCATTTCTTTAAACTATCCCATGAGTTCCTTTGATGCAAACAGGGCTAAACAAAAGACGAGCGTGCATAGGGGAAACACAACAAGTGCAACATTCATCAGAGACGAGCGCGCATAGGGGAAACACATCAACATGCCTTATACAAGTCTATTTTACATACTCCCTTTGTTCTCTTTTAATTGGCGTTGGGAGAACTAGGGGTGCATCCAAAATGGAATGGAGGGAATATAACCCATAGAGTACAACGCCTCACGTCAGAACCAGTCATGCTCGTTCTTAATCCTACAGTTTTCAGTGTAGAAGACTCTCCACTCCTCCCACCCTTGCCTGCCACAACGGGCAGTTCCCTGGTTCCCCCCTGTTGGGCAGCCCCAAGCGTCATCGTCAATGCTGGGCACCCCCACCGGTGGTGCTCTCGGATGAGGCCTGCCTAGGAACCTCCAGACGACACCATAGACACTCTTCATGGATTCGTGCTGACACCGGCAGTACTCCTTGTTGGTCCACTTCAACGTGACGGACCCGACCGCATTGTAGCCGATGTGGGCCTCACCTTTGATCTGCCAAATATACTCGGGGGCATCGCGGGCCCTACAGTCGGCGTCGTAGCGGAGCATGGCGAGGATGTAGGCCGCCACCATGTGGCCGTTCCCAGCCGCCCGGGCAAGGAACTAGGTGCCCGGCTACGCGCAACCGTCCTTGAAAACGAGGTCGAATCCGGTGACGTAACACGAATGAGGGTTGTCGTCAATTGTCAGGCACTCCACGAGGGCGTCGTAGCTCCCGTTAAACTTCCATATGCTCTCCCGCTCCAGCGCAAAGCGCCTGACCACGACGTGATCCTGGCACGCTGTGTGCATGGCCTTGTCGGTGGCGCGCAGACTGGAAGGGTCGTCCATGGGCTGCGGGGAGGTTGCGGCGACCCACCCCGTGATTAGGACCGCAATATCGTGCAGCAAGGGGAACTCCATGGGCTTCAAAGGGAACCAATGAGGACGCGCACGACAGAGACGAAGAGGAAGAGTACGCGCAGAGAAGAGGATGGCATGTGTGTGTTGCGAAGAAGAGGATGGTGTGTCGTTATTAGTACGTGCGAAGGAGACAATGAGACGCGCGCAGATGCGCGCAGTGATGGTTATGGCTTCTAAAGTGCACCATTTGGAATGCTACTTACGAAACTACTCCATATGAATGTCTTTCCCTTCCAGAGGATTCCATTCCTTTAAACTGTCTCGTGAGTTTTCTTTGATGCAAACTGGGCTAAACAAAAGACAAGTGCTGGAGTTATGGCTTCTAAAGTGCATCTGTACGCTACTTTAGCAGCTGGAGTTGTTAGGAGGCAGGAGATCGCCTATAGTGGGGCCTGCAAAGCGGTCTATAAAAAGTACTCCTCCCTCTATCCCAACTCAACTCTATTTTTAGCTTTGGTTAAACTTACCTTTGACCAATGATTTTTTGCCTGGTCCTTATCCTGATGATCAAGGTCCTCCGCCTGTTGCCCTAGAAGACTTGGGGCAGAAGGATCATGGCGACCAGAATGAAGTGTCGAATATGTTGTCCACAGTGCACGGTTATTCAACACAAGCAAAAGGTAGCATATCATAATCTTTATCCTCATATATAACATGTTAACTAATTTTTTGGCCCCAAATGATCTAGAAAAATTACTCCAGATTTCATGATGCCATAAACTAATCGCTGCTCAAAACAATGATGGTGCTCATCAAGCTCGCAAGCTCTTGGCTCGTTTAGAATTGGCACAATACCCAACTTCATCCTCAAACTTTCAATCAAAACTCAGTTTTTGGTCCTTGAACTTTCAAATGGGTCAATTATTTAGTCCCTCGACTTCACACAACCGTTTCACTTTGATCCTTAGTCTGAGTTGGACATCCACATTGGCACGCCACATAAGCTATTATGCCACATCATCTACCCCGGCCACCTTACATAGAAAAAGATAATAATTTTTTATCATCTTAAAAAGTAACTAGCTAATTAATTCGGGTCAATTTACGTAGTTGCATGGGATAAAAATATTTCTCCTCCATGTTTTTTTTGCAAAACTATCAAGCTGTATATCCTATGTGCATATTACATATGTAAAAGTATTGTAAAATATAAAACTTTTAAGCCTAGAGAAGAGCAATCAGAGCAAACAGGGAGGATGATGAACCTTTTAAGCCTAGGGAATAAAATATAAAATGAAGCTACACGGCTGTTCGGGTACACGTACGGTCCGGGTGTGCGCGTGCACCATAACCTCCGTCGTGCGCCCATGTCAACTCTATTTTTAGGCTCCCTTTGGATTGAAGGAATGGCAAAGGAATTTTGAAGGATAGGATTTGTAAAGGATTTTTTCCTACCTGACCATTTGGCTCACAGGAAAAACAAAGGGTAGTTTCTATAGGAATGGATTCCTTTGCTTAAATTTTATAGGAAACATAACATGAGCTTGGACCTCTTTTTTCTTTCCTGGCTCATGTTGCACGTTCCTTTGTTTTTCCTATGATGCTTCCAAAGGGCTTCTCATCTCATCAATTCCTAGATTTTCAATTCCTATAGGATTGCAAAAACATACAATTTCAATTCCTATATTTTTCCTATTCTTGTGTTTTTTAATTCCTTATCCAAAGGGAGCCTTAGGTTTCATCAAATCTATCTTTGACCAATGATTTATGTAATTTTGATCTATTTTAACAATACAAGAATTGTACTTTAAGGTTCACCATGAAAATATTTCCATAATATACAATCTAGTACATGTTATTGAAGTTAATAAATTCCATATAAATCATTGGTCAATGGTAAGTTTGACCAAAACAGAAATAGAGTTGAGTTGGGGCGGAGGAAGTATTATGTTGTTGTTTGCCACATAAGGTTTGGTCCTTGAAGCCGTAGCCATTTGTACAGGTGGCTGATGCGATCGGGCGCACTGAGCTTACGTGCGCGCCAGTTATCGAGGCGCCTTGAACATGCGCAGCGCATGCACATCTTTGAATTCAATTGGAACCGCTCCGCATCCCATCACCACTACTGCGCTTGTCGAAAGACAAACATCCAGGCTGCTACTACGCTATAAGATCACTCTAGCACGCCATCGTCTTCTCCGCACAGCCACTCTTCCTCTCTTCCCAATACTGCGCCAAGAACACCATGGCTGACAAGAAAATGCCGCCGCCAAGCCCGCTGTAGGACGCCAAGGGGAAGCATCCCCGACTGGACTCCCCCCAAGAGAAGGAGTGGGCTCTCCGGAAGATGGCGCGAGATGTATTTGACAATACATCGCGCTCCATGCGTCATCTTGGGCTTGGTCCCCTTCGAGAGTATACTGCAATGGGGACCACAGGCCACTACGTCTTCAGCATGATGCACTTGGTCGGTCGCCTCGATGTCCTCTAGGAGACGCTGGCAGACGAGCTTGGCGTCGCCGACCGCGACAACCTGGTGGTGCCGATGTCCAGGAAACTGAGCTTCTCGTCCCCGCCGCGGGAGGCGCCCCCACCCTGCCAGGAGCCCAAGAAGGAGGAGGAGGAGGAGGAGGAGGAGGAGAAGTAGGTGGAGGTGGAGGAGAAGTAGTTTTTTTTTGTTCTTAGTTATGTTGTTTTTCTTTTCTTGTTTGTAGTTTGTGTTTTTCTTTTTTCTTGTTTGTAATGTATTGTCTTAAGGTAATGAACTTTATTTTGTTGTTCATTGGTGCGCAAAAATAGTTCTAATGTTGTTGTTCTAATGATAAACTAGTGGACTATTTATCTCTTTTATTTTTTAGAATGGAATATATTTCCACTTCCAACTCTACTGAGCTGGAGATCCAGAAAGTGACTACCACCTAGTTCATCTGACAACACTAGCAGGGAGAACCTTCTGCCTCACCCTGTGCCCACTCTCTATGTTCAAACCCAACACAGATCCAACATAATGAGTAATCTAACAGCAAAGTACGTAGTAAATAAAAAAAATGCTACAACAGTTTCTAGAGTATCAACTTTAGCCCAGATTAAATGATCGTGGGCATCATTGCAAAAGGGTGAAGACAAAAAAGACTTGATTCGGATGGCTTGCAAAGACATACAAGAAGTCAGGGTGATCGAAGTTTTTGCCCGATTTGGATTGAGTCTTAGTTATAGACTTCCATAATAATAAAAATGTATTGGGTGTTTTACTTTCACTAGTGTGTCGGGTTGAGTCTTTTGTTGTTGATCTTCACAACTTGGTGTATCAGTGTGGTCGTACTCTGTACTGAGGAAAAGGTTGCTTTAATGGCAATGACTGCTATGCAATCTGGACTTTTGTGCAAGCGTGCAATCCACAAATCTCAGCCATTGGATAGACATCTAAAGATGGCTACCATTTTACACATAGATCTTTACTTTTCAACAGGCAGGTGGAAGGATTTATGTGTACAATGTCAGCCACCCTTGGATGTTCATCAAATGGCTGAGATTTGTGGATTGCACGCTTGCACAAGAGTCCAGATTGCACAGCAGTTGTTGCCCGGTTGAATTATTTCCATCATCTAAAAAATCTTTAGCCCAGATTAACAAAGCACCGTCCACCGAGCGTCATCCTCACTCTCGTCGTGCATGTTTGACATGAAGAATGTTCCCTCGACGGCTCGAGGATTGAATACCATCTATGAACAGCTCACTACGTAGGCGGTTCATCAAATTAATCGCATGCCTTGCACAGTACAATATAATTTCCAACCATGTTGTACTCGTCCGTTTGAAGAAACGACAGCCGTAGGTGCTAGCCACTACGTGTTCAGATTTGAGGAACAACAAACACACTTGTAAAAACACTCAACATATCCGATCCTCAATGTCATCAAATTTAACAAGGGGAGCAACGTCTCTCCACGACGTTCCGCCTGGTGTTGCACACACGGCTCTCGCCTCACGCCGGCCACGTATCCTGATCCAACCGTACAACTTCAAATAAAGGAGGGCTAGAAGGTTGGTGGAAAAATAATAGTATATGAAAAAAGGGAAGAAGAAAAAGGATGGCGCGCGTTTTGATACATGAACCGTGAGACTGCTGACTTCCATCTTCATTGGCCAGTTCCCGATTCCGCTGATCTCTCCAGCATGCATTCACACTAGCTACTCTCTGGTGGTTGGACCCAGGGTATCCCGTGGCCCAGCCGGCATACCCAGTGGGTGGGCCCCTGAGAAATGTTGTTGTTGTTGTACATGGTGTTTGGTTGAGACAATGCAACTTGTGGTCATAACGGTAATAATTAAAAATTAGAAAGAGTATATCAGATTCAAAAATCTCCATTACCCCCTTTACTCTGGGCTCGGGCCCATCAAATTCGGAAACTCCTCCGCTCATATTGTAATTGCATCAGTTATATATCCAGGCCCGTTTCCCATTAAAATCCAAACTAAAGGTGTAGACGAAGGTTTGTACAAGAGTGAAGTTGTGTCGCACCGCCGCACACGGCAACCGTAGGGACGACAAGGAGAGAGGACCCAATGGCGAGGACTCAGGTGTACAACATGACATTTGAGGAATACGTGATCACCACCACCGTGACGTCCTCCGGCGAGGCCGTGGAGGACTGGCTTGACGAGGTCTTCTCTGTCCACTGTCGGCACCTTCACAAGCTCATCATCGGGCTCGACGACAAGTGGCGCCCCAGTTACTCTGCCGACCAGAACCCTGTTGCCGTTCTGCAGCTCTGCGTCGACTACCGCTGCCTCATCTTCCAGGTCATCCATGCTGACTACTTCCCCGACAAGCTAGAAGATTTCCTCGGCGATTCCGACTACCGACAGATTTTGGAAGGACTGGCAGCTGAAGGTGGCCAAAATGATAGACCTGGCTGAGCACGCAGCGGAGGAGATGGATCGCCCGAGCCTCCGCCGCACGGGGCTGAAGGACATAGCGAGTGCCGTGATGGGCGCCGACATGGAGAATCCTTACCGAGTGAGGAAGAGCAACTGGGACACGTACAATCTCTCCGGTGAGCAGGTCAGCTATGTGTGCATCGACGCCTTTGTCTCCTTCGAGGTCGGCCGCAAGCTGCTCTCCGGCGACTAGTGATCTAACCATCGAGTTTGTGGATCGGCTGATGTCGATCATCCCGACATGGAATTCGCAGGTGCATCTCTCAAGTTCTAGCTTTTCTGCTTGTGCGTCCAAAACAACTAACCTACACTAGCCTATGGACATGGCAATGCTAAAGCATCCCGAAATCCTCTATTAAGCACAAAAGCAAACAATATATAGTAAACAACACAACAAACAAAATCACATCGATTCTTGAGTGCTCCTATGTGCTCTAAAGTGTCCATTCTATCTAGGTTGCGTCCTACGGTCAACCTGTGGCTTTGATACCAATTTGTGACTCCCGGTTCCGAAAATGAACCAAGTGAATGCATATGTGTACCCAGGACGTTCAACACACATACAAGAGTGAATTCACAAAAGGATATACAGAAAATTACAACAAAATAAAATTAATTAAGCAAATTTTATTACACAATTTATAATATCCTCGAATACAAGCTCTAATGAAATTTTAATGGCAAATTTCAACTAATGCAGCGGAAATAAACTAAACTGGGCAAACTAAGCAAAGGGTATAGCACAGCTCCAACACTCCACAGGCAAAGCTGACGGTAGACGCGGCCTAGAACTCCACATTATCATCGTTATACTCCCAATCCTGACCTGCAACTGTTGGTGGGGGAATTGCAAGAGTGAGTACATATCGTACTCAGCAAGTGTAGAAAGTATGACATGTAGCTTATACAAATGACAACAATAATAAAGACTATGTGCTGAAAATTACATTAAAACATTTGAAAAGCAGTACATTATATCATAAACCAAGTAGTTACCATAATACAATTCCATATTTCATTACCATCATCCATATACCAGATTTCATCATTACCATTAACCATATTTAATACCAGAACTTAATCCATAACCATCCATAATCATTAGCAAACCATAACCTGTACCAAACCATCACAATCCCAGTTTCCCCTCTAATCATGTAGGTCATCAAGGCGCTCATAACCGGGTGCACGGCTATCATGATAGTTTATTAGACTCTACAAAGTTTGTACTAATTTACCCACGTGTTTATGATTTCATCACCCTCGATGACTAAAGAACCTCCCTTATGCCAATTACACTTCCTATGTAGACCCCACTGAGGTTTCACCGGTGGCGATGCCTCCAAGTGAGAACATCTTCAACCAGGGGTCCCCTCTTGAGCCATTTGGATCCCAGGATAGTCCCACCAATCATCAACAAACCCAATCCGACTACCCCTTCCCCGAGCATCCTTAATGGTCCAAACAGCACTTGCAATGTCCTAATTAATCAGCTACGCAGCACCCATACTTGGTCTCGTGGTGGCACTGTAGTCCTGGCATATTCTCGCATAAACCGGTCCTTAGATCTAAAGCAAGCAAACCAATGTAACATCCAACCCATCCACATACCAGGCTTGCTTAGATCACCCATTACCATATCATATTAACAATAATCTCAATAATGCATAATTAAATGGTAATGTTATTTCCCAACCCAATTAATTAACCAAAGCAAAAAGGGTAAAAAGCTCTTCCCGACTCTCTACCATGAATTCCAGGTGACAAGGGTGGTCAAACAAAGCTAGTAAACTTCCTATCATAGGATTCCCATCAAATTGACACAAGCGTGCAGTTTTGAAAACAAAACATTTACTTTAAACACTAGATCAATATGATCAAGGACACTTGCCTTGCTCTTGGGATTGGTTTGGATCAAAGCCTTCAAACTATTGGTGCTAGAGATACTCCACCACACTCTCTAGTGAAAATCCGTCTAATTTGCACAATAAACATACAAGACAAGAAACACAATCAAAGAGTGCACAAACATTACTCAATATGACATGACATGCATGATTAATGCAAATGCAAAGCAAAACAAGTGAATGAGTTGTTAATGATGATTACCAACTTGTTCTAATAACTTTTAACAAGTTTGAACAGATGTGGAATTCATTCGAACTAATTTTATATTTAATTCAACACAATTTAGCCAGGAAAAATCGGACTAGTCCGCTAGGGACCGGACTAGTCCACACTTCGAGGAACTAGCGAACTAGGGTTTTCTAGATCGACGTGAATTTGGAGGTTTGGGGTTGAATTCTCGTAAGAAAAAGGAAATATAAGGTATACCAGGTGTCCAAGACTCCAAAAAATCAAGGGTTTTGGAGGCAACACTTGGATCTTGACGATTTAGGGTTGACGAAGAACTTGAGATGAATTGTTGACAAAGAACGCGAAGTTGATGGAGATCATGGTCCTCTTTCGTTTCCTCCTCTTCTTCTTCTTGCTCTAGATCTCCTTCTCCCTCCTTGGTGGAGGCTAATCATGAGCTAGGGTTTGGGTGTGGTGAAAAAGTGGCAAACAGATGTCAAGCCAAGGGGTGGAGGCTAGGGTCAGATGGATTTCGAGTTTGAGATGAGCAGGGGTCGGTTTGGAGTCCCACATGGGCTCTAGAAGAGTTAGACATGAAGTCCCAAGGAACAAGTCATGAAACAAAAGATTAGCTCAGAGTCGCGATATATCGGACAAGTTCGAAAAGGGCCGGACTAGTTCAAAGTTAGACAGAGAGAAATCGGACAAGTTCGGACTGGATATCAGACAAGGCTAAACTTATCCATAGGGGAAGTCTGGCCAAAAATCATATAAGTTCGACTTTAGTCAGAGGGAAAAACGGACAAGTCCGCTGGAATATTCAGACAATACCGGACTAGTTCGGACAAGTCTAGCGACTTAGCAAAATTTTAAGCAGTTTGGGATACCGGACTAGTCCGCAATGGATCGGACAAGTCCGAAATTGTCCAGAGGCAAAAAAAGACTAGTTCGCAGAAAACGGGCAAGTCTGTTTAAAGTCATAGAGAAATCGGACTAGTTCGCACCAAAAACGGACTAGTCCGCACTTCCCAGAATTCTTAAGTGTGATTTTGCTATCAATTCGTTTTTAACTTGTTCCTTTTTACGAGGATCAATGTTAGACGTGTATTAGAATGTATGCAATGCATGATGGATGAAAATGAGGGTGTTACAAACGTACCCCCTTAAAATGAATCTCGCCCTCGAGATTCGACGCAGAAGAGAAAAGATAGGGAAATTCCTTCTTGAGATCATCCTCCAACTCCCATGTTGCCTCAGATTCTGTGTGATGCTTCCATTGAACTTTACACCATCTGTTGACCTTGTTCTTTGTGACTCTCTCCTTGGTTTCCAAGATTTTGACTGGTTGTTCGGTATAAGTCAAATCTTCCTCTAGTTCCAATTCTTCCATTGGCACTTGTTCTTCTGGTACTCTTCAGCACTTCTTGAGCTGGGAAACATGAAACACATCATGGACATCTGAAGATGAGCTGACATCTCCAACTTATATGCTGCATCCCCTTTTTATCCAAAATCTTGAATGGCCCAATGTAGCGAGGTGCTAGCTTGCCTCTTATGTTAAACCTCTTATGACCTCTCATTGGTGACACCTTTACGTAAACAAAGTCTCCTATTTCAAAGGATAATTTCCTTCTCCTATTGTTCGCATAGCCTTTTTGCCTTGATTGAGCAGCTCTCAAGTTTTACCGAATAATATGAACTTGTTTCTCAGCTTCCCGCAACACATCGGATCCAAATACTTGATTCTCCCCTGTCTCACTTCAAAACAAGGGCGTCCTACACTTCCTTCCATATAGTGATTCATATGGTGACATCTTCAAACTTGCTTCGTAACTATTGTTGTTTGAAAATTTCGCATATGGCAAGCTCTTGTACCAACTTTTCCCATGCCTCAAAGCACAAGCTCTTAACATATCCTCTAAAATCTGGTTGGTCCTCTCAGTTTGTCAATCCGTTTGAGGGTGATATGCTGAACTGAAATTCAACCTTGTTCCCAAAGCTTCATGCAATTTTTGCCAAAACATGGAGTTAAACTGAAAACCTCTATCCGACACTATCTTGTTCGAAACCCCATGTCGGTACACAATGTGCTCCATGTATAGCTCTGCTAGCTACGTGGTGGTATAGGTGTTCTTGACGGGAACAAAATGAGCTGACTTACTTAACCTATCCACAATTACCCAAATTGATTCATAACTAGACTGTGTACGTGGTAAACCAACTATGAAGTCCATTCCAATTTCTTCCCACTTCCATTCTGGAATCTTCAATGGTTGCAATTGTCCGGCTGGCCTTTGATGTTCCGCCTTGACTCGTTGGCACACAACACACAATGCTACATATTCGGTTATGTCCTTCTTCATGCTAGCCCACCAAAAACATGTCTTCAAGTCCTTGTACATCTTGGTACAACCGGGGTGAATTGAGTAAGGTGAGTCATGTGTCTCCTTTAGTATTGTCTCCCGAATATGCTTCACATTAGGCACAACAATACTCTTACCAAGCCATAAGGTACTGAATGTGGGCCTAGAGGGGGGGGGGGTGAATAGTCCTTTTTGAAAGTTGTCGGATCCTGCAACACTCAACAACAAGCTCCATACCAGAGATATCGGACTAGTCCGGTAAAGTGTGGACTAGTCCGATGTTCACGGACTAAGTTGATTAAGCTAGATCAATTAGATTGATTCTTTTATGTGTGCAGTAGAAAAATAGAACCAAATAAAGGTTTCACAGTTATATATTAGATTATATCACAGTTAATTCTTATGTTTGACAATTCAACGTAAGATGAGCAATGATTGTTGAAACCCTAGATAATATTGATGAATGAGAATGATGAACACCAAAAGCAAAACACAAGAATTTATCCCGTGGTTCGGCTACCACAAAAGGCAACCTACATCCACGTTGAGGAGTCCACAAAAGGACCAGGTCTTCTCCGACCCTACCCTCGTCGGATCGCCACGAAGGCCAATCCTCTTCCACTAATCACAAAGGGGTGACTAACTGAATTCAAGGGGCCTTCTCACACGTTGAGAGCTCCCTTTGATTACAACACAAATTTCCACCAAAAACACACTCAAAAGATTACAATTAAAACGTAGGAGTGTGTTAGAGAATCAAACCAAGAGCTCAATGTGATGTTCCAAGTGTCTCTCCAATGATCTAGAGTGACTCCTCAAAGGTTTGATCGTTGTTGCACTCAAATTCGTGGAGAGATGTAGTTTTGAGGCTCTTGGGAGGTGTGACGGCGCTAGGGTTTGAGAGAGTTCATAATTGCGTCGTGCACCTCTATTTATATGGGGTTTCTAAAAGTGACCGTTGGGGTTTAGAAAGTTCGGACTAGTCTATGGTGGTCACCGGACTAGTCCGCTGTGCTGTGTGTAGCAAACCCTAAGTACCCCGAAATATCGGACTAGTCCAGCGGAAAACGGACTTGTCCGATTTTGCTACTGGAAATCTTCGGACTAGTCCGATATCCATCGTACCTGTCTGGACATGTGAAACCCTAAGTGAGTTAGATGACAAGTCCGCACTTGGAGGACTTGTCCAATGTAGATCAGAGGGTTTTTCGGACTAGTCCGTGTAGACATCGGACTTGTCCGATTTGGATCAGAAAGTATATCGGACTAGTCCGGTTATTATCGGACTTGTCTGATTTTGTGTGACTTGTGAAGTGTTTTGAGGACTAGTCCGTACTGGGGAGGACTAGTCCGATTCTAGTCAGAAGAATATCGGACTAGTCCGACAGATATCGAACGTGTCCGATCTGGTGCAGAGAGGTTATCGAACTAGTCCGGTTGTGATCGGACTAGTCCGGTCCTGTGTAACTTTGTGCAATGTGTGCGTTTAATTGTGATTGAGCTCTTGGGGTGAGTTTCCTTAACATACTCCATACACAATAATCTATTAATTTTCTTCCTTGAGCTCATCTCCACTTTGCTCCTCATCCTTCCTTCTTTTTGATATTTTGCTAATTTTCCTATCATAGGCCTGCACTCATCTCAACAAATAGGTTAGGATCCCAATTGCTTGTCATAAATCATCCAAAACCCATAAGAGAGTCCTAGATGCACTTTCAATCTCCCCCTTTTCGGTGATTGATGACAACCAATTGAGATTTCACAAAATATGATAAAAATTAAGATTTTCATAAAGTATGCACATATGAGTCAAAAAATACATCAAGCAGTGAAAGAATAATCCATATGTGCATTCTTTATGGTGGGATGCATAACTAAGTATATTGAAGAGAATGACATAATTTACATTAATCAACCAAAGCCAAGCATATATGTCATTCCAGGAGCATATATGCAATATTGCATCACAGAACCATAACTAACAAAGTATATTGAGACATTGAGAATGACATAATTTACATTAATCAACCAAAGTCAAGCATATATGTCATTCCAGGAGCATATATGCAATATTGCATCACAGAACCATAACTAACTTAGGAGCAAAGTTAAGACACTGTAAAACTAAAAAATTAGACAAGAAGCATAAAAAGAGATCTCTCCTCGCATCCTACAGCTAAAGCTAAGACTCCCCCTCAATCTCTCCCCCTTTGGCATCAAGACACCAAAAAGAAGGAGAGGAGGGTC
Organism: Tuctoria greenei; assembly: GCA_036927565.1. NCBI lineage: Eukaryota > Viridiplantae > Streptophyta > Magnoliopsida > Poales > Poaceae > Tuctoria > Tuctoria greenei. Next base: position 61,945,735 of record JAYESD010000002.1, on the reverse strand, counting down.
CTAGTGTCTTCACTCTTCACTGTCGGTCCTCTCATCGTCGTCTTCGTCTTCTTCATCTTCACCTTGATGAGGAGGACAAGGAGGAGGGGCGGAGATGCTCGAGCCCCGAACGCCAAAGTAGGCAAGATCGGATGGGGTCAAAGGCCCGAGCTTAGTGTAGTCCGGGTCGGAGTCCTCAGAAATCACTGGAGATCCAATGGGGTCGATCTCCAGCTTCTGGCAGATATGCTTCACATTGGCCTTGATGTACTTCATGTCCTCCTTTCTTTTCTGGTTGAGCTTGTGGGCCTTCACTTCGGCCTTCTTGCAGGAGGTGAATATGGTAGCTAGGTATTTGAGGATTCCACTAGTTGATCGTCTTTGAGGGGCTGCCCTTGAAGTTGGGATAGCTCTAGCATCTTCTCTTGATCTTGCCGGTGCCTCGGGACTGGAGGCCGGTGAGGGAGCAGCCTGGACATTTACTGGTTGAGGCTTCTGAGACCTCAAAGGAGTGTGCTCCACATCCTTGACAAACTCAATCCCTGTGACTTTCTCAATCATAAACATTAGACAGGGAGCATAGCCACAAGACCTGTTGGGGGTGCTGGAGATGTTAACCATATCGTTCCATATGTAGTCAAACACATCAAACTGTTTGTTCTTGCTTATGACCCTCATTAGGGTCCGGAGGTACCCTTGTACACTCCCTGCATCCCCATCCTTAGGGGCAATTGTCTTCCTCAAGACTCTGTTTAGCACCACAAAGAATGGCTTCATGTTCCTTGTGGAAGGAGGGATGAACTTTGAATTGGGCTCATAGAGAAACTTCATCTTCTCCTCGATGACACCAACATTGTGAATAATCACATTGTCATTGCTTGAGGTGTCAAGATGCAACATCCTTGCAAATTCTTAATATGTGATAGTGTACTTCGATCCATGAGTCATCCAAGTCACTCTTTCCTCTTCATCGCTTGCAAAGTGGCAAGTGGCATAGAACTGAGCCACCACTTCATCGTTCCAGTTGTACTTGAAGGCAAAGAGGTCCTTCAAGCCATGTATTTCAGCTGCTGCAATCACTTCATCAAAAGCAGAGCATCTTTTCTTCTCAAGATGTGCTCAGTCGATCCACTGACTGCGCATCACTGGTGTCTTCATCGGTAGATACACCGATCTGTAGAAATCAGCATGGAAGTTACACCAGAATCTTCCATCACCTGCTTGCATTGGTCGGCCATACCAATCGATGCTTCTGAATTTGGCCGCCGAGTCACTGCCCTCCCCATTGAACTTTTCTTCAGTGGGGTCCCGGACCCCTTCCCTGGGAGCATGCAGCTTCAATGGTCCAACTGGACCCGTTGCTATCCCCTTGACCTTGCCTTTGGCTAGGCGGGCACTTGCCGAGCTAGGGCCACCACTGGCGGTAGCCCTAGAAACTAGCACCTTGGAGGCCGGCTTCTTCGCTAGCACTTTCCTCCGAACTTGTGGAGGATACGGAGCTGGCTCGGTAGGTCGCTCTCGGCGCTTCTTGCCAAGACTCGTTGAGGTCCGAGGTGCCACCTCGTGGTCCATCTCGGCCTCAAAATCAGAAACCTCATCGTTTGAGCTCGACATGACCTGAGAATGAGTTTCAAGAATGATAATGAATGATACAAGGCATAGGTATGAAAGGATAGCAAGGAATTGCATTGAGGAATTGAAGAGTTAGGTTTTGAGTTCAGAAACATCAGACTTGTCCGGTGCACAGGCAAGGACTAGTCCGCTAGCTTCAATCCTCAAGAAGGCAAGCTTGATTTCCGCCCAAATGCGGAGATTTTTGATGGAGGGAGCAAGAAATCACCTTGGGAGCTCGAGCGGAGGAGAGAGAACGCGTGAGCAAGAGTGGAGGATGAAGGGATTAGGATTTGGTGGCAGCTAGGGTTATGGACACGAAAAATCGAACAAGTCCGGAGATGACTGGACTAGTCCGAACTCATCCAGAGAGCAACAACGGACTAGTCCGGCCTAACCGGCAATCTGCGGACTAGCCTGCATGTGCGGACTAATCCAGGTAACCACGGACTAGTCCATGGTCACCAGGAGAAATTTGCATAGCCCATTCATATATATTTGAAGGTTCATAAATAGAGAATAGAGAGGCAAATTAAATCAAATGATCTTGATGAATATGACCAGTAAGCATACAACAATCAAGCAATGATCATAATTCACCAAGATCTAGTAATTGACATAGTTTTTCGGGAAAAATTGAGAGAGAGTTGATTTTCACAATTCAATCAATATATTTTGAAGAATTCATATAGGTATGCAACTTTTCAAGCCACACTCCGAGCATCGAGGATATTTAGTTCATTTCGGAGTTCGCAAAAGCGCTTTTCATCAAGTGGCTTGGTGAATATGTCGGCCAATTGTTTTTGGGTATTGACATGTGAGATAGCTATGTCTCCTTTCATGGCATGATCTCTCAAAAAGTGGTGTCTTATGTCTATGTGTTTAGTTCTGGAGTGCTCAACTGGGTTGTGGGCAGTTTTAATGGCACTCTCGTTGTCACAGAGGAGTGGAATACGGTTCATATTGTAACCGTAATCCCTTAGAGTTTGTCGCATCCAAATGAGTTGTGCACAACAGCTCCCGGCTGCAACATACTCAGCTTCGGCTGTGGATAAGGCAATGGAATTTTGTTTCTTGGAGGACCAAGAAACTAAGGATCTCCCTAGGAATTGGCATGTGCCGGAGGTGCTTTTTCTATCTACTTTGCACCCGGCATAATCTGCATCGGAGTAACCAATGAGATTGAATTTTGAGCCTTTTGGGTACCAAAGACCAAGGTTGGGTGTATGAACTAAATATCTCAAGATCCTTTTTACGGCTGTCAAGTGACATTCCTTAGGGTTGGCTTGAAATCTTGCACACAAACATACACTCAACATAATGTCTGGCCTAGATGCACATAAATAGAGTAGAGATCCAATCATGGAGCGGTATAACTTTTGGTCGACGCTAGGTCCATCTTCATTGAGATCCAAGTGGCCATTTGTTGCCATGGGGGTCTTTATTGGCGTTGCCTTGTCCATGCCAAACTTCTTAAGTATGTCCTGCGTGTACTTAGTTTGGCTTATGAATGTCCCTTCCTTTTGTTGCCGCACTTGGAATCCCAAGAAGTACTTTAATTCTCCCATCATTGACATTTCAATCCTGTCTGTCATGATTTTGCTAAATTCCTCACAAAACGATTGATTAGTTGACTTAAAGATTATATCATCAACATAAATTTGACAAATAAAAAGATCATTGTCTAAATTCTTTGTAAATAGAGTATAATATACTTTGCCAATTTGAAAACCATTCTCAATTAAGAAATCTCTAAGACACTCATACCAAGCTCTAGGAGCTTGTTTGAGGCCGTAGAGAGCCTTACGCAATTTGAATACGTGGTTGGGGAACTCTTCGTCTTCAAACCCGGGTGGTTGCTCCACGTACACCTCTTCCTTGATTGGTCCGTTGAGGAAGGCGTTTTTCACATCCATTTGATACAGCTTGAAATCATGGTGAGTAGCATATGCAAGTAATATTCTAATGGATTCAAGCCTAGCTACTGGAGCAAAAGTCTCATCAAAATCCAAACCTTCGACTTGTGAATAACCTTTGGCCACAAGTCGTGCCATGTTCCTTGTCACCACCCTGTGTTCATCTTGTTTGTTGCGGAAGACCCATTTGGTGCCGAAGATGTTTGCATTGGGTCTTGCCACAAGTTCCCATACTTCGTTTCGCTTGAAGTTGTTCAATTCTTCTTGCATTGCCACCACCCAGTCCGGATCTTTCAATGCATCTTCAACCGTGTGTGGTTCCAAAAAGGATACAAACGAATAGTGTTCACAAAAGTTAGCTAAGCAAGATCTAGTGGTTACTCCCTTTTGGATGTCACCGATGATGTTGTCGATTGGGTGATCCCTTTGGACGCATTGGTGTACTCTTGGGTGTGGCACTTTAGGAGTTGTATCTTCATGATTATCTGCTTCTCCCCCTAAGTTATTGCCTTCGTTGACTTGTTGATCATCTTGGTATCTTTGTGGTTGATCTTGTGTTGAAGCTCCCCCTTGATCGTTGATCTCCTCCTGTGGTTCATCTTCCTCAAGTACGTGTGGAGGTGGCTCTTGTGGTCGAACCTCACCTAGAGCCATTCTCTTCAATGCTTGCGAGGGAGCTTCTTCTTTACTTAGTTCACATGGATCAACTTCCTCCTTTTGGGAGCCATTAGTCTCATCGAACACTACGTCACGTGCTATTTCAACGAGTCCGGAGGCCTTGTTGAAAACACTATAGGCGTAAGTGTTCGAATCATAACCAAGCAAGAAACCTTCATCGGACTTTGAAGCGAACTTTGAAGTCCTATGCTTCTTGTTCAGGATATAACAAGGAGAACCGAAAACTCGAAAATATGAGATATTATGTTTGTTACCGGTGAGTAGCTCATAGGATGTCTTCTTGAGTAGTCGATGAAGATAAAGTCGATTTACGGCGTGGAAAGCGGTGTTAATCGCTTCCGCCCAAAATCGATCCGAGGTCTTGTACTCATCGAGCATTGTTCTTGCCATCTCTATGAGTGTTCGGTTCTTTCTTTCAGCAACTCCGTTTTGTTGTGGCGAGTATGGCGCTGAAAATTCGTGCTTGATACCCTCTTCATCAAGGTACTCCTCCACTTGTGTGTTCTTGAACTCCGTGCCGTTGTCGCTTCGAATACTCTTGATTGTCAATGAGAATTCGTTTTGAGCTCGCTTGAAGAACTTCTTGAGTGTTCCTTGTGTTTCTGACTTATCGTGCAAAAAGAAAACCCAAGTGAAGCGAGAAAAGTCATCAATAATAACTAAACCATATTTGTTACCGCCGATGCTTATGTAAGCAATTGGACCAAATAAGTCCATGTGAAGTAGTTCGAGCGGTCTTGTTGTAGTCATGACGTTCTTTGCGGGATGAGGTGCTCCAACTTGCTTCCCAGCTTGGCACACGCGACAAGGCCTATCTTTCTCAAGAACAACATCCTTCAAACCGCGGATGTGATCGCCCTTGAGGAGTTTTTGAAGATTCCTCATACCAACATGCGCTAGCCGTCTATGCCACAACCAACCCATGTTGGTCTTTGCAATCAAGCATGTGTCAAGTTCGGCTTTATCCTTGTTGAAGTCAACGAGGTAAAGCTTTCCCTTCAACATACCCTTGAATGCAATGGAACCATCACTACTCCTAGAGACGGTCACACCCTCGTTAGTGAACAAGCAATTATAACCTTTGTCACATAGATGAGATATGGACAGCAGGTTATAATCTAAGGATTCAACATGTAAAACATGAGAAAGTGTGTGTGTAGAAGATATTGCAATTTTACCGGTATCGAGCACCCTTCCTTGACTATTATCTCCAAAGTAGATGGCTTCGTTTGGGTCCTCATTCTCTTCATATTCCATGAACATTCTTCTTTCTCCGGTCATGTGGTTGATGCAACCACTGTCTAGCACCCATTTGGATCCACCGGAGGAATAGGCCTGCAAAAACAAATTATGCTTTGGTTTTAGGTACCCAAGCTTGCTTGGGTCCTTGGAGGTTAGTTACAATACATTTGGGCACCCACACATGAGATTTGGTGTTCCCATGGCGTGGCTCAACATAATTAGCATAAACCTTGCCATGATTATTTCTCATTAACACATAGGAGGCATCAAAGGTTCTAAAGAGTAATTGTTGTTGTTTGTATACAGGGCTAGTCTGGAAGGCCGGACTTGTCCGGACACTCACCGGACTAGTCTGGTGTTTGTGTGAGTTCAGGTTTTTACCCTTCGACTTATGAGTTTGAGAGGGTCTTTCCGTCACAAAGGAAATCCTCCCCTTGTTATTCTTATGACTTCCAGCATGCTATTTTTCATCATAAGAGTAACCAATGCCATACTTGACATTTGGAGGTCTTTGGACCAAGTATGCACTACGTGCATAGTTGATCTTCTCCTTGTCAAATATGCCACATTGGGTAGGATATTTATCCTTTGTGGAGGTTGACTTCTCCTTCAAACTGGTGTCTATTTTACTACATGTGCACATATTAGCAAAATCAGTTTTAGTGGATTGAGAAGGTGAACTTGAAGAGGAGGAAGGTTCACTCAGCTTGAGTGACTCAACTTGCACTTCAAGGATCTTGTTGACCTTGATCAGGTCAGCAAGTTGGTCCTTGATTGCAACATTTGAGTCAGTTAACTCCAAGCAAGCTTTCTTGCTTGAAGCTAACTCAAGCTCTAGTGAGTTGCTTTTCTACTTTTCAAGTTCTAGAAGTTTGTAAAGTTTCACATACTCCTTTTGGGAGATAATCATGTCCTCTTGACGATGAATTAACCTCTCCTTCTCAACAAGTTGATCAAGTAAAAATTTCATTTTTGTTGCAGCTTTCCTATCTAGTCCACTAAGCATATTCTCATCATCACTAATTATTTCATCATCACTAGAGTAGGAATGCACGGAAGGGGTTTTGATGATTACCTTGCATTTACCTTCCTTTGCAATAAGGCAAGTGCCATTTCCCTTCCTTGCGCCGAGTGTGGGGAAGAGTGTAGATTTCTTGGACGCACTCTCGATGGCTATGCTAGCCATCTCCTCTTCTTCGGATGATGAGGAGTCATTGTTTGAGTCCCACTCCTTCCCAATGTGCGCTTGTTCGGCTTGTTTCTTCTTCTTGAAGAATTTCTTAGGTTGAGGCTTGGCTTCTTTGGTCTTCTTCTTGTTCTCCTCATATGGGCAATCAACTATAAAGTGGTTATACTCACCACAATTATAGCAAGCCCGCCTCAACTTCGGTTTCGTTCTTTCCTTGTACTTTCCCTCACTTGATTTTGTTCCTTGTCTTTTCTTCATTATTCTCTTGAACTTTTTCATGAACAATATCATGTCCTCTTCATCTAGCTCACTGCTTTCGTCGTCACTGTCTTCCTCTAGTTGTGCTTCCCTTGCTTCTTTGGATAGAGGCTTGAGGGTGGACTTTAGAGCAACCCCTTTCATCTTAGCCGAGGTGAGATCGGCAATTTCCTTGACATGCTTTGCTTGTCTTTCCATCATCTCAAAGTTGATGATTTTTCCAAGCAATTCATCCAGAGTCATCCTTTTGTATCTGGGGCTTTCTCTAATCATGGACCATAGCGTGACATTGCGAGGCATAAAAGCTCTAAGGATGAGCTTTACCACCTCGTGGTCATTCCACTTCTTGCTCTCGTATGATCGAACTTTGTTGACAAGTGTCTTCAATCGATTGTACATATCTTGGGGTGACTCGTCTTCCTCAATTGCAGATCTTCCTAGTTCACCTTCGATCATCTCAATCTTTGCTTCACGCACATGTCGGTCACCTTCATGTGCAGTTTGTAGTGTATCCCATATCTCCTTAGCAATTTCGAGTCCATCCACCTTGGTAAACTCGTCCCGACTGAGTGAGGAGGTGATTACAGCTGCGGCTTGTGCATTTCTATGAATGGCCTGCTCTTGGCTTGGGGTGAGCTCTTCGTCGTCGTCCGGAATATCTATCCCTGTGCACACAACATGCCATAGACTTGGGTTGAGGGAAATCAAATGCATTTTCATATTCTGCCTCCACATTGAGTAATCACTTCCATCGAAGTGTGGGGATTTTCCAAGTGGGATAGATAAGTAATGATTGTTATTGGAATTTAGACGATCATAGTTAAAAGGATATCGGGAGTAGTCGGTGTGACTACTCCCCTTCTTCTTCTCTTCAACTTTCACTTTCCCTTTGGAAAGTGCCTTCTTTCTGAGGAGCGCCTTTAGCTCCAGCGTCTCCTCATCGTCGTCCTCGATGTCTTGAATGGCTTCGAGGTACTTCTCCACTTTTTGGGTCTTGTCGTTGTTAACCTCCTCTTGGTTGTTGATTTTGTGGGCGTCCTTCATGTCCGACATGATCTCTTCGAGTGGTTAGACTCTTTCTTGAAGAACCTTGCTCTGATACCAATTGAATGTGGGCCTAGAGGGGGGTGAATAGGCCTTTTTGAAAGTTGTCGGATCCAGCAACACTCAACAACAAGCTCAATACCAGAGATATCAGACTAGTCCGGTAAAGTGCGGACTAGTCCGGTGTTCATGGACTAAGTTGATTAAGCTAGATCGATTAGATTGAATCTTTTATGTGTGCAGCAGAAAAATAGAACCAAATAAAGGTTTCACAGTTATATATTAGATTATATCACAGTTAATTCTTATGTTTGACAATTCAACGTAAGATGAGCAATGATTGTTGAAATCCTAGATTATATTGATGAATGAGAATGATGAACACCAAAAGCAAAACACAAGAATTTATCCCATGGTTCAGCTACCACAAAAGGCAACCTACATCCACGTTGAGGAGTCCATAAAAGGACCGGGTATTCTCCAACCCTACCCTCGTCGGATCGCCACGAAGGCCAATCCTCTTCCACCAATCACAAAGGGCTGAATAACCGAATTCAAGGGGCCTTCTCACACGTTGAGAGCTCCCTTAGATTACAACAACAATTTCCACCGAAAACACACTCAAAAGATTACAATTAAAACGCATGAGTGTGTTAGAATCAAACCAAGAGCTCAATGTGATGTTCCAAGTGTCTCTCCAATGATCTAGAGTGAATCCTCAAAGGATTGATCGTTGTTGCACTCAATTTCGTGGAGAGATATAGTTTTTGAGACTCTTGGGAGGTGTGACGGCGCTAGGGTTCGAGAGAGTTCATAATTGGGCCGTGCACCTCTATTTATATGGGGTTTCTAAAAGTGACCGTTAGGGTTCAGAAAGTTCGGACTAGCCTGTGGTGGTCACCGGACTAGTCCGGTGTGCTGTGTGTAGCAAACCCTAAGTACCCCGAAATATCGGACTAGTCCAGCTGAAAACGGACTTGTCCGATTTCGCTACTGGAAATCTTCGAACTAGTCCGATATCCATCGGACCTGTCCGGACATGTGAAACCCTAAGTGAGTTAAATGACAAGTCTGCACTTGGAGGACTTGTCTGATGTAGACCAGAGGGTTTTTCGGACTAGTCAGTGTAGACATCGGACTTGTCCGATTTGGATCAGAAAGCCGGTGATGATCGGACTTGTCCGATTTTGTGTGACTTTTGAAGTGTTTTGAGGACTAGTCCGTACTGGGGAGGAGTAGTCTGATTCTAGTCAGAAGAATAACGGACTAGTCCGACAGATATCGGACTTGTCCGATCTGGTGCAGGGAGGTTATCGGACTAGTCCGGTTGTGATCGGACTAGTCCGGTCCTGTGTAACTTTGTGCAATGTGTGCTTTTAATTGTGATTGAGCTCTTGGGGTGAGTTTCCTTAACACACTCCATACACAATAATCTATTACTTTTATTCCTTGAGCTCATCTCCACTTTGCTCCTCATCCTTCCTTATTTTTGGTATTTTGCTCATTTTCCTATCATAGGCCTGCACTCATCTCAACAAATAGGTTACGATCCCAATTGCTTGTCATAAATCATCCAAAACCCACAAGAGAGTCCTAGATGCACTTTCAGGTACCATGATCATCCTCATCAAATATGTACTCTCTTCCCTCTTGGGTCCTTTCCTTGATTTCTTGGATTTCCTCATCCTTCGTTTGGCCTTCTCGAATTTCTTGCTCCAAAGTCGAATTTAACTCCATTATTCCCATCTATTTCACAAATATGAGGTTCAACCGTTCAAACTCCTTACATAACTCGGATGGCAATTCTCGAACTGCAAGTTGCTGATTTACTCCTTTTCTACTCAAGGCATCGGCCACAACATTAGCCTTTCTCGGATGATAATTGATTCCCAAATCATAATCCTTGATGAGCTCCAACCATATTCGTTGCCTCAAATTCAGATCCGTTTGTGTGAATATGTACTTGAGACTCTTATGATTCGTATAAATTTCACACCTATGACTAAGGATGTAGTGTCTCTAAAGTTTCAATGCGTGTACCACGGCTGCAAGATCCAAATCATGCGTAGGATAATTCTGCTCATGTTTCTTCAATTGTCTTGATGCATAGGCGACCACTTGACCTTCTTGCATCAATACACATCCAAGTCCTTGTCTTGATGCATCGCAATAGATATCAAAACTTTTGCTTACATCCGGCAAAACCAAAACTAGGGCTGTAGTTAACCTCTTCTTTAGCTCCTCAAAACTGTTTTGGCAAGCTTCAGTCCATCAGAAAGCCTTTCCCTTCATTAGCAATTCCGTCATTGGCTTCGCTATCTTGGAAAAGTCCATGAGGAATCGACAGTAATATCCCGCCATTCCAAGAAAACTTCGGACCTCCTTTACATTCTGTGGGGGTTCCCATTTCAACACGTCCCTCACCTTTCCTGGGTCAACCGATACTCCTCCTCTCAAGATGATATGCCCCCAAAATGACACTTCTTTCAACCAAAATTGACACTTGCTGAATTTGGCGTACAATTGATGCCCCCTCAATTTCTGCAACATAAGCCCCAAGTGTTCCTCATGTTCCTTCTCATCCTTCGAGTAGATCATAATGTCATCAATGAACACCACAACAAAATTATCCAAGTACTCCATGAAGACCTTATTCATGTGGTACATAAAGTAGGCAGGCGCATTTGTCAATCCGAACAACATCACGGTATACTCATAAGATCCATATCGTGTCCTAAAAGCTGTCTTGGGTATGTCCGATGGCCTAATCTTCATTTGAAAGTATCCCGTCCACAAATTAATCTTGGAGAAGACACAAACACCCTTCATCCGATCAAACTAGTATTCTATGCGTGGCAAGCTGTACTTGTTCTTGACGGTCACCTCATTGAGAGCTCGGTACTCCACACACATCCTCTGCGACCCATCCTTCTTATCCACGAAAAGAATGGGCGCTCCCCAAGGTGAAGACCTTGGGCGAATAAAACCTTTCTCTAGTTGCTCTTGAATCTGCTTCTTGAGTTCCGATAATTCTTTAGGAGGCATCCTATACAGCCTCTTAGCTATAGGTGCAGTTCCAGGTATTAAATCAATAACAAACTCAATGTCTCGATTAGGTGGCATACTTGGCAACTCGTCCGGAAACACATCCTAAAATTCGCACACCACTGGAATCTCCTCAACTGCGGCACCGTCCATATGACTCAGCTCCAATTGCTTTGGTGCATGTTGAGATGCTTCAAATTCTACAGTGATCCATTATTCATTAGTCAACTTCACCATCTTTGTGGCACATTCGATGACTCCATTATGCTTCCTCAACCAGTCCATACCAAGTATAATGTCCAATCCTTGAGAATCCAAAACAATGAGGTTGGTAAAGAAGTCTACCCCCCCTTATTCTAAGGCTTAACCAATAGAGTAAACTTCATATAAAAGATAGGCAAACTATACTTGGCAACATATTTCGATGCAATGAATGTATGTGATGCTTCAGAATAAAATAACATAGTCGCTGGGTTGGAGTTTGTGAGAAACATACCAAGCACCACATCATCCGCTTGTTGTGCATCCTCCATAGAGACATGGTTCACGTTGCCACGAACAAAATTCTGCTATCCATGGTTTCCTTGCGGCTGTCCTCCATTGGGTCTTGGATTTTGTCTCGGCGCATTGCTTCCTTGACCAAGGCCTGACTTAGGACATTGATGCACAAAGTGTCCAACTTCTCCACAAGTATAGCACTTCTTTGCTGCACAAGAATTTGGATAGGCTTGGTTCTGAACATTTGCACCAGGAAAATTAGCACAAGGTGCAAAAGGCATTGGAGGCCTAGGTGCTTGCATGATAGGGCGATGCTGCACAAACTGAGCTGGGCGCGGTGCATAACCAGGGCGCTGAACCAGAGCAGGAGAGTTGTAATATGGCGCATTTGGTGGCGCAAAGCGAGGGCGCACATTACTTCCTTGTTGTTGTCCTTGATATGGCGCCTTCCTCTTGTTGTCTGGCTCCATTTCACGGACCTTGTTCTCCACAACAATTGCCTTGTCCACAAGCTTCAGGAAGTTGGCATAATCACAATTGAGCAATTGTACTTGGATTTCATTGTTAAGGCCCCTCATGAACAAGTATTGCTTCCGGCTATCCCGGCTTACATCCTCAGGTGCATACCTTGAGAGTTGAGTGAATTTATTGAGATATTCACCCACACTCGATCTTTCTTGCCTCAAGTTCTCAAATTCTTGCCTCTTCAAAATCATAACACCTTCGGGCACATAATGAGATCGGAAACTCTCCTTGAACTCAGCCCAAGTAATCCTCTCTTGGTTTTCATGAGCATTGCAATAAGCATCCCACCAATCGACAGCTGCTCCAACTAGTTGATGAGAAGCAAATAGAACCTCCTCCTGGACGCTGCATTGGACAATAGCTAGCTTCTTCTCCATGGACTTGAGCCAATCATCAGCATCCATATGGTCAGCGGCTTGAGCAAAGGTCGGTGTACTAGTCCTCATGAACTCTCCCAACCGGTTATGAGGAGGTGGGGATGGTGGTGGAGGCATGTGGGGCTGATTGTTGTTGTTACCAGCCTGCAGTTGTCCCATAGTCTGTATCATGGTCTGCATGGGCTGGTTTTGCATGGCCAAGAGCTGTTCAATATTGATAGCTCCATGAGAAGGTCCTTGTCCATGGTTATTCTAAGGTGCTCCATTGTTCTCCTCCTCATCATTGACATCCCTCTGGTTGCGAGTCCTCACCATCTGAAGAAAAGTAGGAGATAAGAATTTAGAAGACGTCCCCAACTATATGCATCAAGAGATATGAAACTAAAGAACTACCTACACTAGCCTATGTGGACATGGCGATGCTAAAGCATCCCAAAATCCTCTATTAAGCACACAAGCAAATAATATATAGCAAACAACACACCAAACAAAAGCACATCGATTCCTGAGTGCTACTATGTGCTCTAAAGTGTCTATTCTATCTATGTTGCGTCCTACGTCAACCTATGGCTCTGATACCAATTTGTGACACCCGGTTCCGAAAATGAACCAAGTGAACGCATATGTGTACCCAGGACATTCAACACACTTATAGGAGTGCATTCACAAAAGGATATATAGAAAATTACCACAAGACAAAATTAATTAAGCAAATTTTATTACACAATTCATAATATCCTCGAATACAAGCTTTAATGAAATTTTAATTACAAATTTCAACTAATGCAGCGGAAATAAACTAAATTGAGCAAACTAAGCAAAGGGTATAGCGCAGCTCCAACACTCCACAAGTAAAGCTGATGGTAGACACGACCTAGAACTCCGCATTATCATTGTTATACTCTCAATCCTGACCTGCAACTGTTGGTGGGGGAATTGCAAGAGTGAGTACATATCGTACGCATCAAGTGTGGAAAGTATGACATGTAGCTTATACAAATGATGACAATAATAAAGGATAAGTGCTGAAAAGTACATTAAAACATTTGAAAAGTAGTACATTATATGTATGTAAAGTAAACCCATCATAAACCAAGTAGTTACCATAATACAATTCCATATTTCATTACCATCATCCATATACTAGATTTCATCATTACCATTAACCATATTCAATACCAGAATTTAATTCATAACCAGCCATAATCATTACCAAACCATAACCTGTACCAAACCATCGAAATCCCAGGTTCCCTCTAATCATGTAGGTCATCTAAACGCTCATAATCGGGAGCACGGCTATCATGATATTTTATTGGACTCTGCAGAGTTTGTACCACTTTACCCACGTGTTTGTGATTTCATCACCCGTCGGCAAAAAAAGAATCTCCCTTATGCCAATTACACTTCCTTTGGTGTATGGCCAAGAGATCACAAAATAGCCTTTACAAAGGGATTACTAGACTATTTAGACCCCACTGAGATTTCACCGGTGGCGATGCCTCCAACTGAGCACATCTTCAACCAAGGGCCCCCTCTTGAGCCATTCGGATCTCAAGGTGGCCCACCAATCATCAACAAACCCAATCCGACTATCCCTTCCCCGAGCATCCTTAATGGTCCAAACAGCACCGGCAAAGCCCTAATTAATCAGCTATGCCGCACCCATACTTGGCCTCATGGTGGCACTGTAGTCCTGGTATATTCTCGCATGAACCGGTCCTTAGATTTAAAGCAAGCAAACCACCGTAACATCCAACCCATCCACATTCTAGGCTTGCTTAGATCACCCATTACCATATCATATTAACTAGTTCATATTAACCATAATCTCATTAATGTGTAATTAAATGGTATAGTTATTTTCCCAACCCAATTAATTAAGTGATGCAAAAAGGGTAAAAAGCCCTTCCTGACTCTCTACCATGAATTCCAGGTGACAAGGGTGGTCAAACAAAGCTAGTAAACTTCCTATCAAAGGATTCCCATCAAATTGACACAAGCATGCAGTTTTGAAAACAAAACATTTACTCTAAACACTAGATCAATATGATCAAGGACACTTGCCTTACTCTTGGGATCGGTTCGGATCAAAGCCTTCAAACTCTTGGTGCTGGAGATCCTCCGCGACACTCTCTAGCACAAATTCGTCTAATCCACACAATAAACATACAAGACAAGAAACACAATCAAAGAGTGCACAAACATTACTCAATATGACATGAAATGCATGATTAATGCAAAAACAAAACAAAACTAGTGAATGAGTTGATAATGATAATTACCAACTAGTTCTAATAACTTTTAACAAGTTTGAACAGATGTAGAATTCATTCGAACTAATTTTAGGTTTAATTCAACACAATTTAGCTAGGAAAAATTGGACTATTCCGCTAGGGATCGGACTAGTCCGCAATTCGCAGAAATAGCGAACTCGGTTTTCCAGATCAACGTGAATCTGGAAATTTGGGGTTGAATTCTCGTAAGGAAACAGAAATAGAAGGTATACTAGGTGTCCAAGACTCCAAAGAATCAAGGGTTTTGGAGGCAACACATGGATCTTGACGATCTAGGGTTGATGAAGAACTTGAGATGAATCGTTGACGAAGAACATGAAGTTGATGGAGATCTTGATCCTCTTTCGTTTCTTCCTCTTCTTCTTCTTGCTCTAGATCTACTTCTCCCTCCTTGGTGTTGGATAATCATGAGCTAGGGTTTGGGTGTGGTGAAAAAGTGGCAAATAGATGTCAAGCCAAGGGGTGGGGTTGTTTACATAGAGGTGGAGGCTAGGGTTAGATGGATTTCGAGTTTTATACGATTAGGGGTCGGTTTAGAGTCCCACATGGGATCTATAAGAGTTAGGCACGACGTTCCTAGGCCCACTTAACGTAAAACCCAAGGAACAAGTCGTGAAACAAAAGATCAACTCGGAGTCGCTATTTATCGGACAAGTCTGAAAAGGGTTGGACTAGTCCGAAGTTAGACAGAGAGAAATCAAACAAGTCCAGAATAGATATCGAAGAAGTCTGAACTTATCCAGAGGGGAAAAACAGACAAGTCTGGCAAAAAACTGGACAAGTTCGAATTTATTCAGAGGGAAAAACGGACAAGTCCGCAGGAATACCGGACCGGTCCGGACAAGTCCAGGGACTTAGCAAAATTTCATGCAATTTGGGATACCGAACTAGTTTGCAATGGACCGGACAAGTCCAAAATTATCCAGAGGGAAAAATAGACTAGTCCGTAGAAAAACAGGCAAGTCCGTTTGAAATCAGAGAGAAATCGGACTAGTCCGCACTTCCCAAAATTCTTAAGTGCGGTTTTGCTATCAATTCATTTTTAACTTGTTCCTTTTTATGTGGATTAATGTTAGACGTGTATTAGAATGTATGCAATGCATGATCGATGAAAATGAGGGTGTTACAAACCTACCCCCCTTAAAATGAATCTTGCCTTCGAGATTCGACGCGAAAGAGAAAAGATAGGGAAGTTCCTTCTTGAGATCATCCTCCAACTCCCATGTTGCCTCTGATTTTGTGTGATGCTTCCATGAAGTTTACACCATCTGATGACCTTGTTCCTTGTGACTATCTCCTTGGTTTCAAGACTTTGACCGGTTGTTCGGCATAAGTCAAATCTTCCTCTAGTTCTAATTCTTCCATTGGCACTTGTTCTTCCGGTACTCTTAAGCACTTCTTGAGCTGGGAAGCATGAAACACATCATGGACATCTGAAAGATGATCTAGCATCTCCAACTTATACGCTACCTCCCCTCTTTTATCCAAAATCTTGAATGGCCGAATGTAGCGAGGTGCTAGCTTGCCTCTTCTGTTAAACCTCTTATGACCTCTCATTGGTGACACCTTGACGTAAATAAAGTCTCCTATTTCAAAGGCTAATTTCCTTCTCCTATTGTACGCATAGCCTTTTTTCCTTGATTGAGCAGCCCTCAAGTTTTCCCGAATAATCAGAACATGTTTCTCAGCTTCTTGCAACACATCGGGTCCAAATACTAGATTCTCCCCTGCCTCACTCCAAAACATGGGCGTCCTACACTTCCTTCCATATAGTGCTTCGTATGGAGACATCTTCAAACTTGCTTGGTAACTATTGTTGTATGAGAATTCCGCATATGGCAAGCTCTTGTCCCAACTTTTCCCATGCCTCAAAGCACAAGCTCTTAACATATCCTCTAAAATCTGGTTGGTCCTCTCAGTCTGTCCATCCGTTTGAGGGTGATATGTTGAACTGAAATTCAAACGTGTTCTCGAAGCTTCATGCAATTTTTGCCAAAACCTGGAGGTAAACTGAAAACCTCTATCCGACACTATCTTCTTTGGAACAACTTGTCGACACACTTCCATGTATAGCTCTGCTAGCTTCGCGGTGGTATAGGTGGTCTTGACAGGAACAAAATGAGCTGACTTAGTTAACCGATCCACAATTACCCAAATTGAGTCATAACCCGACAGGGAACACAGTAAACCAACTATGAAGTCCATTCCAATTTCTTCCCACTTCCATTCCAGAATCTTCAATGGTTGCAATAGTCTGGCTGGCCTTTGATATTCTGCCTTGACTCGCTGGCACACATCACACAATGCTACATATTTGGTTATGTCCTTCTTCATGCTAGCCCACCAATAACATGTCTTCAAGTTCTTGTACATCTTGGTACAACTGGGGTGAATTGAGTAAGGCGAGTCTTGTGCCTCCTTTATTTTTGTCTCCCGAATATGCTTCACATTAGGCACAACAATCCTCTTACCAAGCCATAAGGTACCATGATCATCCTCATAAAATCTGAATTCTCTTCCCTCTTGGGTCCTTTCCATGATTTCTTGGATTTCCTCATCCTTCGTTTGGCCTTCTCGAATTTCTTGCACCAAAGTCAAATTTAACTCCATTATTCCCATCTCATTCACAAATTTGAGATTCAACCGTTCAAACTCCTTATGTAACTCGAATGGCAATTCTCGAACTGAGAGTTGATTACTTACTCCTTTTCTGCGCAAGGCATCGACCACAACATTAGCCTTTCCTGGATGATAATTGATTCCCAAATCATAATACTTGATGAGCTCCAACCATCTTCGCTGCCACAAATTCAGATCCGTTTCTGTGAATATGTACTTGAGACTCTTATGATCAGTATAAATTTCACACCTGTGACCAAGGATGTAGTGTCTCCAAAGCTTCAATGCGTGTACCACGGCTGCAAGTTCCAAATCATGCGTAGGATAATTCTGCTCATGTTTCTTCAATTGTCTTGATGCATAGGCGACCACTTGACCTTCTTGCATCAATACAAATCCAAGTCCTTATCTTGATGCATCGCAATAGATATCAAAACTTTTGCTTACATCCGGCAAAACCAAAACTGGGGTTGTAGTTAACCTCTTCTTTAGCTCCTCAAAACTGTTTTGACAAGCTTCAGTCCACCGAAAAGCATTTCCCTTCATTATCAATTCCGTCATTGGCTTGGCTATCTTGGAAAAGTCCTTGATGAATCGACGGTAATATCCAGCCATTCTACGAAAACTCGGGATCTCCTTTACATTCTGCGGGGGTTCCCATTTCAAAACATCCCTCGCCTTTACAGGGTCAACCGATACTCCTCCTCCCGAGATGATATTCCCCAAAAACGACACTTCTTTCGACCAAAACTGGCACTTGCTGAATTTGGCGTACAATTGATGCCCCCTCAGTTTCTGCAACATAAACCCCAAGTGTTCCTCATGTTCCTTCTCATCCTTCGAGTAGATCATAATGTCTTTAATGAACACCACAACAAACTTATCCAAGTACTCCATGAAGACCTTATTCATGAGGTACATAAAGTAGGCAGACACATTTGTCAATCCGAAGGACATGACGGTATACTCATAAGATCCATATCGTGTCCTAAAAGCTGTCTTAGGTATGTCCGATGGCCTAATCTTCATTTGAAAGTATCCCGTCTTCAAATCAATCTTGGGGAAGACACAAGCACCCTTCGTGTGATCAAACAAGTATTCTATGTGTGGCAAAGTGTACTTGTTCTTGATGGTCACCTCATTGAGAGCTCGGTAATCCACATACATCCTTTGCGACCTATTCTTCTTATCCACGAAAAGAACGGGTGCTCCCCAAGGTGAAGAGCTTGGGTGAATAAAACCTTTCTCTAGTTGCTCTTGAATCTGCTTCTTGAGCTCCGCTAATTCCTTAGGAGGCATCCTATACAGCCTCTTAGGTATAGGTGCAGTTCCAGGTATTAAATCAATAACAAACTCAATATCTTGATCAGGTGGCATACCTGACAACTCATCCGGAAACACATCCAAAAATTCGCACACCACTGGAATCTCCTCAACTACGGCACCGTCCATATGACTCAGCTCCTATTGCTTTGGTGCATGTTGCGATGCTTCAAATTCTACGGTGATCCCTTCCTTATTGGTCAACTTCACCATCTTTGTGGCACATTCGATGACTCCATTGTGCTTCCTCAGCCAGTCCATACCAAGTATAATGTCCAATCCTTGAGAATCCAAAACAATGAGGTTGGCAAAGAAGTATACCCCCTTATTCTAAGGCTTACTTTTGGACATACTATATTTATCCTCATCTCTCCAAACATATGATCAACGAGCCTCAAACTATATATATATATATATATATATATATATATATATATGTATGTATGTATGTATGTATGTATATATGACGATTTTCAACAAAAAGAGAAAATTATATATATAACATGTTAGTTGTCACGCCCTAAACATGATCAACGAGCCTCAAACTATATATGATGATGTTTCAACAAAAAGTAGAGAAAACACGTAATAATGTTGTCATCAAACATGATCGTGAGGTTTTCAAGTGCATGTTACTTGTCCATGCTTGCTACACCCCAAACATGATCAACGAGCCTCAAATATGACGATCTTTCAACAAAATTAGAAAACACCTAACATGTTAATGAATGAATGTGTGGTGTGTTCATCATCTTATACTTTTTTCTTGTATTTTGTGACAATCTTTCAACTATATATGACGATCTTTCAACAAAAAGAGAAAACACGTAACATCATGAAACATGATCGAGGTCTTTTGCGTGACAAACTGAAAAAAAAAACTAGAACATTGCATATACCTTGGGCCGGTGGTCCCATTGCGTGTCAAACTTAAAAACTGGAACTGAAAAAATAAAACACCGCCAGACGGACCTACAAAGTATGTCAGGTGGGCCACTGCATACCCTGGACCCTTTGCGTGTCAAATTAAAAAAATGTCTATGAAGCTGAGATGGGACTCGTCGAGCTGTTGCGATAACTTAGAGGAGGAAAACTGTGGTTTGGATTAACTCTGACCCACCCACCAGTTCGAAAGCGCAGTTTTCAAAGCGTCCGAATATCCACTCGCGCGCTTAGATGATGACCTGCTATAGAGGCACACCCATCCTCTTGTGTCTCCGTCGCACCACTCCATCGATCGTAGCCTCCAAACTTCTCTTGCTTCACCGCCGTACCATTGCCGACCACCTCTTGCTCTTTCTTCGCACCTCCGTCGCCACACAAACGGGTAGCTTTGCACCGAAGCGCTCCAGGCCGTCGACATTCTCTGAACCTCCTTCTTCTCTGTTTCTGTCACAGCCAATGCTGGTGGAACTGGAGGCGGCGCCCGCACCTCCTCTGTTCCCTTCTCCGCCCGCGGCGCCCGCACCTTCTCATCTCATTTGGGTTCAGGAGACTGTCCGCCTCGTCGCACACTACTTTGATGAACTCGATCGGCGCCTGAAGAAGGCCACTGAGCACCTTTCCGCCACCGCCAGGCACGTAAAAAAGCTCAACCAATTGGCGCGGGATGTATTTTCCAATACATCTCGTTCATGTGACCATCTGGGTCTTGGGAAACTTCCCGTCTACACCAGCATGGACACCACAGGCCACTACTACTTCGAGTTAGGGTTTGTGGCCGGTCGTCTCAATGTCCTCTACGAGACGATCGGGGAGGTGGCTGGGGTGGAGGGCCACCAACATCTTCTGCATACCGTAGCCCAAAAGCTTCGGACTCGATTGCCGGAGGAGACGACAGCAGCGGCGGCAGCGGAGGAGGTGGCCGCGGCAGCGGAGGAGGCGGCGGTGGCAGAGAAGGAGGCAGCAACAGTGGCGGAGGAGGTAGTGGCAGCAACGGCGGCAGAGGGGGAGGCGGCGGTGGCAGAGAAGGAGGTGGAGGAGATCTCCTCTGACTCCGAGTAGAGTAGTATTTGTAGTTTTTCTTTTTCTTGTATTCTATGTGCTTTCGTAGTTCTTGTTTGTAATATATGTGTTGTTTTTATTTTAATGATAAATTTCTTTTCTATTCATGAACAATGCGTCCTATGCAGTATCAAAAAACAACTCCTTTCTGAAAAAGGGGCGAGATAACTGTTGTTCAATGTCTAGCCAAGAATTTGTTGTGTTGCGACAATCGACGACTCTTGGTTGAAACTCCATTGAGATCGTGGTTGAGGCTGCGTTTCTCCTCATTTGTGTTCTTTCACTCAATTTTTTCATTTGTAGTCGGCGCATGTGAAAATGTATTTTTAGTAGTAGTATATACTACATATTATCATTTCATTATGATTAATGTTACAGAATGCTGATTGTTTGCCATCGTCCTTTCGTGGACTTGGGTGTTCTATATTTGCATATCGTTTGCATAGCACATATACATTTGGTGATTCATATTTTTGTTCGTATATTTTGGAATGTCCCACTAGCTAGTAGATGACTGCTTTTAGATTTTGATCTCCATGCATGGCAACAAAGATGAATTAAGAAGTGAGCAAGTTGTTCAAAGAAGTCTACCCCTCTAGCTACACGCACCATGTTAAGGAATCGACGCGACATGACATGTAATTAATCACGATTGCATGTGTGCACAAGGGCACGGCTAGCATCAAATTCTCCACGTCCGCAAAAAAAATTTCGTTCTTCTTGGCACGCCACAATTGAGATTTTGACACTTCAATTTTCACTGCCTGCGCCACCAATTTCAGTCCCGCCTATTGTAACCCTATTTCAGCCACGATGAGTATAAATGGAAACATTGGCCTCCGTTCCCAACACACCGCTGCCCCGCCCTTCCGGTGATCTCGTAGTACTCCAAATGTGTTATCTCTCTGTCCTGTGTTCCATACTTGTATTCCTAAGAAATTCCCGTGTTTTCATTTCCCATGGTTTTTACAATTTTTTCCGCATGGATCTCGCAGTGGCGCATCGAAGCTCTTGGTGGTGTTGACTCTTGGGTACAATGTCGGACGACCAAGTTTGACGGGCTCTACCAAACCTCTTCTTTGCCGACACCTTCCTGCAACATCGCATCCTGGACTCCTGTTATGTGCTAGGTAAACTACACGATCCATGCCATCATTTTATAGAGCTATATTGGCTTGGTTCTACACGATCCATCCTGATATACAAAGATTAAATAAATTAACAAAGAAGAAATGTGGTCTTCTGTTTCATGAATTTAGTTATATATATATATATATACATATATATATATATATATAGAATATACTACATCTGTCCCGAAATAAATGTCGCTCCGAAAGCTTATTACAATATTTTATTTCTAGTTCAGTTTCTGGCCTAGAAAGACAAATACTAAAAACCGGAGGTAGTAGGTAATTTTTGCATTTAGAACTAAATGACGCACGGGTTTTCTAATCAACCACTCCAAATGTTGTACTCTCATTCTTGTTTTACAAATTTGTATTCCTAAGATTTTTAGTTCCCACGGTTTTTACACTTTTTTCTTTCTTGTGGCTTTCTCAGATCGTACATTTTTTTTCTATTCCTTTATTTCTAATTCCTCCGTTCGAAACAAATACTGCAGGTTATAGAAATCAGACCGTTCGATTCAAAATCTACGTCGGTCATGTAATCTGATGTTATCACTGTTATTTGGAATGACTACTTACAATGCTCTTTACATTAGGAACAAGACATCAAACTGTGATGTCGTCTACAAGCATTCATAGTGGTCAACAATCACCTGGTACAACTATAAATGTGTTTACTATCAAATTAAAAAAAATTAGAAAATATTAAATCCTTTGCATGGTATGCAGAGAATATTGCAGCACATGATGTTCAGGAACCCCGAAGTTCTTCACTCCCTGGTACTACAATGCATGAACCAACATCAGGTGTAGATATACAAATCAGAAATATTCCTTCCGCCCCAGCGTTACTTTACTTTTGGAGCTTAAAAAATGTCCCACTCCAACTCTATTAGTAGCTTCCAACTACCCATATCACATCACATTACTACCTGCCTCTCTATCGTGCATGTTTTGGCAGAGCACGTTAGTTTTTTACTCCTTTGGCATTGAATTTGGAGCATTTTGAGAGACTACGTTATGTCCTTTAGATGTATTGATGATGGGTGTATCACGGTCATTTGCATTCTTTCCTAGGCTCTACTAATTGTTTTAGCATGCCTTGTGATTCTACTTTCTTAGTAGTCTTTATAGTTAACAGTTCATCAGCTTATGTGATGGCGTGATTTTTTGATGCCTCCACATTGTGCTCTCTCGCCGCCGGCCACTCCGCCCGGCACCCACGCCCTGCTGCTGGTCACTTCAGTGTCCTCCCCGACGCGTCTCCCTCACCCATCGCCACTTCCCATCCTTCGCGTGCCATGATGACTGTAACACCCTCATTTTCATGTATCATGCCCTGCATACATTCATATACATGTTTAACATTAATCCACATAAAGAGGAATAAGTTAAAAATTGATTTGGAACAAAACCGACCTTAAAAATTCTGGAAAGTGTGGACTAGTCCGATTTTAGTGTGGACTAGTCCGATTCCTCTCTGACTTTGATTGGACTTGTCCGTTTTTGCTGCGGACTAGTCTGTTTTTGCCTCTGGACACTTTCAGACTTGTCCGGTCCTATGCGGACTAGTCCGGTGTTCCAAGAATCCTTGAAAATTTGCTAAGTCCCTGGACTATCCGGTGTTCTAGCGGACTTGTCCGGTTTCCTCTCTGACTAAAGTCGGACTTGTCTGATTTTTTGCCAGAGTTGTCCGATTTCTTTCTTACTAACTTCGGACTTGTCCGACCCTTTTCGGACTTATTCGATAAATTGTGGCTCCGAATTGATCTTTTGTTTTACGACTTGTTTCTTGGTTTTCACGTTAAGTGGACCTAGGGACGTCGTGCCTAACTCTTTTAAGGCCCATGTGGGACTCTAAACCGTCCTCTACTCCTCTCAAACTCGAAGTCCATCTAGCCCTAGCCTCCACCTCTATATAAACAACCCCACCCCTTGGCTTCATATCTATTTGCCACTTTTCCACCCCACCCAAACCCTAGTTTGTGGAGAGCTGCCATCAAGGAGGGAGAAGGAGATCTCAAGCAAGAAGAAGAAGAGGAGGAAACGAAAGAGTATCAAGATCTCAATCAACTTCGAGTTCTTCATCAACAATCCACCATCAAGTTCTTCATCAACCCTAGATCGTCAAGATCCAAGTGTTTCCTCCAAGATCCTTGATTCATTGGAGTCCTAAACATCTGGTATACCTTCTATTTCCTTTTCCTTATGTGAATTCGACCCCTAATCTCCAAATTCATGTCGATCTAGAAAACCCTAATCTGTTGATCTCGTAAAGTGCGGACTTGTCCGGTCCCTAGCGGACTAGTCCGATTTTCCTGGTTAAATTATGTTGAATTAATTCTAAAATTTGATCTAATCAAATACAAACCTGTATAAACTTGTTAAAAGCAATTAGAACTAGTAAGTGATCATTAAAAGAAACTCATTAACAAGTTCCACCTTGCATTTGCATTAATCATGCATGTCATGCCATATTGACTAATATTTGTGTACTCTTTGATTGTATTCTTGTCTTGAATGTTTATTGTGCGGATTAGGCAGATTTGCGCTAGAGAGTGCCGTGGAGGATCTCCAGTACCAAGAGTTTGAAGGCTTTGACCCGAATCAATCCCAAGAGCAAGGCAAGTGTCCTTGAAGCATGTTCCTGTCTTTAAAGTAAATGTTTTGTTTGCAAAACTACATGCTTGTGTCAATTTGATGGGAATCCTATGATAGGAAGTTTACTAGTTTTGTTGACCAACCTTGTCACGTGGAATTTATGGTAGAGAGTCGGAATGGGCTTTTTACCTTTTTGCTTCGCTTTATTAATTGGGATGGGAAAACAACTATACTACCTACCTTAATTATGTAATTATGAGATTATGATTGAAATGAACTGGCTAATATGATATGGTAATGGGTGATCTAAGCAAGCCTGGTATGTGGATGGGTTGGATGTTACGGTGGTTAGCTTGCTTTAGATCTAAGGACCGGTTCATGCGAGAATAAGCCAGGACTACAGTGCCACCACGAGGCCAAGTATGGGTGTGGCGTAGCTGATTAATTAGGGCTTTGCCAGTTCTATTTGGACCATTAAGGATGCTCAGGGAAGGGGTAGTCGGATTGGGTTTGTTGATGATTGGTGGGGCTACCCTGGGATCCAAATGGCTCAAGAGGGGGCCCTTGGTTGAAGATGTGCTCAGTTGGAGGCATCGCCACCGGTGAAACCTCAGTGGGGTCTAAATAGGCTAGTAATCCCTTTGTAAAGGCTATTTTGTGATATCTTGGCCATACAGCAAAGGAAGTGTAATTGGCGTAAGGGAGGTTTCTTTATTCGCCGACGGCTGATGAAATCACAAACACATGGGTAAAGCGGTACAACTTCTGCAGAGTGTCTAATAAAACTATCATGATGGCCGTGCTCCCAGTTATGAGCACCTGGACAACTTCCATGATTAGAGGGAACTTGGTATTGGGATGGTTTTTGGGAAGGTTATGGTTTGGTACTGGTTATGGGATAGTATTATGGATTATGGCAATGGTTATGGTTAATGGTAATGTGAAATCTCGAATATGAATGATGGTAATGAATATGGACTAGAATTATGATGATTACATGGTTTATGATGGGTTTACTTAACATACATATAATATATTGCTTTTCAAAAGTTTTAATGTACTTTTCAGCACTTAGCCATTATTATATTCGTCATTTGAATCAGCTACATGTCAAACTTTCCACAATTGTTGAGTACGACATGTACTCACCATTGCAATTCCCCCAACAGTTGCAGGTCAGGATTGGGAGTTTAATGGCGATAATGCGGAGTTCTAGGTCGTGTCTACCGTCAGCTTGCCTATGGTGTTGCATGGAGCTGTGCTATACCCTATTGCTTATGCTGCCTAGCTGTTTAGTTTGCTTAATTAGTTTATTTGCGCTGCATTAGTTGAACTTGTCATTAATATTTATTAGTGCTTGTATTCGAGGGTATTCTGAATTCTGTAATAAAAGTGGTTAATTAATCTTGTTTTGTGATAATTTTCTTTATACTCTTTTGTGAATGCACTCGTGTATGTGTGTTGAACGTCTTGGGCACACATATGCGTTCACTTGGTTCAGTTTCGGAACCGGGTGTCACAAATTGGTATCAGAGCCACAGGTTGACCGTAGGACGCAACCTAGATAGAATGGACACTTTAGAGCACATAGGAGCACTTAGGAATCGATGTGTTTTTTGCTTGGAGTGATGTTTGCTATATATATTGTTTGCTTGTGTGATTAATAGAGGATTGTGGGATGCTTTAGCATTGCCATGTCCACGTAGTTTAGTGTAGCTAGTTGTTTAGTTTCATATCCCTTGATGCATATAGTTGGGGACGGTTTTCTAATTCTTACCTATTGCTTTTCTACAGATGCTGAGGACTCACAACCAGAGGGATGGCAATGATGAAGAGGAGAACCATGGAGTACCCAAGAACAACAATGGACAAGGACATGCTCATGGAGCTATCAATATTGAGTAGCTACTGGCTATGCAGAACCAGCTCATGCAGACCATGATATAGACAATGGGACAGCTGCAGGCTAGCAACATCAACAATCAGCCCCACATACCTCCACCGCCACCCCCACCTCCTCATAACCGGTTGGGAGAGTTTATGAGGACTAGGCCACCAACCTTTGATCAAGACGCTGACCCTATGGATGCGGATGATTGGCTCAAGTCCGTGGAGAAGAAGCTTGCTATTGTTCAATGCAGTGACCGGGAGAAGGTCTTATTTGCTTCTCATCAACTAGTTGGATCAGCTGCGAATTGGTGGGATTCCCTATGAAATGCTCATGAGAATCAGGAGAGGATCACCTGGGCGGAATTCAAGGAGAGTTTCTGTTCTCATTATGTGCCAGAAGGTGTTATGATTTTGAAGAGGCAAGAATTTGAGAACGTAAGGCAAGGAAGATCAAGCGTGGGTGAATATCTCAATAAATTCTCTCAACTCTCAAGGTATGCACCTGAGGATGTGAGCCGGGACAGCCAGAAACAATACTTGTTCATGAGGGGCTTGAACAATGAGATCCAAGTGCAATTGCTCAACTGTGATTATGCCAATTTTCAGAAGCTTGTGGACAAAGCAATTGTGGTTGAGAACAAGATTCATGAGATGGAACAGGATAACAAGAGGAAGGTGCCATATCAAGGAAAACTGCAAGGAAGCAATGTGCGCCCTCGCTTTGTGCCTCCTAATGCGCCATACTACAGCTCCTCTGCTCTTATACAACGCCCTGGATTTGCGCTGCGCCCAACTCAGTTTATGCAGCAACGCCCTGTTATGCAAGCAGCTAGGCCTCCAATGCCTTATGCACCTCGTGCAAACTTTCCTGCTACCAATGCTCAGAACCAAGCTCGCCCCAATAATTCTGTTGGAGTTAAGAAGTGCTATACTTGCGGAGAAGCTGGACACTTTGCACATCAATGTCCTAAGTCAGGCCTTGGTCAAGGAGGCAATGCGCCAAGGCAAAACCCAAGACCCAATGGAGGACATCCGCTAGGAAACTGGGGACAACAGAATGTTGCTCGTGGCAACGTGAACCATGTCTCTACGAAGGATGCTCAACAAGCGGATGACTTGGTCATTGGTACATTTCTCGCCAACTCCAACCCCGCAACTATGTTGTTTGATTCTAGAGCATCGCATTCATTCATTGCATCAAAGTGCGTCGCCAAGTATAGTTTGCCTATCTCTCATATGAAGTTTACTCTATTGGTTAAGTCTCCTAGAGGAGAGATGAGGACAAATATGGTGTGTCCAAAAGTAAGCCTTAGAATAAGGGGGTAGACTTCTCCGCCAACCTCATTATTTTGGATTCTCAAGGATTGGACATTATACTTGGTATGGACTGGTTGAGGAAGCACAATAAATTTATTGAGTGTGCCACGAAGATAGTGAAGTTGACTAATAAAGAAGGGATCACCGTAGAATTTGAAGCATCTCAAACCGCACCGAAGCGATTGGAGATGAATCATATGGACGGTGCCGCAATTGAGGAGATTCCGGTGGTGTGTGAATTTTTGGATGTTTCTCCGGATGAGTTGCCAGTTACGCCACCTGATCGAGACATTGATATTGTTATTGATTTAATACCTGGAACTGCACCTATAGCTAAGAGGCCGTGTAGGATGCGTCCTATGGATTTAGGGGAGCTCAAGAAGCAAATTCAAGAGCAACTAGTGAAGGGTTTCATTCGGCCCAGCTCTTCACCTTGGGGAGCGCCCGTTCTATTTGTGGACAAGAAGGA
This sequence comes from Tuctoria greenei, assembly GCA_036927565.1. Classification (NCBI taxonomy): domain Eukaryota; kingdom Viridiplantae; phylum Streptophyta; class Magnoliopsida; order Poales; family Poaceae; genus Tuctoria; species Tuctoria greenei. Next base: position 61,917,723 of record JAYESD010000002.1, on the reverse strand, counting down.
TGGATCCCAAAAGATGTGCGTAGATTATCGAGCTCTCCACGAGGTAACAATCAAGAACAAGTACACCTTGCCATGCATAGAAGACTTGTTTGATCAGATGAAGGGTGCTTGTGTCTTCTATAAGATTGAATTGAGGTCGGGATACTTTCAAATTAAGATTAGACCATCGGACATACCCAAGACAGCTTTTAGGACGCGATATGGATCTTATGAGTACACCGTGATGTCCTTTGGATTGACCAATGCACCTGCGTACTTTATGTACCTCATGAATGAGGTCTTCATGGAGTACATGGATAAGTTTGTTGTGGTGTTTATTGATGACATTATGATCTACTCAAAGGATGAGAAGGAACATGAGGAACACTTGAGGCTTAAGTTGCAGAAATTGAGGGAGCATCAATTGTATGCCATGTCCAACATGTCAGTTTTGGTTGAGAGAGGTGTCTTTTTTGGGTCATATCATCTCAGGAGGAGGAGTATCGGTTGACCCTGGAAAAGTGAGAGACGTGTTGAAGTGGGAACCACCGCAAAATGTAAAGCAAATAAGGAGTTTTCTTGGGATGGCTGGATATTACCGTCAGTTCATCAAGGACTTCTCCAAGATAGCCAAGCCAATGACAGAATTGCTAATGAAGGGAAAGGCTTTCCAATGGACTCAAGCTTGTCAAAACAGCTTTGAGGAGTTGAAGAAGAGGTTGAAAACAGCCCCAGTTTTGGTACTGCCGGATGTGAGCAAGAGTTTTGATATTTATTACGATGCATCGAGACAAGGACTTGGATGTGTAATGATGCAAGAAGGTCAAGTGGTCACCTATGCATCAAGACAATTGAAGAAACATGAGTAGAATTACCCCACACATGATTTAGAACTTGCAGCCGTGGTACATGAGTTGAATATTTGGAGACACTATATCCTTGGACATAAGTGTGAAATTTATACAGATCACAAGAGTCTTAAGTATATTTTCACACAAACGGATCTGAATTTCAGGCAAGGGAGATGGTTGGAGATCATCAAAGATTATGATTTGGGGATCGACTATCATCCGGGAAAAGCCAATGTAGTGGTTGATGCTTTGAGTAGAAAAGGAGTGAGTCATCAACTCACAGTTCGAGAGTTACCATCCGAGTTATGTAAGGAGTTTGAACAGTTGAACCTTGGCTTTGTAAATGAGATGGAGATGATGGAGTTAAACCTAACCTTAGAGCAAGAAATTCGGGAAGGCCAAACTAAGGATGAGGAAATTCAAGAAATCAAGGAAAGGACCCAAGAGGGGAGAAAATTCAAATTTGATGATGAACATGATACTCTATGGCTTGGTAAGATGATTGTTGTGCCTAATGTGAAGCATATTCGGGAGACAATATTAAAAGAGGCACATGACTCACCTTACTCAATTCACCCCGGTTGTACAAAGATGTACAAAGACTTGAAGACTTGCTATTGGTGGGATAGCATGAAAAAGGACATAGCTGAATATGTAGCATTGTGTGATGTGTGTCAACGAGTCAAGGCAGAACACAAAGGTCAGCTAGATTATTGCAACCATTGAAGATCCCGGAATGGAAGTGTGAAGAAAATGGAATGGACTTCATAGTTGGGTTACCACGTACTCAGTCCGGTTACGACTCAATTTGGGTAATTGTGGATCGCTTAACCAAGTGAGCTCATTTTGTCCCTATGAAGACCAAATATACAGCTGCACAATTGGCCGAAATATACATGGAGCATATTGTGTGTCGACACGGAGTACCGAAGAAGATAGTCTCGGATAGAGGTTCTCAATTTATCTCTAGATTTTGGCAGAAATTGCATGAAGCATTAGGAACAAGGTTGAACTTCAGTTCAAAATATCACCCTCAAGCGGATGGACAATTCGAGAGGATCAATCAAATTTTGGAAGACATGTTAAGATCTTGTGCTTTAAAGCATGGGAAAGGTTGGGACAAGAGCTTGCCCTATGCAGAATTTTCATACAACAATAGTTACCAAGCAAGCTTGAAAATGTCACCATATGAAACGCTTTATGGAAGGAAGCGTAGGACACCTTTATTCTGGAATGAGGCAGGATAAACTCAAGTATTTGGTCCGGATGTGTTGCAAGAAGCCGAAAAGCAAGTCCAAATAATTCGTGAAAACTTGAGGGCTGCCCAATCAAGACAAAAAGTCTATGCGGACAATAGGAGAAGGAAATTAGCCTTTGAAGTGGGAGATTATGTTTACCTCAAGGCGTCACCGATGAGGGGTCATAAGAGGTTTAACATAAGTGGGAAATTAGCCTTTGAAGTGGAAGATTTTGGACAAAAGAGGAGAAGTAGCATATAAGTTGGAGATGACAGCTTATCTTTCGGATGTCCATGATGTCTTTCATGTTTCCCAGCTCAAGAAGTGCTTGAGAGTACCGGAAGAACAAGTGCCAATGGAAGGATTGGAATTAGGTGCAAATTTTACATATGCCAAACAACCGGTCAAAATCTAGGAAACCAATGAGAGGGTCACAAGGAACAAGGTTATTAGATGGTCTAAAGTTCAATGGAAGCACCACACAGAAAAAGAAGCAACGTGGGAATTGGAGGATGATCTCAAGAAGGAATTTCCCTATCTCTTCTCTTCCGTGTCGAATCTTGAGGGTGAGATTCATTTTAAGAGGGGGTAGGTTTGTAACACAATCATTTTCATGTATCATGCCCTGAATACATTCATATACATGTTTAACATTAATCCACATAAAGAGGAATAAGTTTAAAATTGATTTGGAACAAAACAGCACTTAGAAATTCTGGAAAGTGCGGACTAGTTCGATTTTAGTGCGGACTAGTACGATTTCTCTCTGAATTTGATCGGACTTGTATGTTTTTGCTGTGGACTAGTATGTTTTTGCCTCTGGACACTTTCGGACTTGTCCGGTCCTATGCGGACTAGTCCGGTGTTCCAAGAATCCTTGAAAATTTGCTAAGTCCCTGGACTTGTCTGGCCTAGTCCGGTATTCCAGCGGACTTATCCGTTTTCATCTCTGACTAAAGTAGGACTTGCCCGATTTTTTCGCCAGAGTTGTCCGATTTTTTTCTGACTAACTTCGGACTAGCCCGACCCTTTTCGAACTTATCCGATAAAACGTGACTCCGAATTGATCTTTTATTTTACGATTTGTTTCTTGGGTTTCACGTTAAGTGGGCCTAGGGACGTCGTGCCTAACTCATTTAGAGCCCATGTGGACTCTAAACCGGCCTCTACTCATCTAAAACTCAAAATCCATCTATCCCTAGCCTCCACCTCTATATAAACAACCCCACCCGTTGGCTTGACATCTATTTGCCACATTTCCACCCCACCAAAACCCTAGTTCGTGGAGAGCCGCCATCAGGGAGATAGAAGGAGATCTTAAGCAAGAAGAAGAAGAAGAAGAGGAGGAAATGAAAGAGGATAAAAATCTCCATCAACTTTGAGTTCTTCATCAACAATTCACCATCAAGTTCTTCATCAACCTTAGATCGTCAAGATCCAAGTGTTGTCTCCAAGATCCTTGATCCATTGGAGTCCTAAACAGTTGGTATACCTTCTATTTCCTTTTACTTACGTGAATTCGACCCCTAATCTCCAAATTCACGTCGATATAGAAAACCCTAATCTACTAACCTCGTAAAGTGCGGACTTGTTCGGTCCCTAGCAGACTAGTCCGATTTTCCTGGTTAAATTGTGTTGAATTAATTCTAAAATTTGATCTAATCAAATCCAAACCTGTATAAACTTGTTAAAAGCAACTAGAACTAGTAAGTGATCATTAAAAGCAACTCATTAACAAGTTCCACCTTGCATTTGCATTAATCATGCATGTCATGTCATATTGAGTAATATTTGTGCACTCTTTGATTGTATTCTTGTCTTAAATGTTTATTGTATGGACTAGATGGATTTGCACTAGAGAGTGGCATGGAGGATCTCCAGCATCAAGAGTTTGAAGGCTTTGAGCCGAATCAATCCCAAGAGCAAGGCAAGTGTCCTTGAAGCATATTGATCCTGTCTTTAAAGTAAATTTTTTGTTTGCAAAACTACATGCTTGTGTCAATTTGATGAGAATCCTATGATAGGAAGTTTACTAGTTTTGTTGACCACTCTTGTCACCTGGAATTTATGGTAGAGAGTCGAAATGGGCTTTTTACCTTTTTTGCTTCGCTTAATTAATTGGGATGGAAAAACAATACTACACATTAATGATGCATTTATGAGAATATTATTAACAAGAACTGGTTAATGTAATATGATAATGGGTGATCTAAGCAAGCCTGGTATGTGGATGGGTTGGACGATATGGTGGTTGCTTGCTTTAGATCTAAGGATCGGTTCATGTGAGAATAAGCTAGGACTATAGTGCCACGACAAGGCCAAGTATGGGTGCGGCGTAGCTAATTAATTAGGGCTTGCCAGTGCTATTTGAACCATTAAGGATGCTCGGGGAAGGGGTAGTCGGATTGGGTTTGTATATGATTGGTGGGACTACCCTGGGATCCGAATGGCTCAAGAGGGGGACCTTGGTTGAAGATGTGCTCTGTAGGAGACATCCCCACCGGTGAAACCTTAGTGAGGTCTAAATAGACTAGTAATCCCTTTGTAAAGGCTATTTTGTGATCTCTTGGCCATGCACCAAAGGAAGTGTAATTGGCGTAAGGGAGGTTCTTCAGTCACCGACAGGTGATGAAATCACCAACACATGGATAAAGTGGTACAAACTTTGCAGAGTGTGTCTAAAACTATCATGATAGCCGTGCTCCCGATTAAGAGCACCTGGATGACCTACATGATTAGAGGGAAATTGGGATTTGTGATGGTTTTTGGGATGGTTTGTTGGTTATGGTTATGGTTTGGTAATGGTTATGGTTCGTTATGGATTAATTCTGGTATTAAATATGGTTTTTGGTAATGAGAAATCTGGAATATGGATGATGATAAAGAATATGGACTGGTATTATGATGATTACATGATTTATGATGGGATTATTTCACATACATATAATATATATTGCCTTTTCAAATGTTTTAATGTACTTTTCAGCACTTAGCCATTATTATATTTGTCATTTGTATCAGCTACATATCATACTTTCCACACTTGCTTAGTTTGCTGCGCTATCCCCTTTGCTTAGTTTGCTTAATTAGTTTATTTCCCTGCAGTAGTTGAATTTGTCATTAATATTCATTAGAGCTTGTATTGAAAGATATTATGAATTGTGTAATAAAATTTGGTTAATTAATCTTATTCTATGGTAATTTTCTGTATATCTTTTGTGATTGCACTCGTGTATGTGCGTTGAACATCCTCGGCACACATATGCGTTTACTTGGTTCATTTTCGGAACTGGGTGTCACACCCGCCTTGACTCATTGGCACACATCACATAGTGCTACATATTTAGCTATGTCCTTCTTCATGCCAGCCCACTAATAACATGTCTTCAAGTCCTTGTACATCTTCATACAACCTGGGTGAATCGAGTATGGCGAGTCATGTGCCTCTTTTAATATTGTCTCCCGAATATGCTTTACATTGGGCACGACAATCCTTTTTCCAAGCCATAGGGTACTATGTTCATCCTCATCAAACCTGAATTCTCTTCCCTCTTAGGTCCTTTCCTTGATCTCTCGGATTTCCTCATCCTTCGCTTGACCCTCTTGAATTTCTGGCTCCAAAGTCAGATTTAACTCGATCATCCCATCTCATTCAGAAATCCGAGGTTCAACCATTCAAACTCCTTACGTAACTCGGATGACAGCTCTCGAACTATGCGTTGATGACTTACTCCCTTCCTACTCAAAGCACTGACCACTACATTGGCTTTTTCCTGATGATAGTTGATTCCCAAATCATAATCCTTGATGAGCTCCAACCATCTTTGTTGCCTCAAAATTCAGATCCATTTGTGTGAAAATATTCTTAAGGCTCTTATGATCCGTATAAATTTCACACCTATGACCAAGGATATAATGTCTCCAAATCTTCAATGCGTGTACTACGGCTCCAAGTTCCAAATCTTGCGTTGGGTAATTCTGCTAATGTTTCTTCAATTGTCTCGATGCATATGCAACCACTTGTCCTTCTTGCATGAGCACGCATCCAAGTCCTTGTCTCGATGCATCACAATAGATATCAAAGCTCTTGCTCACGTCCGGCAGTACCAAAACTGGGGTTGTTGTTAACCTTTTCTTCAACTCCTCAAAACTTTCTTTACAAGCTTGACTCCATTGAAACACTTTCCCCTTCATTAGCAACTCCGTCATTGGCTTGGCTATCTTGGAAAAGTCCTTAATGAAACGACGGTAATACCCAGCCATCCTAAGAAAACTTCGGATCTCCTTTACATTTTGCGGGGGCTCCCATTTCAACACGTCTCTCACTTTTCCGTGGTCAACCGATACTCCTCCTCCTGAGATGATATGACCCAGAAATAATACTTCTCTCAACCAAAAATGGCACTTGCTGAACTTGGCATACAATTGATGCTCCCTCAATTTCTGCAACGTAAGCCTCATGTTTTCCTCATGCTCCTTCTCATCCTTCGAGTAGATCATAATGTCATCAATGAAAACCACTACAAACTTGTACAAGTACTCCATGAAGACCTTATTCATGAGGTACATAAAGTAGGCAAGTGCATTGGTCAATCCAAAGGACATCACGGTGTACTCATATGATCCATACTGTGTCCTAAAAGCTGTCTTTGGTATGTCCGACGGTCTAATCTTCGTTTAAAAGTATCCCGACCTTAAATCAATCTTAGAGTAGACACAAGCACCCTTCATCTGATCGAACAAATCTTCTATGTGTGGCAAGGTGTACTTGTTCTTGATGGTCACCTCGTTGAGAGCTCGGTAATCCACACACATCCTTTGTGACCCATCTTTCTTGTCCACAAAGAGCACGGGTGATACCCAAGGTGAAGAGCTAGAGCAAATAAAACCTTTCTCTAGTTGCTCTTGAGTCTACTTCTTGAGCTCTGCTAATTCCTTAGGAGGCATCCTATACGGCCTCTTAGCTATAGGTGCAGTTCCAGGTATTAAATCAATAAAAACTCAATTTCTCGATCAGGTGGCATACCTGGCAACTCATCCGGAAACACATCTAGAAATTCACACACCACCGAAATCTCCTCAATTGCGGTACCGTCCATATGATTCAACTCCAATTGCTTTGGTGCGTGTTGAGATGCTTCAAATTCTACGGTGATCCCTTCCTCATTGATCAACTTCACCGTCTTCGTGGCACACTCAATAACTCCATTGTTTTTTCTCAACCAGTCCATACCAAGAATAATGTCCAATCCTTGGGAATCCAGAACAATGAGGTTGGCAAGAAGTCTACTCCCCTTATTCTAAGGATTACTTTTGGACATACTATATTTGTCCTCATCTCTCCTCCAAGAGACTTAACCAATAGAGTGAACTTCATATGAGAGATAAGCAAACTATATTTGGCAACATTTTTGGATGCAATGAATGAATGTGATGCTCCAGAATCAAATAACATATTCGTTGGGTTGGAGTTTGCAAGAAACATACCGATCACCACATCATCTGCATGTTGAGCATCCTCCGTAGAGACATGGTTCACGTTCCCGCGAGCAAAATTCTGCTGTCCATGGTTTCCTTACGGCTGTCCTCCATTGGGTCTTGGGTTTTGCCTCGGCGCATTGCTTCTTTGACTAAGGCCAGACTTAGGACATTGATGCGTGAAGTGTCCAGCTTCTCCACAAGTATAGCACTTCTTAACCCCACCAGAATTATTGGGACGAGCTTCGTTCTGAACATTTTCACCAGGAAAATTAGCACGAGGTGCATAAGGCATTGGAGGCCTAGGTGCTTGCATGACAGGGCGCTGCTGCACAAACTGAGCTGGACACGGTGCAAATCCAGGGCGATAAGCAGGCGCAGAAGAGCTGTAATATGGCACATTGGGTGGTGCAAAGTGAGGGCGCACATTACTTCCTTGTTGCTGTCCTAGATATGGCGCCTTCCTCTTGTTATATTGCTCCATCTCACGGACCTTGGTTTCCACAACAATTTCTTTGTCCACAAGCTTTTGGAAGTTTGCATAATCATAGTTGAGCAATTGCACTTGGATCTCATTGTTCAAGCCTCTCATGAACAAGTATTGCTTCCGGCTGTCCCAGCTCACATCCTTAGGAGCACATCTTGAGAGTTGAGTAAATTTATTGAGGTATTCACCCACACTCGATCTTCCTTGCCTCAAGTTCTCAAATTCTTCCTCTTCAAAATCATAACTCTTTCCAGCACATAATGAGAACGGAAGCTCTCCTTGAATTCGACCCAAGAAATCCTCTCTTGGTTCTCATGAGCATTGCAATGAGCATCCCACCAATCCGCAGTTGCTCCCACTAGTTGATGAGAAGCAAATAGGACCTTCTCTCGGTCGCTTCATTGGACAATAGCTAGCTTCTTCTATACGGACTTCAACCAATCATCCGCATCCATAGGGTCAGCGGCTTGAGCAAAGGTCAGCGGCCTAGTCCTCATGAATCCTCCCAACCGGTTATGAGGAGGCAGGGGTGGCGGTGGGGGCATGTGGGGCTGATTGTTGATGTTACCAGCCTGCAGCTGTCCCATAGTTTGTATCATGGTCTGCATGAGCTGGTTCTGCATAGCCAAAAGCTGCTCAATGTTAATAGCTCCATGAGCAGGTCCTTGTCCATTGTTGTTCTGAGGTGCTCCATTATTCTCCTCCTCACCATTGCCATCCCTTTGGTTGCGAGTTCTCACCATCTGAAGAAAAGTAAGAGATAAAAATTTAGAAGACGTCCCCAACTATATGCATCAAGGGATATGAAACTAAACAACTACCTACACTAGCCTACATGGACATGGCAATGCTAAAGCATCCCAAAAATCCTCTATTAAGCACTCAAGCAACCAATATAAAGCAACTGCACACCAAGCAAAAACACCTTGATTCGTGAGTGCCCCTATGTGCTCTAAAGTGTCCATTCTATCTAGGCTGTGTCCTACGGTCAACATATGGCTCTGATACTAATTTGTGACACCCGGTTCCGAAAAAGAACCAAGCGAACGCATATGTGTGCCCAGGACATTCAACACACATACACGAGTGCACTCACAAAAGGATATACAGACAATTACCACAAGACAAGATTAATTAAACACTTTTATTACACAACCATATTATCCTTGAATACAAACTCTAATGAATATTAATGACAAGTTTGAACTAATGCAGCGGAAATAAACTAAACTGAGCAAACTAAGCAACTAAGCAGCATAAGCAAATAGGGTATAGCGCTGCTCCAACACTCCACAGGCAAAGCTGATGGTAGACACGACCTAGAACTCCGCATTATCATCACTAAACTCCCAATCCTGACCTGCAACTGTTGTTAGGGGGAATTGCAAGGGTCAGTACATGTCGTACTCAGCAAGTGTGGAAAGTATGACATGTAGCTGATACAACTAACGAATATAACAATGGCTAAGTGCTAAGAAGTACATTAAAACATTGAAAAAGCAATATATTATATGTATATGAAACAAACCCATCATAAACCATGTAGTTATCATAATACCAGTCCATATTTCATCACCATCATCCATAGTCCAGATTTCTCATTACTAATAACCATAATCAATATCAGAATTTAATTCAAAACCAACCATAACCATAGCAATAGAGGTTCCCTCTAATCATGGAAGTTGTCCAGGTGCTCATAATCGGGAGCACGGCTATCATGATAGTTTTATTAGACTCTGCAGAGTTTGTACCACTTTACCCACGTGTCTGTGATTTCATCACCTTGCAGTGATTAGAACCTCTATTATGCCGTCTCACACTTTCATTGGTGTGTGGACAAGAGATCACAAAATAGCCTTTACAAAGGGATTACTAGCCTATTTAGACCCCACTAAGGTTTCAGCGGTGGCGATGCATCCAACTGAGCACATCTTCAACCAAGGGCCCCCTCTTGAGCCATTCGGATCCCAGGGTAGTCCCACCAACCATCAACAAATCCAATACGACTACCCCTTCCCCGAGCATCCTTAATGGTCCAAATAGCAGTGGCAAAGCCCTAATTAATTAGCTACACCGCACCCATACTTAGCCTTGTGGTGGCACTGTAATCCTGGCTTATTCTCGCATGAACCGGTCCTTAGATCTAAAGCAAGCAACCACCATATCATCCAACCCATCCACATACCAGGGTTGCTTAGATCACCCATTACCATATCATATTGACTAGTTAACATTGATCATAATCTCATTAATGCATAATTAAATGTGTAGTGTTGTTTTTCCATCCCAATTGATTAAGAATAGCAAAAAGGTAAAAAAAGCTCATCACGACTCTCTACCATGAATTCCAGGTGACAAGGGTGGTTATACAACTCTAGTAAACTTCCTATCATAGGATTTCCATCAAATTGACACAAGCATGCAGTTTTGTAAACAAAGTTGTAGGATCGAAGAGCACGTGAAAAGCTACCAGAGGGGGGGGGGGTGAACGGTAGATTTAAAAATCTTACACAGCGAAAACAATTAAATCCCAACCCCTTCGGCGGAAAAATGATATGTTAAAGAAATCATGTGTGAGACTAATCTAAACATTTTTCACAGTGACAAAAGTGAAAGATATCATATATAATCAAGTCACGAAGATGACACGAGAAGAATCACTCAAATCCGTCAAGAGAAACTCAAGTTACGATCGAATGATCGAGCAAAGGTCATCAGTTCTACCGAGTAAAAAACAGTTCTTGAACGCTGCAAAGAAACTCATGTAGATCAAAAACCACAAATCCAATGACCTTGAAATTTTTAAAGTTGATAGATAATCAAGTTGTGAAGACAAACCAAAAAGAATCACGTCAATTGGATCTGTAAAACTCGGGTTATGATAAAACCACCAATGAAAGGTAGTGCTGTGCAGAAACTCGATGAGTAAAACTTGTCTGGAACAAGTCGGACGGACAAGGCACAAAAGTTCCTTTCAACTACGAATTTTATTTAATAAAACACAAGAGGAACAGCCCCCAAAGTCGTGCACCATGAGCTCTGGCCTCCCTAGCTTATATAACCAGCCCTTAGGCCAACCTAATCTCAACTAGGACTCTAATCCTACTCAAATCACGAATCGAAACATTCCGTAACGGCTTAGGGCTATTCTATACGTAGATAGAAGCAATCTTAAGACTTCTAAACACCTTAGGAACGTATCCCACATTCCTAAAACAACTCAAATTCGTGACCCACACGAAATCCTATCGTAACCAACTTGATACTTTCCATATCGAGCCATAACCAACCCCGTCGCAGCCGAAGTCATCAACCGATACGATCCGATCCTTCCAACCAGATTTTTCCTTCCTTAGCCCATCTTAGGAACCATGTTGCCACGTCATGCACCACATGCATACGTGCGAACACCTTCCTTCGATGTCCAGTAACCTTCATATGCACTGCCCTTGATTCAATCATCCTACGCGACCTCCTGACCCGCTCAACCACAATTCCTCCTGAATTTGGTTGTTGGAACGTCATCTTCTCCCTGAGACTAGTCCAAAAGATCATGTCACCAGCCACGACTTGAACTCAAGCAACACCTGCACATGAACAAACAACAAATACTTCCGAGCACAGGTCCTCGACTTGACTCTCGTTAGATATGAAACCACAACACCTTACGTGAGCACCTCACATAAGCATGTTGCAAACCATAGCAAAATGATATTAGTCATATCAACCAAAAACGCACCAAAAACTTAGCAAATGAATATTAAGCAATATTTCCAACAATGTAAAGCAAGTTCGAAACATTTCATAGTAAAAGCAGAAACATTGCGATCAAGCTCCAAACCTTGCCAAAGCTAACCGGAGCTTGAGCCAGAGCTTACCAAAGCTAGTACAACCTAGCGCCAGAGCTTGCCAAAGCTAGTCGGAACTAGTCAATCCAAAAGCCGGAGCTAGAAAAAACATGTCGGAGATAACCAATATAAGTCGAACCTATCAAAACATATTGAAGCTTAACAACGACATGCCGGAGCTATCAAAGGCATGCCGGAGCTAAAGACAAAGCTCACCAGAGCTACCCAAAAACATATCGGACCTAGACAAAGAAAGTCAGTCCTTGCTGGAGCTACCCAAAACAAGCTGGACCTATCGTCGGACCTTGCCGAAGCTCGGACCTTGATGATAAAGGTGTTTCGGTAGTATTCAAAACTTTATCACCATAGCCAATGTATTCAGCACACATAGATCTCACAATCTCCCCCTTGATGAATGCATTGGCAACACCATTTAAAATCCGAACATTGGCTCATTCACATTAAAAGTTTTGAAAACAATTCCCCCCCCTTTGTAAAACAGAAATAAAATGAGAAGAAAAACAAATTCTCTCCCTGAGAAGAATCATGCCAAAACAATTGTGAATATGTGATGTGTAATCATACTTATCTTTTTTTAAAATTTATCATATTATCTCTCCCCCTTTGACAATGTATTCAGCAAGGTTCAAAAGAGAAATTTCAAATGTTATGAGCATATTATAACATATACATATAAACAAAGCTCATCCAAGTCATACTAACAAGTAACTTACACTATCACATCAATGAAATACATAAAGTAGTGTAAGTCATGCTAGAGATCAAATGTAATTTTGAATTTAAACAAGTCATGATCTCACAAACTTAACTATTTCAAAACCTGAAAGCATGGCACTTGTTGGTGCATTTTATTATTTAAAACATAAACCTTTAACATATGATATTTGCAAGAGGTTATATGCCGCATCTGCCTTATTCTAACCAACCAAGTCAAGCCTCTGTCATTTGACAATCAAAAGCTTAAGGACATGATTTTAGTCATACACATCTTCTTCCAAGTTCATATCTAAGTGCAATGATAAGCCATCTCAAATGAAGAAGGGTGATGCATGCATATTCTCTTGATCTTTTCTCAATTTATATTTGTTCATAAAAGCTCAACATGTGAATAGTTGATTGATTAATTTTTCATTATTAAAAGCACTTGTGAGCATACAACAAGTTCAAAACAGCAAGAAAGTTCGATCATGACCAGATTCAGCGTAAGTAATTATTCCAATTACTAGTCATGGCAAAAACTACAAAATGTATATCATGAGTAATGTAGTAAGAACTTTTAGCATGTAAAAGGAATCACAAAGTCATATATGTATAAAATACTATGCTCATATTATTTTAAGTTCAAATTCACAAATAGACTTCCCAAGTTTCAAAACTCACCCTCAATTTAAGCCATGAGGATGCATAACCCCTATTTCACTACAGATGAAACAAAAACGAGTGAAATCCAAAGGTTTTGTAAAAATGTCAGCCAATTGTTGTTCGGTGTCTACATGGTGAAACACAATGTTTCCTTTTTCAACATTATCATGGAGAAAGTGATACCTAATGTCAATGTGCTTAGTTCTAGAATGTTTCACGGGGTTTTTAGCAAAGCAAATGGTACTAGTGTTATCACAAAACAGTGGAACACTATCTAGATCAACCCCATAGTCCTTAAGTGTTTGAACAATCCAAAGAATTTGTGAGCAAGCACTAGCAGCAGCTATATATTCAGATTTGGTTGTGGATTGTGCGACTGAGTTTTGTTTTCTAGATGACCAAGCAACAAGTGAATTACCAAGAAAATGACAAGCACCAGAAGTACTTTTCCTATCAATACTACAACCCCCAAAATAAGCATCCGAAAAATCTTTCAAAGTAACAGTTGAGGAAGAAGGAAGAAATATGCCAAATTCTTGAGTACCATGTGGGTACCTGATAATCCTTTTGACGGCTTGACGATGTGAAGCACGTGGGGAGGCTTGAAACCGCGCACAAAGACACACGCTGAATTGTCTGTTTGGTCTTGATGTCGTGGGGTACAAAAGTGATCCGATCATGCTTCTATATTCTTTTTGATCCACGGGATCACCATCTTCATCAAGTTCAAGTGTTGTTGCTGTTCCCATTGGTGTCTGAAGAGGCTTGCTTTTGTCCATGTTTAAGCGCCTTAGTAGGTCTTTTGTATACTTCGTTTGATGCACAAAGGTACGCTCCTTGGTTTGCTTGATTTGCAGCCCCAAAAAGTACGTGAGTTCTCCCATCATACTCATCTGAAATTCTGAACTCATCATAGCTGAAAACTTGGACACCAGATCATGAGAAGCACAACCAAAGATAATATCATCCACATACACTTGAACGAATAATGAGTCATTGCCATGCTTAAGCACAAAAAGAGTTTTATCAACCTTGCCCATGGTAAACTCCTTTTAAATTAAGAAAGTTTTTAACCTATCATACCATGCTCTAGGGGCTTGTTTGAGACTGTACAAGGCTTTGGACAATTTATAAACATGATTAGGAAAATCTGAATTTTCAAAACCTGGTGGTCGTTTGACATAAACCTCCTCATCTATGTAGTCATTAAGAAAAGCAGTTTAACATCCATTTGATATAGTTTAAAAACTTTATATGCAGCAAAAGCTAACAAAATTCTTATGGCGTCTAATCTAGCAACAGGAGCAAAAGTTTCATCAAAATCTAGACCTTCAACTTGAGTGAAACCTTGAGCAACCAACCTAGCCTTATTCCTAACCACAATCCCATCCCCACTTTGTTTATTTTTAGACACCCATTTAGTTCCAATTAAAGTGTGACCTTGAGGTGGAGGTACAAGTTTCCAAACATTATTTCTTTCAAAATTTTCTAACTCTTCTTGCATGGCAATAATCCAAGATTCATTAGTGAGTGGGTGTGATATATCTTTGGGTTCAAAATAAGCAACAAAAGCAGAATGAGCATGAGAGTTTGGATCGCAAAACCTGGACCGTGTGACTCTTTCGTGCAAGCTTACAATAATTTGTTGTGGGGGATGACTTTTGAGAACCCGGAGGGGAGTGGACACTTCACAAGCTTCTTCTTCTTCATGTTCATCACAAATCGATGAGCTTGTGACTTGAGGAGACTCTGGACCAGCAATGATGGTCGTCGGTGCTGGCTGTGAATCAAAATCAGGAGCTGGAATAATGTCATTAGCTGCTGAATTTTTGTGCAGCAGCTCCACCTCTTCCTCATCTTCAACGAAAATGCTCTCTCCCTGCGGATATGGATCTGGATATACAATGTTTGAGCTAGTACCTAGGCTAGCTTCATCAAAAGACACCTCACAAGTCTCCACAATTTTGTTAGTGTCAAGTAAAAGCACACGGTAGCCTCTAGTATGAGATGGATAACCAAGAAACATGTCATCAACAGATCTAGGTTCAAATTTATCAAGATTACCATGTTTCTTAACAAAGCATTTGCAACTAAAGACCCAAAAGTTTGTAACACTAGGCCTATGTCCAAACCGGAGCTCATATGGTGTTTTACCTAGCTTAGCACGCAAGAAAACACGATTTGAGACATAACAAGCAGTTGCAATCGCATCAGCCCAAAATTTCCTAGGAGTTTGATATTCATCAAGCCTAGTCCTAGCCATCTCAACCAAGGTTCTGTTCTTTCTTTCTACAACACTATTTTGTTGAGGTACATATGGTGAGGAAAATTGATGATCTATTCCATTTTCAGCACAAAAGTGATCAAAAGATTGATTTTTAATTTGGTTCCGTTATCACTTCTAATTGCTTTTAAAGATCCTGGGTGATCAATTGATAATCTAAGAAATAAAGTTCTAAAGTGACTAAAAGCTTCATTCTTAGATGCCATAAAGTAAACCCAAGAGTATCTAAAATAATCATCAACAATCACAAGAACATACCATTTACCTCCGAAGGATTGAACACGTGAAGGTCCTACGGTATCAAGGTGCAAAAGTTGACCCGGTTCAGTTGTCATGATCATTGTGAGAGGAGTATGTGAACCTGCAAATTTTTAGCATGTCTACAAGAAGAGCACACAATTTCTTTGTCCCCTTTAAGCTTAGGCAGCCCACGTATGCGATCAAGAGCACTAACACGCGTTAGATGATCAAAGCCTACGTGATCAACTCTACGATGCCAAAAATATAAGTCCTTTGAATCATTAGAAACTAGACACCTATGCTTAGAGGAAGACATATCAAATCAGCTTTAAAAACTCTTCCAAACCGTGACATGTTAAAAATAAGCTCACTGTTTGAATTTACAACTTTGCAGCAATTTTTAGTGAAAATAATTTCCAGATTTTCATCTAGCAGTTGTGAAACAGAAAGCAAGTTGTATTTCAAATTTTAACAAGTGTCACATCCTTCAAAGTGTAGTGATTATTTACTCTAACTGAATCCTTAGCAATTATAGGAGTTGAAGAATTATTGGCAAAAGTAACATTCTCTACACGTGACATAAAAAAGAGGGAGGGAAACCATTCTTTGTTATTGGTCATGTGGCGTGAGCAACCTGAATCCACAATCCAAATGTTCTCCTTCCTTAAGCGTGTAACCTACATAGAAGCACAATATGATGACTCAATACTGGGGTTAGTCAAAAGTCATTTAGGAATCCAATACTGAGTCACACGACGTCTAGCAGGAAGAACACGCAAAAGCTGAGACAAAACATCAGGTTTATGAGGCAAAGTTTGAGGATTTTTGTACCCAACTACTGACTTATCAGATGTTACATGTGTAGCACGAAACACAGTAGGTTTGGGAGCAAACTTTGCATGTTTTAGGCTCATTACATCAGGTTGCATGTTCCTATCATTCGGTTTAGCAAGTGCAACAAATTTTGCATGAAAGTTATGAGATCTGGCAATCATTCTTTTCTTTTTCTGTTTTTAGCTAGTCTATAACAAAAATCTATGACATGACCATCTCTATCATGGTAGGTACAATGAAATTTAACTTTGTGTTCATGTCTAGATGAGCAGGCAACATTTTTATTTGAAACCCAATGAGACAACACTCTGCAGATTTGAAAACCACTTCTTTTTGTTTAGGACATGTTTGAATCAAACCACTTCCTAATGACTTTACAATTTTAGGTGGATTTGCCTTAGCATGAGCATGAGAATCAAAACCTAAACCAGTTTTATCATTGCAAGACTTGGAAGAATTCAACAGCAAGTTTAGGTTCTTATTCCCGTTAGAAAACCGATCTAATGTCCTATGCATCTCATCAAGTTTATTGGACAGATCACAGCAATTTTTACATGAAGTTTTCCTTTTAATTTGCAATTGGAACAATATTTAACTTCAAGAGAACATAAAGCATTGTTCAATATAGAAATTTTATTCATAGCATCTTGTAGTTTCTTATCAAGATCACCACAAGTAGAACAATGCAAATCAAATGTAGAACGGCTAGCATCTTTTAAGTTTTTATCATTAAGTGCAGCAAGCTCTCTATTCTTTTCAATTTCTAACTCAAGTTTATCATGTGTGGAGGTGTGCGCACTTCTTAATGAGGACAATTGTTCATATATTAAATCACATGAGGGACATGCATCATCACTAGGAATATAGTTTTTAAACGGTTGATTTCAGATTCTAGTGATTCAATTTTAGCAGCACTATCCCTAAGCTTTTTGTCGTTTTTCTTAACTATAATAGTGGCACAAGAAATAGCATCACATTTATTCGCAAGTAGGACATACCTCTTCATTGTCGCTGTTGTGTTCAGCCTCCTCCATACTTGATCTTGACTAGCCCGCCATGAAACACAAGTTTGCCAAATCATATTAATCTTCGTCACTTCTAATGTCCCCATCGCTTGAGCCAAGTTCTTGAAGTGCGAAGATAAAACTATTTATCATCTTGCATCCTATAGTATCTATCTTTTTCTTGTTGGAGTTTCCAGAGGTGGTCTTGAACTTGTTCTTCTTTTCCTCATGGGTAGAAGGACCTGAAAGATTAGGGCATTATGTACGAAAGTGTCTCGTCTTACCACATTCAAAACAGCGCTGAGGTTCAGAGCTTCCTCGCCTTCTAGTTCTCACATTTTGCAATGCTTTTGAGAATCAAGTACAGATGAGTGCTAACTCCTCTTCTGGAAATTCCTCGATCTGCTCCAGGGTTAGTGAGGACAGCAAAGCAAGTGTACCACAAGATGAAGAATGACTGGAGCTAGACATGTCACGTTGAGAAACAAAAGCAATAGACTTGTTGGGGTTCTTACGTGATATTATGTCAATTTCATGAGTTTTTAACTTGGAATATAGCACATCTAAAGTAAGTGTACTCATGACAGTAGATTCACGAATAGATGTGACTTTCATCTCCAAATTGACATATCTAGTGCACTTAACAATTGCCTAGCATTTTCAGCATCTCAAAAATTAATATTGACACTACGCAAGTTGTTGAGAATTTTATTAAAGCGAGCAAAAAGGTCATCAATAGACCCATCGGGTTGCATATCGAAGCGCATGTATTCTTTCTTGATCATGTCTTGCCTTACCTCCTTGATTGTGTTGGATCCTTCGTGGTAGTCATAAAGTGCTTTCCACACATCGTATGCAGATCAGAGGTGTGCAACACGGTCGAAGTCGCTTTGAGTTAGTCCTTGAATAATCAAGTTGCGGGCTTTGTTGTTGTTGTCAATGTCCCGTAGGTTCGCAGCCGTAACTTGATTGTTTGATGGCACTTTGTAAGGCTTGTACACTTTTTCTCATATGGCGAAGCCTTGCACCTGGATGAAGGCTTCCATACGTGCCTTCCAAACCTGAAAATCAATACCACTAAACACACAAGGTTTGGCAGAGTATTTCTCCATAATGATTAGTCAAAAACACGTGCAAATCAAAAAGATTAGAGCACCTTGGCTCTGATACCAATTGTAGGATCGAAGAGCACGTAAAAATCTACCAGAGGGGGGTGAATAGTAGATTTAAAATCTTACGCAGAGGAAACAATTAAATCCCAACCCCTTCGGCAGAGAAATGATATGTTAAAGAAATCATGTGTGAGACTAATCTAAATGTGTTTCACCGTGACAAAAGTGATAGATATTTTAGAGTGTCAAGTAACGAAGACGACACAACAAGAATCACTCAAATCCGTCGAGAGAAACTCAAGTTACGATCGAAAGATCGAGCAAAGGTCAATCTGTTCTACCAAGTAAAAAACAGTTCTGGAACGCTGCAAAGAAACTCGTGTAGATCAAAAACCACAAATCCAATGACCATGAAATTTTTACAGATTATAGATAATCAAGTTTGGAAGACAAAACAAAAATAATCACGTCAATTGGATATATAAAACTCGAGTTATGATAAAATCACCGACGAAAGGTAGTGCTCTGCAGAAACTTGATGAGTAAAACTTGTCTGGAACAAGTCGGATGAACAAGGCACAAAAGTTCCTTTCAACTATGAATTTTATTCAATAGAACACAAGAGGAACAGACCCCGAAGTCGTGCACCACGAGGTCTGGCCTCCCTTGCTTATATAACCAGCCCTTAGGCCAACCCAATCTCAACTAGGACTCTAATCCTACTCAAATCACAAATCGAAACTTTTCATAACTGCTTAGGACTCTTCTATACGCAGATAGAAGCAATCTTAAGACTTCCGAACACCTTAGGAACGTATCCCACATTCCTAAAACAACTCAAATTTGTGACCCACACGAAATCCTATCGTAACCAACTCGATACTTTCCATACCGAGCCATAACCGACCCCGCCGCAGCCGAAGTCATTAACCGATACGATCCGATCCTTCCAACCAGATTTTTCCTTCCTTAGCCCATCTTAGGAACCATTTTGCCACGTCATGCACTGCATGCATACGTGCGAACACCTTCCTTCAACGTCCAGTAACCTTCATATGCACTGCCCTTGATTCAATCATCCTGCGCGACCTCCTGACCCGCTCAACCACAATTCCTCCTAAATTTGGTTGTTGGAACCTTATCTCCTCCCTGAGACTAGTCCAAAAGATCTTGTTACCATCCATGTCTTGAACTCAAGCAACAGCTGCACATGAATAAACAACCAATACTTTCGAGCACAAGTCCTCGACTTGACTCACGTTAGTTCCGAAACTACAACACCTTACGTGAGCACCTCACATAAGCATGTTGCAAACCATAGAAAAATGATATCAACCATATTAACCAAAATGCACCAAAAACTTAGTAAAAGAATACTAAGCAAACTTTCCAACAATATAAAGCAAGTTCGAAACATTTCATAGTAAAAGCAGGAACATTGCGATCAAGCTCCGAACCTTGCCAAAACTAACCGGAGCTTGAGCCGGAGCTTACCAAAGCTAGTACAACCTAGTGCTGGAGCTTGCAAAAGCTAGTCAAAACTAGTCAATCCAAAAGCCGGAGCTAGAAAAACATGTCGGAGCTAACCAATATAAGTCAGACCTATCAAAACATATTAGAGCTTAACAACGACATGTCGGATCTATCAAAGACATGCCGGAGCTAAAGACAAAGCTCACTGGAGCTACCCAAAAAGATGTCGGACCTAGACAAAGAAAGTCGGACCTTGCTGGAGCTACCCAGAACAAGCCGGACCTATCGTCGGACCTTGCCGAAGCTCGGACCTTGATGATAAGGTGTTTTGGTAGTATTCAAAACTTTTATCGCCATAGCCAATGTATTCAGCACACATAGATCTCACAAAAACCTTTATTTTAGAAACAGGATCAATATGCTCCAAGGACACTTGCCTTGCTCTTGGGATTGGTTCGGATCAAAGCCTTCAAACTCTTGGTGTTGTAGATTCTCCGCAGCACTCTCTAGCGCAAATCCGTCTAATCCGCACAATAAACATACAAGACAATAAACAAAATCATAGAGTGCACAAACATTACTCAAGATGGCATGACATGCATGGTTAATGCAAATGCAAGGTGTAACTTGTTAATGTGTTGCTTTTAATGATCACTAACTAGTTCTAATAGCTTTTAACAAGTTTATATAGGTTTGGAGTTGATTAGATCTAATTTTAGAATTAATTTGACACAATTTAACGAGGAAAATCGGACTAGTCCGCTAGGGATCGCACAAGTCCGCACTACGCAAGAACAACAGAGTAGGGTTTTTTAGATCGACATAAATTTGAAGATTTGGAGTTGCATTCACGTAAGAAAAAGAGAATAGAAGGTATACCAGGTGTCTAGGACTCCAAAGAATCAAGGATCTTGGAGGCAACACTTGGATCTTGAAGATCTAGGGTTGATGAAGAACTTGAGATGACTTGTTGACGGAGAACGCGAAGTTGATGGAGATATTGACCCTCTTTCATTTCCTCCTCTTCTTCTTCTTGCTATAGATCTCCTTCTCCCTCCTTGGTGGCGGCTAATCACGAGCTAGGGTTTGGGTGTGGTGGAAAAGTGGCAAATAGATGTCAAGCCAAGGGGTGGGGTTGTTTATATAGAAGTGGAGGCCAGGGTTGGATGGATTTCGAGTTTGGAGGTGAGTAGAGGCCGGTTTAGAGTCCTACATGGGATCTAAAAGAGTTAGGCACGACTTCCCTAGGTCCACTTAACATAAAACCCAAGAAACAAGTCGTGAAACAAAAGATCAACTCGGAGTCGCAATTTATCTGACAAGTCCAAAGAGGGTTGGACTAGTCCAACGTTGGACAGAGGGAAATCGAACAAGTTCGGACTAGGCATCACACAAGTCCGGACTTATCCAGAGGGGAAAATCAGACAAGTCTGGCCAAAAATCGGACAAGTCCGACTTTAGTCAAAGGGGAAAACGGACAAGTCCGCTGGAACTTCGAACTAGTCCGTACATGTCCAGGACTTAGAAAAATTTGTCAAGGAATTGGAACACCGAACTAGTCCGCACAAGACCGGACAAGTCCAAAAGTGTCCAGAGGGAAAAACAGAATAGTCTGTAGAAAAACGGACAAGTCCGTTTGGAGACAGAGAAATCAGACTAGTCCTCACCAAAATCGGACTAGTCCGCACTTCCAGGATTTTTAAGTGTGGTTTTGCTCCTAATTCATTTTAAACTTGTTTCTTTTTGTGTGGAGTAATGTTAAACATGTATTGGAATGTATGCAATGTGTGATGGATGAAAATGAGGGTGTTACATTATATGGCTAACCCAACTGGTCCTGAAAGTGAACGTATGCGTATCCAGATGTCTGAACACCTCAACAACCAAGTTCAAAACTTAGAAGATAGAAATGCAGGACTCAATCAGATAGTGCAGGAGTTGGAAGGAAGAAATGATAGCTTAACCACCCAGATGGACTGCATAAACCAGAAGAATGAAGAGTTAAATGTTCAAGTCTAGAACTTACAAGGTCAGATAGCAGCAGATCGTGAACAGACAGCTAAGGAACTGCAGGATGTGCGTGTCTCAATGGATGAATGAACAAAATGATGATGGAGACCACTCCACAAAAGGTCCAACTAAGGAACCGCCAAAAGCCATCTGCTGCAACAATTAGTCCCAGCCAGCTTAGGCAAACTTACATCGAAACACGTCGCGACCGTAATACTTGAGTGTTGTTATGCGTGTTGCAATATCAATTGATGGATGTTTATTGTTAAACTCATGATTCTGTTGCCACTAATTTTCAAACCTGGTGCATTAGGATTCTACTACTGCTAATTATAAAATGTGGCATTACGAATTTCTTGTCACGAATGATAATTTGTTGCAATAGCCAAGAATTATAAAATATTGCAGTATAAACATTTGACCACGACTCAAAAAACATTGCACTAGACAGCTATTGCCACCACGCATAAAATGTTGGATTACACCTCTATCACCACAAATCATTAAACGTTGCATTACAACCGTGCTGCCACATATCAGAAAATTCTGCATTACAAACCTATTGCTACATATCAGGAAACGTTGCATTAGAAACCTATTGCCACATATCAGGAAACATTGTATTACGAACCTGTTGTCACAGATAAGAAATCATTGCAATACCCAACTATTCACCACGGATGTGAAATCGTTGCAGTACCATACTATTTCCCGTAGATCTGAAATCATTGCAATACACTACTATTCGCCATGTTTGTGCACTCGTTGCAATAACATACTATTTGCTACGGACGTTAAACCGTAGCAGTACCATACTATGTGTCATGGCTGTGACATCGTTGCACTACCGTACTATTTGCCACGAATGTGAAATCGTTGCAATACCGTGATATTCGTTGCAATACCATAAATCGTTGCAATACCATAAATCGTTGCAATACCGTACTATTTGCCACGGCCGTGAAATCGTTGCAATACTGTACTATTTGCCACGAATGAGAAATCGTTGCAATCACATACTATTACCACAAATGTGAAATCGTTGCAAAATCATACTATTCGTTGCAATACGTTAAAACGTCGCAATACGCTAAATCATTGCAATAACATACTATTTGCCACGAATGTGAAATCGTTGCAATATTGTACTATTGCCACAACTGTGAAATCGTTGCAATCACATACAATTACCACGAATGTGAAATCGTTGCAATACCATGCTATTCGTTGCAATACATTAAATCATCGCAATACGCTAAATTATTGTAATAACATACTATTTGCCACGAATATGAAATCGTTGCAATACTGTACTATTTGCCACGATCGTGAACTCGTTGCAATATCATACATTCGTTGCAATACATTGAATTGTCGCAATACGTGAAATCGTTGCAATAGCACACTATTTGCCACCGATGTGAAATCGTTGCAATATCATGCTATTTGCCACGGATGTCAAGACGTCGCAATAACCTATCGCCACGGGAATTATTACGACGAATCGTAAATGTAACACCCGATTCTGAAAATGAACCAAGTGGAGTATATGTGTGCCCGGGGTGTTCAACACACATACACAAGTGCATCACAAACGATATACATACAATTACCACAGCTCAAATTATTAAATAAGTACTTTTATTACACAATTCATAATAATCTCAAATACAAGCACTAATGAATATTAATGACAAGTTTCAACTAATGCAGTAGAAATACTCTAATTAAGCAACAATGCAACTAAGCAATAGGGACATATATGCGCAGCTCCAATCAACAGCATAGGCAAGCTGACGGTAGACACGGCCTAGAACTCCGCAGTATCATCGTTAAACTCCCAATCCTGACATGCAACTATTGTTGGGGGAATTGCAAGAGTGAGTACATGTCGTACTCAGCAAGTGTGGAAAGTATGACATGTAGCTAATACAAATGACGACAATAATAATGGCCAAGTGCTGAAAAGTACATTAAAACATTTGAAAAGCAATATTATATATATATATATATATATATATATATATATATATATATATGATGTAAACCCATCATAATCAAGTAGTTATTATAATACCAGTCCATATTTCATTACCATCAGTCATATTCCAGATTTCACATTACCAGTGACCATAATCAATACCAAAATTTAATTCATAACCATTCATAACCATATCATTAACCATAACCATTACCAACCATAATCAACCAACCATCCATCCCAATTCCCAAGTTTTCCTCTAATCATGTAGATCATCCAGGCGCTCTTAACCGGGAGCACGGCTATCATAATAGTTTATTAGACTCCGCAGAGTTTGTACCACTTTACCCACGTGTTTGTGATTTCATCACCTTTTGATGACTATAGAATCTTAATTATGCCGTCTCACACTTCCTTAGATGTGTGGCCAAGAGATCACAAAATAGCCTTTACGAAGGTATTACTAGCCTATTTAGACCCCACTGAGGTTTCACAGGTGGCGATGTCTCCTACAGAGCACATCTTCAACCAAGGGCCCCCTCTTGAGCCATTCGGATCCTAGGGTAGTCCCACCAATCATCAACAAACCCTATCCGACTACCCCTTCCCCGAGCATCCTTAATGGTCAAAATAGCACTAGCAAAGCCCTAATTAATCAGCTACACCGCACCCATACTTTGCCTCGTGGTGGAATTGTAGTCGTGGCTTATTCTCGCATGAACCGGTCCTTAGATCTAAGGCACGCAAACCACCATGACATCCGACCCATCCACATACCAGTCTTGCTTAGATCACCCATTACCATATCATATTAACCATTTCATGTTAATCATACTCTCATAAAGAATAATTAAGTTAAGTAGTGTAGTTGTCTTTCCCATCCCAAGTAGTTAAGTGAAGCAAAAAGGTAAAAAGACCATCCTGACTCTCTATCATGAATTCCAGGTGACAAGGGTGATCAAACAAATCTAGTACACTTCCTATCATAGGATTCCCATAAAAATTGACACAAGCATGCAATTGTAAACAAAACATTTATTTTAGAAATAGGATCAATATGCTTCAAGGACACTTGCCTTGCTCTTGGGCTTGATTGGGATCAAAGACTGCAAATTCTTGGTGCTGGAGATCCTCCGTGACACTCTGTAGCACAAATCCGTCTAATCCGCACAATCAACATACAAAACAAGAAACAAAATCAAAGAGTGCACAAATATTACTCAATGTGACATGATATGTATGATTAATTCAATTGTGATGTAAAACTAGTTAATAAGTTGCTAATGATGTTTATTAATCAATTACAATGGTTATTAACTTTTCTACACCGGTTTGGAACTAATTCAAAACAATTTAGATTTAATTCAATAGGAAATCGATTGCAAAAATTGGAAAAAGTCCGTAGGAGGCCAGAGTAGTTCGCACCGCGCAGGAACAACAAATTTGAGTTTTCTAGATCGACATGAATTTGGAGATTTGGGGTTGAATTCACATCAGGAAAAGGAAGTAGAAGGTATACCAGGTGTCCAATACTCCAAAGAATCGAAGTTATTGGAGGTAACACTTGGATCTTGACGATCTAGGGTTGATGAAGAACTTGATGGTGGATTGTTGACGAAGAACGCGAAGTTGATGGAGTCTTGATCCTATTTTGTTTCCTCCTCTTCTTCTTCTTGTTCTAGATCTCTTTCTCCCTCCTTGGTGGTGGCTACTCATGAGCTGGCGTTTGGGTGTGGTTGAAAAGTGGCAAATAGATGTCAAGCCAAGGGGTGGGGTTGTTTATATAGAGGTGGCGGCTAGGGTTAGATGGATGTCGAATTTGAGATGAGTAGGGGTCCGTTTAGAGTCCCACATGGGCTCTAAAAAATTTAGGCCCAACTTTTCTAGGCCCACTTACGTAAAACCCAAGAAACAAGTCATAAAACAAAAGATCAACTTGGAGTCGCGATTTATCGGACAAGTCCAAAAAAGACAGGAATAGTCCAAAGATGGACAGAGAGAAATCAGAGAAGTCCGGACTGGACATCTGAAAAGTCCAAACTTATCCAGAGGGGGGGGGGGACAGAAAATTCTCGCCAAAAATCAGACAAGTCCGCTGGAATACCGGACAAGTTCAGGGACTTAGCAAATTTTCAAGGATTCCTGGAATACCGGACTACTCCGCAATGGACCGGACAAGTCCAAAAGTGTCTACTGGGGAAAACAGACTAGTCCACAGCAAAATGGACAGGTCCGACGAAGGACAGAGAGAAATCGGACTAGTCCGCACGAAAATCAGACTAGCCCGCAATTTCCAAAATTCTTAAGTGCGGTTTTGTTTCTAATTCATTTTAAACTTGTTCCTTTTTATGTTGCTAAGTGTTAAACATGTATATGAACTTATGCAATGCATGATGCATGAAAATGAGGGTGTTACAAACCTACCCCCCTTAAAATGAATCTTGCCCTCGAGATTCGACGCGGAAGAGAAGAGATAGGGGAATTCCTTCTTGAGATCATCCTCCAACTCCCATGTTGCTTCCGATTCTGTGTGATGCTTCCATTGCACTTTACACCATCTTATGACCTTGTTTCTTGTGACTCTCTCCTTAGTTTCCAAGATTTTGACCGGTTTCTCGGCATAAGTCAAATCTGCCTCTAATTCCAATTCTTCCATCGGCAGTTGTTCTTCCAGTACTCTCCAGCACTTCTTGAGCTGGGAAACATGAAACACATCATGGACATCTGAAAGATGAGCTGGCATCTCCAACTTATACGCTACTTCTCCTCTTTTGTTCAAAATCTTGAGTGGTCCAATGTATCGAGGTGCTATCTTGCCTCTTATGTTAAACCTCTTATCACCTCTCATTGGTGACACCTTGAGGTAAACGAAGTCTCCCACTTCAAAGGCTAGTTTTCTCCACCTATTATCCGCATAGTCTTTTTGTCTTGATTGAGAAGCGCTCAAGTTCTCGTGAATAATCTAGGCTTGTTTCTCAGCTTCTTGCAATACATCCGGACCAAATACTTGAGTTTCTCCTGTCTCATTCCAAAACAAGGGTGTCCTACACTTCCTTCCACATAGTGCCTCATATGGTGACATCTTCAAACTTGCTTGGTAACTATTGTTGCATGAAAATTCTGCATATGGCAAGCTCATGTCCCAACTTTTCCCATGCTTTAAAGCACAAGCTCTTAACATATCCTCTAAAATCTGATTGGTCCTCTCAGTTTGTCCATCCGTTTGAGGGTGATATGATGAACTAAAATTTAACCTTGTTCCCAATGCTTCATGCAACTTCTGCTAAAACCTGAAGGTAAATTGAGAACATCTATCCAATACTATCTTCTTTGGTACCCCATGTCGGCATAAAATGTGCTCCATATATAGCTCTGCCAGCTTTGCGATGGTATAGGTGGTCTTGATAGGAACAAAATGAGATGATTTGGTCAATCGATCCACAATTATTCAAATTGAGTCGTAACTGGACTCGGTATGCGGTAAACCAACTATAAAGTCCATACCAATCTCTTCCCACTTCCACTCTCGAATCTTTAATGGTTGCAATAATTCAGCTGGCCTTTGGTGTTCCGCCTTGGCTCGTTGGCATACATCACATAAGGCTACGTATTCAGATATGTCCCTTTTCATGCTAGCCCACCAGTAACAAGTCTTCAAGTCTTTTTACATCTTCGTACAACCGGGGTGAAATGAGTATGGCGAGTCATGTGCCTCCTTTAATATTGTCTCCCGAATATGCTTCACATTAGGCACGACAATTCTCTTTCCAAGCCATAAAGTACCATGATCATCCTCATCAAATTTGAATTATCTTCCCTCTTGGGTCCTTTCCTTGATTTCCTGAATTTCCTCATCCTTTGTTTGACTCTCTCGAATTTCTTGCTCCAAGGTCGGATTTAACTCCATCATCCCCATCTCATTGATGAATCCGAGTTTCAATCATTCAAACTCCTTACATAACTTGGAGGGTAATTCTCGAACCGTGAGCTGGTGACTTACTCCTTTCCGGCTCAAGGCGTCGGCCACTACATTGGCATTTCCCGGGTGATAGTTGATTCCCAAATCATAATCCTTGATGAGCTCCAACCATCTTCGTTGCCTCAAATTCAGGCCCGTTTGTGTAAATATGTACTTGAGACTCTTATGATCCATATAAATTTCACACCCATGACCAAGGATATAGTGTATTCAAATCTTCAATGTGTGTACCACGGCTACAAGTTCCAAATCATGTGTTGGATAATTCTGCTCATGTTTCTTCAAGTGTCTCGATGCGTAGGCAACCACTTGACCTTCTTGCATCAATACACATCCAAGTCCTTGTCTTGATGTGTTGAAATATATATCAAAACTCTTGGTCACTTCCGGGAAAACTAAAATTGGGCATGTTGTTAACCTCTTCTTCAACTCCTCAAAACTCTCTTGACAAGCTTGAGTCCAATGAAACACTTTCCCTTTCTTTAGCAATTCCATCATTGGCTTGGCTATTTTGGAAAAGTCCTTGATGAATCGACGGTAATATCCAGCCATTCCAAGGAAACTCTTTATTTCCTTTACGTTTTGCGGGGGCTCCCATTTTAACACGTCCCTCACTTTTCCAGGGTCGACCGATACTCCTCCTCCCGATGTGATATGACCCAAAAACAACACCTCTTTCAACCAAAACTGGCACTTGCTGAATTTAGCGTACAATTGATGCTCCCTCAATTTCTGCAATGTAAGCCTCAAGTGTTCTTCATGTTCCTTCTCATCCTTCGAGTAGATCATAATATCATTGATGAACACCGCTACAAACTTATCCAAGTGCTCCATGAAGACCTTATTCATGAGGTACATAAAATACGCAGATGCATTGGTAAATCGAAAGGACATCACGGTGTACTCATAAGATCCATAACGTGTCCTAAAAGCAGTCTTGGGTATATCTAATTGTCTAATCTTCATTTAAAAGTATACTGACCCCAAATCACTCTTATAGAAGACACAAGCACCCTTCATATGACCAAACAAGTCTTCTATGCGTGGCAAGCTCTTGTTCTTGATTGTTACCTTGTTGAGAGCTCAGTAATCCACGCACATCCTTTGTGATCCATCTTTCTTGTCCACAAACAGCATGGGCGCTCCACAAGGTGAAGAACTAGGGCAAATAAATCCCTTCTCTAGTTGCTCTTGAATCTGCTTCTTGAGCTCCGCTAACTCCTTAGGAGGCATCCTATATGGCCTCTTAGCTATAGGTGCAGTTCTAGGTATTAAATCAATAACAAACTCAATATCTCGATTAGGCGGCAAACCTGGAAACTCATCCAGGAACACGTCCAAGAATTCACATACCACTGGAATCTCCTCAATCGCGGCATTGTCCATATGATTCAGCTCCAATTGCTTCGGTTCGTGTTGAGACGCTTAAAATTCTACGGTGATCCCTTCCTCATTAGTCAACTTCACTGTCTTCGTGGCACACTCAATGACTCCATTGTGCTTCCTCAACCAGTCCATACCAAGTATAGTGTCCAATCCTTGAGAATCCAAGACAATGAGGTTGGCGAAGAAGTCTACCCCCCTTATTCTAAGGCTTAGTTTTGGACATACTATATTTGTCCTCATCTCTACTACAGGAGACTTAACCAATAGAGTAAACTTCATATGAGAGATAGGCAAACTATACTTGGCAACATACTTCGATGCAATGAATGAATGTGATGCTCCAAAATCAAATAACATAGTCGTCGGGTTGGAGTTTGCGAGAAACATACCAATCATCATGTCATCCGCATGTTGAGCTACCTCTGTAGAGACATGGTTCACGGTTCCACGAGCAAAATTCTGCTGTCCATAGTTCCCTTGTGGCTGTCCTCCATTGCGTCTTGTGTTCTGTCTTGGTGTGTCGCTTCCTTGACCAAGGATTGACTTAGGACATTGATGCGCAAAGTGTCGAGCATCTTCACAAGTATAGCACTTCTTAACTGCACTAGAATTATTTGGACGAGCTTGATTTTGAACATTTGCACTAGGAAAGTTGGCACAAGATGCAAAAGGCATTGGAGGCCTAGGTGCTTGCATGACAAGGCATTGTTGCACCAACTGGGCTAGGCGCGGTGCATAACCAGGGTGATGAGCAGGCGTAGAAGAGCTGAAATATGGCGCATTTGGTGGCGTTGTAGGATCGAAGAGCACATGAAAAGCTACCAGAGGGGGGGTGAATGGTAGATTAAAAAATCTTACGCAGCGGAAACAATTAAATCCCAACCCCTCAGTCGAAAACGATCTGTTAAAAAAATTGTGTGTGAGACTAATCTAAACGTGTTTCACCGTGACAAAAGTGATACATATTAGAGAGAAGCAAGTCACGAAGATGACACAACAAGAATCACTCAAATCCATGGCTCTAATACCAATTGTAGGATCGAAGAGCACGTGAAAAGCTACCAGAGGGGGGTTGAATGGTAGATTAAAAAAAATCTTACGCAGCGGAAACAATTAAATCCCAACCCCTCGGTAGAAAAATGATTTGTTAAAGAAATCGTGTGTGAGACTAATCTAAATGTGTTTCACCGTGACAAAAGTGATACATATCAGAGAGAATCAAGTCCCGAAGACGACACAACAAGAATCACTCAAATCCTTCGAGAGAAACTCAAGTTATGACCGAAAGATCGAACAGAGGTCAATCTGTTCTACCGAGTAAAAAACAGATCTAAAATACTGCAAAGAAACTCGTGTAGATCAAAAACCTCAAATCCAATGACTGTGAAATTTTAACAGATGATGGATAATCAAGTTGTGAAGACAACACAAAAATAATCACATCAATTGGATTTGTAAAACTCAAGTTATGATAGACGCCAAAACAAGGTAGTGCTGTGCAGAAACTCGAAGAGAAAATCTTGTTTGGAACAAGTCGGACGAACAAGGCACAAAAGTTCCTTTAAACTAAAAATTTTATTCAACAGAACACAAGAGGAACAGCCCCAAAGCCGTCTACCATGAGCTCTGGCCTTCGTTGCTTATACAACCAGCCCTTAGGCCAACCCAATCTCAACTAGGACTCTAATCCTACTCAAATCACGAATTGAAACGTTCCATAACTGCTTAGGACTCTTCTATATGCAGATAGAAGCAATCTTAAGACTTCCAAACACATTAGGAATGTATCCCACATTCCTAAAACTTCGTGACCCACACGAAATCCTATCATGAGCAACTCAAATCTTTCCATATTTGAGTCAAACACGACTCAGCCGCAGCCTGAGTCCATAACCTAGTCGGTTGGACCCTTCCGACCAATTCTTTACGTCTACATCTCTTCATCACTCCTCGGAACCATGCAGCCATGTCCATGCACTCCTTGCAAACGTGCAAACATCTTCCAACGACGTCCACAATACCTTTATATGCATTGTTCTTGATTCAAACATGTTGCGCGACCACCCAATCAACTCGACCACAATTCCTCCCGAACTTGGTTGTTGAACCTCATCTTCTCCCTAAGACTAGTTCAATGGATCCTGTCACCAGCCATGTCTTGAACTCAATTAACAACTGCACATGAATAAACAACCAATCCGTACGAGCCCAAGTCCGCGACTTGACTCAAATTAGTTCCAAACACAACACCTTACGTGAGCACCTCACATAAGCATGTTGCAAAGCATAGAAAAAATGATATCATCCATATAACCCAAAACGCATCAAAAACTTAGTAAAAGAATACTAAGAAACATTTCCATAAGTGTAAAGCAAGTTTGAAACATTGCAAGATAAAAGCAGAAACGCTGCGATCAAGCACCGGACCTTGCCAAACCTTGAGCAAAAGTGTGACCTTGAGGTGAAGGTACAAGTTTCCAAACATTATTTATTTCAAAAAATTTCTAACTCTTCTTGCATGGCAATAATCCAAGATTCATTAGTGAGTGCATATGATATATCTTTGGGTTCAAAAGAAGCAACAAAAGCAGAATGAGCATGAGAGTTTGGATCGCGAAACCTGGACTGTGTGACTCGTTCGTGCAAGCTTCCAATAATTTGTTCTGCAGGATGAATTTTTAGAACCCGGAGGGGAGTGGACACTTCACAAGCTTCTTCTTCTTCATTTTCATCACAAATCAATGATCTTGTGACTTGAGGAGGATCTGGACCAGCAATGGTTGTCGTCGGTGCTGGCTGTGAATCAAAATCAGGAGCTGGAACAATGTCATTAGCTGCTGAATTTTCGGGCAGCAGCTCCACCTCTTCCTTATCTTCAACGAAAATGCTCTCCCCCTGCGGATATGGATCCTGACCTGCAATGTTTGACCTAGTACCTGGGATAGCTTCATCAACAGACACCTCACAAGTCTCTACAATTTTGTTAGTGTCAGGTAAAAGCACACGGTAGCCTCTAGTATGAGATGGATAACCAAGAAACATGCCATCAATGGATCTAGGTTCAAATTTATCAAGATTACCATGTTTCTTAACAAAGAATTTGCAACCAAAGACCTGAAAGTGTGTAACACTAGGCCTATGTCTAAATCGGAGCTCATATGGTGTTTTACCTAGCTTAGCGTGCAAGAAAACACGATTTGAGACATAACAGGCGGTTGCAACCGCATCAGCCCAAAATTTCCTAGGAGTTTGATATTCATCAAGCATAGTCCTAGTCATCTCAACTAAGGTTCTATTCTTTCTTTCTACAACACCATTTTGTTGAGGTACATATGGTGAAGAAAATTGATGATCTATTCCATTTTCAGCACAAAAGTTATCAAAAGATTGATTTTTAAATTCGGTTCCATTATCACTTCTAATTGCTTTTAAAGATCTTGGGTGATCAATTAATAATCTAAGAAATAAAGTTTTAATGTGACTAAAAGCTTCATTCTTAGATGTCATAAAGTAAACCCAAGAGTATCTAGAATAATCATCAACAATCACAGGAACATACCATTTACCTCCGAATGATCGAACACGTGAAGGTCCTACAGTGTCAAGGTGCAAAAGTTGACCCGGTGCAGATGTCATGATCATTGTGAGAGGAGTATGTGAACCTGCAACCATCTTAGCATGTCTACAAGAAGAGCACACAATTTCCTTGTCCCCTTTAAGCTTAGGCAGCCCACGTATACGATCAAGTGCACTAACACGCGTTAGATGATCAAAGCCTATGTGACCAAGTCTACGATGCCAAAAATATAAGTCCTTTGAATCATTAGAAACTAGACACCTATGCTTAGAGGAAGAAATATAAAAATCAGCTTCAAAAACTCTTCCAAACCGAGACATGTTAAAAATAAGCTCACAATTTGAATTTACAACTTTGCAGCAATTTTTAGTGAAAATAATTTCAATTTTTCATCTAGCAGTTGTGAAACAGAAAGCAAGTTGTATTTCAAATTCTTAACAAGTGCCACATCCTTCAAAGTATAGTGATTATTTACTCTACCGAATCCTTAGCAATTATAGGAGTTGAATAATTATCGGCAAAAGTAACATCCTCTACACGTGACACAAAAGAGAGGGAGGAGAACCATTCTTTGTTACCGGTCATGTGGCATGAGCAACCTAAATCCACAATCCAAATGTTCTCCTTCCTCAAGCGTTTAACCTACATAAAAGCACAATACATCGATGACTTAATACTGGGGTTAGTCAAAAGACATTTAGGAATCCAGTACTGAGTCACACAACGTGCAGCAGGAATAACACGCGAAAGTTGAGATAAAACAGCAGGTTTATGAGCCAAAACTTGAGGATTTTTGTACCCAACTACTGTCCTACGAGATGTTATATGTGTAGCACAAAAAACAGTAGGTTTGGGAGCAAACTTTGCATGTTTT
Source organism: Tuctoria greenei (assembly GCA_036927565.1). Lineage (NCBI taxonomy): Eukaryota > Viridiplantae > Streptophyta > Magnoliopsida > Poales > Poaceae > Tuctoria > Tuctoria greenei. The sequence continues at coordinate 61,883,702 of JAYESD010000002.1, read as the reverse complement.
CAACTCATTACAGCAGATTGCATGTTCCTATCATTCGGTTTAGCAAGTGCAGCAATTTTGCATAAAAGTTACGAGATCTATAAATCATTCTTTCCTTTCTCTGTTGTTTAGCTAGTCTATAAAAAAAACTATGACATGACCATCTCTACCACAGTAGGTACAATGAAATTTAACTTTGTGTTCATGTCTAGATGAGCAAGCAACATTTTTATTTGAAACCGAATAAGACAACACTCCTGCAGATTTGAAAATCACTTCTTTTTGTTTAGGAACTGTTTGAATCAAACCACTTCCTAATGACTTTACAATTTTAGGTGGATTTTCCTTAGCATGAGCATGAGAATCAAAACCTAAACCAGTTTTATCATTGCAAGACTTGGAAGAATTCAGCAGCACGTTTAGGTTCTTATTCCCATTACAAAATCGATCTAATGTCCTATTCATGTCATCAAGTTTATTGGACAGATCAAGGCAATTTTCACATGAAGTTTTTCCTTTTAATTTGCAATTGGAACAATATTTAACTTCATGAGAACATAAACAATTGTTCAATATAGAAATTTCATTCATAGCATCTTGTAGTTTCTTATCAAGATCATCACAAGTAGAACAATGCAAATCAATTGTAGAACAGCTAGAATTTTTCAAGTTTTTATTATTAAGTGCAGCAAGCTCTATGTTCTTTTCAATTTCTAACTCAAGTTTATCAAGTGTGGAGGTGTGCGCACTTCTTAATGAGGACAATTGTTCATATATTAAATCACATGAGGGACATGCATCATCACTAGGAATCAAAGTTTTTAAACGGTTGATTTCAGATTCTAGTGATTCAATTTTAGCAGCACTATCCCTAAGTTTTTTGTCCTTTTTCTTAACTATAATACTGGCACGAGAAATAGCATCACACATTTCTTCGCAAGTAGGACATACCTCTTCATTGTCGCTGTTGTGTTCAACATCCTCCATACTTGATCTTGATTTGCCCGCCATGAAGCACAAGTTTGCCAAATCATCTTCATCTTCGTCACTTCCAATGTCCACATCGCTTGAGCCATGTTCTTGAAGTGCGGTGATGAAGTTGTTTATCATCTTGCGTCCTATAGTACCCTTCTTTTTCTTGTTGGAGTTTCCAGAGGTGGTCTTGACCTTGTTCTGCTTTTACTCACGGGTAGAAGGACTTGAAATATTAGGGCATTCAGTACGAAAGTGTCCTGTCTTACCACATTCAAAACAGCGCCAAGGTCTGGAGCTTCCTCTCCTTCTAGTTCTCACATTTTGCAATGCTTTTGAGAATCTAGTAGAGATGAGTGCTAACTCCTCTTGTGGAAATTCCTCGATCTGCTCTAGGGTTAGTGAGGACAGCAAAGCAAGAGTATTGCAAGATGATGATTGACCAGAGCAAGGCATTTTACGTTGTGAGACAAATGCAATAGACTTATTTGCATTGTTTCGTGATAAAATGTCAATTTCATGAGTTTTTAGTTTAGGGTAAAGTACATATAATGTAAGTGTACTCATGACAGTAGATTGACTAATAGATTTGACTTTCATCTCCCAAATTGACATACTAATGCACTTAGTAATTGCCTAGCATTTTCAGCATCTGGAAAATTAACATTGACGCTACGCAAGTTATTGAGAATTTTATTAAAGCAAGCAAAGAGGTCACCAATGGACTCACCAGGTTGCATCTCAAAGCGCATGTATTCTTTCTTGAGCATATCCTATCTTACCTCCTTGATCGTGTTGGATCCTTCGTGGTCGTCACAAAGTGCTCCCCACACATCGTACGCCGATCAGAGGTGTGCAACATGGTCGAAGTCGCTTTGAGTTAGTCCTTGAATGATCAAGTTGCGGGCTTTGTTGTTGTTGCCAACGTCCTGTAGGTTCGCAGCCGTAACTTGATCGTTTGATGGCACTTCATGAGGCTTGTACACCTTTTCCCATATGGCGAAGCCTTGTGCCTGGATGAAGGCTTCCATACGTGTCTTCCAAACCTGAAAATCAATACCACTAAAAACACAAGGTTTTGCGGAGTATTTCCCCATGATGATTAGTCAAAATACATGCAAATCACAAATATTAGAGCACCATGGCTCTGATACCAATTGTAGGATCGAAGAGCATGTGAAAATCTACCAGAGGGGGGTTGAATGGTAGACTAAAAAATCTTACACAGCGGAAACAATTAAATCCCAACCCCTCGGTAGAAAAATGATCTGTTAAAGAAATTGTGTGTGAGACTAATCTAAACGTGTTTCACCGTGACAAAAGTGATACATATCAGAGAGAAGCAAGTCCCCAAGACGACACAACAAGAATCACTCAAATCCGTCGAGAGAAACTCAATTACGACCGAAAGATCGAACAGAGGTCAATCTGTTCTACCGAGTAAAAAACAGATCTGAAATACTGCACAGAAACTCGTGCAGATGAAAAACGTCAAATCCAATGACCGTGAAATTTTGACAGATGATGGATAATCAAGTTGTGAATACAACACAAAAATAATCACATAAATTGGATTTGTAAAACTCGAGTTATGATAAAACCACCAAAACAAGGTAGTGTTGTGCAGAAACTCGAAGAGAAAAACTTGTTTGGAACAAGTCGGATGAACAAGGCACAAAAGTTCCTTTAAACTAAAAATTTTATTCAATAGAACACAAGAGGAACAGCCCCAAAGCCGTCTACCATGAGCTCTGGCCTTCCTTGCTTATACAACCAGCCCTTAGGCCAACCCAATCTCAACTAGGACTCTAATCCTACTCAAATCACGAATTGAAACGTTCCATAACTGCTTAGGACTCTTCTATACGCAGATAGAAGCAATCTTAAGACTTACAAACACATTAGGAATGTATCCCACATTTCTAAAACTTCGTGACCCACACGAAATCCTATCATAACCAACTCAAATCTTTCCATATTTGAGTCAAACACGACTCAGTCGTAGCCTCAGTCCATAACCTAGTCGGTTAGACCCTTCGGACCAATTCTTTACATCTACATCTCTTCATCACTCCTCGGAACCATGCAGCCATATCCATGCACTCCTTGCACACCTGCAAACATCTTCCAACAACGTCCACAATACCTTTATATGCATTGTTCTTGATTCAAACATGTTGCGCAACCTCCCAATCAACTCGACCACAATTCCTCCCGAACTTGGTTGTTGAACCTCATCTTCTCTCTAAGACTAGTTCAATGGATCCCGTCACCAGCCATGTCTTGAACTCAAGTAACACCTGCACATGAATAAACAACCAATCCGTACGAGCCCAAGTCCGCGACTTGACTCAAATTATTTCCGAACACAACACCTTACGTGAGCACCTCACATAAGCATGTTGCAAAGCATAGAAAAAATGATATCATCCATATCAACCAAAACGCATCAAAAACTTAGTAAAAGAATACTAAGCAACCTTTCCATAAGTGTAAAGCAAGTTCGAAACATTGCAAGATAAAAGCAGAAACACTTCGATCAAGCACCGGACCTTGCCAAAGCTAACCGGACCTTGAACCGGAGCTTACCAAAGCTAGCAGGACCTAGCAAAACATATTGGAGCTTAACAAAGACATGCTGGAGCTATCAAAGACATGTCGGAGCTAAAGACAAAGCTCATCGGAGCTATCCAGAAACATGTTGGACCTTGACAAAGCAAGTCAGACCTATTGTCGGACCTTGCAGAAGCTCGAAGCTAGAGTCGGACCTTGCTAAAAAGGGTGTTTCGGCGGGATTATAGAACTTATATCATCAAAGCCAATGTATTCAGTACAAGCCAATGTACTCAGCACACATAGGCCTCACAGGCGCAAAGCGAGGGCATACATTACTTCCTTATTGTTGTACTTGGTATGGCGCCTTCCTCTTGTTATCTAACTCTATCTCTCGGACCTTGTTCTCAACCACAATTGCTTTGTCCACAAGCTTCTAAAATGTTGGTGTAATCACAGTTGAGCAATTGCACTTGGATCTCATTGTTCAGGCCTCTCATGAACAAATATTGCTTCCGGCTGTCCCGACTAACATCTTCAAGGGCATACCTTGCAGTTTGAGTGAATTTATTGAGATATTCACCCACACTCGATCTTCCTTGCCTCAGGTTCTCAAATTCCTGCCTCTTCAAAATCATAACACCCTCCAGCACATAATGAGAATGGAATCTTTCCTTGAACTTAGCCCAAGTAATCCTCTTTTGATTCTCATGAGCATTGTATAGCGAATCCCACCAATCGGCAGCTGCTCCAACAAGTTGATGAGATGCGAATAGCACCTTTTCCCGGTCACTGCATTGGACAATAGCTAGCTTCTTCTCCACAGGCTTGAGCCAATCATCGGCATCCATAGGGTCAGCAGCTTGATCAAAGGATGGCGACCTAGTCCTCATAAACTCTCCCAACCGGTTATGAGAAGGTGGGGGTGGCGATGGAGGCATGTGGGGCTGATTGTTGTTGTTACCAGCTTGTAGATGTCCCATAGTCTGTATCATGGTCTGCATGAGTTCATTCTGCATAGCCAATAGATGCTCAAGGTTGATAGCTCCGTGGGCAGGTCCTTGTCCATTGTTGTTCTGAGGTGCTCCATTGTTCTCTTCCTCACCATTGCCATCCCTCTGGTTGCGAGTCATTACCATCTGAAGAAAAGCAAGAGATAAAAATTTAGAAGACGTCCCCAACTATATGCATCAAGGGATATGAAACTAAGCAACTATCTATACTAGCCAACATGGACATAGCAATGCTAAAGCATCCAAATATCCTCTATTAAGCACACAACAATATATATATATATATATATATATATATATATATATATATATATATATATATATATATATATATATATATATATATATATATATAGCTAGCAAACAACACACCAAACAAAAACACATCGATTCCTGAGTGCTCCTATGTGCTCTAAAGTGTCCATTCTATCTAGGCTACATCCTATGGTCAACGTGTGGCTCTGATACCAATTTGTGACACCCGGTTCTGAAAATGAATCAAGTGAACACATATGTGTGACCAGGACGTTCAACACACATACACGAGTGCATTCACAAAAGGATATACAGAAAATTACCACATAACACGATTAATTTAGCACTTTTATTACAAATTCAGAATATCCTCGAATACAAGCTCTGATGAATATTAATGACAAGTTTGAACTAATGCAGTGGAAATAAACTAAACTGAGCAAACTAAGCAAAAGGGATAGCGCATCTCCAACACTCCACAGGCAAAGCTGACGGCGGACATGGCCTAGAACTCCGCATTATTATCGTAATACTCCTAACCCTGACCTGCAACTGTTGGTGGGGGGATTGCAAGGGTGAGTACATGCCGTACACAGCAAGTGTGGAAAGTATGACATGTAGCTAATTCAAATGACGACAATAATAATGGCTAAGTGCTGAAAAGTACATCAAAACAAGTAAAAAGCATTATACTATGTCTATGTGATACAATTCCATCATATTCATCATATTGACATAATATGAAATCATATCCAATTATTGCTATCATCATTATTATCCATGTCCAGTTAATATAACTCAATTTCATATCCATAAACATAAGCCATAAACCATCCATAGCCATTACCAAACCATAACCATCCCGAATCTCAAGTACCCTCTAATCATGGAAGTTGTCCAGGTGCTCTTAATCGGGAGCACAGCTATCATGATAGTTTTATTTGACTCTGCAGAGTTTGTACCACTTTACCCACGTGTTTGTGATTTTATCACCCGTTAGCGATTTAATAACCTCCCGTACGCCAATTACACTTCCTTTGGTTTATGGCCAAGAGATCACTAAATAGCCTTTACAAAGGGATTACTAGCCTATTTAGAGCCCACTGAGGTTTCACCGGTGGTGATGCCTCCAACTGAGCACATCTTCAACCAAGGGCCCCCTCTTGAGCCATTCAGATCTCAGGGTAGTCCCACCAATCATCAACAAACCCAATTCAGCTACCCCTTCCTCGAGCATCCTTAATGATCGAAACAGCACTAGCAAAACCCTAATTAATCAGCTACGCCGCACCCATACTTGGCCTCAAGGTGGCAGTGACCTGACCTGAGGGGCAAAGTGCGAAGCTTGATGCCGAAGGCCAATGCATTTGGTCTTGTTCGGCTGCACCCTGAAGAGACGTCCGGACTTTCAGCTGTCCTGGAGCGGTGTCGTGTCGTGGTCCAGCAAGGATTGGGTTCCGCCCGACGCCCTTCAGTTAGGGTGGAGGTGAGGATCTCGACAACCTCCAACAGGGGGGAAGACAGGCCGCCAGTACTCGTTCCTGCGCCGGGGAAGCGATCCCATACTTCGGCCGCCGGTGCCGCCACCCCTGTGCTGAAAAGGCAAAAGCTAGTGCAGGGAGATGGTGCCCCAATCTCCCGTCGCGAGGGGGCCGGAGCAACCGAAGCCTCTATCGTCGATCTGGTCTCTGATTCCAGCGGCAGCTCTGGAGGTATCGTGACCGCACAGCCCTTGTGGAACACCCTCATTTTCATGCATCATGTATTGCATAAGTTCATATACATGTTTAACATTAATCCACATAAAAAAGAAATGAGTTTAAATTGAATTAGAAGCAAAACCGCACTCAAAAATTTTGGGAAGTGCGGACTAGTCCGTTTTTGGTGCGGACTAGTCCGATTTCTCTCTGACATCCCTCAAACGTATCCGTTTTTTCTACGGACTACTCCGGTTTTGTCTCGGTACAATTTTCGGAATTGTTCGATCCATTGCGGACTAGTCTTGTATTCCAATATCTTGAAATTTTGCCAAGTCCCTAGACTTGTCCGGACTTGTTCGACATCTAGCGGACTTGTCCGTTTTCCCCTCTAACTAAGTTCGGACTTGTCCAATATAGTCTGTACTTATTCGATTTCTCTCTAACTAACTTCGGACTAGTTCGGCCTTTTTTGAACTTGTACGGTGATCGCGATTCTGAGTTGATCTTTTGTTTCACGACGTGTTTTGAGTTTTACCTTAAGTGGGCCTAAGGACGTCATGTCCAACCCTTTTGGATACCATGTAGGACCCCACAAAGGCCTCCACCCACCCCAAACTCGAAATCCATCAAACCCTAACACTCCACCATTATATAAACAACCCAACACCCTATTTTCACATCTTTTTGCCACCTTTGAATCACACCAAACCCTAGCTCGTGGATATCCACCGCCAAGGAGGGAGAAGGAGATCCTGAGTAAGAAGAAGAAGAGGAGGAAACAAAAGAGGATCAAGTGATCAAGATCTCTATCAAGTTTTGTTCTTCATCAACAAGTCATCTTCAAGTGTTCTTCATCAACCCTAGATCGTCAAGATCCAAGTGTTGCCTCTAAAACCTTTAATTCATTGGAGTTCTAAACACCTAGTATACCTTCTACTTTCTATTTCTCACGTGAATTCAACCCCATTTCTTCAAATTCATGTCGATCTAGAAAACCCTGGTTCACTAGTTCTGCGAAGGGTGGACTAGTCCGACCCTGCAGCGGTCTAGTCCGATTTTGCTGTCTGTTTTCTGCTGAATTAATTCTAAATTGATTCGAATCAATTCCAAACCTGTCAAAACTTGTTAATAACCATTGCTAATGATTAGTAAACTTTAATAATAACTCATCAACTAGTTTTGCCTCACAATTGCATTAATCATGCATATCATGTAATATTGAATAACATATGAGAATCTATTGATTGTGATTCTTGTCTTGTATGTTCGTTGCGCGGATGAGACGGATTTGCGCTAGAGAGTGCTGCGGAGGACCTCCAGCACTAGGAATTTGAAGACTTTTACCCAAATCAAGCCCAAGAGCAAGGCAAGTGTCCTTGAACATATTGATCCTATTTTTACAATAAATGGTTTGTTTTCAAAACTGCATGCTTGTGTCAAATTGATGGGAATCCCTATGATAGGATGTTTACTAGCTTTGTTTAACCACCCTTGTCACCGGGAATACATGGTAAAGAGTTGGGATGGGAAAACAACTATACTATTTAATTATGCATTAATGAGATTGTGGTTAATATGAACTGGTTAATATGATATGGTAATGGGTGATCTAAGCAAGTCTGGTACATGGATGGGTGTGACGGCCGGTTCCGAAAAATGAACCAAGCTAACGCATATGTGTACCCAGGATGTTCAACACACAACACGAGTACATTCACAAAAGAGTATACAGAAAATTACCATAGAACAAGATTAATTAACCAAGTTTTATTACACAAACCATATTTTCCTCGAATACAACCTCTAATGAATATTAATGACAAGTTCAACTAATGCAGCGAAAATAAACTAATTAAGCAAACTAAGAAAACTAAGCATAAGGGATAGCGCAGCTCCAATAACACCACAAGCAAAGCTAACGGTAGACACGCCCTAGAACTCCTCATTATCACCATTAAACTCCCAATCCTGACCTGCAACTGTTGGGGGGGGTGCAAGAGTGAGTACATGTCGTACTCAGCAAGTGTGGAAAGTATGACATGTGGCTAATTCAAATAACGACAATAATAATGGCAAAGTGCTGAAAAGTACATTAAAACATTTGAAAAGCAATATATTATATGTATGTGAAGTAAACCCATCATAATCATAAGTAATATCATAATAACAGTCTGAATTCACTACCATCATCAATAATTCCAGATTTTGCCATTTTCCAATAACCATATTCAATACCAGAAATAAATCCATAACCAACCATAACCATTACCAAACCATAACCATCCCAAATACCATCCCAATACCAAGTACCCTCTAATCATGAAAGTTGTCCAAGTGCTCATAACCGGGAGCACGGCTATCATGATAGTTTTAGACACACTCTGCAGAGTTTGTACCTCTTTACCCACGTGTTTGTGATTTCATCACCTTTCGATGACTAGAACCTCTATTATGTCGTCTCACACTTCCATCGGTGTGTGGCCAAGAGATCACAAAATAGCCTTTACAAAGGGATTACTAGCCTATTTAGACACCACTGAGGTTTCACCGGTGGTGATGCCTCCAACTGAGCACATCTTCAACCAAGGGCCCCCTCTTGAGCCATTCGGATCCCAGGGTAGTCCCACCAGTCATCAACAAACCCAATCCGACTACCCCTTCCCCGAGCATCCACAATGGTCCAAACAGCACTAGCAAAGCCCTAATTAATCAGCTACGCCGCACCCATACTTGGCCTCGTGGTGGCACTGTAGTCCTGGCTAATTCTCGCATGAACCGGTCCTTAGATCTAAAGCAAGCAAACCACCATAACATCCAACCCATCCACATACCAGGCTTGCTTAGATCACCCATCACCATATCATGTTATCCAGTTCATATTAATCATAATCTCATCCATGCATAATTATATTGAGTGGTATAGTTGGTTTCCCATCCCAGTTGATTAAGCGAAGCAAAAGGTAAAAACCCTTCCCGACTCTCTACCATAAATTCCAGGTGACAAGGGTGGTTTAACAAATCTAGTAAACTTCATACCATAGGATTCCCATCAAATTGATACAAGCATGCAGTTTACAAACAAAACATTTATTTTAAAAACAGGATCAATATGCTTCAAGGACACTTGCCTTGCTCTTGATGTTTATTAGGGTCAAAGCCTTCAAACTCTTGGTGTTGTAGATCCTCCGCGGCACTCTCTAGTGCAAATCCGTCTAATCCACACAATAAACATACAAGACAAGAAACTCAATCAAATTGTGCACAAATATTACTCAATATGACATGACATGCATGATTAATGCAAATGCAAGGTAGAACTTGTTACTAGATTGCTTTTAATGATAACTAACTAGTTCTAATAGATTTTAACAAGTTTATACAGGTTTGGAGTTGATTAGATCAATCTTTAGAATCAATTCAACACAATTTAACCAGAAAGATCGGACTAGTCCGCTAGGGACAGGACGAGTCCGCACTCTACGAGATCAGCAGATTAGGATTTTCTAGATCGACGTAAATTTGGAGATTAGGGGTTGAATTCATGTAAGGAAAAGAGAAGAAGGTATACCAAGTGTTTAGAACTCCAATGAATCAAGAAACTTGGAGGTAGCACTTGGATATTGGTGATCTAAGGTTGGTGATGAACTTGGAGATGAATTGGTGGTGAAGGACGAAACTTGGTGGAGATCTTGATCCTCCTTCATTTCCTCCTCTTCTTCTCCTTGCTTGGGATCTTCTCCTCCCTCCTTGATGGTGGCTCTCCACGAACTAGGGTTTGGGTGGGTGGAATAGTGGCAAATAGATGTCAAGCAAAGGGGTGGGGTTGTTTATATAGAGGTGGAGGCTAGGGTTAGATGGATTTCGAGTTTGGGATGAGTAGAGGCCGGTTTAGAGTCCCACATGGGCTCTAAAAGAGTTAGGCATGACGTCCCTAGGCCCACTTAACGTGAAACTCAATAATCAAGTCGTAAAACAAAAGATCAACTCGGAGTCACGAAATATTGGACAAGTCCGGAAAGGACCGGACTAGTCCGAAGTCGTCCAGAGAGAAAATCGGACAAGTCTGGCCAAACATCGGACAAGTCCGACTTTAAACAGAGAGGAAATCGGACAAGTCCGCTGGAACACCGGACTAGTCCGGAAAAGTCCAAGGACTTAGCAATTTTTCAAGGATTCTTTAAATATCGGACTAGTCCGCACAAAATCGGACAAGTACGAAAGTTTCCAGAGGCAAAAATTGGACTTGTCCGCAGCAAAAATGGACAAGTACGTTTTTAGTCAGAGAGAAATCGGACTAGTCCTCAGAAATATCGGACTAGTCCGCACTTCCCTGCATTTTAAGTGCGGTTTTGCTCCAAATCAATTTTAAACTCGTTCCTCTTGTTGTGGGTTAATTTTAGACACGTATATGAGTGCATGCAAGGCATGATGCATGAAAATGAGGGTGTTACAATCCTACCCCCCTTAAAATGAATCTCGCCCTCGAGATTCGACGCGGAAGAGAAGAGATAGGGAAATTCCTTCTTGAGATCATCCTCCCATTCCCATGTCGCTTCTTTTTCTGTGTGATGCATCCATTGAACTTTACACCATTTAATAACCTTGTTCCTTGTGACTCTCTCCTTGGTTTCCAAGATCTTGACCAGTTGCTCGGCATAAGTCAAATCTTCCTCTAGTTCCAATTCTTCCATGTGCACTTGTTCTTCCAGTACTCTCAAGCACTTCTTGAGCTGGGAAACATGAAAGACATCATGTACGTCTGAAAGATGAGCTGGCATCTCCAACTTATATGCTACTTCTCCTCTTTTGTCCAAAATATTGAATGGTCCAATATAACGAAGTGCGAGCTTGCCCCTTATGTTAAACCTCTTATGACCTCTCATCGGTGACACCTTGAGGTAAACAAAATCTCCCATTTCAAAGGCTAATTTCCTTCTCCTATTGTCCGCATAGCCCTTTTGCCTTGATTGGGCAGCCCTCAAGTTTTCACGAATTATTTGGACTTGCTTTTCGGCTTCTTGCAACACCTCCAGACCAAATACTTGAGTTTCTCCTGCCTCATTCCAGAATAAAGGTGTCCTACACTTCCTCCCATAAAGTGCTTCATATGGTGACACCTTCAAACTTGCTTGGTAACTATTGTTGTATGAAAATTCCGCGTATGGCAAGCTTTTGTCCCAACTTTTCCCATGTTTTAAAGCACAAGCTCTTAACATGTCCTCCAAAATTTGATTGGTTCTTTCGGTTTGTCCATCCGTTTGTGGGTGATACGCTGAACTAAAATTCAACCTCGTTCCCAAAGCTTCATGCAATTTTTGTCAAAATCTGGAGGTAAATTGAGAACCTCTATCCGAGACTATCTTCTTAGGGACTCCATGTCGACACACAATATGCTCCATGTATATTTTGGCCAATTGTGTAGCTGTATATTTGGTCTTCACAGGGACAAAATGAGCTGATTTTGTTAAGCGATCCACAATTACCCAAATTGAGTCATACCCGGACTGAGTACGTGGTAACCCAACTATGAAGTCCATTCCAATTTCTTCCCACTTCCATTCCGGGATCTTCAATGGTTGCAATAATCCAGCTGGCCTTTGATGTTCCGCCTTGACTCGTTGACACACATCACACAATGCCACATATTCAGCTATGTCCTTCTTCATGCTATCCCACCAATAGCAAGCCTTCAAGTCTTTGTACATCTTCGTACAACCGGGGTGAATCGAGTATGGCGAGTCATGTGCCTCCTTTAATATTGTATCACGAGTATGCTTTACATTAGGCACAACGATTCTCTTTCCAAGCCGTAAGGTACCATGTTCATCCTCATCAAATCTGAATTCTCTCCCTTCTTCGGTCCTTTCCTTGATTTCCTTAATCTCTTCATCCGTGGTCTGTGCCTCTCGAATTTCTTGCTCCAAGGTTGGGTTTAACTCCATCATCTCCATCTCATTTACAAACCCGAGGTTCAACCTTTCAAACTCCTTACATAACTCGAATGGTAACTCTCGAACTGTTAGTTGGTGACTTACTCCCTTTCTACTCAAAGCATCGACCACTACATTGGCTTTTCCCGGATGATAGTTGATCCCCAAATCATAATCTTTGATGAGCTCCAACCATCTCCATTGCCTCAAGTTCAGATCCGTTTGTGTGAAAATATACTTCAAACTCTTATGATCCGTATAAATTTCACACATATGTCCAAGAATATAGAGCCTCCAAATCTTCAATGCGTGGACCACGGCCGCGAGTTCCGAATCCTGCGTGGGGTAATTCTGCTCATGTTTCTTCAATTGTCTTGATGCATAGGCGACCACTTGACCTTCTTGCATCAATACACATCCAAGCCCTTGTCTCGATGCGTCGCAATAAATATCAAAACTCTTGCTTACATCCGGCAATACCAAAATTGGAGTTGTTGTCAACCTCTTCTTCAACTCCTCAAAACTATTTTGACAAGCTTGAGTCCATTGGAAAGCCTTTCCCTTCATTAGCAACTCTGTCATAGTCTTGTCTATCTTGGAGAAGTCCTTGATAAACCGACGGTAATATCCAGCCGTCCCAAGAAAACTTCTTATTTCCTCAACATTTTGCGGCGGCTCCCACTTCAACACGTCTCTCACTTTTCCGGGTTCAACCGATACTCCTCCTCCTGAGATGATATGACCCAAAAACGACACCTCTCTCAACCAAAACTGACACTTGTTGAGCTTGGCATACAATTGATGCTCTCTTAATTTCTGCAGCGTAAGCCTCAAGTGTTCCTCATGTTCCTTCTCATCCTTCGAGTAGATCATAATGTCATCAATGAACACCACGACGAACTTGTCCAAGTACTCCATGAAGACCTTATTCATGAGGTACATAAAGTAGGCAGGCGCATTTGTCAATCCAAATGACATCACGGTGTACTCATAAGATCCATACCGTGTCCTAAAAGCTGTTTTGGGTATGTACGATGGTTTAATCTTCATTTGGGAGTATCCCAACCTCACATCAATCTTAGAGAAGACACAAGCACCCTTCATCTGATCAAACAAGTCTTCTATGAGTGGCAAGGTGTACTTGTTCTTGATTGTTACCTCGTTGAGAGCTCGGTAATCCACGCACATCCTTTGGGATCCATCCTTCTTGTCCACAAATAGAACGGGCGCTCCCGAAGGCGAAGAGCTAGGGCGAATAAAACCTTTCTCTAGTTGCTCTTGAATTTGCTTCTTGAGCTCCGCTAATTCCAAAGGAGGCATCCTATACGGCCTCTTAGCTATAGGTGCAGTTCCAGGTATTAAATCAATAACAAACTCAATGTCTCGATCAGGTGGCATACCTGGCAACTCGTCCGGAAAGACATCCAAAAATTCACACACCACCGGAATCTCCTCAATTGCGGCACCGTCCATATGATTCAACTCCAATTGCTTTGGTGCGGTTTGAGATGCTTCAAATTCTATGGTGATCCCTTCCTCATTGGTCAACTTCACCGTCTTCGTGGCACACTGAATAACCCCATTGTGCTTCCTCAACCAGTCCATACCAAGTATAATATCCAATCCTTGAGAATCCAAAACAATGAGGTTGGTGGAGAAGTTTACCCCCCTTACTCTAAGGCTTACTTTTGGACATACTATATTTGTCCTCATCTCTCCTTCAGGAGACTTAACCAATAGAGTAAACTTCATATGAGAGATAGGCAAACTATACTTGGCAACATACTTCGATGCAATGAATGAATGCGATGCTCCAGAATCAAATAACATAGTCGTGAGGTTGGAGTTGGCAAGAAACATACCAATGACCACGTCATCCGCTTGTTGAGCATCCTCCGTAGAGACATGGTTCACGTTGCCACGAGCAAAATTCTGCTGTCCATGGTTCCCTTGTGGCTGTCCTCCATTGGGTCTTGGGTTTTGCCTCGGTGCATTGCTTCCTTGACCAAGGCCCGACTTAGGACATTGATGTGCAAAGTGTCCAGCTTCTCCACAAGTATAACACTTCTTAACTCCACCAGAATTATTGGGACGAGCTTGGTTTTGAGCATTGGCACCAGGATAGCTGGCATGAGGTGCAAAAGGCATTGGAGGCCTAGGTGCTTGCATGATAGGGCGCTGTTGCACAAACTGAGTTGGGCGCGGTGCAAATCCAGGGCGTTGAGCAGGAATAGAAGAGCTGTAATATGGCGCATTAGGTGGTGCAAGGCGAGGGCACACATTACATCCTTGTTGCTCCCCTTGATATGGCACCTTCTCTTGTTATCTTTCTCCATCTCACGGATCTTGTTCTCAACCACAACTGCTTTGTCCACAAGCTTCTGAAAATTCGTGTAGTCACAATTGAGTAGTTGCACTTGGATTTCATTGTTGAGGCCCTTCATGAACAAGTATTGTTTCCGGCTGTCCCGACTAACATCCTCAGGCGCATATCTTGAGAGTTGAGTAAACTTATTGAGATATTCACTCATGCTTGATCTCCCTTGCCTTAAGTTCTCAAATTCTTGCCTCTTCAAAATCATAACACCTTCCGGCACATAATGGGAACAAAAACTCTCCTTGAATTCTGCCCAGGTAATTCCCTCTTGGTTCTCATGAGCATTGCAATAAGCATCCTACCAATCCATAGCTGCTCTGACGAGTTGATGAGAAGCAAATAGCACCTTCTCCCGATCATTGCATTGGACAATAGCAAGTTTCTTCTCCACGGACTTGAGTCAATCGTCCGCATCCATAGGGTCGGCAGCTTGAGCAAAGGTTGGCGGCCTAGTCCTCATAAACTCTCCCAATTGGTTATGAGGAGGCGTGGGTGGCGGTGGAGGCATATGGGGCTGATTGTTCATGTTGCCAGCCTGCAGTTGTCCCATAGTCTGTATCATGGTCTGCATGAGCTGGTTTTGCATGGCCAAAAGCTGCTCAATGTTGATAGCTCCATGAGCAGATCCTTGTCCAATGTTGTTCTGAGGCACTCCATTGTTCTCCTCCTCATCATTGACATCCCTATGGTTGCGAGTCCTCACCATCTGAAGAAAAGCAATAGGTAAGAATTAGAAAACGTCCCCAACTATATGCATCAAGGGATATGAAACTAAACAGCTAGCTACACTAGCCTAGGTGGACGTGGCAATGCTAAGGCATCCCAAAATCCTCTATTAAGCACACAAGCAAACAATATATATATATATATATATATATATATATATATATATATATATATATATATATATATATATATATATAGCAAACAGCAAGCCAACAAAATCAAATCGATTCCTAAGTGCCCCTATGTGCTCTAAAGTGTGCATTCTATCTAGACTGCATCCTACGGTCAACCTATGGCTGTGATACCAATCTGTGACGCCCGGTTCCAAAAAATGAACCAAGCTAATGCATATGTGTGCCCAGGATGTTCAACACACATACACGAGTGCATTCACAAAAGAGTATACAGAAAATTACCACAGAACAAGATTAATTAACCAAGTTTTATTACACAAACCATATTTTCCTCGAATATGACCTCTAATGAATATTAATGACAAGTTAAACTAATGCAACGGAAATAAACTAATTAAGCAAACTAAGCATAAGGGATAGTGCAACTCCAATAACACCACAGGCAAAGCTGACGGTAGACACGGCCTAGAACTCCTCATTATCACCATTAAACTTCCAATCCTGACCTGCAACTGTTGGGGGGGGATTGCAAGAGTAAGTACATGTCGTACTCAACAAGTGTGGAATGTATGACATGTGGATGATTCAAATAACGACAATAATAATGGCAAAGTGCTGAAAAGTACATTAAAACATTTGAAAAGCAATATATTATATGTATGTGAAGTAAACCCATCATAATCATAAGTAATATCATAATACCAGTCCGAATTCACTACCATCATCAATAATTCCAGATTTTTCCATTTGCCAATAACTATATTCAATACCAGAAATAAATCCATAACCAACCATAACCATTACCAAACCATAACCATCCCAAATACCCTCCCAATACCAAGTACCCTCTAATCATGGAAGTTGTCCAGGTGCTCATAACCGGGAGCACGGCTATCATGATAGTTTTAGACACACTC
Source organism: Tuctoria greenei (assembly GCA_036927565.1). Taxonomy (NCBI): domain Eukaryota; kingdom Viridiplantae; phylum Streptophyta; class Magnoliopsida; order Poales; family Poaceae; genus Tuctoria; species Tuctoria greenei. Next base: position 61,867,146 of record JAYESD010000002.1, on the reverse strand, counting down.
TGTAGAGTTTGTACCTATTTACCCACGTGTTTGTGATTTCATCACCTTTCGATGACTAGAACCTCTATTATGCCGTCTCACACTTCCATCGACGTGTGGCCAAGAGATCACAAAATAGCCTTTACAAAGGGATTACTAGCCTATTTAGACCCCACTGAGGTTTCACCGGTGGCAATGCCTCCAACTGAGCACATCTTCAACCAAGGGCCCCTCTTGAGCCATTCGGATCCCAGGGTAGTCCCACCAATCATCAACAAACCCAATCCGACTACCCCTTCCCCGAGCATCCACAATGGTCCAAACAGCACTAGCAAAGCCCTAATTAATCAGCTATGCCGCACCCATACTTGGCCTCGTGGTGGCACTGTAGTCCTAGCTTATTCTCGCATGAACCGGTCCTTAGATCTAAAGCAAGCAAACCACCATAACATCCAACCCATCCACATACCAGGCTTGCTTAGATCACCCATTACCATATCATGTTATCCAATTCATGTTAATCATAATCTCATCCATGCATAATTAAATTGAGTGGTATAGTTGGTTTCCCACCCAGTTGATTAAGCGAAGCAAAAGGTAAAAACCCTTCCCTACTCTCTACCATAAATTCCAGGTGACAAGGGTGGTTTAACAAATCTAGTAAACTTCCTACCATAGGATTCCCATCAAATTGACACAAGCTTGCAGTTTACAAACAAAACATTTATTTTAAAAACAGGATCAATATGCTTCAAGGACACTTGCCTTGCTCTTCCTATTGATTAGGGTCAAAGCCTACAAACTCTTGGTGCTGTAGATCCTCCGCGGCACTCTCTAGCGCAAATCCGTCTAATCCACACAATAAACATACAAGACAAGAAACACAATCAAAGAGTGCACAAATATTACTCAATATGACATGACATGCATGATTAATGCAAATGCAAGGTAGAACTTGTTACTAGATTGCTTTTAATGATCACTAACTAGTTCTAATAGATTTTAACAAGTTTATACAGGTTTGGAGTTGATTAGATCAAACTTTAGAATCATTTCAACACAATTTAACCAGAAAGATTGGACTAGTCCGCTAGGGACCGAACAAGTCTGCACTCTGCGAGATCAGCAGATTAGGGTTTTCTAGATCGACATAAATTTGGAGATTAGGGGTTGAATTCACGTAAGGAAAAGAGAATAGAAGGTATACCAATTGTTTAGAACTCCAATGAATAAATAAACTTGGAGGTATCACTTGAATCTTGGTGATCTAGGGTTGGTGATGAACTTGGAGATGAATTGGTGGTGAAGGACGAAACTTGGTGGAGATCTTGATCCTCCTTCGTTTCCTTCTCTTCTTCTTCTTCTTCTTGGGATCTTCTCCTCCCTCCTTGATGGTGGCTCTCCACGAAATAGGGTTTGGGTGGGTGGAAAAGTGGCAAATAGATGTCAAGCAAAGGGGCTGTTTATATAGAGGTGGAGGCCAGGGTTAGATAGATTTCGAGTTTGGGATGAGTAGAGGCCGGTTTAGAGCCCATATGGGCTCTAAAAGAGTTAGGCACAACGTCCCTAGGCCCACTTAACGTGAAACCCAATAAACAAGTCGTAAAACAAAATATCAACTCGGAGTCACGAAATATCGGACAAGTCCGGAAAGGACCCAACTAGTCTGAAGTCGTCTAGAGAGAAAATCGGACAAGTCTGGCCAAACATCGGACAAGTCCGACTTTAAACAGAGAGGAAATCGGACAAGTCCGCTGGAACACCGGACTAGTCCGGAAAAGTATAAGGACTTAGCAATTTTTCAAGGATTCTTGGAATATCGGACTAGTCCGCACAAAATCGGACAAGTCCGAAAGTTTCCAGAGGCAAAAATCGGACTAGTCCGCAGCAAAAACGGACAAGTCCATTTTTAGTCAGAGAGAAATCGGACTAGTCCTTAGAAATATCGGACTAGTCCGCACTTCCCTGCATTTTAAGTGCGGTTTTGCTCCAAATCAATTTTAAAGTCATTCCTCTTGTTGTGGGTTAATGTTAAACACGTATATGAGTGCATGCAAGGCATGATGCATGAAAATGAGGGTGTTACAATGGGTTGGTAGACATGGTGGTTGCTTTCTTTATATCTAAGGACCGGTTCATACGAGAATATGCCAGGACAACAGTGCCACCACGAGGCCAAGTATCGGTGCGGCGTAGCTGATTAATTAGGGTATTGCTTATATTGCATGGATCATTTGGCGCACCGGGGAAGGGGGTCCGATTGGGTTTGGATCTGTGACTGCACTCCCTGAGATCCGAATGGCACAGGAGGGGGCCCTTGGTTGAAGATGTGCTCAGATGGAGACATCACCATTGGTGAAACCTCAGTGGGTTTGTACATGCTAGTAATCCCTTTGTAAAGGCTATTTTGTGATCTCTTGGCCACACACCAATGGAAGTGTGAGACGGCATAATAGAGGTTCTAGTCACCGAAAGGTGATGAAATCACAAACACGTGGGTAAAGCGGTACAACCTCTGCAGAGTTTAAAAAAAAACTATCATGATAGCTGTGCTCCGTGTTAAGAGCACGTGGACAACTTCCATGATTAGCGGAAACTGGTTATGGGATGGCATTATGGTCTATGGCGATGGATATGGTTAATGGTAATAAGAAATCTGGAATATGGATGGTGGTAATGAAATATGGACTGGTGTTATGATAACCACCTGGTTTACGATGTGTTTACTTCACATAAGTATAATATACCGCTTTTCAAATGTTTTAATGAACTTTTCAGCACTTAGCCTTTATTATTGTCGTCATTTGTATCAGCTACATGTTATACTTTCCACACTTCCTGAGTACGACATGTACTCAACCTTGCAATTCCCCCAAACAGCTGCAAGTCAGATTTGGGAGTATAATGTTGATAATGCGGAGTTCTAGGCCATGTGCTGTCGTCAGCTTTGCCTGTGGTGTTGCTTGGAGCCACGCTACCCTATTTGCTTAGCTGCATAGTTGCTTATTTAGTTGATTTCCGCTGCATTAGTTCAAACTTGTCATTATTATTAATTAGAGCTTGTATTCGAGGATATTATGAATTTTGTAATAAAAGTGCTTAATTAATCTTGTTCCATAGTATTTTTTTGTATATCCTTTTGAATGCACTCGTGTATGTGTGTTGAACGTCCTGGGCACACATATGCATTCACATGGTCCATCTTCGAAACCAGGTGTCACACCTTGGCAGGTGGGTCTCAGGCTGTCGACATCCTGGCAATGGGTGGAGAGGAGAGCGGCAGTGGTGGTTCTGGAGGAGGTGCGAAAGGATCTACGTCGGTGGTCGCACCAACACAAGTCTCCCAAGAGCACGTGCCAGAGGTGGCGGCGCTGGCCTTGGCGTTGGGCCCAAGGGGCCTCGATCTGCCATGCGAGCTGGGAGGCCAGGGTCTCTAGAGCTGCCAGGTTCACCGGTAAGGCGCAGTTTCTACCTTCCTGTTTTTCATTGCTTCTTCGCGCTGACGGATCAGCTTTGCCTTTTCCGGCGTCGACGGTCGACATAGCACCCTTGGTGCTACTGGGGGTGACCTTGACGGCTCTAACCCCTCCCAGAACTAGGACAGTGCTTGTTCTGGAGCATCTTGTGCTTGAGGACGCACCGGCCCCCAGCGACTCTGCTGCCCTTGTGGCTGTTCCTCATGATCTTATGCCCGATAGAGAGGATGGGGTTGAGGTAGTGTTGGGCAAGGAGGTGCCTGCCTTGGTCGTCACGGTAACCCCTGGTGGGGTAGACCCGCCCGCTGTTGACACGATGCCAAAGCCAGATGCCATTTGCGTGCAAGATAGCGACTCGCCAATGGTAGCTGGTGACACTCCTGCAACAGGGGAGAGTGCTCTGGCACTGAGCGACGACATGTTCCATCCTGAAGCTCCAACCGAGGAGCTATCAGGTTCCCGGGCGCTGGTGGCTACAATAGAATGTGCTGAAGAGGCAGAAAGATAGCCGTATATGGCGACAGCCATGCTGATCCCCCTCTACAAGGCCATTGTCGTGGCCCAGTCCATCTTGCGTCAGACGCAAGCTGCTCTCGCTCGGGAATGGGATCAACTTGCAAAAGAGCGGCACCTAGTGAAGCTGGTTGATGCCAAGATGAAGGAGCTCGAGAGGAAGGCCCTGAAGGCCCACGCCGAAGCTGATGCCTGCCTTAGGTTGTGCAAGGACAATCAGCTAGAGCTGATCCGCTGAGTGGTTGCCGTTGCCGATCAGGAACAGGCCTTGGCGATGAGGGAAGAAGAGGCCTCCCGAAGCCTCAGCATGTTGGAGGAGAGGCGCCGAGCCGTGCAGGACTTGGAGCTCGCCATCAAACGTTGGGAGGTTTACTTGGAGCGCCGCGCTCGTGAGATTGCAAAGTGGGAGGAAGTGGCGCATAAAGAGGTACAAGACCTCAAGGCCTCCCGCACAGCCGAGGCACAGGGGATCAAGGATTTCCTAGCCCGTGTAGGGGCGGTGTTAGAACCCCTCAGACTTGGTCCTGTGCAGCGTGGGGAGCCATCTCATGAGGTGAGTTAGCTACTCCCAGCCTTGGACTCCCTCTGCTGAATGTTGATGTCTGTGAACACTGTTGTTGCCAAGTGGTTGGAGGCCGAAGGGAGGGAGTTAGCGGAGCAGGTGACCTCCCATGTTCTAGTGTGCTACTGGAGCTAGTATTCGGGAATCCCTCTAGATCGGCAGACAAGGGCCCCTACGATCTACGAGAGGAAGAGGCAAGGGCCCAAGTCTAGGACCTTGCCAAGCAGGTGGCTTCCTTGTTCTAGCGGGATTGAGAACGGCGGCCCCCAGGCGGGGAACCTTTGTAACCGGGGCTGGCCCCTTTGTAAATAACTCTTAATGAACTTGAATTCATTTTTAGTTTCTTGGCTTGTCTTGTGCTTCTCAATTTGTTCTTTTGAGTCCTTAGCTTCTTAGGGGCCCGAAGAACCTCGCTGACTTTGTTATCTTTTAGGAGCCAGTTAGTCGCACGTTTGACGTAGCCATTCTTGTGCCGTTTGACGTCCTGCCTACGGAACCCCCCTTAGAGGCCCCCTGGTAGGTGTGTCCAAGTGGTTGGGCACGCCTACCACCTGATTGCAAGATGTCGCCGACGGGCCCCCGGCAGAGCAGTGGAGCTTGAGCAATTGACACCGGCGGGCCCCCTCGGGAGCGCCGAACTTAGATTGAAATGCATGGTTGTCGTCAAAAGAGTGTTCGGCGGTTATGTCGACAAGGAAGCTATTGAGACATGCGGCGCACACCTACAACGTATAGAAATGTCAATAGCAGGCCCCCTAGGAGGTCCTGAAGCTAGATGCTCTAGAGTCGCCCACTATCAATGCACAGAAACATCGACGGCATGCCCCTTGGGAGGTGTCGGAGCTGGCTGCTCCGACATCACCCACCCTCAACGTCTAGAAACATCGACGACAGGCGCCCTGGGAGTTGCCAAAGCTGGATGCTCCAGCGTCGCCCACCATCCACACGTAGAAACATTGATGGCGGGCCCCCTAGGGGGTGCTGTAGTTGGATGCCCCAGCGCCGCTCACTATCAACGCGTAGAAACGTCGACGGCGGCCCCCTTTGGAGGTGCTGAAGTTGGCTGCTCCGGCATCACCCACCCTCAAGGCCTAGAAACATCGACGGTGGGCCCCTTGGAAGGTGCCGGTGCTGGATGCCCCGGTGTCGCCCGTCCTCAACACGTAGAAACATCAACGGCGGGCCCCTTGGTTGGTGCTGGAGCTGGGTGCTCCGGCACCGTCCATCATCAACGCGAAGAACATTGACGACAAGCCCCTGGTTGATAGGAGACCAAAGAAACCTTGTTAGCAAGAAAAGCAGGATGAGAGCGCACTCACAAATCAGAACTTGTTGCCATTATGTAGAAGAGCATCGGCGGACCCCCTAGGAGGTGTCGAGACTGGATGCTCGAGTGGCGGCCATCATCGATGTGAAGAGACATCGAAGGCGGGGCCTCTTGGGAGGCATGTGCCTTGACAATGTTGCTACTGGTTCTGCTTGAGCCGACCTTCCTTGTATGTCCTGTACACACGGCAGAGGTGGAATAATTTTGCTCGTCGGCCACCTTTCCCTACTCTTTTAGTTTTGTTATGTCTTACAGTCCTGGGCTGGTACGTCGGGCCAGGGTTGGTGCATTAGCGCCTGAGATCTGGCTCCCGCCTTACTCATGGTGTGAGCCTCCTGGCCCTCAGTACTTATCCACAGCACTGGAAGGAAGAGTGTGCATTCTTAGGGTACAGGACCAGACTAAGCAGGTTGCACACCCTGGACCTCCAGCTCGGCGTAGGCCTTTCGTGGGAGACCATCTGGCGCCATGGGCCCCCAAGAGAGCAGCCGCGAGATCCCGAAGCATGTTGCAGTTACCTCAAACAAGTCTGTCTATAGCAGGGTTTCATAACTCCACCAGCGGCGGTATAGAGAAAAATTAACCAGGCATATGAAGATGATATGCGAAAAACGAGCATAGTTCGATGATCAAAAAATGAACAGGTAATTTAGCTGAAGATAAGTAAAATCACAGGGCAAGACAATGATTCTTTCTAATTGGCATTCATAGGAGGAGACACACTTTACAATAAGGCAACAACCCACTCTAGATGGAAACAGAGCCAGAGTGTTTATGCTTAGGATGCAGGACCAAGCTAAGCAGGCAGAACACTCTGGACCTGTCCCTCCCGGTGCTTGGTTGGCCTGAGCGCTGTTCCTGGGCACCATGACACCCTACACTGTCTTCCATTATTGTAGGGGTAAAACATACGCAGGTGCTCTATGTTCCAAGGGTTAGAGAGGAGCTCTCCTTCCTCTGTGGCCAGACGGACACACCAAATGCAGGATACCTGCATTACGCGGAAGGGGCCCTCCCAGCTGGGCGGAGAGTTTATGCGATCCTTCTTGATAACATATTCACCGCGGCACCAGGTCGCCCATCTGGAGCTCCCTACTTTGCATGAACCATTCCTGGTAGCTCCGGAGCACCTGCCAGTACCGTGCATTTTGGATGGCGGCATGCCACCTTGCTTCATCGACGAGGTCAACATCTTCACGCCGGAGCCGGTCCTATGTGGTTTCGTCGAATGTTCGGACCCCAAGGAAGCCGACAACAATCACTGGGGGGAGGACGACCTCGACCCCATACACCAGGAAGAAGGTTGTTTTTTACGTGGCCCGACTGGGTGATGTCCGGCTTGCCCATAGCGCACACGAAGGTTTGTCAACCCACTAGGCACCATGCTTATCCAAGCTATCATATGTGCGTGTCTTGAGGCCCCTGAGGATCTCAGCGTTGGCCCTTTCGACTTGACTGTTGCTCTTTGGGTGAGCCACGAATGCATAACAAACTTGGATGACAAGGTCTTCGCAGTAGTCTTGGAACACTGCGCTGGTGAACTGGGTCCCGTTGTTGGTGATGATCCAGTTTAGGACCCTGACCCTGCAGACGATCGACTTTATGAACTTGACAGTGGACTCCTTGATGATGGTGACCATCGGGGCTGCTTCCGACCACTTGGTGAACTTGTCTACGTCGACGTAGAGGAACTGGTACCCTCCAACAGCCCTGGAGAAGGGCCCCAAGATATCTAGCACCCAGACCACAAACGGTCAGGAGGGTGGGATCATCTGCAGTGTTTGCACCGGTGTGTGAATCTGCTTGGAATGAAACTGGCATGCCTTGCACCTTTTCACCAGCTTGACAGCGTCTTGGAGTGTTTTCGGCCAGTAGAAGCTATGTCAGAAGGCCTTATCAACCAGTGTGCGGGAAGTCACGTGATTCCCACACTCTCCTTCATTGATCTCTACGAGTAAGTCGTAGCCCTCCTCCCGGGTTATGCACTATAATAGAACGATGTTGGTGCCACACCGTTAGAGGTCTCCCTCAACTAGCGTGTAGCGTTTTGCCACCCTCACGATCTGCTCAGCACGATACATGTTCCTTGGGAAGGATGTCGTCCTTCTCGTAGTCCCAGATCTCCGTGATTCATGCATCGGGACCCTCCTGAGCTTTTGGATCTTGGGTGTCAGGTGACACGGGGTCCCCAGTGACGCACAAGAACCTTGGCAGGCCCCACGATTGTAGGGTCGCCAAGACCGCCAGCTAAGAGGTGTTGGGCTTGCTTTCTTTGTTAGGCGCTGCAGGCCTAGCGGTTGGTCGTACCAATCTCTTATCGAAGACACCCTCAGGAAACGGGGCCCCAATGGATGTCATCGTTGACAAGGCGTCGGCGATGGAGTTGTCAGCGCGCGGTATGTGGCAGAGGTCCAAGGCCTCGAAGCCAGCTTCCAGCTTCTTAACGTTTAGTAGGTACGTCGCGAGCTAAGGGTCATTGCAGCAGCATTATGTGAGACATATGTGTGTTGAATACATTGGATTTGATGATATAAGTCCTAAAATTCTGCCAAAACACCCTTTTTAACAAGGTCTGACTCTAGCTCTGAGATGTTGCAAGGTCCGACAATAGGTCCGACTTGCTTTGTCAAGGTCCAACATGTTTTTTGGGTAGCTCCGGTGAGCTTTGTCTTTAGCTTCGGGATGTCTTTGTTAAGCTACGATATGTTTTGCTAGGTCCGACTTATGTTGGTTAGCTCCGACATGTTTGTCTAGCTCCGGTTTTTTGGTTGACTAGTTCCGACCAGTCTTGGTAAGCTCTGGTGCTAGGTTGTAATAGCTTTGGTAAGCTCTAGCGCTAGGTTCTACTAGCTTTGGTAAGCTCTGGCTCAAGCTCTGGTTAGCTTTGGCAAGGTTCAGAGCTTGATCGCAATGTTCCTGCTTTTCCTGTGAAATATTTCGAACTTGCTTTATATTCATGGAAAGATTGCTTAGTATTCATTTGCTAAGTTTTTGGTGCATTTTTGGTTGATATGGCTGATATTGTTTTACTTTGGTTTTGCAACATGCTTATGTGAGATGCTCACATAGAGTGTTGTGTTTGGAACTAATTTGAGTCAAGTCGCGGACCTGGGCTCGTATGGATTGGTTGTTTGTTCATGTGCAGTTGTTTCTTTAGTTCAAGTCATGGCTGTTGACAGGATCCTTTGGACTAGTCTCAGGGAGGAGATGAGGTTCCAACAACCAAATTCAGAAGGAATTGTGATTGAGCGGGTCAGGAGGTCGCGCAGGATGATTGAATCAAGGGCAGTGCATATGAAGGTTACTAGACGTCTAAGGAAGGTGTTTGCACGTATGCATGCGGTGCATGATGTGGGAACAAGGTTCTGAAGATGGTCTAAGGAAGGACGGATCTGGTTGGAAGGATCGAATCATATTGGATGATGACTTCAGTTGCAGCAGAGTCAGTTATGACTCGGTATGGAAAGTATTGAGTTATTTATGGTAGTTTTCGTGTGGGGCACGAAAGTCGAGTTGTTTTAGGAATACGGGATGTGTTCCTGGTTTGTTAGGAAGTCTCAATATCGTTTCTATCTGCGAATAGGAAGATCTTGAGCAGTTATGGAAAGTTTCAATTCGTGATTTGAGTAGGATTAGAGTTCTCGTTTGAGTTGAGTTGGCCTTCAGGCTGGTTATATAAGCAAGGTAGGCTAGAGCTCGTGGTAGACGACTTTTGGGGCTGTTCCTCTTGTGTTCTATTGAATAAAGATCGTAGTTGAAAGGAACTTTTGTGCCTTGTTCATCCGACTTGTTCCAAACAAGTTTGTCTCGTTGAGTTTTCTGCACAGCACTACCTTTCTATGATGGTTTTATCATAACTCGAGTTTTACAGACCCGATTGACGTGATTATTTTTGGATTGTTTTCACAACTTAATTTTATATCACCTGTAAAAATTTCACGGTCATTGTATTTGTGGGTTCTGATCTACAAGAGTTTTTTGCAGTGTTCCAGAACTGTTTTTCTCGGGTAGGACAGATTGACCTTTGTTCGATCTTTCAATCGTAACTTGAGTTTCTCTCAACGGATTTGAGTGATTCTTATTGTGTTGTCTTCGTGACTTGATTCTCTCTAATATATATCACTTTTGTCACAGTGAAACACGTTTAGATTAGTCTCACACATGATTTCTTTAACAGATCATTTTTTTGCCGAGGGGTTTTTCATTGCTTCCGCTGAAAAAGTTTAAATCTACCATTCACCCCCCCCCCATTTGGTAGATTTTCACGTGATCATCGATCCTACAATTGGTATCAGAGCCACAGTGCTCTAATCTTTATTATTGCACGTGTTTTGACTAATCATCATGGAGAAATACTCCGCCAAACCTTGTGCGTTTAGTGGTATTGATTTTCAGGTTTGGAAAGCACATATGGAAGCGTTCATCCAGGCACAAGGCTTCGCAATATGGGAGAAGGTATACAGGACTTACGAAGTGCTGTCAAACAATCAAGTTACAGCCACAAATCTGAGAGTGTCAACAACAACAACAAGGCTCGGAACTTGATCATACAAGGATTAACTCAAAGCGACTTCGACCGTGTTGCACACCTCCGATCTGCATACGATGGTTGGAGAGCACTTTGTGACTAACACGAAGGATCCAACACAATCAAGGAGGTAAGGAAAGACATGTTCAAGAAAGAATACATGCGCTTAAAGATGCAACCCAGTGAGTCCATTGATGATCTCTTTGCTCGCTTGAATAAAATTCTCGACAACTTGCGTAGCGTCAATGTTAATTTTTCAGATGCTGAGAATGCTAGGCAATTACTAAGTGCATTAGACATGACAATTTGGGAGATGAAGGTTACATCCATTTGTGAATCTACTGTCATGAGTACACTTACTTTAGATGTACTATATTCTAAATTGAAAACTCATGAAATTGACATAATCTCACGTAAGAACCCCAACAAGTCTCTTGCATTTGTTTATCAATGTGATATGCCTAGCTCCGGCTAATCTTCATCTTGTGGTACACTTGCTTTGTTGTCCTCTCTAACCCTTGAACAGATTGAGGAGTTTCCAGAGGAGGAGCTAGTACTTCTCTCTACTAGGTTCTCAAAAGCATTGCAAAATGTGAGAACTAGAAGGAGAAGAAGCTCCGGACTCCAACGATGTTTTTAATGTGGTAAGACAAGACATTTTCGTTCAGATTGCCCTAACCTTTCATGTCCTACTTTTCAGGATGAAAAGCAAACAAGGACGAAGCACTCCTCTGCAAAAGATACGAAGAAAAAGAAGGGTTTTACAGGATGACAATTGGTGAGCAGTTTTATCTCCGCACATCAAGAACTTGGCTCAAGCGATGTGGATATTGGAAGTGACGAAGATGAAGATGATTTGGCAAACTTGTGCTTCATGGCAGGCAAGTCAAGATCAAGTATGGAGGAGGCCGAACACAACAGCGACAATGAAGAGGTATGTCCTACTTGCGAAGAAATGTGTGATGCTATTTCTCATGCCACTGTTATAGTTAAGAAAAAGGACAGAAAGCTTAGGGACAATGCTATTAAAATTGAGTCACTAGAATCTGAAATTAATCGTTTGACATCCTTGATTCCTAGTGATGATTCTTGTTCCTCATGTGATTTAATATATGAACAATTGTCCTCATTAAGAAGTGCGCACACCTCCACACTTGATAAACTTGAGTTAGAAATTGAAAAGAACAGAGAGCTTGCTGCAGTTAATGATAAAAAGTTGAAAGATGCTAGCTATTCTACAATTGATTTGCATTGTTCTACTTGTGATGATCTTGATAAGAAACTACAAGATGCTATGAATGAAATTTCTATATTGAACAATGTTTTACGTTGTCATGAAGTTAAATATTGTTCCAATTGCAAATTAAAAGGAAAAACTTCATGTGAAAATTGCCTTGATCTGTCTAATAAACTTGATGACATGCATAGGACATTAGATCGGTTTTGTAATGGGAATAAGAACCTAAACTTGCTGTTGAATTCTTCCAAGTCTTGCAATGATAAAACTGGTTTAGGTTTTGATTCTCACGCTCATGCTAAGGCACATCCACCTAAAATTGTAAAGTCATTAGGAAGTTATTTGATTCAAACAGTTCCTAAACCAAAAAAATGGTTTTCAAATCTGCAGGAGTGTTGTCTCATTGGGTTTCAAATAAAAATGTTGCTTGCTCATCTAGACATGAACACAAAGATAAATTTCATTGTACCTATTGTGGTAGAGATGGTCATGTCATAGACTTTTGTTATAGACTATCTAAACAACAGAAAAAAAGAAAGAATGATTGCTAGATCTCATAACTTTCATGCAAAATTTGCTGCACTTGTTAAACCGAATGATAGGAACATGCAATCTGCTGTAATGAGTTGAAGACATGCAAAGTTTGCTTCCAAACCTACCGTTTTTCGTGTTACACATGCAACACCTCGTAAGTCAGTAGTTGGGCACAAAAATCCTGAAGCTTTGGCTCATAAACCTACTGTTTTATCTCAGCTTTCGCGTGTTTTTCATGCTGCACGTCGTGTGACTCAGTACTGGATTCCTAAATGCCTTTTGACTAACCCCAGTATTGAGTCATCAATGGATTGTGCTTCTATGTAGGTTACACGCTTGGGGAAGGAGGACATTTGGATTGTGGATTTAGGTTGCTCACGCCACATGACTGGTAACAAAAAATGGTTCTCCTCCCTCTCTTTTGTGTCACGTGTAGAGAATGTTGCTTTTGCCGATAATTCTTCAAGTCCTATAATTGCTAAGGGTTCGGTTAGAGTAAATGATCACTACACTTTGAAGGATGTGGCACTTGTCAGAAATCTGAAATACAACTTGCTTTCTGTTTCACAATTGCTCGATAAAAATCTGGAAATTATTATCAATAAAAACTACTACAGAGTTGTAGGTTCAAATAGTGAGCTTATTTTTACCATGTCTTGGTTTCAAAGAGTTTTTAAAGCTAATTTTGATATGTCTTTGTCTAAGTATAAGTGTCTAGTTGCTAATGATTCAAAGGACTTATATTTTTGGCATGGTAGACTTGGTCACGTAGGCTTTGATCATCTAATGTGTGTTAGTGCTCTTGATCGCATACGTGGGCTGCCTAAGCTTAAAGGGGGCAAAGAAGTTGTGTGCTCTTCTTGCAGACATGCTAAGATGGTTGCAGGTTCACATACTCCTCTCACAATGATTATGACAACTGAACCTGTCAACTTTTGCACCTTGACACCGTTGGTCCAGCACGTGTACAATCCTTTGGAGGTAAATGGTACGTGCTCGTAATTGTTGATGACTATTCCAGGTACTCTTGGGTCTATTTTATGGCATCTAAGAATGAAGCTTTTATCATTTTAGGACTTTATTTCTTAGACTATTAATTGATCACCTAGGGTCATTAAAAGCAATCAGAAGTGATAACGGAATTGAATTTAAAAATTAATCATTTAATCAATTCTGTACTAAACATGGAATAGAACATCAATTTTCTTCACCTTATGTTCCTCAACAAAACGGTGTTGTAGAAAGGAAAAACAAAACCTTAGTTGAGATGGCTAGGACTATGCTTGATGAATATCAAACTCCTAGAAAATTTTCGGCAGATGCAATTGCAACATCTTATTATGTTTCAAACCGTATTTTCTTGCGCACTAAGTTTGGTAAAATACCTTATGAACTTTGGTTTGGACATAGGCCCCGTGTTTCACACTTTAGGGTTTTTGGTTCCAAATGCTTTGTTAAGAAACATGGAAATCTTGATAAATTTGAAGCCAGATCCGAAGATGTCATGTTTCTTGGTTACCCATCTCACACTAGAGGATATCGTGTGTTTTTACTTGAAACTAACAAAATTGTGTAGACTTGTGAAGTTTCTTTTGATGAAGCTAGCCCAGGTACTAGCTCCGATATTGCAGGGCCAGATCCATATCCCAGAGGTAGGGTAGTTTCAAAGAAGAAGAAGAGTTGGTAATATTGCCTGATAGTTCCGAAGCTGACACGTGTCCAGCTCCGAAATTTGAACAAGTTCCGACTACCACCTCTGTTGGTCCTGATCGTCCACAAGCCACAAGCTCATCAATCTGTGATGAAACTAATGAAGAAGAAGCTTGTGAGACATTTGTTCCCCTATGGATTTATAAGAATCATCCCCTGCAACAGATAATTGGAAGCTTGCATGAATGAGTTACAAGATCCAGGTTTCCCAACCCCAATTCGCATGCTCATTCTACTTTTGTTGCTTCTTTTGAACCCAAAGATATATCACACGCACTCGCTAACGAGTCTTGGATTATTGCCAAGCACGAAGAGTTAGAAATTTTGAAAGAAATAATGTTTGGAAACTTGTACCTCCACCTCAAGATCACACTTTAATTGGAACTAAAAGGGTGTTTAAAAATAAACAAAGTGAGGATGGGGTTGTGGTTAGGAATAAGGCTAGGTTGGTTGCTCAAGGTTTCACTCAAGTTGAAGGTCTAGATTTTGATGAAACTTTTGCTCCTGTTGCTAGATTAGAAGGCATAAGAATTTTGTTAGATTTTGCTGCATCTAAAGGTTTTAAGCTATATCAAATGGATGTTAAAAGTGTTTTTCTTAATGGATACATAGATGAGGAGGTTTATGTCAAACAACCACCGGGTTTTGAAAATCCATATTTTCCTAATCATGTTTACAAACTGTCCAAAGCCTTGTACAGTCTCAAACAAGCCCCTAGAGCATGGTATGATAGGTTAAAAACATTCTTACTTGAAAAGGTGTTTACCATGGGCAAGGTTGATAAAACTCTTTTTGTGCTTAAGCATGGCAATTACTCATTATTCATTCATGTGTATCTGGATGATATTATCTTTGGATGTGCTTCTCATGATCTTGTGTCAAAGTTTTCAGCTATGATGAGTTCAGAATTTGAGATGAGTATGATGGGAGAACTCACATACTTCTTGGGGCTGAAAATCAAGCAAACAGGGGAAGGTACCTTTGTGCATCAAATGAAGTATACAAGGGACCTTCTCAAGCGCTTAAACATGAATAAAAGCAAGCCTCTTCGTACACCAATGGGAAAAACATCAACACTTGATCTTGATGAAGATGGTGAACCAGTTGATCAAAAAGAATATCGAAGCATGATCAGATCACTTTTGTATCTCACGGCATCAAGACCGGACATACAATTCAGCGTATGTCTTTGTGCACGGTTTCAAGCCTCCCCACGAGCTTCACATCATCAAGCCGTCAAATGTATTCTTAGATACTTACATGGAACTCAAGAATTTGGCATTTTTCTTCCATCTTCCTCAACCGTTTCTTTAAGAGCTTTTTCCGATGCTGATTTCGGAGGTTGTAGGATTGATAGGAAAAGTACTTATGCTTCTTGTCATTTTGTTGGTAATTCTCTTGTTGCTTGTTCGTCTAGAAAACAAAACTCAATTGCACAATCCACAGCTGAATCTCAATATGTAGCTATTGCTAGTGCTTGCTCACAAATTCTTTGGATTGTTCAAACACTAAAGGGCTATGGGGTTGATCTAGATAGTGTTTCACTGTTTTGTGATAACACTAGTGCCATTTGCATTGCTAAAAATCCCGTGCAACATTCTAGAACTAAGCACATTGACATTAGGTATCACTTTCTCTGTGATAATGTTGAAAAAGGAAATATTGTGCTCCACCATGTAGATATCGAACAACAATTGGCTGACATTTTTACAAAGCCTTTGGATTTCACTCGTTTTTGTTACATTCGTAGTGAAATATGGGTTATGCATCCTCATGGCTTACATTGAGGGGGAGTTTTCAAACTTGAGAAGTCTATGTGTGAATCTGAAATTAAAATAATATGAGCATAGTATTTCATACATATATGACTTTGTGACTCCTTTTACATGCGGAAAGTTCTTACTACATTACTCGTGTTATACATTTTGTAGTTTTTTCCATGTCTAGTAATTGGAATAATGACTTACACTAAAGTTGGTCACGGTCGAACTTTCTTGCTATTTTGAACTTGTTGCATGCTCACACGTGCTTTTAATCATAAAGAATTAATCAAGTAATCAACTCAATTGTTGAGTTTTTATGAACAAATATAAATTGAGAAAAGATCAAGAGAATATGCATGCATCGCACTTCTTCTTTTGAGATGGCTTATCATTGCACTTAGATATGAACTTGGAAGAAGTTGTGTATGACTAAAACCATGTCCTTAAGCTTCTGATTTTCAAATTTCATAGGCTTGGCTTGATTGGTTAGAATAAGGCAGATGCGCATATAATCTCTTGCAAATATCATATGATCTAAATTTGTGTATTGAAAAATAATAAAATGCAGCAACAAGTGTCATGCTTTTAGGTTTTGAAAGAGTTAAGTTTGTGAGATCATGACTTGCTAAAATTGAAAATTACACTTGATCTCTAGCATGGCTCACACTCCTTTATGTATCTCATTGTTGTGATAGTGTAAGTTACTTGATAGTATGACTTGGATGAGCTTTGTTTTATATGTATATGTTATAATATGCTCATAAAATTTGAAATTTCTCTTTTGAACCTTGCTGAATACATTGTCAAAGGGGGAGAGATAATAGATAATATGTGAATTTTTAAAGATAAGTATGCAAGGGGGAGAAATTAATTACACATTGCACATATTTACAATTATTTTGGCACGATTCTTCTCAGGTGGAGAATTTGTTTTTCTTCTCATTTTATTTCTGTTTTACAAAGGGGGAGAAATTGTTTTCAAAACTTTTCATGTAAATAAGCCAATGTTCGAATTTTAAGTGGTGTTGCCAATGCATTCATCAAGGGGGAGATTGTGAGACATATGTGTGCTGAATACATTGGCTTTGATGATATAAGTTCTAAAATTCTGCCAAAATACCCTTTTTAGCAAGGTCCGACTCTAGCTCCGAGCTTCTACAAGGTCCAACAATAGGTCCGACTTTCTTTGTCAAGGTCCAACATGTTTTATGGTAGCTCCGGTGATCTTTGTCTTTAGCTCGGGCATGTCTTTGTTAAGCTACGATATGTTTTGCTAGGTCTGACTTATGTTGGTTAGCTCCGACATGTTTTTCTAGCTCCGGTTTTTGGGTTGACTAGTTCCGATTAGCCTTGGTAAGCTCTGGTGCTAGGTTGTAATAGCTTTGGTAAGCTCCGGGGCTAGATTCTACTAGCTTTGGTAAACTCCGGCTCAAGCTTCGGTTAGCTTTGGCAAGGTTCGGAGCTTGATCGCAATGTTCCTGCTTTTCCTGTTAAATGTTTGGAACTTGCTTTATATTATTGGAAAGGTTGCTTAGTATTCATTTGCTAAGTTTTTGGTGCATTTTCGGTTGATATGGCTGATATTGTTTTACTGTGGTTTTGCAACATGCTTATGCGAGGTGCTCACGTAGAGTGTTGTGTTCGGAACGAATTTGAGTAAGTCGCGGACTTGGGCTCGTATAGATTGGTTGTTTGTTCATGTGCAGGTGTTGCTTGAGTTCAAGTCATGGCTGGTGACAGGATCCTTTGGACTAGTCTCAGGGAGGAGATGAGGTTCCAACAACTAAATTCAGGAGGAATTGTGGTTGAGCAGGTCAGGAGGTTGCGCAGGATGATTGAATCAAGGGTAGTGCATATGAAGGTTACTGGACGTCGAAGGAAGGTGTTCGCACTTATGCATGCGGCGCATGACGTGGAAACACGGTTCCGAAGATGGGATAGGGAAGGAAAGATCTGGTTGGAAGGATCAAATCGTATCGAATGATGACTTCGGTTGCGGTGGAGTCGGTTATGACTCGGTATGGAAAGTATTGAGTTGATTATGGTAGTTTTCGTGTGGGACACGAAAGTCGAGTTGTTTTAGGAATATGGGATGTGTTTCTGGTTTGTTAGGAAGTCTTGAGATTGTTTCTATCTGTGAATAGGAAGATCTTGAGCAGTTACGGAAAGTTTCAATTTGTGATTTGAGTAGGATTAGAGTCCTCGTTTGAGTTGAGTTGGCCTTCGGGCTGGTTATTTAAGCAAGGGAGGCCAGAGCTTGTGGTAGAAGTCTTTTGGGGCTGTTCCTCTTGTGTTCTATTGAATAAAGTTCGTAGTGGAAAGGAACTTTTGTGCCTTGTTCGTCCGACTTGTTCCAGACAAGTTTTTCTCATCGAGTTTTCTGCACAACACTACCTTTCTACGGTGGTTTTATCATAACTTTAGTTTTACAGATCTGATTGACGTGATTCTTTTTGGGTTATTTTCAAAAATTAATTTTATATCACCTGTCAAAATTTCACGGTCATTGGATTTGTGGTTTCTGATCTACACGAGTTTCTTTGCAGTGTTCCAAAACTATTTTTCTCGGGTAGGACAGATTGACCTTTGTTTGATCTTTCGATCGTAACATGAGTTTCTCTCGACGGATTTGAGTAGCTCTTGTTGTGTCATCTTTGTGACTTGATTCTCTCTGATATCTATCACTTTTGTCACGGTGAAACACGTTTAGATTAGTCTCACACACGATTTCTTTAACATATCGTTTTTCTGTCGAGGGATTTTTCATTGCTTCCGCTGAAAAAGTTTAAATCTACCATTCAGCCCCCCCCCTCTGGTAGCTTTTCACGTGCTCTTAGATCCTACACATTCTCCCTGGACCTGCTTGATGATCAGCTGGAAGTCTCCCTTGAACAGCATCTACTGGACACCTAGACCTTATGCAACTGTTAATCCAAATATGAGGGCTTCATACTCCGCCATGTTGTTGGTTGCCTTGAAGTCAAGGCGCACCACGTACTTGGATTGCTCTCCTGTTGGCAAGATGAGTAGTACCCCAGCTCTGGCCCCCTGCTTCTTTGAGCATCTGTCAAAGAAGAGCATCCAGTGTGGTTCGGGGAGCACCAATACCCTGGGGACCCCCTGGGTTGCCTGGTAATGGAGTACCCTCAGCAACAAAGTCCGCCAGTGCTTGGCTCTTAATCCCATGTCGTGACAAGAAGTCGAGCTCAAACTCCGCCATCTCTGTCACCCACTTGGCGATGTTGCTGGTCACGTTGGGGCCGCGGAGCACAGTCCCCAGTGGGAATGAGGTCACCACTGAAACCCTGCTTCGTATAGGACTTCGCTGATGAAGTAGACTGGGCGCTGGATGGTCCGGACCCTCCTTGGGGGGTCCAGCACATCCTCTTCCATCTGCTCTGGGCCTAGGGGCTCAAGGTTTCCTGAGCTTGAGGCGTCCTCTGGGGGCTGGGACCCAGAGGCGTCTTCATCTCCAGGGCCCCCTAGGGGGATCTGCACACCCTCCGAGAGCTATGACTCGGAGACAACATGGTTGTCGAAGCCCCCTACGGGTTCCAAGCCCTAGGGCTCAGAACCAGTGGCAAAGGCCTCGTCCTCTTGGGGCTGCTAGGGACCAGGTCGTTCTGCAACCAAGATCATGCTTACCACTTCTGTCATGGTGGCGATGTAGAGGTACAAAGGCTCCCTGCACTCTGGAGCAACCATCATGGGCAGCGACTTAAGTTGCTACTTTAGCTCGCGGAACGCCTTCCCTGCTTCCTCGATCCAGACGAACGATCCAGACTGGCACAGTAACTTCAAGAACAAGAGGGCCCGCTCAGCGAGTCTAGAGATAAATCGTCCGAGCGCTGCCAGGCAACCTGCAAGCTTCTGCACATCCTTGATGTGGGCTAGAAGCCGCATTGGCTCCACCGCCTTTATCTTCTCTGGTTTGGCCTCAATTCTTCGGTGCGAGAATAAGAAACCAAGGAGCTTCCCTGCTTTGACTCCGAACACGCACTTGTCTAGGTTGAGCTTTGTGTCTGTGGTTCGCAACCTGTCAAAGACTAGGGCGAGGTTTTATAGCAATGATGTATGTGTCCGGATTTTGACAACGATGTCGTCGACATACACCTCTACCGGGTCCTGAATGAGATCCCCAAATATTTAAAGCATCACACGTACAAAGGTAGTATTCTTAAGACTGTAATGCGTGGAGACATAACAATATAGGCCATCTACCGTTGTAATTGCGGTATGTTATTCATCCTCTCTAGACATGGGGATTTGGTGGAACCATGAGTAAGCGTCTAGAAAATAGAGTAGATTGCAGCCTGAAGTTGAATCTACAATTTTATCTATTCTAGGGAGAGGGAAAATATCTTTAGGACATGTCTTATTGAGGTTGGTATAGTCGATCCACATTTGAAGCTTCTTGCCAGCTTTGAGGATGAGAACAGGGTTGGCCAACCACCTAGGGTGGTGGACCTCCCGTATGAAGCCAGCATCGAGCAGCTTCTTAATCTCTTCACTGATGAAGTCTTGTTGCACGATGGACTACTTCCATGGCTTCTGTTATGCTGTCCAGGCGTCGAGATAGATCTTTAGATGGTGCTCGATCACCTCCCTGGGTGCTGTTAGGCAAACACGTCGACATTAGCCTGCAGCAAGGTGATGAGCGCGGAGTCCTGCTTGCTGTCAAGACTCCCACAATGCAGGTGGTCTGGGCAGCATTGGGACTGATATGGACAGCTTTGATGGGGACATCGTCGCTGTCGGAAGGCTGCACCCGAGGTGCCTTGGTGAGGACATATTTCCACTACACATAAAGGAGAGACTAAGAGAATCACATTGAGGTACTTATAATCTAAATTGAACTCTCCTAAATTTGAATGGAACTTGATTTCTAGGGTATGTGTGCTCCATTTTCTGTTTTATCTTTCAACCACCCATGAATAGGAGATGGCCCCATATTGACTTAATATCGGTGAAGTACCGTGTTGATTTTTGCAATACTAGCTAGAGTATTTTGTTGTGCACATGGTACTTGTGAAAAATAGAACATTGTAGCAACTCTTGATCATCAACCTAAAGTCTTGACTTTGCTCGGGACGAGCAAATGATAATCTTGGAGGAGTTTGTTGACGGGTTTTATATACCAATTTCACCCATGAATATAACTAAATTATGTGACAGAATTACCATTTATTGCATACATCACCTTTCAATTTAACCTATTTCCACTCGTCCTTGGAGAAATAGTGCATGCAGATAATTATTGCAGGAAATGAGGTAAAAGAGGTAGAGCAATACCATAAAATACCATCTCAGCCAATCATGCGCTAACATGTGGCACCACATGGATCAAATGGCCCACAAACAGAAGTATCCGAGGCCATCCAACAGTGTAGCACCCATATCAAGGGATGGGACCCACCTGGCAGTGACCTGTAGAAAGCACACATGAAATGGTGCAAAGACCAGGTGGGCCGACCCCCCTAGTCATCCAACTTGGTCCTGGCACCAAACTCGGTCAATCGGCACGTGTTGGCTCCACTCGGCTTGAAGAAGTTAGTGGTGACTGATTTGCATGCTTTTGGTGGCGGGAAACGAACCTTCTCTACCTATAAATAGGACCCCCTGCCCTCACTTCACACACAAACCACTTGAGCATCATTCTATTGTATACACTAGTTCTCTTAGTCCTTAGTAGAGTTAGGTATAGGGAGGAGAGCCTCTAGTCCCAAGTCCAAATTGGTAAAGGTATGGCTAATGCATCTTTTCTTATATTTGTGACTTTATGCATAACAAAGAAATTATCTTTAGTATTCTTTATTCGTATACTTGGATGAAGTGTCTCTTGTTTGATTATGGATTCCATGTATGTGGTAGGAGTAGTTTTTATGATTATGCCATATCACTCTTATTCTGTCATCATATACACTACAAACCCCCACTATAGTCTAATTAGTTATAATATGATCGCGTTGATATGAATAACTTATGCTATGTCTCAACATTGGTTCAACGATGTTTAGGTTAGTCATTGCCTTAAGATGGCTTGTGTCATGACTCTTAAGGTATTTACTTAATATGCTAGTATGGTTCTAGGGTAGTTAAGTAATATTGGATGTCTTGTAGACCCACAGATTGAAGAGGTAGGTAGTAGGTGGTGACAACCTTATCTGTCCTTTGTAATCCTCCACGTTCGGCTATAGCACGGGCTCTTGGCAGGAGTCATCCTAGTATTGCTAGGAGTCAACCCGTGCCCGATGTGTTGAACAACTTAGCATAAGTATTCACCATTGACATGCTCATTAGTATCTAAACTACGCTATTTATATGTATATTAGAAGCATTGTAGGAGTAACTCCCCAACTCTTAGTCTAATCTCCATTAGGACCCATTTACCACTTAGAATAGATTGCTTAGGTGTGTGTCACACTACCAATATTATCAACTTACCTCTGTCTTGATAATTGACTAGTATCCCATAGCTTGATCATAAGAATAGTGTCTACTTTACTCTATTGACTTCCTTTGGGACAAATACGATACCCTTGGGAATACTCTTGGGTGAAATGCTACACGACAGTTTTCGTGAGCTTGCGAACCTCATCTCTTACTAGAGATGATCTGTGACATTAAGAAACATCAACAGTGTTCTCTCTTGGGTGTGAATGCATGTGTGAGTGTAGTTGTCTTAAGTTGGTGGCTGTCGGGTCCTTTTATAATCCAAGGCCGAACAACCTACAAGTGGAGTCTGAGGCCCGACAGGTGGCTCCGGGGTGATCTTATCCTAAATATCTAAGGCTTCTCGCATGAGCTTCCTCTGACCGTGGCTTGGAGACTCGTCGTCTTGTCGCCTCAGATGCCAGTGGACCATACGTAATCGTTGATGGTGGCAGGGGATGTCCCGTCCGTCTTTCTTTGTCGCTGTAAGCTACCCCACTTGGCGGAGTGTGGTAGGCTTAACGCGCCTTTACTGTGATGCGACTGGGCGCAGCGGTACCTGACAGGAGGTGTGTGCCATGCCGTGCATCGAGGGAGGGTTTGTCTTTAATGCTTCATTTAGACAGGGCATACCACCCCTTAACTCCCGCAACCCATCGTTGTAGGATCAAAGAGCACGTGAAAAGCTACCAGAGGGGGGGTGAATGGTAGATTTAAAAAATCTTACGCAGCGGAAACAATTAAACCCCAAACCCTTTCGGCAGAAAAACGATCTGTTAAAGAAATTGTGTGTGAGACTAATCTAAACGTGTTTCACCGTGACAAAAGTGATAGATATCAGAGAGAATCAAATCACAAAGACAACACAAAAAGAAACACTCAAATCCGTCGAGAAAAACTCAAGTTATGATTGAAAGATCAAACAATGGTCAATCTGCCCTACCCAAGAAAAAACAGTTCTGGAACTCTCCAAAGAAACTCTTGTAGATCATAGACCACAAATCCAATGACCGTGAAATTTTGACATATGATATAAAATCAAGTTGTGAAGACAACCCAAAAAGATTAACGTCAATTGGATCTGTAAAACTCGAGTTATGATAAAACCACCGACAAAAGGTAGTGCTGTCCAGAAACTCGACGAGTAAAACTTGTCTAGAACAAGTCGGTCGAACAAGGCAAAAAAGTTCCTTCAAACTACGAATTTTATTCAATAGAACACAAGAGAAACAGCCCCAAAGTCGTCTACCACGAGATCTGGGCTCCCTTGCTTATATAACCAGCTCGAAAGCCAACTCAACTCAGGTCAGGAACCTAATCCTACTCTGTTCACGAATTGTAACTTTCCATAACTGCTTAGGATTCTTCTATAAGCAGATAGAAGCAATCTTAAGACTTCCAAACACCTTAGCAACGTATCCCACATTCCTAAACAACTCAAATTCGTGACCCACACGAAATCCTATCATAACCAACTCAAATCTTTCCATATTTGAGTCAAACCCGATTCAGCCGCAGCCTGAGTCTATAACCTAGTCGGCTGGACCTTTCCGACCAACTCTTTACGTCCAAATATCTTCATCACGTCTCGGAACCATGTAGCCACGTCCATGCACTCCTTGCACACGTGCAAACATCTTCCAATGACGTCCACGATACCTTCATATGCATTGTTCTTGATTCAATCATGCTGCGCAACCTCCTGATCAGCTCAACCACAATTCCTCCTGAATTTGGTTGTTGGAACCTCATCTACTCCCTGAGACTAGTCCAATGGATCCCGTCACCAGCCATGTATTGAACTCAAGCAACACCTGCACAAGAATAAACAACCAATCCATACGAGCCCAAGTCCTCGACTTGACTCAAGTTAGTTCCGAACACAACACCCTACGTGAGAACCTCACATAAGCATGTTGCAAAACCACAGTAACACGATATCATCCATATCAACCAAAACGCACCAAAAACTTAGCAAATGAAACATAAGCAATCTTTCCAACAATTTAAAGAAAGTACGAAACATTGTAAATGAAAAGCATAAGCACTACGGTCAAGTTCCGGACATTGCCAGAGCAAACCGGACCTTGAGTCGGAGCTAACAAAAGCTAGTAGAACCTAGCACCGGAACTTACCAAAACTAGTATAACCAAGCTCCCGCCAGAGCTTACAAAACTAGCAGGACCTAGCGTTGGAGCAAACCAGAACTAGTCGGAACTAGTAATCCCAAAAACCGGAGCTAGAAAAATCAACTCGGAGCTTAGCAAAAACACGCCGGAGCTATCAAAGACATGTCGGAGCTAAAAATAAAACTTCACCGGAGCTAACCAAAGCTAGTCGGACTTTGCTGTAGCTCGGAGCTAGAGTCGGACCTTGATAAAAAGGTGTTTTGGTGATATTCAAAACTTTTATCGTCAAAGCAAGTGTATTCACTACAAGCCAATGTATTCAGCACGGATAGGTCTTACAACCGTCCAGGACAAGTTGCAGGACACGTGGCAGTATTGGAGCTAGCCTCTGCGGGGGAGGCCAGGTTCTGTACTGCAGGGCACGTGGCAGCCCCGAAGCCCATCTCTGCAGTAAGCTGGGAATCTGAACTGCAGGATATGTTGTGGAGCCGGTGCCCGCCTTCGCGAGAGGTGGCCGACCTGGTGCTTCAGGCCACATGGTAGCACCGGAGCCCACTCGTATGGAGGAGTGGGGTCCCGTCCCACTGGACACGTGGCAGCTCGGGACCCATCTTGAGGTCCATGTGGCAACGCTGGAACCCGTACATGAGGAAGGTCGGGGTCCGGGCCTTCTGGACATGTGGCGCCATTGGACCCTGCCTCAGCAGGGAGGCAGGGTGCCTAACTACTTTCAGCCTGTGCGCGAGGGTACCCTATATGCTGGATACCAACATCTTCTCTTTTGCATCATGCTAAAATGAAAGTTGCCTAGAGGAGGGGGTTGAATAGGCGGATAACCTGAAATTTAACTCAATAAAAGCTAATCAGATTACAGAGTGCAGACTAGTCCGACTTGGGGCGGACTAGTCCGGTCAGGATAATAGAATTGATCAAAGGTAAGAAATTTAAGCAATCTAAAGTACTTTAATCGATGAAATGTAAAGTATATGAGCCTAGCAGTCTAGTAGATGGTATGCACGAGGTAGTAACAACTAGATAGGGGCGGATCACAAGATTGAAGCTAAGAACGCGTGAAACCCTAACTTGATCTAGCGAAGAGTGAGGAAGTCAAATCAAAGACATAAGAAACATGACTTATCCCGTGGTTCAACCCCACAAAGGAGCCTACATCCACGTTAAGGATGCCCACGAAAGGTAGGGTTCCACTCAACCCTTTCCTCACTTAGCCACCACAAAGGTCGGCTATTCTTCCACTAAATCACAAGGGTAATCACCAAATCCGTGGGGCAACTCAAAACCTAAGGCTCCCACAAGTTTAAAACTCAAAAATATCAAAGATCAACACCCACACGAACTCAAATCAATCAGTCCAACCGAGAGAATCAACCCAAGAGCTCTAGATTGAACAAACCCTTCTCTTTCCTCTTCCAATCCTCACAAATCCTCAAGAATCGCTCTTAGGACTCCAAGAATGGTTGAGAGAGGGCTAGGATGGCTCTGGGAAGGCTATGGCGGTGCTAGGGTTCGAGAGAGATCCTTTGGAGGCTGGGGGATCCCTTTTTATAGGGGTCCCGACACTTAGCCGTTGCCAACAGAAAAAGTGCGGACTAGTCCGGCCTTTGACCCCGAACTAGTCCGGCCTGTGGGACCAGTGATGTCATGCTTGACCAACTACAAAGCCCCCCACCATCTTTTACATTCAAACGTTCACCAAACCACAGACTAGTCCGTCCAACAACGAACTAGCCTGATCTCACACAGAATAGTTTGTTCCGGTTGAGAACGGACAAGTCTGACCAATCGGACTAATCCGGCCCTTGAGGGCGGACAAGTTCGGCCGTCCAGGACTTAGTCCCAGTAGCCATCTCCAAGTCCAAAGCGGACTAGTCTATCAAGGGACAGACTAGTCTAAACGTAGTCAGGAACTACTTTTCCGGACCGAAAAGGACTAGTCTGCCGAAGCGGACTACTTCGGCCCCCCAGGGTGGACTAGTCCGGTTCTTCAGGACTTAGTCCCAGAATAACGCAGACACACTCACTACGGACTAGTCATTCCCCTAACAGACAAGTCCAAACTTACATAGAATGCTTTGGTCCACCTAACATCAGATCAGTCTGATGTGGCCGGACTAGTTCGGCCTTCCAGCCCGGACAAGTCCGTCCCTGTCCTTGGGGATGGTTCAACTCATCTCTCAATCTAGTATAATATGGACTATGAGCTCTTAGGAGATTCTAAAATTTTGACTCATTGAACACACTCAATATAAGTGACTAAACTCGACGCAAAGAATTTAAAAGCTCAAGTTCCATTCTTTGAGTTCTTCACATTTTCTTCTCTTTTTCCTTTTTGAGTGCATCCAATGTTGTCCATCTTTCAATCACCTGTTCTTACACTTACAAAGCTCATTAGTCCCTTAAGTGTTGTCATTAATCATCAAAACCCATGGGGATTAGCCTAGATGCACTTTCAATCTCCCCCTTTTTGGTGAGTTGATGACAACACATTGAGGTTTTTTTGATAAAAAAGTTGAGTTGATTTTCATAACACACATGTGTACAAGGATCTCCCCTAAATGTGTGCATAAATGATTTGCAATAAGTTAGATCCACAACAATGAAGTCTATGGGAGGCTTATACATTTGTGCGTTATGGTGGGGTGCCTACGTGTGATGCAAGTTTTGAGATGTGAAATGTGGAGTGAGGTATGCATCTTAGATTTCAGTTTAGCATCATAACACATATTTAACTAGAGTGATCTTCAATAGAATCAATAATGACAAGATAGACAATAAAATTCACATAAACATAGCATAGGGTGATAGCATAATAATAATGTCATTACACCCAAAATGAGAACGAGTAGCAAAAGTTAAGATTACAACCCAGATTTTTCAAAATATCATAGTCCATGGATCTATAATACTCCCCCTCAATCTCTCCCCCTTTGGCATCAAGACACCAAAAAGGAAAAAGAATAAGAGAGAAGAGAGAGGACCTAAGACTACTCATCGTCGCTCTCGCTCGCCCCTCCTTGATTTTGATCGCTCTCCGTTTGTTCATCGTCATCATCTTGATCATTGTCTTCTCCGTCATCATCATCATCAACATCCGCAGCGGCAAAAATAGCGCTAGACATCCTTCACAAACTCCAAGCCAGACACCTTCTCCATCAAGCACATGATGAGAGGGGCATATCTACAAGAGCGGTTGGGAGTGTGAGATATGTTGAAGATGTCATTGTAGATATAGTCAAAGACATTGAACTTCTCATCTTCAACTATCAGCTTCATCAAGTGCCTTAAATTTCCTTGGATCATTCCTGCGTCCCCATCCTTAGGTGCTAGAGTTTTTCTACAGATCCGATTAAGCATGATAAAGAAGGGGCAAAGAATCTTGGTGGTTGGGGGATTGTAGAAGCCGACCTCATACATGAATTTCGTCTCCCCCAAATCTAGAGCCTTGAGGTTGTGAATGGTCAACTCATAGTTTAACAACTCCTCAAGTCCAAGAATTCTATCAAACTCATCATAGAGCACAGAGTATTTGACTCCATTAGTCAACAAGGTAATCTTCCTATATCCAAAGGTGGAGAAGTAACAAGTGGAGTAGAATTGGGCCACCACTTATGTGTTCCAGTTGTATCTGAACTCAAACAACTCCTTAAGTCCATGGTGCTCAGCTGCTCGGATTATTGCATTGAAGGCTTGATGATTCTTCTTTTCCATAAAAGCCCAATCTACCCATTGAGCATCCGTCACTGGAGTTTTCTTGGATAGGTAGACTAGGTGATAATAATCGCAATGGAAGTCTCACTAGAAATGAGGATCTATTGTTGCTTTCTCATACTTGTAGGGATCCTTCATCCTGAGCTTCTTGCTTTGTCAGATCCTTGTCCTTTGAACACATTGCTTCCCAGCTCTGGTTGGCGGTTAGGGTCATGCACAGGAGGAGTCATGACCAACGGACCAATGGGGCCTTGTGGAGGGCCACGAGGAACCGTGGTTTGGTAACGAATGACCAAACCTCTCCCCGCCAGAGCTTTCTTTCTGGGAGCAGCCTTCTTGAGAGGCAATTTCGGGGCAGGCTCCTTTCCTTTCCCTTTAGCCTGGCTGCTCTCACTCATCAGTGCTTTTCCCTTATCGGGTTCTTGGGGCTTTTGCTTCTCACCCATAGTGACAATCCTTTTCCTTCTGCTTGCTTGCTCTTCGGCCGCTTGATCTTGGAAGGCATCTCGATCGTGCTTCTTCTTTGTTCGAGCTTCACGCATGCGCTCAAGCTCGGCTGCAATGGCTGCTTCCTCCGCTTCTTTTCGATGATAGAACTCTCGTCGAGCCGCCTCTCTTTCCAGATCGAAAAGAGGACAGTTGTTGCATCGAGACATGCTGAAATAAGGATAACAAAAGAGTATGAGGTGATATCAAGCAAAATATTGCGGTAGAGAAGTATAGAATTCACGGAGTTAGGAGTTAACCCTAGGTCTAGCCGGACATGTTTGGTCCTTGGCCAAATTAGTCCGGTCAGGAACGAACTTGTCCGCCAATGTCTGGACTAGTCCGGACCACCCAGTGTTAAACCCTAACTATGCAATTTTTCTACAAAACTTCGATACCAAGGCACAATATTGCATGGAAAGAATCATAAGGTGATAGATAAGCTATAGGACTCCAGTTTCCAGGAGAAATGACCCAGAATTGAAGGAATCAAAAAAGTTGAAGTTAGGTCAAGAACACACCTTGAGATATCAAAATCGGACAAATCCATGGATGAAAGAATGGAGTAGTCAGGGATTTGCCTTCTCGACACTCCGAAGAAGCTTCCACATGGATTCCTCGAAGATTTTGAGGGTTGGAACCAAAAATCGCCAATGGGGTCGGTTTTTGGGAGAGAGACGCACGTTGGGGAGTTTAAAATGAAGTGGAGGGGTCAGGCCCGACGCTGGGGGTTAAGTCCCCATAGGTCCGAACTAGCCCGGTTCAGGTACCGGACAAGTACAAGCGCTGGATCGGGTTCGAACTAAGCTGATGCTGCGGACAAGTCCGGTGGTAGGCCAGACTAGTCCGGTCCTAGACAACAAATTCTCATATATATTGAAAAAATTGCAAGAATGATCCATATGGACTAAGATTTTCACAAATATTCTCAATGAATATTGTATGTAGAGCACACAAACATTGATACAATGACCATGATTCAAGGAGACAACAATTGAAAATAATTAGATAGAAAATTGAGGAAGGCAAGTTTTTGAAAGCATGCATAGCTTTAAAGAGATAAACAGAACTAACAATCAGATATGCAACATCTCAAGCCACATTTCGAGACTCAAGGATATTTAGTTCATTCCTAAGTTCCCAAAAGCATTTTTCATCTAGTGGCTTGGTGAAGATGTCAGCTAGTTGTTTTCCGGTTCTCACATGTGAAAT
The DNA here is from genome assembly GCA_036927565.1 of Tuctoria greenei. Lineage (NCBI taxonomy): Eukaryota > Viridiplantae > Streptophyta > Magnoliopsida > Poales > Poaceae > Tuctoria > Tuctoria greenei. The sequence goes on along the minus strand of JAYESD010000002.1, from coordinate 61,837,532 downwards.
GACAATGTCCCCCTTCATAGAATGGCTCTCAAGAAATAGTGTCGAATGTCAATGTGTTTGGTTCTAGAGTGTTCAACGGGGTTATGGGTAATCTTGATGGCACTTTCATTGTCGCATAGGAGCGGAATATGGTTCATATTGAGACAATAGTCCCTTAGGGTTTGTCGCATCCAAAGAAGTTGTGCACAACAACTTCCGACTGTGACATACTCCGCTTCGGCTGTGGATAGGGCAATGGAATTTTGTTTCTTGTATGACCATGACACTAGGGACCTACCCAGGAATTGGCAAGTTCCAGAGGTACTCTTCCTATCCACTTTGCATCTGGCATAATCCGCATCAGAGTATCCAATGAGGTTAAACTTGGACCCTTTGGGATACCACAACCCTACGTTAGGTGTATGAACTAAATAGCGCAAGGTTCTCTTTACAGATGTCAAGTGACACTCCATAGGTGCGGCTTGAAACCTTGCACACATGCATACACTTAACATAATATCGGGCCTAGATGCACAAAGGTAAAGAAGTGATCTAATCATGGAGCGGTATACATTTTGGTCGACGCTAGGGTTGTCTTGGTTTAGATCAAGATGTACATTCGTCGTCATTGGTGTCTTGATGGGCTTAGCCTTCTCCATGTCAAACTTATTGAGAATGTCTTGAGTATAGTTGATTTGACATATGAAGGTGCCTTCCTTGAGTTGTTTCACTTGGAAACCTAAAGAGAACTCCAACTCCCCCATCATTGACATCTCAAATTTCTTTGTCATGATTTTGCTAAACTCTTCACAAAAACATTAATTAGTAGAACCAAATATTATGTCGTCAACATAAATCTGGCATACAAATAAATCATTATCCATGTTCTTGGTAAAGAGTGTATAATATGCCTTTCCTATCTTAAAACCATTATCAATGAGAAAGTCCCTAAGGCACTCATACCAAGCTCTAGGAGCTTGTTTGAGGCCGTAGAGAGCTTTGTGAAGCCTAAAGACATGGTTAGGATACTTATCGTCCTCGAAGCCGGGCAGTTGCTCCACATACACCTCCTCCGTGTTTGGTCCATTGAAGAAGGCGCTTTTCATGTCCATTTGAAACAACTTGAAATCGTTGTGAGTATCATAGGCCAATAATATGCGATTAGATTCAAGCCTAACTACGGGAGCAAAAGTTTCATCAAAATCCAAACCTTCGACTTGAGGGTATCCTTTGGCTACGAGTCTAGCTTTTTTTCTTATTACCACACCATGCTCATCTTGCTTGCTGCGGAAGACCCACTTGGTTCCTACCACATTGACATTAGGTCTTCTCACGAGCTCCCATACCTTGTTCCTCTTGAAATTGTTGAGCTCCTCTTGCATGGCTATTACCCAATCTGGATCTCGTAGGGCATCTTCAACCCTAAATGGCTCTAAGGAGGACACAAAAGAGTAGTGAGCACAAAAGTTAGCCATACGTGATCGAGTCATTACCCCCTTGGAGATGTCTCCAAGTATGTTTTCAACGGGATGATCCCATTGAACACATTGATGAACTCTTGGGTGTGGTACACTTGGTCTTGAGTCAATGTCTTCATCTCCTTCATCTACATAGTCTCCCCCTTAACCATCGCCATCATCTTGATCTTCAATTCCTTGATCATGGTGATCTTGATTAGGTCGTTGATCTTGGGAATCTTGGACTTGATCTTGTGCTTGGGGCATCTCTTGTGATGAAGTTGGTTCACTTGGGCCTTGCTGCTCTTGAGGTCTTACATCACCAAGTGCCATCCTTCTCAATGCAACACATGGTGCCTCTTCTTCATCTAGCACACATTGATCAACTTGCTCCACTTGGCAGCCATTATTTTCATCAAACACCACGTCACGTGCGATTTCAACACAACCAGAGGTTTTATTGAAGACACAATAGGAGTAGGTGTTTGAGTCATAACCAAGCAAGAAACCTTTATAGGATTTCGGAGCGAAATTTGAAATTCTAGGCTTCTTGTTGAGAATATAACATTTGCTACCAAAGACTCTAAAGTAGGAGATGTTTGGTTTGTTACCCGTTAGAAGTTCATATGGAGTCTTCTTCAATAGGCGATGGAGGTAGAGACGGTTTGTGGCATGGCAAGCGGTGTTTACCGCTTCCGCCCAAAACCTATCGGAAGTCTTGTACTCATCAAGCGTGGTCCTTGAAATCTCTATTAGAGTTCAGTTCTTCCTTTCGACCACCACATTTTGTTTGGGTGAGTAGGGTGCCGAAAACTCATGCTTGATGCCCTCCTTGTCCAAGTACTCTTCAACTTGAGTGTTCTTGAATTCGGTGCCATTGTGCTTCTTATCTTCTTGATTCTCAAGGAGAACTCATTTTGAGCTCTCCTCAAGAAACTCTTGAGGACACCTTGTGTTTCACCTTTGTCATGCAAGAAAAACACCCAAGTGAAGCGGGAAAAGTCATCAACAATAACTAAGCCATATTTGTTACCAACAATGCTAATGTAAGCAATGGGACCAAAAAGGTCCATGTGCAGCATCTCCAATGGTCTTGTTGTCGTCATAACTGTGAGACCTATGTGTGCTGAATACATTGGCTTTGATGATAAAAGTTCTGAAATTTTGCTAAAACATATTTTTTAGCAAGGTCCGACTCTAGCTCTGAGGTTTTGCAAGGTCCGACGTAAGTTCTGATATGTTTCGCTAGGTCAGACTTATGTTGGTTAGCTCCGGCATGTCTTTGATAGCTCCGGCATGTCTTTGTTACGCTCCGACATGTTTCTCTAGCTCCGGCTTTTGGGTTGACTAGTTCCGACTAGTTTTGGTCAGCTTCGGCGCTAGGTCCGACTAGCTTTGGTTAGCTCCGGTGCTAGGTCCTGCTAGTTTTGATAAACTCCGGCGCTAGGTTGTAGTAGCTTTGGTAAGCTCCATCTCAAGTTCCGGTTAGCTTTTTCTAGGTTCGGAGCTTGATCGTAATGTTCCAAATTTTCATGTGAAATGTTTTGAACTTGCTTTACACTTATGGAAAGGTTGCTTAGTATTCTTTTACTAAGTTTTTGGTGTGTTTTGGTGGTTATGGCTGATATCGTTTCGATATGCTTTGCAACATGCTTATGTGAGGTGCTCACGTAAGGTGTTGTAGTTTCGGAACTGACTTGAGTCAAGTCGCGGACTTGGGCTCGTACGGATTGGTTGTTTATTCATGTGCCGGTGTTGCTTGAGTTCAAGTCATGGCTGGTGACAGGATCCTTTGGACTAGTCTCAGGGAGGAGATGAGGTTCCAACAACCAAATTCAAGAGGAATTGTGGTTGAGCAGGTCAGGAGGTCGCGCAGGATGATTGAATCAAGGGCAGTGCATATGAAGGTTACTGGACGTTGAAGGAAGGTGTTTGCACGTATGTATGCGGTGCATGATGTGGCAACATGGTTCCGAAGATGGTTTATGGATGGGAAGATCTGGTTGGAAGGATCGAATTGTATCGGTTGATGACTTTGGCTGCGACGGAGTCGGTTATGGCTCGGTATGGAAACTATCGAGTTGGTTATGATAGGATTTCGTGTGGGTCACGAATTTGAGTTGTTTTAGGAATGTGGGATACGTTCCTAAGGTGTTTGGAAGTGTTAAGATTGCTTATATCTGCGTATAGAAGAGTCCTAAGCAGTTATAGAAAGTTTCGATTCATGATTTGAGTAGGATTAGAGTCCTAGTTGAGATTGGGTTGGCCTAAGGGCTGGTTATATAAGAGAAGGAGGCCAGAGCTCGTGGTACACGACTCTGGGGCTGTTCTTCTTGTGTTCTATTGAATAAAATTCGTAGTTTGAAGGAACTTTTGTGCCTTGTTCGTCCGACTTGTTCCAGACAAGTTTTACTCGTCAAGTTTCTGGACAGCACTACCTTTCGTCATTGGTTTTATTATAACTCGAGTTTTACAGAACCAATTGACGTGATTCTTTTTGGGTTGTCTTCACAACTTAATTATCTATCATCTGTCAAAATTTCACGGTCATTGGATTTGTGGTTTCTGATCTACACGAGTTTATTCGCAGTGTTCCAAAACTGTTTTTCTCGGGTAAGACAGATTGACCTTTGTTCGATCTTTCGATCATAACTTGAGTTTCTCTCGATGGATTTGAGATATTCTTCTTGTGTTTTCTTCGTGACTTGATTCTCTCTGATATATATCACTTTTGTGCCGGTGAAACACATTTAGATTAGTCTCACACATGATTTCTTTAACAGGTCGTTTTACTACCGAAGGGGTTGGGATTTAATTGTTTCTGCTGCGTAAGATTTTTTAAAATCTACCATTCACCCCCCCCCCCCCCCCCCCCCCCCGCTGGTAGCTTTTCACGTGCTCTTCGATCCTACAATTGGTATCAGAGCCATGGTGCTCTAATCATTGTGAGTTGTACGTATTTTTGACTAATCATCATGGAGAAATACCCCGCCAAACCTTGTGTGTTTGCTGGTATTGATTTTCAGGTTTGGAAGGCACGCGTGGAGGCTTTCATCCAGGCGCAAGGCTTCGCAATATGGGAGAAAGTGTACAAGCCTTATGAAGTGCCACCTAATGATCAAGTTACGACTACAAACCTACGGGACATCGACAACAACAGAGCCCGAAACTTGATCATCCAAGGACTCACTCAGAGCGACTTCGACCGTGTTACACATCTCTGATCGGCATATGATGTATGGAGAGCACTTTGTGAATATCACGAAGGATACAAAACGATCAAGGAGATAAGACAAGACATGTTCAAGAAAGAATACATGCGCTTCGAGATGCAACTCTGTGAGTCCATCGATGATCTCTTTGATCGCTTTAACAAAATTCTCAGTAACTTGTGTAGTGTCAACATTAATTTTCTGATGCTGAAAATGCTATGCAACTTCTTAGTGCATTAGACATGTCAATCTGGGAGATGAAAGTTACATCTATTCGTGAATCTACTGTCATGAGTACACTTACTTTAGATGTGCTTTACTCTAAACTCAAAACTCATGAAATTGACATCTTATCATGTAAGAACCCAAATAAGTCTATTGCATTTGTCTCACAACGTGATATGCCTAGCTCTGGCCAATCATCATGTTGCAATACTCTTGCTTTGTTATCCTCACTAACCCTGGAGCAGATCGAGGAATTTCCAGAGAAGGAGCTAGCACTTCTCTATACTAGGTTCTCAAAAGCATTGCAAAATGTGAGAACTAGAAGGAGAGGAAGCTCTGGACCTCAATGATGCTTCGAATGTGGTAAGACAGGACACAGTTGTACAAAATGCCCTAACCTTTCAGGTCCTACTACCCGTGAAGAAAAACAGAACAAGGTTAAGACCACCACCGCAAACACCAACAAGAAAAAGAAGGGTACCATAGGACGCAAGATGATTAACATCTTCATCACTGCACTTCAAGAGCTCGACTCAAGCGATGTAGACTTTGAAAGTGATGAAGATGATGATGATTTGGCCAACTTATGCTTCATGGCGGGCAAAACAAGATCAAGATCAAGTCAGGAGGATGCAGAACACAACAGTGATGACGATGGGGTATGATCTACCTATAATGAAATGTGTGATGCAATTTCTCGTGCAACTATTATTGTTAAGAAAAAGGACAAAAAGCTTAGGGATAATGCTGCTAAAATTGAATCACTAGAATCTGAAATCAACCATGTGAAAACCTTGATTCCTAGTGATGATTCTTGTCCCTCATGTGATTTAATCTATGAACAATTGTCTACACTAAGAACTGCACACTCCACTCTAGATAGACTTGAACTTGAAATTGAAAAAGAACAAAAAGCTTGCTGCACTTGACATTGGAAACTTCAAAGATGCTTCTTGTTCAACAATTGATTTGCATTTTTCTAGTTGTGATGATCTTGAAAAGAAACAAAAATATGATCTGAATGAAATTTCAATATTGAATAATGCTTTACGTTCTCATAAAGTTAAATATTGTTCCAATTGCAAATTAAAAAGAGAAACTTCATGTGAAAATTGCCTTGATCTGTCCAATAAACTTGATAACATGCATAGGACATGTGATCGGTTTTGTAATGGGAATAAGAACCTAAACTTGTTGTTGAATTCTTCCAAGTCTTGCAATGATAAAACTGGTTTAGGTTTTGATTCTCATGCTCATGCTAAGGCACATCCACCTAAAATTGTAAAATCATTAGGAAGTGGTTTGATTCAAACAGTTCCTAAATAAAAAGAAGTGGTTTTCAAATCTGCAGGAGTGTTGTCTCATTCGGTTTCAAATAAAAATATTGCTTGCTCATCTAGACATGAACACAAAGTTAAATTTCATTGTACCTACTGTGATAGAGATGGTTATGTCATAGATTTTTGTTATAGACTAGCTAAACAACAGAAAAGGTAAATAATGATTGCTAGATCTAATAACTTTCATGAAAAATTTGTTGCACATATTAAGCCGAATGCCAGGAACATGCAACCTGCTGTTATGAGTCAAAAACATCCAAAGTTTACCTTCGGACCTTCTGTTTTTGCCTCCGGAGCTACTGATTTTTGTGCTACACAAGTAACACCTTATAGGTCAGTAGTTAAGAATAAAAAACCTCAAACTTTGACTCATAAACCTGCTATTTTATCTCAGCTTTTGCGTGTTTTTCTGCTGCACGTCGTGTGACTCAGTACTGGATACCTAAATGCCTTTTGACTAACCCCAGTATTGAGTCATCGACGTATTGTGCTTCTATGTAGGTTACATGCTTGAGGAAGGAGAACATTTGGATTCTGGATTCAGGTTGCTCACGGCACATGACCGGTAACAAAGAATGATTCTCCTCCCTCTCTTTTGGGTCATGTGTAGAGAATGTTACTTTTGCCGATAATTCTTCAACTCCTATAATTGCTAAGGGTTCGGTTAGAGTAAATTATCACTACACTGTAAAGGATGTGGCACTTGTCAAAAATTTGAAATACCACTTGCTTTCTGTTTCACAATTGCTAGATGAAAATCTGGAAATTAATTTCACTAAAAATTGCTGCAAAGTTGTAAATTCAAACAATGAGCTTATTTTTAACATGTCACGATTTGGAAGAGTTTTTAAAGCTGATTTTTATATGTTTCCCTCTAAGCATAGGTGTCTAGTTGCTAATGATTCCAAAGATTTATATTTTTGGCATCGTAGACTTGGTCACGTAGGCTTTGATCATCTTACGCGTGTTAGTGTTCTTGATCGCATACGTGGGCTGCCTAAGCTTAAAGGGGACAAAGAAATTGTGTGCTCTTCTTGTAGATATGCTAAGATGGTTGCAGGTTCACATAATCCTCTCACAATGATCATGACAACTGAACCGGGTCAACTTTTACACCTTGACACCGTAGGACCTTCATGTGTTCAATCCTTCGGAGATAAATTGTATGTTCTTGTTATTATTGATGATTATTCTAGATACTCTTGGGTTTACTTTATGGCATCTAAGAATGAAGCTTTTAGTCACTTTAGAACTTTATTTCTTAGATTATCAATTGATCACCCAGGATCTTTAAAAGCAATTAGAAGTGATAACGGAACTAAATTTAAAAATCAATCTTTTGATCACTTTTGTGCTGAAAATAGAATAGATCATCAATTTTCTTCACCATATGTACCTCAACAAAACGGTGTTGTAGAAAGAAAGAACAGAACCTTAGTTGAGATGGCTAGGACTATGCTTGATGAATATCAAACTCCTAGGAAATTTTGGGTTGATGCGATTGCAACCGCTTGTTATGTCTCAATACGTGTTTTCTTGCGCGCTAAGCTAGGTAGAACCTCATATGAGCTCCAGTTTGCACATAGTCCTAGTGTTACGCACTTTCGGGCCTTTGGTTGCAAATGCTTTGTTAAGAAACATGGTAATCTTGATAAATTTGAACCTAGATCCATTGATGGCATGTTTCTTGGTTATCCATCTCATACTAGAGGCTATCGTGTGCTTTTACTTGACACTAACAAAATTGTGGAGACTTGTAAAGTGTCTTTTGATGAAGCTAGCCCAGGTACTAGCTCAAACATTGCAGGTCCAAATCCATATCCGCAGGGGGAGAGCATTTTCGTTGAAGATGAAGAAGAGGTGGAGCTGCTGCCTAAAAATTCAGCAGCAAATGACATTGTTCGAGCTCCTAATTTTGATTCACAACCAGCACCGACGACCACCATTGCTGGTCCAGATCCTCCTCAATTCACAAGCTCATCGGTTTGTGATGAATATGAAGAAGAAGAAGCTTGTGAAGTGTCCACTCCCCTCCGGGTTCTCAAAATTCATGATCCACAACAGATTATTAGAAGCTTGCACGAACGAGTTACACGGTCCAGGTTTTGCAATCCAAACTCTCATGCTCATTCTGCTTTTGTTGCTTCTTTTGAACCCAAAGATATATCACACGCACTCACTAATGAATCTTGGATTATTGCCATGCAAGAAGAGTTAGAAAATTTGGAAAGTAATAATGTTTGGAAACTTGTACTTCCACCTCAAGGTCACACTTTAATTGGAACTAAATGGGTGTTTAAAAATAAACAAAGTGAGGATGGGGTTGTGGTTAGGAATAAGGCTAGGTTGGTTGCTCAAGGTTTCACTCAAGTTGAAGGTCTAGATTTTGATGAAACTTTTGCTCCCGTTGCTAGATTAGAAGACATAAGAATTTTGTTAGCTTTTGCTGCATCTAAAGGTTTTAAGCTATATCAAATGGATGTTAAAAGTGCTTTTCTTAATGGCTACACAGATGAGGAGGATTATGTCAAACAACCACCGAGTTTTGAAAATTCAGATTTTCCTAATCATGTTTACAAACGGTCCAAAGTCTTGTACGGTCTCAAACAAGCCCCTAGAGCATGGTATGATAGGTTAAAAACATTCTTACTTGAAAAGGGATTTACCATGGGCAAGGTTGATAAAACTCTTTTTGTGCTAAAGCATGGAAATGACTCATTATTCGCTCAAGTGTATGTGGATGATATTATCTTTGGTTGTGCTGCTCATGATCTTGTGCTCAAGTTTTCAGCTATGATGAGTTCAGAATTTGAGATGAGTATGATGGGAGAACTCACATACTTTTTGGGGCTGCAAATAAAGCAAACGAAGGAGGGTACCTTTGTGCATCAAACGAAGTATACAAAAGACCTCCTAAGGCGCTTCAACATGGACAAAAGCAATCCTCTTCGGACACCAGTGGGAACAACAACAACACTTGAACTTGATGAAGATGGTGAACCCGCGGATGAAAAAGAATATAGAAGCATGATCAGATCACTTTTGTACCTCACGGCATCAAGACCGGACATACAATTCAGTGTATGTCTTTGTGCACGATTTCAAGCCTCACCACGTGCTTCACATCGTCAAGCCGTCAAAAGGATTCTCAGGTACTTTCATGGAACTCAAGAATTTGGCATTTTTCTTCCTTCTTCCTCAACCATTACTTTGAAAGCTTTTTCCGATGCTGATTTTGGAGGTTGCAGGATTGATAGGAAAAGTACTTCCAGTGCTTGTCATTTTTATGGTAATTCACTTGTTGCTTGGTCCTCTAGAAAACAAAATTCAGTTGCACAATCCACAGCCGAATCTGAATATGTAGCTGCTGCTAGTGCTTGCTCACAAATTCTTTGGATTGTTCAAACACTTAAGGACTATGGGGTTGATTTACATAGTGTTCCACTGTTTTGTGATAACACTAGTGCCATTTGTATTGCTAAAAACCCCGTGCAACATTCTAGAACTAAGCACATTGACATTAGGTATCACTTTCTCCGTGATAATATTGAAAAAAGAAACATTGTGCTTCACCATGTAGATATCGAACAACAATTGACTGACATTTTTACAAAACCTTTGGATTTCACTCGTTTTGTTACATTCGTAGTGAAATAGGGGTTATCCATCCTCATGGCTTAAATTGAGGGGGAGTTTTGAAATTTGGGAAGTCTATGTGAGAATCTGAACTTAAAATAATATGAGCATAGTATTTCATACATATATGACTTTGTGATTCCTTTTACATGCTGAAAGTTCTTACTACATTACTCATGTTATACATTTTGTAGTATTTGCCATGTCTAGTAATTGGAATAATTACTTACACTAAATCTGGTCATGGTCGAACTTTCTTGCTGTTTTGAACTTGTTGCATGCTCACAAGTGCTTTTAATCATAAAGAATTAATCAAGTAATCAACTCATATGTTGAGTTTTTATGAACAAATATAAGTTGAGAAAAGATCAAGAGAATATGCATGCATCGCAATTCTTCTTTTGAGATGGCTTATCATTGCACTTAGATATGAACTTGAAAGAAGTTGTGTATGACTAAAACCATGCCCTTAAGCTTCTGACTGTCAAATGACATAGGCTTGGCTTGGTTGGTTAGAATAAGGCAGATGCGCATATAATCTCTTACAAATATCATATGATCTAAATTTGTGCCTTGAAAAATAATAAAATGCAGCAACAAGTGTCATGCTTTCAGGTATTGAAATAGTTAAGTTTGTGAGATCATGACTTGCTTAAATTGATAATTACATTTGATCTCTAGCATGGCTTACACTACTTTATGTATCTCATTGTTGTGATAGTGTAAGTTACTTGATAGTATGACTTGGATGAGCTTGGTTTTATATGTATATGTTATAATATGCTCATAACAATTAAAATTTCTCTTTTGTACCTTGCTAAATACATTGTCAAAGGAGGGGAGATAATATGTAAATTTTTAAAAATAAGTATGCAAGGGGGAGAAATTGATTACACATTGCACATATTCACAATTGTTTTGGCATGATTCTTCTCGGGGGGAGAAGTTTTTCTTCTCATTTTATTTCTGTTTTACAAAAGGGGAGAAATTGTTTTCAAAACTTTTAATGTGAATATGCCAATGTTCGTATTTTAAGTGGTGTTGCCAATGTACTCATCAATGGGGAGATTGTGAGACCTATGTGTGCTGAATACATTGGCTTGTATTGAATACATTGGCTTTGATGATAAAAGTTCTAAAATTCTGCTAAAACATCTTTTTTAGCAAGGTCTGACTCTAGCTCCGAGCTTTTGCAAGGTCCGACGTAAGGTCCGATATGTTTTGCTAGGTCCGACTTATGTTGGTTCGTTCCGGCATGTCTTTGATAGCTCCGGCATGTCTTTGTTAAGCTCTGACATGTTTCTCTAGCTCCGGCTTTTGGGTTGACTAGTTTCGACTAGTTTTGGTCAGCTCTGGCGTTAGGTCCGACTAGCTTTGGTTAGCTCCGGTGCTAGGTCCTGCTAGTTTTGATAAGCTCCGGCGCTAGGTTGTACTAGCTTTGTTAAGCTCCAGCTCAAGCTCCGGTTAGATTTTTCTAGGTTTGGAACTTGATCGTAATGTTCCAAATTTTCATGTGAAATGTTTCAAACTTGCTTTACAATTATGGAAAGGTTGCTTAGTATTCTTTTACTAAGTTTTTGGTGTGTTTTGGTGGTTATGTCTGATATCGTTTCGATATGCTTTGCAACATGCTTATGTGAGGTGCTCACGTAAGGTGTTGTAGTTTCGGAACTGACTTGAGTCAAGTCGCGGACTTGGGCTCGTACGGATTGGTTGTTTATTCATGTGCAGGTATTGTTTGAGTTCAAGTAATGGTTGGTGACAGGATCCTTTGGACTAGTCTCAGGGAGGAGATGAGGTTCCAACAACCAAATTCAGGAGGAATTGTGGTTGAGCGGGTCAGGAGGTCGCGCAGGATGATTGAATCAAGGGCAGTGCATATGAAAGTTACTGGACGTCGAAGGAAGGTGTTTGCACGTATGCATGCGGTGCATGACGTGGCAACATGGTTCCGAAGATGGTTTATGGATGGGAAGATCTGGTTGGAAGGATCGGATCGTATCGGTTGATGACTTTGGCTGCGGCAGAGTCGGTTATGGGTCGGTATAGAAAGTATTGAGTTGGTTATGATAGGATTTCGTGTGGGTCATGAATTTGAGTTGTTTTAGGAATGTGGGATACGTTCCTAAGGTGAGAGTTGCGAATTGTGCCTCAAGACTCTTGTGAGCTTTGTTCAAGCCCACATGTTCATCTTGGAGCACAACATTTGAACTCTTAAGGCTTGAGGAAGCCTCCTTGCATTTGGCAAGTTCAAGTTCAAGTGCCTTGTTCTTTTCCTTATCAAGCTCGAGGAGCCTCTCAAGGTTAAGATTCTTTTGCTTCTCATTGACAAGCAATTCATCTTGTTCCTCGAGAAACTCTTCCTTGTCTAAAATCTCATCGAAGAGCTTTATCATATTAATGATAGCACTTTTACTCAAGCCTTCAAACATATATTCATTCTCACATCACTATCAAAACCCTCATCTGTAATGGAACACAAGGAGAGTTTAGATTTAACCTTTCTTTTTCCTTCCTTGGACATATGACAAGTGTGGCTTGAGCTTTTCCACTCTCCCTTGTTTGGTAGAAGTGTCTTCTTCATTGTTGGCTACTTGATGGTGACGGTTGCCACTCCCGCTTCATCATCGGAGGACTCATCGTTGGAGTCACACTCCTTGCCAACATGTGTGTGCCCATGTGCTTTCTTCTTCTTGAACATCTTCCTTTATTGAGGCTTCTCATCCTTGTTCTTCTTCTTCTTGTCATCTTCCTTTTTGTATGGACAATTCACAATGAAGTGCCCATACTCACCTTAGTTGTAGCATGCTCTCCTTGGTCTTTACTTGCTCTTTTCCTTACCCTTGCTCTCATAGTTTGACTCTCTTCTCTTCCTCATCGTTCTCTTGAATCTTTTGATGAAGAAGGCCATTTCCTATTCATCCATGTCGGTGCTTTTCTCCTCTTCACTTTCTTCATCATTGCTTGAAGCTTGCATCTCCTTGCCTTTTGACTTGGGTGAGGCTTTGAGAGCAATGCCGTTTCTGTTGGAGGATGTGATCTTGGCAAGGTCATTGACATGGTGTGCTTCCATATCCATCATCTCGTGGTTGATGATCTTGCCAAGCACCTCATCTAGAGTCATCTTGTGAAAGTTGGGACTCTCATGGATGAGAGTGCAAAGCGTCACATTGCGATGCATAAAGGTTGTAATCATTCTCTTGACTACTTGATGTTCGGTCCACTTCTTGCATCCGTACGCTCGACTTATACTGATGAGAATCTTGAGTCGGTTGTACATCTTTTGAGGGGTCTCGCCTTCTTCCATGGTGAATCTTCCAAGCTCCCCCTCGATCATCTCAATCTTAGCTTCCCTCACGAAATTAGTTGCCTTCATGGGCAATCTTGAGAGTGTCTCAAATTTCCTTGGCTTTCTCCAACCCATCCACTTTGTTGAATTATTCTTTGTTCAAGGCTGAGATTAGCACGGCCGCCGCTTGAGAATTGCGGTGAATGAGTTTTTCTTGTTCCGGAGTCAACTCTTCATCATCCATGGGGATATCTACACCTGTGCAAACAACATGCCAAAGTGTAGGATTGAGATAAATAAGATGCGACTTCATGTTGTGGTTCCACATGGTGTAGTTAGTCCCATCAAAGTGTGGAGCTTCGCCCATAGGAATAGAGAGATAGTTCGAATGAGAATTGAGGCGCTCATAGTTAAAAGGATATCGCGTGTAATCCTCCTCGGGCTTCTTGAGCTTCTTCTCCTTCTCAAGTCTTCTCCTTCTCTTGGCCACATCTCTCGCTTTTTGAAGAAGATCCGCAAGGCGCTTCACTTCTTCATCTTCATCTTCGGTTTACCATCGAAGGATGGAGGTTTTGACTTGCTTTTGGTGGTGTCGCTGGTCTTGTTGTGTGGAGAGTTGAATCCTGGTTCGCCATTATGGCTGTTCTTGCCAGTGCTGTGGTGTTGACGATCGGCATCTCCTTCTCACCGTTTTCCCCCATCTCCTCTCCAAGCGGTTAAGCTTTTGGGAGAGTTAAGCTCTGATACCAATTGAAAGTTGCCTAGAGGGGGGTGAATAGGCGGATAACCTGAAATTTAAATCAATAAAAGCTAATCAGATTACAGAGTGCGGACTAGTCCGGCCTAGGGGTAGAGTAGTACGGTCAGGATAACAGAATTGATCAAATGTGAGATTTTTAAGCGATCTAAAGTACTTCAATCGATGAAATGTAAAGTATATGAGCCTAGCAGTATAGTAGATGGTATGCACGAGGTAGTAACAACTAGATAGGGGTAGATCACAAGATTGAAGATAAGAACGCGTGAAACCCTAACTTGATCTAGCGAAGAGCGAGGAAGTCAAATCAAAGACACAAGACACTGAATGTATCCCTTGGTTCAATCCCACAAAGGAGCCTACATCCACGTTGAGGATGCCCACGAAAGGCAGGGTTTCACTCAATCCTTTCCTCACTTAGCCACCACGAAGGTCGGCTATTCTTCCACTAATTCACAATGGTAATCACCAAATCCGTGGGTCAACTCACAACCTGAGGCTCCCACAAGTTTACAACTCGAAAATATCGAAGATCAACACCCACACGAACTCAAATCAATCAGTCAAACCGAGAGAATCAACCCAAGAGCTCAAGATTGAACAAATCCTTCTCTTTCCTCTTCCAATCCTCACAAGTCCTCAAGAATCGCTCTTAGGACTCCAAGAATGGTTGAGAGGGCTAGGATGGCTCTGGAAAGGCTATGGTGGTGCTAGGGTTTGAGAGAGAGCCTTTGGAGGCTGGGGGATCCCTTTTTATAGGGGTCCCAACACTTAGCCGTTGCCAACGGAAAAAGTGCGGACTAGTCCAGCCTTTGACCCCAGACTAGTCCGGCCTGTGGGGACCAATGATGTCATCCTTGACCAACCACAAAGCCCCCCACCACCTTTTGAATTCAAACGGTGATCAAATCATGGACTAGTCTATTCGACAACGGACTAGTCCGATCTCACACAGAATAGTTTGTTCCGGTTGCGAACGCACAAGGCTGACCAACCGGACTAGTCCGGCCCCTAAGGGTGGACAAGACCGGCGGTGCAGGACAAAGTCCCAGTAGCCATCTCCAAGTCCACAGTGGACTAGTCTGTCAAGGGACAGACTAGTCCGAACTCAGTCAGGAACTACTTTTCCGGATCAAAATGGACTAGTCTGTCGAAGCGGTCTAGTCCGGCCCTGATTCTTCAGGACTTAGTCCCAGAAGAATGCAGACACACTCACCAAAAACTAGTCTGTCCCCTAACGGAGAAGTCCGAACTTACACAGAACGCTTTGGTCCGCCTAACATCAGATCAGTCCGATGTGGCCGGACTAGTCTGGCCTTCCAGCCCGGACAAGTCCGGCCCTGTCCTTAGGGCTGCTTCAACTCATTCTCAATCTAGTCTAATATGGACTATGAGATCTTAGGAGATTCTAACAATTTGACTCATTGCAAACATTCAATCTAAGTGACTAAACTTGACACAGAGAATTTAAAATCTCAAGTTCCATTCTTTGAGTTCTTCACATTTTCTTCTCTTTTTCCTTTTTGAGTGCATCCAATGTTGTCCATCTTTCAATCACCCGTGCTTACACTTGCAAAGCTCATTAGTCCCTTAGTTGTTGTCATTAATCATCAAAACCCATGGGGATTAGCCTAGATGCACTTTCATGAAACTTTAGTGAGGATTCATGGTATTAAAATTTGCAGTGCAGCACTGAGTGTAACCCATCTCTTGTTCGCCGATGACTCCTTGATCCTAATGAAGGCCACTATTGGTAATGCACAACATCTAAATTATATTCTTGAGTTGTATGAGGCATGCTCGGGGCAGAAAATAAATAAGGAGAAATCTTGTCATGTTCAGTAAGAATGTCCGACAAGCTACAAGAGAAGAGGTGAAACAAGTCCTTGATCTAACTAGTGAGGCAGCTAATGGAAAATACCTGGAGCTTCCTATTCATATCAGTGGATCAAAAGCAAAGGCCTTCCAATATATAAAAGAAAGAATCTGGAAGTGAATCCAAAGTTGGAGGGAGAAGTTGTTATCTATGGCTGGGAAAGAAATATTGATTAAGGTTGTAGCTCAAGCAATCCCAACATATGTTGTGGCTTGTTTTGATCTCACAAAATGCGTTTGTGAACAAGTGAGGTCTATGATAAGCCGGTATTGGTGGAGTCAACAAGATAAGGATAAATTGCATTGGATCCATTGGGACATTTTGAAACAACCGAAACACGCAGGTGAAATGGGCTTTAGAGATTTGTATGCCTTCAATATTGCCATGTTGGCTAAGCGGGCTTGGAGCCTGCTTCAAAATCCCGACTCACTTTGTGCTCGGATTTTGAAGGTAAAATATTTTCCTGATGGTAACATTTAAAAGCTTCACCATGGAATTGCATATCATATACTTGGCGCAACATCTTAAAGGGTCTGGACTTAGTGAAAAAAGCATGATCTGGAGAATTGGCAATGGCTTTTTAGTGAACATCTGGACTGATCCTTGGATACCGAGGGGGGCAAGTAGACTACCTTGCTCGCACAGGGGGCAAAATTTGGTCCATTGGGTGTCTGAGCTCATTGATCCCACGACCGGTATGTGGGATGAGAAACTTGTACGACAAATCTTCCACCCAGATGATTTGCAAATTATCCTGGCAATCTAAGTATCTAAGGATGTGGAAGACTATATTGGGTGGCATTCTGATCTGAGAGGCATTTTCAGTGTGAAGTCAGGATACAAAGTGCAACTGGATTATGATTCGAGCGGCCAAGGAACAAGCACAAGAGGAACTGTTCATCATCAGGCAATAAGTGTTGCCTTCCTATGGAAGAAAATCTGGGAGATGCCCTACCCCAAGAAGATTGGAACTTTTGCCTGGCGATTAGCACACAATAGTCCGCCTTTGAACAGGAAGATCGAAGCTAGAGGCATCAATTTGGATACACGATGTCCGATTTGTTACCGTTTTGATGAGGATGCAGCTCATACTTTATTCAATTGCAAATTCTCAAAAGGGGTTTGGTGGGACTTGCAGCTAGAGCAAGCTAGATCCAAGATGGCGTCTTTAACCTCCGCACAAGAGGCCTTTCTGTATATCTGGAATCATGAGGTGCATGTTTAAGTAAAGTTAATCACACTTTGGGCACTGATATTTGAAAGGAATGCAGTCAATGCGGGTGAGACACTGAAACATCACAGTAGGCTGGCAATGGAAATTCAGAGTTTCACTGCTGAGTTCATAGAATTCTTTAGTAAAAGACAACATGATCACCATCCTTCCAATCCGAGGTGGACTAGACTGGCCACGGGGTTCCAGAAAATAAATTTGGATGTTGCATTTGTAGAGGAAACAAAGTCGGGAAGCTCGGGCTTCATTGTAAGGGATGAACACGGAGAGGGTGTCGCTGCTGGTGCTGGCTTCATCTCAGCAGTAGCAAACCCTTTCTAAGCTGAAGCGTTGGCATGCCTCTAAGCTCTCAACTATGCTTCCAACAATAGTATGATGCATCTTCAAGTGGAGACCGATTGCAAGAATCTTTGTGAAGCTCTTGGCTCCAAAGACTGGGAAGATGGCCATGATGGCATCTTGATTAGGGAGATTAAGTTCTTGATTATTTCATTATTATTTAACATGGTCAATGTTCTTTATGCTCCTCGGTCTTGTAATCGTGTAGCTCATAGGCTGGCCAAAGAGGGTTCTGAGTTGCGGTTCAGGTTGTGACTTGGCTGCATTATCTTCCAGACTTTGTAACTGATATGGTTGTCAGCGATTCGATGCTGAGGGGAAGTTAATGGAATGCTAATTCCAGTTTCAAAAAAATGCAATAGTTTTCGTCGACAAGTCGAGTCGGCCATTAATGAATGTTGATTGTGTCTTAAGGAGATGAAAGTTGATAACCACCTGTTTTCAGTCAACACCATTAATTTACATGATGTCAAGGTACTGATTCGGCCAAAACAGGCTGAAAGGCAAGAATGTCATCATCCGTGGCATAAAGACCCATTTTTTCAATAATTGACACTTTATTGATCTCAAACAGATCAAGATGGTATAATAGAGTCAGTATTCCACTTCTGCATAACTATGACAAAAATATCCATAACATTCATGATAAGATTTTATCATAGTAGGTGGTACTTGAGAAAACTTCTGATGTAAAAGGGTCCCCAAAGATCACATTAAGAGGCTCTGGACTTGGGGCAACAAGGGACATGTAAACACTACTTGCGTGGGCCATAATTTGAGAGTCTGCTCGGATTTAAATCAACTTGGGCCAATATTGATACGTGAGAAAAGGATCTTAAAGAACTCTATCTTTAGAGAAATACTATTGCTCACGTGCCTCAAATCTAAGAATTTTCCAGAGATTTACTTTATCTTCTCCTCCTCTCAATATCTACCAATACCCAATCCATTCGAGCAGCAACGGCGGGAGTCAGAGTGCCGGCGGCGGCGTGGGCTGCGCTCGGCGACGGCGGCGGCACAGGCCGGGTTTGGTGGCACGGCAGCAGCTGCGTTGAGGCGCGTCTGCGCGGCGGCAGCTGCGTTGAGGCGCGTCTGTGCGGCGGCTCGGCGGCAACAGTGTGGCGGCGGCGCGGATGGGCGGCAGTGTGGCAGCCAGCAGTGATGGGCGGCTGCTGGAGGTAGGGATGGCAATTCAACCCATAAGTTTGGATACCAGTCAGATTTGGCATCCGATGGGTGCTTGTTGAAATTTTCACTCGCGAGTCAACCGCACTCGACCCGATGTTTAGCTGGTGCGGGCGCGGGTTTAATTTGTCACCCGCGGGTGCCCGTCGGGTACCCGAAATGCTATAAATATTTTTCCTGGCACATGTAAAAGTAGCCCAGCCCACAGTCCAGAATATATTTATTCTCGGCCAAACAACCCTAGCCGTCCGACACGCCCGAGTCCCCCCATCCTGATTATCCGCCTGAGTTGCTCCCAGTCCGCGATTTCCAAACTGCGGCTCCCGCATCATGCCGCCTCCGGCCACCACCGCTGAATCGGCCCCTCGCCTACCAGCCCCCTGCCATCACCTCCCGCCACTCTGCCACTACCATCACCCCTTGCCTCCCGGCCCCCTGCCATCACTTTCGCCCCTCACCACCCGGTTCCTGCCGTCGCCTCTGGCCCTCGGGCCTGTCAGTTGCTCAGAGATTTGATGGTTGTTACCACCGTCTCTGGCTCCCGCAGCCCTAATGCGCACGCGAACAAGCCGACGAGGTGGTGCACGGGCCGCGGTGGCTAGTGAAGGGCGTTCGGTCTATCCAATAAATTCAGTTTGGTTATTTCGGTCTTTTGAAATTTCGATTTTTTAAAATCACTATCTGAAATATTATACAAATATTAGTTACCCGAAATTTTGGATACCTAAATTTTGGTTCTGTCTTCGGGCTTAACCAAAATATCCGAGTTGTACATTATTCTCATTTCATGCTCTCAACAATCAATGTAAGTTCAATATCATTCGTAAAATTAATCTTATAAGACAATAAATTATTAGTTCACTAATGATGGATCGTAAATAAATAGTTTAATCTAATGACTTCACATATCATAACTCACAAATGAAATATCAAAATTCTTTTGTTTATATTTCATAGATCATAATTTAACTTGAAATTTTATGTTCGGTTATTCGGATATTTTGGTTACCCGATGGTGATATCCGAACTCGAAATTAATATATTTGTTATTTAGAGTTGCTAGCTGAATAGGTATGCGATATCTGATAATTCGGTATTTTCGGTCTCGATCGATCTCGGTTTTTTTATTTTGGTTTTTTGGTCCCAGTTTTTTTTCCCACCCCTAGCAACGACGGCATGATGTCTGCCTTCATCGCGTCAGTGTACGACATCTGGCTTCAGCACCCCTGTCGACCGTCAGATCTTGTCGCCCACCGCATCCCATCGCCCCTGCCGGCCTTCAGATCTCACCACCCACCGGATCCCGCCGCCGCTCCAACCGCTTATCGGATGCCTCCGCCTTCTGGACGCCCTGGATCCCACCCGCGCCATCCCTCAGATCCTGCTGTCAGCCCTCTGGTTCTAGCCTCACCCGACTTGAACCTGACCCATTGCGATCCGTAGTTGGAGGTGAGGAAGAACATGAAGATTTTTAGTATTTTTAAATTTTAATTGTTAATTTGTAAGTATTATGTTAGTTGTAAAATTGTCAAATAAAACAATTTTATAATTTTATAGACTATAGAATAAATTGTTAGTTTTGTTAATTATTGTGATTAACTCTTAATTATAAGGATTAGTTGTTAAAGACAATAATTAATTGCTAATTACTCATTGGCTGAAATCTTCCTAAATATGAGGCATTTGAAATATAGACGCATCCGTATCTTTATACTAGTATAGAGAAGATGTTCTCAGATCACAGTTACAAGTAGCGGCACATTTGAAATCAAGACCAATGTACATTGGGTCATCGGTGATACTGTTTACATGCATTACGCAAGTACGCATGTAATTACATAATACTCCATTCGTTCTAAAAAATTGTCATTTTGTAGTTGAAAAATGAATTACAAAATGATAAACTTTTAAGTAAAAAAGGAGTAGTCACTAGGCACGACCCTGCACTCTCCGGAGCATAGTAACAGTACTGTAACGCATATGTAGCATTAACAGGTGCATAAATGATGAAGGTGATAATATGCCTCTTTTTTCAAGACACGCTTATATATATCGTCCTTGTAATTTATATACTGCTTGTCGGATCCATGGAAAGTACGTCATTGACCGGTGTTCAGGCGTATGTCTGGGTCTTGCGGCTGCCGGCGATGGCGTACAGCGGCCCGGGCGCGGGCGGCTTTGGTGCCGGTGGCTTGGGCGCAGGAGGCGACGGCGATTGCGGCTTGGGACCCGACAGCGTGGGCGCGGGCGGCAGGGGCCCCGGCGGAGACGGCGTGAGGCCGCAGCGGACCATACACTCGACGCTCTTGGAGTCGCAGCTGATGACGCAGAGCGGCAGGTCGGGGCCCTTGCCCATGCACCCGAACGCGCAGCTTAACGCCTGCGTGTAGCAACCCATCATGCACTCCATCATGCCGTTCAGCTCGTCCTCGGCGCTCCCGCGGCCGCCTGCCGCCGTCGTCTGGTCGTCGGAGCCGAACGCCGCGGCGCCGGCCAGCGCGGCGAGGAGGAGGAGAACGGTGGTGCCGCGATAACGCGCCATTATGGTCGTGGTAGCCAAGCGTACGTGCATCTCGGTCGAATGATGAGCCTGTGTGCGAGCTGGTGCGTGTTGTTCGGAGAGTTTCTATAGGGTACTAGGGGTCAAACGTGAGGAGGTGGCAGTGCCGGGATAGCGTTTTTGGTGTGTGCCGGGGTTGCTTTTAGGAGCAAGCGATACGGGTAGGAGACACACGGATGCAGTCATGGGGGACTTGTGATCTACGACTACTGCCTCCGTCCTGTTTTCTTCTGCGTATTACCATGATGATAAATCACGGATAATTAGAAGCTAATTACTGTTATTAACTACTAATCCATATAATTAACCATTGATCATTAATTTTATAAGTTAATCAATCACAAAAATAATTAATTTAATTATTTACAATTAACATAGCCCTTACAAATTACGAATAAACAAATTACGGTTACAGAGATAGGAGGCGGGCAGGCGGCAGAGGAAGAGGAAGAGGACGCTCGGGGTATTCACGGAACGAAGATAGGAGGCGGGCGGGCGGCCTGGCGGTAGCTGAATTAGAGTTCCCACTGGTCACTGGACGATTTATATATGAAACTGGCTAAGGGGGTGTGCTCGTGCCAGTCCAGACCCGTCGGGCCATCCGGGCCGCTTCATCAGGCCTAACGGGCCGACTGAAAACGGGTCATGTCGGGCTAGCCCGACAGGTCTGAGGCCAAGCCCGAGCACGACCCATATCGGGTTTCGGATCGGCCCAAACCCGAGTCCATCGGGGCGTACCATGTCCGGGTTGTGCTTTTTTACCGGGTTTTCGAGTCGGTCCGTTTAACCCGGCCTATTTGATCACCTATAATGAGAACTATTTTTATTTTCAAGATGCTTATATATATATATATACACATCCTCGGAGTGGACGGGGGACCGACATATAGTTTTTGCCGTGTTGTTGAATCTGTTAATCACAGGAGCGACTAGTATGCAATCTGAGGTATGGTGCAATCGTGCAATTATGCATTCACATACATTAGATCTGCATCTTATGGTTGTTACATTTTTTATTTAACCCCCTACACATGATGCACTTAGATGGAGGGGGTTAAATAAAAAAGATGTAACAATTGTAGGATACAGATCCAATGGATAGAGATAGCTGATTGCACGATTACACCAAAACACAGATTGCATTTTAGTCATTGTCGTTAATCACTTATCCTTTAATTGTAATGTAATGAAAGTTGTCTTGGGTAGACCCCAAGTTCTCGGCTTGCGTTGCTTCTGGCCTCCGGCCTCCGTGCACCATGCGAGGCGCCACCATCTCTGTTGCGGCCCTTCCACTGCCCCCGACGTTGCCCACCGCTGTGCTGCCCTGTCGAATGGTGTCGGGGTAAGCTCTAAGCTCTCTTGTTTTCTCTTCGACATGCTGCCGGTGGCCACTCCAACTCCGGCATCCACTTTTCCCTTTCCTGATGATTCTTCTCGCTCTGACTCCTCGCTGTACTCTCGGGCCCCTTTTGCAGCTCTGCTCTATTTAATGGCTCGGGGGTAATTCTCCTCCTCCTCTCCCCTCTACTCACCGCCGGTGGCCAATCCGGCCCTGGCATCCACCCTTTTTTCGCTATGGAACCCGTTTCTCCATCCCAATCGCCCTGCCGAGCCAGCCGCGACTTCTCCACTCCTCCTTCTGATTTCTCGTTGTTGAACTGCACCCCCTTCTCCCTTCTCAAAACCCCCACGCTAGCTGATTGTCCCGGTCCCTTGGTTGGGACGGAGTCACTTGACAACTCTGTCTTCTCGCTCCTCCCGATTTTGTCAGCAGACGTTTTAGAGTCGGACGATGACTCATCCTGTCAGTGTGATGCCCGGTTCCGAAAAATGAACTAAGCTAACGCATATGTGTGCCCAGGATGTTCATCACACATACACGAGTGCAATCACAAAAAAAAAGTATACAGAAAATTACCACAAGACAAGATTAATTAACCAAATTTTATTACACAAACCAGATTATCCTCGAATACAAGCTTTAATGAATATTAATGACAAGTTCAACTAATGCAGCGGAAATAAACTAATTAAGCAAACTAAACAGCTAGGCAGCATAAGCAATAGGGTATAGCGCAGCTCCAATAACACCACAGGCAAAGCTGACGGTAGACACGGCCTAGAACTCCGCATTATCGCCATTAAACTCCCAATCCTGACCTGCAACTATTGGGGGCGGGGGATTGCAAGAGTGAGTACATGTCGTACTCGGCAAGTGTGGAAAGTATGACATGTGGCTTATTCAAATGTCGACAATAATAATGGTAAAGTGCTGAAAATACATTAAAACGTTTGAAAAGCAATATATTATATGTATGTGAAGTAAACCCATCATAATCATAAGTAATATCATAATACCAAATCTGAATTCATTACCATCATAAAAAAAATTCCAGATTTCACCATTTCCGATAACCATATTCAATACCAGAAATTAATCCATAACCATAATACTGACCATAACCATCCCAAATACCATCCCAATTACCATCCCAATACCGAGTACCATCTAATCATGGAAGTTGTCTAGGTGCTCATAACCGGGAGCACGGCTATCATGATAGTTTTATTAGACTCTGCAGAGTTTGTACCTCTTTACCCACGTGTTTGTGATTTCATCACCCGTCGGTGACTAAAGAACCTCCCCTATGCCAATTACACTTCCTTTGGTGTATGGTCAAGAGATCACAAAATAGCCTTTACAAAGGGATTACTAGCCTATTTAGACCCCACTGAGGTTTCACCGGTGGCGATGTCTCCCGCAGAGCACATCTTCAAACAAGGGCCCCCTCTTGAGCCATTCGGATCCCAGGGTAGTCCCACCAATCATCAACAAACCCAATCCGACTACCCCTTCCCCGAGCATACACAATGGTCCAAACAGCACTAGCAAAGCCCAAATTAATCAGCTATGCCACACCCATACTTGGCCTCGTGGTGGCACTGTAGTCTTGGCTTATTCTCGCATGAACCGGTCCTTAGATCTAAAGCAAGCAACCACCATGACATCCAACCCATCCACGTACCAGGCTTGCTTAGATCACCCATTACCATATCATATTTAACCAGTTCACATTACAGAATAACATTAATGCTTAATTAAATGTGTAGTGTTGTTTTCCCATCCCAATTAATTAAGCGAAGCAAAAAGGTAAAAAGCCCTTCCCGACTCTCTACCATATATTCCAGATGACAAGGGTGGGTAAACAATTCTAGTAAACTTCCTATCATAGGATTCCCATCAATTTGACATAGCATGCAGTTTTGCAAACAAAACATTTATTTTAAAACAGGATCAATATGCTTCAAGGGCACTTGCCTTGCTCTTGCTGTTGATTAGGGTCAATTTCTTCAAACTCTTGGTGCTGTAGATCCTCCGCGGCACTCTCTAGCGCAAATCCATCTAATCCACACAATAAACATACAAGACAAGAAACACAATCAAAGAGTGCACAAATATTACTCAATATGACATGATATGCATGATTGATGCAAATGTAAGGTAGAACTGGTGAATAGATTTCTTTTAATGATCACCAACTAGTTTTAATAGCTTTTAACAAGTCTATACAGGTTTGGATTCGATTAGATCAAATTTTAGAATCAATTCAACACAATTTAACCAGAAAGATCGGACTAGTCCGCTAGCGACCGGACAAGTCCGCCCTCTGCGAGATCAGCATATTAGAGTTTTCTAGATCGACGTGAATTTGGAGATTAGGGGTCAAATCCTCGTAAGTAAAAGAGAATAGAAGGTATACCAGGTGTTTAGAACTCCAATGAATCAAGAAACTTGGAGGTAACACTTGGATCTTGATGATCTAGGGTTGGTGATGAACTTGGGGATGAATTGGTGATGAAGAACGAAAACTTGGTGGAGATCTT
The DNA here is from genome assembly GCA_036927565.1 of Tuctoria greenei. NCBI lineage: Eukaryota > Viridiplantae > Streptophyta > Magnoliopsida > Poales > Poaceae > Tuctoria > Tuctoria greenei. The sequence continues at coordinate 61,812,561 of JAYESD010000002.1, read as the reverse complement.
GATCCTCTTTCGTTTCCTCCTCTTCTTCTTCTTGCTTGGGATCATCTCCTCCCTCCTTGGTGGTGTCCCTCCACGAACTAGGGTTTGGGTGGGGTGGAAAAGTGGCAAATGGATGTCAAACCAAGGGGTGGGGCTGTTTATATAGAGGTGGAGGCTAGGGTTAGATGGATTTCGAGTTTGGGATGAGTAGAGGCCGGTTTAGAGTCCCAAATGGGCTCTAAAAGAGTTAGGCACGACGCCCCTAGGCCCACTTAACGTGAAACCCAAGAAACAAATCGTAAAACAAAAGATCAACTCAAAGTCACGAAATATCGGACAAGTCTGGCCTTAAATCGGACAAGTCCGACTTTAAACAGAGAGGAAATCGGACAAGTCCGCTGGAAAACTAGACTAGTCCGGAAAAGTCCAAGGACTTAGCAATTTTTCAAGGATTCTTGGAATATCGGACTAGTCTGCACAAAATCGGACAAGTCCGAAAGTTTCCAGAGCCAAAATCGGACTAGTCCGCAGCAAAATCGGACTAGTCCGCACTTTCCTGCGTTTTAAGTGCGGTTTTGTTCCAAATCAATTTTAAATGCTCCGAATCAATTTTAAACTTGTTCCTCTTTATGTGGATCAATGTTAAACATGTATATGAATGTATGCAAGGCATGATGCATGAAAATGAGGGTGTTAGAAACCTACCCCCCTTAAAATGAATCTCGCCCTCGAGATTCGACGCGGAAGAGAATAGATAGGGAAAGTCCTTCTTGAGATCATCTTCTAGCTCCCAAGTTGCTTCTTTTTCTGTGTGGAGCTTCCATTGAACCTTACATCATCTAATAACCTTGTTCCTTGTGACCCTCTCCTTAGTTTCCAAGATTTTGACCGGTTGTTCGGCATAAGCCAAATCTTCTCCTAGTTCAAATTCTTCCATTGGCACTTGTTCTTCTGGTACTCTCAAACATTTCTTGAGTTGGGAAACATGAAAGACATCATGGACATCCGAAAGGTGAGCTGGCATCTCCAACTTATACGCTACTTCTCCTCTTTTGTCCAAAATCTTGAATGGTCCAATATAACGAGGTGCTAGCTTTCCTCTTATGTTAAACCTCTTATGACCTCTCATTGGCGACACCTTGAGGTAAACAAATTCTCCTATTTCAAAGGCTAATTTCCTTCTCCTATTGTCTGCGTAGCCTTTTTGTCTTGATTGAGCAGCCCTCAAGTTTTCACGAATTATTTGGACTTGCTTTTCGGCTTCTTGCAACACATCCAGTCCAAATACTTGAGTTTCTCCTGCCTCATTCCAGAATAAAGGTGTCCTATACTTCCTCCCATAAAGTGCTTCATATGGTGACATCTTCAAGCTTGCTTGGTAACTATTGTTGTATGAAAATTCCGCGTATGGCAAGCTTTTGTCCCAACTTTTCCCATGCTTTAAAGCACAAGCTCTTAACATGTCCTCCAAAATCTGATTGGTCCTCTCGATTTGCCCATCCGTTTGAGGATGATATGCTGAACTAAAATTCAATCTCGTTCCCAAGGCTTCATGCAATTTTTGCCAAAATCTGGAGGTAAATTGAGAACCTCTATCCGAAACTATCTTCTTAGGGACTCCATGTCGACACACAATATGCTCCATGTATATTTCGGCCAATCGTGCAGTTGTATATTTGGTCTTCACAGGGACAAAATGAGATGACTTGGTTAAGCGATCCACAATTACCCAAATTGAGTCATACTCGGACTGAGTACGTGGTAACCCAACTATGAAGTCCATTCCAATTTCTTCCCACTTCCATTCCGGAATCTTCAACGGTTGCAATAATCCGGCTAGACTTTGATGTTCCGCCTTGACTCGTTGGCACACATCACACAATGCTACGTATTCAGCTATGTCCTTTTTCATGCTATCACACCAATAGCAAGTCTTCAAGTCTTTGTACATCTTCGTACAACCGGGATGAATTGAGTAAGGTGAGTCATGTGCCTCCTTTAATATTGTCTCCCGTATGTGCTTCACATTAGGCACAACGATCCTCTTTCCAAGCCATAAGGTACCATGTTCGTCTTCATCAAATCTGAATTCTCTCCCTTCCTCGATCCTTTCCTTTATTTCCTTGATCTCCTCATTTGCGGTTTGTGCCTCTCGAATTTCTTGCTCCAAGGTTGGGTTTAACTCCATCATCTCCGTCTCATTTACAAACCCGAGGTCCAACCGTTCAAACTCCTTGCATAACTCGGATGGTAATTCTCGATCTGTGAGTTGGTGACTTACTCCTTTTCTACTCAAAGCATCGGCCACTACATTGGCTTTTCCCGGATGATAGTTGATCCCCAAATCATAATCTTTGATGAGCTCCAACCATCTTTGTTGCCTCAAGTTCAGATCTGTATGTGTGAAAATATACTTCAAACTCTTATGATCCGTATAAATTTCACACCTATGTCCAAGAATATAGTGTCTCCAAATCTTCAATGCATGTACCACGACCGCGAGTTCCAAATCGTGTGTGGGGTAATTCTGCTCATGTTTCTTCAATTGTCTTGATGCATAGGCGACCACTTGACCTTCTTGCATCAATACACATCCAAGCCCTTGTCTTGATGCGTCGCAATAAATATCAAAACTCTTGCCCACGTCCGGCAATACCAAAACTGGGGCTGTTGTCAACCTCTTCTTCAACTCCTCAAAACTATTTTGACAAGCTTGAGTCCATTGAAAAGCCTTTCCCTTCATTAGCAACTCTGTCATAGGCTTGGCTATCTTGGAGAAGTCCTTGATAAATCGACGGTAATATCTGGCCATCCCAAGAAAACTCCTTATTTCCTTGACATTTTGCGGTGGTTCCCACTTCAACACGTCTCTCACCTTCCCGGGGTCAACCGATACTCCTCCTCCTGAGATTATATGACCCAAAAATGACACCTCTCTCAATTAAAACTGACACTTGTTGAACTTGGCATACAATCGATGCTCCCTCAATTTCTGCAACGTAAGCCTCAAGTGTTCCTCATGCTCTTCCTCATCCTTCGAGTAGATCATAATATCATCAATAAACACCACAACGAACTTATCCAAGTACTCCATGAAGACCTTATTCATGAGATACATAAAGTACGCAGGTGCATTTGTCAATCCAAAAGACATCACGGTGTACTCATAAGATCCATACCGTGTCCTAAAACCTGTCTTGGGTATGTCCGATGGTCTAATCTTCATTTGAAAGTATCCCGACCGCAAATCAATCTTAGAGAAAACACAAGCACCCTTCATCTGATCAAACAAGTCTTCTATGCGTGGCAAGGTGTACTTGTTCTTGATTGTTACCTCATTGAGAGCTCGATAATCCATGCTCATCCTTTGGGATCCGTCCTTCTTGTCCACAAATAGAACGAGCGCTCCCCAAGGTGAAGAGCTTGGGCGAATGAAACCCTTCTCTAATTGCTCTCGAATCTGCTTCCTAAGCTCCGCTAATTCCATAGGAGGCATCCTATACGGCCTCTTAGCTATAGGTGCAGTTCCAGGTATTAAATCAATAACAAACTCAATGTCTCGATCGGGTGGCATACCTGGCAACTCGTCCGGAAAAACATCCAAAAATTCACACACCACCGGAATCTCCTCAATTGTGGCACTGTCCATATGATTCAACTCCAATTGCTTCGGTGCGGTTTGAGATGCTTCAAATTCTACGGTGATCCCTTCCTCATTGGTCAACTTCACCGTCTTCGTGGCACACTCAATAACTTCATTGTGCTTCCTCAACCAGTCCATACCAAGTATAATGTCCAACCCTTGAGAATCCAAAACAATGAGGTTGGTGGAGAAGTCTACCCCCCTTATTCTAAGGCCTACTTTTGGACATACTATATTTTCCTCATCTCTCCTCCAGGAGACTTAACCAATAGAGTAAACTTCATATGAGAGATAGGCAAACTATACTTGGCAACATACTTCGATGCAATGAATGCGATGCTCCAGAATCAAATAACATAGTCGCGGGGTTGGAGTTGGCGAGAAACATACCAATGACCACGTCATCCGCTTGTTGAGCATCCTCCGTAGAGACATGGTTCACGTTGCCACGAGCAAAATTCTGCTGTCCAAGGCTTCCTTGTGGTTGTCCTCCATTGGGTCTTGGGTTTTGCCTCAGAGCATTGCTTCCTTGACCAAGGCCTGACTTAGGACATTGATGCGCAAAGTGTCCAACTTCTCCATAAGTATAGAACTTCTTTACTCCACCAGAATTATTGGGACGAGCTTGGTTTTGAACATTAGCACCAGGAAAATTAGCACGAGGCGCATAAGGCATTTGAGGCCTAGGTGCTTGCATGACAGGGCGCTTCTGCACAAACTGAGTTGGGCGTGGTGCAAAGCGAGGGCGCACATTACTTCCTTGTCACTGTCCTTGATATGGCGCCTTCCTCTTGTTGTCTTGCTCCATCTCACGAATCTTGTTCTCAACCACAATTGCTTTGTCCACAAGCTTCTGGAAATTTGCATAGTCACAATTGAGCAATTGTACTTGGATCTCATTGTTCAAGCCCCTCATGAACAAGTATTGCTTCCGGCTGTCCCGACTAACATCCTCAGGCGCGTACCTTGAGAGTTGAGTGAATTTATTGAGATATTCACTCACACTTGATATTCCTTGCCTTAAATTCTCAAATTCTTGCCTCTTCAAGATCATAACTCCCTCGGGCACATAATGAGAACGAAAATTCTCCTTGAATTCGGCCCAAGTAATTCTCTCTTGGTTCTCATGAGCATTGCAATAAGAATCCCACCAATCCGAAGCTGCTCCAACTAGTTGATGAGAAGCAAACAAGACCTTCTCCCGATCACTGCATTGGACAATAGCTAGTTTCTTCTCCACGGGCTTGAGCCAATTGTCCGCATCCATAGGGTCGGCATCTTGAGCAAAGGTCGGCGGCCTAGTCCTCATAAATTCTCCCAATCGGTTATGAGGAGGCGGGGGTGGCGGTGGAGGCATGTGGGGCTGATTGTTGATATTGCCAGCCTGCAGCTGTCCCATTGTTTGTATCATGGTCTGCATGAGCTGGTTTTGCATAGCCAATAGCTACTCAATGTTGATAGCTCCCTGAGTATATCCTTGTCCGATGTTGTTCTGAGGCACTCCATTGTTCTCCTCCTCATCATTGCCATCCCTCTGGTTGCGAGTCCTCACCATCTGAAGAAAAGTAATAGATAAGAATTAGAGAACGTCCCCAACTATATGCATCAAGGGATATGAAACTAAACAGCTAGCTTCACTAGCCTAGGTGGACATGGCAATGCTAAGGCACCCCAAAATCCTCTATTAAGCACACAAGCAAGCAATATATATAGCAAACAGCACACCAACCAAAATACATCGATTCCTAAGTGCTCCTATGTGCTCTAAAGTGTCCATTCTATCTAGGATGCATCCTACGGTCAACCTGTGGCTCTGATACCAATCTGTGACGCCCGGTTCCGAAAAATGAACCAAGCTAACGCATATGTGTGCCCAGGATGTTCATCACACATACACGAGTGCAATCACAAAAAAAAGTACACGGAAAATTACCACAAGACAAGATTAATTAACCAAATTTTATTACACAAACCAGATTATCCTCGAATACAAGCTCTAATGAATATTAATGACAAGTTCAACTAATGCAGTGGAAATAAACTAATTAAGCAAACTAAACAGCTAGGCAGCATAAGCAATAGGGTATAGCGCGGCTCCAATAACACCACAGGCAAAGCTGACGGTAGACACGGCCTAGAACTCCGCACTATCGCCATTAAACTCCCAATCCTGACCTGCAACTTTTGGGGGGGGGATCGCAAGAGTGAGTACATGTCGTACTCAGCAAGTGTGGAAAGTATGACATGTGGCTTATTCAAATGTCGACAATAATAATGGTAAAGTGTTGAAAAGTACATTAAAACGTTTGAAAAGCAATATATTATATGTATGTGAAGTAAACCCATCATAATCATAAGTAATATCATAATACCAAATCTAAATTCATTACCATCATCAAAAAAATTCCAGATTTCACCATTGCCAATAACCATATTCAATACCAGAAATTAATCCATAACCATAATACTGACCATAACCATCCCAATTACCATCCCAATACCGAGTACCCTCTAATCATGCAAGTTGTCCAGGTGCTCATAACCGGGAGCATGGCTATCATGATAGTTTTATTAGACTCTGCAGAGTTTGTACCTCTTTACCCACGTGTTTGTGATTTCATCACCCGTCGGCGACTAAAGAACCTCATCTATGCCACTTACACTTTCTTTGGTGTATGGCCAAGAGATTACAAAATAGCCTTTACAAAGGGATTACTAGCCTATTTAGACCCCACTAAGGTTTCACCGGTGGCGATGTCTCCCGCAGAGCACATCTTCAACCAAGGGCCCCCTCTTGAGCCATTTGGATCCCAGGGTAGTCCCACCAATCATCAACAAACCCAATCCGACTACCCCTTCCCCGAGCATCCACAATGGTCCAAACAGTACTAGCAAAGTCCAAATTAATCAGCTATGCCGCACCCATACTCGGCCTCGTGGTGGCACTATAGTCCTGGCTTATTCTCGCATGAACCGGTCCTTAGATCTAAAGCAAGCAAACACCATGACATCCAACCCATCCACATACCAGGCTTGCTTAGATCACCCATTACCATATCATATTTAACCAGTTCACATTAACAGAATAACATTAATGCTTAATTAAATGTGTAGTGTTATTTTCCCATCCCAATTAATTAAGCGAAGCAAAAAGGTAAAAAGCCCTTCCTGACTCTCTACCATATATTCCAGGTGACAAGGGTGGGTAAACAATTCTAGTAAACTTCCTATCATAGGATTCCCATCAATTTGACACAGGATGTAGTTTTGCAAACAAAACATTTATTTTAAAACATGATCAATATGCTTCAAGGGCACTTGCCTTGCTCTTGCTGTTGATTAGGGTCAATTTCTTCAAACTCTTGGTGATGTAGATCCTCCACGGCACTCTCTAGCGCAAATCCGTCTAATCCACACAATAAACATACAAGACAAGAAACACAATCAAAGAGTGCACAAATATTACTCAATATGACATGACATGCATAATTGATGCAAATGCAAGGTAGAACTGGTGAATAGATTGCTTTTAATGATCACCAGTTTTAATAGCTTTTATCAAGTCTATACAGGTTCGGATTCGATTAGATCAAATTTTAGAATCAATTCAACACAATTTAACCAGAATGATCGGACTAGTCCGCTAGGGACCGGACAAGTCCGCCCTCTGCGAGATCAGCAGATTAGGGTTTTCTAGATCGACGTGAATTTGGAGATTAGGGGTCAAATTCTCGTAAGGAAAAGAGAATAGAAGGTATACCAGGTGTTTAGAACTCCAATGAATCAAGAAACTTGGAGGTAACACTTGGATCTTGAGAATCTAGGGTTGGTGATGAACTTGGGGATGAATTGGTGATGAAGAACGAAAACTTGGTGGAGATCTTGATCCTCTTTCGTTTCCTCCTCTTCTTCTTCTTGCTTGGGATCTTCTCCTCCCTCCTTGGTGGTGGCTCTCCACGAACTAGGGTTTGGGTGGGGTGGAAAAGTGGCAAATAGATGTAAAACCAAGGGGTGGGGCTGTTTATATAGAGGTGGAGGCTAGGGTTAGATGGATTTCGAGTTTGGGATGAGTAGAGGCCGGTTTAGAGTCCCACATGGGCTCTAAAAGAGTTAGGCACGACACCCCTAGGCCCACTTAACGTGAAACCCAAGAAACAATTTGTAAAACAAAAGATCAACTCGAAGTCACGAAATATCGGACAAGTCTGGCCTAAAATCAGACAAGTCCGACTTTAAACAGAGAGGAAATCGGACAAGTCCGCTGGAACACCGGACTAGTCCGGAAAAGTCCAAGGACTTAGCATTTTTTCAAGTATTCTTGGAATATCGGACTAGTCCGCACAAAATCGAACAAGTCCGAAAGTTTCCAGAGCCAAAATCGGACTAGTCCGCAGCAAAATCGGACTAGTCTGCACTTTCGTGCGTTTTAAGTGCGGTTTTGTTCCAAATCAATTTTAAATGCTCCGAATCAATTTTAAACTTGTTCCTCTTTATGTGTATCAATGTTAAACATTTATATGAATGAATGCAAGGCATGATACATGAAAATGAGGGTGTTACAGTCAGTCTTCTTTCTGCCCATTGTTGAGGTCGTCTTCATCGCCTCCCCCGCACTCAAACGTTTCGCTTTCCTTTGATGCAGCTGGAAAGCCATCTCTCGTTAGGTCGATGATCCTTGCTATGGCAATCTCTTCTGCTGACCATCAGTTTCACCCCTCCTTGGCGGCTCTCAGCTCCCACTCCCGCTCCTTGTTATCGCCTGTCGGCGAGCTGCTTGCAAGCCTTGTGGGTGATGCATCCTTGATAGTGCTCAGTTCATCCCCTCGCCGCCTCGTCGGGCTCTGGAATCCACGACGCTATCAGTTGCCAGCTCCGCTGCTGAGCTGATGTCGGTGGCTGTCGTGTGTTCTGGGGGGCCAGCTTCCTCGTCTCATGGCGGGTCCCTTTTTGTGGGACCGACGCGTCAACCGCCTGCCAGTCCATCGGTGGTCCCCCCCCCCCCCCCCCCCCCCGCGCTCCAATTTTCGCCATTTCACACCTTTCGGCGCTCCCATGACGCCCCGTATAGAAGCTCTTCATTACCGCATCTCTGAGCAAGATGTCACACCCGGATTTATTAACCATAAAACCAGCTGCAAAATACATGTATGCCAGGATCAGTTTCACCATACATGTATGACAACAAGTTATAAGCAGTTCTATATCGCATGCAAACATCATTTATACCTTCAAAAGAGTTTTGAAGTAGCAGCGGAAGAGGAAAAACTTCAGGGCAACCACAGGCAAATTGACAGGCAGCAACGCAACCTATGCAACGTCTTCACTTGTCACTGTCCTCATTAGATCTTCTCTTCACTGAGCAGCATATAGAAAAAATACAACAAAGCAAGTGTGAGTACCATCTTGTGGTACTCAGCAAGTGTGGGAAATAAATGACATGAAGGCCAATTCAAAGAAAAGGCTGATAGTGGTTTAAGCACTAAGCATTAAACCTATCCTTAGCTTTTATTAGCAACCTACATCTAGATGAATATTCCCAACCATAAAAATAGTAATGTAATAATACCAATCTCATTCTCAACTATCATCCCAACCACCATCTCAACCATTGACTAATTATGAATTTGACACCAAGCCGCTCTTGTCTGTGAGCACGGCTGTCATGACAGTTTTCCAATCTCTGCAGAGAACGTATCCTTTACCCACAACCCGTGATTCTATCCCCTGTTGCCAGGTGGACTAAGTAAACCTCCCTGATGCCAGTGGTGCGCAACCCACATTACACACTTCCGTAGGTGTGTGGTCAGAAGATCACTACGAGGTCTTTACAAAGGTCCTCCCAACTAGTAACCAACCCTCTGAGGTTTCACCGCTCCGGCTCCTAGAGTCCATTTTACCTCCGCCAGGAGAAGCCCCCTCTTAAGCCATGTGGATCCCAAGGCAGATACGCTGAACCAATTCCCCGCACCGTCCAATTACCAGCACTAAGTCGAGAGAGGCCTCATTAATTGACCAAGTTGCCCCATACTCAGTCTTGTGGCGCTACTGTAAAGCTTAGTGACTACTCCATAAACCGGTCCTTAGAATCTAGCAAGGTTCAAACCCCAATCCCGGGTCTCGTGCGTACTGCACCATACCATTCAAACCAACCCGTCAGATTCTTGTTTACTACAATTCATCTTCCAACATCATAATCATAATCATAAGTCACAGTTAATATATGTGATCAATGTTTTCACACCCATGTACTTTGCATGGCCAAGCGTAAGGTAAATCCCAAATACTACCCTTTCATACCCCAAGCGACAAGGTAATAAGGTAAAGCAAAAAGGGTATTTATAGGATTCATATTAATTAGCATGCAACTAACTAAACCCTTAAAAAGGTGCAAGAGGGTCAAGGGCACTTGCCTTTAATTATTTAGCTGCTCAGTCTTCTTGGTGGAACTCTTGATCTCCATATCTTCATGTCACTTCTTCATCGAGATACGAGTGCGTGCAAACTATCGATAAAAGAGAAATGAAAGCATTCAAGAACAATACACCAGAACATACACAATACAAATATTAGGATTGAATATATTATGATTATGACTTTAATCAGGGTTATGAGTGATTTATTATTTTTTTTCATAACCAAAGAAATGCATTAATCATTTATTTTCCATTATTAGTACTTATTTATAGGCTAAAAACATTTGTAATGAATTTATCGTATCCAAAATATATTTTATATACACTTTATAAATTTTATTTCATCTTCAATGATTTTATAAATAATTTTCCTACGTTTTCTAAATTTATTTTCCATTTTTAGTATTTATTTATTGCTAGCAACATTTTTAAAAAAATTTATATGGTCAATATATATTTTATATGCACCAACTATTTTCTTTCAGCCTAAAAGGATTTATAAATAATTTTTCTATTATTTTCTATAGTTATTTTATTATTTATCAACATATTATATTCACTAATTACGTTTTTAAACTATTTTCTGCAATTAAATAGTATTCCAAGAGATTAAACATTATTTCTGTTATTAATTAGAGGTTAATTCACCCATTAAAGTAAAGTTTAGGGGCCTAAACTATTATTTTCCTGATGTATCCTAATTCCAGAGAAATCTAAGGGTTTATTTGTAAAAATAGAGGCTGAAACATTAATAATTTAAAGGCCATGGGCTAGATCGTAAGATTCCAGGGGCTTAGGGTAAAGCTCAGGGCTTGTTTGAGATTTGGTGTGGCTAACTCTTCTATTTGCAGGAAGTGTGGGGGCCTTTACGCAAGTTTCAGATTTTCTTAAGGTTTTAGGATTTATTTTTCTACTGTAAAAATTCATGGACCGGGTCTACTGACCGTGTGGACCGGAGGTTGGGCACGGTTCATGGTCCACCATGGACCAGGGGGTCATACCCCTTCGCCCAATCTAATCTGGACTGCGGATTCTAGATCCGACGGTCGTGGGTGGCCCAGCGGGGGGGGGGGGGAGTGGCGGCCGGCGGCCATTGGCGGCGACGCCATGGGCGGCCTCGCCACATGATCGCTAGAATGGCGTCCGGTGCCCCAAAACCTACAGTACAAGGGGGAAAAGATAGAGGAGCTTGTGGGGAATCTCACCACGGGTTTAGTCGAGGTCGGAGTTTGCCGGGAATTGGCGTGCGGCGGCAAAGGTGGTGGCTCGACCTTCGGTGCCATCGGGGTGGCGGTCCAACCGTCAGTCCTTGTTGCGAACGGGCCCATCAGAGGCTCCGCGACGACGGGGTGCTCGAGATCTCGTCTGGGTTTCTCCTGGCGGCTCCATCATTAGGATCTCATTTGTTTGTAATCAATCATCCAAAACCCACAAGGGATTGCCTAGATGCACTTTCAATCTCCCCCTTTTTGGTTATTGATGACAACCAATTGAGATATCACAATTAAGAGTAAAAAGGTCAATTTTCATAAATCGTGCATATATGAGAATAATGAATGAGTAAAGATATACTTCTCACATATATGCACACTTTATGGTGGGGTGCCTAACAAGTGTGTGATCAAAAGATGTGATGAGCAATACAAAAGCATTTGACAGTTAAGGCAACAGTCATCACATTAACATTAACTAAGCATCACACATTAAGTAAATTAAGCACATCCAAATTAAATTACAGTAGTTTGAAAATGAGTATATGTCCTTGATCACAAGTCCTTAATGGCTTAAAAACTACAACTTAGACAACTAGTCTCAATCTCTCCCCCTTTAGCATCAAGGCACCAAAAAAGGGAAAAATTGAGTGGAATCAATCATCGTCACTGTCTCCCTCACTCTCAGTCCTCTCTTCATCTTCAGGTGCTTGAGGAGGAGGGGGAGGAGCAGAGGTACCAGCCAGTCCAAATGAGGCCAACTCTTGGTCAGTTAGGAGCCATCTCAGTGATATCTTCTTTAGAGTCGTCTGAGATCTAAGGTGATCCCACTGGCTCTATTTCTAGCTTCTCACAAATTGCTTTGATATTGACCTTAACGTACCTTTGATGCTTCTTCCTGTCTAGACTCTCTTTATGCTGCTTGATTTCCACTTTGTGACAAGAAGCAAAGATGGATGAGAGCATCTTCAGAATCCCACTTGATGACTCTCTAGGAGGTGGAGGAGCAGGAGCAGTAGCCTCGGATCTTGTGCCTTCTTGAGCTCTCTTGGATCTTCGTTCCTCTGCAGGTGAGCTGGGAGCAGAGGGAACAATGAAGATAGTAGGCTTCTGGGGCCTGAGTCTAGTATGAGGCACATCCTGGACAAATTTCAGTCCTGTCACCTTTTCAATCATGTATATGATGTAGGGTGCATAGCCACGGGACCTGTTGGGAGTGATAGAGATGTTCACAATGTCATTGTACATGTACTCAAAGACATTGAAGGTCCTTTTCCTGCTCATCACCCTCATCAATGTCCTGAGGGTGCCTTGAATGGTCCCTACATCTCCCTCTTTGGGGGTTATGGTCTTCCTCAGAATCTTGTTAAGGACAGCATAGAAGGGCTTCAAGTATTTAGTGGTTGGAGACGTGAATGGCATCTTTGTATCATAGAGAAAGTCAAGCTGATCTTTCTTTGGAGGCTTCAGATTGTGGATAATGTTGTCATTCTCCAAAGAATCTTCTAGGTGAAGAATTTTTGCAAACTCCTCATAAGTGACACCGTATTGTGCTCCATGTGTCATCCAAATCATCCTGTCACTGTCATCACGAGCAAACTAGAGAGTTGAGTAGAATTGAGTGATGACCTCAATATTCCAGTCCCACTGGAAAGAGACTAGATCTTTTAGTCCATGCAGCTCCAAGGCTTCCAGAACCTCTTGATAGGCTTGACATCTTTTGTACTGTAGATAGGTGATATTAACCCATTGACTTTTAATGACAGGATTCCTCATCTTTGAAACACATGCTCATAGTAGTCAGCATGGAAATTACTCCAAAATCTGTGATTAGCTTATTGTTTGGGTTGATCATAGACTTCTACTTCCTAAACTTGTCAGCTAGCTCACCACCTTTGCTAGTGAAATCAGCACTAGATGGCTATCTGTTGTAGTGAGTAGGAGCTTTCATATTCAATGGGCCAATAGGGCCACTAGCAAGTCCTTTGCCCTTGTTGAGGGCTCTCTTGGGCCTCGATAAGCTCCCAGCTGCATCCTTGCCCTGAGCTTTCTTCACTACAACTCTCCTTCTTTTAGGAAAGGTGTCATCGGAAGGAGGAGAGTGGACATTGACATCATGTCTTCATCACCCTCTTCTTGGCTCATTGCACTCGAGCATGATCTACCTCTTCATCACAATGAAAGGAACTGTCCTCTGAACCTGGAGACATCGTGCCTGACAAGGAGGTTCAAGGATTAGATAAGAATGGATTTGATACTATGTACAATTAAGAATTTGGAAGTCCAGATGTCAGATACTGGACTTGTCCATTTTTAGAGTGCGGATTAGGGTTAACCCCGACGAATCTATACTAGTCCGATAGACCCCAGACAAGTCCAGTGTCAATGGGACAGAACTGGAAACAACTGGATTTTGGTTGTTTGGTCTAATAGTGATCTAAAGGACATTATTTCACAAATAATCTTGATAATCATGACTATAGCAAATCAACAATCATACAATGGCCATAATTCACCAAGATTTACTTATTTAAATAGTTTTCTAGAGAAAATCAAGATAAGGGGCAGTTTTTGCAAAAATGAGTAAGCTTTGAGATCACAATCAGGTATGCAATGTTTCAAGCTACATTTCTAGAGTCAAGTATATTTAGCTCGTTTCTTAGCTCACAAAACCTTTTCTCATCTAGTGGCTTGGTGAAAATATCTGCAAGTTGTTTTTCGGTCCTAACATGTGAAATTTCAATGTCACATTCTAATGAATGATCTCTTAGGAAATGGTGATGAATATTTACGTGCTTAGTTATTGGGTGCTCTACTGGGTTGTGTGCAATTTTTATAGCACTCTCATTATCACATAGGAGTGGAATATGGTTCAAATTGTAACCATAGTCCCTTAGAGTTTGTCGCATCCAAAGTAGTTGTGCACAACAAATACCGACTGCAACATACTCCGCTTCGGCTGTGGAAAGAGAAATGGAGCTTTGCTTTTTAAATGACCATGAAACTAGAGATCTGCCAAGAAATTGATAGGTCCCCAGCGTTCTCTTTCTATCGACTTTGCATCCTGCATAGTCGGCATCGGAATAACCTATCAAGTTAAACTTGGATCCTTTGGGATACCAAAGGCCCAAGTTGGGTGTGTGCACAAGGTACCTTAAGATTCTTTTTACGGCTATTACATGGCACTCTTTATGTGTGGCTTGCACACATACACACACTAAGCATAATACTTGACCTAGATGCACATAAATAGAGTAATGACCCAATCATAGACCGATATACCTTTTGACCCACATTTGTACCATCTTTCGTTGAGGTCAAGGTGTCTGTTAGTTGCCATGGGTGTCTTGATGGGCTTGGCCTTGTCCATATCAAACTTCTTGAGGATGTCCTACGTGTACTTGGTTTGTCTTATGAACGTGGCCTCTCTTAATTGCTTCTGTCGAAGTGTGATTCCGGCAATTCTCCCGGTACTACAGTTGGCAGACCGCGAAATTTGTAGTTTGGTTGTGGGCGCGCAGAGATTCATAACAAGATTATGAGTTGACACGAGGATTTACGTGGTTCGGGCCGCATGAGCGTAATACCCTACTCCACGGGGTGTGTGTTGTTGTTGTATTGAGCGTCTGAGCGCTTAAATGTGAGAGACCAGGGTGTCTGGGAGTCTTAGGCGCGTGTGGAAGCCCCCCTTGTGTATCGTTCGACCAGTCCTTTTATAGCACAAGGACTGGCTGTTACACCATCAGCCTGGCCCGACATGTGGCCCTGGCGGTTACTGATGTCTAATACACGGTTAATGTACTTAATTCCCCTTAATAGCGCGGTAACGTTCCTTAACGGTGGTGTTACTAGTATTAAGGGTCATCTGATTGTGTGTCATTAAGATAGCATTAATGACACTTAATCGGGTCTTGAAGTCTTTAATGTTCCTTGAAGGTCTGAGCCATTGGAGGTCCACTAATCTGCCTGTTGATCTTGAAGGTCCGACGGTTGGACGCGTGGCAGCTCCGGAGCTTACCGTCTTGGACGGGTTGGTCCGGTGCTGTTGTACACGTGTCCGTACTGGAGCTTCCCTCTATCGGGGGTTAGGTCCGGGGGTGCCACACAGGTATATAGTCTGAAGCTATCCCATGTATGGAATGTAGCTCCGGTTTTATGATACACGTGGCGGCACTGGGACTAACCATAGAAGGGAGGCAGGTACGATTCCGAGTGACACGTGGGTCCTTCACAGGTCTTCAACTCAGATAGGTGGAGTTGCTTTGCACTCTTTGCAGTCCCAAGGGATATCCCATACGCAGGGTACCGACAGTGGCCCCCTAGGCCCACCTCTAGGAAAGACCTTTTGGATTAAGTCATTCTGCCGGAGGTGGCTCCATCTTTCGATTTCCGCACCGTCTCTTCAAGGGTTTTTGGATGTGCCATTGGGGTGGTGGTTCGCAGTTAAACGATCGCCGCGTGGCATATCCAGGATGTGGCACGTGAGATCTGCGCGGGTGGATCTCACGCAATTGAAGGTCGCCGGTTCCCAATACGAAAATCATATCAGTTTCGTGCGCCCTGTCAGGCTGTCGCCCTCGAGTTTCCCGCCTCTCATCATGAAAATGGTTCGCCTGGCGTAAGGACCTCGACTTGATCGTCTGGGTGGCCCCGGGTACCCTTGTCATTGGCAGGGTGAAATTTTTTTATTGTAACTTTGGCCCTTCTGCGGTTTCCATCCAAGCGTTGTGGGGGCTTACTTAAGAAGGAAAGCATGCACCGTTTGGGGGTTCCTTACGCCTTCATTTGAACTTGCGCTCGAATCCTCCAAACTTTCTCTTGCTTTTCCTCTCTTGCCCCACCGTGCTGCGATGGAGTTGGGTCTCCGCAAGAGTTGTCTCACGACCGATGGTGATTTGAAGAAGGTCCGGACCTACATGGGGTGGTCCAGTGACTCCTTCAACCACTTGGTCCGCGCTGGCAAGCTCCCGTTCAAGAAGAAGCGCGTCGGCGACATGGTGTACTTTTCTGCGTACGCCATGGTGGGACTGATCCCACCTTTCTCCACTTTTCTCTTGATGCTGTTAGACTTCTATGGTCTGCAGTTGTACCACCTTGGCCCCCACTCCATTCTTCTGGTGTCAACCTTCATCCACTTCTGTGAGATGTGGGTGGGTATTCCCCCCTGCATCGAGCTCTTCCGCACCTTCTTCACCATCCACACCACCGGCAAGAGTGACGAGTACCTTGGCTTCTACTATTTTGTGAAGTGCAAGAAGTGTCCGTACAAGTACTTGAGGTCGTTCCCTTAAGGCAAGTGGGACGACTGGAAGAAGGATTCGATTGTCGTCACGGCAGAGGAGCACGAAAAGCTGGAGCTGCCCGAAGGCCTTCCCAATGTTGACACTAAAGCGTGGAGCGAAGTTCTGGTGCTGTCAGTGGCCTTCAGCCCTGCCTTGACCAGGATCCGCCAATGTGTGGAAGGAGGAGTGACCCCCCAGGCGGTCTTCTGCAACTTCCTAGTCAATAGGTGGGCTCCGCTGAAGAAGAGGGAGAAGCTCGCCTGGGCCCTCAACAGTGTGATGGGCGATGACCGGATCGAGACTGGTTTGAAGTCCAATCTAGAAGGTGCAGCTTTGGAGATTCATCTCAAGAAGTTCCAGCACGACGTCGACATCGAGGGCGACGACTTGACTTTGCCAGCGGCTTTCCTCCCTCTGAACATGGAGACGGAGTTCAACAAGGAGCTCCGGCGGAAGATGCCGGTGCTTGACGACCTCTGTGAAGTTGAGAGGCGTTCGACCACCGGATTGGTGATGCCCAGAGCTTCTGAAGGTGGGCCTGTTCCTGCCCCAAAACCAAGAGATGAAGTCATAGGCAAGGGCAACGAGTTGGCCGAGCCCTCGAACCACAAGAGGAAGTTGAAGCACTCTGACGGGAGGTCCGTCAGACCTGCTCCTTCCACGACAGCTCCTTCTGCCCGGCGGGGGAGATCTTCGATAGCGACAACCACTCCAACATCAGCGTCTCCCCGGAACACCAGCTCTGCCCTGGTGACTCCAGCGCCAAAGCCTGCCAAGGGCTCTAGGTCCGAGGGTCCTTCTCAGTCGAGGGGTCCTCAACCAAGACGTCGCTGATGGCGGCAGCAAGCTCCAGAGAACCTTCTGGAGCTACTACGCCAGTTGAGACAGGGTCGGGCTCTGAGCGTCCGATGAAGAGGTTTCGCGCTAGCTGGAGCGGGAGTCTTCCAAGGTAAATTTGATTTTTTACCTCAGTTGATTGTTTTTTGTTGTAATCATATTTTGAGTTTCTTCATCCTTCATCCACAGGGTACCCAAGAAAAGGGCTGAAGCTCCGGTTCCTACAACAACGGCTGATGCTGTTTAGGCGGAGGCTCCAGCTCCAATCCCAGCGCCGCCCTAGGTGGTGACTAAGGTCGCGGCAGCCCCGGTGCCAACTGTCATGGTTCTTGACCTCGACTCATCTCTTGATGCACCCGTGGTAGCGCCGTACCACGGGAATGAAGATGTACCAGCGGCACCAGCTTCGGAGGTTGAAGCTCGAGTTTCGGATGCTGTGATGACAGACGCTCTGGCCTCAGAGCCAGAGGTAGCTGCAGTTCCGGCATTAGAGCCGGATGTTATTGAAGCCCCGATGATGGAGCCAGTGGTTGATGAAGTTCCGGCGCCTAAGCTGGTTGTCGTGGAAGTGTCGGCGCCTGAGCCGGTGGAGGTCGAGGCGCTGACGCCTGAATCGGCGCTGGAGGAGGCACTAGCGTCAGAGCCGAAATTAGCCTCAGCTCCGGCCGAATCTTCAACGCCTGCCCCGGAGGTGGTGGTTCCGGAGGTACCCGCGCCTGAGCCAGGGTGCCAAAACAAAGCGACCATTCCTCCGCCTGAGGGACCGGTTGCAGATGATCTGGCGGCGGGACCTTCGGAGCTGACTCCGGAGGTAGAAACTTCTGTTGCAGGACCTTCCTTGGCGGCGACCGAGGCTATTCCGGAGGGCAGCCCTAGTGCCGCGGAAGTTCAAGGGACCGCTCTTGTAGAGTGGGACCCGATTTTTGTTATGGAGAACCCGCTGGAGCCAGCGGAGAGGACCCCGGCAGGTCCGGAGCCAATCCCCTTGTCATTATCCATCGACAACACCTGCTCCAGCCTTTGTCAGGTTCAGCTGGCCTTTTACCACGACAGCAAGGCTCTCGAGGAGGAGCGCCAAACCCTTAGGAGGTGGTGCAACCGGCTCCAATTCGAGACCAAGCTGGCGTAGACTAGGATGGCCGACGACAAGGAGGGGGTAAAAAGGGAGAAGGCCCAGATGGAGTACTGGGGCCAGCTGCTGGACGAGAGGGAAAGAATGGTGCGATCCCTTGACAACCAGTCCCGGGCCATCCATGAACAGGTTGTGGCTGCTAATGAAGCAGCAAATGATCGCCTGGAGAAGCTTAGCGTCATCCACGATAGCCTCGTCAAGCGCCGAGAGGCTCTTGAGGAGCGGTAGAAAAAGCTCGAAGATGAAGAGCAAAAACTCCTGGAACTGCGGGATAACCTCGTGAAGAGGGAGGAGGAG
Organism: Tuctoria greenei; assembly: GCA_036927565.1. NCBI lineage: Eukaryota > Viridiplantae > Streptophyta > Magnoliopsida > Poales > Poaceae > Tuctoria > Tuctoria greenei. The sequence goes on along the minus strand of JAYESD010000002.1, from coordinate 61,793,767 downwards.
CTTGCTCAGAGGCTGGCTCTGGGAGACAAGAGCCTCGCAGAGCGCACCAAGAAGTTGGAGGAGCTCTGCGAGAGCGAGGAGAAGAAGGCCTGGCAGCGGGGACAGGACCTCACCAAGAGGGAGAATGAAGTTGCTGCCAGGGAGAAGAAAGTGCGGGGTCAGGAGAGAGACATGGTCAAACGGCTGAACAAGATCCATGTTCGGGAGGAGGAGCTTGCTAAACTCGAAAGGCAAGTTGCTGAAAAGATTTAGCAGCATGCCAAAGAGGTCGAGCACCTTGCTCGGGAGGGTTCGGAGCTTGCGGTGACCAAGAGGTCCTTGGAAGACGTGCGAGGCTCAAGGGCTACGGAGTCCCAACAAGTACGAGATTTCTTGGGCAAAGCCAATGACGCGGTGACGCCGCTGGGCTTTAGTCTCGTGCGTCCGGACGATCCGGAGCCGGAGTTGGACCATGCTCTGAAGGCGTTGCACTCGCTGGCAACAAACTCAACAAGATGGGCGATGTCATCGCGGATCAGTTGGACACTGAAGGAAAATCCCTTGCGCAGAACATCGCAGAGCACATGCTGATGTGCTACATAAGCCGGGATCCTCACTTCCCACTAGATCCGGTGCTTGAAGGTCCCATCGACGGAGAGGGAGATGCCGCCAAGGCCAGCGTGTCGGAGGTTGCCCTGAAGGTTGCTGCGTTCTTCCATAGGATTTAGGACTTTCTCTTTGTATCTCCCACCTGTATCTTCTCTTATTTTCCTCAATTTTGTAATATCTTGTCCTCAGATGAATGAAATCCAAGAATTTTATGAATTTTATTTTTTGTCTTCAACACGTTTGTCTCACTTGGCCCCCTGGTAGATGTAGCAAATTTGATTGTGAACATGTACCAAAAGGATGTAGCATTTTGTTGAAGAATTGAGTGCTTCGAACTTGTAGAGTGTAGGTCTGTAACACCCTCATTTTCATGCATCATGCCCTACATACATTCATATACATGTTTAACCTTAACCCACAACAAGAGGAACAAGTTTAAGATTGATTTGGAGCATTTAAAATTGATTTGGAACAACAACGCACTTAAAATGAAGGAAAGTGCGGACTAGTCTGATTTTACTGAGGACTAGTCCAATTTCTCTCTGACTAAAAACGGACTTGTCCGTTTTTGCTGCGGACTAGTCCGATTTTGCCTCTGGAAACTTTCGGACTTGTCCGATCTTGTGCGGACTAGTCCGATATTCCAAGAATCCTTGAAAAATTGTTGAGTCCCTGCACTTTTCCGGACTAGTCTGGTGTTCCAGCGGACTTGTCCGTTTTCCTCTCTGAGTAAAGTTGGACTTGTCCGATTTTAGGCCAGACTTGTCTGATTTTCTCTCTGGACAACTTCGGACTAGTCTGGTCCTTTTCGGACTTGTCCGATATTTCGCGACCCGAGTTGATCTTTTGTTTTACGACTTGTTTCTTGGGTTTCACGTTATGTGGGCCTAGGGACGTCATGTCTAACTCTTTTAGAGCCCATGTAGGACCCTAAACCGGCCTCTACTCCTCTCAAACTCGAAATTCATCTAACCCTAGCCTCCACCTCTATATAAACAACCCCACCCCTTTGCTTGACATCTATTTGCCACTTTTCCACCCCACCCAAACTCTAGTTCGTGGAGAGCCACCATCAAGGAGGGAGGAGAAGATCTCAAGTAAGAAGAAGAAGAGGAGGAAACGAAAGAGGATCAAGATCTCGACCAAGCTTTCGTTCTTCATCACCAATTCATCTCCAAGTTCATCACCAACCCTAGATCATCATGATCCAAGTGTTACCTCCAAGTTTCTTGATTCATTGGAGTTCTAAACACCTGGTATACCTTCTATTCTCTTTTCCTTACGTAAATTCAACCCCTAATCTAAAAATTTTACGTCGGTCTAGAAAACCCTAATTTGCTGATCTCGCAGAGTGCGGACTTGTCCGGTCCCTAGCAGACTAGTCCAATCTTCCTGGTTAAATTGTATTGAATTGATTCTAAAATGAGATCTAATCACATCCAAACCTATATAAACTTGTAAAAAGCTATTAGAACTAGCTAGTGACCATTAAAAGCAATCTATTAACAAGTTCTACCTTGCATTTGCATTAATCATGCATGTCATGTCATATTGAGTAATATTTGTGCACTCTTTGATTGTGTTTCTTGTCTTGTATGTTTATTGTGCAGATTAGACGGATTTGTGCTAGATAGTGTCGTAGAGGATCCACAACACCAATAGTTTGAAGGCTTTGGCCCTAATCAACCGCAAGAGCAAGGCAAGTGTCCCTGAAGCATATTGATCCTGCTTTTAAAGTAAATGTTTTGTTTGCAAATTGCATGCTTGTGTCAATTTGATGGGAAATCCTATGGTAGGAAGTTTACTAGCATGTTTAACCACCCTTGTCACCTGGAATTATGGTAGAGAGTCGGGATGGGCTTTTTACCTTTTTGCTTCGCTTAATCAACTAGGATGAGAAAACAATACTAAACATTAATGATGTATTTATGAGACTATGATTAACATGAACTGGGTAATATGATATGGTAATGGGTGATCTAAGCAAGCCTGGTATGTGGACGGGTTGGATGTTATGGTGGTTTTGCTTGCTTTAGATCTAAGGATCGGTTCATGCAAGAATAAGCCAGGACTACAGTGCCACAACGAGGCCAAGTATGGGTGCAGCGTAGCTGATTAATTAGGGCGTTGTCAGTGCTATTTGGACCATTAAGGATGCTTAGGGAACGGGTAGTCGGATTGGGTTTGTTTATGATTGGTGGGACTACCCTAGGATCCGAATGACTCAAGAGGGGGCCCTTGGTTGAAGATGTGCTCTGTAGGACACATCGCCACCGGTGAAACCTCATTGGGGTCTAAATAGGCTAGTAATCCCTTTGTAAAGGCTATTTTGTGATCTCTTGGCCATACACCAAAGGAAGTGTAATTGGCATAAGGGAGGTTCTTTAGTCACCGATGGGTGATGAAATTACAAACACGTGGGTAAAGTGGTACAACCTCTGCAGAGTGTGTCTAATAAACTATCATGATAGCCGTGCTCCCAGTTATGAGCACCTGGACAACTTCCATGATTAGAGGGAACTCGGTATTGGGATGGTTATTGTTTGGTAATGGTTATGGCTGGTTATGGATTAATTTTTGGTATTGAATATGGTTATTGGCAAATGGTGAAATCTGGAATTATTGATGAGGATGGTGAATTATGGACTGGTATTATGATATTACTTATGATTATGATGGGTTTGATTCATATACATATTATATATTGCTTTTCAAATGTTTTAATGTATTTTTTAGCACTCAACCATTATTATTGTCGTCATTTGAACCAGCCACATGTCATACTTTCCACACTTGCTGAATACGACATGTACTCACTCTTGCAATCTCCCCCCCCAACAGTTGCAGGTCAGGATTGGGAGTTTAATGGCGATAATGTGAAGTTCTAGGCCGTGTCTACTGTCAACTTTGCCTGTGGTGTTGATTGGAGCTGCGCTATACCCTATTGCTTATGCTGCCTAGCTGTTTAGTTTGCTTATTTAGTTTATTTCCGCTGCATTAGTTGAACTTGTCATTAATATTCATTAGAGTTTGTATTCGAGGATAATATGGTTTGTGTAATAAAATTTGGTTAATTAATCTTGTTCTGTGGTAATTTTCTGTATACTCTTTTGTGATGCACTCGTGTATGTGTGTTGAACGTCCTGGGCACACATATGCGTTAGCTTGGTTCATTTTCGGAACCGGGCGTCACAATTTGGTATCAGAGCCACAGGTTGACCGTAGGATGCAGCCTAGATAGAATGGACACTTTAGAGCACATAGGAACACTCAAGAACCGATGTGTTTTTGCTTGGTGTGCTGTTTGCTATATATATTGTTTGCTTGTGTGCTTAATAGAGGATTTTGGGGTGCTTTAGCATTGCCATGTACACATAGGCTAGTTAGTTGTTTAGTTTCCTATCCCTTGGTGCATATAGTTGGGGACGTTTTCTAATTCTTACCTATTGCTTTTCTCCAGATGGTGAGGTCTCGCAATCAGAGGGATGGCAATAATGAGGAGGAGAACAATGGAGTGCCTCAGAAAAACATTGGACAAGGATCTACTCAGGGAGCTATCAACATTGAGCAGCTATTGGCTATGCAAAACCAGATCATGCATACCATGATACAAACTATGGGACAGCTGTAGGCTGGCAATGACAACAATCATCCCCACATGCCTCCACCGCCACCCCCACCCCCTCATACTCGGTTGGGAGATCTTATGAGGACTGGGCCGCCAACCTTTGCTCAAGCTGCTGACCCTATGGATGCCGATGATTGGCTCAAGTCCGTGGAGAAGAAACTTGCTATTGTCCAATGCAATGACTGGGAGAAGGTGCTATTTGATTCTCATAAACTCGTTGGAGCAGCTGCGGATTGGTGGGATGCTTATTGCAATGCTCATGAGAATCAAGAGAGGATCACTTGGGCGGAATTCAAGGAGAGCTTCCGTTCTCATTATGTGCTAGAAGGTGTTATGATCTTGAAGAGACAAGAATTTGAGAACTTGAGACAAGGAAGATCGAGCGTGGGTGAATATCTCAATAAATTCACTCAACTCTCAAGGTATGTGCCTGAGGATGTGAGTCGGGACAGCCGAAAATAATACTTATTCATGAGGGGCTTGAACAATGAAATCCAAGTGCAACTACTCAATTGTGATTATGCAAATTTTCAGAAGCTTGTGGACAAAGCAATTGTGGTTGAGAACAAGATCCGTGAGATGGAGCAAGACAACAAGAGGAAGGCGCCATATCAAGGACAACCACAAGGAAGTAATGTGCGCCCTCGCTTTGCGCCTCCTAATGTGCCATATTACAGCTCCTCTACTCCTATACAACGCACTAGATTTGCACCGCGCCCAACTCAGTTTGTGCAGCAGCGCCCTGTTATGCAAACACCTAGGCCCCCAATGCCTTATGCACCCCATGCTAATTTTGCTGGTGCCAATGCTCAAAACCAAGCTCGCCCCTATAATTCTGGTGGAGTTAAGAAGTGCTATACTTGTGAAGAAGCTGGACACTTTGCGCATCAATGTCCTAAGTCATGCATTGGTCAAGGAAGCAATGCACCGAGGCAAACCCAAGACCCAATGGAGGACAGCCACAAGGAAATCGTGGACAGCAGAATTTTGCTCGTGGCAATGTGAACCATGTCTCTACGGAGGATGCTCAACAAGCGGATGACATGGTCATTGGTATGTTTCTCACCATCTCCAACCCCGCGACGGTGTTATTTGATTCTGGAGCATCACATTCATTCATTGCATCGAAGTATGTTGCCCAGTATAGTTTGCCTATCTCTCATATGAAGTTTACTCTATTAGTTAAGTATCCTGGAGTTGAGATGAGGACAAATATAGTATGTCCAAAAGTAAGTCTTAGAATAAGGGGGGTAGACTTCTCCGCCAACCTCATCGTTTTGGATTCTCAAGGATTGGACATTATACTTGGTATGGACTGGTTGAGGAAGCACAATGGAGTTATTAAGTGTGCCACAAAAATGGTGAAGTTGACCAATGAGGAAGGGATCACCGTAGAGTTTGAAGCATCTCAAACCGCACCGAAGCAATTGGAGTTGAATCCTATGGACGGTGCCGCAATTGAGGAGATTCCGGTGGTGTGTGAATTTTTGGATTTTTTTCCAGATGAGTTGCCAGGTATGCCACCTGATCGAGACATTGAGTTTGTTATTGACTTAATACCTGGAACTGCACCTATAGCTAAGAGGCCGTATAGTATGCCTCCTATGGAATTAGCGGAGCTCAAGAAACAAATTCAAGAGCAACTAGAGAAAGGTTTTATTCGCCCAAGCTCTTCGCCTTGGGGAGCGCCTGTTCTATTTGTGGACAAGAAGGATGGATCCCAAAGGATGTGTGTGGATTACCGAGCTCTCAACGAGGTAACAATCAAGAACAAGTACACCTTGCCACGCATAGAAGACTTGTTTGATTATATGAAGGGTGCTTGTGTCTTCTCTAAGATTGATTTGAGGTCAGGATACTTTCAAATGAAGATTAGACCATCGGACATACCCAAAACAACTTTTAGAACACGGTATGGATCTTATGAGTACACCGTGATGTCTTTTGGATTAACAAATGCGTCTGCCTATTTTATGTATCTCATGAATAAGGTCTTCATGGAGTACTTGGATAAGTTCGTTGTGGTGTTTATTGATGACATTATGATCTACTCGAAGGATGAGAAGGAACATGAGGAACACTTGAGGCTTACGTTGCAGAAATGGAGGGAGCATCAATTGCATGCCAAGTTAACCAAGTGTCAGTTTTGGTTGAGAGAGGTGTCGCTTTTGGGTCATATCATCTCAGGAGGAGGAGTATCAGTTGACCTCGAAAAAGTGAGAGACGTGTTGAAGTGGGAGCCCCCGCAAAATGTAAAGGAGATTAGGAGTTTCCTTGGGATGGCTGGATATTACCGTAGGTTCATCAAGGACTTTTCCAAGATAGCCAAGCCTATGACGGAGTTGCTAATGAAGGGAAATGTTTTCCAATGGACTCAAGCTTGTCAAAATAGTTTTGAGGAGTTGAAGAAGAGGTTAACAACAACTCCAGTTTTGGTACTGCCGGATGTAAACAAGAGTTTCGACATATATTGCGACGCATCAAGACAAGGACTTGGATGTGTGCTTATGCAAGAAGGTCAAGTAGTAGCCTATGCATCAAGACAATTGAAGAAACATGAGCAGAATTACCCAACGCATGATTTAGAACTTGCAGCCGTGGTACATGCATTGAAAATTAGGAGACACTATATTCTTGGACATAGGTGTGAAATTTATATGAATCACAAGAGTCTTAAGTATATTTTCACACAATCAGATCTGAATTTGAGGCAACGAAGATGGTTGGAGCTCATCAAAGATTATGATTTTGGGAATCAACTATCATCCAGGAATGGCTAATGTAGTGGTTGATTCTTTGAGTAGAAAAGGAGTAAGTCATCAACTCACAGTTCGAGAGTTACCATTTGATTTATGTAAGGAGTTTGAAAGGTTAAACCTCGGATTTGTAAATGAGATGGAGGTGATGGAGTTAAACCCAACCCTGGAGCAAGAAATTCGAGAAGCACAGGCCGCGGATGAAGAGATCAAGGAAATCAAGGAAAGGACCGAGGAAGGGAGAGAATTCAGATTTGATGAAGACGAACATGGTACCTTATGGCTTGGAAAGAGAATCGTTGTACCTAATGTAAACCATATCCAGGAGACAATATTAAAGGAGGCACATGACTCGCCGTACTCGATACCCTGGTTGTACGAAGATGTACAAAGACTTGAAGGCTTGCTATTGGTGTGATAGCATGAAAAAGGACATAGCTAAATATGTAGCATTGTGTGATATGTGTCAACGAGTCAAGGCGAACATCAAAGGCTAGCTGGACTATTACAACCATTAAATATTCCATAATGGAAGTGGGAAGAAATTGGAATGGACTTCATAGTTGGGTTACCACGTACCCAGTCCAGGTATGACTCAATTTGGGTAATTGTGGATCGCTTCACCAAGTCATCTCATTTTGTCCCTGTGAAGACCAAATATACAGCTGCACAATTGGCCAAAATATACATGGAGCATATTGTGTGTCAACACAGAGTACTGAAGAAGATAGTCTCGGATAGAGGTTCTCAATTTAGTTCTAGATTTTGGCAAAAATTGCATGAAGCTTTGGGAACGAGGTTGAATTTCAGTTCGGCATATCACCCTCAAATGGATGGACAAATCGAGAGGACCAACCAGATTTTAGAGGACATGTTAAGAGCTTGTGCTTTAAAACATGGTAAAGGTTGGGACAAAAGCTTGCCATACGCGGAATTTTCATACAACAATAGTTATCAAGCAAGCTTGAAAATGTCGCCATATGAAGCGCTTTATGGAAGGAAGTGTAGGACACCTTTATTCTGGAATGAGGCAGGAGAAACTTAAGTATTTGGTCCGGATGTGTTGCAAGAAGCCGAAAAGCAAGTCCAAATAATTCGTGAAAACTTGAGAGCTGCCCAATCAAGACAAAAGGGCTATGCGGACAATAGGAGAAGGAAATTAACCTTTGAAGTGGGAGATTTTGTTTACCTCAAGGTGTCACCAATCATAGGTCATAAGAGGTTTAACATAAGAGGCAAGCTCGCACCTCGCTACATTGGGCCATTCAAGATTTTGGACGAAAAAAGGAGAAGTAGCGTATAAGTTGGAGATGTCAGCTTATCTTTCGGATGTCTATGATGTCTTTCATGTTTCCCAGCTCAAGAAGTGCTTAAGAGTACCGGAAGAACAAGTGTCAATGGAAGGATTGGAATTAGAAGAAGATTTGACTTATGCTGAGCAACCGGTCAAGTTCTTGGAAACCAAGGAGAGAGTCACAAGGAACAAGGTTATTAGATTGTATAAAGTTCAATGGAAGCACCACACAGAAAAAGAAGCAACGTGGGAATTGGAGGATGAACTCAAGAAGGAATTTCCCTATCTCTTCTCTTCTGCGTTGAATCTCGAGGGCGAGATTCATTTTAAGGGGGTAAGTTTGTAACACCCTCATTTTCATGCATCATGCCCTACATACATTCATATACATGTTTAACATTAACCCACAACAAGAGGAACGAGTTTAAGATTGATTTGGAGCATTTAAAATTGATTTAGGACAAAACCGCACTTAAAATGCAGGAAAGTGCGGACTAGTCCGATTTTACTGAGGACTAGTCTGATTTCTCTCTGACTAAAAACGGACTTGTCCATTTTTGCTGCGGACTAGTCCGATTTTTCCTCTGGAAACTTTCAGACTTGTCCGATTTTGTGCGGACTAGTCCGATATTCCAAGAATCCTTGAAAAATTGTTGAGTCTCTGGACTTTTCCGGACTAGTCCGGTGTTCCAGCGGACTTGTCCGTTTTCCTCTCTAACTAAAGTCGGACTTGTCCGATTTTACGCCAGACTTGTATGATTTTCTCTCTGGACAACTTCGTACTAGTCCAGTCCTTTTCGGACTTGTCCGATATTTCGCGACTCCGAGTTGATCTTTTGTTTTACGACTTGTTTCTTGGGTTTCTCGTTAAGTGGGCCTAGAGACGTCGTGTCTAACTCTTTTAGATCCCATGTAGGACCCTAAACCGGCCTCTACTCCTCTCAAACTCGAAATCTATCTAACCCTAACCTCCCGGAAAGACATAAGTGGACGTACTCATCCATTTAGACCATTTTTATGACCGCTCTGTTCTCGAACCCCCTTCTCCACATTCACCAACCAGTGGCCTCCCTTAGACCATCCGCACCAGCGTACTCTAAAGCATACTCTATACACTATTCTCCTTCAGCTTTTACAGTACGTACTCTAAATTACACTGCGAAACAGTGTATCCAGTATGCTTTACAGCGTGCCACTGCGGATAGTCTTAGTCGCCATCTGCTGACTACGGCAGTGCGGGGCCCCGGGTCCACCAGTGCACTTGGCAAAAAGGCGTGGCCGATGGGGTTCGTGCGGCTTGGGCGCCGCACATTTGGGCAGCCTCCTGTCGCGGGCCAGCGCGCCCAGTGCCTGCCAGAGATGATGACCCGGAGGATGATGGCCTCCACCCACAGGATGCCTAGCGAAGAGGCATTCTGGCTAGACTGCTAGAGGTTGTCCGGCTTTCGACCTACCCTCACAGCGCCTGCGCTCCAGATCGCCGAGAAGTGGAGACTCGCGCTCCCAGCGCTATTCCGGGCGCCCGGGCCACACTCGCAAGTCGCAAGTAGATGTGGCTCCTCCTACTCATCTGGTCGACGTCCAAACGCCATCTCAGGTGATTCCGCAGGCTCCCTCTCGATCTTCAACTCCCCGAGACCCCGTCCTGCTCGTGCAACCTCTGCTGCAGACTGGACCCCCCCCCCCCCCCCCAAAGTGACCTCAATAACAGCGCCTCAAGACTCCCAGCCTGCTGCAAACCTGGGCGCTTCCCTGGCTGCCCTGCCTCCGACTCCGGAGATGGACCTCACGCCGGCTGTTGCCCCGGTGGACCAAGCGGTGGAGCTAGAGCTAGAGGTCCCGGGACGCGAGTCTCCAGCTAACCTCCCGGTGGAGCGAGTTGTGGAGCTGGATCTGCCGGCGTGGAAATATCCCGACAACTCGATTTTGCGTCCGGCCCATCCTCCGCTAGTGGGCCTTCTTGGCTCTTCCCACCAACTCCCCCGCCAGTGCTGCCTGATCCTGCTCTGACTGTTCCGGCAAACCGACGACCACCAGCAGCCAAGACGAAGAGAGCGCTGGACAGGAGGAGGCGTACACACACACAACTTACGGAAGAGAGACGCTGGGAATTTTTTGTGGTACTGGCTTGGTCTTGCTTTCCTCGCCAGGCTATTTTTTTATATTAAAACAAAGCAAAAACAGAATACAGTGGCCACCACCGAGACTTAAGGCCTCATCTGCATGCACGTTCTGAACGTCATGCAAAGATCCGATCTCACCGACCACTACACCCGTATGCATACCATGCAGAACTACGACTCACTCCACACTGCCCGCTTCGCATGCCAACTCCCGCAAGCTACGCCACAACATGCAGCTTTTGCATGCCGTGCGATGCGGCACGAATAACAGACGCGCCTGACTACCTCTCAGGCTCACAACTGACTTTGACCAAAGGAATAAACTAACTTAGACTGACTAAAAACAAACTAAGTAACATTCCTGATTTATTCAACATTCTCCCCCTAAGACAGGAATCGTTTACTTCAGTTTGGTGACACCGATCTGCTCCCGGTAGGTCCTGGAATTTCGACTTCCCAAGCGACTTTGTCAGGATGCCCGCGAGCTGCTCTTGAGTACTTGTGAATGCTAGTCGAACTGCACCACTTTCAACACATTCTCGAATGTAATGAAATTTTGTGTCGATATGCTTACTTTGATCATGAAGAACCGGGTTCTTGCTGAGAGCAATCGCGGACATGTTGTCCATCTTGAGCAGTGGAGGCATCGGCTTCATACCCTCGATGTCAGTGAGTAGACGTGCGAGCCACACACCCTGGCATGTAGCTGCTGCTCCGGCAATGTACTCAGCTTCGCACGAGGATAAAGCCACCACTTTCTGTTTCTGGGATTGCCAAGCCACAAGGTTGCCATGGAGAAAGAAGATGATGGCACTCGTGCTTTTCCTGTCGTCGACATCACCCCCCAAGTCACTATCGCTGTAACCAACAAGGCCAGGCTCGGTGCTGCTCCTTGTGTGCACCAGGCCATAGTCGGTTGTGCCAGCGATGTACCTTAGCAGGTGTTTCATTGCTGCCATGTGCTCCTGCTTAGGATCCTCCATAAATCAGCTCAGGTATCCCACTGCGAATGCAAGGTCAGGACGAGTGTTCATCAAATACCGCAAGCTACCAATCAAGCTGTGATATTCTATTGAGTCAACCCCCGGTGATGAACTTTGCTTGGACAGCTTGAGTCTCGTCTGTTAGCACTACCGGACTAGTCCGGTAGTGGACGGACTAGTCCGGTCTGGACTAGTCCGATATAAGACCAGACTAGTCCGATGTTGTCCATTAAGGACATCGGACTAGTCCGGACCTTGACCGGACTAGTCCGGTCTTTTCAGTTAATGTCAGTTTGAACTCGAAAATAACATGTGTTCTAATTGAAAGGACATAACCCACCGACAATTATGTCCCTTATCGGGGGACTTAACTGTCTCTAAGGGTGGGAGGCCCCCTCTTGTGTCTCTTGGTTATATATAAGGAGAGGGTTATGTGTATGATTGAAGGTGGTGTTGTGAATACACATTGGACACAAGAACTCTCTCAATTCTAAGAATCCGATCAATAATACCAAGAGAAGAACAAGGGGAAACGTCTCCCATCGTCGTTCTACTTGCGGCCTCGCCTTATTGGCTCGATGGCCGCATCGTCAAACAACAACAAATATGGAAGAGAAGGTAGTATTGATGTTCTTGTGCTATTTGAGAGATAGCACTTGGTGTTCATGTTGTATTCGGATTTCTCCATGTAATTCGAGATGATTTAGTGGATATTTGATCTTTGGACTCCCTTTTAGTTTCTAACAATGGTATCAGAGCCGTTTAGACCACTAATCATTTCGAATTGAGTTTTGATCGAAGTTTTTTTGCTGAAAGTTTTGAAGGTTCGGACTTGTCCGGTCTAAGGGCCGGACTAGTTCGGTGTGCAACGTAAAGTGGTTAGGTTTTCGGATCAGGGCGTTTGACGCGTTCATCTGATTGAAAACCAATTAAGAACTTTGGATTGAAATCCATTGTGAAAATTAAGTTGATTTGGTAAGATGGTAAGATTAAGATTCCCTTTTGGGTATTTCGAAATTTTTTTCCAGATTTTTATATTAAACTTTTCCGATGTTGGTCGTAATAGTCTGGAATAGTACGGACCAGACTCGAAAAGTTCAATAAAGAACGGATCAAATGTTTTTGATGGGACCGGACTAATCTGGCGTATGGATCGGACTAGTCCGAAAATCATACTGTAAGAGTTTGGACTAGTCCAACCATGTGCAGACTAGTTCTGGCTATACAATTAAGGTTGCTTATTTAATTAAGCTTCCGCTGTGAATTAAGTTTATAATGTCATAGCAATTTGGTCGAGTAACCAAAGCGAAAGATAAATTGCTATGTCATTTTAAGTTGCATGGAATTCTATTGAGTAACCAAAGCGAAAAATAGAATTGTCATGTTTTTAAGCAATATTATGTCATTATTGACCGAGTAACCAAAGCGAAAGGCATTAATGACATTTTATGTTTAAGTGCATAGTAATTTGGTCGAGTAACCAAAGCGAAAGATAAATTACTATGTATTTCAGTTGTTCTCCAATGTTAAGTTTTAATGACATTATTGGCCGAGTAACCAAAGCAAAAGGCATTAATGACATTCTCTTTTAAGAACATAGTAATTTGGTCGAGTAACCAAAGCGAAAGATAAATTACTATGCTGTTTTTTCAGTTATTCTCAAATGTTGAGTTTTGGTCAAGTAACCAAAGTGATTGACAAAACTCAACATTATCTTATGATTAATATCTATGCATTCACTCATGATCTCTTTTTTGATTAAGAAGTTTCGTCTAATGAGAATTCAGCATTGAGTTTCATCTGGTAAGCAATTATGGGAGATGGAGAGAAAGTTGGAGATTGCTTTGGCAGTCTCCAAGATGGACTTTGCTCTCACAACTCCATATTCAGTTGAGCCGGTGGCTCTAGTAAGTAAAGTTGATGAAACTCAGTAAGCCTTTGTTGTGAGGACAAAGGACTATACTAGTAAGCTATTGGCTTGTGATATAGCCAAAGTTAAGTGAAAACAATCAAACAGGAAATGTTTGATGATTATTAAGGGCATATCACTGAAATCATTCGGGGGAGCAATCCCTGAATATGATATTGCCACTGAGTACCTCCAAAAGATTGAGAATCAGTTTACCGGTTCTTCTAAGTCGTTATCAAGTACTCTTATCAAGAGACTTGTCGATGAAAAGTATTATGGAGGTGATGTGCGAGAGCACATTTTAAGGATGACAAATATGACTTCAAAGTTTAAGCCTATAGATTTGGGGATTAAAGATGAGTTCATTGTGCATCTCATTTTTCCTCAGTTCTAAAGGAATTTGAGACTTTTGTCATCAATTATGACTCTCAACCTAAACTAATGAACATAGAAAAACTCATGGCTATGTGTGTTCAGGAGGAAGAGAGGATTAAATCTCTTCATGATAATGATGCTATTAATTACGTGAAGGGAAAAAGTAAGGCTAAGAAGAATTATTCTTCTAAGCAATTTTTTAAGTATCATGGTTCTTCTCACCATGATAAAGATAAGAGTAAGGCTCTACAAATCATCCTTAACGTTAGGATGTGAAAGTAGAGAAAGATCGGTGTCACTTTTGTTTAGACAAAGGTCACCATCAAAAGGAATGCATAGACTTTCTGAAATGGTGTTGTAAGTGACAATCAGTTTTCCTCACATCAGAGTAAGAGTAAGAGAATCGATTCTGAAATGTTTTCGAAATTATGGCATTGTTGCTTAGGCCATATTTCGAGAGGGAGAATTGAACAATTGGTTTCACAATCAATTCTTCCTCATTCGGATTTTTCAGATTCAGAAGAATGCATAGACTAAGAAAAGTAAGAAATTGTGCCATATGCAGTGCGGGAATTTGGAATTAATCTGTAAGGACATTTGTGGTCCATTTCCTGTAGTATCTGTTGATGGTTTTGATTCGTTCATAACCTTCACGGATGACTACTTCACGGATGACTATTCTCGCTATGGCCATATTTATCCAATTAAAGAATGCTTTGAAGCGTTGGATAAATTAAAGATATTTAAGGCTGAAGATGAAAATCAGCACAACAGTAAGATAAAAGTGGTAAGATCTGATCGCTTTGAAGCATTGGATAAATTAAAGATATTTAAGGCTGAAGATGAAAATCGGCACAACAGTAAGATAAAAGTGGTAAGATCCGATCGTAGTGGTGAATACTACGGTCATCATACCCCTATGGCCAAGTTCCTGGACCATTTGCTCGGTTCCTACATGAAAATGGCATAGTTGCCCAGTATTCAACACAGGGCGAGCCTCAGCAAAATAAATTAGCGGAACGGTGCAACCGTACGCTAATGGATATGGTAAGATCCAAGTTAAGTCAATCAGATTTGCCGGTTAGCTTATGAATAGAGACATTAAAACCACTATTCATGTGCTAAATCGGATCTTTAGTAAGTTGGTGTCTAAAACACCGTATGAGTTGTGGACAGGACATAAGCCCTCATTAAGTTATATGCATATATGGGGTTGTCCCGCTGAAGCAAAGATTGTTTAACCCAAATATTGGTAAGTTGGATTCTAAGACAGTAAGTTGCCATTTTATTGGCTATGCAGAAAAGAGTAAGGGATATCATTTCTATTGTCCAGAACGATATTCTAAGTTTGTAGAAACAAGGCATGTCGTCTTTTTTTTAGAGGATGCCATGATCAGGGGGAGTATGGTAAGACGAGAAATTAATCTTGAAGAGAAGTGGGTTTCTGTATCCACTCCTATGATTCAAGAATCATATTTCTCATTACCTATTGTTGTTGAATCATCAATGTCTATTGGTGAAGATTCAACACCAGTTGTTAGTTCTCCATTGACAACGGAATTATTAAGAAAGGTTGAACATTCTCAGCCCGTTGTCATTAATAATGAAGAGCAACAACAGCCTCAAAATGAGGATAATGTGCAATTAAGAAGATCTCAAAGAGAAATAGAATCGGCCATTTCGGATGATTATGAGATCTAATTAAGTGAGGCAATTCAAATGGAGGGTGATCCCACCACATTTGAATAAGAAGTCCTCAAACATCTGAATAGCGTAAAGTCTTGGAGGATGAAATGAGGTCTATGGAAACAAACAAAGTCTGGAATTAGTTGAGATTCCTAATGGAGCCAAAACAATAGGCTATAAATGGGTCTACAAAACTAAACGTGACTCCAAAGGGAATATTGATAAGTTTAAGTCCAGACTTGTTGCAAAAGGTAAGGATTCGTTCAGAATCATTATGGTATTAGTTGCACATTACAATTTAGAATTACATCAGATGGATGTAAAATCGACATTTCTCAATGGTGATCTATATGAGAACGTCTATATGACACAACCGAAAGGTTTTGTTGTTAAGGGTAAAGAACATATGAGGTGCCACTTAAGAAAGTTCATTTATGGACTTAATCAAGCATTAAGACAGTGGTATCTCAGGTTCAATAAGACAGTAAGAAAGTTTGGGTTTAAACAAAATGAGGAGGACAATTACATTTATGGTAAGTTTAAAGACGGTAAATTTATTTCCCTCATGATTTATGTAGATGATATACTACTTGCAAGTAGTGATGTCAATCTACTATCAGAAACTAAGAAGTTCTTGTCCTCTAATTTTGATATGAAAGATCGTGGTGAAGCATTCTATGTACTGGGCATAGAAATTCACCGAGATAGAATAAAGGGGTATTAAGTTTAGCACAAAAGGCATACTTAAGGAGCGTTCTTGAAAAGTACGGTATGCATGAAAATAAATCTTTGTCTGCTCTAATGAGTCAAGGTTGGTAAGTATGGAACCAATAAGAGGTCGACCTAATAAGAATCGGTTCCAAAACTTCTTGCTGTCAGAAGTTTTAAGTTTTGCTGAATTCCTAAGTTACCTTGACAAAGTTTAAGTATCGGGTTAAGTTTGGCATAAGTAAGTCCAATCCAGATGACTGGATGGAAATAAGTATTACTTGCAGTTTTACAAGTATCAAGGTCTCATGGTAAGTTAAATATAATATTAAGTCATTGGAATAATGACTTAGTAAGACTCAGTTTGTGCGAGATGTGTAGTAAATCCACATCAGTAATCAACACTCGCACATTGGAGCTTTATTGTGGAAAAAGCTCCTAATTTAGGGTCACTGCGTCATGTGTGATGCATACCAATATATTATAAATAAGACCACTGAGCAGACACAGTAAGTAAACCCGAATTGTTAGTGGTTGACAGCATTAAACCAATTAAGTTTTTTGTACTCCAGAGACAACAAGTCATATGTGATGCCAAACACATTGACATAAGGTATGTGTTGTAAAGGAGTAAATCCAGGATCATATTAAGTAATGATTATTGAGCAAATTAGTACCAAGCAAATGCTTGCGGATCCGCTTACAAAAGGTCTTCCACCCAACTGTTCAGTGAACACGTGGCTAGCATGGGTTTAAGGAAGAACCTATGATCACTGGATATTTAGGGGCCAAATAAGAGTAAGGTTCGTTTTTAAGTGTGACATATATTGTGGTCCTCGAGTCCAACAATACGTAAATGGTTGTTGTGATGTGTTGTGCCCTATTTGTCGAGCAGGAAAAAGTGGACACTAAGTTTAGTATTAAGTAAGTTGGTAAGTTTCAGTTTCGAGTTCAAGGGGGAGAATGTTAGAACTACCGGACTAGTCTGGTAGTGGACGGACTAGTCCGGTCCGGACTAGTCCGATATAAGACCAGACTAGTCTGATGTTGTCCAATAAGGTCATCGGACTAGTCCGGACCTTGACCGGACTAGTCCGGTCTTTTCAGTTAATGTCAGTTTGAACTCAAAAATAACATGTGTTCTAATTGAAAGGACACAACCCACCGACAATTATATCCCTGATCGGGGGACTTAACTGTCTCTAAGGGTGGGAGGCCCCCTCTTGTGTCTCTTGGTTATATATAAGGAGAGGGTTATGTGTATGATTGAAGGTGGTGTTGTGAATACACATTAGACACAAGAACTCTCTCAATTCTAAGAATCCGATCAATAATACAAAGAGAAGAACAAGGGGAAACGCCTCCCGTTGTCGTTCTACTTGCGGCCTCGCCTTATTGGCTCGATGGCCGCATCGTCAAGCAACAACAAAGATGGAAGAGAAGGTATTATTGATGTTCTTGTGCTATTTGAGAGATAGCACTTGGTGTTCATGTTGTATTCGGATTTCTCCATGTAATTCGAGATGATTTAGTGGCTATTTGATCTTTGGACTCCCTTTTAGTTTCTAACATCGTCTCCATAGGTGTCGCACATGGATTGCATGTCCCCATACCTGCTTTCTCGAGTACCTTCTTGGCATAGGCGGCCTGCGATAGCTCGATGCGGTGCCGCCCTTGCTTGACTTCAATGCCAAGGTAATACGAGAGAGACCCCAGATCGCTCATGCTAAAAAGGGACTTCATCTCCTTCTTGAATGTGGTGATCTCAGCTTCAGACTCCCCCGTGATGATGAGATCATCAACGTAGATTCCCACCACAAGCCGGGACTATTCGACGCCACGCGTGTACAGTCCGTGCTCACACTCGCTCCTGGAGAAACCAAGCTCATGCAGGCTGGTATCGAGCTTGGCATTCCAAGCGCGAGGCGCTTGTCGAAGACCGTAAAGTGCCTTGTGCAGCTTCAGCACCTTGCGCTCGTGCCCAGCAGCAACGAAACCAGGTGGCTGCGACACATATACCTTTTCTGCCAGGTCGTCATTGAGGAACGCCGATTTGACGTCCATATGATGTACTACCCATGCCCGGTGAGCAGCAACAGCTAAGAGCATCCGCACAGACTCCATCCTCGCCACCGGTGCAAAGACCTCTTCATAGTCAATTCCTTGGCGTTGCACGTACCCCTTGGCGACGAGGCGAACTCGCCGTGCTCGTTACGCTTGAGCTTGAACACCCATTTCAGCCCGATGGCACGCTGTCCAGCAGGTAGGTCCGCGAGAGACCATGTCTTGTTGTGTTCAATGGAAGCCATCTCTTCAAGCATTGCTGCACGCCACTCCTTGGTCTGCAGCGCCTCCTCCACTGTTGCAGGTTCATCCTCGAGTGCCACCAATAGTTCCTGGACCACCTCCTGCTTGGCCAAGCCAAGAGATGTTGATGGCCCAAGAATATTTTCCAATGCACGAAACTTGAGAGGAGCATCATCATGATCATTGTCAAGATCGAGTTCACCCACAGGTGGTGATGTAAACTCAATCCCAGGAGCCGGTGCAGCCAATGATGTGCGAGGCTTAGACTGGCATTGCCGCACTAGCCGGCGTCGTCGGGTCCTATGGTGGTGGTGTCACAGCTTGCATCAATGGCGACTCCAACACCCCTTGCATACTGAAAGTGCATCTAGGTTCCCCGTGGGTTTTGGATGATTGATGACGACAATTAAGTCGCTAATGAGCTCAAGTGATCTTAGCACAGGTGTGGACTCGATCGGAGACGCAAACCCTCAAAAAGGAAAAGGAAGGAAACGGAGTCAACTCGAAGCGTGGAAACTAGGGTTTCTAGCGTGTTGAGTTAGACTAGCCGTAGAAATAGGAGGGTGCGTGTGTAAAGTGCATTGAGATCAAGTTAGGGAACTCAAAGTGTTTTAGAGGTCAAACCCCTTAAGAGAAAAGAGTGGAAAAGAAGTCTGGCAGTAGGGCCGGACTAGTCCGTGCAGGTGGCCGGACTAGTCCGTCCCTGGCCGGCCAAGTCCGTTGTAGGCCGGACCAGAAGGGTCTGACTGAGATCGGACTAGTCCGTTCATGGCCGGACTAGTCCGTGTAGCAGTGAGTGGGTTTTTGGGACTAAGTCTCAAAACCACGGACTTGTCCGTTTGAGTCCGGACCAAGAGGTCCTGAGTGAGAACGGACTAGTCCGCCCGTGGGGCCGGACTAGTCTGGGTTGGTGTGTTGAAAGTGGTTCTGTGACTAAGTCTGGGAGGACCGGACTAGTCCGCCCTTGGGGCCGGACTAGTCCGTGGTCCTCAGACTAGTCCATTTTCACACGGAGCAAAAGGCTCTGTGTGAGATCGGACTAGTCCGGTGGTGACCGGACTAGTCCGTTGTTGAAGTGACCGTTTGAATTTGAAGTTTGGCGGGTAGTGTGACGATAGCGTGTCAGCTGTCGGGGCCTGACAAGAGGTCAGTGGTCCCCTAGGCCGGACTAGTCCGGGCCTGAGGCCGGACTAGTCCGCCCTTCTGCTGAAGTCAGCAGTATGGGCTTGGGACCTCTATAAATAGAGGTCCCCTGGGTTCTTTTGAACCAACACTTGAACTGACTTGAACCCTAGCGCCGCCACAGCCAACTTGGAGCACTCTTAAGCCTCTTTCTTGCCAACTTTCCCTCTAAAACTAATTCTTGTGTGGATTAGGGTTTAGTGAGGTGCAGAAGAGGAAGAACATCGCGCTTGTGCTCCCGGTTTGATCTCTTGCACTCATTAAGTCTTTGTGAGCTGTGTGTTGAGTGTGTTTTGCGTTGTTGATCATCTTTGTGGTGTGGGAGCCTCAGATTGTGAGAAGCCCCAACGAATCTTGTATTCACACTTTGAGATAGTGGAGAACCAAGTTAGGCCCGTGCGGTAAACTTGGTGAGGGAAGGGTTGGTGAACCCGGTCCTTTGTGGACTCCTCAACGGGGAGTAGATTCTTGTGTGGAATCGAACCTCGGGATAAAATTCCTGGTGTCTCCGTGTTCTTCGCACTTTGTTTATCACTTACTTCGTTCTAGGGTTGCTAGTCTTGTTTTGAGCCTCACATTGTTTAATCTTGTTAAAACCTGACTCACTCTTGTGTTGATAGATTCTAAACTTGTATTAAACATACCCTCACCTGTAGCCTCGAGAAAATCCCCTTAAAACTTGCTAGAGACACTTTTTAGGGATCTTCACGCAGGCTGACCGGACTAGTCCGCCCCCAGACCGGACTAGTCCGCCCCCTGTGATTTAATCTCGTTTTATTAAGTCATTTGCAGGTCGATTAGCCTATTCACCCCCCCTCTAGGCAACTTTCAATTGGTATCAGAGCGGGACTCTCCACAAAGAGTCTAACAACTCGGAGAGATGGCCAGAGTGGTGTTTGAAGAGGTGTCGACCAACGACTCTCAACCGACACGTGAGGAGACAATGGCTTATCAAGACAAGCCAACGGATGATGAGGAGACTCGCCAGCTCAAGGCGAAGCTCCGGGAGAAGTTGAAGATTGCTGTGGTTGAGCCGTCAAGCTCATCAAGTGGTGGCGGCGGGGTCAACTACAACCGACAAGGGTTCAACTATGAACGCCTTGCCTCCAACAACCACTACCTCTCCATCCCATTGGGGAAACCTCCTCAATTCGATGGAACCGACTACGGGATGTGGAAACACAACATGAAGATCCACCTCTTGTCACTCAATCCGGCATTGTGGCAAATTGTCATGACCGGGGTGGAGATCCCGAAGGATGAGGACGACATCACGCAAGAACAAGCCATCCTCATCCACCGCAACGCTCAAGCTGCGGGTGTGATTATCTCATCTCTCTCAAGAGATGAGTTCAACCGCGTCGATGGTCTTGAGGTGGCCAAAGACATATGGAATACCCTCAAGACGGCGCATGAAGGAAATCGGGTAGTCAAGGAGGCCAAGATCGAGCTCATCGAAGGAGAGCTTGGGAGATTCGCCATCTTGGATGGTGAATCCCCTCAAGACATGTACAACCGGTTGAAGGTGCTTATCAACAAGAGCCGATCATATGGCTGCACCAAGTGGACCGACCACGAGGTTGTGAAGAGGATGATCCGGGCGTTTATGCCTAGGAACGTCGCCCTTTGCTCCATGATTCGAGAAAGCCCGGGGTTCACTCAAATGACCCCAGAGGAGGTCCTTGGTAGGATCATTAACCACGAGATCATGGAGAAGGAGGCACTCTTCTACAACGACCTTCAGAAATTCACCGCCTCCAAGATGAAGAACGTTGCACTCAAGGCAACACCCTCTTCGAAGGAGCAAGAGGAAAGTGATGAGGAGAGCCTCGACACCGATGAGGAAGAGGCCTTCTTCATCAACAAGTTTAGGAGAATGATGAGGAGGAAGAAAGGTGGATACAACCATGAGGGCAAAGGGAAGGAAAGAGCAAGGCCCAAATCAAAAAGGTCTTGCTACAATTGTGGCGAGTATGGGCACTTCATCGCTGATTGCCCACATGAAGAAGCGAAGAAGAAGAAGGAGGGCAAGCCTCAAGACAAGAAATTTTTCAAGAAGAAGAGGCCCTCCGGACAAGCACACTTGGGGAAGGAGTGGGACTCTAACGATGAGTCCTCCTCCTCCGAAGAAGAGGAGAAGATGTCCACCATAGACATCGGGAGGAGCTCCAAGGGAAGCAAGCTCTTCCCCAACCTCAACGACGACTACAAACCTACTTGCCTCATGGCAAGGGAGGGAAAGAGAAAGGTAACATCTGATCCCTCCTCCACAACCTCCTCTCAAGACGAATTTGATAGTGCTAGTGAGAATGAACACATGTTTAAGGACATAAGCAAAAGCACCTTGCGAAGGATGAAATTGCTTATGGATGAGATCTTTGAGAAGGAGGATCTCATCAATAGACAAGAGGACATGCTCATCCTTGAGAAGGAGAAATGTCGAGAGCTTGATGAGCTCCTTGAGCTCAAAAGAGAGAAGAGCAAGGCATTGGAACATGAACTTGCTCTAAGTAAGAAAACGTGTTCAAGTCTTGAGGAAAAGACAATTGAGCTCAAGGATGAACTTGGGAACTTGTCAAAAGTTAACAAAATCCTTGAGTATCAAGTTGAGTCTCTCAAGAACAATGTAGCCTCTTCCTCCAAGAGCTCAACCGTCTCAAAAGCCTCATCCAATGCAACTCCGCCTTGCAAGTGCTCTAACTTAATCCTTAAGCTTAAGGATGAACTCAACTCAGCACAAGGCAAGCAAGCACCTAAGGGTGCCATCTTTGACAAGGAGAAGGTTGCGTATGCACGAAGTGCATACACCAACACAAGACCTCCCCATGTCAAGGATGGTCTTGGCTATACTAGAGATGGAAGGCATAACGCCAAAACCTCCAAGTATGGCAAAAACATGATTGTCTTTGTTAAGGGGAGTTCATCCCCAACTAAAATTGAAAAGAACTCATACTCTAGCAACAAATTGCCTAAATCTGAATCGCATCCTCTATTCCATGATTTTGATGCATCCTATGTGCTAAAGAGGAACAAACACGGCAAAGTGTTTGCTAGATATGTTGGGCCACTACGCAAGAGCCCCAAGCCTTGCGTGTGGGTTCCCAAATGCCTAACTACTAACGTGAGAGGACCCAACTCCGCTTGGGTACCTAAAAGGAAGGCATAAACTTGTTTTGTAGGCATACTCCTCCGGTGGATCGAAATGGGTGTTGGATAGCGGATGTACCAACCACATGACCGGAGAGAGGAGCATGTTCATAGAGTATGAGGAGAACGAGGACCCAAGTGAAGGAATTTTCTTTGGGGATAATAGCCAAGGGAAAATCCTTGGCTCCGGTAAAATTGCTATCTCCTCTTCGCATACTTTATCTAATGTTTTGCATGTTGATTCCCTAGACTATAATCTCCTATCCATATCACAGCTTTGTGATAAAGGATATAAGTGTGTCTTTTCTAGTGTGGGTGTGAATGTTCTGAGAGAGGGTAATGACTCAATAGCCTTTAAGGGAGTGCTCAAGGGAAAGCTCTATCTTGTGGATTTTACCACGGATAAAGCTCAACTTGACACATGCTTAATGGCAAAAGCCAACATGGGATGACTTTGGCATAGAAGGCTAGCCCACGTTGGAATGAGGAACCTTCAAAAACTCCTTAAAGGAGAGCACGTTCGTGGCCTAAAGGATGTGGTATTTGAAAAGGATAGGCCATGTGGTGCGTGTCAAGCGGGAAAGCAAGTAGGAGCTCAACACCCCTCTAAGAATGTCATGACGACAACTAGACCTTTGGAGTTACTCCATATGGATCTTTTTGGCCCCATTGCTTACATTAGCATCGGTGGCAACAAGTATGGTCTAGTTATCGTTGATGACTTCTCTAGATACTCTTGGGTGTTCTTCTTGCATGATAAGAGTGAAACCCCCGGTGTCCTCAAGAAATTCCTAAGGAGAGCACAAAATGAGTTCACCTTGAGGATAAAGGCTATAAGGAGTGATAATGGCACCGAATTCAAGAACATGCAAGTAGAAGAGTTCCTAGATGAGGAAGGCATCAAGCATGAGTTTTCCGCTCCCTATTCTCCACAACAAAATGGAATTGCCGAAAGAAAGAATAGGATGCTCATTGAGATGTCAAGGACAATGCTAGATGAGTACAAAACATCGGACCGGTTTTGGGCGGAAGCGGTTAACACCGCTTGCCATGCCATAAACCGATTGTACCTTCATCGCCTCCTCAAGAAGACTCCTTATGAGCTTCTCGTTGGTAAGAAACCCAATGTCTCTTACTTTCGTGTTTTTGGTAGCAAGTGTTATATCCTCAACAAGAAGCATAGGACTTCGAAGTTTGCTTCAAAGTCCGATGAAGGTTTCTTGCTTGGATATGACTCAAACACTCATGCATACCGTGTGTTCAACAAATCCTCCGGAATTGTTGAAGTGGCACGTGACGTGGTGTTTGACAAAACCAATGGCTCTCAAGTGGAGCAAGTTGATCAACATGTCCTTGATCAAGAGGAACCTCCACTAGAAGCTCTAAGGAGAATGGCACTTGGAGATGTTCGCCCACAAGAACCATCCCAAAGCCCAAGTGACCATCATCATTATGAAGTAGGTCAAACCCCCATTGGACAAGTTGGAGATCCACTAGATACTCCCCAAAACAGTAATAGGAATGAAGATCAAGGGGGAGGCTTGGATCAAGGGGGAGACCAAAGTGAAGAAGATGAAGCAAGTGATTCTAGAGCTCAACCTCCGCATCCCCGTGTTCATCAAAGTGTTCAACGGGATCATCCCGTTGATAACATTCTAGGAGATATCACAAGAGGAGTAACAACACGTTCACGTGTTGCAAACTTTTGTGAGCATTTCTCCTTTGTCTCATTCTTGGAACCCCATAAGGTTGAAGATGCCTTAAGAGATCCGGATTGGGTAGTTGCCATGCAAGAGGAGCTCAATAACTTTGAAAGGAACAAGGTTTGGGAACTTGTCAAGCGCCCACAAGCTAATGTTGTTGGAACCAAGTGGGTGTTCCGCAACAAACAAGATGAGCATGGCATGGTAACTAGGAACAAGGCACGGCTTGTGGCAAAAGGGTACTCACAAGTCGAAGGTTTGGATTGATGAGACATTTGCTCCCGTAGCTAGGCTTGAGTCAATTCGGATATTACTAGCCTTTGCTACTCACCATGACTTCAAGATCTACCAAATGGATGTTAAGAGTGCATTCCTTAATGGCCCAATCAAGGAAGAAGTTTATGTAGAGCAACCTCCAGGGTTTGAAGACCAAGACTATCCTAACCACGTTTACAAATTGCGAAAGGCTCTTTATGGCCTCAAGCAAGCTCCTAGAGCTTGGTATGAGTGCCTAAGAGACTTTCTAGTTGAAAAGGTTTTAGGATAGGCAAAGCGGATTATACCCTTTCCACAAAGCACTTCAACGAAGATCTTTTTGTGTGCCAAATATATGTGGATGACATCATATTTGGTTCCACAAATAAGGTGTTTTGTGATGAGTTCTCCAAGATAATGACGGAGAGGTTTGAAATGTCCATGATGGGTGAGTTGAAGTTCTTTCTAGGATTTCAAGTAAAACAACTCAAAGAAGGGACGTTCATAAGTCAAACTAAGTATACACAAGATATTCTAAGGAAGTTTGACATGGATAAGGCAAAACCCATCAAAACCCCTATGGGGACAAATGGACACCTAGACCTAAATGAGGATGGTCCTAGTGTGGATCAAAAGTTATATAGGTCTATGATTGGTTCACTTCTCTATCTTTGTGCATCTAGGCCCGATATCATGCTAAGTGTGTGTATGTGTGCACGCTTTCAAGCGGCACCTAAGGCTTGTCATTTGACCGCCGTTAAAAGGATCTTGAGATATCTAGTACACACACCCTCCCTAGGACTTTGGTACCCTAAAGGATCTAAGTTTAACCTCATGGGATATTCCGATGCGGACTATGCGGGGTGCAAAGTCGATAGGAAGAGCACATCGGGTACATGCCAATTCTTAGGTCGATCTCTAGTGTCTTGGTCCTCCAAGAAGCAAAACTCTCTATCCACCGCCGAAGCGGAATATGTTGCAGCCGGAAGTTGTTGTGCACAACTTCTCTGGATGCGACAAACCCTTAGGGATGATGGGATTAACTTGCGCAACATTCCACTCTTGTGTGACAACGAGAGTGCCATCAAGATAGCCCATAATCCGGTGGAGCACTCTAGGACCAAACACATAGACATTTGACACCATTTCTTGCGAGATCACTCAATGAAAGGAGACATCGTAATTTCTCATGTGAGGACGGAACATCAACTAGCGGATATCTTCACCAAGCCTCTTGATGAGAAGCGTTTCTGTGAGCTAAGAAGTGAGCTCAACATTTTGGATTCTAGGAATGTGGCTTAAAACTCATTCCTCCCTTTTTGAGCAATTTTTGAAAAACTTTCTCAATCATGATTTCTCTTCAAAATCCGTTTGAGAAAACTATTTCTTGAAAATTGATCATGCTTGTGTCATGTTTATCTTCAATAATCTTGTTTGCATTGCTAGTTGTCCAAAAGGACAAGTGATTGGAGGGCAAAGCTCTAAAATAAAAATTTTCAGCCTAGTCGGACCGGACTAGTCCGCCCCTTGGACGGACAAGTCCGGGTCCAGACTAGTCCGCGGCTAGTCCGCATACCGGACTAGTCCGCTCTGAGGCCGGACTAGTCCGCGGGCAGACTAGTCCGTGTCTGGTCCGCTCACCGGACTAGTCCGCCCTGGCACCGGACTAGTCTGGCCCTTGGGGGCTTAAACCCCCCAGGGTCGGCCCAGACCTCTCTTCTTCCTCCCACTCGCGCCTCTCCCTCTCCCACGCTCAAGCAACCGCCTTTTTGGCGATTTTTCGCTCCATCCACCAAATCTCGATTCCAATCCGTGCATTGGAGCCCTTGGGTGTGAGGGATCATTTCCCCGTGCTTCACCTTCGCAATCCATCGTCGATTTCGTCGATTCTCGCGGATTCAAGAAGGTATTCTAGCTTTTTCAAAAACTTTCCCCATTTTAGATTCTTTAGGTTTTTGACAGGAACACCTTCATAGATATTGCTCCATATACCCTTGTGATCATAGCCTAGGAGTATTGCGCACTGATCCGAAGTTTTTTTGATGATTCGATTAGGGTTAGAGTTTATCCTGTGTGCAACCCGGACTAGTCCGGCCCCTGGCGGACAAGTCCGCCCTGCGGACTAGTCCGTCCCCGGGGCGGACAAGTCCGGTTTGCACAGAGCAAACCCTAATCCTAGTCCTCTCTCGAGACTTCTTTGCAATGCTCCCTCTCCTTGGACTCATACCTTCATCTCTGTATGCTTTTCGCAGCATGTCGAACTCGGAGCGTTCCCCTCCTCGTCCCAACCCCGAGGGGCGAACCAAAGCTCAAATTGTCGAGGCAAGAACCAAAGCTGCGCTCATAGAAGCACAAAAGGCAAAGGAACAGAGGCGGCTGAAGGCACTCGAAGCCTCCAAAGTTGCAGCGAGCATCTACAATGAGGAAGAAGCCATAGCTCGAGCAACCGCAGAGTCCCTAAATGAGCTGAGGAAGAAGAAAAGGGAAGACAGGGAGGCTCACAACTCCAGGGCTGCTGAGGCCAGTGCCCCCAAGCGAAAGAAGCTCGTCACCGTTGGCGAGAAGGCGAAGGGCAAGGAGCCAGCCCAAATGGAACCTGAGCCCAGGGTCGAGCGTGACCCTAAGAAGGGAAAGGCTCCGGCTCCTGTCGAGCCAAAGAAGAAAAAGCCAGCTGTCAAGATGCCATCAAAGAAGGCAGCTGGAGGTGTTGTGATCAAAGAGAAAGGGAAAGCCACCTCCATTGGCCCCCTTGAAGTTCACACACCACAAAGGAACCCCAACAGGCAGAAGGAATTGTCTGCTAATGTGTTTCATGGCAAAGGGGCTGAAAAGGCCAGGAGGCTGAGGACCGAGAAGGTCTACAAATTTGAGAGGAGC
Organism: Tuctoria greenei; assembly: GCA_036927565.1. Lineage (NCBI taxonomy): Eukaryota > Viridiplantae > Streptophyta > Magnoliopsida > Poales > Poaceae > Tuctoria > Tuctoria greenei. The sequence goes on along the minus strand of JAYESD010000002.1, from coordinate 61,766,246 downwards.
GCGGCAGATCCCAGATTCTGGTGTGACTTCCATTGTGACTACTACCGGCTAGTCTATCAGCAGATGAAGAAGCCGGTAATAGAAGCTCAATGGGTTGACTGGGATTACATGGCCAAAAAGCAACACTCTGCTTTTGACGCCGTCATCGAAGCCGCTGAGCGCCATGATCTCAAGCAGATCATGGGTTTCAAGTATGACTGGAACGTCGAAGTGATTCTGCAGTTCTACTCCACCATCTACTTCGCCACCTCAGGTGACAGAAGAATTATTTGGATGACACATGGTGAGCAGTACTCAGTCACTTTCGCAGAGTTTGCCAAGATTCTAGGGCTTGAGGCACACATGGATCATGAGATTATAATCTCTAACCTTAAGGCCGTGGACCGTGAAGAGCTGGCATATATGTATCCAAGTCACGTTCCATTTGATGCCGGTCTCGCCCGCAACATCAAGCCCTTCTACAGCATTATGAACAGAATCCTCAGAAGGACGATAGCACCGAAGGACGGTGATGCTGGGGTGATTCAAGGGAACTTGAGGCACCTGCTACTTCTGATCGATGGGGAAGAGAAGTTCAACCTCGTCGATTACATCTTCGACGATATCTTCAACATCTCGCATACCCCCAACCGTGCTTGCGGGTATGCCCCCTACATCATGTGCCTCATTGAGAAGGTGTCGGGCGTGACCTTTGTCAAGGACGTGTCGCATCGCCTGCTTCGTCCTCAGAAGCCCCCAAATGTTCCTGTTCCTCCTCGTCGCAAGAATGCAGATCCTCCATCTCGCCCCGTGGCACCTCCGTCCCCGCCTCCGCCTCAATCAATGAGTGCCTTCTTCAAATGCTTCAAGGCGATCTTCACTTCTTGCCGGAAGCAAGAGATCCGCGCTCAAAGGGCACACAAGCGTCAAGAAAAATATCTTAAGGCGGTGTGCGACAAGCTGGAGGTCCCAATGTCCTCTCCGGAAGTGAGTGATGGGGAGATCACTCCCTTCCCCAACTTCACCGCCGATGAGCTCGCCCAGCTCCAAGAGGATGGAAGCTCCTCTCGGGCTGCTCCCTCGGCAAGGAACTCCGACGAAGACGACGACGACGACGCCGTCGATCATGAGGAAGACGCCGACGATTCAGAGGCCACGGAGAGTGGAAGTGGCGAAGACGAGGACTAGTTCGTAGATCTTTGTTCCCCCCCCCTTTCTTTTCCTTTTTGGTGCCTTGATGCCAAAGGGGGAGAGTTAAGGGGGAGTTAATCGTTTGTGGATGTGTTTGTGATTTATGGACCTGTTTTGTAATATATTCCTGTTCTTGGATGTTTACATTTGTGCAAGACTTGTCAATGTCGTTTAATCTCAATATAATGCTCTAATTGTCAATCCTTTGATTATATTGATGCTCTTCATGTCTTGTCATAATTGTTGAACACATCACGTAGGCACCCCACCATAACGTGTGTTGGTATGAAAAGATCCCCTTCACCTCTTTTACATGTTGCATACATTAAGGGGGAGTCATTCATACGCACACAAGTTATGAAAACCAATTTCCATACTCTTAATTGTTGAAGGACTTAATGTGTTGTCATCAATCACCAAAAAGGGGGAGATTGAAAGTGCATCTAGGTTCCCCGTGGGTTTTGGATGATTGATGACGACAATTAAGTCGCTAATGAGCTCAAGTGATCTTAGCACAGGTGTGGACTCGATCGGAGACGCAAACCCTCAAAAAGGAAAAGGAAGGAAACGGAGTCAACTCGAAGCGTGGAAACTAGGGTTTCTAGCGTGTTGAGTTAGACTAGCCGTAGAAATAGGAGGGTGCGTGTGTAAAGTGCATTGAGATCAAGTTAGGGAACTCAAAGTGTTTTAGAGGTCAAACCCCTTAAGAGAAAAGAGTGGAAAAGAAGTCTGGCAGTAGGGCCGGACTAGTCCGTGCAGGTGGCCGGACTAGTCCGTCCCTGGCCGGCCAAGTCCGTTGTAGGCCGGACCAGAAGGGTCTGACTGAGATCGGACTAGTCCGTTCATGGCCGGACTAGTCCGTGTAGCAGTGAGTGGGTTTTTGGGACTAAGTCTCAAAACCACGGACTTGTCCGTTTGAGTCCGGACCAAGAGGTCCTGAGTGAGAACGGACTAGTCCGCCCGTGGGGCCGGACTAGTCCGGGTTGGTGTGTTGAAAGTGGTTCTGTGACTAAGTCTGGGAGGACCGGACTAGTCCGTGGTCCTCATACTAGTCCGTTTTCACACGGAGCAAAAGGCTCTGTGTGAGATCGGACTAGTCCGGTGGTGACCGGACTAGTCCGTTGTTGAAGTGACAATTTGAATTTGAAGTTTGGCGGGTAGTGTGATGATAGCGTGTCAGCTGTCGGGGCCTGACAAGAGGTCAGTGGTCCCCTAGGCCGGACTAGTCCGGGCCTGAGGCCGAACTAGTCCGCCCTTCTGCTGAAGTCAGCAGTATGGGCTTGGGACCTCTATAAATAGAGGTCCCCTGGGTTCTTTTGAACCAACACTTGAACTGACTTGAACCCTAGCGCCGCCACAGCCAACTTGGAGCACTCTTAAGCCTCTTTCTTGCCAACTTTCCCTCTAAAACTAATTCTTGTGTGGATTAGGGTTTAGTGAGGTGGAGAAGAGGAAGAACATCGCGCTTGTGCTCCCGGTTTGATCTCTTGCACTCATTAAGTCTTTGTGAGCTGTGTGTTGAGTGTGTTTTGCGTTGTTGATCATCTTTGTGGTGTGGGAGCCTCAGATTGTGAGAAGCCCCAACGAATCTTGTATTCACACTTTGAGATAGTGGAGAACCAAGTTAGGCCCGTGCGGTAAACTTGGTGAGGGAAGGGTTGGTGAACCCGGTCCTTTGTGGACTCCTCAACGGAGAGTAGATTCTTGTGTGGAATCGAACCTCGGGATAAAATTCCTGGTGTCTCCGTGTTCTTCGCACTTTGTTTATCACTTACTTCGTTCTAGGGTTGCTAGTCTTGTTTTGAGCCTCACATTGTTTAATCTTGTTAAAACCTGACTCACTCTTGTGTTGATAGATTCTAAACTTGTATTAAACATACCCTCACCTGTAGCCTCGAGAAAATCCCCTTAAAACTTGCTAGAGACACTTTTTAGGGATCTTCACGCAGGCTGACCGGACTAGTCCGCCCCCAGACCGGACTAGTTCGCCCCCTGTGATTTAATCTTGTTTTATTAAGTCATTTGCAGGTCGATTAGCCTATTCACCCCCCCTCTAGGCAACTTTCACATACCACTGCTGGTCTGCACTGTGATGAACTCGACGTGAAACGGGTCTGCATCATCCTCCGATCCAGCTCCCTTCTTTGCGCCCCAATTCCAGCCACGTTCGTCCTCGAACACGACGTCACGAGAGATGTGTACATGCCTTTTGTAAAAGCCCGTTTTTCGGGAGAACAAAAACGCAAAATGCGAACTTAAAAATTTTGAAAGTGGACTTGGAAATCCAAACTCACATGAACCATATGAGTTAACCAATGTTCACTAAAAATAGGAACTTGTTAAAATTTTACATAGAGAACATGGTTGCTAATGTATATTGGAACTTAAGGTGTAAAATCCTTAATTTCCAAGTATTCACATTTTCATTGAAAAATTAAAGGAGAAAAGAAAACAAAATAGAGGGAAAGAAAAAGAAATTATTCCAACCCTAAAATGGGACATCCAAAAATAGTCAAATCTCATACCGTAAATTTTTCTATGACCTTCTAATATGCAAAATAGACTCTCGGTAAAGTTTCAAAATTTTTAAAGCACGTTTCCCATTTGTTGGACACGTACTGAGAGTTTAATCAACGTCGACTTTTAAACTTTGTGCTGAACCTTGTCCAAATCAACTCCAAATTTTTCCTGAAGTCCCTTATGGTTCAAAAAGGTTAACTTCAAAGTTTCAGGATTTTTGAACCTAATCTACTATTTATTTCCTTGAGTCAAGTATCACCACTTGAATTCAAATTCAAATCTGAGTTCAAATTCAACTTGCTCAGTTTTGAAATCTGATTGCACCATAAAATTCTCCAAATTTTATTTAGTCACTGGGCCAAAGTTGACTATTTTTGAAGCATGTCTGCTAGCTCCTTTTCAATTTTGAAAAGAGAAGGGAGAAGAGAGTGGGGCCCACATGTCATACTTATCCTCAGTACTAGGAAAAAGTGGTCCCCACCTGGCAGGTCGGCACCGGCTTCCTCTCTCCTCCCCTGCCTCCACGCGACTGCATGCAGCGCCACCGCGATCCCTCTCCCGTCCTTATCATAGCGCGCCCGACCCCTTTCCCCGCCTCTGCTCCCGACGGCGCCCGGCCCACGCTGCTCCTCGCGCCTTCATTCTCCCTCCCGACCCCGTCCGGCCACCGGCTCCCGCTGCCAGCGCCCGCCTCCGGTGCTGTCCCCGAGCTGCGCGCTCCCGCTGGCCCGCATCGCCCCGCGCCTTACCGCACGCCTCCTCGTCTCCTCCCTGGCGCCGCTTCGCCGCTGGGCCGAGCCGCCCCATCGCCGCACTGCCTCTGTACGTGCCTACCGCACCGGCAGCCGTGCCCCAGCCTCCGCATTGGCCTGGCCGCGGTATCGCGCCGCTCCCGTCGTGCCCCCACCTCCCGGCCGCCTATAGCCCCATCGCCGCACCTCCCTGGTGCCCGGCTGCCCACGACGCCGCCGACGGCGCGCTCACCGCCGCCCAGCGCCGTCCACGCGCCGTCACGCTGAACGAAGCCCTAGTATTGCCTCCTCCAGCGCCCTGCGCCTACTCGCTTGGCCACTGCAGCACCTCGCCATTGCCATCGCGGTGCTTGCCGGACATGCTCGCCCGCGCCATGGCCGAACGCTGCCGTCCTGTTGCTTGTCGGCGCCGTCCGCGCCGGCCATGGTGATAGCCGTTGGAACCTCGCCACGCCAAGTCGCGGCAACCGCGTTCCTCTTGTCAACGCCATCCGCCGACTCTCTCTGCCGCTCACCATGACACCATGTCCGCGTTCCGCGCCGTGGCTATGTCCTGGAAGCAAGACGAATAATGGGTGTGATGGAGGATATGCAGGAACACGTCGTTGACACACCGGCATCGACAACTGGTCCAAGGTTGGCTCTGATTTTGCAAGATTCTTTGGATCAATGACTGCAGCCAAGGTGTTCGATGAAATGGTTACAAGGCAAAACTAAGTGTGTTGCCGTTCAATGCTGGTCTATGGATGCAGGTCTATTCTGGGGCGGCAATCGACAAGGACATGTGCCAAGGTACTCTTGGGATGTTGATGAAGTGACGAAATGAAGTACACACCCAAGATGTTCGGCGAAATGCCTACAAGGTGAGCCTTGCACTAAAATGTCTTGCTTTACGTCATCGAGGTCCGTTCGTGGTGATCGCTAAGATTACTCATGTGTCGTCAAGTTGTACGTCCAGTTTCTGCATTGATATCATTCCTATAGGAGTCCCTAAGTTGACCTCCTTTGTCGTTTGTATCACGTCGGCCTGTCCGTGCGTGCTCGTGATGCTCCACCATGAGCCGCGTCGACGTCGTTGACCATATGACGTCGTCGTGATGCTCCGAGCCGTTATCGTGCCCTGGCATCGAGTTGAAGGATGCTTGTGATGTGTGTGGTGCTGAAACACCAGCACGCCTCGTCGTACAATGGTCGTTTAGCCAAATTAGGGTTTAGTCGAGGCGAGACTTGTCGAGTCCTAGGTGTAGCCAGGGTGCTCGATGGAATGCCTTCTAGGTCAAACCAGGTGTGTCGGTGCTCACCGATGACCTGGAGTAGAGGATGCATGAACGTTGCGACCAACAAGGAGAACTAGACCAAGGGGAACCTTGGATAAGAGTTCCTTGGTTATGTCGAGGATGTTCCATAGCCAATCACTGGATTTGTTAACTTGGTGTACCACTTCTTCGACGACAGGTTCGTCGAGTCGCTTATCAACAACCGAGTCGACATCAAGAGCCTTAAGACTCACAAAGTGGTGTTCGGAATTCCTCTCACCCATTGACGAGTCCGGGTTGTTGTGAACGTCGCTAAGACGATCTTCTCGAGATGGCAAATTCTGCCTTCATGGCAAGGTCTCGCATCATGTTTAAGTCCCGAGAGCTTATCGAGCTCACCGGGACAGGCTTGCGGGTGACACTACATTAGTGTCGTCGTAAGGCACTTGAACGATGCTCGAGGAGCTTGCCGTAGAAACTACTTTACCAAAAAGTCATTTCAATGTTGTCTTAGTACTCACATCAGATTAACAGGGCTTGTTATGACTCTTTGAGTCCAAGCAATGTCGATCTCACTTCACTCCCAAGTGTCGCTAGGGTTTCACCCTGGTTCATCCTTAGAAGAACCCTGCGACCCCACTTGTCACGTAGTTAGGTTTACTCCTTAATGAGTTTGTGTAACTTCAGTGGTCGACTTCTAAGTCACAACCTCTTGTTGCACAATTCACTCATGCCTTAAGCTTTCAATGCTCCATCTTGATCGCTTAGTCTTCCTTACATCACACAGTCCAGTAACGCTTCTTCACCATTCTACCTTGTCACTCTTTGAGCGGCATAGCTCCAAGTGTCGAGTGCTAAATTGCGATGTGTCATTACATTGCACCTTTCAGTGCTTATCTTGACATTACTATGCCACCTTGACTCTTAGGTCATCCTTACACTACAAGTCCAACACTTCCACACCATTCAGCTGTATCGTCCTTGAGTGGCATAGCGTCGAGTGTTGAGTGCCAAGTTGCAATGTGTGCTTACGTTGCACCTTTCAATTCACATCTCGATACTACTATGACCACTTGACTCCATCCTTTGTTCATTCGCACAACAGAGGGATATCTGTCCTTCCTAGTCAAACTTCTCATTCTTAGAGTTTACACAACCCCGTAGAGTCTTTTCTTAAATTATTAATTACTTAAGTACTTATATGCATATCATGTTGATAGCAACGTGCTAATAGGTGATCGACAAGAAACTTCGCTTGGAGGAGAAAGCCAAGGTGTTTCCACTGAGGTTCCATGGCAGGTTCTCCGGAGGAAGATCAAGCCTTAACAATTGACATTTATTCGAGTCGCAAACTAAGGCAAGCCCCGGTTTGCATTTAAAAGCTTTACAGAGTTTTTACAGTCTTTATCACCTTATGTCATAAGTTTGATGTGTGCATTACGTATAGGGTGATTGATACTCCACTTGCATGACCAAAAATCCCATGAATTGGTTGGAACGAGTTACAGTTTGACCTGTAGTAACTGCTTTGCTAATGCATAGGAAATCCGGTAGAAGTCGAGTAGTTGGAATCTACTCACGAGAGATGTAGGACATATCTCACAGGATTGGTTAGATAGAAAATGGCATAATATAATGAAATGGAGACCGGGCAGGGAATGGATAGGAAGCGGAGAGAATTGAGTCTCGGTCGCATAACCCTGCCTGTGTCGATTAAGGCCCGTATGTATGCGGCCCCTTCGGACAAGCTTGACTTGTACCGGCAACATAATGGACATATGGAATCCAATAAACTGATGTAACTTGATAACTGGGGTGTCGAGGCCCATTAACTCACCATCGATAGGGGTGGGTTGAGGACAGTAAGGTGTAAATCGGTCGGCGGACACATGAGGTGTTCCGTGCGGAGACCTTCTGTTCGCGGAGGTGAGACGGGCTCGGCGTTCGAGTTTCTTGTGAAAGGTGGCCATATACGCCTAGTACTGAAGTGTTATGTAGGTACAGGTGTGCTCGCTGACACTTCCGAACGACGTATGTGTCGTGTTGTCCGGGTGTGTCCTGATTGCAATCACTGTCCCTCGCAGTAATAGAGTACCACTTGTCTGTCGCAGTCGTGACGTAGTAAATACTAAAGAAGCCAGAAAATCATATTGTATTGAATTATAATTACTTTGCAACCTTGTATGATTTAGAGATAGTATGATTAAAAGTTTATAGTTTCCCCATACTTTAGATGTAATAGCATTATGTGCTTTGGGCATGTCATATCATCGGTAAAGCGTTTCTTGTTTGATTGTGGAGCCCATGATGTGCCATGCTCGGAGAATGTCATTTGATACTTAAAACCTGATTATAAGGAGCCCATGATGTGCCATGCTCACGTTTGCGCTTTAACGATTTTTTCAGGTATTAGTTTTATTTCTGCTGTTCAGGTTGTACATGAGACTCAAGGTGTCGAGATAAATCTCATGTGAGCCACGCCGCTGCTGTATGTTCCTCGTGTTGCTAGTGAGAATCGTCCTAAGGCATGGACGCCTTCTCTCCTGCTTAGTTAGGTGAGATTATGAGTATGTATTTTCCGCTGCGTGTGTACTCCGATTGTACACTCTTTTGTAAACTCTTCTTATTATGAAATGAAAACTTTATATGTTTTGGTATCCTTTTTGTGTGTGTTGTTAGGTGCCGCATCGCACGGTACCACCCAATGAGATCCTCGGATGTGTGGACTCCGGTCCCCACAGACATGGTATCAGAGCTTCATTGGGAATAGCACGCTCGAAAAGAGCCTATTTTCGAAAACTCTGAAGTAGTCGAGTGAGGATTAGCTATATGCCCATTAAGGGCTATTTCTAGTATAAGTTATAAAGGTGGTGAACTATGTGTTATTATATTCTGTAACGACGCTCCGACGTCAGGTAAGAGGTAAGATACGCCACCGAGAGCGGATCAATCTCGGTAAGCTCAGCATACGAGGAGTGGTATGTGAAATTTCTGTGGCTTGGCACGGGAAGTTCATAGGAGTCTCTGAAACTCTCAATGTTTCTGAGAACCTATGACACGCGGTACCCCAGCGTGACACAAAATTAGTGGGAGCCCCCGTCGGGTGGTGTATAACCCGATAGTATGCATCTCTAGAACTATTCATGTTCTATGAGATCATGCGAAACACGTATGCCCGAGCGTGTATAAGCCGGTTCGTACGGGAGTCTTTGCTGTACAGACGTATTTACAACCATGTACCTCGAGACATGATCTCGCTCGAGGACGACTCACACCATAGTCGTATGCATTTACTTTTTATTATATCTTATTGGGACTGCCTGTCGTGTTTCCCCGTGCCACCCTTGAGGTGTGAAGGTGTGAAAGGGGATTGTTTGTCTTCTGCAGGTACACTAACTTCGGTAGAGACCCGTGTAAAATACGTTTGCGAGTGATCGATATTAGTACCACCTATATACGTATCCGGATGTACCGGGTTAGACTTTTCTTTTGGTGAGACACGTAGTACTGTCAGTATCCCAATTGATACTTTGACCATCCCCCACGAAAGAATGGCTTCATCATCATAAGTTTTGGGTCAAAGTTTCGACATGGATAGTGCAATGCGAAGAAGGATGAAGATTAAGGCTTTTGTGTACTCTTGACGGAATCTAGCTCGATTATGTCAAGAGGTGCTTCTAGTTAAACTTCATAGAACCTAATAGTATGCCACATAAATGGAGAAGGTCTTTAAGTCCTCTATGACATATTCTTTGACAATTTGGACCGGAAAGCACTTTGAACCGGTCCGAATCCTTGAAAACCAAAAATTATTCACCTCCTTGATCTAATGAGCCCTTATCCATTTTGATCATAACTCCTTGTAGATTTCATCTCTACAGGCCTATTCTATATGGTGGGAAAGTGCAGAAAGTCATCGACAACTTTTCATTTGAACTCCAATTCTAAATCTTCACGTAACTCGATGAAAAATTCGAAGTTACCTATTCTTCACCAATCTGGACCAGCTGGGGACAGATCTGTGTACAGTTACGATTTCGGCCATAACTCTTTATAGAGTCGTCGAATAACTTCGTATAGTATATTTCCGAAAACCTTGCGACTTGTACAACAAGTTTGTAATAGGACTTGCTGTCAAATTGTGAGGATATCCATCTGAAAATCAGTGGCGAAATCAGCTTCAAACAACCATGATCTATCAAACTAAATTCTGAAATCTGAACCGATTGCTCCAATTCAAAAATTTGTATCTCTTCAACCTGGAGGGCTTTGGAGGCAAGTGAATACTTTTTGGAAAGCTTTTGAAGTCTTCTATAAGTTTTCTATTTGCCTCCAAGCCAAAAGACACTTTTATGGTGATGAAAATGCACCATAACCACGGCAGCTGCTGTTCTGAAACTGTACAAGACAGTATCTGAACTTTTGTCATATTTCCTTGAAGAAAGCTCTTCTGTTCCATTATAATACATTTCTGGAAAGGGAAGAGCTATTCTACAACTTTGTTATTCAGTGTTACCTTAAATTCAGTTTAGAACTAATTAGAAACTGGAGTTGAAGATAGTACATGTATATCTGAAACAGCCAGAAAAATTTTGAACTTTGAACAGCCATAAATGTTAAACTAGAAATGCAACCTAGGCATATTTATACATGCCTGGAAAGCTTAAAGAGTCCTCTACCAACTTCCTATTCAACACGAAGGCTAAAACTCGCAATAACCCAGTCTAATTTGAAGTATCATTTAAGGAGTCGAAACAGTTCAGAATATGGACTGTTACCTATTCAGTTACTGTTTCGGTTATAATTCCTAGTAGACTTATCGAATGGCTTCGTATTTTACATTTCTGGGATCCTGAGAATGTATGCAACAAGTTTGCTGTGTATTACTTTTGCAAATATTGATGTTTGTATATCTGAAAATTGTGGACAAAATCAGCCTTAAACAAAGGAGATGCTGTCCAAATTTTCAGAAAAACTATCAACTTGCAAATGCCATATCTTCTCAACCAGAAGTGCTAAGAGGGCAAGTAAGTACTCCTTAGAACGTTTTGGAAGTACTTTACAAGTTCTATATTCAGTTCAAGACCAAAATCCTTTTCTAGGTGGGTGAAATTTGGATAATCGCAGAGACTGTCCAGGCATACCCAAACTGGACAGCAATCTGTACACCTCTGAATTTAATCCATAACTCGCAGACCTTTGACCCAATGGTGTCGCGCGAGTAACCGTTGGAAAAGTTAGAGAGTCAGATACAATTTTTGAAATTGACTCCAGACCTGAATCGGTCATCTACCTATTCCAATTCGAGTTTGAATACAGAGTGGTCAATCTGAACTGAATTCAATTCTGAATGCTGAAATTTTACCCAACTTCAAAAATTCATATCTTTTGAACCAGGACTGATATGAAGACAGGTATGTACATTATGGAAAGCTTATTACCTTGGCTACAACTTTGTTAATAAGAATATTTCCAGATTTCCATCAGAACAGTCTGAAAACTGTAGATCAAAACTGGTACTTTTTAAGCAGATTCTGCTGAAAGTGCAGAGAAATCTGCTAACTTCAAAATTGCATAACATGCAAACCAGAGATGATCTAGAGGCAATCCAATACTTTTTGGAAAGTTATTGAAGTGTACTTTAACTTTGTTGTTCACCTCCAGATCTGATTTTGCCATTTACTTGGCCAAAATCGAAGTTGCGTCCTAGCTGTTCATCCTCCACCAGGATTTAATCGGATGATGACCCTTTCGGGTGATTATGGATTTGGTTCTCGAGTTCAACTCGAGGAGTTTCATAACATCCCAAGTGTTGCAACCCAACAATATTTGCCATTAGAGTTGAGTATTACACTAAGGCAAATCCCTTTTTGCTCGGATGCACATGCTAGTGTTTTAACTATGCAACCTTGCACCTCACACTTTATTTATGCATTGAGCATGTATGACACTTCCCTTAGTTGGACGACCCTCCCCATAAAGATTGCTTGGAGTAAGTTTCTTGCTCACCTAGCTTTAATCTTAAGGGGGAAGGAGTTCATCTAGTAATCGAAGTGTTACGTTCACCTAGGTGTCATACCAAGGTACATCGACACCGAACCAACATGCTGGAAGCAATGCTCAAGTAAGTAGGACCGAGTACAGCATTGACTCAGTGAGTCAATGAGAAGCTTAAGTAACGGATCACCTCGAACCCTGTTTCTTGTGGAACTCGATCATCGGGTTAAAGAAGTCAGTTGACTCTTCACGCTAAACCACTCCCTTGCTTCAGTCTTTGAGACGAGAAGCCATATGTGAGTAGTATGAGCTGGAGATTCTTTATCAAGAACGTGGATCACTAACCAAGGTCGTGCCTAGCACAGTACCTTGTCAACCACTTTGTGCAACCTACGGAAGTGATGAGAACCTTACTCTTCAAAGGTTACTCTCTTTGCAACTTCTGAAGGTAATCCTGCCGCACATTTTAAGGGGTAGACATAGTACTTTAAGAAAACTACGAGATGAAAAACCCGACCCTTTGATAAGGAACCACATCTACCTGTAAGCTGTGATTAGCAAGCTTCAGGGAACTTCACCTCAACAAGAAGTCCAATCGTTTTGTTCCATTATGTACACTCCGTTGCCTTGAGATGAACCTCATCATTCCTTGTTAATGTTCTTACCTTGAAATTCTTGAATTTGGTCAAGACGTGGAAGTGACATTCGTCGTTCGATACTTTTAATGACCAAGTCACTTAATCCTTCTGTATCTAGGGTACTTCTGTTTGTGTCTGAGTTGTCTTACCTATTTTTGCTCAAAGCATAATACTGAATGCACCATACCTTGCATAGTTATCCGCGGAGTTGCACTGTGTCTGCATAACACCATCCGGTTTGTGATGCATCATGAAACGTAATTACTAATGAGTTTTGAGAAAGAATACGTGACCCCGTTCAGATACTTAAGTAGTGCCTAACATTTTTGAGTTGTGATCAATTTTATCGTTCGCAACGCCTCGACTGGTTTCATTATCTTGAGTAGCACAAGGGACACCTTGTGACTAAAACACAGTTGAGTCCTTGTCCTTGACTTGTTGAAACCTCAAATCGCCTTGAGTACTTGCAACTAAACAAACACTTGGACTTCCATCCTTGACTTGTTAGGTTCAAGTACCTTGATTGTTGCAACTATACCGTTCGTCATTGAGTGGTCATCAGTTCGATGATCAACCTTGTAAAATCCATGAAATCTCCTTCCCCGCAAGGATACCGTTCGATTGTCAACCTCATGAAACTATTTGGGTCCATCTAAGATCTTGCGTTGGTATATGGTAACCTTGATACTCCAAGAACCTTGTAGTTACCATATGATTGAGTTCTTTGCTGTGTTGAAACATATAAGGATGCTGAATCTTTAAATCCTCGTATGCCACCGCAAGGAGTCCTCATTTTCTATTTCTATTGTTTGAAGATGTTGATATACCCAAAAACCTTATAGTCGTCATATCTTCAGTATTCCTGCTGTTTTGATTACATAAGAGTGTTGAGTGTCTTGCTACTCTTATGCTACGGCTAAGGAATCCTATGGTTGACTAAACGTCAAACAAGGTTAATGATTGTTGTTTAACCTCATAAACCATCTTAACTCATGTCAAGTGAAATACCACATTAAGTTATAAGGACCTATGCAAGACCAAGCAAGCAACCAAGAATTAATGCAAGGATAGTTGCAAACTATCATGGTGACCTAGAGAAGTAGAGAACAAGTGCTGATTCTTCAAGTCAAGACTAGGACAGGACAATATGTCATGTTAGTGTAAGAGTACAACAATAAAGGATCAGTACCAGACGTGAGAGCTTTACGACGTGATATTGTCATGTCGAGCATCCTGTCAAGGTTATCAACCTAAAGACTGGAATCCCCTGAGGCAAACTTTAAAATTTCTTCAGATGTCTGAAGATAATCATTATTTCGTAGAACCCAAGTCTTTAAGGGCATTGTCATTTTCCTTAGTCAATGACCCTCTTTTGCGAATCGTTCCCTCGTCGTTTCTGTTATTCTACTTGCTAGAATCTCAGGACGAGATTCCTTTAAGGGGGAAGGATTGTAAAAGCCCGCTTTTCGGGAGAACAAAAACGCAAAATGCGAACTTAAAAATTTTGAAAGCGGACTTGGAAATACAAACTCACATGAACCATATGAGTTAACCAATGTTCACTAAAAATAGGATGTTAAAATTTTACATAGAGAACATGGTTGCTAATGTATATTGGAACTTAAGGTGTAAAATCCTTAATTTCCAAGTATTCACATTTTCATTGAAAAATTAAAGGAGAAAAGAAAACAAAATAGAGGGAAAGAAAAAGGAATTATTCCAACCCTAAAATGGGACATCCAAAAATATTCAAATCTCATACCGTAAATTTTTCTATGACCTTCTAATATTCAAAATAGACTCTCGGTAAAGTTTCAAAATTTTTAAAGCACGTTTCCCATTTGTTGGACATGTACTGAGAGTTTAATCAACGTCGACTTCAAATTTAAACTTTGTGCTCAACCTTGTCCAAATCAACTCCAAATTTTTCCTGAGGTCCCTTATGGTTCAAAAAGGTTAACTTCAAAGTTTCAGGAGTTTTGAATCTAATCTACTATTTATTTCCTTGAGTCAAATATCACCACTTGAATTCAAATTCAAATCTGAGTTCAAATTCAACTTACTCAGTTTTGAAATCTGATTGCACCACAAAATTCTCCGCATTTTATTTAGTCACTGGGCCAAATTTGACTATTTTTGAAGCATGTCTGCTAGCTCCTTTTGAATTTTGAAAAGAGAAGGGAGAAGAGAGTGGGGCCCACATGTCATACTTATGCTCAGTACTAGGAAAAAGTGGTCCCCACCTGGAAGGTCGGCACCGGCTTCCTCTCTCCTCCCCTGCCTCCACGCGACTGCATGCAGCGCCACCGCGATCCCTCTCCCGTCCTTATCATAGCGTGCCCGACCCCTTTCCCCGCCTCTGCTCCCGACGGCGCCCGGCCCACGCTGCTCCTCGCACATTCATTCTCCCTCCCGACCCCGTCCGGCCACCGGCTCCCGCCGCCAGCGCCCGCCTCTGGTGCTGTCCCCGAGCTGCGCACTCCCGCTGGCCCGCATCGCCCCGTGCCTTACCGCACGCCTCCTCGTCTCCTCCCTGGCGCCGCTTCGCTGCCGGGCCGAGCCGCCCCATCGCTGCACTGCCTCTGTACGCGCCTACCGCGCCGGCAGCCATGCCCCAGCCTCCGCATCGGCCTGGCCGCGGTATCGCGCCGCTCCCGTCGTGCCCCCACCTCCCGGCCGCCTATAGCCCCATCGCCGCACCTCCCTGGTGCCCGGCCGCCCACGACGCCGCCGACGGAGCGCTCACCGCCGCCCAGCGCCGTCCACGCGCCGTCACGCCGCACGACGCCCTAGTATCGCCGCCTCCAGTGCCCTGCGCCTGCTCGTTTGGCCGCTGCAGCACCTTGCCATTGCCACCACGGTGCTTGCCGGACATGCTCGCCCGCGCCATGGCCGAACGCCGCCGTCCTGCTGCTTGTCGGCGCCGTCCGCACCGGCCATGGCGAAAGCCGTTGGAACCTCGCCACGCCAAGCCGCGGCAACCGCGTTCCTCTTGTCAACGCCGTCCGCCGACTCTCCCTGCCACTCACCATGATGCCATGTCCGCGTTTTGCGCCGTGGCTATGTCCTGGAAGCAAGGTGAGTAATGGGTGTGATGGAGGATATGCAGGAACACGTCGTTGACACACCAGCATCGACAACTGGTCCAAGGTTGGCTCTGATTTTGAAGATTCATTGGATCAGTGACTGCAGCCAAGGTGTTCGATGAAATGATTATAAGGCAAAACTAAGTGTGTTGCCGTTCAATGCTGGTCTATGGATGCAGGTCTATTCTGGGGAAGCAATCGACAAGGACATGTGCCAAGGTACTCTTGGGATGTTGATGAAGTGACGAAATCAGGTACACACCCAAGATGTTTGGCGAAATGCCTAAAAGGTGAGCCTTGCCCTAAAATGTCTTGCTTGACGTCATCGAGGTCCGTTCGTGGTGATCGCTAAGATTACTCATGTGTCGTCAAGTCGTACGTCCAGTTTCCGCATTGATATCATTCCTATAGGAGTCCCTAAGTTGACCCCTTTGTCGTTTGAATCACGTCGTCCTGTCCGTGCGTGCTCGTGATGCTCCACCATGAGCCGCGTCGACGTCGTTGACCATATGACGTCGTTGTGACGCTCCGAGCCATTATCGTGCCCTGGCATCGAGTTGAAGGATGCTTGTGATGTGTGTGGTGCTGAAACACCAGCACAACTCGTCGTACAATGGTCATTTAGCCAAATTAGGGTTTAGTCGAGGCGAGACTCGTCGAGTCCTAGGTGTAGCCAGGGTGCTCGATGGAATGCCTTCTAGGTCAAACCAGGTGTGTCGGTGCTCACCGATGACCTGGAGTAGAGGATGCATGAACGTTGCGACCAACAAGGAGAACTAGACCAAGGGGAACCTTGGATAAGAGTTCCTTGGTTATGTCGAGGATGTTCCGTAGCCAATCACTGGATTTGTTAACTTGGTGTACCACTTCTTCGACGACAGGTTCGTCGAGTCGCTTATCAACAACCGAGTCGACATCAAGAGCCTTAAGACTCACAAAGTGGTGTTCGGAATTCCTCTCACCCATTTACGAGTCCGGGTTGTTGTGAACGTCGCTAAGACGATCTTCTCGAGATGGCAAATTCTGCCTTCATGGCAAGGTCTCGTATCATGTTTAAGTCCCGAGAGCTTATCGAGCTCACCGGGACAGGCTTGCGGGTGACACTACATTAGTGTCGTCGTAAGGCACTTGAACGATGCTCGAGGAGCTTGCCGTAGAAACTACTTTACCAAAAAGTCATTTCAATGTTGTCTTAGTACTCACATCAGATTAACAGGGCTTGTTATGACTCTTTGAGTCCAAGCAATGTCGATCTCACTTCACTCCCAAGTGTCGCTAGGGTTTCACCCTGGTTCATCCTTAGAAGAACCCTGCGACCCCACTTGTCACGTAGTTAGGTTTACTCCTTAATGAGTTTGTGTAACTTCAGTGGTCGACTTCTAAGTCACAACCTCTTGTTGCACAATTCACTCATGCCTTAAGCTTTCAATGCTCCATCTTGATCGCTTAGTCTTCCTTACATCACACAGTCCAGTAACGCTTCTTCACCATTCTACCTTGTCACTCTTTGAGCGGCATAGCTCCAAGTGTCGAGTGCTAAATTGCGATGTGTCATTACATTGCACCTTTCAGTGCTTATCTTGACATTACTATGCCACCTTGACTCTTAGGTCATCCTTACACTACAAGTCCAACACTTCCACACCATTCAGCTGTATCGTCCTTGAGTGGCATAGCGTCGAGTGTTGAGTGCCAAGTTGCAATGTGTGCTTACGTTGCACCTTTCAATTCACATCTCGATACTACTATGACCACTTGACTCCATCCTTTGTTCATTCGCACAACAGAGGGATATCTGTCCTTCCTAGTCAAACTTCTCATTCTTAGAGTTTACACAACCCCGTAGAGTCTTTTCTTAAATTACTTAATTACTTAAGTACTTATATGCATATCATGTTGATAGCAACGTGCTAATAGGTGATCGACAAGAAACTTCGCTTGGAGGAGAAAGCCAAGGTGTTTCCACTGAGGTTCCATGGCAGGTTCTCCGGAGGAAGATCAAGCCTTAACAATTGACATTTATTCGAGTCGCAAACTAAGGCAAGCCCCGATTTGCATTTAAAAGCTTTACAGAGTTTTTACAGTCTTTATCACCTTATGTCATAAGTTTGATGTGTGCATTACGTATAGGGTGATTGATACTCCACTTGCATGACCAAAAATCCCAGGAATTGGTTGGAACGAGTTACAGTTTGACCTGTAGTAACTGCTTTGCTAATGCATAGGAAATCCGGTAGAAGTCGAGTAGTTGGAATCTACTCACGAGAGATGTAGGACATATCTCACAGGATTGGTTAGATAGAAAATGGCATAATATAATGAAATGGAGACCGGGCAGGGAATGGATAGGAAGCGGAGAGAATTGAGTCTCGGTCGCATAACCCTGCCTGTGTCGATTAAGGCCCGTATGTATGCGGCCCCTTCGGACAAGCTTGACTTGTACCGGCAACATAATGGACATATGGAATCCAATAAACTGATGTAACTTGATAACTGGGGTGTCGAGGCCCATTAACTCACCATCGATAGGGGTGGGTTGAGGACAGTAAGGTGTAAATCGGTCGGCGGACACATGAGGTGTTCCGTGCGGAGACCTTCTGTTCGCGGAGGTGAGACGGGCTCGGCGTTCGAGTTTCTTGTGAAAGGTGGCCATATGCGCCTAGTACTGAAGTGTTATGTAGGTACAGGTGTGCTCGCTGACACTTCCGAACGACGTATGTGTCGTGTTGTCCGGGTGTGTCCTGATTGCAATCACTGTCCCTCGCAGTAATAGAGTACCACTTGTCTGTCGCAGTCGTGACGTAGTAAATACTAAAGAAGCCAGAAAATCATATTGTATTGAATTATAATTACTTTGCAACCTTGTATGATTTAGAGATAGTATGATTAAAAGTTTATAGGTTCCCCATACTTTAGATGTAATAGCATTATGTGCTTTGGGCATGTCATATCATCGGTAAAGCGTTTCTTGTTTGATTGTGGAGCCCATGATGTGCCATGCTCGGAGAATGTCATTTGATACTTAAAACCTGATTATAAGGATCCACTTGTAGGCGAGTCATTTATGCTTCACCTTACCTATGTTTAGTGTCCCCTGCATATGTCTAGTGAGACGGTTAAGTCTTGCTGAGCCTTATGCTCACGTTTGCGCTTTAACGATTTTTTCAGGTATTAGTTTTATTTCTGCTGTTCAGGTTGTACATGAGACTCAAGGTGTCGAGATAAATCTCATGTGAGCCACGCCGCTGCTGTATGTTCCTCGTGTTGCTAGTGAGAATCGTCCTAAGGCATGGACGCCTTCTCTCCTGCTTAGTTAGGTGAGATTATGAGTATGTATTTTCCGCTGCGTGTGTACTCCGATTGTACACTCTTTTGTAAACTCTTCTTATTATGAAATGAAAACTTTATATGTTTTGGTATCCTTTTTGTGTGTGTTGTTAGGTGCCGCATCGCACGGTACCACCCAATGAGATCCTCGGATGTGTGGACTCCGCTCCCCACACCATGTTGTCGGATTGTAGAGACGGTACGCCTTGGTTCCTGGTTCATAACCAACAAATACCATGGGTGTGCTCCTGTCATCAAGTTCGGACAGGTGCTTACCGACGGTCTTGATGTGAGCGACACAGCCAAACGTTCGGAGAAAATGTACTGGAGGTTTGGTCCCATGCCACACCTCGTACGGCGTCTTCCCTTCAATGCTTTGTGTTGGTGCTCGGTTCAGGATGAAGACAACGGTGGTGACTGCCTCCCCCCAGAACCAGCCCGGCATTGCCATGGCCTTCATCATGCTTCTGGCCATCCCCATCACAGTTTGATTACGTCGTTCCACCACGCCGTTTTGCTGAGGCGTGTACGGCGCAGTCAGATGACGATTGATCCCGTGCTCGGCGCAGTATTCAGCAAATGTGCGCGCCGTGAATTCTCCACCACGATCGGTACATAGCGTACCCAGCTTGCTCCCTGCTTCAGCTTCAGCCACACCCTTGAATTGTGTAATTGCTGCAGCAGCCTGATCCTTGGACTCAAGCAGAATGAGCCACATATAGCGGCTCAGGTCATCGACGAGTAGAAGAAAATACTTTTTTCCACTGGGTGTCTCGGGCGTCACCTGTACGCAAAGGTCACCGTGCACCAACTCAAGCTTGTGCTGCACACGGTACTTTGCGTGGGATGGAAATGGTAGGTGTCACACCCGGTCCCAACAAGACAACCGGGTGGCTTCCACATGTATGCCAGGATCGATTCTCATCATACATGTGTAGACGAAAGTGTAATATCATTTATTACAAGCCATGTTCGAGTACATAAATGTCTTACAATAATGACCCGTAGGTCTAAAATAAGGTTACAGATCAAAACAGCGGTAAAAGTAAACTAGTGTGGCTCCATGCACAGGCGTTGCCCGGGGGTTGCGCCAGCCTAGAACGTCTCCTTCGGGTCAGCGAAGAAGTCTTAATTCTCCACCTCTTCTCCATTGTAGACTGAGGAAAGATAAGCAACAAGCAAGTTTGAGTACCAACGGTACTCAGCAAGTGGGAAAGAGATGACAAGTGGGTTTATAGAAAGGAAGGCCAGATTTAGGTTAAGCACTATAGCATTACATCCTATCCTTAGC
The DNA here is from genome assembly GCA_036927565.1 of Tuctoria greenei. NCBI lineage: Eukaryota > Viridiplantae > Streptophyta > Magnoliopsida > Poales > Poaceae > Tuctoria > Tuctoria greenei. Next base: position 61,746,209 of record JAYESD010000002.1, on the reverse strand, counting down.
TTTCATTAGCACCTACTTCTAAATGTATGAACCCAAACATAACCCATTGGTAAACCAAGTCCCAACCAACCAATCCAATCCAAACCACCATTCCCAGACATTGGCTAATTATGAATTGGACACCAAGCCGCTCTTGTCCGTGAGCACGGCTGTCATGACAGTTTCTAAATCTCTGCAGAGAATGTACCCTTTACCCACAAGCCGTGATTTCATCCCCTGTTGCAAAGTGGTCTAAGGAAACCTCCCTGATGCCCGTGGTCGCGAACCACATTGCACACTTCCTTTGGTGTGAGGCCAGGAGATCACTACGAGGTCTTTACAAAGGATTCTCCCGGCGCGTACTAGCCCTCTGAGGTTTCACCCCTGTACAAAAGTGTGAGCCGTTACACCACGACTCAACACCCCAGTTGCCCCCTCTTGCGCCATGCGGATCCCAAGGCAGTACACCCTGAACCAATTCCCCGCACTATCCAACCACTAATACTACGCCGGGAGAGGCCTAATTAATTGACCAAGCTGCCCCATACTCAGTCTTGTGGCGATACTATAAGGCTTAGTGGATTCTCCATAAACCGGTCCTTAGAATCCGGCAAGGTCCATACCCCAAAACCCGGGTCTCGTGCGTACTGCACCATACCAAACAAAACCAACCCGCCGGATTCCTATCCACTACAATTCATTTCACCATAACTCAACAAATAATCATAACAATCTATAGTAGAACAAGTGAGTAGAGAAATTTCCCTCCCAAATTCTAAGCATGGCTAAGCGTAAAGTAAATAATAACGTCTACACCCAAACCAACCCGGGGACAAGGAATTATGTGGAAGGGTACAACAAATAGGATTCATTTTATTAAACATGCAACTAACTAAAACTTAATAAAACAGGTGCAAAATGGTCAAGGAACTTGCCTTCTTCGGAGGGTGGGTCGGTGAAGTGGTAGTCCTGAAGATTGTAAGTCGGCTCGGGAACCGACTCTATACACATAATCGCATGCGGAACGGAAAGTAGTAGCACACAATAAGCGCAAGAGAATAAATGCACACCACAAATAAATAAACACAAAAGAAAACCTACGCAGTTACGTCGCTAACACTATGTCCTTAGTAAGACTTTATTTAGTGGTGTGGGTGGAGGTGTGGATTTTAGTGCTTATATGGGTTCATTAGGAAATTCAACAAAACCAGCAAATTAACTGCATTATTTTACCCTAAAGAGGTTAGGAAATAATAATAAAATAATACCCTAAATGATTTGTGCAAAAAGAGAGAGTTCTCATGTGATTTTATGTAATTTACAATTAGTCCAGGGGTTTTTATGCAAAACAAACATGATCAGTGGCCTAGAAATATTTTATAACATCACCAGGGGGTTATTCATAATTTACAGAGGCTAAAAATATATTTTATGGTGAAAACAGGGGCTAAAATGATTTATTTAATCAATTTAACAGTGCTGACATAATTAAATAAAAGTCCAGGGGCCAAATCCTAAATTCCAGGACCTATCTGCAATTACTTAAAATAAGCGCAGGGGGCTACGAGCAAAACGGCCAATGTTTAAACTAAATTGAATCTGGACCGTTGGATCTAAAGGGGGCGGCCCAGATTTAAAACGGCCGAAGGGGTACACCCCTTCTAATCTCGGTCATCGGCCTTGGTTGGGCGGCTGAGATGGAGCCACGTCGCCCCGAGGGCGACAGAGGCGGCGCGCGCGCCGGTCCCGGCGGCGCACGGCGGCGGGGGTCGCCGGAGTTGGCCGGAATGGCCAAATCGGCGTCTATCTCGGGCGCTCTACACATCAAACGGGAGAGGGGGGCATCGCGCACTCACCTAGGGGGGTTTCGGGTCTTGAAATCGGGCAGAGGAGTGTCGGCGACGGCGTATGGCGGCGGACTCCGGCGGCGCTCATCGGGACTGGTGAAGCGGCGGCCAATTCCCCGAAAGACGGTGTCCGGCGGGTTCCTAGCGTCACGGAGAACACGGTGAGCAAGAAATCGAGGGAGGAAATCGGCCGGGGCGTCGGGAACGGTGGCGACAAACCTCGGTGCGGCGGCTTAGGTTCGGAGCTTCGAGGGAAAGTGAAATGGGGGCGCCGGCCGGGTTTTTATAGGGGAATCGGGGGCGGTGAAGAGGGGAAAGGGATCCCCGGCGATGGAAGGCGACAGGGGGCATTGATGGGCGGCGATTTGATGTCGGAGATTTGAACCGGGGCGGCATTCACGGCAGTGGTCGCGCGCGCGTCGGGAGGAAGACGGAAAGGGGAGGGGAGAGGCTGACCGGCGGGGTCCACGCGCAGAGAGAGGGGAAAGGGAGGGGGGGCGGCTGGGCCTTGGGCCGGCGGGGAGAAAAGGGAAGGGGGGAGGGGAGATGTGGGCTGGGGCAGGGTTAAGGCCCAGTGTGGGTTCTTTTCTTTTTTTTTCTTTTTTTTCTTTTTCATTTCTTTTGCAAATTTGAATTGTATTTCAAATTCAACCGATCAGCTAGCGCATTTTGAAATAAAATTTTCAAATAAATGCATGATGCATTTCTAGTATACTTCTTTTGTTTTCAAATTTTTGAAATTTTGGGTGTTACAACTCTACCCCCTTAAAAGGAATCTCGCCCCGAGATTCGGACGTCCTAAGAGAAAAGGTCGGGGAACTCGGCCTTGAGGTCTTCTTCTCTCTCCCATGTTGCTTCTGCCTCAGAGCGATGTTTCCACTGCACTTTGCACATGCGAATCGTCTTGTTTCTCATGACACGTTCTGATGTTTCTAGAATCCTGACTGGTCGTTCTGCGTAGGACAGATCCTCTTGCAAATCCACAGCTTCCATGGGTAATTGTTCCTCTGGTACTCCTAAGCATTTCTTTAATTGCGACATGTGAAACACATCATGCACATCTGACAGTTGAGAAGGTAGCTCGAGACGATAAGCTACTTCTCCTCTTCTCTCCAATATCTTGAACGGACCAATGTAACGGGGTGCTAGCTTTCCCTTCACTTTGAACCGTCTTAGACCTCTTACTGGTGATACCTTGAGATATACAAAGTCTCCTGCCTCAAAGGTTAGATCACGACATCGAGCATCTGCGTAACTCTTTTGCCTTGACTGTGCCGTTTTCAGATTATTCTGGATCTCTTGTACCTGTCGTTCAGCCTCTCTGAGTATCTCCGGTCCAAACACTTGACCTTCTCCAGTCTGATTCCAGAATAAAGGTGTCCTGCACTTTCGCCCATAAAGTGCCTCAAACGGGGACATCTTGAGACTAGCTTGGTAGCTGTTGTTATAAGAGAACTCCGCGTAAGGCAAGTTTTTGTCCCAACTCTTACTATTCTTCAGGGCACATGCTCGCAACATATCCTCCAAGATTTGATTGGTGCGTTCTGTCTGACCATCCATCTGCGGGTGATACACTGAGCTGAAATTCAGACGAGTGTCCATTGACTCATGTAGCTTCTGCCAGAATCTTGAGGTGAACTGGGTACCTCGATCCGATACTATCTTCTTTGGGACACTGTGTAAACATACAATTCTTGCCATGTATAATTCTGCCAACCGCGAACCATTGTAGCTTTCCTTGACCGGAATGAAGTGAGCGACCTTGGTCAACCGATCCACAACAACCAATATGGAGTCGTATCCTGACCGTGTCCTTGGCAATCCCACGATAAAGTCCATACTTATCTCTTCCCATTTCCACTCGGGTATCTTGAGTGGTTGAAGTAGTCCAGCAGGTCTCTGATATTCCGCCTTAACCAACTGACACGTGTCACACAAAGCCACGTATTTGGCCACATCACGCTTCATACCAAGCCACCAGTATCTATCCTTAAGGTCTTGGTACATCTTGGTACTCCCAGGATGGATAGAGTAGTACGAGTCGTGGGCTTCTCTCAATATCAACTCTCGGATCCCCTTAACATTCAGCACGCATATCCTCTTTCCTAACCACAGGGTTCCATGTTCATCTTCCCTGAAGTCCGGAGCTTTTCCAGCCTTCATCAGCTTCTTAAGTTTTTGGATCTTCTTATCCTCTTTTTGGCCTTCTCGAATGTCTTGTTCCAACGTGGAGTCCACTTCCATAACTACTGCATCTGCATTAGCCACTATGCACAGGTTTAATCTTGCAAACTCTTCACATAGCTGCGGTTGATAAGCCTGGATCGTCATGCTGTTACATTGGGTTTTCCTACTCAAAGCATCTGCGACCACATTCACCTTTCTAGGGTGATAGTTGATCCCGACATCAAAGTCTTCAATGAGCTCTAACCACCTTCGTTGGCGAAGGTTAAGGTCTGGCTGAGTGAATATGTACTTCAAGCTTTTGTGGTCGGTGTAGATCTTTGTCCTTTTTCCGATCAGGTAGTGTCTCCATATCTTCAATGCGTGAACCACAGCTGCTAATTCCAGATCATGGGTCGGATAATTCTTCTCATGCTTCTTGAGTTGTCTCGAGGTGTAAGCCACCACATGTCCTGCTTGCATCAACACACATCCCAGTCCCTGTCCGGAAGCATCACAATAGACCGAGAACTCCTTTTGCATATCCGGCATGACCAGCACTGGGGCAGTGGTCAACCTCTTCTTCAATTCGGCAAAGCTTGCTTCACATTCCGGTGTCCACTTGAATGTAGCTCCCTTCTCGAGTAGCTTGGTTAGTGGCCGAGAGATCTTTGAAAATCCCTCAATAAATCGTCGATAATAACCAGCCATTCCCAGAAAGCTTCTAATGTGTCCCACATTTTCCGGTGTCTCCCACTTGAGAACATCTGCCACCTTACCCGGATCCACTGATATTCCTCCTTCTGATATGACATGTCCCAAGAATGATACCTGCTTCAACCAAAACTCACACTTACTGAATTTAGCATACAGTTGGTGTTCTCTAAGTTTCTTTAGTGCCAACCTCAGGTGTTCCTCATGCTCCTCTTCACTCTTGGAGAAGATCAGGATATCGTCGATGAATACAACCACAAATTTATCCAGGTACTCCATAAACACTTTGTTCATGAGGTACATGAAGTAAGCTGGGGCATTAGTCAACCCGAAAGACATAACGGTATACTCATAAAGACCATATCGAGAGACGAATGCAGTCTTGGGAATGTCCGATGGTCGAATCTTCAACTGGTGATAACCCGAACGAAGGTCGATCTTAGAGAATACACATGCTCCTCGCAGCTGATCAAACAAATCTTCGATCCTTGGCAGTGGGTACTTATTCTTGATGGTCACCGCATTCAATGCACGATAATCCACACACAACCTTTGTGTGCCATCCTTCTTAGGCACGAATATGACGGGAGCACCCCAAGGCGATGAACTAGGGCGAATGTATCCTTTCTCCAACAACTCGTTGATGTGACCCTTTAGCTCGGCTAACTGATTAGCGTCCATTCTATATGGCCTCTTATATATCGGGGCCGTCCCAGGCACTAGATCAATGATAAATTCAATTTCGCGGTCAGGGGGCATACCCGGTAACTCTTCGGGGAACACGTCTGGGAATTCACTGACAACACGGATCTCTTCGGTGACCTCAGTTTGATTTAGCCTGATCCTCTGTGTTGGAGCTTGATCTGGAGAGAACTCTACCTTGGTACCATCGGGGTGGGTCAAGGAGACTGTTCTTGTGGCGCAGTGGATCACCCCATGATACTTTGTTAACCAATCCATCCCCAGGATAATATCTAGCCCTTGAGATTCCAGAACAATCAGGTTTGCTGGGAAAACTACCCCCCTTATGTCTAGCCTTACATTAGGGCATACTTGTCGGGTTATCATTTCCCCCCCAGGGGAGTGAACTATAAGTTGGTGAGTCATTAAATGCACTACCATGTCATGCCTCCTCATGAATTCCTTAGATATGAACGAATGCGTAGCAACAGAATCAAACAACACTGTAGCTAGATGAGAGTCGGCAGGGAACGTACCAACAACCACATCTGGTGCATTGTGTGCCTCCTCAAGTGCCACGTGGTTGACTCTCCCACGTGTGGGTTGCTGCAGTTGCTTCTTCGGGCAACGGTTGGCGAAATGTCCCATCTCACCACAGTTATAACACTGCACCGCCGCGTTGTTACCTTGGGATCTGTTACCTCCTTGAGGGTTCTGTTGCGGCTGACCATTAGGGCGGGGTGCTGGAGCTGCTGGGCGAGGGGGTTGCATTGGTTGGCGTGGAGGCTGTGGTGGTTGGCGCATCTACTGGTTGTATGGTGTGGGTGGCCTGTAGGAGGAGTTTGGGTACCTTTGTCCCGTGTGAGGGTTCATAGGGCGAGCCATAGGTGCCGTAGGCTGAGGGGCTTAGCGAGGGCGCACATTATTCCCAGAACTGTGTGCTTGAGCCAGCTTCCTCTTCCGATCATCATCGTCCAGCTCCTTCTTGGTCCTTTCCACTTCGAAGGCCTTGTCAAACAACTTATGGAAACTGCTGTAGTCACTGGAGACCATAGCGAACTTCAGCTCCTTGTCAAGGCCCTTCTTAAAGCAAAACTGTTTCTTCGAGTCCGTGTCCACATCTTCCGATGCATAGCGGGACAATTGTGTGAATTTGTTCAGATACTCTCGCACACTCATGCGGCCTTGCTTTAGCATGAGAAATTCTTCACGTCTCGCCTGGATCTCCCCTTCGGGCACGAAATGACTGCGAAAGTAATTCTTGAACTCGTCCCATGTGATATTATTCGGGTCCTGATGGGCTTCAATGAAGGCAGTCCACCAATCGGCTGCAGGTCCCTGAAGTTGGTGCGAGGCTAACAGTACCTTCTCTCATCCTTCACATTGGACAATTCTCAGCTTGCTCTCAACTGTTCTCAGCCAATCGTCGGCCTCCATGGGCTCACTAGCAGTGGCAAAGGTGGGTGGATGGGTGTTAAGGAAGTCTCTCATGCGAGATCGGGGTCCTGGTGCTGGCTGTGGGTGGGGCTGATTTGGTGGGGGTGGAGGGGCTTGCTGGGCTTTGTCATGCCCGGTCATTATAAAGATAAACAGACGCTAATCACATGTACGCCAGGATTAGTTGAACCGTACATGCGTCGACGAAAGTGAAATATCATACAATGCCATGTTCGAATACATAAAATATTCTTACAGTACGACCCGAAGGTCTACAAATACACACCACAAATATTTACAACAACAACAAGATTAACAAAGTCCAAACTACGGCAGAAGACTAATAGATGAGGGTATCTCCAACTCCACAGGCAGCCGTTGTGCGTGAGGTCGCCAGCCTAGACCAAGTCCTCCGGATTGACGTAGAAGTCCTCCGGTGCCGCTTCTTCTTCTTCATATTCTAATGGAAAAATAAACGCTTGAGTACATAGAGTACTCAGCAAGTGCGGGAAGAGATGACATGAAGGGCTAAAGCAAAGGAAAGGCCAATTATGGCTTAGCACTATGCTTAAAACCTAACCTTAGCTTCCAATTACCAATATCATAATTCAAGAAGTATTCAACTCATAAGTAATGATAATGAATGTACTTTAATCATAATTAACCACCATTTCCCCAACCATAAACTAATTATGAACTGGCCCCAAGCCGCTCTTGTCCGTGAGCACGGCTGTCATGACAGTTTTACCAAAAATCTGCAGAGAGTGTACCCTTTCCCCACAAGCAGTGATTTCATCCCCTGTTGCCAGGTGGACTTGAGTAAACCTCCATGTAGCCCGTGGTGATCAACCACATTTCACAATTCCGTAGGTGTGTGGCCCGGAGATCACTACATGGTCTTTACAAAGGTACTCCTGACTAGTGCTAGCCCTCTAAGGTTTCCACCACTGGGGATTCTCGGAGTAACCCTCCGCCCAAGAGCCCCCTCATGAGCCTTGCGGATCCCAGAGTAGATCACCTACATCCTTCCCCGCACCTTCCAACCACTAGCATTTCATCGGGAGAAACCTAATTAATTGACCATGCTGCCCCATCTCAGTCTCGTGGTGGTACTATAAATCTTAGTGGCTTCCTCCATAAACCGGTCCTTAGAATCCGGTGGTAACAAACCCCAATCCCGGGTCTCGTGCAAACTGCACGATACCAATACTAACCAACCACCAGATTCCTATCCACTACAATTGTGTAATCACCACAAGTTCAAGTAACCATAAAGTTTAATGTAGCACAATTGTATAAAGTCCCAATCCCAATATTTAAGCATGGCTAAGCATAACTATGACCTATCTACTTCCCAACCCATTTCAGGTAACAATGAATTATATGGAACAGGGCATGTAAACATGAAGTACGACATCAATTTAATTAGCATGCATCTATCTAAATCCCTAGAACTGAAACAAAATGGTCAAGGGCACTTGCCTTCGTTGAAGACTTGAGTGTTGGCGAAGTTCTGGTCTTGGAGGTTAAGATTAGGGTCGTAGTACGACTCTAGATATATACCAAAGCATGGCAAGAATAAAATAAAGCTAAATAAGTAAAGGGCACGCAAAATAATGCATCACAACACACACATGAGCATAAAATCCTATACTAATGCATCCCTACGAAGTATTTATTACTTAACATGGCCAAAGTATGCATTTCATATTTACCCTACATTTTTGGGATTTAATTATAGCCTAAAACCATTTTTATTGAATTTTCTATGGCCCAAATGTATTTTTAAACATTTATAATAAATATTCCATGGACAAAATATATCTCAACTGAACTCTACAATTTATTCACAGCATAAAATAATTTATACCAATTTTTCCTAGCATTTCTACTTTTAATTACCATTTTTATCTATTTTCTACACCTCAAATATACCTAAAAACCATATTCAACAAATAAATAAAAGTCCAGGGACTAATTAAATAGTTTTCTACAATGCATAGGGGGCTAAATCCATGATTCTATCAATTTACAGGGGTTAGATTGCTTATTTAGATGATTAAATCCAATTTTTAGGGTTCCAGGGGCTAGTCTGCAATTCCCAGGGGCTAGACTTCAATTCCAGAGAAGCGCAGGGGGTAGCAAGCAAGTTTCCAGGGGCCACGGTGCAAAAGCGCAGGCGGGAAAACTAAATTGAATAAGGACCGTTGGATTTGAATTGGACGCGTGGGATTTTATTATGCGAACCGTTATGAAGATCTAATCTCCACCGTAGGGGTTCAACCGACGGCCAAGATTGGGCCACGTCGCCCCTAACCGGCGCACGCACGCGGCGCGGCGGCGCCCGACGGCCGACGACGGTGAACTCGTCGGAGATCACCCAATCTACTGAATTATACCCTAATTCTAAGATCTGAGCGTACAGAAACGAAGAGGGAGAGTAGGTGAACTCACCTAGGGGAGTAGCTAGGCTTGAAATCGGTCGGAGGATGGTCGGCGACGAGGAATGGCGGCGATGGCGTCGGTGTACGTCGACTCCGGCGAAACCTTGTTGATCTCCTCGCGCAGACTTGCCTGGCGTGTTCCTGGTGGAGCGGTGAGCATGTGAGGCCAAGAAAATGGGGAGCAGGGGGGCTGCAGCGAGGGGAACGCGAGCGCAGAGAACTCACCGGCGGTGAAGGGTTAGGGTTAGAGAGAGAGCTCGGGGGAGGGGGAAAATGGGGGCGCCGGCTCCTCTTAAGCGCAGAGGGGGTGTGCGGTTTGGATGCGCGCACGAAAACTGTCGGGGAGAAGTGGATTCGGGGGGGGGGGGGGGGGAAGACGTGGGCGCGGGGTTTTCGGCAGTTGCGCGCGGGAGGGAGGCGAGCGACGGTTGCGCGGGAGGGAGATGACACGTGGGCCCCGCCTGGCAGAGAGAGAGAGAGAGGGGGTGGGATTCGGCTGGGCCGCACGGGAGGGGAGGGGAATTGGGCCAGGGGGGAAAATCGGCCCAGGAAGGGGGTTTAATTCTTTTTCTTTTTCTTTTGATTTGAATTCAAATTCAAATTTTAAACGGATGCTACTCGTTTGAACTTCAAAAATCACCCAAAAATGCATACAACAATGATCAAGGGTTTGAGCAAATTTTTGTACATGAAATCATGGGTGTTACAACTCTACCCCCCTTAAAAGGAATCTCGCCCTCGAGATTCGGACGTCCTAAGAGAATAGATGAGGGAAATCCGCCTTAAGAGTTTCTTCTCTTTCCCATGTTGCTTCTGCCTCTGAGTGATGCTTCCATTGCACTTTACACATGCGAATGACTTTGTTTCTTGTGACCTTTTCCAGTGTCTCAAGTATCTTGACAGGCTGCTCCACAGAAGACAAATCTTCCTGCACATCCACTGCTTCCATAGGCAATTGCTCTTCAGGTACTCTTAAGCACTTCTTAAGCTGTGACACATGGAACACATTATGCACATCTGACAAGTGTGGTGGAAGCTCAAGCTGATATGCCACTTCACCTCGTCTTTCGAGTATCTTGAACGGACCAATGTAGCGGGGTGACAACTTGCCTTTTACTTTAAATCTTCTCAATCCTCTCATAGGTGATACCTTCAAGTACACATAATCACCAACCTCAAACGTGAGATCACGTCTTCGAGTATCCGCATAACTCTTCTGTCTTGTTTGAGCTGCCTTTAGATTCTTCCGAATTTCTTGTACTTGTCTTTCAGCCTCTTGTAACACGTCAGGTCCAAAGACTTGACTTTCCCCAGTTTGATTCCAAAACAACGGTGTTCTACATTTCCGTCCATACAATGCTTCAAAAGGAGACATCTTCAAACTGGCTTGATAACTGTTGTTGTAAGAGAATTCGGCATATGGCAGGTTCTTGTCCCAACTTTTGCTATTCTTTAGAGCACACGCTCTCAACATGTCTTCTAATATCTGGTTGGTGCGTTCTGTCTGACCATCAGTTTGAGGATGATACGCCGAACTAAAATTTAGATGGGTATCCATTGATTCATGCAACTTCTGCCAGAATCTTGAGGTGAATTGGGTGCCTCTGTCTGAAATGATCTTCTTAGGAACTCCATGTAAGCATACAATCCTGGAGATGTACAGTTCCGCCAGCTTGGGACCATTGTAGGTCTCTTTCACAGGAATAAAGTGAGCCACTTTAGTTAGACAGTCCACAATAACCCATATAGAATCATATCCAGACTGTGTTCTTGGTAGTCCCACAATGAAATCCATACTAATTTCTTCCCATTTCCATTCTGGCACTTTGATTGGTTGCAGCAACCCTGCTGGTCTTTGATGTTCCGCCTTAATCAATTGACATGTATCACATATGGCCACATATTCTGCTACGTCCCGTTTCATTCCATGCCACCAATATCGATCTTTAAGGTCTTGATACATCTTTGTGCTTCCGGGATGAATAGAGTAAGATGAGTCATGAGCTTCTCTTAGTATCAACTCTTTAATCTCCTTGATATCTGGAACACAAATCCTCTTTCCAAGCCATAGGGTTCCTTGTTCATCCTCTCTAAAGTTCGGAGCTTTCCCTTTCTTCATCAACTGCTTGATCTCCTTGACCTTCTCATCATTCTTTTGTCCTTCTCGTATATCACATTCAAGGGTTGAGTCCACTTCCATAGCAACTGCTTCAGTGCTAGACATTAGACATAGGTTTAACCTTGCAAACTCTTCACATAACTGGGGTTGAAGAGCTTGTACTGACAAATTATTGCATTGTCCCTTCCTGCTTAGAGCGTCAGCGACCACATTAGCCTTTCCTGTATGGTAGCTGATTCCTACATCAAAATCATTTATTAACTCCAACCAACGATGTTGTCTGAGATTAAGATCCGGTTGTGTGAATATGTACTTCAAGCTCTTGTGATCTGTGTATATCTCAGTCCTTTTTCCCATCAAGTAGTGTCTCCATATCTTCAAAGCATGGACAACGGCTGCCAATTCCAGATCGTGGGTTGGATAATTCCTCTCATGTTTCCGAAGCTGTCTTGAAGCATAGGCCACCACATGTCCTCCTTGCATTAAGACACATCCCAAACCATGACCAGATGCATCACAATAAACCACAAATTCCTTCTACATATCAGGCATCACAAATACCGGTGCACTGGTTAACCTCTTCTTCAACTCGGCGAAGCTTACTTCACATTCGGGGGTCCACTTGAAAGCAACTCCTTTCTCAAGCAACTTGGTTAGTGGTCGAGAGATCTTTGAAAATCCCTCGATGAATCGACGATAGTAACCAGCCATACCTAAGAATCTTCATATATCATGTACACTCTCAGGTGTTTCCCATTTAAGGACATCGGCTACTTTTCCTGGGTCTACTGCTATACCTCCTTCAGATATGACATGTCCCAAAAATGATACCTCCTTTAGCCAAAACTCACACTTACTAAGTTTGGCATACAGTTGATGTTGACGAAGCTTCTGTAGGGCCATCCTGAGGTGCTCCTCATGCTCTTCTTCAGTCTTCGAGTAGATAAGTATGTCATCGATGAATACCACTACAAACTTGTCCAAGTACTCCATGAATACCTTGTTCATCAGATACATAAAATATGCCGGAGCATTGGTCAATCCAAACGACATAACTGTATACTCATATAATCCATATCGAGAGACAAATGCCGTCTTGGGAATGTCTGAGGGTCTAATCTTCAGTTGATGGTAGCCCGAACGAAGATCAATATTGGAGAACACACATGCTCCTCTCAATTGATCAAACAAATCTTCAATCCTTGGTAGTGGATATTTATTCTTGATTGTCACCACATTTAAGGCACGGTAATCCACACACAATCTTTGAGTTCCATCCTTCTTAGGGACGAATATAACTGGTGCTCCCCAAGGCGATGAGCTAGGACGAATATATCCTTTTGCCAATAATTCCTCAATATGATCCTTTAGTTCAGCTAATTGTTTAGCATCCATTCTATACGGCCTCTTATATATTGGGGCCGTCCCAGGTACTAACTCAATGATAAATTCAATCTCTCGATCAGGGGGCGTACCTGGTAAGTCATCTGGGAATACATCCGGAAATTCCTTCACAACCCTGATATCTTCGGTACTCTCAAGATGGTTGAGTTGTACTACTGCCTCTTGTGTCTGATCTGGCTTGAACTCCACTGTAGTGCCATCCGGGTGTGTTAAGCAAACTGTTCTAGTTGCACAATGAATTACTCCTTGATTCTTCGTCAACCAGTCCATTCCCAGAATGATATCTAATCCTTGTGAGTCCAACACTATTAGGTTGGCCCAAAGGACTACACCTTATGTTTATACTCACTTTTCGACATAGATGCCTTGCCACCATCTCTCCTCCAGGAGAGTTTATCAATAATGGCCCATTCAAGAATGTAACTACCATGTCATGCTTCTTTATGAAATCCTTGGATATGAATGAATGTGTAGCACCCGAATCAAACAATATGGTGGCGGGGTGGGAGTTAACAGAAAACATACCGATCACCACATCAAGCGCTTCCTGTGATTGCTCCAGAGTCACATGGTTGACACGACCAGATGGGTTTTGTTGCTTCTTCGGACAACTGCTGGCGTAGTGTCCCCATTCTCCGCACTTGTAACATTGTACTCCCGCAGCATTATTCGGGCCCTTGTTGCCTCCTGATTGGTTTCTTGGGGGTTGGCCATTTGGACGGTTAGCTGGAGCTGAAGGGCGGGGTGGCTGCATCTGCTGACGTGGGGGTTGCATTGGCTGGCGTGGTGGCTGCTGCTGCTGCTGCTGGCGCATTTGCTAGTTGTAGGGAGTGGGTGGCCTGTAGTTGGAGTTTGGAAATCTCTGTCCCGAGTAGTTCATGGGACGAGTCATCTGGTTTGCAGGCGGAGGGTTAAGACGGGGGCGCACATTGCTGCTAGAGGCATGTGCTATAGTCAACTTCCTTTTTCTTTCCTCATCATCCAGTTCCTTTTTAGTGCTCTCCACTTCAAAAGCTTTGTCAACCAGCTTCTGAAAGTCGCTGTAATCGCTGGAAGACATGGCGAACTTTAACTCCTTGTCCAATCCATTCTTGAAGCGGAATTGTTTCTTGGAATCAGTATCTACGTCTGTCGGTGCATAGCGGGATAACTGGGTGAATGCATTCAGGTAGGCTCTCACAGTCATACGGCCCTACTTTAACATCAGGAACTCTTCACGTCTTGCTTGTATTTCTCCCTCAGGCACAAAGTGATTCCGGAAATTGGTCCTGAACTCTTCCCAAGTAATGCTTTCTGGATCCCGATGGGCTTCAGTAAAGGCAGTCCACCAGTTGGTTGCCGGTCCTTGGAGTTGATGGGAGGCTAATCGTACTTTCTCCCTTCCTTCACAGTGGATGAGCCTCAGCTTGCTTTCAATGGTTCGGAGCCAATCATCGGCATCCATGGGTTCGGTGACTGTGGCAAAAGTGGGTGGATGAGTGTTCAGGAAGTCCCTAAGGAAGGACCTAGGTGGAAAAGGTGGTGGTGGCGGAAGGTTGTAATTTGGTGGTGGTGGGGGTGGGGCTTGCTGCAGGTTGGTGACAATCTGAGTGAGGTTATTAAGCAGCTGGGTTTGGATGGCCATCATCTGCTGCATTTGCTGCGCGGCTGGGGCTCCTCGGGCACCCCTTCCATTCCATCCTAGCACACCTCCAAGTCCTTCATCTTGGGGCACAGCACCCCCTCCACGACCTCTACCTCTACCTCTTCCAGACATCTGTGTAGGGAATAATTGAAACTTTAGGACAATAGATGAGATATTGAAGGGTACGCTATGGCAAACGGTCCCAACTACATGCATCAAGGGGGACACACATATATATATAAAACAAGCAAATTCATTAACCAACTAGTGCGGATGTGGACAAGATGCTAATGCATTCCACAACTCGCACGACACACTAACAAGCCTATATACAAATGACATGGATGTGGACAGGATGCCGTAGCATTCCACAACTCATGTCGCACACACACAACATAAAGCAAACTAATACAATACCATAGATAACACAACTCAAGACTAGAGAGGGCGCAGCTACACGCTCCTACATACTAAGGATAGGTGTCCTGAGTCGTCCAACGGGAAAGCAAGTCCACTCCTACTCATCGGAGTCCTCCTCAACCTCCATCTCCAGGTCTTCTTCTTCTGAGTTCTCTCTTAATTCCTGGGGGGGGGGAGTTCATGCGACGATCTGGAGAGTTCGGGTCCCAAGGCTCCACGTCCGAAGCGTACTGAGGAGAGTTAGGATCAGCTGCAGTGATCCTCGCGTAGCGTCGGCGAAGTCGCTCGTAGCGGTCAACCAGGTCCCTGCTGTCCTGAAGCTCCTGCTGACAACGCTGGAGTCGCGAAGACAACTCCACAACGTCGTCCACCAGCCTCTCGCACTGAGGGTGAGTCAAGGGCCCCTCGATGTCACGTCCAGTGAAGGCGGCCGTGCCACTAGGGCGTTGAGGGGTGTACGCGTGCTCCGTGCACCCAAGACGGAACCTGTGGGCGTGACTCTAGTAAGTAGTCACCTCCCACGTGGCGTCCTCCTCAGCCGCACGCTGGGAGCTCCTCCAGGCTAGAGAGAAGTGTGAGCGCAGCAGCTCCGAGTCGTAGTAGACAGCCAGCTGAGAAGTCCACTCCAGTCCACCAGTATAGGGTGCAAAGACCCTAGTGGTGTGGTAGACTAGGCGAACACGGTACTCACGGTACCCCGCAGCACGAAGAAGAGAGCGAAGATGGACATGCATCCTCGAAGCAGCGCTCCCAGTGGAGAACAGCATCGTCTCCCTCCTGGGGGTGTGAGGTGCAGAGCGTCTGGCTAGGGCGTGGTGAGGAACACGACCCCCAATCGACTTACGAGCCGTCTGCTTGGTTCGCGCCATCTACAAACATTTGAAAAGTAGAGAGTGAGATCAATAATCAATAAATTAAATTAGAATAAAGCAAATAGCACAGCAAGATAAGAAGCACAAGGTTTGAGATAGAGAGCACAAAATTTTGGAAATACTATTTCATAAGAAAATAGTATAGTCCTTAATTTTCGGCCATTTCTAACTAGGCTTGCGTCCTACAGGCAACACGGCTCTGATACCACTTTGTCACGCCCGGTCATCATAAAGATGAACAGACGCTAATCACATGTACGCCAGGATCAGTTGAACCATACATGCGTCGACGAAAGTGAAATATCATACAATGCCATGTTCGAATACATAAAATATTCTTACAGTACGACCTGAAGGTCTACAAATACACACCACGAATATTTACAACAACAACAACAAGATTAACAAAGTCCAAACTACAGCAGAAGACTAATAGATGAGGGTATCTCCAACTCCACAGGCAACCGTTGCGCGTGAGGTCGCCAGCTTAGACCAAGTCCTCCGGGTTGACGAAGAAGTCCTCCGGTGCCGCTTCTTCTTCTTCATATTCTAAAGGAGAATTAAACGCTTGAGTACATAGAGTACTCAGCAAGTGCGGGAAGAGATGACATGATTGGCTAAAGCAAAAGGGAAGGCCAATTATGGCTTAGCACTATGCTTAAAACCTAATCCTTAGCTTTCAATTACCAATATCATAATTCAAGAAGTAATCAATTCATAAGTAATGATAATGAATGTTCTTGAATCATAATCAACCACCATTTCCCAACCATAGACTAATTATGAACTGGCCCCAAGCCGCTCTTGTCCGTGAGCACGGCTGTCATGACAGTTTTACCAAATCTCTGCAGAGAGTGTACCCTTTCCCCACAAGCAGTGATTCCATCCCCTGTTGTCAGGTGGACTTGAGTAAACCTCCATGTAGCCCGTGGTGATCAACCACATTTCACACTTCCGTAGGTGTGTGGCCCGAAGATCACTACATGGTCTTTACAAAGGTACTCCCGACTAGTGCTAGCCCTCTAAGGTTTCCACCACTGGGGATTCTCGGAGTAACCCTCCGCCCAGAGCCCCCTCCTGAGCCTTGCGGATCCCAGAGCAGATCACCCGCATCATTCCCCGCACCATCCAACCACTAGCATTTCATCGGGAGAAGCCTAATTATTTGACCATGCTGCCCCATCTTAGTCTCGTGGTGGTACTATAAAGCTTAGTGGCTTCCTCCATAAACCGGTCCTTAGAATCCGGTGGTAACAAACCCCCAATCCCGGGTCTCGTGCAAACTGCACCATACCAATACTAACCAACCACCAGATTCCAATCCACTACAATTGTGTAATCACCACAAGTTCAAGTAACCATAAAGTTTAAGGTAGCACAATTGTATAAGTCCCAATCCCAATATTTAAGCATGGCTAAGCATAACTATGACCTATGTACTTCCCAACCCATTTCAGGTAACAAGGAATTATATGGAACAGGGCATGTAAACATGAAGTAGGACATCAATTTAATTATCATGCATCTATCTAAATCCCTAGAATTGGTACAAGATGGTCAAGGGCACTTGCCTTCGTTGAAGACTTGAGTGTTGGCGAGGTCCTGGTCTTGGAGGTTAAGATTAGGGTCGTAGAACGACTCTAGATATATGCCCAAGCATGGCAAGAATAGAATAAAGCTAAATAAGTAAAGAGCACGCAAAACAGTACATCACAACATACACATGACATAAAATCCTATACTAATGCGTCCCTATGAAGTATTTATTACTTAACATGGCCAAAATGTGCATTTTATATTTATCCTATATTTTTGGGAATTAAATATAGCCTAAAACCATTTTTATTGAATTTTCTATGGCCAAAATGTATTTTTAAACATTTATAATAAATATTCCATGGACAAAATATATATCAAATGAACTCTACAATTTATTCACAGCATAAAATAATTTATACCAATTTTTCCTAGCATTTCTACACTTAATTACCATTTTTATCTATTTTCTACACATTAAATACACCTATAAACAATATTCAGCAAATAAATAAAAGTCCAGGGACTAATTAAATAGTTTTCTAAACTGCACAGGGGCTAAATACATGATTCTACAAATTTACAGGGGTTAGATTGCTTATTTAGATGATTAAATCCAATTTTTAGGGTTCCAGGGGCTAGTCTGCAATTTCCAGGGGCTAGACTTCGATTCCAGAGAAGTGCAGGGGGTAGCTTGCTAGTTTCTAGGGACTGCGGTGCAAAAGCGCAGGCGGGAACGGTGATTCAAATGGGAGCCGTTGGATCTTAGATGGACGCCTGGGATTTTATTACCCGAACCGGTACGATCTTATAATCGTGGCCGTTCGGTCGAAACCGACGGCAGGGAAGCGGCCACGTCGCCTCTGGCAACGTCGGCGATGCACAGCGCGGCGGCGCTGGAGTCCGCGGCAGCGAGCTCGCTGGAGACGGCCAAAATGGCAAAAACGTCGCCCAAACAATGCGCTAGGAACATGGAACGAAAGAGGGGGAGATAGAGAACTCACCTAGAGGAGTAGCTAGGCTTGAATTCGGCCGGAGGATGGTCGGCGACGAGGAATGGCGGCGGTGGCGTCAGTGCTCGTCGAGATGGGCAAATCCCCGGCGATCTCTTCGCTCCAACGTGTCCGGCGTACTCCTGGCGACATGGCGAAGAGGTTAGGGCCAAGGGGAGAGCGAGGCAACCGTCGAGGAGTCGGGAACGAGGGCGACGGACCTTGCAACGGTGAGGTTAGGGTTTTCGCACGGGGAAGAGAGAACAAAGGGGAAGGGGTGGAATTTATAGCGGGAATGGGCGCGGCGGTTGCTGGCACGCGCGTGGGAAGTTTTCCCAGGGGCGATCCGTGTGTGGGCGAGGCAGTTGGAGCGGGGCGCGCGGAGTGGGTGCGGCGCGGCGCGGCGCGGGGTGGCGGTTGCGCGCGGAAGAAGAAAGAGGAGGGAGGGGAAGCGCCGACAGGTGGGGTCCACCCGGCAGAGAGGGAAGAGAAGGGGAGGGCGCGGTTGGGCTGGCGGGGGAGGGAAGGGAATTGGGCCAGGGGGAGGGAATTCGGCCAGGGAGGGTTTTAATTCCTTTTCTTTTTCTTTTTCATTTCCTTTTCTTTGATTTGAATTCAAACTCAAACTTAAATGGATGCTACTCGTTTGAACTTCAAAAATCACCCAAAAATGCATACAACTATGATCAAGGGTTTGAGCAAATTTTTATACATGAAATGATGGGTGTTACAACTCTACCCCCCTTAAAAGGAATCTCGCCCTCGAGATTCGGACGTCCTAAGGGAATAGATGAGGGAAATCCGCCTTGAGATCTTCTTCTCTTTCCCATGTTGCTTCTGCCTCTGAGTGATGCTTCCATTGCACTTTACACATGCGAATGACTTTGTTTCTTGTGACCTTTTCCAGTGTTTCAAGTACCTTGACAGGCTGCTCCACATAAGACAAGTCTTCCTGTACATCCACGGCTTCCATAGGCAATTGCTCTTCAGGCACTCTTAAGCACTTCTTAAGCTGTGATACATGGAACACATTATGCACATCTGACAAGTGTGGCGGAAGCTCAAGTTGATATGCCACTTCACCTCGTCTTTCGAGTATCTTGAACGGACCAATATAGCATGGTGATAACTTGCCTCTTACTTTAAATCTTCTCAATCCTCTCAAAGGTGACACCTTCAAGTACACGTAGTCACCATCTTCAAATGTGAGATCACGTCTTCGAGTATCCGCATAACTCTTATGTCTTGTTTGAGCTGCCTTTAGATTCTTCCGAATTTCTTGTACTTGCCTTTCAGCCTCTTGTAACACATCAGGCCCAAAGACTTGACTTTCCCCAGTTTGATTCCAAAACAACGGTGTCCTACATTTTTGCCCATACAATGCTTCAAAAGGAGACATCTTCAAACTGGCTTGATAACTGTTGTTGTAAGAGAATTCGGCATATGGCAGATTCTTGTCCCAACTCTTGCTATTCTTTAAAGCACACACTCTCAACATGTCTTCCAATATCTGGTTGGTGCGTTCTGTCTGACCATCCGTTTGAGGATGATACGCCGAACTAAAATTTAGACGGGTATCCATTGATTCATGCAACTTCTGCCAGAATCTTGAGGTGAATTGAGTGCCTCTGTCTGAAATGATATTCTTAGGAACTCCATGTAAGCATACAATCCTGGAGATGTACAGTTCCGCCAACTTGGGACCATTGTAGGTCTCTTTCACAGGAATAAAGTGAGCAACTTTAGTTAGACGGTCCACAATAACCCATATAGAATCGTATCCAGACTGTGTTCTTGGTAGTCCCACAATGAAATCCATACTAATTTCTTCCCACTTCCATTCTGGCACTTTGATTGGTTGCAATAACCCTGCTGGTCTTTGATGTTCCGCCTTAATCAATTGACATGTATCACATATGGCCACATATTCCGCTACATCCCGTTTCATTCCATACCACCAATATCGGTCTTTAAGGTCTTGATACATTTTTGTACTTCTGGGATGAATAGAGTATGATGAGTCATGAGCTTCCCTTAGTATCAACTCCTTAATCTCCTTGATATCTGGAACACAAATCCTCTTTCCAAGCCATAAGGTTCCTTGTTCATCCTCTCTAAAGTTTGGAGCTTTCCCTTTCTTCATCAACTGCTTGATCTCCTTGACCTTCTCATCATTCTTTTGTCCTTCTCGTATATCACGTTCAAGGGTTGAGTCCACTTCCATAGCAACTGCTTCAGTGCTAGACACTAGACATAGGTTTAACCTTGCAAACTCTTCACATAACTGGGGTTGAAGAGCTTGTACTGACAAGTTGTTGCTTTGTCCCTTCCTGCTTAGAGCATCAGCGACCACATTAGCCTTGCTTGGATGGTAGTTGATTCCCACATCAAAATCATTTATTAACTCCAACCAACGACGTTGTCTGAGATTAAGATCTGGTTGTGTGAATATGTATTTCAAGCTCTTGTGATATGTATATATCTCAGTCCTTTTTCCCATCAAGTAGTGTCTCCATATCTTCAAAACATGAAAAACAGCTACCAATTCCAAATCATGTGTTGGATAGTTCCTCTCATGTTTCCGAAGCTGTCTTGAAGCATAGGCCACAACATGTCCTCCTTGCATTAAGACACATCCTAAACCATGACCAGATACATCACAATAGACCACAAACTCCTTCTGCATATCAGGCATCACCAACACCGGTGCACTGGTCAACCTCTTCTTCAATTCGGCGAAGCTTACTTCACATTCGGGGGTCCACTTGAAAGCAACTCCTTTCTCAAGCAACTTGGTTAGTGGTCGAGACATCTTTGAAAATCCCTCGATGAATCGACGGTAGTAACCAGCCATACCTAAGAATCTTCGTATATCATGTACACTCTTAGGTGTTTCCCACTTAAGAACATCGGCCACTTTGCCTGGATCCACCGCTATACCTCCTTCGGATATGACATGTCCCAAAAATGATACCTCCTTTAGCCAAAACTCACATTTACTAAGTTTGGCATACAGTTGATGTTGGCGAAGCTTCTGTAGAGCCATCCTGAGGTGCTCCTCATGCTCTTCTTCAGTTTTGGAGTAGATAAGTATGTCATCGATGAATACCACTACGAACTTGTCCAAGTACTCCGTGAATACCTTGTTCATAAGATACATAAAATATGCCGGAGCATTGGTCAATCCAAACGACATAACTGTATACTCATATAGTCCATTTCGAGAGACAAATGCCATTTTGGGGATATCTGACGGTCTAATCTTCAGTTGATGGTAGCCCGAACGAAGATCAATCTTGGAGAACACACATGCTCCTCTCAACTGATCAAACAAATCTTCAATCCTTGGTAGTGGATATTTATTCTTGATTGTTACCTCATTTAAAGCACGGTAGTCCACACACAACCTTTGAGTTCCATCCTTCTTAGGTACAAATATAACTGGTGCTCCCCAAGGTGATGAGCTAGGACGAATATATCCTTTTGCCAATAACTCCTCAATATGATCCTTTAGTTCAGCTAATTGTTTAGCATCCATTCTATATGGCCTCTTATATATTGGGGCCGTTCCAGGTACTAATTCAATGATAAATTCAATCTCTCGATCAGGGGGCATACCTGGTAAGTCATCTGGGAATACATCCGGAAATTCCTTCACGACCCTGATATCTTTGGTACTCTCAAGATGGTTGAGTTGTACTACTGCCTCTTGTATCTGATCTGGCTTGAACTCCACTGTAGTGCCATCCGGGTGTGTTAAGCAGACTGTTCTAGTTGCACAATGAATTACTCCTTGATTCTTTGTCAACCAATCCATTCCCGGTATGATGTCTAATCCTTGTGAGTCCAACACTATTAGGTTGGCCCAAAAGACTACCCCTCTTATGTTTATACTCACTTTTCGGCATAAATGCCTTGCCACCATCTCTCCTCCAGGAGAGTTTATCAATAATGGCCCATTCAAGAATGTAACTACCATGTCATGCTTCTTTATGAAATCCTTGGATATAAATGAATGTGTAGCACCCGAATCAAACAATATGGTGGCGGGGTGGGAGTTAACAGAAAACATATCGATCACCACATCAGGCGCTTCCTGTGCTTGCTCCAGAGTCACATGATTGACACGACCAGATGGGTTTTGTTGCTTCTTTGGACAACTGCTGGCGTAGTGTCCCCATTCTCCGCACTTGTAACATTGTACTCCCGCAGCATTATTCGGGCCCTTGTTGCCTCCTGATTGGTTTCTTGGGGGTTGGCCATTTGGACGGTTAGCTGGAGCTGAAGGGCGGGGTGGCTGCATCTGCTGACGTGGGGGTTGCATTGGCTGGCGTGGTGGCTGCTGCTGCTGCTGCTGGCGCATTTGCTGGTTGTAGGGAGTGGGTGGCCTGTAGTTGGAGTTGGGAAACCTCTGTCCCGAGTAGTTCATGGGACGAGTCATTTGGTTTGCAGGCGGAGGGTTAAGACGGGGGCGCACATTACTGCTAGAGGCATGTGCCATAGTCAACTTCCTTTTTCTTTCCTCATCATCCAGTTCCTTTTTAGTCCTCTCCACTTCAAAAGCTTTGTCAACCAGCTTCTGAAAGTCGCCGTAGTCGCTAGAAGACATGGTGAACTTTAACTCCTTGTCCAATCCATTCTTGAAGCGGAATTGTTTCTTGGAGTCAGTATCCACATCGGTTGGAGCATAGCGGGACAACTGGATGAATGCATTCAAATAGGCCCTCATAGTCATACGGCCTTGCTTTAACATCAGGAACTCTTCACGTCTTGCTTGTATTTCTCCTTCTGGCACAAAGTGATTGCGGAAGTTGGTCCTGAATTCTTCCCAAGTAATGTTTTCTGGATCCCGGTGGGCTTCAGTAAAGGCAGTCCACCAGTCAGCTGCCGGTCCTTGGAGTTGATTGGAGGCTAGTAGTACTTTCTCCCTTCCTTCACAGTGGATGAGTCTCAACTTGCTTTCAACGGTTCGGAGCCAATCATCGGCATCCATGGGTTCGGTGATGGTGGCAAAAGTGGGTGGATGAGTGTTCAGGAAGTCCCTAAGGAAGGACCTAGGTGGAAAAGGTGGTGGTGGCGGAAGGTTGTAGTTTGGTGGTGGTGGGAGTGGGGCTTGCTGCAAGTTGGTGACAATCTGTGTGAGGTTGTTAAGTAGCTGGGTTTGGATGGCCATCATCTGCTGCATTTGTTGCGCGGCTGGGGCCCCTCGGGCACCCCTACCATTCCATCCAGGCACACCTCCAAGTCCTTCATCTTGGGGCACAGCACCCCTTCCACGACCTCTACCTCTACCTCTTCCAGACATCTGTGTAGGGAAGGATTGAAATTTTAGAACAACAGATAAGATATAGATGGGTACGCTATGGAAAACGGTCCCAACTACATGCATCAAGGGAGACACATATATAAAGCAAGCAAATTCATTAACCAACTAGTGCGGATGTGGACAAGATGCTAATGCATTCCACAACTCGCACGACACACTAACAAGCCTATATACAAATGACATGGATGTGGACAGGATGCCGAAGCATTCCACAACTCATGTCGCACACACACACAACATAAAGCAAACTACTAGCATAACAACATAAATAACACAACTCAAGACTAAAGAGGGCGCAGCTACACGCTCCTACATACTAAGGATAGGTGGCGTGAGTCGTCCAGCGGGAAAGCAAGTCCACTCCTACTCATCGGAGTCCTCCTCAACCTCCATCTCCGGGTCTTCTTCTTCTGAGTCCTCTCCTGATTCCTGGGGGGAGTTCATGCGACGATCTGGAGAGTTCGGGTCCCAAGGCTCCACGTCCGAAGCGTACTGAGGAGAGTTAGGATCAGCTGCAGTGATCCTCGCGTAGCATCGGCGAAGTCGCTCGTAGCGGTCAACCAGGTCCCTGCTATCCTGAAGCTCCTGCTGACAACGCTGGAGTCGCGAAGACAACTCCACAACGTCGTCCACCAGCCTCTCGCACTGAGGGTGAGTCAAGGGCCCCTCGACGTCACGACCAGTGAAGGCGGTCGTGCCACTAGGGCGCTGAGGGGTGTACGCGTGCTCCGTGCACCCAAGAAGGAACATGTGGGCGTGGCTCCAGTAGGTAGTCGCCTCCCATGTGGCATCCTCCTCAGCCGCACGTTGGGAGCTCCTCCAGGCCGGAGAGAAGTGAGAGTGCAGCAACTCCGAGTCGTAGTAGACAGCCAGCTGAGAACTCCACTCCAGTCCACCAGTATAGGGTGCAAAGACCCTAGTGGTGTGGTAGACTAGGCGAACACGGTACTCACGGTACCCCGCAGCTCAAAGAAGAGAGCGAAGACGGACACACATCCTCGAAGCATTACTCCCAGTGGAGAACAGTGTCGTCTCCCTCCTGGGGGTGTAAGGTGCGGAGCGACTGGCTAGGGCGTGGCGTGGAACACGACCCCCAGTCGACTTACGAGCCGTCTGCTTGGTTCGCGCCATCTACAAACATTTGAAAAGAAGAGAGTGAGATCAATAATCAATAAATTAAATTAGAATAAATCAATAAGTGTAGCAAGATAAGAAGCACAAGGTTTGAGATGGGAAGCACAAAGTTTTGGAAATACTATTTTATAAGAAAATAGTATAGTCCTTAATTTTTGACCATTTCTAACTAGGCTTGCGTCCTATGGGCAACACGGCTCTGATACCACTTTGTCCCGCCCGGTCATCATAGAGATGAACAGACGCTTAGCACATGTACGCCAGGATCAGTTGAATCATACATGCGTCGACGAAAGTGAAATATCATACATTGCCATGTTCGAATACATAAAATAGTCTTACAGTATGACCCGAAGGTCTACAAATACACACCACAAATATTTACATCAACTACAAAGTTCATTAAGTCCAAACTACAACAGAAGACTAATAGATAAGAGCAGCTCCAACTCCACAGGCAGCCGTTGCGCGTGAGGTCGCCAGCCTAGACCAAGTCCTCCGGGTTGACGAAGAAGTCCTCCGGTGCCGCTTCTTCTTCTTCATATTCTAAAGGAGAATTAAACGCTTGAGTACATAGAGTACTCAGCAAGTGCGGGAAGAGATGACATGATTGGCTAAAGCAAAAGGGAAGGCCAATTATGGCTTAGCACTATGCTTAAAACCTAATCCTTAGCTTTCAATTACCAATATCATAATTCAAGAAGTAATCAATTCATAAGTAATGATAATGAATGTTCTTGAATCATAATCAACCACCATTTCCCAACCATAGACTAATTATGAACTGGCCCCAAGCCGCTCTTGTCCGTGAGCACGGCTGTCATGACAGTTTTACCAAATCTCTGCAGAGAGTGTACCCTTTCCCCACAAGCAGTGATTCCATCCCCTGTTGCCAGGTGGACTTGAGTAAACCTCCATGTAGCCCGTGGTGATCAACCACATTTCACACTTCCGTAGGTGTGTGGCCCGGAGATCACTACATGGTCTTTACAAAGGTACTCCTGACTAGTGCTAGCCCTCTAAGGTTTCCACCACTGGGGATTCTCGGAGTAACCCTCCGCCCCAGAGCCCCCTCTTGAGCCTTGCGGATCCCAGAGCAGATCACCCGCATCATTCCCCGCACCATCCAACCACTAGCATTTCATCGGGAGAAGCCTAATTATTTGACCATGCTGCCCCATCTCAGTCTCGTGGTGGTACTATAAAGCTTAGTGGCTTCCTCCATAAACCGGTCCTTAGAATCCGGTGGTAACAAACCCCCAATCCCGGGTCTCGTGCAAACTGCACCATACCAATACTAACCAACCACCAGATTCCTATCCACTACAATTGTGTAATCACCACAAGTTCAAGTAACCATAAAGTTTAAGGTAGCACAATTGTATAAGTCCCAATCCCAATATTTAAGCATGGCTAAGCATAACTATGACCTATCTACTTCCCAACCCATTTCAGGTAACAAGGAATTATATGGAACAGGGCATGTAAACATGAAGTAGGACATCAATTTAATTAGCATGCATCTATCTAAATCCCTAGAATTGGTACAAGATGGTCAAGGGCACTTGCCTTCGTTGAAGACTTGAGTGTTGGCGAAGTCCTAGTCTTGGAGGTTAAGATTAGGGTCGTAGAACGACTCTAGATATATGCCCAAGCATGACAAGAATAGAATAAAGCTAAATAAGTAAAGAGCACGCAAAACAGTACATCACAACATACACATGACATAAAATCATATACTAATGCGTCCCTATGAAGTATTTATTACTTAACATGGCCAAAATGTGCATTTTATATTTATCCTATATTTTTGGGAATTAAATATAGCCTAAACCATTTTTATTGAATTTTCTATGGCCAAAATGTATTTTTAAACATTTATAATAAATATTCCATGGACAAAATATATATCAAATGAACTCTACAATTTATTCACAGCATAAAATAATTTATACCAATTTTTCCTAGCATTTCTACACTTAATTACCATTTTTATCTATTTTCTACACATTAAATACACCTATAAACAATATTCAGCAAATAAATAAAAGTCCAGGGACTAATTAAATAGTTTTCTAAACTGCACAGGGGCTAAATACATGATTCCACAAATTTACAGGGGTTAGATTTCTTATTTAGATGATTAAATCCAATTTTTAGGGTTCCAGGGGCTAGTCTGCAATTTCCAGGGGCTAGACTTCGATTCCAGAGAAGTGCAGGGGGTAGCTTGCTAGTTTCCAGGGACTGCGGTGCAAAAGCGCAGGCAGGAACGGCGATTCAAATGGGAGCCGTTGGATCTTAGATGGACGCCTGGGATTTTATTATCCGAACCGGTACGATCTTATAATCGTGGCCGTTCGGTCGAAACCGACGGCAGGGAAGCGGCCACGTCGCCTCTGGCAATGTCGGCGACGCACGGCGCGTCGGCGCTGGAGTCCGCGGCGGCGAGCTCGCCGGAGACGGCCAAAACGGCGAAAACGTCGCCCAAACAATGCGCTAGGGACATGGAACGAAAGAGGGGGAGATAGAGAACTCACCTAGAGGAGTAGCTAGGCTTGAATTTGGCCGGAGGATGGTCGGCGACGAGGAATGGCGGCGGTGGCGTCGGTGCTCGTCGAGATGGGCAAATCCCCGACGATCTCTTCGCTCCAACGTGTCCGGCGTACTCCTGGCGACACGGCGAAGAGGTTAGGGCCAAGGGGAGAGCGAGGCAACCGTCGCGGAGTCGGGAACGAGGGTGACGGACCTTGCAACGGTGAGGTTAGGGTTTTCGCGCGGGGAAGAGAGAACAGAGGGGAAGGGGTGGAATTTATAGCGGGAACGGGCGCGGTGGTTGCTGGCACGCGCGTGGGAAGTTTTCCCAGGGGCGATCCCTGCGTGGGCGAGGCGCGGCGCGGCGCGGGGTGGCGGTTGCGCGCGGAAGAAGAAAGAGGAGGGAGGGGAAGCGCCGACAGGTGGGGTCCAACCGGCAGAGAGAGAAGAGAAGGGGAGGGCGCGGTTGGGCTGGCGGGGGAGGGAAGGGAATTGGGCCAGGGGGAGGGAATTCGGCCCAGGGAGGGTTTTAATTCCTTTTCTTTTTCTTTTTCATTTCCTTTTCTTTGATTTGAATTCAAACTCAAACTTAAACGGATGCTACTCATTTGAACTTCAAAAATCACCCAAAAATGCATACAACTATGATCAAGGGTTTGAGCAAATTTTTATACATGAAATGATGGGTGTTACAGACTGCTGTGGGTCTTCACCAGCTCATCACCATAGTAAATGTAGATCTTGCAGCTCCACTTCGTCCTGCCGGGGCGCTGCACTCCAGTGGTGTGGTAGGAGAGCGAGAGGTTGTGGTGACGGTAGCCAGCCTCGCGGAGTATGGCCCGGAGAGGGAGTCGCAGTCGTCCTGCGGCCCTGCTGTCAGAACGGATCACCACAGGGTGACGGGGGTCGACGGCTGGAGAGCGACTGGCCAGCCTACGCGGGGGCACAAGTCCACCGGTCGACTTACGGGGGGTCGTCTTGGTACGGGCCATCTACAATTTTTGAAAAACAGGAGAGTGTCAGTAACAAAACATATAAATAAAGGAGTAAATAAAACAAGTAGGCAAGGTAGGAAGTACAAAGCAATTTTATAAATTACTCTTTAGAACATAATAGGGTCCTTAAGTCATCCCTTTCTAACTAGGCTTGCGTCCTACAGGCAACACGGCTCTGATACCACTTTGTCACACCCGGTCCCAACAAGACAACCGGATGGCTTCCACATGTATGCCAGGATCGATTCTCATCATACATGTGTAGACGAAAGTGTAATATCATTTATTACAAGCCATGTTCGAGTACATAAATGTCTTACAATAATGACCCGTAGGTCTAAAATAAGATTACGGAGCAAAACAGCGGTAAAAGTAAACTAGTGTGGCTCCATGCACAGGCGTTGCCCGGGGGTTGCGCCAGCCTAGAACGTCTCCTCCGGGTCAGCGAAGAAGTCTTCATTCTCCACCTCTTCTCCATTGTAGACTGAGGAAAGATAAGCAACAAGCAAGTTTGAGTACCAACGGTACTCAGCAAGTGGGAAAGAGATGACATGTGGGTTTATAGAAAGGAAGGCCAAACTTAGGTTAAGCACTATAGCATTACATCCTATCCTTAGCTTTCATTAGCACCTACTTCTAAATGTATGAACCCAAACATAACCCATTGGTAAACCAAGTCCCAACCAACCAATCCAATCCAAACCACCATTCCCAGACATTGGCTAATTATGAATTGGACACCAAGCCGCTCTTGTCCGTGAGCACGGCTGTCATGACAGTTTCTAAATCTCTGCAGAGAATGTACCCTTTACCCACAAGCCGTGGTTTCATCCCCTGTTGCTAGGTGGACTAAGGAAACCTCCCTGATGCCCGTGGTCGCGAACCACATTGCACACTTCCTTTGGTGTGAGGCCAGGAGATCACTACGAGGTCTTTACAAAGGATTCTCCCGACGCGTACTAGCCCTCTGAGGTTTCACCCCTGTACAAAAGTGTGAGCCGTTACACCACGACTCAACACCCCAGTTGCCCCCTCTTGAGCCATGCGAATCCCAAGGCAGTACACCCTGAACCAATTCCCCGCACTATTCAACCACTAATACTACGCCGGGAGAGGCCTAATTAATTTACCAAGCTGCCCCATACTCAGTCTTGTGGTGATACTATAAGGCTTAGTGGCTTCTCCATAAACCGGTCCTTAGAATCCGGCAAGGTCCATACCCCAAAACCCGGGTCTCGTGCGTACTGCACCATACCAAACAAAACCAACCCGTCGGATTCCTATCCACTACAATTCATTTCACCATAACTCAACAAATAATCATAACAATCTATAGTAGAACAAGTGAGTAGAGAAATTTCCCTCCCAAATTCTAAGCATGGCTAAGCGTAAAGTAAATAATAACGTCTACACCCAAACCAACCAGGGGACAAGGAATTATGTGGAAGGGTACAACAAATAGGATTCATTTTATTAAACATGCAACTAACTAAAACTTAATAAAACAGGTGCAAAATGGTCAAGGAACTTGCCTTCTTCGGAGGGTGGGTCGGTGAAGTGGTAGTCCTGAAGATTGTAAGTCGGCTCGGGAACCGACTCTATACACATCATCGCATGCAGAACGGAAAGTAGTAGCACACAATAAGCACAAGAGAATAAATGCACACCACAAATAAATAAACACAAAAGAAAACCTACGCAGTTACGTCGCTAACACTATGTCCTTAGTAAGACTTTATTTAGTGGTGTGGGTGGAGGTGTGGATTTTAGTGCTTATATGGGTTCATTAGGAAATTCAACAAAACCAGCAAATTAACTGCATTATTTTACCCTAAAGAGGTTAGGAAATAATAATAAAATAATACCCTAAATGATTTGTGCAAAAAGAGAGAGTTCTCATGTGATTTTATGTAATTTACAATTAATCCAAGGATTTTTATGCAAAACAGACATGATCAGTGGCCTAGAAATATTTTATAACATCACCAGGGGGTTATTCATAATTTACAGAGGCTAAAAATATATTTTATGGTGAAAACAGGGGCTAAAATGATTTATTTAATCAATTTAACAGTGCTGACATAATTAAATAAAAGTCCAGGGGCCAAATCCTAAATTCCAGGACCTATATGCAATTACTTAAAATAAGCGCAGGGGGCTACGCGCAAAAAGGCCAACGTTTAAACTAAATTGAATCTGGGCCGTTGGATCTAAAGGGGGCGGCCCAGATTTAAAATGGCCGAAGGGGTACGCCCCTTCTGATCTCGGCCGTCGGCCCTGGTTGGGCGGCCGAGATGGAGCCACGTCGCCCCGAGGGCGACAGAGGCGGCGCACGGTGGCGGGGGTCGCCGGAGTTGGCCAGAATGGCCAAATCGGCGTCTATCTCGGGCGCTCTACACATCAAACGGGAGAGAGGGGCATCGCGCACTCACCTAGGGGGGTTTCGGGTCTTGAAATCGGGCGGAGGAGTGTCGGCGACGGCGTATGGCGGCGGACTCCGGCGGCGCTAGTCGGGACTGGTGAAGCGGCGGCCAATTCCCCGAAAGACGGTGTCCGGCGGGTTCCTAGCGTCACGGAGAACACGGTGAGCAAGAAATCGGGGGAGGAAATCGGTCGGGGCGTCGGGAACGGCGGCGACAAACCTCGGCGCGGCGGCTATGGTTTGGAGCTTCGGGGGAAAGGGAAATGGGGGCGCCGGCCGGGTTTTTATAGGGGAGTCGGGGCGGTGAAGAGGGGAAAGGGATCCCCGGCGATGGAAGGCGACATGGGGCATTAATGGGCGGCGATTTGATGTCGTAGATTTGAACCGGGGCGGCATTCACGGCGGTGGTCGCGCGCGCGTCGGGAGGAAGAAGGAAAGGGGAGGGGAGAGGCTGACCGGCGGGGTCCACGCGCAGAGAGAGGGGAAAGGGATGGGGGCGGCTGGGCCTTGGGCCGGCGGGGAGAAAAGGGAAGGGGGGAGGGGAGATGTGGGCTGGGGCGGGGTTAAGGCCCAGGGTGGGTTCTTTTCTTTTTTTTCTTTTTCATTTCTTTTGCAAATTTGAATTGTATTTCAAATTCAACCGATCAGCTAGCGCATTTTGAAATAAAATTTTCAAATAAATGCATGATGCATTTCTAGTATACTTCTTTTGTTTTCAAATTTTTGAAATTTTGGGTGTTACAGTAGGCGCCGTTGTTTCCCGGCCAGGCAGCTGTCACAAACCTGATCAACATGATCAAGCCGTGGCAGCCCTCTCACCATTTCGCCTTGCGCTAACAGCCGTAGCGCACGAAAATTCAGATGGCCGTACCTCGCGTGCCAGCGCCATGCCAAGTTCCTGCACTGCGCTGCGAGGCATACTGGCTTGCTGATGTTGAGAGGCAACACGTACAGCCGGTTCTGTGACCGAGGCACTTTGGCGAGCAGGCGTCGGTGCTGGTCCCAGATGCGGAGAAATCCACTCTCCATGACAATCTTGTAGCCGTCTTCCTCTAGCTGCCCCAAGCTGATGATTTTGGTGGTTAGACGTGGGATGTGATACACCCCAGTCAACGCTTGGTGATCACCGTTTTTGCACTCGAAGAGCACAGTCCCGCGCCCTTCGATCCCAACAATGGAGCCGTCACCCAGCTTGACGGTGCCGTGGACCCCCATGTCGAGGTTGGAGAATGCAGATTTCACATTTGTCATGTGATTCGTCGCTCCGGAGTCGAGAATCCACCGTGTGCAGTCCCCATCACGCCCATCTTCTAGCTGGACGAAGAGCTCACTCTCCTCCAGGTGGTTTGGTGCAGGGGACTTGCACGACTCTGTCGATGCAGACGGCAAAAATTCGGAGCCACTGTTTTTTGTTGTGACAGTGGCCACCAGGAGAGATGCCTCTTCTTCCTCGGCCTGAACCGTGTGAGCCTGCTCGTCCTTCTTCTTCTTGCGGCAATCGTGAGCCCAATGGCCCTTCTTGCCACAGTATCGACATTCGTTGCTGGCTTTGCTCCGGCCATCGCGGCCTGCAACACGTCCTCCAGTGCCTCATCCTCGACCGCGCCCTCGCCCACGGTTCTTCTCTGAGTTTGACGGTCCTTCTTTCAGGCGATCTGAACCTCCGCTTCCTGTCAGCTTGAGCCGTGAGGACAGCCGTGCCACCAGCTCATCCTCTGTTAGGTTCAGCTTTGCCGATGTATCGCCACCGGCACTACCAGTGCCAAGCCTCTCCTCCGTGGCTTTGAGTCGCCCGATCAGCTCATCTACCGTTACCTCACTCAGATCGAGTAAGGTTTCGATAGCTGTAGCAATCTGCTCAAACTTGGGCAGCACAGCCTGCAGGAATTTTCTCACAATTTCTTCCTCAGTATACCCGTTGCCGAGCATCTCGAGTTGTGTGGCAAGGCGACTGATGCGCACACCAAACTCGTCCACCGTTTCTCCGTCGCGGAATTTGAGCGCATCAAATTCCCGATGAAGGGTACTCGCCCGCGCCTTGCGCACGCGATCGGTGCCAACATTGCGCATCTTGATCGCATCCCATGCGATCTTGGCAGTCTCCTTGCTAGCGACAATACCCATCAACTCAGGTGGAACAGCTTTGGTGAGGACTTCCAAAGCCAGACAATCCTCGATGTAGTCATCCGTGCCAAGGCTTACCGCCGTCCACAGGCCTCTTGCCTGCAGCATGACACGCATCAACGCCGCCCAGTCGTGGTAGTTTGCCTTGGTGAGCACTGGGAAGGAGCCACTATTGCCAGCTTCCTTGGTGATTTTGTGGATCACCAGTGTGCCTGAACCGCCTCCGTTCCTGCTGGTGCTTCCTGGAGGCGTGGTGTCCCTCCAGGAACGACGCGGCGGCGTAGACGATCTTCGTCGCGACATGAGTGCCCACTTGATTGCATTGTCGCGGTTCCAGGTGATGAACCCGGCTCTGGTACCAATTGTTCTGGTAAACCGACGACCACCGGCAGCCAAGACGAAGAGAGCGCTGGACAGGAGGAGGCGTACACACACACACAACTTACGGAAGAGAGACGCTGGGAATTTTTTGTGGTACTGGCTTGGTCTTGCTTTCCTCGCCAGGCCGTTTTTTTTTATATTAAAACAAAGCAAAAACAGAATATAGTGGCCACCACCGAGAACCAAGACTTAAGGCCTCATCTGCATGCACGTTCTGAACGTCATGCAAAGATCCGATCTCACCGGTCACTACACTCGTATGCATACCATGCAGAACTACAACTCACTCCACACTACCCGCTTCGCACGCCAACCCCCGCAAGCTACGCCACAACGTGCAGCTCTTGCATGCCGTGCGATGCGGCACGAATATCAGACGCGCCTGACTACCTCTCAGGCTCACAACTGACTTTGACCAAAGGAATAAACTAACTTAGACTGACTAAACACAAACTAAGTAACATTCCTGATTTATTCAACACTGACCACTCCTCGCCGCTCGCCGTCAGGATGCTCGTACTGCTCCGGTCGAACCTCTGCGACGGAGTGCTCGCCTGGCGGCGCAGCAATCGCTTGTTCCCACGGATTTCTCTTAGGCCTGCTAATGTTATCGGTCAGAGTGTGGTTGGCACGGAACCTATTTTGGTTGTAGCCTCGATGAGGAACGACTTTTATATGGCAACTGGAGATGCAAGCTTGTTTCAATCATGAGTCCAAAAATGTCTATATTCTCATGGAATGTTAGAGGATTGAACACGTCAGCTAAGCGAGCGGCGGTACAAGAGAATGATCACCTCAGAATCCCTATGGATCGCTTGTCTGCAAGAGACCAAGTTGGATGACATGAAGCAATGTCTTCAGATGGAACTTCTGGGCAGAAATCTAGATGAGATGGCCTTCCTTCCAGCAGTCGGGACAAACGGTGATATTATCATTGCCTGAAACTCAAAGGATTATGGCCGGCCCACATACTCGTCGAGAATTTTCACTTTCTGTGCAGTTGCACATCAAAACAAGTGGTATCAGTTTCTTACTCACATCTGTATATGGTTCGGTTCAAGATAGTGAATGTTAGAACGCGGCCCGGCCCGTCACGCAAACGGGCCCCTGCCGCAAGCCCAGGTCGCAACGGGCCTGCTACGCAAACAGGCCTAACCGGAGCACCAACCAAGGTTCTGGGCCACCTCAACCCAAAAGACTAGCCTGATAGGTGAGGGATTAAACCTAACAATCCTCCCTTCATCACACATCGGATGGTCCTACTCCCCTTCACACTCGGGTGGACACCACTCCGACAGCCCGATTTCATGTGGCCCGGGAGATCTCTCCGACAGTCCGATATCCGTGTGTGGCCCGGGAGACTTTACAGGTTTCCGACCTGGCTCTGATACCACTTGTTCTGGGCCACCTCAACCCAAAAGACTAGCCTGATAGGTGAGGTTCCCTCCACCTTATATGTTGGGCTCCCCCATCATCAATATCCGATGTGGGATTAAACCTAACAATCCTCCCTTCATCACACATCGGGTGGTCCTACTCCCCTTCACACTCGGGTGGACACCACTCCGACAGCCCGATTTCATGTGGCCCGGGAGACTTTACAGGTTTCCGACCTGGCTCTGATACCACTTGTTAGAACGCGGCCCGGCCCGTCACGCGAACGAGCCCCTGCCACAAGCCCAGGTCGCAACGGGCCTGCTACGCAAACAGGCCCAACCGGAGCACCAACCAAGGTTCTGGGCCACCTCAACCCAAAAGACTAGCCTGATAGGTGAGGTTCCCTCCACCTTATATGTTGGGCTCCCCCATCATCAATATCCGATGTGGGATTAAACCTAACAGTGAAAAAGGCCGTTTTATGGATGAATTATCGCTGATTAACCTGACAGCAAACTGCCCGTGGACCTGCCTGGGAGATTTTAACATAATCTACTCTGCAGCGGATAAAAGCGACCTTAACCTGAATAGAAGACAAATGGGTATGTTTAGTAGGACACTGAATGAGTGTCAACTTTTTTAATACAAACTTCACCACCGAAGATTTACATGGAGTAATGAAAGGCAGCACCCCACCATGATCAGGCTTGACAGATTTTTCTACAACAATAGTTGGGATGGTGCATTCTCAAATCTCTGCCTAATGCCTCTATCGTCATTAGTGTAGGATCATTGTCCTCTCGTATTACCGGAGCAAATCCTAGAACATGGGAGAGAGAGGTTCAAGTTTGAGCAGTTTTGGTTAAGGGTACCCAGCTTTGCCGATGTGGTTCAGCAAGCATGGGATGCAGAAGGAATTTCGGAACAGACTTTGAGAATCTCAGTCGGCGCCTCACACACACAGCCAAGACTCTAAAACAGTGGAGCAGAACCAGTTTTGGCAATGTCCGGCTCATGCTTGATATGGCCCAGGAAGTGATCTTCCGGCTTGAGGTGGCACAGGAAAAACAAAGAACTATCCAATGATGAATTGTCCTCAGAAGGACCTTAAGGCTCAAATATTAGGCCTGGCTGCTGTCGAGCGATCTAGGAGACGTTAGGCTTCTCGCATAAACTGGATCAAGGAGGGAGACACATGTGTACTCGCTTTTTCCATATGAAAGCCAATATTCGAAAGAGGAAACTATACATCCTTCGCTTGCAGTCACAGGCTGGAACCGTGGTATGGGATCATGAAAACAAGGAGCAAATTCTATGACAACACTTCGTTGACGCTCTAGGCACGAAGCGCCCTCGACATAGATCTCTGGACTGGGTTGCCTTGAATCTCCTGACTCTAGGACAAAACAGTATGTGCGCTCCTTTCACTGAAGATGAAGTCAGAAATGCAATCAACCAAATTCCTCCAGGGAAGATGCCAGCTCCCGACGGGTTCATCGGGGAATTTTATAAAGTTTGTTGGGGCACGATCAGGCAAAGCATCATGGACGCCCTGCACCGTTTCTATCATCACAAACTGGGTCCAATATGGAAGCTTAATGGAGCTTTGATCACTCTCTTATCGAAAACCGAAGGTGCTGACAATGCAAAAGATTTCAGGCCTATTAGCCTCATTCACTCCTTCGGAAAATTACTTACGAAGATTCTAGCTATAAGACTGGCTGATCACTTGGATAGCCTAGTGTCCAATGCTCAAAGTGTCTTCATTCGAGGGAGAAATATTCAAGACAATTATCTTTATGTGCAAAACGTAATCAAACTCCATCACAAGAAGCAGAAGCCCCTTCCGATGTTCAAATTTGACGTGACAAAAGCCTTTGACTCTGTAGAATGGGGTTATCTGCTGGAAATGCTCCAGAGAAGAGGATTTCCAATAAAAATGGACGGACTGGTTAGCCAAGATCCTATCATCATCCTCCTCCTCGGTGAAACTCAATGGTGTTCAAGGTACCTAGATTCAACATCGAAGGGGTCCGCGACAGGGCAACTCCCTGTCGCCATTGCTATTCGCTTTTGCGATGGACCCCCTGCAACGTATCTCCTAGAAGGCCATGGAGAACGACCTGCTCTCACCATTGCCGGAAGCTGCAGCCAGCACTCGAGTTTCCCTGTATGCTGACGACGTAGTCGTCTTCTTGAATCCAGGTCGACAGGATGTCCGGGTGGCCTTGCAGATCATGGAGAACTTTGGCCAAGCTACGGGACTCTGCATAAACCCGGCCAAGAGTTCAGTTATGGCAGTCCATGGCAATCAAATCTCTCTACCTCAGATTCTAACAGATTTTGCAGGACAGATACTAGAACCACCACAAATTTATCTTGGCTTGCTGGTGACAACGGGTAGAGTGTGAGCTGCTCACCTCCAGCACGTTAAGGATCGTGTTCTGAACAGGCTGGCTGCATGGAAGGGAAGTTCGCTGTATGTAACACCCATCATTTCATGTACAAAATTTGCTCAAACCCTTGATCATTGTTGTATGCATTTTTGGGTGATTTTTGATGTTCAAACGAGTAGCATCCGTTTAAAATTTGAATTTGAATTCAAATCAAAAGAAAAGAAATGAAAAAGAAAAAGGAAAAGAAATAAAACCCCCTGTTGGGCCAAATCTTCCCCTCTGGCCCAATCTCCCTTCCCTCCCCCGCCGGCCCAGTCGCACTTTCCCCACCTCTTCTCTCTCTCTGCACCCCGGGCCCGCCTGTCGGCGCCTCCCCCTTTCCCTCCTCTCTCCCGCTGCCACCCCGGCCCACCTGTCATCCCCAACCCCCAGTAACCGCCACCCTCCCTCCTTCCCGCGCCGCGCCGCGCCCACACCGCACCACCCCCCTCAAACCGCCTCATCCCACGTCGAATCAACCGGGGAAAACCTCCCTCGCGCGCGCCAGCAACCGCCGCGCCCGTCCCCTCCATAAAATTCCCCCTCCCCCCTCTGTTCTCGCTCCTCCGCGCCCAAACCCTAGCAAACCGCCACCCTCGGTATGTTCCGTGCATTCCCGACGATCCATTGCCTAATCCTCGCTCCTTCCTTCTCTAACCTCGTCGTCGTGTCGCCAGGAGCACGCCGGGCAAGTCTGCGCGGGGAGATCGCCGAGATTTTGTCGGAGTCGACGTGCACCGACGCCAACCGCCGCCCCCTCTCGTCGCCGACCGTCTTCCAACCGATTTCACGCCCCGAGAACCTCCTAGGTGAGTTCCCCTACTCCTCCTCTCTCGGTTCATGTCCTTGGCGCATAGAATTGACGTAGGAATCGCCGTTTGGGTGATCTCCGGCGAGATCGCCGCCGGCAACCGTCGGGCGCCGCCGCGCCGCGCGCGTGCGCCGGCTAGGGGCGACGTGGCCCAATCTGGGCCATCGGTTGAACCCCTACGGTGGAGATTAGATCTTCATACCGGTTCAGTGTTTTAAATCCCACGCGTCCAATTCAAATCCAATGGCCCATATTCAATTCAGTTTTCCCGCCTTCAGTTTTACACCGCAGCCCCTAGAAACTTGCTTGCTACCCCCTGCGCTTCTCTGGAATTGAAGTCTAGCCCCTGGAAATTGCAGACTAGCCCCTGGAACCCTAAAAATTGGATTTAATCATTTAAATAAGCAATCTAACCCCTGTAAATTGGTAGAATCATGGATTTAGCCTCTGTGCAGTTTAGAAAACTAATTAATTAGTCCATGGACTTTTATTTATTTGCTGAATATGGTTTTTAGGTGTATTTGAGGTGTAGAAAATAGATAAAAATGGTAATTAAGTGTAGAAATGTTAGGAAAAATTGGTATAAATTATTTATGCTGTAAATAAATTGTAGGGTTCAGTTGAAATTTATTTTGTTCATGGAATATTTATTATAAGTGTTTAAAAATACATTTTGGCCATAGAAAATTCAATAAAAATGGTTTTAGGCTATAATTAAATCCCAAAAATGTAGGATAAATATGAAATGCATACTTTGGCCATGTTAAGTAATAAATACTTCGTAGGGACGCATTAGTATAGGATTTTATGCTTATGTGTGTGTTGTGATGCATTGTTTTGCGTGCCCTTTACTTATTTAGCTTTATTCTATTCCTGCCATGCTTGGGTATATATCTAGAGTCGTACTACGACCCTAATCTTAACCTCCAGGACCAGGACTTCGCCAACACTCAAGTCTTCAACGAAGGCAAGTGCCCTTGACCATTTTGCTCCAGTTCTAGGGATTTAGATAGATGCATACTAATTAAATTGATGTCCTATTTCATGTGTATATGCCCTGTTCCACATAATTCCTTGTTACCTGAAATGGGTTGGGAAGTAGATAGGTCTTATTTATGCTTAGCCATGCTTAGACATTGGGATTGGGATTTCATACAATTGTGCTACATTAAACTTTATTGGTTACTTGAACTTGTGGTGATTACACAATTGTAGTGGATAGGAATCTGGTGGTTGGTTAGTATTGGTATGGTGCAGTTGCACGAGACCTGGGATTGGGGTTTGTTACCATCGGATTCTAAGGACCGGTTTATGGAGGAAGCCACTAAGCTTTATAGTACCACCACGAGACTGAGATGGGGCAGCATGGTCAATTAATTAGGCTTCTCCCGATGAAATGCTAGTGGTTGGATGGTGCGGGGAATGATGCGGGTGATCTGCTCTGGGATCCGCAAGGCTCAAGAGGGGGCTCTGGGGCGGAGGGTTTGTCGACTGTTGGAGTCGGCAGATCCCCTGACACTACGAAAGTGTTGAAGGAGTTTGTGGTTCGGTTTGGGCGCGCGGAGACTCAATAAGATGAAACGCGATTGGACATGAGTGACACAGTAGTTTACGTGGTTCGGGCCGCCTGAGCGTAATACCCTACTCCACGGGTGTGTGTGTGTGTGTTGTATTAACTTGTCAGCTTCAGAGTGTTCGAGCGTTCTCTCTCCGTGTATCGTCGGTTTGTCCTTTTATAGCATAAGGACAAACCGTTACAAGTCAGCCTGGCCCGACATGTGGCCCTGGCGGTTACTAGTATTGATACACGAGATTAATTGTTGTTAATAACCCTGTAACGGCTCCGACAGTGCCGTTACAGGTGTTAAGATCGTCCTGATTAAGTATCATTAATGTGGAATTAATGATAATTAATCGGGTCTTGAAGTCCGCGGTTGTCTTTTGAAGATCCGGTGCCGTTACAACGTCTTTCGGAGGTTTGAAGTGGCCAGCTCCGACGTATGGACACGTGGCAGCTCCGGAGCTTGCTTGGGAGAAGCGGGAAGCTCCGGGGTGGCCTGGCACGTGTCAGGTCCGGAGCTTCTCTCGGTCAGGGGTTACCTCCGGAGGTGCCGTTTCAGTACCTAGCCCGGAGCTTCACCCTTGCGGGTAATAGCTCTGGTCTGACAGTACACGTGGCAACCTAGGGGCTAACCATGTTGGAGAAGCGGGTCCGGTTACATCTGGCAAGTGGGCCCCCGAGGGTCTTCAATTTGAGTAGATGTCCTTCCCTTGAGATCTTTGTAACCTCAGGGGGTGTATGGTTTTTAGGGTACCGACAGTGGCCCCCTGGACCTACCTCCGGGGAAGGCCAACGGGATGAAGTCATTCCGCCGGAGGTGGGTCCACACTTGCGACTCTTGAACTGGGTCTTCAAGGGTCTTCGGAGGTGCCTTTGGCGGGGCTTTACGGTTAAGTGCCGACGCGTGGCGCACCTCAGGCGGCAGATAAGATCTTTGACGTGCGGATCTCTCGCAATTGAAGGTCGTCGGTTCCCGATACGAAAACCGTATCGGTTCCGCGCGCCTTGTCAGTCCGCCGCCTTTGGGTTTCCCGCCTCGTGATGACAACTGTTCGCCTGGGTAAGAACCTCGACTTGATCGTCAGGGTGGTCCCGGGCCCTCTTGTCATCGGCTGGGTTGAATTCTTGAGTAGTATCCTTGACTCCCCTGCAGTTTCCATCCAAGCGTTGCGAGGGCTTACTTAAGAAGGAAAGCGCACCGTCGGGAGTTCTTTACGCTTTCCATCTGTTCTTGTGCTCAAACTCCCAACTCGTGCTTTGCTCCTCTTCTCTTGCCTAGCTGTGCTGCGATGGAGTTGGGTCTGCGTGAGAGTCGTTTGAAGACGGAGAGCGATTTGAAGAAGGTCCGAGCCCTCATGGGGTGGTCGTCGGACTTCTTCAACCGTTCGGTTCGTGCCGGCGGAGAGCTTCCCTTTAAAAAGGAGCACTCCGGCGAGATGGTGTACTTTTCATCGTACGCCATGGTGGGGCTGATCCCACCATTTTCTTCCTTCTTCTTGATGCTGCTGGACTTCTATGGTCTGCAGCTATACCACCTTGGCCCTCACTCCATCCTCCTTGTGTCCATCTTTGTCCACTTCTGCGAGATGTGGGTGGGCATCCCTCCCTGCATCGAGCTTTTCCGAACCTTCTTCACCGTCCAAACCACCGGCCGAAGCGACGAGTACCTTGGCTTCTACTACTTTGTGAAGCGCAAGAAGTGCCCGTTCAAGTACCTCCGGTCATTCCCTTCCGGGAAGTGGGATGACTGGAAGAAAGATTGGGTAGTCGTCCGGGTGGAGGAGCACGAGCGGTTGGAGTTGCCAGACGGTCTGCCCGGCATTGACACGTCGGTGTGGAGCGAAGTTCCGGTGCTGGCGGCAGCTTTCGACCCCGTCCTGTCCAGGATCCGCCAATGTGTGGAGGGAGGATTGACTCCCCAGGCGGTGTTCTGCAACTTCCTGTCCAACAGGTGGGCACTGCTGAAGAGGAGGGAGAAGCTCGCCTGGGCCCTCAACAGCGTGATGGACGAGGACCGGGTCGAGACCGGGTTGAAGTCCAGCATGGTGGGGAAGTCCTTGGAGTTTCACCTCAAGAAATTCCAGCACGGCATCGATGTTGACGGAGAGTACTTGACTCCGCCGCCGGCTTTCCGCCCCCTGAACGTGGAAGTGGAGTTCGGTAGGGAGCTCCGGCGGAAGATGCCCGCGCTTGACGACCTTGGCGTCGTCGAGAGAAGATCAACCGCCCGGTTGGCGATCCCCGGGTTGTCGGAAGGCGGCTCCGCCCCTGTCTCTCAGCCAAGAGCTGAGGTCACCGGCAAGGGCAAGGAGCTGGCGGAGGAGCCGGAGAGCCGGAAGAGGAAGCTGCGACATGCTGACGGAAGGTCCGTCGGGCTTGCTACTTCCCCCCCAGTTCCCCATCCTCAGGAAGGAAGATCCTCCGCCGCCGTGGCGGCTGTCCCCGTGGTGGGGTCTTTTCGGAGCGCTACTGTCCCGGCGGTGGGATCCTCCTGGAGTGCGGTTGTCCCCGTGGTGGGTCCCTCCGGAGGTGCCAGCTCCGGGCAGGCGACTCCGGTACGAGAAGCGGTGAGGGCCTCCAGGTCCAGGAGTTCCTCCCGATCAAGGAGAGCTCCGACCCGGGAAACGCCCGCGGCCATGGCAAGTCCTGGGAGTCCTCCCGGAGCTCCTACGCCGACCGTGGCCAGCCTGGAACGTCCGGGAAAGAGGTTCCGTGCAAGCTGGTGCGTGAGCCTCCCAAGGAAATTTTCTTGCTTACCTCAATTAACTTTTAATTATAGCATCTGTTTGCTCAATTTCTTCGTTCTTTATCTGCAGCGTTCCCAAGAAGGGGAGTGAAGCTCCGCCCTCGGCCACAGTGTCTGAGGCTGCGGGGGCTTCTGCTCCAGCTCCGGTGCCGCCCCAAGCGGAGGTTGCGACAGCTCCGGCGCCGGCTGTCGTGGTCATGGACCTCGACTCGTCTCCAGAAGTTCCCGTGGTAGCGCCGGACCACGGGATTGAAGATGCGCCAGCGGCACCCGTTCCGGAGGTTGAAGCTCCGGGTCCTGGTGCTGCAGAAGTAGAAGCTCCGGCTGTTGAGTCGGAGGAATTAGTGGTCCCGGCTTCAGAGCCGGAAAGTGCTGAAGCCCCGGCGGTTGAGCCGGAGGTAGCTGAAGCCCCGGCATGCGAGCCGGAAGTTGAAGTGGTTCCGGCAATTGAGCCGGTTACTTCCGAAGCTCCGGTCGCAGAGCCGGTAACTATTGGAGCACCGGCTGCAGTGCCGGTGATTGCTGGAGCGCCGGCCACAGAGCCGGTGGTCGAAGAGGCGAGGGAGCTCGAGCGTCCCTCAGAAGAAGTGTCCCGGCCGGAGCCATTGGAGGCGACGACGTCGATGGTACCCGTGGCGGAGCCAGAGTGCCTGAATGAAGTCGCCGGCCCCCAGCCTGAGGGGGCAAACGAAGACTTGGTGGAGGGACCTTCTTCGGTGGCGACTGAGGCCATCCCGGAGGAGTGCCCTAGTGCTTTGGAAGCTCGGGGTTCAACTCTTGTAGAGTGGGACCCAATTTTTGTAAGTGAAGACCCGCTGGAACCAGCGGAGAAGACCCCAGAAGGTCCGGAGCCCATCTCGCTGTCGATGTCCATCGACAACGCTTGCTCCAGTCTACGTCAAGTCCAACTAGCCTTCTTCCACGACAGCAAGGCTCTTGAAGAGGAGCACCAAACCCTTAGGAGGTGGCGTAATCGACTCCAATTCGAGACCAAGCTGGCGCAGTCGAGGATTGCGGATGACAAGGAATGGATCAGGCGGGAGAAGGTCCGCCTGGAGCTCTGGGGTGAGCTGCTGGACGAGAGGGAGAGCATGACTCACGCCCTCGACGCTCAATCCCG
Organism: Tuctoria greenei; assembly: GCA_036927565.1. Classification (NCBI taxonomy): domain Eukaryota; kingdom Viridiplantae; phylum Streptophyta; class Magnoliopsida; order Poales; family Poaceae; genus Tuctoria; species Tuctoria greenei. The sequence goes on along the minus strand of JAYESD010000002.1, from coordinate 61,703,013 downwards.
GGAGTTCCATGACCAAGCTAAGGCTGCTAACGACGCGGCCAACGCTCGGTTCGATCAACTCGAGGCCATCAGCACCGCACTCATCAAGCGCCGAGAGGCACTTGAGGGAAGGGAAAAGCGGCTAGAGGATGAGGAACAAAAACTCCTGGAGCTACGGGATGACGTCTTGCGACGGGAGGAAGAGCTCGCCGAGAAAACAGCTCTGGCGGACAAGGGCCTCGAGGAGCGTACTAAAAAATTGGAAGAGCGCTGCCTCGAGGAGGAGGAGAAGACCTGGGTGCGGGGGCAGGAACTCTACGAGTACGAGTGTGCCCTTGTTGCCCGGGAGAAGAAAATAGAGGCTAGGGAGAAAGACCTGGTCGACCGCCGGAACAAGATCCACCTCCGGGAGGAGGAGCTCGGAAGACTTGAGAAGCGAGTTGCTGCGAAGATTCAGCAAAACGCCAAAGAAGTTGAGCGTCTCTCCCGCGAGAATTCGGAGCTGGCGGCGGCCCGGAGATCCTTGGAAGAGATGAAGGGCCTGAGGAAGATGGACTCCCTGCAAATTTGGGAGTTCCTGAGCAAGGCCGACGATGCGCTGGCGCCAATGGGTTTCAGCCCCGTGCTCCCGGATGATCCGGAGCCGGAGCTGGACCTTGCGTTGCAAGCATTGAGCGCTGCGGGCAGCAAGCTCTCCAAGGTGGGCGACGTCATCGCGGACAAGCTGGAGGTCGAGGGGCAATCCCTGGCTAGGAACGTCACAGAGTATGTGTTGACGTGCTACACTAGCCGGAACCCTCGATTCCCTCTGGACCCGGTGCTTGAAGGCCCCGTCAAAGGAGAAGGCGAAGCTACCCGAGCCAGCGTGTCGGAGGTCGCCCAGAAGGTCGCCGAATTCTTCCATAGGGTCTAGGACTGTCTTTCTTAGCCTTTACTTGTATCTTCTCTTCTTCCTCAATTTTGTAATCCCTTGTCTCCAGATGTAATCTCCAGTCTTCAAATGAAATGAAATCCTCACTTTTTTGCGAATTTCATTTTTTTTGTCTTCGGCATCTTTGTCTTCACTTGGCCCCCTGGTAGATGTGCACAATTTGATTGTGGACATGTACCAAAAGGATGTTGAGTTTTGTTAAAGACAAATTTGCATCGAACTCGTATAATTTAGGTCCGAAGTTTTCGATAGTGAAGGTCCCTTGAAGTCGTCGGAGCTTAGAAGCTCCGGCACTGTCCATCGTCGGAGCTTAGTAGCTCCGGCAATAGCCTCTACCAACACGTTGAGCGTCGATAGTTAATACTTCAAGGTGTCGGAGCTTAGTAGCTCCGGCAGTGACCCTTGCCACGCCTGGTTTGTTGGCAACAGACTCTAGTGGTAGGGTCTTCTCACCATCTTTAAGTCAACGCCGACGGTTGACGCCCTGGTGGGAGTCGGAGCTTGGTTAGCTCCGGTTTTTCCCCTTCAACATAGGGTTCATTTTTCCTGCACACTTAAGCCAAGAAAAATAGTAAAATTCGTTCCTTATCTATAACTTCATCGCGGCTTACGGTTTTCAAGAGAATTTCAAGTTGAACACGATTTTTAGTACAATTGGATGAATTGTCTTTTCTTTTAGATCCAATTGTCCATGGACCCACCTTACTTTGGCCTGCCGGGATGTAGGTAGAGTGGCGTACTTAGGGTGCTTGACCAGGCTAAGTCGATAGCGCACTCCGGCCCTAGAATGGCTTGGCGGCTTTCAGGCAAGTTGGCCACAGACGACATTTAGATCTAAAAAATCCGACAATTCAACTCAAATCGTACATAAATCGGTTAAACTAGAACTTCTTAAGAATTGCACGTTTCTGTTATAGACAAGAAAGAGAAAAATAAAAATGTCGAGCCTATGCAAAAATGAATGCACGTGGAGTCTATTTCACATGAAGATGTCTTTCATTATAGGTCCGGGGTACATGGGAAACGAGTACACTCTTAGGGTATGGAACCAGGCTAAGTGTGTTTGGTTTCTCGTTTGACCCTGGGTAGTTAGCCACACTTCTAGTCCGGAGACTGTATCAAGTGTTGCATGAGCTCTTCAAACCTTTCGGGAAAGGTCCGGCTGCTCTCCCGGAGGAACTACCCGACTCTGTACAATGACTCTATAACATACACTTCAAGTTACTTAAGACTCACCTCCGTGGAATTAAGTGTAGAACTTACGGAGGTGCTCGATGTTCCAAGGATTTGGGAGAGGTGTCCCATCCTCGGTAGCCAAGCGAACGCTTCCGGGACGGGATACTTTGATCACTCGGAAGGGCCCTTCCCAGCCGGGAGAAAGTTTGTTTTGCCCTTCTCTGGATAGTATTCTCCGTAGCACCAGATCGCCTTCCTCGAGCTGTCGATTGTGTACATGCCGCTGGTGATAACGCCGTAGAGCTTGGCGGTATCGGGCATTCCGAACAGCTGCTTGGCACCTTCCCTCCTCGAGGAGGTCTAGGTCTTCACGCCGGAGCTGGTCCTGCGCGGCTTCGTCGAAGGTCCGGACTCGGAGGGAACCCAAGGTGATTTCCGGAGGAAGGATCGCTTCAGCTCCATACACCAGGAAGAAGGGTGTTTCTCCGGTTGCCCGACTTGGAGAAGTCCTGTTAGCCCATAGAGTGGGCGGAAGCTCTTCGATCCAATTAGCTCCGTGCTTTTTCAAACGCTCATAAGTGCACGTTTTGAGTCCTTTAAGGATCTCTGCGTTTTCTCTCTCGGCTTGCCCATTGCTGGCTGGATGAGCTACGGAAGCGTAGCAAACTTGTATGCCGAGGTCTTCGCAATATCCTTAAAATGCGGAGCTTGTGAACTGAGTCCCATTATCAGTGATGATCTTATTTGGGACTCCGAATCTGCTCACGATAGATTGTAGAAAATTGATTGCAGATTGTTTGTTGATCGTCACAACAGGAGTAGCTTCCGGCCACTTGGTGAACTTGTCGATGGCGACGTACAGGAACTTGTAACCTCCGACGGCTCTTGGGAAGGGTCCCAAGATGTCCATCCCCCACACAGCGAAAGGCCATGTAGGAGGTATCATTTCTAAGGACTGAGCAGGTGTATGAATTTGCTTTGCATGAAATTGGCATGCTTTGCATTTCTTCACTAGCTCAGTAGCATCCTGGAGCGCTGTAGGCCAGTAGAAGCCGTGCCGAAAGGCTTTTCCGACCAGCGTGCGGGAAGATGCGTGGTTCCCACACTCACCTCCATGGATTTCTGCGAGGAGCTCGCAGCCTTCTTCCCTTGTGATGCACCGCATTAGGATGCCGTTGGCACCGCGCCGGTAGAGATCCCCTTCTACCAACGTGTATCTTTTAGCCAATCTGACTACCCGATCAGCGGATACATCATCGTCAGGAAGGATGTTGTCTTTCAAGTAGTTCCGGATCTCCGAGATCCATGCATCGGAACTGACTTGAGCATTTGAGTCTTGCGTGCTGGGTTGCTCGGAGCTTCCGGCAGCACCTACGACCCTTGATGGCTGCCATGGTAACAGGGCCATCAGGACCGTCAGCTTCGGGATGCTGATCTCGCCCCCTTCATTCAGTTCGGCAGGCTGAACTGTGGGTTTTGACAATCTCCGGACAAAGGTTTCGTCAGGAGCCGGAGCTCTGGTTGACGCCTTGGTCGAGAGTTCGTCAGCTTCAGCGTTGTGAGCACGCTGAACATGGTGAAGGTCCAGGACTTCGAAGTCCTTCTGAAGCCTCTGGACTTCAAGGAGATAAGCAGCCAGCTGGAGATTATTGCAGGAGCATTCACCCTTCACCTGTTTGATGACAAGTTGTGAATCTCCTTTGACCAGCAACTGCTTGACACCATATGATAGTGCCACCTTTAATCCATAGATGAGTGCTTCGTACTCCGCCATGTTGTTGGTTGCCTTGAAGTCAAGGTGCACCATGTATTTCACCTTCTCCCCGGTTGGTGCGAGGAGAAGGATTCCCGCTCCGGCTCCTTGCTTCTGCATGGAGCCGTCGAAGTAAAGGGTCCAGTGAGGCTTAGTGAAGGCTGGAACTTGTGGTTCCGTCTTCTGCTCGCTGGGGCCCCCAGGGTTTAATGGAGAGGGAGTCCATTCTGCCACGAAATCTGCCAACGCTTGACTCTTGATTGCTTGTCTTGGAATGAATTCAAGGTCAAATTCAGCCAGTTCCGCTGCCCACTTTGCAATATTCCCAGTTGAATTGGGATTATGCAGGATCGCTCGAAGTGGATATGAAGTCACCACTGAGACTTTGTGAGCTTGGAAATAATGTCGAAGCTTCCTTGAGGCAATAAGAACTGCATAGAGCAGTTTATGCACCTCTAGGTATCGAGTCTTGGCATCATGTAACACTTCACTGATGAAGTATACTGGGCGTTGAATGGTCCGGACCCTCCCGGAGGGGTCCGGAGCTTCCTCTTCATTGATCCGGACGCTGTCGGAGGGGTCCAGACTATCTTCGGGGACCTCCGGGTTCTGGGTGGAGGAACCCGGAGCTTCTTCAGGAATGACCTGGATCCTCTCGGAAGGATTCGGGTCCTCTGAAGTGGCTTCTTGTGGGTTCAAGTCTGGGAGCTGGGACCCAGACCCGCTTTCAGGAACCTCCGGACCCTCCCGAAGGGATCTGGATTCCTGAGTATTGGGTAGTTCCGATCTCTCCGCAACCAGAACCATACTGACGACTTCGTCAGCTGCTGAAATGTAAAGCAATAAAGGCTCACCAGGGTTCGGAGCTACCAAGACTGGTAGGGTGGTGAGGAACTGTTTCAGCTCCTGGAATGCCTTCTCTGCTTCTTCAGACCATTGGAATGGTCCGGACTTCCTCAGTAACTTGAAGAAGGGAAGTGCCCTTTCCGCCAGTCTTGAAATGAACCGGCTGAGGGCTGCTAGACATCCAGTTAATTTTTGGACGTCTTTGATGCGGGTTGGTGGCCGCATGTCTTCAATGGCTTTTATCTTCGCCGGATTAGCCTCTATGCCCCGGTGACTTACCAGGAAACCAAGAAGCTTTCCGGAACTAACCCCGAAGACGCACTTGTCTGGGTTTAGCTTCGTGCGGGTGACCCGCAGCTTATCGAAGACAGCCTGCAAGGTGTCCAAGAGGGATTCCTTGTTTTTGACTTTAACCACGATGTACACTTCCACTATGTCTCTGATGAGTTCTTCGAAAGTTTTGTACATAGCTCGTACAAAAGTTGAAGCTGCATTTTTAAGACCAAAAGGCATGGCTGTGTAACAATACAATCCATCCACTGTGATGAATGAAGTATGTTCTTCATCTTCCCTAGACATCCTGATTTGATGATATCCAGAATATGCGTCTAGAAAACACAGTAACTCACACCCGGAGGTGGAATCCACTATCTGGTCTATTCTAGGTAGTGGGAATGGATCTTTTGGACATGCCTTATTCAGTGTGGTGTAGTCGATGCACATCCGAAGTTTCCCGCCGGCCTTAGGCACAACGACTGGGTTTGCCAGCCATTTTGGATGGTAGACTTCTCGGATGAATCCGGCTTCGAGCAACTTCTTCACTTCTTGTCGGATGAAGTTTTGTTGCTCTACAGATTGCTTCCGAGGTTTCTGATGCACAGGCCGAGCGTTGGGGTAAATCTTCAGATTGTGCTCAATCACTTCCTTGGGGATCCCAGGCATTTGTGACGGTTGCCAAGCAAACACGTCAACGTTAGCCCGGAGGAAAGTGATGAGCGCGAGTTCCTATTTGTCGTTCAAGCCACCCGATATGCGGGTAGTTTGAGTGACATCGGAACCAATTTGGACGACTTTGACGGGAATGTCGGTGTCGCCGCTTGGCTGCACACGAGGTGCAGAGGTCGAGCCTCGTTGACGAATGCTCGGAGGTTGTGGAGCTTGCTTCTGTCTGGAGTCCTCTTCTTGCGCTGTGGTGAGCGCGTGAAGTTCCTCCAGAGCAGTTACTCCGGCAGTGCGATCTCCGCGGATCCGGAGAACGCCTACTGGTGTTGGCATCTTCAACACCAGGTATCCATAATGAGCAGCTGCCATGAATTTGTACAAGGCAGGTCTACCCAAGATGGCGTTGAATGGTAAGTTGATCTGAGCGACGTCGAAGATCAACTTCTCGGTGCGATACTTCTCCCGGGTCCCGAAGATAACGGGGAGAGTAATAGCTCCGAGTGGAGTGATGGCCCCCGGACCTACTCCGGAGAAAGGTCGAGAGGGCTGGAGGTCCGAAGGTCGGAGCTGAAGCTTAGTGAAAGCTTCAAAGCTGATGAGGTTAAGCCTCGAACCTCCGTCTACCAGGACATGATGGAGCTGGATGTTGTTGATGGTGGGAGATACCATCAAGGGTAATTGGCCAGCTCCGACCATGCTTTGAGGACAGTCCGAAGCATCAAAAGTGATGGGTGTGTCCATCCACTTTCGATGTGGCTCTGGTCTAGCTGTAGGAGCTACAACAGCCATATCCCGTCGCATAGTCTTGATGACACGACGAGAAGTGATGTCCCATGATCCACCAAAGATGGTGTTCATGGTTTTTCGACGCTCGTTGTCGGAGACGTCGGAGTCATCATCGACGGAGGTGTAGACGGCTTTCAGGACCTTTTTGGGGTCCTGAAACCCTAACTCCTCTTCAGCCGGAGCTTCATCGACCTTTTGTTTTCCCTCCCTCTGTCGGAAGGGAGACCCTTCCCGGCGCTTGTGGTAGCGCTCGGCAAGGTTTTGGACCTCCCGGCAGTCCTCCAGTCTGTGGCTGCTCGTTTTGTGAATGGGGCACCACATCTTGGATTTGCCACCGTCTTCAGAAGACGGTCGAGGTCGCTTCTCGGGGCGTGGCCCCCGGCCACCAGGAGTTGCAGTGGCTGCAACGTTGGATGTGCTGGCCGACGGCTTCTTCTTGCCGTTGGTCTTCTTTTTCTTCTTGCCACTCCCGGAGGTAGCGGCTTCTTCTTTGGAGGATTTTTTATGATCCTCCAAGGTTGGTTTGGAGTGCATTTCACGGCCCTCCGCAGCTCTGGCACATTTGTCAGCCAGGCTGAAGAGCTCCGTGACGCTGGTGATCTCTTTGATTGCCAGCTTCTCCAACATCTTCTTGTCTCGTACACCCTGTCTGAATGCCTCAATGACAGAAGCGCTTGAGATAGAAGGGATTGTGTTACGTACCTGAGAAAATCTCTGGATGAATGACCGCAAAGATTCTCCTCCTTTTTGCACGACCGCAAAAAGGTCCAGTTCAGTGCCCGGGCGGGTGTATGAACTCCCGAAATTGGCGGTGAACTGACGGCACAGCTCCTCCCAACTGTCGATAGAGTTGGGTGGAAGGCTCATAAACCAGGACCTGGCGGTCCCAGTTAAGGCCACTGGAAAGTAATTGGCCATTACGGCCTCGTTTCCTCCAGCTGCTAGAATCGCAGTGGAGTATATCTGCAGAAATTCTACGGGATTAACAGTCCCGTCGAATTTTTCCGGCAAGTGTGGCCGGAACTTTTGTGGCCATCTAACCATGCGCAGGTGCATGGCTAGGGCGGAACAGCCTCCTCCTACTCCTTCCAGAGTAGAAAGGTCTTGAGCATCTCGTCTTTCTCGAGCTCGCTCGATGTGGACACGGCCATCCTGTTGGCGGTATCGGCGATCAAGCTCCGCCCGGAGGTCGTGTGTCGAAAGCCGAGATGCAATATGGGCACGTCGTGCCCCAGAGGGCAACGACGTCACTTGCTGTGACGCAGCTCTTCTCCGGTTGTTGGAGACATGTGGACCAAGTCTTCCAGACAACGTTCGTCGCTGCGACGGGGCCCGCCCTGAAGGAGGTGGACCCTGGTTGTTGAGGCGTTCGGCCGCTGCTGCGACCAAATGCTCAACATCAGCTCTCCATTGCTCCATGGCACCTTGAGATGCATCCGGAGGTGGTGGTCGCTGGAGGAGAGCACGCGCTGCATGGAGCGCGTGTTCTGGGTTGTCACGACTTGCCGGCGCAGAATGTGACGCCGGTGCACCATCATGTCGTCCGGCATGTCTTGCCGGAGAAGATGGTGGTGGTGGGAGTGTGACTCCTGCTGGAACTGAGGCTCCTGCCGGTGGCTGCATGTTGGAGGGATTGCCTCCGACAGACTGAACAGCAGGTTGCCCGTTGGATGATCCAGCCGCATAATTCACCATTCTTGAAGATCTCAGGCGCCCCTACCTGGCGCGCCAACTGTCGACTGTTGGAGTCGGCAGATCCCCTGACACTACGAAAGTGTTGAAGGAGTTTGTGGTTCGGTTTGGGCGCGCGGAGACTCAATAAGATGAAACGCGATTGGACACGAGTGACACAGTAGTTTACGTGGTTCGGGCCACCTGAGCGTAATACCCTACTCCACGGGTGTGTGTGTGTGTTGTATTAACTTGTCAGCTTCAGAGTGTTCGAGCGTTCTCTCTCCGTGTATCGTCGGTTTGTCCTTTTATAGCACAAGGACAAACCGTTACAAGTCAGCCTGGCCCGACATGTGGCCCTGGCGGTTACTAGTATTGATACACGAGATTAATTGTTGTTAATAACCCTGTAACGGCTCCGACAGTGCCGTTACAGGTGTTAAGATCATCCTGATTAAGTATCATTAATGTGGAATTAATGATAATTAATCGGGTCTTGAAGTCCGCGGTTGTCTTTTGAAGATCCGGTGCCGTTACAACGTCTTTCGGAGGTTTGAAGTGGCCAGCTCCGACGTATGGACACGTGGCAGCTCCGGAGCTTGCTTGGGAGAAGCGGGAAGCTCCGGGGTGGCCTGGCACGTGTCAGGTCCGGAGCTTCTCTCGGTCAGGGGTTACCTCCGGAGGTGCCGTTTCAGTACCTAGCCCGGAGCTTCACCCTTGCGGGTAATAGCTCTGGTCTGACAGTACACGTGGCAACCTAGGGGCTAACCATGTTGGAGAAGCGGGTCCGGTTACATCTGGCGAGTGGGCCCCCGAGGGTCTTCAATTTGAGTAGATGTCCTTCCCTTGAGATCTTTGTAACCTCAGGGGGTGTATGGTTTTTAGGGTACCGACAGGGTTACTCCGAGAATCCCCAGTGGTGGAAACCTTAGAGGGCTAGCACTAGTCGGGAGTACCTTTGTAAAGACCATGTAGTGATCTCCGGGCCACACACCTACGGAAGTGTGAAATGTGGTTGATCACCACGGGCTACATGGAGGTTTACTCAAGTCCACCTGGCAACAGGGGATAGAATCACTACTTGTGGGGAAAGGGTACACTCTCTGCAGAGATTTGGTAAAACTGTCATGACAGCCGTGCTCACGGACAAGAGCGGCTTGGGGCCATTTCATAATTAGTCTATAGTTGGGAAATGGTGGTTAATTATGATTCAATTACATTCATTATCACTACTTATGAGTTGATTACTTCTTGAATTATGATATTGGTAATTGAAAGCTAAGGTTAGGTTTTAAGCATAGCGCTAAGCCATAATTGGCCTTCCCTTTGCTTAGCCATTCATGTCATCACTTCCCGCACTTGTTGAGTACTCTATGTACTCAAGCGTTTAATTTTCCATTAGAATATGAAGAAGAAGTGGCACCGGAGGACTTCTACGTCAATCCAGAGGACTTGGTCTAGGCTGGCGACCTCACGCGCAACGGCTGCCTGTGGAGATGGAGCTACTCTCATCTATTAGTCTTCTGCTGTAGTTTGGACTTGGTGAACTTTGTAGTCGATGTAAATATTTATGGTGTATATTTGTAGACCTTCGGGTCGTACTGTAAGACTATTTATGTATTCGAACATGGCAATGTATGATATTTCACTTTCGTCGACGCATGTGCGATTCAACTGATCCTAGCGTACATGTGATTAGCGTCTGTTCATCTTTATGATGACCGGGTGTGACAAAGTGGTATCAGAGCCGTGTTGCCCGTAGGACGCAAGCCTAGTTAGAAATGGCCGAAAATTAAGGACTATACTATTTTCTTATAAAATAGTATTTCCAAAACTTTGTGCTTCCCATCTCAAACCTTGTGCTCCTTATCTTGCTGCACTTATTGATTTATTTCTAATTTAATTTATTGATTATTGATCTCACTCTATTCTTTTCAAATGTTTGTAGATGGCGCGAACCAAGCAGACGGCTCGTAAGTCGACTGGGGGTCGTGTTCCACGCCACGCCCTAGCCAGTCGCTCCGCACCTCACACCCCCAGGAGGGAGACGATGCTGTTCTCCACTGGGAGTGCTGCTTCGAGGATGCGTGTCCGTCTTCACTCTCTTCTTCGAGCTGCGGGGTACCGTGAGTACCGTGTTCGTCTAGTCTACCACACCACTAGGGTCTTTGCACCCTATACTGGTGGACTGGAGTGGAGTTCTCAGTTGGCCGTCTACTATGACTCGGAGCTGCTGCACTCTCACTTCTCTCCGGCCTGGAGGAGCTCCCAGCGTGCGGCTGAGGAGGACGCCACGTGGGAGGCGACTACCTACTGGAGCCACGTCCACAGGTTCCTTCTTGGGTACACGGAGCACGCCTACACCCCTCAGCGCCCTAGTGGCACGGCCGCCTACACTGGACGTGACGTCGAGGGGCCTTTGACCCACCCTCAGTGCGAGAGGCTGGTGGACGACGTGGTGGAGTTGTCTTCGCGACTCCAGCGTTGTCAGCAGGAGCTACAGGACAGCAGGGACCTGGTTGACCGCTACGAGCGACTTCGCCGACGCTACGTGAGGATCACTACAGCTGATCCTAACTCTCCTCAGTACGCTTCGGACATTGAGCCTTGGGACCCGAACTCTCCAGATCGCCGTATGAACTCCCCCCAGGAATCAAGAGAGGACTCGGAAGAAGAAGACCCGGAGATGGAGATTGAGGAGGACTCCGATGAGTAGGAGTGGACCTGTTTCCCCGCTGGACGACTCAGGACAATTATCCTTAGTGTGTAGGAGCGTGTAGCTACGCCCTCTTTAGTCTTGAGTTGTGTTGTTTATGATGTTATGCTAGTAGTTTGCTTTATGTTATGTGTGTGTGGTTGTGTGCGACATGAGTTGTGGAATGCTTCGGCATCCTGTCCACATCCATGTCATTTGTGTTTAGACTTGTTGGTGAGTCGTGCGAGTTGTGGAATGCATTAGCATCTTGTCCACATCCGCACTAGTTGGTTAATGAATTTGCTTGCTTTATATATATGTGTCTCCCTTGATGCATGTAGTTGGGACCGTTTTCCATAGCGTACCCTTCTATATCTTACCTATTGTTCTAAAATTTCAATTATTCCCTACACAGATGTCTGGAAGAGGTAGAGGTAGAGGTTGTGGAAGGGGCGCTGTGCCCCAAGATGAAGGACTTGGAGGTGTGCCAGGATGGAATGGTAGGGGTGCCCGAGGGGCCCCAGCCGCGCAACAAATGCAGCAGATGATGGCCATCCAAACCCAGCTGCTTAACAACCTTACACAGATTGTCACCAACCTGCAACAAGCCCCACCCCCACCACCACCAAATTACAACCTTCCGCCACCACCACCTTTTCCACCTAGGTCCTTCCTTAGGGACTTCCTGAACACTCATCCACCCACTTTTGCCACGGTCACCGAACCCATGGATGCCGATGATTGGCTCCGTACCATTGAAAGCAAGCTGAGGCTCATCCACTGTGAAGGAAGGGAGAAAGTACTACTAGCCTCCCATCAACTCCAAGGACCGGCAGCCGACTGGTGGACTGCCTTTACTGAAGCCCACCGGGATCCAGAAAGCATTACTTGGGAAGAATTTAGTACCAACTTCCGCAATCACTTTGTGCCTGACGAGAAATACAAGCAAGACGTGAAGAGTTCCTTATGTTGAAGCAGGGCCGTATGACTGTGAGGGCCTATTTGAATGCATTCACCCAGTTGTCCCGCTATGCTCCAACCGATGTGGATACTGACTCCAAGAAACAATTCCGCTTCAAGAACGGATTGGACAAGGAGTTAAAGTTCGCCATGTCTTCCAGCGACTACGGCGACTTTCAGAAGCTGGTTGACAAAGCTTTTGAAGTGGAAAGGACTAAAAAAGAATTGGATGATGAGGAAAGAAAAAGGAAGTTGACTGTGGCACATGCCTCTGGCAGCAATGTGCGCCCCCGTCTTAACCCTCCGCCTGCAAACCAAATGACTCGCCCCATGAACTACTCGGGACAGAGGTTTCCGAACTCCAACTACAGGCCACCCACTCCCTACAACCAGCAGATGCGCCAGCAGCAGCAGCAGCAGCCACCACGCCAACCAATGCAACCCCCACGTCAGCAGATGCAGCCACCCCGCCCTTCAGCTCCAGCTAACCGTCCAAATGGCCAACTCCCAAGAAACCAATCAGGAGGCAACAAGGGCCCAAATAATGCTGCGGGAGTACAATGTTACAAGTGTGGAGAATGGGGACACTATGCCAGCAGTTGTCCAAAGAAGCAACAAAACCCAACTGGTCGTGTCAACCATGTGACTCTGGAGCAAGCACAATAAGCGTCTGATGTGGTGATCGGTATGTTTTCTGTTAACTCCCACCCCGCCACCATATTGTTTGATTCGGGTGCTACACATTCATTTATATCCAAGGATTTCATAAAGAAGCATGACATGGTAGTTACATTCTAGAATGGGCCATTATTGATAAACTCTCCTGGAGGAGAGATGGTGGCAAGGCATCTATGCTGAAAAGTGAGTATAAACATAAGGGGGGTAGTCTTTTGGGCCAACCTAATAGTGTTGGACTCACAAGGATTAGATATCATTCTGGGAATGGACTGGTTGACGAAGAATCAAGGAGTAATTCATTTTGCAACTAGAATTGTCTGCTTAACACACCCGGATGGCACTACAGTGGAGTTCAAACCAGATCAGACACAAGAGGCAGTAGTACAACTCAATCATCTTGAGAGTACCAAAGACATCAATATTGTGAAGGAATTTCCGGATGTATTCCCAGATGACTTACCAGGTATGCCCCCTGATCGAGAGATTGAATTTGTCATTGAATTAGTACCTGGAACGGCCCCAATATATAAGAGGCCATATAGAATGGATGCTAAACAATTAGCTGAACTAAAGGATCATATTGAGGAGTTATTGGCAAAAGGATATATTCGCCCTAGCTCATCGCCTTGGGGAGCACCAGTTATATTTGTACCTAAGAAGGATGGAACTCAAAGGTTGTGTGTGGACTACCGTGCCTTAAATGAGGTAACAATCAAGAATAAATATCCACTACCAAGGATTGAAGATTTGTTTGATCAGTTGAGAGGAGCACGTGAGTTCTCCAAGATTGATCTTCGTTCGGGCTACCATCAACTGAAGATTAGACCGTCAGATATTCCCAAGACGGCGTTTGTCTCTCGATATGGATTATATGAGTATACAATTATGTCGTTTGGATTGACCAATGCTCCGGCATATTTTATGTATCTTATGAACAAGGTATTCATGGAGTACTTGGACAAGTTTGTAGTGGTATTCATCGATGACATACTTATCTACTCCAAGACTGAAGAAGAGCATGAGGAGCACCTCAGGATGGCTCTACAGAAGCTTCGCCAACATCAATTGTATGCCAAACTTAGTAAGTGTGAGTTTTGGCTAAAGGAGGTATCATTTTTGGGACATGTCATATCCGAAGGAGGTATAGCAGTGGATCCAGGCAAAGTGGCCGATGTTCTTAAGTGGGAAACACCTGAGAGTGTACATGATATACGAAGATTCTTAGGTATGGCTGGTTACTACCGTCGATTCATCGAGGGATTTTCAAAGATCTCTCGACCACTAACCAAGTTGCTTGAGAAAGGAGTTGCTTTCAAGTGAACCCCCGAATGTGAAGTAAGCTTTGCCGAGTTGAAGAAGAGGTTAACCAGTGCACCGGTATTGGAGATGCCTTATATGCAGAAGGAGTTTGTGGTCTATTGTGATGCATCTGGTCATGGTTTAGGATGTGTCTTAATGCAAGGAGGACATGTTGTGGCCTATGCTTCAAGACAGCTTCGGAAACATGAGAGGAACTATCCAACACATGATTTAGAATTGGCAGCTGTTGTTCATGCTTTGAAGATATGGAGACACTACTTGATGGGAAAAAGGACTGAGATATACACAGATCACAAGAGCTTGAAATACATATTCACACAACCGGATCTTAATCTCAGGCAACATCGTTGGTTGGAGTTAATAAATGATTTTGATGTGGGAATCAACTACCATCCAGACAAGGCTAATGTGGTCACTGATGCTCTAAGCAGGAAGGGACAAAGCAATAACTTGTCAGTACAAGCTCTTCAACCCCAGCTATGTGAAGAGTTTGCAAGGTTAAACCTATGTCTAGTGTCTAGCACTGAAGCAGTTGCTATGGAAGTGGACTCAACCCTTGAACGTGATATACGAGAAGGACAAAAGAATGATGAGAGGGTCAAGGAGATCAAGCAGTTGATGAAGAAAGGGAAAGCTCCGAACTTTAGAGAGGATGAACAAGGAACCTTATGGCTTGGAAAGAGGATTTGTGTTCCAGATATTAAGGAGATTAAAGAGTTGATATTAAGAGAAGCTCATGACTCATCATACTCCATTCATCCCGGAAGCACAAAGATGTATCAAGACCTTAAAGATCGATATTGGTGGCATGGAATGAAACGGGATGTAGCAGAATATGTGGCCATATGTGATACATGTCAATTGATTAAGGCGGAACATCAAAGACCGGCAGGGTTATTGCAACCAATCAAAGTGCCAGAATGGAAATGGGAAGAAATTAGTATGGATTTCATTGTGGGACTACCAACAACACAGTCTGGATATGATTCTATATGGGTTATTATGGACCGTCTAACTAAAGTGGCTCACTTTATTCCTGTGAAAGAGACCTACAATGGTCCCAAGTTGGCGGAACTGTACATCTCCAGGATTGTATGCTTACATGGAGTTCCTAAGAAGATCATCTCAGACAGAGGCACCCAATTCACCTCAAGATTCTGGCAGAAGTTGCATGAATCAATGGATACCCGTCTAAATTTTAGTTCGGCGTATCATCCTCAAACTGATGGTCAGACAGAACGCACCAACCAGATATTAGAAGACATGTTGAGAGAATGTGCTTTAAAGAATAGCAAAAGTTGGGACAAGAATCTGCCATATGCCGAATTCTCTTACAACAACAGTTATCAAGCCAGTTTGAAGATGTCTCCTTTTGAAGCATTGTATGGGCGAAAATGTAGGACACCGTTGTTTTGGAATCAAACTGGGGAAAGTCAAGTCTTTGGGCCTGACGTGTTACAAGAGGTTGAAAGACAAGTACAAGAAATTCGGAAGAATCTAAAGGCAGCTCAAAGAAGACAGAAGATTTATGCGGATACTCGAAGACGTGATCTCACATTTGAAGTTGGTGACTACGTGTACTTGAAGGTGTCACCTATGAGAGGATTGAGAAGATTTAAAGTAAGAGGCAAGTTGTCACCACGCTATATTGGTCCGTTCAAGATACTCGAAAGACGAGGTGAAGTAGCATATCAGCTTGAGCTTCCCCCACACTTGTCAGATGTGCATAATGTGTCCCATGTATCACATCTTAAGAAGTGCTTAAGAGTGCCTAAAGAGCAATTGCCTATGGAAGCCGTGGATGTACAGGAAGACTTGTCTTATGTGGAGCAGCCTGTCAAGATACTTGAAACACTGGAAAAGGTCACAAGAAACAAAGTCATTCGCATGTGTAAAGTGCAATGGAGACATCATTCAGAGGCAGAAGCAACATGGGAAAGAGAAGAAGATCTCAAGGCAGATTTCCCTCATCTATTCTCTTAGGACGTCCGAATCTCGAGGGCGAGATTCCTTTTAAGGGGGGTAGAGTTGTAACACCCATCATTTCATGTACAAAATTTGCTCAAACCCTTGATCATTGTTGTATGCATTTTTGGGTGATTTTTGATGTTCAAACGAGTAGCATTCGTTTAAAATTTGAATTTTCATTCAAATCAAAAGAAAAGAAATGAAAAAGAAAAAGGAAAAGAAATAAAACCCCCTGTTGGGCCAAATCTTCCCCTCTAGCCCAATCTCCCTTCCCTCCCCCACTGGCCCAGTCGCACTTTCCCCACCTCTTCTCTCTCTCTGCACCCCGGGCCCGCCTGTCGGCGCCTCTCCCTTTCCCTCCTCTCTCCCGCTGCCACCCCGGCCCACCTGTCATCCCCAACCCCCAGTAACCGCCACCCCCCCCTCCTTCCCGCGCCGCGCCGCGCCCACACCGCACCACCCCCCTCAAACCGCCTCATCCCACGTCGAATCAACCGGGGAAAACCTCCCTTGCGCGCTCCAGCAACCGCCGCGCCCGTCCCCTCCATAAAATTCCCCCTCCCCCCTCTGTTCTCGCTCCTCCGCGCCCAAACCCTAGCAAACCGCCACCCTCGGTATGTTCCGTGCGTTCCCGACGATCCATTGCCTAATCCTCGCTCCTTCCTTCTCTAACCTCGTCGCCGTGTCGCCAGGAGCACGCCGGGCAAGTCTGCGCGGGGAGATCGCCAAGATTTCGCCGGAGTCGACGTGCACCGATGCCAACCGCCGCCCCCTCTCGTCGCCGACCGTCTTCCAACCGATTTCGCGCCCCGAGAACCTCCTAGGTGAATTCCCCTACTCCTCCTCTCTCGGTTCATGTCCTTGGCGCATAGAATTGACGTAGGAATCGCCGTTTGGGTGATCTCCGGCGAGATCGCCGCCGGCAACCGTCGGGCGCCGCAGCGCCGCGCGCGTGCGCCTGCTAGGGGCGACGTGGCCCAATCTGGGCCATCGGTTGAACCCCTACGGTGGAGATTAGATCTTCATACCGGTTCAGTGTTTTAAATCCCACGCGTCCAATTCAAATCCAACGGCCCATATTCAATTCAGTTTTCCCGCCTTCAGTTTTACACCGCAGCCCCTGGAAACTTGCTTGCTACCCCCTGCGCTTCTCTGGAATTGAAGTCTAGCCCCTGGAAATTGCAGACTAGCCCCTGGAACCCTAAAAATTGGATTTAATCATTTAAATAAGCAATCTAACCCCTGTAAATTGGTAGAATCATGGATTTAGCCTCTGTGCAGTTTAGAAAACTAATTAATTAGTCCCTGGACTTTATTTATTTGCTGAATATGGTTTTTAGGTGTATTTGAGGTGTAGAAAATAGATAAAAATGGTAATTAAGTGTAGAAATGTTAGGAAAAATTGGTATAAATTATTTATGCTGTGAATAAATTGTAGGGTTCAGTTGAAATATATTTTGTCCATGGAATATTTATTATAAGTGTTTAAAAATACATTTTGGCCATAGAAAATTCAATAAAAATGGTTTTAGGCTATAATTAAATCCCAAAAATGTAGGATAAATATGAAATGCATACTTTGGCCATGTTAAGTAATAAATACTTCGTAGGGACGCATTAGTATAGGATTTTATTCTTATGTGTGTGTTGTGATGCATTGTTTTGCGTGCCCTTTACTTATTTAGCTTTATTCTATTCTTGCCATGCTTGGGTATATATCTAGAGTCGTACTACGACCCTAATCTTAACCTCCAAGACCAGGACTTCGCCAACACTCAAGTCTTCAACGAAGGCAAGTGCCCTTGACCATTTTGCTCCAGTTCTAGGGATTTAGATAGATGCATGCTAATTAAATTGATGTCCTATTTCATGTTTACATGCCCTGTTCCACATAATTCCTTGTTACCTGAAATGGGTTGGGAAGTAGATAGGTCTTATTTATGCTTAGCCATGTTTAGACATTGGGATTGGGATTTCATACAATTGTGCTACATTAAACTTTATTGGTTACTTGAACTTGTGGTGCTTACACAATTGTAGTGGATAGGAATCTGGTGGTTGGTTAGTATTGGTATGGTGCAGTTGCACGAGACCCGGGATTGGGGTTTGTTACCACCGGATTCTAAGGACCGGTTTATGGAGGAAGCCACTAAGCTTTATAGTACCACCACGAGACTGAGATGGGGCAGCATGGTCAATTAATTAGGTTTCTCCCGATGAAATGCTAGTGGTTGGATGGTGCGGGGAATGATGCAGGTGATCTACTCTGGGATCCGCAAGGCTCAAGAGGGGGCTCTAGGGCGGAGGGTTACTCCGAGAATCCCCAGTGGTGGAAACCTTAGAGGGCTAGCTCTAGTCGGGAGTACCTTTGTAAAGACCATGTAGTGATCTCTGGGCCACACACCTACGGAAGTGTGAAATGTGGTTGATCACCACGGGCTACATGGAGGTTTACTCAAGTCCAGCTGGCAACAGGGGATGGAATCACTACTTGTGGGGAAAGGGTACACTCTCTGCACAGATTTGGTAAAACTGTCATGACAGCCGTGCTCACAGACAAGAGCGGCTTGGGGCCAGTTCATAATTAGTCTATAGTTGGGAAATGGTGGTTAATTATGATTCAATTACATTCATTATCACTACTTATGAGTTGATTACTTCTTGAATTATGATATTGGTAATTGAAAGCTAAGGTTAAGTTTTAAGCATAGCGCTAAGCCATAATTGGCCTTCCCTTTGCTTAGCCATTCATGTCATCTCTTCCCGCACTTGCTGAGTACTCTATGTACTCAAGCGTTTAATTTTCCATTAGAATATGAAGAAGAAGAAGCGGCACCGGAGGACTTCTACGTCAATCCGGAGGACTTGGTCTAGGCTGGTGACCTCACGCGCAACGGCTGCCTGTGGAGATGGAGCTACTCTCATCTATTAGTCTTCTGCTGTAGTTTGGACTTGGTGAACTTTGTACTTGATGTAAATATTTGTGGTGTGTATTTGTAGACCTTCGGGTCGTACTGTAAGACTATTTATGTATTCGAACATGGCAATGTATGATATTTCACTTTCGTCGACGCATGTACGATTCAACTGATCCTGGCGTACATGTAATTAGCGTCTGTTCATCTTTATGATGACCGGGCGTGACACTGTATTCCTTGGTAGGAAGGCGGGCATTAGTCAAAACGGTGCTAAGCAGCCTTCCCAACCTACACGATGTCGGCGATGAAACTTCCGAAGCATTTCTTTAAGGAGATTGATAAGGCCAGAAGACGATTTCTCTTGGCAGGCCATGAGGACTTGCATGGAGGTCACTGCAAAGTCTCCTGAGACAAGGGCTGTATGTAACATCCGTATTTTTCCCAACCGCCAGTGCTGCACCCACGATGACCTGCCCGTCTGTTCACTTGCGCCCGCCCGCCTGTGTGCGCGGTTGCGTTGCGAGGCAACCCCCAACACCGCATCCCTTGCCCACACCCCGCCTTCCACCAACCGCTCCTTGTATAAAGTCTTGTCGTGCCACTACTCTTCCCCTCTCCCCATTTCCTTTCCTCCAGAAACATAGCACCAGTACCCCACCACCATGGCAGCCGATGGAAGCTCTTCATGTCGTCGCCTTGCACGAATTACCCCACGGGCTGAGTATCTAGATGCCTTACCGTCACCGAAGGAAACCTTTTCTTCGAGTTTCGTCGCCAGACTCGCTTCCCCGTTGTCAACGACGGTCAATCGCGGCACCTCACTACCGCCAGCCCTTGTGTGGCCGTTCGCGCACGCATTGGACTCCCTGGTGAGTTTCCCACACCCTCCTCCTTCATTTTCTGCAAATACCTTCAAGGATTAGGGCTCCTAGTCGTAATTGGCGCGCTCCGGTGAGCTTTGGCCGCCAACCATGGCGGTGCAACCATGTTGGCTGGAGGAAGAAGAAGCCCATGGCTTCATTTTGTTCCCAGCCGTCAGATCATCTGTCAAGGGTCACGATTAGATCATGTGCATACCTCCTCGTTCATAAAATCCTAGCCACCCACTTTAAATCCAATGATCCTCATTATTTTGCAGCACACCCCTTCGTCTTTTTGCAGTCTAGTCCCTAGAATCTTTCGGACTAGCCCCTGAACATTATTTTAATACCATTTAAGTCTTTGTATTAGCACTTCAAACCTTAAGTTTCTTTGGAATTAATTTAAATTGAAGAAATAATGATTTAGGCCCCTGTAATTTTTATTAATACACTTTAAGCCACTGTTCTATTGGGGAAAATTACGAAACAACCCCTGGAGTTATATTTAATTGTTGAATAATGTTTAAAAATGCATTTAGTGAGTGGAAAATGTTTATAAATGATAGAATAAAAATAGAAAATATAGGAAAACTAGTTGTAAATCTTTTTATATTGAAATAAAATTGCAGAGTGCACATAAATTATATTTTGACCATGGAAAATTCAATAAAAATGTTTTTAGCTATAAATAAATACTAAAAATAGAGAATAAATGTAGAAAATAGTAGGAAAAATATTTATAAAACCATTTTAGCTGAAATAAAATTGTAAAGCATCTAGAAAATATATTTTGACCATGGAAACTCATTAAAAATGTTTTTAGCCTATAAATAAATACTAAAAATGGAAAATAAATGATAAATGCATTTCTTTGGCTATGAAAAATAATAAATCACTCATAACCTCGACTTAAGTCATAATCATAACATATTCAATCATAATATTTGCATTTTTTGTTGTATGGTGTATTGTTCTTGATTGTTTTTATGTTCTTTTGACAGTAATTTATACGTACTCGTATCAAGATACAGAAGTGACATGAAGAATTCGAAGATCAGGAGTTCCATCAAAAACACTGAGCAGCTAAATAATATGAAGCAAGTGCCCTTGACCATCTTGCACCTGTTCTAGGATGTTTAGTTAGTTGCATGCTACATAAAATGATACCCTATTTCATGTTATATGCCCTGTTCTATATTATTCCTTGTCACTTGGATTGGGTTGGGAAGTAGATAGGTTTTGATTATGCTTAGCCATGCTTAGACTTTAGAAATGGAATTTCATACACATGAAATATAATATATTTTATGGTTACTTTAATCATGATGGACACACAATAGTATTTGATAGGAATCTGGTGGTTGGATGGTTTTGGTATGGTGCAGTTTGCACGAGACCCGGGATTGGGTTTAGCACCGCCGGATTCTAAGTATCGGTTTATGGAGGAAGCCACTAAGCTTTATAATACCACTACGAGACTAAGATGAGATGGCTTGGTCAATTAATTAGGTTTCTTTTGACGAAATGCTAGTAGTTGGATGGTGCGGTGAATGATGCAGGGGTACTGCTCTAGGAACCGCAAGGCTCAAGAGAGGGCTTCTGAGGTGGAGGGTTACTCTAGGAATGTCTTAGCGGTTAAACCTCAGTGGGCTAGCACTAGTTGCAAGTACCTCTGTAAAAACCATGTAGTGATCTTCTAGCCGTGCACCTACGGAAGTGTGAAATGTGGTTCATCACCACTGGCAACAGGGATGTTTACTCAGTTCACCTGGCAACAGGGGATAAAATCACTGCTTGTGGGTAAAGGTTACACTCTCTACGGAGATTTGGAAAACTGTCATGACAACCATGCTCACGGACAAGAGCGGCTTGGTGACTAGTTTATAATTAGTCAATGGTTGGGAATCATATTGATATTGATGCTTATTATTATATTATAGTTGGGAATGTTCATCTAGATGCTAATGAAAGCTAAGGATAGGTTTAATGCTTAGTGCTTAAACCACTATCAGTCTTTCCTTTTTGATTGGCCTCTATATCATCCATTTCCCACACTTGGTGAGTACTCTATGTACTCATGCGTTTGCTTTTGTGGTTTTTATAATGCTGCTCAGTGAAGAGAAGATCTAATAAGGACAAGTGACAAATGAAGACAATGTATAGGTCGTGTTGCTGCCAGTCGATTTGCCTGTGGTTGCACTAAAGTTTTGTCTCTTCCGCTGCTATTCAGAACTCATTTGAAGGTATAAATATTGTTTGTATTCGATGTAGAACTGTTTATCACTATTTGTCATACATGTGCAGTGAAACTGATCCTAGCATACATGTATTTGCAGTTGGTTTTATTCTTAATAAAACCGGGCTTGACAAAGTGGTATCAGAGCTATATATTGACTCTAGACACGTGACCTTAGTTAGAATGGACTTGTTAGACATCCCTTTGGCCTTGTTCATGAATACAAAGCTACGACTCAATGGACATGAGAGCGAAGATCTACGTATGAGGATAACACAAAGAAAGAAAAAGACTTTTGAAGATTTTGACATATCACTTGTTTAGGTCCCCTTTGGTTAGCCAGTACAGTCGATTCTTTCCTCACAATGAATTAAACGCGTTGCTTGATGCATTGCATTAGATTAATAATAATAACAATAATAAATTATAACCTTTGCCTGTTTAGGAGGGGTAGCCGACTACTAGAAAATTTAGTTTGTTTCCTTCAAGTAACCCATTTCAACCTCATGGGCGAGATTCCTTGTAAGTTGGGTGGGATTGTAACCACCGTATTTAAAAATAAAGAAAAGAGATAATAACAATAACAAATAACAATGCATTTGAAATAAAAGATTTTAAATTAAAGCCACAATGGAAATTTAGGTCAGATTCAAAATAATAAAGATAATAATAAGAAGAATAAGAATATAGAAGAACACAAAGATAATGTGAGTTGAATAATAATAATAATAATAATAATAATAATAATAATAATAATGTGTTAAATTGTGTGTTAATGAAAGATTTTCTCAAAACTATTTAAAAAAAGTTCATCCTGTTTTATTCTTGCATTGTGTGAGATATTAAACTTTGGAAAGGTTTAGGATAAAGGTTTCCAAATGAAATAAGAAATAGAATTATAAAAAATACTTTACAATGGGGTAACTTTCCGATTTATAAAAGAACTAGATCTTCTTCTGAGCCTTCTAGAATCTCAGGACGAGATTCCGTTTAAGGGAAGTAGAATTGAAACATCCGTATTTTTTCCAACCGCAAGTGTTGTGCCCACGATGCCCCACCTGTCTATTCGCTCGCGCCCGCCCTCTTGTGCGCGCGATTGGGTTGTGAGGCAACCGCCGACGCTACGCCCCTCGATCACACCCTACCTCCTAGCAACCGCTCCCTGTATAAAGTCTTGTCGGGCCACTACTCTTCCCCTCTCCCCATTTCCTTTCCTCCAGAAACATAGCACCAGTACCACATCGCCATGGCAGCCAATGGAAGCTTTTGATGTCGTTGCCTTGCGCGAATTAGCTCACGGGCCGAGTATGTAGATGTCTCACCGCCACCGAAGGAAACCTTCACTTTGAGTTTTGTCGCTAGGCTTGCTTCCCCATTGTCGGCGACGGTCAATCGCGACACCCCACTGCCGCCAGCCCTTGTCCGGTCGTTCGCGCACGCACTGCACTCCCTGGTGAATTTCCCACGTTCTCCTCCTTCATTTTCTGCAAATACCTTCAAGGATTAGGGCTCTTAGTACTAATTGGCATGCTCCGGTGAGCTTTGGCCGCCATCCATGGCGGTGCAGCCATGTTGGCTGGAGGAAGAAGAAGCCCATGGCTTCATTTTGTTACCAGTCGTTAGACCGTCTATCAAGGGTCACGATTAGATCATGTGCATACCTCTTCGTTCATAAAATCCTAGCCACCCACTTTAAATCCAAAAATCCTCATTATTTTGCAGCACACCCCTTCATCTTTTTGTAGTCTAGTCCCTAGAATCATACGGACTAGCCCCTGAACATTATTTTAATATCACTTAAGTCTCTGTATTAGCACTTCAAAACTTAAGTTTCTTTGGAATTGATTTAAATTGAAGAAATAATGATTTAGGCCCCTGTAATTTTTATTAATACACTTTAAGACACTGTTCTATTAGGGAAAATTACTAAACAACCCGTGGAGTTATATTTAATTGCTGAATAATGTTTAAAAATACATTTAGTGAGTGGAAAATGTTTATAAATGATAGAATAAAGATAGAAAATATAGGAAAACTAGTTATAAATATTTTTATATTAAAATAAAATTTTAGAGTGCATATAAATTATATTTTGACCATGGATTCAATAAAAATGTTTTTAGCTATAAATAAATACTAAAAATAGAGAATAAATGTAGAAAATAGTAGGAAAAATATTTATAAAAAATGAAATTATAAAGCATCTAGAAAATATATTTTGACCATGGGAAACTCAATAAAAATGTTCTTAGCCTATAAATAAATACTAAAAATGGAAAATAAATGATAAATGCATTTCTTTGGCTATGAAAAATAATAAGTCACTCATGACCCCGATTTAAGTTAATCATAACATATTCAATCATAATATTTGATTGTTTGTTGTATGGTGTATGGTTCTTAATTGTTTTTATACTCTTTTGACGGTAGTTTATACGTACTCGTATCAAGATACAGAAGTGACATGAAGAATCTGAAGATCAAGAGTTCCATCAAGAAGACTGAGTAGCTAAATAATATAAGGCAAGTGCCCTTGACCTTCTTGCACCTGTTCTAGGATGTTTAGTTAGTTGCATGGTACATAAAATGATGCTCTGTTTCATGTCATATGCCCCGTTCCATATTATTCCTTGTCACTTGATTTAGGTTAGAAAGTAGATAGGTTTTTATTATTACTTAGCCATGCTTAGACTTTAGGAATGGAATTTCATACACATGAAATATACTATATTTTATGGTTACTTTAATCATGATGGACACACAATAGTAGTTGATAGGAATCTGGCGGTTGGATGGTTTTGGTATGGTGCAGTTTGCACGAGACCCGGGATTGGGTTTAGCACTGCCGAATTCTAAGGACCGGTTTATAGAAGAAGCCACTAAGCTTTATAGTACCACCACGAGACTGAGATGGGGTGGCTTGGTCAATTAATTAGGTTTCTCTTGACGAAATGCTAGTAGTTGGATGGTGCGGGGAATGATGTAGGGGTACTGTTTTGAGAACCGCAAGGATCAAGAGCGGGCTTCTGAGGTGGAGGGTTACTCTAGGAATGCCTTAGCGGTGAAACCTCGGTGGACTAGCACTAGATGGGAGTACCTCTATAAAGACCATGTAGTGATCTCCTAGCCGCACACCTACGGAAGTGTCAAATGTGGTTGATCACCACTGGCAACATGGATGTTTACTCAGTGCACCTGGCAAAAGGGGATGAAATCACTGCTGTGGGTAAAGGGTACTCTCTCTGCGAGATTAGGGAAACTATCATAACAGCCGTACTCACAGACAAGAGTGGTTTGGTGACCAGTTCATAATTAGTCAATGGTTGGGATGATAGTTGGGAATGATATTGATATTGATGCTTTATTATTATTCTATTATAGTTGGAAATATTTATCTAGATGTAGATTCCTAATGAAAACTAAGGATAGGTTTAATGCTTAGTGCTTAAATCACTATCGGTCTTTCCTTTATGATTGGCCTTCATGTTATCTATTTCCCGCACTTGCTGAGTACTCTATGTACTCATGCGCTTGCTTTTGTGGTGTAACACCCAATTCACTACAGGAAACACGAAAATAGACGACGGCTAAAGTTATAGACGACGGTGCCGTCGTCTTTAAAGTTATAGACGACGGCTAAATGTCACCGTCGTCAATAAAGACTTAATAGACGACGGTTAGTATTAACCGTCATCTATTAGCCGTAATAGACGACGGTTCAAGGACACCGTCGTCTATTACAGTGCGAACAGGGCCCACCCGAGTCGTAACGGACGACGGTGGTCCTAGCCGTCGTCAATTAATACTTTATAGACGACGGTTTTAGGTCACCGTCGTCTATTATAAGTAATGGGCCAGAACCTAGGTCGGCCCAAGTCTTTGTAGACGACGGTTTCTCCACACCGTCAACTATTGGGAGGTTTATACGCCGCGCGGCGCCCTCATTTGGCCCGTGCCCCGCCGCCCTGCGCCGTGCTCCGCCGCGCCGCGCTCCGCCGCCCTGCGCCTCCGCACCACGCCGCGCCCCCCGCCCGCCGCGCCGCGCTCCTCCTCCCGCCCCCCGCGCCGCCGCGCCGCGCTCCTCCTCCCGCAGCCCCGCGCCGCCCTCTCCGTGTCGTGCGCCGCCGTCGCCCCCGCGCTGGGCGCGTCGCCGCGCCGCCGTCGCCGCCGGTCTGCGCGCCGCCGTGCCTCCGGGACGCGCGCCGTCGTCTCCCCCCGCGCCTCACGCGCCGCCGTCGCCCCCGCGGCTCCTCCCCCGTCGGCACCGAGCTCCACCTCCGAGTATCCCCACTTCTCTCCTCTTACCAATTGATTGAAGTCATTTAATTGATTCAAATGTTTGATTCATGTGATTTAATTGATTCAAATTGTAGTTTCAAATGCTAGCTAGATGCTACATATTATTGTTTGTGCATAGACTTTAGATTTGTCCACATGCTAGTATTCAGCCATTATGTGTTGTGTGAAAATGTGGATGGGATGGATTCAACCATTTAGACTAGCAAGTTGCTATACCTTTCGTTTTAAGTTCCTTGTGGTGTTTGGGTCGGTTTTGCCACGTAAAGAAGTCAGAATGGAAATCCCAGCTAGGTGGCCTATATACAGCTAGCTAGGTGGCCTATATAAAATTAGGGCAGTACCCGGCCGTCACGCATTTAGCTTCTCAAGCACACCTCTCAAGCATTTAGATATATGCATTTGTTAGGTAGTCTTTTACTTGGTCACACATCTTATTTATGTTTGCAAGATCCTTGAACTTTGACTCTATTACTCTCTTTGCCTCCATTAGCTCACCCTGATATAAGATGTTTTTCTTTGAATGTTGTTTTGCAAGGAAAGAAGGCAAAGTTCGGTCGGCGGCTACGAGGTTTCGAGAGTGTTTCTTGTGTATGCTCATGTAAACTTTGATGATTGTGGCTCCCGGACTCGTGAAGAGTTTATGTGTAGAGTTTATGTGCTTTTGTGTGTATTTCTGTCTTGCTGATCTGTATATTTGTATCCTGCTGCCTGTGTGATCTGGCCATCGAGCCAGTGTACTATTTATAATTTTTTAAAAAAAATTAGAAATCTAATAGACGACGGTTTTGCTGTACCGTCGTCTATTAGGTCACTTATAGACGACGGTTTCTGTAAGGCCGTCGTCTACAAGTTCATCAATAGACGACGGTTCCTGCGGCACCGTCGTCTATTGGTTCAACAATATACGACGGTTTCAACAGACCGTCGTCTATAACCTCCACCCGGTGCCACGTGGCCGTCTGTGGTTATTGACGACGGCCAGTGAGCACCGTCGTCAATTATTTTATAGACGACGGTAACCGTCGTCTATAAGCTTATAGTTGACTAATAAACGTTGACGGCCGGAAACCGTCGTCTATAAGGAAAAACCGTCGTCTATTTTTTATAGACGACGGTTTTAGCTTATTGACGACGGTTTTCGGCCCTCGTCTATTATCGAGATTGTTGTAGTGATTTTTTGGAGAGAAAAAAATGTAAAATGAATTTTTATACAAGAGATAAAATAATTTATTTTGGAATAAAATTCATATAAGGCAATTGCATCATGTTTAATTGTTAGTGTGAAATTTTTCAAATTTAAATTCGTTAGAATTTTGGTTTTAAAACTCAAATCATAAAAGAAAAGAAAAACAACACAGAAAAGAAAAAGAAAAGAAAAAGAAAAAGAAAAAAACGCACCTGGGCCGCCCATCCCGCCGCCGGCCCAACTCCCCTCTCTCTGCGCCAGCCCGCTCCTGCGCCCGCGCCTTCCCTCTCCCTTTTGCTACCATCGGACCCCACACATCAGCCCTGTCTTCCCCGATCCGCCTCGCCCTACGCTCCTGTAACGCTTGCGCCCCTCACGCCACCGCATTTCCCCCATCAATGTCGACGGTTTCTCCCTCAATCAAACGCCTAATCGTGCCCCATGATTTCACCGAGTGTTTCTCCCCGAAACCCCAATAAAACCCGACCGATTCCCCTCGTGTTTCGTCGCCCGACACTCAAACCCTAGCCACTGGTGAGCTCGGTAATGGTGCCAATGTTCCCGTCGATTCATCCAAATTCTTGCCCCGAGAGCTTGTCTAACACGATCGCCGTGTTCCTAGGAACTCGCCAGACATCATCGTCAGAGGGGGGGGGGGGAAGCCGTGCGTCGCCGAGACTCACTGCTGCTCATCATTGTCGATCGGTCTCCGTCCCATTTCCGGTCTTGCAACACCCTCTAGTGAGATCCCCTTGCCCTCCTCTTGCTTTTACGCTCTAGAGTGGTGTCATTTTGATTTCCTAGCGCGAGTTTTGGTTGCTACCGGCGAGATCGCCGCCGCGCGCGTTCTGCGCCGCCGCCTCGGGTCGCCGGGGTGACATGGCCGCTCGGCCGCCGTCCATTTCGGTTTTGCGGCCGAGATTAGATCACGTATTCCCCCTTCAGTCTTTTAAATCTGAGCCATCCTATTTAAATCCGACGGCCCATAATCAAAGCCCCATAACTGTTGGAAACTTTTCTAGATAATCCCTTGGATATTTTGAACTAATTACAGATTAGCCAGGAATTTACAAAATAAACCTTAACCTTTCTTGAATTTAGGAAAAAATTGTATCATGAAGTAAAATTTATTATAAAACCCCTGGAGTACTAGAAAATAGCAAATTAAATACTAGAAAATTATAGAATAACCCCTGGACTTTAGAAAAATTGTTTTTAACCACTGGAATAATTCTATTTTTGCACAAAAGCCCCTAAAAGTACTAGAAATTAAATAAAAGTCCCTAATTTCTATAAAATATTATAAAAACAGTTTTATAAATATTTTTAATTTATATTCAATTTTTTAATATTGTTATGAATTTATTTGAATTGCTGATTTATGCATAAAATGCTTTATAAATGTATTCAATTCATAAAAATTAGTTTACACATAGGAATAAATATTAAAAACGGTGTAAAAATTGTAAAATGCACATTTTATGTTATAAATTTATTTTGAGCATATTTTTGAAGAAGAAAACCGACATTCAATCTCCAAGAGCACCAATTTCCCGTCGACCACCAAGCTCTATTTTGAGGAAGTTCCTTGACCATCTTGCACCTTTTTTTTAAGTTTTAGTTAGATGCAGCTAAATTAAAATATGAATCCTATGTTATGTTTCCCTAGATATTCCACAATATTCCTTGTCGCTATGGTTTGGGTGGTTTACTATTAATTAGTTTCACGCTTAGCCATTCTTAATTGAATATGAATAACTAATCTACATGTTATATTTTATTTACTATGATTCATGAATTGTTGACAATAATGAAAGTAGTGGATAGGAATCTGATAGGGGGTGTTGAATGGATTGGTGCATGCGTGCACAAGACCTTGGTTTGGGGCTTGACACCTATCGGATTCTAAGGACCAATTTATGGAGGAAGTTGCTAAGTCTTACAGTATCACCACAGGGTTGTATATGGGACTACTTGGTTTAGTAATTTGGTCTCTCCCGATATAGCGTTGGTAATCAAACGAGCGGGGAATTGGTTCAGATTACTGCCTTCGGATCCGCATGGCTCAAGAGGGGGTTTCTCCTAGCGGAGGGAAAATAGACTCCAGGTGTTGGAGCGGTAAAACCTTAGAGTACCAATTGCAAGTCAGGGGAACCATCAGAAAGACCTCGTAGTGATCTCCTGGCCACACACCTACGGAAGTGTGTAATGTGGTTAGCTACCATGGGCTACAGGGAGGTTTACCTTAGTCCACCTGGCAATAGGGGATGAAATCATGAACTGTGGGTAAAATATACACACTCTGCAGAGTTTTGTCAAACTGTCTAGACCTCCGTGCTCACAGACACGAGCGTCTTGGGACCAAGTTCATAATTAGTACACATGGTTAAATGGTTGATGGTTTGGTTTGGGCATTATCCGGTTACTTTGGGATTTATGGTTGGGCTTCACTTAGATGTAGGTTCTTAACAACATTAAGAGCAGGTTGTAATTGCTATAGTGCTTTACCTATGATTTGCCATCCTTGTCATAAGCCACATGTTATAAACTTCCCCACTTGCAAGTACCGTTGGTACTCAAACTTGTTAGTTGCATATCCCCTCCCCCCAGTCTATGAAGACGAAGAGTTGGAGAACCAGGACTTCTATGGAGACCCCGATGAGATGTCTAGGCTGGCGTATCCTCCGTGCAACGTCTGCGCTTGGAGCCCCTTTTATTTATTTTCCGCTGCTTGTGTACTTTTCTTTTATACCTGGAAGGTCATTTATGTAATAAATGGATGTACTCGAACATGACTATTTTATGGTATTTTACTTTCATCTACGCATGTATGAGTCCAGCTGATCCTGACATACATGTGGAAAGCATCTGGTCATCTTCTTTAAAACCAGGTGTGAAAAAGTGGTATCAAAGTTGTGTTGCCCGTAGGATGCAAGCCTAGATAGAAAAGGTCAACTTAAGGACTTTACTATTTTCAAAGATAATTGAAAATTTCTTTGTATTCTCTACCTTGTTACTTGTTATATTTACTTCTTAATTTGTTTTGTTACTGACACTCTCCTGTTTCAAAATTGTTGATAGCCAATGTCAGGAGGACCGCTCGTATTTCCACTGGGGGATTTGTTCCTTGCCTGAGAATTACTGCCCGCCGCTCCCCACTTAACGACGCCCGTCGCGTCGTGGTGATACACAATGATGGAAGGGCTGCAGGATGACTTCGACTTTGGCTCCGAGCTATACTCTGTGTTGCTGGCTAAAGGCACGAGGGGTTGTCACTCTCCTATCACTCGATCAGGATGCAGCGCCCTTACAGGATGGAGTGGTCTTGCAAGATGTTCATATACTATGGAGATGAGTTACTCAAGATACACTGTATACCTGCTTCGAGGAGCTATCATCGATATGCTGAACAAGATGCTAGCTGGGAAGCCATCACTTTTTGGAGCCACTCCTACTGGTACCACTGGGGAACATCGTGCACGCCTTCACACCTCAGCATCCAAGTGGTATAGGCAACTTCGTCACTAGGTTTGTGGAGGGACCCCTGGACCTTCCACAAACTCATCAGGCGATGGATGATGTGGAGCATCTCAGTATCTGACTTCACAAGGCACAACAGGAGATACAAGATGTACGTGACATCGCCACACACTATGAGATGATGGTGAGGAGGTATCGTCGGATCACCAACGAGGACCCAGATGGCTATGCTTCTGACACCTCTACATGGCTCCCGGACTCCCCGAACCGTCGTGTCAGTTGAGATGATACACATACACTAGACGAGACTTCAGATGAGGAGCCACCTTCGAATGAGCCTTCTGTGCCACAGCCGCTCACCAACTCTCCACCACATGGCAACGAGTCGTTCGGAAGCAACCCTGGCAATGATGGTGATGATGAAGACCCAAATGAGGACCCTAAGGAGGAGGATCCTGAGGAGCGCAAGTAGACCTTGGCCTACCATACGACTCAAGATTAGGCAATTACCCATCTCTTGTAATAAGAGCGAGTAGTGACGTATCTATGCATGCTTGAGTTGTATGTCTTTCTTTGAGAACTTGTTTACTCATGTTTGAGTGTGCTTTAATGGAATGATTTTTGGTGCTCATATTTCTAATTGATGCATATAGTGGGAAATTGTATAGAATAGTTTCTCTCTTGTCTTCTTATTCTAAAACAACACCCCAACCTCAAATGGCGGGAAGAGGAAGAGGACGTGGTCATAGTGCACCACTCAACAATCAAAATGATGAAGGACCGCTACCTCAATGGAATGGAAGAGGTGCCCGTGGAGCACCAGCGGCAAATCAAATGCAAGAAATGATGGCAATGCAACCGCAAATAATGCAAAATCTGACGCGGATTGTGAACAATATGCAGCAGGCTCAGCAAGCACCACCACCTCCCCCTCCACCACCACCACCACCTCCAAGGTCTTGCTTGAGGGACTTCATGAATACTCAACCTCCACGCTTCTCAAACGCGGTGGAGCCTATGGATGTAGATGATTGGATCAAGACAATTGAGAACAAATTAAGGATTGTTCAATGTGAGGGAAGAGAAAGGGTACTACTGGCGTCACACAAGCTCAATGGACCCGTAGCTGATTGGTGGACTGCTTTCACCGCAGCACATGCTAACCCAGAAAACATCACATGGGAGGAGTTCAGAGAAAATTTCCACAATCATCATGTACCTGAAGGAGAGATTCAAGCAAAGCGTCTGGAGTTCCTAGCACTGAAGCAAGGGAACATGAACATACGGGGATATCTGAATAAGTTTACACAATTGTCTCGGTACGCCCCTGGAGATGTCGACACTGATGCAAAGAAACAATTATATTTCAAAGAGGGGTCGGACAAGGAGATACAATTGATGGTGTCCTCCAGTGATTATGCTACCTTCCAACATTTGGTAGATAAGGCGTTCACCGTGGAAAGAAAGAAGAAGGAGTATGAGGGAGAAGATCGCAAGCGGAAGATGATGTTGGGACAATCCTCGAGCAACAACCTCCTCGTTTTAATCCACAATATTCAGGACACATGAGTCGTCCCATGGGTACTAATCAAGGGCAGCGGTACTCCAACAACTCTACATTCAGGCCTCAAGCGCCGTATGCTTGCCAACAGTATCAACAGATGCAACCACAACACCCCCAAATGTATCAACAGCGCCCAATGTATTCAACTCCTTGTACAATTGGGCAGCCACAGCAGAATCAGCAGAAAAACAAAGCTGCAGACACCAGCACTCGAGGAGCTTGCTATATCTATGGTGATAAGGGACACTATTCCAACAATTGTCCAAAGAAGCCACCGTAGCAGAATCCATCTAGAGGTCGGGTCAATCACGTTGTTTTGGAGGAAGCTCAAGACGCATCTGATGTGGTGATCAGTATGTTCTCTGCTGATTCCCACCCTTCTACAATATTGTTTGACTCTGATGCAACACATTCGTTCATAGCAAAAGAATTCATAAGAAGATATGGTATGACTATTACACTAATGACTCAAGTGTTAGTAGTCAACTCTCCTGGAGGAGAGATGTTAACAAGGCAAGTATGCCCTAATGTAAGCGTAAGCATTAGGGAGGTAGATTTCTTTGCAAACCTTATTGTGCTGGAATCACAAAAAATAGACATTATTTTGGGAATGGATTGGTTAACCAAGTACAAAGGGGTGATTCATTGTGCTACCTAAACAGTGTGCTTAACTCATACAGTTGGCACAAAGGTTGAGTTTTGTCCTGATCAAGCACCAATTCAAAATATACGACTCAACCAAGTTGAGGGAGTAGAGGATATTAAAGTTGTCTGTGACTTTTCGAATGTGTTTCCGGAGGAACTACCAGGTATGCCCCCTGATAGAGAAATTGAATTCGTCATCAATTTAGTACCTGGAACAACTCCAATATATAAGCGACCATATTGGATGGATGCTAAAAATTGGCAGAATTGAATACTCATATCAATGAGTTGTTAGAAAATAGATACATCTGTCCTAGCTCATCACCTTGGGGAGCTCCAGTGATATTTGTACCCAAGAAGGATGGCACTCAAAGATTATGCGTGGATTATCGTGCTCTCAATGTAGTAACTATCAAGAACACGTATCCTATACTAAGGATTGATGATTTGTTTGACCAATTGAGAGGCGCTTGTGTGTTCTCAAAGATTGATCTGCGTTCGAGGTATCACCAATTGAAGATATGACCCTCAAACATACCCAAGACGACATTTGTCTCAAGATATAGACTATATGAGTATATTGTCATGTTCTTTGGTTTAACCAGTGCCCCTTCTTATTTCATGTACCTTATGAATAAGGTATTTATGGAATATTTGGACAAGTTTGTCGTGGTGTTCATGGATGATATCTTGATATTCTCCAAAAGTGAAAAGGAGCATGAGGAACACCTAAGATTGGCTTTCACTACTACAATAAGCCTCATCACAGGCGGCTCCAAACCTATTATCACAGACGGCTTTTAAAACCGCCTGAAACGAAGAGTCTGTGATAATCTGCAATTTCACAGGCGGAGAAGTGAAACCGCCTGTGAAGACTAATTATCATAGGCGGTTCTTCACTAAGGATAGCCGCCTGTGAAGACCGATTATCATAGGCGGTTCTTTACTTAGGCTAGCCGTCTGTGAAAATACTTTATCACAGACGGGTCGTGCAGCATATATAACCGTCTGTGATAAACGTCTTATCACAGACGGTTATTGAAAAATAACTAACCGTCTATGATAAGAAGTCTTCACAGACGGGTATTGAAGCATTACTAACCGTCTATGATAATTTGTATTCACAGGCGGATTTTGAAGCATAACTAACCGCCTATGATAATATGTCTTCACAGACGGGTTTTGAAGCATAACTAACCGTCAATGATAATGTGTCTTTACAGACGGTTATTGAAGCATAACTAACCCGTCTATGATAATGGTGTTATCACAGACGGAGTTTACCTATACCAGCCGTCTGTGAAGACCCTTTAACGCAGCCGGTTTCTACCATAACAGACACCGCCTGTGAAAATTAGGTTATCACAGATGTTTCTTTACTTGTATCTAGCCGCCTGTGATAATTGTTTTTCACAGTCATGCAGTACTACTGCTGTTATTTCTAATTTCCAGGTCAATTCAATATAATCACAGAACAAAAAACAACAATCATCACAGAACAAAAGACAACAATATTATCATCACAGAAGTCAATTTCACTAAAACAATATACATACACACAAGTTACAGATACAATTTCATCTCAAAGTTTACAAGTTTTCACTAAAAACTGTTTAGATTGGTATAGTCGCAAAGTTCTGGCACATCAGCTGCTGAACCTCTCTTATCAAAGAACTTCCCCGTTTTGTGCAAAATTTCGCGACGAATGAACTGACAGAGTTCAGAAGCAATCCTGTCGGCTCCTCCATCAGGAATACTTCTACAAACCGGCCATTCTTCGTTCAGATTCTTCTTGTGCTGCAATATAACACATAACAAGGTTTAGAATGTGTTGGTTTGAACAATCTCAAAGTATAGATCAAAGTGAGAGTATACAAGAATTTAGTAGGTATTTTTGGAGCAGTTGTACTATGAGCAATTGAATTTTGAAGTTGGAATCAAAATATGAAAATAATGTTTCTGGTAATATTGAACAGCAGAGAATATAAGCATTAAACTATGCTAGTTACAATGAAAATGAAACACAAAAGTAAGAAAATAAGGTATCGACATTAAGGATAACTTACATCCTCACGATTGACTCTATATACGGCGGCGGTCCGAAGATGCTCGCATACATAATACACGCATAAGACACTCCCAGCAGGCTGCTTCGGACAAGCATAATACGTTTTAATGTCCAATGCATTCGTATTAGGAGGTCTCTGACCGCCAAGCTGTTCCGCGTAAAACCGCCAAGCGCTGTAATACAAGAAATGTCATATAAAACTTGTCAACACATTCTAAATGTGCGTAAATTAAAATTATTGAATAAACGTACTTTTTCAAAATGGAAAGGAAATCTTTGTAACGATCTGGTGGGTAATCGGCCGAGTCCAAGACTGTTGCCATTCCCTGCGTTGGCTTGATGAAGATCATTATGTAGTGATTACTGCAAACATACAAACACACGTGTTAACAATTACCAATAATTGCTATTTCAATGCCATGTGTCGAACTTACTCGAAGTGGTACGGAGCCTTTACGAGGTCCTGGCCGTCTCTGACAAAGTTAAACATCGCATGTCCTATGTAAGCTGCAACTTCTGCCTTTCTATCCTTCTTAAGTTTTGCAATTGCTCTTTCAAAATCTTTTTTTTTCATGTGTTTGTACTGGCTTGATTCTCGATTTGCCTGGACGTCGAATAGCGACTTTGCAATCCTAGTAGGGTCAAGGATACCTGTCTTGTGCGCCAACTTTTCATTATCCATGTATTGCATCCTATTGAAGAAGTCCAGAATTGTTATAATCTCATGAAATGCGTATGCGTGTAGTAAGAAAAGCAAATACAAAATATTAGAGCACTTACAAGCACCAGACGAGCAGCAGGTTGATTTCGAGCATGCCCCGATGGAAAAGGGAAAGCAGCTCTTCAAATAAAATGACTCGTTTATCTACTCCAGTGCTCCAGAATGCTTCTTTTGGAATACGAAATGTGACGCACTGAAGACCATATTTTGTGCTGGCAGTGATGTACCACTCATGCATTCTTCTGAGCGCGACGGGTTGTTTGCTAAGTTGTACGGATGTCATTAACGGCTTCCCATTCTCAAATTTAGGAGGAACATCCTCAAGCTTGTATATTGGAACTCCTGGTTTAACTAAAGCCGTCCGCCGATTATACATGACACCGTCTTCTTCCCACTCCTCGATATCTTCTAATGCTGGCTCATGAGAAGAACGAGATGCACTCGATTTTCTAATATTTTCCTTCATAGCTTCCAAATACTTTGTCACTTCTGATGAAGGTTTCTTATTTTCGTATGAGCTAACTTTGACAGGCACTGATGATCGAGGAGTAGTCGTCGGAAGTTGGACACTGGCTTGTTGTTGAACCTGTTGTTCAATTGATTGCTCTTTACTCCCAGCAGCTGGCTCTAGTACTACTTCAAGCTGTTGCTCAACTAGTTGCTCTTTACTAGCAACAGCTTGCTCTGGTACTGCTTGAAGTTGTTGTCCAACTTGTTGCTCTTGGATATCATCATCCTTGCTCAGACATAGGGGGAGTGGATCTTCCCGGACTGGGAGTGGATCTTCATGCACTTTCGCCTTAGAAGATGGGGTTGCAGTATTTGGAGATGCGACGGGGCTAGAAATTGGCTCATCGTCCAACACGATATCGCGTCGGTGCCAAAGGATTAATTGGTTGACAGCCTGCCCCAGAGTCGCGATCCCCTCAGGTGTGACGTGGTCTATTTCATAATCTTCATAATCATTATCAATGATCTGAAGAACTTGCACCACAGAATAATACAACGGAAGTGGACTCCCGTTGAAGTCACGATCAGGCTTTGCCATAGCAGTGGCAACCTGTTTGGTTTTGTTCCCTGCTCTGCCTATCGGGACAAGAAGACGACAAGATTTGTCGTTAGCAATATCATCGACAGGGAACTTATGGGCTGACCCTGAGCCTGGCACGGAACCAACGCTGCTAGGGTAGGCAGTTGGAGATACTAATTGCTCCTTTTGCACCGGAACCATCATTGTACTCGGTGCCACTAATTGTCCTGATTGTCTAAGTTGTTCCATTATTTCTTGCATATTTTCTTTGACCTTTTGAGCAATTGTTTCATCAAGTGTTTTCTTAAACTTCTCGCGTCTTCTATATGTGTCTTTATCTTTAGGGAAACCATCTAGCCAAGACATTTGAGAAGAGACCGCTCGAACCCGTCCGCTGTGTTCAGGGTTTCCCAAGATAGCGGTAAGTTGGTCATTCTCCCTCTTCGGCTTGAAGAGACCCTTCTGTTGCTTTTCAATTACTTCTTTCATTTTATCCTCTACTTCATTCAGAGAGTCGGGCTTTTCAAGTTTGCCCTCGCTGGTCAAACCTGACCGAGCAAAGACCCAGCGTTGAGTTCGCTCATCGCACCCTTCTAATGGGTGAGGATTGCCCTTACTAAGAATTTCGTCTAATATCTTATTCCATTTCTGGACTTTGGGTCCATATCCGGCAGACCCCAAGCGATGATGGTATTTGTTCTTTTTTGCAAGCTCTGACCTAGTTGCACTTAGAGCTTTAGCATCAGGTGTGCTCTTTTGACGAACAAACTCTTGCCACTGAGCTTGTGTGATTTTTCCCATCTTCCTCGGACTAGGGACCTTATTGGCCTTAACATAAGCATTCATTTCACTCTTCCAGCATCGAAACTTCTTGCCGCAAGAGACCAATGTTGCTTTCTTTACAGCTTCTTCTGTGCCTTTCGGGAACTTGAATTGTTTCTTTATCTTTTCCCACAACTCATTCTTGGTCTGCTCGGGTAATTTCCTCCAATTCTCGGTTGTGATCGGCACAACCTCCCTAACAAGAAAACCGCATGCATTACGGTACTTGGTAACTGAATCCAGTGGTTCTTGGGGAAGCCCACTTGGACCGACCCTTGTTATGTACATGATGCGGTCCAATAGACCCTTATTGGGACCTCGTTGCCCTCGTTTCCGCTTGAGTGACGCTGAGGATTCATCCATTGGTGAACCTTCTGCGGTTTTAGGAGCCGATGTCACCTCATTGGCTTCGAGATTAATCTAGGTAGAAAAAAATTATAAGACTTCGTATACTTGACAACCAACATTAACTTGAACTGCTGAAGTTAAGATTCGTGATCCATACCTCGTCGGCAGGATCATATTCCGGGTCTAGATCCACTGAAGTCTTTTTAATTTTTATATTCGGAAAAGGATCCGAAGGACTGTGATAGGAGCCTGAACTGCTGGAGTCAGTAAACTCCATATTGTCTTCTTTGTTGTTACAATCAGGACCAGTCTTCTTAGGGCTTTCCATGCTAGATCTAATAAGACAAAAAATCTAATAAATGGCATAACTAAATTTGGTCATATTTAAAACAAATTTTCTCAATTTTGGCTCAATTAAGTAAATTTAGCCAAAACACATTTTTGAAGTTATATAGGTCTAACTAAATTCTTGTATCATAGAGATCGGCATCATATGCTCAGACTCCATCGCCACACCTAGTGTTACCTAGATATGGGCGTGAGGATGCTCCTGGCATCACAAATGAGTTGGCCAGCAACTTTTGTTTGGCTTCAGAGCTAAATATAGCATAACTTTGGTAGCTCAGATTAGGTACAATTGCTCAAATGAAGCTGATGGAGCCACAAGTGCAGACATCTTTGGTAGCACAGATTAGCTACAATTGCTCAAATGAAACTTAGAGAAATAAAAGCAAACTTAGCCAAACTTAGTCTAGCATAGCTAACTCTAAGCAAAAGTAGCCAAATATAGCTAAATATAGCATAACTTAGTCAAAATTAGTCAAGTATAACTATATCTAATGTAACTTAGCCAAAATTAGCCAAATTTGGTCAACTTAACCAAATATAGCTAAATCTTGCCCCTAATAGAGAATTATGTGGCATATGCAAGGCCGATGACAGAAATAGGGAATATACTGCTGTTACTAGAGTCTAGAATCATGTTTACCACTAATGTGTCAGAACAGTTTCAGACACACAGAACCAACTACCAATTTATCGTGATATAACCATCCACATAAATCTTGCCCCACCGAACCCTAACCAAAGATGCCACCGAACTTGACAGTTTTTCGAATTCCACCGAACCCTAACCAAGGATGCCTACCATTATCTAATTCCCGAACCCTAACCAAGGATATGCAAGGCGGCAGTGAGGGCGGGGAGGGAGGCGGCACGGCGAAGGAGGATGGAAGGTCGAAGGGTTTAGGGTTTACCTTGAAGCTCGGCGGCGACGGAAATGGCTTTGCTCGGCGTACCTGGAAGTGAGGAGGGCGAAGCTCGGCGGCGACGGCGAAGCTCGGCGACGACGGCGAAGCTCGGCGACGGCGAAGCTCGGCGGCGTACCTGGAAGTGACGAGGGGGAACACTTGGCGGCAAACGAAATTTTGGCAGCCTAACGGCGTCTAAGTGTTTCGCCCGGGTTAGGTTTTTCCAATGCTGCCGAGGGGTATATATAGACTCACATTTTCTCAGGCGGATTTTAAGTACCGACCGTCAGGGAAGACTGTTATCTCAGTCGGATTTTACTTACCAACCGCCTGAGAAGATACAATTATCTCAGGCGGTTGGTTAGTAACACCCGCCTGAGAAGATACAATTATCTCAGGCGGTTGGTTAGTAACACCCGCCTGAGTTAAACATGGGCCTGTGAAGATATTTACTTCTTCTTAATTTGATGAACACCTACATAAAGACCCCTCACCAACCGGGATGAGGATCCCCTGACTTAATCAGCGGTCACTGACATGTGGACCCGGTCCCACACGTCAGTGACCATGTCACGCGTGCGCGACCTTTCTTTTCCCCGAGGTGCGACCTTTCTTTTCCACTCCGCGCGGCCTTAAAGACGCGCTATCGCTCACAAGCCCTCTGCTCACAACTCCTCTTGTTTTCTTCGTCTTCCTCCGCTCCGACGACCCAACACCACTATGGCCGACCTTCCGCCGCCAAGCCCTCCGAGGGAGCCACCTTGCAAGAAACAATGTTGCAGCTCCCCCGAGAAGATCAACGCCGAGCAGCGCCTCCTCATGGCGCGAGAGGCGTACAACAATACGTCTCGCGCCATGAGTGCCTTGGGGCTGGGTACCCTTCCAGATTATACTGGAATGGGTACCTTGGGCCACTACCTCTACGCCCTCGTGGGGGTGGATGATCGTCTCGACATTCTGTTCGCGACGATGGCCCAGGTTCTTGGCCCCGAGGGCCGTAGAACGCTGGTGGAGGCGACGGCTAGCAACCTCGGGGTTGCACCGCCGGTGCAGCCGGTGCAGCCGGTGCAGCCGGCCCTGTCTCCTGTTGCACCGGTGCCGGAGTCGCCGCCGGAGGACGAGGAGGAGGAGATGGAAGAGGAGTAGGAGTAGGATTTAATTAGTTTTTCTTTTTGTTGTTTTTAGTTGCTTCTGTTTTGTAAATATTGTTAATGAATGAAATCTATCTTTTTTCATCTATGTGATTGAATATTACTTGTGTATCTTTTGTGTTCTTGTGTAAATATTGTGCATCTTGTGTGTTCTTTTGTGAGATGTGCATATTGTTAATGAATGAGTATCTTGTGTGTTCTTCAACTGTGTGAATGATTGAATATTGTTAATGAATGTAGTGTGTTCATCGTTAATTAAAATTTCACGTCTGAGAAGAAATTAATTTGATATTTACCAAAACATTACAATGTCAGCTATACAAGTTTTAAAAATATTTTGTTCAGGTGGTAGATGTTAATTTTATACAAATGTAGAAGAAAGAATCATCGAATTTGGACACAATTTGCAGAATCTAAACATGTTTGAGTATTTATATTGGAATCTAAAAGCAAGGGATAAGGAAACTGAAGAACAGTATCGGGCATTATCTCAGGCGGTTGTTAAGCAATAACCGCCTGTGAAGATATTTACTTCTTCTTATTTAATATTCTTGATTAAATGTGGTCCTTTAAAAAGGGCAAAAATCCACTTTCTTGTAATATTATTGATAAGTAAAGGTTACCATTAAATTTCACTTCATAAATCCTTTTAAATTTGTCAGAACATAAAAAACATACAACAAATGCTATTTTTCATTTTTCTATCTTGATGAATATAATGCTTTTTTCATTTATTTTTTCAGTGGACATTTTTAATCATCATACCAACATCTACGAATTTTTTCATATTTTTTTAAATTTTTTGGAATCAATGTGTGTTCATAATTTGATGAATGCCTCATATGAATATGAGCATTTAGTTAGAATGGTGGATAATTTGAAGTTTGACATGTTGGAATGCTTTTAAAAAAATTAAAAAAATTCATACATGTATAAATTATACAAATATGTTCATACCAACAATTTTGAGTGAAGGAACCTTTTTTTTATGAGATACACAAATGTGAATAATATGTGAGTAGAAATTAATTTGATATTTACCAAAACATTACAATGTCAGCTATACAAGTTTTAAAAATATTTTGTTCAGGTGGTAGATGTTAATTTTATACAAATGTAGAAGAAAGAATCATCGAATTTGGACACAATTTGCAGAATCTAAACATGTTTGAGTATTTATATTGGAATCTAAATAAAAAAGAAGCAAGGGATAAGGAAACTGAAGAACAGTATCGGGCATTATCTCAGGCGGTTGTTAAGCAATAACCGCCTGTGAAGATATTTACTTCTTCTTATTTAATATTCTTGATTAAATGTGGTCCTTTAAAAAGGGCAAAAATCCACTTTCTTGTAATATTATTGATAAGTAAAGGTTACCATTAAATTTCACTTCATAAATCCTTTTAAATATGTCAGAACATAAAAAACATACAACAAATGCTATTTTTCATTTTTCTATCTTGATGAATATAATGCTTTTTTCATTTATTTTTTCAGTGGACATTTTTAATCATCATACCAACATCTACGAATTTTTTCATATTTTTTTAAATTTTTTGGAATCAATGTGTGTTCATAATTTGATGAATGCCTCATATGAATATGAGCATTTAGTTAGAATGGTGGATAATTTGAAGTTTGACATGTTGGAATGCTTTTAAAAAAATTAAAAAAATTCATACATGTATAAATTATACAAATATGTTCATACCAACAATTTTGAGTGAAGGAACCTTTTTTTTATGAGATACACAAATGTGAATAATATGTGAGTAGAAATTAATTTGATATTTACCAAAACATTACAATGTCAGCTATACAAGTTTTAAAA
This sequence comes from Tuctoria greenei, assembly GCA_036927565.1. NCBI lineage: Eukaryota > Viridiplantae > Streptophyta > Magnoliopsida > Poales > Poaceae > Tuctoria > Tuctoria greenei. Next base: position 61,660,899 of record JAYESD010000002.1, on the reverse strand, counting down.
ATATTTTTTTCAGGTGGTAGATGTTAATTTTATACAAATGTAGAAGAAAGAATCATCGAATTTGGACACAATTTGCAGAATCTAAACATGTTTGAGTATTTATATTGGAATCTAAATAAAAAAGAAGCAAGGGATAAGGAAACTGAAGAACAGTATCGGGCATTATCTCAGGCGGTTGTTAAGCAATAACCGCCTGTGAAGATATTTACTTCTTCTTATTTAATATTCTTGATTAAATGTGGTCCTTTAAAAAGGGCAAAAATCCACTTTCTTGTAATATTATTGATAAGTAAAGGTTACCATTAAATTTCACTTCATAAATCCTTTTAAATTTGTCAGAACATAAAAAACATACAACAAATGCTATTTTTCATTTTTCTATCTTGATGAATATAATGCTTTTTTCATTTATTTTTTCAGTGGACATTTTTAATCATCATACCAACATCTACGAATTTTTTCATATTTTTTTAAATTTTTTGGAATCAATGTGTGTTCATAATTTGATGAATGCCTCATATGAATATGAGCATTTAGTTAGAATGGTGGATAATTTGAAGTTTGACATGTTGGAATGCTTTTAAAAAAATTAAAAAAATTCATACATGTATAAATTATACAAATATGTTCATACCAACAATTTTGAGTGAAGGAACCTTTTTTTTATGAGATACACAAATGTGAATAATATGTGAGTAGAAATTAATTTGATATTTACCAAAACATTACAATGTCAGCTATACAAGTTTTAAAAATATTTTGTTCAGGTGGTAGATGTTAATTTTATACAAATGTAGAAGAAAGAATCATCGAATTTGGACACAATTTGCAGAATCTAAACATGTTTGAGTATTTATATTGGAATCTAAATAAAAAAGAAGCAAGGGATAAGGAAACTGAAGAACAGTATCGGGCATTATCTCAGGCGGTTGTTAAGCAATAACCGCCTGTGAAGATATTTACTTCTTCTTATTTAATATTCTTGATTAAATGTGGTCCTTTAAAAAGGGCAAAAATCCACTTTCTTGTAATATTATTGATAAGTAAAGGTTACCATTAAATTTCACTTCATAAATCCTTTTAAATTTGTCAGAACATAAAAAACATACAACAAATGCTATTTTTCATTTTTCTATCTTGATGAATATAATGCTTTTTTCATTTATTTTTTCAGTGGACATTTTTAATCATCATACCAACATCTACGAATTTTTTCATATTTTTTTAAATTTTTTGGAATCAATGTGTGTTCATAATTTGATGAATGCCTCATATGAATATGAGCATTTAGTTAGAATGGTGGATAATTTGAAGTTTGACATGTTGGAATGCTTTTAAAAAAATTAAAAAAATTCATACATGTATAAATTATACAAATATGTTCATACCAACAATTTTGAGTGAAGGAACCTTTTTTTTATGAGATACACAAATGTGAATAATATGTGAGTAGAAATTAATTTGATATTTACCAAAACATTACAATGTCAGCTATACAAGTTTTAAAAATATTTTGTTCAGGTGGTAGATGTTAATTTTATACAAATGTAGAAGAAAGAATCATCGAATTTGGACACAATTTGCAGAATCTAAACATGTTTGAGTATTTATATTGGAATCTAAATAAAAAAGAAGCAAGGGATAAGGAAACTGAATAACAGTATCGGGCATTATCTCAGGCGGTTGTTAAGCAATAACCGCCTGTGAAGATATTTACTTCTTCTTATTTAATATTCTTGATTAAATGTGGTCCTTTAAAAAGGGCAAAAATCCACTTTCTTGTAATATTATTGATAAGTAAAGGTTACCATTAAATTTCACTTCATAAATCCTTTTAAATTTGTCAGAACATAAAAAACAACCGTCCCCGAGATAAATATATTCTCAGGCGGTTGGTAGTAAGTACCAACCGCCTGAGAAGATGTTAATTAACTGACGCGCCGCACGAGGTCTGCGGAGAAGTTAAGAAGTCGTGGTGCAGGGGACGCGTGCGACGGAAGGATCTCTCAAGATCGTCTTCCACAGTGGTTTAATTGTGCGCCGCACGAGGTCTGCAAAGAGTTCAATGCGCAATGAACTAAATATTTTGTTCAGTTGGTTGATGTTAATTTAATACAAATGTAGAAGAAAGAATCATCGAATTTGAACACAATTTGCAGAATGTAAACATGTTTGAGTATTTATATTGGAATCTAAATAAAAAAGAAGCAAGGGATAAGGAAACTGCAGAAGAGTATCGGGCATTATCCCAGGCGGTTGTTAAGTTATACCCGCCTTAGATAAATATATTTGCAGACGGTTGTTAAGTACCAACCGTCTGTGAAGATTTTTACTTCTTTTTTCTCAGGCGGTTCATAAGTAATAACCGCCTGAGATAATCATTTTTGAAACTGACGCGCCGCACGAGGTCTGCGGAGAAGTTGAGAAGCCGTGGTGCAGGGACGCGTGCAAGGATCTCTCAAGATCGTCTTCCACAGTGGTTTAATTGTGCGCCGCACGAGGTCTGCAAAGAGTTCAATGCGCGGGAAACGAACCGCTCCCTCGTCTACTCCGCACAGACCTATATAAGGCGCGTCGTCGGTTATGGACAAGCACAAAACTTTTCTCCACTCCTTTCTTCTTCTCCTAGCCCGCCGCCGATTAACCACCACAGCCATGGCCAACCTTCCGCCACCTAGCCCGCCGAGGCAGCCACCCTGCAAGCGGATACGCTGCAGCTCCCCCGAGAGGGTGAATGACGACCAGTGCGTTCCACCGCCGGTGCAGCCGGAGCCACCGGTACAGCCGGAGCAATCGGCTCAGCCGAAGAAGCCGACCCTCTCTCCTGCTGCATCGTCGCCGGAGGAGGAGGAGGAGGAGGAGGAGGAGGACTTCGACGACGACGACGATGATGACGATGATGACGACGAGTCGTCCTCCGACGACGGCGACGACGGCGACGACGAGTCGTCCACTGACGACGGCGACGACGACGACGGCGACCACCACCATGGTGACGACTACGACGACGACGACGACGAGTCGGAGGAGGACCGCTTGGCTTGGTTTGAGAAGCTGGCGGAGAGGATGGAGGAGGCGGGGCCGTAGTGTAGTTTTAGGATTTCAATCAAGTGTTCTTGTACATTTTTCTTTTGTTTTGTACATATTTCAATCAAGTGTCAATGAATACTGGTGGTGGATAATTTGAAGTTTGACATGTTGGAGTGCTTTTAAAAAAATTAAAAAAATTCATACATGTATAAATTATGCAAATATGTTCGTACCAACAATTTTGAGTGAAAGATCTTTTTTTATGAGATACACAAATGTGAATAATATGTGAATAGAAATTAATTTGATATTTACCAAAACATTTCAACGTCAGCTATACAAGTTTTAAAAATATTTTGTTCAGTTGGCATTATCTCAGGCGGTTGTTAAGTAATACCCGCCTGAGATAAAAATCTTCCCCGGCGGTTATTAAGTACCAACAGCCTGTGAAGATATTTACTTCTTAATTAATAAATATCATCTCAGGCGGTTGGTAAGTAAAACCCGCCTGCGATAAAGTTAAAAACCGCCTGTGAAAAACCTACGTCTATATAAGGACCCCTCACCGCAGTCAAAACGCAACCCTGGAGAATTTATATCGACGCCGCCAGGCTGTTGAAATTTCCCCTACGCCGCGCCGCCGCTCCGCCGCCCAGCCCATACTGCCGCGCCGCCGCTCAACCCCGCACCGCCACTTCTCCACCCAGCCGGCCCACCGTGCTGACGCCTCCCCACCGTGCTGACGCCTCTGCAAGGTAAATGTAGTTTCCTTACTTTTTCTTTGTATATTTTCATTAGCTGATAAGCTGTTAGTTTTGTGTGTTCTGGTATATGGATTCTGTCCTTTTGCATGTGTAAGGACTGTATGGATTGTGTTCTGGTATATTGATGTATGGACTATATGGATTGTTTCCTTTTTGTACCTATTATGTGACATGAATATGATGTTTAATTAACAGATGCTATTGTAATATATATAAGATGCATCTGGGCCTTGTTTCCCGATATAACGGACTGGATCCCACCCAGACCTAGCCCATGCTGCTGGGTCTGTTTCCCCCTTTGACTCCGTCCGCCTCAAGACGTCGCCCGTCTCCTACATTAGTCGCCCTAATCATACTTGTTATGTCTCTGTAAATTCATTTTATAGAAGACCTTTAGAGAATATTTGTGGCCAAATTTTGTAAATCTGACAAAAAATTCTATTATTGAAGCATGGACCGTCGAGCGTGGATGTATAACATGCCAAGACCCGATCCTATGTACATTCGTAATGTTGCAAATTTTATTGAAGCATCCAAGAGACATGCGAAGTTGCAAAAGATAGATGACATATTATGTCCATGTATCGACTGCGAAAATAAGATTGCTTGGACGGATACTATAGTAATCCAATCTCATTTGGTGAAAAGAGGTTTCAAAAATAACTACACAATATGGACAGAGCATGGTGAGTTAGATACACATGATGTGGATAAAGATGATGAGAGAGGCTCAGATGATGATAATGTTCATATCGATGATGGTAGTGACAATCAAGCTGGTGATGATGATGATGAGTTCGATTGTGAGGAGATGTTGCGTCACATTGAACCATATGTACTGACTTCTATGGGAGCAAGCAAAGGTTTAAGTAAAATGGAGACATTGCAGAATGCGGCCACAGAGCTTTTATATGATGAATCAAACGGTTGTGATAAAGAGTTTACTACATTGCGTGCAGTCTTAGAACTACTAAAGTTGAAAGCTACGCACGGATGGTCCGATTGTAGTTTCTCTGATCTTTTGAATCTTCTGGCAGAAATTCTTCCAAATCCAAATAAACTGCCTAGAAGCACTTATAAAGCGAAGAAACTTCTTTGCCCGATGGCACTAGGTGTGACAAAAATACACGCTTGTGTGAACCATTGTATTCTGTATCGCAAAGAGCATGAGCTCGCAACTAGATGCCCCATTTGTGGTGTCAGTAGATATAAGAAGGACTACAATCACCAGTATGTTACCAACATGAAAAAGACTCAGAAGAATAAGAAGTTTATTATTGGTCCTGAAGGTGACGATGACGATACTTCTGGCGATGCAGACGGAAAGAATAAGAGAAAAATTCCTGCATTGGTGATGTGGTACCTTCCGGTAATTGATCGCTTGAAGCGTTTGTTCTCAAACCCTAGGGAGGCTGAACTTATGCGTTGGCATTCCGAGGAACGCAAGAAGAATGAAAAACATATACGACACCCTGGTGATGCAACGCAGTGGAAAAATTTTGATATTCAGTATCCAGAATTTGCGAAGGAAATCAGAAATGTGAGGTTTGCCTTGGGTACAGATGGAATGAATCCGTTTGGTGAAAAAAGGAGCATACACAGCACATGGCCCGTGGTCTTAACTATGTACAACCTACCGACGTGGTTGTGTCACAAAAGGAAATATATCTTATTATCTGTTCTTATCCAAGGTCCGAAACAACCCGGCATCGAAATTGATGTGTTCTTGGAACCTTTAATGGAAGATATGGCGAAATTGTGGAATGAAGGGGTACGTACATGGGATGAGAACAAGCGGGAGTATTTCACGCTAAGAGCAATGATATTCGTTACCGTGCATGATTATCCCGGACTGTTTACATTATCGGGACAAATGAAAGGGAAGAAAGGTTGCGTTAGGTGCGTGGATAGAACTGGATATCTATACCTCACTTCATCCAGAAAGACGGTGTACATGAGACATCGACGGTTCTTGACAGATACACACAAGTATAGGAAGATGAAAGAACAATTTGATAACAAAATAAAAAAAGATACTGCACCGAAACCTTACAGTGGAAAACTTGTGTTTGAAATGGTCAAGAACATTCATATTGCTTTCGGTAAGGGAAAAAAGAGTAAAGGAATTAAGAGAAAGAAAAGTACATCTTCGGATGATACAACTGACATGGCTTTCAAGAAACAATCAATTTTTTTCAAGTATCTTCCGTATTGGAAGAATCTGGAATGTTGCCATAGTATTGATTTGATGCACGTTACAAAGAATGTATTTGACAGCATCATTGGGACCTTGCTGGACATGCCGAGGAAGACAAAGGATGGATTAAATTCACGTATGGACCTAGTAAATCTTGATTTGAGACCAGAGCTTCATCCAGTAGAAAAGGCGAACGGGAAGCATTACCTTCCCCCAGCCAGCTACAACTTGACGCTAGAAGAGAAAAAAGCAATTTGCGAATGCTTGCGTGGGATCAAAGTGCCCACAAGTTTCTCATCCAATATCCGCAAACTAGTCTCGATGAAAGACTTGTCTTTATTCGGTTATAATTCTCACGACTGTCACATGATGATGACAGTTTTCCTTGCCATTGCAATAAGAGTAATCAAACCTGAGCATATAAAAGTTGTCATCACACGTTTGTGTTACTTCTTCAATGCAGTATCGCAAAAGGTGATAGCACGTGAAGATTTAGACTATCTGAAAACATACATCGTCGAGACAATGTGCAAGCTTGAGATGTGTTTCCCACCATCCTTTTTTGATATGCAAGTACACCTAATCATACATCTTGTTGATCAGATAAAAGCATTGGGGCCACTATATTTACATCATATGTTTTCGTTGGAGAGATATTTAGGAGTATTAAAAGGTTATGTGCGGAACCGTGCTCACCCAGAGGGTTCAATTATGGAAGGATACACCACTGAAGAAGTGATTGAGGGTTGCGCTGATTACATCAAAGATGGAAAATCGATAGGTGTGCCTATACCGGTACATGAGGGTAGACTACGTGGGAGAGGCAAAGTGGGTAAGAAAACTTTTATTGTTCAAGATTACAAGAATGTACACCGTGCACATTTTGGTGTACTACAACAGCTCGCAATAGCTGAGCCGTACATCGAGGAACACCAAATTGAGCTTCGTGATAAAAACCAAGACCGCAAAGAGGACTGGATCATGAAAGAGCACAGAAGATGTTTCACTGAATGGTTAATGGACAAAAATATATCATACGGAAACACTATAGAAGAGGCAACAATGAAAAAGTTAGCTTGTGGCCCATCTGCTTTGGTAACATCATGGCAAGCATATGACATCAATGGTTACACATTTTACACTAAAGAAAAAGACGGTAAGAGTGTTGCACAAAATAGTGGTGTTCGTATTGAGGCTTATGATTCACAAGGGCAGAAGACCACATACTTCGGGTTCATAGAGGAAATATGGGAACTCGATTATGGCGAAAGAATGGTAATGCCCGTATTTAAGTGCCAATGGGTCAAACATCCTGATGGTTTGAAAGTGGACAATTACGGACTGACACTGGTAGACTTGAATAAAGTGGGTTACAAAGATGACCTGTGGGTTCTCGCCGATAATGTTGCACAAGTTTTTTATGTTCAAGATCCAGAAACTGAGAAGTTGCACGTAGTTGTTTCTGGAAAGCAAAATATTGTTGGGGTTGACAATGTGGGAGATAATGAAGAGGAATATAATCAGTATGAAGAGATGTACCTTTTCACCGAACCAGAAAACATCAAGCGCGTAGAGAGAAGCATTAAAAAGAATTTGAAACCCTATATGCGAGAAGATGTCAATGCTGGAAAAAATGTATATAGCAATGCGAGATGATATATATTGTATATATTTGTATCTTCTGAAATCAAATTAGAACAATGTTGGTATATGGATTGTGTCCTTTTGCATTTGTGTACATATGCGTTTGGACTCAATGATTTGGAAGTTTGGAAGTTTGGTCTTTCTTCAGATAATGATGTCTCGGGCGTGTAGCCGATTGAAGGAGGAGCGCTTGGCGTGGCGCAAGAACCATCCCCATGTATGTACATATGGCACACCGGTCACATGGTTGTATATACATATGTATCTGTAATGGACTGATGAACTTAACTGTAGTTTGTTTTTCCGTGTTGTTTGTTTTTGGTATTTTCAATTTCTCCGCGTAGGGTTTCTCTGCGAAGCCTGAATCGGGAGATTTATTGAAGTGGCAGTGCATCGTCCCCGGTAAAGAAGGGGTAAGTCATGAAGAACAAGCACAATATGAGTTTAACTATCGTCCTCCTATTAATAAATTTCTTTTGCAGACTGAATGGGAAGATGGTTACTACCCCCTGACAATCTCCTTCTCTGAGGACTATCCCTTGGTGCCTCCAAGATGCTCCTTTCCAATTGGGTTCTTCCACCCAAATGTCCATCGTTCGGGAGCACTCTGCATCGGGATTCTTGATCAAGAGACTGTAAGATAGACCTATTTTGTTCATGTAATTATTACTTATAATTTTTGTCGAACTTATTTGAACTGGTTTCTTATATTGCTTAAATTATATTTCGTAGGGGTGGTGCAGTGCTTTTACAATCAAAACTATACTACTTGAAGTTCAGCGTTTGCTGCATCAGCCAAATGTGCCTGATGTTGAAAATGATTGCTATAATCTACTTATCAAGGTTAGATGACACTTTGACTTAGTGACCAATGTAGGTTATTCATTCCTCCTTCGACATTTGTTAATATAAATAATGTCAATATTTTCAGGATCCAGCGGAATATAAGAGACGTGTTCGGGAGCAAGCAGGACGGCACAATTTAGATTGATCGATGGGAGCTTCATCGTCGATCTACAATGAATGTAGCATGATTTTTGTTCAGTGTGTAAAGAAATTATCTTTGAACAATTGTAAAACCTCTAATGGTGTATTATCACAATTAAGCCAGCCTCACTGGTGATCGAGCATTTCCTATAATGCATTACTGTACTAGTATCCGCTAGCTCATCTGTGTTTTTTTCCTGATACAATTTTGCCTGCACGACTACATGCGGCTGTGATATATAATTGCAACTACATCCCTGTAATTTCAATGAAAACCGCTTATGATAATTAAACAATGACCGCCACTGAAAATACATGATCTTCTTAGGCCGTTGTTAATCAAGAACCGGCTATGAAGTTCATTGCATTACAGACGGTTATTAATTAAGAACCGCCAACGAAGAGCATGTATTTACTCAGACGGTTGTTCCTTAAAATCCATCTGTGAAGTTCATTGCATTACAGACGGTTATTAATCAAGAACCGCCAACGAAGATCATGTATTTACCCAGACGGTTGTTTCTTAAAATCCGTCTGTGAAGTTCATGGCATTGCAGGCGGTTAATAATTAATAACCGTCTGTGAAGATCATGTATTTACCCAGACGGTTGTTTCTTAAAATCCGTCTGTGAAGTTCGTTGCATTACAGGCGGTTCTTAATTAAGAACCGATTCTGAAGATCATGTATTTACCCAGACGGTTGTTCTTTAAAATCCGCCTGTGTTGTTCTTTCATCACAGACGGTTATTATATCATTCGTCATCACAGTCGCATATTTTTAAGGACCGCCTGTGTTTGAAAAATTGAGGCGCCTGTAAAAATGCTTTTTGTAGTAGTGTTTGCAGAAGCTTCGTGAACATCAACTATATGCAAAGTTCAATAAATGCGAGTTTTGGTTGAAGGAGGTGTCATTTTTGGGACATGTTATATCACAAGGTGGAATAGCAGTAGACCCGAGCAAAGTGAAGACTATTCTGGATTGGAAAACACCAGAAAATGTTGGGAAAATCAGGAGTTTCTCGGGAATGGCTGGCTATTATCGCCGGTTTATTGAAGGATTCTCAAAAATATCTCGTCCATTAACCAAGTTACTTGAGAAGGGAGCTATATTCAAGTGGACACCGGAATGTGAAGCTAGTTTCGAGGAATTAAAGAAAAGGTTGACCACTGCTCCTATATTGGTTATGCCAGATATGCAGAAAGAATTTGCAGTTTATTGTGATGCATTCGGACAAGGGTTAGGATGTGTATTGATGTAAGAGGGACATGTAGCGGCTTATGCTTCACGCCAACTCAGAAAGCATGAAAGAAATCACCCCACTCATGATTTGGAGTTAGCAGCCGTGGTTCATGCGCTGAAGCTATGGAGATATTATCTAATAGGGAAGAGAAATGAAATCTATACGGACCACAAGAGTCTGAAGTATATTTTCACACACCAGATTTAAACCTCAGACAACGTAGATGGTTGGAGCTTATAAATGATTTTGATGTTGGAATCAATTATCATCCCAGAAAAGCTAATGTGATCGCAGATGCGTTGAGTAGGTCAGCACAATGCCACATCTTGACATTACAAGGTCAGCAACCGCAGCTTTGTGAAGAGTTCGCAAAGTTAAATCTCAGTATCGTGGATAGCACTGAGGTGGTGTCCATGGAAGTAAAGTCTACTTTGGAAAAGGATATTAGAGAAGGACAAAAGCATTATCAGAATATCCAAGAGATTAAGAATTAGATGAAAGAAGGAAAAGCTCCGGACTATAAAGAAGATGAACAAGGAACGCTATGGCTAGGGAAGAGAATATGTGTGTTTGACATCAAGGAGATACGAGAATTGATCTTAAGAGAAGCTCATGACTCGTCGTATTCTATCCATCTAGGAAGCACAAAGATGTATCAAGATCTTAAAGATCGATATTGGTGGCATGGAATGAAACGTGATGTGGCGTAGTATGTAGCACTGTGTGACACATGTCAGAAGGTCAAACCAGAACATCAAAGACCAGCAGGGTTACTTCAACCAATCAAAATTCCTGAATGGAAATGGGAAGAAATAAGTATGGATTTTATTGTGGGTTTGCCAAGAACATAGTCAGGATACGACTCCATATGGGTTATAGTGGACCGCTTGACTAAAGTGGCTCACTTTATTCCAGTTAAAGAAAGCTATTCTGGTTCAAGATTGACAGAACTATATATGTCAAGGATCATATGTTTGCATGGAGTTCCAAAGAAGATAATATCACATAGAGGTACTCAGTTCACATCCCGATTTTGGCAGAAGTTGCATGAGTCCATGGATACTCGTCTGAATTTTAGTTCAGCCTATCATCCGCAAACTGACGACCAAACAGAGTGCACTAATCAAATTCTTGAAGACATGTTGAGAGCATGTGCTTTGAAAAATAGTAGAAGCTGGGATAAAAACCTACCATATGCTAAGTTTTCTTATAACAACAGTTATCAAGCCAGTTTGAAGATGTCTCTGTTTGAAGCATTATATGGACGGAAGTGCAGAACACCATTGTCCTCGAATCAAACTGGAGAGAGTCAAGTATTCGGGCCTGAAGTATTGAGAGAAGTTGAGAGACAAGTGCAAGAAATCCAGAAGAATTTGAAGACGGCTCAATCAAGGCAAAAGAGTTATGCAGATACTCGACGTTGTGATATGTCATTCGACATTGGTGATTTTGTATATCTCAAGGTGTCACCAGTGAGAGGATTAAGACAATTCAAGGTGAAGGGCAAATCATCACCCGTTATATTGGTCCTTTCAAGGTGTTGGAGAAAAGAGGAGAAGTAGCCTATCGACTTGAGTTACCATCCCACTTATCAGATGTGCATGACATATTTCATGTGTCGCAATTGAAGAAATGTTTGAGAGTGCCTGAGGAGCAGTTGCCATTGGAGACAGTAGATGTGCAAGAGGACCTTACCTATGCAGAACAACCTGTTAAGATTCTTGAGACATCAGAACGAGTTATGAGGAATAAGGTTACTCGTACGTGTAAAGTCCAATGGAAACATCACTCAAAAGAAGAGGCAACGTGGGAAAGAGAAGAATACCTCAAGGCGGAGTTTCCCAATCTTTTCTCTTAGACCTCAAGGCGAGATTCCTTTTTAGGGGGGGGGGGGGGGGGTAGAATTGTAACACCCAATTTTTGGAGAGAAAATAATTTCTTTTGGAATAAAATCCATATAAGCCAATTGCACCATGTTTAATTGTTAGTGTGAAACTTTTCAAATTTAAATTCGTTAGAATTTTGGTTTAAAAACCCAAATCATAAAAGAAAATAAAAACAAAACAGAAAAGAAAAAGAAAATAAAAAGAAAAAAAGAAAAAAAAAGCACCTGGGCCACCCATCCCGCCCCCGGCCAAACTCCCCTCTCTCCGCGCCAGCCTGCTCCCGCGCCCGCGCCTTCCCTCTCCCTCTTGCTGCCACTGGACCCCACACATCATCCCTGTCTTCCCCGAACTGTCGCGATCTGTGCTCCCGTAACTTCTGGGCCACTCACGCCGCCGCATTTCCCCCATCAATGTCGACGGTTTCTCCCTCAATCAAATGCCTAATTGTGCCCCATGATTTCACCGAGCGTTTCTCCCCCCAAACCCCTATAAAACCCGACCGATTCCCCTCGTGTTTCGTCGCCCGACGCACAAACCCTAGCCGCTGGTGAGCTCGGTAATGGCGCCATTGTTCCCATTGATTCATCCAAATTCTTGCCTCGGGAGCTTGTCTAACACGGTTGTCGTGTTCCCAGGAACACGCCGGACATCATCATCAGGGGGGGCAGCCATACATCGCCAACTTCTTCGAGCACCGCTGAGACCTGCCGCCGCTCATCGTCGCCGTCCGGTCTCCGTCCCATTTCCGGTCTCGTAACACCCTCTAGTGAGATCCCGTCGCCCTCCTCTTGCTTTTACGCCCTAGAGTGGTGTCATTTTGATTTCCTAGCTCGAGTTTTGGCCGCCGCCGGCGAGATCGCCGCCGCGCACCACCGCATAGGGTCGCCGGGGTGACGTGGCTGCTCGGCCGCCATCCATTTCGGTTGTGCGACCGAGATTAGAACCCAGAATACTCCTTCGGTCTTTTAAATTTGAACCATCCTATTTAAATCCGACAGCCCATATTCAAAGCCCCATAACCGTTGGAAACTTTTCCAGATAACCCCTAGATATTTCGAACTAATTATAGATTGGCAGAATTTACAAAATAGAGCTTAACCTTTCTCGAATTCAAGAAAAAATTGTATAATGAAGTAAAATTTATTATAAAACACCTGGAATACTAGGAAATAGCAAATTACATATTGGAAAATTATAGAATAACCCCTGGACTTTAGAAAAATAGTTTTTAACATCTGGAATTATTCTATTTTGTAGAAAAGCCCCTGAAAATACCAAAAATTAAATAAAAGTCCCTAATTTCTTTAAATATTATAAAAATAGTTTTATAAATATATTTAATTTATATTCAATTCTGTAATATTTTTATTAATTTATTTAAATTGGTGATTTATGCATAAATTGCTTTGTAAATGTATTTAATTCATAAAAATTAGTTTACACATAGGAATAAATATTAAAAATGGTGTAAAAATTGTAAAATGCACATTTTATGTTATAAATTTATTTTGAGCATATTTTTGAAGAAGAAAACTTTCTAGAAAATAATAATAGGTTTCAAATAATAATAAAAATTGTATAAAATTGCTAAAAATATTTTTTATTCCAATTATCTCATTTAAATTCAAATTCTCAAATACATAATTTATGCATATGATTTAAGTTAACCATAAAATCATAAATGCGTAGGAGTTTATATTTATTTAGTTGTAATGCTTTGCATTTTGTGTTGTTCTTATTGTATGTTATTATTTTTTGTTGTGTATCGTCGTATCTAGAGTCGGGGCCAGAACCAACATTCAATCTCCAAGAGCACCAGTTTTTAATCACCCACCAAAATCAATTTCGAGGCAAGTTCCTTGACCATCTTGCACTCTTTTTGTTAAGTTTTAGTCAGATGCATGCTAAATTAAAATATGAATCCTATGTTATGTTTCCCTAGATATTCTACAGTATTCCTTGTCGCTATGGTTTGGGTGGTTTACTATTAATTAGTTTCACACTTAGTCATGCTTAATTGAATATGAATAACTTATCTACATGTTATATTTGATTTACTATGATTTATGAATTGTTGGCAATAATGAAAGTAGTGGATAGGAATCTGATAGGGGTGTTGAATGGATTGGTGCATGCGTGCACAAGACCTTGGTTTGGGGCTTGACACCTATCGGATTCTAAGGACCGGTTTATGGAAGAAGTTGCTAAGCCTTACAGTATCACCACAGGGTTGTATATGGGACAACTTGGTTTAGTAATTTGGTCTCTCCCGATGTAGCGTTGGTAATTGAACGAGCGGGGAATTGGTTCAGATTACTGCTTTGGGATCCACATGGCTCAAGAGGGGGCTTCTCCTAGTCGAGGGAAAATAGACTCTAGGTGCCGGAGCGGTGAAACCTTAGAGTACCAATTGCAAGTCGGGGGAACCATCAGAAAGACCTCGTAGTGATCTCCTGGCCACACACCTACGGAAGTGTGTAATATGGTTAGCTACCACGAGCTACATGGAGGTTTACCTTAGTCCACCTGGCAACAGAGGATGAAATCACGAACTGTGGGTAAAAGATACACACTCTGCAGAGTTTTGTCAAACTGTCTAGATAGTCGTGCTCACGGAAACGAGCTGCTTGGTACCAAGTTCATAATTAGCACACATGGTTAAATGGTTGATGGTTTGGTTTGGGCATTATCCGGTTACTTTGGGATTTATGGTTGGGTTTCACTTAGATATAGGTGCTTAACAACATTAAGAGCAGGTTGTAATTGCTATAGTGCTTTATCTATTATTTGTCATCCTTGTTATAAGTCACATGTCATAAACTTCCCTACTTGCAAGTACTGTTGGTACTCAAACTTGTTAGTTGCATATCCCCCCCTCCCCCCAGTCTGTGAAGACGAAGAGGTGGAGAACCAGGACTTCTATGGAGACCCCGATTTCTAGGCTCGCGTATCCCCCATGCAGCGCCTGTGCTTGGATCCCCTTTTATTTATTTTACTTTGCTTGTGTACTTTTCTTTTAGACCCGGAAGGTCATTTATGTAATAAATGGATGTACTCGAACATGGCTATTTTATGACATTTCACTTTCGTCTACGCATGTATGAGTTCAACTGACCCTGGAAAGCATATGGTCGTCTTCTTTAAAACCAGGTGTGACATGTGGTTTTTATAATGCTGCTTGGTGAAGAGAAGATCTAATAAGGATAAGTGACAAATGAAGACGATGCATAGGTTGCGTTGCTGCCAGTCGATTTGCCTATGGTTACCCTAAAGTTTTGTCTCTTTCGCTGCTATTCAAACTCTTTTGAAGATATAAATATTGTTTGTATTCGATATAAAACTGTTTATCATACATGTATGGTGAAACTGATCCTGGCATGCATATATTTGCAGCTGGTTTTATTCTTAATAAAACCGGGCGTGACACTGTAGGCCGTTGGATCATGGAGGTCTGGGGATAACAGACTTGGAACGATTCAGTAGGGCCTTACATTTTCGATGGTTGTGGAAGGAATGGTGTGCGCCGGATTCGCCATGGGCTGGAATGGCAACGCCAAGTGATCAGAAAGACCGCTGCCTGTTCTACATGGCAACCACATTTACTATAGGAAACGCCCTTAGAGCCAACTTCTGGCAGTCAAGCTGGATTAACAATATCCCTCCGACATAGATCCTGCCACAACTGTTTTTTCACGCCAAGAGGAAGAGAAGGCCAGTTGCGGAGGTTCTAACACAAAATCGTTGGATCCATGATGTCTCACATGATCTGACGATGGCCCGGTTAAGGGACATTGTGATGTTGTGGGAATGAATTCAGGATCTGAATATCCACATGGATGATGGCATGGAAGACTCCATTATATGGACCTAGGAGGCATCAGGCGAGTACACCGAAAAGTCAGCCTACACTACACAGTTTGAAGGTCGTACTCGCTCATGGTACCCCTCAAGAATCTGGAAGGTCCGGGTGCCAAATCGATGCAGAATCTTCGCATGGCTGATGGTACGAAATCGGATTTGGACATCGGCAAGACTGCAGAGGAGAGGTTGGCCAAATAACTATTTCTGCGCACTGTGCCGAAGATCATTAGAAACAGTGGAACATCTCTTTGACGAGTGTGGTTTTGTGTGGATGGTATGGCAGCACATTGCATATTGGGCGCAAATGGAATATCTATGACCGATGAACTGGCGACTGCATGAACCCTCTCTTTCCAAATGGTTTCAGGAAGCATCACATGCATGACCCGATCGTCGACAGAAGGTAGCGCGCTCGCTGATTCTCCTCACATGTTTCTCTATATGGTGCGAAAGAAATCTTAGGATTTTTGATCAGCAAGTGAGATCAGAGCTTCAGGTAGTGCAACTGATTCAGGACATGGCGAGACTATGGCAGCAGGCAGGAGCCAAACATATTCAAGCTATCGCTTCGACGACTGCTTAATCGGCACTCAGATAGTTCTTCTAGTTATCCATTTGGAGTTTATAACTGTAACTCGGGCAGTACCTCACGGTCCGTTGTACCATGTGTTCTCTTCTGAAATGAAATGCCGGATGAAGGTTCGGAACTTTCTAAAAAAAAAGTTCTGTGGGGTTATGCTAACAGTTTTGCTCAACCGTTGAGACCAAATTGTACTGAACAGTATTAGAAGTGGATTCGAATTATTTTAATACCAGGTGGTGATGAAGTATTCACGCTGGGCCTGGCAGCTGTGTGGCTGGCTACATGGAAATCAAGAAATAATGCGATGTTTGAGGGTCGAATGCTTAAAGATCCATGTGATATTATTTTCTATGCATGCTTCTTAATGAAGTTCTCGGCAGCTCTTTATCCTGCAGAAATGCAGAAGAAGGTGAAAATGGTGCTGATTGTCTCATGGAGGCTGCGATGAAGGTGATGCAAGAAATGAAAAGATTCATCCTCTTCTGCCATCGCCAGACAAGAGCAAAGATCAAGATGAGGATGCTGCTGGAGTTGGGCGCGGATCTGAAGCCCCAATCGACGAACCCTGAAGAACAGTATTTTGATTCTATAAGTGGGTAGTTATCTGGGTGGTTGTTGATGTTGAAAACAATAATCTCTTTTTGATATGTAATCAGTAAAACTGGTGATATATGTAATAGACTTGAGAACGGTTACGAGGGGAGAGGGTAGTCCTCTATTCGCCAGAATGGGGTGCTGCTGCTCTCTCTAAACATTGATCTATGTTTCTAATAGAATGGAAGTGGTATTACTGACTCAATAAAATATCACGAATGCTAATTTACATGTGCCTGAGCGGCTTACGGGTTTCAGCGACGGTGACACGGTAGCTCGCACGGGCACACATAGAAGATGATTAATTTTTTTTAATTCTTGATATGTAATTTGTAAGAGTTACGTTAACTGTAAAATAATCAAATAAATAATTTTGTGATTGATTACCTATCAAATAAATAACCAACATCGCCTACGGTGGTTGGACATATTCATCGGAGACCTCCAGAAGCACCGGTTAACAGTGGGATTATAAATAGTAGAGCAAATTTTAGAAAGGGTAGAGGTCGACCAAGGTTGACATGACAGAAGACGGTGAAACGAGACTTAAAAGAGTGAGACATAACTAGAGATTTGGCTCAGGATAGAACTGCATGGAAATTAACAATTCATATGTTAGAATCTTAGTTTATTCGTAATTTGTTACTCTTATCTTCTTTCTTATTAACCCATTTCTAAAATAAATAAAATGTAGAATCTTATTTGTATTTATTATTATTATTATTTTTACTTTCATCTTATTTTCTATTACTTTTCTTCAAAATTGTTGGGTTTCATTTCCAGCCGACCCCAACTTGTTTGGGACAAAGGCTTGGTTGTTGTTGTATTGATTACCTATAAAATTAAAGGTTAATGATTAATTACAAAGATTAGTGATTAATGATCATGATTAGCTATTAATTACTCGATGCCAAAAATTTCCTCAAATTTCAGGCACCTGAATTTTAGACAGGCCCTAATATATATATATATATATATATATATATATATATATATATATATATATATATATATATATATATATATATATATATATATATATATATACACACGTCCTTGTAGTTTATATAGTACTTGTCGGATCCATGGAAAGTACGTCGTTGACCCGGTGTTCAGGCGTATGTCTGGATCTTGCGGCTGCCGGCGATGGCGTACGGCGGCCCTGGCGCGACCGGCTTGGGTGCCGGTGTTTTGGGCGCAGGAGGCGACGGCGATTGCGGCTTGGGACCGGCCGGCGGCATGGGCGCGGGCGGCAGGGGCCCCGGCGGAGACGGCGTGAGGCCGCAGCGGAACATACACTCGACGCTCTTGGAGTCGCAGCTGATGACGCAGAGCGGCAGCTCGGGGCCCTTGCCCATGCACCCGAACACGCAGCCGAAGGCCTCCGTGAAGCAACCCATCATGCACTGCATCGTCGTCACGCCGTTCAGCTCGTCCTCCGCGCTCCGCTGCCGTCGGAGCACCGCCGTCGTCTGGTCGTCGGAACTGAACGCCGCGGCGCCGGCCAGCGCGACGAGGAGGAGGAGGAGGACGGTGGTGCCGCGAGCACGCGCCATTATGGTCGTGGCAGTCGAGCGTACGTGCATCTCGGTCGAGTGATGAGCCTGTGTGCGAGCTGGTGCGTGTTGTTCGGAGAGTTTCTATAGGGGACTAGGGGTCAAACGTGACGAGGTGGCAGTCCCGGGATAGCGTTTTTGGTGTGTGCCGGGGTTGCTTTTCGGCGCACGCGATACGGGTAGGAGACACGGATAACGGATTCAGTCATGGGGGATTTGTGATCTATGACTACTGCCTCCGTCCCGTTTTCTGTTAGCATCGGGAAGAATCATGTCATTAGAAAATGCAGACCACAGACGAGATGGCCGAGCGGTCTAAGGCGCCAGATTTAGGCTCTGGTCCGAAAGGGCGTGGGTTCAAATCCCACTCTCGTCATTATTTTTTACATTTTAGGCTTCTCTGTAATCTAATTTAGTGATTTTCGTTTTGTTTTTTTAGGTTCATGCAGCTGATCGAGCAATTTTAGTTCAATAAAGCCACCGGACGATCGTGTGCGTACTTTGTACATTTAAGCATTGGAATTAGATCTAGTGCTTGGATATTACAGCTTGTGGCTCAGATCTTCTCTGGCTGGCCACCTTCCATATGTTGGGCCTAATCCCGTTCGTTTTAAGCAAGCTGTGGGCTATGCTACAGCGAACTTTATAGTGCGGGCTGCACGTAGGGAACCCTCGGCGTGATGCAGCCTAGCTTCTTGTACTTCTTTTTAGATGATGGATAAAGTTCGGACTGTTTTTTCGAAGAGGTTATGATCAATTAGATGCTTGGATATTTTAGATGATGGATAAAGTTCGGACTGTTTTTTCGAAGAGGTTATGATCAATTAGATGCTTGGATATTACAGCTTGTGGGGCAGATCTTTTCTTGCTGGCCATCTGTAACACCCATATCTTATGTACAAAAATTTGCTCAAACCCTTGATCATTGTAGCATGCATTTTTTGGGTGAATTTTTGGTGTTCAACCGAGTAGCAAACGTTCAAATTTTAATTTGAATTCAAATCAAAAGAAAAGAAATGGAAAAAAAAAGAAAAAGAACTAAACCCCTCCCTGGGCCGAATTTCTCTCCCCTGGCCCATTTCCCCTCCTCTCCCCGCCGGCCCAGCCGATTTCCCCCACCTCTCTCTCCCTCTGCGCCGTGGACCCCGCCTGTCGGCGCCTCCCCTTTCCCTCCTCTCTTCCGCTGCCACCCTGGGCCCGCATGTCATCCCCAACCCCCCAGTAACCGCCACCTCCCTTTCTTCCCGCGCCACGCCGCGCCCACGTCGAACCCCCACCCTCGCAACCGCCATTTCCACGCACGAATCACCCCGGGGGAACCTCCCTCGCGCGCGTCATCAACCGCCGCACCCATTCTCTCCATAAAATTCCCCCTCCCCCCCTTTGTTCTCGCTCCTCCGCGCCCGAACCCTAGCAACCGCCACACTGGGTAGGTTTCGTGTGTTCCCGACGATCCACTGCCTAGCCCCCGCTCATTCCTTCTCTAACCTCGTCGCCGTGTCGCCAGGAGCACGCCGGACACGGTTGAGCAAGGAGATCACCGGGAAATTGCCAAGACCGACGAGCACCGACGCCACCACCGCCATTCCTCGTCGCCGACCGTCCTCCGACCGATTTCAAGGCTAGCTACTCCCCTAGGTGAGTTCCCCTACTTCCCCTCTTTCGTTCCATGCCCTTAGCATCTTGTTTGGGCGTCTGTTTCGCCGTTTTGGCCGTCTCCGGCGAGCTCGCCGTCGCGGGCGACTAGCGCCGACGCGCCGGGCGCCGCCGACGTCGCCGGGGGCGACGTGGCCTCATCTGGACCGTCGGTAGAACCCCAACGGCTGAGATTAGAACACCATAACGGTTCGGCAAAATAAAATCTGGGCCGTTCGCTTCGGATCCAACGGCCTGCATTCAAAACACCTTTTCCCGCCGCCGGAATTGCACCCAGGCCCCTGGAAACTTAGTTGCTACCCCCTGTGCTTCTCGGTAATTCGAATCTAGCCCCCAGAATTCACAGACTAGCCCCTGGAACCCTAAAAATTGGTTTTAATCATTTAATTAAGCATTCTGACCCCTGTAATTTTGTAGAATAATGTACTTAGACCCTGTGCAGTGTAGAAAACTATTTATTTAGCCCCTGGACTTTTATTTAATTGCTGAATAGGGCTTTTAGTTGTATTTGAGGTGTAGAAATTAGATAAAAATGGTAATTAAGTGTAGGAATGTTATGAAAAATTGTTATAATCTATTTTATGCTGTGAATTAATTGTAGTGTTCTGATAAAATATATTTGGTTCATAGAATATTTATTATAAATGTTATAAAATACATTTTTGCTATAGAAAAATTCAATAAAAATGGTTTTAGGCTATAATTAAATCCCAAAATTGTAGGAAAAATATAAAATGCATACTTTGGCCATGATAAATGATAAATACCTCGTAGGGACGCATTAGTGTAGGATTTTGTGCTTATGTGTATGTGTGATATATTGTTTTGCGTGCCTTTACTTATTTAGCTTTATTCTATTCTTGTCATGTTTGGGCATATGTCTAGAGTCGTATTACGACCCAAATCTTAACCTCCAAGACCAAGACTTCGACAACACCCAACACTACAGGAATCCCGACGATTTGCGACGGCCAAAGCCGTCGCAAATAAGCCAGATGCCGTCGCAAATAAGCTATTTGCGACGGCTTTCTTTATTTGCGACGGCCTCCGGCCGTCGCAAATATGTCGTCGCAAATAAGCTTATTTGCGACGGCCACCGTCGCAAATTAACTTATTTGCGACGGCTGGGGGAGGCCGTCGCAAGTTGTTGCTGCGGGCTGGTGGGACCCGCGGACTTATTTGCGACGGCCGGGCCGTCGCAATTAAAGCTTATTTGCGACGGCCAGGCCGTCGCAATTAATATCTGCTATTTGCGATGGCTAGGCCGTCGCAAATAAGTTTAGAGGACAGGGCCCACGTGTCCTCTTCCGGGCCCACGACTCTATTTGCGACGGCCAGGCCGTCGCAATTAAAGCTTACTTGCGACGGCCTGGCCGTCGCAAATAGCAGTGGCTTAATTGCGACGGCTAGGTACCTTATTTGCGACGGTACTGTATAAAAAGCCGTCGCAAATAAGGTTTTTTATTTTTTTTTAAAAACAGAAAACTCTAACCGGCTCGATGGCCAGATTCACAACACAATATACACAGCATACACAATATATACACAAAGATCATCACAATCACAAACTCAAATTCCGATACATCTCACATCGTCATCAACAAAGTATATAAAAGGGCTCACTCGCCCATCTAACCTCCGAAGCCACCTCCGAAGTCGAAGTCGTCGTCGTCGCGCCTCAATCCAGGCGGCGGTAGCGAAGGCGACGGCGTTTGTGCAGCCGTCGCGGATCCCTGCAATTAATAAAACTTAGAGTTAGAATATATGCATCAACATCTCTCTCCCTCCCTCTCCCTCTATCTTCATCTAGATCACCCTCTCTTCCTCTCTCTTTTCATTTCTCTATTTGTCTCTCACTCTATCTTTCTTGCTCACTCTATCTCTCTATTGCTATCCTTTTCCCTCTATCTTCCTCCCTCTATCTCCATCTACATCTCCCTCCCTCTATCTTCCCCTCTCTCTATCTCCATCTACATCTTACTCTCTCTTCATTCCCATCCTACTCTATCTATCTTTCACTCTTTCTTCTGTCTCCCTTTCTTCTATCTCTTTCTTTCTTCTATCTCAATCATTTTCTTCTATCTAACTATCTCTCTCTTTCATCTATCTCAATCTTATTACGCTGGAGAAGAAGGATTACATAGAGACTTACCTGACCCGCTGAAGAAGGATCGCCTGGGAGGACCGGTGGTAGTACCGGTAGCTGGATTCCCAGACCCTGCGCCCGAGCGATGGCCTGTCATTGCAAACATTAAATGCTACCTATTAGTAAGTCATTTAAGCTGAATTAATAAGAATTAATAAGGATTTTATTAATGATACCATAATAATCGGTTAAATTCCCTTGAGTGTCCATTGCTCTCGTCACAACACCGGAATTTGATGTTGCCGCAAGAGGACGATGAGCTTCAAAATGAGTTGTACGGAATCGGAAGCCATTTACGTCATATCGACCATAGCTTCTAACATTCACCAATCCATAAGATAGCTGCCGCAAATCTTCATGGACACTGTGAGTCCGACACTGTTATAAAAGACGAGAGAATATTATATAATACTTCTTTAATAATAGTAATTTATAATACATAGAAGACGAGAGAATATTACATATTCTAGAAACCAAGATAGAAAACTCTGTCCCCCATTTATTCCTTCCTTTCGCATCGCTTCTACTTGTTTGGCCGTAGGTTGATGCCTATGTGGCCAATATTGTCTGTGGAACTCGCTGAACATGAAAAAACATCTTTTAGAGTACATGTGTAGCAAAATATGTAGATTAGCATAAACATAGGAGAAACACTTACTCGAAGTATTCCTGCATGCCTTCTATATTTGCGTACATGTAGAGTAAAGCAACAGTCCTTTCCTGTTCGGATAGCACGTAGGTCGTGTAGCTACCAACGGTGGTGCCTCTCGTTTGAAAAATGGAAAGGTCGCTTAGAGGGGGTGTTTCGTCCACATTGTACCGCATAGCCGAAGTATTGATATTGTTTTCTTCCGCAAAGTAGACACTTGAAAAGTATCCAACTTCTTTAAGAGCATATGCTTCAGCGATGCACCCTTCCACCCTTGCCCTGTTGCCAACCATTGGTTTCAGATATCGTAGCGCTCTTTCAATGTGATACATCCACCTATATTGCACAGGACCGCCAACTTTAGCTTCGAATGGAAGATGGATAAGCAGATGTTGCATTGGATTGAAGAAACCCGGTGGAAAAATTTTTTCCATCTTACATAAAAGTATGGGTATCTCCTTCTCTAACTTATCCATCATCCCGATCTTGATTTCTTTAGCACAAAGCTGTCTATAGAAATAGCTGAGCTCGGCTAAAACCTTCCACACCGCATCATCTAGATAGCCTCGGAACATAACAGGTAGGAGTCTTTCCATTATAATGTGATAATCATGACTCTTCAACCCAGTGAGGTTTCCTGTGTTAACATTTACGGCTCGTTTCAGGCTAGCTGCGTAACCATCTGGGAATTTCAAAGTTTTCATCCATTTCATAACTTCTTTCTTTTCTTTCGATCGAAGACAGAAAGAAGCACGTGGCTTTCCACCACTTTCAGAGATTTCAAGAGTTGGACGGTGACAAATGTCTGCCAAATCTAGTCTAGCTTTATAATTGTCTTTCGTTTTGCCAGGCATATCCATGCAAGTGCTTATGATACTTTCGCTCATATTACGCTCCTGATGCATGACATCAATGTTGTGCATTAGAATCAACGACTTCACATATGGTAGCTCCCAAAGTCCACATATGTGAGTCCAATTGTGTTCCTCTCCATAACCTACGAAATATCCAGGACGACCTTCATCAGGCACCAGTTTGTCCAACATATCAGAAATTTCTGACCCGTTGAGACGCTTCGGTGGTCCTTTAGTGACAACAGTGTTCTTTCGAAAGACATGCCTCTGCTGCCTAAATATATGATTCGAGGGCAGCCAACGTCTGTGACAATCGAAATAAGATATTTTGCCTCCATGAGTTAGTCGAAAGCAATCCGTGTCTGAAGCACATATCGGACACGTCAGACGACCGTGAGTGCTCCATCCGGAAAACATGCCGTATGCCGGCAAATCATGGACGGACCACAAATAAGCAGCTCGAAGGTTGAATTTCTGCTTCTTGTAACTGTCGTACGCTTCGACTCCTGTCCACAAGACTTTCAATTCTTCGATCAGCGGTTTTAACATCACGTTGAGACGTGACCCGGGATGATCAGGTCCAGGTACAATGAGGCTGAGAAACATGAACTCGTTCCTCGTACAAAAAGCAGGTGGCAGGTTGTACGGAATGACAAAGACAGGCCAACATGAGTATGGCGCGGCATTCGTACTGAACGGTGAAAATCCGTCTGTCGCTAATCCGATGCGAACATTCCTCGCATCACGAGAAAAGTCTGGATCGAAACGGTCTAGCGCCTTCCATGCATCACCGTCGGACGGATGCGTCAAGAATTCTTTGTTCTCACGTTTACCTTCTTTGTGCCATCTCATGTGTCTTGCGGTTCTTTTTGAAAGAAACATCCGCTTCAACCGAGGTGTCACAGGCAAGTAACGAAGCTGCTTATGTGCGACATCTGTCATCACATTATCGCCATCGTCATTAACAACTTCGACATACCTCGATTTACCACATTTCAAGCACATCTTCTCATTGGCGTGCTCTTTCCAGAATAGCATGCAGTTGTCTGGGCACACATCAATTTTCTCATACTTCATACCGAGACCAGATATCTTGATCTTTGACTGATACATATCTGGTGGCGCTTTGTGAGGTCGTGGAAGGATATCGCAGATCAATTTCATGAGATCATTGTAGCAGTTGATGGAAAAAAAGTACTTGGACTTAATTGCCATAA
This sequence comes from Tuctoria greenei, assembly GCA_036927565.1. Classification (NCBI taxonomy): domain Eukaryota; kingdom Viridiplantae; phylum Streptophyta; class Magnoliopsida; order Poales; family Poaceae; genus Tuctoria; species Tuctoria greenei. Next base: position 61,636,034 of record JAYESD010000002.1, on the reverse strand, counting down.
ATCTGGTCAAGAAAGCAAGTACGGTCACATCCGTGTGTTCATGCAACGGCTCTTGTGATTTCTTCAGCTCCTCGAAGAACTTCTCTGCCTCATTTGTAAGAGGATCCTCCACTTCAAGAGCTTCTAACATCTCATCCATCCTATCAACCTCTGTTATATCATCATCCTCATCCACTTCGGCTATGACTCGAGAATTAGTCTCGCCGTGGAAGGTCCACACTTCATATTGTGGAGTGAAACCGTTTCGACATAAGTGAAACGAAAGCTCCAATCTTCTCAAAAACTTAGTGTTTCGGCATTTTGTACATGGGCACCGCACCATATCTTCCGTTGACAACGAAAATGCTCGATCCAAAAATTGATCTAACTTGATAAACCACTCATCGGAGTGACCACCATTTCTGCTCTTCCAGCCAGTATACATCCAACTGCGGTCTTCACCCATTTTTGACTCTGCAGTTTAATGCGAAAGAAATTGTCGTTAATGTATTGGTGTGTTATGTCACGGCCCTACAACCTAGGCAGATAGATCCTAAACCCACCCAAGAGTGACCGAGCGGAGCGTGCTCATGACGAGACGCGTGATCCGGATTCGAACGAAATTTCAGCAGCATAACCCCGCTGTTCTCCACTGCACGCCCGAAAATGGTGCAGCAGAGAACAACAGGGTTACGCCACCGAAATCTCGTCCAAATCCGGACCCGCGTCTCGTCACAAGCCACGCCCCCTCGGTCACTCCGAGGCTGTCCAAAAAAGGGACAATTCCGAACCTGCACGTCTCACATGCCAATGGCATGTGAGACGTGCCGATCCGAAACGGGTAATACATTGCTATAGGTTACGTTGCTCATTTTCATTTTCAGGTCATTTAAGAGAGAGGAAAGAACTAGAGAAAGAGTGAGAGGAAAGTTGGTCTCAGATGACAATTCCACATCCATTTCCACCGTCCACGCAATCGCGGGTCTTTGACGTCCTTACCAACCCTTTCGCTTCCATGTCGCCTACTACTATGGTCTACACGACACGATCACACTTATTGCATGTCGTGCCCTTCCGGGTTGGTCCGAGCCGGACCAAAACCCCTTTATTTACATATATTAAGTAGTCACTCAAAAACATTAAATATCAATAAACTATAAGCACCCATAAAAAAATAAATATCAAACAATAGACAATATGTTATATGAGCATGTGTATGATCATTGGCAATGAAGTAGCAATGAAGCAGGATCATCTAAACATAACTAGCAATGTATGATCATATATGAGCACGTATTTGAGCATGCACAATTTAAAACATTGCATCATCTAAACATAACTAGCAATAAAGTAGCATCATCTAAACATTACCACATGGCATCATATAAACATTGCATCATCTAATCATTCCATCATTCAAACGTCCATCATGCATTACCAAACATAACTTGAAAATTTAACTATTGCATCAAACATCCATCATGTAAACATTGTATCATTGTCACATTCCATCATTCAAACGCATTCCCATACCTAGTCGGCGGAGGCGTTGAGGGACGGAGGCGTTGGAGGAGACGGCGTTGGAGGAGGTCGGCGGCCGGCGGTGTCGGAGGGATGGCGGTGCTGCTGTCCGAGGCTAGGTCACAGAGACGCTGCAGGAGCGGGGCAGGCGGCGACGGGGCAGTGAAGGCGGGCCGGCGGCCGGTGGGGCGGCGCTGCAGAGGCGGGGTAGGGGCGGCGATGGGGGCGACGGGGCGGCGACGGGGGCGGCGGCGGCGGGGCGGCTACGGTGGGCCGGCGACGGGGGCGGCTCGCGGGGCCGCGGCAGTGTGGTGGGGGCGGCTCGGGGCGGCGGGGCGGCGAAGGGGGCGGCGCGCGGGGCCACGGCAGTGCGGTAGGGGCAGCTCGGGGCGGCGGGGCGGCGACGGGGGCGGCTCGGGGCGGCGGGGCGGCGACGGGGGCGGCTCGGGGCGGCGACGGGGGCGGCGGGGCGGCGACGGGGGCGGCTCGGGGCGGCGGAGTCGCGGCAGTGCGGCGGGGGCGAGGCTGGCGGTGTGGAGTTGAATGAACCGTCGGGGTCGGGGGCGGCAGATAGAAACCCTTATTTGCGACAGCTTTCTTAATTGCGACGGCTTCAGTCTGCGGCCGTCGCAATTAGGTTTATTTGCGACGGCACTTTTTGTAGCCGTCGCAAATAACACCTTATTTGCGACGGGCTACTTATTTGCGACGGCGCTAGGGTTGGCCGTCGCAAATAAGATGCTATTTGCGACGGCCCTAGGGTTGGCCGCCGCAAATAATAGGTTATTTGCGACGGCTACTGTGTTTGCAACGGCGGACGACCAGCCGTCGCAAATTACACTATTTGCGACGGCTGGCCGTCGCAAATAAGTGCAGCCGTCGCAAATGATCGCGTTTCCTGTAGTGCAAGTCTTCAACGAAGGCAAGTGCCCTTGACCATCTTGTACCTATTTTAGGAATTTAGATAGATGCATGCTAATTAAATTGATGTCCTACTTCATGTTTACATGCCCTGTTCCATATAATTCCTTGTTACCTGAAATGGGTTGGGAAGTAGATAGGTCATAGTTATGCTTAGCCATGCTCAAATATTGGGATTGGGATTTCATACAATTGTGCTACATTAAACTTTATGGTTACTTGAACTTGTGGTGATTACACTATGGTAGTGGATAGGAATCTGGTGGTTGGTTAGTATTGGTTTGGTGCAGTTTGCACGAGACCCGGGATTGGGGTTTGTTACCACCGGATTCTAAGGATCGGTTTATGGAGGAAGCCACTAAGCTTTATAGTACCACCACGAGACTGAGATGGGGCAGCATGGTCAATTAATTAGGTTTCTCCCGATGAAATGCTAGTGGTTGGATGGTGCGGGGAATGATGCGGGTGATCTGCTCTGGGATCCGCAAGGCTCAAGAGGGGGCTCTGGGGCGGAGGGTTACTCCGAGAATCCCCAGTGGTGGAAACCTTAGAGGGCTAGCACTAGTCGGGAGTACCTTTGTAAAGACCATGTAGTGATCTCCGGGCCACACACCTACGGAAGTGTGAAATGTGGTTGATCACCACGGGCTACATGGAGGTTTACTCAAGTCCACCTGGCAACAGGGGATGAAATCACTGCTTGTGGGGAAAGGGTACACTCTCTGCAGAGATTTGGTAAAACTATCATGACAGCCGTGCTCACGGACAAGAGCAGCTTGGGGACAGTTCATAATTAGTCTATGGTTGGGAAATGATGGTTCATTATGATTCAAGTACTTTCATTATCCTTAATCATGTGTTGATTATTTATTGAATTATGATATTGATAATTGGAAGCTAAGAATTGGTTCTAAGCATAGTGCTAAGCCATACTTGACCTTTCCCTTGCTTTAGCCATTCATGTCATCTCTTCCCGCACTTGCTGAGTACTCTATGTACTCAAGCGTTTAATTCTCATTTAGAATATGAAGAAGAAGAAGTGGCACCGGAGGACTTCTACGTCAATCCGGAGGACTTGGTCTAGGCTGGCGACCTCACGCGCAACGGCTGCCTGTGGAGATGGAACTACCCTCACCTACTAGTCTTCTGCTGTAGTTTGGTCTTTGTTAATCTAGTTGTTGATGTAAATATTTGTGGAGTGTGTTTGTAGACCTTCGGGTCATACTGTAAGACTATTTATGTAATCGAACATGGCAATGTAATGGTATTTCACTTTCGTCGACGCATGTATGATTCAACTGATCTTGGCGTACATGTGATTAGCGTCTGTTCATCTTTACGATGACCGGGCGTGACAAAGTGGTATCAGAGCCGTGTTGCCCGTAGGACGCAAGCCTAGTTAGAAATGGCCGAAAATTAAGGACTATACTATTTTCTTATGAAATAGTATTTCCAAAATTTTGTGCTCTCTATCTCAAACCTTGTGCTTCTTATCTTACTATGCTATTTGCTTTATTCTAATTTAATTTATGGATTATTAATCTCACTCTCTTCTTTTCAAATGTTTGTAGATGGCGCGAACCAAGCAGACGGCTCGTAAGTCGACTGGGGGTCGTGTTCCACGCCACGCCCTAGCCAGTCGCTCCGCACCCTACGCCCCCAGGAGGGAGACGACGTTGTTCTCCACTGGAAGTGCTGCTTCAAGGATGCGTGTCCGTCTTCGCTCTCTTCTTCGAGCTGCGGGGTACCGTGAGTACCGTGTTCGTCTGGTCTACCACTCCACTAGGGTCTTTGCACCCTATACTGGTGGACTAGAGTGGAGTTCTCAGCTGGCCGTCTACTACGACTCGGAGCTGCTGCACTCTCACTTCTCTCCGGCCTGGAGGAGCTCCCAGCGTGCTGCTGAGGAGGACACCACGTGGGAGGCGACCACCTACTGGAGCCACGCCCACAGGTTCCTTCTTGGGTGCACGGAGCATGCGTACACCCCTCAGCGCCCTAGTGGCACGGCCGCCTTCACTGGACGTGACGTCGAGGGGCACTTGACTCACCCCCAGTGTGAGAGGCTGGTGGACGACGTGGTGGAGTTGTCTTCGCGACTCCAGTGTTGTCAGCAGGAGCTGCAGGACAGCAGGGACCTGGTTGACCGCTACGAGCGACTTCGCCGACGCTACGCGAGGATCACTGGAGTTGATCCTAACTCTCCGCAGTACGCTTCGGACGTGGAGCCTTGGGACCCGAACTCTCCGGATCACCGCATGAACTCCCCCGAGAACTCAAGAGAAGACTCAGAAGAAGAAGACCTGGAGATGGAGGTTGAGGAGGACTCCGACGAGTAGGAGTGGACTCGTTTCCCCGCTGGACTACTCAGGACAGTTATCCTTAGTTTGTAGGAGCGTGTAGCTACGCCCTCCCTAGTCTTGAGTTGTGTCGTTTATGTTGTTATGCTAGTAGTTTGCTTTATATTGTGTGTGTTGGGTGCGACATGAGTTGTGGAATGCTTCGGCATCCTGTCCACATCCATGTCTTTAGACTTGTTTATGTGTCGTGTGAGTGGTGGAATGCTTAGGCATCTTTTCCACCTCCACACTAGTCGATTAATGAACTTGATTTATATCTATTACCCTTGATGCATATAGTTGGGACCGTGTTACTCTAGTATATCCTTTCTTATCTCATCTATTGTTCTAAAATTTCAATTCTCCCTACACAGATGTCTGGAAGAGGTAGAGGTAGAGGTCGTGGAAGGGGTGCTGTGCCCCAAGATGAAGGACTCGGAGGTGTCCCCGGATGGAATGCAAGGGGTGCTCGAGGAGCCCCAGCCTCTCAACAAATGCAACAGATGATGGCTCTTCAGACTCAGTTACTTAACAACCTCACCCAAATTGTCACCAACCTGCAGCAAGCCCCACCACCACCACCCCCTCAATACAACCTTCCACCACCACCACCTTTCCCGCCTAGGTCCTTTCTAAGGGACTTCCTCAACACTCACCCACCCGCTTTTGCCACCGTTACTGAACCGATGGAGGCCGAGGATTGGCTCCGAACTGTTGAAAGCAAACTCAGGCTCATTCATTGCGAAGGAAGAGAGAAGGTATTGCTAGCCTCCCATCAACTCCAAGGGCCAGCAGCTGACTGGTGGACCGCCTTCACCGAAGCCCACCAGGACCCGGAAAATATTACATGGGAAGAATTCCGAACCAACTTCCGTAATCACTTTGTGCCTGAGGGAGAAATACAAGCCAGGCGTGAAGAGTTCCTGATGTTAAAGCAAGGTCGTATGACTGTGAGGGCCTATCTGAATGCATTCACTCAGTTGTCCCGCTATGCTCCAACAGATGTGGACACTGACTCCAAGAAACAATTCCGCTTCAAGAATGGGTTGGACAAGGAGTTAAAGTTCGCCATGTCTTCCAGCGACTACGGCGACTTTTAGAAGCTGGTTGACAAAGCTTTTGAAGTGGAGAGGACAAAGAAGGAACTAGATGATGAAGAAAGAAAAAGGAAGTTGACTATGGCACATGCCTCTAGCAGCAATGTGCGCCCCCGTCATAACCCTCCGCCTGCAAACCAAATGACTCGTCCCATGAACTACTCGGGACAGAGGTTCCCAAACTCCAACTACAGGCCACCCACTCCCTACAACCACCAAATGCGCCAGCAGCAGCAGCAACAACAGCAGCCACCACGCCAGCCAATGCAACCCCCACGTCAGCAGATGCAGCCACCCCGCCCTTCAGCTCCAGCTAACCGTCCAAGTGGCCAACCCCCAAGAAACCAATCAGGAGGCAACAAGGGCCCAAATAATGCTGCGGGAGTACAATGCTACAAGTGCGGAGAATGGGGACACTATGCCAGCAGTTGTCCAAAGAAGCAACAGAACCCATCTGGTCGTGTCAACCATGTGACTCTGGAACAAGCACAGGAAGCGCCTGATGTGGTGATCGGTATGTTTTCTGTTAACTCCCACCCCGCCACCATATTGTTTGATTCGGGTGCTACACATTCATTTATATCCAAGGATTTCATAAAGAAGCATGACATGGTAGTTACATTCTTGAATGGGCCATTATTGATAAACTCTCCTGGAGGAGAGATGGTGGCAAGGCATCTATGCCGAAAAGTGAGTATAAACATAAGGGGGGTAGTCTTTTGGGCCAACCTAATAGTGTTGGACTCACAAGGATTAGATATCATTCTGGGAATGGACTGGTTGACGAAGAATCAAGGAGTAATTCATTGTGCAACCAGAACAGTCTGCTTAACACACCCGGATGGCACTACAGTGGAGTTCAAGCCAGATCAGACACAAGAGACAGTAGTACAACTCAATCATCTCGAGAGTACCAAAGACATCAGGGTTGTGAAAGAATTTCCGGATGTATTCCCAGATGACTTGCCAGGTATGCCCCCTGATCGAGAGATTGAATTTATCATTGAATTAGTGCCTGGAACGGCCCCAATATATAAGAGGCCATATAGAATGGATGCTAAACAATTAGCTAAACTAAAGGATCATATTGAGGAACTATTGGCAAAAGGATATATTCGTCCTAGCTCATCGCCTTGGGGAGCACCAGTCATATTTGTACCTAAGAAGGATGGAACTCAAAGGTTGTGTGTGGATTACCGCGCCTTAAATGAGGTAACCATCAAGAATAAATACCCACTACCAAGGATTGAAGATTTGTTTGATCAATTGAGAGGAGCATGTGTGTTTTCCAAGATTGATCTTCGTTCGGGCTACCATCAACTGAAGATTAGACCGTCAGATATTCCCAAGACGGCATTTGTCTCTCGATATGGATTATATGAGTATACAATTATGTCGTTTGGATTGACCAATGCTCCGGCATATTTTATGTATCTTATGAACAAGGTATTCATGGAGTACTTGGACAAGTTTGTAGTGGTATTCATCGATGACATACTCATCTACTCCAAGACTGAAGAAGAGCATGAGGAGCACCTCAGGATGGCTCTACAGAAGCTTCGCCAACATCAACTGTATGCCAAACTTAGTAAGTGTGAGTTTTGGCTAAAGGAGGTATCGTTTTTAGGACATGTCATATCCGAAGGAGGTATAGCAGTAGATCCAGGCAAAGTGGCAGATGTTCTTAAGTGGGAAACACCTGAGAGTGTGCATGATATACAAAGATTCTTGGGTATGGCTGGTTACTATCGGCGATTCATCGAGGGATTTTCAAAGATGCATATTATTATTGCATGGTCCAATGGCTTGTCATAAAGAAGGGGAGAATAATGAGATCATGCATATTATTATTGCACCTACAAATATGACACAATGTTTATTTTTTTTGGGATCCTGGCTCAAGTGAATGTGCACTCTTATTTGATGGAAAAGATCAAGATGGTGTACTATGCTGTCCACCACCTTGGCCTCCTCCTTTCATGCTTACAAGAAGATTTGATGGTGTTGCACATATGGACCCACACATGATAGAAGATGAACTTGAGTCGAGGACGACTCCAATTCAAGAAGGGGAGGATGATGAGTACATCACTTCTATGGATACAAACAACACTCCATTGAACATACAAGATGCAATCAATAGAGTTCATACACAATAATTAATTTCAGAGGTGAACTCGTTCTTATATATTTCCTTATATGTTTTTGAACATAAATTGCTACTTAATGATTTATTTGTGATTAGGATCCATGGAGAGGTTCAAGGAGTACTTGGAGGGAGTATTAGGGACGTGGAAGACCAGAGAATTCGTTCAAAGAAGATGGAAACCGAACCAAACTCCAAATCGTATCCAACTCGGAGTCCAAGAGCAGTACGCACTAAAACGGACGCCCAGGACGCATACGAAATCCGTTTTGGACGTTCTACATATGAACGGAAAGGGGAGAGGATAACCATTCCAATGGCGCCGGTCCCATGTCAAAATTCCTTCGGAGTCGACAGGAATCGTCGAAACAAAATCAAATACAGAATCTGTCAGGGTGCTGCGCCACCATATTGGGCCATTGGGCCTTGTATCAAGTCTAAGTCCATTATTTTCGTGTGTTAGGGTTAGGTCACGACCCCAACACCCCCTTGGACGTCCTCCCACCTATATATACTCCATAGTAGCTGCCATGAACAATTGGATTTTGCATAGATTAATAATATCGCTGTTCTACAGTTTGTGAAACCCCAACTTTGCGATTTCAGATCGTGTCTTCTACGTTCTTGCTTGTGTTCTCGGTTGCACTTGCAGGGATTAGCCTTCTTGGAGAGGTCAATCGTGTGAAGCACGGTTGATAACCAACGGAGCAGTGGTGTAGTAATTGCAGGGGCTGTTCGTGTTCTACTCGAGAGCCTCAGATCATCAACGTCGAGATCTCCACATCAATCGACCTATTCATTACCTTTCGGAAGATCGGGCCTCATCATCATCATCTTTTCCTATCATGGGGGATGGACATTTTGGGACTATCGGTACCCTGCAGACGGGGTACCCTCGCACACAGGATGAAAACAATGAGGCACGTCCGGAGCCGCCACGTGTCCTGTAGGCACCAAGGCCTTTGCCTCCCTCAAGATCGAGTTGCGGTGGTGCCATGTAAGCCTTGAAGTTGGGACTTGGTACCTCCAGAGTGGTAGGCTCCCGAGGCGTCACGTGTAGGGACGGGACCTCACCCAACCTTGGGGGAGAGCTCTGGTACAGCCACGTGGCATGGAGCACCGGGTCCAGCACTCCCCATGGGGAAGGGCCCAAAGCTGCCACGATCCTTGGCGAGGCCCGGAGCTGCAACGCGCCACGGAGGACCAAGGTTGGCCTCCCACGTAGAGCTCAGCCCCAACGCTGCCACGTTTCTCGCGGCTCGCCTCAGAAGGTAAGATACGGGAGTCAAGGGATGGTGCGCCCTGCTTAATTCGAACATTGAAGATGTGCACCCACCTCTGGCGCCCAACGCGGAGCATGCCAATGGTCAAAGACCGCTATGACCAATCAGGTCATAGTGAAGGCGCCTCAGGTCTATCCTACTTGGCTAAGTGGGTAGCTTGCGGCAAGAAAACATGCTAACGGGACACCTTCTGCCACCGTTAGCAACAACGCGTGGGCTACTGACAAGAGAGGAGGCAAGATGGCGAGTCTTCACTATCTCGGCCAGGCAATATTATGGAATAAGCCTTAGATCTTTAGGATAAGATTGCCCCGGGACCACCTGTTGGGCCCCAGGACTCCACTTGTAAGGCGTCCGACCTTGTCTGTAAAAGGCCCAAACCGCCACCGTTAGAAAGGACCAGACCATACTAAAACATCACACACGCATACACACATACTAGCAATACCATCAACCGTGGACTAGGGTGTTACACTCCTTGCGGCCCGAACCACGTAAAAACCAATGTATCATACCTTCATACGCTAGAACACTTGATTGAGGGATAAGCCCCACCGAACAAAGAACCTCCGCGGTCTGCTCCTTAGCAGATCCGGGGGAAGTGTTGCTCTAACAATTTGACATTTGGCGCACCAGATAGGGGGTTTTTCCCTCAAAAAAGTGGTAGCGCTTTCACCATCATGGTGTTCATCAAGCCTTCGAGATCGAGCCGCAAGTGGTCGGCCAACGTGTCGACAAAGATGTGGAGATGGAGTTCCAAAGGCCGGAACGTGTCAACCAACTGGTTGGGCCTGCCGTCAACGTTCTTCTCGTTGATGATGGGCGATGCCGGAGCATCCAGCTTTGGCACCTCCCAGGGGGCCCGCCGTCGATGTTTCCTAGCGTTGATGGTGGGAGCCGCTGGAGCATCCAGCTCTGGCACCTTCCAAGGGGCCCGCTGTCGACATTCCACACATTGAGGGTGGGTGCTGCCTCGATTCAGTGGCTACCTTGTTGCCATCGCCATCGAAGACTTCTCCGACGATGACCACACATCTCAATTCAAGTCCAGCGCTCCCCAAGGGGCCAGCCAGCATCAACTATCCATGCTCCTGTGCTCCGCCAGGGGCCTGCTAATGACATCCTGCGACTATGTGGTAGGTGTGCCCAACTAGTTGGCCACACCTACCAGGGGGCCTGTAAGGGGGCTCATGGGCAGGACATCAAGCGGTTTCCTGCCACCACAATGACAACAACGTCACCAAAGCGTTAGGGTAAGTTCGACCTGAACATCCACTATAAGTTTTACTTTTGGCACGATGGGAGGTCCAGAGTATGCAACCTGCTTAGTTTGGTCCTACACCCTAAGTGTGTACACTTTGCCTCCTCAACGCCACTTCGGTAAAACTTCACCTTGGGCGTAGTGGTAGGATAGTTTATTTTTTTCTGAAAAGGGTGTCATAGCGTCTAGTAGCAGCGCTCGAAGCAACTAAGCTCCAGAGGGTCTGGTCCAGGGTGTTCAACCTGCTTAGCCTGGTTCCAAACCCTAAGCCTGTACATTTTTCCTCCCTTGTCATCCGGAGCGGGTCGTTGCCTTCTTGTAAAGCCTTCCTCCTCCTATGATTACCAAGTTAGAAAAACCACTATCTTGATCTATGCTTTGTTTATGTTCATTTAATTACACATTAATTTTATGAACATCAAATCATGATCGTTCTCGCATATTCTCTGTCATATGCTCGGGCACTCTCTCCTTGTCTCACGCCTAGTGGAGTTATGCAATCCTGCTGCTGGCGGGTCTGCTTGAGGTTCTTGTGATGTATTTGGGTTCTTTGGTTGATTTCCTGCTCGGGAGCTCGTGGCGCCGAATGGTCACTCCCCTGAAAAGCTAACGCCCATGGGAGGTCCAGAGTGTACAACCTGCTTAGCCTGGTCCTGCACCTAAGCGTGTTAACTTTGCCTCTTCAGCGCTAACGGCTGAGTACAGAGGGCCGGACGACACACATTCCTGAGCCAATAACCATAACCCAATACTGTCACACTAAATTACCCACGCACCGTAAGCTCAGCTCGGGACCGTAAGACATAAGAGACTAAAAGTAGGGAGTAACCGACGAGCAAAATTATTTACATTATGCTTTAATTTTTTGCTTACTTTCGCATATCTTCTGCCATATGCCTGGTTACATTTCTTCTGTCTCGTCCTAGTTGGAGTTGTGCTATCCTACTAAAGGCAGATCCGCTTGAGGTACCTACAATGTGTTTGGGGTCTGATGATCGTTTTCTAGGTCAGGGTCCATGGTGTCGAATTGTCCTAACTCCTGAAAGGCTAACGCCAAGCTGGAGGTCCAGGGTGTGCAACCTGCTTAGCCTGGTTCTATAACCTAAGCATGCACACCTTGTCTCCCAGAGCTAACAGCTGAGTACAGGGGGGCGGACGGCTCTTTCCCTGAGCAAGGCAGCGATCATACCCTGAATGCTGTCGCTCTGAATTACCCATGCCCTAAGCCATAATGAAACTAAAGAGCAGGGAAGTGGTGACTGACGAGCGAAATTACTTTTTGTCTACCGTGTGTACAGGACATACAGAGAGCCCGCCACCAATGTTCTACACATCTGTGGTAGGCACCGTTGATGCTTCTTCGAGCTCCGTCGCTTTCCAAGGGGGACACCGGCGTCACTTCTTCGAGCTTCAGTGCCTCCCAGGGAACCTTCGGTGTCACTTCTGCGAGCTCCGGCGCCCCCCAAGGGGGCCGTCGGCATCACTTCTCTGAGCTACAGCGTCCCCAAGGGGGCCGCTGGCGTCACTTTTGTGAGCTCCGACGCTTCCCAAGGGGGCCGCCGATGTCACTTCTTCGAGCTCCGGCGCTGCCCACGGGGACCACCAGTGTTACTTCTGCGAGCTCCGGCACCCCACAATCGGGTCACTGACGTTACTTCTCCGAGCTCCGGCGCCCCCAAGGGGGCCGCTGGCGTCACTTCTTCGAGCTCCGGCCACCCCCCCCCCCCCAAGGGGGCCGTCGGCGTCACTTATACGAGCTTCGACGCCCCCAAGGGGCCCGCTGGAATCACTTCTGCGAGCTCTGACGCCTCCCAAGGGGGCCGCAAGCGTCACTTCTTTGAGCTCTGGTGCCTCCCACGGGGACCACTGGTGTTACTTCTGCGAGCTCCGCCGCCCCTCGGGGGTCGTCGATGTCACTTCTCCGAGCTCCGCCTCCCCGAAGGGGGACGCTGGCATCACTTCTCCGAGCTCCAGTTCCCCCAAGGGGGCCGTCGGCGTCACTTCTCCGAGCTCCGACGCCCCCAAGGGGGCCGCTAGCGTCACTTCTCCAAGATCCGACGCCCCACAAGGAGCCACAGGTGTCACTTCTCCGAGCTCCGGCATCCCGCCCGCTGGCGTCACTTTTTACAAGAAAAGATAAAGGCCCCACCTACAGGATCATCATCTCTCCCGAGGTGGGCCCGGGGACCATTGTTAGTACCCTGTAGACGGGATACCCTCACAGATAGGATGAAGACATCGAGGAACATCCGGAGCTGAAGTGGTCCTTCCTCCGGAGATCACCATGGGGTCGCTTTGGGTCCAGACCTTCGACGAAGCCACACAGGACAAGATTCGACGTGAAGACCTTAACCTCGTCGACGAGGGAAGGTGCAAAGCAGCTGTTCAAAATGTACAATATCGCTAGGCGCTCCGGCGCTATCACCAAAGGCATGTGCGCAAACGACAACTCCAAGAAGGCGATCTGGTGCGGCGGAGAATACTAACTCGTGAAGGGATGAAGAAACTGTCCCCTAGTTGGGAAGGTCCCTTCCGGGTGATCAAAGTATCCCGTTCTGGATGCGTTCGCTTGGCAACAGAGGATGGGACTTCGCTTCCCAATCCCTGGAACATCGAGCACCTATGTAAGTTTTATGCTTAGTTTCACGGAGGTGAGTCTGTAATTACACATAATGTAAATTATAGAGTCTACAAACAAAGTTGGGTAGGTCCCTAAGGGAGAACATCCGGACCCCTCCGGGAGGGTTCGGGCAGTTCAAGCACACTTAACTTGGTCCCTGTACTAAAAGTGTAGCTTACCTATCCTGGGTTAGAACAAGATGAATAGAACACTTGGCGTGGTTTCGTACCCTAAGTGTGTCCTTGTCTCCCCTGTAATTCGGACCTATAATGAAAGACATTATTGTGTAAAAATAGACTCCACGTGCATTAATTTTGTACAGGCTCGTTTCTTTTATTATCTTTTCCTTCTTGTCTATAACAAAGTTGTGCAATTCTTTTTGAGATTCAGTTCAAGCTATTCGGATGATATACAAGTTATATTGTTGATCTTTTTCGGATCTTAGTATTGCTAAATGGTCTACTCGCCTGAACGCCAAAGCCAATGACGGGTTCAGAGTGTGCTATCGACTTAGACTGGTCACGCATCCTAAGTACGCCCTTTACCTAAATTCCGGCAGTCCCCAGTAGGGCGAGTCCAGAAGGCATTCAGATTTGAGGAGATTATAACGATATACTTGTTATTAAGTTGAGTTCCTTTGTATCTAAAATTCAAATAAGAACAGTAAGTCGCAAACAAGTTATAGACGAGAGGATGAATTTTACTGCTTTTCTTGTCTTTAAATGCATTGGGAAAATGAAAAACTCATGGCGATGGTGGATGTTGCTAGAGCTGTTAAGCTTCGACAATCCCCAGGGGGCCTGCCATCGATTTTCATACGTTGAAAGTGGGCATCATCGGAGCTCCAAGTTCTGACAACTCCCTAGTTGGCTAGCCGTCGACGTGAAGAATTATTGTCAATCTAAACAAAGATAGCGGAGAAATCACCCTAAGGGGGTCCGCAGTTGACATATTATATGTTGACAGTGGACACCGTAGAAGCCAGAAAGCTCCAACGATCCCAGGGAACCCTCTGTCGATGTTCTAAGCGTTGACAATAGGTTTCGTCGGACCTACAAAGCTCTGACAACCCCCAGGGGGCCCGCCGTTGACGTTCTACATGTTGGCAGTGAGCACCGTCAGAACTACCAAGCTCCGACAGCTCCCAGGGGGCCCTCCGTCGATGCAACAAAGAGTCCCTGGAGATGTCGGAGGTAAACTACAGAACTCGGAGCTACCGTTATGGCTACGAGCGAGAAGTGAAGTCATGAAGACATTGTCAAATCCTTTTGGTACATGTTCGCAATCAAATTGTGTATATCTCCCATGGGGCCAACAATATAAAGGACAATGCATTGAAGACACACAAAATGGAATTCATCATTCAAACGATTAGACTTCATTGATTCAAAATGAGGATTACAAGTGAAGTCAGAAGAAAAAGGTCCTAGCTACTGGAGGTCCTAGGTCCTATGGAAAAATGAGGCAACTTTCTGGGCAGCTTCTTGAACGATGGCCATGGCGCCATCCTCCTCTTCAACAATGGGTCCTTCGAGCACCAGATCTAGAGATAGTTGGGGGGTCCCTGCTTTTGAAGCATGCCAACACATATTTGGCGACGTTCTTGGCTAGAGAATTCCCCTCCATCTCCATTTGGTTGACGATGATGTCACTCATCGCATCCAACTTGTTGTCGGCAGAGGACAACGCCACCAGCGCCTTGTCCAGCTCTGGCTCCGGGTTATCCGGACGCACCAAACTGAAGCCAAGTGGCACCAGAGCGTCATTGGCTCATCCTAGGAAGTCCCTGATGAGTAGGTTTAGGCCCGATCTTCCGAAAGGTAAGTCGATTGGGGTGGAGAACTCGACGTTGATGGTCCGCAGCACTCGAGCAATTCGAATGCCCCTGCAATCACTACACCACTTCTCCGTTGGTTATCAACCGTGCGGCACACGGTTGACCTCACCAAGAAGGCTAATCCCTGCAAGTGAACCAAGAACACAAGCAAGAACGTAGAAGACACGATCTGAAATTGAGAAGTTGGGGTCTCACAGATCGTAGAACGGCGAAATTGTTATTCTAAGCAAAAACCAATTGTTCATGGCGGCTACTATAGAGTATATATAGGTGGTAGGACGTCCAAGGGGATGTTGGGGTCGTGACCTAACCCTAATACACGAAAATAATTGACTTAGACTTGATACAAGGCCCAATGGCCCAATACGGTGGTGCAACACCCTGATAAATTCTGAACTCGATTTTGTTTTGATGATTACCGTCGCATCCGAAGGAATTTTGACATGGGATCAGCGCCATTGGAAATTTTATCCTCTCCCCTTTCCGTGCATATGTAGAACGTCCAAAACGGAGTTCATATGCGTCTTGAGCGTCTATTTTAGTGCGAACTACTTCTGGACTCCGAGTTATACACGATTTTGAGATGGGATCGGTTTCCATCTTCATTGAACGTATTCTCTGGTCCTCCACGCCCCTAATACTTCCTCCAAGTACTCCTTGAACCTCTCCATGCAACCTAATAATAATTAAATCATTAGATAGCAATCTATTCTCAAAAACATATAAGAAAACATATAAGAACGAGCTCACTCTGAAATTAATTATTGTGTGTGAACTCTATTGCTTGCATCTTGTATGTTCAATGGAGTATTGTTTGTATCCATAGAAGTGATGTCGTCCTAGACTCCCTGGGACTCTATTGCCCTCAAACTTCTTAGTTCCTCCAGCGACCTCTTGGCGGCTGCAAGCTCCGAACCTTCTCAAGCGATGCGCTTGACCTCTTTGGCATGCTGCTGAATACTTTCAGCGAGCCACTTTTCCCTGTCTATGAGATACGACTCCGGGAGGTGGATGCGGTTCCGACGGTTCGCCAGGTCCTTCTCCCTACCTTTCACCTTCTCCTCCCTGGAGACGACATCAACCTCTCTCTTGTAGAGCTCTTGTCCCACCTGCCAAGTTCTTTCCTCTTCCTGCTTGCACCGCTATTCAAACTTTTTTGTGCGGTCAGCCAAGCTCTGCTCTCCTAGAGACAGCCTTTGTGCGAGCTCCTCCTCTCTCTTCAGGATGTCCTCCTGCTTTTCCAGGAGCTTCTCCTCCCTTCCGGCACTTGAGGAGCACTTCATTTAATTCATTGAGGTTGTCCTGATGACGTCAACAGCCTCATTGGTCTCCCGAGCATGCTCGAAAATCTATCGAGCCTTTCCTCATCGAGAGCCTTAATGGCAGCCTCCTGCTCATTTAGCAAGAGGTCCATCAGTGCTAACCGAGCCTTCTCCTTGGCTACCCATTCCTTCTGGTCAGCCAGCCTCGACTGCGTCAGCATCGTCTAAAAGAGAAGCCTGTTGCACCAACGCCTTAAAGTGTTGCGCTCTTCTTCGACGCCTTTGCTTTTGTGGTCAAAGGCGAGCTGGACCTGACAGAGACTGGAGCAGGCATTGTCTATAGACAATGTCAAAGGAATAGGCTCTGAACCAACCTGTATCTCTTCCACTAGCTCGAGCAGATCTTCTAAAACAGCAATCGGGTCCCATGGCACAAGCGTGGTCCCCTGTGGCTCTGCGGTTCTAGGGCCGACCTCTGGGAGCTCTTTTACATCTATCGTGGCCGAGGAGGGTCCTATAGTGGGAACTTCAACCTCTAGAGCTGACGAGGAAGGATCCCCTGCTGGAATTTCAATCATCGGCTCTGTGGGTGGAGGACCTGACATCGACTCTTCTGGGTGCTTCGGCTCTGACATGAGCACCTCCAAAGTAATCACCTCTGGGGCTGGCATTGGAGCTTCGCCCGGAGCCCCCACCACTTCCGGCTCAGGGGCCGGTACTTCAACCATCTCTGGCTCAGGGGCCGGAGCTTCAACAACTTTCAGCTCAGGTGTCAGAGCTTCAGTTACCTCCAGCCCAGGTGTTAGAGCTTCTGTCATCTCTGGCTCCGATGCTAGAGCTTCAACCGTTGGCTCTGAAACTGTCAGCACTTTATCACGAGTCTCCCCTCCGTGGTCCGGCGCTACCACGAGAGCTTGTGGCGTCGTCACTGGATCTAAGTCCACGACAACTGGCGTCGGAGCTGCCATGTCTATAGCCACCACTTGGGGAGGCACTAGGATCGAAGCAAGAACCTCTGGTTGTGCAACCTCAGTTGCTGCAACAGGCACCTAAGCTTCGGTTTTCTTCTTCAACATCCTGGAAGCAAAAATCAAAAAATTGAAAAAGGGGAAATAATGGAAATGACAACTCATGATGAGAAGACAATGCTTACCTTGGGAGGCTTCCGCCCCAGTCGCCGCGGAACTTCTTCTTCTAAGGTCCACAGTCGGAGCCCACTGGACCTGGTGAGGCAAAAACCTCGGACCTTGGTCGGGAGCATGCTGCAATAGCTGGAGTCACCTCAGTCGGGACCTCCCTCGGCTGGGAAGGACCTCTGGACCTGGAGCCCGAAGCTGGCACTAGAGCCAGGGTCAACTTGTCGGAGCTAGCGCCCCTCGAGGACGCCAGCACCAAAGGAGGGGTGGCCGCTGAAGCTCTGCTTGGCCGGGGGGAAGAAGCTGCTGGAGATGGAGCCGACCTGAGGGAACTCCCATCAGCATGTCTCATGTTATTTTTTTGGCTGGAATATTCGGTCGGCTCCTTTCCCTTGCCTTTGCCATTACCAGCATAATAAGCCCTCTGGCTTGGAGCAGCGGGAGCGATCCTCTCCGAAGCTCTGGGAATGGAAATCTCGATGGTCCCACGTCTCTCCACCAAGCCAAGGTCATCAAGCTTTGGCATCCCCCTTTGGAGCTCTCTACTAATCTCAGGAACCAAATTTAGAGGGAGGAAATTCGTCAGGGGTGTCAAGGAGTCTTGGGAGATATCCCCATGTTGAAGTTTCTAGAGGTGGAGCTTCAAAGCCCCTTCATCCAGATTGGTCCGAAGGCCAGCTTCGATACGGTTGTGGTCCATCTCACTATTGAAAACCCAGGCAGACCACTCCCTCTTCATCAGTGGAACCCATCTGTTAGCCAGGAAGTTGTCGAAGACCATATGAGGGGTCACTCCACCCTCTACACATTGCCAGATCCTAGTCAGGATGGACTTGTATGCTTCTGACAGCTCCGAATCAGCATTTCAAGTGTCGGTGTCAATGTTGGGGTGCCTTGTGGGCAACTCCAGCCTGTCGTGATGATCCACTAGGATGATCACCCAATCCTTCTTCGATTTGTACCACTTTTCGGAGGGGAAGGTCCTCAAGTACTTGAAGGGGCAGTTCTTGCGCTTCACGAAGTACTAGAAGCCAATAAACTCGCTCCCCTTCCTAGTGGTGCGGACCGTGAAGAAGGTCCGGATGAGCTCGATGCACGGCGGCACACCCACCCACATCACACAGAAGTGGACGAAGGTCGCCACTAGCAAGAAGGAGTGGGGGCCGAGGTGATGAAGCTAGAGTCCATAGAAATCTAGCAACATAAGAGAAAGCTTGAGAAGGGCAGGATCAAACTCACCATGGCATACACTGAGAAGTAGACGATCTCTACAGCGTGCTCCTTCTTGAAGGGAACCTTGCCGAAGCGGATCATGTTGTTGAAGGAGTCACTGGACCACCCCATGTAGGTTCAGACCCTCGTCAGATCTTCATCGCTCTTGATCTTGCTGCGGGGAAGACCCAACTCCATTGCGAGAAAGTGGAGCTAAGGTTGGAAGGGCTATGCAAAGGGTTGAGAGGCTCTAAGCGCAAGTTCGAATGAAAGCACAAAGAGTCCTCAAACCGTGCAGGCTTTCCTTCTTAAGTAAGCCTCCGCAACGCTTTGATGGAAACCATGTCAGGATCAAGATTTCATTTCAAAAGATTAACCCGTCAATGACAAATGGGCCTGGGTCCACTTCGGCAGAAAAGTCGAAGTTATTACACCAGGTGAGCCATTGTCATGATGGGAAGTTGGAAGCCCGAGGGCAGCGGCCTGAAAAGGCGCTCAATACCAATACCGGTTTCGTATTGGGAACCGGCAACCTTCAATTGTGTGAGATCTGCATGCCAGGATCTCACCTACTGCATCAAGAAAAGCTATGGAGTTCCACTTGTTCGATTTGAAGACCTCCAAAGGCCCCACGTGTCCCGCAGCACTGGGCTCACCTCCCTCATTCGGGTAGCTCCGGCACTGCCACGTGTAACGCAAGGCCGTACCTTACTTCCTGTATAGGGAAGCTCCGGACATGCCACGTGTTCGGAGGCCCCAGACCTAACCCCCCAGTAGAGGGAAGCTTCGGTGCTGCCACGTGTATATCAGCTCCGGACCTGCCTCCCCACAAAGGGAAGCTCCGAAGCTGCCACGTGTCGAGCCTCCGGACCTAAGCCTGCAACGGGAAGACTGCCAGATCTCCAACGGCACAGACATTCAAGGACAGTTAAATTAGCTGTTACAAGACCTGATTACGTGTCATTAATGCCATGTTAATGACACATGATTAGAAGACCTTTAGTATTTCTAACGCCGCCATTAAGGCACATTATCACATTGTTCCATATACTTAATACATATGGATCTTGTATTAGGTAATTAAAGACCGCCAGAGCCACTTGTCGGGCTAGGATTCCAATGTAATGGCCAGTCCTTGGATTATAAAAGGGATGCACCGCACGGTACAAAAGGGAAAAGTCCAGTCAAAGAAGCTCACATGCACACAAGCCATTACATGCTCATACAATCAACAACCACCCATGGAGTAGGGTATTACGCTTAGGCGGCCCAAACCACGTAAAAACTCTTGTGTCACTGTCTCATTCTTGACCTTACGCGCGCCCCAACCGAATACAAACCTCCGCGAACTACACTTTAGTAGTACCGGGGGAAGTGTCAATCGTACACTTTGACACATTCCCGTTACCAAATCTAAGTCAAGGTGCGTATAGACTTGAACGTGCATAGTGCTTCCGACAGCTGAAGCGTACAGAACTGACTTCATCTGGCCAACTTCAAATTTGTTTTCTGGACATTGGAATGTCCCAAATTTATCGTCCTTGACTACTGGAGCAGGTATGGGAGAGCACTTATGCATATTGAATTTCTTCAATACTCTCTCAATGTATACCTTTTGTGATATTCCTAATGTGTCATTGGAACATTTTTGATGAATTTCAATGCCAAGAATGTAAGAGGCTTCACTGAGATCATATCAAAATTTGATGACAGAAAATTCTTGGTCTCATGTATCCTATCCTTATGGCCACAAGTCAAGAGTATGTCATCCACATATAGGACTAAAATTCTGAACTTACTGCCTTTAAATTTAACATAAATGCAGTTGTCCATAGCATTCTCCAAAGTTCGGATCACTTTATTGAACTTGAGGTACCATATTGTCTTGAGGCTTGCTTCAAGCCATAGATATATTTCTTCAAACGACACGCCATGTGTTCTTTCCCTTCTACGACAAAACCTTCCGGCTGAGTCATATGAACGTCTTCATTTAAATCTCCATTTAAGAACACCATTTTAACATACATTATATGCAACTCCAAATTGTAATGAAATTGCATCTTAGGAAACTGCAGTGGATTTGCATCGATGTGTAATGTGGCTACTTCCTGTACTTAACCTAACAATAATATAAATATATGTACTGCAGCGGTTTTCCTTGCAGTTTGCCCTAAAAATCAAAGATTCGTTTAGCGTCGTAATGGCATTGACAGCTATGAATCGCTTTGAAGCGACTACTTTGAGAAGCGATCAACGGCTTGAAGCGTTCCTTCCAACTTTGAATCGTCGGCTGTGTTGCCCTAAATATTCTTGCATTTCGCTGTTTCCAGATCTCCCAAGCTGCCATTGTGAAGACTTCCATAAAAGAAGGTAGCGTCCATTTATGTTTTTCTCTTGCGATTGTATCAAAAAATAGGGATCATTATCCCAGTGAATACCAATCAGATTCCAACACTCGATGTTGAACGTGCAGAGGAAAGATAAGTGGTTGGTTAGTTCCTCTGTATCGATGTCACAGAGAACACAAGAATAATCATCTCCCTCAATGGTCAGATTTCCATTTTAGAATGTTTCATGAATTGAGACGATCCCTGAAAGGTAACCAGATGAAAATCTTGATCTTCTTCAAAACCTTGGGTTTCCATATCAAGTTAAACAAAGGCGGTGGATTGATGTGGTCAAAGTATGAACGGTAACCCTTCCTTGAGCAGTATGTTGGTGTCATGGTCCCTTTTGTGAGACATATGTGCGCTGAATACATTGGCTTTGACAATAGAAGTTTTGAATGCTGCCATAACATCTTTTTAGCAAGGTCTGACTCTAGCTCCGAGCTTCTACAAGGTCCGACAATAGGTCTGAATTTCTTTGTCTAGATCCAACATGTTTTTGGGTAGCTCCGGTGAGCTTTGTCTTTAGCTCCGGCATGTCTTTGATAGCTCCGGCATGTCTTTGTTAAGCTCTGATATGTTTTGCTAGGTCTGACTTATGTTGGTTAGCTCTGATATGTTTTTCTAGCTCCGACTTTTGGGATGACTAGTTCCGACTAGTTTTGGCTAGGCTCCAGCTCTAGGTTGTACTAGCTTTGGTAAGCTCCGGCGCTAGGTTGTACTAGCTTTGGTAAGCTCCAACTCAAGCTCCGGTTAGCTTTGGCAAGGTTCGGAGCTTGATCGTAATGTTCAATATTTTTATGTGAAATGTTTCGAACTTGCTTTACACTTATGGAAAGGTTGCTTAGTATTCTTTTACTAACTTTTTGGTGTGTTTTGGTGCATAAGGCTTATATCATTTTGCTGTGCTTTGCAACATGCTTATGTGAGGTGCTCACGTAAGGTGTTGTAGTTTCAGAACTAACTTGAGTCAAGTCGTGGACTGGGGCTCGTACGGATTGGTTGTTTATTCATGTGCAGGTGTTGCTTGAGTTCAAGACATGGCTGGTGACGGGATCCATTGAACTAGACTTAGGGAGCACATGAGGGTCAACAACCAAGTTCGGGAGGAATTGCGGTTGAATTGATCGGGAGGTTGCACAACATGTTTGAATCAAGAACAATGCATATGAAGGTATTGTGGACGTCATTGGAAGATGTTTGCACATGTGCAAGGAGTGCATGGACATGGCTACATGGTTCCGAGGCATGATGAAGAGATGTGGACGTAAAAAATTGGTCGGAAAGGTCCAACCGACTAGGTTATGGACTCAGGCTGTGGCTGAGTCGGGTTTGAATCAAATATGGAATTTTTTGAGTTGGTTATGATAGGATTTCGTGTGGATCATGAATTTGAGTTGTTTTAGGAATGTCGAATACATTTCTAAGGTGTTTGGAGGTCTTAAGATTGCTTCTATCTGCGTATAGAAGAGTCTTAAGCAGTTATGGAAAGTTTTGATTCGTGAATGGAGTAGGATTAGAGTCCTGATTTGAGTTGAGTTGGCTTTCGAGCTGGTTATATAAGCAAGGGAGGCCAGAGCTCGTGTCCGACTTGTTCCAGACAAGTTTTACTCGTCGAGTTTCTAGACAGCACTACCTTTCGACGGTGGTTTTATCATAACTCGAGTTTTACAGATCCAATTGACGTGATTCTTTATGGTTGTCTTCACAACTTGATTATCTATTATCTGTCAAAATTTCACGGTCATTGGATTTGTGGTATCTGATCTACACGAGTTTCTTTGCAGCATTCCAGAACTGTTTTTCTCGGGTAGGACAGATTGACCTTTGTTCGATCTTTCGATCATAACTTGAGTTTCTCTCGACGGATTTGAGTGATCATTCTTGTGTTTTATTCGTGACTTGATTCTATCTGATATATATCACTTTTTTCCCGGTGAAACACGTTTAGATTAGTCTCACATACGATTCTTTTAACAGATCGTTTGTCTGCCGAAGGAGTTGGGATTTAATTGTTTCCGCTACGTAAGATTTTTTAAATCTACCATTCACCCCCCTCTGGTAGCTTTTCACGTGCTCTTCGATCCTACAATTGGTATCAGAGCCACGATGCTCTAATCTTTGTGATTTGCACGTGTTTTTGACTAATCATCATGGAGAAATACTCCGCCAAACCTTATGTGTTTAGTAGTATTGATTTTCAGGTTTGGAAGGCACGCATGGAGGCTTTCATCCAGGCGCAAGGCTTTGCAATATGGGATATGGTGTACAAGCTTTATGAAGTGCCGTCAAATGATCAAGTTATAGCTACAAATCTGAGAGATGTCGACAACAACAACAAGGCTCGAAACTTGATCATACAAGGATTAACTCAAAGTGACTTCGGCCGTGTTGCACACCTCCGATCTGCATACGATGTGTGGAAAGAACTTTGTGACTACGAAGAAGGATCCAACATGATCAAGGAGGTAAGGCAAGACATGTTCAATAAAGAATACATGCGCTTCGAGATGCAACCCGGTGAGTCAACTAATGATCTCTTTGCTCGCTTTAATAAAATTCTCAGCAACTTGCGTAGCGTCAATGTTAATTTTTCAGATGCTGAAAATGCTAGGAAATTGTTAAGTGCATTAGACATGTCAATTTGGGAGATGAAAGTTACATCCATTCGTGAATCTACTGTCATGAGTAAACTTACTTGACATGTGCTATATTCTATGTTAAAAACTCATGAAATTGACATAATATCACGTAAAAATCCCAACAAGTCTATTGCTTTTGTTTCACAACGTGACATGCCTAGCTCCGGTCAATCTTCATCTTGGGGTACACTTGCTTTGTTGTCCTCTATAACTCTTGAATAGATTGAGGAGCTTCCAGAGGAGGAGCTAGCACTTCTCTCTACTAGGTTCTCAAAAGCATTGCAAAATGTGAGAACTAGAAGGAGAGGAAGCTCCAGACCTCAATAATGCTTCGAATGTGGTAAGACAGGACACTTTC
Organism: Tuctoria greenei; assembly: GCA_036927565.1. Classification (NCBI taxonomy): domain Eukaryota; kingdom Viridiplantae; phylum Streptophyta; class Magnoliopsida; order Poales; family Poaceae; genus Tuctoria; species Tuctoria greenei. The sequence continues at coordinate 61,612,033 of JAYESD010000002.1, read as the reverse complement.
GTACATATTGTACTAATATTTCAGGTTCTACTTCCCGAGAAGAAAAACAATCAAGGACGAAGCACTCCTCAACAAATGATAAGAAGAAGAAGGGCTTTACAGGTCGCCAACTGGTGAACAGTTTTATCTCCGCACTCCAGGAACTTGGCTCAAGCGACGTGGACATTGGAAGTGATGAAGATGAAGATGATTTGGCCAGCTTATGCTTCATGGCGGGCAAAACAAGGTTAAGATCAAGACAGGAGGATGCAGAACACAACAGTGATGATGATGAGGTATGTTCTACCTGTAATGAAATGTGTGATGCAATTTCTTGTGCAACTATTATTGTTAAGAAAAAGGAAAAAAACTTAGGGATAATGCTGTTAAAATTGAGTCATTAGAATCTAAAATTAATCATTTAAAATCCTTGATTCCTAGTGATGATTCTTGTTTTTCATGTGATTTAATATAGGAACAATTGTCCTCATTAAGAACTGCGCACACCTCCACACTTGATAAACTTGAGTTAGAAATAGAAAAGAACAGAGAGCTTGCTGCACTTAATGATAAAAACTTGAAAGATGCTAGTTGTTCTATAGTTGATTCGCATTGTTCTACTTGTGATGATCTTCATAAGAAACTACAAGATGCTATGAATGAAATTTCTATATTGAACAATACTTTACGTTCTCATGAAATCAAATATTGTTCCAATTGCAAATTAAAAAGAAAAACTTCATGTGAAAATTGCCTTGATCTGACCAATAAACTTGATGACATGCATAAGACATTAGATCAGTTTTGTAATGGGAATAAGAACCTAAACTTGCTGCTGAATTCTTCCAAGTCTTGCAATGATAAAACTGGTTTAGGTTTTGATTCTCATGCTCATGCTAAGGCACATCCACCTAAAATTGTAAAGTCATTAGGAAGTGGTTTGATTCAAACAGTTCCTAAACAAAAAGAAGTGGTTTTCAAATCTGCATGAGTGTTGTCTCATTCGGTTTCAAATAAAAATGTTGTTTGCTCATCTAGACATGAACACAAAGTTAAATTTCATTGTACCTACTGTGGTAGAGATGGTCATGTCATAGATTTTAGTTATAGACTAGCTAAACAACAGAAAAGGGAAAGAATGATTGCTAGATCTCATAACTTTCATGCAAAATTTGTTGCACATATTAAACCGAATGCCAGGATCATGCAACCTGCTGTTATGAGTCAAAAAAATTCAAAGTTTACCTCTGGACCTTCTGTTTTTGCCTACGGAGCTACTGATTTTTGTGCTACACAAGTAACACCTTATAGGTCAGTAGTTAAGAATAAAAAACCTCAAACTTTGACTCATAAACCTGCTGTTTTATCTCAGCTTTCGCGTGTTTTTCCTGCTGCACGTCGTGTGACTCAGTACTGGATTCCTAAATGCCTTTTGACTAACCCCAGTATTGAGTCATCGACGTATTGTGCTTCTATGTAGGTTACATGCTTGAGGAAGGAGAACATTTGGATTGTGGATTCAGGTTGCTCACGCCACATGACCGGTAACAAAGAATGGTTCTCCTCTCTCTCTTTTGTGTCACGTGTAGAGAATTTTACTTTTGCCGATAATTTTTCAACTCCTATAATTGCTAAGGGTTCAGTTAGAGTAAATGATCACTACACTTTGAAGGATGTGACACTTGTCAAAAATTTGAAATACAACTTGCTTTCTATTTTACAATTGCTAGATGAAAATCTGAAAATTATTTTCAATAAAAACTATTGCAAAGTTGTAGGTTCAAATAGTGAGCTTATTTTTAACATGTCTCGGTTTGGAAGAGTTTTTAAAGCTGATTTTGATATGTCTTCCTCTAAGCATAGGTGTCTAGTTGCTAATGATTCAAAGGACTTATATTTTTGGTATCGTAGATTTGGTCACGTAGGCTTTGATCACTTAACACATGTTAGTGCTCTTGATCACATACGTGGACTGCCTAAGCTTAAAGGGGACAAAGAAATTGTGTGCTCTTCTTGTAGACATGCTAAGATGGTTGAAGGTTCACATACTCCTCTCACAATGATCATGACAACTGAACCGGGTCAACTTTTGCACCTTGACACCGTAGGACCTTCACGTGTTCAATCCTTCGGAGGTAAATGGTATGTTCTTGTTATTGTTGATGATTATTCTAGATACTCTTGGGTTTACTTTATGGCATCTAAGAATGAAGCTATTAGTCACTTTAGAACTTTATTTCTTAGATTATCAATTGATCACCCAGGATCTTTAAAAGCAATTAGAAGTGATAACGGAACTTAATTTAAAATCAATCTTTTGATCACTTTTGTGCTGAAAATGGAATAGATCATCAATTTTCTTCACCATATGTACCTCAACAAAATGATGTTGTAGAAATAAAGAACAGAACCTTAGTTGAGATGGCTAGGACTATGCTTGATGAATATCAAACTCCTTGGAAATTTTGGGTTGATGCGATTGTAACCACTTGTTATGTCTCAAATCGTGTTTTCTTGCATGCTAAGCTAGGTAAAACACCATATGAGCTCCGGTTTGGACATAGGCCTAGTGTTACGCATATTCGGGTCTTTGGTTGCAAATGCTTTGTTAAGAAACATGGTAATCTTGATAAATTTGAACCTATATCCATTGATGGCATGTTTCTTGGTTATTCATCTCATACTAGAGGCTACCGTGTGTTTTTACTTGACACTAACAAAATTGTGGATATTTGTGAAGTGTCTTTTGATGAAGTTAGCCCAGGTACTAGCTCAAAAATTGCCGGTCTAGATCCATATCCGCAGGGGAGAGCATTTTCGTTGAAAATGAGGAAGAATTGGAGTTGCTGCCCGAAAATTCAGCAGCTAAAGACTTTGGTTCAGCTCCGGATGTTAATTCTCAACCAGCACCAACAACCATCAATGCTGATTCAAATCTTCCTCAAGTCACAAGCTCATCGATTTGTGATGAACATGATGAAGAAGAAGCTTGTGAGACATTTATTCCCCTACGGGTTTACAAAGATCATCCCCCGCAACAGATTATTGGAAGCTTGCACGAACAAGTTACACGGTCTAGGTTTTGTGATCCAAACTCTCATGCTCATTCTGCTTTTGTTGCTTCTTTTGAACCAAAAGATATATCACACGCACTCACTAATGAATCTTGGATTATTGCCATGCAAGAAGAGTTAGAAAATTTTGAAAGAAATAATGTTTAGAAACTTGTACCTCCTCCTCAAGGTCACACTTTAATTAGAACTAAATGGGTATTTAAAAATAAACAAAGTGAGGATGGGGTTGTGGTTAGGAATAAGGCTAGGTTGGTTGCTCAAGGTTTCACTCAAGTTGAAGGTCTAGATTTTGATAAAACTTTTGCTCTCGTTACTAGATTAGAAGCCATAAGAATTTTGTTAGCTTTTGCTGCATCTAAAGGTTTTAAGCTATATCAAATGGATGTTAAAAGTGCTTTTCTTAATGGCTACATAGATGAGGAGGTTTATGTCAAACAACCACCGGGTTTTGAAAATCTAGATTTTCCTAATCATGTTTACAAACTGTCCAAAGCCTTGTACGGTCTCAAACAAGCCCCTAGAGCATGGTATGATAGTTTAAAAACATTCTTACTTGAAAAGAGGTTTACCATGGGCAAGGTTGATAAAACTCTTTTTGTGCTTAAGCATGGCAATGACTCATTATTTGTTCAAGTGTATGTGGATGATATTATCTTTGGTTGTGCTTCTCATGATCTTGTGTCCAAATTTTCAGCAATGATGAGTTCCGAATTTGAAATGAGTATGATGGGTGAACTCACTTACTTTTTGGGGCTGCAAATCAAGCAAACCAAGGAGGGTACCTTTGTGCATCAAACGAAGTATACAAAAGACCTCCTAAGGTTCTTCAACATGTACAAAAGCAAGCCTCTTCGGACACCAATGGGAACAGAAACAACACTTGAACTTGATGAAGATGGTGAACCCGTGGATCAAAAAGAATATAGAAGCATGATCTGATCATTTTTGTACCTCACGACATCAACACCGGACATACAATTCAGCATATGTCTTTGTGCACGGTTTCAAGCCTCACCACGTGCTTCACATCGTCAAGCCGTCAAAAGGATTCTCAGGTACTTACATGGAACTCAAGTATTTGGCATTTTTCTTTCTTCTTCCTCAACTATTACTTTGAAAGCTTTTTCCGATGCTGATTTTGGAGGTTGTAGGATTGATAGGAAAAGTACTTCCGGTACTTGTCATTTTCTTGGTAATTCACTTGTTGCTTGGTCCTCTAGAAAACAAAATTCAGTTGCACAATCCACAGCCGAATCTAAATATGTAGCTGCTGCTAGTGCTTGCTCACAAATTCTTTGGATTGTTCAAACACTTAAGGACTATGGGGTTGATCTAGATAGTGTTTCACTGTTTTGTGATAACACTAGTGCCATTTGCATTGCTAAAAACCCTGTTCAACATTCTAGAACTAAGCACATTGATATTAGGTATCACTTTCTCCGTGATAATGTTGAAAAAGGAAACATTGTGCTTCACCATGTAGATACCGAACAACGATTGGCTGACATTTTTACAAAACCTTTGGATTTCACTCGTTTTTGTTTCATTCGTAGTGGAATAGGGGTTATGCATCCTCATGGCTTACGTTGAGGGGGAGTTTTCAAACTTGAGAAGTCTATGTGTGAATCTGAAATTAAAATAATATGAGCATAGTATTTCATATATATATATATATATATATATGACTTTGTGATTCCTTTTACATGCTAAAAGTTCTTACTACATTACTCGTGTTATACATTTAGTAGTTTTTGCCATGTCTAGTAATTGGAATAATTACTTACACTAAATCTGGTCATGGTTGAACTTTCTTGCTGTTTTGAACTTGTTGCATGCTCACAAGTGTTTTTAATCATAAAGAATTAATCAAGTAATCAACTCACATGTTGAGTTTTTGTGAACAAATATAAGTTGAGAAAAGATCAAGAGAATATGCATGCATCGCACTTCTTCTTTTGAGATGGCTTATCATTGCACTTAGATATGAACTTGGAAGAAGTTTTGTATGATTAAAATCATGTCCTTAAGCTTCTTATTGTCAAATAACATAGGCTTGGCTTGGTAGGTTAGAATAAGGCAGATGCGCATATAATCTATTGCAAATATCATATGATCTAAATTTGTGCTTTGAAAAATAATAAAATGTAGCAACAAGTGTCATGCTTTCAGGTATTGAAATAGTTAAGTTTAAGAGATCATGACTTGCTTAAATTGAAAATTACATTTGATCTCTAGCATGGCTTACACTACTTTATGTATCTCATTGTTGTGATAGTGTAAGTTACTTAATAGTATGACTTGGATGAGCTTTTTTTTATATGTATATGTTATAATATGCTCATAACAATTAAAATTTCTCTTTTGAACCTTGCTGAATACATTGTCAAAGGGGGAGAGATAATATGGTGAATTATGCAAGGGGGAGAAATATGTATAGGGGGAGAAATTTATTTCTATCTCATTTGATTTCCAAAAAGGGGGGAAATTATTCTCAAAACTTTTCATGCCAATGTTCGGATCTTAAATGGTGTTGCCAATGCGTTCATCAAGGAAAATATTGTGAGACATATGTGTGCTGAATACATTGGCTTTGACAATAAAAGTTTTGAATGCTGCCATAACATCTTTTTAGCAAGGTCCAACTCTAGCTCCGAGCTTCTACAAGGTCCGACAATAGGTCCGACTTTCTTTGTCTAGATCTGACATGTTTTTGGGTAGCTCTGGTGAGCTTTGTCTTTAGCTCTGGCATGTCTTTGATAGCTCCGGTATGTCTTTGTTAAGCTTCGATATGTTTTGCTAGGTCCGACTTATGTTGGTTAGCTCTGATATGTTTTTCTAGCTCCGACTTATGGGATGACTAGTTCCGATTAGTTTTGGCTAGGCTCCGACCCTAGGTTGTACTAGCTTTTTTAAGCTCCGGCGCTAGATTGTACTAGCTTTGGTAAGCTCCGGCTCAAGCTCCGGTTAGCTTTGGCAAGGTTCGAAGCTTGATCGTAATGTTCCAAATTTTTATGTGAAATGTTTCAAACTTGCTTTAGACTTATGGAAAGGTTGCTTAGTATTCTTTTACTAAGTTTTTGGTGTGTTTTGGTGGTCAAGTCTTATATCATTTTGTTGTGCTTTGCAACATGCTTATGTGAGGTGCTCACGTAAGGTGTTATAGTTTCGGAACTAACTTAAGTCAAGTCGCAGACTTGGGCTCGTACGGATTGGTTATTTATTCATGTGTAGGTGTTGCTTGAGTTCAAGACATGACTGGTGACGGGATCTATTGAACTAGTCTTAGGGAGAATATGAGGTTCAACAACCAAGTTCGGTAGGAATTGTGGTTGAGTTGACCGAGAGGTTGCACAACATGTTTAAATCAAGAATAATGCATATGAAGGTATTGTAGACGTCATTGGAAGATGTTTGCACGTGTGCAAGTAGTGCATGGACGTGGCTACATGGTTCTGAGGCGTGATGAAGAGATGTGGACGTAAAGAATTGGTCGGAAAGGTCCAACTGACTAGGTTATGGACTTAGGCTGTGGCTGAGTAGGGTTTGACTCAAATATGAAATGTTTTAAGTTGGTTATAATAGGATTTCGTGTGGGTCACGAATTTTAGTTGTTTTAGGAATGTGGGATACGTTTCTAAGGTGTTTGGAAGTCTTAAGACTGCTTCTATCTGCGTATAGAAGAGTATTAAACAGTTATAGAAAGTTTCAATTCGTGAACAGAGTAGGATTAGAGTCCTGATTTGAGTTGAGTTGGCTTTCGAGCTGGTTATATAAGCAAGGGAGGCCAGAGCTCGTGGTGCACAACTTTGGGGCTGTTCCTCCTGTGTTCTATTGAATAAAATTCGTAGTTTGAAGGAACTTTTGTGCCTTGTTTGTCTGACTTGTTCCAGACAAGTTTTACTCGTCGAGTTTCTGGATAGCACTACCTTTCGTTGGTGGTTTTATCATAACTCGAGTTTTATAGATCCAATTGACGTGATTATTTTTGAGTTGTATTCACAACTTGATTATCTATTACCTTTAAAAATTTCACGGTCATTGTATTTGTGGTTTCTGATCTACATGAGTTTCTTTGCAGCGTTCCAAAACTGTTTTTCTCGGGTAGGACAGATTGACCTTTGTTCGATCTTTCGATCATAACATGAGTTTCTCTCGACGGATTTGAGTGATTCTTCTTGTTTTTTCTTCGTTATTTGATTCTCTCCGATATATATCACTTTTGTCCCGGTTAAACACGTTTAGATTAGTCTCACACATGATTTATTTAACAGATCGTTTTTCTGCCGAAGGGGTTGGAATTTAATTGTTTCTGCTGCGTAAGATTTTTTAAATCTACCCTTCACCCCCCCTGTGGTAGCTTTTCACGTGCTCTTTGATTCTACACCTTTCCATGCGTTGGTATGCTTCTCCCTATCATGCACCTGTTGCACTAGATGGTTAAGCTGTTGTAACTCATCGGTCACTTCTGTAGGGAGAGGCATGAAGAGGTTTTGTTGTACTTCATTAAGTGGGTTGAACTGTGCAAAAGAGATGTTTGGAGCTTTTGCAAAGGTGAAGAACCTCGGCAAATCTCTTTTTAGAAGATGTCCCTTCCATTCATTGTGCCACAGGGTTATTGTATCTCCCCTTCCAACTCTGATTATCATCTGTTTCCTGAAATCTCCCCATTTGCTAAGAACATCCCTCCACCAGAATGAACCTTTGCCCACTGTGCAATGCGGCGGTTTGTCATTGCACAGTGCACATGAACTACCAAGTGAACCCACGTAATATCTAGCTTGTTATATATCTTGAATAAAAATTTCCCCAGCAGCACTAGGTTCATGTTTTTTAGGCATTTGATACCTAATCCTCCTTTCTCAAGCGGATCCGTCACTTTGTCCCATGCAACTAATGGTTTTCCTTTTTCGGCAATGTTTGAGCCCCTCCAAAGACATAACTTACGTGATTTATCCAATGCTTGCAGAACCCAACCATTTAGTTTAAGCGTGCACATGGCATAAATGCGGATAGAGGATATGACGTTGTTGACCAAGGTGCATCTGCCTCCCATGGATAGCCAGGTGGCAATAGATGTAAGTTTCCTTTCAACTTTTGTGATTAACTGTCCAAAATATTTGGCCTTTGGTCCCAACAGACCCATTGGTAGACCAAGGTAGGTGAAGGGAAATACCCCAAGCTGGCACCCTAATGTCCCTGCCATGATAGCTGCTTGTTCGTCATTTAGATTTACTGACATGATGCATGCTTTTTCCCAATTTACTTTTAAACCCGTGGCTGCTCCTATAGCCTGAAGTAGGTTTTTGGTGGAAGAACAACTCTCTCTATGAAACTTTCATCACTATGATGGTGTCATCTGCATATTGGACAACTAGGAATTTCATGTTAATTGAATGCTGCATAGGCAGTGAAAGCAAACCCTTGTCAGCTGCACTATTGATGGAGATCTGAAGTAGTTCTGCCCCCAAAATGAATAGAAGCAGAGAAAGTGGATTCCCCTGTCGAACACCCCATTTGCACCAGAAATTTTTTCCAGGAACCCCATTCAGCAAGACCGAGGATGTTGTGGTGGAATAATATCCGCCACCCATTTAATCCATTGTTCCGGAAAACCCATAGTGCGGAGTGTTAATAAGAGGAAAGCGTGTTCCACCATATCAAATGCTTTCTCAAAATCAAGTTTGATGACGACAATGCCCTGTTTTGATATTTTACACTGGTGTAGGTATTCATATGCCCAAGCCATGCAGTCTTGAATGGTCCTATTCCTGATGAAGCCATACTGATTTTTGTGGACAACGGCAGTGATGATGGATTGCAACCGCAAGGATATGACTTTGGTTATAAGTTTGACAGTAGAATTGAGTAGTGATATCGGCATGTAGTCTTTGACCAAAGTGGGGTTTCCAATCTTGGGCAACAATACGATGTATGAGCTATTTAATGGTTCCAAACTGACCATGTTATTGAAGAAGTCAAAGTATAGCTCATAGATGTCCGCTTTAATAATTTGCCAACATGCCTTGTAGAATTTAGGATTGAAACCGTCCGGGCCCGGAGATTTGTCACTAGGCATCTCCTTCAGCGCTTGATCTATTTCTTCCGTGCCAACTGGGTCACACAGATGGTGGAGATTCTGTTGATCTTGCATCATGGCCCAAAACTGAGGCCAAAGTTGAATTTGTTCTGACTGCCCCAGTCGGTCACTGAATTCATTCCATAATATAGTGGCTTTTTCATTATGATCCATTAGTTCAATGCCATCTGCGCCTTGGATAACTGTGATATTGTTGCGCCTGTATCTTTCAGTTGCCGCAGCTAAGAAAATTTTAGTTGCCTCATCCCCTAATTTGTCATTTGGCTGTGTACCTTTGCTTCCAATATTCATTTTTGTTTTGCAGTAGTGTTCCAATGTGCGATTTAATTAAATCCCCGAAACCTTTTTTCTTGTGCAAATAGCCCTCTTTGTTCTTCTAGTTTATCGACGCCAGAAATACTTCTTTGCATTTGCAAATTAAAATTGAGATGCTCGCCATGCTTTTGCTCCAGTAATTCAGTTTGAATCTGAGCCTTTTAAATTTTGCAGTTACCTTTCTAGCACTGTTCATCACTGGGAGGGCTGGTTCCAAGAGTCCTGTACTATAGCTAGGAACTGTGGATGTTGTATCTAGTAATTTTCGAATCTGAAGCATTGGGCCTTGGGAATATTTGTGCCAATCTGTACGACACATGGTATGTGGTCCGAGGTATCTCTTGCCAATGGTAACAGGATGGTGTGAGGGAATTCAATTGTCCATTGTAAAAATGTGAAGCACCAATCTATCTGTTCCATGTCACGCCCGGTCATCGTAAAGATGAACAGACGCTAATCACATGTACGCCAGGATCAGTTGAATCGTACATGCGTCGACGAAAGTGAAATACCATTACATTGCCATGTTCGATTATATAAATAGTCTTACAATATGACCCGAAGGTCTACAAATACAAACCACAACTATTACAATACTAAATAGTTCATTACTACAGAAAGCAAGATAGGAAAGCGGGGCTTCATCTCCACAGGCAGCCGTTGCGCGTATGGTCACCAGCCTAGGCCAAGTCCTCCGGATTGACGAAGAAATCCTCTGGTGCAGCTTCTTCTTCTTCATATTCTAATGGAAAATTAAACGCTTGAGTACATAGAGTACTCAGCAAGTGCGGGAAGACAATGACATGATTGGCTAGAGCAAGGAAAGGCCAAATATGGCTTAGCACTATGCTTAGAACCTATCCTTAGCTTCCAATTATCAATATCATAATTCAATAAATATTCAACACATGATTAATGATAATGAAAGTACTTGAATCATAATGAACCATCATTTCCCAACCATAGACTAATTATGAACTGGCCCCAAGCCGCTCTTGTCCGTGAGCACGGCTGTCATGACAGTTTTACCAAATCTCTGCAGAGAGTGTACCCTTTTCCCACAAGCAGTGATTTCATCCCCTGTTCCCAGGTGGACTAGCGAACCTCCCGAATGCCCGTGGTAGCTAACCACATTTCACACTTCCTTTGGTGTGAGGCTAGGAGATCACTACATGGTCTTTACAAAGGTACTCCCGACTAGTGCTAGCCCTCTAAGGTTTCCACCACTGAGGATTCTCGGAGTAACCCTCCGCCCCAAAGCCCCCTCTTGAGCCTTGCGGTTCCAAGAGCAGATCACCCGCCTCATTCCCCGCACCATCCAACCACTAGCAGTTCATCGGGAGAAACCTAATTAATTGACCAAGCTGCCCCATCTCAGTCTCGTGGTGGTACTATAAAGCTTAGTGGCTTCCTCCATAAACCGGTCCTTAGAATCCGGTGGTAACAAACCCCAATCCCGGGTCTCGTGCAAAATGCACCATACCAAAACTAACCAACCACCAGATTCCTATCCACTAACATTATGTATATTCATCACCAAATTAAAGTAACCATAAAGATGAGCATAGAACATTTGTATGAAAGCCCAATCTCAACATCTAAGCATGGCTAAGCATAAATAAAGTCTATCTACTTCCCACCCCATTTCAGGTAACAAGGAATATTAAGGAACAGGGCATGTAAACATGAAGTAGGACATTAATTTAATTAGCATGCAACTAGCTAAATTCCTAAAATAGGTACAAGATGGTCAAGGGCACTTGCCTTCGTTGAAGACTTGAGTGTTGACGAAGTCTTGGTCTTGGAAGTTAAGGTTAGGGTCGTAGAACGACTCTAGATATATACCAAGCATGGTAGAATAGAATAAAGCTAAATAAGTAAAGGCACGCAAAACAATACATCACACATACACATAAGCACAAAATCCTACACTAATGCGTCCCTATGAGTTATTTATCTCTTAACATGGCCAAAGTATGCATTTTATATTTTTCCTACAATTTTGGGATTTTATTATAGCCTAAAACCATTTTTATTGAATTTTCTATAGCAAAAATGTATTTTAAAACCTTTATAATAAATATTCCATGGACCAAATACATTTTATCTGAACACTACAATTAATTCACAGCATAAAATAGTTTATAACAATTTTTCATAACATTCCTACACTTAATTACCATTTTTATCTAATTTCTACACCTCAAATACAATTAAAAACCCTATTCAGCAAATAAATAAAAGTCCAGGGGCTAAATAAATAGTTTTCTACACTGTACAGGGTCTAAATACATTATTCTACAAAATTACAGGGGTTAGAATGCTTAATTAAATGATTAAAACCAATTTTTAGGGATCCAGGGGCTAGTCTGTGATTTCTGGGGGCTAGATTCGAATTATAGAGAAGTACAGGGGGTAGCAACTAAGTTTGCAGGGGCCTGGGTGTAAAGCTGGCGGCGGGAAAAGGTGCTTTGAATGCAGGCCGTTGGATCTTAAATGGATGGCTGGGATTTTATTACCCGAACCGGTACGGGGTTATAATCGTGGCCGTTGGGGTTCTACCGACGGCCCAAATGGGGCCACGTCACCCCCGGCGACGTCGGCGGCGCCCGGCGCGGCGGCGCTACACGCCCGCGACGGCGAGCTCGCCGGAGACGGCCAAAACAGCGAAAACGCCACTGATTCCAAGTGTAATTCGCACTAAACGAAAGAAGAGAGGGTGGGGAGCATACCTAGGGGGGTTGCGAGGTCCGAAGTTGGCCGGAGAGGGGTCTGCGGCGAGAGGGGCGGTGGTTGGCGTCGGTGCATGTCGGTCCGGCGATCCTCCGGCGATCTCCCCACGCAGACTTGCCTGGCGTGTTCCTGGTGACACGGCGACGAGGTTAGCGGGGTAGATGAGGTGCTGCAACCGTCGGCTAGCCGGGAACGCGCGAGATAGACCTTGGGGACGGCGAGGATAGGGTTATGGCGCGGGGAAGGGGAAACAGAGGGGGAAGGGCTGAATTTATAGGTCCGGGGGAGGCGTTGGTTGCTGGCGCACGCGATGGGGGAAGTTTCCCGGGGTGATCACGTCGTGGGAGGGCGGTTTGGAGAGGGGGGGTGCGGAGTGGGCGCGGGGGTGGCGGTTGCACGCGCGGCGCGGGAAAGAGAGGGGAGGGAGGTAGGGGATGGCGCCGACATGCGGGCCTCGCCCGGCAGAGAGAGGGAGAGAGGGGAGAGGCTGGCTGGGCCGCGGGAGAGAGGAGGGGAAATGGGCCAGGGTGGGTTTTGGCCCAGCAGGGGGTTTCTTTTGTTTTTCTTTTTCTTTTTCATTTCTTTTCTTTTGATTTGAATTCAAATTCAAATTTGAACGTTTGCTACTCGTTTGAACATCAAAAATTCACACAAAAATGCAGGCTACAATGCACAATGGTTTGCTCAAATTTTTACACATGAAATATGGATGTTACAACTCTACCCCCCTTAAAAGGAATCTCGCCCTCGAGATTCGGACGTTCTAAGAGAATAGATGAGGGAAATCCGCCTTGAGAGTTTCTTCTCTTTCCCATGTTGCTTCTGCCTCTGAATGATGCTTCCATTGCACTTTACACATGCGAATGACTTTGTTTCTTGTGATCTTTTCCAGTGTCTCAAGTATCTTGACAGGTTGCTCCACATAAGACAAATCTTCTTGTACATCCACTGCTTCCATTGGCAATTGCTCTTCACGCACCCTTAGGCACTTCTTAAGCTGCGACACATGGAACACATTGTGCACATCTGACAAGTGTGGTGGAAGCTCAAGCTGATATGCTACTTCACCTCGTCTTTCGAGTATCTTGAACGGACCAATATAGCGTGGTGACAACTTGCCTCTTACTTTAAATCTTCTTAACCCTCTCATAGGTGATACCTTCAAGTACACATAATCACCAACTTCAAATGTGAGATCACGTCTTCGAATATCTGCGTAACTCTTCTGTCTTGTTTGAGCTGCCTTTAGATTCTTCTGAATTTCTTGTACTTGTCTTTCAGCCTCTTGTAACACGTCAGGCCCAAAGACTTGACTTTCCCCAGTTTGATTCCAAAACAACGGTGTCCTACATTTTCGCCCATACAATGCTTCAAAAGGAGACATCTTCAAACTGGCTTGATAACTGTTGTTGTAAGAGAATTCGGCATACGGCAGATTCTTGTCCCAACTTTTGCTATTCTTTAGAGCACACGCTCTTAACATGTCTTCCAATATTTGGTTGGTGCATTCAGTTTGACCATCAGTTTGAGGATGATACGCCGAACTAAAGTTCAGACGGGTATCCATTGATTCATGCAACTTCTGCTAGAATCTTGAGGTGAATTGGGTGCCTCTGTCTGAAATGATCTTCTTAGGAACTCCATGTAAGCATACAATCCTGGAGATGTACAGTTCCGCCAACTTGGGACCATTGTAGGTCTCTTTCACAGGAATAAAGTGAGCCACTTTAGTTAGGCGGTCCACAATAACCCATATAGAATCATATCCAGATTGTGTTCTTGGTAGTCCCACAATGAAATCCATACTAATTTCTTCCCATTTCCATTCCGGCACTTTGATTGGTTGCAATAACCCTGCTGGTCTTTGATGTTCCGCCTTAATCAATTGACATGTATCACATATGGCCACATATTCGGCTACATCCCGTTTCATTCCATGCCACCAATATTGATCTTTAAGGTCTTGATACATCTTTGTGCTTCCGGGATGAATGGAGTATGATGAGTCATGAGCTTCTCTTAATATCAACTCTTTAATCTCCTTGACATCTGGAACACAAATCCTCTTTCCAAGACATAAGGTTCCTTGTTCATCCTCTCTAAAGTTCGGAGCTTTCCCTTTCTTCATCAATTGCTTGATCTCCTTGACCTTCTCATCATTCTTTTGCCCTTCTCGTATATCACGTTCAAGGGTTGTGTCCACTTCCATAGCAACTGCTTCAGTGCTAGACACTAGACATAGGTTTAACCTTGCAAACTCTTCACATAACTGGGGTTGAAGAGCTTGTACTGACAAGTTATTGCTTTGTCCCTTCCTGCTTAGAGCATCAGCGACCACATTAGCCTTGCCTGGATGGTAGTTGATTCCCACATCAAAATCATTTATTAATTCTAACCAACAGCGTTGTCTGAGATTAAGATCCGGTTGTGTGAATATGTATTTCAAGCTCTTGTGATCTGTGTATATCTCAGTTCTTTTTCTCATCAAATAGTGTCTCCATATCTTCAAAGCATGAACAACAGCTGCCAATTCTAAATCATGTGTTGGATAGTTCCGCTCATGTTTCCGAAGCTGTCTTGAAGCATAGGCTACCACATGTCCTCCTTGCATTAAGACACATCCTAAACCATGACCAGATGCATCACAATAGACCACAAACTCCTTCTGCATATCAGGCATCACCAATAGCAGTGCACTGGTCAACCTCTTCTTCAATTCGGCGAAGCTTACTTCGCATTCGGGGGTCCACTTGAAAGCAACTCCTTTCTCAAGCAACTTGGTTAGTGGTCGAGAGATCTTTGAAAATCCCTCGATGAATCACCGATAGTAACCAGCCATACCCAAGAATCTTCGTATATCATGCACACTCTCAGGTGTTTCCCACTTAAGAACATATGCCACTTTGCCTGGATCTACTGCTATACCTCCTTCGGATATGACATGTCCCAAAAACGATACCTCCTTTAGCCAAAACTCACACTTACTAAGTTTGGCATACAGTTGATGTTGGCGAAGCTTCTGTAGAGCCATCCTGAGGTGCTCCTCATGCTCTTCTTCAGTCTTGGAGTAGATAAGTATGTCATCGATGAATACCACTACAAACTTGTCCAAGTACTCCATGAATACCTTGTTCATAAGATACATAAAATATGCCGGAGCATTGGTCAATCCAAACGACATAACTGTATACTCATATAATCCATATCGAGAGACAAATGCCGTCTTGGGAATATCTGACGGTCTAATCTTCAGTTGATGGTAGCCCGAACGAAGATCAATCTTGGAAAACACACATGCTCCTCTCAACTGATCAAACAAATCTTCAATCCTTGGTAGTGGGTATTTATTCTTGATTGTTACCTCATTCAAGGCGCGGTAATCCACACACAACCTTTGAGTTCCATCCTTCTTAGGTACAAATATGACTGGTGCTCCCCAAGGCGATGAGCTAGGACAAATATATCCTTTTGCCAATAACTCCTCAATATGATCCTTTAGTTCAGCTAATTTTTTAGCATCCATTCTATACGGCCTCTTATATATTGGGGCCGTTCC
The DNA here is from genome assembly GCA_036927565.1 of Tuctoria greenei. Lineage (NCBI taxonomy): Eukaryota > Viridiplantae > Streptophyta > Magnoliopsida > Poales > Poaceae > Tuctoria > Tuctoria greenei. The sequence continues at coordinate 61,596,279 of JAYESD010000002.1, read as the reverse complement.
AGGTACTAATTCAATGACAAATTCAATCTCTCGATTAGGGGGCATACCTGGTAAGTCATATGGGAATACATCCGGAAATTCTTTCACAACCCTGATGTCTTTGGTACTCTCAAGATGGTTGAGTTGCACTACTGCTTCTTGGGTCTGATCTGGCTTGAACTCCACTATAGTGCCATCCGGGTGTGTTAAGCAGACTGTTCTAGTTGCACAATGAATTACTCCTCGATTCTTCGTCAACCAGTCCATCCCCAGAATGATATCTAATCCTTGTGAGTCCAACACTATTAGGTTGGCCCAAAAGACTACCCCCCTTATGTTTATACTCACTTTTCGGCATAGATGCCTTGCCACCATTTCTCCTCCAGGAGAGTTTATCAATAATGGCCCATTCAAGAATGTAACTACCATGTCATGCATCTTTATGAATTCCTTGGATATAAATGAATGTGTAGCACCCGAATCAAACAATATGGTGGCGGGGTGGGAGTTAACAGAAAACATACCGATCACCACATCAGGCGCTTCCTGTGCTTGTTCCAGAGTCACATGGTTGACACGGCCAGTTGGGTTTTGTTGCTTCTTTGGACAACTGCTGGCATAGTGTCCCCATTCTCCGCACTTGTAACATTGTACTCCTACAGCATTATTTGGGCCCTTGCTGCCTCCTGATTGGTTTCTTGGGGGTTGGCCACTTGGACGGTTAGCTGGAGCTGAAGGGCGGGGTGGCTGCATCTGCTGACGTGGGGGTTGCATTGGCTGGCGTGGTGGCTGCTGCTGTTGCTGCTGCTGCTGGCGCATTTGGTGGTTGTAGGGAGTGGGTGGCCTGTAGTTGGAGTTTGGAAACCTCTGTCCCGAGTAGTTCATGGGACGAGTCATTTGGTTTGCAGGCGGAGGGTTAAGACGGGGGCGCACATTGCTGCTAGAGGCGTGTGCCATGGTCAACTTCCTTTTTCTTTCTTCATCATCTAGTTCCTTCTTGGTCCTCTCCACTTCAAAAGCTTTGTCAACCAGCTTTTGAAAGTCGCCGTAGTCGCTGGAAGACATGGCGAACTTTAACTCCTTGTCCAACCCATTCTTGAAGCGGAATTGTTTCTTGGAGTCAGTGTCCACATCGGTTGGAGCATAGCGGGACAACTGAGTGAATGCATTCAAATAGGCCCTCACAGTCATACGGCCTTGCTTTAACATCAGGAACTCTTCACGCCTTGCTTGTATTTCTCCCTCAGGCACAAAGTGATTGCGGAAGTTAGTCCTGAATTCTTCCCAATTAATGCTTTCTGGATCCCGGTGGGCTTCAGTAAAGGCAGTCCACCAGTCGGCTGCTGGTCCTTGGAGTTGATGGGAGGCTAGTAGTACTTTCTCCCTTCCTTCACAGTGGATGAGCCTCAGCTTGCTTTCAACGGTACGGAGCCAATCATCGGCATCCATGGGTTTGGTAACGGTGGCGAAAGTGGGTGGATGAGTGTTCAGGAAGTCCCTAAGGAAGGACCTAGGTGGAAAAGGTGGTGGTGGCGGAAGGTTGTAGTTTGGTGGTGGTGGGGGTGGGGCTTGCTGCAGGTTGGTGACAATATGAGTGAGATTGTTAAGTAGCTGGGTTTGGATGGCCATCATCTGCTGCATTTGTTGCGCGGCTGGGGCCCCTCGGGCACCCCTACCATTCCATCCAGGCACACCTCCAAGTCCTTCATCTTGGGGCACAACACCCCTTCCACGACCTCTACCTCTACCTCTTCCAGACATCTGTGTAGGGAAGAATTGAAATTTTAGAACAATAGATAAGATATAGAAGGGTACGCTATGGCAACGGTCCCAACTACATGCATCAAGGGAGACACATATATATATAAAGCAAGCAAATTCATTAACCAACTAGTGCGGATGTGGACAAGATGCTAACGCATTCCACAACTCGCACGACACACTAACAAGCCTATATACAAATGACATGGATGTGGACAGGATGCCGAAGCATTCCACAACTCATGTCACACACACACACACAACATAAAGCAAACTACTAGCATAACAACATAGATAACACAACTCAAGACTAAAGAGGGCGCAGCTACACGCTCCTACATACTAAGGATAGGTGTACTGAGTCGTCCAACGGGAAAGCAAGTCCACTCCTACTCATCGGAGTCCTCCTCAACCTCCATCTCCGGGTCTTCTTCTTCTGAGTCTTCTCTTGAGTTCTCGGGGGAGTTCATGCGGCGGTCCGGAGAGTTCGGGTCCCAAGGCTCCACGTCCGAAGTGTACTGAGGAGAGTTAGGATCAGCTGCAGTGATCCTCGCGTAGCGTCGGCGAAGTCGCTCGTAGCGGTCAACCAGGTCCCTGCTGTCCTGTAGCTCCTGCTGACAACGCTGGAGTCGCGAAGACAACTCCACAACGTCGTCCACCAGCCTCTCGCACTGAGGGTGAGTCAAGTGCCCCTCGACGTCACGTCCAGTGAAGGCGGCCGTGCCACTAGGGCGCTGAGGGGTGTACGCGTGCTCCGTGCACCCAAGAAGGAACCTGTGGGCGTGACTCCAGTAGGTAGTCGCCTCCCACGTGGCATCCTCCTCAGCAGCACGCTGGGAGCTCCTCCAGGCCGGAGAGAAGTGAGAGTGCAGCAGCTCCGAGTCGTAGTAGACGGCCAGCTGAGAACTCCACTCTAGTCCACCAGTATAGGGTGCAAAGACCCTAGTGGTGTGGTAGACTAGGCGAACACGGTACTCACGGTACCCCGCAGCTCGAAGAAGAGAGCGAAGACGGACACGCATCCTCGAAGCAGCACTCCCAGTGGAGAACAGCGTTGTCTCCCTCCTGGGGGTGTAGGGTGCGGAGCGACTGGCTAGGGTGTGGCGTGGAACACGACCCCCAGTCGACTTACGAGCCGTCTGCTTGGTTCGCGCCATCTACAAACATTTGAAAAGAAGAGAGTGAGATCAATAATCCATAAATTAAATTAGAATAAAGCAAATAGCACAGCAAGATAAGAAGCACAAGGTTTGAGATAGAGAGCACAAAATTTTGGAAATACTATTTCATAAGAAAATAGTATAGTCCTTAATTTTCGGCCATTTCTAACTAGGCTTGCGTCCTACGGGCAACACGGCTCTGATACCACTTTGTCACGCCCGGTCATCGTAAAGATGAACAGACGCTAATCACATGTACGCCAGGATCAGTTGAATCGTACATGCGTCGACGAAAGTGAAATACCATTACATTGCCATGTTCGATTATATAAATAGTCTTACAGTATGACCCGAAGGTCTACAAATACAAACCACAACTATTACAACACTAAATAGTTCATTACTACAGAAAGCAAGATAGGAAAGCGGGGCTTCATCTCCACAGGCAGCCGTTGCGCATATGGTCGCCAGCCTAGGCCAAGTCCTCCGGATTGACGAAGAAATCCTCCGGTGCAGCTTCTTCTTCTTCATATTCTAATGGAAAATTAAACGCTTGAGTACATAGAGTACTCAGCAAGTGCGGGAAGAGAATGACATGATTGGCTAGAGCAAGGAAAGGCCAAATATGGCTTAGCACTATGCTTAGAACCTATCCTTAGCTTCCAATTATCAATATCATAATTCGATAAATATTCAACACATGATTAATGATAATGAAAGTACTTGAATCATAATGAACCATCATTTCCCAACCATAGACTAATTATGAACTGGCCCCAAGCCGCTCTTGTCCGTGAGCACGGCTGTCATGACAGTTTTACCAAATCTCTGCAGAGAGTGTACCCTTTTCCCACAAGCAGTGATTTCATCCCCTGTTGCCAGGTGGACTAGCGAACCTCCCCGAATGCCCGTGGTAGCTAACCACATTTCACACTTCCTTTGGTGTGAGGCTAGGAGATCACTACATGGTCTTTACAAAGGTACTCCCGACTAGTGCTAGCCCTCTAAGGTTTCCACCACTGAGGATTCTCGGAGTAACCCTCCGCCCCAGAGCCCCCTCTTGAGCCTTGTGGTTCCAAGAGCAGATCACCCGCCTCATTCCCCGCACCATCCAACCACTAGCAGTTCATCGGGAGAAACCTAATTAATTGACCAAGCTACCCCATCTCAGTCTCGTGGTGGTACTATAAAGCTTAGTGGCTTCCTCCATAAACCGGTCCTTAGAATCCGGTGGTAACAAACCCCAATCCCGGGTCTCGTGCAAAATGCACCATACCAAAACTAACCAACCACCAGATTCCTATCCACTAACATTATGTATATTCATCACCAAATTAAAGTAACCATAAAGTTGAGCATAGAACATTTGTATGAAAGCCCAATCTCAACATCTAAGCATGGCTAAGCATAAATAAAGCCTATCTACTTCCCACCCCATTTCAGGTAACAAGGAATATCAAGGAACAGGGCATGTAAACATGAAGTAGGACATTAATTTAATTAGCATGCAACTAGCTAAATTCCTAAAAATAGGTACAAGATGGTCAAGGGCACTTGCCTTCGTTGAAGACTTGAGTGTTGACGAAGTCTTGGTCTTGGAAGTTAAGGTTAGGGTCGTAGAACGACTCTAGATATATACCAAGCATGGCAGAATAGAATAAAGCTAAATAAGTAAAGGCACGCAAAACAATACATCACACATACACATAAGCACAAAATCCTACACTAATGCGTCCCTACGAGTTATTTATCTCTTAACATGGGCAAAGTATGCATTTTATATTTTTCCTACAATTTTGGGATTTTATTATAGCCTAAAACCATTTTTATTGAATTTTCTATAGCAAAAATGTATTTTAAAACCTTTATAATAAATATTCCATGGACCAAATACATTTTATCTGAACACTACAATTAATTCACAGCATAAAATAGTTTATAACAATTTTTCATAACATTCCTACACTTAATTACCATTTTTATCTAATTTCTACACCTCAAATACAATTAAAAACCCTATTTAGCAAATAAATAAAAGTCCAGGGGCTAAATAAATAGTTTTCTACACTGTACAGGGTCTAAATACATTATTCTACAAAATTACAGGGGTTAGAATGCTTAATTAAATGATTAAAACCAATTTTTAGGGATCCAGGGGCTAGTCTGTGATTTCTGGGGGCTAGATTCGAATTATACAGAAGTACAGGGGGTAGCAACTAAGTTTGTAGGGGCCTGGGTGTAAAGCTGGCGGCGGGAAAAGGTGCTTTGAATGCAGGCCGTTGGATCTTAAATGGATGGCTGGGATTTTATTACCCGAACCGGTACGGGGTTATAATTGTGGCCGTTGGGGTTCTACCGACGGCCCAGATGGGGCCACGTCGCCCCCGGCGACGTCGGCGGCGCCCGGCACGGCGGCGCTAGACGCCCGCGACGGCGAGCTCGCCGGAGACGGCCAAAACGGCGAAAACGCCACTGATTCCAAGCGTAATTCGCACTAAACGAAAGAAGAGAGGGTGGGGAGCATACCTAGGGGGGTTGCGATGTCCGAAGTTGGCCGGAGAGGGGTCGGTGGCGAGAGGGGCGGTGGTTGGCGTCGGTGCACGTCGGATCCGGCGATCATCCGGCGATCTCCCCACGCAGACTTGCCTGGCGTGTTCCTGGTGACACGGCGACGAGGTTAGCGGGGTAGATGAGGTGCTGCAACCGTCGGCTAGCCGGGAACGCGCGAGACAGACCTTGGGGACGGCGAGGCTAGGGTTATGGCGCGGGGAAGGGGAAACAGAGGGGGAAGGGCTGAATTTATAGGTCCGGGGGAGGCGGTGGTTGCTGGCGCACGCGATGGGGGAAGTTTCCCGGGGTGATCACGTCGTGGGAGGGCGGTTTGGAGAGGGGGGGTGCGGAGTGGGCGCGGGGGTGGCGGTTGCACGCGCGGCGCGGGAAAGAGAGGGGAGGGAGGTAGGGGATGGCGCCGACATGCGGGCCCCGCCCGGCAGAGAGGGGGAGAGAGGGGAGAGGCTGGCTGGGCCGCGGGAGAGAGGAGGGGAAATGGGCCAGGGTGGGTTTTGGCCCAGCAGGGGGTTTCTTTTGTTTTTCTTTTTCTTTTTCATTTCTTTTCTTTTGATTTGAATTCAAATTCAAATTTGAACGTTTGCTACTCGTTTGAACAACAAAAATTCACACAAAAATGCAGGTTACAATGCACAATGGTTTGCTAAAATTTTTACACATGAAATATGGATGTTACATTCCATTAGAGGTTAGTCTTGCATATTGCTCCAAGTATAATTTTTGCCTTTGAGTGGGATCTCTAATAAGCCTAGGTGTTGAATTATCTTGTTGAAAGTTTGCATGTCTCCGAAGTTAGCAACGTTTGTTTCTATCTTCCACACTTCTGTAGAAGTTAAAGTCACCTATCATCATCTATATATCCTCTGGTTGGAATGTTATATCCAGTAACCACTGAGTGAATGCACTCCTCTGAGGCCCCTGAGAGGGGCCATAGACAGTTATCAAGTACCATCTAGAGCCATTTTGTAAAGATGTAAATTGTACCACAATTGCATACTCCAATATTTGTATGACCTCTCCTTCCAATGTACTGCCATTCCAACACATTGATTCATCCGGAAGCTTCTCTAGATAGAGGCACAAACTTATTGAATCTTTGAGGCACTATTTTCTTGATGAGAGACATTTCAATAAGTTCCTTCTTAGTTTCCTGGACGCAAAAGATATTCCAGTCACTAGCCTCCTCTATTTTGAACCTGAGGGCCCTCTGCTTGCTTGTATCATTAATTCCTCTTATATTTTAATTTCTAATGTTATTGTCAGCCATTATAATAACTGCTGGGATGTATAGTTTCATTCCCAAGCTCAAAGAACCCGAGAAGATTTGATATTCTTGTATGCAGAGAGGTGTTTGTGTGAACCAAAACATACTTGTATTTGACTTTAAGAGTACTATTCAGGCATAATAGCTGAGTGTATAGGAAAGCACATAATGTGTTTGTATAAGAAATGTTAGGGCTCGAGGATCTGGATTTGAGGTGGTCACTAAGCAGCACAGGTTGCAAAGTAACCTTGAGCCAGCTAGGACCAGTGCATATTATATCATGCTGGCAGCAACATTTGTGAGAAGTATTATACAGAACACAGGCATGAGTATAGAACTGGCCTTCATAAGGCCCATTTGCAGCACAACAATGAATACAGGTATACGTGGATTTAGTACCTTGCGCCATGCAATTGGCAAAATAATTGTTGCAATACCGAAGTAAAGGCCTAGGAGCCAGATTTCTGTAGATTAGAAGATTGTATAAGCACTCGAGGAGCTGATATTTGCTTGCATAATTTGGTACCCAGGACCATTGCATCGTGACGTGTTGGGAACTATAAACCCGATACATAGGAATGTGTGACACCATTGATCCATGAGGGGAACTTAGGTTGAAAATGTGCCCATTCAAGCCCCCCTGCAGCCCATTGGGAATATACTGCTCAATGATGAGTTGAGGCCCACATAGCTGCCAAAAAGATAGGGCCCAGTATTGCCGTTCTTTGCATCCGATTGCATGCCATAAACCGAGCTGAATGACTCAGAACTTGTCTCTGTGTGAGACACATGCTGACTCCAATTGACGTAACATGTAGTCCCCAAAACAGAACAGCCAACACAGTGTTGATTCCCTTGAGGGGTCTTAGATACAAAGAGGATCACAGGAATCGAAACCTTACACCAACCAGGCTTCATATGTACAACAAAGTAACAAAAGACTACCCAAGACTCTACTGTATGTTCAGGACACACAACCAGCATACACTCCATCCTAGAGCCTTGACCACCCTCTGCGATGTATAGTACAACAGAATAACGCAGAGGTTGTTTCACCTTTGTGGATACCATCTTAGAACGTTGGCTTCCCTCTGCAATGTATACTACAACAAAATAACGCAGAGTTTGCTTCTCCTTTGAAGACTTCCTCCCAGCACTGACAGCAGAAAAATAAGGTTGTGTCTTCATAAGGAACCATTGTGTTGACTTGAGCTCTGAATGTGGCCTAGAGGGGGGTGAATAGGTCTTGAAAATTTTCCGCACACTTAATCAAATGGTCAGATGCTCAATAGACCGGACTAGTCTGGTTGTAGGTGCGGACTAGTCCGGTGTGCTAGGTGTGTATCAATTTGACTAAGTGTTGATTCAGATTTAAACTTTATAGCAGCGGAAATGTGAACAACAGATAAGATCACTTGAATTAACACGTGAAGTTACACGTGAGAAGCAATTTGCAATTCAAGTTGTAATATTGATCAACTATGTGCCCTAATCATTTAAGATACAAAAATAAAGAAGCAAGCGAGACACTAATTTTTTACCGAGGTTCGATCTCACCAAAGAGATCTACTCCTCGTTGAGAAAGCCCACACAGAGCCGGGTCTCTTCAAACCCTTTCCCTCGTCAAGTCACCACATAAGGCCGACTTGATTCCACTATCACGGGTAATCACCGAGTTTATGGGGCAACCTCACACATTGAGGGATCCCACAAGAATTACAACGAAAAGATGATCAAATACACTCGAAAAGATTACGAGGAATAGCAAGAGTGTAAAGAGATCAAACTCCAAGATCTTAACGACATGTAGAACGATCTCCCAACCCCAAATCTGAGTGTTCACTTGATTTTCACCTTTTGGGACTTTAGATGCATGAGGAGATGTGTTTTGGGGATCTTGAGACAAGTGTCGGCACTAGGGTTTGAGTTCTGAACAGTAGAATACATGTATTGTACTTGTAGGGCCGTGGATGTCCTATTTATAGGGTTTCCAAAGAAGTTACCATTAGAGATCCTGACGACCAGACTAGTCATACTGGGGACCGGACTTGTCCGGTGTGCTGTGTAAAAGTCGACGTGAAATGTGCAGCACACTAGAAAACCTAATTGTGTGAGGTATACCGGACTATTCCGGTAGGTGTCTGGTCTTCTCCGGTGCGAAGTGAAATAGAACTCCAAAGAGTTGAATGGACTAGTCCGATCCAAAAATGGACTTGTCTGATGCTATGTGTTATTGAACATCAGAGAGTTCAATGGACTAGTCTGGTCCTCTGGACGGACTTGTCCGGAGTGTAGTGAAAAGGGTTTACAGAGACTTGAATGGACTAGTCCGGTCCAAGATCGAACTAGTCCGGTACACTGTGTTATTTGGTTCTAGAAGGTTTATCAGACTAGTCTGGTCCATTGTCAGACTAGTCCGGTGCATAGTGTATTTGGACAACAGAGAGTGGAACGGACTAGTCCGGTCCATGAACGGACTAGTCCGATGCTCAGTGAATTTTTAGGTGTTTTTAAGCCCTTACCCCTATGCAAAGACTTGAGCTCTTGGGATGTGTCTCTCACACACATCTTATACATTTAAATCTACTTTGTGCTTTTGTTGTCAGTTGGGCTTTTCTCTTTTGTACACCACTTCATTTTTCACTTTTTTTTAATGTACCAAACTATCTCATTTTTCTTAACCTACAGTCATCTCAATAAATTCATTAGGATCTCATTTGTTTTTCATCAGTCGTCCAAAATCCACAAGGGATTGCCTAGATGCACTTTCAATTTCCCCCTTTTTGGTGATTGATGACAACCAATTGAGATTTCACAATTAAGGGAAAAAATTGATTTTCATAAAGTGTGCATATATGAGGATAATGAATGAGTAACAAAAAACTTCTCACATATATGCACTTTTTATGGTGGGGTGCCTAACAAGTGTGTGACCAAAAGATGTGATGAGCAATACATAAGCATTTGATAGTTATAGCAACAATCATCACATTAACATTAACTAAGCATCACACATTAAGTAAATTAAGCACATCCAAAATAAATTACAATAGTTTGAAACTGAGTACATGTCCTTGATCACAAGTCCTTAATGGCTTAAAAGGTACAAACTAGATAACTAGTCTCAATCTCTCCCCCTTTGACATCAAGGCACCAAAAAGGGAAAAAATTGAGTGGAATCGCTCATCGTCACTGTAACACCCTCATTTTCATGCATCATGCCCTACATACATTCATATACATGTTTAACATTAATCCACATCAAGAGGAACGAGTATAAATTTGATTTGGAGCATTTAAAATTGATTTGGAACAAAACCGCACTTAAAATGCTGAAAAGTGCAGACTAGTCTAATTTTAGTGAGGACTAGTCCAATTTCCTCTCTAACTAAAGTCGGACTTGTCCGATTTTAGGCCAGACTTGTCCGATTTTCTCTCTGGACATTTTCAGACTAGTCCGGTCCTTTTCGGACTTGTCCGATATTTTGCGACGCCGAGTTGATCTTTTGTTTTATGACTTGTTTCTTGGGTTTCACGTTATGTGGGCCTAGGGGCATCGTTCCTAACTCTTTTAGAGCCCATGTGAGACTCTAAACCGGCCTCTACTCCTCTCAAACTCAAAATCCATCTAACCCTAGCCTCCACCTCTATATAAACAACCCCACCCCTTGGCTTGACATCTATTTGCCACTTTTCCACCCCACCCAAACCCTAGTTCGTGGAGAGCCACCACCAAGGAGGGAGGAGGAGATCCCAAGCAAGAAGATGAAGAGGATCAAGATCTCAATCAAGTTTCGTTCTTCATCACCAATTCATCTCCAAGTTCATCACCAACCCTAGATCATCAAGATCCAAGTGTTGCCTCCAAGATTATTGGTTCATTGGAGTTCTAAACACCTGGTATACCTTCTATTCTCTTTTTCTTACGTGAATTTGACCCCTAACCTCCGAATTTACGTCGATCTAGAAAACCCTAGTTCGCCAGTTCTGCAAAGTGCGGACTAGTCCGACCTTCTGTAGACTAGTCCCATCTTCCTGGTTAAATTGTGTTGAATTGATTCTAAAATTAGATCTAATCAAATCCAAACCTGTATAAACTTATTAAAATCTATTAGAACTAGTTAGTGATCATTAAAAGCAATCTATTAACAAGTTCTACCTTGCATTTGCATTAATCATGCATGTCGTGTCATATTGAGTAATATTTGTGCACTCTTTGATTGTGTTTCTCGTCTTGTATGTTTATTGTGCGGATTAGACGGATTTGCGCTAGAGAGTGCCGCGGAGGATCTACAGCACCAAGAATTTGAAGGCTTTGACCCTAATCAACCGCAAGAGCAAGGCAAGTGTCCTTGAAGCATATTGATCCTGTTTGGAAATAAATGTTTTGTTTGAAAATTGCATGCTCGTGTCAATTTGATGGGAAATCCTATGGTAGGAAGTCTACTAAATTTTTTAACCACCCTTGTCACCTAGAATTATGGTAGAGAGTCGGGAAGGGCTTTTTACCTTTTTGCTTCACTTAATCAACTGGGATGGGAAAACAACTATACCACTCAATTTAATTATGCATGGATGAGATTATGGTTAACATGAACTGGTTAATATGATATGGTATTGGGTGATCTAAAAAATCATGGCATGTGGATGGGTTGGATGTTATGGTGGTTTTGCTTGGTTTAGATCTAAGGACCGGTTCGTGGAGCGACCATCCAGGATTTACAGTGCCACCACGAGACCAAGTATGGGTGCGGCGTAGCTGATTAATTAGGGCTTTGCTAGTTCTATTTGGACCATTAAGGATGCTCGGGGAAGGGGTGGTCGGATTGGGTTTGTTGATGATTGGTGGGACTACCCTGGGATCCGAATGGCTCAAGAGGGGGCCCTTGGTTGAAGATGTGCTCAGTTGGAGACATCGCCACTAGTGAAACCTTAGTGGGGTTTAAATAGGCTAGTAATCCCTTTGTGAAGGATACTTTGTGATCTCTTGGCCACACACCTAAAGAAGTGTGAGACGGCATAATTGAGATTCTATAGTCATCAAAAGGTTATGAAATCACAAACACGTGGGTAAAGCGGTACAACCTCTGCAGAGTGTGTCTAAAACTACCATGATAGCTGTGCTCCTGGTTATGAGCAACCTGGACCCTCACATAATTAGAGGAAAGTTGGTATTGGGATGGTTTTTGGGATGGTTATGGTTTGGTAATGGTTATGGTTGGTTATGGACTAATATATGGTATTGAATATGGTTATTGGCAGATGGTGAAATCTGGAATTATTGATGATGGTAACGAATTCAGATTGGTATTATGATATTACTTATGATTATGATGGGTTTACTTCACGTACATATAATATATTGCTTTTCCAAATGTTTTAACGTACTTTTTAGCAATTAGCCATTATTATTGTCATCATTCGAATCAGCCACATGTCATACTTTCCACATTGTTGAGTACGACATGTACTCACTCTTGCAATCACCCCCCAGTTGCAGGTCAGGATTGGGAGTTTAATGGCGATAATGCGGAGTTCTAGGCCGTGTCTACCATCAGCTTTGCATGTGGTGTTGCATGGAGCAGCGCTATACCCTATTGCTTAGGCTGCCTAGCTGTTTAGTTTGCTTATTCAGTTGAACTTGTCATTGATATTCATTAGATCTTGTATTTGAGGATAATATGGTTTGTTTAATAAAATTTGGTCAATTAATCATGTTTTGTGGTAATTTTCTGTATACTCTTTTGTGAATGCACTCGTGTATGTGTGTTGAACGTGCTGGGCACACATATGCGTTAGCTTGGTTCATTTTTCGGAACCGGGCGTCACAGATTGGTATCAGAGCCACGAGTTGACCGTAGGATGCAACCTAGATAGAATGGACACTTTAGAGCACATAGGAGCACTCAGGGACCGATGTGTTTTGTTTGGTGTGCTGTTGCTATATATTGCTTGTCTGTGTGCTTAATAGAGGATTTTGGGATGCTTTAGCATTACCATATCCATGTAGGCTAGTTAGTTGTCTAATTTCATATCCCTTGATGTATATAGTTGGGGATGTTGTCTAATTCTTACCTATTGCTTTTCTTCAAATGGTGAGGACTCGCAACCAGAGGGATGGCAATGATGAAGAGGAGAACCATGGAGCACCTCAGAACAACAATGGACAAGGACCTGCTCATGGAGCTATCAATATCGAGCAGCTTTTGGCTATGCAAAACCAGCTCATGCAGACTGTAAAATCCCACTTTTTCCTTTCATGTGAAGTTCAGCTACAAGTTGTTTATCAAACATAATGGAGGTCAATATAGTTGTGCACATGAACTTGGTCTCACTAAAAATTTTTCTTTCTACTCATGTTTAATCTTATTAACATGAGGACTGGACTTCACCCTAATCCTAGAACATTTTAATTAAACCTTTCTGCAAAGTTGGGAATTTAATTGATTGAAATGGCTAGGGCAAAGTATATTGCAACAATATAAAAATCAAAACAAATGTAATTTGATTATGTTGCTATGCATATTTGGCCCTGCCAAAAAGATTCAAATCCAAGACTCCAAATTTTTCCTTGGCCTCTTAAATATCTTAAATATCTTCTCAGAAAATTTTCAAGATTTTTGAAGTATGTCTTCCACTTATTTGGACACGTACAAAGGATTCATTTTGCATCGATCTCAAATTTAGCTTTGCACTGAATCTTGCCCAAATCAACCCACAATTTTTCCTAAGACCTTTTATGGCTCAGTGAGCTTTGTTTTAAAGTTTGGACATTTATGGACCTCAGCTACTATTTATTTCAATAAGGTTTATACACATATTTGAATTCAAATTTGATTTTGAATTTGAAACAAACTATGTCCAAATTGAAATATAATTGCAGATTTTGGTTCCTCATATTTTTCTTAGCCTGTCTGTAAATTTTGGGAATTTTTGGACAATGTTTGAGGTGGAATTTAGAGGAACAGATAAGGGAGAGCGGTGGGGCCCACATGTCAGCCGGGGAGACTGTTTAACCGCCCCTATTTCTTTCTCCGCGCGACACCGCGACAGCTGCATGCCGCCAGCGCGCCGATCGGTCGTCGGTCGCCTCCAGCTGCCCCCAGCCTCCTTATCTACTGCGGTAAAGTCTATAAATTCACCCCCATCGACCGAGGTCCCTCCCCGATTCACTTTTCATCGTGTCGCGCCATTACTCGCCGCTGTGACCACCTCAGTGCTGCCCGACGCCACTCAGCCTCGCCGCTGATACAAGCCACCCCGTCCTCTGCAGTCTATAGGAAAAAGGTGCACAACGATCTCGTGAAGCTTCTGGTTAAATTTGAACTCATATCGTGCATCCTAGCGTCCGTATTCCCTGAATTACCGAAGCACTTTTATAGCTTCGAAGCTAGTTCGTCAGTGTAATTCTGATTGTATGCACAATAATTCTTTGATCCAATTAGACAACATGATCTACGTATCCTAGCGCACCTTCCCTCCAAAAATCAAAAAGAACCATCGACTAATTAGCGAGCTATTCAATTTTTCCCCATCCACCATTGATGGAGCTCGGTTCACCGTCGACCTTGGGATTGCCGGCTATGGCACGAGCTCTAGACCCTCCTAAACTCTTTCCCATGCTTCCAAGATACTTCCCGAGCTTTCAAATGAGAGTTTTAGCTAGGGAATCGAGGGTCTCGACATAATAGAAACCCTAGCACCCGCCGCCGCCATCGGGAGTGGTTTTCCGGTCACCCATCGCCGTCGGGAGTTGGTCCAGCGTGTTCCCCGCGCGAAAATAGGGTGGAGCGGCAAGTACCGAGACCTACCGTGGGCCGGAAGCCATCGCCGGCTAAAGCGCCGCCGCTCGAGCCGTGGCCAGAGGTTGAAGAAGGCAGGGACGCGGGTCCCACCTGCCAGTGACGCAGCGCGGCCGGGATCAGTGTGTGGACAGTGATCTAGTGTGGCCACGTGGGAATAATTTATGGCCTCCGGTGTGGCTGACTCCTGGTTGGCTGATTAAAAATCCAGTGGGCCCAGGTGCCAAATTTAAAAGCTGCAATTTCTAAATATATGCAGAACCATTTCCAAAGTTGAAAAATCAATATCTCTCTATAGACTGCTCCAAAAATATTCAAATGAATTTTGTTTGGAAGCCCTTGAGCTCTAATTTCTGTTAGTACTAATTAGGTTATGTGAATCTTACATTTAAATTCTGTGGAAAACAATATTTCCAAATTCAACAATTTTTCCAGGTGAACTTGCTACTGGAAAAATCCCCAAAATTCGCATAAAATACATTGTCCCATTTTGGATTCCCAGAAAAAGTTTGGGATCCATTGCACCTGTATAACCCTCTATATAGTTCAATTAACTTTTTCAGTTACTGAATTTTTACAGATGTTCAGTTGCTTTATTATGTCCCAAATTTGGACTGAACCTTCCTTTAGTCATACACTAGTTCCTTTAAAAATCTTGGATTTAATTGACCTAATCTCCTAGTCCTAATTCAGTTGCAAATTGAATATTAATTGAAAAGCTAAAAATTCAATTATAAAATAATTCCAGCAATTCTTGCCAACTTTGAAATTCAATAACTCCTTCACCAAGGCCGAGAAATCTATGAAACCAAATTTTGCTAGAACCAGGACAACTTCCTCTATTATGATTATCAACTGGCAGCTATGTTCAAGCTGCAGTTTCTTCTCTAAAATTCTTGGAAGTTTATTGCTTGCCATAATTTTAGAGACAACAAACTACTTTGATCATCTCCTGTTCTTTGACAGAGCTTCTATCATATTCCCTAGTGTCTACCATCAAAGTTCCAAAGCCAATTAGGTCATTATCATATAATGATCACCATAGATTAAATTATGTTCTTGGTAGTAATTATTTTTCAAAGTCATCCATATACATATTATATGCATATCGTGTAGTGACCGTAAGTCGAGGAGGAACCAGAGGCCTTGGAAGTATATCTGCCGAATACTAACCCCGACTCTGACCTGCATCCAGGCAAGCCCCAGTTTGCATTTAAGTCATTTATAAAGTTTTACTTTATCACTATGATGATTAGCATATGAATTGTGCATTATGTTTAGGATGCTTGAATACTCCAGATGCATGACCCACAATCCCATTGGTTAATTGGGTAGGTTAATAACTCGACGTGTAGAATTGCTATGCTAATGTTGTAGGTAAACCGGTAGAAGTCGAGTAGTTGGAATCTACTCGCGAGATAGAAAATCACACTCATCTATACTGGGATAACATTTGTAGAAAAATAACTGTTAAATCAAAACTTGAGAACGGCCAGAGATGGATAGGAAGCGGCAAGACGTGGTCTTGGTCGCATAGCTCTGACTGGTCAGTTAAGGCCTGTCTGTATGCGGCCCCTTCGAACAAGCTTGACTTGTACCAGCGACATACTGGACATATGGACTCCAGTAAACTGATGTAACTCGATAACTGAGATGTCGAGGCCCATTAACTCACCATCGACAGGGGTGGGTTGAGGACAGTAAGTTGTAAATCGATCGGCGGACACAAGAGGTGTTCCTTGCGGAGACCTTCTGTTCGCGGAGGTGAGACGGGTTCGGCGTTCGGGTTTCTTGTGAAAGGTGGCCATATACGACTAGTACTGAAGTGTTACGTAGGTACTGGTGTACTCGCTGACATTTTCGAACGTGCGTATGTGTCATGTTGTCCGGGTGTGTCCTGATTGCAATCACCGTCCCTCGCGGTAATAGAGTACCACTTGTTCACTGCACTGTGACGTAGTAAATACTAAAGAAGCTAGAAAAACATATTGTATTGATTTATAATTGCTTTGCAACCTTGTGTGACTTAGAGATAGCAAAATTAAAGTTTACAGTTTCCCCATACTTTAGCTGTAATAGCATTATGTGCTCTGGGCATGTCATATCATCGGCAAAGTGTTTCTTGTTTGATTCTGGAGTCTATGATGTGTCGTGCTTAGAGAATGTCATTTGCTACTTAAAACATGATTATAAGGACCCAATTGTAGGCGAGTCATTTATGCTTCACCTTACCTATGCTTACTATCCACCCTTGCATATGTCTAGTGAGACGGGTTAGTCTTGTTGAGCCTTATGCTCATGTTTGCAGTTAATGAGTTTTTGCAGGTTATACGATTGATGAAGGGTTTGATGATGAGGCTGCACTCCCTCCAGGGTGTACAGCCGAGTGGGAACCCAGCACACCGCCGTGACTTGGGTGTTGCTAGTGTGAAGTATCCAGGACATGGATGACTTTGCTTTTGCATAGCTAGTGCTGAGAGCGTAGCTATGATATATATGTTTCTTTCCTTCTGCTAGTGTTGTAAAACTTCTGCTGTATAATAACTAAAAGACTTTGTCTTGTATTTTATTCTAGTTTTGTTCTTGTATATTGTTGGGTGTCGCATCGCACGACACCACCCAATGAGATCCTCGGATGTCGGGATTCCGGTCCCCACAGACATGGTATCAGAGCATCATTGGGAACAGTGTACTTGAAAGGAACATATTTTCAAAAATTAGGATTTGAGTGAGGAA
This sequence comes from Tuctoria greenei, assembly GCA_036927565.1. Taxonomy (NCBI): domain Eukaryota; kingdom Viridiplantae; phylum Streptophyta; class Magnoliopsida; order Poales; family Poaceae; genus Tuctoria; species Tuctoria greenei. The sequence goes on along the minus strand of JAYESD010000002.1, from coordinate 61,579,009 downwards.
TTAGCTATATGCCCTTATAAGGAGGATTATTAGTATAAGATATAAAGGTGGTAAACTAACTATGTGTTATTATATTCTATAACGACGCCCTGACGTCAGGTAATAGGTAAGGTACGCCATCGAGAGCGGGTCAATCTTGGTAAACTCAGCATACGAGAAGTGGTATGTGAAATTTCCGTGGCTTGGCACGGGAAGTTAATAGGAGTCTCTGAAGCTTTCTATGTTTCTGAGAACCTATGACACGCGGTACCCCAACGTGCTTCAAAGTTAGTGGGAGCCCCTGTCGGGTGGTGTATAACCCGATAGTATGCATCTCTAGAACCATTCATGTTCTATGGGAGCATGCGAAACACGTATGCCCGAGCGTGTATAAGCCGGATCGTACGGGAGTCTTTGCTGTACAGACATATTTACAGCCATGTACCTCGAGACATGACCTCACTCGAGGGCGACTCACACCAGAGTCGTATGCATTTATTTTCATATGTATTATTGTGACTGCCTATCGTGTTTCCCCGTACTGCCCTTGAGGTGTGAAAGTGTGAAAAGGGGATTGTTTGTCTTTTGCAGCATTGACTACGGTAGAAGACCGTGTAGAAACTGTTTGCGAGAGGACGATATAGGAACCACCTATAGACGTAACCGGATATACCGGATAGAACTTTCTTTGGTGAGGTACGTAGTACCGTCAGTATCCAACATGATACTTGACCATACCCAACGACAGAATGTATGCATAATGTTTTGGAAAGTCCAAATATCAGATGCTGGTAGGTTTGGACTCCGTAAAAAGGGACTCCAACTCGATAGGGTAAATAGAATTAAGATTCTTGATTTCTGGCAGAAGTTGGCTCGACTTCGCCGGGTTGTAATATTGGTTATCTTATAGATAACATAAGGATGTCAAATACGGATGGAAAGCTCGTGAAGACCTCTACAACTTTTCTGTTGACCGTCAGGGCAGAAAAGTTTGATAATCTGTTGAAATCTGGAGTATACTAAAACTGCTCCAGATGACCCACCCGTTGTACCAGTTCCAGAAATATTGCCATAACTCACTGTAGAAACATCTTCTTCCTTATTGTGACACATGTATGGAAAGGGCAGGGGCAGATATACAGTTTTGATGTTTAGAGTTTTTCCTAATTCAAATTTGAGTCAAATCAAATTTGGAAATCAAAACAGTGGACTGCAGGGCTGCTGGTGCAAACCAGTCAGTTCAACTGTTTAGTTTGGATAGTTATAACTTTTAATCCAGAATAGTAACATAATCACATATATACATTTTTGGAAAGATTAGGAAGTCCTCTATCAACTTTATTTTGCATTCATGATCTGAATCTGGGTATAGCGGTGCCTAATTCCATTTGTCGCAAACTTGGTTCTGACAGTCCAGGACTTGAAGCAGTTTGCACTTGTTTGTGAATTCGCGCGCGATACCTGCATAACAAACTTTTCGGGGGGGTAACTCTTTTACTTCTGGATTGTTAACTTGATGTTATACAAAGTTTATTTTGTCATTACCTCAAAATATTGTCATGATATCCCTGTATAAATTGTGAACATCACTACATATACAGGGGAGGTTCTGTCAAAATTTCCAGAAAATACGGGTCAACTTAAAACCTGTATAGATTCTATTTCCTAGGTCACTTATAGCTGTATGGGTACAATCTGGAAAGATTGTGAAGTGCACTACAACTTTGGTATTCAACTCCACTTTGATTCTGACAGGTCCTGTATGAAACTGTGGTGTTTCTACAGGAAGATGGCAGCAGAGATGATCCAATTACCTAACGGTTGGGTGCACGCGACATGCACTGGCCAAGGCGGGCTTCCGGATTTGTTTGTCTTGCTGATAAGCCAGTGCGGATATGAGGAGGTGCCTAGCTATTGGGGAAAGGAATTCCATGACAACAGGGTGAAGAGGTGTGTCATCTATGTCGACGTTCTATCAAAACAAGGGGTGTTCTGTTGGAAGAAACTTGGTGCTCCGCCTCAAGTGTTGCTATGGGGAGGTTTTGCAAACTTCACCATCGTCAGCTAGTGGGTACTCCGTATGAGTTCTTTCTGGTCAGCGGTATAGCTGCTGAAGAGTGGGATAACCGATTGATCGCAGATTATGACCTCTGCGGTGGAACATGGATGACAGCCTTAGCGGTGTATGCATTGGCATCACATCGCAAAAATGGCACCCAGAAGGCGTGCATTAAGGAGTTGGTGGATAATCTGAGGGAAACCATGATTCGAGGGGATCATTTTGAGCGTGAAAATAAATCGCTTAGAACCTTGATCGCTCCTCTCAACCGACGTCTCCGCTTCAAAGAAGAGCAGTATGAGTTAATTGCTCAAGACCTGTCAGAGGCTCGTGGAGCAACTCAAGAGATGGAAACTGAGTTAGAATCAAGCTTATTTGATGTGCACCAGTTGGGTACTCAGTTGAGCACGATGACTGAAGATCGGGATCGGTCCAGGGCGGAGGCTCAGGACTGGAAAGCCAATTGTGAACAGGCCCAGCAGGAACTTGACGGCTTTAGGATGTTTATGGTGCAGGCCGATGTACAAGCATTGGCTGTCACAAAAGCATCGATAATGGGTGAGGCAGTAGCTTCTACTTCAGCACCTGTACCAGTGGTGCCCAATCCTAAGGATGATGAAGAATAAGAAGATACCGAGGAACCCGAGTACGTCGAGTAGGACGTATTGAAGTGGGATGTGGCAACACTTCTGCCGACACGGGGCAACATATAGTTTAATAGTTGCTCGTGTTTTTCTTTTGTGACCATGTTTGTGTCATATTAAGAGTAGTGGTGGTTATGTCTAAGATGACAAGATGTGTACGACATCTCATGGGGACCAAGTATGGTAGAGATGTATTTCCATAGTGGGAGTCCATCATTTTGTAGTTTACTACTGTAAACTTGGTCACGAGATAATATATCTTGTATAAAGCTTGTACTTTATCAATATATGTTGATGTTGTATATTACTATCGTTGTCTACCGCATTACTATTTATATGGAAGGATGAACTTGAGGCAATGAGACTTATGGTGTAAATCGTTGTATTGCAGCATGGTGTGTACACGTACAGCCCCGGAAGTGGGAGTCTCAAGTGGGGGACAGGGGGATGACACACCACCCCTGGGGCAGAACACGCCCCAGACGCAGCCACCTCCACCACCTCCACCCACACTTCCCAGAAGTCTCGTGGAGGTTCTCGCAGCAGTGCTCTGCTCGCGCGACGAGCAAACCAAGTTGTTGCAGACCCTTGTAGAGCACTCGTCCCGTCAAGGGGGACGACAAGCTGATGGGCCACGTCAGTCATATCTGAGTTCCTACTCGGATTTCACATCGACGCATCCGTTGGTCTTCAGGGAGGCCGACGAACCTTTGGAGGCGGACATCTGGCTCCGCACCATTGAAGGGAAGTTCGATTTACTCGAGATAACCGAACAAAAGAAGACTCTGTTTGCAGCTCAATAACTGCAGGGTTCTGCTGGTGCGTGGTGGGCAAACTACCTCGCCGCACGCCTCATAGGCTATGTCGTGAGCTGGGCGGAATTCCGCGAGGCGTTCCACGCCTACCATATCCCTCCCGGGATTATGAGGAAGAAGCTTCAAGAGTTCTTGGAGCTGAAGCAGGGAGGATGGAGTCCTTACGAGTACTCCAAGACCTTCAACCACTTGGCCTAGTATGCACAAGACCAAGTGAACACGGAAGACAGGAAGCGAGAGTGCTTCTACCGGGGTTTGAACCCCAAGATGAAGGACAAGCTTGCCTTGTTCAACCGCGGCAGTTTCAACGAAATTGTCAATGCCGCAATCGTACAAGAGGACGCTACTCGAGAGTTGTCCTCAGACAAGAAGAAGAGGAGTGCTCCACAGGATAGTGGGGATGGTGCTCCTTAGAAGTGCCGAATGGTGTATCGATCACCATCCGGCCAGAGGTGGCAACCGCCATCACGACCACCGATGTTTAGTGGTCGCCAGTTTGGCAACACCGGTTCCCGACCGTAGCAACAGCAGGGGATGATCCCATGTGCACTTCCACCTCCACCGCATGCACCGGGATTCCGTCCTCCCATTCGTACCGGCCAAACTCCGTACACGTGTTTCACGTGTGGACGCACGGGGCACTTCGCCAAGGACTGCCTGCAAAGTAAGCAGGGCGAAGGACAGTCATCATACCAGGGCGTCAACCAACCCCGCAACCAGCCCAAGAAGCCAGTTCCTAGACTCGGCAACATCCACCACCTCTCCATGGAGGACGTTCCGGATGGCGCACCCGTACTCACGGGTATGTTCTCTATCTTTGATCATTCCGTAGTCATACTCTTTGACTCCAGAGCTTCCCACAATGTCATTAGCAAGTCTTTTGTCATTAAAAGTCAGTTACCTATTATCTCTACAAAAACTCCGTATGTGATTTGCACTCTGGCAGGCAAGACAGTAACAAATGAAATGGTTCCTGGGATACCACATAACCTAGATGGAACTATATATCTTACTTCGCTTCTGATACTAGAGAATCAGAAGCTAGATGTCATATTGGGAATGGCGTGGTTACAATACCATGGTGCTATTCTAGATCTCGTTCCTCAAAACAAATATCTAAATTCTCCACTTCATCCTTCCCAAGTCCTCAATCTTGAGAGAACCATTCTAGTGAATCCATCTACTCACAATACCGAGGTTATTGAACATAAGGATATTCCGGTAGTATGTGAATATCCGCACGTGTTCCCTGAAGATCTTCCTGGTATGCCCCTAGAAAGAGATATATAGTTCAAGATTGAGCTTGTACCGGGAACAGTGATGATCTCAAGGCAACCCTACAAGATGGCACCCAAGGAATTTGCAGAACTGAAGGAGCAGTTAACGGAACTTGAGAACAAAGGTTTCATTCGTCCAAGTTCATCACCATGGGGCTGTTCTGCATTGTTCGTAGAGAAGAAAGTTAAGACCTTGAGACTTTGTGTGGACTATCGTCCACTCAATGCTGTCACTATCAAAAACAAGTATCCACTACCACGCATTGATATTCGTTTCGATCAACTAGTGGGTGATAAAGTATTTTCGAAGATGGATCTTCGTTATGGTTATCATCAAATTAGAATCCGGCCAGAAGATATACCAAAGATAGCATTCTCGATGAGGTATGGACTGTATGAATACCTTGTTATGTCCTTCGAATTGACCAATGCACCGGCTCATTTTATGTATCTCATGAACTCGGTGTTCATGCCGGAATTGGACAAGTTTGTTGTGGTCTTCATTGACGACATCCTTGTGTATTCGAAATCCGAAGAAGAACATGCTCAACACTTGTGTATCATGCTTCAACGATTACGGGACCACCAGCTACATGCTAAGTTCAGCAAGTGTGAATTCTGGATCAGCCAAGTGCCATTTTTAGGGCACATCATATCAGCAGAAGGGATTGCAGTTGATCCAAGCAACATAAAGCAAGTACTCAAATGGGAGTCTCCAAAGTCCGTACATGAAGTTTGAAGTTTCCTAGGTTTAGCGAGGTATTACCGGAGGTTCATTCCCAGTTTCTCTAAAATAGCTAAACCAATGACAGAACTTCTGAAGAAGGGGAAGAAGTATGTATGGACTGAGGCATGTGAGGGAGGTTTCCAGACATTGATAAAACACCTCACGACGACACCAGTATTAGCTCAACTGGACACAACCAAATCATTTGATGTATATTGTGATGCATCAGGAATTGGTTTGGGTTGTGTGTCGATGCAGAACAGACGAGTGATCGCTTATGGATCACAGCAGCTTCGGAACCATGAGCAGCACTATCCGACTCATGATCTAGAGCTCGCTGTTGTGGTACTAGCATTGAAGGTGTGGAGACATTATCTACTGGGTAATCTAGTACATCTCTACACCAATCACAAGAGCTTGAAGTACATCTTCACCCAAAAGGACTTAAATATGCGACAGCGTAGGTGGTTGGAATTAATCAAGGATTATGAGATTGAGATCCACTACCATCCAGGCAAGGCAAATGTAGTCGCAGATGCTCTGAGCCGCAAGTCCCATGTCAACAATCTTTCCATTACCTCAATGGGAGAAGAAGAACTGTGTCTCTACTTGGTTCCATATGGGACACTCTACAACCTAGCTCTCATTCCTACTATCAGGGAGGATATCATGGCAGCTCAGAAGGAGGACAATGGGATGTCGCACATTCGGCAAACAATGGAGAAAGGGGAGATGAAATGTTTCCGATGTGACGATGAAGGTACCCTCTGGTTTAAAAACCGCATAGTGGTACCCCGGAACATGGAACTTCGAAAGAAGATACTGGATGAAGCTCATCTGTCCAAATATTCCATTCATCTGGGAAGTAACAAAATGTACCAAGACTTAAGGAAGAAATTCTGGTGGACTCGAATGAAGAGAGAAGTAGCAAAATATGTATCCGAATGTGATACGTGTCGGCGAGTTAAGGCCGACCATATGAAGGCAGCTGGACAGCTTCAACCTTTAAGCTTGCCGGCTTGGCAATGGGAGGATATCAGCATGGATTTCATTGTTGGGTTGCCTCCCACTCTCCATAAGCATGACTCAATTTGGGTGATCATTGACCGGTTGACCAAATCAGCCCATTTCATATCGGTCAGTGTCAAGTATGATGTAAAGCGGTATGTAGAACTTTATATCTCCGGAATATTGTGTCTACTTGGAGTACCCCGCACTATCATTTTAGATCGTGGATCTATTTTCGTTGCTCGCTTTTGGGAGCATCTCCACGATGCATTGGGTACCAAACTGATTTGAAGCTCGGCTTACCATCCTCAGACTGATGGACAAACCGAACGGGTGAATCAAGTGCTAGAGGATATGCTTCGTGCCTGTGCCATCCACCATGGTAGGAATTGGGATGATCATCTACCATTAGCGTTATTTTCGTACAACAACGGTTACCAGGCTAGCATCTAGATGGTGCCATATGAAGCTCTTTATGGCCGGAAGTGTTGCACACCCTTGAACTGGTGCGAATCTGGTGAACGAGTGGTATATGGCATCGACTTGACAAATGAAGCCGAAGAGCAAGTACGTATTATTCAAGCAAATCTCAAAGCTGCTCAGTCTTGTCAGAAGATGCGGACAAACGACGTCGACCTCTTCACTTCGAGGTTGGGGATCAAGTTTATCTCCGGGTATCCCCAATGAAGGGAATTCATTTATTCGGAGTGAAAGGGAAGCTAGCTCCAAGTTTCATTGGGCCGTTCGCAATAATCAAAGATGCGGACCTGTGGCATATCAATTGGAGTTACCACCGTCACTGGCAGGGGTCCACAATGTGTTTCACATTTCTCACTTGAGGAAATGTATCAAAGCCCCAGCGAATGTACGTATTGAGGGGTTGGAAGCTCTCCAACCAGATCTTACTTATTCTGAGCATCCAACCCAGATCATTGATGAGAAAACTCGCACCACAAGGAGGCGCACCTTGCGTTTTTGCAAGGTCTTGTGGAGCAACCACAGTGGTGAAGAAGCCACGTGGGAAAGCGAGGAATATCTTAAAACGAACTATCCGAACTTGTTAGCGGCACTTGTTAAGTAGATCTTTACCTTTTGTCTTTCCTTTGTAATCTCGGGACGAGATTCTTTTAAGGGGGGGGAATGTAAAATCCCACTTTTCCTTTCATGTGAATTTCAGCTACAAGTTGTTTATCAAACATAATGGATGTCAATATAGTTGTGCACATGAACTTGATCTCACTAAAAGGTTTTCTTTCTACTCATGTTTAATCTTATTAACATGAGGACTGGACTTCACCCTAATCCTAGAACATTTTAATTAAACCTTTCTGCAAAGTTGGGAATTTAATTGATTGAAATGGCTAGGGCAAAGTATATTGCAACAATATAAAAATCAAACCAAATGTAATTTGATTATGTTGCTATGCATATTTGGCCCTGCCAAAAAGATTCAAATCCAAGGCTTCAAATTTTTCCTTGGCCTCTTAAATATCTTAAATAGCTTCTTGGAAAATTTTCAAGATTTTTGAAGTACGTCTTCCACTTATTTGGACACGTACAAAGGATTCATTTCGCGTCGATCTCAAATTTAGCTTTGCACTGAACCTTGCCCAAATCAACCCACAATTTTTCCTAAGACCTTTTATGGCTCAGTGAGCTTTGTTCCGAAGTTTGGAGATTTATGGACCTCAGCAACTATTTATTTCAATAAGGTTTATACACATATTTGAATTCAAATTTGATTTTGAATATGAAACAAACTATGTCCAAATTGAAATCTAATTGCAGATTTGCGTTCCTCATATTTTTCTTAGCCTGTCTGTAAATTTTGGGAATTTTTGGACAATGTTTGAGATGGAATTTAGAGGAATAGATAAGGGAGAGCGGTGGGGCCCACATGTCAACCAGGGAGACCGTTTAACCTCCCCTATTTCTTTCTCCGCGCGACACCGCGACGGCTGCATGCCGCCAGCACGTCGATCGGCCGTCGGTCGCCTCCAGCTGCCCCGGCCTCCTTATCTACTGCGGTAAAGTCTATAAATTCACCCCCTGTCGACCGAAGTCCCTCCCCGATTCACTTTTCATTGTGCCGTGTCATTTCTCGCCGCCGCGACCACCTCAGTGCCGCCCGACGCCACTCAGCCTCGCCGCCGATACAAGCCACCCTGTCCTCTGCAGTCAATAGGAAAAGGTGTGCAACGATCTCATGAAGCTTCTGGTTAAATTTGAACTCATATCGTGCATCCTAGCGTACGTATTCCGTGAATTAACGAAGCACTTTTATAGCTTCGAAGCTAGTTCATCGGTTTAATTTCGATTGTATACACATTAATTCTTTGATCCAATTAGATGACATGATCTACGTATCCTAGCGCACCTTCCCTCCAAAAATCAGAAAGAACCATCGACTACCTAGTGAGCTATTCAATTTTTCCCCTTCCGCCATTGATGGAGCTCGGTTCACTGTCGACCTTGGTGTTGCCGGCTATGGCACGAGCTCTAGACCCTCCTAAATTCTTTTCCATGCTTCCAAGATGCTTCTCGAGCTTTCAAATGGGAGTATTAGCTAGGGAATCGAGGGTCTTGACATAACCAAAACCCTAGCACCCGCCACCGCCGTCGGGAGTGGTTTTCCGATCACCCATCACCGTCGGGAGTTGGTCCAGCGTGTTCCCCGCGCGAAAATAGGGTGGGGCGGCAAGTACCGAGACCTCCCGTGGGCCGGAAGCCATCGTCGGCGAAAGCGCCACCGCGCGCCAGCGAGAGCACTGCCGCTCGAGCTGTGGCCAGAGGTTGAAGAAGACAGGGACGCGGGTCCCACTTGCCAGTGACGCAGCGCGGCCGGGATCAGTCTGTGCCAGGGATCTAGTGTTGCCACGTGGGAATAATTTATGGCCTATAGTGTGGCTGACTCCTGGTTGGCTGATTAAAAATCCCATGGGCCCAGGCGTCAAATTTAAAAGCTGCAATTTCCAAATATATGCACAACCGTTTCCAAAGTTGAAAAAACAATATCTATCTGTAGACTGCTCCAAAAATATTCAAACAAATTTTGTTTGAAAGCCCTTGAGCTCTAGTTTCTGTTAGTACTAATTAGGTTCTGTGAAACTTATATTTAAATTCCGTAGAAAACAATATTTCCAAATGCAAATTCAATTTTTCCAAGTGAACCTGTCGCTGGAAAATCCCCAAAATCCACATAAAATACATTGTACAATTCTTGATTACCAGAAAAAGTTTGGGATCCATTGCACCTGTATAACCCTCTGTATAGTTCAATTACTTTTCTCAGTTATTGAATTTTTACAGATGTTCAATTGCTTTATTATGTCCCAAATTTGGAGTGAACTGTGACGCCCGGTTCCGAAAATGAACCAAGCTAACGCATATGTGTGCCCAGGATGTTCAACACACATACACGAGTGATTCACAAATGATAAACAGATAATTACCACAGCTCAAATTATTAAATAAGTACTCTTATTACATAGTTCATTAAATCCTCGAATACAAGCTCTAATGAATATTAATGACAAGTTCAACTAATGCAGCGTAAATAAACTAATTAAGCAACTAAGCAAACTAAGCTAAAGGGATAGCGCAGCTCCATGCAACACCACAGGCAAAGCTGACGGTAGACACGGCCCAGATCTCCATATTATCGCCATTAAACTCACAATTCTGACCTGCAACTGTTGGGGTGGGGGATTGCAAGAGTGAGTACATGTCGTACTCAGCAAGTGTGGAAAGTATGACATGTGGCTGATTCAAATGACGACAATAATAATGGCTAAGTGCTGAAAAGTACAGTAAAATATTTGAAAAGCAATATATGCCTTATGTGTATGTAAACCCATCATAAACCATGTGACCATCATAATACCAGCCCATAATTCACCATTACCAATAACCATAATCAATGTCATAATCCATAATTCCATCCATAACCATAACCATAATCAGAATATCAACCATAACCATTACCAAACCATAACCATTCCAATAACCATCCCATTACCAAATTCCCTCTAATCATGGAAGTTGTCCAGGCGCTCTTAACTGGGAGCACGGCTATCATGATAGTTTTTAACACTCTGCAGAGGTTGTACCACTTTACCCACATGTTTGTGATTTCATCACCTTTCGATGACTAAGAAACCTCTATTATGCCATCTCACACTTCCGTAGGTGTGTGGCCAAGAGATCACAAAATAGCCTTTCAAAAGGGACTACTAGTATGTACGGGCCCACTAAGGTTTCACCGGCAGGCTTGAATCTCTATTCTCCCACCCACGGGCCCCCTCGTGTGCCATGCGGATCCCAGGGCAGTCCTCCTCGACTCCCATTCCCCGCGCCATCCAATGGTCCATACAATACTAGCAGCGCTCCTAATTATTCAGCTACGCCGCACCCATACTTGGCCTTGTGGTGGCACTGTATTCCTGGCCTATTCTCGCATGAACCGGTCCTTAGATCTAAAGCAAGCAAACCACCATAACATCCAACCCATCCACATACCGGCTTGCTTAGATCACCCATCGTATTGACCAGTTCACATTAACCAGAATATCATTGATGCATAATTAAATGTGTAGTGTTGTTTGCCATCCCAATTAATTAAGCGAAGCAAAAAGGTAAAAACCCTTCCCGACTCTACCATATATTCTAGGTGACAAGGGTGATTAAACAAATCTAGTAAACTTCCTACCATAGGATTCCCGTCAATTTGACACAAGCATGCAGTTTTGCAAACAAAACATTTATTTTTAAAATAGGATCAATATGCTTCAAGGACACTTGCCTTGCTCCGGCGGATAGGGTTGCTCAAGCGCTTTGAAATCTTGATTCTGAAAATCCTCGTACACGATCTCTTGAGCACTTCCCTCTACTCGATCACACATACAAGAATATACATACAAATCAACATGATGCACACACATTAATCAACATGCGATGATATGCATGCATGCAAAGTTTAATTATTAATTAACTATGGTTGTTAATTAATTAGATGTAACTAGTTCATACGTGTTCATATGAGTTTACGGGGGTTTTAGAGAGAATTAATGCGGCTGAAAATAAAAAGACGATGCAACTAAAATCAATTTGCGTCTATCAGATCTAATACGTCGCTAAAATTCGCATCGGAAAAACGAATCCTACCGTAGATGTGATGGCTTCGAAGATCGCGGGATGATGGCGATGCGTAGACGAAGTGGATGGCGCAGCAGTCCCTCGGCGGCACGACGACGGCGACGATCTCCGGCGGACGGTGGCACCCTCCTCTTTTTCCTCCTCTTCTTCCCCTTTTTTTTCTTCCTTTTCTTCCCCTTCTTTTCCTGGCGGCGCAGCTCTGGTGCCCTTTTTCCCCTCTGTACCGGCGGCCTTTTTTTATTCGTGGTTGGCGGCGGCTGCCTTCTGGGATCGGGGAAAAACCTAGGGACCTATGGTTCTTTTTATAGGCGCGGGAGTCAACGGGGAGTCGGTCGCCGGGCGTACGCGTGCGGGAGTCGCGCGTGGGGGCGGGAATCGCGGAGCGAGTGGGAAAATCGGGCGGGACCGTGGGATTCGGCGGCCGCTACGCGGGAGGCGGGGCCCAGCCCAGGCGGCGAGTGGGAGCGCGGCGGGTGGGACCTGGTGCGCGTAGTGGGAGCCGGGCGCTGCGAGGCGTGGGGTCGGGAGCAGCGCGCGGTACGGCGCGCTAGGGCGTCAGGCGGCGGGCGGGGTCGCGCGCTGGCGGGCGCGCGTGGGCGCGCGTCGGGGGCAGCGCGGCGGGGTGGGCCAGGCGGCGTCGGTCGGTGGGACCCGGCGGCGGGCGCGCATGGAAGGGCAAGGCGCGTCGGGGCGCGGGTGGCTCGGGCGTGCGGGGCTGCGGTGGGGCCCGGGATGGGAGCCAAGGCGGCGGGGACCAGGCGCGGGCCGGGTGGGAGCGGGAGGGCGGCGGAGCGAGGCGCCTCGGGGCGCGCGGCGTGGGGTCGGCCGGGAGTCCTAGGCGGCCGCGTGGTTCGGCGGGTGGGGTCCAGCGGCACGGCGCGGGCGGCTTCGCGCGGGAGTCCGAGGCGGCGGGGCGTTTCGGCGCGCGTGGTCGGCTGGGCCGGTACGGCCTGGCCGGCGGATAGATTTTCTTTTTTTTTTCAATATTCTACTATTTTTTACTATTTATTAATTTTATATTTTTTTCATTATATTATTATTATTATATTTTATCATTTATATTTTATTTATTTTATTTATTTTATTTATCTTATTTATTTTATTTATTTATTATTTTATATATGTATATATATTTATTATTATATAATTTATTTATATATTTCTTTTTATATATTATTATTATTTTATATTTATTCTCTAATACAAGATTTAGGCTATAATTATTATTTTCTATTTCTTCTTTTGCTACATACATTTGTATATATATATATATATATATGCTCCATCTTTTATGTTTTATTATTTTTCTTTTATCCTACTTAATTCTTTTCGCATGTGTTCATCATATAATTAAACTTTTTATTTCTATATGTACCTTTAGTTTTATTTACTTCTTTATCTCATATTTGTTATGGAAAATAGATTACTTTTGGCAAATTTATTTTTGTAACAATTTTTTTCAATGCTTGAGGATGAATGCAAAATGCAATATGGGATGCATATATTTTATAATTTTCTTTATAAAAATATTTTCCTCCTAATATTAACTCTAAATTCCCATTTAAGTTTTTAATTTGTCAAAACTCGAAAATCAGGGTGTTACAATTCTACCCCCCTTAAAGTGAATCTCGCCCTCGAGATTCGATAGCGTGGAGAAAAGGTGAGGGAATTTTGCCTTCAAGTCTTCTTCACGTTCCCATGTAGCTTCGGTTTCCGTATGGTATTTCCATCGCACTTTGCACCAACGGATCCTCTTAGTTCTTGTGAATCCAAAACAATGAGTTTGGCGGAGAAGTCTACCCCCCTTATTCTAAGGCTTATTTTTGGACATACTATATTTGTCCTCATCTCTCCTCCAAGAGACTTAACCAATAGAGTAAACTTCATATGAGAGATGGGAAAACTATACTTGGCAACATACTTCGACGCAATGAATGAATGCGATGCTCCAGAATCAAATAACATAGTCGCGGGGTTGGAGTTAGCAAGAAACATACCAATGACCACGTCATTCACTTGTTGAGCATCCTCCGTAGAGACATGGTTCACGTTGCCACGAGCAAAATTCTGCTGTCCACGGCTTCCTTGTGGCTGTCCTCCATTAGGTCTTGGGTTTTGCCTCGGCGCATTGCTTCTTTGACCAAGGCCTGACTTAGGACATTGATTCGCAAAGTGTCCACCTTCTCCACAAGTATAGCACCTCTTAACTCCACCAGAATTATTGGGACGTGCTTGGTTTCGAACATTGGCTCCAGGAAAATCAGCACGAGGTGCATAAGGCATTGCTTGCATGACAGGGCGTTGAGCAGGGATAGAAGAGCTGTAGTAAGGTGCATTTGGTGGTGCAAGGCGAGGGCGCACATTACTTCCTTGTTGCTGTCCTTGATATGGCGCCTTCCTCTTAATTTCTTGATCTATCTCGCGAATCTTGTTCTCAACCACAATTGCTTTGTCCACAAGTTTCTGGAAGTTGGCATAGTCACAATTGAGCAATTGCACTTGGATCTCATTGTTCAATCCTCTCATGAACAAATATTGTTTCCAGCTGTCCCGACTAACATCCTTAGGCGCATACCTTGAGAGTTGAGTGAATTTATTGAGATATTCACTCACGCTTGATCTTCCTTGCCTTAAGTTCTCAAATTCTTGTCTCTTGAAGATCATAACACCCTCGGGCACATAATAAGAACGAAAATTCTCCTTGAATTCCGCCCAGTTGATCCTCTCTTGATTCTCATGAGCATTGCAATAAGCATCCCACCAATCTGCAGCTGCTCCAACGAGTTGATGAGAAGCAAATAGGACCTTCTCCCTATCAGTGCACTGGACAATAGCTAGCTTCTTCTCCATGGACTTGAGCCAATCATCCACATCCATAGGGTCAGCAGCTTGAGCAAAGGTCAGTGGCCTAGTCCTCATAAACTCTCCCAATCGGTTATGAGGAGGCGGGGGTGGCGGTGGAGGCATGTGGGGCTGATTGTTGTTATTGCCAGCCTGCAGTTGTCCCATAGTTTGTATCATGGTCTACATGAGCTGGTTTTGCATAGCTAGTAGCTGCTCGATATTGATGGCTCCATGAGCAGGTCCTTGTCCGTTGTTGTTCTGAGGCACTCCATGGTTCTCCTCCTCACCATTAACATCCCTCTGATTGCGAGTCCTCACCATCTGAAGAAGAGCAATAGGTAAGAATTTAGAAACGTCCCCAACTATATGCATCAAGGGATATGGAGCTAACCAACTAGCTATACTAGCCTAGGTGGACATGGCAATGCTAAAGCATCCCAAAATCCTCTATTAAGCACACAAGCAAACAATATATACAGCAAACAGCACTCCAAGCAAAAACACATCGATTCCTGAGTGCTCCTATGTGCTCTAAAGTGTCCATTCTATCTAGGTTGCGTCCTACGGTCAACCTCGCTCTGATACCAATCTGTGACGCCCGGTTCCGAAAATGAACCAAGCCAACGCATATGTGTGCCCAGGATGTTCAACACACATACACGAGTGATTCACAAATGATAAACAGATAATTACCACAGCTCAAATTATTAAATAAGTACTCTTATTGCATAATTCATTAAATCCTCGAATACAAGCTCTAATGAATATTAATGACAAGTTCAACTAATGCAGCGGAAATAAACTAATTAAGCAACTAAGCAAACTAAGCTAAAGGGATAGCGCAGCTCCATGCAACACCACATGCAAAGATGACGGTAGACACGGCCTAGATCTCCATATTATCGCCATTAAACTCACAATTCTGACCTGCAACTGTTGGGGTGGGGGATTGCAAGAGTGAGTACATGTCGTACTCAGCAAGTGTGGAAAGTATGACATGTGGCTGATTCAAATGACGACAATAATAATGGCTAGGTGCTGAAAAGTACAGTAAAATATTTGAAAAGCAATATATGCCTTATGTGTATGTAAACCCATCATAAACCATGTGACCATCATAATACCAGCCCATAATTCACCATCACCAATAACCATAATCAATGTCATAAACCATAATTCCATCCATAACCATAACCATAATCAGAATATCAACCATAACCATTACGAAACCATAACCATTCCAATAACCATCCCATTACCAAATTCCCTCTAATCATGGAAGTTGTACAGGCGCTCTTAACCGGGAGCACGGCTATCATGATAGTTTTTAACACTCTGCAGAGGTTGTACCACTTTACCCACATGTTTGTGATTTCATCACCTTTCGATGACTAAGAAACCTCTATTATGCCATCTCACACTCCCGTAGGTGTGTGGCCAAGAGATCACAAAATAGCCTTTCAAAAGGGACTACTAGTATGTACGGGCCCACTAAGGTTTCACCGGCAGGCTTGAATCTCTATTCTCCCACCCACGGGCCCCCTCGTGTGCCATGCGGATCCCAGGGCAGTCCTCCTCGACTCCCATTCCCCGCTCCATCCAATGGTCCATACAATACTAGCAGCGCTCCTAATTATTTAGCTATGCCGCACCCATACTTGGCCTTGTGGTGGCACTGTAGTCCTGGCCTATTCTCGCATGAACCGGTCCTTAGATCTAAAGCAAGCAAACCACCATAACATCCAACCCATCCACATACCGGCTTGCTTAGATCACCCATCGTATTGACCAGTTCACATTAACCAGAATATCATTGATGCATAATTAAATGTGTAGTGTTGTTTGTCATCCCAATTAATTAAGCGAAGCAAAAAGGTAAAAACTCTTCCTGACTCTCTACCATATATTCTAGGTGACAAGGGTGGTTAAACAAATCTAGTAAACTTCCTACCATAGGATTCCCGTCAATTTGACACAAGCATGCAGTTTTGCAAACAAAACATTTATTTTTAAAAGAGGATCAATATGCTTCAAGGACACTTGCCTTGTTCCGGCGGATAGGGTTGCTCAAGCGCTTCGAAATCTTGATTCTGAAAATCCTCGTAAACGATCTCTTGAGCACTTCCCTCTACTCGATCACACATACAAGAATATACATACAAATCAACATGATGCACACACATTAATCAACATGCGATGATATGCATGCATGCAAAGTTTAATTATTAATTAACTATGGTTGTTAATTAATTAGATGTAACTAGTTCATACGTGTTCATATGAGTTTACGGGGGTTTTAGCGAGAATTAATGCGGCTGAAAATAAAAAGACGATGCAACTAAAATCAATTTGCGTCTATCATATCTAATACGTCGCTAAAATTCGCATAGGAAAAACGAATCCTACCGTAGATGTGATGGCTTCAAAGATCGCGGGATGATGGCGATGCGTAGACGAAGTGGATGGTGCAACAGTCCCTCGGCGGCACGACGACGGCGACGATCTCTGGCGGATGGTGGCACCCTCCTCTTTTTCCTCCTCTTCTTCCCCTCTTTTTTCTTCCTTTTCTTCCCCTCCTTTTCCTGGCGGCGCAGCTCTGGTGCCCTTTTTCCCCTCTGTACCGGCGGCCTTTTTTTATTGTGGTTGGCGGCGGCTGCCTTCTGGGATCGGGGAAAAACCTAGGGACCTACGGTCCTTTTTATAGGCGCGGGAGTCAACGGGGAGTCGGTCGCCGGGCGTACGCGTGCGGGAGTCGCGCGTGGGGGCGGGAATCGCGGAGCGAGCAGGAAAATCGGGCAGGACTGTGGGATTCGGCGGGCGCTACGCGGGAGGCGGGGCCCAGCCCAGGCGGCGAGTGGGAGCGCGGCGGGTGGGACCTGGTGCACGTAGCGGGAGCCGGGCGCTGCGGGGCGTGGGGCCGGGAGCAGCGCGCGGTACGGCGCGCTAGGGCATCAGGCGGCGGGCGGGGTTGCGCGCTGGCGGGCACGCGTGGGCCCGCGTCGGGGGCAGCACGGCGGGGTGGGCCAGGCGGCGTCGGTCGGTGGGACCCAGCGGCGGGCACGCGTGGAAGGGCGAGGCGCGTCGGGGCGCGGGTGGCTCGGGCGTGCGGGGCTGCGGTGGGGCCCGGCACGGGAGCCAAGGCGGCGGGGACCGGGCGCAGGCGCGGGCCGGGTGGGAGCGGGAGGGCGGCGGAGCGAGGCGCCTCGGGGCGCGCGGCGTGGGGTCGGCCGGGAGTCCCAGGCGGCCGCGTGGTTCGGTGGGTGGGGTCCAGCGGCACGGCGCGGGCGGCTCCACGCGAGAGTCCGAGGCGGCGGGGCGTTTCGGCGCGCGTGGCCGGCTGGGCCGGTACGGCCTAGCCGGCGGATAGATTTTTTCTTCTTCTTTTTTTTTCAATATACTACTATTTTTTTACTATTTATTAATTTTATATTTTTTTCATTATATTATTATTATTATATTTTATCATTTATATTTTATTTATTTTATTTATCTTATTTATTTTATTTATTTATTATTTTATATATGTATATATATTTATTATTATATAATTTATTTATATATTTCTTTTTATATATTATTATTATTATTATTTTATATTTATTCTCTAATACAATATTTAGGCTATAATTATTATTTTCTATTTCTTCTTTTGCTACATACATTTGTATATATATATATGTTCCATCTTTTATGTTTTATTATTTTTCTTTTATCCTACTTAATTCTTTTCGCATGTGTTCATCATATAATTAAACTTTTTATTTCTATATGTACCTTTAGTTTTATTTACTTCTTTATCTCATATTTATTATGGAAAATAGATTACTTTTGGCAAATTTATTTTTGTAACAATTTTTTTTCAATGCTTGAGGATGAATGCAAAATGCAATATGGGATGCATATATTTTATAATTTTCTTTATAAAAATATTTTCCTCCTAATATTAACTCTAAATTCCCATTTAAGTTTTTAAGTTGTCAAAACTCGAAAATCAGGGTGTTACATGAACCTTCCTTTAGTCATATACTAGTTCCTGTAAAAATCTTGGATTTAATTCACCTAATCTCCTAGTCCTAATTCAGTCGCAAACTGAATATTAATTGTAAAGCTAAAAATTCAATTATAAAATAAGTCCAGCAATTCTTGCCAACTTTGAAATTCAATAACTCCTTCACCAAGGCTTAGAAATCTATGAAACCAAATTTTGCTAGAACCAGGACAGCTTCCTCTATCATGATTATCAACTGGCAGCTATGTTCAAGCTATAGTTTCTTCTCTAAAATTCTTGGAAGTTTATTGCTTGCCATAATTTTAGAGACAACAAACTACTTTGATCATCTCCTGTTCTTTGCAAGAGCTTCTATCATATTCCCTAGTGTCTACCATCAAAGTTCCAAAGCCAATTAGGTCATTATCATATAATGATCACCATAGATTAAATTATGGTCTTGGTAGTAATTATTTTTCAAAGTCATTCATATACATATTATATGCATATCGTGTAGTGACCGAAGTCGAGGAGGAACCAGAGGCCTTGGAAGTACATCTGCCGAATACTAACCCCGACTCTGACCTGCATCCAGGCAAGCCCCGGTTTGCATTTAAGTCGTTTATAAAGTTTTACTTTATCACTATGATGATTAGCATATGAATTGTGCATTACGTTTAGGATGCTTGAATACTCCAGATGCATGACCCACAATCCCATTGGTTAATTGGGTAGGTTAATAACTCGACGTTTAGAATTGCTATGCTAATGTTGTAGGTAAACCGGTAGAAGTCGAGTAGTTGGAATCTACTCGCGAGATAGAAAATCACAATCATCTATACTGGGATAACATTTATAGAAAAATAATTGTTAAATCAAAACTTGAGAACGGTCAGAGATGGATAGGAAGCGGCAAGACGTGGTCTTGGTCGCATAGCTCTGACTGGTCAGTTAAGGCACGTCTGTATGCGGCCCCTTCGAACAAGCTTGACTTGTACTGGCGACATACTGGACATATGGACTCCAGCAAACTGACATAACTCGATAACTGGGATGTCGTGACCCATTAACTCACCATCGATAGGGGTGGGTTGAGGACAGTAAGGTGTAAATTGGTCGGCGGACACAAGAGGTGTTCCTTGCGGAGACCTTCTGTTGGCGGAGGTGAGACGGGTTCGGCGTTCGGGTTTCTTGTGAAAGGTGGCCACATACGACTACTACTGAAGTGTTACGTAGATACTGGTGTACTCGCTGACACTTCCAAATGTGCGTATGTGTCGTGTTGTCCGGGTCTGTCCTGATTGCAATCATCGTCCCTCGCGGTAATAGAGTACCACTTGTTCACTGCGCCGTGACGTAGTAAATACTATAGAAGCTAGAAAAATATATTGTATTGAATTATAATTGCTTTGCAACCTTGTGTGACTTAGAGATAGCAGAATTAAAGTTTACAGTTTCCCGATACTTTAGCTGTAATAACATTATGTGCTCTGGGCATGTCATATCATCGGCAAAGTGTTTCTTGTTTGATTGTGGAGTCTATGATGTGCCGTGTTGAGAGAATGTCATTTGCTACTTAAAACATGATTATAAGGATCCCATTGTAGGCAAGTCATTTATGCTTCACCTTACCTATGCTTAGTATCCACCCTTGCATATGTCTAGTGAGACGGGTTAGTCTTGTTGAGCCTTATGCTCATGTTTGCAGTTAACGAGTTTTTGTAGGTTATACAATTTATGAAGGGTTTGATGATGAGGTTGCACCCCCTCCAGGGTGTACAGCCGAGTGGGAACCCTGCACGCTGCCGTGATACAAACAATGGGACATGTCGGTACCCTGCATACCGTATACCCCTTGGGACTACAAAAAGATCAAAGGGACTTCACCTGACTCAGTTGGAGACCTGCGAAGGTCCCACACGTCATACGGGACTGGACATGCCTCCCATCTATGGTTAGCTCCGGTACCGCCACGTGTATCCTATAACCGGAGCTAAATCCCACGCATGGGAAAGCTCCGGGCCAGATAACTGTGCGGCACCGCCGGACCTAACGCCCGACAGAGGGAAGCTCCGGTCCTGACACGTGTACAATAGCACTGAACCTAGCCGTTCCATACGGTAAACTCCGAAGCTTCCACGTGTCCAACCACCGGACCTTCAACTTCAACAAGACGACTGGAGGACCCCCAACGGCTCGGACCTTCAAGGGGTAATCAAAGACTTCAAGACCCAGTTAAGTGTCATTAATACTGTCTTAATGAAACACGATCGGAGGGCCCTTAATACCAGTAACGGCATTGTCTAGACCGTTACCACTCTATTAAGGGTAATTAAGCTTATTAATTGTGTATTAAACATTAGTAACCGCCAGGGCCACATGTCGGGCCAGGCTAACTGTGTAACGACCAGTCCTTGAACTATAAAAGGACTGGTCGACGATACACAGGGGGGCTCTCACACTCTGACACTCTTATACGATCAATACAACAGCTACACACCCCGTGGAGTAGGGTATTACGCTCAGGCGGCCCGAACCACGTAAATCCTTGTGTCATTTGCCATATTCTTCGAAATCTCTGCGCACCCAACACCGAACTATAAACTCCGCGAGCTACCGACGGTAGTATCGGGAGAATTGTCGGAAAAACACTTCGACAGTTGGCAGGCCAGGTAGGGGCAGGGCGCCCGAGATTTCAAGAATGGTGAACTCAGCTGCTGGATCGTCCAACGACAACCTCGCTGCACAACCTGCTGGAGGCAATCCCTCCAACATGCAACAACCAGCAGATGTCGTGGCTCCAGTAGGAGTCATGCCTCCACCGCCACCGTCTGGACCAGCAAATCAAGCTGGACAATGGGACAGAGCATCTGCGTCGGTCACAGCATCGACGAAAAACAACAATCCTGAACACGCGCTCCATGCAGCACGTGCTCTCCTCCAACACCCACCACCTTCGCGTGCATCCCAGGGAGCAATGGAGCAGTGGAGGGCTAACGTGGAATATTTGGTTGCAGCAGGAGCCGATCACATCAGCAACCAAGGTCCTCCCCCTGGGGCGGGCCCCATTGCAGCATCGGACTTTGTCAGGCAGACTTGGTCTGCACGCTTCCCGGAATAGGAGGCGTGCTGCATCTCAACAAGCGACGTCGCTGCCTGCCGGGGCACGACACACCCATACAGTAACCAAGCTTTCAACTCACGACCTTCGGGCGGAGCTTGATCGCTATTACCGTTAGCAGGATGGCCGCGTCCATATCAAGCGTGCTCGCGAAAGGCGAGAGGCTCGAGACAGTCCTGCTCCCGAGGGAGTAGGAGGAGGCCGTTCTGCCCTGGCCATGCACTTGCGCATGGTCAGATGGCCACAAAAGTTCCGGCCTCACCTTCCGGAGAAATTTGACTGGACTATCAATCCCGCTGAGTTTCTCCATATTTACTCCACTGCAATCCTTGCAGCCGGAGGTAACGAGGCCGTAATGGCCAACTACTTCCCCGTAGCTTTAACTGGGACCACCGGGTCCTGGTTCATGAGCCTCCCACCCAACTCCATCAATAGTTGGGCGGAATTGTACCAACAGTTCACCACCAATTTTGGGAGTTCATACACCCGACCAGGCACTGAACTGGACCTTTTTGCTGTAACGCAGAAGGGGGGAGAATCCTTGCGTTCCTTCATCCAGAGGTTCTCCCAGGTACGGAAAACTATTCCTTCTATATCTAGCGCCTCTGTTATTGTGGCATTTAGATAGGGCGTACGAGACAAGAACATGCTGGAGAAGCTGGCGATCAAGGAGATCACCAGCGTCATGGAGCTCTTCAGCTTGGTAGACAAGTGTGCTAAAGCTGCGGAGGGCCGTGAAATGCACACCAAACCACCTCAAGGGGATAACATAAAATCCTCCAAGGTCAAAGCCACTACCTCCGGGAGTGGAAAAAAGAAGAAAAAGTCCAACGGCAAGAAAAAGTTGTCGGCTGGCACACCTACTGCTGCAGCTGCTGCAGCTCTGGGTGGTCGGGGGCCATGCCCTGAGAAACGACCTCGACCTTCATCTGAAGCTGGAGGCAACTCCAAAATGTGGTGTACTATTCATAAGTCGAACAGCCACAACTTGGAAGACTGCCGAGAGGTACAGAACCTTGCCGAGCGCTACAACAAGCGTCGGGAAGAAGTTCCTTTCTGGCAAAGGGAAGGAAAACGGAAAATCGACGAAGCTCCGGCTGAAGAGGAGTTAGGTTTTCAGGACCCTAAAAAGGTCTTGAAAGCCGTTTACACCTCCATTGACGACGACTCTGACGTCTCCGAGAATGAACGTCGAAAAACCATGAACACCATTTTTGGTGGTCCATGGGACATCACCTCCCGCTGTGTCCTCAAGACCATGTGGCGGGACATGGCTTCGGTGGCTCCCACTGCCAGGGCAGAGCCGCACCGAAAGTGGATGGATATTGCCATCACTTTCGATGCATCAGACTGCCCTCGGAATATGATCAGAGCTGGTCAACTCCCCTTGATGGTATCTCCGACCATCAACAACATACAACTCCACCACGTGATGGTAGACAGAGGCTCGGGGCTGAACCTCATAAGCTTCGAAGCTTTCGTCAAGCTTCAGCTCCGACCTTCGGACCTTCGCCCCTCCGACCTTTCTCTAGAGTAGGTTCGGGAGCCATAACCCCACTTGGTGCCATTACTCTCCCCGTAACCTTTGGGACTCAGGAGAACTATCGCACTGAGAAGTTGGTCTTTCATGTTGCTCAGATCAAATTACCCTTCAACGCCATTCTGGGCAGGCCAGCCTTGTACAAGTTCATGGATGCTGCTCATTATGGCTACTTGGTGTTGAAAATGCCAACACCAGCTGGTGTTCTACGGATCCATGGAGACCGCACTGCCGGAGTGACTGCACTGGAAGAACTTCACGCGCTTGCTACAGCACAGGAGGAAGAGTTCAGGCAGGAACAATCTCCGCAACCCCCGAGCATTCGTCATCGAGGTTCAACTTCTGCACCCCGTGTGCAACTAAGCGGCGACACTAACATTCCTGTCAAAGTCATCCAAATCGGTTCCGACACCGCTCAGACCACCCGTATATTGGGAGGTCTGAATGACAAATAGGAACTCGCGCTCATCACTTTCCTCCGGGCTAATGTTGACGTGTTTGCCTGGCAACCATCACAAATGCCTAGGATCCCTAGGGAAGTGATCGAGCATAATCTGAAGATCTATTCCGACGCTCGGCCTGTACACCAGAAGCCTCGGAAGCAATCAGTAGAGCGACAGAACTTCATACAACAAGAAGTGAAGAAGTTGCTCGAAGTTGGATTCATCCGAGAAGTCTTCCACCCAAAATGGCTGGCAAACCCAGTCGTTGTACCCAAGGCCGGCGGGAAGCTTCGGATGTGTATCGATTACACAACACTGAATCAGGCATGTCCAAAAGATCCATTCCCACTACCTAGAATAGATCAGATAGTGGATTCCACCTCCGGGTGTGAATTACTGTGTTTCCTAGAGGCATATTCTGGGTACCATCAAATCAAAATGTCTAGGGAAGATGAAGAGCATACTTCTTTCATCACAGTAGATGGATTGTATTGTTATACTGCCATGACATTTGGTCTCAAGAATGCAACTTCAACATTTGTACGTGCTATGTATAAAACCTTTAGAGAGCTCATCAAAGACGTAGTGGAAGTGTATGTCGATGACATCGTCGTCAAGATTAAGGACAAGGAGTCACTTCTTGACACCTTGAAAGCTGTCTTCGTCAAGTTGCGAGTCACTCGCACGAAGCTGAACCCAGACAAGTGTGTCTTCGGGGTTAGCTCCGGAAAGCTTCTTGGTTTCCTGGTAAACCACCGAGGCATAGAGGCAAATCTGGTGAAGATTAAAGCCATTGAAGATATGCGGCCACCAGCTCGCATCAAGGATGTCCAGAAGCTGACTGGATGTCTGGCCGCCCTCAGCCGGTTCATCTCAAGACTGGCAGAACGGGCACTACCCTTCTTCAAGCTATTGAGGAAGTCCGAACCATTTTAGTGGTATGAAGAAGCAGAAAAGGCCTTCTAGGAGCTGAAGCAGCTCCTCACCACTCTACCAACCTTGGTAGCTTCGAACCCTGGTGAGCCTTTACTGCTTTACATTTTGGCAACTGTCGAAGTTGTCAGCATGGTCTTGGTTGTGGAGAGACCAGAACCGTTACAAGCTCAGGAATCTAGACCCCTCTGGGAGAGTCAGGAGGTCCCTGAAGGAGTTACTCTTGTTGAGAAAGAAGAGCCGGACCCCCTGGGAGGGTCCAAGTCACTCCTGAAGGAGCTCCGGGTTCCTCCAACAAGGACCCGACGATCCCCGAAGAAGGTCCGAACCCCTCCAGGAGGTTCCGGGTCAATGAGGAGGAAGCTTCGAGCCCCTCTGGGAGGGTCCGGACAGTCCAACGCCCAGTGTACTTCATCAGTGAAATACTCCATGACGCCAAAACTCGGTACCTGAAAGTACATAAACTGCTATACGAAGTTCTTATTGCTTCCCGGAAACTCCTACACTATTTCCAAGCTCACAAGATCTCGGTGGTAACTTCATATCCACTAGCGATTTTGCATAATCCCAACTCCACTGGGAACGTTGCAAAGTGGGCAGCGGAGTTGGCCGAGTTTGACCTTGAATTCGTCCCAAGACAAGCAATTAAAAGTCAAGCATTGGCGGACTTTGTGGCGGAATGGACCCCCTCTCCATCAAACCCTGGGGGCAATAGTGAGCAGAAGCTAGAACTCAAGGCTCCGGTCTTCACCGATCCTCACTGGACTCTATACTTCGACGGCTCTATGCAGAAGCAGGAGGCCGGAGCTGGAGTCCTTCTCCTCGCTCCCGGGGAGAAGGTTAAATACATGGTGCACCTTGACTTCAAGGCGACCAACAACATGGTGGAGTATGAAGCACTCATTTACGGACTAAAGGTGGCACTATCATATGGTGTCAAGCAGCTATTGGTCAAGGGAGATTCGCAGCTCATCATTAAATAGGTGAAGGGTGAATGCTCCTGCAACAATCCCCGACTAGCTGCTTATCTCCTTGAAGTCCAGAGGCTTCAGAAGGACTTCAAAGTCTTGGACCTCCACCATGTACAACGTCTCCATAACGCTGAAGCTGACGAACTCTCGACGAAAGCATCAACCGGAGCTCCGGCTCCCGATGGAACCTTCGTCCGGAGGTTGTCTAAACCAACAGATCAGCCTACCAAACTGAGCGAAGGGGGCGAGACCAGCACCTCAAAGTTGGCAATCCCGATGGCCCTGTTACCATGGCAGCCATCAAGGGTCGTAGGTGCTGGAAGCTCCGAGCAACCCAGCACGCAAGACTCGAATGCTCAAGCTAGCTTCGATGCATGGATCTCGGAGATTTGGAGCTACTTGAAAGACAACATCCTTCCTGAAGATGATGTATCCGCTGACCGGATAGCTAGATTGGCTAAAAGATACACGTTGGTAGAAGGGGATCTCTACCGGCGTGGTGCCAACAACGTCCTAATGTGGTGCATCACAAAGGAAGAAGGTTGCGAGCTCCTCGTAGAAATCCATGGAGGCGAGTGTGGGAACCACGCGTCTTCCCGCACGCTGGTCGGTAAAGCCTTTCGGCATGGCTTTTACTGGCCTACAGCGCTCCAGGATGCAACTGAGCTGGTGAAGAAATGTGAAGCATGCCAGTTTCATGCAAAACAAATTCACACACCGACCCAGCCTCTAAAAATGATACCTCCTACATGGCCTTTCGCTATGTGGGGGATGGATATCTTGGGACCTTTCCCAAGAGCCGTCGGAGGTTACAAGTTCCTGTACGTCGCCATTGACAATTTCACCAAATGGTCGGAAGCAACTGCAGTTGTGAAAATAAACAAGCAATTAGCTATCAACTTCTTACAATCCATCACATGCGGATTTGGAGTCCCAAACAAAATCATAACCGATAATGGGACCCAATTTACAAGCTCTGCATTCCAAGGATATTGCAAACCTCACCATTCAGGTCAGCTACGCTTCCGTAGCTCACCCGGCAAGCAATGGCCAAGCCGAGAGAGCAAATGTAGAAATTTTAAAAGGACTCAAGACGCGCACATATGAGCGTCTGAAAAAACATGGAGCCAACTGGATTGAAGAGCTTCCGCCCACTCTATGGGCCAATAGGACAACCCCAAACCGGTCAACTGGAGAGACACTCTTCTTCCTGGTGTATGGAGCTGAAGCAGTCCTTCCTCCAGAAATCACCTTGGGGTCGCTCCGGGTCTAGACCTTCAACGATGCCGCGCAGGACCAACTCCGGCGCGAAGACCTTGACCTCCTTGAAGAGGGAAGGTGCCGAGCAGCTGTTCGGGATGCCCGATACCGCCAAGCTCTCCGGCGCTATCACCAAAGGCATGTTCACAGCCGACAGCTCAAGGAAGGCAAACTGGTGTTACGGAGAATACAGGCTAGAGAATGGTTAAACAAACTCTCCCCCAGTTGGGAAGGACCCTTCCGAGTGATTAAAGTATTCCGTCCCGGATGTGTTCGCTTGACAACCGAGGATGGGACACCTCTCCCTAATCCTTGGAACATTGAGCACCTCTGTAAGTTTTACGCTTAATATCACAGAGGTGAGTCTGTAGTTACATGTGATGTATGTTATAGAGTCATTGTACAGAGTCGGGTAGCTCCTTCGGGAGAACAGCCGGACCTTCCCCGGAAGGTCCGCAGAGTTCAGGCAACACTTGTCACAGTCTCAGAACTAAAAGCGTAGCTAGCTACCTTGGGTCAAACAAGAAACAAAACACACTTAGCCTGGTTCCATACCCTAAGGGTGTACTTGTTTCCCCTGTACCCTAGACCTATAATGAAAGACATCTTTATGTGAAAACAGACTCCACGTGCATTTACTTTGTACAAGCTCAATATTTTTTATTTTTCTCTTTCTTGTCTATAACAAAGTTCTGCGATTCTCAAGAATTTTTTAGATCGACTAATTCATGTACAACTCGAGTTGCATTGTTATTTCCTTTGGGTTTTCACATTGTTGAATGGTTCACTTGCCTGAATGCCGCCAGCCAATCTAGGTCCGGAGTGTGCTATCGACTTATCCTGGTCCTGCACCCTAAGTACGCCACTCTACCTACACCCCGGCAGGCCGATGTAAGGCGGGTCCTGAAAACAATTGGACCTGGAGAAAACAACTCGGTGCACTTGATTATATGAAGAGTTGCGCTCGGCCTAAAAATTTCTTACGAGAATAATAAGTCACAACTGAGTTATAGATAGGAAATGAATTTTACTATTTTTCTTGACTTCAGTGTGCAGGAAAAATAAAGATCTCATGATGATGGTGAATTCAGCCAGAGCTACTAAAGCTCCGACATTCCCTAGAAGGCTTGTAGTCGATGTTTTAAACATTGATAGCAAGCATCACTGGAGCTACTCAGTTCCGGTAAAACCATGGGACTAGCCGTCAAAATGAACAAAAGATGGTGGGAAGACTCCACAGGACTAACTGTCGACACAATGTGTTGATGGAGACCACCGCTGGAGCTACCAACCTCCGATGATGATCAAGGCCGGAGCCCTTAAGCTCCGACAACCTCAGGGAGCCTTCACTACCGAAGACTTCGGACATGTGCTCTACAAGTCTGAAGCACGCGAGTTTTCAACAACTGTTACATCCTCTTGGTACATGTTCACAATCAAATACCAGGGGGCCAAGTGGGACAAAAGTGTTGAAGACAAAAAAATGAAATTCATAAAAAACTTGGATTTCATTCATATGGAGACAAGAGATTACAAAATTGGATAAGAAGAAGAGAGAATACAAACGGGAGCTACAAAGAGATGGTCCTAGACCCTATGGAAGAATGAGACAACCTTCTGTGCAACCTCAGAAACGCTGGCCTAGGCAGCTTCTCCCTCTCCGATGATGGGGCCTTGGAGCACCGGGTCCAAGGGGAATTGGTGGTCCCGACTTGTGTAGCACGACAGAATAAATTCTGTGACGCTCTTGGCCAGGGATTGTCCCTCGGTTTCCAGCTGGTCCGCAATGACATCGCCCATCTTGGTGAGCTTGTTGTCTGCCGAACTCAGCGCATGCAATGCCTGGTCCAGCTCCGGTTCCGGATCATCCGGACGCACGGGGATAAAACCCATTGGCGTCAGCGCGTTGTTGGCTTTGCCCAGGAAGTCCCAAACTTGTTGGGACTCCGTAACCTTGCCACTTCACATCTCCTCGAAGGATCTTTTGGCTGCCGCAAGCTCCGAGTTCTCCCGAGCAAGACGCTCCACCTCTTTGGCATTCTGGTGAATCTTTTCAGCAACCTGCCTTTCGAGTTTACTGATCTCTTCCTCCCAGAGGTGGATCTCATTCCGGCGGTTAACCAGGTCCTTCTCTCGACCCCGCACCTTCTTCTCCCTGGTAGCAACGTCAGTTTCCCTCCTGTGGAGTTCCTATCCTCGCTACCAGGCCTTCTTCTCCTCTCTCTCGCAGTGCTCACCCAATTTATTGGTGCGCTCCTCGAGACTCTTGTCACCCAGAGTTATCCTCTGAGTAAGCTCTTCTTCCCTCTTCACAACGTCGTCCCGCAGCTCCAATAATTTTTGCTCTTCATCCTCGAGCTTTCTCTCCCGCACCTCAAGAGCCTCCCGGCGCTTGAGGAGACTGGCGTGGATGGCGTCGAGCCTCTCTTGGCGATCATTTGTTGCACTATTAGCATCTTTGGCCTGTTCGTAAATGGACCGAGACTAGTTGTCAAGGGATCGCTTCATGCTTTCCCTCTCATCTAGTAGCTTACCCCAGTACTCCAGGCAGATCTTCTCCTTCCTCACCCATTCCTTGTCTTTAGCCAGCCTCGAATGCGCCAGCTTGGTCTCAAATTGGAGCCAGTTGCGCCACCTCCTAAGAGTTTGACGCTCCTCCTCGAGAGCCTTGCTGTCGTGGTAAAAAGCCAGTTGAACCTGGCAAAGACTGGAACAGGCGTTGTCAATAGACAACGACAGAGGGATCGGATCCGGACCTGTCGGGGTCATCTCCTCCGGTTCCAGTCGGTTCTCTGTGACAAAAATTGGGTCCCACTCTACAAGAGTGGTCCCCTGAGCTTCCGCGGCACTAGGGCCGCCCTCTAGAATAGCCTCGACCGCCGTCAAGAATGGTCCTGCTACAGAAGCTTCAACCTCCAGAGTTGGCTCCGAAGGCCCCGCCGCCAGGTTGTCAACAGCTGGTCCCTCAAACGGGGGGCCAGCAACTTCATCTCGGCACCCTGGCTCGGACGCGGGCACCTCCGGGATCACCACCTCAGGGGCAGGTGTTGAAGGTTCGATCAGATTTGAAGCCATTTCCAGCTCCAATGCTGGCGCCTCCTCCACCACTGGCCGAGGCGCTGACGCTTCAACCATCATAGGCTCGGGCGCCGGCACCTCTGCAGCGATTGGTTCAGGCGCTGGAACCTCTCCGACCACCGGATCTACCACCGAAACTTTTGCAGCAACTGGCTCTACCACCAGAACTTCTTCGATAACCGGCTCAGGTGCCGGAGTTTCATCAACCACCGGCTCTACTGTAGGGACATCATCAACCACCGGCTCCACCGCTGAGGTTTCAATAACATCCGGCTCTAGGGCCGGAATCACAGACATCTCCAGTTCTAAGACCGGAGCGTCCACCATATCAGCGTCCGAACTCGGAGCTTCAACCTCCGGGACAGGTGCCGCTTGTACATCTTCATTCCCGTGGTCCGACGCTACCACGGGAGCTTCTGGGGATAAGTCGAGGTCCAAGACCAAGACAGCCGGCGTCGGAGCTGTTGCAGCCTCAGCCACCCCTTGGGGCGGCACTCGAATTGGACCTGGAGCTTCCGTCTCGACAGCATCAGTTGCTGTTGCAGGAGCTAGAGCTTCAGTCCTTTTCTTGGGGACACTGCAGATGAAGGACGAAGAAACTCAAAACAGAGTTACAACACAAAACAACTAACTGAGGTAAAAAAATTACCTCGGAAGGTTTCCGCACCAGTTAGCACGTAACCTCTTCTCCAGATGCTGAGGAGTGGATCCAGGCGCCATTGGCATATCTGTTCTGGAAGGTTCCCCGGAGCTCGCCGCAACCGTCGGTGCTGCTTTGGTCGAGGCTCCCCTCGATCGAGAAGAACTTCCGGAACCAGAACCTTCAATTGGTCCTGGTACTGTAGCCATATGGCCGGAACTGGCACCCCGAGGAGATGCTGATGCTGGAGTGGATGCCGCTGTTGAAGACCTCCCCCTTCGGGGAGAAGGAGCCGCTGGGGAAGGAGCAGGCCTGACGGACCTTCCATCAGAGTGCTTTAGCTTTCTTTTACGGCTCGAGGGCTCGACCAACTCTTTGCCCTTGCACGAGACTTCAACTCTCTATTCCGGGACAGAGAGGGGACCACCCTAGGAGGCCCCAGAGATCACCAACCCGGTGGTCGAACACCTCTCGATGACACCAAGGTCATCAAGCACCAGCATCTTACGCCAGAGCTCTCTACTGAACTTTGCTTCCATGTTCAGAGGGAGAAAAGCCGCCGGTGGAGACAAGTAGTCGCCCTCGATGTCGATACTATGCTGGAACTTCTTGAGGTGAATCTCCAAGGTTGCGCCTTCCAGGTTGGACTTCAAACCGGTTTCGATCCGATCATCATCCATCACGCTGTTGAGGGCCCAAGCAAGCTTCTCCCTCTTCTTTAGCGGAGCCCACCTGTTGGCCAAGAAATTGCAAAATACCGCCTGCGGAGTCACCCCTCCTTCCACGCACTGGCGGATCCTGGTCAGAGCAGGGTTGAAGGCATCCGACAACACCAGAACTTTGCTCCAAGCTTCAGTGTCGACGTTGGGGAGGCCTGCAGGCAACTCCATCCTCTCATGCTCCTCTACCCTGATGACGATCCAATACTTCTTCCAGTCATCCCACTTGCCAGAAGGGAACGACCGCAAGTACTTGTGTGGGCACTTCTTGCGCTTCACAAAATAATAGAAGCCAAGGTACTCGTCACTCTTGCCGGTGGTGTGGATGGTGAAGAAGGTGCGGAAGAGCTTGACGCAGGGGGGAATACCCACCACATCTCGCAGAAGTGGACAAAGACCGACACCAAAAGAATGGAGTGGGGACCGAGGTGGTATAGCTGCAGACCATAGAAGTCTAGCAGCATCAAGAGAAAATAAGAAAAGGGTGGGATCAGTCCCACCATGGCGTATGCGGAGAAGTACACCATTTCGCCGGTGTGCTCCTTCTCGAACGGAAGCTTGTCGGCACAGACCTGGTGATTGAAGAAGTCACTGGACCACCCCATGAGGGCCCGGACCATCTTCAAGTGGCCGTCGGACTTAAGTCGGCTTTCGCGGAGACCCAACTCCATTGCAGCACAAGCGGGGCTAGGGACGAAAAGCAAGCAAAAGTTTGGGAAGGTTTGAGCGCAAGATCGAATGAAGGCATAAAGAACCCCCAAACGGTGCTTGCTTTCCTTCTTAAGTAAGCCCCCGCAACGCTTGGATGGAAACCGCTTAGAAGCCGACGTTACAAGTTATAAACTTCACCCTACCAATGACAAGGGGGCCCGGGGCCACCCCGACGATCAAGTCGAGGTCCGTGCCCAGGCGAACGGTTGTCATCATGAAAGGCGGGAAACCCGAAGGCGGCGGCCTGACAAGGCGCACGGAACCGATACGATTTTCGTATCGGGAACCGGTGACCTTCAATTGCGTGAGATTCGCACACTAAGATCTCACCTACCACATCCAGGATATGCCACGCGGCGGTGTTTTAACTACGAACTACTGCCAATGGCACATCCGAAGATCCTTGAAGACACGACACAAAAATCGAAGGATGGACCCACCTCCGGCAAAACGACTCATTCCAAAAGGTCTCTCCCGGAGGTGGGCCCAGGGGGCCACTGTCGATACCCTGCGTACCGTATACCCCTTGGGACTACAAAAAGAACAAAGGGACTTCACCTGTCTGAGTTGGAGACCTGTGAAGGTCCCACACGTCATACGGGACTGGACATGCCTCCCATCTATGGTTAGCTCCGGTACCGCCACGTGTATCCTATAACCGGAGCTAAATCCCACACATGGGAAAGCTCCGGGCCAGATACCTGTGCAGGGAGTTTGAACGGTTCAATCTTGGATTCGTGAATGAGATGGGAATAATGGAGTTAAATCCAACCTTGGAGCAAGAAATTCAAGAAGCACAAACCACGGATGAGGAGATCAAGGAAATCAAGGAAAGGACCGAGGAAGGGAGAGAATTCAGATTTGATGAAGATGAACATGGTACCCTATGGCTTGGTAAGAGGATTGTCGTGCCTAATGTGAAGCATATTCGGGAGACGATATTAAAAGAGGCACATGACTCACCATACTCAATTCATCCTGGTTGTACAAAGATGTACAAAGACTTGAATACGTTCTATTGGTGGGATAGCATGAAAAAGGACATAGCTGAATATGTAGCATTGTGTGATTTGTGTCAACGAGTCAAGACGGAACATCAAAGGCCAGCTGGATTATTGCAACCATTGAAGATTCCGGAATGGAAGTGGGAAGAGATCGTATGGACTTCATAGTTGGTTTACCACGTACTCAGTCCGGTTACGACTCAGTATGGGTAATTGTGGATCGGTTAACTAAGTCAACCCACTTTATTCCCATCAAGACCACCTATAATGGAGAGAAATTGGCGGAACTGTACATGGGAAGAATAGTATGTCTGCATCAAGTTCCGAAGAAGATAGTCTTGGATAGAGGTTCTCAATTCACTTCCAGATTTTGGAAAAAAAATGCATGAAGCTTTGGAAACGAGGTTGAATTTTAGTTTAGCATACCACCCTCAAACGGATGGACAAACCGAGAGGACCAATCAGATTTCGGAAGACATGTTAAGAGCTTGTACTTTAAAGCATGGGAAGAGTCGGGACAAAACCTTGCCATATGCAGAATTTTCATACAACAATAGTTACCAAGCAAGTTTGAAGATGTCACCATATGAAGCGCTTTATGGAAGGAAGTGTAGGACACCTTTGTTCTGGAATGAGGCAGGAGAAACTCAAGTATTTGGTCCGGATGTGTTGGAAGAAGACGAAAAACAAGTCCAAATAATTCGTGAAAACTTGAGGGATGACAATCAAGGCAAAAAGGCTATGCGGACAATAGGAGAAGGAAATTAGCCTTTGAAAAAGGAGACTACGTTTACCTTAAGGTGTCACCAATGAGAGGTCATAAGAGGTTTAACATAAGAGGCAAGCTAGCACCTCGATACATTGGACCATTCAAGATTTTGGACAAAAGAGGAGAAGTAGCGTATAAGTTGGAGATGCCAACTCATCTTTCAGATGTTCATGATGTCTTTCATGTCTCCCATCTCAAAAAGTGTTTGAGAGTACCGGAAGAACAAGTGCCAATAGAAGGATTGGAACTAGAGGAAAATTTGACTTATGCCGAGCAACTGGTCAAAATCCTTGAAACCAAGGAGAGAGTAACAAGGAATAAGGAGATTCGATGGTGTAAAGTTCAATGGAAGCACCACACAGAAAAAGAAGCAAAATGGGAATAGGAGGATGATCTCAAGAAGGAATTTCCCTATCTCTTCTCTTCCGCATCGAATCTCGAGGGCGAGATTCATTTTAAGGGGGGTAGGTTTGTAACACCCTCATTTTCATGCATCATGCCCTACATACATTCATATACATGTTTAACATTAATACACATTAAGTGGAACGAGTTTAAAATTGATTTGGAGCATTTAAAATTGATTTGGAACAAAACCGCACTTAAAATGCTGAAAAGTGCGGACTAGTCCGATTTTAGTGAGGACTAGCTGATTTCTCTCTGACTAAAAACGGACTTGTCCGTTTTTGCTGCGGACTAGTCTGATTTTGCCTCTGGAAACTTTCGGACTTGTCCGATTTTGTGCGGACTAGTCTGATATTCCAAGAATCCTTGAAAATTTGCAAAGTCCCTGGACTAGTCCGGTGTTCCAGCGGACTTGTCCGATTTCCTCTCTGACTAAAGTCAGACTTGTCCGATTGTAGGCCATACTTGTCCGATTTTCTCTCTGGACATTTTCGGACTAGTCTGGTCCTTTTCAGACTTGTCCGATATTTCGCGACTCCGAGTTGATCTTTTATTTTACGACTTGTTTCTTGGGTTTCATGTTAAGTGGGCCTAGGGACGTAGTGCCTAACTCTTTTAGAGCCCATGTGGGACTCTAAATCGGCCTCTACTCCTCTCAAAGTCGAAATCCATCTAACCCTAGCCTCCACCTCTATATAAACAACCCCACCCCTTGGTTTGACATCTATTTGCCACTTTTCCACCCCACCCAAACCCTAGTTCGTGGAGAGCCACCACCAAGAAGGAGGAGGAGATCCCAAGCAAGAAGAAGAAGAGGATCAAGATCTCAATCAAGTTTCGTTCTTCATCACCAATTCATCTCCAAGTTCATCACCAGCCCTAGATCATCAAGATCCAAGTGTTGCCTCCAAGATTCTTGGTTCATTGGAGTTCTAAACACTTGGTATACCTTCTATTCTCTTTTTCTTACGTGTATTTGACCCCTAACCTCTGAATTTACGTCGATCTAGAAAACCCTAGTTCGCTAGTTCTGCGAAGTGCGAACTAGTCCGGCCTTCTACAGACTAGTCCGATCTTCCTGGTTAAAATGTGTTGAGTTGATTCTAAAATTAGATCTAATCAAATCCAAACCTGTATAAACTTATTAAAATCTATTAGAACTAGTTAGTGATCATTAAAAGCAATCTATTAACAAGTTATACCTTGCATTTGCATTAATCATGCATGTCATGTCATATTGAGTAATATTTGTGCACTCTTTGTTTGTGTTTCTTGTCTTGTATGTTTATTGTGCGGATTAGACAGATTTGAGCTAGAGAGTGCCGCGGAGGATCTACAGCACCAAGAATTTGAAGGCTTTGACCCTAATCAACCGCAAGAGCAAGGCAAGTGTCCTTGAAGCATATTGATCCTATTTGGAAATAAATGTTTTGTTTGAAAATTGCATGCTCGTGTCAATTTGATGGGAAATCCTATGGTAGGAAGTTTACTATATTTGTTAACCACCCTTGTCATCTGGAATTATGGTAGAGAGTCGGGAAGGGTTTTTTACCTTTTTGCTTCGCTTAATCAACTGGGATGGGAAAACAACTATACCACTCATTTTAATTATGCATGGATGAGATTATGGTTAACATGAAATGGTTAATATGATATGGTATTGAGTGATCTAAGCAAGCCTGGTATGTGGTTGGGTTGGATGTTATGGTGGTTTTGCTTGCTTTAGATCTAAGGACCGGTTCGTGGAGCGACCATCCAGGATTTACAGTGCCACCATGAGGCCAAGTATTGGTGCGGCATAGCTGATTAATTAAGGCTTTGCCAGTGCTATTTGGACCATTAAGGATGCTCGGGGAAGGGGTAGTCGGATTGGGTTTGTTGATGATTGGTGGGACTACCCTGGGATCCGAATGGCTGAAGAGGGGGCCCTTATTTGAAGATGTGCTCAGTTGGAGATTTCGCCACCGGTGAAACCTCGGTGGGGTCTAAATAGGCTAGTAATCCCTTTGTAGAGGCTACTTTGTGATCTCTTGGCCACACACCTAAGAAAATTGTGAGACGGCATAATTGAGATTCTATAGTCATCGAAAGGTGATGAAATCACAAACACGTGGGTAAAGCGGTACAACCTCTGCAGAGTGTGTCTAAAACTATCATGATAGTTGTGCTCCCAGTTATGAGCAACCTGGACCCTCACATGATTAGAGGAAAGTTGGTATTGGGATGGTTTTTGGGATGGTTATGGTTTGGTAACGGTTATGGTTGGTTATGGATTAATTTCTGGTATTGAATATGGTTATTGGCAAATGGTGAAATCTGGAATTATTGATGATGGCAATGAATTTAGATTGTTATTATGATATTACTTATGATTATGATGGGTTTACTTCACGTACATATAATATATTGCTTTTCCAAATGTTTTAATGTACTTTTCAGCAATTAGCCATTATTATTGTCGTCATTTGAATCAGCCACATGTCATACTTTCCACACTTGTTGAGTACAGCATGTACTCACTCTTGCAATCCCCCCCACAGTAGCAGGTCAGGATTGGGAGTTTAATGGCAATAATGGGGAGTTCTAGGCCGTGTCTACCGTCAGCTTTGTCTGTGGTGTTGCATGGAACTGCGCTATACCCTATCGCTTATGCTGCCTAGCTGTTTAGTTTGCTTATTCAGTTTATTTCCGCTACATTAGTTGAACTTGTCATTGATATTCATTAGATCTTGTATTCGAGGATAATATGGTTTGTTTAATAAAATTTGGTCAATTAATCATGTTATGTGGTAATTTTCTGTATACTCTTTTGTGAATGCACTCGTGTATGTGTGTTGAACATCCTGGACACACATATGCGTTAGCTTGGTTCATTTTTTGGAACCGGGCGTCACAGTCACTGCCTCTCTCACTCTTAGTCCTCTCTTCATTTTCTTCTTTATCTTCAGGTGCTTGAGGAGGAGGAGGAGCAGAGGCACCAGCCAGTCCAAATGAGGCCAAATTTTGGTCAGTTAAAGGAACCATCTCAGTGATATCTTCTTTAGAGTCTTCTGAGATCTGAGGTGACCCCACTGGCTCTATTTCCAGCTTCTCATAAATTGCTTTGATATTGGCCTTCACATACCTTTGATGCTTCTTTCTAGCCAAACTCTCTTTATGCTGCTTGATTTCCACTTTGCGACAAGAACAAAGATGGACGAGAGCATCTTCAGTATTCCAGTGGGGATCCTCTAGAAGGTGGAGGAGCAGGAGCAGCAGCCTCGGGTCTTGTGCCTTCATGAGCCCTCTTGGATCTTCTTTCCTCTGCAGGTGAGGTAGGAGCAGAGGGGACGATGTACATAGTAGGCATCTGAGGCCTGAGTCTGGTATGAGGCACATCCTTGACAAATTCCACTCATGTCACCTTCTCAATCATGTACATGATGTAGGGTGTATAGCCACAGGACCTGTTAGGAGTGATAGAGATGTTCACAATGTCATTGTATATGTACTCAAAGACATTGAAGGTACTTTTCTTGCTAATGACCTTCATCAATGTCCTGAGGGTCCCCTGAATGGTCCTTGCATCTCGCTCCTTGGGAGCTATGGTCTTCCTCAAGATTCTGTTTAAAACGGCAAAGAAAGGCTTCAAATACTTCATAGTTGGAGACTTGAATAGCATCTTAGTATCATAGAGAAAGTCAAGATGATCTTTCTCCGGGGGCTTTAGGTTGTGGATTATGATGTCATTCTCCAAAGAATCTTCCACGTGAAGAATCCTAGCAAACTCCTCATATGTGACACTGTACTGTGCTCCATGTGTCATCTAAATCATCCTGTCACTGTCATCACGAGCAAAATAGAGAGTTGAGTAGAACTGAGTGATCACCTCATTATTCAAATCCCACTAGAAGGTGTAGGATCAAAGAGCATGTGAAAAGCTACCAGACGGAGGTGAATAGTAGATTTAAACTTTTTTAGCGGAAGCAACGAAAACCCCTCGACAGAATATCGATATGTTAAATAAATTGCGTGTGCGACTAATCTAAACGTGATCAATCATGACAAAACCAATATAGATTATGGATAATCAAGTTATGAAGAGAACCCAAAAATAATCACGTCAATTAGATCTATAAAACTCGAGTTATGATAAAACCACCGAAGAAAGGTAGTGTTGTGCAGAAACTCAACGAGAAAACTTGTCTAAAACAAGTCAGACGAACAAGGCATAAAAGTTCATTTCAAATATGAATTTTATTCAATATAACACAAGAGGAACAACCACAAAGTCGTATATCACGAGCTCTGGCCTCCCTTGCTTATATAACCAGCCCGAAGGCCAACTCAAATCAAACTAGGACTCTAATCCTACTGCATCGAAACTTTCCATAACTGCTCAATACTCTTCTATACGTAGATAGAAGAAATCTTAAGATTTCCAAACAACTTAGGAACATATCCCATATTCCTAAAACTAAACAACTTTGTGATACTCACAAAAACCTATCGTAACCGACTCGATACTTTCCATATACGAGCCAAAATCCAACCCAGTCGCGGCCGAAGTCATCATCCGATACGATCCGATCTTTCCAACCAGATCTTCCTTCCATAACCCGTCTTCAGAACCATGTTGCCACGTCATGCACCACATGCATACGTTCGAACATCTTCCTTTGACATCCAGTTTTCTTCATATGCACTGCCCTTGATTCAATCACCATGCGTGACCTCCTGATCAGCTCAACCACATTTACTCCCTAACTTGGTTGTTGGAACCTCATCTCCTCCGTGAGACTAGTCCAATGGATCTTGTCACCAGCCATGACTTGAACTCAAGCAACACCTGCACATGAATAAACAACCAATACTTCTGAGCACAAGTCCTCGACTTGACTTCCGTTAGTTCCTAAACAACAACACCTTACGTGAGTGCCCCACGTTAGCATGTTGCCAACCACAGTAAAAGTGGACATTTTTATAACAGCCAGAACGCAAAAAAACTTAGTAAATGAATATTAAGCAACATTTTAGAATGTAAAACAAGTTCGGAACAATTTAGAGAAACAATAAAATCAAGTTTGGAACTTGCAAAAGCTACCAGGAGCTAAAACAAAGTCATTCGAATTACAACCAATAGGAGCTTCCCAAAGTTAGCACAACTAGAATCCACCGGAGCTTACCAAAACTAGTCATCTTAAAAGCCGGAGCTTGAAAAAGCAAGTCAGAGCTTAACAAAGACATATCGAAGCTATCAAAGATATGCTGGAGCTAAAGACAAAGCTCCCCGGAGCTACCCAAAACAAGTCAGACCTATCGTCGGACCTTACAGAAGCTCGGACCTAGATGAAAAAGGTGTTTTGGTAGTATTCAAAACTTTATCGTCAAAGCCAATGTATTCAGCACACATAGGTGTCACAATCTCCCCCTTGATGAATGCATTGAAAACACCACTTAAAATCCAAACATTGGCTTATTCCCATGAAAAGTTTTAAAAACAATTTCTCCCCCTTTTTGAAAATCAAATGATATAAAAATAAATTTCTCCCCTTGCATACTTCTCTCCCTTTTACAATGTATTCAGCAAGGTACAAAAGAGAAATTTTAATTTGCTATGAGCATATTATAACATATACATATATAACAAAGCTCATTCAGGTCATACTATCAAGTAACTTACACTATCACAACAATAAGATACATAAAGTAGTGTAAGCCATGCTAGAGATCAAATGTAATTTTCAATTTAAGCATGTTATGATCTCACAAACTTAACTATTTCAAAACCTGAAAGCATGACACTTGTTGCTGCAATTTTTTCTTTTAATCACAAATTTTGATCATATGAAATTTGCAAGAGATTATATGCGCATCTGCCTTATTCTAACCAACCAAGCCAAGTTTATGTCATTTGACAAGAAGAAGCTTAAGGACATGGTTTTAGTCATACACAACTTCTTCCAAGTTCATATCTAAGTGCAATGATAAGATATCTCATAAGAAGAAGTGTGATGCATGCATATTCTCTTGATCTTTTCTCAATTTTTCATTTGAACATAAAAGCTCAACATGTGAGTTGCTTACTTGATTAATTCTTTATGATTAAAAGCACTTGTGAGCATACAACAAGTTCAAAACAGCAAGAAAGTTCGATCATGACCAGATTTAGTGTAAGTAATTATTCCAATTATTAGTCATGTCAAAAACTGCAAAATGTGTAACAAGTGTAATGTAGTAAGAACTTTCAACATGTAAAAAGGAATCACAAAGTCATATATGTATGAAATAATATGTTCATATTATTTTAAATTTAGATCCCATGTATGAAAGCTCCTCCTCAATTTAAGCCATGAGGATGCATAACCCATATTTCACTATGAATGAAACAAAAACGAGTGAAATCCAAAGGTTTTGTGAAAATGTCAGCCAATTGTTGTTCGGTATCTACATGGTGAAGCACAATGTTTCCGTTTTCAACATTATCACGGAGAAAGTGATACCTAATGTCAATGTGCTTAGTTCTCGAATGTTGCACGGGGTTTTTAGCAATGCAAATAGCACTAGTGTTATCACAAAAAAGTGGAACACTATCTAGATTTACACCAAAGTCCTTAAGTGTTTGAACAATCCAAAGTGTTTGTGACCAAGCACTAGTAGCAGCTACATATTCATATTAAGCAGTGGATTGTGCAACTGAGTGTTGTTTTCTATAGGACCAAGCAATAAGAGAATTTCCAAGAAAATGAATAGTACTAGAAGTACTTTTCCTATCAATCCTACAACCTCCGAAATAAGCATCAGAAAAAGCTCTTAAAGAAATGGTTGAGGAAGATGGAAGAAAAATGCCAAATTCTTAAGTTCCATGTAAGTACCTAAGAATACGTTTGACGGCTTGACGATGTGAAGCTCGTGGGGAGGCTTGAAACCTTGCATAAAGACATACGCTGAATTGTATGTCTGGTCTTGATGTCGTGAGATACAAAAGTGATCCGATCATACTTTTGTATTCTTTCTGATCAACCGGTTCACCATCTTCATCAAGCTCATGTGTTGTTGCTGTGCTCATAGGTGTCCGGAGATGCTTGCTTTTGTCCATGTTGAATCGTCTAAGGACATCGCTGCTATACTTCATTTGATGTACAAAAGTACCTTCCTTAGTTTGTTTGATTTGCAGCCTTAGAAAGTAAGTGAGTTCACCAATCATAATCATTTCAAATTCTGAACTCATCATCGCTGAAATTTTGGACACAAGATCATGAGAAGCACAACCAAAGATAATATCATCCACATACACTTGAACGAATAATGAATAATTGCCATGCCTAAGTACAAAAGGAGTTTTTTCTACCTTGCACATGGTAAAACCTTTTTCAATCAAGAAAGTTTTTAACCTATAGTACCATGCTCTAGGAGCTTGTTTTAGACCATACAGGGCTTTAGTTAGTTTGAAAACATGATTAGGAAATTCCGGATTTTCAAAACCAGGTGGTTGCTTAACATAAACCTCCTCATCTATATAGCCATTAAGAAAAGCACTTTTTACATCCATTTGATATAACTTCAAACCTTTTGATGCGGCAAAGGCTAATAAAATTCTTATGGCTTCTAATATAGCAACAGGAGCAAAAGTTTCATTGAAATCTAGGCCTTCAATTTGTGTGAAATCTTGAGAAACCAATCTAGCTTTATTCCTAATTACTACACCATCCTCACTTTGTTTGTTTTTAAACACCCATTTAGTTCCGACTAAGGTGTGGTTATGAGGTGGAGGTACAAGTTTCCAAACATTATTTCTTTCAAAGTTTTCTAACTCTTCTTTCATGGCAATAATCCAAGATTCATTAGAGAGTGCGTGTGATATATCTTTGGGTTCAAAAGAAGCAACAGAAGTAGAATGAGCATGAGAATTGGGGTCAGAAAACCTGGATCTTGTAACACGTTCAAGCAAGCTTCCAATTATCTGTTGCGGGGGATGATTCTTGTAAATCCATAAGGGAACAGATGTCTCACAAGCTTCTTATTCATCATGTTCATCGCAGATTGATGAGCTTGTGGCTTGTGGACGATTAGGACCAGCAGAAATGGTAGTCGGAGCTTGTTCAAAGTTCGGAGCTGGACACGTGTCAACTTCGGAACTATCAGGCGGTATCACTGACTCTTCTTCTTCTTCAAAAATATCATCCCCCTGAGGATATATATCTGATCATGTAGTATTGGTGCTAGTACCTGGGCTATCTTCATCAAAAGAAACTTCATAGGTCTCTATAATTTTGTTAATTTCCAATAAAAGCACATGGTAGCCTCCAGTGTGAGATGGATAACCAAGAAACATGCTATCTTTGGATCTAGATTCAAATTTATCAAGATTTTAACAAAGCATTTGCAACCCAAAACCCTAAAGTGTGAAACACAGGGCCTATGTCCAAACCTAAGTTCATAAGGTGTTTTACCTTGATTAGTACGTAAGAAAATACGGTTTGAAACATAACAAGTTGTTGCAATTGCATCTGCCCAAAATTTTCTAGGAGTTTGATATTCATCAAGCATGGTCCTAGCCATATTAACTAAGGTTCTGTTTTTCCTTTCTACAACACCGTTTTGTTGAGGAACATATGGTGAAGAAAATTGATGTTATATTCCATGGTACAAAAGTGATCGAATGGTTCATTTTTAAATTCAGTTCCATTATCACTTCAGATTGCTTTTAACGATCCTGAGTGATCAATTAATAGTCTAAGAAATAAAGTCCTAAAATGAGTAAAAGCTTCATTATTAGATGTCATAAAATAAACCCAAGAGTATCTAGAATAGTCATCAACAATTACAAGCACATACCCTTTACCTCCAAAGGATTGTACACGTGTCGGACCAATGGTGTCGAGGTGCAAAAGTTGACCAGGTTCAGTTGTCATAGTCATCGTGAGAGGAGCATGTGAACCAGCAACCATCTTAGCATGTCTACACGAAGAGCATACAATATCTTTGTCTCCTTTGAGTTTAGGCAAACCACATATGTGATCAAGAGCACTAACACGAGTGAGGTGATCAAGGCCTGCGTGATCAAGTCTACGATGCCAGAAAAATAACTCTTTTTAATCATTGGCAACTACACACCTATGCTCAGAAGTTGACCTATCAAAATCAGCTTTAAAAACTCTTCCAAACCAAGACATGTTAAAATTAAGTTCACTATTTGAACCTACAACTTTGCAGCAATTTTTATTGAAAATAATTTCCAAATTTTCATCTAGCAATTGTGAAATAGAAAGCAAGTTGTATTTCAAATTTTTTACAAGTGCCACATCCTTCAAAGCGTAGTGATCATTTACTCTAACCGAACCCTTAGCAATTATAGGAGTTGAAGAATTATCGGCCAAAGTAACATTGTATACACGTGACACAAAAGAGAGGAAGGAGAACCATTCTTTGCTACCGGCTATGTGGCATGAGCAACCTGAATCCACAATCCAAATGTTCTCCTTCCTCAAGTGTGTAACCTCATCGCCGTCACTATTATGTTCTGTATCCTCCTGACTTGATCTTGATCTTATTTTGCCCGCCATGAAGCATAAGTTGGCCAGATCGTCATCATCTTCATCACTTCCAATGTCTACATCACTTGAACTGAGCTCTTGAAGTGCAATGATGAAGTTGTTTATCATCTTGCGTCCTATGGAACCCTTCTTTTTCTTGTTGGAGTTTCTAGAGGTGGTCTTGACCTTATTTTTCTTTTCTTCACGAGTAGTAGGACCTAAAAGTTTAGGGCATTCTGTACGAAAGTGTCCTGTCTTACCACATCCAAAGCAGCGTTGTGGTCCGGAGCTTCCTCTCCTTCTAGTTCTCACGTTTTGCAGTGCTTTTGAGAATCTAGTAGAGATGAGTGTTAACTCCACTTCTGGAAATTTCTCGATCTGCTCCAGGGTTAGTGAGGACAACGAAGCAAGAGTATTGCAAGATGATGATTGGCCGGAGCTAGGCATATCACGTTGTGAAACGAATGCAATAGACTTATTGGGATTCTTACGTGATAAAATGTCAATTTCATGAGTTTTTAGTTTAGATTAAAGCACATCTAAAGTAAGAGCACTCATGACAGTTGATTCACAAATGGATGTTACTTTCATCTCCCATATTGTCATGTCTAATGCACTAAGGAGTTGCCTAGCATTCTCAGCATCAGAAAAGTTTATGTTGACACTACATAGATTACTAAGAACTTTATTAAACCGGGCAAAAAGTTGATCGATGGACTCACCAGGTTGCATCTCGAAATGCATGTATTCCTTTTTGAAAATATCTTGTTTTACCTCCTTTATTGTGTTGGAGATTTTGTGATAATCACAGAGAGCTCTCCAAACA
Organism: Tuctoria greenei; assembly: GCA_036927565.1. Classification (NCBI taxonomy): domain Eukaryota; kingdom Viridiplantae; phylum Streptophyta; class Magnoliopsida; order Poales; family Poaceae; genus Tuctoria; species Tuctoria greenei. The sequence continues at coordinate 61,534,579 of JAYESD010000002.1, read as the reverse complement.
TCGTATGCTGATCAGAGGTGCGCGACACGATCAAAGTCGCTTTCAGTGAGTCCCTAAATGATCAAGTTGCTGGATTTGTTGTTGTTGTCGACGTCTCGAAGGTTCGTAGCCGTAACTTTATCATTTGGTGGCACTTCATAAAGTTTGTATACCTTTTCCCATATGACGAAGCCTTGCACCTGGATAAAATCTTCCATGTGTGCCTTCCAAACCTGAAAATCAATGCCAACAAACACACAAGGTTTTGCCGAGTATTTCTCCATGAGGCTTAGTAAAAACATGTGAAAATCACAAAGATTAGAGCACCGTGGCTCTGATAACAATTGTAGGATAGAAGAGCACGTGAAAAGCTACCAGAGGGGGTGAATGGTAGATTTAAACTTTTTCAGCAGAAGCAACAAAAACCCCTCGGCAGAATATCAATCTGTTAAATAAATTATGTGTGTGACTAATCTAAACGTGATAAATCGTGACAAAACCTGTATAGATTGTGGAGAATCAAGTTACGAAGACAACCCAAAAAGAATTACGTCAATTAGATATGTAAAACTCGAGTTATGATAAAACCACCGAAGAAAGGGAGTGTTGTGTAGAAACTCGACGAGAAAAACTTGTCTGAAACAAGTCGGACGAACAAGGCACAAAAGTTCCTTTCAACTATGAATTTTATTCAATAGAACACAAGAGGAACAGCCCCAAAGTCATCTATCACGAGCTCTGGCCTCCCTTGCTTATATAACCAGCCCGAAGGCCAATTCAACTCAAACTAGGACTCTAATCGTACTGAATCGAAACTTTTCATAACTGCTCAAGACTCTTCTACACGCAGATAGAAGAAATCTTAAGACTTCCAAATACCTTAGGAACATATCCCATATTACTAAAACTAAACAAATTCGTGATACTCACGAAAACCTATCGTAACCGACTCGATACTTTCCATATACAAGCCAAAATCTGACTCAGCCGCAGCCGAAGTCATCATTTGATACGATCCGACAACCAGATCTTCCTTCCATAACCCGTCTTTAGAACCATGTTGCCACGTCATGCACCGCATGCATACGTGTGAACCTCTTTCTTCAACATTCAGTTTCCTTCATATGCACTGCCCTTGATTCAATCACCCAGCGTGACCTCCTGATCAGCTCAAACACGGTTCCTCCCGAACTTGGTTGTTGGAACCTCATCTCCTCTCTGAGACTAGTCCAATGGATCTTGTCACCATCCATGACTTGAACTCAAGCAACACATGCACATGAATAAACAACCAATACTTCCGAGCACAAGTTCTCGACTTGACTTTCGTTAGTTCCAAAACCACAACACCTTACGTGAGCGCCCCATGTAAGCATGTTGCCAACCACACTAAAAGTGGACATTTTTATAACAGCCAAAACGCAAAAAAAAAATTAGTAAATGAATACTAAGCAACGTTTAATAATGTAAAACAAGTTCAGAACAATTTAGAGAAACAACAAAATCAAGTTCCAAAACCTGCAAAAGCTACTGGGAGCTAAAACAAAGTCAGTCGAATTACAACCAATAGGAGCTTCCCAAAGTTAGCAGAACTAGCATCTGTCGGAGATTACCAAAACTAGTCGGAAATACTCATCCCAAAAGCCGGAGCTAGAAAAAGCAAGTCGGATGTGACACCTGGTTTCGAAAATGAACCAAGTGAACGCATATGTGTTCCCAGAATGTTCAATACACATATACGAGTGCATTCACAAAAGGATAGCCAGATAATTACCAAAAGGCAAGATTAATTAATCACTTTTATTACACAATTCATAATATCCTCGAATACAAGCTCTAATGAATATTAATGATAAGTGTTAACTAATGCAGCGGATATAAACTAAATATGAGCTAAACGAAATAAGCAAGCTGAGCAAAAAGGGTAGTGCGGCTCCAAGCAACACCACAGGCAAAGTTGACGGCAGCACACGGCCTAGAACTCCTCATTAACATCGTGATAATCCCAATCCTGACCTGCAACTATTTGTGGGGGATTTTCAAGGGTGAGTACATGTCGTACTCAGCAAGTGTGGAAAGTATGACATGTAGCTGATACAAATGACGACAATAATAAAGGCTAAGTGCTGAAAAGTACATTAGAACATTTGAAAAGCAATATATTATATGTATGTGAAGTAAACCCATCATAAACCATGTAGTTATCATAATACCAGTCTATATTTCATTACCATCATCCATATTCCAGATTTGTCATTACCATTAACCATATCCATTACCATAAAATATAATACCATCCAATAAGTAGTACCAAACCATCCCAATACCAAAACATAACCAAACCATTCCAAGTCCCAATTTCCTTCTAATCATGGAAGTTATCCAGGTGCTGTTAACCGGGAGCACGGCTATCATGATAGTTTTTTTAAGACTCTGCAAAGTTTGTACCACCTTGAGCACTAGAAAATCCCTAATTAATCAGCTACGCCGCACCCATACTTGGTCTCGTGGTGGCACTGTTATCCTAGCATATTCTCACACGAACCGGTCCTTAGATCTAAAGCAAGCAACCACCATGTCTTCCAACCCATCCACATACCAGGCTTGCTTAGATCACCCATTACCATATCATATTAACCAGTTCATATTAACCATAATCTCATTAATGCATAATTAAATGGTATAGTTGTTTTCCCATCCCAATTAATTAAAGAGAAGAAAAGGTAAAAAGCTCTTCCCGACTCTCTACGTATTCCAGGTGACAAGGGTTGTTAAACAAAGCTAGTAAACATCCTATCATAGGGTTCCTATCAAATTGACATAAGCATGCAGTTTTGCAAACAAAATATTTATTTTAAAATAGGATCAATATGTTCAAGGACATTTGTCTTGCTTTTGGGCTTGGTTCTTGTCAAAGTCTTCAAATTCCTGGTGCTGGAGGTCCTCCGCAGTACCCTCTAGCGCAAATCCGTCTAATCCGCGCAAACGATTATACAAGACAAGAATTACAATCAATAAGTGCACATATGTTACTCAATATGACATGACATGCATGATTAATGCAATTGTGAGGTAAGACTTTGTTATTGAATTGTTAATAATGTTCACTAACTAGTTCTAATGGTTTTTATCAAGTTTGGACAGGTTTGGTGATTCGAATCAACATAGAATTAATTCAGCAGAAAACAGACAGCAAGACCGGATTAGTCCGTTGTAGGATCGGACTAGTCTGCCCTTCGCGGAACTAGCGAATTAAGGTTTTCTAGATCGACGTGAATTTGGAGAGATGGGGTGGAATTCACGTGAGAAAGAGGAAGTAGAAGGTATACCAGGTGTTTAGAACTCCAAAGAATCAAGGGTTTTGGAGACAACATTTGGATCTCGACGATCTAGGGTTGAGGAAGAAAACTTGATGGTGAAATGTTGATGAAGAACGCAAAGTTGATGGATATCTTGGTTGTTTGATCTTCTTTTGTTTCCTCCTCTTCTTCTTCTTGCTTTGGATCTCCTTCTCCCTCCTTGGTGGCGGCTATCCACGAGCTAGGGTTTGGGTGGTCCTTTGTTTGAGGCAAAGAGGTAAAAGGGTGGGGTGTTGGGTTGTTTATATAGGGGTGGAGAGTTAGGGTTTGATGGATTTCGAGTTTGGGGTGGGTGGAGTCCAGTGTGGGGTCCCACATGGGCTCCAAAAGGATTAGACACGACGTCCTTAGGCCCTACTTAAGGTAAAACCTGAAAACACGTTGTGGAACAAAAGGTCAACTCAGAATCGCGATCACCGGACAAGTACGCACAAGGCCAGACTAGTCCGAAATTAGTCAGGGAGAAATGGGATAAGTCTGGACTATATCAGACAAGTCTGAACTTAGTCAGAGAGGAAAAACAGACAAGTTTGGCCAAAACCAGACAAGTCTGTTTTTAGTCATAGAGGAAAACGGTAAAGTCCGCTAGACATCAGACAAGTTCGGACAAGTCCAGGGACTTGATGAATTTTCAAGGATTTGGTACACCGTACTAGTCCGCAATGGACCAGACAAGTTCGAAGATTGTACAGAGACAAAACTGGAATATTCTGCACGAAAACGAACATGTCCGAGAGAGGTCAGAGAGAAATCAGACTAGTCCGCACCAAAATCGGACTAGTCCGCACTTCTCAGAGCTTTTGAGTGTGGTTTTGCTCTAAATTCATTTTAAACTCATTCCTTTTTATGTGGATTAATGTTAAACATGTATATGAACTTATGAAATGCATGATGCATGAAAATGAGGGTGTTACAAACCTACCCCCCTTAAAATGAATCTCGCCCTCAAGATTCAACGTAGAAGGAAAGAGATAGGGAAAGTCCTTCTTGAGATCATCTTCTAGCTCCCAAGTCGCCTCTGATTCTGTGTGATGCTTCCATTGAACTTTACACCATCTAATAATCTTGTTTCTCATGACCCTCTCCTTGGTTTCCAAGATCTTGGCCGGTTGCTCGGCATACGTCAAATCGTCCTCTAGTTTCAACTCTTCCATTGGCACTTGTTCTTCTGGCACTCTCAAGCACTTCTTGAGCTGGGAAACATGAAAGACATCATGTACATCGGAAAGATGAGCTGGCATCTCCAATTTATATGCTACTTCTCCCCTTTTGTCCAAAATCTTGAATGGCCCAATATATCGAGGTCTAGCTTGCCTATGATATTAAACCTCTTATGACCTCTCATGGGTGACACTTTGAGATATACGAAGTCTCCCACTTCAAAGGCTAGGTTTCTCCTCCTATTATCCGCATATCCTTTTTGTCTTGATTGGGCAGCCCTCAAATTTTCGCGGATGATCTCTACTTGTTTTCAGCTTCTTGCAACATCTCAGGTCCAAATACTTGGTTCTCCCCTGTCTGATTCTAAAACAAGGGAGTCCTACACTTCCTCCCATATAGTGCTTCATATGGTGACATTTTCAAACTTGCTTGATAACTATTGTTGTATAAAAATTATGAATATGGCAAGCTCTTGTCCCAACTTCTTCCATGCTTCAAGGCACAAGCTCTTAACATATCCTCTAAAATATGATTGGTCCTCTCAGTTTGTCCATACGTTTGAGGATGATATGATGTGCTGAAATTCAACCTTGTTCCCAATGTTTCATGTAGTTTCTCCCAGAACCTAGAGGTAAATTGAGAACCTCTATCTGACACTATCTTCTTTGGAACTCCATGTCGGCACACAATATGCTGCATATATAGGTCTGCCATTTGTATTGCAGTATACTTGGTCTTGATTGGGATGATGTGAGCTGATTTGGTCAATCGATCAACGATAACCCATATAGAGTCGTAACCGGACTAAGTACGTGGCAATCCAACTATAAAGTCCATGCCAATTTCTTCCCACTTCTATTCTGGAATCTTCAATGGCTGCAATAGTCCAGCTGGCCTTTGATTTTCAGCTTTGACTCGCTGGCACACATCACACAATGCTACATATTCAGCTATGTCCTTTTTCATGCTAGCCCACCAATAACATCTTTTCAAGTCCTTTTACATCTTTGAACAACCGGGATGAATTGAGTATGGCGAGTCATGTGCCTATTTTAATATTGTCTCCCGAATATGCTTCACATTAGGCACGACAATCCTTTTTCCAAGCCACAAGGTACCATGGTCATCCTCATCAAACCTGAATTCTCTTCCCTCTTGGGTCCTTTCCTTGATCTCTTGGATTTCCTCATCCTTTGTTTTTTCTTCTCGAATTTCTTGCTCCAAGGTCGGATTTAACTCCATTATTCCCATCTCATTCACAAATCTGAGATTCAACTGTTCAAACTCCTTGCATAGCTCGGATGGCAGCTCTCGAACTGTGAGTTGGTAGTGTACTCCTTTCCTACTCAAAGCATCGGCCAGTACATTAGCCTTCCCTGGATGATAATTAATTCCCACATCATAATCCTTGATGAGCTCCAACCATCTTCGCTGCCTCAAATTCGGATCCATTTGCGTGAATATGTACTTGAGACTCTTATGATCCGTATAAATTTCACACATATGTCCAAGGATATAGTGTCTCCAAATCTTCAATGCGTATACCATGGCTGCAAGTTCCAAATCATGTGTTGGGTAATTATGCTCATGTTTCTTCAATTGCCTCGATGCATAGGCTACTACTTGAACTTCTTTCATGAGCACACATCCATGTCTTGAGGCGTCACAGTATACATGAAAGCTTTTGCTCACATCCGGCAATATCAAGGCTGGGGTTGTGGTTAGCCTCTTCTTCAACTCCTCAAAGCTTTCTTGACAAGCTTGAGTCCATTAGAAAGCTTTCCCCTTCATTAGCAATTCCGTCATTGGCTTGGCTATTTTGGAAAAGTCCTTGATGAACCTACAACAATATCCAGCCATCCCAAGAAAACTCCTTATTTCCTTTACGTTTTGCGGTGGCTCCCATTTTAACACATCTCTCACTTTTCCTGGGTCAACCGATACTCCTCCTCCTGAGATGATATGACCCAAAAATGACACCTCTTTCAACCAAAACTGACACTTGTTGAACTTGGCATACAATTGACGCTCCCTCAATTTCTGCAACGTAAGCCTCAAGTGTTCCTCATGTTCCATCTCATCCTTCGAGTAGATCATAGTGTCATCTATGAACACCACAACAAACTTATCCAAGTACTCCATGAAGACCTTATTCATGAGGTACATAAAATAGGCAGGTGCATTGGTCAATCCAAAGGACATCACGATGTACTCATAAGATCCATACCGTGTCCTGAAAGCTGTCTTGGGTATGTCCGATGGTCTAATCTTTATTTGAAAGTATCCCGACCTCAAATTGATCTTGGAAAAGGCACAAGCACCCTTCATCTGATCAAACAAGTCTTCTATGCATGGCAAGGTGTACTTGTTCTTAACAGTCACCTCATTGAGAGCTCGGTAGTCCAAACACATCCTTTTGGATCCACCCTTCTTGTCCACGAAAAGTACAGGCGCTCCCCAAGGTGAAGAGCTTGGGTGAATAAAACCCTTCTCTAACTGCTCTTGAATTTGCTTCTTGAGCTCCACTAACTACTTAGGAGGCATCCTATATGGCCTCTTAGCTATACGTGCAGTTCCAGGTATTAATTCGATAACGAATTCTATGTCTTGATCAGGTGGCATACCTGGCAACTCATTCGAAAACACATCTAGGAATTCACACACAACCGGAATCTCCTCAATTGCGGCACCGTCCATGTGATTCAACTCCAATTGCTTCAGTGCGTGTTGAGTTGTTTCAACCTCAATGTTGATCCCCTCCTCATTGGTCAACTTCACCGTCTTTGTGGCACATTCAATGAATCCATTGTGCCTCCTCAACCAGTCCATACCAAGTATAATGTCCAGTCCTTGGGAATCCAAAACAATGAGGTTGGCAAAGAAGTCTACCCCCCTTATTCTAAGGCTTACTTTTGGACATACTATATTTATCCTCGTCTCCCCTCCAGGAGACTTAACCAACAAGGTATACTTCATATGAGAGATAGGCAAACTATACTTGGCAACATACTTTGATGCAATAAGTGAATGTGATGCTCCAAAATCAAATAACATAGTCGCATGGTTGGAGTTCACGAGAAACATACCAATAACCACACCATCTGATTGTTGGGCTTCCTCCGTAGAGACATGGTTCACATTGCCACGAGCAAAATTTTGCTGTCCACGGATGCCTTGTGGATGTCCTCCATTGGGTCTTGGGTTTTGTGTTGGGGCATTGCTTCCTTGACCAACGCCTGATTTAGGACATTGAATTGCAAAGTGTCCTGCTTCTCCACATGTATAGCACTTCTTAGCTACACCAGAATTCGGACGGACTTGATTCTGCACATTTGCACCAGAAAAATTGGCACGAGGTGCAAAAGGCATTGGAGGCCTAGGTGCTTTCATGATAGGGCGTTGCTGCACAAACTGAGCTGGGCACAGTGCATAACTAGGGTGCAGAGCAGGCGCAGGGGTGCTGTAATATGACGCATTGGGTGGTGCAAAGCGAGGGCGCACATTACTTCCTTGTTGCTATCCCTAATATGGTGCATTCCTCTTGTTACCCAGCTCCATCTCATGGACTTTATTCTCCACAACAATTGCTTTGTACACTAGCTTCTGGAAGTTGGCATAATCACAATTCAGCAATTGTACTTGGATCTCATTATTCAAGCCCCTCATGAAATTGTATTGTTTCCGATTGTCCCGGCTGACATCTTCAGGCGCATACCTTGAAAGTAGAGTGAATTTAACAAGATATTCACTCACGCTTGATCTTCCTTGCCTCAAATTTTCAAACTCTTTCCTCTTGAAGATCATAACACCCTCCAACACATAATGAGAACGGAAGCCCTCCTTGAACTTGGCCTAAGTAATCCTCTCTTGGTTCTCATGAGCATTGCATAAGGAATCCCACCAATCGGCGACTGCTCCAACAAGTTGATGAGATGCAAATAGCACTTTCTCCTGGTAGCTGCATTGGACAATAGCTAGCTTCTTTTCCACAGACTTGAGATAATCATCGGCGTCCATAGGGTCAGCGGATTGAGCAAAAGTTGGTGGCCTAGTCCTCATAAACTCTCACAACCGGTTATGAGACGATGGGGTGGCGGTGGAGGCACGTGAGGCTGATTGTTGTTGTTACCAGCCTGCAGCTGTCCCATGGTCTGTATCATGGTCTGCATCATGGTCTGCATGAGCTAGTTTTGCATAGCCAATAGATGCTTAAGGTTTATAGATCCTGGGCAGGTCCTTGTCCATTGTTGTTCTGAGGTGCTCCATTGTTCTCCTCCTCATCATTGCCATCCCTCTGGTTGCGAGTCCTCACCATCTAAAGAAAAGCAAGAGGTAAGGATTTAGAAAATGTCCCCAAATATATGCATCAAGGGATATGAAACTAAACAACTACCTATACTAGCCTATATGGACATGGCAATGCTAAAGAATCTCAAAATCCTCTACTAAGCACACAAGCAAACAATATATAGCAAACAGCACACCAAACCAAAACACAACGCGTCCTGAGTGCTCCTGTGTGCTCTAAAGTGTCCATTCTATCTAGGTTGCTTCCTACAATTGACATGTGGCTCTGATACCAATTTGTGACACCCGGTTCTGAAAATGAACCAAGTGAACGCATATGTGTGTCCAGGATGTTCAACACACATGCACGAGTGCATTCACAAAAGGATAACCAGATAATTACCACAAGACAAGATTAATTAAGCACTTTTATTACACAATTCATAATATCCTCGAATACAAGCTCTAATGAATATTAATGACAAGTTTTAACTAATGCAGCGGATATAAACTAAATATGAGCTAAACAAAATAAGCAAGCTGAGCAAAAAGGGTAGCGCGGCTCCAAGCAACACCACAGGCAAAGCTGATGACAGCACACGGCCTAGAACTCCTCATTAACATCGTGATAATCCCAATCCTGACCTGCAACTGTTTGTGGAGGAATTGCAAGGGTGAGTACATGTCATACTCAGCAAGTGTGGAAAGTATGACGTGTAGCTGATACAAATGACGACAATAATAAAGGCTAAGTGTTGAAAAGTACATTAAAACATTTGAAAAGCAATATATTATATGTATGTAAAGTAAACCCATCATAAACCATGTAGTTATCATAATACCAGTCCATATTTCATTACCATCATCCATATTCCAGATTTCTCATTATCATTAACCATATCCATTACCATAAAACATAATACCATCCCAATACCCAAACATAATCAAACCATTCCAAATCCCAATTTCCTTCTAATCATGGAAGTTGTCCAGGTGCTCTTAACCGTGAGCATGGCTATCATGATAGTTTTTTAAGACTCTGCAGAGTTTGTACCACATTACCCACGTGTTTGTGATTTCATCACCTTTCGGCGACTAGGAATCTCTATTGTGTCGTCTCACACTACCTTTGGTGTGTGGCCAAGAGATCACAAAATAGCCTTTACAAAGGAACTACTAGCATGTACGGACCCACTGAGGTTTCACCGGTGGCGAAGTCTCCAACTGAACACATCTTCAACCAAGGGCCCCCTCTTGTGCCATTCGGATACCAGGGAGTCCCGCCTCAAATCCAAACCCAATCCAACTCCCCTTCCCCGGTGCGCCAAATGATCCGCACAGTACTTGCAAAACCCTAATTAATCAGCTACGCTGCACCCATTCTTGGCCTCGTGGTGGCACTGTTGTCCTGGCATATTCTCGCACGAACCGGTCCTTAGATCTAAAGCAAGCAACCACCATGTCTTCCAATCCATCCACATACCAGGCTTGCTTAGATCACCCATTACCATATCATATTAACCAGCTCATATTAACCATAATCTCATTAATGCATAATTAAATGGTATAGTTGTTTTCTCATCCCAATTAATTAAAGCGAAGCAAAGCTAAAAAGCTCTTCCTGACTCTCTACCATGTATTCCAGGTGACAAGGGTGGTTAAACAAAGCTAGTAAACTTCCTATCATAGGATTCCCATCAAATTGACACAAGCATGCAGTTTTGCGAACAAAATATTTACTTTAAAACAGGATCAATATGTTCAAGGACACTTGCCTTGCTCTTCGGCTTGGTTCGGGTCAAGTATTCAAATTCCTAGTGCTGGAGGTCCTCCGTGGCACCCTCTAGCTCAAATCCGTATAATCCGCGGAACGATCATACAAGACAAGAATTGCAATCAATAAGCGTACATATGTTACTCAATATTATATGATATGCATGATTAATGCAATTGTGAGGTAAGACTTTGTTAATGAATTGTTAATAATGTTCACTAACTACTTCTAATGGTTTTTAACAAGTTTGGACAGTTTTGGAATTGATTCGAATCAATCTAGAATTAATTTAGCAGAAAACAGACAGCAAGACCAGACTAGTCCGCTGTAGGGCCGGACTACTCCGCCCTTCGCAGAACCAGCGAATTAGGGTTTTCTAGATCGACGTGAATTTGGAGAAACGAGGTTGAATTCACGTGAGAAATAGGAATTAGAAGGTATACCAGGTGTTTAGAACTCCAACGAATCAAGGATCTCAGAGGCAACACTTGGATCTTGACAATCCGGGGTTGAGGAAGAAAACTTGATGGTGAATTGTTGATGAAGAACGCAAAGTTGGTGGAGATATTGGTTGATTGATCTTATTTCGTTTCCTCCTCTTCTTCTTCTTGCTCTGGATCTCCTTCTCCCTCCTTGGTTGTGGCTATCCACGAGCTAGGGTTTGGGTGGTCTTTTAGTTGAGGCAAAGAGGTAAACGGGTTGGGTGTTGGGTTGTTTATATAGGGGTGGAGAGTTAGGGTTTGATGGATTTCGAGTTTGGGGTGGGTGGAGGCCGGTGTGCGGTCTCACATGGGCTCCAAAAGGGTTAGACACGACGTCCTTAGGCCCTACTTAAGGTAAAACCCAAAAACACGTCGTGGAAAAAAAGGTCAACTCGGAATCGCGATCATCAGACAAGTCCGCACAAGGCCGCACAAGGCCGGACTAGTCCGAAGTTAGTCAGAGAGAAATCGGATAAGTTCGGACTATATCGGACAAGTCTGAACTTAGTCAGAGAGGAAAAACAGACAAGTCTGGCCAAAAGCAGACAAGTCTGGTTTTAGTCAAAGAGGAAAACGGGCAAGTCCTCTAGACATCAGACAAGTCCAGGGACTTGGCGAATTCTCAAGGATTTGGTACAACAGACTAGTCCGTAATGGACTTGACAAGTCCAAAGATTGTACAGAGACAAAACCAGAATAGTCCGCACAAAAATGGACATGTCTGAGGGAGGTCAGAGAGAAATCGGACTAGTCCACACTTCTCAAAACTTTTGAGTGCGGTTTTGCTCTAAGTTCATTTTAAACTCATTCCTTTTTATGTTGATTAATGTTAAACATGTATATGAACTTATGCAATACATGATGCATGAAAATGAGGGTGTTGCATCGGAGCATAACAAAGACATGCCAGAGCTATCAAAGACATGTCGGAGCTAAAGACAAAGCTCCCCAGAGCTACCCAAAACAAGTCATACATATCATCGGACCTTACAGAAGCTCGGACCTAGATGAAAAAGGTGTTTTGGTAGTACTCAAAACATTCATCGTCAAAGGCAATGTATTCAGCACACATAGGTCTCACAAAAGGAGACTAGATCCTTCAGTCCATGAAACTCCAAAGCTTCCAAAACCTCTTGGTAGGCTTGGCATCTCTTGGACTGGAGGTAAGTGATGTCGACCCATTGACTCTCGATAACTGGGTTCCTCATCTTCAGATACACATGCTCATAGTAGTCAGCATGGAGATTGCTCCAGAATCTGGGATCAGCTAACTGTTTGGGCTGACCATAGACTTCTACCTTCCTGAACTTGTCAGCCAGCTCACCCCCTTTGCTAGTAAAATCAGCACTCGATGGTTCTCTGTTGCGGTGAGTTGGTGCTTTCATCTTCAAAGGGCCAATAGGGCTACTAGCAAGTCCTTTTCCCTTGTTTAGGGCTCTCTTGGGCCCAGTTGAACTCTCAGCAGCATCCTTTCCCTGTACCTTCTTCACTACCACTCTCCTTCTCTTAGGAAGAGTGTCTTCGGAAGGAGGGGAGTGAACATTGACATCATGCCTTTTATTCATCACCCTCTCTTTGGATATTTGTACTCGAGCACGCTCAACCTTTTCATCATAGTGAAAGGAGTTGTCCTCTGAACCTGAAGACATCGTGCCTGACAAGTAGGTTCAAGGATTAGAAAAGAATGGATTGGAGACTATGTGCAAATAGGAAATTATAACTTCAAATGTCAGATATCGGACTTGTCCGTTTTCACAGTGCGGACTTGTCCGGCGTACCGGACTTGTCCATACCTGAACATCGGACTAGTCCGGTCTGGCATAAGAACCCTAGCTTTCCTATTCGAACCAAATCTAGATCGAATCAATTCACAATGGCTAGGAAATTTTAGGAATTCATCTAGAAGAGTAATTCATGTCCTAGGATACAAGTAAACTAAGCAAGAATCAAGGAAAGTTGAGAGCTAGGGTTTTATTGAGATTTTACCAAAAGTTGAAGATCCGCGTCTAAGGAGTGGAGTGGGGGCCGGATTAGTTCGGGGTGGACAAGCTCCGCGTCGAGGGGGAGATTTCCCTTGGAGAAATCCGTGTTTTGGTGGCTAGATGTGGAAATCCCCTTTAGAGCTCACGGATGAGGAGAGAGAAAGCAAAGGAGGTTGTGAAGGGTGAAGGATGAGCTCCTGGCGGCGAATTAGGGTTAACCCCGACAAATCCGGACTAGTCTAGTCGACACCGAACAAGTTCGATGTGTCGGACTAGGGTCGGACTAGTATGTGACAACGGACTAGTCCGGTGCTGGCGCCGGACAAGTTCGGTGTCAGCAGAACAGAACTGAATTGAAACAACTAGATTTTAGTTGTTTGATCTAATAGTGATCTAAAGGACATTATTTCACAAATAATCTTGATGAACATGACCGCTAAGCAATCAACAATCATACAATGGCCATGATTCACCAAGATTTACTCATTTAAATAGTTTTCAAGAGAAAATCAAGATAAGGGGCAAAGTTTTGCAAAAATGAGTAAACATTGAAATCACAATCAGGTATGCAATGTTTCAAGCCACATTTCTAGAGTCAAGTATGTTTAGCTTGTTTCTTTGCTCACAAAACCTCTTTTCATCTAGTGGCTTGGTGAAAATTTATGCAAGTTGTTTTTAGTCCTAACATGTGAGATTACTATGTAACCTTTTAATGAATGATCTCTTAGAAAATGGTGACGAATATCTATGTGCTTAGTTCTTGAGTGCTCTACTGGGTTGTGTGCAATTTTTATAGCACTCTCATTATCACATAGGAGTGGAATTTAGTTCAAATTATAACCATAGTCCCTCAGAGTTTGTCGCATCCAAAGTAGTTGTGCACGACAACTACCGGCTGCAACATACTCCGCTTCGGCTGTGGAAAGAGTAATGGAGTTTTGCTTTTTATATGACCAAGAAACTAGGGATCTGCCAAGGAATTGTCAAGTCCCCGATGTGCTCTTTCTATCGACTTTGCATCCTACATAGTCGGCACCGGAATAACCTATCAAGTAAAACTTGGATCCTTTGTGATACCAAAGGCCCAAGTTGAGTGTGTGCACAAGGTATCTTAGGATTCTGTTTACAGCTATCAAATGGCACTCTTTAGGTGAGGCTTGAAACCTTGCACACATACACACACTAAACATAATATTTGGCCTAGATGCATATAAATAGAGTAATGAGCCAATCATAGACCAATATACCTTTTGATCCATATTTGGACCATCTTCGTTGAGATTGAGAAGTCCGTTAGTTGCCATGGGTGTCTTGATGGGCTTGGCCTTGTCCATATTGAACTTCTTGAGGATGTCCTGCGTGTACTTGATTTGGCTTATGAATGTGCCCTCTCCTAGTTGCTTCACTTGGAATCCCAAGAAGAACTTCAATTTGCCCATCATCGACATCTCAAACCTATCAGTCATAATCTTGTTAAACTCTTCACAAAATGACTTATTAGTAGAACCAAAGATAATATCATCAACATAGATTTGACATACAAATAGATGATCATCAAAGTATTTTGTGAACAGAGTATAATTAGCTTTTCCAATTTTAAAACCATTTTGAGTCAAAAAATCTCTAAGGCACTCATACCAAGCTTGAGGAGCTTGTTTGAGGCCATAGAGAGCCTTACGCAATTTATAGACGTGGTTGGGGTGCTCTTGATCTTCAAAGCCTGGTGGCTGCTCCACGCACACTTCCTCCTTAATTGGCCCGTTGAGGAAAGCACTTTTAACGTCCATTTGATACAACTTGAAATTATGGTGAGTAGCATATGCCAATAAAATACGAATGGACTCAAGTCTAGCTACGGGAGTGAAAGTTTCGTCGAAATCCAAACCTTTGACTTGTTAGTAACCTTTAGCCACAAGTCGAGCTTTATTTCTTGTTACCACTCTATGTTCATATTGTTTGTTCCAAAAAAAACCATTTGGTTCCAACAATGTTCGCCTTTGGTCGTTCCACAAGTTCCCATACTTCATTTCTCTTGAAGTTGTTTAGCTCCTCTTGCATTGCAATCACCCAATCTGGATCCTTTAAGGCTTCTTCTACCCTGTATGGTTCCAAAAAGAGACAAAAGAGTAATATTCACAAAAATTTGCTATGCGAGATCCAGTAGTTACTCCCTTAGCAATATCTCCAATGATGTTGTTTATAGGATGATCTCTTTGTACACTCTGATGTACTCTTGGGTGAGGGAATTGTGAAGTTGCTTGCTCTTCATTGTTTTCATGTTCATTGTCTCCCCCTAAATCATTGCTTCCTGTTTATATGGATCTTCCTGATTTTGATCTTGTGCATGAGCTCCCCCTTGATCATTGCTTCCTTGTTGAGGTTCATCTTGTGCACTTAAGTCTTGTGGTTGCTCGAGGTAGAATATCACCTAGTGTCATTTTCCTCAACGCTTCACATGGGGCTTCTTCTTGATCTAGAACACACTTATCAACTTGCTCCACTTGGGAGCCGTTAGTTTCATCGAGCACTACGTCACGTGCTACTTCAACAAGGCTAGAGACTTTGTTGAAGACACAATAGGCGTAGGCGTTCGAATCATAATTGAGCAAGAACCCTTCATCAGATTTAAAAGCGAACTTCGAAGTCCTCGGTTTCTTGTTCAGAATAAAACATTTACAACCAAATACTTCAAAATATGAAACATTTGGTTTGTTACCGGTGAGAAGCTCATATGGTGTTTTCTTAAAGAGTTGGTGAAGATACAACCGATTCTCTTCATCCCAAAACTGGTCGGATGTCTTGTATCCATCTAGCATTGTCCTCGCCATATCAATTAGTGTTCTATTTTCCCTTTCAGCCACCCCGTTTTGTTGAGGGGAGTATGGTGCCAAAAATTCCTGCTTTATTTCTTCTTCATCTAGGTACTCCTCAACTTGTGTATTCTTGAATTTTGTCCTGTTGTCACTTCTAATGTTCTTCACAGTTGTGGAGAACTCGTTCTGAGCTCTTTTCAGAAATTTCTTGAGAATTCCCTGAGTTTCTTATTTATCATACAAGAAAAATACCCAGGTGAATCTTGAAAAATCATTTACAATAACTAAACCATATTTGTTACCGTTGATGCTTATATAAGCAATTGGACCAAAAAAGGTCCATGTGAAGAAGTTCTAGAGGTCTTGTGGTAGTCATCACGTTCTTGGCGGGATGCGATGCTCCAACCTGTTTTCCCATCTTCCTCAAAAACAACATCCTTTAAACCTCAGATGTGACCACCTTTTAGACGTTTCTGGAGATTTCTCATCCCAACATGGGCTAGCCATCTATGCCACAGCCATGTCATGTTAGTTTTAGCAACCAAGCAAGTGTTGAGTTCAGCTTTATCTTTGTTGAAGTCAACAAGATAAAGATTTCCTTTCAACATTCTCTTGAATGCAATCGAGCCATCGCTTCTTCTAAAAACGGTCACACCCTCATTAGTGAATAAACAGTTATAACCTTTGTCGCATAGCTGAGATATTGAAAGAAGGTTATAATCTAAAGAATCTACATGTAAAACATTCGAGAGAGTATGTTGAGAAGAGATTTCAATTTTACCGCTACCAAGGACATTTCCTTGGCTGTTGTCTCCAAAGTATATCCCTTCATTTGGATCTGCGTTGTGCTCATACTCCACGAACATATTCCTCTCTCTGGTCATGTGATTGGTGCATCCGCGGTCTAGCACACATTTTGATCCACCAGAGGAGTAGGCCTGCAAAACAGAAGTATTCCTTGATTTTCAATACCCAAGCTTGCTTGGGTCCTCTCGGGTTAGTTACAAGAGTCTTGGGCACCCACACACAAGTTTTCGAATTATTTTGATGTGGCCCTGCATATTTAGCAAATACATTTCCAAATTTGTCTTTTATAAGTACATACAAAGCATCAAAAGTACGAAATAGTATTTGCAAGTCAGATTCATGCAATTTTTCCTTAACAGAGGTAATTTTCTTCTTAGCATGAACATTGGTGGATATGTGTTTGTTCTTGTTAAACCCAAGACCATCTTTGATATTAGGAGGTCTAGTGACCATATATGCACTACGTGCATATTTGATATTCTCCTTGTCAAAGATGCCACTTTGGGAAGGATGCTTTGCATGAGAAGTAGGAGAATCAGGTTTGACAACATTTTTCTTAATAGAACATGTGCAAGTTGCAATAGTTTTTGAACTTACACCTTTGGAAGGAGAGCTTGTGGAGGAAGAGGAGTCACTTTGCTTGAGCGACTCAACTTGCACTTCAAGAATATTGTTACTTTTTGACAAGTTAGCAAGTTCATACTTGATTGCAACGTGTGAGTCTTCTAGCTTTGAGTAAGTTTCCTTACTCAAGGCTAGCTCATGCTCAAGCGACTTACTCTTCTCTCTTTGGAGCTCAAAGAGTTTCTCAACCTCTTGATACCTCTTCCTTTCACGGATGAGCATATCTTCTTGTCGGTTGACAAGATCCTCCTTCTCAAAGATTTCATCCGACAACATTTTCATTTTCTTCAATGCAGTTTTACTTAATCTCCTAAACATCTCCTCATTTTCACTAGAGCTGTCAAAATCATCAATAGAGGAATATAGCGAGGGGGGAGTAAGTCGAACATTTTTCTTGCCTTTTTTAGCCATAAGGCAAGTGTGATTGTGTGTCTCCCATCCTCCCATGTTCGGGAAGAGCGTAGACCTCTTGGTGGTCTTATTGATGGCAATGGTGGCCATCTCCTCTTCTTCATTGGAGGAGGACTCGTCGTTTGAGTCCTACTCCTTGCTAATATGCGCTTGATGAGCTTGCTGCCTTTTTTTGAAGATCTTCTTTTCTTTAGGCTTCGTTTCCTTCTTCCTTTTATTTTCTTCACAGGTGTAGTCAACCATGAAGTGACTGTACTCACCACAGTTATAGCAAGTGTGTCGAGCCTTGGATTTTACTTTCTCTTTGCTCTTCCCTTCATTTGAGTTGCTTCCATGTCTTCTTTTCATCATGCGCTTGAATTTCTTGATGAAGAGTACCATCTCTTCATCATCTAGGTTAGTGCTCACGTCACTTGTATCTCCTTCGTATTGAGCTTCATGAGTTTCCTTTTCCTTTAGGATTGCAAGTTGCTTTGAGAGCGACTTCCTTCTTTTTGGAGGAGGTGAGCTCAGCCAGATCTTTGACATATTGGGCTTCCTTCTCCATCATCTCTGGTTTATGATTTTGCCCAATAGTTCATCCAGGGTCATTTTGTAGAATCTTGGGCTTTCTCGGATCATTGAGCATAAGGTAAATTTTCTTGGCATGAAGGCTCTAATCATCCTTTTGACCACCTCATGGTCAGTCCACTTCTTGCTTCCATAGGTGCGGATCTTGTTGATAAGCGCCTTCATCCGGGTGTACATGTCTTGAGGTGATTCGCCTTCTTCAATGGCAAATCTCACCAATTCTCCTTCTCACATCTCAATTTTGGCTTCTCTGACTGACTTATTTCCCTCATGAGTTGTTTTAAGTGTATCCCAGATTTCTTTTACGCTTTTGTTGACGGTCCTTAAGTACCACATTTTGACCGTCAATTCACCTCATAATGTGCATAAAAGAAACACAAAACATAGTGGTAGGGTTATACACTAACCCAATTCCACAAGTGTTGGTGTTTATTTGTATGCAGGTGAATTATCACCAAAAATACCAAAACATGCAGGGATGAATCCATGAAAATGGATTTCAACGAATCAGGCGTTGAGTGGCAACACATGGATCAAATGGCCCACAAACAGAAGAATACGAGGAGATCCAACGGTGTTGCACCCATATATATCAAGGGGACCACCTGGAAGCCACCTGGAGGAAGCACTCCCCGAGGGGAGCCTTGACCAGGTCGGCCAACCCCTGGTTCGACCGACCTCTTCCTGGCGCCAAACTCGATCCAATGACACGTGTTGGCTCCTCCCGACTCCCTAGAGTCAATGGTGACTGATTCGCGCGTAAACTGTGGCGGGAACCGACCCTTCTCCACCTATAAATAGACCCCCTCACCTCACTTCTCACACACACCAAAAGTTGAGAATAGTGCTACACTCCAAAGGTTTAGAGTAGTCCGAGAGGCTACCAAAGGAGAAGGAGAGTGTGGTGAAGAGTCTAGGAGAAAGAGGCTTGGGCTTGTCAAGTCCCTCTTCTACACTTGTACCCCTACAAAGATTTTACTCAATCAAGTAAGCCTTTGTGAATTCAATACAAGTTTGATCTTTTATTCTTAGTAGTTTGCACAAGTAGTTACTTGTGGGTTCACTGCTTTAATTCATTAGAGGATCTAGTTGTAGCTTTGTGTTCGAAACAACTAGAGTAGTGATTTAGAACGTAAGCGTGGTACTTAGGTTATAAATCATCAGTGGATATCTCGTAGACCCACGAATTGAAGAGGTAGGCAGTAGGTGGTGACAGCCCTATCTGTCATTTGTAATCCTCCACGTTCAGCTATGCCATAGGCTCTTGACGGGAGTCGTCCTAGTATTGCTAGGAGTAAGCCCGTGCCCGAAGCAAGCATCTACTGCAAACTACCTTGAATTAGGATCAATACTTTGAATTCCTCTCTGTTCCTTGCCTACCAAACAACTTTGTGTCCTTGGGTGAGCTAGTTCGAAAGATTAGCACACACGTTCTTTGGATTCGATACCCTTGGGAATACTCCTTAAGAGGAAGTGCTACAACGGTATTTCCGTGCGCTTGCGGATAACTCTGTGGTGTTAAGAAATACCAACAAGCATTTCTGGTGCCCTTGCCGGGGAACGGTTGCTGTTAATCTTCGAACCAAGATCACCCTCGTATCATATCCCCCTTATATATCATCTTACCTTTCTTATTCTTACCTTACCACCACCATATAAATGGAGCAACCCACCATTCTTTCTCATTCTGCTCGGAAGGGCATGTTCTGTGAGCCACCGCCTTCGGTGGAACCTATTTGTTCAACCAGCTATGAACTTCGCCCTGGCTTTATAGGCATGGTTCGGGAACAATCCTTCTTAGGAACGGATTGTGAAAACCCTTACCACCATCTACGAGAGTTTGAACAACTGTGTTCATGCCTTATAATCAAAGGTATGACACAGGAAACTCTCAAATAGAAGTTGTTTCCTTTTTGCCTCAAGGAAAAAGCCAAACAATGGTACAACCACTACGTTGGGAAGACAAACGGTGATTGGAGTGAATTATGAGACAATTTTTTTCTTGCTTTCTTTCCCATTGCCTGAATTGTTTCCTTACGAAAGGAAGTACTATGCTTCCAGCGGATGGAGAAGGAATCCATAGGTGCAGCTTGGGATAGATTTTCTCTTTTGAAAATTCTGGCCCAGATTTGTTAATCCCTGATCCAACGCTTTTGCAACATTTCTTCATGGGATTGAACAAAGAGTATGCCCTATATCTTGACATTACAGCTGGAGGATCTTTCTTCCATAAGACTCCAGAAGAAGGCAAGGATCTTCTGGACATAATTCTAGAAAATTCTTCCTTCATTATGGGTCTTAATGAGCCTCCCCAAGAGGAAGTCATGTAAAGAACGGAGGATACACTCTTGGACAAGGATGAACCCATTTCATGTTTACCCCAAGCCTTGCCAGAGGAATCCTCTCCCGAACCTGAGACTATGAAGGTGGAAGAAATTCAATCCTCGCAGTTTCCATTTTACTTCGAGGAAGAGCTTTTTGAAGATTATGGAAATACCTCGAAGTATTGTTGCCATAGGAAACCTTCATTTCCACCAACTCCACCTGATCCACCTGACGGGGTGTTCGTCCGTCAGAGGGTCAAGGAGTTGATCTCTATCCTAAGCAGAGAGTGGACAGCTGAAGTCGAGAATTCACCTGAAATTCTTCGAATGACCTCACCTTTGGCTACCATTTTATGTTCTATTAGAGGGACACCAATGAGAATCCTATACAACCCTACTGTTGGAGCAAATCTCATTTTCGATTCTTGTGCTCTCGCCATTCTTGGCGATGTGCGTTGGCACCAACACGCAAATCCTTCCGAGATTCATTCGGAACCATTCTTGAAGGATGTGGGGTTTTGCAACAAGTGTCTGTTAGACACAAAGATGTTGAGGCTCTCCTAGATTTTCACGTGTTCGAAATCAAATATTTTGACATCATGATAGGGATTCCCATAGAGAAATTTCTCATGGAAGTTCCTTTGGAAGGAAGCCTCAATATCAATCTTGGAGGGAGAAATGTCTCCATGCCTATTCTGCGTTCAAAGAACACATCCGCAGAATCTCCCATCCAAGATGAGCCAATGGAGGAGGTTAGGACTATTCAATTTTTAGAACCCCCTGAAATTGAAGAAGAAGAAGACTTCGTCCAAGAGGAGGATGAATTTCAGGAGAAAATAGAATTGCCAAAAGAAGAGCCCTCGCTAAAACCTCCTATCGAGCTCAAAATTCTACCTCCAGGCCTACGTTATGCCTTTCTAAATGGCGATTTGGAAGCCCCTGTCATCATAAGTGACAAGCTTTCAGATGATGAAACGCTCAAACTCATAGCCATGTTAGAAAGGCATAGAGCTGTTTTTGGATATTCACTTCAGGATCTCAAGGGAATTAGTCCAGCATTATGCACCCATCATATTCCTATTGACCCTGAGAGTGTCCCCTCAAGGGAACCTCAAAGGCGATTGAATAATGTGATGCGGGAAGTTGTCAAGAAAGAAGTCTTGAAACTTCTGCATGCCGGGATTATTTACCCTGTTCCTCATAGTGAATGGGTAAGTACAATTCAAGTAGTGCCTAAGAAGGGAGGTATGACGGTCGTTCAATACGAGAAGAATGAATTAATTCCTCAACGGACCGTCACGGGATGGAGGATGTGCATTGACTACTGAAAACTTAACAAGGCAACAAGGAAAGACCATTTTCCATTTCCCTTCATCGATGAGATGTAAGAGCGATTGGCAAAACACTCCTACTTATGTTTAGTTGATGGGTATTCGGGATATCATCAAATTCCTATCCATCCCGATGATCAAAGTAAGACCACGTTCACATGTCCTTACGGGACCTATGCCTACCGGTGTATATCCTTTGGACTGTGTAACGCTCCTGCCTCTTTCCAGAGATGCATGATGTCTATATTTCCGGACATGATCGAGGGTATCATGGAAGTTTTCATGGATGATTTCTCCATCTATGGAAAAACTTTTGATCATTGTCTAGAAAACTTAGACAGGGTCCAACAAAGATGCCAGGAGAAGGACCTTGTGCTTAATTGGGAAAAGTATCATTTCATGGTCCGAAAAAGCATCATTCTTGGACACTTGGTGTTCGAGAGAGGGATAGAGGTTGACAAAGCTAAAATTGAAGTTATTGAAAAACTTCCACCTCCTATCAATGTTAGGGGAATCCGTAGCTTTTTAGGTCATGTGGGGTTCTACCGATGATTTATCATGGATTTCTCCAAAATCGCTAGACCCCTCACCAACCTATTAGCTAAAGAAGCTCCCTTTGATTTCGATGATGAATGCCTTAAATCATTTGATATACTCAAAAAGGCAATCATCTCAGCTCCAATTATCCAACCTCCCGATTGGACGCTGCCATTCGAAATCATGTGTGATGCTAGTGACTTTGCTGTTGGTGTGGTCTTAGGCCAAACCAAAGATAAAAAGCATCACGCAATAGCCTACGCTAGAAAAACTCTGACAGGAGCCCAACTCAATTATGCCACAACTAAGAAAGAGCTCCTAGCAGTAGTTTTTGCTATCGACAAGTTTAGATCCTATACTGCTTTGAAATATCTTCTTACCAAAAAGGATGCTAAACCCAGGCTAATTCGATGGTTTCTTCTACTCCAAGAATTTGATCTGGAAATAAGAGATAAGAAAGGAGTATAGAATTTAGTAGCAGATCATCTTTTACGTATGGAAGTCACACAAACCATGGACATACCTATCAATGACTTCCTACGAGATGATATGCTCCTCAAGGTGACAGACTCTCACCCTTGGTATGCGGACATCGTGAACTTTATGGTCACCAGATACGTACCACCAGGGGAGAACAAAAAGAAACTCATTTATGAGAGTCGTAGACACCTTTGGGATGACCCTTACCTCTATCGAGTATGTGCTGATGGCCTTCTTAGAAGGTGCGTCCCATCAATCGAAGGCACCAAAATAATAGAGAAATGCCATGCTGGCCCCTATGGTGGTCATTACCGTGTTTACCGTACTCAGGCAAAGATCTGACAGAGTGGATTCTATTTGCCTTCAATGTATGAAGATACCAAGGAATTCATTCGCAGATGTTGAAAATGCCAGAAGCATGGAGGAATCTTTGCTCGCAATGCGATTCCCCTAACATACAATCTCCAAGTGGAATTATTTGATGTATGGGGTATCGATTTCATGGGACCTTTTCCTAGGTCTTATGATTGTGAGTATATTCTGGTTGTCATCGATTATGTGTCAAAATGGGTAGAAGCATTGCCATGCAAAAATGTTGATTCCAAGCAAGCAAGGAAAATGTTCCATGAGATCATTTTTCCACGCTTTGGAACTCCCCGTATGGTCATAAGTGATGGGGGGTCTCATTTCATAGATAAGACCTTCCTGAAATTTTTAAGGGAACTTGGAGTACAGCATAACATTGCTACCCCATACCACCCACAGACAAGTGGTCAAGCAGAAACATCTAATAAACAAATTAAGAATATTCTGCAAAAGACTGTCTTGGAAATGGGAACGGGATAGAAGCAAAAGCTACTCGACGCATTGCGGGCATATCGTACTGCCTACAAGACACCTATCGACATGTCTCCTTTCCAACTTGTCTATGGGAAGACTTGCCATCTTCCCGTAGAATTGAAACATAGAGCATATTGGGCCATCAAGCGGTGGAACATGAACCTTAACGAAGCTGGAAATCACCAATTAAAGCAAATCTCTGAGTTGGAGGAATGGAGAGATAAGGCATACCACAGTGCCAAGATTTATAAAGAAAGAGCCAAAAGATGGCACGATAAGAGGATTATGCTGAAAGAGTTCAAACCCGAAGATAAAGTTTTACTCTTTAACTCTAGGGTTAAACTCTTTGGACATGGGAAGCTTAGAAGTAAATGGGAATGACCCTTCACTATAGTAGAGACTTCATCCCATGGAGCAATCACACTCCAAGGTGATGACGGTCAACTATTCAAAGTGAATGGGCACCGACTCAAATTATTTCTTGATTCCCACAAGGATACAGAAAAAGAATTTGATGTGGTCAATCTAATTGATTTCCATGACATTTCTTTCAATTCTGTTTAAATTCTCCATGTCCAACTAATGGGCCCATCCAATTCTTCTTCTAGAAGGCCCATTCTATCGACCCGGGAAAATGTGGCCCAAACGGAGCCAGAAGAGGTTCGGCCGAACCCTAGGGTCGACCAACCTTCCCTTCGCATCGTTCGCATTCTGTTTTCCCGTGTTGATCCTCCTTGATATCCTCCACAAAATCCTTAGTGAAATGTGTCGTTCCCTCCCTATTTAAAGGACGGAAACAGAGAGGAAAGTTGCACCTCATTGAATCCTCATCCTCCCCCCGTCCTCGTCATGGCCGACAAGAAGATTGTGCCTCATGCCTCCAGCTCAACCTTCAACCTGAGCGGGGACATTAAGACGGCCAATGAAAAAACTTCCCTCGCCTTGGAGTCTGTCATGGCGATCGATGTCAAGCCCCTTGCCATGATCCCACCTGCGACGACTCTGCGCAAGCGCATCCCTACACCTCGTAGCGCTGTCCGGTGGCTCTCCCCTCGGAGAACGCTGATGAAGTCGACGACGCCAGGAAGTTCGACTTTGGCTGGCTGAGCCCAGTCAAGACACGTCTTTTCCACGGAAAAGATGAGTCTCTCCCATCGTTGCAGCCCGACGAGGAGTTCATGTATACTTTGATGACTAAGACGGGCAATGTAGTGAGCCACCACTACAAGACGCCCACCTGTACCTCGCCGGAACGCATGGGAGATCGCTTTCTTATCCACGGGGTGCGCAAACCCGAAGGAGGCTACGCTAAGGGCCTATTCAAGCGTGTGGATAATCTAGCGATGGAGGAGTCGACGGGCTCGTCACCCTCCAAGATTAGGCGGCACATCCCACCACCTTCCATCAATGGGCCACCCGGCCAGTTCGAGGGCAGTGATGAGGACTCTCCTCGTGCCCCTAAAGTGGCACAGCTGACCAAGGAACTCGCTTCTCTCTGCTTGGAGAACAAGAAGCAGACGGACTTGGTGGTTGAAGGGCGCATCGAGAGGGTGTAACTGAAGGACGATATCATGGCCCTCAAGGAGGAGATTGACAGTGTTCGTCGTGGCATGAGCACCAAACTGCAGTGCTTGTGCAATGCCTTCAGGGAGCCCGACATCTACAATGCACCATAGTTTAGATGCCCCGACAGCATAGGATGCTTACTACTTAGGATTTTTATTCTTTTCCAATCATTTGTTTTCCAAAGCTAGGTTGAATAATGTAAGCATCCCCATATTTTGATTTCAATAAAGTGAACTTACCGGTTCATCTAACACCAGTAAAGTTCCCCCTTTGGTTTATTTTGTTGAATAAAGAATTCAGAAAACAAGTGTGGGGGAAACATGTCCCCAAGTCACGAAATCCTGACGTGAAAAATTAACGTTTCATATCAAAACACGTCGCGACCGAATGAGCAACACGACTCGATGAAACAGAGCCACAGAAGACCCAACAGGAGGTCGGTCGAACCCCCTGGTCGACCGACCTGTTCTCTGCTCCGTACGACTCCGTTTCGCTCCAGAAAATCGGTTTGGATTTCCTATCCCCACTTTTATGTGCTAGCCTGCTGTTTGAGTTGATTTCATATTTCTCATTGCATATATAAAATGAATCAACCCAACAAATTGAAATAAAATTTGGTAGTCAAGAATTTGCTTGAGCTGAAAATTTGAATACTTTATATTTCAATTCATTACCTTGTTTATGATTCCCATAATTCAATAGGAAAAACACATCATCTAGGTATTTGACTAGTGTGATATGGTAAATGAGTTCTTTAGAAATCATCCTTTTGCTTGAAATTGATTTTGACATTTGTAACTATTTGAAGTCTTGAACTTTGCCTCAACCTCTCATTGGAAATTTATATACCTACCAAGGCCATATGATACATTCATTGAAAACTACAAGCATATGCCACTTTGCTTTTCATTGAAATTTGTCAAACTCGTGACCCAATTGAGTGACATGCATGAACTTTTTGAATTGAAAACTCTTGTGCACTCCATTCATGCAAAATTTCTCACATTGAGAGTTTGCATCCATCAATTACCCTTCCGCCAAAAATAAACTCCATACAATACAAATGAAGGCCTCTCTAAAAAATAAAAAGGAGTAGAAGACATGGCTACAAGAAAAAGAAAAAGCATCCACTCTTGAAAAAGAGTAGATTGCTCAAAAAAAGGGTAGCCATGTTTCATCCTTAAAAGAGAGCAAATTCATTGGAGTTATCACCTCACCCCTCCATTTCATTCATGTGCACAAGAATTTTCCCTTCACTTTATTCATTGCATAGGTCCCTCATAGGATCAAGTTTTTGACTTAGTAACATATGAATTGCAAATGTGTGCCACATTCATCCCCACCAAGCTCCAGATATAGCCACTTTTAGTATAGGGACAAGAATTGGCAAAACATGCCATGGTGAGGACTCAAACACTTTGAGAGATTTGAGAGATTCCAATTGAGAAGGCAAAGGCAAAAGTTCCTATGACTTTCAAATATAGCAATTGCCTAATCATTTCAGCAGGAATGGTCCAAGGGAACTTCAGTCTAACCGTTCCACTTTTCAAACACCCAAGATTGATGTGGTAGCCACATACACAAAGGGAATCCATGAATTAAGGTATAAGTTGAAATATCTAGTATCCTTAATTTCTACCTTATAGCAAATTCATGACAACACTCTAGTTCTTCTTGCATTCACTCGAGGATGAGCAAATGACTAAGTGTGTGGGAGTTTGTACCACATTTTGACCATCAATTCACCTCATAATGTGCATAAAAGAAACACAAAACATAGTGGTAGGGTTATACAATAACCCAATTCCACAAGTGTTGGTGTTTATTTGTATGCAGGTGAATTATTACCAAAAATACCAAAACATGCAGGGATGAATCCAAGAAAATGGATTTTAACGAATCGGGCAATGACATGTGGCAACACATGGATCAAATGGCCCACAAACAGAAGAATACGAGGAGATCCAACGTTGTTGCACCCATATATATCAAGGGGGCCCACCTGGAAGCCACCTGGAGGAAGCACTCCCCGAGGGGAGCCTTGACCAGGTCAGCCGAACCCCTAGTTTGGCCGAACTCTTCCTGGCGCCAAACTCGGTCAAATGACACGTGTTTGCTCCTCCCGACTCCCTGGAGTCAATGGTGACTGATTCGCGCGTAAACTGTTGCGGGAACCGACCCTTCTCCACCTATAAATAGACCCCCTCACCTCACTTCTCACACACACCAAAAGTTGAGAATAGTGCTACACTCCAAAGGTTTAGAGTAGTCCTAGAGGCTACCAAAGTAGAAGGAGAGTGTGGTGAAGAGTCTAGGAGAAGGAGGCTTGGGCTTGTCAAGTCCCTCTTCTACACTTGTACCCCTACAAAGATTTTACTCAATCAAGTAAGCCTTTGTGAATTTAATACAAGTTTGATCTTTTATTCTTAGTAGTTTGCACAAGTAGTTACTTGTGGGTTCACTGCTTTAATTCATTAGAGGCTCTAGTTGTAGCTTTGTGTTCGAAACAACTAGAGTAGTGATTTAGAATGTAAGCGTGGTGCTTAGATTATAAATCATAAGTGTATATCTCGTAGACCCACGAATTGAAGAGGTAGGCAGTAGGTGGTGACAGCCCTATCTGTCATTTGTAATCCTCCACGTTCGGCTATGCCATAGGCTCTTGACGGGAGTCGTCCTAGTATTGCTAGGAGTAAGCACGTGCCTGAAGCAAGCATCTACTGCAAACTACCTTGAATTAGGATCAATACTTTGAATTCCTCTCTGTTCCTTGCCTACCAAACAACTTTGTGTCCTTGGGTGAGCTAGTTCAAAAGATTAGCACACACCGTTCTTTGGATTCGATACCCTTGGAAATACTCCTTAAGGGGAAGTGCTACAATGGTATTTCCGTGCGCTTGCGGATAACTTTGTGGTGTTAAGAAATACCAACAGCTTTCCAATCCATCGATCTTAGTGAACTCCTCCCTGCTCAGTGATGAGGTGATCACTGCAACGTCTTGTGCATTGCAGTTAATTTCTTGTTCTTGTTCCGGAGTGAGTTCTTCGTTCGTATCCGGGATATGTACACCTGTGAACACAATATGCCAAAAAATTGGGATTCAAAGAGATTAGATGCATCTTCATATTGTATTTCCACATGGTGTAGTCGTCTCTATTGAATTGTGGAGGCTTTCCCATGGGAATAGAAAGATAATGATTATTTGAGTTAAGACAATTGTAATTGTAAGGATATCGGGATTAGTAATGATGACCACTCCTCGTCGTCTTCTCGTCCTCTTTTCCCTTTTGGCTCAGAAGTTTCTTCCTCAAAAGTGCCTTTAGTTGACGCACTTCTTCATCATCATGTGGATTTCCCCTTAGTACATCGAAGGTTTTTGTATCTTGCTCTTCCTCGGTGTTGAGCACCTTCGGGATCTCGTTGTTCTTCTCAGAGGCTATTGATCTCTCCGAGCGGTGAGTCTCGTTGATGGAGAATCTGCTCTGATACCAATTGAATGTGGCCTAGAGGGGGCGAATAGGCGTTGAAAAATTCCTGCACACTTAATCAAATGGTCAAACGTTTGATAGACCGTACTTGTCGAGCTGTAGGTGCGGACTAGTCCAGTGTGCTAGGTGTGTGTCGATTTGACTAAGTGTTGATTCAGGATTTAAACATTATAGCGGCGTAAATGTGAACAAAAGGTAAGATCACTTGAGTTAACAATTGATGTTGTGAAGTTACACATGAGAAGCAATTTGCAATTCAAGTTATACTATTGATCAACTATGTGCCCTAATCAATTAAGATTCAAACATAAAGAAGCATACGAGACACCAATTTTTACTGAGGTTTGATATCACCAAAGATATCTACTCATCATTGAGGAAGCCCACATAGAACCGGGTCTCTTCAAACACTTTCCCTCGTCAAGTCACCACACAAGGCCGACTTGATTCCACTATCATGGGTAATCACCGAGTTTATGGGACAACCTCACACGTTGCGGGCTCCCACAAGAATTATGACAAAAAGATGATCAAATACACTCGAAAATATTACAAGGAATAGAACGAGTGTAAACAGATCAAACCCCAAGAGCTCAACGACGTCTGAACAATGATCCCCCAATCCCAAATCTGAGTGTTCACTTGATTTCACCTTTTGGGACTTTAGATGTGTGGGGGGATGTGTTTTGGGGCTCTTGAGACAAGTGGCGGCGCTACAGTTTGAGTTCTGAACAGTAGAATACGTGTATTGTACTTGTGGGGTCGTAGATCTCCTATTTATAGGATTTCCAAAGAAGTTACTGTTAGAGATCCCGATGATATGACTAGTCCGTAATGAGGATCGGACTTGTCTAGTGTGTTGTGTAAAAGTCGGCGTGAAATGTGAAGCACATTAGAAACCCTAATTGTGTGAGGTATATCAGACTAGTCCAGTAGGTGCCCGGTCTTCTCCGGTGCCTGGTGAAATTGAACTCCAGAGAGTTGAACGTACTAGTTCGATACAAGAACGGACTTGTCCGGTGCTATGTGTTATTGAACATCAGAGAGTTCAATGAACTAGTCCACTCCTGTGGACAGACTTGTCCGGAGTGTAGTGAAAAGGGTTTACAGAGACTTGAACGGACTAATCCGGTCCAGGATTGGACTAGTCTCGTACACTGTGTTATTTGGTTCTAGAAGCTTTATCGGACTAGTCCGATCCATTGTCGGACTAGTCCGATGCACAGTGTATTTGGACAACAGAGAGTTGAACGGACTAGTCTGGTCCATGAACGGACTAATCCAGTGCTCAGTGAATTTTTAGGTGTTTTTAAGCCCTTACCCCTACGCAAAGACTTGAGCTATTGGGATATGTCTCTCACACAGATCCTATATATTTAAATCTACTTTGCGCTTTTGTTGTCAGTTGGGCTTTTCTCTTTTGTACACCACTTCATTTTTCACTTTTTTTAGTGCACCAAACTATCTCATTTTGCTTAACCTGCAGTCATCTCAATAAATTTATTAGAATCTCATTTGTTTGTCATCAATCATCTAAAACCCACAACAAATTGCCTAGATGTATTTTCAAGCTCCCCACCTCTTCATCAGCTACAAGGAGCCGCTCTTGTGCTGCTGCAAGTGGCACGCCACATTCACTGACTGTGACGTTAGGTGGTAATAGGAATTTCAGGATACTTCATGTCCATGAAACTGAGAAAGTGAAGGAAAGTTTATTGGGCCTGAGAAATCTACGTTACCTACAAACGCAGTCAAATCCACAGGCTCTGATTCCATGTCTTCCTCTCCTTGCTGCACGCCGACTTGCTGCTGAGAAGAGGACCTTGTCCGATGCCCATCCAGAAGCTGTTTAATTCTTAAACTCCTATGCAGGGAGTCCCAGTCCACTCGCGCCTTGCCTCTGGATTTCCTGCTCGCCGGTGTGGCTGAAGGACCAGGCCCCATGTCAGTTGCATACGTAATCTCCGATGCCTTGACCTCAATTTCATTGCCCTAGACCCCGCCCGACCCAGAATTCCTCCGAGAGTAGACATTTCCAAATGGAGTAGAATCATGATCGGCATCATTGTGGGGCAGAGCAGTAGAGCCCCCCGCTCCTTGAAGTTTTTCAATCAGCAAAGTGGACTTTCTCGCGGAGTTCTGCGGATCATTTTCAGGCGCTGGTCTTGCCTGCTCATCTCCACCTGGTTCTGCAACCGAGCGTTCCACCATGCAGAGAGCGCATGTGGTAACGCCGCATGCAACATGTGCCACAGCCCCGCCGAATCAAATGATTGTAACCACTGAGGCTATTGCGCATGATCACCTGTGTGCCCAAGAGAGTAGTTTGTGACACCATGTAGGATTGATTGAGTTGCTTGACCTTGCACTGTTGCGTCCGGTGCCCCCGAGTGAGAGTGAGCTGCTGCATGGTGCATCGGGCCTTCAGAGCCTGCTGGTAGCTCATCTTGAGGAGGAAGCAGCCATGTTTGCCATCCCCAGTTTTGAATAATGTGATTTTGTAAATGCTGCACTTGATCCACCACTGCATCCCATTGCGGATCTCCCTGCTGTTCTCTATGCTGAGGAACTACTTGCTCTTCCTCCTGTTCCACATGTGGTTGCTCATGTACCGGATGAGGATTACCATCATTAGGAGGCAGTTCTTCGATCAGCACATTGTCTGCCGGTGGCATCCAATTCAGTATGTAGACCGGACAACACCATGACCACGCATGACCATTTCTGGAGCCTCGTCGCAGTACTAAGCTTACTTCTGGGAATATGCCTTGCCTCATTATACATACATTTAACCAAAATGTAACCCAAGTCTTTAGGAATGTTGTGCCAATGTAAAAGTTTCCCAAAACTACAGACAGCAAGGTCTATTGCTTCAATGGTGTGATAGTCCAAAGGAAATCCCAGAATTAAAAATCATCCCATGCAGCTGAAATCCCTTGAGCGATGGTTGATCCCATGGTCATGCCTTGTGAAAGTAATCCTAACATTCTCAACTTCTATAGGATCTCCCATGAGCAGAACATCCCGGTAGAAAGGAGTTTCCATAGAGAGTAAGGCAACCCCGAGAGGAGTAAGGCATGAAGATCTCACTGGGTATGCCCATAATATGGACGATATGATTTCTGATCTAAATCCTGTAGTAGTCGTATTCATCCTCTGGAAGCAACCTGTCCTCATCAACAGCTAGCACGAACTCGTCATGCATTGGAAGATGCAAAAAA
This sequence comes from Tuctoria greenei, assembly GCA_036927565.1. Taxonomy (NCBI): domain Eukaryota; kingdom Viridiplantae; phylum Streptophyta; class Magnoliopsida; order Poales; family Poaceae; genus Tuctoria; species Tuctoria greenei. Next base: position 61,502,542 of record JAYESD010000002.1, on the reverse strand, counting down.
AAGACAATGGAACTCTCTTCGGACCTCCATCTTTGATCTAAAAGTTTTGATTAGGCATTAAGCGTGCCGGATCAACGGCAAAGTTTGCCATTGCCGGAGGAGAGGGAAGTGTGGTGATGGCTTTGGAGAGGTCGCCGGCTAATATTTCACCGAGAGGGAGCCGGTCTGCAATGTCGATGCTGCCATGGTGCATATTTAGTTTCACCTACCCGGCTGAGCTTTTTCTCTCTATACCCTTGTATTCATACGTTTTCTAAAGCATTTCCTCTTAATATGATCGTATGCAAAACAATGTTTGCACCGGACCTCATTGGTAAATTGAAATTTTAGGTGGTCGGAACCGAGACATTGGTAGCACAACTACGGGTAAATCGACCGAGATCTTTCATTGAATGAGCGGTAAGTCTCATTGTTGTGCCGCTTCTTGATTTCACATCCCGTTGACCTTGAGGAGCTCGAAGCAAGCAGGTGAGAATGAATGCATGGGCCGCTGCTCTTGGCACTGTAGATAGCAGGCTTTAGACAGACACTATGAAATCCTCCACCGTCCACCTCAATGGCGTCTCGTTCGAGGTTACCGCTGAAGTCCACATGTAACACCTTCATTTTCATCCATCATGCATTGCATATATTCTAATATATGTTTAACATTAATCCACATAAAAAGGGACAAGTTTAAAATGAATTAGAAACAAAACCGCACTTAAGAATTATGTAAAGTGCGGACTAGTCAGATTTTGGAGCGGACTAGTCCGATTTCTCTCTGACCTCGTTTGGACTTGTCCGTTTTTATGCGGATTAGTCTGTTTTTCCCTCTGTACATTTTCGGACTTGTCCATCCCAGTGCGGACTAGTCCAGTGTTCCAATAATCTTTGAAAAATTCGCCAAGTCCCTAAACCTGTCCGGGCTAGTCTGGTGTTCCAGCGGACTTGTCCATTTTTCCCTCTGACTAAAGTCGGACTTGTCCGATTTTAGGCCAGACTTGTCTATTTTTCCCCTCTGGATAAGTCCGGACTTGTCCGATGTCCAGTCTGGACTTGTCCGATTTCTCTCTGTCCAACTTCGGACTAGTCTGGTCCTTTTTGGACTTGTCCGATAAATCATGACTCCGAGTTGATCTTTTGTTTCACGACTTGGTTCTTAAGTTTTACATTAAGTGGGCCTAGAGACGTCGTTCCTAACTCTTTTAGAGCCCATGAAGGACTCTAAACCGGCCTCTACTCATCCCCAAATTCGAAGTCCATCTAACACTAACCTCCACCTCTATATAAACAACCCCATCCCTTGGCTTGACATCTATTTCCCACTTTTCCACCCCACCCAAACCCTAGCTTGTGATTAGCCGCCACCAAGGAGGGAGAAAGAGATCTAGAGCAAGAAGAAGAAGAGGAGGAAACGAAAGAGGATCAAGATCTCCATCAACTTTGCGTTCTTCGTCAACAATCCATCATCAAGTTATTCATCAACCCTAGATCTTCAAGATCCAAGTGTTGCCTCCAAGATCTTTGATTCTTTGGAGTCCTAAACATCTGGTATACCTTATATTATCTTTTCCTTACGTGAATTCAACCCCAAATCTCCAAATTCACATCGAACTAAGAAAATCCTAATCTGTTGTTCTCGCGCAGTGCAGACTTGTTCGGTCCTTAGCGGACTAGTCCGATTTTCCTAGTTAATTTCTATTGAGTTAATTCTAAAATTAGATCTAATCGACTCCAAACCTATATAAACTTGTTAAAAGCAATTATAACTAGTTAGTGACCATTAAAAGCAACTCATTAACAAGTTCCACCTTGCATTTGTATTAACCATGAATGTCATGCCATATTGAGTAATATGTGTGCACTCTTTGATTGAGTTTCTTGTTTGTATGTTTATTGTGCGTATTAGACGGATTTGCGCTAGAGTGCCGTTGGGGATCTACAGCACCAAGAGTTTGAAGGCTTTGATCCGAACCAATTCCAAGAGCAAGGCAAGTGTCCTTGAAGCATATTGATCCTATTTTAAAATAAATGTTTTGTTTGTAAATTGCATGATTGTGTCAATTTGATGGGAATCCTATGGTAGAAAGTTTACTAGCGTTGTATGACCACCCTTTTCACCTAGAATTTATGGTAGAGAGTCAGAATGGGATTTTTACCTTTTTGCTTCGCTTAATTAATTGGGATGGGAAGACAACTATATCAATTAACTTAATTATGCATTTATAAGATTTGATCAACATGAACTAGTTAATATGATGTGGTAATGGGTGATCTAAGCAAGCTTGATATGTGGATGAGTTGGATGTTATGGTGGTTTCGCTTGCTTTAGATCTAAGGACCGGTTCATGGAGCGACCATCCAGGATTTATAGTGCCATCATGAGGCGAATTATGGGTGCAGCGTAGCTGACTAATTAGGGCCTTGCCAGTACTATTTGGACCATTAAGGATGCTCGGGGAAGGGGTAGTCAGATCGGGTTTGTTGATGATTGGTGGGACTATCCTGGTGGGACTATCCTGGGATCCTGGGTTTGTTGGACCCTTGGTTGAAGATGTGCTCAGTTGGAGGCATCACCACCGGTAAAACCTCAGTGGGGTCTAAATAGGCTAGTAATCCCTTTATAAAAGCTATTTTGTGATCTCTTGGCCACACACCGACGGAAGTGTGAGACGACATAATAGATGTTCTAGTCATCGAAAGGTGATAAAATCACAAACACGTGGGTAAAGCGGTACAACCTCTGCAGAGTGTGTATAGAAACTATCATGATAGCCGTGCACCCAGTTATGAGCAACCTGGACCCTCACATGATTAGAAAGGTTTTGGGATTTGGGATGGTTTGGTAAAGGTTATGGTTTGGTATTGGTTATGAATATGTTGATCACATGGTTACGGTTATGGATAGTATTATGGTTTATGGCAATGGACATGGTTATGTGTAATGAGAAATCTGGAATATGGATGATGGTAATGAATATGGATCGGTATTATGATGATTATATGGATTATGATGGGTTTACTTCACATATATATAATATATTGTTTTTCAAATGTTTTTATGTACTTTTCAGCACTTAACATTATTATATTCGTCATTGAATCAGCCACATGTCATACTTTCCACACTTGTTGAGTACGACATGTACTCACTCTTGCAATTCCCCCACCAACAGTTGCAGGTCAGGATTGGGAGTTTAACGATGATAATGCGGAGTTCTAGGTTGTGTCTATCGTCGGCTTTGCTTGTGGAGTGTTGGAGCTGCGTTATACCCTATTTGCTTAGTTTGCTTAATTAGTTTATTTCTGCTGCATTGGTTTAACTTGTCATTAATAATCATTAGAGATTGTATTCGTGGATATTATAAATTCTGTAATAAAAGTGGTTAATTAATCTTGTTTTGTGGTAATTTTCTATATACTCTTTTGTGAATGCACTCGTGTATGTGTGTTGAACGTCCTGGGCACACATATGCGTTCACTTGGTTCATTTTCAGAAACGGGTGTCACACCACGTCAACCGGACACTAAGTGAGAGGCATGGCGCCGCAGTAATTGCTATGGGTTTTAGCCTCGGAGGGCACTCGAGTGTCGCTTCCGAGCTGGCAAGAGTTAGGGGCCGACGTGGAACTACCCTGCCTGCATGCATTTGAATTTGCATGCACCATGTGTTTTTCGGCGAAGCTACAGGGTGCATCGCATGCCCACGCCGCTGGCAAGGACTAGACTCCGACGGACGAAACTCAGAGACAAGACTCCAGTTGAGGCAAGCAATACCCCTCAGAATTAGTGAGGGAGCAGAAAATCTTCCCAATCCAACCCCCCCCCCCCCCACACACACACATCATGTTGATTACTGGTAGACATGAAATCATAACGGATGGGGGATGCAAATGATACCTTCTTAAGCTTGGGATATTTTATGAGAGGTTTCTTCCATAAGACGAACTTCCATGAAGCTTGTTGTTCTTGCTCCCAAGCCCGCAACTCCTTGACCAAGTAGGGTCCTTCATTACACCACAGATGAAAGTAAATGTCAAAAGTAGTCGTGATGCATCTCCTCAAATAAGTTACTAGGAATCTAACGTCCTTGCTTGCCACTGAGAACCTGAATATACAATCGTGAAGTGCACATGGAACCCTTCTGGTGTTCCCCTGAGCACTGAGTACAGAGCCCAACCAACGTCATACTCAGAGAGACGAAAGGTGTAGCACCGAAAGACGGTGGCAACAAAGAATGAACCTTGAATCGAGGAGCTTGGATGATGAATCGAGGATCTGAACCTCGCTAGCACTTCCGTTTGGAACCTTCCTCCCGGTCTTACGTTCCACTGTCCCCTCCCAACCACCGGCCTTGACTCCATTGTCGATGGGAGAGGTCTTCAAAGTCATTGAGAACTAACAGCTACCCCATTGGCCACCCCGAGCAGAGCCGCCGAAGAGACTGCTGCCAATTGAATCTTTGGTTGACACAATAGAAAAGGTTTCATTGTAATCGATTCCTTCTCTTTGTGTAAACCTTTTTGCAACCAGTCTCGCTTTGAACCGTTAAATATTCCCTTTTGAGTCATATTTGGTTTTATAAACTCATTTGCATCCAACTCTTTTGACTCCATTGGGAATTTCTACTAAGTCCCAAACATTGTTAGTGCTCATAGACTTTAATTCGCCTTACATATCCATAAGTCATTTGGACGAATTTTCACTTTTCATTCCTTCTTTATAAGAAGAATGATATTCCACCTTTCCAATATCATTTATGTCCTCAGACATGTATGTGACATAGTCACTTGGGATGGCATTTCTTCACTCATGTTGTGATCTGCGCAACGGAGGTGGCGTTGGTGGAAGATCATTTTTTTGTTTCGGATCCTCGTTCGGTTCCTCATTTTCATTTAATATGACATTTTCATTATTTTCAGGTGAAGGACAGGAGGGTCCGGTGTCACAACAACATTTTTAAATGGAGAAATGAACTCTTGGATATTCGGGAACGAGACGTAAACCCATATCTCCTCAAGATCAATTTTTCTCACTTTCATGACTTTATTTTCAAAAAAAAAAAATAGTGCTTGCATCGTCTCCACAAATTTTGTGATGTAGTTTGGGCAATAAAAGCTATATCCATTTCCCCGTTGAGGGTACCCAATAAAGAAACAGTTGACTATTTTTGGTCTAATTTTTTAAGTTGTGGATTGAATATGTTAGCTTCTGCTCGACAGCCGCACACACTTAAATAACTCAGGCTCAGCTTCCTTCTCGTCCACATCCCATAAGGTGTTTTCGGTGCTGACTTTGTCGGAGCGAGATTTAATACGTGTGCAGGTCTTTAAAGCATCCATCTATAGCCTTACTGGTAAACTTAAGTGACTAAGCATGCTTCGCACCATATCCATCAGTTTGCGGTTGTGTCGCTCGACCAATTCATTCTATTGAGGTTCACCAGACATTGAGTATTGAGCAACAATTCCATTATCAGCTAGGAACCTTGCAAAAGGTCTTGGAATTTGCCCATAAGGAGTGTGTCTTCTGTAATATTCTCCCCCCGCAATCAGACCGTACTACTTTGATCTTTTCACTAAGTTGATTCTCAACTTCAGCTTTAAGAACTTTAAATTTGTCCAAAGCTTCCGATCGATCACTTATGGGACAAATATATCCATGGTGGGAAAAATCATTCGTAAATGTTATGAACAAATCAAAATCATATGCGGATTTAACGCTAAATGACTCGCATATGTCAGTATGAATAAGTTCTAAGATCTTTGAAGCTCTTATTGCTCCTTTTTTAATCATTTTTACGTATTTTCCTTTAATGCAGTCAATGTATTGATCGAGATATGAAAAATCTAATGGAAGGAGTGTGTCATTTTAATTAATCTTTCGACTCTCTCCCTCGAAATGTGGCAAAGGCGACAGTGCCACAATTTCGATGAAGTGCTAACGCAATTCTATTTCTTTTCAACGCTACATTTCACATTTGCATTATTCAGATCACAAATATCATTCACATGCATAAAAAAATCATGAAGAGGTGTCATGTATAATTTTTCTCATCTAAAAGCGAGGCCAATATTTTTATTACAATGCATCAAAGTACAGTGTCCATCGCCAAATAAACACTCATAATTGTTATCGTCTAAACATGGAACCGAAATAAGATTCGTACTTAACGAGGGAACATAAAGAATATTATTTCATTGAAGCAGATGTCCTGGGTGTAGCTTTAGTGTGAGAGAACCCACAACTTCAACTTTCGCTTCTTTTTCATTTACAACTTTAAGGCTTCTTTCCCATCGCCCCAACATTTGGATCGTATGGAATCCCTACATGGAATTTGCAACATGAACAGTTGCACCTGAATCAATCCACTATGTAGTTCTAGAAAAATCCGCATAAGGTGATTCATCTATAAACGTAATTTCATCATTACCACTTCTCATAAGCCGTTTCAGAAATTCAGCGCAATCCTTTCTGAAATGTCTCACTTTACCACAATGGAGGCATGCACCTCCATGCACAGCGGAAGCATTAGGCGCAGCGGAAGAACTAGCACCATTTCCTTTCTTAAGAGATTGATTCTTGAATTGCATCTGTCGATACCCTGCATACAAGTTATCCCTTCGTACCATAAGAAGACGTGCTGAGTTCCACCTTCTAGTGTGCGGACTTCCAAATACAACACGTGTCTTGCAGTGTCGTACCACCCTCCTTCCATAGGGTGGCTCCAGCTCTGCCACATGTCCTGCAGTGTCGGACCTGCCTCCCTCCATAGGGTGGCTCCGGCTCTGCCACCAGTACCATACCAGCCTCCCCAACAAGGAAAGCTCCAAAGCTGCCACGTGCCACGTATTTCTGGAGCCGCCTCCCTGACAGGGGAAGATCTGGTGCTGCCACGTGAGCGCCGGACCTGCCTCCTTGATAGGGGAAGCTCCGGTGCTGCCTCGTGTCCAATAGCTCCGGACCTGCCTCCCCGCAGAGGGAAGCTCCGGAGCTACCACATGTCACACACCTGAACCTATGTCTGCAACGGGAAGACAGTGGGATCTCCAACAGCGTGAACATTCAAGGGCTATCAATTGATCGTTGCAAGACCTGGTTAACACATCATTAATGCCATATTAATGACGAATGATCGGTACATCATCAAGACCGATAATGTTGTTGTTATCACACTAATGACCCCCTTAACACTCGTAGATCGTGTAGAGGGTAATTATTACTGCCAGGGCCAGCTATTAGGCCAGGGCACATGTTGTAATAGCCAGTCCTTGGCATATAAAAGGGTTGCACTGCATGGTAGATTCCAAGCCAATCTTAGACAGACTCATCAGATCTCAAGCTTACTCAAGCTCATACAATCAACACACACACCGTGGAGCAGGGTATTACGCTCAAGCGACCCAAACCATGTAAAATCCTCTCTGTTCACCCTTGGTTTTGATCTTAATTAGCACCCCACCTAAATATGAACCACCCCGGACTACTTCTTATTAGTACCGGGGGAAGTGTCTTAGTCCACACTTTGACATTTGGCGCGCCAGGGAGGGGCGCTTCAGATCTCCAAGATGGTGAATTTTGTTGCCGCTTCAAACAGACCGGCTGCAAATGAAGCTAGTGGAAATCCTGCCAATGCTCAGTAGCCGATCAACATCGTTCCGGCACCACCAGCACCACCTGCTACAGTAGCAAACGCTGCACATCGGGATGGGGATTTTGCATCGGTCACGGAATCGACGAACAACCCGTAGAACGCCTTGAATGCAGCGCGGACTCTTCTTCAGCTTCCTCGAGCGCTGGGAGCTCCTCCTGCCACGCTGGAACAATGGCGCGCTAACGTTAAGCATCTGGTTGCAGCTGCAGCCACTACACTCAACAATCAAGTTCTGCCTCATGTAGGGCAGGCACCTTCCTGAAACAGGACCTTGTATGGAAGGCTTGGTCCTGTGGCGTCGCAGCCTAGGAGACGTGCGCCCTCTCAGCATGCAACATCTCCGCCCTCTAGGGCACGTCGTACTAATACGGCATCGAGGCTCCCGACTCAGGACCTTCAGTCGGAGCTCGACCACCAGTATATGAGACAGGGCGGTTGTGTCAACATCGAGCGTACTTGCGAGAGGCAACTTGCTCGTGAAAACCCTTCCACTCTGGGGGTTGGAGGCGGTTGTTCGGCCCTTTTCATGCTCTTCACATGGTGGAATGACCACCAAAGTTTCAGCCTCACTTGCCAAAGAAATACGACGGGACAGTCAACCTGTCGAATTTCTTCAGATCTACTCCATCGCCATCCTCGAGGCTGGAGGGAATGAGGCCATCATGGCCAACTACTTCCAGTGGCTTTGACTAGGACTGTTAGGTCCTGGTTCATGAGCCTACCCCCAGACTCCATCCACAGTTGGGGGGATCTATGTCGCTAGTTCATCGCCAACTTCAGGAGCTCCTACTCCCGACCTAGCACCGAGCTGGACCTATTTATTGTACAATAGAAATCGGGAGAGTCACTACAATCATTCATCCAGTGATTCTCTCACGTATGGAACACTATTCCTTCTATCTCCAATGCTTTTGTCATTGTTGCATTCCAACAGGGGGTTCGAGACAAGAAGATGTTGGAGAAGCTGGCAACCAAAGATCTCATCAGTGTCACGGAACTCTTCAGCCCAGCAGACAAATGCGAGGGTTGCGGAGGGCCGTGAAATGCACTCCAAAACAGATACGGAGGTTGGTCAGTACACCTCTGAAGCCAAATATACTACCAACAGCAGTGGCAAAAAGAAAAAGAAGTCAAGTGGCAAGAAAAAGTCACTTGTTGGCACAACTACAGTTGCCGCTGCCGCAGCACCTGGTGGTCGGGGGCCACACTTTGACAAGAAATCTCGACCATCTTTTAAATATGGCAACAAGATGTGCTTCCCGATCCACAAGTCGACAGCCAACAAACTTGAAGATTGTTGCGAAGTCAAGAGGGTTGTTGAACGCAACAGCGGGCGTCAAAATGACACTCCTTTTCACCAGCTGGAAGGAAAGCAGAAAGTCGACAAAGAAGCTCGGTCTGATTAGGAGATAGGCTTCCAAGACACCAAGAAGGTGTTAAAGGCGGTCTACAATACTGTTGACGACGACTCTGATACCTCTGATAACAAATGTCGGAAGACTCTCCATATGATGTACGGAGGTTCCTGGGACATCACCTCTCGGCGCATTCTTAAGACCATGCGTTGGGAGATGGTTGTTGCTGCTCCCACCACCAAGGTGGAGTCACATTGGAAGTGGATGGACACGCCCATCACTTTCAATGCTTCGGACTATCCGAAAAACATGGCCGGAGCTAGACAATTGTAACACCCTCAATTTTCGCATCATGCATTGCATACATGATCATGCATTAAACATTAGTAGAATAAAGAAAAAAATAAAAGATGGAACATATATACAAATATGAGTAGCAAAAGAAGAAAAATAAAATAATAGCGTAAAACATGTGTTAGGGAATAAATATAAAAATAATAATAATATATAAAAATAAATAAATAAAGTATAAATAATAATATATATAATAATAATAATATATGTAAAAAAATAAGAAAAATAAGAAAAAGAAAAAAGGAAGCAGCACCGGTCGGCCAGGCCGCCTGAGCCGGCCTGCTCCCGACCGCGCCTGCCCCGCGCGCGCCAGCCCCGCTCCCAGCGTGCGCGCCTGCCGCGCCTGGCCCCACCCCGCGCCCACACCAAGCACCCCGACCCCGCACCGCGCGACCCTGCCCCGCGTGCACCACGCTTCCCCGCCCGACCGCGCCTGGCCCCGCGCCGCACGTCCCACCCCGCCCGAGCCACGCCGCTTGCGGCCCCGCAGCACGTGCGCCGCGCGCCCCAGGCCGAGTCGGCCACCGTGCCGCCCGCACCCCGCCCATGCCCGGCTATAAAAGCCCCAAGGGCTTCATATTTTCCTGTAGCCAAAAACCCTAGCCGCCATCTAGAAAGCCCAAGCTTCATGGGGAAAAAGCACCAGAGCAGAGGCGCTGCCAGGGTAGGAAAAAAAGGGAGGAAGAAGAAGAAAAAGAGGAGGGTGTCGTCCTCGTCGTCGCGTCGCCGTCGTCGTACCACCAGAGGGCCGTTGCGCCATCTACTTCGTCTACGTGTCACCTTCGTTCCGCGATCTTCGAACCTGTCGCATCTACGGTGGGGTTTGTTTTTCCGATGCAAATTTTAGTGATGTATTAAATCTAATAGACGTAATTTAATCGTAGTTGCACCATAAATTTATTTTCAGCAGCGTTAATCCTCGCTAAAACCCTCGTAAACTCATATGAACACGTATGAACTAGTTGCATCTAATCAATAAACAACCATAGTTAATTAATTATTGAACTTTGCATGCATGCATGTCATTGCATGTTGATTAGTATGTGTGCATCATGTTGATTTGTATATGTTTTCTTGTATGTGTGATCACGAGTAGAGGGAAGTGCTCAAGAGGTTGTGTACAAGGATTTCCAGAACCAAGACTTCGAAGCGCTTGAGCAACCCTATCAGTCGGAACAAGGCAAGTGTCCTTGAAGCATATTGATCCTGTTTTAAAATAAATGTTTTGTTTGCAAACTACATGCTTGTGTCAATTTGATGGGAAATCCTATGGTAGGAAGTTTACTAGAATTGTTTAACCGCCCTTGTCGCTTGGATTTATGGTAGAGAGTCGGGAAGGGCTTTTTACCTTTTTTCTTTGCTTAATTAACTGGGATGGGAAAACAACACTACACATTTAATTATGCATTAATGATATTCTGGTTAATGTGAACTGGTCAATATGATATGGTAATGGGTTATCTAAGCAAGCCTGGTATGTGGATGGGTTGGATGTACGGTGGTTTGCTTGCTTTAGATCTAAGGACCGGTTCATGCGAGAATAAGCCAGGACTATAGTGCCACCACGAGGCCAAGTATGGATGCGGCGTAGCTGTAATTAGGGTTTTGCCAGTGCTATTTGAACTATTAAGGATGCTCGGGGAAGGGGTAGTCGGATTGGGTTTGTTGATGATTGGTGGGACTACCCTGGGATCCGAATGGCTCAAGAGGGGGCCCTTGGTTGAAGATGTGCTCAGTTGGAGGCATCACCACCAGTGAAACCTCAGTGGGGTCTAAATAGGCTAGTAATCCCTTTGTAAAGGCTATTTTGTGATCTCTTGGCCATACACCAACGGAAGTGTGTAATGTGACCGACGGGTCATGGGCATAAGGGAGGTTCCTAGTCACCGAAAGGTGATGAAATCACGAACACGTGGGTAAAGTGGTACAAACTCTGCAGAGTCTAATAAACTATCATGATAGCCATGCTCCCGGTTATGAGCACCTGGACAACTTCCATGATTAGAGGGAAATTGGGATTTGGGATGGTTATAGTTTGGTGCTGGTATTGGCTGGTTATGGATTAACTATGGCATTGAATATGGTTAATGGTATGATGGTGATGGATAGGGAATATGGATTGGTTCTATGTTATTAATTATAGTTTATGATGGTATTACTTCACATACATGTAATACATTGCTTTTCCAAATGGTTTTACTGTACTTTTCAGCACTTAGCCATTATTATTGTCGTCATTTGAATCAGCCACATGTCATACTTTCCACACTTGCTGAGTACGATATGTACTCACTCTTGCAATCCCCCCAACCGTTGCAGGTCAGGATTGTGAGTTTAATGGCGATAATGCGGAGTTCTAGGTCGTGTCTACCGTCAGCTTTACCTGTGGTGTTATTGGAGCTGCGCTATCCCTTTTGCTTAGTTTGTTTAATTAGAGTATTTCCATTACATTAGTTGAACTTGTCATTAATATTCATTAGTGCTTGTATTCAAGGATATTCTGAATTTGTAATAAAATTTGGTTAATTAATCTTGTCTTGTGGTAATTTTCTGTATACTCTTTTGTGAATGCACTAGTGTATGTGTGTGTTGAACATCCTGGGCACACATATATGTTCACTTGGTTCATTTTCGGAACCGGGTGTCACAAATTGGTATCAGAGCCACAGGTTGACCGTAGGACGCAGCCTAGATAGATTGGACACTTTAGAGCACATAGGAGCACTTAGAAATCGATGTGTTTTTTGCTTGGAGTGTTGTTTGCTATATATATTGTTTGCTTGTGTGCTTAATAGAGGATTTTGGTATGCTTTAGCATTGCCATGTCCACCTAGGCTAGTATAGCTAGTTGTTTAGTTTCATATCCCTTGATGCATATAGTTGGGGACATTTCTAAATTCTTACCTATTGCTTTTCTTTAGATGGTGAGGACTCGTAACCAGAGGGATGTCAATGATGATGAGGAGAACCATGTAGTACCTCAGAACAACAATGGACAAGGACCTGCTCACGGAGCTATCAATATTGAGCAGCTACTGGCTATGCAGAACCAACTCATGCAGACCATGATACAGACTATGGGACAGCTGCAGGCTGGTAATATCAACAATCAGCCCCACATGCCTCTACCGCCACCCCCGCCTCCTCATAACCGATTGAGAGAGTTTATGAGGACTAGGCCGCCGACCTTTGCTCAAGCTGTTGACCCCATGGATGCCGATGATTGGCTAAAGTCCATGGAGAAGAAACTTTCTATTGTCCAATGCAGTGACCGGGAGAAGGTGCTATTTGCTTCTCATCAACTCGTTGGAGCAGTTGCGGATTGGTGGGATGCTTATTGCAATGCTCATGAGAATCAAGAGAGGATCACTTGGGCGGAATTCAAGGAGAACTTCCGTTCTCATTATGTGCCCGAGGGAGTTATCATCTTGAAGAGGCAAGAATTTGAGAACTTGAGGCAAGGAAGATCGAGCGTGGGTGAATATCTCAATAAGTTCACTCAACTCTCAAGACATGCGCCTCACGATGTTAGTCGGGACAGCCGGAAGCAATATTTGTTCATGAGAGGCCTCAATAATGAGATCCAAGTGCAATTGCTCAATTTTGACTATGCCAACTTCCAGAAGCTTGTGGACAAGGCAATTGTGGTGGAGAATAAGGTCTGTGAGATGGAGCAAGATAATAATAGGAAGGCGCCCTACCAAGGACAGCAATAAGAAAGTAATGTGTGCCCTCGCTTCACACCGCCCAATGCACCTTACTTCAGCTCTTTTGCGCCTACTCAACGCCATGGTTATGCACCGCGCCCAACTCAGTTCGTGCAGCAGCGCCCCATTATGCAAGCACCTAGGCCTCTAATGCCTTTTGCACCCCGTGCTAATTTTCCTGGTGCAAATGTTCAGAACCAAGCTCGCCCCGATAATTCTAGTGGAGCTAAGAAGTGCTATACATGTGGAGAAGCTGGACACTTTGCGCATCAATGTCCTAAGTCAGGCCTTGGACAAGGAAGCAATGCGCCAAGACCGAACCCAAGATCCAATGGAGGACAGCCGCAAGGGAATTGTGGACAGCAGAATTTTGCTCGTAGCAACGTCAACCATGTCTCTACGGAGGATGCACAACAAGCGGATGACGTGGTCATTGGTATGTTCCTCGCAAACTCCAACCCCGCGACTATGTTGTTTGATTCTAGAGCATCACATTCATTCATTGCATCAAAGTATGTCGCCAAGTATAGTTTGCCTATCTCTCATATGAAGTTTACTCTATTGGTTAAGTCTCCTGGAGGAGAGATGAGGACAAATATAGTATGTCCAAAAGTAAGCCTTAGAATAAGGGGGTAGACTTCTCCACCAACCTTATAGTATTGGATTCCCAAGGATTGGACATTATACTTGGTATGGACTGTTTGAGGAAGCACAATGGAGTTATCGAATGTGCCACAAAGACAGCGAAGTTGACCAACGAGGAGGGGATCACCGTAGAGTTTGAAGCATCTCAAACCGCACCAAAGCAATTGGAGTTGAATCATATGGACGGTGCTGCAATTGAGGAGATTCTGGTGGTGTGTGAATTTTTGGATGTTTTTCCGGACGAGTTGCCAGGTATGCCACCTGATCGAGACATTGAGTTTGTTATTGATTTAATACCTGGAACTGCACCTATAGCTAAGAGGATGTATAGGATGCCTCCTGTGGAATTAGCAGAGCTCAAGAAGCAGATTCAAGAGCAATTAGAGAAGGGTTTCATTCGGCCCAGATCTTCACCTTGGGGAGCGCCCGTATTATTTGTGGACAAGAAGGATGGATCCCAAAGGATGTGCGTAGATTACCGAGCTCTCAATGAGGTAACAATCAAGAACAAGTACATCTTGCCATGCATAGAAGACTTGTTTGATCAGATCAGATGAAGGGTGTTTGTGTCTTCTCTAAGATTGATTTGAGGTCGGGATACTTTCAAATGAAGATTAGACCGTCAGACATACCCAAGATAGTTTTTAGGACACGGTATGGATCCTATGAGTACACCGTGATGTCTTTGAGATTGACAAATGTGTCTGCCTACTTTATGTACCTCATGAATAAGGTCTTCATAGATTACTTGGATAAGTTTGTTGTGGTGTTTATTGATGAAATTATGATCTACTCGAAGAATGAGAAGGAACATGAGGAACACTTGAGGCTTACGTTGCAGAAATTGAGGGAGCATCAATTGTATGCCAAGTTCAACAAGTGTCAGTTTTGGTTGAAAGAGGTGTTGTTTTTAGGTCATATCATCTCAAGAAGAGGAGTATCGGTTGACCCCAAAAAGTGAGAGACGTGTTAAAGTTGGAACCACCGCAAAATGTAAAGGAAATAAGGAGTTTCCTTGGGATGGCCGGATATTACCATCGATTCATCAAGGACTTTTCCAAGATAGTCAAGCCTATGACGGAGTTGCTAATGAAGGGGAAGGCTTTCCAATGGACTCAAGCCTATCAAAACAGTTTTGAGGAGTTGAAGAAGAGGTTAACATCAGCACAAGTTTTGGTACTACCGGATATGAGCAAGAGTTTTGATATTTATTGTGACGCATCAAGGCAAGGACTTGGATGTGTGCTCATGCAAGAAGGTCAAGTGGTCGCCTATGCATCAAGACAATTGAAGAAACATGAGCATAATTACCCAACGCATGATTTAGACTTGCAGCCATGGTACATGCATTGAATATTTGGAGACACTATATTCTTGGACATAGGTGTGAAATTTATACGGATCATAAGAGTCTTAAGTATATTTTCACACAAACAGATCTGAATATGAGGTAACAAAGATGGTTGGAGCTCATCAAGGATTATGATGTGGGGATCAACTATCATCCAGGAAAGGCCAATGTAGTGGCCGATGCCTTGAGTCGGAAAGGAGTAAGTAATCAACTCATGGTTCGAGAATTACCATCCGAGTTATGCAAGGAGTTTGAACGGTTGAATCTTAGATTTGTGAATGAGATGGGAATGATGGAGTTAAATCTAACCTTGGAGCAAGAAATTCGAGAAGCACAAACCATGGATGAGGAGATCAAGGAAATCAAGGAAAGGACCGAGGAAGGGAGATAATTCAGATTTGATGAAGACGAACATGGTACCTTATCGCTTGGAAAGAGAATTGTTGTGCCTAATGTGAAGCATATTCGGGAGACAATATTAAAGGAGTCACATGACTCGCTGTACTCAATTCATCCCGGTTGTACAAAGATGTACAAGGATTTAAAGACATGCTATTGGTGGGCCAGCATGAAAAAGGACATAGCCGAATATGTTGCGTTGTGTGATGTGTGCCAACGAGTTAAAGCTGAACATCAAAGGCCAGCTGGATTATTACAACCATTGAAGATCCCAGAATGGAAGTGGGAAGAAATTGGAATGGACTTCATAGTTGGGTTACCACGTACTCAGTCCGGTTACGACTCAATTTGGGTAATTGTGAATCGCTTAACCAAGTCAGCTCATTTTGTCCTTGTGAAGACCAAATATACAGTTGCACAATTGGCCAAAATAAACATGGAGCATATTGTGTGTCGACACGGAGTACCAAAGAAGATAGTCTCAGATAGAGGTTCTCAGTTTACCTCCAGATTTTGGCAGAAATTGCATGAAGCTTTGGGAACAAGGTTGAACTTCAGTTCAGCATATCACCCTCAAAGGGATGGACAAACCGAGAGGAACAATCAAATTTTGGAAGACATGTTAAGAGCTTGTGCTTTGAAGCATGGGAAAAGTTGGGACAAGAGCTTGCCATATGCAGAATTTTCATACAACAATAGTTACCAAGCAAGTTTGAAAATGTCACCCTATGAAGCACTATACGGAAGGAAGTGTAGGACACTTTTGTTTTGGAATGAAACAGGAGAGAACCAAGTATTTGGTCCTGATGTGTTAAAAGATGCTGAAAGACAAGTTAAAATAATTCGTTAAAACCTAAGGGCTGCTCAGTCGCGGCAAAAAGGTTATGCGGATAATCGACGAAGGAATCTGGTATTGGAAGAAGGAGATTGCGTATACCTCAAAGTGTCACCTATCCAAGGGCAACGCCGGTTTAACGTCAAAGGAAAATTGGCACCTCGCTATATAGGGCCATTTAAGATTCTGGACAAGCGACGAGAGGTAGCTTATCGACTTGAGCTGCCGACGTATCTCTCCGATGTACACGACGTGTTTCATGTGTCTCAACTCAAGAAGTGTCTGAGATTGCCGGAAGAACAGGTGCCGATAGACGAGTTAGAGCTTCAGGAGGATTTGTCCTATGTCGAGCAACCTATCAAGATCTTGGACGTGAAGGAAAGGGTCACGAGGAATAAGAGAGTCCGTTGGTGCAAAGTGCAATGGAACCACCATACGGAAGTCGAAGCTACGTGGGAATGTGAAGAAGACTTGAAGACTGAATTTCCTCATCTTTTCTCCACGCTGTCGAATCTCGAGGGCGAGATTCACTTTAAGGGGGTAGGTTTGTAACACCCTCAATTTTCGCATCATGCATTGCATACATGATCATGCATTAAACATTAGTAGAATAAAGAAAAAAATAAAAGATGGAGCATATATACAAATATGAGTAGCAAAAGAAGAAAAAGAAAATAATAGCGTAAAACATGTATTAGGGAATAAATATAAAAATAATAATAATAATATATAATAAAATTGTAGGATCGAAGAGCACGTGAAAAGCTACCAGAGGGGGGTGAATGGTAGATTTAAAAATCTTACGCAGCGGAAACAATTAAACCCCAAACCCTTTCGGCAGAAAAATGATCTGTTAAAGAAATCGTGTGTGAGACTAATCTAAACGTGTTTCACCGTGACAAAAATGATAGATATCAGAGAGAATCAAGTCACGAAGACAACACAAAAAGAATCACTCAAATCCGTCGAGGAAAACTCAAGTTATGATCGAAAGATCAAACAATGGTCAATCTGCCCTAACCGAGAAAAAACAGTTCTGGAACGCTGCAAAGAAACTCGTGTAGATCAGAAACCACAAATCCAATGACCGTGAAATTTTGACATATGATAGATAATCAAGTTTTGAGGACAATTCAAAAAGAATCACGTCAATTGGATCTGTAAAACTCGAGTTATGATAAAACCACCGACGAAGGGTAGTGCTGTCCAGAAACTCGACGAGTAAAACTTGTCTGGAACAAGTCGGACGAACAAGGCACAAAAGTTCCTTCAAACTACGAATTTTATTCAATAGAACACAAGAGGAACAGCCCCAAAGTCGTGCACCACGAGCTCTAGGCTCCCTTGCTTATATAACCAGCCCTTAGGCCAACCCAATATCAACTAGGACTCAAATCCTACTCAGATCATGAATCGTAACTTTCCATAACTGCTCAAGATTCTTCTATACGCAGATAGAAGCAATCTTAAGACTTCCAAACGCCTTAGGAACGTATCCCACATTCCTAAACAACTCAAATTCGTGACCCACACGAAATCCTATCATAACCAACTCAAATCTTTCCATATTTGAGTCAAACCCGACTTAGCCGCAGCCTGAGTCCATAACCTAGTCGGTTGGACCTTTCCGACCAATTCTTTACGTCCACATCTCTTCATCACATCTCGGAACCATGTATCCACGTCCATGCACTCCTTGCATATGTGCAAATATCTTCCAACGACGTCCACGATACCTTCATATGCATTGTTCTTGATTCAATCATGTTGCGCAACCTCCTGATCAGCTCAACCACAATTCCTCCTGAATTTGGTTGTTGGAACCTCATCTCCTCCTTGAGACTAGTCCAATGGATCCCGTCACCAGCCATGTCTTGAACTCAAGCAACACCTGCACATGAATAAACAACCAATCTATACGAGCCCAAGTCCTCGACTTGACTCAAGTTAGTTTCGAACACAACACCTTAAGTGAGAACCTCACATAAGCATGTTGCAAAACCACAGTAACATGACATCATCCATATCAACTAAAACGCACCAAAAACTTAGCGAATGAATACTAAGCAATCTTTCTAACAATGTAAACCAAGTATGAAACATTGCAAATGAAAAGTAGAAGCACTGCGGTCAAGTTTCGGACCTTGCCAGAGCAACCCGGACCTTGAGCCAGAGCTAACAACAACTAGTAGAACCTAGCGTCAGAGCTTACCAAAACTAGTACAACCAAGCTCCCGCCGGAGCTTACAAAACTAGCAGATCCTAGCACCGGAGCTTACCAAAAACTAGTCAAAACTAGTCAACCCAAAACCGGAGCAAGACAAAGTACGTCGGAGCTTAGCAAAAGCATGCCGGAGCTATCAAATATATGCCGGAGCTAACAAAGACATGCCGGAGCTAACAAATATATGCTGGAGCTATCAAAGACATGCCGGAGCTAAAGATAAAGCTCACCGGAGCTAACCAAAGCTAGTCGGACCTTACCAAGAAGTCGGACCTAGCTTCGAACATAGCCGGAGCTACCCAAAACAAGCCGGACCTACCGTCGGACCTTGTTGTATCTCGGAGCTAGAGTCGAACCTTGATAAAAAGGTGTTTTGGTGATATTCAAAAGTTTTATCGTCAAAGCAAGTATATTCACTACAAGCCAATGTATTCAGCACACATAGGTCTCACAAAAATAAAATAAATAAAGTATAAATAATAGTATATATAATAATAATATATGTAAAAAAGAAGAAAAAAAAGAATAAAAAAAAAGGAAGCAGCACCGGCCGGCCAGGCCGCCCGAGCTGGCCCGCTTCCGACTGCGCCTGCCCCGCACGCGCCAGCCCCGCTCCCAGCATGCGCGCTTGCCCCGCCTGGCCCCACCCCGCGCCCGCACCATGCGCCCCGGCCCCGCTCCGCGCGATCCAGCCCCGCGCGTGCCACGCGGCCCAGCCCGACCGCGCCTGGCCCCGTGCTGCGCGTCCCACCACGCCCGAGCCGCCCCTCCCGCGCCACCGCAGCACGTGCGCCACGCGCCCCAAGCCGAGTCGGCCACGGTGCCGCCCGCACCCCGCCCGCGCCCGGCTATAGAAGCCCCGAGGGCTTCGTGTTTTCCTGTAGCCAGAAACCCTAGCCGCCATCCAGAAAGCCCTAGCTTCATGGGGAAAAAGCACCAGAGCAGAGGCGCCGCCACGGAAGGAAAAAAAAGGAGGAAGAAGAAGAAAAAGAGGAGGGTGTCGTCGTCATCATCGCGTCGCCACGTCGTGCCGCCAGGGGGCCGTTGCGCCATCTACTTCGTCTACGTGTCACCTCCGTTGTGCGATCTTCGAACCGTCGCATCTACGGTAGGGTTCGTTTTTCCGATGCAAATTTTAGCGACGTATTAAATCTAATAGACGTAATTTAATCGTAGTTGCACCATAAATTTATTTTCAGCGGCATTAATCCTCGCTAAAACCCTCGTAAACTTGTATGAACACGTATGAACTAGTTGCATCTAATCAATAAACAACCATAGTTAATTAATTGTTGAACTTTGCATGCATGCATGTCATTGCATGTTGATTAGTATGTGTGCATCAATATTGATTTGTATATGTTTTCTTGTATGTGTGATCACGGGTAGAGGGAAGTGCTCAAGAGGTCGTGTACGAGGATTTCCAGAATCAAGACTTCGAAGCGCTTGAGCAACCCTATCCGTCGGAACAAGGCAAGTGTCCTTGAAGCATATTGATCCTGTTTTAAAATAAATGTTTTGTTTGCAAACTGCATGCTTGTGTCAATTTGATGGGAAATCCTATGGTAGGAAGTTTACTAGAATTGTTTAACCACCCTTGTCGCTTGGATTTATGGTAGAGAGTCGGGAAGGGATTTTTACCTTTTTGCTTCGCTTAATTAACTGAGATGGGAAAACAACACTACACATTTAATTATGCATTAATGATATTCTGGTTAATGTGAACTGGTCAATATGATATGGTAATGGGTGATCTAAGCAAGCCTGGTATGTGGATGGGTTGGATGTACGGTGGTTTGCTTGCTTTAGATCTAAGGACCGGTTCATGCGAGAATAAGCCAGGACTACAGTGCCACCACGAGGTCAAGTATGGGTGCGGCATAGCTGATTAATTAGGGCTTTGCCAGTGCTATTTGGACCATTAAGGATGCTCGGGGAAGGGGTAGTCGTATTGGGTTTGTTGATGATTGGTGGGACTACCCTGGGATCCGAATGGCTCAAGGGGGAGCCCTTGGTTGAAGATGTGCTCAGTTGGAGGTATCGCCACCGGTGAAACCTCAGTGGGGTCTAAATAGGCTAGTAATCCCTTTGTAAAGGCTATTTTGTGATCTCTTGGCCACACACCAATGGAAGTGTGTAATGTGACCGACAGGTCATGGGCATAAGGGAGGTTTCTAGTCACCGAAAGGTGATGAAATAATAAAACATGTGGGTAAAGTGGTACAAACTCTGCAGAGTCTATTAAACTATCATGATAGCCGTGCTCCCAGTTATGAGCACCTGGACAACTTCCATGATTAGAGGGAAATTGGCATTTGGGATGGTTATGGTTTGATACTGGTATTGGTTGGTTATGGATTAACTATGGCATTGAATATGGTTAATGGTATGATGGTGATTGATATGGAATATGGATTGGTTCTATGTTATTAATTATGGTTTATGATGGGATTACTTCACATACATGTAATACATTGCTTTTCCAAATGATTTTACTGTACTTTTCAGCACTTAGCCATTATTATTGTCGTCATTTGAATCAACCACAAGTCAAACTTTCCACACTTGCTGAGTACGACATGTACTCACTCTTGCAATCCCACCCAACAGTTGCAGGTCAGGATTGTGAGTTTAATGGCAATAATGTGGAGTTCTAGGCCGTGTCTACCGTCAGCTTTGCTTGTGGTGTTATTGGAGCTGCGCTATCCCTTTTGCTTAGTTTTCTTAATTAGAGTATTTCCGCTATATTAGTTGAACTTGTCATTAATATTCATTAGTGCTTGTATTCAAGGATATTCTGAATTTGTAATAAAATTTGGTTAATTAATCTTGTCTTGTGGTAATTTTCTGTATACTCTTTTGTAAATGCACTCGTGTATATGTGTTGAACATCCTGGGCACACATATGCGTTCACTTGGTTCATTTTCGGAACCGTGTCACAACAATTACCCCTGATGGTCTTCCTGACTAAACAATATCCAGCTCTTCCATGTCTTGGTGGATGGTGGCGCGACCCTAGACCTCATCAACATCAGCCATTTTGAAGCTCTATCTCAACCATATCAGACTTGAGGCCTTCGCGCCCATTATTTGGAGTAGGTTTGGGAGCCATTACGCCTCTTGGATCTATTACTCTTCCAGTGACCTTCGAGCCACCAAAGAATTATCGGTCAGAGAAGCTGGTTTTTGATGTAGCACGCATCAATCTTCCCTTCAACGCCATCCTAGGCAGGATAGTCCTGTATAGGTTCATGGAGGTATCTCATTAACGCTACCTCGTGTTGAAAATGCCAACTCCATCAGGCGTCCTCCAGATCTGAGGGGATCACACTGCAGGAGTCACTATGCTGGAGAAAATTCATGCGCTCGCAACAGCGCAAGTAGATGAATCTGGCAAGGAGCAATCTGCTCAACAACCTCCGAGCTCACGCCAGCACGGCTCAACCTTTGCACCTCGTGTGCAACTAAGCGGCAACACCGACATTCCCGTCAAAGTCATCCAAATTGGTTCTGATGCCGCTCATACCACTCGTATATTGGGAGGTTTGGGTGACAAATAGTAACTCGCGCTCGTCACTTTCCTCTGGGCGAATGTTGACGTGTTTGCATAGCAACCATCACAAATGCTTGGGATCCCTAGAGAGGTGATGAGCACCATCTAAAGATCTACCTTGACGCACAACCTATACAACATAAGCCCCGGAAACAATCTATTGAGCGGCAGAACTTCATCCGAGAAGAAGTTAAAAAGCTGCTTGACGCTAGATTCATCTGTGAGGTACATCATCCATGATGGATGGCAAACCCAATTGTTGTACCAAAGGCCGGCAGAAATCTTAGGATGTGCATCGACTATACCACACTAAATAAGGTGTGTACAAAAGTCCCCTTTCCATTATCAAGAATAGATCAGATAGTGGATTTTGCCTCTGGCTGTGAGCTTTTATGTTTCTTAGACGCATATTCTGGTTTCCATCAAATACCAATGTCTAAGGAAGATGAAAAACACACTACTTTTATTACGGTAGATGGTCTCTATTGCTACGCAGCCGTGCCTTATGGTCTCAAAAATGCACTCTCCACTTTTGTGCGAGCTATGCACAAAACCTTTGGGGAGCTTATTAGGGACCTAGTGGAAGTCTACGTCGATGATATCATTGTCAAAGTGAAGAACAAAGACACACTGCTTGACAACCTCCAATCTGTCTTTGTCAAGCTGCGCCTGACGCGCACCAAGCTCAACCCCGACAAGTGTGTCTTCGGGGTTTCCTCTGAAAAGCTTCTTGGATACTTGGTGACCCACCGAGGAATTGAAGCAAATCAAGCCAAGATAAAAGCATTGAAACAATGTGACCTCCTACACGAGTCAAGGACGTCCAGAATCTTATTAACTGTCTAGCTTCACTCAGCCGGTTCATCTCAAGGCTGGCAGAGCGGGCGCTTCCCTACTTCAAGCTACTGAGGAAGTCCGGACCATTGCATTGGTCCGAAGAAGCAGAGCAGGCGTTCCAAGAGCTCAAGTAGCTCCTCACCACACTACCAATAATGGTAGCTCTGGAACCTGGTGAGCCTCTTCTGCTTTACATTGCTACAACTACGGAGGTTGTCAGCATGGTTCTAGTCATGGAGAGACCAGAAACATCTTCAACTCAGGAGCTCAGACCCCTTCGGGAGGGTCCAGAGCTACCTGAAGGTGAGTCTGGGTCCTAGCCACTAGGAACGGATCATAAAGCCAAAGAGCCTATGGATCAACAATCTCTCTCATCCGAGGGGGTTTCTACTGCTCAAGAAGGAGATTTGGACCCCTACGGGAGGGTCCGGGTTGATGAAGAAGAAGCTTTAGACCCCTCCAGGAGGGTCCGAACTATCCAGTGGCCAGTGTACTTCGTCATTGAAGTACTCTATGATGCCAAGACTCGATACATTGAGGTGCATAAGATGCTCTATGAAGTTCTTATTGCCTCAAGGAAGCTACATCACTACTTCCAAGCCCACAAGATATCGGTGGTAACATCTTATCCATTGCGTGCCATTCTGCACAATCGCATTTCAACGGGAAACATCGCCAAGTGGGTTGCAGAGCTAGTAGAATTCGATCTTAAATTCCTGCCTCAACATGCAATCAAGAGTCAAGCACTGGCTGACTTTGTGGCGGAGTGGACACCTTCTCCACCAAGTTTGGGGGGCCTCGACGAGCAGAAGTCAGAACCTAAGGTCCCGATCTTCACCGAGCCTCACTGGACTCTCTACTTCGACAGCTCCGTGCAGAAGCAGGGGGCCAGAGCTGGAATCCTTCTCCTCGCTTCAACCGGTGAGAAGGTCAAGTATATGGTATGTCTCGACTTCAAGGTGACCAACAACATGGCAGAATATGAGGCTCTCATCTTCGAACGCAAGGTGGCTCTATCATATGGCATCTGGCAGCTCCTGGTGAAGGGTGACTCGCAAGTCATCATCAAACAAGTCAAAGGTGAATAAAGTTGTAATAACCCTCAACTTGTTGCATATCTCCTTGAAGTCTAGAAGTTGGAGAAAGACTTTCACGTCCTGGACCTCTGCCATGTCCAGCGTCTCAACAACGCTGAAGCTGACAACCTCTCGATGAAAGCTTCAACCAGGGCTTAGGCACCCCACGGAGTTTTTGTTAGAAGACTACCAGCACCCGCCGCTCAGCCTACCAAACTGAGCGATGGGGGAAAGACCAGCACCCCGAAGTTGGCAGTCCTGATGGCCCTGTTACCATGGTGTCCACCAAGGATTGTAGGCACTACAGGCAGCTCAGAGCAACCAAGCGTGCAATATTCAGAAGCTCAAGTCAGTTCCGATGCATGAATCTCGAAGGTCCGGAACTATTTGAAAGACAACATCCTTCCTGAAGACGGTGTATCCGCTGAACCACATGTCTTCATGCACGTTGGTCAATAAGGCCTTTCGGCATGGTTTTTACTGGCCTACAGCACTCTAGGATGCAGTCGAGCTGGTGAAGAAGTGCAAAGTGTGCCAGTTCCACGCGAAGCAGATTCACACACTAGCGTAGTCACTGCAGATGATTCCTCTCACGTGGTCATTCGTTGTATGGGGGATGGACATTTTGGGACCTTTCCCAAAAGCCGTCGAAGGTCACAAGTGCAGCTTTCCAAGAGTACTGTGAAGACCTCAGCATAACTGTCACCTATGCATCAGTAGCACATCCGGCAAGTAATGGCCAAGCCGAGAGAGCAAACACATAAATCCTCAAGGGACTCAAGACGCGCACTTATGAGCGCTTGAAGAAGCATGACACCAACTGGATAGAGCAACTTCCATCTGCTTTTTGGGCGAGCCGGACAACACCCAGTCGGGCAAAAGGAGAGACACCCTTCTTCTTGGTGTGCGGAGCTGAAGTAGTCCTTCCTTCGGAAATCACCATGGGTTCTCTTCGGGTCTGGACCTACAACGAAACCACGCAGGACCAGCTCTGGTGTAAAGACCTAGACCTCATTGACGAGGCAAAGTGCCAAGTAGCTGTACGGAATGTGTGATACCACCAGGCTCTTCGGTACTATCATCAAAGGCATGTGCGCAACTGACAGCTAGAAGAAGGCAATCTGGTGTTGCGGCAAATACTGAATCGTGAAGGGATGAACAAACTTTCCCCCAGCTGGGAAGGTCCCTTCAGAGTTATTATAGTTTCTCACCTTGGATGCGTTCCCTTAGCAACAGAGGATGGGATACCACTTCCCAACCCTTGGAACATAGAGCACCTTCGTAAGTTCTACACTTAGTTCATGGATGTGAATCTGTATTTGTATAAAATGTTACTCTTAGAGTCTAGAACAGAGTCGGCTTGGTCCAAGATGAATAGCACACTTAACTTAGTCCAGTACTTTAAGTGTGTCCTTGCCTTCGCTAGGCTAGTACAAGATGAATAGCAAGCTGAACTTGGTCTTGTCCTTTAAGTGTGTCCTTGTCTTCCCCTATTATTCGGAACTATAATGAGAAACATTTTTTCTGAAAACAGACTCTACATGCATTTACTTTGCGCATGCTTGTTATTTTTCTCTTTATACCTTTTTGTCAATAGTGATGTTGTGCAATCCAATTGGAATACGATCCTAAAAATTTGTGACACCCGGTCCCAAAAATGAACTAAGTGAACGCATATATGTACCCAGGATGTTCAACACACATACACAAGTGCATCACAAATGATATACAGACAATTACCACAGCTCTAATTATTAATTAATTACTTTTATTACACAATTCACAATATCCACAAATACAAGCTCTAATGAGTATTAATGACAAGCTCAACAAATGCAGCGGAAATAAACTAAACTGAGCAAACTAAGCAACTAAGAAAATAGGCATATGGTATAGCGTAGCTCCAACACTCCACGGGCAAAGTTGATGATAGACACGGCCTAGTACTCCGCATTATCATCATTACACTCCCAATCTTGACCTGCAACTGTTGGTGGGGGAATTGCAAGGGTGAGTACATGTCGTACTCAGCAAGTGTGGAAAGTATGATATGTAGCTGATACAAATGACGAATATAATAATAGCTAAGGGCTGAAAACACATTAAAACATTTGAAAAGCAATATATTATATGTATGTGAAATAAACCCATCATAAACCATGTAATCATCATAATACCAGTCCATATTCATTACCATCATCCATATTCCAGATTTCACCATTACCATTAACCATAATCAATATTGGAATTTAATTCATAACTATTGCCAAACCATAACCATCCCAAAAATCATCCCAATACCAAGTTCCCTCTAATCATGTAGGTCATCCATGCACTCATAACTGGGAGCACGGCTATCATGATAGTTTATTAGACTCTGCAGAGTTTGTACCACTTTACCCACGTGTTTGTGATTTCATCACCAGTCGGCGACTAAAGAACCTCCCTTATGCCAATTACACTTCCTTTGGTGTATGGCCAAGAGACCACAAAATAGCCTTTACAAAGGGATTACTAGCCCATTTAGACCCTACTGAGTTTCACCCGTGGTGATACCTCCAACTGAGCACATCTTCAACCAAGGGCCCCCTCTTGAGCCATTCGGATCCTAGGGTAGTCCCACCAATCATCAACAAACCCAATCCGACTACCCCTTCCCCGAACATACTTAATGGTCCAAATAGCACTGGCAAAACTCTAATTAATCAGCTATGTCGCACCCATACTTGGCCTCGTGGTGGCACTGTAGTCCTGGCTTATTCTTGCATGAACCGGTCCTTAGATCTAAAGCAAGCAAACCACAATAACATCCAACCCATCCACATATCAGCTTGCTTAGATCACCCATTACCATATCATATTAACCAGGTCATGTTAATCAAATCTCATAAGGCATAATTAAGTTAAGTGGTGTAGTTGTCTTCCCATCCCCATTGATTAAGCAAAGCAAAAAGGTAAAAAGCCAATCCCAACTCTCTACCATAAATTTCAGGTGACAAGGGTGGTCATACAATGCTAGTAAACTTCCTATCATAGGATTCCCATCAAATTGACACAAGCATGCGGTTTGCAAACAAAATATTTGTTTTAAAAACAGGATCAATATGCTTCAAAGACACTTGCCTTGCTCTTGGGATTGATTAGGATCA
Source organism: Tuctoria greenei (assembly GCA_036927565.1). NCBI lineage: Eukaryota > Viridiplantae > Streptophyta > Magnoliopsida > Poales > Poaceae > Tuctoria > Tuctoria greenei. The sequence continues at coordinate 61,475,420 of JAYESD010000002.1, read as the reverse complement.
AAGACTTCAAACTCTTGGTGTTGTAGATCCTTTGTGGCACTATCTAGCGCAACTCCGTCTAATCCGCGCAATAACATACAAACAAGAAACACAATCAAAGAGTGCACAAATATTACTCAATATGACATGACATGCATGATTAATGCAAATGCAAGGTGGAACTTGTTAATGAGTTGTTTTTAATGATCACTAACTAGTTCTAATAGCTTTTAACAAGTTTATACAGGTTTGGAGTTGGTTAGATCTATTTTTTGATTTAGTTCAACACAATTTGACCAGGAAGATCGGACAAGTCCGCAGGAGGCCGGACAAGTCCGCACTGTGCGAGAATCAGCAGATTAGGGTTTTCTAGATCGACGTGAATTTTGGAGATTAGGGGTTGAATTCACGTAAGGAAAAGAAAATAGAAGGTATACCAGGTGTTTAGGACTCCAAATAATCAAGAAACTTGGAGGCAACACTTGGATCTTGAAGATCTAGGGTTGATGAAGAACTTGATGGTGAATTGTTGACGAGGAACGCGAAGTTGATGGAGATTTTGATCCTCTTTCGTTTTCTCCTCTTCTTCTCCTTTCTCTAAATCCCCTTATCCCTCCTTGGTGGCAGCTAATCTCGAGCTAGGGTTTGGGTGTGGAGAAAAAGTGGCAAATAGATGTCAAGCCAAGGGGTGGGGTTGTTTATATAGAGGTGGAGGCTAGGGTTAGATGGATTTCGAGTTTGAGATCAGTAGGGGTCAGTTTAGAGTCCCAAATGGGATCTAAAAGAGTTAGGCATGACGTCCCTAGGCCCACTTAATGTAAAACCCAAAAAAACAAGTCGTGAAACAAAAGATCAATTCAGAGTCACGAATTATCAGACAAGTCCAAAAAGGACCGGACTAATCTGAAGTTAGTCAAAAAGAAATCGGACAAGTCCACTATGGATATCGGACAAGTCTGAACTTATACGAAAAGGATAAATCGACAAGTCTGGCCAAAAATCGGACAAGTCTGACTTTAGTCAGAGAGAAAAACAGACAAGTCCGCTGGAATACCGGACTAGTCCGGACAAGTCCAGTGACTTAGCGAAATTTCCAAGGGAATTGGAACACCGGACTAGTCCGCATAGGACCGGACAAGTTCGAAAGTGTCCAGAGGAAAAAACAGACTAGTCCACAGAAAAACGGACAAGTCCATCTGAAGCCAGAGAGAAATTGTACTAGTCCGCACTAAAATAGGACTAGTCTGCACTTTCTAGAATTCTTAAGTAGGGTTTTGTTTCTTATTGAGTTTAAACCCATTCCTTTTTATGTGGATTAATGTTAAACATATATTAGGATGTATGCAATGCATGATGGATGAAAATGAGGGTGTTACATACCTACCCCCTTTAGCCCTCGAGATTTGACGCGGAAAAGAAGAGATAGGGAAATTCCTTCTTGAGATCATCCTCCAGTTCCCATGTTGCTTCCGATTCTGTGTGATGCTTCCATTGCACTTTACACCATCGAATCACCTTGTTCCTTGTGACTCTCTCCTTGTTTTCCAAGATTTTGACCGGTTGCTCGGCATAATTCAAATCTTCCTCTAGTTCCAATTCTTCCATTGGCACTTGTTCCTCTAGTAACCTCAAGCACTTCTTGAGCTGGGAAACATGAAATACATCATGAACATCTGAAATATGAGTTGGCATCTCCAACTTATACGCTACTTCTCCTCTTTTGCCCAAAATCTCGAATGGACCAATAAGTGAGGTGCTAGCTTACCTCTTATCTTAAAACTCTTATGACCTCTCATTGGTGACACCTTGAGGTAAACAAAATCTCCCACCTCAAAGGCTAGTTTCTTTATCCTATTGTCCGCATAGCCCTTTTGCCTTGATTGAGCGGCCTTCAAGGTCCCATGGATTACCTGAACTTGCTTTTCAGCTTCTAGTAACACATACGGATCAAATAGTTGAGTTTCTCCTGTCTCATTCAAGAATAAGGGCGTCCTACACTTCCTTCCATATAGCACTTCATAAGGTGACATCTTCAAACTTGCTTGATAACTATTGTTGTATGAAAATTCTGCATATGGCAAGATTTTGTCCCAACTTTTCCCATGCTTCAAAGCACAAGCTCTTAGCATATCCTCCAAAATCTGGTTGGTCCTCTCGGTTTGTCCATCCGTTTGAGGGTGATATGCTGAACTAAAATTTAACCTTGTTCCCAATGTTTCATGCAATTTCTGCCAAAACCTGAAGGTAAATTGAGAGCCTCTATCCGAAACTATCTTCATTGGAACTTCATGCAAACACACAATATGCTCCATGTACAATTATGCCAGCTTCGCGGTGGTATAGGTGGTCTTGACAGGAATAAAATGAGCTGATTTAGTCAGTCGATCCACAATTACCCAAATTGAGTCATGCCCGGACTGGGTACGCGGTAAACCAACTATGAAGTCCATTCTAATTTCTTTCCACTTCCATTCCAGAATCTTTAATGGTTGCAATAATCCAGGTGGCCTTAGATGTTCCGCCTTGACTCGTTGGCACACATCACATAAGGCTACGTATTCAGCTATGTCCTTCTTCATGCTAGGCCACCAATAACACGTCTTCAAGTCTTTGTACATCTTTATACAGCCGGGGTGAATTGAGTAAGGCAAGTCATGTGCCTCCTTTAGTATTGTCTCCCGAATATGCTTCACATTAGGCACGACAATCCTTTTTCCGAGCCATAAGGTACCATGTTATCCTCATCAAACCTGAATTCTCTTCCCTTCTGGGTCCTCTCTTTAATTTCCTGAATTTCCTCATCCTTCACTTGGCCCTCTCGAATTTCTTGCTCCAAAGTCAGATTTAACTCCATTATTCCCATCTCATTCACAAATTCGAGGTTCAACCGTTCAAACTCCTTACATAACTCAGATGATAACTCTCGAACCGTGAGTTGGTGACTTACTCCTTTCCGACTCAAGGCATCGGCCACTACATTGTCTTTTACCGGGTGATAGTTGATTCCCAAATCATAATCCTTTGAGTTCCAACCATCTTCGTTGCCTCAAATTCAGATCCGTTTGCGTGAAAATATACTTAAGACTCTTGCGGTTCGTATAAATTTCACACCTATGTCCAAGGATGTAATGTCTCCAAATCTTTAATGCATGAATCACGGATACAAGTTCCAAATCATGTGTTGGGTAATTCTGCTCATGTTTCTTCAATTGTCTTGATGTGTAGGCAACCACTTGACCTTCTTGCATAAGTACGCATCCGAGTCCTTGTATCGATGTATCACAATAAATATCAAAAATCTTTCTCACATCCGGCAATGTCAAAACTGGGGTTGTAGTTAACCTTTTCTTCAACTCCTCAAAACTCTTTTGACAAGCTTGAATCCATTGGAACGCCTTTCCCTTCATTAGCAATTCCATCATTGGCTTGGCTATCTTGGAAAAGTCCTTGATGAATCGACGGTAATATCCATCAATCCCAAGAAAACTCCAGATCTCCTTTACGTTTTGCGGTGGCTCCCACTTCAACACGTCTCTCACCTTTCCTGGTTCAACCGATACTACTCCTCCTGAGATGATATGACCCAAAAACAATACCTCTTCAAACCAAACTGAAACTTGATGAACTTGGCATATAATTGATGCTCCCTCAATTTTTGCAACGTAAACCTCAAGTGTTCCTCGTGTTCCTTCTCATCCTTCGAGTAGATCATAATGTCATCAATGAATATCACTACAAACTTATCCAAGTACTCCATGAACACCTTATTCATGAGGTACATAAAATAGGCAGGTGCATTTGTCAATCCAAAGGACATCACGGTGTACTCATATGATCCATACCGTGTTCTAAAAGCTATCTTGGGTATGTCCGACGGTCTAATCTTCATTTGAAAGTATCCTGACCTCAAATCAGTCTTAGAGAAGACACAAGCACCCTTCATCTGAAAAAAGTCCTCTATGCGGGGCAAGGTATACTTGTTCTTGATTGTTACCTCATTGAGAGCTCTGTAATCCACACACATCCTCTGGGATCCATCCTTCTTGTCCACGAATAGAATGGGCGCTCCCCAAGGTGAAGAGCTTGGGCGAATAAACCTTTCTCTAGTTGCTCTTGAATCTGCTTCTTGAGCTCCGCTAATTCCATAGGAGGCATCCTATATGGCCTCTTAGCTATAGGTGTAGTTTCAGGTATTAAATCAATAACAAACTCAATGTCTCGGTCAGGTGACATACTTGGCAACTCGTCTGGAAAAACATCCAAAAATTCACACACCACCGAAATCTCCTCAATTGTGGTACCATCCATGTGATTCAGCTCCAATTGCTTTGGTGTGTGCTGAGATGCTTCAAATTCTACGGTGATCCCTTCTTCATTGGTCAACTTCACTGTCTTTGTAACACACTCAATAACTCCATTGTGCTTTCTCAACCAGTCCATACCAAGTATAATGTCCAATCCTTGAGAATCCAAAACAATGAGATTGGTGGAGAAGTCTACCCCCCTTATCCTAAGGCTTACTTTTGGACATACTATATTTGTCCTCATCTCTCCTTCAGGGGACTTAACCAATAGAGTAAACTTCATATAAGAGATAGGCAAACTATACTTGGCAACATATTTTGATGCAATGAATGAATGTGATGCTCCAGAATCAAATAACATAGTCACCGGGTTGGAGTTTGCGAGAAACATACCAATCACCACATCATCCGCTTGCTGAGCATCCTCCTTAGAGACATGGTTCACGTTGCCACGAGCAAAATTCTGCTGTCCATGATTTCCTTGCGGATGTCCTCCATTGGGTCTTGGGTTTTGCCTCGGCGCATTACTTCCTTGACCAAGGCCTGACTTGGGACATTGATGTGCAAAGTGTCCATCTTCTCCACACGTATAGCACTTCTTAACTCCACCAGAATTATTGGGACAGACTTGATTCTGAACGTTTGCACCAGGATAGTTGGCAAGAGGTGCAAAAGGCATTGGAGGCCTAGGTGCTTGCATGACAGGGCGCTGCTGCACAAACTGAGTTGAGCACGGTTCATAACCAGGGTGATGTACAGGAGTAGAGGAGCTATAGTATGGCACATTAGGAGGCGCAAAGCGAGGGCGCACATTACTTTCTTGTTGATGTCCTTGATATGGTGCCTTCCTCTTGTTATCTTACTCCATATCACGTACCTTGTTCTCCACAACAATTGCTTTGTCCACAAGCTTCTGGAAGTTGGCATAGTCACAATTCAGTAATTGCACTTGGATCTCATTGTTAAGGCCCCTCATAAACAGATATTGCTTTCGACTGTCCCGACTAACATCTTCATGTGCACACCTTGAGAGTTGAGTTAATTTATTGAGATATTCACCCACACTTGATCTCCCTTGCCTCAAGTTCTCAAATTCTTGCCTCTTCAAGATCATAACACCCTCAGGCACATAATGAGAACGGAATCTCTCCTTGAATTCGGCCAAAGTAATCCTCTCCTGATTCTCATGAGCATTGCATAAGGAATCCCACCAATCGGCAGGTGCTCCAACTAGTTGATGAGAAGCAAAAAGCACTTTCTCCCTGTCACTGCATTGGACAATAGGTAGCTTCTTCTCCACGGACTTGAGCCAATCATCAGCATCCATAGGGTCAGGAGCTTGAGCAAAGGTCGGCGGCCTAGTCCTCATAAACTCTCACAACCGGTTATGAGGAGGTGGGGGTGGCGTGGAGACATGTGGGGTTGATTGTTGATGTTACCAGCCTGCAGTTGTCCTATAGTTTGTATCATGGTCTGCATGAGCTGGTTTTGCATAGCCAAAAGCTGCTCAATGTTAATAGCTCCTTAAGCAGGTCCTTGTCCATGGTTATTCTGAGGTGCTCCATTGTTCTCCTCCTCATCATTGCCATCCCTCTAGTTATGAGTCTTCACCATCTGAAGAAAAGCAAGAGATAAGAATTTAGAAGACGTCCCCAACTATATGCATCAAGGGATATGAAACTAAACAACTAGCTACACTAGCCTACATGGACATGGCAATGCTAAAGCATCCTCAAATCCTTTATTAAGCACACAAGCAAACAATACATAGCAAACAGCACACCAAATAAAAGTGCATTAATTTTTGAGTGCTCCTATGTGCTCTAAAGTGTCCATTCTATTTAGGTTGCATCCTACGGTCAACATGTGGCTCAGATACCAATTTGTGACACCTGATTCCAAAAATGAACCAAGTGAACGCATATGTGTGCCCAGGATGTTCAACACACATACACAAGTGCATCACAAATGATATACAGACAATTACCACAGATCTAATTATTAATTAATTACTTTTATTACACAATTCATAATATCCACGAATACAATCTCTAATGAGTATTAATGACAAGCTCAACTAATGCAGCGGAAATAAACTAAACTGAGCAAACTAAGCAACTAAGCAAATAGGCATATGGGATAGCGCAGCTCCAACACTCCACAGGCAAAGCTGACGGTAGACACGGCCTAGTACTCCGCATTATCATCATTACACTCCCAATCCTGACCTAAAACTATTGGTGGGGGAATTGCAAGGGTGAGTACATGTCGTACTCAGCAAGTTTGGAAAGTATGACATGTAGCTGATACAAATGATGAATATAATAATGGCTAAGTGCTGAAAAGTACATTAAAACATTTGAAAAGCAATATATTATATGTATGTGAAATAAACCCATCATAAACCATGTAATCATCATAATAATAGTCCATATTCATTACCATCATCCATATTCCAGATTTCACCATTACCATAATCAATATTGGAATTTAATTCACAACCATTGCCAAACCATAACCATCCCAAAAATCATCCCAATACCAAGTTCCCTCTAATCATGTACGTCATCCAGACACTCTTAACCGGGAGCACGGCTATCATGATAGTTTCATTAGACTCTGCAGATTGTGTACCACTTTATCCACGTGTTTGTGATTTCATCACCCGTTGGCGATTAAAGAACCTCCCTTATGTCAATTAACTTCCTTTGGTGTATAGCCAAGAGATCATAAAATAGCCTTTACAAAGAGATTACTAGCCTATTTAGACCCCACTGAGGTTTCACTGGTGGCGATGCCTCCAACTGAGCACATCTTCAACCAAGGGCCCCCTCTTTAGCCATTCGGATCCCAGGGTAGTCCCACCAATCATCAACAAACCCAATCCGACTAACCCTTCCCCGAGCATACTTAATGGCCCAAATAGCACTGGAAAAACCCTAATTAATCAGCTACGCTGCACCCATACTTGGCCTCGTGGTGGCATTGTAGTCCTGGCTTATTCTCGCATGAACCGGTCCTTAGATCTAAAGCAAGCAAACCACCATAACATCCAACCCATCCACATACCAGCTTGATTAGATCACCCATTACCATATCATATTAACCAGTTCATGTTAATCAAATCTCATAAGGCATAATTAAGTTAGGTGGTGTAGTTTTCTTCCCATCCCCATTGATTAAGCGAAGCAAAAAGGTAAAAAGACCATCCCGACTCTCTACCGTAAACTCCAGGTGACAAGGGTGGTCATACAATGCTAGTAAACTTCCTATCATAGGATTCCCATCAAATTGACACAAGCATGTAGTTTGCAAACAAAACATTTATTTTAAAAACAAGATCAATATGCTTCAAGGATACTTGCCTTGCTCTTGGGATTGATTTGGATCAAAGACTTCAAACTCTTGGTGTTGTAAATCCTTCGCGGCACTCTCTAGCGCAAATCCGTCTAATCTGCACAATAACATACAAACAAGAAACACAATCAAAGAGTGCACAAATATTACTCAATATGACATGACATGCATGATTAAAGCAAATGCGAGATGGAACTTGTTAATGAGTTATTTTTAATGATCACTAACTAGTTCTAATAGCTTTTAACAAGTTTATACGGGTTTGGAGTTGATTAGATCTAATTTTTGATTTAGTTCAACACAATTTGACCAGGAAGATCGGACAAGTCCGCAGGAGATCAGACAAGTCCGCACTGCGCGAGAATCAGCAGATTAGGGTTTCCTAGATCGACGTGAATTTTGGAGATTAGGGGTTGAATTCACATGAGGAAAAGAGAATAGAAGGTATACCAGGTGTTTACGACTCCAAAGAATTAAGAAACTTGGAGACAACACTTGGATCTTGAAGATCTAGGGTTGATGAAGAACTTGATGGTGAATTGTTGACGAGGAACGCGAAGTTGATGAAGATATTGATCCTATTTTGTTTCCTCCTCTTCTCCTTGCTCTAGATCCCCTTCTCCCTCCTTGGTGGCGGCTAATCTCGAGCTAGGGTTTGGGTGGGGAGGAAAAGTGGCAAATAGATGTCAAGCCAAGGGGTGGGGTTGTTTATATAGAGGTGGAGGCTAGGGTTAGATGGATTTCTTGTTTGAGATGAGTAGGGGTCGATTTCGAGTTCCACATGGGCTCTAAAAGAGTTAGGCACGACGTCCCTAGGCCCACTTAACGTAAAACCCAAAAAAAACAAGTCGTGAAACAAAAGATCGATTCAGAGTCACGAATTATCGGATAAATCTGAAAAGGAACGGACTAATCCAAAGGTAGTCAAAAAGAAATCGAACAAGTCCGCTCTGGATATCAGACAAGTCCGAACTAATCCAGAGGGGATAAACAGACAAGTCTGGCCAAAAATCGGACAAGTCCGACTTTAGTCAGAGAGAAAAACGGACAAGTCCGCTGGAATACCGGACTAGTCCGGACAAGTCCAGGGACTTAGCAAAATTTCCAAGGGAATTGGAACACCGCACTAGTCCGCATAGGACTGGACAAGTCTGAAAGTGTCCAGAGGCAAAAATAGGATAGTTCGCAGAAAAACGGACAAGTCCATATGAAGTCAGAGAGAAATCGGACTAGTCCGCACCAAAATTGGACTAGTCCGCACTTTCCAAAATTTTTAAGTGTGGTTTTGTTTCTAATTGATTTTAAACTTATTCCTTTTTATGTGGATTAATGTTAAACATATATTAGGATGTATGCAATGCGTGATGGATGAAAATGAGGGTGTTACATGTGATATATGTAAGTTTATTGGTAATCTTCCATTGGATCCTAGTATTGTTGGATGTCCTACTCACCTGAAAACCAAAACAAATGATAGGTCCGGAGTGCGCTATTGACTTAGTTTGATCCAACACCCTAAGTATGCAACTCTACCTATTCTGATAGGTCTCAGTAAGGCGGGTCCGGAAAGCACACGGACCTTTGGGAGTCTAATCAGAAGACTTATATTTTTACAATGAATTCATTGGGACCTAAATTTCAAGTAAGGATAATAAGCCACAATTAAACTATAGACAAGAGGATGAATTTTACTGCTTTTCTTGTCTCTCATGTGCAGGAAAAATTAATAATTGTTGATGATGGTAGGTGCTGACAGATCATCAAGCTCCGACAACACCCAAGGAGGCTTGCTGTCGATGTAACACAGGGTCCTTGGAGATTTCGGATGCACGACTTGGACCTCGTAGCTATCAAACTGGCTACGAGTTCAAGATAGTCAAAGATTCAAGACATTGCCAAATTCCTAATGGTAGATGTCTCTCAATCAAATGAGCACATCTATCAGGGGGGCAACAAGATAAAGGCAATGATATTGAAGACAAAAATGGACTTTGAAAGGATTTCATTCATTCAAAATTTTTAGATTTACAAGATGAAGGTACAAAAGGAAAAGACCTAGCTACTGGAGTTTCGCTCGAAGAATGAAGCAATCTTCTAGGCAGCTTCTTGGACGCTGGCTTTGGCAGCTTCTTCCTCCTCAGCAATGGGTCCATCAATAACAAGAGCAAGAGACATTGAGGGATTTCCGCTTTGGAAGAACGTCAACACATATTTTGCGACGTTCCTAGCCAGGGACTTTCCTTCAGTCTCGAGCTAGTCGACGACCACATATCCCAGTGCATCCAGCTTAGTGCAGGTGGAGTTAAGTGCCACCAAGGCCTTGCCCATCTTTGGCTCTGGGTCAGCCGGTCGGATCGGGCTAAATCCTAGAGACTGCAAAGCATCTTTTGCTTGCCCAAGAAAGTCCCATACCAGCTGGGATTCAATTGCTCTCGTGCTCCGGAGCTCCTCCAATGACCTTCTTGCGGACGATAGCTCCGTAGAACTCTCCTTCGAGAACCGCTCGATCTCTTTAGCATGCTGCTGAATCTGTTCAGCTAGCTTCCTCTCTTGGTCAGCGATTTACTTCTCTCGCAGGTGTAAGTTGTCCCGCCTCTCTGCAAGGTCCTTTTCCTTTCCCTTCACCTTGTTCTCCCTGGCAGAGAGAGTGTTCTCCCTCTTGCTGACCCCCTCTCCTGCCAGCCAAACTTGATGCTTTTCTTTCTCACACCAGGACTTGAATTTTTCAGCGCAGTTGGCCAAGTCCTACTTGCCACACTCTAATTTCTGAGAGATTTCATCCTCTCTCTTCTAGAGCTCGTCCTCCTTATTGTTCAACTCATCTCGGGGCTCGAGGAGTTGTTCCCCCAGAGCTTCGAGACTCTCCGAGTGACTATTTGCGAGTTCATTCACTTTCCTCGCATGCTCGCAGATCTCCCGGGTCTTGTTGTCGAGGGCCTTTATGGAAGCCTCCCTTTTGTTTAGCGTGTTATTCAAACACATATGTTGGGCCTTCCCCACTTCCACCCACTCCTCCTGGTCTGCAAGTCGGGACTGTGTCAGTTTCAAGTTGAAGTACAGCTGCTTGCGCCAACACCTCAAGGTGGCGCGCTCTTCTTCAAGGGACTTGTGCTTGTAGTCAAAGGCAAGTTGGACCTGGCCGAGGCTTGAGTAGACATTTTCAATCGATAATGCCAAGGGGATTGGCTCCAAACCCGCTTGAGGTTCGTCCTCCGGTTCCTCTGGGTCTTCCGAAATAGCCGTTGGAGCCCATGGCATGAGCATGGACTCCAATAGCTCAACATTGGCGGGGCTGAGCTCTGGAAGATCATCTACCTCCGGCGCAAACGAGGAAGGTACCGCAGCTGGATCTTCATCCAATGGCACTGTCACCTCTGGAGCTGGTGTCAGAGCTTCAACCACAACTTCTGAAGTCTCTGGCACTAGCGTCGGTACCTCTAGTGCTGTGAGGATCGGGGTCCCGACATCTGAGTATCACATTGGGTGGTGTCGTGCGATGCGACACCCAACAGCACACACGAAAATGAATGAGACAAAATATTCAAACCAAGCATTTTATTTAATAACTGCATCGGAAAGTTTTACAAAAGAAATATACAGCGGAAGAAAGCTCCGTGGCTTGCGCTTAGCTCCGGAGCAGTTGAATCTTGCTCCAGTATTTCTTCCATGTACTTCGACACAACTGCGGCTTCTTCTTTGGCCTCTGGTACCGAGTTCGTCTCGGTGCTAGTAGGCGCTAGAGCTACGGGGTCGACTACCTCAACCATCAGACAAGTCATTTCAACTGTCGAGGCTCTGGACAGTGCGACCTTTGGGGCCGCGGCTTTAGCAGGTGTTGTAGCAGAAGCTCCTCTCGATACTCTGGAAACAGAGGAACAGAGAGTTCAGGAAAAAACAAAAACAAGACTCAAGTTCAGGTGCCGATTATTACCTTGGAACATTTTCGCTCCAGTCGGCACGAAACTTCTTCCTTGGACGCCTGGAGTCAGAACCCACCATCATCAGTGTCAAAGATGCTTCAGGCTTTGTCCCAAGAGTTGAGGCAGCCACTGACGCTGCCTCAGCTGGTATCTCCGTCATCGGAGGAATTACTCCGGACCCAGGATCTGCCGCTAGCACCAGGACCGGAGTAGACTTGCTGGACCTAGTGCCCTCCGTGGATACTAGATCTAAAGATGATTTAGCCGTTGGAGCCGGAGCTATCGATGTTGGAGTCACTACAAGTACCAACTTGAGGGTTGGGCGAGGCACGGGCACCGCTTGTATCAGACCTGATCTGACGGAACTGCCGTTAGACCGCGTCAGCTTCCTCTTCTGGCTAGAGGACTCAATGGGCTCTTTGCCTTTGCCCCGGTTTCATTCAGGCTTCTTTTGGCTAGAATCTACCCTGGGGATAACAATCCCCGCTGATGTAGTGCTTCTTTGGTGCACTGCAAGATTGTGGCGTCAAGCAGCGGTATTGTCTTTTGCAGCTCCCTCCTGACCTTCGGAACTACGTTCAGAGGTAGGAACTCAGCTGGAGGTCCAAGGTCATTTCCCAAGAATGCTCCGTTGTTTAGTTTTTGCAAGTGGAGCTCCAAGGCGCGCTCGTTAAGATTGGTACCTACGCCAACTTCAATCTAGAGGAAGTCCATCTCTCCAGGGAAAGACCAAGGCACGAACGCTCGTTGCTTGAGAGGTTCCCAGCGGTTGGTCAGGAAGTTGCTGACGACCATCAAAGACGTTAATCTGCCGTCCACCAAGTGTTGGATCTTAATTAGCACAGGGTTATACCTCTCACATAGCATCGGAAACTCCTCCCAAGAGTCAGATTCCATTGTCAGAAACCCTCTTGGCAGCTCCAACTGATCATGAGCGTCCACCCGGATCACAACCCAGTTGGTCTTCCAAGTCTCCCACTTTCCAAAAGGAAAGGTCTTGATGTACTTGAAAGGGGGATTTCTGCGCTTGACGAAATAGTAGAAACCTAGCAGGCAATTACCTTTGCCTATTGCCCAAAGGGTGAAGAAGGTCTGGAACAGAGGGATGCAGAGTGGCACTCCCACCCACATCTTGCAGAAGTGGACAAATATTGCCACCAGCAAGATGGAGTGAGGTCTGAGATGGTGCAGTTGGAGTTCGTACAACTCCAACAGCATTATAAGGAAGTTTGATACTGGCGGAACCAGTCTGACCATGGCGTACGCCAAAAAGTAAACAATGTCGCCGACGGACTCCTTCTTGAACGGGAGCTTGTCGCAGCAAATAGCATTGTTGAAGGAGTCGCTTTGCCAACCCATCATCTTCCGGACTCTGGTGAGATCTTCCTCACTCGTGATATTGTTGGGGGAAGTCCGAGTTCCATCACCGCAAAGTGGAGCAAAAGTGAGAGCGTGGTGCAAGGGTTCAAGCGGAGAACTCTATGGCAAGAATAGATCAGTGCGTAAGAGTTCTCTCTCATTGCAGTGCCTCTTTCTTTATTAAGCCTTCACAATGCTTAGATGGCAACTGCATCTAGACTATAGTCATGCTCTACGAAGTTACCTCATCGATGACAAGGGGGTTGAAAGTGCATCTAGGACTCCCTTGTGGGTTTTGGATGATTTATGACAAGCAATTGGGATCCTAATCCTTTTGTTGAGATGAATGCAGGAAAATGATGAAAAATGAGCAAAGTGCCAAAAAGAGGGAAATTGAGAAGGAAAATGAATTTGAGCTCAAGGAGAAGAAATTAGTAGTTTAGTATGTATGGAGTGTGTTAAGGAAACACACCCAAGAGCTCAATCTCATTTAATCACACACACACAATGCACAAAGCTATACAGGACCGGACTAGTCCGATATCAGCCGGACTAGTCCGATATCTTTCTGATCCACTTCGGACAAGTCCGGTGTCTACACGGACTAGTCCGATATACACACTGATCTAAATCGGACAAGTCCTCCAAGTGCGGACTTGTCATCCCAAACACTTAGGGTTTCATATGTCCGGACAAGTCCGATGGCAATCGGACTAGTCCGAAGCTTTCCAGTAGCTAAATCGGACAAGTCCGTTTTCAACCGGACTAGTCCGATATTCCTGGACACTTAGGGTTTGCTACACACAGCACACCGGACTAGTCCGGTGACCACCACGGACTAGTCCGATCTTTCTGAACCCTAACGGTCACTTTTAGAAACCCCATATAAATAGAGGTGCACGGCCCACTTTCACCCTCTCTCGAACCCTAGCGCCGTCACACCTCCCAAGAGACTCAAAAACTACCTCTCTCCACGAAACTAAGTGAAAAATTGATCAATCCATTGAAGATCACTTGTAGATCATTGGAGAGGGCACTTGGCACACGATTGAGCTCTTGGTTTGAATCTCTAACACACTCTTGTATCTCAATTTGTATATTTCGAAGTGTGTTATTGGTGGTCTTGAAACTTGTAATCAAGGGAGCTCTCAACTTGTGAGATCGCCCCTTCAACTTGGTGATTTACCCCTGTGTGATTAGTGGAAGAGGATTGGCCTTCGTGGCGATCCGACGAGGGAAGGGTTGGTGAAGACCCGGTCCTTTTGTGGGCTCCTCAACGTGGACGTAGGTTGCCTTCGTGGTAACCGAACCACGGGATAAATCTTGTGTCTTGTTCGTTTGTGTTCATCATTCTAGTTGATCAACATTATCTAGGGTTTGATTCATTTTGTTGAATTCAAGTTAAATAGTTGAACAAGAATCATACTTGCAATAGAACTTGACATACAACTATTGAACTGTTATTAAAGTTTATATTTCCGCTGCAAACGTCAACGAAACAATCAAATTGACCTAACTTGATCAACCTAGCCCGTGAAATCCGGACTAGTCCGCACTTTACCGGACTAGTCCGATATATCTGGTTTTGACCTTGTTGTTGAAGTGCTACAGGAACCGAGAAATTTCAAAAAGGCCTATTCACCCCCCCTCTAGGCCTACATTCAATTGGTATCAGAGCGGGTTCTTCAAGAAAGAGTGCAACCACTCGAAGAGATCATGTCGGACATGAAGGAAGTCCAGAAAATCAACAACCAGGAAGAAATGAACAATGACAAGCACCAAAAGCTTGAAAAGTATCTCGGAGCCATTCAAGACTTCGATGATGATGATGATGAGGAGACATTGGAGCTGAAAGCACTCCTTAGAAAGAAAGCGCTTTCCAAAGGGAAATCTAAAGTCGAAGAAAAGAAGAAGGGGAGTAGTCACACCGACTACTCCCGATATCCTTTTAATTATGACCGTTTAAATTCTAACAACAGTCATTATCTATATATTCCTCTCGGAAAAGCCCCACACTTCGATGGGAGTGATTACTCCATGTGGAGGCAAAATATGAAGATGCACTTGATTTCCCTTAACCCAAGTTTATGGCATATTGTGTGCACAGGAATAAACATCCCTGATGACGATGAAGAGCTCACGCCAAGTCAAGAGCAAGCCATCCACAGGAATGCCCAAGCCGCAGCCGTTATCACCTCATCTCTAAGTCGAGATGAATTCACAAAGGTGGACGGATTGGAAATTGCCAAAGAAATCTGGGACACACTACAGACAGCACATGAAGGTGACCGGCATGTGCGGGAGGCAAAGATTGAAATGATTGAAGGCGAACTAGGAAGGTTCGTGATTGAGGAAGATGAGTCTCCCTAGGACATGTACAACAGACTGAAGACTCTTGTGAGCAAGGTTCGATCATATGGGAGCAAAAAGTGGAATGACCACGAGGTTTTAAAGCTCATCCTTAGAGTCTTTATGCCTCGCAACGTCACACTTTGCTCTATGATCCGAGAAAGTCCCGGGTACAAGAAAATGACTCCGGATGAACTGCTTGGCAAAATCATCAACTTTGAGATGATGGAGGAGCAAGCCAAGCACGTAAAAGAAATAGCCGACCTCACATCAGCCAAGAAGAAGGGAGTTGCCCTAAAGTCCTCACTCAAGCCTCTATCCAAAGAAGCAAGAGAAGCACAGCTTGAGGAGGACAGCGATGATGAAAGCAGCGAGCTGGACGAAGAAGATATGATTTTGTTCATGAAGAAGTTCAAAAGAATTATGAAGAAAAGACAAGGAACAAAATCGAGTGAAGGAAAATACAAGGAGAAGACAAAGCCGAAGATGAGGCGGGCATGCTATAATTGTGGTGAGTACAATCACTTTATAGTCGATTGCCCGTATGAGGACAACAAGAAGAAGAGTAAAGAGTCCAAGGCTCAACCGAAGAAATTCTTCAAGAAGAAGAAACAAGCTGAACAAGCACACATCGGAAAGGAGTGGGACTCAAACGATGAGTCCTCATCGTCCGATGAAGAAGAAATGGCTAGCATAGCCATTGAAAGCATGTCCAAGAAACCCACACTCTTCCCCACGCTCGGTGCAAAGAAGGCAAATGGAACTTGCCTCATGGCTAAGGAAGGTAAACGCAAGGTAAACATCAAAACTCCTTCCTTGCATTCTTACTCAAGTGATGATGATCTAGATAGTGATGATGAAGATATGCTAATTGGTTTATATAGAAAAACTGCTGCTAAAATGAAATTCTTGCTTAACCAACTTGTTGAGAAGGAAGAGCTAATTGATCGTCAAGAAGACATGATTATCTCCCAAAAGGAGAAGCATGTCGAACTTGACAATCTTCTAGTTCTTGAAAAGGAGAGAAATCACTCACTAGAGCTTGAGCTAGCTTCAAGCAAGAAAACTTGCTTGGAGTTAACCAACTCAAACGTTGCAATCAAGGATCAACTTGATGACCTAATCAAGGTCAACAACATCCTTGAAGTGCAGGTTGAGTCACTCAAGCTTAGTGAACCTTCCTCCTCTTCAAGCCTACCTTCTCAACCCACTTCAACTAATATCGCTCATATTTGCAAATGTGATAAAATTAACACCAGGTTGAAGGAAAATTCTACCTCCACAAAGGACAAGAATCCTACCCAATGTGTAATATTTGACAAGGAGAGGATCAACTATGCACGTAGTGCATATTTGGTCCAAAGACCTCCAAATGTCAAGTATGGCATTGGTTACTCTTATGATGGAAAGCAAAGCAAAGAGCTGGAAATCATAAGAATAACAAGGGAAGGATTACCTTTTTGAAGGGAGGACCCTCACAACCTGGTAACTCGAAAACTAAAAATCTGAACTCTCATGAAAACCGGACTAGTCCGGTTGTGGTCCGGACAAGTCTGGTAATCCGGACAAGTCCGGTCACACAGACTAGTCCGACCCATAATCAACAGCAACTCTTGTTTAAAACCTTTGATGCTTCTTATGTATTAATGAAAAATAATTTTGGTAAAGTGTATGCTTATTATGCTGGGCCACGCCATGGGAACACAAAATCCTATGTGTGGGTGCCCAAATGTATTGTTACTAACCTCCAAGGACCCAAGCAAGCTTAGGTACCTAAAACCAAGGCGTAATTTGTTTTTGCAGGCCTACTCCTCCGGTGGATCCAAATGGGTGCTAGACAGTGGATGCACCAACCACATGACCGGAGAAAGGAGGATGTTTGTGGAGTATGAAGTGAACAAGGACCCAAATGAAGGCATCTACTTTGGGGATAACAGTCAAGGAAGGGTCCTCGGTACCGGTAAAATAGCAATATCCTCTGAACATACTCTTTCGCATGTTTTACACGTTGAATCTTTAGATTATAACCTGCTGTCCATATCTCAATTATGTGACAAAGGTTATAATTGCCTGTTCACTAACAAGGGTGTGACTGTCTCAAGGAGAAGTGATGGTTCTGTTGCATTCAAGGGTATGTTGAAGGGAAAGCTTTACCTTGTTGACTTCAACAAGGATAAAGCCGAACTCGACACATGCTTGATTGCAAAGACCAACATGGGTTGGCTGTGGCATAGACGGCTGGCACATGTTGGTATGAGGAACCTTCAAAAACTCCTCAAGGGCGATCACATCCGAGGTTTGAAAGATGTTGTGTTTGAGAAAGACAGGCCTTGTAGCGCGTGTCAAGCAGGGAAGCAAGTTGGAGCACAACATCCCGCGAAGAACATCATGACCACAACAAGACCGCTCGAACTACTTCATATGGACTTGTTTGGTCCAATTGCTTACATAAGCATCGGCGGTAATAAATACGGTTTAGTTATTATTGATGATTTTTCCCGCTTCACTTGGGTGTTCTTTTTGCATGACAAGTCAGAAACACAAGGAACACTCAAGAAATTCTTCAAGCGAGCGCAAAACGAGTTCTCACTATCAATCAAGAGTATTCGCAGTGACAACAGCACAGAGTTCAAGAACATACAAGTGGAGGAGTACCTTGATGAGGAAGGAATCAAGCACGAATTCTCAGCACCATACTCTCCACAACAAAACGGAGTTGCCGAAAGGAAGAACCGAACGCTCATAGAGATGGCAAGAACAATGCTCGATGAATACAAGACTTCGGATCGATTTTGGGCGGAAGCAATCAACACCGCTTGCCATGCCACAAATCGACTCTACCTTCATCGACTACTAAAGAAGACCCCCTATGAGCTACTCACCGGTAACAAACCGAACATTTCATATTTTCGAGTTTTCGGTTCTCCTTGCTATATTTTGAACAAGAAGCCCAGGACTTCAAAGCTCGCTTTGAAGTCCGATGAAGGTTTCTTGCTTGGTTATGATTCGAACACTTACGCCTATCGTGTTTTCAACAAGGCCTCCGGACTTGTTGAAGTGGCACGTGACGTAGTGTTCGATGAAACTAATGGCTCCCAAAAGGAGCAAGTTGATCAATGTGAATTAGGTAAAGAGGAAGCCCCCTATCAAGCATTGAATAGGATGGCTCTAGGCGAAGTACGACCACAAGAGTCATCGTCACAAATACAAGAGGAAAGTGAACCACAAGAGGAGATCAACAATCAAGGGGGAGCCTCGATACAAGATCAATCACAGGAATATGAACATGATCAACAAATCAACGAGGACAACAACTCAGGGGGAGAAGAAGATGATCACCAACATACGACCCCCCAAGTGCCACACCCAAGAGTACACCAATGCATTCAAAGGGATCATCCAATCAACAACATCATCAGCGACATCCAAAAGGGAGTAACCACTAGATCTCGTATAGCAAATTTCTGTGAACATTACTCGTTTGTCTCCTTTTTGGAACCCCGTAGGACTGAGGATGCATTGAAGGATCCGGACTGGGTGGTGGCAATGCAAGAAGAGTTGAACAATTTCAAGAGAAACGAAGTTTGAGAACTTGTGGAAAGACCCAATGCAAACATAGTGGGCACCAAGTGGGTCTTCCGCAACAAACAAGATGAACACGTGGTGGTGACAAGAAACAAGGCATGACTTGTGGCCAAAGGTTACTCACAAGTCGAAGGTTTGGATTTCGATGAGACTTTTGCTCCAGTAGCTAGGCTTGAATCAATTAGAATATTACTTGCATATGCTACTCACCATGATTTCAAGCTGTACCAAATGGACGTGAAAAGCGCCTTCCTCAACGGACCGATCAAGGAAGAGGTGTACGTGGAGCAACCACCTGGATTTGAAGACGAAGAGTTCCCCGACCACGTGTATAAACTGCGTAAGGCTCTCTATGGCCTCAAACAAGCTCCTAGAGCTTGGTATGAGTGTCTTAGTGATTTTTTAATTGATAATGGCTTTCAGATTGGCAAAGTAGATTATACACTATTCACGAAAAACCTGGATAATGATCTTTTTATTTGCCAAAACTATGTTGATGATATAATTTTTGGATCAACTAACCAATCTTTCTGTGAAGAGTTTAGTAAAATTATGACAGGCAGATTTGAAATGTCAATGATGGGAGAATTGAAGTACTTCTTGGGATTCCAAGTGTGGCAACAAAGGGAAGGAACATTCATAAGCCAAACCAAGTACACACAGGACATCCTCAAGAAGTTTGGCATGGACAAGGCAAAGCCCATAAAGACTCCCATGGCAACGAATGGCCACTTGGATCTCAATGAAGATGGACCGAGCGTCGACCAAAAGGTATATCGCTCTATGATTGGATCTTTACTTTACTTATGTGCATCTAGGCCAGATATTATGTTGAGTGTATGTTTGTGTGCAAGATTTCAAGCCAACCCTAAGGAATGTCATTTGACAGCCGTAAAGAGAATCCTAAGATATTTAGTTCATACACCCAACCTTGGTCTTTGGTACCCAAAAGGCTCAAAATTCAATATCATTGGGTATTCCGATGCAGATTATGTCGGGTGCAAAGTTGATAGAAAAAGCACTTCCGGCACTTGCCAATTCCTAGGAAGATCCTTAGTTTCTTGGTCATCCAAGAAACAGAATTCCATTGCATTATCCACAGCCGAAGTGGAGTATGTTGCAGCCGGGAGTTGTTGTGCACAACTCCTTTGGATGCGACAAACTCTAAGGGATTACGGTTACAATATGAACCGTATTCCTCTCCTTTGCGATAATGAGAGTGCCATTAAAATAGCCCACAATCCAGTTGAGCACTCTAGGACTAAACACATTGACATAAGACACCATTTCTTGAGAGACCATTCCATGAAAGGAGACATATCCATCTCTCATGTCAACACCCAAAAACAATTGGCCGACATATTCACCAAGCCACTTGATGAAAAACGTTTTTGCGAACTCCGAAATGAGCTAAACATTCTCGATTCTCGGAGTGTGGCTTGAAAAGTTGCATACCTGTATGATTGCTTCAAAATATTGATTGAATTGTGAAAATCATCCCTCTTCATTTTTCTCTCGAAAAACTATGTCAATTATTAGATCTTGATGAATTTTTGATCATAGTATGATTGTTGTTTGCTTACTGGTCAAATTCATCAAGATTATTTGAATTGTTTTGCATATCTACTCTCAATTATTGGACCTTCAAATATATATGAATGGGCTATGCAATTCTTTCCTGGTGACCACGGACAAGTCCGTGGTTACCCGGACTAGTCCGCCATTGCTGACTAGTCCGCAGAGTGCCGGTTAGGCCAGACTAGTCTGACAGACCACGGACTAGTCTGATATAGGTCTCTGGATGACTTCGGACTAGTCCGGTCATGTCCGGACTTGTCCGATTTTTCGTGTCCATAACCATAGCCGCCACCAAACCCTAATCCCTTCACCCCACACTCGCCCCCAAGCTTTCTCTCTCTTGCGCTCGAGCTCCCAAGGCGAATCCTTGATTCCTCTGTCGAAAAGCCTCAATCTTGGGCGGAGATCAAGCTTGAAGACTCGGGGATTGAAGTTAGCGGACAAGTCCGGCCTCCAACCCCCAAAATCTCAAGCTTCCTTTGATTTCTTGGTAAATTTTCTTCAAAACCCTAAGAAATCACAAATTTCTCTATTGCTTATCGTTTGGCCTAGCATTCTTCACTAGTTACATGTCTAGTTGATGTACTATGTGTATGCTAGACTAGTTTTACCTTAGGGATCAATTTTTGTCCAGTCTGTTAGGTTTTTGCAGATGAACACCGGACTAGTCCGGTCCAGGTATGGACAAGTCCGGTCCCCCGGACTAGTTCGTACCTGTGCACCGGACAAGTCTGTTGTTTCTGAACCAAAACCTAATTCTTTAATTCTCTAATGCCTTCCATTGACATCTTACCTCACCAATACCTTGTATAACTTGTCCTTTCTCTTGATCACTCATTCTCAGATCATGTCGAGCTCCGACAACGAAGTCTCCGACTTTGAGGCCGAGTTGGACCACGAGGTGGCATCTCGGTCCTCGGCGGGTCTTGGCAAGAAACGCCAAGAAAGACCTTCCGAGCCTGCTACTTCCCCTCCCCAGGTTCGGAGGAAGGTCTATGCCAAGAAGCCTGCCTCGAAGGCTGCTCCGTCTACAAGCGGCCTTCGCCAAGCAAAAGGAAAGGCAAGGGAGTTGCCACAGGGCCTGTTGGGCCCCTGAAGCTGCATACTCCCAGAGAAGGGGTCCGGGACCCCAATGAGGAAAGATTCACTAGCAAGGGCAGCGATGTGGCTGCGAAGTTGAGAAGTGTTGATTTCTATGCAAGGCCCAAGCAAGCAGCTGATGGCAGATTTTGGTCAAATTTCCATGCTGATTTCTACAAGCTGGTCTACTTGCCGATGAAGACCCTGATGGTGCGCAGTCAATGGATTGACTGGGCCCACCTTGAGAAGAAGAAATGTGCAGCTTTTGATGAAGTGATAGCAGCTGCAGAGAGACATGGGCTGAAGGATCTGTTTGCCTTCATACATAATTGGAATGATGAAGTGATTGCACAATTCTATGCAACGTGCCACTTCTCGAGTGAATATGAAGAAAGTGTGACTTGGATGACCCATGGATCCAAGTACTCCATCACTCAGGAGGATTTTGCAAACCTGCTCCACTTAGACTCTGCTGGAAATGACCACCTAATCATCCACAACATAGGGGTCATTGAGAGGGACGGAATGAAGTTCATGTATGAGCCCAACTCTAAGTATGTTCCTCCCTCCACAAAGAACATGAAGCCCTTCTTTGTGGTCCTGAACAGAGTTCTCCGGAAGACCATTGCCCCCAAGGATGGGGATGCAGGGAGTGTACAGGGTTACCTCCGGACTCTAATGAGGGTCATAAGCAAGAAGAGACAGTTTGATGTTGCAGACTATATTTGGAATGATATGGTCAATATCTCAAGTACCCCCAACCTATCCTTTGGCTATGCCCCTTACTTGATGTTTATGATTGAGAAGGTCACAGGGATCGAGTTTGTGAAGGATGTGGAGCACACTCCACTGAGGCCTCAGAAGCCTCAGCCAGTGAGTGTCCAGGCTGCTCCATCGCCGGCCTCAAGCCCCGAGGCACCGGCAAGGCAAGAAGAAGCTGCTAGGGCTCCTCCTCCCTCCAGGGAAGCCCCTCAGAAAGGATCCGCCAGTGGGATCCTCAAGTACTTGGCTGCAATTTTCTCCTCATGCAAGAAAACTGAAGTGAAGCTTCACAAGCTAAATCAGAAGAGGAAGGAGAACATGAGGTACATAAAAGCCAATGTGAAGCAGCTGAGTGAGAAGCTGGAGATCAACCCAATTGGATCTCCAGTACTTTCCGAAGATTCTGATCCGGACATCACCGACTCAGCCCCTTGACTCCCTCCGAGCTTGCCTATTTTGGCATTGGGGGCTCGAGCAGCTCCGCTCCTCCTCCTCCCTCTCAACCTCGTCAAGCGGAAAGCGATGAAGACGATGAAGACGACGAGAGGACTGACAGCGAAGAGTGAAGCCCTAGGACCTTCCTCTCTCTCTTTTTGGTGTCTTGATGCCAAAGGGGGAGAGATTGAGGGGGAGTCTCTAGTCTTAGCTTTAGCTGAATAGGATGCGAGGAGAGAGCTCTCTATGTATTTTTAATTGTGCTTGTATTTGTTTAACACTATTTTCATATCATGTTTGATCCTGTGTTAAATTGCTCAATTAATTTGCAAGTGTGTGATGAAATCTGAATTTTTGCTCCTGAAATGCCATATTCACTTGATATTAGTTGATCAATGCAAATTCTGTCATTCTTAATGCATTCATGCTCTTAGTATGCATCCCACTATAAAGAATGCACACATGAATAATTATCTTGTTGCTTGATGTATTTTTGAGTCATATGTGCATACTTTATGAAAATCTCATTTTATACCTCATTTTGTGAAATCTCAATTGGTTGTCATCAATCACCAAAAAGGGGGAGATTGAAAGTGCATCTAGGACTCCCTTGTGGGTTTTGGATGATTTATGACAAGCAATTGGGATCCTAATCCTTTTGTTGAGATGAATGCAGGAAAATGATGAAAAATGAGCAAAGTGCCAAAAAGAGGGAAATTGAGAAGGAAAATGAATTTGAGCTCAAGGAGAAGAAATTAGTAGTTTAGTATGTATGGAGTGTGTTAAGGAAACACACCCAAGAGCTCAATCTCATTTAATCACACACACAATGCACAAAGCTATACAGGACCGGACTAGTCCGATATCAGCCGGACTAGTCCGATATCTTTCTGATCCACTTCGGACAAGTCCGGTGTCTACACGGACTAGTCCGATATACACACTGATCTAAATCGGACAAGTCCTCCAAGTGCGGACTTGTCATCCCAAACACTTAGGGTTTCATATGTCTGGACAAGTCCGATGGCAATCGGACTAGTCCGAAGCTTTCCAGTAGCTAAATCGGACAAGTCCGTTTTCAACCGGACTAGTCCGATATTCCTGGACACTTAGGGTTTGCTACACACAGCACACCGGACTAGTCCGGTGACCACCACGAACTAGTCCAATCTTTCTGAACCCTAACGGTCACTTTTAGAAACCCCATATAAATAGAGGTGCACGGCCCACTTTTACCCTCTCTCGAACCCTAGCGCCGTCACACCTCCCAAGAGACTCAAAAACTACCTCTCTCCACGAAACTAAGTGAAAAATTGATCAATCCATTGAAGATCACTTGTAGATCATTGGAGAGGGCACTTGGCACACGATTGAGCTCTTGGTTTGAATCTCTAACACACTCTTGTATCTCAATTTGTATATTTCGAAGTGTGTTATTGGTGGTCTTGAAACTTGTAATCAAGGGAGCTCTCAACTTGTGAGATCGCCCCTTCAACTTGGTGATTTACCCCTGTGTGATTAGTGGAAGAGGATTGGCCTTCGTGGCGATCCGACGAGGGAAGGGTTGGTGAAGACCCAGTCCTTTTGTGGGCTCCTCAACGTGGACGTAGGTTGCCTTCGTGGTAACCGAACCACGGGATAAATCTTGTGTCTTGTTCGTTTGTGTTCATCATTCTAGTTGATCAACATTATCTAGGGTTTGATTCATTTTGTTGAATTCAAGTTAAATAGTTGAACAAGAATCATACTTGCAATAGAACTTGACATACAACTATTGAACTATTATTAAAGTTTATATTTCCGCTGCAAACGTCAACGAAACAATCAAATTGACCTAACTTGATCAACCTAGCCCGTGAAATCCGGACTAGTCCGCACTTTACCGGACTAGTCCGATATATCTGGTTTTGACCTTATTGTTGAAGTGCTACAGGAACCGAGAAATTTCAAAAAGGCCTATTCACCCCCCCCTCTAGGCCTACATTCAGGGGTCCAGTCCAATTTGTTAAAAAAGTCGCACCAAGTGAACCGTTGTCATGATGAGAAGTTGGAAGCCCAAGGGCGGCGGCCTGATAGGGCTATAAAGATTATGCTGGGAACCTATACGGATATCGTATTGGGAACCGACGGCCTTCAATTTCATGAGATCCGCAAGTCATGCGTCTCACCTACAAAATCAAGAAAAATTGTGTGTCCTCGAACCACGTAAAATCCTTTGTGTTCACCATTGGTTTTGATCTTAATTAGCGCCCCGCCTAAATACAAACCTCCGCGGACTACTTCTTAGTAGTATCGAGGGAAGTGTCTTAGTCCACACTTCGACAACATCTTTTGAGTCTTTGAAGGACCAGTACCATTCCATTCTTTCTTCCTCTTGGAGAAATTAACATTATGAGCTTGGTCCTGAGTCAGTTTATTATTTTTCCTCTTTCTTGACAACTCTAGAAGTCATCTCAGCAAGAGTCCACTTTTCCTTTAGCGAGTTGTAATTGATCTTGAATTGATCAAACTCGCTAGGGAGAGATTCCAGTATCATTATGATGAGAAGGTTCTCACTTAATTCACAGTCCAAAGACTTAAGCTTTGAAGATGCATTCACCTTCCTTAATTTGTGCCTCCTCACATTCCCATCCATGTGTATTTCTCAAGAAGCTTCGTAAAAAAGCTCATTAGCATAAATCTTTTCATAGTCTTTGAATTGCTCCTCCATCGCTGTAAAAAAAATTTTAGCGGTGTCTTTTTTTGGAAGGGCACCAACAAGATCCAGAGATATTGAGGCATTCAGCACAAGGAGGGCCACACGGTTGGAACTCTCCATTTTCTCCAACTTAGCCTCATAAGTCCATTTGAGGTTGTCATACCCATCGACACCTAGAGCGGGTGCCACTGGCTTATCTTCCCTTAGAGCATAATTCAGCTAATTAAACTCCAAGGATACCTCAACGCAGGTCTTCGGGCAAGGGAAGTTACAGCCCGTAAGTTATTCGATATTTTCATATCAAAGTAGCATCACAGTGACTATCACTATGCATAATAGAATTAAACATCAAAATAATTGCATGAAATTAGATTTACATTGGTAAATAAATAAACATGCAATAGAAATAATGCAATTCTATGTTACATTACCGTTGGGCAGAAAATAACATAAAATTGCTAAACATAATATAAACGTAAATATGACTCAACATTAAATCAATGTTGGTCAGAATTAATTTTAGAGTCATCATTTTCAATTTAAGCATCCATCACAAACATTAAGCAAACATCAATATTATTGATGCTTAAATTGACATAACATCATAAAAAATTAAATCATCTAAATAAAATTATCCCGTTCAAATTTAATTTAGACTCATTAATATGTTATACATACTGAGCATAAATATTTTCTGTTTAAAACAGTGCATAAACATAAATAAAATACATAAGTATCACTAAATTAAATAACAAATGTGAAAAAAGATATTAAAACAATGGCAGCCCATATAGCCCACGGTCAGCTCATTAAAGTTTCAGCCCAGTCCAGCAGAAAAATAAAATAGAAAAGAATTTTATGTTGGGTCAAGAAAACCTGGGTCGAAGCCCATGGCCCAAAAATGGCCCACATTCTCCCCACCCCTCCCCCGTGTGCGGCCCAGTGGCCCGACAAGGCGCTGCTTCATCCTGGCCGTACAGCGAAAATTTATGGCTCAAAATCATTGGGCGCCGAACAAAATTGGCGGCGGCCAGGAATCCCTAAGCCACTTTCCACCCCCCCCCCCCCCCCCCCCCCCGAAAGATCTGAATCAAGGACGTCGGCACTCCTGTAGAGGCGGCGACACCGCGTCGGCGGCAAGCCGCACACCTCCCCTCAACCGCAAGGTGGGCATGCGGCGCAGCTGGTGCACGGCGTCGCCCGGGAGAGGCGGCGCGCGCGGCCGGCACACCTAGCACACGACTTGCATGCGGCCAGCGCGTGGCGCACAGTGACTTGCGGGGCATGGCCTCTGGTTCGTGCACGAGTGCTGGTGTGATGCATTCGGGGTTCGACCCTGGTGCAATGCGGATGCGCACGAGTGCGGCCCCGGTTCGGCGGTGTCGGGTCATGCACGAGCGGAGCCCGCTGTTCATCAACTTCCTCGATCTACCTCGGTGTGAGGCGTCAAGCAACATCAAATACATGACATAAGTCATCCTACTTCATCAATTTCATCATTTGATCTGAATTTGTGGGTGCTAGGGTTTCGGGTTGGGGAAATTTGGGGGAATATTCTTAATCAATAGTGCTAATCCAACTTAATTAGGCATAATAGGATTTGGGATGGCTCTGAATCCATTGTTAGGTCTAAATCTTTATGCATAAATGTAAGACATTAACCCTAATCACCATTATGCACCTAATTAAACATAATTAGAGGGGGGTTAGCACACTTTTAAGATGAGGAGCCGTCGGCCGCCGTAGGAGTCCCCTCTTGTTGCATTTTGGGGAAGAAACGGAGACTTCGAGTCTCCACTGGCACTGTCTGGGGACAGCACAGAGACGCTCGGTCCTTCCTGCCGTTCTTGCTCTTGTTTAGATTGGTAATTTTTGTGCTCGAGATTAGGGAGTTGTTAACTGTAATGTTAATGATATTTTTGTCTAATCACCTTTCATAGAACAAGGCAGCAGGGGGACCAAGCCGTTGGTTTAGGGAAAATGCCTCCGATCGTGGCGTCAGTTACGTAAAAGATTCCCGGTAACGTCGGTTATCGGATATTTCTTCTTTTTCCTTTTACATTTACCGTTACTTATTTCTATTTTCCACGTGAAAGATTTCCGGTAACGTCGGTTATCGGATCTTTCTCTTTTTTATTTTACTTTTACCTTTACCTTTACTTATTTCTTTTTCCACTTTTATTTTCTCGGGTGAACCGACATCAACACTAACAGTACAAGCATCCTCTCTTGCTCCCCTGTCCACTGTTGCCATAACAACAGAGTATAGCAGGAGAAACAATTTTCACTATAGAGACCGGCACCATGAGATGCCACAGAAAAAGTGGATAAGTGCACTAATAATTATGTGCTTGTTGTCCTATCTAGTGTCTACTAGAGCGAGCATCTATCTGCCGGTTTGTTCAAGCTGAGTCAGATGGATGCCCTATCCTATTTCCCTGCACGGCAGCAGGACAGAGGACACACATTTCAACATCGACAGAGATATAGTAGCATATCTAAGAGATGTAGATTTGGACTATAGTCCACCTCTCTAGTTTGGAGTTCTCTTCTCCTCCAAGTGTTTGCTTAATTTCCATATTTAAGCATAAAGTATCAAACAACTTGGTCAGTCAGGCACTCAAGCTTAAAATATGGCCCTGCCACAAGCACTGTGCAGCGATCACAATAGTTGTTTCGGCATCAACAGTAGTACAAGCATTGGCGATTTTTTTTCTATGTACAAATTCAGCTGCCATATATGTCCTCAGAAAAAAAACGTCATGCATCATAAAAGGTACTGTAAACAAACGAATTTGGATGCATCTGAAACTTCAAATGTTTTGCATCGGGTTTGCTTGTGGGATGTCTAATAACAACGCCAATTTGGTCACTATCTATGTGCATGCGATACGTATGTGTACAAGTGACGACACGATAGAGAAACCATGGTTTGATTTGATCTCACACCACGTGTGTGGCTTTTATCTTACCCCTTCTATCTCTATGAACTTGTTGCTTTGTAGTTTAAAAATAAACTACAAAGCGACAAGTTCATAGAGACAGAGGGATTATCATGTTGCCTATGTTGATCATCGATCTTTCTTATGATTGAGGAGTACCATTTTTTTATCTCTGTAGAAAAAGTTGTGATGATGACAGAACCAAGATACTCTTTACATTTCTATTTATTTATCATTAGTACAATCTTCACTAGTTGATTTCTAGTTCTTTTGTTTGTCTGAAACGACAATTATTTCAAGACAAATGTAGTATAATTTTGGTTTCAAAAGGTTGAAAAGTATGACAAAATGCGCATAAACTTCAACTCATGTGGATTGCGTCCGCTTGGACTGCTAGCTAGGCGCTGGAGAGAGACGGCTGAGGTAGAGATTGAGCAGAAGCACCAAAGGTCGTCTGGATGTGGGGCAAAATCTAGTTATGTAGCAAGTATTCTGATGAATTGAAACACTAAAAATTTATAGTATGACTATAATACAATATGAGTTTTGGTCCAATCGTACAATCAAGCATCCACAGCTGTTGGATCTGCATTCTACGATTGTTGTAATATTTTTATTTAACCCCTCCATCAGATGGTGGGTTGGTTGAGGAGATTAAATAAAAAGATGCACTGACCGTAAGATACAGATTCAATAGGTGAGGATGATTAATTACACGATTACACTAAATTTCTGATTGCATTCTAGTTACTCCCCTTAATAATACAGTATAAAGTTGCACTACTCACTTGCGTATCGGCGTACCATAAAAAAGAAAAAAATTGACCCGATTCGAACGATTAATGAGCAAGCAAAAACAGAGCACGTTTCGTCTCTGTTCCATTTTTGGGGTCGGGCTGGGAGACGGTCGCGGGCGGTCGGTGGTGGCGAAGGCAATGACAGCGGCAATGGCAGGCCGGGTCGTCACCTTCCCCTCCTCGCGCCCATAAATAGGACGAGAACCAAGTGCGCGCCATTTATAGCGCGCGTCGCCGCATCCAATCCTTCGCTGCCCTCCTCCTTCCGGTCCCCGTTCCTCGTCTTTTGCTTTACCGCGTCAGCCGTCAGCACCTTCGGCTTCCCGGCCTTTCTTTTCTCAGGAAGGATAAGATCGTAGCGTCATCACCCGCTCCGGCGTCGCATCGCGGCCTCGCGGGCAGCGGCGCTGCAGCTGTTTCGCCTTTGCTCCGCCTCCTCTTTCGTCGCACCTGTCCCAGTTTTTTTTTTTTGGTTCTGCTTGTGATTTGTAAGGCCAGGTGAGTGGTCTCTCTTCCTGTCGCTGCCGGCTGTGTCTTCTTGCCATCCTCCTATTCCTTCCGCCATTCCCGTGGTTCCGCTTGGTAAGTTCGTGCGCCCGTGCTAATTATACGTCCGTCGTTGCCTGCGTGTGCACAGCGGCCATGTCGTCCGACGAGGTGGCTGCCAGGAAGGGCCGGCTCAGGCAGCGCTACGACAGCGACCACCGCCTCGTCGCAGGGTCAGGGCATATGCCTTCTCTGTTTCCAATTGCTCACGCGTTCTTGACCTCTTGAATGGGCGAAAGCTTCGCCTCATTGTGTACCGTCCATTTCATCTCATGGATGTGCAGGTGCGTGCCGTACCGGGTGAAGAAGGACAGCGAGGGCAACCCCTGCAGCAGCCCCAGCGACGACGACGACCCGGCGCAGGTGGAGGTGCTCATGATCTCCACGCCCAATCGGACTGACATGGTCTTCCCCAAGGTAACCAACCGCAGCAGCAGACGATCGGCATTCAGAATCATGGCCAAATCGACTTCATTTCACCGGGTTTCTGCAATCTGATCCTTGGCAGGGCGGGTGGGAGGACGACGAAGACGTGTACCAGGCGGCGTGCCGTGAGGCCATGGAGGAGGCCGGCGTGAAGGGCGTCATCAACGTAAGCAACGCCTTCACCTTTCTATCAGTTCCGTCCTTCTCCTGCGTGCCGCTGTGCCATGGCATTCAGTAACGTTCCCAGTACTCCGTTGTTCTGAAAGCCAGCAGATTTAATTCCTGAGCATGTCATTATACAAATGAAATGATGCTGATCTACGTAGTGATGGTGTCCCTTGCCATGTTGCGCGATAAGCGCCTGAAATGTCTGGATCCCGACAAGTCTGCGGTCGATCGCAGCAAATGCCTGTCCGGTGTTGTTTCCAAGGGGAAAATTGCTGCCTCGTCAGTAATTTAACGCCGCAATTTGGAGCTATCTTCCAATTCATTACGTCATCTTGAAAGCTAGTGAATGGTAATCTAGGGCGAGGTTAGCATCTCCAATCAGACAGTTTAAACTAACCAGTAGCGAACAACAGCCTCAAGGACAGCTCCATAGGTTGACAGTGACCATGCATGGCAGAGAAAGAGAGAGAAGCTTCCGTATAGCCATTTTGCAATCTCTTTGGCAAGTGCTGCTCTAGCAATAGCAACAGCAGCAGCAGCAGCTCATTTGGTGGTTTGCAAAACTTAAGCAACCAAATCAAGATTCCACCGTGCAAATAAGTTGGGGACGGAATGGGAATAAATCGTATCATTAGCCACGTTTTATAACGTGATACCCTCGAAATCATTGTGATTTTCTAGTTGGCAAAGATCTCGGTGTAAACTGTATTATTGTTCCACCCCCATTTCTTCCATACTTCGTTCTTTGGCCGGCTTGTGGTTGGAATTTAATTTCCTACGGATCCTGAGTCAATATACTGATCTCTAGTGTGCATATATGATCCCAACCACTTTGCATGTGGCGTGTTTCCTACTTGCCCTACAGTGCCCCCTGCGCCTCTAATCACTCCTGTGTTGCTGATTTTATGTCATTAGTGTTATTGTTACTCAATTCAACTTCCTGAGGCTTTAATAACAGCAATGGTAAAATGTGTTGGATTTTACGTACTAGAGATGCCGGTTCAGTTACTGACCATTGCCAATTGCTACTGCTGCACCAGAGCTCTGCATTGGGACACTGGGTATTCAAGAGCAAGAGCAGCCAGAAGAGCAACAGCCCCAGGGGAGCCTGTAAAGGTTTCATCTTTGCGATGGAGGTCACTGAGGAGCTCGAGTCATGGCCGGAGCAGGCCACCCACAGCCGACGATGGGTGAGTCCTGCACCAGACGTACATCAAGTTGGCAATGCCGATTTCTGCACCTTATTAGGATTCAGAGACTAACCTAACACTACCGTTGACCCACGCATAATTAACAGGTCTACCCAGCCGAAGCCTACCAGCTTTGCCGGTACGACTGGATGCGCGAGGCGCTCACGGCGCTGCTGGAGCGGCTATCGGTGATCGAACCGGTGGCGGCAGCCGGGACGGCGGCGCAGGAGCTGAACGACCAAGCCGGCATGTACATGATGCTGCAGACGAGCTCGGACGGCGCGGTTGCGTTGTGCTGATGGGTGGTTGACGCTGCTGCTGCTTGGAATAACTGATGAACCAGCTAGTAGTAAGCTGTATCTCCGACCTTCAACTGCAGACATGACAACACCACAACAACAAAATTCAGATTCGCTAATGACTCGTTTAGCCCGCCTTCTCTTTAGTCTGCAGTACCTGCAAGTGTGAAGTGTCGTCCCAGTAACAACTGCACACTATCGCGTGTGGCGTGAGCCCTCAATCGCAGGCATTTCCATCCACAAGTAACATGGTATTGATTGACTACAGACGTTAGGGCGAAACTGTCCATTTGCATGATCAATCCGATGCCTGCTGATCACCGGGGTTCCTGTGTATTCTTTTGTTGTATATGTGAAAATAGCGTGGCGACGTGTCCATGCCTTGTTTTTGTAAATTCTCTTGACGTGGACTTCTTAGCGTGATGAAATAATGTTGTGAATAGAATTATTACTTCTGCTTTTCAAAAGGGTGAAGTGCATGGTCAGTACTTAAACTTGTCTGGACGTGGCGTATCATTTGTCCCTGAACTATTAATTTATATATACGAGTCTTCAAACTTTGCTAAGTGGTTCACTTGCAGTTCAAATATTCTACTCCTTCTATCCCATATTACTTGTCTTTTCGGACAAAAAATTTAGTTCAAATTAAACTAAATTTTTTGTCCTAAACGAGAAGTGATATGAAATAGAGAGAGTAATTAGTATTGAACTGCCTATTAGAGAGATATTGTGGCCATGTCACTCGAACGTACAAACTCTTCATCGTATTACTATCAATTCCACACGTATCGAATTCAGTTTGAAGGAAGCCACCAATCGCTAAATCCAAGGAATGTTTGGAAAATCTGGGCGCCGTCGAAGTGCAAGTTTTTCACTTCGCTCCTCTTGCAGAAAAGAATTTAGACGGTGGATCGTCTTAGCGGGAATGACCTAACAATTATTTTTTCCCACTTTGCTACCGTAGTCTGGAGACTTAGCTTCATATTTTTACTGAATGTCCAACAACGCAGCAAATTTGGGCATTGGTCACTGTTTGGCTGCAAGAGCCTCAGCTACTCCCAGCTAGGTGGACAACAGGCGCTAACGGTGGCACAGTGGTTTCATCAACTGTTGTATGAGGGAAACATGTCCACGATTAAAGGTGCAAGATCAATTGTTATAGCAGTCATTTGGATGATCAGGAAAGAACGCAATGGACGGATCTTTCAGTCAACAGAATGGACAATACATGGCATTGTCGCAAGGCTGAAGGATGAAGTTTCTACATGGTGTGCGGCGGGAGCGAAACATATTTGCGCTCTGTTGGATAGTGAAATGGTGATTAGTTAATTGCCGGTAGATTTCTTCCTTTCCTATCGTGTTTTGGTGTTTGGACCAGCTTAGCGCCTTGCTAAGTAAATCCGTCAATGTACTATTTACGACATGTAACTCTTTATTCCACTTATAATGCAAACCGGCTCAGTACAGGTGCTTTTCGAGAAAAAAAATCCACACCAAAGTTAAGCAAGAACAACATCATTTTCATGAGAATGGCCAAGACCAAAGTTAAGAAAGCCAAGTCAAAATACAAAAATGTTGGACTTGTTCAGGAAGCGCATGATGAGTAGGTTTAGGCTCGATCTTCCGAAAGGTATGTCGATTGGGATGGAGAACTCGACGTTGATGATCCGCGGCACTCGAGCAGTTCGAGTACCCCTGCAATCACTACACCACGGCTCCGTTGGTTATCAACCGTGCTGCACACGCTTGACCTCGCCAAGAAGGCTAATCCCTGCAAGTGCAATCGAGAACACGAGCAAGAACGTAGAAGACACGATCGGAAATCGCGAAATTGGGGTCTCACAAACCGTAGAACGGCGATTTTATTGATCTAAGCAAAACCCACCGAATATGACCGGCGGTTGCAGTATTTATAGGCTAGGGTTCGACCAAAACATGATTAGACGCGTCCCTAATGGACTCTTACAGGATACAAGGCCCAAAGGCCCGATTCGGTGGCGCAGCACCGGACAGAAATCTGGACTCGACTTGTTTCGACGATTCCCAATGACTCCGGAGGAATTTTGAGGTGGGACCAGAACCATTGGAAAGTTTATCTTCTCCTCTTTCCGTGCATATGTAGAACGTCGAAAACGGAGTCCGTATGCCTCCTAGGCGTCTGTTTTAAGGTGGACTGCTCCTGGACTCTGAGTTGAACTCGAGTCCGAGTTGTAAACTGTTTCCATCTACTTGTGGACGTCCCATGTGGTTCTCCACGCTCCCAAGGCCTCCTTCCTTCACTTGTTGATCTTTTCCATTATTCCTAATAACAATTAAATCACCACATAGCAATCTATTCTCAAACTCACATGCAAAAGAAGTTAAGAACGAATTTACCTGCTGATTTAATAACCGTGCCCGTGCTCTTGTGATTGGTCCTTGCAGTTCAATGCGCGTCTTTGCTGTTGTGATGTCCTCATCATCCTCCCCCTCTTGAATTGGAGTCGTCCTCGACTCAAGTTCATCTTCTTCTCCCATGTACGGTCGCAAATCTGAAATGTTAAATGTAGGACTAACCCCAAAATCGGGAGACAATTCAAGCTTATATGCATTATCATTAATCTTTTCAACGATCTTAAAAGGACCAGCAGCTCGTGGCATAAGTTAGATTTTCTCAAGTCGGGAAATCGCTCTTTTCTCAAATGTAACCACACCAAATCGCCCGGTTCAAGTTTTACTTCTTTTCTACCTTTACTACCTGCAATCCTATACTTCTCATTCATCATTTCAATATTTTTCTTTGTAGTTTCATGCATCTTAAGAATGAATTCAGATCGTTGTGTAGCATCCAAATTTATAGTTTCAGAAGGAGGCAAAGGTAGTAAATCAATAGGAGCACGAGGATTGAAACCATACACTACCTGGAATGGACTTACCTTTGTCGTGGAGTGAACGGATCTGTTGTAAGCAAATTCTATATGTGGTAAACACTCCTCCCACAACTTCAAATTTGTTTTCAAGACAGCCCGTAACATAGTGGATAAAGTACGATTAACTACCTCGGTCTGTCCATCCGTTTGTGGGTGACATGTAGTTGAAAACAGCAACTTGGTTCCCAATTTATACCACAAAGTTCTCCAAAAATGACTTAAAAATTTTGCATCACGATCAGAAACAATGGTATTTGGCACACCATGTAAACGAACAATTTCCGTCATAAATAAATCAGCAATGTGTGAGGCATTATCATTCTTATGACAAGGTATAAAGTGTGCCATTTTGGAAAAACGATCAACAACTACAAAAATAATATCCCTCCCCCTCTTAGTCCTAGGCAATCCCAAAACAAAGTCCATAGAAATATCCTCCCAAGGTACACTAGGAACAGGAAGAGGCATATAAAGACCATGTGGGTTAAGGCGAGACTTAGCTTTGTTGCAAGTAGTGCATCGTGACACGTAGCGCTCGACATCACGCCTCATCTTTGGCCAAAAGAAGTGTGTGGACAGCACGTCTTCAGTTTTCTTCACTCCAAAATGTCCCATCAAACCTCCTCCATGTGCTTCCTGCAAAAGCAATAGACGAACGGAACTAGCTGGAACGCATAGCTTGTTAGCACGATAGAGGAGACCCTCTCGCAGCACATATTTATTCCATGTTCTTCCTTCTCTACAATTTTCAAAAGCATCTTTGAAGTTCAAATCAGTAGGATATAATGCTTTAATTGTTTCCAAACCAAAGATTTTATGATCAAGTTGGGACAACATGGTATAACGCCTAGATAATGCATCGGCAATGATATTTTCCTTCCCTTTCTTATGCTTAATGATGTATGGAAACGACTCTATGAACTCAATCCATTTAGCATGTCGTTTATTCAGATTGGTTTGACACTTAAGATACTTCAATGATTCATGATCGGAATGTATGACAAACTCCTTAGACCAAAGATAATGTTGCCAAGTTTGTAATACACGGACTAAGGCATACAATTCCTTATCATAAGTGGAATAATTCAGAGAAGGACCATGAAGTTTTTCACTAAAGAAAGCAACGGGTTTACCTCCTTGTATGAGAACGCCTCCAATACCAATGCCGCTTGCATCGCATTCTAGCTCAAAGGTCTTGTCAAAATCAGGAAGTTGTAGTAATGGTGCTTGTGTAAGCTTCGATTTGAGAGCATCAAAAGCTTGTTGCTGCTGTTCGCCCCATCGAAATGGAACTCCCTTCTTCGTTAGCTCATGTAGAGGTGCTGCAATGGTGCTGGAATCCCGCACAAAGCGCCGATAAAATCCTGCAAGACCAAGAAAACTACGAACCTGTGTGACGGTAGTTGGGGCTGGCCAGCTGGTGATTGCTTCAATTTTTGCCTCATCCATCTCAATTCCCTGCGAGGAAACGACATAGCCAAGAAACGAGACTCGATTGGTGCAAAAAACGCACTTTTCGAGGTTACCAAACAAACGTGCATCTCTCAAAACAGTAAAAACAACACGTAAATGATCAAGATGTTCATCATATGACTTGCTGTAAATGAGGATATCATCGAAGTAAACCACCACAAATTGTCCAATGAAAGCACGTAAAACCTCGTTCATTAATCGCATAAAGGTGCTGGGTGCATTAGTTAAACCAAAAGGCATGACTAACCACTCATAAAGTCCAAACTTGGTTTTAAATGCAGTTTTCCATTCATCTCCTAGTGCCATTCTAATTTGGTGGTAACCACTACGCAAGTCAATTTTTGTGAAGATGATAGCACCACTCAATTCATCAAACATGTCATCTAATCGAGGAATAGGATAACGATATCGAATAGTGATGTTATTAATCGCTCGACAATCAACACACATGCGCCAACTACCATCTTTCTTAGGAACCAAAAGAACAGGAACAGAACAAGGGCTAAGGCTTTCACGAATGTACCCGCGGTCCAAAAGATCTTGGACTTGTCGCTGAATTTCCTTAGTTTCTTGTGGATTCGCCCTGTATGCTGCACGATTTGGCAAACTTGCTCCTGGAATCAAATCGATCTTGTGTTCAATGCCTCTCATCGGTGGTAAACCAGGGGGTATCTCGGAGGGAAACACATCCTCAAACTCCTGCAAAAGGTTAGCAACAGCAGGGGGCAATGCAATAGACAATTCATGAAGTGAAAACATGGCTTCTTTGCAAACTAAAGCATAGCACATCCCCTTAGCATCGAATAAATCAGCAAGTTCAGATTTAGTTGCGAGCAATGATGGTGATTTTAACTTAATAACTTGCTGTTTTTCAGATTCTAATTTAGTTGCTTTGCCCTCACGAATTTTACTCTTCTCAAAAAGCACAATTTCAGCAGGAGTCATGGGGAGCAAAGTGATTTTCTTTCCCTTATGCATGAGAGTATATTTATTGGTTCTACCATGATGAATAGCATCTGTATCAAATTCCCAAGGACGACCCAATAAAAGAGAACAAGCATCCATAGGAACAACATCAAAATCAGCAAAATCATGGTATGACCCAATTGAAAAATGGATTCTCGCTGTTTGTGTTACCCGAACCTTGCCGCTGTTGTTGAATCATTGAATGTGGTACGGATGAGGGTGTGCTCTTGTTGTCAAACCGAGTTTCTTGACGACGTCCGTGTTTACCAAGTTATTGCAGCTACCTCCATCAATTATAGTGTGTACACGGCAGTCCTTGATGACGAGAAACATGTGGAAGAGGTTGTGTCGTTGTAGCTTGTCGTCGGTCTCCACTTTGGAGCTCAAGGCACGCTGCACAATGATGCTCCTATAGTTCTCCGTCGCCGCTGTACCAAGTACCTCTTCTTCGGTGTATTCGTCATTTGGATCTGTAAAGTCAGTAGCAAGAGAATATTCATCTTCAACATCCGAAGTACTATCATACCCGCCATCGTCGCGTGCTATGTATGCTCGTTTGCTCGGGCAATCTCTCATCATATGACCAAGTCCCTGGCAGCGGTGACACTTAATATCGGAAGTACGACCCGTAGAAGGAGTGGACGATGAAGGCTTGAATGATGTCGCCTTGCTGCCTTCCGACACGCGAGAAGGTGGAGCAGCAGGTATAGTTCGTTGGCCGCCATTGGGTGGTGTAGTCGCTGCACGAGGGGCCGAAGATGGTGCTGTTTCGGATGGTGTAGTTGCTGCACGCGGCGTGAAGTTGCTCCTCATGCGTTGTTGCTGTTGTTGTCGGCCCTGCAATTCTTTTTCTGCCAACATAGCAAGCTGAAACAATCTGTTAACAGTATCATATTCTTTGTAATCAACAATGTCCTGAATTTCACGCCTCAACCCCCCATAAAAACGAGCTATTTTATCATCCATGTCCTCTACTACCCCACAACGCAGCATACCCTTTTGTAACTCTTGATAATACTCCTCTACGGACATGCTACCTTGGTCCAAACGCTGCAATTTTTTGCGAAGGTCCCGCTGAAAAGATGGAGGAACAAATCGAACACGCATAGCTTCCTTTAATCTATCCCATGTTGGAGGATCAGTTCTAGTTTTAACAAGTTCATTCCACCATATGATAGCAAAGTCCTTAAACTCACTAGTGGCTTGACGAACTCTATGTTGTTCAGGAACAAGATGGGAATTAAATTTTTGCTCTACTGTAATCTCCCAATCAAGATAAGCCTCAGCATCATAAGCACCAGAAAAAGAGGGTATAGTAAATTTCACTTTAGCAAAAGGATCATCAGGAGGGCGGTTATAATTGTTATGATTATTACCTCCTATACCTCGACGATAAAGTGGCAGTCTTGGCTGATTACTGTGATCTTCCAGTTCATCATAAGCATTGTCTTCTTGTCTTCCAGCGAGAGGCAACCGAGCCTCAAAAGTATTCATCCGAAGAGCAAGGTCATCCAGTTTGCGAGTCAAGTTCGCCAATGACTCCTCCGTTGATGCGTTGAATTTGGCGAACATATCACGTAACTCAACATGTTGAACACATTCGTCATTATTTTCTTCTCCTGCCATTGTTAGTAGGAAACAAAAGACAACAAAAAAAATGTTATCCCTATCAACTACAGTGACAATGTGGAAGGTGGAAGAAAACAATCTCTCTCGCTCAAGCGTCTTACCACGCTCTTACAAGTGTTCTTACCGACACAGCGGGTGGTGTGGACGGTGAGATGAACCAATGAAGCGTGGGATGATTGCAAAGGTACCTGTTATGCTCAAGAGAAAGGTGGAGCTTGGATGGCATAATATGGTGGCTAATAAGCAGAAAATCGTTAACAGCTAAACAAAGTTGAATAAGTATTCAATGTAGGAAACTGTTGCTGGTCAACTGAGTGCCCTAGAGCCTAGCACAACACAAGGAAGTATCAAGGCAAAAGAAAGACAGAATGATATAACCAAACAAACAGCACCAAGTGGTATAGGCTAATTGCTTTAATATGCGTGTTCTTCACTATTTTTTTTATTTTGTAATATTTTTTTGATATTTTTTCTTTACTCAGTAGCACAAATATAGGAAGCACACAAATTTGCAGCTCAATTGGATGTAATATGCGGCCTATAGAAAATCAAGAAGGTTTCGTGATGAAACTTCGGAGGCCAGATAACCTATCTTCCGAGGGGAATTTGAGCAATCTAATTTCGCCGAACGCGGCTACGCTGCAGAAAATCAGATGCGAAATTTCGCGTAGATGAATTTGAAAAAAAAAATTCGCCCGATTTCGAGTTCGTATGCGAAAGTTATGGCCGTTTTAAGGTAGGCTGTCCGAGTTACGTTTTTTTGGATGTTGATTCCAACTCGGTTTGAGAACAGAAC
The DNA here is from genome assembly GCA_036927565.1 of Tuctoria greenei. Taxonomy (NCBI): domain Eukaryota; kingdom Viridiplantae; phylum Streptophyta; class Magnoliopsida; order Poales; family Poaceae; genus Tuctoria; species Tuctoria greenei. Next base: position 61,435,873 of record JAYESD010000002.1, on the reverse strand, counting down.
TCGCAAACGGATACGAAAACGATCGGGAATTTGCACAGCAACTAATGGGGTGGTGTGTGATGATTCAAGGATGAATGGCACAAAGATTTGTCACCTAATCTAGGGCTGGCGATGCGGGAGTTCACGCAAGGCGGCTAGCTAGGGCAAACCGATGAACGTGGCGGATCGGTTTGTTATTTAGGGATTGTGGAATAGGTGTCGAATAGCAAGAAAACAAGGACGAAACACGATAACTAGGATCAAAAAACACAAAGCCAAACCAGCAACAAGACTCAACCACACGAATGCAAACTCAACAATGCAAACTGAAAAACGAAACTGCAGGCACTATAGTCTGGGAAGCGGTAAAAACGATCTAATATTTTTTTTGTGGCTTTTTTGTGGACTCTAGGTACGAAACAAAATCGATCTAATGGAAGGAAGGAAAACAAAGATACCTCACGGGCAACCTGGAAATCTGATACCAATTGATGAGTAGGTTTAGGCCCGATCTTCCGAAAGGTATGTCGATTGGGATGGAGAACTCGACGTTGATGATCCGCGGCACTCGAGCAGTTCGAGTACCCCTGCAATCACTACACCACGGCTCCGTTGGTTATCAACCGTGCTGCACACGCTTGACCTCGCCAAGAAGGCTAATCCCTGCAAGTGCAATCGAGAACACGAGCAAGAACGTAGAAGACACGATCGGAAATCGCGAAATTGGGGTCTCACAAACCGTAGAACGGCGATTTTATTGATCTAAGCAAAACCCACCGAATATGACCGGCGGCTGCAGTATTTATAGGCTAGGGTTCGACCAAAACACGATTAGACGCGTCCCTAATGGACTCTTACAGGATACAAGGCCCAAAGGCCCGATTCGGTGGCGCAGCACCGGACAGAAATCTGGACTCGACTTGTTTCGACGATTCCCAATGACTCCGGAGGAATTTTGAGGTGGGACCAGAACCATTGGAAAGTTTATCTTCTCCTCTTTCCGTGCATATGTAGAACGTCGAAAACGGAGTCCGTATGCCTCCTGGGCGTCTGTTTTAAGGTGGATTGCTCCTGGACTCTGAGTTGAACTCGAGTCCGAGTTGTAAACTGTTTCCATCTACTTGTGGACGTCCCAGGTGGTTCTCCACGCTCCCAAGGCCTCCTTCCTTCACTTGTTGATCTTTTCCATTATTCCTAATAACAATTAAATCATCACATAGCAATCTATTCTCAAACTCACATGCAAAAGAAGTTAAGAACGAATTTACCTGCTGATTTAATAACCGTGCCCGTGCTCTTGTGATTGGTCCTTGCAGTTCAATGCGCGTCTTTGCTGTTGTGATGTCCTCATCAGCGCAGAGTCAATTTGATGTTCCTTTTCTATTTTTATACGGACCAAAAATAATTTTGATGAGGTTATTAAATCAGATGACATAAATGATACAGAGACACGAACTAGAAGAATCAATGCAAATTAGAAGGCTTGGATCACAAACTAACCACTTAACAAGTTCAGGAACCTAGAGATGCAAACTAAATGTTTAGGGACCTAGATGCTACTTTCGAACAAATTTGAAGATTGGACATGTGTTTTACTCATTCCAAAAAATAGAGTTTTGGAGTTCAAGTTGGTAACAAGTTATAAAGACGAAAATCATATTTGAAGTTGTAATTTTGAAATTATTAATAGATATTGACCAGTCTGACAAGAGTGACTGGTAAATGGTCGACAGTTAATGACTCTACCTTATATAATTGTGCTAAAGACCAAATTGTAAGATGTGATTTTTTCTATGCTTAAGTACACTTCGCAAGACCAACCAACTGTACTCCCCTGTTCTTAGATAAATGACATTCAGAACATTTTTAATTCACTTTAAATTTAACTAAATTTTCTTGTCATAAACATTATTATTTCGAAATAGAAGAAGTTTTAGATATTGCATACTGTTGCAAGTTTTGTCGTGAAAGGAAAACCAGTGTAAAAGAACAGTTGAAAGACTAGGTTGATCGCTTTTGAAGACAATGCTGGTACGACATGATGATCAGCCCATCTTTTACACATTAAACCGACGCATGCTAATATGATGACATGGACGATGCCTGGGCATATGAACGCAATGAGATTTACTTGGTCCGATCAGCGTATCGTTTGGGAAAAACAGAACACTTCAACCTGAATTCTCGGACAATGAACTCAAAGTCTCCACAGACTTCAAATCCATTTGCTGTTTTGCCGAAATGCTCAACATAAAGTGAGTAGATCAGTGTCTGAATGGTGTTTTTTTTTTAGTCCTCAAGGAATTCATTTCTCTGTCTGAGCGTGGTCGCTTTGTCTTTTGCCTAGGAGAACATGGGGAGGCGGCGAATGGCAGCACTCGACCAAGTGTTAGCGTTTTTTTGCGAAAATATAATATTATTATTTTAAACGTAAAATTCAAAACGAGCTGACTTTTTGAAAATTTCAAAAATGGATAGGAGTCGTCCAGCGGGGTGATTCTCATGCATGACCGTGATCGTGCAGCTTTCTAGTCTAGTGTGACAACTCATTTGTTTGAAATGGCACCTGTTATGGTTACATTTAAATAATACTTCTTTCATCTTGTTTAGGATAAAAATTTTAATTCAAAATTATTCTAGACCATATTTTATTGGTCCATCAAAATAAACTAAAAATATTATTTTAAACAACTAATAATATGAGATGAAAAGAGTACTATTACGAAAAAAAATTCGAGCGCTAGCAGTGTGACGGCCAAGGAAAGGAAGCGGGGGGTGCTTGTGAGCCACGAAACCGCCCCAGACGAAATCCGGCCCACGACTGCTCCACCACATATATATATGGACGCCTGGAATGGGTAGGGTTTCTCAGCACTCCTCTTGCGCCGCCTCCTCCACTCCTCTCTTCTCGCTCCCCTCGGATCGGGAGAAGACTTCCCCCGACCCAAGGTGAGCGACACCCTTCCGTTCCCTCTCGTCTGGTTCTCGTCTGGTTCTCGTCTGCGCTGCTGATTGTGATTGATGCTTTCCTGTTTCTTAGGTTCAGGATTTCCTTGTTTTAGTGAATCTGAATTCCGTTTCGTAGTTTGAGCTGCTGCCGATAAATTTGCTTGATCCCAGGAGTTCAATCCTCTTAAGGGCCTTTTTAGTTAATTTTCGAGCTAGATTAGCTGTAACTCTTGCGTGCGTATGCGAATGGTACTCGTTTTTTATATTCCCGTCAGATGCTTTTGACCCTTCAGTTAGTAATTTCACTGGGAATGTTTCGATAGATTTCTTTTATTTTTTTCCGTTCATCACTTCCGTTTCCATTTCGGTCGATTCTTTTTGCTCACCACGGCGTAGAAAAAGCTTTGGTGGCGTAGATCTACCGCTTCTTCACGGCGTCGTGACCTTATGGCTTTTCATTCTAATAATTTGTGCTCAGATATGTAGTCGTCTGATTCTCGAATGTTGTAATTAAGCTCGGTTCATGGAAGTTAGTTAGAATGCTCACCTTGTAATCCGCATTTTATATTTTCTATCATTGCTTGATGCGTTGATACATGTGCTTGTCCGTTTCCAATGATGTTCTTCAGATTAGTTCACTCTTTTTTCTATCAGTTGCGTTGAAACTAGACTTCTCGTGATTCAGGAGTGTGATATTTGAAGGAAGTCAAGATGGTGAAGTTCACGGCGGAAGAGCTGCGACGCATTATGGACAAAAAGAACAACATTCGTAATATGTCCGTCATTGCTCATGTGGACCATGGTATGTGCAAGAGGAGCCACCTATACAGAAACTATAGATTCTTTATTTATAGCTTGGTCATGATGTGGAAGCTGCTAACTTGATGTACCACATCTGTTTGGTTTGATTCAGTTTTTCATTACCTACGTTCTAGTACTTTTTTTAAGCACTGATTTTTCCATCTTAAGAAATATTGTTACTTCTTTTAATTACCTAAATGATACTTGATTGTTGTGGTTCCTTTCATATCATTGACATAGATTTGTTAAAAAAGGTAATCCTATGATTGGATAGCTTCTTATTCGTTTCACTCGATGGGACATGGAGTCATGCTAGGATTAGTAAATCAAAAACTTGGTTCTCAAGAACAACTACTGACAGCACTCTGCAACTCTATCAATGCATGATCTTTTAAATTTGTTCATCTGTATCCTGTTGCTGTTTGGGTCACAATAGATTTTTGAAATGGTATTTGCTGCTTTATTCAATCCTATAACTGTTCTGTGTGTAGTTCAAGGATCATTGTCTCTCTTCCACTAGACGATTCGTCTTCCATATCATTGTAGCCTTTAATGCACTTGACTTAAATAGAAAACAAAGAGTAGTTATTTGTTCAAAGTAAAATTATGGTGCCTTCTTTCTTGTCAATGTCATGTGAATCTTACAAAGGATCATGATTTTATATCATATCTGGTTTACAATAGAAAGTTCTGCTGTCTTAACATTTTGTGGAAGTGTTGTGTGCTAAAATGTTATCTCCTTTTTGCAGGCAAGTCCACTCTTACGGATTCTCTTGTAGCAGCGGCTGGAATTATTGCCCAGGAAGTTGCTGGTGATGTCCGTATGACTGATACTCGTGCAGATGAAGCAGAACGTGGTATCACAATCAAGTCCACTGGTATCTCTCTCTACTATGAGATGACTGATGAATCCCTCAAAATGTACAAGGGCTCGAGAGATGGGAATGAATATCTGATCAATCTTATTGACTCACCTGGGCACGTTGACTTTTCCTCTGAAGTCACGGCTGCTCTTCGGATCACTGATGGTGCTCTGGTAGTGGTTGATTGCATTGAGGGTGTATGTGTTCAAACTGAAACGGTGCTGCGCCAGGCACTTGGTGAGAGGATTAGACCTGTCCTTACAGTGAACAAGATGGACAGGTGCTTCCTTGAGCTTCAGGTGGACGGTGAGGAAGCCTACCAGACTTTCTCCCGTGTCATTGAGAATGCCAATGTCATCATGGCGACATATGAAGACAAGCTCCTTGGTGACGTCCAGGTGTACCCAGAGAAAGGAACTGTTGCTTTCTCTGCTGGTCTGCATGGCTGGGCCTTTACCCTCACAAACTTTGCTAAGATGTATGCATCCAAGTTTGGGGTGGACGAGTCTAAGATGATGGAGAGGCTCTGGGGTGAGAACTTCTTTGACCCAAGCACAAAGAAATGGACCACCAAAAACACAGGCTCTCGTACTTGTAAGAGGGGCTTTGTTCAGTTCTGCTACGAGCCAATCAAGCAAATCATCAACACGTGCATGAATGACCAGAAGGATAAATTGTGGCCCATGCTGCAAAAGCTTAATGTAACCATGAAGTCTGATGAGAAAGAGCTGATGGGCAAGGCGCTGATGAAACGTGTTATGCAAACTTGGCTTCCAGCTAGCACTGCTCTTCTTGAAATGATGGTATTCCACCTTCCCTCTCCGGCAACAGCTCAGAGGTATCGTGTGGAGAACTTGTACGAAGGTCCCCTTGATGATGTTTATGCAACTGCTATCAGAAACTGTGATCCTGAGGGCCCCCTTATGCTGTATGTTTCCAAGATGATTCCAGCATCAGACAAGGGTAGGTTCTTTGCCTTTGGCCGTGTCTTCGCAGGGAGGGTTGCTACTGGTATGAAGGTTCGGATCATGGGTCCGAACTATGTCCCTGGCCAGAAGAAGGATCTGTATGTGAAGAGTGTCCAGCGAACTGTTATCTGGATGGGAAAGAAACAAGAGTCTGTTGAGGATGTTCCCTGTGGTAACACTGTTGCTATGGTTGGTCTAGATCAGTTTATTACAAAGAATGCTACACTGACAAATGAGAAGGAGGTTGATGCATGCCCGATCAGAGCAATGAAGTTCTCCGTTTCTCCTGTTGTGCGAGTTGCTGTTCAGTGCAAGGTTGCCTCTGATCTTCCCAAGCTAGTGGAAGGTTTGAAGCGTCTAGCTAAGTCTGATCCTATGGTTCTATGTACAATTGAAGAATCTGGTGAGCATATTATTGCTGGTGCTGGTGAGCTTCACCTTGAAATCTGTTTGAAGGATCTGCAGGAAGATTTCATGGGTGGTGCTGAAATCATTGTTTCCCCTCCTGTTGTGTCCTTCCGTGAAACTGTGCTTGAGAAGTCTTGCCGCACTGTCATGAGCAAGTCTCCAAACAAGCACAACCGTCTTTACATGGAAGCCCGTCCCTTGGAGGAGGGTCTCCCAGAGGCTATTGATGATGGCCGCATTGGTCCACGTGATGATCCCAAGGTGCGTTCCAAGATCCTATCTGAGGAGTTCGGGTGGGACAAGGACCTTGCCAAGAAGATTTGGTGCTTTGGACCTGAGACCACTGGCCCGAATATGGTTGTTGATATGTGTAAGGGAGTGCAGTACCTTAATGAAATCAAGGATTCAGTTGTGGCTGGTTTCCAGTGGGCATCAAAGGAAGGTGCACTGGCTGAGGAGAACATGCGTGGTATTTGCTTTGAGGTGTGTGATGTTGTTCTCCATGCTGATGCTATTCACAGGGGAGGTGGCCAGGTTATTCCTACTGCCCGAAGGGTTATCTATGCTTCTCAACTCACTGCTAAGCCAAGGCTGCTTGAGCCTGTCTACCTTGTGGAGATCCAGGCCCCTGAGAATGCTCTTGGTGGCATTTATGGTGTTCTGAACCAGAAAAGAGGGCACGTGTTCGAGGAGATGCAGAGGCCTGGTACCCCACTGTACAACATCAAGGCTTACCTCCCTGTTATCGAGTCCTTTGGGTTCTCAAGCACACTCAGGGCCGCAACCTCCGGCCAGGCGTTCCCTCAGTGTGTATTTGACCATTGGGACACGATGTCCTCTGATCCCCTAGAGGCAGGTTCCCAGGCCGCACAGCTGGTCATGGACATCCGCAAGAGGAAGGGGCTAAAGGAACAGATGACTCCTCTGTCTGACTTCGAGGACAAGCTGTAATTTATCTGTCGTGGAATTTCTGCTGTTAGCTAGTGGACCCTTCTGTGGTCTGCTTCGTCATACGCGAGAACTGTCATTTCTTGTGGTCTTTATTTCCTGTTGTGTCAAATTATGTGTAATGCCGTATGCTAGTTCTGAAACTATATTTTGTTATCTTTCATGACAGCATTTAAATCTACTGGATACTGTGTTAAAGTGGGGTTTTTGCTGGTCATCCTAGCTTGTTGGACCTTGAATGTTGTGCTTTTGGCTGTTCTCTGGATTAGTAGTTTTATGTGTGGTAATTTAGTCTGGGTTTCCTCGGTTTTGATGCAATTTTTTGTGCCAGTTTTTACTTTTGGTCACTTGTCAGTTGCTTTCGTCTGTATGTTTTGTGTCATTATGTTAGGTCTTCAGACGCGAGCATTATGTGTTTAGGTGGCTTATGTGTTTCAATATCCCATTAGTGTGCTGTGTTAAGCCAGTCGTGATGACGATCTGGTTTACTGTAAAGCAGTAAATATAGAGTAGATTTAGATTATTGTAAGTATAAAATAAGTGTCGAGAGTGAAATGTTGAAAGTATAAGGGTTTAAGTTTTTAGAAGAAACCGTTGCAGATGGTCTAAGAAAGAAACGGGGTGATCAAGTTAACAGTTTTTTCCCTATAAATATGTACCTCAAATTAGTTCTCCCAACCTCAAACATGGGGATGGAAGAAGTCCGCATGAACAGTAATAAAGTTGCTTTTTTTCTACCTTTTTTTATGTTCCTATCCTTCTGAGAAAACGCCCTGCTGTATTGACAACTTGACTGACTAAACAGGTGAGATATGGAGCTCGGGGAAACGTAGCCACTTAAGTTCGCAAAATTATGAGTTGTAACTAGATAAACAATAAAGGGAGGAGAAATAAGGAAGTTTTTTAGTACGAAGAAAACAATGGAAAGCAAGGACAGAGATGGTTGTCTGCATTTTTTTCGGATAACTCAAATTAATTGCTGGTGTTGCAAAATGAACCACAATTGCATTTGTCAGAACTTTTGAAGGAGACATATCTTGCTACCATTCAGCATTCTAGCCATTTAAACTACAAAATGACAAATTCTTTTGTTAAAGGAGGGAGTACTTATTTTCTTTTTTATTTTTCCAAGCGTACAGTAGGAGAGGAAGGGGACTGCGCACCAATTGTCAATGATATGAAAGGCACCAACAATCAAGTAAGATCCTAACTGAGATACTCAACTCCCAATCTTCTAGCTGGACACTTACTCTTGATCTTCCGTTGGAGTAAGGTGCTCGCATACATGCATAGATCTTATTTTCAGATAAAGGACATATATCATATACAAAGTTACTTTTGGAAGATATTCTAGTGTGTGCAATGTATCAAATGATTATCCAGCTTTGCGGATCATATGTTTGGGTTCTATAAAACTCGGATTGAACACGACTGCAAGAGGAAGGGCACTTAAAGGCAACGGAAGGCACATGCCAATCATTTTTTTTAGGAAAGCGACAGTGACACTGCTTACGCATTGAAAGGAGGAACAAAATACTATTACAGAAGTATAGTGCAAACTTAGAAAATAAAAAAAACAAGAGAAAGCCGCCCAAGAACCAGTAGTTCCAGGGCGACAGAAACAACGACAAGAGTCAATGGTGGCACGCCCACAGCTATAGAAGACTCTCCACTTCTCCCCAAGCAAGGCGCACGTCGTCGATATCTTCTTTGGCTAACAAGGCCACTGAGAGTTGATCCTTCTCTTTTCCTTCAAAGATTCTTCTATTTCTTTCCTTCCACACGTTTCACTAGATGTAGAGGAAGTATCTCATTTTGGTTGCGTCACGACTCTCTTCTTGTGCAGTTATTCTATTCCTAAATCCAGTCTTTCATGGAAGCTACTCGGGCCTCTAGAGCTTGCTGTTCACCTAACATTCCTAGCCATCGTGCAACCATGAGAGCTACTTCTTTGGTGGACTCACAGTGCAACGCAAGATGCGGCACCGTTTCCGCCTCTTGAAGACATAGCGGGCACGCGATGTTATTATTCCAGTCTCTCCGATCCAAATTGTCAACTGTCAGGACCTTTTCATGCATGAACGTCCATCCGAAAAAAGGACCTTTGGTTCTGCTTTGGCAATCCAAAGGTTTTCTGCTTGGAAAGGCTTTGTCGACCCCTGAAACTGAAGGATATACGCCGATTTAGCCGAATATTGTCCGTTCAAGGTCCATTTCCATGAGATCTTGTCTTGCACAGTGCTATCAAGTGTGATTCTCTGGGCAAAATTCCACACCAAGAGAAATTATATGCATTGTTGCACGTTTGATATCCTTCTCACAATCTGCATCCACCTGTTACCCATCAACTCGTCCTCCAACAATTTGTTTTTGTGGCATGCCAAGGCGAACAGATCAAGATTTGCCAAGGCGATATGCCAATCATTTAACTGAGCCTAACTAATCATGTGAATGTACTTGTGCCTTTGTGCAAGGTTGTATGTGTATCCGGTTACTACTTAACTCTTGCCTTAATCATACCATACCTCTTCCCTTGATCATTAGAAGGTTCTTGCCTTAATCATACCATACCTCTTCCCTTGATCATTAGAAGGTTCGTTTGCATCAGAGGGTAATCATCATAAGAAGAGTGCTTAAAAAGTGATCGCATGATATGATGGATGCCAATAATGATCACTCAATGCGACCTTTAAACACGCGCGGATCCAATCGATCGCTATGAGCGTGCACAAATGAACTTGGTATTGTTGCAATTTTTAAGAAGAAACTATACCTATGTCCTAAGGCATGTGCTCATACCATGAGGCAAGGACATGGATAAAATCAATTTATTTAGCCCCGACTCCCAAGGAATATACGAGATCCAATGAACTGTAGGAACTAGCATGTTTCTGAAGGTTTACTGGAATTCATCATGCATCCTTACTATTCTCTAGTTGATAAAAAAATAGCAACATTAAATAATTTTTTAACGCGGAAATATATTTCCACTTCCACCCGCCATAGGGGCAGAGATCATCAGTCTTACATATTCCATTGCAGGGAAAAGGAGAGCCCACCCCCGGTACCTCTTCATGTTCATAGCATCAGTCTCTGATGCCAGAACACAGAGGGCCATCAGTACCAATCCTAAAATACCCAACATATTGTTCAAACCCGATTACAGAAGGGAGACAAACTGTTCCATCCCTCTGGGGGAGACAATCCAAAATACTACTCTAAACAGAAGTAGACTAGATGACAGTTTGATCGTTTTTACGCCGACTGATTCTCCTCCCCATCAGCTGCTTCATCATCAACCATTCCTTGATCAGCATTCGGTGCCACAATCAGCAGAGTTGTTCCTTGCCTCCTCATCACTCGCATCTCCATCTTCATCATTGAGTTTGCCCTCCCCTTGAGAATCTCATGCATGTCACCGGGATACAGACCTGTCCAATAGTGCCAAAAAGAACAGGCATGGAAAATGATCTCACAAGGATGCTTAATCAGCTTTTTATCAAAACACATTTTGTTTCTAGCTTTCCAGGCTGCCCAGCATATGGCACCCAAGCCCACTGTATACACCTGATCACCACCAGGGAGTGCACATTTAATCCAACGCCAGTACTGATCCAAATTATTAGGCTTGTATGAGCTGTGAAAGCAATTAGCTATCACTCCCCAAACCACTTTCATCACTTGACACTCAAAAAACAGATGAGTCAAGCAATTTCCAACACTTCGCTCTTATTAAAATTTATTTTGAGCTCCGACATTTGCTCGTAGAGGGAAAGCAACAGCTTAACATTCCTAGCCCCAATCCTTTCTCCCTCAAGACATAAAATAGTATCGTCTGCGTATTGCAGCACCAATACTCCCCCTATTATTATATCATGTGGCAGCCCTTTAAGCAAACTATTTCTCTAGGCCCTGTACAACATTCTAGAAAGACAGTCTGCAACAATGTTAAAGAGGAGTGGAGACAATGGACATCCTTGTCTCACATCCTTAAAACTTTGGAAGTAGGGCCCCACCTTTCCATTCACTTTAACACTCAGTGTTCCATTTTGGACCACTTTCTCAATCCAATTACACCATTTTGGACTAAATCCTCTCTTCCTAAGGCCAGTGAATAAGAACTGCCAATTGACTTTATCATATGCCTTCTCAAAGTCTAGCTTCAAAATTAGACCCTTTTGATTTATTTTCCTTTTGGTATCATGTAATGCTTCATGCAAGATAAGAATGCCATGCATAATGTTTCTTGATGGTATGAAAGCAGTTTGAACATTATGTATAATTTTGTTAGCAACACATTCCAACCTCATATTCAATATTTTTGTAAATATTTTTATATATGCAATTCAAAAGGCAAATAGGCCTATATTGCTGATGTTTTTCAGCATCCTTAACCTTTGGTAGAAGAGTAATAACTCCAAAATTAATCCTTTGTATATTTAGGCTATTATTGCAAAAGTCTTCAAAGAGAGCCATCATGTCATCTTTAATAATCCCCCAACAGTTTTGATAAAATTCATTAGGTATACTGTCAGGGCCAGAGGCCATGTTTTTTTCCATTTGGAACAAATCATTCTTTATCTCTTCTTCACTAAAATGTTTTGTCAGCTCTAAATTTTCCTCTTCATTAACATTTTCATGCTCTTCCCATAAGGATTCATCAATGTTAAAATAATTACCCTCTTCCATGCCAAATAGGGATCTATAATATTCAATAGCATATTTCAATAATTCCTTATCTCCTTGAATGATTCTTCCCCCCTCCTTAAAGCTGAAAATAAAACCTTTTTTCTTTCATTTGCTATTTTGTGGTAATATTCAGTGTTCATATCCCCTTTAAAGAGCCACATTTCTCGACTTCGTTTATACCAAAATAATTCTTCTTTTTCCATCATATCCATCAATTCTTTGTGTATATGAACTTTTTTTATTATTTCAGCGTCTGATAAGACATAATTCTTATTTTTCCTCAAGGATTCCAATTTCTCTATGAATTTCTTCTTTTCTCTTTTTATCCAGTCCACTCTGATTGTAACCCCACCCTTTAAAGTATTTCTTAATCTTTTCCATTTTAAATAAAAATCGATTCAGAACATCAAAATCTCTAGTCGGTTCCTTCCATATTTCCTCCACTTTCCGGGAAAAAAATCTGGATGTTTCATCCAAGACAATTCGAATTGGAAGGAATAAGACCTCTTAGTCTCTTCCTCCCTTGTATCGATAATCAAAGGATTATGGTCAGACAGCTCCCTAGGCTTTTATATGCCACTACTCTCGGGAATACAGATTCCTAGTCTCTAGACATCAAGATCTTGTCTAAAGCTTCAAGAGTGAGATTTCTTTGATTATTCGACCATGTGAACTTACCTCCGGAGATTTTAATCTTCGTGATATTATGAGTATTTCTTATATCATTAAACAAATCAGAGAATTTGTTTGGACAAAATGGTTTGTTCTTCTCATTTGGGCCTCTAATTATATTGATATCACCCCTGCTACTTAGGGCATGCTAGTCGAGCTTATAAATAAGGCCAGTTCTGTTAAAAACTCTTCTTTATCACCATCATGTGCTCCATAGATGTTTAGCAGACACCAAGTTTTATCAGACTTAATATCTTTCACCACAGTGTGAATATTATATGAGCCTATTTTTACATCCACAATTTGAAATACTGTCATTCTAATGCCAGTCATCAAACCTTCAGATTCCCCCGGGAGGGGCTCCACACCCAGGAGAAATCTTGGACAGGGTCTATTGACCTCAATAGCCCCTCTGAAATGGTTTGCTGCATTGTCTCCTGTATACATATAATATCAATATGCATCTCCTTAACTAAGTCTTTACACCTATTTTCCCCACACCCCTACAATTCCAAAAGAGTGTCTTCATTTTTAACCTTCTTGGATATAATTTTTGCCCCAGGATCTTCCTGGTGGCCTTTGTTTCTATATACATAAACCGCTGTTCTCTTACTTCTTCTCAAAATAATAGAACTACCCTCACCATTTTTACCATGAAAATTTTTATCTCCTTCTATACTGGCACTTTCTGTTACTGTAATATCATTTTCCCACCTACCACCATGTGGTCTGTTTTCAATTGATTACTATTTTCATTATGAGTTTGCTCATTTTTATTAAGATCATCACTCTTCTGTTTTATGTTTTGTCTAGCTCTCTCAATTTCAATTATAAGATCAACTTTATCAAAATTATGAACATATACTAAAACTCCCATATCACTAGCCAAAGCAACTATTTCATCCACTTGAAGAACTACAAAAGAGTTTTTAGAATTACCTTCCAGAGATCTTTTCTTTGAAGATGCAGCTCCCTTTCCACCTTCCAACATTTTCTTCATCTTTTCTTCAACTCTCTTGCTTTGCCTTGGTACCAGCATCATCTGATCTTCATTGAGACCTTTAGTAAGGTCCAACATCTGGCAGTCCATGCCTTTCTTAGTATCTCCCCTAGACACGATGCTTTCCTGGAACTTGACCACTTCCTTTTCCTTAGCTACATATTCACATCTGACCATTCAAACCTCAAATTTGTTGTATTGAGCAGGAACTTCCTTGTAACTCATATCATCTCCAAGCAGATCATCATTACTATCATCCCAGGAGTGATCCACTTTCTCATCCTCCTTTTCCTTGCAGATTCTATATTTCTTGAAGTTGCTTTTCTCTTTGCCTTTGTCTCCGCTGGAATCCACAATACCATTTGTAACATCTTTCTTCCTTTCCCATCCAATTTTTGGAGGTGCAAAGCTTAAACCCTCATATCTTTTGAAGCTACTCTTCTTTGACATAGCCCCCTTTGAAGACTCTCCATCTTTCTCAGGGTTTTTTTTGCCTGGGAGGAAGGTCCACCACTAGGTATTCCTGGCGGCTGAGGTGCAACAACTTCACCTTCCACCTCTCTTTCAAACCAAAATCTGTAGAAGTAAGGCACTATGACCCCCTCAGCAAAAGCTGGAACCCTATTGATATTCCTTGTGCCAATACTCATCCTTACATATCCAGTCTTGCCAGAGTACTCTCATCTATCTCCATGGTAACACCCGCCAATGATCCCACATAGGACAACGTCTTGAAGCTTCTCTTGTTATAAGGTATACCACGTACTCTGAACCACACAATTTGAAGTTCTCCAATCGCTCCCAGAGATGGAGTCCATGGGCTAACACTAATGGAAGCATCAGTACTCTTAATTCCAAGGCTAAAGTGGCCCCACTCTCTTATCATTCTGGCATTGTGGAACCTCATCGTGAAGCTCTCCTCATCCACAGGTCTAGCAGCCCACCTCCAGGTATTAGCACCATGTATCTGAGTGAATTCTTGTTCAATTTGGCTTCCAGTAGCATGTCCTCTAACCACTTTAATCACAGCAGTGGTAGCTCTCACCTTGACGATAGCATCTGACGGACAATCTGGAATGCAGAAGAATGATTGACCTTCCTGAAAGTCGCCTAGAGGGAGGTGAATAGGCAATAAGACCTGAAATGACTTAATCAAACGAGATTAAATTCCTGAGGCCGGACTTGTCTGGACAGGGCCGGATTAGTTCGCTCAGCACGGGATAAAAACCTAAAAACTAGGTTTCGACAAGTTATTTTCGGAATTTAAGTTCAACCAAGATGTAAACAATGTGTAGTAACTTGGTACATATAAGATTGGAAGATTTAAGCACTTAGATCACAAGATTTGACAAAGATCAAAAGTGAAAGGCAATATGAGCAATATGAACCCTAATAGCAATACTAGTGATTACAAAAGGTAAAAAGACAAGTGAGACAATATTTATCCTGTAGTTCAGCTCCACGAAGAAGCCTACATCCACGTTGAGAAGTCCACACAAGGATCGAGTCTCACTTGACCCTTCTCTCACCAAGCCACCATGATGGTCGGCTTGGTTTCCACTATATCAATGGATAATCACCAAGTTTGATGGGGCTGCTTACAAGTTGAGGCTCCCACAAATCAATACAATGAGGAGCACACGAAGCTCAACTCACACCATCCACAAAACACAATCACAATGTGCAAAGAGATCAAACCGAGAGCCAAAGCGTGATGATCTTCCTTCACTCTCCTCTCCAAACCCTAATCTCTTCAAGATTTGGTCTTAGATGGCTAGTAGGACGAGTAGAAGGCTTTGGAAGGCTCTTGGTTACTTGTGGCAGCGCTAGGGTTCAAGTCTCCTTCAAATGAGGCTGGGGATCCCCTTTTTATAGGGGTCCTGAGCCCCTTCTGCTGACCTCAGCAGAAGGGCGGACTAGTCTGGCCACTAGCCCGGGACTAGTCCAGCCCAATTGGACCACTGACCTCTGGTCAGGTCCCGACAACTACCACACTGCGCGACGGTCGTCCCAAAACGGACCAACTGGGTAGGCCCGGACTAGTCCGGCCACAGGGGGCGGACTAGTCCGACCCTCTAGGGTTTCTCTCGGTTAATCTCACTAAGTCTCAAACGGACTAGTCCGTACCCATACGGACAAGTCCGAACTTTTCCAGAGAGCTTTGGTCTGTCCAAAAACGGACAAGTACAATATTCTGGGACTTAGCTCTAATTCACTAAGAAACACTCCAAAGACGTTTGACCCGTCTCAAAACGGAATGGTCTGCCTGGCCGGACTAGTCTAGCATTGAGGCCCGGACTAGTCCGGCCTCCTAGGATCTTTTCTCATATTTGGCTTTTCACTTAGGTTTTTCTCTCAATAACCACTTTGAGCCCCTTAGAATGATCTCAATGCACATGATACATCCACCCTCTCACATGACACGGCTCATATAAGCTCAACTTCATAGAAACCCTAATTTCTACGCTTGAGCCTTTGACGCCTGTTATATCCTTTTTTTTTGAAGGGTTTCATCTCATTTCAATCATTGTACCTGTGCTTAGGATCAACATAGCTCATTAGACTCTTAATTGTCGTCATCAATCATCCAAAACCCACGGGGATGCCTAGATGCATTTTCAATCTCCTCCTTTTTGGTGATTGATGACAACACATTAAGACTTTGACAAAAAAGATAATAATTTGTTTTCATAACACGTATTTGTATGAGTGACTCCCCCTCAATGTATGCATCATGAGTAAGAGTAATTGAGGGAGTTCTCATACATATACATGTTATGGTGGGGTGGCTAAGTGATGTGCTCATAAATTGTGATAAAGCAACAAATATGCAATATAAGCATGTAACTCAAGCATAACATCACAATTGACATGAATTAAGTCTTACAAAAATTTAAGCGAGAGTTTTAAACATAAAAACGTAAGTCCAATCTTAGATCAATCAATCTCTCCCTCATATAACTAAGTCAATCTCTCCCCCAAATAACTAAGTAGAACTCTCAATCTCTCCCCCTATATAAGTGCCTCATCCACCAATCTCTCCTTCTTTGGCATCAAGACACCAAAAAGGAAAATAAGGAAGGAAGAGCCCTTAGGTCTACTCATCATCTTCATTGGCATCGTCATCGTCTCCGCCTTGGTGCCCGCTATCACTCTCCGTGGCCTCTGGATCAATATGAGCATCATCATCAGACGGGGCCACGGTGGAAGTACCATCTTCACCAAATTGAGCGAACTCCTCGGCGGTGAACCCCGGGAAAGAAGTGAGCTCACCATCACTCTCCTCGACGGGAGACATAGGGATATCCAGCTTGTCGCACATCACCTTGAGATACTTCTCGTTGCGACGCTCCATGCGACATTGGCGAATTTCCGTCTTCCGGCAAGGGGAGAAAAGAGCTTTGAAGCACTTGAAGAATCCATTCCCGCATTGTGATGAAGGCGGAGGTGGTGGAGGAGATGGCGCAAAGCGAGTGGAAGAAGCGGGAGGATCCGCATTCTTCCTCCTAGGAGCAGTAGGCTCCGGAGGAGGGAGTTGAGGTCGAAGCCTCCGGTGAGTGATGTCTTTCTTGAAGTTGAGTCCAGAGACCTTCTCGATCATGTACATGATGTAAGGAGCATATCCACATGATTGGTTTGGAGTATGGTAGATGTTGAAGATGTCGTCGAAGATGTAGTCAACCACATTGAAGCAGACATCTCCATCAATGAGTACCATTAGGTGCCTCAGATTTCCTTGAATGATCCACACATCTCCATCCTTGGGGGCAATGGTCTTCCGGAGCACCCTGTTGAGGATACTGTAGAAGGGCTTGATTTTCCTTATGTGCCCCGCCTCAAAGGGTACATGGCTAGGATACATGTACTCCAGGATCAACTGGCCCTAAGTTGGAGATAATGATTTCATTGTCCAGCTGATCCTCTAAGTCAAGTAGCTGAGCAAACTCACAGTAGGTGGTGGAGTATTGCTCTCCATGGGTCATCCATGTGATCCTCCTGTCCCCATTGGTGTGGAAGTAGATAGTGGAATATAATTGAGTAATGACTTACACACTTCAGTCATACTGAAAGGCCATGAATTTCTTCAGACCATGGCGCTCTATGGCCTCAATCACAACATTGAAAGCCACATGATCCTTTTGGGCCATATAGTCCCAGTCAATCCACTGAGCATTAGTGACTAAGGTTTGCTTGGACATGTAGACAGTCCAGTAATAGTCACAGTGGAAGTCACACCAGAAGCGGAGATCCACTATGCTCCTGTCCCGCTAATAGACATTGATCTTTTGGAGCTTCCGTGCCTTCTCAGCCCCATTGCCCTTGAAGATGTTGGCATCGAAGGCAGCGACACAGTTTGGGTTCCGTGCAGGAGATGACATCCTCAAGGGGCCTATGGGTTGAGAGGCACCCTTCTTAGCCTTGTTAGCAGGCTTCTTGGCTACAATGACCCTCTTCTTGGGGGAAGCATCCGCTGAGGCCTTGCCCTTGTCTTTGGAGGTCCTCGCCTCCTGGGCTCTAGCTTGATTGCCCAATGTCACGAGTCTCTTTTTCCTTGGTGCTGCCTCAGCGGGAGCAGAGTTGTGGGCTTCTTGTTGCATCTTCTTTGCTTTCCTTGATTCAAAGTAGGCAGCAACCATTTCTTGCTCCTCGCGTCTCTGACAGTAAAGAGCTTGCCTTCCCACTTCGGCCTCAGAGTCAGAGAGTGGAACATACTCGGAATCCGACATGGTTGCTGATAAGAGAAGCAAGGGGATGTGTATGATTACAAGGTGTCAAGACATAGTGGTAGAATTCACAGAATCGATCAAGTTTAGGGTTTTCGCTGTGTAATCCAGACTTGTCCACCCAGGGGCCAGACTAGTCCGCACCCAACCAGACTTGTCCGCCCTAAAGCCGGACTAGTCTGGTTCACACAACAAGAACCCTAATCTAGAGAAATTTTGTGAAAACTACGGATCTTACCACAAAAATGGAGGTACATGATCACAATGATGTGCACAACAACATTTTTGAAGAAGTTTTGAAGCATCCCGACCCATAATATCAGAACTAAACATGTAATATTATTACCAAATACAAGGTTCGATACATAATATTACAACACAAGTGGAACCACGACCATACAGAGCTTTATTTCAATGTTATAACCTTATGCAAAACACTATAACTACTAACAAAGCTAATATAATAGTCGACAACAAGACTAGTAGCTCTTTGTCGTCCAATCCACTACACATGACTTGGATGCGGATGCGACCCTACTCGAAATCCTCCGGCATGAAGTCAGGATCCTCTGAAAAACAATCAATCAACAACGTTTGACTAAAGTACTCAGCAAGCTCCACCTCGCCCATCGGGAGGGGAATAAACAAATATAAATGCAATGCCCAAGATAAATAACGATGCAACCTCATGTAACTAATGCAAGTGAATATCTACAACATCACTCATCTCGATCTCACCATAGGTGGTTTTCTAGTTGTTAGGACCACACTGTAACCCATCCTATACCGAGGACACGGCCATCCGAATGGATTTTATACTCTGCAGAGGTTGTACGCTGTACCCACATGCACAGACTATTAAAGACAGCCCGATATAACAGACACCCAGTCGAAACATCACCCAAACCAGTCACCCCAAACCCGATATCATCATCATCAGTAAGCTCAATAATATCTCAACACAACTCTCTCTCTCCACCGTGGATGACTGTCGGACTAGCCACCGGGATTAGGTTAAGCCCCGTCCATACAGGGACATGTGGTCAGATTGAAAGGAAGTTAGGTGAGATGTCAAAACAACTCGATCCTTAAGGCTCACCAGGGCAGCCTCCATACACACATCACGAGCCCATCCCCATGATAGAACTCGCCGTAAGTCTACCACCACGGTAGCACATACACCAACACTAACCCATCTGCCCCGGTCAAAACTCATGCATGCTCTCACCAACCATACAACATACAAGAGGCAACATCATCATGTATAATCTCATCATTCCAATATGCCACAAATGGAACTAGCATGGCTCTCCTCTATCACTCGGCACTCAACAAATGCAATAACCTAATCTACTGGCCACAATGGATAAATCTCATATTGGTGCGATATGATCAAAAAGGGATAAATGGAACTTGCCTTTGCTGCCGTCGGCTGCGTCGTTCTCCGGGTCACCTAGTTCCTCCGGGTTCTCCTCCGGCACGGAGTTTACTCCGACAACGCGTATACAAACAAACATACAAACGAGCCATACATTCATCAATACATTATACAAACATAATTTTATTAAATAGATTATGATTTTATATGAATTTTAGAAGAAGAATGGAGTTCGGATGAGTGAGACATGAATCTTATAGTGTGGTTGGCTGGATTAATATAGATTCCAAAATTAGCAGGATTAAATAGGGTTATAGGTATATTTTAAGATTTGACCAACTCATGGTTGGGTGGTCCTGGAGTGAGGCACTCACGGACTTGGGTTTTGCAGCCAACAGTTTGCTGACGCTTGAGCCTGAGTGTGGGCTGCATAGGGTGATTAATGGAGGCTTAGCTAATGAAATGGTCCAACTAATAAAAGGTTTAGCTAGCACTTACTGCAGCTCATGGGTCTGGTTTAAAGCCTACGGTGGCACACGGCCTGGTTCAAGACTGGCCTAGTGCTTGTGGGTCAAGTGGCTACTTACGGCAAGTTAAATGCACATGGGCCAAGGTTAATGGGCCATTATGCCAATCGATAGCACTATTGGCTGGGAGTCCTTTGGAAGCACACGAACAAGCACAGCTTTCGTCTACCTCCAGACCTCTCTCTCCGGTCACCATGAAGGCCACGGAAGGCTCCAATCGAGTAGGGAAATAAGGGAGAGGGCGGCTGAGAGTGGGGGAATAGAGGACTCGCACCACGGCGAACTCGATTGAGGCATCAATTTGGGCATGGTTCATGACAAATAGGGGGATTTTGGGAGGAGGACGGCTATGGAAGGGGGAGGTCGATGTCAACACAAAAGAGGGAGGGAGGAGCTCACCTGTTGGTTGCTCGTTGCGGCTGCAAACGAGACGCGACTCGCACAGTTGAATTTATAGGCGGAGAGGAGGGAGTAGGCCGCCGGTTCGTGGACAAACAAAGTAAATACACCGTACTCTGATGGGTCGCACGCCAGAGCTCGACCAGCCGTCCGCTAGTGCCTGCACGACGCGTCGCATCGCCTGGCCACGGTCGTCGGCTAGCATCGGGAACCCACGCGGCTGTCGAGGCGGCGCCCTCATCATCGCTATGTGAGTGAACAAAGTAGGTATCCATCACTTCCTTTGAGCAGTAGCGGGTGCAGCTTGAATGCTTCGTACGAGCGTTCGGGAGCTTCAGGAGAGTCACTAAAGGAAGAAGGGCAGGGCGGGCTTGGCCCTTGCCATGGCTGCCTAACTTGTGCTGCTGGTTCAACGTGGGGAAGAAGAAAGGACAGTATGGTTAATGCATTGTACGGCTGCTCAGGAAGCTTCTTGCGAGCTGGAGAAGAAAGGGAGAACGAGAACTCTTCGCTTGTCGAGACGTGTTGGCGTGGTGCTGCTGAACAGCACTGGTACTGTTTGGGTTCAGATACGAACGTGTGCTTCTATTTTGACTAGAGGAAGAAGAAGGGGTTGCTTGCGATTATGGGAAAAGTGGGAGGGGCTGGGTGGAAAAATGTATTAGGTTGGCCGTTGGACTGATGGAGATAAAGTGGCATGGGTGTTAGATTGGTAGAGTGAGTTCAGTTTTTATTTTATTCTATTTCTATTTGCTCTTGGCCTGATTATTATTTATTTATTTATTTTTTGTAGGAATCAGTGATTATTTTATTTCAGCTCTCTGATATATATACATATGTGTGTATGCGAATTATTATTGATTATTATTTTACAAGCTCGATCAACTAGTTTGTGAAATTTAGGATGTTACAAGTTTCTATCAATAGACCCAAAAGAATTGAATTTCAAAGGTTTTGGGGTTAGGTCAAGAATAGCTCTTCAAATCTTCAAATCGATGAAATGTGGATGAAGAATCGGCCTCCGATGCTTGGGGAATAGTTCCCTAACACCTTAGGGCTTCAATCCACGGATTGGAGTCAAGATTTGTTGGTGGAAATCGAAAATCGCCGTTTGGGGGGCAGTTTTCGTGCGTTTTTAGAGAGAGAGGGTTTGAGTGGAAGTGGAGAGGTCGAGGGCTCCTTGGGGAGGTTAAGTCCCCAAGGGCGGGACTAGTCCGGTCATGGACCGGACTTGTCAGGCCAACGGACTGGGTCCGGACAACTTGAGCCACCGAACTAGTCCAATCACAGGGCGGACTAGTCCGGTCCTAAGGCTGAAAACTCATATATATTGAGTTTTCAGGAGAGATTTGATCCTTTTGTACTAGATTTCACAAAAGATCTTTGTAAACATGGTCAGTAAGCAGTCAACAATCAAACACTGACCATGGTTCACAAGGATTCAATAATTTCAATATAATTTGCAGAAAATTGAGGAGGATGAGTTTTTTGCAAGCATGTGTGAATTTTGAATATGACAATCTGATGTGCAAGATTCAAGCTACATTTCGAGAATCCAAGATATTAAGCTCACTCCTAAGTTCACAAAATCTTTTCTCATCTAAGGGTTTGGTAAATATATCGGCCAATTGTTTGTCGGTTCTCACATGTGAAATTGCAATATCCCCTTTGATGGAGTGACCTCTCAAGAAATGGTGTCGAATATCGATGTGTTTGGTCCTTGAGTGTTCAAATGGATTGTAGGCTATTTTGATGGCACTCTCATTGTCACATAGGAGGGGAATATGACGCAAGTTTATGCCATAGTCCCTAAAAGTTTGTCGCATCCAAAGAAGTTGTGCACAACAACTTCCGACGGCAACATACTCCGCTTCGGCCGTGGAAAGAGCAATGGAGTTTTGTTTCTTTGAGGACCAAGACACTAAAGATCTACCAAGGAATCGGCAAGTTCCCGATGTACTCTTCCCATCAACTTTGCACCCCGCATAGTCCGCATCGGAATACCCAATGAGGTTAAACTCAGAGCCTTTGGGGTACCAAAGTCCTAGGCTTGGTGTGTGAACCAAATATCTAAGGATTCTCTTAACGGCGGTCAAATGACACACCTTAGGAGCAGCTTGAAATCTAGCACACATACACACACTAAGCATGATATCGAGCCTAGATGCACATAAGTAAAGCAATGAGCCTATCATGGAATGATATACCTTTTGGTCCACACTTGGACCATCTTCATTGATATCGAGATGCCCATTGGTTGCCATGGGAGTCTTGATGGGTTTAGCCTTGTCCATGTTAAACTTCTTGAGTATATCTTGTATGTACTTGGTTTGACTAATGAACATGCCTTCCTTGAGTTGCTTCACTTGAAAACCTAGGAAGAACTTCAACTCCCCCATCATGGACATCTCAAATCTTTCCGTCATTATCTTAGAAAACTCATCACAAAAAGCTTTGTTAGTAGAACTAAATATAATGTCATCGACATATATTTGGCAAACAAACAAATCATCATTGATGTGCTTAGTGAATAAAGTGCAATCCACCTTCACAATTTTGAGACCATTTTGAGTTAGAAAATCTCTAAGGCACTCATACCAAGCTTTAGGAGCTTGTTTGAGTCCATAGAGAGCCTTACGCAATTTGTACACATGGTTTGGGAATCCTTCATCTTCAAATCCGGGGGGTTGCTCCACATACACCTCTTCCTTGATTGGACTATTGAGGAATGCTCTCTTGACGTCCATTTGATATAGTTTAAAATCATGGTGAGTAGCAAAGGCAAGTAATATACGAATTGATTCAAGCCTAGCTACAGGAGCAAAGGTTTCTTCAAAATACAAACCTTCGACTTGTGAATACCCTTTGGCCACAAGTCGTGCCTTGTTCCTTGTAAATACTTCGTGTTTAGCTTGTTTGTTGGGAAACACCCACTTGGTGCCTACAACATTTGCATTAGACCTCTTCACAAGCTCCCATACTTGATTTCTTTCGAAGTTGTTGAGCTCTTCTTGCATGGCCATCACCCAATCTGGATCTCGTAGTGCTTCTTCAACCTTGTGGGGCTCCAATGAAGAAACAAACGAGTAATGTTCACAAAAGTTTGCAACAAGAGATCAAGTAGTTACCCCCTTGGAGATGTCTCCAAGTATATTGTCAACGGGATGGTCCTGTTGGACGCTTTGGTGCACTCTTGGGTGAGGCGCTTGAGGTCTTGAGTCATCATCTTGGTCTTCCTCATCCTCATTGTCTCCCCCTTGATTTATGCCTCCATTTTCATCTTCTTGGAGCGCATCTTGGGGAACTTGATCTTGATCATTTGAGGAGCGGCTTGCTTGACGTGTACGATGGTCACTTGCATCTTGAGGTTGTTCCTTTGGTCGTATATCTCAAAGTGCCATCCTTCCTATCACCACTCGTTGAGCTTCTTCTTGATCTAGCACATGACGATCAACTTGCTCCACTTGGGAGCCATTAGTCGCATCAAACAATATGTCATGTGCTACTTCAACAATTCTGGAGGATTTGTTAAAGACACGATAGGCGTAAGTGTTTGAGTCATAACCAAGCAAGAAACTTTCATCGGACTTAGAAGCAAACTTCGAAGTCCTAGGCTTCTTGTTAAGAATGTATCATTTGCTCCCAAAAACACGAAAGTAGGAAATGTTTGGCTTGTTACTGGTTAGGAGCTCATAAGACGTCTTCTTAAGTATGCGGTGAAGATATAACTGATTTATGGCATGACAAGCGGTGTTAACCGCTTCCACCCAAAACCGGTTCGACATCTTGTACTCATCAAGCATGATTCTTGACATCCCAATTAAGGTCCTGTTCTTCCTTTTGGCCACCCCATTTTGCTGAGGGGAGTAGGGGGCCGAGAACTCATGCTTGATGCCTTCCTCATCCAAAAATTCTTCAACTTGAGTGCCCTTGAATTTGGTGTCGTTGTCACTCCTTATGGTCTTGATACTTAAGGAGAACTCATTTTGAGCTCTCTTCAAGTACCTTTTGAGGACACCTTGAGTCTCACTCTTATCATGCAAAAAGAATACACAAGTGAAACGTGAAAAATCATCAACAATAATAAGACTATATTTGTTACCGCCAATACTTATATAGGCAATTAGACCGAAGAGATCCATGTGTAGAAGCTCAATGGTCTTGATGTTGTCATAATGTTCTTGGATGGATGTGGTGCTCCAACTTGTTTTCTGGCTTAGCATGCGCTACATGGTCTATCCTTTTCAAACACAACATTCTTTAAACCAAAGATGTGCTCGCCTTTAAGGAGTTTTTGCAAATTCCTCATCCCAACATGGTCTAGCCTTCTATACCATAGTCATCCCATGTTAGTTTTTGCAATCAAGCATGTATCAAGTTGGTCTTTGTCCGCGGAAAAATCCACAAGATAGAGTTTTCCCTTGAGTACACCCTTAAAGGCAATTGAGTCATTGCTTCTCCTTGTGACGGTCACACCCTCATTAGTGAATAAACAATTATAACCTTTGTCACATAGTTATGATATGAACAATATATTATAATCAAGTGAATCAACATGTAAAACATTTGAAAGAGTGTGATTAGGGGATATAGCAATTTTACCCGTGCCAAGGATTTTTCCTTGGCTATTGTTCCCAAAATAGTTTCCTTCACTTGGATATTCATTTAGCTCATACTACACAAACATCTTCCTCTCTCCGGTCATGTGACTAGCGCACCCGCTATCGAGAACCCATTCGGTTCCACTGGAGGAGTATGTCTACAAGAAAGATTTAAGCCTTGGCTTTAGGTACCCAAGCGGTGTTGGGTCCTTTGATGTTAGTCAAGAGGCACTTGGGCACCCACACACAAGGTTTAGGACTCTTGCGGTGTGGACCAACATACCTAACATAGGCCTTTCCAAACTTGTTCCTCAATAAAACATATGATGCATCAAAATCATCGAACAATGGATGAGGTTGTTTCTTAGGCATTTTGGGTGAAGTAGCAATGTTCTTCCCTTTATTGTTGTATGAGCCTCCTTTGACAAAAACAATCAAGTCTTTGCCATTCTTGGGAGTTTTGCCTCATCTCCCTAGAATAACCAAGACCATCCTTGACAAGGGGATGTCTTGTGTTGGTATATGCACTACGTGCATATGCCACTTTCTCCTTGTCAAAGATGTCACCCTTTGGTGCTTGATTGGTTTGTGCCAACTTAAGCTCATCTTTAAGCTTTATGATCAAGTTTGAGCATTTACAAGGTTAAGTTGCTTCAGATTTAACATTTGTGAAAGATGAGCTTGTAGAGGAAGAAGGTGCATTGACCTTGAGAGACTTCACTTGTGTCTCAAGGATCTTTTTAGCTTGTGCCAAACTAACAAGTTCATTCTTGAGCACAATTGTAGTGTTCTCAAGGTTTGAGCAAGTTTCCTTGCTCAAAGCGAGTTCACACTCAAGTGCCTTGCTTCTCTCTCTTTCAAGCTCTAAGAGCTCCTCAACCTCTTGACATCTCTCCTTTTGTTGGATGAGCATGTCCTCTTGACGTTTGATGAGCTCTTCCTTCTCAAATATTTCCTCCGTCAACAATCTCAATCTTTTCAAGGTACTTTTACTCATGTCGTTAAGTATATATTCATTTTCACTACTACTATCAAAATCATCATGAGAAGAAATTGAAGAAGAGGATTTAGATTTAACCTTCTTTCTTCCCTCTTTGGCCATGAGACACGTTGGCCTTGAAGTCTCCAAGTTGGGGAAGAGCCTGTTTTCCGTAGTTGTCTTCTTCATAGCAATGGTTGCTATCTTCTCTTCTTCATCGGAGGAGGATTCCAGAATCCCACTCCTTTCCGAGGTGGGCATGTCCGAATTGCTTCTTCTTCTTGAAGTACTTCTTCTGCTTGGACTTTACCTCCTTCTTCTTCTCGGTTTCTTCATGTGCACAATCCACAATGAAGTGGTCATACTCTCCACAATTGTAGCAAGCCCTCTTTGATCTTGTCTTGGGCTTGTCTTTGCTCTTTCTTTCATTTTGGTAGCTCCCCCTCCTTCTAAACATCCTCTTAAAGTTGTTGATAAAGAGAGCCTCTTCCTCATCGGTATCAGAACTCTCTTCATCACTTTCTTCCTTTTCTTGTGATCTTCAGGATGTTGCCTTGAATGTGACATCCCTTTGCTTGGACGAGGAAAGCTTTTGTAGATCGTTGTAGAACATAGCTTCTTGCTCCATCATCTCATGATTGATGATCCTTCCAATCAGTTCTTCGGGAGTCATCTTATGAAACCCCAGACTTTTACAAATTAGTGAGCAAAGAGTGACATTTCGAGGCATTACTGCTCGAATCATCCTCTTTACCACCTAATTATCGGTCCATCGGGTGCTTCCATAAGACTGAATTTTGTTGATGAGGATCTTGAGGCAGTCATACATGTCTTGGGGGGACTCACCATCCATGATGGTGAACCTCCCAAGCTCTCTTTTGATCATCTCGATCTTTGCCTCCCTAATAATGCGGTTGCCTTCATGCGCCGTCTTGAGGGTATCCCATGTCTCTTGGCAACCTCTAACCCTTCAATGCGGTTGAACTCCTCCCGAGTCAATGAGGAGGTAATCACTCCAACGGCTTGAGCATTGCGATGTAGAAGAACGACTTGTTCCGGAGTTATGTCTTCCTCATTCTTCGGAAGATGAACACCTGTCATAACAATTTGCCACAAGCTATGATTTAAGGAAATGAGGTGCATCTTCGTATTATGCTTCCATATAGATTAATCATTTCCATCAAACTGAGGAGGTTTGCCAATGGGAATAGATAAATAATGATTGCTCGCGGTAAGTTGCTCATAATTGTAAGGATACCGTGAGTAGTCTTGTGAACTACTCCCATTGTCGACATTGGTCGGAGCAATTGGCTTGATCTCCTTCTTGGGCACATTGAGCTTCTCACTAAGCCGTACCTTGAACATCTGAACTTCTTCATCGTCGTTTGGATCATATTGAAGAACATCAACGTTCTTCGTCTTGGTGTCATTGACGACCACCGGAACTTTGTTGTCACCCCTTTCGGCCATTTCTTCTCTGAGTTGTTAGATTCTTTTGGAGAAGCCCGCTCTGATACCAATTGAAAGTCGCCTAGAGGGAGGGGTGAATAGGCAATAAGACCTGAAATGACTTAATCAAACGAGATTAAATTCCTAAGGCCGGACTTGTCTGGACAGGGCCGAACTAGTCCGCTCAGGACGGGATAGAAACCTAAAAACTAGGTTTCGACAAGTTATTTTCGGAATTTAAGTTCAACCAAGATGTAAACAATGTATAGTAACTTGGTACAGCTAAGATTGGAGGATTTAAACACTTAGATCACAAGATTTGACAAAGATCAAAAGTGAAAGGCAATATGAACAATATGAACCCTAATAGCAATACTAGTGATTACAAAAAGTAAAAAGACAAGTGAGAAAAGATTCATCCTGTGGTTCAGCTCCACGAAGAAGTCTACATCCACGTTGAGAAGTAGATCGGGTCTCACTTGACCCTTCTCTCACCAAGCCACCACGATGGTCGGCTTGGTTTCCACTATATCAATGGGTAATCACCAAGTTTGATGGGGCTGCTCACAAGTTGAGGCTCCCACAAATCAATACAATGAGGAGCACACAAAGCTCAACTCACACAAACCACAAAAAATAATCACAATGTGCAAAGAGATCAAAGTGAGAGCCAAAGCGCGATGATCTTCCTTCACCCTCCTCCCCAAACCCTAATCTCTTCAAGATTTGGTCTTAGAGGGCTAGTAGGATGAGTAGAAGGCTTTGGAAGGCTCTTAGTTACTTGTGGTGGTGCTAGGGTTCAAGTCTCCTTCAAATGAGGCAGTGACCTCAGCAGAAGGGCAGACTAGTCCGGCCACTGGCCTCAGACTAGTCCGGTCCAATTGGACCACTAACCTCTGGTCAGGTCCTAACAGCTGCCACACTGTGCGACGATCGTCATAGTACCCGCCAAATTTCCAAATTCAAACGGTCACTAAACAACGGACTAGTCTGGTCCAAAATGGACTAGTCCGAAGTAGAACAGACGGTTTTAGTCCGTCCCAAAACGGACAAAATGGGTAGGCTCAGACTAGTCCGGCCACAGGGGGCGGACTAGTCCGGCCCTCTAGAGGGTTTCTCTCGGTTAATCTCACTAAGTCTCAAACGGACTAGTTCGTACCCATACGGACAAGTCCAAACTTTTCCAGAGAGCTTTGGTCCGTCCAAAAACGGACAAGTCCGGTCTTCTGGGACTTAGCTCCAAATTCACTAAGAAACACTCCAGAGACGTTTGGTCCATCTCAAAACGGACTGATCTGCCTGGCCGGACTAGTCCAGACTTGAGGCCCGGACTAGTACGGCCTCCTAGGGTCTTTTTTTATTTTTGGCTTCTCACTTAGGTGTCTCTCCCAATCACGACTTTGAGCCCCTTAGAATGATCTCAATGCACATGATACATCCACCCTCTCACATGACACGGCTCATATAAGCTCAACTTCATAGAAACCCTAATTTCTACTCTTGAGCCTTTGACGCCCGTTATATCTTTTTTTGAAGGGTTTCATCTAATTTCAATCATTGTACCTGTGCTTAGGATCAACTTAGCTCATTAGACTCTTAATTGTCGTCATCAATCATCTAAAACCCACGGGGATGCCTAGATGCACTTTCACTTCCACCTGAGAAGCTCCCAATGGTGCTAAATATTCCCAAAGCAGCTTTGTATAACACTGAACGACTTCATGACCATACTTGTTGTAGCGCTCGCAGAACACTACTCTAGGGCATTCATGGGCCAGATGACCCCTTCCACCACATCCATAGCATTCCACAGCTTCCTTGCCATAGTTGAGAGTACCTCTCTCCTCTGCTCCAGGGAATTCGTGTGCTAAATGACCCTTTCCTCCACAACCAAAGCAATCCACAACCTCTTTCCCACGATTAATGACACCTCTCTCCTCATGAACCCTAATATGTCCCAAACTTTGACCCTCATAAATGACCGCTTTGCCTTTGTCCTTGACCACTAAGTCCCTAGCAGAACCCTCACTATTTCCCCCTTTAGAGAAAATAGGAACTAGGGTAGAATGATCACCTTGGACTTGATCTGCAGATTCCTTGTCCTTTTTTATCCCTTCCTATTATTCTTCATCTTGACCTTCCACGGGCCTCCATGGTTGGTCTCGAAACCATTAAAACATTCCTCTTCCCCTCCTTCCACCTCTGGCTCCACGCTAGAACCTTCCTTCATTTCCTAGTCTCCAGCCCCTCTCACCGCGCCCCATGACCATGACTGTAGGAGCGAAGTGTGTTTGCACTGCCTGTACAAATGATTTGGGAGGGGATTTAGTGGTGGAACTACAGAAATGGCCACAAATTTTCTGGATGTTTGGTAGAGGAAGAGAAGAGGGTGATGCAACCGAGGTGAGAGGCACCACACCTCCGTCCGGATCTACGGTGGAATGGGACGGCTCCAACTCCTTTAAGTAAACCCTAGGCGCATTGAGTTGGGAATCAGCCTCCCGCTCCGTCGATCGACCGATGTGCGTCTGATCGCACACCAGAAGACCGTCGCCATGGATGGTATCTCCATGCCACGCATCTAGCATCGCGCGCGCCATGACCGCCACCTCTCTCCACATGTTCGAAAGCCCACCCAGTCCACAAGCTTCAGGGGGGGGCTCCAATGACGGAGCACCAACTCCGAAGGATAAGTCGAGCCCACCTAGACTCGCGCCAAACAACACCGACGAGGTTGGTGCCCTCCGCCTTGCCGCCGACGAGAATAGGCCGAGAATCACTCCGGGAGAGGCAACAACTAGTGCGATGTTTACCGCAGCAGCTGCGCATTGATTTCATGACCACGACAATAGCAACATTAAACGGTTACTAAATTTATTTATTCATTAAATACAAAATAGGAGCAGAAGACTCACTGACACCGGTACCAGATGGAAAGGTGCAGGGATGGGAGATCCCGCACCGCTTGAGGCAACTGAGCTCCCCAGACCACCGGGCTGACTGCCCTGGTCGGAAACGAACTGTTGATATCAATCATGTGACAGTTGTAATCCATCAGCTCATAGTTATATCAGGTATATATTTGAGGCTACCCTTGTGGCATATAGTTGTGGACATATGAAATTGAAAACAAGCTGAGGACCTAAACTCTAAAAATAATAAAAAAAATCAGTTTGTACTAAAAATGTATATGCAAAATTGTTTTGAATGAATATTTTTTGATCATCCATCATTGATTTTCGTTTCTTCCAGCGCTAAGAGAGGCACAACATTGATTGAATGCACCGAATCCAAACAAAGTAGAATAAAAATATAGGTTATGTATATCTTAGTTTCTCTAATATTATAATCAGTCGAAGAACAATGGCATGATATCCCATTCTCAAAAACCAAGGTATGCCTTCAACTCTTGCCTCTACAACTTTGACCTAGACTTGAACTGATGAGAAATCAGGGTACGATCAGAGACGAGACAGATGACAGAGATATTCTGTGTGCCACTTGGCACCAGCATAATGACAATCACACCTTGGTCCGTTTGGATCCTCCTAGTGAAATATTACGCAAATTACAAATCTATTTATCAACTGGTAGTTCCGTATATTCGTCTTTTGTGCTTGACCAAGTTGATGGTTTCTGATTTCATGATCTGATTCAGTTCTTTGCTCAGTAAGGTAAATAGTAGTCCCTCCATATCATATTATTTGTCATTTAAGATAAGAATTTTAATTAAAAATAAACTAAAATATTTATTCTAAACGATAAATAATATAGAATGGAGGGAGTAACTGCTACTTTCCATTCAGACACGTAGTCTTACGGTGCAAATCTATTACAAACTGGAACCAAAATGGTCGGTAGGACGATGAGAGGCGATTAGATGGAAGAGGTCGGTCACGTTGATCCCATCATGCGTCGTGCAGTCACCCTGCCCATACCACCACCGGTCCATATCATTGGTTGACCACTTTTGCCGCCCCCACAACACCGAATCAAATTAAACGGGGCTCATCCATGCATTCTCTTCATCACTCCGTCCTGCTGCCTGCTAATCATTCTTAAGATTGGTCATTAGCGCTCTAATCAATTGCTTATTTCTCGTTCTTGCTTTACCGCCCCTATATATGATCCTCCATGCAACCGTCCCATGCAACAGCAACCACCTTCACTACTCTCTCATCATCCCCAACGGCCAAGGGTAACCATCTGAGGAGGGAAGTCGCATTCGTCTCGGACACGGCTTCCCTCCTCCCGTTTGTCCTCCCATGCGTCCTCCCGCTGATGTGTCATCATGGTACTTGTTGTGAAGATATGGTAGTTAAACTGAGTATTAATGAAGAACCAATAATATTTTGACACGTCAACGGGAGGACCGAATGGGAGGACCGAATGGGAAGAGGGAAGTCGCATTCATCTGTCTCGCGTCTCAGTGAGCTAGCATGGACTTCTATTTCTTCTCGTCGTCGTCGGAGAAGAAGTCCTCCAAGCGCCGCCAGCAGCAGGACAATAAAGGCAACGCGACGAGGTACCTCGAGGTGCGCCGGCGACCGTGGGGCCAGTATGCGGCAGAGATCAGGGACCCCGTCACCAAGGAGCGTCACTGGCTCGGCACGTTCGACACCGCGGAGGAGGCCGCCATTGCCTACGACCGCGTGACCCGCAGCATCCGCGGCGCCAACGCGCGCACCAATTTCGCCTACCCCGACCTGCCGTCGGGCTCCTCCGTCACCCCCTACCTCTGCCCCGACATCTCCGCCGATCAGCTCCAGCAGTACTACTACTACGCCAACCCCGTCCCCGCCGCACAGCCACCGCCGCCGGCCTGCGACGACCAGCTGGCCGGTCGTGGCGGCGCCGGCATCGAGGCTTACTCCTCCTCCTACCACGTGTCGGTGGCGGTGTCGTCCTTCTACGGCGCTGACGCTTCGAGGGCACACGGCGGGAATAATGCCGAGATGGACGTGTCGTACGACAGCGGCGCCAGCGACTGGGTGTGGTGCGACGCGTCCGAGGGAGTTCGGAGGCTGCAGCGACGAATCGGACAACGCGTCGCACTTGCACGGGATGTACTTCGAGGAAGGCTACGTGCACAGCCCGCTGTTCTCGCCGATGCCCGTCGCCGATGAGGTCGGCGACGCATTACAGCTCGCCTGGTCATCGCCTTCGTATTACTACTGATCGCCGTGGATGGAGCTCGATCAGTACTGCCATTTCGTCGCCGCCGGCGACCAGGCGCGCACAGGAGGGATTGTCGGTGATATGCTCAAGAGGCAATCATAACATTTCAGGTTAAAGACTATTGGATATTTGATCAATAAGCAATTAGGATACTAATGGGACTGAGATCTAAAAGCCCATTAGTACACCTATAAATATGAGGAGTAAGGTTAGGGGCTAATTACTCCACCACGTGACAGTCCTAGCCGCTACCCCTCGAAGGCCTCACGCCGAGACCCTAGTCGTGCGCGCGGTGCTAGCACACCGGCGCACGGCGTTCCTCTCTGTACGTGTGGACTCTGTGGAGGCGCTGTTGCTACTGTTGCGCTGATCGACTATGACGAACGTGTTCGTCTACTGCTGCTGTGAAGAGGACGAGGAGACGAACGGGATCTTCTACTTCTCCTACACCGATGCACGTCTACGTTCCGCTGCGTTGCGCGTCTAGTGGTAATGATCTATGACCTCTGTATTTGCATGGTTTCTGGGTGATGCGGTAGAATTGCTAGAGTAGCGTATCGCTGATTTCTCAACAGCGGCATTAGAGCCAGGTTGCGTATTTTTTTTGTCTGGATCTTGTTAATAGATGGGATCTCATGTTCATACGATGAATTTTATCGCACGATTTTTGGGGTTTGGAATTGGTTATAGTAGATTGCGTTCGTATATGACTAAAGGATCAGTTTGTGCTCCTTCTGTGCTGTATGTGCAACTTGTCCCTACCGGCTGGAATCACCATCGAGACTAATCACATATATAGCTAATAGACTGATCCAACATACCACAATCATGAGTCGTGATCTACTCATGAATAATAGGTCACATTGAAAATTGAGGCATTCTGAATGGCTCGAATTTGGGTTGATTTGATCAATCCGATGAGATTTTCATAGTGATTTCATAGATGCGATCTATGCAATACTGTTTATTGTTCAGGGCACTGCCTTGAAACCCGCGGGAGGGCGGCTCCCCCCTTGACCCCTCGTCCGCTAACCGGCTAGCGGGACCGGCGTTTTGTTGTCTGCTATAGCGATTACATAATATAGTTTCACGCTAGAAAATCATTCTATGATTAACTCATTTTTGCAGGGAATGATGTGAATGGTATGACCTTAATGTGATGATCTGTGTGTAAATTGGCGCAGTCTACGTGTTGCAAAATTAACACAACCGGGTTGGTTGTCACATAATTGTATAACGACCTGCATGTTGACATGTGATGCTTGATCTCTCATGTAATTTGGTAGCTATTAGTTGTATTAGCTTCTTTTATGATCATGGAGATGTCTTCAAGCATGGTGGAGATGGAGATCACCACAAGAAGGGAGGCATGGCAGCTCAGATCATGATGGAACCATGGCGATGGAGACCATTATGATTTTAACGGTCATACTATTCACAATGTGATATGATCATATACCTGTGATATTTACATATTACTCCCTCGGTTCTGTATTATTTGTCGTTCTGGCAGTGCATCGTAGTTCATTTCCAGCTTTGGTTGTTGGTCGGAAATGACAAATATAATGGAACGGAGGTAGTACTATTTTTTTCATGCTTTTCATATGGTGGATGTTTTGTTATAATAGAATAGCTTCCCTCACAAAAGTTTAGCATTTGATGCTATTTACCAATAACTGCACCTATGTTATTTTGATCGTTGTGTGGTAGGTTTGTCAAAGCAAAGTACCATCATCTATCATAATGCATAGGGTAAATGTTGGACATTCACATGCATAGTGTTGGTTTACTAAACAAAGCTATCAAAATGGTTCTAGGCTTTATGGCATAGAGTTGGGAGCCGGGGCATTGGATGTCACCCAACAAACAAGAGTCACAGAAGATTGATACGTAATATAGTGCTAAACCTTACATATTTATTTTCTTTGTAGATAATGTCTGCTAGTAACAATTCCGGTTTCAATTTGCGATCTGTGCTTGAAAAGGAAAAGCTCAATGGAGCTAACTTTATCGATTGGTACCGCAACCTGAGAATCGTTCTTAGACAAGAGAAAACCGAGTACATTCTTCTACAACCTCACCCTGATGACCTCTCAGCTGATGCAACTAATGCAGCACATAGTGCTTATACGAAGCATTGCGATGATGCACTTAATGTAAGCTGCCTCATGCTCGCTACTATGTCCCCTGATCTGCAAAAATAGTATGAGCATACAGATGCTTATTATATGATTGAGAAACTGCGTGGAATGTTTGAGAATCAAGCAAGGGCTAAGAGATACAACAGATCAAAGTCATTGTTCTCATGCAAGCTGGCGGAGGGTAGCCCGGTCAGCCTTCATGTAATCAAGATGATTGGTTACACTAAAATTTTGGGCAAACTAGGTTCTGAACTCAAGGATGATCTGGCTATTGATGTTGTTCTCCAGTTGCTCCCACCGAGCTATGAGCCATTCATATTGAATTTTCAAAAGAATGACATGGAGAAAACTTTGGCTGAATTGCATGAAATGCTTAAAATAGCCAAAGAAAGCATTAAGAAAAACGCCACCCATGTGATGATGATGCAAAAGGAGAATAAAAAGAGGAAGTGTGTGATGCATCCTAAAGCTAAAGGCAAGGGAAAGGTTTCCGATGAGCCTTCAAGCTCAAAGTCTAAGCCAAATGGAAAATCTGGCCCTTCTCCTGATGAGGAATGCTTCTACTGTCATGGTAAGGGGCACTGGTCTACGAACTATAAGAAGTACTTGGAGGATATGAAGAAGAAGAAGGGAAGTGAGACTTCCGCTTCATGTATAAATGTTATAGAAATTAACATTGCATTATCTTCTAGTGAATAATGGCTATTTGATACCGGATCGATGATTCACACTTGCAAATTGTTGCAGGGTCTAAGTGACACTAGAAGATTTGCAAAAGGCGAGTTGGATGTTCGTGTCAGCAATGGAGCAAAGGTTGCGGTCATAGCTGTCGGAACCTACCACTTGTAATTACCCTCAAGATTAGTTTTGGAATCGAATAATTGTTATTACATTCCTACTTTGAGCAAGAACATTATCTCTTCTTCATGTTTAGAGAAGTTGATGGTTATGAGATTGTAATAAAGAAGTCCATTGGTGAATGAATTATATGTTCTTGATCTTGAGAATAAAATTGTTTGTAACATTAATACGAAAAGGGCTCGACGAAATGATCCAAACCCCACTTTTATCTGGTATTGTCGCTTAGGTCACATAAATGTGAAACGCATTGAAAAACTCCATAAAGATGGTTTACTAAGCTCATTTGATTTTGAATCACTTGACACATGCGAATCTTGTTTGCTTGGGAAGATGACCAAATCACCCTTCACTGGTCAAAGTGAGAGGGCGACTGACTTGTTAGGACTTATACATACAGATGTATGTGGACCAATGAGTTCAATTGTCAAAGGTGGTTTTTAGTACTTCATCACATTTACTGATGACTTTATTATATATGATTATGTCTACCTAATGAGGAACAAGTTTGAATCATTTGAAAAGTTTAAAGAATTTCAGAATGAAGTACATAATCAATTGGGCAAGACATTTAAACTTCTACGATCTGATCGTGGGGGTGAATATTTGAGCCATAAATTTTATGATCATTTAAAACAATGTGGAATTATTCCACAGTTGACTCCACTTGGAACGCCTCAATGGAATGGGGTGTCCGAGCGGAGGAATCAAACCTTGTTAGACATGGTTAGGTCGATGATGATCCAAGCAGATATTCTACTATCCTTTTGGGGTTATGCTCTTGAAATGTTATGTTTACACTAAACAGAGTCCAAACTAAGTCCGTTGAGAAGACACCATATGAGATGTGGACCGGGAAACGTCCCGGATTGTCTTTCCTCAAAGTTTGGGGGTGTGATGCTTATGTCAAACGTTTGACGTCAGATAAACTCACTCCAAAATCAGACAAACGCTTCTTTGTTAGATATCCTAGGAACCAAATGATATTATTTTTCCAGTAAAACAGAGGGTAAAGTGTTTACCACTCGCAATGGTGTCTTCTTGGAGAAAGAATTTCTCTCAAAAGGAGTTAGTGGGAGCAAGGTGCATCTTGAAGAAATTCAAGAAATACCTAAAAATGTTTTAGCACCCGCTGATCCTATACAAGATGTACAAGATGTTGTGCTACCAGTTGATGAAACACCAGCCCCACGAAGGTCTACGAGGGCACGTCGTGCGACTGAAAAGTTAACGCTTCTAACCACGAAGCAGCATGATATGGTATTGTTGGACAATAATGAGCCCACGACCTATACCGATGCAATGAAGGGACCCGACTCTGATAAATTGCTTGGAGCCATGGAATACGAAATTGAATCCATGCACGAGAACCAAGTTTGGAACTTGCTTGATCTAATCGAAGGTGTGAGACCTATCAATTGTAAATAGATTTTTAAGAAAAGACTGCTATGGATGGAAATGTTCACATCTGTAAAGCGCGATTGGTGGCGAAAGGTTACAAAAAAATTCAAGGTGTTGATTATGATGAAACTTTCTCATCCGTCGCAATGCTTAAGTCTATTCGGATTCTTCTAGCAATTGCTGCATATTTTGATTATGAAATATGGCAGATGAATGTCAAAACAACCTTTCTTAATAGAAGTCTGACTGAGGTTTTGTACATGACACAACCTGAGGATTTTGTCGATCCTAAAATTGCTAGTAAAATATGCAAGCTTCAAAATTCCATCTATGGACTGAAGCAAGCATCTCGGAGTTGGAATCTGCATTTTGATAAAGTTGTCAAAGGGTTTGGTTTCATCAAGAACGTAGAAGAACCTTGTATTTTAAAGAAGTTTAGTGGGAGCGTACATGTATTTCTAGTCCTATATGTAGATGACATATTATTGATCGAAAATGACATTCCAATGCTCGATGATGTTAAATCCTCATTAAGAAAAAGTTTCTCAATGATAGATTTAGGAGAGGCAACGTACATTTTGGGCATAAAGATCTATAGATATAGATCTAAAAGGCTAATTTATTAAGCTAAGATACATATATTGATAAGATAATAAATCGGTTCAATATGCAAGATTCCAAGAAAGGTTTCTTGCCAATGTCACATGGAACTACTCTAAGCAAGAGTCAGTGTCCTTCGATGCTTGATGAGCAAAAGATGAGGAGAGTGATTCCTTATGTTTTGGCTATTGGATCCATCATGTATGCCATACTATGTACACACCCAGATGTATCATATGCTCTAAGCATTACGAGCAGAGATCAATCAGATTATGGTGAGGCTCATTTGACCATTGTCAAAAATATCCTTAAGTATTTGAGAATAACTAAAGATGCATTCTTAGTGTTTGGAGGTGAAGAAGAACTCGTTGTAAAAAGGTTACACCGATGTCAGCTTCAAAACTGATAAGTATGATTCTAGATCGCAATCTGGTTTTGTATTCTGCCTCAATGGAGGGGCAGTGAGATGGAAAAGTTCCAAGCAAGATACATTAGCAAATTCAACCACAGAGGCAGAGTATATTGCAGCTTCAGAAGCTATAAAGGAAGCTTGTCGGTACCCTAAAAACCATACACCCCCTGAGGTTACAAAGATCTCAAGGGAAGGACATCTACTCAAATTAAAGACCCTCGGGGGCCCACCTGTCAGACATAACCGGACCTGCTTCTCCAACATGGTTAACCTCTAGGTTGCCACGTGTACTGTCAGACCGGAGCTATTACCCGCAAGGGTGAAGCTCCGGGCTAGGTACTGAAACGGCACCTCCGGACTTAACCCCTGACCGAGAGAAGCTCCGGACCTGACACGTGCCAGGCCACCCCGGAGCTTCCCGCTTCCCATAAGCAAGCTCCGGAGCTGCCACGTGTCCATACGTCGGAGCTGGCCGCTTCAAACCTCCGAGAGACATTGTAACGGCTCCAGATCTTCAAAGGACAGCCGCGGACTTCAAGACCCGATTAATTATCATTAATTCCACGTTAATGATACTTAATCGGACGATCTTAACACCTGTAACGGCACTGTCGGAGCCGTTACAGGGTTATTAACAACAATCAATCTCGTGTATCAATACTAGTAACCGCCAGGGCCACATGTCGGGCCAGGCTGACTTGTAACGGTTTGTCCTTGTACTATAAAAGGACAAACCGACGATACACAAAAGGGAGAGAACTCTCGAACGCTCTCAAGCTCACAAGTTAATACAACACACACACACACCCGTGGAGTAGGGTATTACGCTCAGGCGGCCCGAACCACGTAAATCACGGTGTCACTCGTGTCCAATCGCGTTTCACCTTCTTGAGTCTCCGTGCGCCCAAACCGAACTACAAACTCCTTCAACACTTTAATAGTGTCAGGGGATCTGCCGACTCCAACAGTCGACAGTTGGCACGCCAGGTAGGGGCGCCTGAGATCTTCAAGAATGGTGAATTCTGCGGCTGGATCATCCAACGGGCAACCTGCTGCTCAGGCTGTCGGAGGCAATCCCTCCAACATGCAGCCACCGGCAAGAGCCTCAGTACCAGCAGGAGTCACACTCCCACCACCACCATCTTCTCCTGCAAGACATGCCGGACAACATGATGGTGCACCGGCGTCACATTCTGCGCCGGCAAGTCGTGACAACCCAGAACACGCGCTCCATGCAGCGCGTGCTCTTCTCCAGCGACCACCACCTCCGGATGCATCTCAAGGTGCCATGGAGCAATGGAGGGATGATGTTGAGCATTTGGTCGCAGCAGCGGCCGAACGCCTCAACAACCAGGGTCCACCTCCTTCAGGGCGGTCCCCGTCGCAGCGACGAACGTTGTCTGGAAGACTTGGTCCACATGTCTCGAACAACCGGAGACGAGCTGCGTCACAGCAAGTGACGTCGTTGCCCTCTGGGGCACGACGCGCCCATACCGCATCTCGGCTTTCGACACACGACCTCCGGGCGGAGCTTGATCGCCGATACCGCCAACAGGATGGCCGTGTCCACATCGAGCGAGCTCGAGAAAGACGAGATGCTCAAGACCTTTCTACTCTGGAAGGAGTAGGAGGAGGCTGTTCCGCCCTAGCCATGCACCTACGCATGGTTAGATGGCCACAGAAGTTCCGGCCACATTTGCCGGAAAAATTCGACGGGACTGTCAACCCCGTAGAATTTCTGCAGATATACTCCACTGCAATCTTAGCAGCTGGAGGAAACGAGGCCGTAATGGCCAACTATTTTCCAGTGGCCTTAACTGGTACCGCCAGGTCCTGGTTTATGAGCCTTCCACCCAACTCTATTGACAGTTGGGAGGAGCTGTGCTGTCAGTTCACTGCCAACTTCGGGAGTTCATACACCCGACCAGGCACTGAACTGGACCTTTTTGCGGTCGTGCAAAAAGGAGGAGAATCTTTGCGGTCATTCATCCAGAGATTCTCTCAGGTACGTAACACAATCCCTTCTATCTCAAGCGCTTCTGTCATTGTGGCATTCAGACAGGGTGTGCGAGACAAGAAGATGTTGGAGAAGCTGGCGATCAAAGAGATCACCAGCGTCACGGAGCTCTTCAGCTTGGCAGAAAAATGTGCTAGAGCTGCGGAGGGCCGTGAAATGCACTCCAAACCAGCCTTGGAGGATCATAAAAAATCCTCCAAAGAAGAAGCCGCTACCTCCGGGAGTGGCAAGAAGAAAAAGAAGACCAATGGCAAGAAGAAGCCGTCGGCCGGCACATCCAACGTTGCAGCCACTGCAACTCCTGGTGGCCGGGGGCCACGCCCCGAGAAGCGACCTCGACCGTCTTCTGAAGACGGTGGCAAATCCAAGATGTGGTGCCCCATTCACAAAACGAGCAGCCACAAACTGGAGGACTGCTGGGAGGTCCAAAACCTTGCCGAGCGCTACCACAAGCGCCGGGAAGGGTCTCCCTTCCGACAGAGGGAGGGAAAACAAAAGGTCGATGAAGCTCCGGCTGAAGAGGAGTTAGGGTTTCAGGACCCCAAAAAGGTTCTGAAAGCCGTCTACACCTCCGTCGACGATGACTCCGACGTCTCCGACAACGAGCGTCGGAAAACCATGAACACCATCTTTGGTGGATCATGGGACATCACTTCTCGTCGTGTCATCAAGACTATGCGACGAGATATGGCTGCTGTAGCTCCTACAGCTAGACCGGAGCCACATCGAAAGTGGATGGACACACCCATCACTTTTGATGCTTCGGATTGTCCTCAAAGCATGGTCGGAGCTGGCCAATTACCCTTGATGGTATCTCCCACCATCAACAACATCCAGCTCCATCATGTCCTGGTAGACGGAGGTTCGGGGCTTAACCTCATCAGCTTCGAAGCTTTCACTAAGCTTCAGCTCCGACCTTCGGACCTCCAGCCCTCTCGACCTTTCTCCGGAGTAGGTCCGGGGGCCATTACTCCACTCGGAGCTATTACTCTCCCCGTTACCTTCGGGACCCAGGAGAAGTATCGCACCGAGAAGTTGGTCTTCGACGTCGCTCAGATCAACTTACCATTCAACGCCATCTTGGGTAGACCTGCCTTGTACAAATTCATGGCAGCTGCTCATTATGGATACCTGGTGTTGAAGATGCCAACACCAGTAGGCGTTCTCCGGATCCGCGGAGATCGCACTGCCGGAGTAACTGCTCTGGAGGAACTCCACGCACTCACCACAGCGCAAGAGGAGGACTCCAGACAGAAGCAAGCTCCACAACCTCCGAGCATTCGTCAACGAGGCTCGACCTCTGCACCCCGTGTGCAGCCAAGCGGTGACACCGACATTCCCGTCAAAGTCGTCCAAATTGGTTCCGATGTCACTCAAACTACCCGCATATCGGGTGGCTTGAAAGACAAATAGGAACTCGCGCTCATCACTTTCCTCCGGGCTAACGTTGACGTGTTTGCTTGGCAACCGTCACAAATGCCTGGGATCCCCAGGGAAGTGATTGAGCACAATCTGAAGATTTACCCCGACGCTCGGCCTGTGCATCAGAAACCTCGGAAGCAATCTGTAGAGCGACAAAACTTCATCCGACAAGAAGTGAAGAAGTTGCTCGAAGCCGGATTCATCCGAGAAGTTTACCATCCAAAATGGCTGGCAAACCCAGTCGTTGTGCCTAAGGCCGGCGGGAAACTTCGGATGTGCATCGACTACACCACACTGAATAAGGCATGTCCAAAAGATCCATTTCCACTACCTAGAATAGATCAGATAGTGGATTCCACCTCCGGGTGCGAGTTACTGTGTTTTCTAGACGCATATTCTGGATATCATCAAATCAGGATGTCTAGGGAGGATGAAGAGCATACTTCATTCATCACAGTAGATGGATTGTATTGTTACACAGCCATGCCTTTTGGTCTCAAGAATGCAGCTTCAACTTTTGTACGAGCTATGTACAAAACTTTCGAAGAACTCATCAGAGACATAGTGGAAGTGTATGTCGATGACATCGTGGTCAAAGTCAAAAACAAGGAGTCCCTCTTGGACACCTTGCAGGCTGTCTTCGATAAGCTGCGGGCCACCCGCACGAAGCTAAACCCAGACAAGTGTGTCTTCGGGGTTAGTTCCGGAAAGCTTCTTGGTTTCCTGGTAAGTCACTGGGGCATAGAGGCTAATCCGGCGAAGATAAAAGCCATTGAAGACATGCGGCCACCAACCCGCATCAAAGACGTCCAAAAATTAACTGGATGTCTAGCAGCCCTCAGCCGGTTCATTTCAAGACTGGCGGAAAGGGCACTTCCCTTCTTCAAGTTGCTGAGGAAGTCCGGACCATTCCAATGGTCTGAAGAAGCAGAGAAGGCATTCCAGGAGCTGAAACAGTTCCTCACCACCCTACCAGTCTTGGTAGCTCCGAACCCTGGTGAGCCTTTATTGCTTTACATTTCAGCAGCTGACGAAGTCGTCAGTATGGTTCTGGTTGCGGAGAGACCGGAACTACCCAATACTCAGGAATCCAGACCCCTTCGGGAGGGTCCGGAGGTTCCTGAAAGCGGGTCTGGGTCCCAGCTCCCAGACTTGAACCCACAAGAAGCCACTTCAGAGTACCCTGATCCCTCCGAGAGGATTCAGGTCATTCCTGAAGAAGCTCCGGGTTCCTCCACCCAGAACCCGGAGGTCCCCGAAGAGAGTCTGGACCCCTCCAAGAGGGTCCGGATCAATGAAGAGGAAGCTCCGGATCCCTCCGGGAGGGTCCGGACCATTCAACGCCCGATATACTTCATCAGTGAAGTGTTACATGATGCCAAGACTCGATACCTAGAGGTGCATAAACTGCTCTATGCAGTTCTTATTGCCTCAAGGAAGCTTCGACACTATTTCCAAGCTCACAAAGTCTCAGTGGTGACTTCATATCCACTTCGAGCGATCCTGCATAATCCCAATTCAACTGGGAATATTGCAAAGTGGGAAGCGGAATTGGCTGAATTCGACCTTGAATTCATTCCAAGACAAGCAATCAAGAGTCAAGCGTTGGCAGATTTCGTGGCAGAATGGACTCCCTCTCCATTAAACCCTGGGGGCCCCAGCGAGCAGAAGACGGAACCTCAAGTTCCAACCTTCACTAAGCCTCATTGGACCCTTTACTTCGACGGCTCCATGCAGAAGCAGGGAGCCGGAGCTGGAATCCTTCTCCTCGCACCAACCGGGGAGAAGGTGAAATACATGGTACACCTTGACTTCAAGGCAACCAACAACATGGCGGAGTACGAAGCACTCATCTATGGATTAAAGGTGGCACTATCATATGGTGTCAAGCAGTTGCTGGTCAAAGGAGATTCACAACTTGTCATCAAGCAGGTGAAAGGTGAATGCTCCTGCAATAATCTCCAGCTGGCTGCTTACCTCCTTGAAGTCCAGAGGCTTCAGAAGGACTTCGAAGTCCTAGACCTTCACCATGTTCAGCGTGCTCACAACGCTGAAGCTGACGAACTCTCGACCAAGGCATCAACTGGAGCTCCGGCTCCTGACGGAACCTTTGTCCGGAGGTTGTCAAAACCCACAGTTCAGCCTGCCGAACTGAACGAAGGGGGCGAGATCAGCATCCCGAAGCTGACGGTCCCGATGGCCCTGTTACCATGGCAGCCATCAAGGGTCGTAGGTGCTGCCGGAAGCTCCGAGCAACCCAGCACGCAAGACTCAAATGCTCAAGTTAGTTCCGATGCATGGATCTCGGAGATCCGGAGCTACTTGAAAGACAACATCCTTCCTGACGATGATGTATCCGCTGACCGGGTAGTCAGATTGGCTAAAAGATACACGTTGGTAGAAGGGGATCTCTACCGGCGCGGTGCCAACGGCATCCTAATGCGGTGCATCACAAGGGAAGAAGGCTGCGAGCTCCTCGCAGAAATCCATGGAGGCGAGTGTGGGAACCACGCATCTTCCCGCACGCTGGTCGGAAAAGCCTTTCGGCACGGCTTCTACTGGCCTACAGCGCTCCAGGATGCCACTGAGCTAGTGAAGAAATGCAAAGCATGCCAATTTCATGCAAAGCAAATTCATACACCTGCTCAGTCCTTACAAATGATACCTCCTACATGGCCTTTCGCTGTGTGGGGGATGGACATCTTGGGACCCTTCCCAAGAGCCGTCGGAGGTTACAAGTTCCTGTACGTCGCCATCGACAAGTTCACCAAGTGGCCGAAAGCTACTCCTGTTGTGACGATCAACAAACAATCTGCAATCAATTTTCTACAATCTATCGTGAGCAGATTCGGAGTCCCAAATAAGATCATCACTGACAATGGGACTCAATTCACAAGCTCCGCATTTCAAGGATATTGCGAAGACCTCGGCATACAAGTTTGCTACGCTTCTGTAGCTCATCCTGCCAGCAATGGACAAGCCGAGAGAGCAAACGCAGAGATCCTTAAAGGACTCAAAACGCGCACTTATGAGCGTTTGAAAAAGCACGGAGCCAATTGGATCGAAGAGCTTCCGCCCACTCTATGGGCCAACAGGACTTCTCCAAGTCGGGCAACCGGAGAAACACCCTTCTTCCTGGTGTACGGAGCTGAAGCGATCCTTCCTTCGGAAATCACCTTGGGTTCCCTCCGAGTCCGGACCTTCGACGAAGCCGCGCAGGACCAGCTCCGGCGTGAAGACCTAGACCTCCTCGAGGAGGGAAGGTGCCAAGCAGCTGTTCGGAATGCCCGATACCGCCAAGCTCTACGGCGCTATCACCAGCGGCATGTACACAACCGACAGCTCGAGGAAGGCGATCTGGTGCTACGGAGAATACTATCCAGAGAAGGGCAAAACAAACTTTCCCCCGGCTGGGAAGGGCCCTTTCGAGTGATCAAAGTATCCCGTCCCGGAAGCGTTCGCTTGGCTACCGAGGATGGGACACCTCTCCCAAATCCTTGGAACATC
This sequence comes from Tuctoria greenei, assembly GCA_036927565.1. NCBI lineage: Eukaryota > Viridiplantae > Streptophyta > Magnoliopsida > Poales > Poaceae > Tuctoria > Tuctoria greenei. The sequence continues at coordinate 61,391,003 of JAYESD010000002.1, read as the reverse complement.
GAGCACCTCCGTAAGTTCTACACCTAATTCCACGGAGGTGAGTCTTAAGTAACTTGAAATGTATGTTATAGAGTCATTGTACAGAGTCGGGTAGTTCCTCCGGGAGAGCAGCCGGACCTTTCCCAAAAGGTTTGAAAAGCTCATGCAACACTTGATACAGTCTCCGGACTAGAAGTGTGGCTAACTACCCTGGGTCAAACGAGAAACCAAACACACTTAGCCTGGTTCCGTACCCTAAGAGTGTACTTGTTTCCCCTGTACCCCGGACCTATAATGAAAGACATCTTCATGTGAAATAGACTCCACGTGCATTCATTTTTGCATAAGGCTCGACATTTTTATTTTTCTCTTTCTTGTCTATAACAGAAACGTGCAATTCTTAAGAAGTTCTAGTTTGACCGGTTTACGTACGATTTGAGTTGAATTGTCGGCTTTTTTTAGATTTAAATGTCGTCTGTGGCCAACTCGCCTGAAAGCCGCCAAGCCATTCTAGGGCCGGAGTGCGCTATCGACTTAGCCTGGTCAAGCACCCTAAGTACGCCACTCTACCTACATCCCGGCAGGCCAAAGTAAGGGGAGTCCATGGCCAATTGGATCTAAAAGAAAAGACAATTCATCCAGTTGTACTAAAAATCGTGTTCAACTTAAAATTCTCTTGAGAACCGTAAGCCGCGACGAAGTTATAGATAAGGAACAAATTTTACTATTTTTCTTGGCTTAAGTGTGCAGGAAAAATGAACCCAAAGTTGAGGGAGAAAAACCGGAGCTAACCAAGCTCCGACTCCCACCAGGGCGTCAACCGCCGGCGTTAACTTAAAGATGGTGAGAAGACCCTATCACTAGAGTTTGTTGCCAACAAACCAGGCGTGGCAAGGGTCATTGCCGGAGCTACTAAGCTCCGACACCTTGGAGTATTAACTATCGACGCTCAACGTGTTGGTAGAGGCTATTGCCGGAGCTACTAAGCTCCAGCGATGGACAGTGCCGGAGCTTCTAAGCTCCGACGACTTCAAGGGACCTTCACTATCGAAAACTTCGGACCTAAATTATACGAGTTCGAAGCAAATTTGTCTTCAACAAAACTCAACATCCTTTTGGTACATGTCCACAATCAAATTGTGCACATCTACCAGGGGGCCAAGTGAAGATAAAGATGTTGAAGACAAAAAAAATGAAATTCGCAAAAAAGTGAGGATTTCATTTCATTTGAAGACCGGAGATTACATCTGGAGACAAGGGATTACAAAATTGAGGAAGAAGAGAAGATACAAGTAAAGGCTAAGAGAGACAGTCCTAGACCCTATGGAAGAACTCGGCAACCTTCTGAGCGACCTCCGACACGCTGGCTCGTGTAGCTTCGCCTTCTCCTTCGACGGGGCCTTCAAGCACCGGGTCCAGAGGGAATCGAGGGTTCCGGCTAGTGTAACACGTCAACACATACTCTGTGACGTTCCTAGCCAGGGATTGCCCCTCGACTTCCAGCTGGTCCGCGATGACGTCGCCCACCTTGGAGAGCTTGCTGCCCGCGGCGCTCAACGCTTGCAACGCAAGGTCCGGCTCCGGCTCCGGATCATCCGGGAGCACGGGGCTGAAACCCATCGGCGCCAGCGCATCGTCGGCCTTGCTCAGGAACTCCCAAATTTGCAGGGAGTCCGTCTTCCTCAGGCCCTTCATCTCTTCCAGGGATCTCCGGGCCGCCGTCAGCTCCGAATTCTCGCGGGAGAGGCGCTCAACTTCTTTGGCGTTTTGCTGAATCTTCGCAGCAACCCGCTTCTCAAGTCTTCCGAGCTTCTCCTCCCGGAGGTGGATCTTGTTCCGGCGGTCGACCAGGTCTTTCTCCCTAGCCTCTATTTTCTTCTCCCGGGCGACAAGGGCACACTCGTACTCGTAGAGTTCCTGCCCCCGCACCCAGGTCTTCTCCTCCTCCTCGAGGCAGCGCTCTTCCAATTTTTTAGTGCGCTCCTCGAGGCCCTTGTCCGCCAGAGCTATTTTCTCGGCGAGCTCTTCCTCCCGTCGCAAGACGTCGTCCCGTAGCTCCAGGAGTTTTTGCTCCTCATCCTCGAGCCGTCTTTCCCTTCCTTCAAGTGCCTCTCGGCGCTTGATGAGTGCGGTGCTGATGGCCTCGAGCTGATCAAACCGAGCGTTGGCCGCGTCGTTAGCAGCCTTAGCTTGGTCATGGAACTCCCGGGATTGAGCGTCGAGGGCGTGAGTCATGCTCTCCCTCTCGTCCAGCAGCTCACCCCAGAGCTCCAGGCGGACCTTCTCCCGCCTGATCCATTCCTTGTCATCCGCAATCCTCGACTGCGCCAGCTTAGTCTCAAAGTGGAGCCGATTACGCCACCTCCTAAGGGTTTGGCGCTCCTCTTCAAGAGCTTTGCTGTCGTGGAAGAAGGCCAGCTGGACCTGACGTAGACTGGAGCAGGCGTTGTCGATGGACATCGACAGAGAGATGGGCTCCGGACCTGCCGGGGTCTCTTCCGCTGTTTCCAGCGGGTCTTCACTTACAAAAATTGGGTCCCACTCTACAAGAGTGGAACCCCGAGCTTCCAAAGCGCTAGGGCACTCCTCCGGGATGGCCTCAGTCGCCACCGAAGAAGGTCCCGCCACCAAGTCTTCATTTGCCCCCTCAGGCTGGGGTCCGGCGACTTCGTTCAGGCACTCTGGCTCTGCCACGGGTACCATCGACGTCGTCGCCTCCACTGGCTCCGGCCGCGACACTTCTTCTGAGGGAGGCTCAAGCTCCCTCGCCTCTTCAGCCACCGGCTCTGCGGCCGGCGCTCCAACAATCACCGGCTCTGCGGCCGGCGCTCCAACAATCACCGGCTCTGCAGCCGGCGCTCCAATAATTACCGGCTCTGCGACCGGAGTTTCAGAAGTAACCGGCTCAACTACCGGAACTACTTCAACTTCCGGCTCGCATGCCGGGGCTTCAACTACCTCTGGCTCAACCGCTGGGGCTTCAGCACTTTCCGGCTCCAAAGCCGGGACTGCTACTTCCTCCGACTCAATAGTCGGAGCTTCTACTTCTGCAGCACCAGGACCCGGAGCTTCTACCTCCGGAACGGGTGCCGCTGGCGCATCTTCAATCCCGTGGTCCGGCGCTACCACGGGAACTTCTGGAGACGAGTCGAGGTCCATGACCACGACAGCCGGCGCCGGAGCTGTCGCAGCCTCCGCTTGGGGCGGCACCGGAACTGGAGCAGAAGCCCCCGCCGCCTCAGACACTGTGGCTGAGGGCGGAGCTTCACTCCCCTTCTTGGGAACGCTGCAGATAAAGAACGAAGAATTGAACAAATAGATGCTACAATTAAAAGTTAATTGAGGTAAGAAAGAAAAATTACCTTGGGAGGCTCACGCACCAGCTTGCGCGAAACCTCTTTCCCGAACGTTCCGGGCTGGCCACGATCGGCGTAGGAGCTCCGGGAGGACTCCCAGGACTTGCCGTGGCCGCGGGCGTTTCCCGGGTCGGAGCTCTCCTTGATCGGGAGGAACTCCTGGACCTGGAGGCCCTCACCGCTTCTCGTGCCGGAGTCGCCTGCCCGGAGCTGGCACCTCCGGAGGGATCCACCATGGGGACAGTCGCACTCCGGGAGGATCCCACCGCCGGAACAGTAGCGCTCCGAAAAGACCCCACCACGGGGACAGCCGCCACGGCGGCGGAGGATCTTCCTTCCTGAGGACGGGGAACTGGGGGGGAGGTGGCAAGCCCGACGGACCTTCCGTCAGCATGTCGCAGCTTTCTCTTCCGGCTCTCCGGCTCCTCCGCCAGCTCCTTGCCCTTGCCGATGACCTCAGCTCTTGGCTGAGAGACAGGGGCGGAGCCGCCTTCGGACAACCCGGGGATCGCCAACCGGGCGGTTGATCTTCTCTCGACGACGCCAAGGTCGTCAAGCGCGGGCATCTTCCGCTGGAGCTCCCTGCTGAACTCCACTTCCACGTTCAGGGGGAGGAAAGCCGGCGGCGGAGTCAAGTACTCTCCGTCAACATCGATGCCGTGCTGGAATTTCTTGAGGTGAAACTCCAAGGACTTCCCCACCATGCTGGACTTCAACCCGGTCTCAACCCGGTCCTCGTCCATCACGCTGTTGAGGGCCCAGGCGAGCTTCTCCCTCCTCTTCAGCGGCGCCCACCTGTTGGACAAGAAGTTGCAGAACACCGCCTGGGGAGTCAATCCTCCCTCCACACATTGGCGGATCCTGGTCAGGACGGGGTCGAAAGCTGCCGCCAGCACCGGAACTTCGCTCCACACCGACGTGTCAATATCGGGCAGACCATCTGGCAACTCCAACCGCTCATGCTCCTCCACCCGGACGACTACCCAATCTTTCTTCCAGTCATCCCACTTCCCGGAAGGGAATGACCGGAGGTACTTGAACGGGCACTTCTTGCGCTTCACGAAGTAGTAGAAGCCAAGGTACTCGTCGCTTCGGCCGGTGGTTTGGACGGTGAAGAAGGTTCGGAAGAGCTCGATGCAGGGAGGGATGCCCACCCACATCTCGCAGAAGTGGACAAAGATGGACACAAGGAGAATGGAGTGAGGGCCAAGGTGGTATAGCTGCAGACCATAGAAGTCCAGCAGCATCAAGAAGAAAGAAGAAAACGGTGGGATCAGCCCCACCATGGCGTACGATGAAAAGTACACCATCTCGCCGGAGTGCTCCTTTTTAAAGGGAAGCTCTCTGCCGGCGCGGACCGAGCGGTTGAAGAAGTCCGAAGACCACCCCATGAGGGCTCGGACCTTCTTCAGATCGCTTTCCGTCTTCAAACGACTCTCACGCAGACCCAACTCCATCGCAGCACAGCTAGGCAAGAGAAGAGGAGCAAAGCACGAGTTGGGAGTTTGAGCGCAAGAACAGATGGAAAGCGTAAAGAACTCCCGACGGTGCGCTTTCCTTCTTAAGTAAGCCCTCGCAACGCTTGGATGGAAACTGCAGGGGAGTCAAGGATACTACTCAAGAATTCACCCCTGCCGATGACAAGAGAGCCCGGGACCACCCTGACGATCAAGTCGAGGTTCTTACCCAGGCGAACGGTTGTCATCACGAGGCGGAAAACCCAAAGGCGGCGACCTGACAAGGTGCGCGGAACCGATACGGTTTTCGTATCGGGAACTGGCGACCTTCAATTGCGAGAGATCCGCACGTCAAAGATCTTATCTGCCGCCTGAGGTGCGCCACGCGTCGGGACTTAACCGTAAGGCCCCGCCAAAGGCACCTCCGAAGACCCTTGAAGACCCAATTCAAGAGTCGCAAGTGTGGACCCACCTCCAGCGGAATGACTTCACCCCGTTGGCCTTCCCCGGAGGTAGGTCCAGGGGGCCACTGTCGGTACCCTAAAAACCATACACCCCCTGAGGTTACAAAGATCTCAAGGGAAGGACATCTACTCAAATTAAAGACCCTCGGGGGCCCACCTGTCAGACATAACCGGACATGCTTCTCCAACATGGTTAACCCCTAGGTTGCCACGTGTACTGTCAGACCGGAGCTATTACCCGCAAGGGTGAAGCTCCGGGCTAGGTACTGAAACGGCACCTCCGGACTTAACCCCTGACCGAGAGAAGCTCCGGACCTGACACGTGCCAGGCCACCCCGGAGCTTCCCGCTTCCCATAAGCAAGCTCCGGAGCTGCCACGTGTCCATACGTCGGAGCTGGCCGCTTCAAACCTCCGAGAGACATTGTAACGGCTCCGGATCTTCAAAGGACAGCCGCGGACTTCAAGACCCGATTAATTATCATTAATTCCACGTTAATGATACTTAATCGGATGATCTTAACACCTGTAACGGCACTGTCGGAGCCGTTACAGGGTTATTAACAACAATCAACCTCGTGTATCAATACTAGTAACCGCCAGGGCCACATGTCGGGCCAGGCTGACTTGTAACGGTTTGTCCTTGTACTATAAAAGGACAAACCGACGATACACAAAAGGGAGAGAACTCTCGAACGCTCTCAAGCTCACAAGTTAATACAACACACACACACACCCGTGGAGTAGGGTATTACGCTCAGGCGGCCCGAACCACGTAAATCACGGTGTCACTCGTGTCCAATCGCGTTTCACCTTCTTGAGTCTCCGCGCGCCCAAACCGAACTACAAACTCCTTCAACACTTTAATAGTGTCAGGGGATCTGCCGACTCCAACAGTCGACAAAGCTGTTTGGATCAGAAAATTTGTTTTTGAGTTGGGTGTTGTTCCTAGTGCGTCCAGTCCTGTAGATCTCTATTGTGACAATAGTGGAGCCATCACACAGGCAAAGGATCCTAGATCATACAAAAGATTCAAACACATACTATGACGCTATCACCTCATTGAGAGATCATCGACCGAGGTGATGTGAAGATATGCAAGGTGCACACGGATTTGAATGTTGCAGATCCATTGACAAAGCCTCTTCCACAATCAAAGCATGAGGCGCACACGAGATCTATGGATATTAGATACTTGCATCAGTGATCATAGTGTGTAGTGAGAGACTTGTGTCATAGCTATGTTTATGTATTGTTAAATAAATTGTTATATAAGTAATCATTATTTACATTGATCATCAAGTATGTGACTTGTTCGTGAAACTCTTTGTTAATAGTAATGTTACTCTAGATGATCCCTAGTCTATATCATTATATGAGATAATGATATCACACAGATTAGCACATTTATTAATTGATTATCACGTTTCACGGATCATAGATATGGAGATATTAAATTAATAATGTGAAAATATGTTAGTGAATATGGTGTTGGATTGACCAACTCCGAGACACTGCTGGGATGTTATTTCCATATGTACCATCAGTTGGTCTTGAGTGATACACCTGCTAGATCCTTAAACCTGAGATCGCAATTGTTTCTCACTATATGTAGTTGTGTACTTTGAGACTATCAGACGCTACTCCGTAACTGAGTAGTCATAAAAGTAGTCTTAGAATATATAATAAAATATAGAATGGGATGTGCGGGGATCAAGATGGAATTTGTCCCTCCTTAATAACAGGAGAGATATCTCGGGGCCCCTCGAGATAGTTGGATTCGAAAGTGCATGGTCATGCCAAAGTGATTAAAGGTTAATCATAGTGACTAAAAGTTAGTCATGTAATGAATCCACTATTTGATTGAGTGAATGGTCGAGCTATCATAAGGATGACACGCATCTCGCCTTGAGCTTGACTGGTATCGTGAGGCAAAGAGATTAGCATGTTGAATGTATCTAGGTTCGGCCGATACGAGCTTTATGTATATTTAAAAGTCAGTATGTCTTGCTAGGTACATCTACTGACTTGTGGTTGAAAACTGTTTCCATTCGCAACCGATTGCACATGAACCTAACAGGTCACACACTTAAGGAGTTGGAATATCGAAAATCTTGGCTAGATGATTGTTTCTAGTGCAAGTGAGAGATTGTTGGTGATATGGCCAAGAGACAATCATAACAATTCAAGTTAAGACCTATTAGATATTTGATCCATAAGCAATTAGGGTACTAATGGGCCTCAGACCTAAAAGTCTATTAGTACGCCTATAAATATGAGAGGTAGGGTTAATGGCTAATTACTCCACAACATGACAGCCCTAGCTGCCACCTCACGAAGGCCTCACGCCGAGACCCTAGCCGCGCGCGCGGTGCTAGCACACCGGCGCATAGCGTTCCTCTCCTTACGTGTGGACTCCGTAGAGGCGCTGCTGTTACTGTTGCGCTGATCGGCTACGACGAACGTGTTCATCTACTGCTGCTGTGGAGAGGGCGAGGAGACAAACGGGGTCGTCTCTTCTCCTACACCGACGCGCGTCTACGTTCCGCTGTGTTGCGCGTCTAGTAGTAATGATCTATAACTTGTATACTCGCATGTTTACTGCGTAATGCGATAGAATTACTAGAGTAGCGTACCGCCAATTTGCCAACACGGATTACATATGCTTCCGGCGTGGTGAGGTCAGGTGTGTGCGTGCGTGTGTGTACGCGGTGTGTGTCACTCCAATAGGAGAAAAAATTCTATGCAACATGCTATAAATCCACCTATGTGTGACTTGCTATTTCAGTCACCTGTGATCATCAGTCGATGGGCCGGCCCAACCAAATCTTTTGTTTCGGTGAGATGGATGGGCCTGCAGTATGGGCTTGTACATTCGGTACCTTGTTATGTAAAGTTCAGTTGGCATGTCCTGCTTTGCTGGCCGCTGATTTCGTGCGCAGGACATCAGAGTACAAATTCGTGGTTTGTGAAAACGAGACAGGTAACTGTGTTTGGCTTATCTACTAAATATATATCCGTTCAATTTTATTTAAAATTCGCTGCTTGTTATTGGTCTCGAAGGACCATAGATACAAAATGAAAATGCAAAAACATAAATTTTCAATAGTATGACTAAAGCTTGCTTCCACTAAAAGGAGATATCAAACACTAATAATTGAAATATGTCGCTTAACACAAAGAAAATAGAGATGTACATTTTTTATGAGAAATCCTATCCTACAAGTGCTTGAAACATAGCTTTCTTTCAGGCGATGTTATCAGCCATCGGATCCACTTCAAGATTTGTGCTAACTCATCTTATTTACCTTTTCCCCAGTCCCAACCCTAGTCCCCATTCCACTCGTACCGGTGTGAGCGGCCACGGCTGCTGCCGCCATCGCGGCGCCAGCACGCATGGCGGGAGATGACACCAAGGCGAGCTGCGAGGCGGCGTGGTGAGGCGGCGGCGCCGGCGTGGGCGGTGCGACTGGACGGCGCGGGCGGCAAGCCACGCGCGGACGGTGCAACCCGGATAGGACAGCGCGACGGGACGGCGTGCCTCGCTCGGCGGCGGCGCCAGCCACAGTTGCCAGAGAAGAAAGCCGTTGCCGATAAGATTTTTTTATTTTTTGTTAATTATTAATCTATAATTTGTAGAGTTAAGTTAGTTGTAAAATAATCAATCAAAAAATGTGATTGATTAATCTATAGATTTAAGGTTTAATAGTTAATTATAAAATTTGTGATTAATGACGGTAATTAGCTGCTAATTATCCAGTACCTGAAATTTTCTAAAATTTCAAACACCTGACAAATAGACAATCTTTTTTTAATAATGAAACAAGGTTCCTGTCTGTACAACCCCTAAATCAGCATGTGCAAACGAGCAATCGAAACAGAGGCTCCGAAATTTTAGGGCCCCAAAAATCTTCTACTTAGGCTCTGTTTGAAACCTTTAGAGCTAATAGTTAGCTGCAAAAATTAGCTATAGAAGTTCTAAACAGTCCAGCTAATAATACAATTAATTATTAGCTAACCCCTAACTAACAATAATCTCATTAGCTGTTCCAACCCAGCCAATTTCAGCTAATTATTGGTTAAAGTCCATTTTACCCTTGCTCTCTCTCATCCCTCCCTCTCTTTGAGGGGTACTACAGTCAAATAGTGTATAGAAACAAAATTAGCTCTAGAGGTTCCAAATATGTACCAACTAATAATTAGCTAGATAATAATTAGTCGGTACAAGCCAACTAATAGATTATTAGCTAGCTAACAATTAGTCATAGGGGTTCCAAACAGGACCTTAGAGTATTATTATGGTGCCGCCGAATCACATCAGTCTTCATTTGTTGAGATGAATATACTCCCCCCCCCACCCCGGGCCTCCAATTAGGGGTGGCAACGGGTCGGGTTCGGGTCGGGTAAAGAGAATACCCGCCCAAAATGAAAATGTGTTCGGGTAGATTTTCGTACCCGAACCCATACCCGCGGATAAAAAATGATACCTAAACCCGTACCCAACGGGTTTCGGATACCCGTCGGGTACCCGCTAGGGTTCCTATTCAACATCCAAATTCCAAACCACAGGAAAAAAATCTACGATTCATGATCTGCAGCTGATGAACTAAGTGGGGACGAATGATCTCTAAATTTGAGAAATACGAATCACGAAAATGAAGGCAGCTAGTGCAAATGACACATGGCAGAGAAGATGAAATGATGGGGGGCTTGTGACATCAGAACCTTATCCTAGTTCATGGCAGCGTCAACCATCTACTTGCCCAGATCTTAGGGCTGCCCGTGGAATTGCAGGTGGATGTGCTGGAGTCCAATTCCTGCTCCTTCACTACTGTTGCCTGGTCCTGTGCTAGCAAGGCCTGCCCAACTAGACCAAGCTGATGGCATGGTGGCGCTGTGGCGACGACCGGTGGCAACTCGGATGGAGATTTGGATTGGGGAGGTGCGCCGCTCGGTTAGCCAAATCTAGATCAGGATGGACAGTCACGGTGCAGCATTGGGAGTCAAGACTATGACTACGAAAGTCTGTCCGCCCTTGTCCAGGTTGTTTATTGGGTTGAGGCCCACGGGAGGTGTTTCTTTTGGGTTATTGTTGATCTATTTGTTGGCCTGTTGATTATATGTTTCGGGTACCCAACAGGTACCCACAGGTGAGAAATAAAATCCGCACCCGTACACGCAACACATCGGATCGGGTACGAGTTATACCCATAGATAAAAAATTGTACCCGTACCCGTCAGGTGCAATACCCGTCGGGTACCCGCAGGTATAATTGCCATCTCTACCTCCAATAGAGATGCAATCTCCTCACTCCCTGTCTCATTTGTTGCTGACGGACCTCCTCAGGACAGCAAAAGAACATCAAGGCTCCCTCATCTAATTATCTTACTAACTCCATACCAATGCATCACGGGTTGGTCAAGGACTGAGTTTCCCCTGTTTAACTTGATTGCTTAGCACAGACATCACTATAACCTTATTTAAGGCGTGTTTGGCATGGCTCCAGAGCTAAACTCTAAAAGGGAGCTGGAAAAAGCGAGCCAAACACCTCAACTCCTGAACTCCGTGGAGGGGTCCAACTCCACAGAGTTTGTAGAGCTCTAGTTCATTTTTATGGAGTACCTCTTTTCCTGCTCTAAAACTTGCGAATATGCACCTAGTCGTGGAGTTCAGGATTATTTACCCACAAATGCCACCAGTTACAAAGAAAACGGTTAGTTTCTATTCTCTGGTCCCGTGGAGAAAGCATCGGGACAGAGGGCCGCCGGCCCCCCGCCCGTCGGCGGGCCTCCCGCAACCCCTTCGCCGCACATGCCGTCGATCCTCTGCCTCACACGCCATTGGTCCCCCGCTTTGCACCGTCTTCGGCGCTGCCGCGGCGCACCACCCGTCGGCGCCGAACCCGGGCGTGGCCGCCATGGCCATCAACGCCCGCCCGCCATTGCCATCGAATCTCGCCCGCCCGCCCTGGTTATCGACGCTAGCCTGCCCTGGTCATCGACGCCCACTTCGCAGGAGTCGTCAGCCTCGCGTTCCTTGCCCAACACTTGCCTGCTCTGGTCGTCGACGCTTTCCGGCGATGAAGTGTATCAGGTCTCATGTTCGCAACGGTGAGGTGCTATAGCCCAATCCGAACTGAGGTTGTCTTGATGAAGTACTGTAATTGAAGTTTTTTTTACGAGTACTGTAAGTGAAGTTTCATGTGTGAGTTCAATTTTTGGGACCGTTTGTACATGGATCCAGCTTGGGAATTATACGCAGAAGATGGCAATATTGATGCAATTGTTCTACACTCATCATATTTGTATTACGAATATAAAGTACTGTGTCGCTAGCACTATGTGGCTTCATATGATTAGCAATTTCAATGGAAAAAGGTTAATGGCCTGGTTAATCCATTATCAAAAAATAATTGAAATACAGACTAGTTTTGATCCTACAACTCGAAAAGTAGTCTATGGATTTTTGTGTTTCAGCTCAGGTGATAAGAGAGAAGCCCAGCAAAAGATAAGGGTAAGAATGACATTGCAACCAAAACATCTTCTTTTTAAGAGCTGAAAACTGTTTTTCAGCCAAACATCTCCACTGAAACTCCACTTCCACTATAGAGTTGCTCCACCTTAACATTTTAGAGTAGAGTTGCTCTATAATGGAGTAGAGCCATGCCAAACACGCCCTTAGTTACTACCTCCGTTCTTTATTAATTGTCCCTCCAGACAGGAAAAGTGAACTAAAATGAACTATGGGAGCCAAATCTGTCTTAACGATGTTTAATTTGAAACAGGGGAGTAGTTGTGTTCTTATTGTGTTTGTAACGAAGAGAGCTACAGTGCATTTTATTTTTCATGATTTCTAGAGTTACAAAACATGATCCCACCTGTGAAACGCACAATAAGATAACGAGACTCCGAAATTAGCTAAGACTTGTTGTCATTACTGCTTACTGTATTTTCCGAATATTATTTCAAAAGGTGCGGTTAGATAATAACTTCAAAATATATTTTAGTTATTTGTATTCCTAAATATAGTGCCTCTCCGAGTTAAATGTGAAAGGAGGCTTAGTCTAGCGGTTAAGCACTCTAAGTAGCACTACTCAGGTCCTGAGTTCGATTCTCGATGAGAGCGAATTTCAGACTGAATTTCACAGTACTAAATGCAGGTAATCTACAGAGAAAGTCATGTACACTAAACCTGGGGTGCACTTACGAAAAATGTGAGGGGATGAGCGTGCCGCAATATTAGCATACGGAGTCCGGTTCACAGTCGTGTGCTTAGCCATCCAGTTGTCGTCGTCTTGTTCTAGACAATAGGTTATGAGTGTCTACATTTGTACTCCCTTGTAATAAATTGACCATAACCTCCTTGGAGGAGAAGGTCGAAACTTTCCATCATTAAAAAATATAGTGCCTCTCATTTTGTGTTTCGCACGGGGGCCTCAAGATCCCTGCACTGACAACGAGAGCAACACAAATTTACCATTGCACACACGTAAGGCATATTCTTATTCATTGACACACCTGCTCACTATCTAAAACGCAGACACCTATTTCTCTCTCATACAGATACAAATTTCTCTCACGCGCACAAACACAGTTCACTCAAACTGTGAACTGACCGTTATTCTAGCTGACGACTAACGCCAAACAACACTCAAGACTCCAGTAGATGGAGCACACACGGACATGGCTAAGGACAAGCAAACCAGTAAGAAGTGACGATAGCCTCCTTCATCCTCCGAACACATGGTATTTAGATGCAGAGAGGGAGACCTGGAAGAAAGGCTTAGCCTTCCCTTGCCGATAAGACTTGCCTTATTTCTTCTGTACCGCCGAAGCACCTCCTGCTCACACGCCAGCCCCCGGTGGAGCTCCCGGCGGATGGCATGGCAAGCACGCTTCTTCACTGGCGCTCACGCCACTGGCAGTGTGTTGCCAGTACTGCGCGCACAAAACTTATTCCTCCTCCTCGACATCGTGTGTGAGGATCGAGTGTTCTACTGATCAGAACACTGATCTGGCCATGGCCAGCCTCCTATGCTTATATAGGGCGGCATCCTTCAATTTTTTTATTAATATACATTTTGAAAAAGATTTTAATATAAACAACTCACGAAATGAAAAATTGTCAAAAATGACTCACCTTCGTACGGAGCACATACGAAATGTGAATTTCGTCCAATGCACATACGAAATTCGTTTTGAATCGAAGCCACGTCGGATGGTGCATGTCAAAGGGAAAAACACAGTTGCCACGTAATTTCGTGAGAGACACATATGAAGTGTACAGTACCGTCGTGAGTGGCACGTAAGAAATTCAAGTTTAATTTACTCCAGTTTTGACGCTGCACTTAATCAGTTTTACACGTTACTTTATTAAAAATTAGAGACCGATTTCATAGAAATTTCCAAAATATAAAATGGAGCATACATTGTGAAGTTTTGAATTCAATAAAGTTCCTGTAGAAACAAGAGTAATTGAGTGTCTTATTAGGCAATACGATCACATTTGTGCAAGTTTTGTAAAATGTATTCTGTTTTGGTTATTTGTTTAGAAATACTCAAAGTTACAATTAGTAGAAACATTCAGAAAACTTATTGTAATGTAAGTTTCGTTGAGTCTAGAAACTAAGTTATCAATATATTTCATGCGAGGTATTGGGGGATACAATTTTTTTAGAATCATATATCGATAACAATTGCATAGTTATAAAAATAATTGTACTAAAATTAAAAATTTTAACAGCCGTTATATAAAATGAAATTATATAGTTCCGAAAATATGTGGATGTTGTTTGTCACTCTACTACTACTGTACATAGGCAAAACACACGTACACATATTTTTTGAATAAAACATAAAATTGCTAATACAAATAGCGTGCGTACAACACACTTAACTTGCGTCAATCAATCCTAATACGCCTTAGTTGAATTGACCGCCGAACATGGTTTACCCAAGTTGCTACTGAGTGCAACGGGGGTATTTTTTCTTACGCAAAGCATCCGGTCCAGCTTCCCTTGCGGGATGAGCTCTCTCGCGCATGCGTTCTCGCTCAACCTCTCATGCCTCTGCTGCGATGCGTTCCCCCTCTTGATTCTTGTTATCACACTCTGCGAACCATTGTCGAATTTCTTCTTGCTTCTTGAGACAACACTCCTCCTGTTCATCTTTATTCCTCTACTCTTGCTCTATTCTTTCATCTCACTCGCATTCTTCAAAGAACTACCATGTTGCAAGTCTCTCTGAACGTACTCAACATCTTCTGCCGATTGTTCCTGGTCAATGTAGTTACTAAACTCGCAAAGAGGTGGTGGTGATTGCACAAGTTTTTGTACAAAAGGTTAGAATGTATAAAATTCATAAAAACAGAAATAATATTGCATATTACCTGTTTTCTACCACCTGAAAGAAACGAGCACGTCGTGTGAGGAGGATCGTACTCGTACTTATCGCACATCCAAAATCGGCAACCATAAAAGTAATCAAGTCAATGATCTCTAACAAACCTACAATCAGTGTCACAAACACACATTGGAGGATGTAATCCCTCGGGGATTGGAACCTTTTTTTTTATTTGTGGGTGGCGAGAAACACTCATCTATGGTACTAAGGTATATCGAATGATTGTAGTGAGTGTGCGTGTTGAAGCTGGTAGTGGACTAAGTGTTATATAGAGGAACGAATGATGGTGTATGGACTTAGTGTAGGATAAATTTCATCTCTGAGATGGATAAGTGTAAATTGACATTTCATGTGGCCTGACATGGAGCAGTGCAATTTCGTTCTTATCTTGGACGAGATTCATCTGACATGGAGCAGTTCAATGTCGTTCTTTTCGTGCACGAGATTCGTCTGCAATGTCATTCTTTTCGTGAATGATATTCGCCTGATATGAACCCGTTGATGTCGTAGATAAGATTCGTCTAACATGGAAAAGTGCATTGTGAACTGACATTTCACGTGGGCTTTTGTCGTCTTTTATGTGGATAAGATTCGTCTTACAAGATTCGTCTGACAAGTCCAAAAGTAGTATAGCAAGTCGCCAATTAGGAAGATGACAAAAATATTTTATTATTTTTTAAAGGTTACAAAGTTACGATAATATAAGAGGCGAAACATAAAGTAGAGTGCACAACATACTTGTCATGCTAAACATACTTATGATACATGCAAAACATACTTGTGATACATGCGAAGCATACTTGTGATACATGCGAAACATATTTCACTACTTGGTTACTACTTGTGATGCGGACAGTCGCAAGACATGTTATTGCAAATGATGTTATCATTCTCATCATTCTTCTGACTTGTACCAGAATAAAACTTCATTTGATGAAGTCCCATTTTAGCTAGTTTGTCCACCAAATCTTGATTGTGACGTTATATATGTTTAATGTACTCTCGAGTTGCCTTAATAGGTGGTTGATCAATCCAGAGTGTATATCCGCAGTTTTCATCATTATAGTTGTTGGTACCCTGCGTATCGGATACCTCTTGAGATTGCAAAGATCACAAGAAAACTCCATCTACTATATTTGAAGACCTCTGAAGGCCCCACTTGTCAGCCGTAACCAGACTTGCTTCCCCGACATGGTTAGTCCCAGGGCTGCCACGTGTATCATAAGACCGGAGCTATCGCCCACACATGGGAAAGCTCCGGACTAGATACCAGTATGACACCCCCGGACCTAACCCCAGATAGAGGGAAGCTCCTGTACCGACACGTGTCCAATAGCACTGGATCTACAAGTCCACGACAGTAAGCTACGGAGCTGCCACGTGTCCGAACCGCCAGACCTTCAACCTCAACCAACGGCTCGGACCTTCAAGGGGAAATCAAAGACTTCAAGACCCAATTAAGTGTCATTAATACCATATTAATGACAATTAATCGGAAGGCCCTTAATACCAGTAACGGTACTATTAAGGCCCGTTACCACGCTATTAAGGGTAATTAACCTCATTTATTTTGTATTAAACATTAGTAACCGCCAGGGCCACATATCGGTCCAGGCTAACGGTGTAACGACCAGTCCTTGTACTATAAAAGGACTGGTCGACGATACATAAGGGACTCTTCCGAGCTCTCTAGAGACTTACGCTCTCACACACATACTCACTCGCTCAATACAACATCTACACACCCCGTGGAGTAGGGTATTACGCTCAGACGGCCCGAACCACGTAAACCTCTGTGTCAACTTGCCATCATCTCTTGAATCTCTGCGCACCCATTACCGAACTACGAACTCCGCGAGCTACCAACTGTAGTATCGGTAGATCTGCCGGATTCACCCACCGACAATAGTCACACTAAAACCAAAAGTATTGTTATTAAAATTGCATATATGAAAGATGTCTAGAAATGATATTTAATACTTACTCCACCAACAACACAACAAAAGAAACGACGACCGCTGTTGTCTCCTCCATTCATCATTTGGACAACACGATCTAGGTCACAATGACACTTAGTCCTGTTTGTTGCCATCGTATGGTCGTAGAGGATGAAACGAGTGAAAATGACTCTCAGTAAAAAGCAAGAACTAATGCTGGTTCGTACCAAGTTGTACCTCCCATCAAGTAATTTTTAGGCACTGCTCTAAAGTTTGCACCTCCTCACCTACCAAGATTTGTACTCATCATTGTTTCACCTCTATGCCTACTTTGACCTTTACTTGCCATTGTTTTTTTATCACTTGGGTGAAGAACACAACTACGCACGGGTAGTTGTATTTATATAGGGCGATGAGTGCAATGTCATTCTTTTCGTAGACGAGATTCACCAAACATGGATCTGTTGATGTCATAGATAAAATTCGTCTGACATGATAAAGTGCATTGTCGTTTATGGCTTGGACGAGATTCACTCGACATAGAAGCAGAAGCGTCAAATGGATTAGAAAACACTACAATGTTTTAATATAACAAATATGAGACAAGTCCGAAAAATATAGTGCATAGACATGACGTAACACAAGTCTTCTACAACATAACACACCCATACATGAGTACACGTAACTGACGTCTACCACGCTTGGCGACACACTTATGCGCAACATTCACATGAGCGCGATCATACGACAAGTGCGAATGAGTTGTCTTCCTCCGTCGCTGCTTAACTGGTGCTGATGCGTCAAACTGCTGTGAAGGCTGAGTCAGAATGGGAGCACCATCCAACTGCGATGCAGGAATAGTATCCTGCTGCGGCATGTCCACCAGGTAGGCGTTGATCTCGAAAGATTTAGGTGAACGACTGTCGTGGTGGTACGTTTGCGAGCAAGACAGCGTATCATCTGTTGAGTACATACCTGCAATATCATAACTTGTTTAATTAGCAAGATCATTGTGTCCATTATGACTTTAAGTAGCAAGATCATTGTACGTCATCCTGGGTCCATACGTGACGCATGTGTGGACATGCCAGCTAAGTCAGAAGGAGGAATCCAAGCAGGTACCTGTGTGGACGGGTCTGGGAAGTTCGAAGTAAGGAGGGCCCAAGTAGGTACCTATGTGGACGGGTCTGGTAAGTCCAAAGAAAGTGGTGCCCAAGCAGGTGCGTGCGTGGACATTCCTATTGGAATTAATAAAAACATATTTATCACATGCTATTACTACTAAAATAAAATTAAAGTAATCGCATTATTGTAAAAAATTAACATATTCTCGTTATTATCTAAAATTGTACAAAACATAAATAATATAGTATCAAATATAAGTAGCACATAATATGAAACAAATAACATTACATAAAATAACTAGCACATAGGATCATTATCATGTCAAATAATAACAAATCATCTATTTAATTATTAGCACCGACCATCTATTTAATCACATCAAATACTATCAAATAATAACAAATAACATTGGAGGAAGTTGGTGCGCTTAACAAATCATAAGTACCACTTAAATAGCTATTTAACCATTACCACTAAATAGGAAAAAAAATACCTTCCAACGCGGAAGCTCCCGAGCCGGAGAAGACTGAGGGCCGAGCGTCGGCCGGCGGGGGGGGGGGGGGGGGAGCCGAAGGGAGGGCGTAGCGGGAGGAGGACACGGCGGCAGAGTAGCGAGCGGAGGCAAAAGCGGAGGGAGGAGCGGTCAAGCGTCGGGAAGAAGGCAATGCGCGATTTAACGAGGCCAAACCTCGTCCGTGACATATACAACAATAGCGGTGGGCCCCATAGCTTGGGGAATTTCGCATGAGACACATACCAAAATCTCACGGGCCCGAATCTCGTTTGTGGCACGTATGAGATTCACCATGGGACCCGCAGCCTCGGGAAACTCTCGTCCGCATGACATACGACATCGAAATTCGTTAGAGACACCTACGAAATACGTTGTCTATGTGTTATTTCATGAGAGACACGTACAAACCTGAGTTACTTTTCAAAGTTTTCAAAATCGTAAGTTATTTATATTAAATTATTTTTCAAAATGTATATTAATAAAAAAATCCGGCATCCTTGTGGCTGCTGAAGCAATGAAGCATACGCGAGGGTTGGCATGTAAGGCTATCCGCACCAGCTCCCTCTAAAATATACTCTATATATCCAACATACTTTACAGTGTGCCATTGCGAACAGTCTAAGGATGACAAATGGGGGATTCTTTAGATGCGTACGTTATGGTTTCTCGCGTATCTGCACCCACTTAACTTTCAGCCACTGGATTCTCATGCTTTTCATGGTGGCCATTCAGACGCTATCACTTTGTGAAGCCTAATATTAAGGGTGATAGGGCTCCAATGAGAGGCCTTTTATGGCAAGTGTGGCAGGTCCTCTGAGCTGAGGTACGAGCAGTGGACACCTGTCGATGATTAACAGCCACAGTTCTGCGAATGCCTTTCAGATGCAGGTTAAAAAATATCACCTGATTGTACACGACCAAATGATTTTCTGACTGCATCTTCTGCAACAAATTTTTCTGTTCAGAACAATGTCAAGCTAGATTTTGAGATCTGAAGGTAAGATTTCATGGAATTTTTTGAGGATGCTAAAGATTCCAACTGGAACGGGGAACAGATCCGGACCACCAGAAGAATGGACGCATCCTCCTTATGGACAAAAAAGCGAGGACGTTGGCAGGCAGGTCCCGCTTTCAAGTACCGCGGAGCACGGCAGCCGACCGGGCGTGGGGCGCTGTCACGTCCCTGTGGCCGTCGGCTCGTCAGACCGGGGCGTGAGGTGCGTGCAGCCGTCAGAGCGAGACGATGCTTCGCGAGGAAGACGATGAGCACGAGCTCTATTAGGATAATCTGTTCTGTTCTCTTCCAATGACCAGTAGGTCCCACCCATTACATACCCGTCCAGAGACGCAGCTCCCGGGTCCACCCGTCATACTCTCCCTATTACATTCTACAACTGACTTTCTGGTTCCACACGTCATACATAGACACGGGCGTGACATCTCCCCCTCCCCAAAATGTGCTTGCCCTCAAGCACCTATGTCGTCGAACCTTCAAGGACAGGCTGTGAGTGTTCATCAGCCGGCTCGCGAGAAGACGACCAGACCCCAATGTTGGATGTTTTAGATGCAGCAGTAGCCTCCTTCGGACTATCAGGACAATGCACTGATCACAAACTGTTGGCGCCATTGCTCCCCATTCCACCAGCAATTGGTTCTTCATTTTTACCTCATGCCGCTGCCAATAAAAGAACACCTTGATTCTTTGGGAAAACGCATGAATCTCTGACAGACTGTCAATGGAGCTATCAACAGGAGCAGTCAGTTTAGCTTGCATTATAGTGTCCAGCATCCACACTCTGTCCCTGTTGTTGAGTGTCCCCTGATACAAAGAGAATTGTTGCTCCTGAGGGCTGACAAGAATTGGATTGATTACAAACAGATGAGGTAAAGGGTCTGTAGCATGTAATTTAGTCTGAACAATAGTTTGAAAGCCCCTCAAAATGGCAGTTTGTCCCTTATACTGAAACTGCATAATATATTTTTTTAGCCAATGAAGATTGTCATACTTGTCCAGCACCCTTGCTTCCACCTCAATTGATTGTTCTCTTAGCCCTCCAGGATCATATATTCTCCTTGCCACTAAATCTGCATTTGCAAACACAGCATAAGTTCCCATTGCATTAACGGGCACATTAAGCATTCCATCCTCATAATCCAATCCATGAGAATCTGAATGTTGCTGCTTTGCTGCAAGTGGCAACCACTCGTATGCTTCATTGTAGTTCGTATCCGAATGTTGCTGCTTTGCTGCAACTGACTTCTTCTTATCCTTGTCCTAACCCAAAAGAATGAAAAATTCAACAGCCATTGCCTTATCGTCACCATTCTTCTAATTCTGTGATTGAGCAATCAGTGTGGGGAATGAACCATTGTGAATATCAACTCTAACATCAACTGGTTTCAGGTTGCCTATCTCTCCCTCCTTCTGAATATCCAAAATGGACATGTCACCAACATCAGCCATGACAGGCTGTGGCACCACATCTTCGCTGACTTCCACATCAAGATCCAGATCAACCTTCACATGACCCATCAACACAGAACCAGTAAAATCCAGATGAACCTCCTCTCCATCAGTCATCCATAGATTTTATACATCCACTACCTCTACCTGTGGTTTTAAGATCTCAGGCTCCATCTCAGAACAACATTTTTCAAGCTCTAATCTGGTCCTCTCCTCTGAACTCAACAGTTCACCTGCTGACATGTAATAACCATGCCCTTTCAGTTTGTCTTCCGTTTCTTCTTCCACACCAGCATCCCCTTCTGTCACAACAGCTGGCGTAATCTGCTTGGGATCATGAGCAACCTCACTGGTGACAGTGAATCTATGTTCCCTGATGGTGTTCCCACGTGCAGTATATTCCTTATCTTCATCCCAGATCACAACCTTGGTATACTCCATCTCTGCATCTGATTCATCCCACTTCACTGCTTTTGTATACCCAGCCTCTTTAAAATCACTGTCACTCTCATCATCCTCATCAACCCTTGCAGTCTGCTGATAATTCCCTAATTCTCCACTCGCAGTGCCTTCTCTTGAAAAATTCTTTTTGCATCCAACATTTTCTGCAATAGAATCCCTAATAAGTGAATACACTCTATCATCAAAATTGTCGGAGAGCTTGCATTGATCCATTTTCTTCACACTTTGAACCACTACATCATCAAAATCAGTAACTTCATTAACCTTCTCACTCATAGTCTTGTTGCACTGCCTCGTATGAACATAACTATCACTCCCCAAATCATCTTCATTGGCCACATTCTCAGTCACATCAGTCTCTCCTTTTTTCATATCACCATTGACATCTTGCTCACAAGTCTCAACCGAATTCACTTCTTGCAACTTAGTCTGTTTCACATTGTGCTGAAACTGCTCATCACTCTCAAAGTCTCCCCAATTCACCAGAGATTCATCATCATAGTAATCATCCCAGACTGCTTCCATTGTATATTTCTTCATCTCTAGTAGAACTTGCAACTTCTCTTCCTTCATCAACTCAACAATGGTCTGACTATCTTCTTCGAAAACCGATAATGCAATCATTTTGTCTTCTTTCTTCCACAGCTCTAAGCCCTTATCAGGTACTGCCCCATCCCACTCCCCACAAATGTAGTATAACTCATACAGACTTCTAGGATCATATAATTTCCTCACCATAGGCATCGCTCTATCTCCACTTGCAGTATCGCTGCTCTGCACTGAGATGGTTTTCTCATCATTTATTTCTTGTTCTTCAGCAGCCTTCTCTTCACACGTCTCACAAAACACAAGTTCTTCTTCATCATCAGAGACATCCCAGACCACAGTTTGTGTATACTCTTCCCCTGCTTCTGATTCCTCCCCTGTGATAACTCCCGTCATTCTTACATCCTCAGCATCCTCAATAGCTCTTGTGCGCTTCCTTTCCTCCTCAGCGACTGCAATATCAAAAGTGTTCTTCACCACCGTCTGGCAAGTCAACACCAATGCAGCACGCTCAGCCGCTACTACTTCCGTCAACCATACCTCTCGATCATTACCCATTCCTTCTTGTCGTGTGGTGCCATCCTGCACCAAAAACAAACAATCCCACCTCTGTTCTCCATGACGTGCCCCTGCTGACAGTGATGGCACAGTGGAGCCGGACGCGGGAGTACCTATGCTCATGGCGGATGAAGATGAGGAGCCCAGGGAAGTGAGCACTTCACTGCAGCTGCCCAGACAATTCGTCGAGCACCTTGATGGCGCGCGTGGCGAGGTGATGGTAGTAGGCCGTCATGTACGGTGACTTGGTCGACGATGGTGGCAGAGGGAGTGAGAGCCGCGAGTACGCTCTCTGTGTTGGCGATGCGGCCATCGGAGCAGCGCCGCGTGATGGAGGTGTTGCAGGGAAAGGTGGCGGGGCACTTCCTACCGTTGGAGATGGAATCGACGAGGATGAACGTTTTGTCGATCTCCCCACGTCTCCACTCGGTAGCCACTCCATCGAGTGTCTTCTGACCAGAGGCGATGGAGTCCGGTGGGTAGGAGGTGGTGGAGGCGGAGAGGACGACGACTATCCTGCATGCCAGGTCCCGCCCCGCGCTGTTCAACGGGCCCGTGAAGCTGGAGTCGGCGGGGGTGATGCAGCAGTTCACCTGCTGCGACGGCGCCCATCGGCGAACGATGTCGGTGGCGTGGGGTGAACAGCGAAGTCGCAGGTGTCGAGAAGATGACTATGCGCGATGGCGCGCGAGGGCGACGGTTATAGAAGTCCTCATCCCACGCGGAGCGCACGGGTGATGCGCGATGACATCGGACGACAAGGTCCTCGTCGCACGCAAGGCGCGCAGGTGACGCGCGGTGGCCGCGGTTGATGAAGTACTCATCTCGCGTGGACGCGACTGGTGCAGCCGAAGACGATGTCCTTAGCGCGTGCCCCAGGAGGCGTGAGTTGGCTTCGTAGAAGCCGGAACGAAGTGTCTCGGATCTCGCCGTCGACAACGCCATCGACTCGAATCGCCCGCCGAAGAGTAGCGGTCCCATCCGGCGCCGAGGAAGACGAAGCTCTGATACCGCTTGTCACGTCCCTGTGGCTGTCGGCTCGTCGGACCGGGGCGTGAGGTGCGTGCAGCCGCCGGAGCGAGACGATACTTCGCGAGGAAGATGATGAACACGAGCTCTATTACGATAATCTGTTTTGTTCTCTTCCGATGACGAGTAGGTCCCACTCATTACATATCCGTCCAGAGACGCAGCTCGCGGGTCCACCCGTCATACTCTCCCTATTACATTCTACCACTGACTTTCTGAGTCCACACGTCATACAGAGACACGGGCGTGATAGACGCGAGCAGCCTCCACCGTCCCCGCCATGGATGCCGACGCGGTCGGCCGTCGGCACCGGCGGAGGTTTCAATTCAACGAGATGAGCCGTGTTGGGCTTTCTAAAGAATTTGGGCCTCTCGAATCTTTCTTGGGCTTGGGCTTCCCGAAGGATTCGCCCCCGCAGCCGTAATGGAGCCCGTACAACAGCATTCGCGAGCTCGTCGCACGTTGCTGTCATGTATCATCATCGTCTGCTGCTACCGAATAGAACAAGCAACAGAATGCAATCATCGATGGGAAACTATTTTTGATAGATCTCTCGTGGGATTTTTTTTATGTTTACCTAACCGCGGCACATGACAGTAGATGACTTAGGCACACGTTGATGACAGCATTAGTTTGATGATGTAGCACACATGCATGTTTGGTGGAGCGAGCGAGCGAGAGCAGCTTGAACTCCACCATCTAGTACGGCGGGTGTTGTTAACAAACGCATGCAGAAGGCCGGTCTAACGACACTGAAACTGGATGGATGTCGCCCTGCAGTCTGGCTGCTTGTCGTCCATCAGGTATTTTCCTGGTGGAACTTATTGAGCATCCGCTTCTGTGGTACGTCACCAACACCACAGACATCGCAAGGGAGATATATGGATCGATTATTAGCTCGGAGAACAAGGGGCTGGTGAGGAAGAATCCGGTCTTGTTTGACCTGACGTATACGATGTTCGGTGTCCAAGTAAAACTGGTAGTACTATTGCTAGTGTATTGTTTGACCTCTAGCTAACCTTAGAAAATGATCATCCTTCTACAAAATCGTGGATAATTACTCCCGACTGTCGCTCTCCGATCCCGCCGCACCTCGCGGCCCGTACGATCGCGATCAGACGGATGGCGCGAATCTTGACGTGCCCACCACCGCCTCCTCCTCTGACCTTTCTCCTCCTCCCCGGTGGCCCTTGCCGTCGTCCTCGTCCTCGTCCACCACCACCACCACCACCACATCGCAGCTCCGCTCGACCGCTTGCCGCGTTTAGCCGCCTCGCGGTACCGGCCGTGTCTCTTCCTTCCTCCACGCTCCGAGCGACCTCGCCGTGCTCGGATCCGACCGTCGCGCCGCGTGGGGGAGGTGACCTTGTGCTCTGGCCCGGCAGCGTGCGGACTGCGGAAGCGGGACGGACCGCCTTTTGGTTCGGTTTGAGAACCGCGAGGTAAGATTCGCTTGGAGGCTGCAGCACGCATCATCTGGAAGTACTTCATTTCGTTCGCCCCACCAAATCCACGTAAAATGCGCGCACCATTCCGGACCCCATTTCCCAATTTTCTGTGGGAGGCTCCGTATCGCTCGATCGTTTGAATGCTCAACAAATTGCTGTTATTATTTTGTTTTTGTTAAGTGTTGCTTCGCTGTATGCGTTTACCGCGGGAATGCCGTATCTGTTTCTTCAGGGTTACTTCTTCTGACTTTCTGTCGTCGTCCTGGCTCGCTAGATCTGAGCCGCAGTTGCCGCGACCGCTGGTTTCTTTCCTTTTTTTTTGTGTATGCATTTGCGCTGTCGTCATTTTGCCGGGAGATCTGCCGGGTTAGCCCCGTCCTTGCGACTGCTGTTCTGTCGATTTGCTTGTTTTTTTTGTTTAAGTTGTTGGGTTCTTGCTGTGCTTGCTGGAATTTTAGGGTTAATTCTGTGTGCCGATTAAATATACTAAAGTTAAAGATGAGTAGTTCAAAAGGTGAACAGCTTAACAGCCTTAGCATTGCTATTTCCATTGTCATTGTGGAACACAAAATTAGCTGTCCTCCCCCGGAATGTTCGGTGGACCATTCTACTGCCAAGCGGTAAGGTTGTATCCTCATGATAGGCATGCTCCTCTTGGCCAGGCAGTAGGTCCTCTCTGAGTGTCTTGTGAAACAATGCTCAGTGCCTCCTCAAATGATGCTCTACTTGAATGGCAGCATCCTGATTTTGTGTGCCTGATGTGTCATCTGTGCCCTGTTTTGTCAGGCAGCTCCACACTGTTTATTGGAGAGGTTTCTGACGGACTATCGATTGTGAAAATAGACGGCGGGCTATTGGGTGTAAACAGACCCAACAGATAGAAAGAAATACCGAAGTGTTTGAAGTTGTTTCTCAAAAACAAGACCGATGAGCTGTTGTACAAGAGACTTATTGAAGGAGTATACAATACATTTGTAGGGAGACACATCACACCTGTAGGCTTGACTCATGGGCGACTGGGTTATAGGGGCGTTGATAAACATTGTGGGAAGTGTTGCCATAAACTTCGGTACCAACCTTCTGAAATTGGGACATGATCAGGTATTTATTACAGGTCTTTTAACGTCCTCCAAGATCTTAATTTACCGGATATATATGTTCAAGTAGAAAGTCCAGGGGTTGCATTGCATATGTGGCTGGCTGGCTTCGACCCAGTTGGCGAGCTGAGAGTGGAAATACCCTTGCTCTAAATTCTTCTATTTTGCTGCAAAAGTAAACAAAATTCTTGCAACATTTTCTCTATAACTTTCATGGTAAAATGTTGTATCTTGTATTTACAAGTTATAATCATGAGTGGCTAAATAAGCTAGCCCTCATGCACTTGAGCATGTCGTAAGCAATGCAGTATGTATTTGATTACAAACAATAAGACAAAATGACAACACCACAATTATAGCATTGAATATCCTGGCCAATTTTAGGTAACTTTGCACATTATTTCTATATTTTAGCATACTGTTTACATCTGCGCCGAACATCCTTTGAAATAAACACGTTTGTAGTTGGATTCAGTTGTTTCACTTGGTGATACCGTGGTTTGGTTGGATATGACATTATTTTCTTGCTGTCTTAATTCAAGGCCAAACACCATTTGAAACAAATAGTTTCCTTCTTTGCAGAGAGAGAAGCTTTCCGCAGTTAATCACAGTGAAGGCAATGACAAATTCGTCCCGAAATCAGTGATGCATTTCCAGACATGGAGAATTGGTACGCTGTTTGATAGGGCTTATTACCTATTTCTATGTATTTGATACATTAACTTAGAGTCCCCAGCTTTAATGCTAAATATGCATTCAGGTATACTCTTTTTTGCTGTTGGAAACTGCCTCAACTTCATATCCTTTGCATACGCCGCACAGGTCAGTTACAATCTCCTTAAAAGGAATTCAGTTTTAACATACAAAAATAAATCATTGTATTACGTGCAAAAGGCCATGAGCACTTGTGTGTATACTTGTCAAGAATAAACTCTTATAGAGATTGTGAAATCAAGGCCCACGCTCTCAGAAATATATGTTTTAGCCCGGTAAAACGATAAAGATGCCCCAAGGTTCCCACCTCTGCTTGCTTCTAGTTCTTAGAATGATGATACCATCCTATCATCTTTTTTCCTGTTTCCAGTCTATTTATTGTGGAAATTGAAGGCCTAATTAATTTGATTGCAGTCGCTTCTCGCAGCTCTCGGATCAATTCAATTTGTGTCCAATATTGCATTTGCTTACTTTGTGTTGAACAAGACTATTCCGGTGAAGTATGTATGTTTCTCATTTTCTGGTAACTGAAATATAAGTTACAATCCATACATGCAATCATGAGATTAATGAAGACTTTGCTATGCTTTCCAGAGTCGTGGTAGCCACAACTTTTATTGTCTTTGGCAACATCTTCTTGGTTTCATTCGGCAACCATCAATCACCTGGTATGAGTTGTTTCCATGCTTGTTTTTATTGTTTTGAGCACTGGCTGCAACACTTCCCTATATGGAGAAAAATGAAACCTCGACTGCAACATATTTTTACAATGTATAAAGCTATATGCTTGAAACTTCTTGTTTTTCTTCTTAGTGAGTTCGCTAATACTAAACTCCTGTTGACAGTTTACACACCGGAGCAACTGATCGCAAAATACAGTAATTTGGTGTTCGTTCTCTATTGCATGTCGCTTGTCTTTGTGGTGGCATTCAACCATTATCTCTATAGGCGAGACATTGCTCATATAACCTAATTTCTTCAGAAATGGAGTCATGCTCATTTTATTAGTTTAATAACTTTGTTACAGGAGTGGAGAAACTATTCTTTCAAATAGTTCAAAAGACACCAGCACATACTGGCGAACAATGTTGCCATTTTCTTATGCTGTTGTATCTGGTGCTATTGGATCTTGCTCAGTCTTGTTTGCAAAATCACTGTAGGTTTTATTGTAAACAATAAAGGTCCATGAATATAGCATGCTGATTCTTTTGAATTATTTGGTTCTGAATACTATGTGTTGTTTCCCTTTTCTTTTTGTTTTCTGTGCAGGTCTAACATGCTGCGGCTGTCTATGAGCAGCAGATACCAGTTCCATAGCTGGTTCACATATTCAATACTTCTGCTGTTTCTGGGTACTGCTGGATTTTGGGTATGGCAAGAGCTTGTTTGGTTGTTCTTTAGGCTACACTACATGCATTTGTTCTAATCCAACTCTATGTCACAGATGGCAAGATTGAATGAAGGGTTGTCTCTCTTTGATGCGATATTGATTGTTCCAATGTTTCAAATTGCTTGGACCTTCTTCTCGATTTGTACAGGATTTGTTTACTTTCAAGAATATCAAGTGAGTCCCTCTTTATGGTTTTCGTTATAAGTTATAACAATGTGAATTGTGTTGATCTTGTACAAGTTGAAGGTTTGGTTTTCCTCCGTCAGGTATTTGATACTCTCAGGATTATCATGTTTGTATTGGGCATGACGTTTGTCTTTATAGGGATCTCCTTGCTTGCTCCTGATGACAGTAAAGGTTGGTTCAAAAGATGATTTTCATGTGCTTTTACCCAAACAGCCGTGATTTTGACTATTGTTAATCTCAGCTGAAACCAAAGATGGTTCTAGCGCTGCCCAGGAACTAGTGACTGATACAAACAGGTCCCTTTCACAAACTTGTAGAAAGTTCAAGTTTTCTTCGTACCATTTTGCCTATTCATCAAAACACTTGTATCTTCAAGTGAGTTAAGTGGGTTAACGTATCTCTTGGACACTGCAGAACTGGAAAGATGCAGACGGAAGAGGCAGAAGCGAATGATACTAACTCCTTTGTAACATCTGTAAAAGTAAAAGCAAGACATGTACTGTCGAGGGCAAAGGTGATTTTTTTCCTTCTAAACCTAATTCTGTTATTGACGTGTACTTCTTAGCCTTTCTCATATAATCTTATTTGCAGTCGGCATGCTCCATGTCACTTGGCCTTGGGGAGGAGACCATAAGCGCTTCTTCTGTGCTTGCGATGCCTATGGTCTCTTCAAGAACAACTGGTTTTAGAGGACATGACCGATCAAAGTATGTTCCTTTACGAACCAGCACCGAATGGAACAATCCATAGCCGTTAACGATCCATACGTACACATCACAGTTACTTTTGTTGTTGCCAAGCGGATGCCAGTAAAGTTTTTTTGTTGCTTCCGAAGGCAATTGCTTGTTCCACGCCATTGTTAGCTGTAACATGAATGTATAGTTCAACGTTTTCCGTCACACACACTGTCCATACTCAGGTTGTAGTCCTTGGGAACAGCTGCCCACGCTACATGTAAAAACACGCTGTATTTAGAATACGTCTCAATTTATTAGATTCACCCTGCGTCTGCTCAGATATTTCATTGTGCTTGTGAAACTTTCTAGGTATTTGGAATCACTGGAAGCTATTCGATTCACCATCCATTTGACCTGATATTTCAGTGTTTTTTTAGAGGAACTCTAACAATCTTCCAATAATCCATCCCCAATAAAATGGTATTGGGCTGCTCCGATATCACTTTCTGTATTATTGGGTGAGGTGTTTCAGCAATTCGCTAATAATCTCATCTCCAATATTCACTCCTTTTTCTCTCCGGCCCTTGTATATGAAGACCGAACAACACAAATTCGCATGCAAACAATTCAAAACTCCAGAATTCTACCGCATACATTTTCAACTTCAAACTTAAGTTCAAATTTTAAACTTCGAAATCAAGTTTTAATTTTACCATAATACGTGGTTCAAATGCATGACACACAACTATAAATACTGATGAATTCGTTGCCCATGGAGTTCTAACAAGTGCTCAACAAGGTCTCTGTGAAGTTGTTCATGCTCCATGTGGTTGTTGATCTGCCATGCACTTGGAGGAATTTATTAAGTTGGCCTTCGACCATCTCAGGCATCCCCAACCGCCCACGATTGTTGCGGCGTCCTGGTTTTATCCTGCGATAGAATGGAGACTGACGAAGCAACCTGTTGGGTTTTTTGGCTTTATATGAAGCTCCAAACAAAATTTCTAATACTTCTTCTGTTCCGAAAAGTTTGTCGTTTTGTAGTTCATTTTTAAACTACAAAGCGATAAGCTTTTCAGGATGGAGGGAGTAAATCTTAAAGTTCCATGTATGGTAAGAGGTGGGCGCTAACTTCAGTACGACGCGAAAAGTTGAAGGATAGTGAGCCTCACTTATAATTGAAAGTGTTTTTGCACTTCTCAAGTGAGTAGAGGGGTGGTACACGAGCGATTTTCCTTGCATGCTACGCCACGTAGGTCTACCATGATGACGAAGGCCATGCGTGAAATCTATTATCCGTGTTCGTAGGTGAAAATTGACACCCACACCTATCGTGTCACGGGTGCCCATTGTTGAATATGAAATTTAGAGAGAGACAAAGTGTTCTTGCAAAATCAGAACTAACTCTTTATTCATTCATTTTCTTTCTATTTGTGGAGAATGACTGCTCAATTACTTTGATTGAAGATGTCAGTACAAATAGCCTGGAGGCAGCGCCGTGGCTAACCGCCGATCCGAAGGACGCGCCACAGGCGCTGAAGAAGCGTTGGCTGTTGCATGGCATTGTAGATGGTGCATGCAACGTGCCAGGCTACGGCTATGGTAATTACGTGTTTCTACACCCCCCTCAATTTGAGGTACATTACAAATGACACGCAAACTGCTACGGAAGTCAAGAAACACAGACGTTGGCAGTCCTTTTGTCATCACGTCCGCGAATTGTAGGCTGGTGAGGACGTGTAGGACGCGCAGCTTGCCAAGTGACACCTTATCCCGCATGAAGTGGATATCGAGCTCGATGTGCTTTGTACGCCGATGGTTGACAGGGTTCTGCATGAGGAACACCGCTGACACATTGTCACAATACATGACAGTGGCTTTGTTGATGTCGACGTAGAGCTCGTGGAGAAGTTGTAGTATCCAGCAACATTCTGGAGTGGCGTTCGCCACTGCTCTGTATTCTGCCTCAGCACTTGATCGTGAGACTGTAGTTTGTCGCTTCGATGTCCAAGAGATCAGGGAGTCGCCAAGGAAGATGCAATAGGCCGACGTCGAGCGGTGGGTGTCGGGGCAGCCTGCCCAATCCACGTCGGAGTACGCTGTGAGTTCTTTGCGCGATGAAGAGTGCAATTGAAGGCCGAACTGCAAGGTGCCCTTAATGTAGCGGAGGATGTGCTTGACAAGATGCCAGTGCACATCACGAGGCGCATGCATGTGGAGGAACACTTGATTGACGATGTCGGTGTTTGGAACCGGCAGATCTCCCGACACTACTTTTGGTAGATCGAGGAGTTGTAGTTCGGTAATGGGCGCGCAAAGATTCAAGAAGGTGAAAGACACGTGTACACAGGGATTTACGTGGTTCGGGCCGCCTGAGCGTAATACCCTACTCCACGGGGTGTGTTGGTGATGTATTAAGCTCGGGAGTCTAGAAGAAGCTCCAGAAGAAGAAGCTCGTCTAGCTCAGAGTGTTCAGTGGTGGTCTGGAATCGTCCTTTGTGTATCGTCGACCAGTCCTTTTATAGTACAAGGACTGATCGTTACAACGTCGGCCTGGCCCGACAGGTGGCCCCGGCGGTTACACACGCTTGATACACAATAAATGGGGTTAATTACCCTTAATAGCCTGGTAACGGGCCTTAATAGTGCTGTTACCAGTATTAAGGGTCATTCGATCGTGTGTCATTAATATGGCATTAATGACACTTATCAGGTCTTGAAGTCTTTGATTGATCCTTGAAGGTCCGGAGCCATTAAGGGTCCTCCGGCCTGATAGTTGAAGTTGAAGGTCCGGTGGCTGCCACGTGGTAGCTCCGAAGCTCAGCGTCGTGGACGGGTAGGTCCGATGCTGTTGGACACGTGTCAGTACCGGAGCTTCCCTCTGTCTGGGGTTAGGTCCGAGGGTGCCATATTGGTATTTTGACCGGAGCTTCCCAGGTGTGGGTGATAGCTTTGGTCTTGTGATACACGTGGCGGCCCCGGGACTAACCATGTCGGGGGAGCAGGTCCGGCTATGCCTGACATGTGGGGCCTTCAGAGGTCTTCAAATCTGGTATATGGAGTTTCCTTGTGATCTTTGCAATCCCAAGGGGTATCCGGTATGGAGGGTACCGACAGTGGCCCCCTGGACTCACCTCCGGGAGAGACCTTTTGTATGAAGTCATTTCGCCGGAGGTGGGTCCATTCTTCGGTTTCTGAACTGTGTCTTCAAGGGTCTTTGGTTATGCCGTTGGCGGTAGTTCACAGTTAAACTTCCGCCGCGTGGCGTATCTTGAAGGCGATAGGTGAGATCTTAGCGTGCGGATCTCACACAATTGAAGGTCGCCGGTTCCCGATACGAAAATCGTATCGGTTCCGCGCGCCCTGTCAGGCCGCCGACTTCGGGTTTCCCGCCTTTCATGATGACAACCGTTCGCCTGGGGTAAGAACCTAGACTTGATCGTCGGAGTGGCCCCGGGCCCCCTTGTCATTGGTGGGGTGAAATCTTTGACTGGTATCGTCGGCTCCTCTGCGGTTTCCATCCAGGCGTTGCGGGGTTCTTTACGCCTTTCAATCGATCTTGCGCTCAAACCTTCCAAACTTTTGCTTTCCTTTCCTCTCTTGCTTCGCTGTGCCGCGATGGAGTTGGGTCTTCACCAAAGCCGACTGAAGATCGATGATGATTTGAAGAAGGACCGGGCCCTCATGGGATGGCCCCCTGACTTCTTCAACCACCTGGTCCGCGCCGGGAAGCTTCCGTTCGAGAAGGAACATGCCGGCGACATGGTGTAGTACTTCTCCACGTATGCCATGGTGGGACTGATCCCACCTTTCTCCTCCTTCTTCTTGATGCTACTAGACTTCTATGGTCTGCAGCTTTACCACCTTGGCCCCCACTCCATTCTGCTGGTGTCCATATTTGTCCACTTCTGCGAGATGTGGGTGGGGATTCCCCCCTGCATTGAGCTCTTCC
Organism: Tuctoria greenei; assembly: GCA_036927565.1. Classification (NCBI taxonomy): domain Eukaryota; kingdom Viridiplantae; phylum Streptophyta; class Magnoliopsida; order Poales; family Poaceae; genus Tuctoria; species Tuctoria greenei. The sequence continues at coordinate 61,358,248 of JAYESD010000002.1, read as the reverse complement.
GCACCTTCTTCACTGTCCAGACCACAGGTTGGAGCGACGAGTATCTTGGCTTCTATTGTTTCATGAAGTGCAAGAAGTGCTCGTACAAGTACTTGCGGTCGTTCCCTTCTGGGAAGTGGGACGACTGGAAGAAGGATTGGATTGTAATCAGGGTGGAGGAGCACGAGAAGCTGGAGCTGCTGGAAGGCCTCCCCAACATCGACACTGCAGTTTGGAGTGAAGCTCCGGTGCTGTCGGATGCCTTCGATCCTACTCTGACCAGGATCCGCCTGTGTGTGGAAGGAGGAGTGACTCCCCAGGCGGTGTTTTGCAACTTCCTGACCAACATGTGGGCTCTGTTGAAAAGGAGGTAGAAGTTGGCTTGGGCCCTCAACAGTATGCTGGACGACGACCGGATCGTGACCGGTTTGAAGTCCAACATGGAGGGTTCAACTTTGGAGTTCCACCTGAAGAAATTCCAGCACGTCATCGACGTCGAGGGCGACGATATGGCTCCGCCGCCAGCTTTCCTCCCATTGAACATGGAGGTAGCATTCAGTAGGGAGCTCCGGTGGACGATGCCAGTGCTTGATGACCTTGGTGTCATTGAGAGGTGCTCGACCACCGGGTTGGCAATCTCTGAAGCTCCGGAGGGTGGCTCCGTCCCCGCCCCTAAGCCAAGAACCGAAGTCGTCGGCAAGGGCAAGGAATTGGTCGAGCCCTCGAGCCGTAAGAGGAAGCATGCCGACAGCAGGGCCAGACATTCTTCTTCCGCAACGTCCCCTTCTCCTCGGAGGGGAAGGTGTAGGATCGAAGAGCACGTGAAAAGCTACCAGAGGGGGGGGGGGGTGAATGGTAGATTTAAAAATCTTACGCAGTGGAAACAATTAAACCCCAACTCATTCGGCAGAAAAACGATCTGTTAAAGAAATCGTATGTGAGACTAATCTAAACGTGTTTCTGAAAGCATCTAGGCCCCCATGAGGTATGGTTTCGGTGATTAATGACAACCATTGAATTTTACTAATGAATTTGTGGATGCAAGGTCTCACATATCACTCATCACACTCAAATGAAATCTATATGAATATCATCTCTGCTCATTGGATATAATTGGAGACCCCTAAACAATCGTTCTATGAGATCAATCAATGTTTATGAAGATTAGAAGTAAAAGCTCACATGTCAAAATTATTCAACCAAAATTGACAGCACTCAATGCTTGATAATCATCAGAAGAATATTTCCAACCAATGCCTAAGAGGTCAATAAGGCAAATTCCAAAAGAATCACTTAGAACAACTCGAAGCAAATAAAGTCAATTCACCAGATCAACCGATGTTTCCAGAAAACAACACATCGGTCGAGTTGGTTCAGCAAAAGAAGAAGACCTCAGAACTAAGTACTCACCGGATCATCCGATGATAAAGGGCATGTTACATCAGTCCATCAGTACAGTAAGCAATATCCCTAGATCAAGTGTAACACCGAATCATCCGATGTACAACTATAAGCACATCGTTCAATCACTCCAGTAAGCATCAAGTCTGAACCAATTCTGGAGGAAGTGCCACCGGATCATCCGATGAGAAGACAAGTGTAACATCGGTCTAACAACGGTCATATCTGACACAGTGACATCAGCTAATTTGGATTCGACCGATGACAACTGAAGGGGGGACATCGGATCATCCGGTGTTCATAGAACAATGATGTTAGCCTACTTTTCCAACGACTATTTCATGGAGGCTGGCTAGTTATACCCCTTCAACCAGTCTATTCGACAAGACTTGACTACCAGACCTACTCTACACATTCTCAAGCATTCAAGACATTGAGCTACCACTTCTACATCATCTACACCACTTACACACCAAGAGATAGGCTAGAACTATCTAGATATAGTGCTTGTGTGCTTCCATTCTTGGTGATTGGAATCTCTAGTGTAGTGAGAGCTGTAAGGGAGTGTCCCTTGGTGATTGTAATTGAGAGAGACTTCCGGAGCTTGCCAAGACGGTTGTGGAATCCCAGAGGATCCAAGTTGTACAAGGCTTGAGCTCCACCTTGCCGAGGTTGGCAAACGGAGAAGAATAGTGAAGATCCCTAGTCTCGATGACTTGGGTGTGGCTATACCCTTCGCTGGGTGCCACAACGTGGATGTAGGAAGATCTTGACGATCTTGCTGAGCCACGGGATAAATCTTCGTGTCTCCTCGGGAGTTTGCATTCTCTTACTCTCACTTTACACTTATGCATTTCATATACCGCAAAGTTACTAGTCACTTGAATGCATAGGATGTTTGCGTAGGGAATTGGGCTTTTAGTAATTAAGTGGTATTGCTTTAATTTTTGAAAAGAAGCCCAATTCACCCCCCTCTTGGGAATTCGATCCTTACAATTGGTATCAGAGCAAGGTTGCTCATTGGATCATTCTAGCTTCACCGCTAGAGAGCTAAAATGGCCAAGATTGGGGGTTCGGTTCCTATCTTCGAGGGCAAGAACTTTGCCTATTGGAAAGCACGCATGCGTGCTTATCTAGAGGCTATTGCTCCCGAAGTATGAGAAGCGACCCACGCGGGGTTTGGTGAGCACAATTATGTTGGTGATCAAATCAAGTGGGATGCTAAAGCTAGGAATGCAATTTATGAATGCATTAGTCAAGATGTGTTTGCTAGGATTGCTAGCAAAGAAAAGGCTTGTGAAATTTGGCCTTGCTTGATAGAAATTCATGAGGGTTCTTCTCGTGTCAAATAACTAAAATATCGTATGCTTAAAGCCAAATATGATGAGTTTAAAATGCTACCTCATGAAAATGTCAATGAAATGTTCTCTCGCTTGAATGTGCTTATTGAAGAAATTAATGCTCTTGACATTGCTTCTCTTGGCAAAGGACTCATCAACCGCAAGATTCTTATGCTTCTTCCCAAGCCAAAGTACAACATCATCAACTCCATGCTTCAAAAAGAATCTCTTAACCACATTGAAGTTTCGGAACTTATTGGAGAGATTCACGCTCATGAGATGAGTGTACTTGGGATGATGGAGCAATCATCTTCAAAGACAATTGCTCTAAAGGCCTCCACCAAGAAAACAAGTATCAAGAAAAAGAAGGTCGTTGAGCCTAGCTCAAGTGAAGAAGAGCAAGCATCAAGTGAAGATGACGATGATGAGCTTGCATTGATGATGAGAAAGTTCTCTCGCTTGAACTCCAAGATTGCCAAGAAGGAATACACCTTTGATCCCAAGAAGAAAGCGTTCCTACCAAGGAGAGATGACCACAAGACTTGCTATAATTGTGATGATCAAGGCCACATCTCCTATGATTGTCCAAAAATGGACAAAAGAAGAGAGAACCACAAGAGCAAGCACCGCAAGCTTGAAGATAGTGAAGATGATGAAGAAGAGGTTAAACCCAAACCAAGATCCTTTGGGAAGAAGAAACATGACAAGGGCAAGAAGGAAAAACTCTTCCCAAAGAAGAGAAATGGTCCACAAAAGGTGTTCATGTGTGAGGCAAATGAATGGATCACGGACGAAGAATCAAGTGATGAGGAGAGTGAAGCGGAAGAAGAAAGTTTGGCCGGCCTTGCCATTGCCAACAATGATGACTCATCTCCTCATCCACCACCCATGTGCCTCATGACTAAAGGTAACACCAAGGTGAACTACAAAGCCGGAAGAAAGCATTGAGTACTCGATAGCGGGTGCACTCAACATATGACCAGCAATGATGGTATGTTCACCACCATAGAAAATCCCGGCAATCATGAACAAGTCACCTTTGGTGATAACTCTAAGGGAAAGGTAATTGGGTTAGGTAAGATTGCTATTTCAAATGACTTATCTATTTCTAATGTATTGTACGTTAAGTCACTTAGTTTTAATTTACTTTCTATTGCACAATTATGTGATCTTGGACTAACGTGCACCTTTAGCAAAAATGATGTTGTTGTGAGTAGTGAAACAAGCCAAGAACTAATCTTCAAAGGATTTCGGCATGAACATATCTACCTAGTAGACTTCTCCAACAAGGATGCTAGCTTGACCACTTGTCTTTTCTCTAAGACAAGTTTGGGTTGGCTATGGCATCGACGCATAGCGCACATAGGGATGAGCAAGCTCAAGAAGTCATTCAAGCTTGGGATAGTGACCGGCGTGAAGGATGTCACATTTGAGAAGAACAAGCTTTGTAGCGCTTGTCAAGCCGGGAAGCAAGTTGTTTCACACCACCCAATGAAGACAATGGTGTCAACCTCCAAGCCACTTGAGCTACTTCACATGGACCTCTTCGGACCGTCCACATATCAAAGTCTTGGTGGTAATCTCTATTGTCTTGTTATAGTTGATGACTACTCTCGCTATACTTGGACTTTGTTTCTAGGTGACAAGAGTGAAACTCCGGAAGTGTTCAAGACCTTCGCCAACTGTGCTCAAAGGGAATTTCAACTTCCCATCATCAAGGTCCGGAGTGACAACGACACCGAATTCAAGAACTACAACATTGGGGAGTGGTGTGACCGTGAAGGCGTGAAGCATGAGTTTTCGGCTACATACACTCCTCAACAAAATGGTGTTGTTGAAAGGAAGAATAAGACTCTCATCACTCTTGCGCGAGCAATGCTTGATGACTATGGCACGTCCAAGAAGTTTTGGGCCGAAGCAATCAACACGGCGTGTCATGCCGCAAATAGGGTCTACCTTCATCGACTACTTCAAAAGACCCCATACGAACTTCTCATTGGGAGAAAGCCCAACATCTCCTATTTCCGAGTCTTCGGGTGCAAGTGAAAAGGCTCGGTAAGTTTGAAAGAAGATGTGATGTTGGTATATTTCTTGGTTATGCATCAAACTCAAAAGCATATCGAGTATTCAACCAAATCTCCGGTTTAGTTGAGGAAAGTTGTGATGTTGAGTTTGATGAAACTAATTGCTCCCAAGAGGAGAGTTTTGGTCATGATGAAATAGATGATGAGCCTCTACGAGAAGCTATGAAGAACATGATCATTGGAGACATCAAGCCTAAACTTGAGGAGAGCCATGATCAAGGGGGATCTTCAAGTTCCAACATCAACACATCTATGGCGCCTCAAGTTGACGAAGAAGAGAAGGATGATCCATTGCCGACTCAAGATTCACAAGCCACACAACATCAAGAAGAAGAAGAAGTCCATGATCAAGTCCAACCACAAGAAGAGCAACACGCATCACCACCGCCAAGTGCTTCACAACCACTTATGAGGCATGGACGCATCTCCAAGGCGCATCCGATGGACCAAATTATCGGAAGTCCGTCAAGGGGAGTAAGTACACATTCTCGCCATTTCGCTTCGTTTGTGAGCACTACTCGTTTGTTTCATGTGTAGAACACACTCACATTGAGGAAGAACTCCAAGATCCAAACTGGGTGATGGCCATGCAAGAACTCAACAACTTCATCCGCAATGAAGTTTGGGTGTTGGAGGAGCGACCAAAGGACAAGAACGTCATCGGAACAAAGTGGGTGTACCGCAACAAACAAGATGAGAACAGCGTTGTTGTCCGCAACAAGGCAAGACTTGTGGCAAAGGGGTTCTCGCAAGTTGAAGGACTAGATTTTGGGGAGACATTTGCTCCGGTCGCCCGGCTAGAAGCCATCCGTATAATCCTTGCCTTTGCATCACATCATAACATAAAGCTTTATCAAATGGATGTGAAAAGTGTCTTTCTTAATGGTTATATTAACGAGCTAGTCTATGTTGAACAACCTCCAGGGTTTGAAGATTCGAGGAATCCTAATCATGTGTTTAGGTTTCACAAGGCGCTCAATGGGCTCAAGCAAGCACCTAGGGCGTGGTATGAACGACTACAGGATTTCTTAATCATGCAAGGATTCAAGATCGGGAGGATGGACACTACACTCTTCACCAAAGACGTCAACGGAGAATTATTTATTTGTCAAATTTATGTTGATGACATTATTTTTGGTTCAACTAACGAAGCTCTTAGCCATGAATTTGGCAAAATGATGTCTAGGGAATTCGAGATGTCAATGATTGGAGAGCTCAACTTCTTCCTTGGATTTCAAATCAAGCAACTTCAAGAGGGGACCTTCGTCTATCAAGAAAAGTATACCAAGGACCTCTTGAAGAAATTTGAGATGGGAGATTGTAGCTCAAGAAGCACTCCAATGGCAACAAATTGTCATCTCGACGCGGATAAAGACGGTAAACCTATTGATCAATCTAACTACCGTTCTCTGATTGGTTCATTGCTTTATCTTACCGCATCTAGGCCCGATATCATGTTTAGTGTATGCTTGTGTGCTCGATTTCAAGCGGCACCTAAAGAGTTGCATCGGAAGGCGGTCTTTAGGATACTTCGGTATCTTAAGCATACCCCTAGTGTGGGCTTGTGGTACCCTAAAGGTGCAAAATTCCATCTCTTGGGTTACTCAGATTCGGACTTTGCCGGATGCCGTGTGGATCGCAAGAGTACCTCCGGTGGGTGCCACTTGCTTGGGCGTTCCCTAGTATCTTGGTCTAGCAAGAAGCAAAATTCCGTCGCTTTGTCCACAGCGGAAGCGGAATATATTGCGGCCGGTGCATGTTGTGCCCAAATTCTTTATATGAAGCAAACCCTTTTGGACTTTGGTATTAAACTTGGTTGTGTGCCTCTCCTTTGTGATAATGAAAGTGCGGTTAAGATAGCTAAAAACCCCGTTCAACACCCCCGCACTAAGCACATTGATATTCGCCATCATTTCTTGAGGGACCATGAAGCTAAGGGAGACATCTCATTGCGAGGTGTTAGGTCCGAAGAACAATTGGCGGATCTCTTCACTAAACCACTTGATGAGAAAACCTTTTCTAGACTAAGAAGTGAATTAAATGTGCTAGATGCATCGAACGTCATGTAAATTGCCATGATCATGTAAGAATGCATCTCATATAGGTCTTGTCTAACTTTCAAAGGATAGGGGTGAGCAAGGGATTAGCTTGGGATGGAGGTTCTTTTGGGTTTCCCCAAGGCTTGGAGAGTGGCTCTCCCTGAAGAAGCCTTTGAAAGGTTCAAATTTGGCAAGATAGATTTACTTTATGTCTTGCATGATGCCTGCCATATAGACTTGCACTCATATTTAAAATTTCTTTCATTATAAATTGTTTGGCATTGCATACGGTAGATTGTCTCAAAGGGGAACCCACTTCATGAGAAAGAGACTTGTTTGAAATACAATATCTCAACTCATATGATGTGGAAATAACAAAATGTTAGGTGCGTTAATGCCTAAAGGAACATGCTTTAAAGAGATAGAAGTCTTCATCCTCTAGCTCACAAAGCATGGGCCCTACATTTTATTTGGATAATTTCTTCCCTATTTTCTTCGGTGTTCTATTTGATTTAAGGCTTAGCCAAGTTATTGGCAATTAGTATTTTATAGGGGTAAGTGGTTGCCCAAAAGGTCCTAAGACATGTGTTTCTTCGTGGTTGTTTGTTTGAGTCAAAGGACATATATGGGATGTTGCTGTTTTGTAGTCATCGGATTACCCGATGCTTGGGCCACACCATAATCGGATCAATTTGTGTTCAAATGCCAAGAGTCAATTCAGTAAGTAAGACAAATCAACCGACGAGTTCATTCTGAGAAACATCGGTCCATCTGATGTTCACATTTCTGGAACTGTGCTAAATTCCACCGATGCAAATCTTTCAACATCGGACCATCCGGTGTCAACGGTACCTTTTGGAATACCCTTACTGTGCCATTCGACCGATGCTCCTATCATTTGACGTCGGTTCATCCGGTGTTAAATTTTAAGCTAGGGTTTGGGCCCCACCTTTTAAGCGCGCCTATTCAACTCATTTTCTCTCTCCCCGACCTACCCCTGTGCCCCCGACGCCTCACCTCCGCCGCCGCACCGCCGCCACACCGCCGCCACTCCGCGCCTCCGGCCACCGCCACCTTCCGGCCGCCGCTACGCTGCCCTCCAGCGCCGCCACCCTCTGGCCGCCACTGCTATCCAGCCGCCACCGCCGTTAAGTGCCGCCGCCACTGTGCCCAAGCACAGCCGCCGCTGCACCACTGCCGCCGCCCTTCACCAGCCGCCACCACTCCACTCCACGCGCCAGCCACCGCTTCATCTTCACCACTAGGGTTCCCCGGGCGCGACGATCTTTGCGTCGCCGTCCCCGAGCTCGTTTGTTCCGCATGCTCATCCTCATCGTCGTCATGGGCCGTGACAAGAAGGGAAAATGCAAGGATATCGAGGAGCCGGCCGCCAAAAGGCAGAAGCTGTCGAAGGAGGCAAAGAAAGCCCTAATGGCCGCTCGCGCCGCCGAGGAGTGGGAGCATGGCCGAGGAGGATCGTTGAGGATCCGCGAGGCCCGTCAGAGGCAGCCTCCCGCGCGAGAGGAGTCCGAGGAAGAGGAGGAGCCCGAAGTGCCGCTTGTTCGCCGACTCTCAGCCAGGACCCGCGGGGGTCACCCAGCTGCAGCCCCGAGACCGAGACCGTTAGCTGCTGACCTTCGAGAGGATAGGGTGGCCCAGAGAGCCATCTATGAGATGGACACCAATGTCTGTGTCGCTGAGGGTGTTCGCCTGACCGATTACCGGAAGATAAAGGCCAAACAGCTCAGAAAGCTCAGGTGGAGCATTTTACTTGAGGAGTGGTTCCCACATCCCAGAGAGTCACTCGTGGACAGCCGCTTTTGGACCTTGACACATGTGTCACTGTACGAGACTTACAGACGTCAGGGCCATAAGCTCTTACAGCATAATTTCCTGGATTGGGATCAGCTTGCACTAGCAGCCGAGACGGAGATACGCCCTTACTTTAAGAGGTATAGAGGGCTTGTGGAGCTGATGTCCTACGAGAGGAGTGCCTACGTGGAGGATTTGGTCCGAGTATTCTATGCCACACTCTACGTCTCTGAGGGCCGCAGATCCATAGATTTCATGTTCATGGGCCAGCATCATCACTTGACCAGGTAGACTTTGGGACAGCTGCTAGGAGTGGATCTCTATGACACTTGCCTGCACGAGATAGTGTATGGACATGATGACCCACCGAGGAGGCCGCTCAATGGAGGAGTGGCACCACCACTTGAGGAGATACGTTCACTGTTTTCTCAACCTTTCTCTCCAAACCAGCCGAGGGTACCAGCACTACTCACTCCTGCTGCGCGCACTGTGCACCTTGCCTTGCGCCGCACACTTCTGCCGAGGTTCGGATACCTTGAGGGGTTCACCAACCTGCAACAGACTCTTCTGTTCTACATCATGAACGGGATGGAGTTCGACTTTGTGGACATCCTCATATGTGAGATGGAGGACGTAATCACTGATGGAGTTAGGATAATGAGGCAGCTCGTATTTGGTCATTGGTTTAGTTACTTGCTTTACATGGTAGCTCCAGAGGGGTCTGCCGTGCGTGACAATCTCACCGACGAGAGCGTCACACGGTTCAGTCACTATCGTGCTCCAGCTCCTAGAGACCGCCGCCTTGGCCGTCCTGTTGAGCGTTAGGTCCGTGCTCGTCTATCCGAGGAAGACTGGTTAGACCTGGAGAAGGAAGACGAGAGACTAGAACAGGCAGAGGCTCAGGGTGAGGACCTTCAACATATTTGGTCCAAGAGTGACACCAGCGACAGTGTCAAGGAGTACTTCCCGCCTCCCCCCTCACCGAGGCAGCACGACGCGGAGGCTGGAGGCTCGACTGTGCCACCCCCTACTCCACCTCCCGTGTTAGAGGCACAGGTCTCTCAACCATCTGAGCTTACCTCGCTACTTCAGTAGATGGTTGAGCAGCAACGCCTGGACCGGCTTGCAGCTCAGTAGGCCCGAGCTGAGCAGGCTGCGCGTCTCTTAGAGCTCCAGCAGCAGCAGCAGCAGGAGATGCAGTGTCAGATCGCCCGTGAGAGGCGAGAGGACACCAACAGGTTGACTGGGCTGATTGATTAGATGCACCAGCGCTCTCTTGACCAGCAGCAACAGACGCAGCAGGCGAGGATGGGCATCCTGGGGTTGATCACCAACCTCTACATGCAGACCGGGATTGCCCTGCCGTCGCAGCTTCCAGGCCTTGCTCCAGGCCCACCTGTTCTGGCTCCAGCTTCAGCACCAGTGCCGGCCACGCCGATCCCTACGATTAGCATGTCCCCACTGCTTGCTCCTGGTGCTCCTATCCACTCTCCTCTGCCGGCTAGGACGCTTTTCCAGCAGACGCTGACGTCCGTTGTCAGTGCCCCATTGCCAGCAGCTCTGACTCAGCAGGCACCGACAGCAGCTCCTACAGCTCCCGCCACCTCTACTCCAGCCTCAGCCGCAGCAGCAGGCAACAGCTCCGACGACAGCACCCCCGACAGTGACCAGTTCGTCATTACTCCGAGCACTCAGGATTCTTAGGCACTCGGCTTCCTTTTTGGTGTCTTGATGCCAAAGGGGGAGAAGAGTTAGAGAGGTGTTAGGGGGAGGGATAGCTTAGTCCTAGGGGGAGTCCTAGCTGTAGGGGGAGTTTCTCTTTTTGGGAGTTCTTTTGTAATTTGAAGATTTGCTTCTTCTTTGCTTTTCATTGAGTAGTCTTGTGACTCTTAATTCTCTCATATGTTATTGATCGTTAAGCTTTCAAGTTATTAATATCTTATGAATCTTCAAGTTTAATGTGCCATATCTTATACTCATTACATATCTTCTTGAGTATCGTATTGTCAAATTCATTACTATTATGCTTCATTTGTTGTGTTGTCAACAATCACCAAAAAGGGGGAGATTGAAATCATCTAGGCCACCATGAGGTATGGTTTCGGTGATTAATGACAACCATTGGATTTTACTAATGAATTTGTGGATGCAAGGTCTCCCATATCACCCATCACACTCAAATGAAATCTATATGAATATCATCTCTGCTCATTGGATATAATTGGAGACCCCTAAACAATCATTCTATGAGATCAATCAATGTTTATGAAGATTAGAAGTAAAAGCTCACATGTCAAAATTATTCAACCAAAATTGACAGCACTCAATGCTTGATAATCATCAGAAGAATATTTCCAACCAATGCCTAAGAGGTCAATCGAGCAAATTCCAAAAGAATCACTTAGAACAACTCGAAGCAAACAAAGTCAATTCACCAGATCAACCGATGTTTCCAGAAAACAACACATCGGTCGAGTTGGTTCAGCAGAAGAAGAAGACCTCAGAACTAAGTACTTACCGGATCATCCGATGATAAAGGGCATGTTACATCGGTCCATCAGTACCGTAAGCAATATCCCTGGACCAAGTGTAACACCGAATCATCCGATGTACGACTATAAACACATCGGTCAATCACTCCAGTAAGCATCAAGTCTGAACCAATTCTGGAGGAAATGCCACCGGATCATCCGATGAGAAGACAAGTGTAACATCGGTCTAACAACGGTCATATCTGACACAATGACATCAGCTAATTTGGATTCGACCGATGACAATTGAAGGGGGGACATCGGATCATCCGGTGTTTGCAGAACAGTGATGTCAGCCTACTTTTCCAACGGCTATTTCGTGGAGGCTGGCTATTTATACCCCTTCAACCAGTCTATTCGACAAGACTTGACTACCAGACCTACTCTACACATTCTCAAGCATTCAAGACATTGAGCTACCACTTCTACATCATCTACACCACTTACACACCAAGAGATAGGCTAGAACTAGCTAGAGATAGTGCTTGTGTGCTTCCATTCTTGGTGATTGGAATCTCTAGTGTAGTGAGAGCTGTAAGGGAGTGTCCCTTGGTGATTGTAATTGAGAGAGACTTCCGGAGCTTGCCAAGACGATTGTGGAAGCCCGGAGGATCCAAGTTGTACAAGGCTTGAGCTGCACCTTGCCGAGGTTGGCAAACAGAGAAGAATAGTGAAGATCCCTAGTCTCGGTGACTTGGGTGTGGCTATACCCTTCGGTGGGTGCCACAACATGGATGTAGGAAGATCTTGACGATCTTGCCGAACCACGAGATAAATCTTCGTGTCTCCTCGGGAGTTTGCGTTCTCTTACTCTCACTTTACACTTATGCATTTCATATACCGCAAAGTTACTAGTCACTTGAATGCATAGGCTGTTTGCGTAGGCAATCGGGCTTTTAGTAATTAAGTGGTATTTCTTTAATTTTTGAAAAGAAGCCCAATTCACCCCCCTCTTGGGCATTCTATCCTTATAGTTTCACCATAACAAAAGTGCTAGATATCATAGAGAATCAAGTCACGAAGACAACACAACAAGAATCACTCAAATCCGTCGAGAAAAACTCAAGTTATGATCGAAAGATCGAACAAAGGTCAATCTGTCCTACTCGAGAAAAACAGTTCTGGAACGCTGCAAAGAAACTCGTGTAGATCATAGACCACAAATCCAATGACCGTGAAATTTCGAAAGATGATTGATAATCAAGTTGTGAAGACAACCCTAAAAGAATCACGCCAATTGGATCTGTAAAACTCGAGTTATGATAAAACCACCGACGAAAGGTAGTGCTGTCCAGAAACTCGACGAGTAAAACTTGTGTGGAACAAGTCGGACGGACAAGGCACACAAGTTCCTTCAAACTACAAATTTTATTCAATAGAACACAAGAGAAACAGCCCCAAAGTCGTGCACCACGAGCTCTGGGCTCCCTTGCTTATATAACTAGCTCGAAAGCCAACTCAACTCAAATCAGGAACCTAATCCTACTCTGTTCACGAATCGTAACTTTCCATAACTGCTTAGGATTCTTCTATACACAAATAGAAGCAAACTTAAGACTTCCAAACACCTTTGGAACGTATCCCACATTTCTAAACAACTCAAATTCGTGACCCACACGAAATCCTATCATAACCAACTCAAATCTTTCCATATTTGAGTCAAACCCGACTCAGCCGCAGCCTGAGTCCATAACCTAGTCGGTTGGACCTTTCCGACCAACTCTTTACGTCCACATCTCTTCATCACGTCTCGAAACCATGTAGCCACGTCCATGCACTCATTGAACACGTGAAAACATCTTCCAATGACGTCCACGATACCTTCACATGCACTGTTCTTGATTCAATCATGCTGCGCAACCTCCTGATCAGCTCAACCACAATTCCTCCTGAATTTGGTTGTTGGAACCTCATCTCCTCCCCGAGACTAGTCCAATAGATCCCGTCACCAGCCATTTCTTGAACTCAAGCAACACCTGCACATGAATAAACAACCAATCCATACAAACCCAAGTCCTCGACTTGACTCAAGTTAGTTCCGAACATAACACCTTACGTGAGAACCTCACATAAGCATGTTGCAAAATCACAGTAACACGATATCATCCATGTCAACCAAAAACGCACCAAAGACTTAGCAAATGAATACTAAGCAATCTTTCCAGAGATGTAAAGCAACTACAAAACATTGCAAATGAAAAACAAGAAGCATTGCAGTCAAGTTTTGGACCTTGCCAGAGCAACCCGGACCTTGAGCCGGAGCTAACAAACGCTAGTAGAACCTAGCGCTGGAGCTTACCAAAACTAGTATAACCAAGCTCCCGCCGGAGCTTAAAAAACTAGCCAGACCATGATAAAAAGGTGTTTTGGTGATATTCAAAACGTTTATCGTCAAAGCAAGTGTATTCACTACAAGCCAATGTATTCAGCACATATAGGTCTTACAATCTCCCCCTTGATGAATGCATTGGCAATGCCATTTAAAATCCGAACATTGGCTTATTCACATAAAAGTTTTGAAGGCAATTTCTCCCCCTTTGTAAATCAAAAGTAAAATGAGAAGAAAATCCAAAAATTATCCCATATTATCTCTCCCCCTTTATTATCTCTCCTTATGCACATATTCTCTTTCTCTTCATGCTTATCTCTCCCCCTTTGACAATGTATTCAGCAAGTCATGAGCATATAAACAAATTATCTCTCCCCCTTTAGTTTTTATGAGCATATTATAACATATACATATAAACAAAGCTCATCCAAGTCATACTATCAAGTACCTTACATTATCACATCAATGAAATACATAAAGTAGTGTAAGCCATGCTAGAGATCAAATGTAATTTTTAATTTAAGTAAGTCATGATCTCACAAACTTAACTATTTCAAAACCTGAAATCATGACACTAGTTGCTGCATTTTATTATTTTTCAAAGCATAATTTAGATCATATGATATTTGCAAGACATTATATGCGCATCTGCCTTATTCTAACCAACCAAGCCAAGCCTATGTCATTTGATAATCAGAAGCTTAAGGACATGGTTTTAGTCATACACAACTTCTTCCAAGTTAATATCTAAGTGCAATGATAAGCCATCTCAAAAGAAGAAGTGCGATGCATGCATATTCTCTTGATCTTTTCTCAATTTATATTTGTTCATAAAAAACTCAACATGTGAGTTGATTACTTGATTAATTCTTAATGATTAAAAGCACCTGTGAACATGTAACAAGTTCAAAACAGCAAGAAAGTTCGACCATGACCAATTTTAGTGTAAGTAATTATTCCAATTACTAGACATGGCAAAAACTACAAAATGTATAACACGAGTAATGTAGTAAGAACTTTCAGCATGTAAAAGGAATCACAAAGTCATATATGTATGAAACACTATGCTCATATTATTTTAATTTCAGATTTACACATAGACTTCCTAAGTTTCAAAACTCCCCCTCAATTTAAGCCATGAGGATGCATAACCCCTATTTCACTACGAATGTAACAAAAACGAGTGAAATCCAAAGGTTTTGTAAAAATGTCAGCCAATTGTTGTTCGGTATCTACATGGTGAAGCACAATGTTTCCTTTTTCAACATTATCTCGGAGAAAGTGATACCTAATGTCAATGTGCTTAGTTCTAGAATGTTGCATGGGGTTTTTAGCAATGCAAATGGCACTAGTGTTATCACAGAACAATGGAATACTATCTAGATCAACCCCATAGTCCTTAAGTGTTTGAACAATCCAGAGAATTTGTGAGCAAGCACTAGCAGCAGCTACATATTCAGATTCGGCTGTGGATTGTGCAACTGAATTTCGTTTTCTAGAGGACGAAGCAACAAGAGAATTACCAAGAAAATGACAAGCACCAGAAGTACTTTTCCTATCAATCCCACAACCCCCAAAATCAACATCCGAAAAAGCTTTCAAAGTAATGGTTGAGGAAGAAGGAAGAAAAATTCCAAATTCTTGAGTTCCATGTAAGTACCTGAGAATACTTTTGACGGCTTGACGATGTGAAGCACGTGGGGAGGCTTGAAACCGTGCACAAAGACATACGCTGAATTGTATATCTGGTCTTGATGCCGTGAGGTACAAAAGTGATCCGATCATGCTTCTATATTCTTTTTGATCCATGGGTTCACCATCTTCATCAAGTCCAAGTGTTGTTGCTGTTCCCATTGGTGTCCGAAGAGGCTTGCTTTTGTCCACGTTGAAGCGCCTTAGGAAATCTTTTGTATACTTTGTTTGATGCACAAAGGTACCCTCCTTGGTTTGCTTGATTTGCAGCCCCAAAAAGTAAGTGAGTTCACCCATCATACTCATTTCAAATTCGGAACTCATCATTGCTAAAAACTTGGACACAAGATCATGAGAAGCACAACCAAAGATAATATCATCCACATACACTTGAACAAATAATGAGTCATTGTCATGTTTAAGCACAAAAAGAGTTTTATCAACCTTGCCCATGGTAAACGCCTTTTCAAGTAAGAATGTTTTTAAACTATCATACCATGCTCTAGGGGCTTGTTTGAGACCGTATAAGGCTTTGCACAGTTTGTAAACATGATTAGGAAAATCTGGATTTTCAAAACCCTGTGGTTGTTTTACATAAAACTCCTCATCTATGTAGCCATTAAGAAAAACATTTTTAACATCCATTTGATATAGCTTAAAACCTTAGATGCTGCAAAAGCTAACAAAATTATTATGGCTTCTAATCTAGCAACGGGAGCAAAAGTTTCATCAAAATCTAGACCTTCAACTTGAGTGAAACCTTGAGCAACCAACCTAGCCTTATTCCTAACCACAACCCCATCCTCACTTTTTTTTTATTTTTAAATACCCATTTAGTTCCAATTAAAGTGTGACCTTGAGGTGGAGGTTCAAGTTTCCAAACATTATTTCTTTCAAAATTTTCTAACTCTTCTTGCATGGCAATAATCCAAGATTCATTAGTGAGTGCATGTGATATATCTTTCGGTTCAAAAGAAGCAACAAAAGCAGAATGAGCATAAGATTTTGGATCGCAAAACCTGTACCGTGTGACTCGTTCGTGCAAGCTTCCAATCATCTATTGTGGGGGATGATCTTTGTAAAACCGTAGGGGAACAGATATCTCACAAGCTTCTTCTTCTTCATGTTCATCACAAATCGATGAGATTGTGACTTGAGGATGATTTGAATCAGCATTGACAGTTGTCGGTGCTGGTTGAGAATTAACATCCAGAGCTGAACCAAAGTCTTTAGCTGCTGAATTTTGGGGCAGCAACTCCAATTCTTCCTCATCTCCAACGAAAATGCTCCCCCCTGCGGATATGGATCTGGACCTACAATATTTGAGCTAGTACCTGGGCTAGCTTCATCAAAAGACACTTCACAAGTCTCCACAAATTTTTTAGTGTCAAGTAAAAGCACACGGTAGCCTCTAGTATGAGATGGATAACCAAGAAACATGCCATCAATGGATTTATGTTCAAATTTATCAAGATTACCATATTTCTTAACAAAGCATTTGCAACCAAAGACCCGAAAGTGTGTAACACTAGGCCTATATCCAAAACGGAGCTCATATGGTGTTTTACCTAGCTTAGCACGCAAGAAAACACAATTTGAGACATAACAAGCGGTTGCTAACGCATCAGCCCAAAATTTCCTAGGAGTTTGATATTCATCAAGCATAGTCCTAGCCATCTCAACTAAGGTTCTATTCTTTCTTTCTACAACACCATTTTGTTGAGGTACATATGGTGAAGAAAATTGATGATCTATTCTATTTTCAGCACAAAAGTGATCAAAAGATTGATTTTTAAATTCAGTTCCATTATCACTTCTAATTGCTTTTAAAGATCTCGGGTAATCAATTGATAATCTAAGAAATAAAGTTCTAAAGTGACTAAAAACTTCATTCTTAGACGCCATGAAGTAAACCCAAGAGCATCTAGAATAATCATCAACAATCACAAGAACATACCATTTTCCTCCGAAGGATTGAACACGTGAAGGTCCTACGGCGTCAAGGTGCAAAAGTTGACACGGTTCAGTTGTCATGATCATTGTGAGAGGAGTATGTGAACCTGCAACCATCTTAGCATGTCTACAAGAAGAGCACACAATTTCTTTGTCCCCTTTAAGCTTACGCAGCCCACATATGCGATCAAGAGCACTAACACGCATTGGGTGATCAAAGCCTACGTGACAAAGTCTACGATGCCAAAAATATAAGTCCTTTGAATCATTAGCAACTAGACACCTATGCTTAGAGGAAGACATATCAAAATCAGCTTTAAAAACTCTTCCAAACCGAGACATGTTAAAAATAAGCTCACTATTTGAACCTACAACTTTTCAGCAATTTTTATTGAAAATAATTTCTAGATTTTCATCTAGCAATTGTGCAACAGAAAGCTAGTTGTATTTCAAATTTTTAACAAGTTCCACATCCTTCAAAGTGTAGTGATCATTTACTCTAACTGAACCCTTAGCAATTATAGGAGTTGAAGAATTATCGGCAAAAGTAACATTCTCTACACGTGACACAAAAGAGAGGGAAGAGAACCAATCTTTGTTACCGGTCATGTGGCGTGAGCAACCTGAATCCACAATCCAAATGTTCTCCTTCCTCAAACGTGTAACCTACATAGAAGCACAATACGTTGATGACTCAATACTAGGGTTAGTCAAAAGGCATTTATGAATCCAATACTGAGTCACGCGACGTGCAGCAAGAAAAACACGCGAAAGCTGAGACAAAACAACAGGTTTATGAGTCAAAGTTTTAGATTTTTTATTCTTAACTACTGACCTATAAGGTGTCACTTGTGTAGCACAAAAATCAGTAGCTCCGGAGGCAAAAACAGAAGGTCCGGAGGTAAACTTTGAATGTTTTTGACTCAAAAAAGCAGGTTGTACATTCGGTTCAATATGTGTAGCAAATTTTGCATGAAAGTTATGAGATCTAGCAACCATTCTTTCCCTTTTCTGTTGTTTAGCTAGTCTATAACAAAAATCTATGAGATGACCATCTCTACCATAGTAGGTACAATGAAATTTAAATTTGTGTTCATGTCTAGATGAGCAAACAACATTTTTATTTGAAACCGAATGAGACAATACTCCTGCAGATTTGAAAACCACTTCTTTTTGTTTAGAAACTGTTTGAATCAAACCACTTCCTAATGACTTTACAATTTTAGGTGGATGTGCCTTAGCATGAGCATGAGAATCAAAACCTAAACCAGTTTTATCATTGCAAGTCTTGGATGAATTCAGCAGCAAGTTGGTTCTTATTCCCATTACAAAACCGATCAAATGTCTTATGCATGTTATCAAGTTTATTGGACAGATCAAGTCAATTTTCACATGAAGTTTTTCCTTTTATTTTGCAATTGGAACAATATTTAACTTCATGACAACGTAAAGCATTGTTCAATATAGAGATTTCATTCATAGCATCTTGCAGTTTCTTATCAAGATCATCACAACTAGAACAATGCAAATCAATTATAGAACAAGAAGCATCTTTTAAGTTTCCAATATTAAGTGCAGCAAGCTTTTTGTTCTTTTCAATTTCAATTTTAAGTTTATCAAGTGTGGAGGTATGTGCACTTCTTAGGGAGGACAATTGTTCATATATTAAGTCACATGAGGAACAAGAATTATCACTAGGAATCAAGGATTTCAAACGATTAATTTCAGATTCTAGTGACTCAATTTTAACAGCATTGTCCCTAAGCTTTTTGTCCTTTTTCTTAACAATAACAGTGGCAAGAGAAATAGCATCACACATTTCTTCGCAAGTAGGACATACCTCTTCATTGTCGCTGTTGTGTTCTGCCTCCTCCATACTTGATCTTGACTTGCCCACCATGAAGCACAAGTTTGCCAAATCATCTTCATATTCATCACTTCCAATGTCCACGTCGCTTGAGCCAAGTTCCTGGAGTGCTGAGATAAAACTGCTCACCAATTGACGTCCCGGTAAAACCATTCTTTATCTTCGTATCTTTTGCAGAGGAGTGCTTCGTTCTTGTTTTCTTTTCATACCGGGATGTAGGACCTGAAAGGTTAGGGAAATCTGAACGAAAATGTCCTGTCTTACCATATTCAAAGCATCGTTGAGGTCCGGAGCTTCCTCTCCTTCTAGTTCTCACATTTTGCAATGCTTTTGAGAACCGGGTAGAGATGTGCGCTAGTTCATCCTCTGGAAACTCCTCAATCTGTTCAAGGGTTAGAGAGGACAACAAAGCAAGTGTACCACAAGATGATGTTTGACCGGAACTAGGCATGTCACGTTGAGAAACAAAAGCAATAAACTTGTTGGGGTTCTTACGTGAGATTATGTCAATTTCATGAGTTTTTAACTTGGAATATAGCACATCTAAAGTAAGTGAACTCATGATAGTAGATTCACGAATAGATGTGACTTTCATCTCCCAAATTGACATATCTAATGCACTTAGCAATTGCCTAGCATTTTCAGCATCTGAATAATTAACATTGACACTATGCAAGTTGCTGAGAATCTTATTAAAGCGAGCAAAAAGGTCATCAATAGACTCACCAGGTTGCATCTCGAAGCGCATGTATTATTTCTTGAACATGTCTTGCCTTACCTCTTTGATCGTGTTGGATCCTTCGTGGTAGTCACAAAGTGCTTTCCACACATTGTATGCAGATCGGAGGTGTGCAACACGGTCGAAGTCACTTTGTGTTAATCCTTGTATGATCAAGTTTCGAGCCTCGTTGTTGTTGTCGACATCTCTCAGATTTGTAGCTGTAACTTGATCGTTTGATGGAACTTCGTAAGGCTTGTATACCTTCTGCCATATTGCAAAGCCTTGTGCTTGGATGAAAGCCTCCATGCGTGCCTTCCAAACTTGAAAATCAATACCAGCGAACACACAAGGTTTGATAGAGTACTTCTCCATGATGATTAGTCAAAAACATGCGCAAATCACAAAGATTAGAGCACCATGGCTCTGATACCAATTGTAGGATTGAAGAGCACGTGAAAAGCTACCAGAGGAGGGGGGGGGGGTGAATGGTAGATTTAAAAATCTTACGCAGCGGAAACAATTAAACCCCAACCCCTTCGGCAGAAAAATGATCTGTTAAAGAAATCGTATGTGAGACTAATCTAAATGTGTTTCACCATGACAAAAGTGATAGATATCAGAGAGAATCAAGTCACGAAGACAACACAACAAGAATTACTCAAATCCGTCGAGAAAAACTCAAGTTATAATCGAAAGATCGAACAAAGGCCAATCTGTCCCACCCGAGAAAAACAGTTCTGGAACACTGCAAAGAAACTCGTGTAGATCATAGACCACAAATCCAATGGCCGTGAAATTTTGACAGATGATAGATAAGCAAGTTGTGGAGACAACCCAAAAATAATCACATCAATTGAATCTGTAAAACTCGAGTTATGATATAACCACCAATGAAAGGTATTGCTGTCCAGAAACTCGACGAGCAAAACTTGTCTGGAACAAGTCGGACGGACAAGGCACAAAAGTTCCTTCGAACTACGAATTTTATTCAATAGAACACATGAGGAACAACCCCAAAGTCGTGCACCACGAGCTCTGGGCTCCCTTGCTTATATAACCAGCTCGAAAGCCAACTCAACTCAAATCAGGAACCTAATCCTACTCTGTTCACGAATCGTAACTTTCCATAACTGCTTAGGATTCTTCTATACGCAGATAGAAGCAATCTTAAGACTTCCAAACACCTTTGGAACGTATCCCACATTACTAAACAACTCAAATTCATGACCCACACGAAATCCTATCATAACCAACTCAAATCTTTCCATATTTGAGTCAAACCCGACTCAGCCGCAGCCTGAGTCCATAACCTAGTCGGTTGGAACTTTTCGACCAACTCTTTACGTCCACATCTCTTCATCACATCTCGGAACCATGTAGCCACGTCCATGCACTCCTTGCACATGTGAAAACATCTTCCAATGACGTCCACGATACCTTCACATGCATTGTTCTTGATTCAATCATGCTGCGCAATCTCCTGATCAGCTCAACCACAATTCCTCCTGAATTTGGTTGTTGGAACCTCATCTCCTCCCTGAGACTAGTCCCTCGGATCCCGTCACCAGCCATGTCTTGAACTCAAGCAACACCTGCACATGAATAAACAACCAATCCATACGAGCCCAAGTCCTCGACTTGACTCAAGTTAGTTCCGAACACAACACCTTACGTGAGAACCTCACATAAGCATGTTGCAAAACCACAGTAACACGATATCATCCATGTCAACCAAAAACGCACCAAAGACTTAGTAAATGAATACTAAGAAATCTTTCTAGAGATGTAAAAGCAACTACGAAACATTGCAAATGAAAAATAAGAAGCATTGCGGTCAAGTTTCGGACCTTGCCAGAGCAACCCGACCTTGAGCCGGAGCTAACAAAAGCTAGTAGAACCTAGCGCTGGAGCTTACCAAAACTAGTATAACCAAGCTCCCGCCAGAGCTTACTAAACTAGCCGGACCTTGATAAAAAGGTGTTTTGGTGATATTCAAAACTTTTATCGTCAAAGCAAGTGTATTCACTACAAGCCAATGTATTCAGCACCCATAGGTCTTACAGAAGGTCTTCAACGGTGGCGTCTACTCCTATTGCGGCATCTTCCCGGGGTGCTAGCTCCGGCCAAGTGACTACGATCCCAGGGCCAGCTGAGGGCTCTAGGTCCGGAGGTCCTTCCCGGTCAAGGGGGGCCTCGACCAGAGCAACGCCGACAGCAGCAGCAAGCTTTGGGGGGCCCTCCGGGACTACCATGCCAGGGTCGGCTGGGGCCAGTCCGGAGCGTCCGGGGAAGAGGTTCCGCGGGAACTGGTGCGGAAGCCTTTCGAGGTAATTTCTGATTTTTTTACCTCAGTCAGTTGTTTTATTGTTAACTGTATTTTGAGTATCTTCGTCCTTCATTCACAGTGTGCCCAAGAAAAGGGCTGAAGCTCTGGCCCCTGCAGCAGCAGTTGAGGCTGTGCAGGTTGAAGCTCCGGCTCCATTTCCAGCACCGCCCCAAGAGGTGGTAGAGGCTGCGGCAGCCCCGACGCCGGCTATCGTGGTATTGGACGACTCATCCCCAGAAACTCCCGTGGTAGCGCCGGACCACGGGACTGAATATGTACCAGTAGCGCCAGCCTCAGAGCTTGAAGCTCCGGGCTTGGATGCTGTGATGTTGGACGCTCCGGCCGCAGAGCCGGAGGAAGTTGCGATTCCGGCCCTAGAGCCAGATGTTGTCGAAGCCCCGACGGCCGAGCCGGTGGTTGAGGAGGTCTCGGCAGTAGAGTCGGGTGTTGATGAAGCTCCGGCACTTGAGCCGGTCGTCGAGGAAGCTCCGGTGGCAGAGCTGGTTGCTGTAGGAGTTTCGACTGTGGAGCCGGCTGTTGAAGAGGTTCCGGTGTCTGAGCCAGTTGCTGCGGAGGCGACGGCGCCTGAGTCTATGGCGGTCGAAGCGCCAGCGCTGGAGCCCATGATGGCTGAAGCGCCAGCACCCGAACCAAGGCAGAGGAAGCGCCTGTGCCAGAGCTAGAAGTAGCTTCTGCTCCGGCCGAACCTTCAACGCCCATTCAGGAAGCATCCCGGAGGTGCCCGTTGCCGAGCCAGAGTGCTGGGATGAAGCTGCTGGCCCCCCGCCAGAGGGACCAATTGTTGATGACCTGGCGGCTAGGCCTTCGGAACCAATTCTGGAGGTCGGAACTTTTGCTGCAAGCACTTCCTCGATGGCGGCTGAGGCTATCCCGGAGGACGGCCCTAGTGCCGTGGAAGCTCAGGGTACCGCTCTCGTAGAGTGGGAACCAATTTTTGTTGCTGAAGATCTGCTGGAGCCAGTGGAGAGGACTCCGGCTGGTCCGGACCCGATCCTCCTATCGTTGTCTATCAACAATGCCTGCTCCAGCCTGTGCCAGGTTCAACTGGCCTTCTACAACGACAACAAGGCCCTCGAGGAGGAGCGCCAAACCCTTAGGAGGTGGCGCAACAGACTCCATTTTGAGACCAAGGTTGCACAGTTGAGGCTGGCTGACGACAAGGAGTGGGTGCGAAGGGAGAAAGTCCGCCTGGAGTACTGGGGTAAGTTGTTGGATGAGAGGGAAATCATGACGCGGACCCTAGACAACCAATCCTGGTCCATATATGATCAGGCCAAGGCTGCCAATAGTGCAACTAATGAACGTCAGGAAAGGCTCTCTGCCATCCACGATAGTCTCATCAAGCGCCGGGAGGCTCTTGAAGCTCGGGAAAAACGGCTCGAAGATGAAGAGCAGAAATTCCTGGAGCTGTGAGACGACCTCGCGAAGAGGGAGGAGGATCTTGTCCAAAAGACAGCTCTGGCTGACAAGATCCTTGAAGAACGCACCAATAAATTGGATGAGCGTTGCAAGGAGGAGGAGAAGAAAGCCTGGGAGCGAGGGCAGGAACCCTACAAGCAGGAGAATACCATCGCCGCCCGGGAGAAGAAAGTGCGGGGCCGAAAGAGAGATTTGGTCAAATGCCGGAACGAGATCCACCTCCGGGAGGAAAATCTCAGCAAGCTCGAAAGGCAAGTTGCTGAAACGATTCAGCAGAATGCCAAAGAGGTGGAGTGTCTTGCTCGGGAGAGCTCGGAGCTGGCGGCGGCCAAAAGATCCTTGGCGGAGATGCGTGGTGCAAGGGCTGTGGAGTCCTGAAAGTGCATCTAGGTTCCCCGTGGGTTTTGGATGATTGATGATGACAATTAGGTCGCTAATGAGCTCAAGTGATCTTAGCACAGGTGTGGACTCGATCGGAGATGCAAACCCTCAAAAAGGAAAAGGAAGGAAACGGAGTCGACTCGAAGCGTGGAAACTAGGGTTTCTAGCGTGTTGAGTTAGATTAGCCGTAGAAATAGGAGGGTGTGTGCGTAAAGTGCAAATAGATCAAAGTAGGAGCTCAAGAGTGGTAGTTTAGGTAGAAACCCCGTTTAGAGTTGAAGTTAGAGTAGTCTGGCAGGAAGGCCGGACTAGTCCGCCTGGGTGGCCGGACTAGTCCGCTCCTGGCCAGACTAGTCCGTTTTCACACGGACCAGAAGGTCCTGTGTGACTTCGGACTAGTCCGTAGTGGGACGGACTAGTCCGTGGTACCCCTTAGGGTGGAGTTTCAGGACTAAGTCCTAGAGAGCGGACTTGTCTGTTTTGGGGCGGACCAAAAGGTCCTGTGTGAGATTGGACTAGTCCGTCCGTGGGCCGGACTAGTCCATGGTGCTGAGTGCAGAGAGGTTTGTCCTGGAGGACGAACTAGTCCGCCTGGGTGGCCGGACTAGTCCGCACCTCCAGACTAGTCCGTTTCTCCACAGAACAAAAGGTTCTGTGTGAGAACGGACTAGTCCGCTGTTGGGCGGACTAGTCCGTGGTCCATGGACCGTTTCAATTTGAAGTTTGGCGGGTAGCGTGACAATCACCGCGACAGTTGTCGGGACCTGACAGAGGTCAGTGGTCCCCGTAGGCCGGACTAGTCCGGGCCTTGGGCCGGACTAGTCCGCCCTTTTGCTGAAGTCAGCAGTTTGTGCTCGGGACCCCTATAAAAAGGGGACCCCCGACCTCATTTCAATAGGACAAGAACCCTAGCGCCGCCACAACCAACTTGGAGCATTATTAAGCCTCTTTCTTGCCTACTTTCCCTCTAAAACTAATTCTTGAGTGGATTGGGGTTTAGTGAGGTGGAGAAGAGGAAGAACACCGCGCTTGTGCTCCCGGTTTGATCTCTTGCACTCATTGAGTTGTTGTGACATATGTGTTGAGTGTGTTTCGTGGTGTTGGTCACCTTTGTGGTGTGGGATCCTCAGATTGTGAGAAGCCCCAACGAATCTTGTATTCACCCTTTGTGATAGTGGAGAACCAAGTTAGGCCCGTGCGGTAAACTTGGTGAGGGAAGGGTTGTTGAACCCGGTCCTTTGTGGACTCCTCAACGAGGACGTAGATTCCTTGTGTGGAATCGAACCTCAGGATAAAATCTTTGTGCCTTCGTGTTCTTCGCACTTCTTTTATCGATTATTTCGTTCTAAGGTTGCTAGTTTTGTTTCGTGCTTCACATTGCCATAATCTTATTGAAACTTGACTCACTCTTGTGTTGGTAGTTTCTAAACTTGACATAAACATATCCTCACCTGTAGCCTCGAGAAAACCCCCTTAAAACTTGCTAGAAACACTTTTTAGGGTTCTTCACGCAGGCTGACCGGACTAGTCCGCCCCCAGACCGTACTAGTCCGCCCCCTGTGATTTAATCTTGTTTTATTAAGTCATTTGCAGGTCGATTAGCCTATTCACCCCCCTCTAGGCAACTTTCAATTGGTATCAGAGCAGGACTCTCCACAAAGAGTGTAACAACTCGGAGAGATGGTCGGAGTGGTGAATGACGACGCATCGAGCAACGACTACGAGGCATCCCGTGAGGAGACGTTGGCTTATCAAGACAAGCCAACAGACGATGAGGAGACTCGCCAACTCAAGGCGAAGCTCCGGGAGAAGCTGAAGATCTCCAAGATCGATCCATCAAACACATCAAGTGGTAGTGGCGGAGTCAACTACAACCAACAAGGGTTCAACTATGAACGCCTTGCTGCCAACAACCACTACCTCTCCATCCCATGTGGGAAACCTCCTCAATTCGATGGAACCGACTACGGGATGTGGAAGCACAACATGAAGATCCACCTCGTGTCAGTCAATCCGGCATTGTGGCAAATTGTGATGACCGGGGTGGAGATCCCAAAGGATGAGGACAACATCACGCAAGAACAAGCCATCCTCATCCACAGCAACGCTCAAGCTGCGGGTGTGATCATCTCATCCCTCTCAAGAGATGAGTTCAACCGTGTCGATGGTCTTGAGGTGGCCAAAGATATATGGGACACCCTCAAGACGGCGCATGAGGGAAATCGGGTGGTCAAGGAGGCCAAGATCGAGCTCATCGAAGGAGAGCTTGGGAGGTTCGCCATCATGGATGGTGAATCCCCCCAAGACATGTACAACCGATTGAATATACTCATCAACAAGAGCCAATCATATGGCTGCACCAAGTGGACCGACCACGAGGTGGTGAAGAGGATGATCCGGGCATTCATGCCTAGGAACGTCGCTCTTTGCTCCATGATTCGAGAAAGCCTGGGGTTCACTCAAATGACCCCGGAGGAGGTCCTTGGTAGGATCATCAACCACGAGATCATGGAGAAGGAGGCACTCTTCTACAACGACCTTCAAAAGTTCACCGCCTCCAAGATGAAGAATGTTGCACTCAAGGCAACACCCTCTTCAAAGGAGCAAGAGGAAAGCGATGAGGAGAGCCTCAACACCGATGAGGAAGAGGCCTTCTTCATCAACAAATTCAAGAGGATGATGAGGAGGAAGAAAGGCAGATACAACTATGAAGGCAAGGGGAAGGAAAGAGCAAGGCCCAAATCAAAAAGGGCTTGCTACAATTGTGGCGAGTACGACCACTTCATCGTTGATTGCCCCCATGAAGAAGTGAAGAAGAAGAAGGAGGGCAAGCCTCAAGAGAAGAAATTCTTCAAGAAGAAGAGGCCCTCCGGACAAGCACACTTGGGCAAGGAGTGGGACTCCAACGATGAGTCCTCCTCCGAAGAAGAAGAGGAGAAGATGGCTACCATAGCCATTGGGAGGAGCTCCAAGGGAAGCAAGCTCTTCCCCAACCTCAACAACGACTACAAACCTACTTGCCTTATGGCAAGGGAGGGAAGGAGAAAGGTAACATCTCATCACTCCTCCGCAATCTCTTCTCAAGATGAATTTGATAGCGCTAGTGAGAATGAGCATATGTTTAAGGACATAAGCAAAAGCACCTTGCGTAGGATGAAATTGCTTATGGATGAGATCTTTGAGAAGGAGGAGCTCATCAATAGACAAGAGGACATGCTCATCCTTGAGAAGGAGAGATGTCAAGAGCTTAATGAGCTCCTTTAGCTTGAAAGAGAGAAGAGCGGGGCATTGGAACACAAACTTGCTCTAAGCAAGAAAACGTGTTCAAGTCTTGAGGAGAAGTCAATTGAGCTCAAGGATGAACTTGGGAACTTGTCAAAAGTTAACAAGATCCTTGAGACTCAAGTTGAGTCCCTCAAGAACAATGTAGCCTCTTCATCCAAGAGCTCAACCTCCTCAAAGGCCTCATCCAATGCAACCCCGCCTTGCAAGTGCTCTAACTTAATCCTTAAGCTTAAGGATGAACTCAACTTAGCGCAGGGCAAGCAAGCACCTAAGGGTGCCATCTTTGACAAGGAGAAGGTGGCGTATGCACGAAGTGCATACACCAACACAAGACCTCCCCATGTCAAGGATGGTCTTGGCTATACTAGAAAAGGAAGGCATAACGCCAAAACCTCCAAGTATGGCAAAGACATGATTGTCTTTGTTAAGGGGAGTTCATCCACAACTAAAATTTAAAAGAACTCACCCTCTAGCAACAAAATGCCTAAATCTGAACCGCATCCTCTATTCCATGATTTTGATGCATCTTATGTGCTTATGAGGAACAAATATGGCAAAGTGTTTGCTAGATATGTTGGGACACTCCGCAAGAGCCCCAAGCCTTGCGTGTGGGTGCCCAAATGCCTAACCACTAACGTGAAAGGACCCAACTCCGATTGGGTACCTAAAAGGAAGGCATAAATTTGTTTTGTAGGCTTACTCCTTCGGCGGATCGAAATGGGTGTTGGATAGTGGATGTACCAACCACATGACCGGAGAGAGGAGCATGTTCATAGAGTATGAGGAGAACGAGGACCCAAGTGAAGGAATCTTCTTTAGGGATAATAGCCAAGGGAAAATCCTTGGCTCCGGTAAAATTGCTATCTCCTCTTCACATACTCTATCTAATGTTTTGCATGTTGATTCCCTAGACTATAACCTCCTATCCATATCACAACTATGTGATAAAGGATATAAGTGTGTATTTACTAGTGAGGGTGTGAGCGTTCTTAGAGAGGGTAATGACTTGATAGCCTTTAAGGGAGTGCTCAAGGGAAAGCTCTATCTCGTGGACTTTACCACGGATAAGGCTCAACTTGACACATGCTTAATGGCGAAAGCCAACATGGGATGGCTTTGGCATAGAAGGCTAGCCCATGTTGGAATGAGGAACCTTCAAAAGCTCCTTAAGGGAGAGCACGTTCGTGGCCTAAAGGATGTGATATTTGAAAAGGATAGGCCATGTAGTGCGTGCCAAGCGGGAAAGCAAGTAGGAGCTCAACACCCCTCTAAGAATGTCATGACGACAACTAGACCTTTGGAGTTACTCCATATGGATCTTTTTGGCCCCATTGCTTATATTAGCATTGGTGGCAACAAGTATGGTCTAGTCATCGTTGATGACTTCTCTAGATATACTTGGGTGTTCTTCTTGCATGATAAGAGTGAAACCCCCGGTGCCCTCAAGAAATTCCTAAGGAGAGCTCAAAATGAGTTCACCTTAAGGATAAAGGCTATAAGGAGTGACAATGGCACCGAATTCAAGAACATGCAAGTAGAAGAGTTCCTAGATGAGGAGGGCATCAAGCATGAGTTTTCCGCTCCCTATTCCCCTCAACAAAATGGAATTGACGAAAGAAAGAATAGGACGCTTATTGAGATGTCAAGGACGATGCTAGATGAGTACAAAACATCGGACCGGTTTTGGGCGGAAGCGGTTAACACCGCTTGCCACGCCGTAAACCGATTGTACCTTCATCGCCCCCTCAAGAAGACTCCTTATGAGCTTCTCGTTGGTAAGAAACCCAATGTTTCTTACTTTCGTGTCTTTGGTAGCAAGTGTTATATCCTCAACAAGAAGCCTAGGACTTCGAAGTTTGCTTCAAAGTCCGATGAGGGTTTCTTGCTTGGATATGACTCAAACACTCATGCGTACCGTGTGTTCAACAAATCCTCCAGAATTGTTGAAATAGCACGTGATGTGGTGTTTGATGAAACCAATGGCTCTCAAGTGGAGCAAGTTGATCAACATGCCATTGATCAAGAGGAACCTCCACTAGAAGCTCTAAGGAGAATGGCACTTGGAGATGTTCTCCCACAAGAACCATCTCAAAGCCCAAGTGACCATCCTCACTATGAAGTAGGTCAAACCCCCATTGGACAAGTTGGAGATCCACTAGATGCTCCCCAAAGTGATAATGGGAATGAAGATCAAGGTGGAGGCATGGATCAAGGGGGAGACCAAAGTGAAGAAGATGAAGCAAGTGGTTCAAGAGCTCAACCTCCGCATCCTCGTGTTCATCAAAGTGTTCAACGGGATCATTCCGTTGACAACATTCTAGGAGATATCACAAAAGGAGTAACAACACGTTCACGTGTTGCAAACTTTTGTGAGCATTTCTACTTTTTCTCATCCTTGGAACCTCATAAGGTTGAAGATGCCTTAAGAGATCCGGATTGGGTAGTTTCCATGCAAGAGGAGCTCAATAACTTTGAAAGGAATAAGGTTTGGGAGCTTGTCAAGCGCCCACAAGCTAATGTTGTTGGAACCAAGTGGGTGTTCCGCAACAAACAAGATGAGCATGGCGTGGTAACTAGGAACAAGGCACGACTTGTGGCAAAAGGGTACTCACATGTTGAAGGATTGGATTTTGATGAGACATTTGCCCCCGTAGCTAGGCTTGAGTCAATTCGGATATTACTAGCCTTTGCTACTCATCATGACTTCAAGCTCTACCAAATGGATGTTAAGAGTGCATTCCTTAATGGCCCAATCAAGGAAGAAGTTTATGTAGAGCAACCTCCGGGGTTTGAAGACCAAGACTATCCTAACCATGTTTACAAATTGCGAAAGGTTCTTTATGGCCTCAAGCAAGCTCCTAGAGCTTGGTATGAGTGCCTAAGAGACTTTCTAGTTGAAAATGGTTTTAGGATAGGCAAAGCAGATTATACCCTTTTCACAAAGAACTTCAATGAGGATCTTTTTGTGTGCCAAATATATGTGGATGACATCATATTTGGTTCCACAAATAAGGTGTTTTGTGATGAGTTCTCCAAGATAATGACAGAGAGGTTTGAAATGTCCATGATGGGTGAGTTGAAGTTCTTTCTAGGATTTCAAGTAAAACAACTCAAAGAAGGGACGTTCATAAGTCAAACTAAGTATACACAAGATATTCTAAGGAAGTTTGACATGAATAAGGCAAAACCCATCAAAACCCCTATGGGGACAAATGGACACCTATACCTAAATGAGGACGGTCCAAGTGTGGATCAAAAGTTATATAGGTCTATGATTGGTTCACTTCTCTATCTTTGTGCATCTAGGCCCGATATCATGCTAAGTGTGTGTATGTGTGCACGCTTTCAAGCGGCACCTAAGGCTTGTCATTTGACCACTGTTAAAAGGATCTTGAGATATCTAGTACACACACCTTCCCTAGGACTTTGGTACCCCAAAGGATCTAAGTTTAACCTCATTGGATATTCCGATGCGGACTATGCGGGGTGCAAAGTTGATAGGAAGAGCACATCGGGTACATGCCAATTCTTGGGTCGATCTCTAGTGTCTTGGTCCTCTAAGAAGCAAAACTCTATTGCTCTCTCCACCGCCGAAGCGGAATATGTTGCAGCCGGAAGTTGTTGTGCACAACTTCTTTGGATGCGACAAACCCTTAGGGATTATGGGATTAACACGCACAACATTCCACTCTTGTGTGACAACGAGAGTGCCGTAAAGATAGCCCATAATCCGGTGGAGCACTCTAGGACCAAACACATAGACATACGACATCACTTCTTGAGAGACCACTCAATGAAGGGAGATATTGTGATTTCTCATGTGAGGACGGAACATCAACTTGCGGATATCTTCACCAAGCCTCTTAATGAGAAGCGTTTATGTGAGCTAAGAAGTGAGCTCAACATTTTGGATTCTAGGAATGTGGCTTAAACCACGTTCCTCATATATTTTGAGCTATATTTCGAAAAACTCTTCTCTATCTTAATTTCTCTTCAAAACTACTTGAGAAAACTATTTTCTTAGAACATGATCATGGATTTATCATATATTCCTCAATAATCATGTTTGTAATGCGATATTTGTCCAAAAGGACCGATAGTTAGTGGGCAAAACTCACATATATGGTTTTCAGCCCAGTAGGACCGGACTAGTCCGCCCTATGGACGGACAAGTCCGGAGGCAGACTAGTCCGCGGCTGGTCCGCACACCGGACTAGTCCGCCTGCTACCGGACTAGTCCGGCCCTTGGGGACTTAAACCCCTAGGGCAGCCCAGACCCCCTCCTCTCTCCTCTCACTCTCGCCTCTCTCTCTCTCCCGCGCGCTAGAAACCGCCTCCCTCGGCGATTTTTCGTTCCAACCACCGAATCTCGATTCCAATCCGTGCATTGGAGTCTTAGGGAGTGAGGGATCGTTTCCACGCATTCCACCTTCGCGATCCATCTCCGATTTCATCGATTCTCGCGGATTTGAGGAGGTATTCCCTCTTTTTTCAAAAACTTTCCCCATTCTTGATTCTTGAAGTTTTTGATAGGAACACCTTCATTAATGTTGCTCCATATATCCTTGCGATCATAGCATAGGAGTATTGCGCACTGATTTGATGATTTTTCGAAGAATCGATTAGGGTTAGGGTTCATCCTGCGCATCCCGGACTAGTCCGGCCCCTGGCGGACAAGTCCGCCCGGCGGACTAGTCCGCCCCTGGGGCGGACAAGTCCGGTTTGCACAGGGCAAACCCTAGTCCTAGTCTTCTCTCGAGATTTCTTCCGCAACGCTCCCTCTCCTTGGACTCGTATCTTCTTTTCTCTGTGTTTTCCGCAGCATGTCGAACTCGGAGCGTTCCCCTCCTCGTCTCAACCCCGCGGGCGAGGAAGAACGTGTTGAGACCTATCGGAGCCGCACCGAGGAGAGAGGTGCTGAAGTGCCCCGGGAGGGCCGCACCAAAGCACAAATCGTCGAGGCAAGGACGAAGGCTGCCCTCATTGAGGCGCAGAAGGGAAAGGAAGAAAGGCGGCTGAAGGCACTTGAAGCCTCCAAAGTAGCCGCAACCATTTACAATGAAGAAGAAACTATAGCACGAGCAACTGCAGAATCTCTTAATGAGCTGAGGAAGAAGAAGAGGCAAGATAGGGAGGCTCACAATTCCAAGGCCGCTGAGGCAAATGCTCCCAAAAGGAAGAAGCTCGTCACCAAAGGCAAGCAAGCCAAGAGCAAGGAGCAAGCCCAAGGGGCAACTGAGCCTAGGGTCGAGCGTGACCCTAAGAAGGGAAAGGCCCCGGCTCCCATCGAGCCGAAAAAGAAGAAACCGGCAGTGAAGGTCTCAACCAAGAAGGCAGCTGGGGGGTTTGTGATTCGAGAGCAGGGAAAGGACAAGGAACCTGGCCCCCTCAAGATGCATTCACCTGCCAGAAACCCAAACCGTCAGCCCAACCTCTCAGCCAACACATTCAAAGGAAAAGGGACAGAAAAGGCAAGACGGCTGAGAACAGACAAAGTGTACTCTTATGAGAAGAGCACAACTGACCCGCGGTTCTGGAATGACTTTCACTGCGATTATTATCGCCTTGTCTACATGAAGATGAAGACTCGTGTGACTGATGCCCAGTGGGTTGACTGGGCCTACATGACTCAGAAGAAGCATGCTGCATTTGATGCTGTGATCAATGCAGCAGAATGACATGGAATCAAGGATATCATGGGATTCCAGTACGATTGGAACATTGAGGTGATTGTCCAGTTCTACACAACTGTCTACTTTCACCCTTTCGGAGATCGCCGGATGACTTGGATGACAGATGGAGAGCAGTACATTGTCACATTTGAAGACTTTGCCAAGATTCTAGGATTGGAGGAGCACCTTGAGCCTGAGGTCATCATCTCTAACCTCAAGGCCCTAGACTGAGATGCCCTTGACTTCATGTATCCAAGCCATATTCCCTATGAGGCAGGATTGGCAAGGAACATCAAGCCATTTTTTAGTGTGCTCAACCGTCTCATTCGGAAGACCATTGCCCCGAAGGATGGGGATGCCGGAGTCATCCAGGGAAACTTGAGGCACTTGATGGTGCTGATAGATGGGGAAGAGAGCTTCAACTTAGCTGAGTACATCTATGATGATATCTTCAATATATCTCATACCCCCAACAGGTCTTGTGGCTATGCTCCTTATGTGATGTGCCTTATCGAGAAAGTCTCTGGAATTACCTTCAAGAAGGATGTCTCACATAAGAGACTGCGTCCTCAGATTCCTCCACCTCTGCCTCTTCCTCCGCACCGGAAGAACGCGGATCCTCCATCTCAGCTGGAGGAACCTCTTGTTGGAGCCTCTCGCCGTGCCTCTCACTCACCCAGTGGCTCCTCTAGAAGCGGAGTCCTTAAGTTCCTTCGGTCCATCTTCACCTCGTGCCGCAAAGCCGAGGTGCGAGCTCAGCGGACTGAGCGATACGTGAGGAAGCTCTGCGACAAGCTAGAGATCCCGATGAGTCCTGAGGCCTCCGATGATGAGCTCACTCCATACGCCCTTCTCACCCCCGACGAGTTGGCACTCTTGGGTGAGACGGAGGGTACCTCCGCACCGGGCTCCAACGACGACGACGACGCCAACTATAATGAGGAACACGTCGAAGACCCCGAGGCCACGAAGAGTGGCAGTGGCGAGGACGAGGACTAGCTTCTAGGTCCTGTTCCCCCCTTCTTTTCCTTTTTGGTGCCTTGATGCCAAAGGGGGGAGAGTTAAGGGGGAGGTAGTCTTTTGTGGTGTGCTTTTGGCATTCGGAGTCTTGTAATATATTCATGCTACTTGGATGTTTACATTTGTGCATGACTTGTTAGTGTTGTTTAATATCAATATAATGTTCTTATTGTCAATCTTATGATTATATTGATGTTCTTTATGTCTTGTCACAATTGTTGAGCACATCATGTAGGCACCCCACCATAACGTGTGTGGGTATGAAAGATCTCCTCCACGTCTTTTACATGCTGCATACATTGAGGGGGAGTCATTCATACGCACACAAGTTATGAAAGCCAAATATTATACTCTTAATTGTGAAGGACTTGATGTGTTGTCATCAATCACCAAAAAGGGGGAGATTGAAAGTGCATCTAGGTTCCCCGTGGGTTTTGGATGGTTCATGACAACAATTAAGTCGCTAATGAGCTCAAGTGATCTTAGCACAGGTGTGGACTCGATCGGAGATGCAAACCCTCAAAAAGGAAAAGGAAGGAAACGGAGTCGACTCGAAGCGTAGAAACTAGGGTTTCTAGCGTGTTGAGTTAGACTAGCCGTAGAAATAGGAGGGTGTGTGCGTAAAGTGCAAAGAGATCAAAGTAGGAGCTCAAGAGTGGTGGTTTAGGTAGAAACCCCGTTTAGAGTTGAAGTTAGAGTAGTCTGGCAGGAAGGCCGGACTAGTCCGCCTGGGTGGCCGGACTAGTCCTCTCCTGGCCAGACTAGTCCGTTTTCACACGGACCAGAAGGTCATGTGTGACTTCGGACTAGTCCGTAGTGGGACGGACTAGTCCGTGGTACCCCTTAGGGTGGAGTTTCGGGACTAAGTCCTAGATAGCGGACTTGTCCATTTTGGGGCGGACCAAAAGGTCCTGTGTGAGATCGGACTAGTCCGTCCGTGGGCCGGACTAGTCCGTGGTGCTGAGTGCAGAGAGGTTTGTCCTGGAGGACGGACTAGTCCGCCTGGGTGGCCGAACTAGTCCGCACCTCCAGACTAGTCCGTTTCTCCACAGAACAAAAGGTTCTGTGTGAGAACGGACTAGTCCGCTGTTGGGCGGACTAGTCTGTGGTCCATGTGACTATTTGAATTTGAAGTTTGGCGGGTAGCGTGACGATCGCCGCGACAGTTGTCGGGACCTGACAGAGGTCAGTGGTCCCCGTAGGCCGGACGAGTCCGGGCCTTGGGCCGGACTAGTCCGCCCTTTTGCTGAAGTCAGCAGTTTGTGCTCGGGACCCCTATAAAAAGGGGACCCCCGACCTTATTTCAAAAGGACAAGAACCCTAGCGCCGCCACAGCCAAATTGGAGCATTCTTAAGCCTCTTTCTTGCCTACTTTCCCTCTAAAACTAATTCTTGAGTGGATTAGGGTTTAGTGAGGTGGAGAAGAGGAAGAACACCGCGCTTGTGCTCCCGGTTTGGTCTCTTGCACTCATTGAGTCGTTGTGACCTGTGTGTTGAGTGTGTTTCGTGGTGTTGATCACCTTTGTGGTGTGGGAGCCTCAGATTGTGAGAAGCCCCAACGAATCTTGTATTCACCCTTTGTGATAGTGGAGAACCAAGTTAGGCCCGTGCTGTAAACTTGGTGAGGGAAGGGTTGTTGAACCCGGTCCTTTGTGGACTCCTCAACGAGGACGTATATTCCATGTGTGGAATCGAACCTCGGGATAAAATCTTTGTACCTTCGTGTTCTTCGCACTTCTTTTATCGATTATTTCATTCTAGGGTTGCTAGTTTTGTTTCGTGCTTCACATTGCCATAATCTTGTTGAAACTTGACTCACTCTTGTGTTGGTAGTTGCTAAACTTGACATAAACATATCCTCACCTGTAGCCTCGAGAAAATCCCCTTAAAACTTGCTAGAAACATTTTTTAGGGTTCTTCACGCAGGCTGACCGGACTAGTCCGCCCCCAGACCGGACTAGTCCGCCCCCTGTGATTTAATCTCGTTTTATTAAGTCATTTGCAGGTCGATTAGCCTATTCACCCCCCCCCCTAGGCAAATTTCAAGTCCCAACAAGTTTGGGACTTCCTGGGCAAGGCCAACGACGCGCTGACGCCAATGGGCTTCAGTCCCGTGCGTCTGGATGATCCGGATCCAGAGCTGGACCAGGCATTGGAGGCGCTGGGTTCAGCAGGCAACAAACTCTCCAAGGTGGGCGATGTCATCGCGGACCAATTGGAAATGGAGGGTCAGTCCTTGGCGAAGAACGTCACAGAGTATGCGCTGACGTGCTACACCAGCCGGGACCCTCAATTCCCTCTAGACCCGGTACTTGAAGGTCCCATCGAAGGAGAGGGTGAAGCTGTTCGAGCCAACGTGTCGGAGGTGGCCCAGAAGGTTGCCCAATTCTTCTATAGGGTCTAGGATCGTCTCCCTGTAGCTCCCACTTGTACTCTCTCTTCTTCTTCTCCAATTTTGTAATCTCTTGTCTCCAAATGAATGAAATCCAATTTTTTGTGAATTTGAATTTCATTTTTGTCTTCAACACCTTTGTCTCGCTTCCCCCCTGGTAGATGTACACAATTTGATTGTGAACATGTACCAAGAGGATGTAATAGTTGTTGAAGACTTGCGTGCTTCGAACTTGTAGAATGTAAGTCCGATGTCTTCGATAGTGTAGGCCCCCTAAGGCTGTCGGAGCTTGGTGGCTCCAGCATTGACCATCGCCGAAGCTTAGTAGCTCCGGAGCATCGATGGTTAGTCCTCCGGGGTGTCGGAGCTCTGGTAGCTCCAGCAGTGACCTCCATCAACACATGTTGTGTTAACGTTAGACTCCACTTTAGAGTCTTTCCACCATCTTTACGTTGACGACTTTCTTTACAGGAACTGAGTAGCTCCAGAGATGCTCGATGTCAATGTTTGAACATTTACCACAAACTGCCTAGAGGGTGTCATAGCTTATTTATTTTTCCTGCACACTGAAGTCAAGAAAAATAGTAAAATCCATTTCCTATCTACAACTTCATTGCGGCTTACTGTTCCCGAGAAATTTTTAGGTTGAGCACAATCCTAAATACAATCAAGAGCGCCGTCTTGCTCCCTTCAGGTCCGACTGTTTCTAGACTTGCCTTACTTCAGCCTGCCGGGGTGTAGGTAGAGTGGCGTACTTAGGGTGCAAGACCATGCTAAGTCAATAGCACACTCCAACCCCAGATTGGCTTGGCGGCATTCAGACAAGTAGGCCATCAACAATGTTTGAACCCGGAAGGACAGACAATGCAACTCGAATTGTACATGAACTGGTCGAGCTAAAGTTTCTTAAGAATTGCACAACTTTGTTATAGAAAAGAAAGATAAAAATGAAAAATATTGAGCCTGTACAAAGTAAATGCACGTGGAGTCTGTTTTCACACAATGATGTCTTTCATTATAGGTCCGGGGTACAGGGGAAACAAGTACACCCTTAGGGTACGGAACCAAGCTAAGTGTGTTTCGTTTCTCGTTTGACCCAAGGTAGCTAGCTACACTTTTAGTTCTGAGACTGTGACAAGTGTTGCATGGGCGTTGCGGACCTAACAGGGTAGGTCCGGCTGCCCTCCCAGAGGAGCTACCCGACTCTGTACAATGACTCTATAACATACACCATATGTAATTATAGACTCACCTCCGTGATACTAAGCGTAGAACTTACAGAGGTGCTCAATGTTCCAAGGATTTGGAAGAGGTGTCCCATCCTCGGCCGCCAAGCGAATGCATCCGGGACGATACTTTGATCACTCGGAAGGGTCCCTCCCAGCTGGGGGAGAGTTTGTTTAACCCTTCTATGGATTGTATTCTCCTAAGCACCAGATCGCCTTCCTCGAGCTGTCGCTGTGAGCATGCCGTTGGTGATAGCGCCGAAGAGCTTGGCAGTATCGGGCATTCCGAACAGCTGTTCGGCACCTTCCCTCTTCAAGGAGGTCAAGGTCTTCACGCCGGAGCTGGTCCTGCGTGGCTTCGTTGGAGGTCCGGACCCGGAGCGACCCCAAGGTGGTTTCCGGAGGAAGGACTGCTTCAACTCCGTACACCAGGAAGAAGGGTGTCTCTCCAGTTGACCGGTTTGGAGTAGTCCTGTTGGCCCATAAAGTGGGCAGAAGCTCATCAATCCAATTGGCTCCATGCTTTTTCAGGCGCTCATATGTGTGCGTCTTGAGTCCTTTAAGGATTTCTGCATTTTCCCTCTCGGCGTGGCCATTGCTTGCCGGATGAGATACAGAGGCGTAGCTGACTTGGATGTCGAGGTCTTTGCAGTATCCATGGAAAGCAAAGCTTGTGAATTGGGTCCCATTACCTATTATGATTTTGTTCGGGACTCCAAATCTGCATACTATGGACTGCAAGAAATTGATAGCTGATTGCTTGTTTATTGTCACAACTGGAGTTGCTTCCGGCCATTTGGTAAACTTGTCGATGGCGACATACAGGAACTTGTAACCTCCAACGGCTCTTGGGAAAGGTCCCAAGATGTCCATCCCCCACACGGCGAAAGGCCATGTAGGAGGTATCACTTGTAGAGGCTGAGCAGGTGTATGATTTGCTTTGCATGGAATTGGCATGCTTTGTATTTCTTCACCAGCTCAGTTGCATCCTGGAGCGCTGTAGGCCAGTAGAAGCCATGCCGGAAGGCTTTATCGACCAACGTGTAGGAAGACGCATGGTTCCCACACTCGCCTCCATGGATTTCTGCGAGGAGCTCGCATCCTTCTTCCCTTGTGATGCACCACATTAGGACGCCGTTGGCACCGCGCTAGTAGAGATCCCCTTCTACCAACGTGTATCTTTTAGCCAATCTGACTATTCGGCAGCGGATACATCATCATCAGGAAGGATATTGTCTTTCAAGTAGCTCCGAATATCCGAGATCCATGCATCGGAGCTTGCTTGAGCATTTGAGTCTTGCGTGCTGGGTTGCTCGGAGCTTCCTGCAGCACCTACAACCCTTGATGGCTGCCATGGTAACAGGGCCATCGGGACCGCCAGCTTCGGGATGCTGGTCTTGCCCCCTTCGTTCAGTTCGGCAGGCTGAGCTGTGGGTTTTAAAAACCTCCGGACGAAGGTTCCGTCAGGAGTCGGAGCTCCGGTTGATGCTTTCGTCGAGAGTTCGTCAGCTTCAGCGTTATGGACACGCTAGACATGGTGGAGATCCAGGACTTCGAAGTCCTTCTGAAGCCTTTGGACTTCAAGGAGATAAGCAGCTAATTGAGGATTGTTACAGGAGCATTCACCCTTCACCTGTTTAATGATGAGCTGCGAATCTCCCTTGACCAAAAGCTGCTTGACACCGTATGATAGTGCCACCTTTAATCCATAAATGAGTGCTTCATACTCCGCCTTATTGTTGGTCGCCTTGAAGTCAAGGTGAACCATGTATTTTACCTTCTCCCCGGTTAGAGCGAGGAGAAGAATCCAGCTCCGGCCCCCTACTTTTGCATGGAGCCGTCGAAGTAGAGGGTCCAATGAGGTTTGGTGAAGACCGGAGCCTTAAGTTCCGACTTCTGCTCACTAGGGCCCCAAGGGTTTGATGGAGAGGGGGTCCATTCCGCCACAAAATCTGCCAATGGTTGACTCTTGATCGCTTGCTTTGGGACGAATTCAAGATCGAATTCGGCCAATTCTGCTGCCCACTTTGCAATGTTCCCAGTAGAGTTGGCACTATGCAAGATCGCACGCAGTGGGTGAGAGGTCACCACTGATATCTTGTGAGCTTGGAAGTAGTGGCGAAGCTTCCTGGAGGCGATGAGAACTGCATAGAGCAGCTTGTGTACCTCTAGGTATCGAGTCTTGGCATCATGTAGTACTTCGCTGATGAAGTACACTTGGCGTTGGACTTTTCGAACCCTCCTGGAGGGGCCCGAAGTTTCCTCCACATCGACCCGAACCCTCCCGAAGGGGTTCGGACCTGCTTCGAGGACCTCCGGGTTCCTGCTAGAGGAACCCAGAGCTTCTGTTGGAGTGTCCCGGATCCTTCCGGAAGGGTCGAAGTCTTCTGGGATAACTCCCTGTTGATCCAAGTCTGGGGGTTGGGACCCAGACTCTCCTTCAGAAACCTCTGGACCCTCCCGGAGGGGTCTGGATTCCTGATCTTGTGATGGTTCTAGTCTCTCCGCGACCAGGACCATGCTGACAACCTCGTCGGTTGCTAAAATGTAAAGCAGTAAGGGCTCACCAGGGTTCGTAGCTACCAAGGTTGGTAGAGTGGTGAGGAGCTGCTTTAGCTCTTGGAATGCCTTTTCTGCTTCTCCAGACCATTGAAATGGTCCGGACTTCCTCAATAGCTTGAAGAAGGGTAGCGCCCGTTCCGCCAGTCTTGAGATGAACCGGCTGAGGGCGGCTAGACATCCAGTCAGTTTCTGGACATCTTTGATGCGGGATGGTGGCCGCATCTCCTCTATAGCCTTAATCTTCGCCTGATTTGCCTCTATGCCCTGGTGGTTTACCAGGAAACCGAGAAGCTTTCCAGAGCTAACCCCGAAGACACACTGGTATGGGTTCAGCTTCGTGCAGGTGACCCGCAGCTTGTCGAAGACAGCTTGCAAGGTGTCAAGGAGTGACTCCTTGTCCTTGATCTTGACTACGATGTCATCAACATACACTTCCACTACGTCTCTGATGAGCTCTCCAAAAGTTTTGTACATAGCTCGTACAAATGTTGAAGCTGCATTCCTGAGACCAAATGGCATGGCTGTATAACAGTACAATCCATCTACTGTGATAAAAGAAGTATGTTCTTCATCTTCCCTAGACATTCTGATTTGATGGTACCCAGAATATGCGTCTAGGAAACACAGTAATTCACACCTGGAGGTGGAATCCACTATCTGATCTATTCTAGGTAGTGGGAATGGATCTTTTGGGCATGCCTTATTTAGTGTTGTGTAGTCGATCCACATCCGAAGCTTCCCGCCGGCCTTGGGTACAATGACTGAGTTTGCCAGCCATTTTGGATGGAAGACTTCTCGTATGAGTCCAGCTTCGAGCAACTTCTTCACTTTTTGTCGTATGAAGTTCTGTTGCTCTACGGATTGCTTCCGAGGCTTCTGATGTACGGGCCGAGCGTCGGGATAGATCTTCAGATTATGCTTGATCACTTCCCTAGGGATCCCAGGCATCTGTGACGTTTGCCAGGCAAACACGTCAATGTTAGCCCGGAGGAAAGTGATGAGCGCGAGTTCCTATTTGTCATTCAGACCTCCCGATATACGAGTTGTTTGAGCAGCATCGGAACCGATTTGGACGACTTTGACGGGGATGTCAGCGTCGCCTCTTGGTTGCATGCGAGGTGCGGAGGTTGAGCCTCGCTGACGAATGCTCAGGGGTTTTGGAGCTTGCTCCTGCCTGGATTCTTCCTCCTGTACTGTAGCAAGGGCATGGAGTTCCTCCAGAGCAGTCACTCTGGCAGTACG
Organism: Tuctoria greenei; assembly: GCA_036927565.1. Lineage (NCBI taxonomy): Eukaryota > Viridiplantae > Streptophyta > Magnoliopsida > Poales > Poaceae > Tuctoria > Tuctoria greenei. The sequence continues at coordinate 61,316,954 of JAYESD010000002.1, read as the reverse complement.
GTCTCCGCGGATCCGGAGAACGCCAACTGGTGTTGGCATTTTCAACACCAGGTAGCTGTAATGAGCAGCAGCCATAAATTTGTACAAGGCAGGCCTGCCCAGAATGGCGTTGAAGGGCAAGTTGATCTGAGCAACATCAAAGATCAACTTCTCAGTGCGATAATTCTCCCGAGTCCTGAAGGTCACAGGGAGAGTAATGGCACCGAGCGGTGTTATGGCCCCCGGACCTACTTCGAAGAAAGGTCGGGAAGGGCGAAGGTCCGAAGGTCGGAGCTGAAGCTTGACAAAAGCTTCGAAGCTTATGAGGTTCAGCCCCGAACCTCCGTCCACCATTACATGGTGGAGTTGAATGTTGTTGATGGTAGGTGATACCATCAGAGGTAGCCGACCAGCTCCAATCATGTTGCGAGGGCAGTCCGAAGCATCAAAAGTGATGGTAGTGTCCATCCACTTCCGATGAGGTTCCGCGCTGGCTGTAGGAGCTACTGAGGCCATGTCTCGCCCCATGGTCTTGAGGATACGGCGGGAGGTGATGTCCCATGAACCACCAAAGATGGTGTTCATGGTCTTTCGACGCTCATTGTCAGAGACGTTGGAGTCGTCATCGACAGAGGTGTATACAACCTTCAGGACCTTTTTAGGGTCCTGGAAGCCCAACTCCTCTTCAGCCGGAGCTTTGTCGACTTTCTGCTTTCCTTCCCTCTCACGGAAAGGAACTTCTTCCCGGCGCTTGTGGTAGCGCTCAGCAAGGTTTTGGACCTCCCGACAGTCCTCCAAGTTGTGTCCGTTTGACTTGTGGATAGGACACCACATTTTGGACTTGCCACCATCTTCAGAGGACAGCCGAGGTCATTTCTCAGGGCGTGGCCCCCGGCCACCCGGAGCTACAGCAGCTGCAGCGGTGGATGTGCCGGCCGATGGCTTCTTTTTGCCGTTGGACTTTTTTCTTCTTTTTGCCACTCCCGGTGGTAGTGGCTTCGCCTTTGGAGGATTTTTTGCCATCCTCCGGAGGTGGTTTGGAGTGCATCTCACGGCCCTCCGCAGCCTTGGCACACTTGTCTGCCAAGCTGAAGAGCTCTGTGACGCTGGTGATCTCCTTGACCGCCAGCTTCTCCAGTATCTTCTTATCTCGCACGCCCTGTCTAAATGCCACGATGACAGAAGCGCTAGAGATAGAAGGAATGGTGTTTCGTACCTGGGAGAACCTCTGGATGAATGTGCGCAGGGATTCCCCCCCCTTTTGCACCACTGCAAAAAGGTACAGTTCCATGCCTGGTCGGGTGTATGAACTCCCAAAATTGGCGATGAACTGTTGGCACAATTCCTCCCAACTATTGATAGAGTTGTGAGGAAGGCTCATGAACCAGGACCTGGCGGTCCCAGTCAAAGCTACTGGGAAGTAGTTGGCCATTACAGCCTCGTTACCTCCGGCCGCAAGGATTGCAGTGGTGTACATTGGGAGAAACTCGGTGGGGTTAACAGTCCTGTCAAACTTCCCCGGCAGGTGTGGCCAGAACTTTTGTGGCCATCTGACCATGCGTAGGTGCATGGCCAGTGCAGAATAGCCTCCTCCTACTCCCTCGGGAGCAGGGCTGTCTCGAGCTTCTCGCCTTTCGCGAGCGCGCTCGATATGGACACGGCCATCCTATTGACGGTAATGGCGATCAAGCTCCGCCCGGAGGTCATGAGTTGACATCCTGCTTACCGTATGAGTACATCGCGCCCCAGAGGTTAGCGACGTAAATTGATGTGACGCAACATGCCTCCTATTCTGGGAAGCATGCGGACCAAGTCTGCCAGACACAGTCCGGCGCTGCGATGGGGCCTGCCCCGAAGGAGGAGGACCTTGATTGCTGATGCGGTCGGCTGCTGCTGCAACCAGATGTTCCACATCAGCTCTCCACTGCTCCATTGCACCCTGGGATGCACCTGGAGGTGGTAGACGTTGGAGGAGAGCACGTGCTGCATGAAGCGCATGTTCAGTGTTGTTGTTGTTTGCCGATGCAGTGACTGACGCCGATGCACCGTCACGTTGCTCAGCTTGACGTGCTGGTGCAGGCGGTGGTGGTGAAGGCATGACTCCTGCTGGAGCCACAGCACCTGCTGGTTGCTGCGTGTTGGAGGGATTGCCTCCAACGGGTTGAACGGCAGGGTTGCCATTGGATGATCCAGCAGCTGAGTTCACCATACTCGAAATCTCGGGCGCCCCCTACCTGGCGCGCCAACTGTCAATGTTTGGAACTGGCAGATCTCCCGACAGTACTTTTGGTAGATCGAGGAGTTTTAGTTCGATAATGGGCGCGCAAAGATTCAAGAATGTGAAAGACACGTGTACACAGGGATTTACGTGGTTCAGGCCGCCTGAGCGTAATACCCTACTCCACGGGGTGTGTTGGTGATGTATTAAGCTCGGGAGTCTAGAAGAAGCTCCTGAAGAAGAAGCTCGTCTAGCTCAGAGTGTTTAGCGGTGTCTGGAATCGTCCTTTGTGTATCGTCGACCAGTCCTTTTATAGTACAAGGACTATTCGTTACAACGTCAGCCTGGCCCGACAGGTGGACCCGGCGGTTACACACGCTTGATACACAATAAATGGGGTTAATTACCCTTAATAGCCTGGTAACGGGCCTTAATAGTGCTGTTACCAGTATTAAGGGCCATCCGATCGTGTGTCATTAATATGGCATTAATGACACTTAATCGGGTCTTGAAGTCTTTGATTGATCCTTGAAGGTCCGGAGCCATTGGGGGTCCTCCGGCCTGATAGTTGAAGTTGAAGGTTCAGCAGTTGCCACGTGGCAGCTCCGAAGCTCACCGTCATGGACGGGTAGGTCTGGTGTTGTTGGACACATGTCAGTACTGGAGCTTCCCTCTGTCTGGGGTTAGGTCCGGGGGTGCCATATTGGTATTCTGACCGGAGCTTCCTAGGTGTGGGTGATAGCTCTGGTCTTGTGATACACGTGGTGGCCCCGGGACTAACCATGTCGGGGGAGCAGGTCCGGCTACGCCTGACATGTGGGGCCTTCGGAGGTCTTCAAATCTGGTATATGGAGTTTCCTTGTGATCTTTGCAACCCCAAGGGGTATCCGGTACAGAGGGTACCGACAGACGACATAGGCGATGTACAGACGCGTGAGGGTGAGGTACTGCAACGCTACGGTGATGCTCCGATAAAAGGAGGCATCAGCGGCTAGCGTCCCCTTGTTGGAGGAGACTTTCGGCTTGGTGTTGATAGGTGTTGATGCCGGCTTACAGTTGAGCATTCTGGCCCTGTCCAGAATGTCCTCCTTGTAGGCAGCCTGATTCAGAAAGAAGCCCGTTTTGGAGCGTTGCACTTGTATGCTGAGGAAGTAGTGCAATGCTCCAAGATCCTTCATGGTGAACTTCTTGCTGAGCAGGTGGACGATATGTTGGAGGAGGCGTGTCCATGAAGCTGCAAGGATGATGTCGTCGACGTACAAGAGTAGGTGCGCCATGTCAGCCCCGTTCCTGTATGTTGTTTGCAACATGCATGCATGTACTGGGATTGTTGCAGTGGGTGCAAAAAAATGGAATCTGTGCATGCAGGTGGATACGGCGAGGGTGACGGACGTGCTTCAGATGTCTCCATCGCCCGAGTTTTGAACGAGAATGAGTCTTCATGAAAAGTCATGTGTCGAGAAGTGATTAGGCGACGTGAAGAAGGGTCATAACACTAGTAGCCCTTGGAGTCGACCGGGTATCCAAGGAAGATGCACGTAACAGATCGTGAGGCAAGATTGTTTTGCGTCCTGGAGCTGGTGTTCAGGTAGCACAAACAGCCAAACACCAGGAGATGATCGTAGGACGGAGGACGACCTAAGAGCGGATCATGCGGTGTGCTGTTATGGCGAACATGACAGGGGCAGCGATTGAGCAAGTACGTTGCAGTGGCTAAGGCATCGGGCCAGAAGCTGGACGGTGCACCCGCATGAAGTAGCATGGTACGCATGCTGTCGTTCAAAGTGCAAATGACACTTTCGACACGTCCCTTCTGTTGTGAGGTATATGGGCAGGTGAGGTGCAGCACAATGCCATGCAAGGCGAGGAACGAGCGAGTGGCATGGTTGTCGATTCCTTGCCGTTGTCCGTGCGAATGCATAGGATGGGCCTTTGAAACTGTGTCATCACAAAAGAATGGAAGGAAATGAGAGTGGGAAGTACGTCCGATTTATGTCGAAGTGGGAATGACCAAACAAAATGAGAGAAGTCATCCACCACGACGAGATAAAATTTGAATCAAGAGTTACTTAAAACCGGCGAGGTCCAAACATCACAGTGCAATAGTTGGAATGGGAACATAGAAATGTTCTGAGAAGTAGAAAATGCAAGGCGGACGTGTTTTCCCACTCGGCAGGAGTTGCAGGCATGTCCGTCGGTTTTGGTGCACCGAAAATCGAACTTGGACAGAAGATGTTGAAGTTGGCTATGCCCAGGATGCCCTAAGCACGCATGCCAGATCTTGGAATCAAGTGTGGCTATGAAGCTCCTGGAGGGCCTGGACTTATTGTGTGGATGACGGAGAGGGTAAAGATCGCTTGAGGAATCACATAACAGTAGAGTCGTCCCCGTGCGGTAGTCCTTGATAGAAAAGCCAAATGGGTAAAAAACAACAGAAATGGAATTGTCACGTTTTAGGGCGCTAACAGATATTAAGTTTTTGACCGAAGCCGGAGATATGAGGACATTATGTAGATGCAGTGGTGATGTGTTTGTGGGGATCAGGGCATGGCCGACTTGATGAACAGGCATGGAAGCACTGTTGCCAACAATGATGTGCGAAGTATGTGTTGGAGTAGAGAGAGATTGTAAGATACCAGAATTGTTTGCCATGTGCAAGCTTGCCCCCGTGTACAGGACCCAATCGTTGCCGTCATATTGGCTTGCGGAGGGGCGCCATGAATGGCGGCAAGTAGCGCTGGAGGAGCATACGAGTGTAGGATAGCAGTGCCGAAGCATGAAGCACTTGCTGAGAGTAGTTGCTTGGACGCGGTCCCAACAGGCCCGAGTTGGAAGGACGCCAAAGTGGCATTTGCCACACTTGCACGATGCCGGTCCAAGGGTTGTAGGTGGATCCCCACGGCACACGCAGTGCAACGGCGTTGGTGCTGGGCGCGTGTACAACAATGTTGGAGTTGCCGTGTCCACCAGACTTGTTGCGACGACACTGTCGGTCACCACCAGTTTTGTTGGTGGTGTTGGAGTCCTGCGCCTCCTGGTTCGATGTAATGGGTGCCCACATGGGTGCAGATGACAACGAGGAGGTGACCTTGCCCGTTGCTAAGAGAGCCATACTGGCTTCCATCTTAGCCGTATGGGCCTGGCAGGCTTCATCTTGGAGTAGGTAGTCACACACGAAGAGGAACAACGCTAGTGGCTTGGTCGCAATGACGACGGAGATGGCGTGACTATGCTTGGACCTGAGGCCCCGGAGGGCGTTGATCACCATTGCGTGGTCGGAGATGGGATGCCCCACGTCACGGAGGAGGTCGGCGAGTTCCTTCAGTCAACGGAAATACTCAAAGATGCCGAGCTCTCCCTGGTACAAACTGTGGAACTCCTGCAGCATGAAGACAGCGCGTTTATTGGCGTTGTCGAGGAAGAGCCCGCGTATGGCCGCCTAGAGAGTGAATGCCGTCGGGCATGGCGTGTGCACCATCTTCATAAGATCTGTCGTGACATAGTTATAGAGGCAGGACACAATGCATTGGTCGATTTGCAACCATTTGACATTGTGCCACATGCTCTGGGCGTAGATGCTGCCGTCAACATGATTGAGGAGGCCGAACTTCATGAAGGTGGCATCGAAGAACAGAGACCAGACAGAGAAATTGGAGTCGCCATAGTCGAGGACGATGAGGACGTGCGCGCGAATGTTGACGTGTTAGACCACCGATGCTGCAACCGCCGGCGGCGTTGCTGTGTCGGTAAATGGATTCACGGTGCAGCAAGAGGAGCCAAAGGCCGGAGAGGAGGGGCTCGTCGCCGTGGCAGAGATGCAGAAGGTGGGAAGAACCGTGTTAAGCTGATACCATGTGGAGAATGACTGCTCAATTACTTTGATTGAAGATGCCAGTACAAATAGCCGGAAGGCAGCGCCGTGGCTAACCACCTATCCGAAGGATGCGCCACGAGCGCTGTAGAAGCGCCGGCTGTTGCATGGCACTGTAGATCGTGCATCCAACGTGCCAGGCTACGGCTACGGTAGTTACATGTTTCTACACTATTTATACATGTGATAGTGACTATTAAAGAGGAGATGTGTCCTTTGGGTGGAGGTAGTTGTAACTGCATGTGTTTCTTCAAGTGATCACATGTTAAAAATGTGTTATAACACCCATCTCGTGAATGTGGGCTATTGTTCTGTTTTTTATTGTTGTTTCTTTGTGGATCGTCTTTAATGTTGTTTCTTTGTGGGATGTTTGGCTGAAGAGGGGCAATAGTGGACTGAAAATAGTTGGCGCCGTAAAACCGCACCCAGACGATCAGCTCTTATCACTGCGGAAGATGTGTGTGTATATGCATGTTACAGAGAACATTTATTCTAATTCCGAAATGGCAACAACGGCATGCATGGAATGGTCGAGTTCTCATCATCGGCAGATCACGGACTAAGGTATACGCGCGTGGAACGGGGTAGTCATTTAATTAATTTAGTTGAGCTTCGGGTTGCCGTGAAATGAAGCGAGGCAAAGCTCATCAGGCTAGAGCTGCTGCCGCGGACATGCGCGCTTAGCGGCACCGGTCCGCGGGGAACAGCAGCAGCAGCTGTTATGCGTGGTGGTAAGCAATCAGCGCCCCGGTCTTGTGGCCGTTCTCCAGCATCTTCTCAAGTAAAGGCGGTCATGCAAATGAGCCTGTTGCATGGCTAGCTGTGTGGGTCATCAAGAGTGTCGACATGCGAATTGTTTTACGCATGCATATAATGATTGATTGATCGAGTTTGTGTATCTGCTGACAAGTGACAAGCCTCTTGCACTACTATAAAAAGCATTTTTACAGGCGTCTCAATTTTTCAAACACAGGCGGTCCTTAAAAATATGCGATTGTGATGACGAATGATACAATAACCGCATGTGATGAAAAAACAACACATGCGGATTTTAAAAAACAACCGCCTGAGTAAATACTCGATCTTCTCAAACGGTTATTACTTAAGAACCGCTTGTAATGAAATAACATCACAAACGGATTTTAAAAAACAACCGTCTGGGTAAATACTCGATCTTCTCAGGCTGTTATTAATAAAGAACCGCCTATAATGTAATAAACTTCACAGGCGGTACTTAATTAACAATGGCCTGAGAAGATTATGTATTTTCACCGACGGTCATTGTGTAAGAACCGTATATAGTTGTTCAATTATCACAAGCGGTTTTCATTGAAGAACGGCCTGAGAAGATCATTGTTTCCACTTATTTTGTGGCCCCGAAAATGCCAGAGTGCCCTAGATCGTGAGCGTCCGTTGCAGGGATAAACAAACGAAATGACATTGCAATTAAGAGATTTAATTGGAATATATAAACAAACGCAATGACATTGCAATTCAAAGATAATTTGCAACTCGATGAATTCCATATCATACATTGCGTGTCGTTTAAACTAAATTTGAATCTAAACTTATTCCTAAAGCTCCTATCGATCAATCTAAATTGTACCGTCCTGCTTGCTCCCGAACACGTCTCTTATATTCCCCTGGATCCTGAAATATTGACATTATTTAAATTAACAAATATCGAAGGAAGAATGAATAAACTACATTGTTCACTAAGTCAAAGTGTCATCTAACCTTGATAAGTAGATTATAGCAATCATTTTCAACATCGAGCGCATTTGGCTGATGCAGCAAACGCTGAACTTCAAGTAGTATAGTTTTGATTGTAAAACCAGTGCACCACTCCAACAAAATATAATTTAGACAATATAAGAAGCCAGTTCAAATAAGTTCGACAACAATTAAGTATTAATTACATGAGCAAAATAGTTCTATCTTACATTCTCTTGATTAAAAATCCCGATGCAGAGTGTTCCCAAGCGATGAACATTTGGGTGGAAGAACCCATTTGGAAAGGCGCATCTTAGAGGCACCAAGGGATAGTCCTCAGAGAAGGAGATTGTCAGGGGGTAGTAACCATCTTCCGATTCAGTCTACAAAGGAAATTTATTAATAGGAGGACGATGGTTAAACTCATATTGTGCTTGTTCTTCATGACTTACCCCTTCTTTACCGGGGACGATGCACTACCACTTCAATAAATCTCCCGATTCAGTCTTTGCAAAGAAACCCTACGCATAGAAATTAAAAATACCAAAAACAAACAAGACGGAAAAAAAACTACAGTTAAGTTCATCAGTCCATTGCAGATACATATGTATATACAAATATGCGACCGGTGTGCCATATGTACATACATGGGGATGGTTCTTGCGCCACGCCAAGCGCTCCTCCTTCAATCGGATACACGCCCGATCCATCAATATCTAAAAGACCAAACTTCCAAATTATTGAGTCCAATATAAATACTCAAACATGTTTAGATTCTGTAAATTGTGTCCAAACTGTGCTCGCATACGGCTGTTGAACATCGCTTGTGCTCAGAAAACAGATACACGTAAATGCGCAGTTTAAGAACCTCCTGTGATGCTGCTAAGCTCCTGTCAAGCTAATCCCTGCATAGCAAGCTCTTGTAGATGCAAGTAACACCCGTGGCTCATCATTTGAATTGTTGAAAGCATCAATTTTAAGCCTGACGATCCTTGGAAGGATTTTCCCATCCATTTGAACAATTTCTTTCCTTCCTGTCCATTTGAAAACTTAGAAAGATGCTCCTTTCTCAGTTTTAATGCCTAAATATATTGACTTAGAAATCAGTACCTACTTTCTTAGTGCTTCACACAAGCGAGTAAGCGAACAACTTCAATCACAAATCTTGTTTTTACACTTTTATAGGGATTTAACCTTAATCTTTCAAGCATGGATTTATCAAATAAGTGAAGCTTCCTTATCACACATGTTAATGACAGTTATAAGTGAAGGATGTGTCGAAGCTAACGAAATCTGAATCGGGCTGAAGATAAAGAGATCCTGCATATGAGTGGCAATGTCCACGTTAAACAACTTGAAGCTATGATGACAACCTTCAACAACATGAAAAGTGATGCCAAAGTTATGCTTGTATCAACCAAGGCATGTTGTGAGGGTATAACACTTGTTGGGGCAAGCATAACCTTGGTCAAAATTAGAAATCACGCCACCGTGGCTTACTTTGAAGCCGCCATGGATTACTCTGAAATTTTCTTCGTGCGTGCTCAATAAACTTCAGAGTAATCCATGGCAGCTTCAGAGTAATCCACAGTGGCGTGATTTCTGATTTTGGCCAAGGTTATGCTTGCCCCAACAAGTGTTATACCCTCACAACATGTCTTGGTTGATACAAGCATAACCTTGGCATCACTTTTCATGTTGTTGAAGGCTGTCATCATAGCTTCATGCTGTCTAACCTGGACATTGTCACTCATATGCAGCATCTCTTTATCTTCAGTCCCATTGAGATTTCGTTAGCTTCGACACACCCTTTACTTGTAACTGCCGTTAACATGTCTGATGAAGAAGCTTCAATTATTGATAAATATATGCTTGAAAGATTAAGGCCAAATTCCTATGAAAATGGTAAAAATAAGATTTGTGATTGAAGTTGTACGTTTTGTCGCTTGTGTAAAGCACTAAGAGAGAAGGTACTGATTTGTAGTCAATATATTCAGCCATTAGAACTGATAAAGTAGCATCTTTGTAAGTTATCAAAATGGAGAGAAGAGAAAGAAATCTTGCAGGGCTTGTTTGGATGTACTCAATCTAATTGGATTGAAGTGGATTGAAGTGAAGAATGAACTATTTTTCTCCTCAATCCATCTCAAACCACTTATATTGAAGTGGATCCACTCCTATCCAAACAAGTCCTCAAAAGGACGGGAAGTATCGTCAGACTTCAATTGAAGCTTTTAACAATCCAAATGATGATTCTCGGGTGTTACTTATATCTACAAGAGCTTGCTGTGAAGGGATTAGCTGACAGGAGCTTCAAAACAGAAGCTGAATTTAATAATGTTCGAAAAATGCTATCTAAAGCTGAAATAGAGCATTGTTCTAAGTTGGTTTCAGAAGATACAAATATATACAATATATATCATCTCGTATTGCTATATACATTTTTCCAGCATTGACATCTTCTCGCATATAGGGTTTCAAATTCTTTTTAATGCTTCTCTCTACGCGCTTGATTTTTTCTGGTTCGGTGAAAAGGTACATCTCTTCATACTGATTATATTCCTCTTCATTATCTCCCATATTCTCAACCCCAACAATATTTTGCTTTCCAGAAACAACTATGTGCATCTTCTCAGTTTTTGGATCTTGAACATAAAAAACTTGTGCAACACTAACGGCGAGAACCCACAGGTCATCTTTATAACCCACTTTATTCAAGTCCACCAGTGTCAACCAGTAATTGTCCACTTCCACACCATCAGGATGTTTGACCCATTGGCACTTAAATACGGGCATTACCATTCTTTCGCCATAATCGAGTTCCTATGTTTCCTCTATGAACCCAAAGTATGTGGTGTTTTACCCTTGTGAATCATAAGCCTCAATACGAACACCACTATTTTGTGCAACACTCTTACTGTCTTTTTCTTTAGTGTAAAATGTGTAACCATTGATGTCATATGCTTGCCATGATGTCACCAAAGCAGATGGGCCAGAAGCTAACTTCTTCATTGTTGCCCCTTCTATAGTGTTTCCGTATGGTATATTTTTGTCCATTAACCATTCAGTGAAGCATCTTCTGTGCTCTTTCATGATCCAGTCCTCTGTGCAGTCTTGGTTTTTATCACGAAGCTCAATTTGGTGTTCCTCGATGTACAACTCAACTATTGTGAGCTGTTGTAGTACACCAAAATGTGCACGGTGTACATTCTTGTAATCTTGAACAATAAAAGTTTTCTTACTCACTTTGCCTCTCCCACGTAGTCTACCCTCATGTACTGGTATAGCCACACCTATCGATTTTCCAGCTTTGATGTAATCAGTGCAACCCTCAATCACTTCTTCAGTGGTGTATCCTTCTATAATTGAACCCTCTGGGTGAGCAAGGTTTCGCACATAACCTTTTAATACTCCTAAATATCTCTCTAACGAAAACATATGATGTAAATATAGTGGCCCCAATGCTTTTATCCGATTAACAAGATGTATGATTAGGTGTACTTGCATATCAAAAAAGGATGGTGGGAAACACATCTCAAGCTTGCACATAGTCTCGACGATGTATGTTTTCAGATAGTCTAAATCTTCACGTGCTATCACCTTTTGTGATACTGCATTGAAGAAGTAACACAAACGTGTGATGAAAACTTTTATATGCTCAGGTTTGATGACTCTTATTGCAATAGCAAGGAAAACTGTCATCATCATGTGACAGTCATGAGAATTATAACCGAATAAAGACAAGTCTTTCATCGAGACTAGTTTGCGGATATTGGATGAGAAACTCGTGGGCACTTTGATCCCACGCAAGCATTCGCAAATTGCTTTTTTCTCTTCTAGCATCATGTTGTAGCTGGCTGGGGGAAGGTAATGCTTCCCGTTCGCCTTTTCTACTGGATGAAGATCTGGTCTCAAATCAAGATTTACTAGGTCCATACGTGAATTTAATCCGTCTTTTGTTTTCCTCGGCATGTCCAGCAAGGTCCCAATGATGCTGTCAAATACATTCTTTGTAGCGTGCATCAAATCAATACTATGGCAACATTCCAAATTCTTCCAATACGGAAGATACTTGAAAAAAATTGATTGTTTCTTCAAAGCCATGTCAGTTGTATCATCCGAAGATGTACTTTTCTTTCTCTTAATTCCTTTACAATTTTTGCCCTTACCGAAAGCAATATGAATGTTCTTGACCATTTCAAACACAAGTTTTCCACTGTAAGGTTTTGGCGCAGTATCTTTTTCGATTTTGTTATCAAATTGTTCTTTCATCTTCCTATACTTGTGTGTATCTGTCAAGAACCATCGGTGTCTCATGTACACCGTCTTTCTGGATGAAATGAGGTATAGAAATCCAGTTCTATCCACACACCTTACACAACCTTTCTTCCCTTTCATTTGTCCCGATAATGTAAACAATCCAGGATAATCATGCACGGTAACGAATATCATTGCTCTTAGCATGAAATACTCCCGCTTGTACTCATCCCATGTACGTACCCCTTCATTCCACAATTTCGCCATATCTTCCATTAAAGGTTCCAAGAACACATCAATTTCGATGCTGGGTTGTTTCGGACCTTGGATAAGAACAGATAACAAGATATATTTCCTTTTGTGACACAACCACATCGGTAGGTTGTACATCGTTAAGACCACAGGCCATGTGTTGTGTATGCTCCTTTTTTCACCAAATAGATTCATTCCGTCTGTACCCAAGGCAAACCTCACATTTCTGATTTCCTTTGCAAATTCTGGAAACTGAATATCAAAATTAATCCACTGCGTTGCATCAGCAGGGTGTCATATATATTTTTCATTCTTCTTGCGTTGCTCGAAATGCCAACGCATAAGTTCAGCCTCCCTAGGGTTTGAGAACAAACGCTTCAAGCGATAAATTACCGGAAGGTACCACATCACCAAGGCATGAATTTTTCTCTTATTCTTCCCGTCTGCATCGCCAGAAGTATCGTCATCATCACCTTCAGGACCAATAATAAACTTCTTATTCTTCTGAGACTTTTTCATGTTGGTAAAATACTGGTGATTGTAGTCCTTCTTATATCTACTGACACCACAAATGGGGCATCTAGTTGCGAGCTCATACTCTTTGCAATATAGAATACAATGGTTCACACAAGCGTGTATTTTTGTCACACCTAGTGCCATCGGGCAAAGAATTTTCTTCGCTTTATAAGTGCTTCTGGGCAGTTTATTTGGATTTGGAAGAATTTCTTCCATAAGATTCAAAAGATCAGAGAAACTACAATCGGACCATCCGTGCGTAGCTTTCAACTTTAGTAGTTCTAAGTGAAAGTGCATCTAGGACTCCCTTGTGGGTTTTGGATGATTTATGACAAGCAATTGGGATCCTAACCGCTTTGTTGAGATGAGTGCATGTTTTTAATAGAAAAATGATCAAAGTACCAAAAAGAAGGAAGAATGAGGAGCAAAGTGGAAATGAGCTCAAGGAAGAAGAATAGTAGATCATTGTGTATGGAGTGTGTTGAGAAAACACATCCCAAGAGCTCAATCACAATTAAACACACACATTGCACAAAGTTACACAGGACCGGACTAGTCCGACTAACACCGGACTAGTCCGATATCCTCTCTGCACAAAATCGGACAAGTCGATATCCATCGGACTAGTCCAATATCTCTCTGACTAGAATCGGACTAGTCCTCCCAGTACGGACTAGTCATCAAAACACTTCACAAGTCACACAAAATCGGACAAGTCCGATTACAACTGGACTAGTCCGATATTCTCTCTGGTCCAAATCGAACAAGTCCGATATTTGCACGGACTAGTCCGAAAAACCCTCTGAACTAAATCGGACAAGTCCTTCAAGTGCGGACTTGTCATCCAATACACTTAGGATTTCACATGTTCGGACAAGTCCGATGACTATCGGACTAGTCCGAAGATTTCCAGTAGTGAAATCGGACAAGTCCGTTCCTAGCCAGACTAGTCTGATATTTCGGGACACTTAGGGTTTGCTATACACAGCACACCAGACTAGTCCGGTGACCACCACGGACTAGTCCGATCTTTCTGAACCCTAACCATCACTTTTGGAAACCCATATAAATAGAGTTGCACGGCCATATTTCATACTCTCTCGAACCCTAGCGCCGTCACACCTCCCAAGAGCCTCAAAAACCACATGTCTCCACGAAATTAAGTGCAACAAAGATCAATCCTTTGAGGATTCACTCTAGTTCATTGGAGAGACACGTTCAACACCACATTGAGCTCTTGGTTTGATTCTCTAACACACTCCTGCGATTTAATTGTAATCTTTTGAGTGTGTTCTTGGTGGTATTTTGTGTTGTAATCCAAGGGAGCTCTCAACGTGTGAGAAGGCCCCTTGAATTCGGTTATTCACCCCTTGAGATAAGTGGAAGAGGATTGGCCTTCGAGGCGATCCGACGAGGGTAGGGTTGGAGAAGACCCGGTCCTTTTGTGGACTCCTCAACGTGGATGTAGGTTGCCTCTATGGGACCGAACCACGGGATAAATCTCTTGTGTTCTTCTTTTGTGTTCATTGTCCTTTACATTATATCAATCTAGGGTTTCAATTGATATTGATTACTTTGCGTTGAAATATCAATTATAAGATTGAATTGTGATATAACCCGATTCATAACCTTGTAACACTTTATTTAATCGTATATTTCCGCTGCATATATTGAAGAATAAAATTAATCGATCAAACTTAATCAATCTAGTATGTACACACCGGACTAGTCCGCACTTTACCAGACTAGTCTGATATATCTGGTTTTGAACTGGTTGTTAAGTGTTGCAGGTTCTGACAATTATCAAAAAGGCCTATTCACCCCCCTCTAGTCCACATTCAAATTGTATCCGAGCCAGGTTCTTCAAGAAAGAGACTAATCACTCGAAGAAGATCATGTCGGACATGATGAACACCCACAAGAGCAACAACCAAGAGAAGGTTGATGATGAAAAGAACCTCAAGGTGGAAAAGCTCCTCGAAGCCATTCAAGACTTCGAGAACGACGATGAGGAGACACTGGAGCTAAAGGCGCTCCTAAGAAAGAAGACACTTTCCAAAGGGAAAGTAAAAGTCGAAGAGAAGAAGAAGGGGAGTAGTCACACCGACTACTCCCGATATCCTTTTAACTATGATCGTATCAATTCTAATAATAATCATTATTTATCTATCCCACTTGGAAAATCCCCACACTTTGATGGAAGTTATTACTCAATGTGGAGGCAAAATATGAAAATGCATCTAATTTCCCTCAATCCGAGTTTGTGGCATATTGTGTGCACAGGGATAGATATCCCGAACGACGACGAAGAGCTCACCCCCAGCCAAGAGCAGGCAATTCACCGAAATGCTCAAGCCGCGGCCGTAATTACCTCTTCACTCAGTCGGGACGAGTTCACCAAGGTGGATGGACTCGGAATTGCCAAAGAGATATGGGACACACTACAAACTTCACATGAAGGTGACCGACATGTGCGTGAAGCAAAAATCGAAATGATTGAAGGCGAGTTAGGAAGATTTGCAATTGAAGAAGACAAGTCACCCCAAGACATGTACAATCAATTAAAAACACTCGTCAACAAGGTCAGATCATATGGAAGTAAGAAGTGGAATGACCACGAGGTGGTAAAGTGTAACACCCTCATTTTCATGCATCATGCCCTACATGCACTCATATACATGTTTAACATTAACCCATAACAAGAGGAACAAGTTTAAAATTGATTTGGAGCAAAACCGCACTTAAAAATGTAGGAAAGTGCGGACTAGTCTGGTTTTGCTGAGGACTAGTCCGATTTCTCTCTGTCTAAAAACGGACTTGTCCGTTTTTGCTGCGGATTAGTCCGATATTTGCCTCTGGACAACTTCGGACTTGTCCGAATTTGTGCGGACTAGTCTGATGTTCCATGAATCCTTGAAAATTTGCTAAGTCTCTGGACTTTTTCGGACTAGTCCGGTGTTCCAGCGGACTTGTCCGTTTTCCTTTCTGACTAAGATCGGACTTGTCCGATTTTTAGCCAGACTTGTCCGATTTTTTCTCTGGACGACTTCGGACTAGTCCGGTCCTCTCCGGACTTGTCCGATATTTCGTGACTCCGAGATTGACCTTTTGTTTTACGACTTGTTTCTTGGGTTTCACGTCAAGTGGGCCTAGGGACGTCGTGCCCAACTCTTTTAGAGCCCATGTGGGACTCTAAACCGACCTCTACTCATCCTAAACTCAAAATCCATCTAACCCTAGCCTCCACCCCTATATAAACAACCCCACCCATTGGTTTGACATCTATTTGCCACTTTTCCGCCCACCCAAACCCTAGTTCGTGGGGAGCCACCACCAAGGAGGGAGGAGAAGATCCCAAACAAGAAGAAGAAGAGGAGGAAACGAAGGAGGATCAAGATCTCCACCAAGTTTCGTCCTTCACCACCAATTCATCTCCAAGTTCATCACCAACCCTAGATCATCAAGATCCAAGTGTTACCTCCAAGTTTCTTGGTTCATTGGAGTTCTAAACACCTGGTATATCTTCTATTCTCTTTTCCTTATGCGAATTCAACCCATAATCTCCAAATTCACGTCAATCTAGAAAACCCTAATCTGCTGATCTCGCAGAGTACGGACTTGTCCGGTCTCTAGCGGACTAGTCCGATTTTTCTGGTTAAATTGTGTTGAATTGGTTCTAAAATTTGATCTAATCAAATCCAAACCTGTATAAACTTGTTAAAAGCTATTAGAACTAGTTAGTTATCATTAAAAGCAATCAATTAACAAGTTCTACCTTGCATTTGCATTAATCATGCATGTCATGACATATTGAGTAATATTTGTGCACTCTTTGATTGTGCTTCTTGTTTTGTATGTTTATTGTGTGGATTAGACAGATTTGCGCTAGAGAGTGCCGCGGAGGATCTACAACATCAAGAGTTTGAAGGCTTTGACCCTAATCAACAGCAAGAGCAAGGCAAGTGTCCTTGAAGCATATTGATCCTGTTTTAAAATAAATGTTTTGTTTGCAAAACTGCATGCTTGTGTCAAATTGATGGGAAATCCTATGGTAGGAAGTTTACTAGATTTGCTAAACCACCCTTGTCACCTGGAATTTATGGTAGAGAGAGTCGGGAAGGGTTTTTACCTTTTTGCTTCGCTTAATCAACTGGGATGGGAAACAACTATATCACTCAATTTAATTATGCATGGATGAGATTATGGTTAACATGAACTGGTTAAACATGGTATGGTAATGGATGATCTAAGCAAGCCTGGTGTGTGGATGGGTTGGATGTTATGGTGGTTTGCTTGCTTTAGATCTAAGGACCGGTTCATGCGAGAATAAGCCAGGACTACAGTGCCACCACGAGGCCAAGTATGGGTGTGGCGTAGCTGATTAATTAGGGCTTTGCTAGTGCTGTTTGGACCATTGTGGATGCTCGGGGAAGGGGTAGTCGGATTGGGTTTGTTGATGATTGGTGGGACTACCCTGGGATCCGAATGGCTCAAGAGGGGGCCCTTGGTTGAAGATGTGCTCTGCGGGAGACATCGCCACCGGTGAAACCTCAGTGGGGTCTAAATAGGCTAGTAATCACTTTGTAAAGGCTATTTTGTGATCTCTTGGCCACACACCAACGGAAGTGTGTAATGTGACCGACGGGTCATGGGCATAAGGGAGGTTCTCAGTCGCTGAAGGGTGATGAAATCACGAACACGTGGGTAAAGAGGTACAAACTCTGCAGAGTTAACTAAAACTATCATGATAGCCGTGCTCCCGGTTATGAGCACCTCGACAACTTCCATGATTAGAGGCAAATTGGAATTTGGGATGGTTATGGTTTGGTAATGGTTATGGCTGGTTATGAGTTTATCTCCGGTATTGAATCTGGTTGTTGGCAATGGTGAAATCTGGAATTTTTGATGATGATAATGAATTCAGATTTGGTATTATGATATTATTTATGATTATGATGGGTTTACTTCACATACATAAGATATATTGCTTTTCAAATGTTTTACTGTACTTTTCAGCACTTAGCCATTATTATGTCGCCGTTTGAATAAGCCACATGTCATACTTTCCACACTTGCTGAGTACGACATGTACTCACTCTTGCAATCCCCCCCCCCCCAACAGTTGCAGGTCAGGATTGGGAGTTTAATGGTGATAATGCGGAGTTCTAGGCCGTGTCTACCGTCAGCTTTGCCTGTGGTGTTGATTGGAGCTGCGCATATATACCCTATCGCTTATGCTTAGTTGCTTAGTTTGCTTAATTAGTTTATTTCCGCTGCATTAGTTGAACTTGTCATTAATATTCATTAGAGCTTGTATTCGAGGATAATCTGGTTTGTGTAATAAAATTTGGTTAATTAATCTTGTCTTGTGGTAATTTTCTGTATACTCTTTTGTGATTGCACTCGTGTATGTGTGATGAACATCCTGGGCACACATATGCGTTAGCTTGGTTCAGTTTTTCGGAACCGGGCGTCACAGATTGGTATCAGAGCCACAGGTTGACCGTAGGATGCAGCCTAGATAGAATGGACACTTTAGGACACATAGGAGCACTCAGGAATCGACGTGTTTTAGCTTGGAGTGCTGCTTGCTATATATATTGGTTGCTTGTGTGCTTAATAGAGGATTTTGGGATGCCTTAGCATTGCCATGTCCACCTAGGCTAGTGTAGCTAGTTGTTTAGTTTCATATCCCTTGATGCATATAGTTGGGGCGTTTTCTAATTCTTACCTACTGCTTTTCTTCAGATGGTGAGGACTCGCAACCAGAGGAATGGCAATGATGAAGAGGAGAACAATGGAGTGCCTCAGAACAACAATGGGCAAGGATCTACTCAGGGGGCTATCAACATCGAGCAGCTATTGGCCATGCAAAACCAGCTCATGTAGACCATGATACAGACTATGGGACAACTGCAGGCTGGCAATATCAACAATCAGCCCCACATGCCTCCACCGCCACCCCCACCTCCTCATAACCGATTGGGAGAGTTTATGAGGATTAGGCCGCCAACCTTTGCTCAAGCCGCATACCCTATGGATGCGGATGATTGGCTCAAGTCCGTGGAGAAGAAGCTAGCCATTGTCCAATGCAGTGACCAAGAGAAGGTGCTATTTGCTTCTCATCAACTCGTTGGAGCAGCTGCAGATTGGTGGGATTCTTATTGCAATGCTCATGAGAACCAAGAGAGAATTACCTGGGCGGAATTCAAGGAGAGTTTCCGTTCTCATTATGTGCCGGAAGGTGTTATGATCTTGAAGAGGCAAGAATTTGAGAACTTGAGACAAGGAAAATCAAGCGTGAGTGAATATCTCAATAAGTTCACTAAACTCTCAAGATATGCGCCTGAGGATGTTAGCCGGGACAGCCGGAAGCAATACTTGTTCATGAGGGGATTGAACAATACGATCCAAGTGCAATTGCTCAACTGTGATTATGTCAATTTTCAGAAGCTTGTGGACAAAGCAATTGTGGTTGAGAACAAGATCCGTGAGATGGAGCAAGAAATCAAGAGGAAGGTGCCATATCAAGGACAGCAACAAGGAAGTAATGTGCACCCTCGCTTTGCGCTGCCCAATGCGCCTCATTACAGCTCCTCTATTCCTGCTTAGCGCCCTGGTTATGCACCGCGCCCAACTCAGTTTGTGCAGCAGCGCCCTGTCATGCAAGCACCTAGGCCTCCGATGCCTTATGCACCTCGTGCTGATTTTCCTGGAGCCAATGTTCAAAACCAAGCTCGTCCCAATAATTCTGGTGGAGTTAAGAAGTTCTATACTTGTGGAGAAGCTGGACACTTTGCGAATCAATGTCCTAAGTCAGGCCTTGGTCAAGGAAGCAATGCGCCGAGGCAAAACCCAATACCCAATGGAGGACAACCACAAGGAATTCATGGACAGCAGAACTTTGCTCGTGGTAACGTGAACCATGTCTCTACGGAGGATGCTCAACAAGCGGATGACGTGGTCATTGGTATGTTTCTCGCCAACTCCAACCCCGCGACTATGTTATTTGATTCTGGAGCATCGCATTCATTCATTGCATCGAAGTATGTTGCCAAGTATAGTTTGCCTATCTCTCATATGATGTTTACTCTGCTGGTTAAGTCTCCTGGAGGAGAGATGAGGGCAAATATAGTGTGTCCAAAAGTAAGCCTTAGAATAAGGGGGGTAGACTTCTCCGCCAACCTCATTGTTTTAGATTCTCAAGGGTTGGATATTATACTTGGTATGGACTGGTTGAGGAAGCACAATGGAGTTATTGAATGTGCCACAAAGATGGTGAAGTTGACTAATGAAGAAGGGATCACAGTAGAATTTAAAGCAACCCAACATGCACCGATGCAATTAGAGCTGAATCATATGGACGGTGTCGCAATTGAGGAGATTCCGGTGGTGTGTGAATTTTTGGATGTTTTTCCGGACGAGTTGCCAGGTATGCCACCCGATCGAGACATTGAGTTTGTTATTGATTTAATACCTGGAACTGAACCTATAGCTAAGAGGCCGTATAGGATGCCTCCTATGGAATTAGCGGAGCTCAAGAAACAAATTCAAGAGCAATTAGAGAAGGGTTTTATTCGCCCTAGCTCTTCACCTTGGGGAGCGCCCGTTCTATTCGTGGACAAGAAGGATGGATCCCAAAGGATGTGTGTGGATTACCGAGCTCTCAACGAGGTAACAATCAAGAACAAGTATACCTTGCCCCGTATAGAGGATTTGTTTGATCAGATGAAAGGTGCCTGTGTGTTTTCCAAGATTGATTTGAGGTCAGGTTACTTTCAAATGAATATTAGACCATCGGACATACCCAAGACAGCTTTTAGGACACGATATGGATCTTATGAGTACACTGTGATGTCTTTTGGATTGACAAATGCGCCTGCCTACTTTATGTACCTCATGAATAAAGTCTTCATGGAGTACTTAGATAAGTTCGTTGTGGTGTTTATCGATGATATTATGATCTACTCGAAGGATGAGAGGGAACATGAGGAACACTTGAGGCTTACGCTGCAGAAATTGAGGGAGCATCAATTGTACGCCAAGTTCAGTAAATGTCAATTCTGGTTACGGGAAGTTTCCTTCTTAGGCCATATTATTTCCGGAGGAGGAGTATCGGTTGACCCCGGTAAAGTGAGGGATGTGTTGAAGTGGGAACCACCGCAAACCGTCAATGAAATAAGGAGTTTTCTTGGGATGGCTGGATATTACCGTCGGTTTATCAAGGATTTTTCCAAGATAGCCAAGCCTATGACGGAGTTGCTAATGAAGGGAAAGGCATTCCAATGGACTCAAGCTTGTCAAGAGAGTTTTGAGGAGTTGAAGAAGCGGTTGACAACAGCCCCAGTTTTGGTATTGCCGGGTGTAAGCAAGAGTTTCAACATCTATTGTGATGCATCAAGACAAGGGCTTGGATGTGTATTGATGCAAGGAGGTCAAGTGGTCGCCTATGCGTCGAGACAATTGAAGAAACATGAGCAGAATTACCCCACGCATGATCTTGAACTAGCAGCCGTGGTACATGCATTGAGGATTTGGAGACACTATATTCTTGGACATAGGTGTGAAATTTATACGGATCATAAGAGTTTGAAGTATATTTTCACACAAACGGATCTGAACTTGAGGCAACGAAGATGGTTGGAGCTCATCAAAGATTATGATTTGGGGATCAACTATCATCCGGGAAAAGCCAATGTAGTGGCCGATGCTTTGAGTAGAAAGGGAGTAAGCCATCAACTTACAGTTCGAGAGTTACCGTCCGATTTATGCAAGGAGTTTGAACGGTTGAACCTTGGGTTTGTAAACGAGATGGAGATGATGGAGTTAAACCCAACCTTGGAGCAAGAAATTCGAGAGGCACAAACCACAGATGAAGAGATCAAAGAAATCAAGGAAAGAACCGAAGAAGGGAGAGAATTCAGATTTGACAAGGATGAACATGGTACCTTATGGCTTGGAAAGAGGATCGTTGTGCCTAACTTAAAGCATATTTGGGAGACAATATTAAAGGAGGCACATGACTCGCCTTACTCGATTCACCCCGGTTGTACGAAGATGTACAAAGACTTGAAGACTTGCTATTGGTGGAATAGCATGAAGAAGGACATAGCTGAATACGTAGCACTGTGTAATGTGTGCCAACGAGTCAAGGCGGAACATCAAAGGCCAGACGGATTATTGCAACCGTTGAAGATTCCAGAATGGAAGTGGGAAGAAATTGGAATGACTTCATAGTTGGGCTACCACGTACTCAGTCCGGGTATGACTCAATTTGGGTAATTGTGGATCGCTTAACCAAGTCAGCTCATTTTATCCCTGTGAAGACCAAGTATACAGCTGCACGATTGGCCGAAATATACATGGAGCATATTGTGTGTCGACATGGAGTCCCTACGAAGATAGTATCAGATAGAGGTTCTCAATTTACCTCCAGATTTTGGCAAAAATTGCATGAAGCTTTGGGAACGAGGTTGAATTTTAGTTCAGCATATCATCCTCAAACGGATGGACAAACCGAGAGGACCAATCAGATTTTGGAGGACATGTTAAGAGCTTGTGCTTTAAAGCATGGGAAAGGTTGGGACAAAAGCTTGCCATATGCGGAATTTTCATACAACAATAGTTACCAAGCAAGCTTGAAGATGTCACCATATGAAGCACTTTATGGGAGGAAGTGTAGGACACCTTTATTCTGGAATGAGGCAGGAGAAACTCAAGTATTTGGTCCGGACGTGTTGCAAGAAGCCGAGAAGCAAGTCCAAATAATTCGTGAAAACTTGAGGGCTGCCCAATCAAGGCAAAAAGGCTATGCGGATAATAGGAGAAGGAAATTAGCCTTTGAAATAGGAGATTTTGTTTACCTCAAGGTGTCACCAATGAGAGGTCATAAGAGGTTTAACATAAGGGGTAAGCTCGCACCTCGTTATATTGGACCATTCAAGATTTTGGACAAAAGAGGAGAAGTAGCATATAAGTTGGAGATGCCAGCTCATCTTTCAGACGTACATGATGTGTTTCATGTTTCCCAACTCAAGAAGTGTCTCAGGGTATCGGAAGATCAAGTGCCAATGGAAGAATTGGAACTAGAGGAAGATTTGACGTATGCCGAGCAACCGGTCAAAATCTTGGAAACCAAGGAGAGGGTCACAAGGAACAAGGTGATTCGATGGTGTAAAGTCCAATGGAAGCACCATACCGAAAAATAAGCAACTTGGGAGCTAGAAGATGATCTCAAGAAGGAATTTCCCTATCTCTTCTCTTTCGCGTCGAATCTCGAGGGCGAGATTCATTTTAAGGGGGGTAGGTTTGTAACACCCTCATTTTCATGCATCATGCCCTACATGCACTCATATACATGTTTAACATTAACCCATAACAAGAGGAACAAGTTTAAAATTGATTTGGAGCAAAACCGCACTTAAAAATGTAGGAAAGTGCGGACTAGTCCGGTTTTGCTGAGGAGTAGTCTGATTTCTCTCTGTCTAAAAATGGACTTGTCCGTTTTTGCTGCGGATTAGTCCGATATTTGCCTCTGGACAACTTCAGACTTGTCCGAATTTGTGCAGACTAGTCCGATGTTCCATGAATCCTTGAAAATTTGCTAAGTCTCTGGACTTTTCCGGACTAGTCCGGTGTTCCAGCAGACTTGTCCGTTTTCCTTTCTGACTAAGATCGGACTTGTCCGATTTTTAGCCAGACTTGTCTGATTTTCTCTCTGGACGACTTCGGACTAGTCCAGTCCTCTCCGGACTTGTCCGATATTTCGTGACTCCGAGATTGACCTTTTGTTTTACGACTTGTTTCTTTGGTTTCACGTCAAGTGGGCCTAGGGACGTCGTGCCCAACTCTTTTAGAGCCCATGTGGGACTCTAAACCGACCTCTACTCATCCTAAACTCAAAATCCATCTAACCCTAGCCTCCACTCCTATATAAACAACCCCACCCCTTGGTTTGACATCTATTTGCCACTTTTCCGCCCACCCAAACCCTAGTTCGTGGGGAGCCACCACCAAGGAGGGAGGAGAAGATCCCAAACAAGAAGAAGAAGAGGAGGAAACGAAGGAGGATCAAGATCTCCACCAAGTTTCGTCCTTCACCACCAATTCATCTCCAAGTTCATCACCAACCCTAGATCGTCAAGATCCAAGTGTTACCTCCAAGTTTCTTGGTTCATTGGAGTTCTAAACACCTGGTATATCTTCTATTCTCTTTTCCTTATACGAATTCAACCCATAATCTCCAAATTCACGTCAATCTAGAAAACCCTAATCTGCTGATCTCGCAGAGTGCGGACTTGTCCGGTCTCTAGCGGACTAGTCCGATTTTTCTGGTTAAATTGTGTTGAATTGGTTCTAAAATTTGATTTAATCAAATCCAAACCTGTATAAACTTGTTAAAAGCTATTAGAACTAGTTAGTTATCATTAAAAGCAATCAATTAACAAGTTCTACCTTGCATTTGCATTAATCATGCATGTCATGACATATTGAGTAATATTTGTGCACTCTTTGATTGTGCTTCTTGTTTTGTATGTTTATTGTGTGGATTAGACGGATTTGCGCTAGAGAGTGCCGCGGAGGATCTACAACATCAAGAGTTTGAAGGCTTTGACCCTAATCAACAACAAGAGCAAGGCAAGTGTCCTTGAAGCATATTGATCCTGTTTTAAAATAAATGTTTTGTTTGCAAAACTGCATGCTTGTGTCAAATTGATGGGAAATCCTATGGTAGGAAGTTTACTAGATTTGCTAAACCACCCTTGTCACCTGGAATTTATGGTAGAGAGAGTCGGTAAGGGTTTTTACCTTTTTGCTTCGCTTAATCAACTGGGATGGGAAACAACTATATCACTCAATTTAATTATGCATGGATGAGATTATGGTTAACATGAACTGGTTAAACATGGTATGGTAATGGATGATCTAAGCAAGCCTGGTGTGTGGATGGGTTGGATGTTATGGTGGTTTGCTTGCTTTAGATCTAAGGACCGGTTTATGCGAGAATAAGCCAGGACTACAGTGCCACCACGAGGCCAAGTATGGGTGCGGCGTAGCTGATTAATTAGGGCTTTGCTAGTGCTGTTTGGACCATTGTGGATGCTCGGGGAAGGGGTAGTCGGATTGGGTTTGTTGATGATTGGTGGGACTACCCTGGAATCCGAATGGCTCAAGAGGGGGCCCTTGGTTGAAGATGTGCTCTGCGGGAGACATCACCACCGGTGAAACCTCAGTGGGGTCTAAATAGGCTAGTAATCCCTTTGTAAAGGCTATTTTGTGATCTCTTGGCCACACACCAACGGAAGTGTGTAATGTGACCGACGGGTCATGGGCATAAGGGAGGTTCTCAGTCGCTGAAGGGTGATGAAATCACGAACACGTGGGTAAAGAGGTACAAACTCTGCAGAGTTAACTAAAACTATCATGATAGCCGTGCTCCCGATTATGAGCACCTCGACAACTTCCATGATTAGAGGCAAATTGGAATTTGGGATGGTTATGGTTTGGTAATGGTTATGGCTGGTTATGAGTTTATCTCCGGTATTGAATCTGGTTGTTGGCAATGGTGAAATCTGGAATTTTTGATGATGATAATGAATTCAGATTTGGTATTATGATATTATTTATGATTATGATGGGTTTACTTCACATACATAAGATATATTGCTTTTCAAATGTTTTACTATACTTTTCAGCACTTAGCCATTATTATGTCGCCGTTTGAATAAGCCACATGTCATACTTTCCACACTTGCTGAGTACGACATGTACTCACTCTTGCAATCCCCCCCCCAACAGTTGCAGGTCAGGATTGGGAGTTTAATGGTGATAATGCGGAGTTCTAGGCCGTGTCTACCGTCAGCTTTGCCTGTGGTGTTGATTGGAGCTGCGCATATATACCCTATCGCTTATGCTTAGTTGCTTAGTTTGCTTAATTAGTTTATTTCCGCTGCATTAGTTGAACTTGTCATTAATATTCATTAGAGCTTGTATTCGAGGATAATCTGGTTTGTGTAATAAAATTTGGTTAATTAATCTTGTCTTGTGGTAATTTTCTGTATACTCTTTTGTGATTGCACTCGTGTATGTGTGATGAACATCCTGGCACACATATGCGTTAGCTTGGTTCAGTTTTTCGGAACCGGACGTCACATAAAGCTCATCCTTAGAGCTTTTATGCCTCGCAACGTCACACTATGCTCCATGATGAGAGAAAGACCTAGATACAAAAGGTTGACTTCGAATGAACTGCTTGGAAAGATCATCAACTTCGAGATGATGGAAAAACAAGCAAAACATGTCAAGGAGATTGCCGACCTCACCTCGGCAAAGAAGAAAGGGGTTGCTTTGAAGTCCACTCTCAAGCCCCTATCCAAAGAAGCTAGAGAAGCACAACTAGAGGAAGATAGTGACGGCGAGAGCAGTGAATTGGATGAAGAAGACATGATATTGTTCATGAAGAAATTCAAGAGAATAATGAAAAAGAGACGAGGTACAAAGTCAAGCGAAGGAAAGTACAAGGAAAGAACGAAGCCAAAGTTGAGGCGGGCATGCTATAATTGTGGTGAGTATAACCACTTTATAGTTGATTGCCCATATGAGGAGAACAAGAAGAAGACCAAAGAAGCCAAGCCCCAACCCAAGAAATTCTTCAAGAAGAAAAAACAAGCCGAACAAGTGCACATTGGGAGAGAGTGGGACTCAAATGATGAGTCCTCATCGTCCGAAGAAGAAGAGATGGCTAGCATAGCCATCGAGAAGACATCCAAGAAGTCTACCCTTTTCTCTACACTTGGCGCATGGAAGGGAGATGGCACTTGCCTTGTGGCAAAGGAAGGTAAACGCAAGGTAACCATTAAACACCCCTCCGTGCATTCCTATTCTAGCAATGATGAACTCAATAGTAATAATGAGGATATGCTTATTGGACTAGATAGGAAAAAATCTACTAAAATGAAATTTTTACTTGATCAACTTGTTGAGAAGGAGAGGTTAATACATTGTCGAGAGGAAATGATCATCTCACAAAAGGAGGAATATGTCGAACTTGAAAAACTTCTAGAACTTGAAAAGGAACGAAGCAAATCACTAGAGCTTGAGTTAGCTTCGAGCAAGGAAACTTGC
Organism: Tuctoria greenei; assembly: GCA_036927565.1. Taxonomy (NCBI): domain Eukaryota; kingdom Viridiplantae; phylum Streptophyta; class Magnoliopsida; order Poales; family Poaceae; genus Tuctoria; species Tuctoria greenei. The sequence goes on along the minus strand of JAYESD010000002.1, from coordinate 61,290,024 downwards.
CTGGAGTTAACTGACTCAAATGCCACAATGAAGGACCAACTTGCTGACCTGATCAAGGTTAACAAGATCCTTGAAGTGCAAGTTGAGTCACTCAAGCTGAGTGAACCTTCCTCCTCTTCAAGTTCACCTTCTCACCCACTAAAACTGATTTTTCTCATGCTTGCACATGTAAGAAAGGTGACACCAGTTTGAAGGATAAGCCAACCTCTACAAAGGATAAACATCCTGCCCAAAGTGGCATATTTGACAAGGAGAAGATCAAATATGCACGTAGTGCATACTTAGTCAAAAGACCTCCAAATGTCAAATATGGCATTGGTTATTCTTATGGTGAAAAGCAACATGCTAGAAGCCATAAGAATAACAAGGAGAGGATTACCTTTGTAAAAGGAAGGCCCTCTCAAATTGGAAAGTCACAGATTAAGACAGTAACTACACATGAACACCGGACAAGTCCGGTCGGTGTCCGGACAAGTCCGGGCCCCCAGACTAGTCCTGTACATAAACAACAACAACTATTGTTTAAAACTTTTGATTCCTCCTATGTGTTAATGAGAAATAATTTTGGAAAGGTTTATGCTCATTATGTTGGGCCACGCCATAGGAACACCAAGTCTCATGTGTGGGTGCCCAAATGCATTGTAACTAACCTCCAAGGACCCAAGCAAGCTTGGGTACCTAAAACCAAAGCATGATTTATTTTTGCAGACCTATTCCTCCGGTGGATCTAAATGGGTGCTCGACAGTGGCTGCACCAACCATATGACCGAGGAAAGAAGAATGTTCGTGGAATATGAAGAGAATGAGGACCCAAATGAGGGCATCTACTTTGGAGATAATAGTCAAGGAAGGGTGCTCGATACCGGTAAAATTGCAATATCCTCTAAACACACACTTTCTCATGTTTTACATGTTGAATCCTTAGATTATAACCTACTGTCGATATCTCAATTATGCGACAAAGGTTATAATTGCTTGTTCACTAACGAGGGTGTGACCGTTTCTAGGAGGAGTGATGGTTCTTTTGCATTCAAGGGTATGTTAAAGGGAAAGCTTTATCTTGTTGACTTCAACAAGGATAAAGCTGAACTTGACACATGCTTGATTGCAAAGACCAACATGGGTTGGCTGTGGCATAGACGGCTAGCGCATGTTGGAATGAAGAACCTTCAAAAACTCCTCAAAGGCGATCACATCAGAGGTTTAAAGGATGTTGTATTTGAGAAAGACAGGCCCTGTAGCGCGTGCCATGCCGAGAAGCAAGTTGGAGCACCTCACCCCGCCAAAAACGTCATGACTACAACAAGACCACTTGAGCTACTACACATGAACTTATTTGGTCCAATAGCCTACATAAGCATCAGCGGTAACAATATGGTTTAGTTGTCGTTAATGATTTTTCTCACTTCACTTGGGTTTTCTTTTTGCATGATAAGTCAGAAACACAAGGAATACTCAAGAAGTTCTTCAAGCCAGCTCAAAACGAATTCTCATTGACAATCAAGAACATTCGAAGCGACAATGACACGGAGTTCAAGAACACACAAGTGGAGAGTACCTTGATGAAGAAGGCATAAAACACGAATTTTCAGCGCCGTACTCCCCACAACAAAACGGAGTTGCCTGAAGAAAGAACCGAACACTCATAGAGATGGCAAGAACAATGCTCGATGAGTACAAGACATCAGATCGATTTTGGGCGGAAGCGATTAACACCACTTGCCACGCCGTAAATCAACTTTATCTTCATCGACTACTCAAGAAGACGTCCTATGAGCTACTCACCGGTAACAAACCAAACATTTCATATTTTCAAGTTTTCGGTTCTCCATGTTATATCTTGAACAAGAAGCCTAGGACTTCAAAGTTCGCTTCGAAGTCCGATGAAGGCTTCTTGCTTGGTTATGATTCGGACACTTATGCCTATCGTGTTTTCAACAAGACCTCCGGACTTGTTGAAGTAGAACGTGACATAGTGTTCGATGAGACTAATGGCTCCCAAAAGGAGCAAGTTGATCCATGTGAACTAGGTAAAGAAGAAGCTCCTTGTCAAGCATTGAAAAGAATGGCTCTAGGTGAAGTTCAATCACAAGAGCCACCTCCACATGTACATGAGGAAGATGAACCACAAGAGGAGACCAACAAGCAAGGGGGAGCTTCAGCGCAAGATCAACCACAAGAATACGAAGATAATCAACAAGTCAACGAAGGCAATCACTTAGGGGGAGAAGCAGATGATCATGAAGATACAACTCCTCAAGTGCCACACCCAAGAGTACACCAATGCGTCCAAAGGGATCACCCAATCGACAATATCATCGGTGACATCCAAAAGGGAGTAACCACTAGATCTCGCATAGCTAACTTTTGTGAGCACTATTCGTTTGTATCCTTTTTGGAACCACGCAGGGTTGAAGATGCATTGAAAGATCCAGACTGGGTGGTGGCAATGCAAGAAGAATTGAACAACTTCAAGCGGAACAAGGTGTGGGAACTTGTGGCAAGACCCAATGCAAACATCGTCGGCACCAAGTGGGTCTTCCGCAACAAACAAGACGAACACGGGGTGGTGACAAGGAACAAGGCACGACTTGTGGCCAAAGGGTATTCACAAGTCGAAGGTTTGGATTTCGATGAGACCTTTGCTCTAGTAGCTAGGCTTGAATCTATTAGAATATTACTTGCATATGCTACTCACCATGATTTCAAGCTGTATCAAATGGATGTGAAAAGCGCCTTCCTCAACGGACCAATCAAGGAAGAGGTGTACGTGGAGCAACCACCCGGGTTTGAAGACGAAGAGTTCCCCGACCACGTATTTAAATTGCGTAAGGCTCTCTACGGCCTCAAACAAGCTCCTAGATCTTGGTATGAGTGTCATAGAGATTTCTTAATTGAAAATGGCTTTAAGATTGGCAAAGTAGATTATACACTATTTACAAAGAATTTTGATAATGATCTTTTTATTTGTCAAATTTATGTTGACAATATAATCTTTGGGTCAACTAACCAATCCTTTTGTGAGGAATTTAGTAAAATCATGATAGACAGGTTTGAAATGTCAATGATGGGAGAATTAAAGTACTTCTTGGGATTCCAAGTGCGGCAACAGAAGGAAGGGACGTTCCTAAGCCAAACCAAGTACACACAGGACATACTTAAGAAGTTTGGCATGGACAAGGCGAAGCCCATAAAACCCCCATGGCAACGAATGGCCACTTGGATCTCAATGAAGATGGACCCAGCGTTGACCAAAAGGTATATCGCTCCATGATTGGATCTCTATTCTATTTATGTGCATCTAGACCAGATATTATGTTAAGTGTATGTTTGTGTGTAAGATTTCAAGCCAATCCTAAGGAATGTCACTTGACAGCCATAAAAAGGATCTTGAGATATTTGGTTCATACACCCAACCTTGTCTTTGGTACCCAAAAGGCTCAAAATTCAATCTCATTGGTTACTCCGATGCAGATTATGCCGGGTGCAAAGTAGATGGAAAAGCACTTCCGGTACATGCCAATTCCTTGGGAGATCCTTAGTTTCTTGGTCCTCCAAGAAACAAAATTCCATTGCCTTATCCACAGCCGAAGCAGAGTATGTTGCAGCCGGGAGTTGTTATGCATAACTCCTTTGGATGCGACAAACTCTAAGGGACTATGGTTACAATATGAACCATATTCCACTCCTTTGTGACAATGAAAGTGTCATCAAAATTGCCAACAACCCAATTGAGCACTCCTGAACTAAACACATAGATATAAGACATCACTTTTTGAGAGATCATGCCATGAAAGGAGACACAGCCATTTCACATGTCAACACTCAAAAGCAATTGGCCGACATATTCACCAAGCCACTTGATGAAAAGCGTTTTTGTGAACTCCGAAATGAACTAAATATCCTTGATGCTTGGAGTGTGGCTTGAAATGTTGCATACCTGTATGAATTCTTCAAATATGTTGATTGGATTGTGAAAATCACCTCTCTCAATTTTCTCCGAAAAACTATGTCAATTACTAAATCTTGATGAATTATGATCATTGCTTGATTGTTGTATGCTTACTGGTCATATTCATAAAGATTATTTGATTTGTTTTGCCTCTCTATTATCTAAATATGTACCTTCAAATATATATGAATGGGCTAAGCAATTCTCACCTGGTGACCACAGACTAGTCTGTGGTTACCCAGACTAGTCCGCCCGTGCAGACTGGTCCGCATAGTGCCGGTTAGGCCGGACTAGTCTGGCATACAACGGACTAGTTCGATATTGTCCTCTGGAAAGGTTCGGACTAGTCCGGTCATCTCCAGACTTGTCCGATTTTTCATGTCCATAACCCTAGCCGCCGCCAAACCCTAATCCATTCACCTCCACTCTTGCCTCACGCGTTCTCTCTCTTCCACTCGAGCTTCCAAGGCGATTTTGAGTCCCCTCCACCAAAAAGCTCCGCATTTGGGTGGAGATCAAGCATCCTCGCTCGAAGATTGAAGGTCACGGACAAGTCCGTACTTCAACACCCTTCTCTTCGAGCATCAATCGAATTCTTCGGTAATTTTCACTCAAACCCTAGAAATTCCAAATTTCTTCATTGTTGATCAAATAGCCTAGCATTCCTCGCTGTATACATGTTCTCTTGATGTAATACGTTTATGCTAAGGTTGTTGTGCATTAGGAATCACCATTTGTCTCGTTTCCTAGGTTTTTGAGTTTGAATACTGGACTAGTCCGGTCCATGCATGGACAAGTCCGATATCTCCGGACTAGTTTGTGCCTGTACACCGGACAAGTCCGATTTATCTGACTCGAAACCAAACTTCTCAATTCCTCAATGCAAATCCTTGCTATCCTTCCATACCTATGCCTTGTATCATTCATTCTCAATCATGACACTCATTCTCAGGTCATGTCGAGCTCGGGCAATGATGTCTCCGACTTTGAGGCCAAGATGGACCACGAGGTGGCACCTCGGACCTCAACGGGTCTTGGCAAGAAGCGCCAAGAAAGACCCTCCGAGCTAGCTCCATCCCCTCCTCAGGTTCGGAGGAAGGTGTTCGCAAAGAAGCCAGTCTCCAAGGCAGCTACATCATCGAGTGGCCCTCGCCAAGCAAAGGGCAAGGGCAAAGGGATTGCTACGGGTCCAGTTGACCCGTTGAAACTCCATGCTCCAAGGGAAGGGGTCCGGGACCCCACTGAAGAGAAGTTCAACGGGAAGGGCAATGACTCAATGGCAAAATTCAGAAGCATCGATTGGTATGGCCGACCGAAGCAAGCTGTTGATGGAAGATTCTGGTGCAACTTCCATGCTGATTTCTACAAATCGGTGTATCTCCCAATGAAGACACCAGTTGTGCGCAGTCAGTGGATTGACTGGGCACATTTTGAGAAGAAGGGCTGCTCACCATTCACTGAGGCAGTGAGAGACATTGAGAGGCATGGCCTGAGGGATCTTTTCGCCTTCAGGAATAACTAGAATGATGAAGTGATTGCGTAGTTCTTTGCAACCTGTCACTTCTCTAGTGAAGATGAGGAGAGTGTCACTTGGATGACTCATGGATCCAAGTATAGTATTACTCAAGAAGATTTTGCTAGCATGCTTCACCTTGACACCACTAGATCTGACTGCTTGATCATACACAACATAGGTGTCATTGAGAAGGATAGGATGAAGTTCCTATATGAGCCAAATTCAAAGTTCAACCCCCCCACCAAAAATATGAAGCCATTTTTTGTGGTGCTGAACAAAGTTTTGAGGAAGACGATTGCTCCCAAGGATGGAGATGCTTGGAGTGTGCAAGGATACCTCCGGACTCTGATGAGGGTCATAAGCAAGGACCGCCCGTTTGATGTGGCGGAATACATTTGGAATGACATGGTGAACATATCTTGCACTCCCAACAGGTCTTGTGGATATGCTCCTTACCTAATGTTTGTGATTGAGAAAGTCACCGAGATTGAGTTTGTGAAAGATGTGGAGCATCTCCCCTTGAGGCCTCAGATGCCTCAAAAGCCAAGTGTGCAGGCTGCGCCCTCGCCGGCCTCCAGTCCCGAGGCACCGGCAAGAACAAGATAAGATGTCAGGGCTGCCTCTGCTACTAGTGCAGCCCCTCAAAAAGGTTCAACCAGTGGAATTCTCAAGTATCTGACTACAATCTTTGCCTCCTGCAAAAAGGCCGAAGTGAAGGCCCATAAGCTCAACAAGAAAAGAAAGGAGGACATGAAGTATATCAAGGAAAATGTGAAGCAAATTTTCCAGAAACTGGAGATTGAGCTAATTGGGTCTCCAATAATCTCTGAAGACTCAGATTCTGATTTCACCGAACTCGGGTCCTTGACCCCCTCCGATCTTGCCTACTTTGGCATTGGGGGCTCGAGTAGCTCCGCACCTCCTCCTCCTCCTCCTCCTCCTCCTCCTCCTCCTCCTCCTCCTCCTCCTCCTCCTCCTCCTCCTCCTCCTCATCAAGCTGAAGATGAAGATGATGAAGACGACGATGAGAGGACCGACAGTGAAGAGTGAAGACCTTAGGGCCCTCCTCTCCTTCTTTTTGGTGTCTTTATGCCAAAGGGGGAGAGATTGAGGGGGAGTCTTAGTCTTAGCTGTAGTTTGCGAGGAGAGAGCCCTATACTATGTTTTTTAACTCTTTTGTGGCTTGTAAAGTTTTAACAATGATCTTAAGTTAATTATGGTTTTGTGATGTAATGATTTGATCCTTTGAGCAGTATTTATGAAAACTGTGATTTTGCTCTAGAATGACATATATGCTTGCTATTGGGTGATTAATGTCAATTATGTCATTCTCAATATTTCAGTGCACTTAGTTATGCATCCCACCATAAAGAATGCACATATGGACTATGCTTTCACTACTTGATGTATTTTGGACTCATATGTGCATACTTTATGAAAATCTCAATTTTTATCATATTTTGTGAAATCTCAATTGGTTGTCATCAATCACCAAAAAGGGGGAGATTGAAAGTGCATCTAGGACTCCCTTGTGGGTTTTGGATGATTTATGACAAGCAATTGGGATCCTAACCGCTTTGTTGAGATGAGTGGAGGTTTTTAATAGAAAAATGAGCAAAGTACCAAAAAGAAGGAAGAATGAGGAGCAAAGTGGAAAAGAGCTCAAGGAAGAAGAATAGTAGATCATTGTGTATGGAGTGTGTTGAGAAAACACATCCCAAGAGTTCAATCACAATTAAACACACACATTGCACAAAGTTACACAGGACCGGACTAGTCTGACAAACACTGGACTAGTCCGATATCCTCTTTGCACAAAACCGGACAAGTCCGATATCCATCGGACTAGTCCGATATCTCTCTGACTAGAATCGGACTAGTCTTCGCAGTGCAGACTAGTCATCAAAACACTTCACAAGTCACACAAAATCGGACAAGTCCGATTACAACCGAACTAGTCCGATATTCTCTCTGGTCCAAATCAGACAAGTCCGATATTTGCACGGACTAGTCCGAAAAACCCTCTGAACTAAATCGGACAAGTCCTTCAAGTGCGGACTTGTCATCCAATACACTTAGGGTTTCACATGTCCGAACAAGTCCGATGACTATCGGACTAGTCTGAAGATTTTCAGTAGCGAAATCGGACAAGTCCGTTCCTAGCCGGACTAGTCCGATATTTCGGGACACTTAGGGATTGCTACACACAGCACACCGGACTAGTCCGGTGACCATCATAGACTAGTCCGATCTTTCTGAACCCTAACGGTCACTTTTAGAAACCCATATAAATAGAGTTGCACGGCCATATTTCATACTCTCTCGAACCCTAGCGCCGTCACACCTCCCAAGAGCCTCAAAAACATAATCTCTCCACGAAATTAAGTGCAACAAAGATCAATCCTTTGAGGATTCACTCTAGTTTATTGGAGAGACACGTTCAACACTACATTGAGCTCTTGGTTTGATTCTCTAACACACTCCCGCGATTTAATTGTAATCTTTTGAGTGTGTTCTTGGTGGTATTTTGTGTTGTAATCCAAGGGAGCTCTCAATGTGTGAGAAGGCCCCTTGAATTCGGTTATTCACCCCTTGAGATAAGTGGAAGAGGATTGGCCTTCGTGGCGATCCGACGAGGGTAGGGTTGGAGAAAATCCGGTCCTTTTGTGGACTCCTCAACGTGGATGTAGGTTGCCTCTATGGGAACTGAACTACGGGATAAATCTCTTGTGTTCTTATTTTGTGTTCATTGTCCTTTATATTATATCAATCTAGGGTTTCAATTGATATTGATTACTTTGCGTTGAAATATCAATTATAAGATTGAATTGTGATATAACCTGATTCATAACCTTGTAATACTTTATTTAATCATATATTTCCGCTGCATATGTTGAAGAATAAAATTAATCGATCAAACTTAATCAATCTAGTCCGTACATACCGAACTAGTCCACACTTTACCGGACTAGTCTGATATCTCTGGTTTTGAACTGGTTGTTAAGTGTTGCAGGTTCCGACAATTATCAAAAAGGCCTATTCACCCCCCCCCCCCTCTAGGCCACATTCACTAAGACTGCACGCAATGTAGTAAACTCTTTATCACAACCGTTTGATTCATCATATAAAAGCTCCGTCGCCGCATCTGCAGTGTCTCCATTTTACTTAAACCTTTGCTTGCTCCCATAGAAGTCAATACATATGGTTCAATGTGACACAACATCTCCTCACAATCGAACTCATCATCATCATCACCATCTTGATTGTCACTACCATCATCGATATGAACATTATCATCATCTGAACCTCTCTCATCATCTTTATCCACATCATGTGTATCTAACTCACCATGCTCTTTCCATATTGTATAGTTTTTTTTGAAACCTCTTTTCACCAAATGAGATTGGATTACTATAGTATCCCTCCAAGCAATCTTATTTTCGCAGTCCATACATGGACATAATATGTCATCTATCTTTTTCAACTTCGCATGTCTCTTGGATGCTTTAATAAAATTTGCAACATTATGAATGTACATTGGATCGGGTCTTGGCATGCTATAAATCCACGCTCGATGGTCCATGCTTCAATAATAAAATTTTTGTCAGATTTACAAAATTTGGCCACAAATATTCCCTAAAGGTCTTCTATAAAATGAATTTACAGAGACATAACAAGTATGATTAGGGCGACTAATGTAGGTCTGTTCATTAGGGCGACTAATCGACCCTAGTCGATGTCCAGTCATCCTTAAGGTTTTTATGGTAATACCAAGTCGATACAGAGTTGTAGAGAGAAGTGACACGTAGGAGAGCGGCAGCAACGTCAAATAAGACTCTAAGATCGGCGACGAACCGAAAGCGTGGCGAACGGGAGGCGGCAAGCGAGGGTGAAGGATTGAAGTCGTGGGGCAAACATGCCCAGTAGCATGGGCTAGGTCTGGGTGGGCTCCGGTCCGTTATATCTTGACGTCGGATCCCATCCAACGATGGTAACTAAATGGTGAGTTATAAAACCATCTCCCTAGAAATCTAACCCTAATCACTCCTTCGAAATATATGCGAGCAGGAGGTACGCACACACAAGTAACATATTGAAAAAGAAAACACATAAAACTACAATTACAAGTTCAGGTAAACTTCATGCATCTTATATATATTACAATATCATCTGTTAATTAAACATCATATTCATGTCACAAAATAGGTACAAACTACAAAAGGACACAATCCATATACCAACACATATGAGTCTAATACCAATACCATATACCAACAAACTATTCATGTCACCAAATTATTGAGTCCAAACGCATATGTACACACATGCAAAAGGACACAATCCATATACCAACACATATGAGTCCAATACCAATACCATATACCAACGAACTATTCATGTCACCAAATTATTGAGTCCAATGGCATATGTACACACATGCAAAAGGACACAATCCATATACCAACACACAAAACTAGCAACTTATGAAAATATACAAAGAAAAAGGTAGCATGCAATGCATAGTACAAAGACTGGGTAGAGGCGTGCCTCCGCGGGGCTGGGCGGCGGCGCGGCGGTGCGACAGTGCGGGCTGAGCAGCGGCGCGGCAGTGCAGGCTGGGCGGCGGCGCGGCGTGGGATATTTCGGCAGCCTTGCGGCGGTGGAAAGTTCTCCAGGGTTGCGTTTCGACTGTGGCGAGGGGTCTTTATATAGGTGTTAGTTTTTCACAGGCGATTTTTAAATTTTTCACAGGCGGTTTGTTATTAATAACCGCCTGAGAAAATGATTATCTCAGGCGGTTATTCATTACAATCCGCTTGAGATAATGCCCGAGGCTCTTTAGTTTCCTTACCTTGCTTCTTTCTTATTTAGATTCTAATATAAATACTCAAACATGTTTAGATTCTGCAAATTGAGTCCAAATTCGATGATTCTTTCTTCTATATTTGTATAAAATTAATATCTACCACCTGAACCAAATATTTTAAAACTTGTATAGCTGACATTGTAATGTTTTGGTAAGTATCAAAATAATTTCTACTCACATATTATTCACATTTGTGTATCTCATAAAAAAAGGATCCTTCACTTAAATTTGTTTGTATGAACATATTTGTATTATTTATACATGTATGAATTTTGTTAATCTTTTTAAAAGTATTCCAACATGTAAAACTTCAAATTATCCATCATTCTAACTAAATGCTCATATACATATGAGATATTCATAAAATTATGAACACACATTGATTCAAAAAAATTTAAAAAAATCTGAAAAAATTCATAGAGGTTGGTTTGATGAATAAAAATGTCCACTGAAAAATAAATGAAAAAATCATTATATTCTTCAAGATAGAAAAATGAAAAATAGCAATTGTTATATGTTTTTTATGTTCTGACCAATTTCAAAGGATTTATGAATTGAAATTTAATGGTAACCTTTACTTATCAATAATATTACAAGAAAGTGAAAATTTTTCCTTTTTAAAAGACCCACATTTAATCAAGAATATTAATTAAGAAGAAGTAAAGATCTTTATAGGCGGTTGGTACTTAATAACCGCCTGAGAAGATGATTATCTCAGGTGGGTTTTCATTACCAACCGCCTGAGATAATTATAGATACTGTTCTTTAGTTTCCTTATCCCTTACTTCTTTTTTATTTAGATTCCAATATAAATACTCAAACATGTTTAGATTCTTCAAATTGAGTCCAAATTCGATGATTCTTTCTTCTATAGTTATATAAAATTAATATCTACCACCTGAACCAAATATTTTAAAACTTGTATAGCTGACATTGTAATGTTTTGGTAAATATCAAATTAATTTCTACTCACACATTATTCACATTTGTGTATCTCATAAAAAAATGATCCTTCACTTTAATTTGTTTGTATGAACATATTTGTATTATTTATACATGTATGAATATTGTTAATCTTTTTAAAAGCATTCCAACATGTCAAACTTCAAATTATCCATCATTCTAACTAAATGCTCATATACATATGAGGTATTCATCAAATTTTGAACACACATTGATTCAAAAAAATTTAAAAAAATGTGAAAAAATTCATAGAGGTTGGTTTGATGAATAAAAATGTCCACTGAAAAAATAAATGAAAAAAGCATTATATTCGTCAAGATAGAAAAATGAAAAATAGCAATTGTTATATGTTTTTTATGTTCTGACCAATTTCAAAGGATTTATGAATTGAAATATAATGGTAACCTTTACTTATCAATAATATTACAAGAAGTGGAATTTTTCCTTTTTAAAGGACCCACATTTAATCAAGAATATTAATTAAGAAGAAGTAAAGATCTTCACAGGTGGTTGATACTTAATAACCGCTTGAGAAGATGATCATCTTAGGCGGGTTTTAATTACCAACCGCCTGAGATAATTGTAGATACTATTCTTCAGTTTCCTTATCCCTTGCTTTTTTATTTAGATTCCAATATAAATACTCAAACATGTTTAGATTCTGCAAATTGAGTCCAAATTCGATGATTCTTTCTTCTATATTTGTATAAAATTAATATCTACCACCTGAACAAAATATTTTAAAACTTGTATAGCTGACATTGTAATGTTTTGGTAAATATCAAATTAATTTCTACTCACATATTATTCACATTTGTGTATCTCATAAAAAAAATATCCTTCACTTAAATTTGTTTGTATGAACATATTTGTATTATTTATACATGTATGAATTTTGTTAATTTTTTTAAAAGCATTCCAACATGTCAAACTTCAAATTAAGAAGAAGTAAAGATCTTCACAGGCGGTTGGTACTTAATAACCGCCTGAGAAGATGATTATCTCAGGCGGGTTTTAATTACCAACTGTCTGAGATAATTGTATCTTCTCAGGCGGTCGGTAAGTAAAACCCGCCGGAGGTAATCATCTTCTCAGGCGGTCAGTACTTAAAATCCGCCTGAGAAAATAGGAGTCTATATAAACCCCTCGGCAGCGTTGGAAAAACCTAACCCGGGCAAAACACTTAGACGCCGTTAGGCTGCCAAAATTTCGTTTGCCGCCAAGTGTTCACCGTCGTCGCCGTCGAGCTTCGCCGTTGCCGCCGAGCTTTGCCCTCGTCACTTCCAGGTACGCCGAGCGAAGCCATTGCCGTCGCCGCCACGGTAAACCCTAAACCCTTCGACCTTCCATCCTCCATCGCCGTGCCGCCTCCCTCCACGCCCTCGCCGCCGCCTTGCATATCCTTGGTTAGGGTTCGGAAATTCGAAAAGGGTAGGCATCCTTTTGGTTAGGTTTCGGTGGAATTCTAAAAACTGTCAAGTTGTGATGTAACTGTATTGAAATTATATGAACAAGCATCTGAATTTTTGCCATAATTATCAGTAGAAAGATCTTATAGTCTATTGTGATACATTTTTTGAAAGGGGAAGAGCTATTCTACAACTTTTCTATTCATTGTTACCTCAAATTCGGTTTAGAACTAACTAGAAACTAGAGTTGAAGTTAATACCTGTGTACAGTGTTATCTGAAACAACCACAAAATTTCTGAACTTTGAACAGCCATAATTCTTAAATTAGAAAAGCAACCTATGCATATCTGTCGGTACCCTAAAAACCATACACCCCCTGAGGTTACAAAGATCTCAAGGGAAGGACATCTACTCAAATTAAAGACCCTCGGGGGCCCACCTGTCAGACATAACCGGACCTGCTTCTCCAACATGGTTAACCCCTAGGTTGCCACGTGTACTGTCAGACCGGAGCTATTACCCGCAAGGGTGAAGCTCCGGGCTAGGTACTGAAACGGCACCTCCGGACTTAACCCCTGACCGAGAGAAGCTCCGGACCTGACACGTGCCAGGCCACCCCGGAGCTTCCCGCTTCCCATAAGCAAGCTCCGGAGCTGCCACGTGTCCATACGTCGGAGCTGGCCGCTTCAAACCTCCGAGAGACATTGTAACGGCTCCGGATCTTCAAAGGACAGCCGCGGACTTCAAGACCCGATTAATTATCATTAATTCCACGTTAATGATACTTAATCGGACGATCTTAACACCTGTAACGGCACTGTCAGAGCCGTTACAGGGTTATTAACAACAATCAATCTCGTGTATCAATACTAGTAACCGCCAGGGCCACATGTCGGGCCAGGCTGACTTGTAACGGTTTGTCCTTGTACTATAAAAGGACAAACCGACGATACACAAAAGAGGGAGAACTCTCGAACGCTCTCAAGCTCACAAGTTAATACAACACACACACACACCCGTGGAGTAGGGTATTACGCTCAGGCGGCCCGAACCACGTAAATCACTGTGTCACTCGTGTCCAATCGCGTTTCACCTTCTTGAGTCTCCGCGCGCCCAAACCGAACTACAAACTCCTTCAACACTTTAATAGTGTCAGGGGATCTGCCGACTCCAACAGTCGACAGTTGGCGCGCCAGGTAGGGGCGCCTGAGATCTTCAAGAATGGTGAATTCTGCGGCTGGATCATCCAACGGGCAACCTGCTGCTCAGGCTGTCGGAGGCAATCCCTCCAACATGCAGCCACCGGCAGGAGCCTCAGTACCAGCAGGAGTCACACTCCCACCACCACCATCTTCTCCGGCAAGACATGCCGGACAACATGATGGTGCACCGGCGTCACATTCTGCGCCGGCAAGTCGTGACAACCCAGAACACGCGCTCCATGCAGCGCGTGCTCTTCTCCAGCGACCACCACCTCCGGATGCATCTCAAGGTGCCATGGAGCAATGGAGGGCTGATGTTGAGCATTTGGTCGCAGCAGCGGCCGAACGCCTCAACAACCAGGGTCCACCTCCTTCAGGGTGGGCCCCGTCGCAGCGACGAACGTTGTCTGGAAGACTTGGTCCACATGTCTCCAACAACCGGAGACGAGCTGCGTCACAGCAAGTGACGTCGTTGCCCTCTGGGGCACGACGCGCCCATACCGCATCTCGGCTTTCGACACACGACCTCCGGGCGGAGCTTGATCGCCGATACCGCCAACAGGATGGTCGTGTCCACATCGAGCGAGCTCGAGAAAGACGAGATGCTCAAGACCTTTCTACTCTGGAAGGAGTAGGAGGAGGCTGTTCCGCCCTAGCCATGCACCTACGCATGGTTAGATGGCCACAGAAGTTCCGGCCACATTTGCCGGAAAAATTCGACGGGACTGTCAACCCCGTAGAATTTCTGCAGATATACTCCACTGCAATCTTAGCAGCTGGAGGAAACGAGGCCATAATGGCCAACTATTTTCCAGTGGCCTTAACTGGTACCGCCAGGTCCTGGTTTATGAGCCTTCCACCCAACTCTATTGACAGTTGGGAGGAGCTGTGCCGTCAGTTCACTGCCAACTTCGGGAGTTCATACACCCGACCAGGCACTGAACTGGACCTTTTTGCGGTCGTGCAAAAAGGAGGAGAATCTTTGCGGTCATTCATCCAGAGATTCTCTCAGGTACATAACACAATCCCTTCTATCTCAAGCGCTTCTGTCATTGTGGCATTCAGACAGGGTGTGCGAGACAAGAAGATGTTGGAGAAGCTGGCGATCAAAGAGATCACCAGCGTCACGGAGCTCTTCAGCTTGGCAGACAAATGTGCCAGAGCTGCGGAGGGCCGTGAAATGCACTCCAAACCAGCCTTGGAGGATCATAAAAAATCCTCCAAAGAAGAAGGCGCTACATCCGGGAGTGGCAAGAAGAAAAAGAAGACCAATGGCAAGAAGAAGCCGTCGGCCAGCACATCCAACGTTGCAGCCACTGCAACTCCTGGTGGCCGGGGGCCACGCCCCGAGAAGCGACCTCGACCGTCTTCTGAAGACGGTGGCAAATCCAAGATGTGGTGCCCCATTCACAAAACGAGCAGCCACAGACTGGAGGACTGCCGGGAGGTCCAAAACCTTGCCGAGCGCTACCACAAGCGCCGGGAAGGGTCTCCCTTCCGACAGAGGGAGGGAAAACAAAAGGTCGATGAAGCTCCGGCTGAAGAGGAGTTAGGGTTTCAGGACCCCAAAAAGGTTCTGAAAGCCGTCTACACCTCCGTCGACGATGACTCCGACGTCTCCGACAACGAGCGTCGGAAAACCATGAACACCATCTTTGGTGGATCATGGGACATCACTTCTCGTCGTGTCATCAAGACTATGCGACGAGATATGGCTGCTGTAGCTCCTACAGCTAGACCGGAGCCACATCGAAAGTGGATGGACACACCCATCACTTTTGATGCTTCGGATTGTCCTCAAAGCATGGTCGGAGCTGGCCAATTACCCTTGATGGTATCTCCCACCATCAACAACATCCAGCTCCATCATGTCCTGGTAGACGGAGGTTCGGGGCTTAACCTCATCAGCTTCGAAGCTTTCACTAAGCTTCAGCTCCGACCTTCGGACCTCCAGCCCTCTCGACCTTTCTCCGGAGTAGGTCCGGGGGCCATTACTCCACTCGGAGCTATTACTCTCCCCGTTACCTTCGGGACCCGGGAGAAGTATCGCACCGAGAAGTTGGTCTTCGACGTCGCTCAGATCAACTTACCATTCAACGCCATCTTGGGTAGACCTACCTTGTACAAATTCATGGCAGCTGCTCATTATGGATACCTGGTGTTGAGGATGCCAACTCCAGTAGGCATTCTCCGGATCCGCGGAGATCGCACTGCCGGAGTAACTGCTCTGGAGGAACTCCACGCACTCACCACAGCGCAAGAGGAGGACTCCAGACAGAAGCAAGCTCCACAACCTCCGAGCATTCGTCAACGAGGCTCGACCTCTGCACCCCGTGTGCAGCCAAGCGGCGACACCGACATTCCCGTCAAAGTCGTCCAAATTGGTTCCGATGTCACTCAAACTACCCGCATATCGGGTGGCTTGAACGACAAATAGGAACTCACGCTCATCACTTTCCTCCGGGCTAACGTTGACGTGTTTGCTTGGCAACCGTCACAAATGCCTGGGATCCCGAGGGAAGTGATTGAGCACAATCTAAAGATTTACCCCGACGCTCGGCCTGTGCATCAGAAACCTCGGAAGCAATCTGTAGAGCGACAGAACTTCATCCGACAAGAAGTGAAGAAGTTGCTCGAAGCCGGATTCATCCGAGAAGTTTACCATCCAAAATGGCTGGCAAACCCAGTCGTTGTGCCTAAGGCCGGCGGGAAACTTCGGATGTGCATTGACTACACCACACTGAATAAGGCATGTCCAAAAGATCCATTTCCACTACCTAGAATAGATCAGATAGTGGATTCCACCTCCGGGTGCGAGTTACTGTGTTTTCTAGACGCATATTCTGGATATCATCAAATCAGGATGTCTAGGGAGGATGAAGAGCATACTTCATTCATCACAGTAGATGGATTGTATTGTTACACAGCCATGCCTTTTGGTCTCAAGAATGCAGCTTCAACTTTTGTACGAGCTATGTACAAAACTTTCAAAGAACTCATCAGAGACATAGTGGAAGTGTACGTCGATGACATCATGGTCAAAGTCAAAAACAAGGAGTCCCTCTTGGACACCTTGCAGGCTGTCTTCGATAAGCTGCGGGCCACCCGCACGAAGCTAAACCCAGACAAGTGCGTCTTCGGGGTTAGTTCCGGAAAGCTTCTTGGTTTCCTGGTAAGTCACCGGGGCATAGAGGCTAATTCGGCGAAGATAAAAGCCATTGAAGACATGCGGCCACCAACCCGCATCAAAGACGTCCAAAAATTAACTGGATGTCTAGCAGCCCTCAACCGGTTCATTTCAAGACTGGCGGAAAGGGCACTTCCCTTCTTCAAGTTGCTGAGGAAGTCCGGACCATTCCAATGGTCTGAAGAAGCAGAGAAGGCATTCCAGGAGCTGAAACAGTTCCTCACCACCCTACCAGTCTTGGTAGCTCCGAACCCTGGTGAGCCTTTATTGCTTTACATTTCAGCAGCTGACGAAGTCGTCAGTATGGTTCTGGTTGCGGAGAGACCGGAACTACCCAATACTCAGGAATCCAGACCCCTTCGGGAGGGTCCGGAGGTTCCTGAAAGCGGGTCTGGGTCCCAGCTCCCAGACTTGAACCCACAAGAAGACACTTCAGAGTACCCTGATCCCTCCGAGAGGATTCAGGTCATTCCTGAAGAAGCTCCGGGTTCCTCCACCCAGAACCCGGAGGTCCCCGAAGAGAGTCTGGACCCCTCCAAGAGGGTCCGGATCAATGAAGAGGAAGCTCCGGATCCCTCCGGGAGGGTCCGGACCATTCAACGCCCGGTATACTTCATCAGTGAAGTGTTACATGATGCCAAGACTCGATACCTAGAGGTGCATAAACTGCTCTATGCAGTTCTTATTGCCTCAAGGAAGCTTCGACACTATTTCCAAGCTCACAAAGTCTCAGTGGTGACTTCATATCCACTTCGAGCGATCCTGCATAATCCCAATTCAACTGGGAATATTGCAAAGTGGGCAGCGGAATTGGCTGAATTCGACCTTGAATTCATTCCAAGACAAGCAATCAAGAGTCAAGCGTTGGCAGATTTCGTGGCAGAATGGACTCCCTCTCCATTAAACCCTGGGGGCCCCAGCGAGCAGAAGACGGAACCTCAAGTTCCAACCTTCACTAAGCCTCATTGGACCCTTTACTTCGACGGCTCCATGCAGAAGCAGGGAGCCGGAGCTGGAATCCTTCTCCTCGCACCAACCGGGGAGAAGGTGAAATACATGGTACACCTTGACTTCAAGGCAACCAACAACATGGCGGAGTACGAAGCACTCATCTATGGATTAAAGGTGGCACTATCATATGGTGTCAAGCAGTTGCTGGTCAAAGGAGATTCACAACTTGTCATAAAGCAGGTGAAAGGTGAATGCTCCTGCAATAATCTCCAGCTGGCTGCTTACCTCCTTGAAGTCCAGAGGCTTCAGAAGGACTTCGAAGTCCTAGACCTTCACCATGTTCAGCGTGCTCACAACGCTGAAGCTGACGAACTCTCGACCAAGGCGTCAACTGGAGCTCCGGCTCCTGACGGAACCTTTGTCCGGAGGTTGTCAAAACCCACAGTTCAGCCTGCCGAACTGAACGAAGGGGGCGAGATCAGCATCCCGAAGCCGACGGTCCCGATGGCCCTGTTACCATGGCAGCCATCAAGGGTCGTAGGTGCTTCCGGAAGCTCCGAGCAACCCAGCACGCAAGAATCAAATGCTCAAGTTAGTTCCGATGCATGGATCTCGGAGATCCGGAGCTACTTGAAAGACAACATCCTTCCTGACGATGATGTATCCGCTGACCGGGTAGTCAGATTGGCTAAAAGATACACGTTGGTAGAAGGGGATCTCTACCGGCGCGGTGCCAACGACATCCTAATACGGTGCATCACAAGGGAAGAAGGCTGCGAGCTCCTCGCAGAAATCCATGGAGGCGAGTGTGGGAACCACGCATCTTCCCGCACGCTGGTCGGAAAAGCCTTTCGGCACGACTTCTACTGGCCTACAGCGCTCCAGGATGCCACTGAGCTAGTGAAGAAATGCAAAGCATGCCAATTTCATGCAAAGCAAATTCATACACCTGCTCAGTCCTTACAAATGATACCTCCTACATGGCCTTTCGCTGTGTGGGGGATGGACATCTTGGGACCCTTCCCAAGAGCCGTCGGAGGTTACAAGTTCCTGTACGTCGCCATCGACAAGTTCACCAAGTGGCCGGAAGCTACTCCTGTTGTGACGATCAACAAACAATCTGCAATCAATTTTCTACAATCTATCGTGAGCAGATTCGGAGTCCCAAATAAGATCATCACTGACAATGGGACTCAATTCACAAGCTCCGCATTTCAAGGATATTGCGAAGACCTCGGCATACAAGTTTGCTACGCTTCTGTAGCTCATCCTGCCAGCAATGGACAAGCCGAGAGAGCAAACGCAGAGATCCTTAAAGGACTCAAAACGCGCACTTATGAGCGTTTGAAAAAGCACGGAGCCAATTGGATCGAAGAGCTTCCGCCCACTCTATGGGCCAACAGGACTTCTCCAAGTCGGGCAACCGGAGAAACACCCTTCTTCCTGGTGTACGGAGCTGAAGCGATCCTTCCTCCGGAAATCACCTTGGGTTCCCTCCGAGTCCGGACCTTCGACGAAGCCGCGCAGAACCAGCTCCGGCGTGAAGACCTAGACCTCCTCGAGGAGGGAAGGTGCCAAGCAGCTGTTCGGAATGCCCGATACCGCCAAGCTCTACGGCGCTATCACCAGCGGCATGTACACAAACGACAGCTCGAGGAAGGCGATCTGGTGCTACTGAGAATACTATCCAGAGAAGGGCAAAACAAACTTTCCCCCGGCTGGGAAGGGCCCTTTCGAGTGATCAAAGTATCACGTCCCGGAAGCGTTCGCTTGGCTACAGAGGATGGGACACCTCTCCCAAATCCTTGGAACATCGAGCACCTCCGTAAGTTCTACACCTAATTCCACGGAGGTGAGTCTTAAGTAACTTGAAATGTATGTTATAGAGTCATTGTACAGAGTCGGGTAGTTCCTCCGGGAGAGTAGCCGGACCTTTCCCGAAAGGTTTGAAAAGCTCATGCAACACTTGATACAGTCTCCGGACTAGAAGTGTGGCTAACTACCCTGGGTCAAACGAGAAACCAAACACACTTAGCCTGGTTCCGTACCCTAAGAGTGTACTTGTTTCCCCTGTACCCCGGACCTATAATGAAAGACATCTTCATGTGAAATAGACTCCACGTGCATTCATTTTTGCATAAGGCTCGACATTTTTATTTTTCTCTTTCTTGTCTATAACAGAAACGTGCAATTCTTAAGAAGTTCTAGTTTGACCGGTTTACGTACGATTTGAGTTGAATTGTCAGATTTTTTAGATTTAAATGTCGTCTGTGGCCAACTCGCCTGAAAGCCGCCAAGCCATTCTAGGGCCGGAGTGCGCTATCGACTTAGCCTGGTCAAGCACCCTAAGTACGCCACTCTACCTACATCCCGGCAGGCCAAAGTAAGGGGAGTCCATGGACAATTGGATCTAAAAGAAAAGACAATTCATCCAGTTGTACTAAAAATCGTGTTCAACTTAAAATTCTCTTGAGAACCGTAAGCCGCGACGAAGTTATAGATAAGGAACAAATTTTACTATTTTTCTTGGCTTAAGTGTGCAGGAAAAATGAACCCAAAGTTGAGGGAGAAAAACCGGAGCTAACCAAGCTCCGACTCCCACCAGGGCGTCAACCGCCGGCGTTAACTTAAAGATGGTGAGAAGACCCTATCACTAGAGTCTGTTGCCAACAAACCAGGCGTGGCAAGGGTCATTGCCGGAGCTACTAAGCTCCGACACCTTGGAGTATTAACTATCGACGCTCAACGTGTTGGTAGAGGCTATTGCCGGAGCTACTAAGCTCCGGCGATGGACAGTGCCGGAGCTTCTAAGCTCCGACGACTTCAAGGGACCTTCACTATCGAAAACTTCGGACCTAAATTATACGAGTTCGAAGCAAATTTGTCTTCAACAAAACTCAACATCCTTTTGGTACATGTCCACAATCAAATTGTGCACATCTACCAGGGGGCCAAGTGAAGATAAAGATGTTGAAGACAAAAAAAAATGAAATTCGCAAAAAAGTGAGGATTTCATTTCATTTGAAGACCGGAGATTACATCTGGAGACAAGGGATTACAAAATTGAGGAAGAAGAGAAGATACAAGTAAAGGCTAAGAGAGACAGTCCTAGACACTATGGAAGAACTCGGCAACCTTCTGAGCGACCTCCGACACGCTGGCTCGGGTAGCTTCGCCTTCTCCTTCGACGGGGCCTTCAAGCACCGGGTCCAGAGGGAATCGAGGGTTCCGGCTAGTGTAACACGTCAACGCATACTCTGTGACGTTCCTAGCCAGGGATTACCCCTCGACCTCCAGCTGGTCCGCGATGACGTCGCCCACCTTGGAGAGCTTGCTGCCCGCTGCGCTCAATGCTTGCAACGCAAGGTCCGGCTCCGGCTCCGGATCATCCGGGAGCACGGGGCTGAAACCCATCGGCGCCAGCGCATCGTCGGCCTTGCTCAGGAATTCCCAAATTTGCAGGGAGTCCGTCTTCCTCAGGCCCTTCATATCTTCCAGGGATCTCCGGGCCGCCGTCAGCTCCGAATTCTCGCGGGAGAGGCGCTCAACTTCTTTGGCGTTTTGCTGAATCTTCGCAGCAACCCGCTTCTCAAGTCTTCCGAGCTCCTCCCCCCGGAGGTGGATCTTGTTCCGGCGGTCAACCAGGTCCTTCTCCCTAGCCTCCGCTTTCTTCTCCCGGGCGATAAGGGCACACTCGTACTCGTAGAGTTCCTGCCCCCGCACCCAGGTCTTCTCCTCCTCCTCGAGGCAGCGCTCTTCCAATTTTTTAGTGCGCTCCTCGAG
The DNA here is from genome assembly GCA_036927565.1 of Tuctoria greenei. NCBI lineage: Eukaryota > Viridiplantae > Streptophyta > Magnoliopsida > Poales > Poaceae > Tuctoria > Tuctoria greenei. The sequence goes on along the minus strand of JAYESD010000002.1, from coordinate 61,268,193 downwards.
GCCCTTGTCCGCCAGAGCTGTTTTCTCGGCGAGCTCTTCCTCCCGTCGCAAGACGTCACCCCGTAGCTCCAGGAGTTTTTGCTCCTCATCCTCGAGCCGTCTTTCCCTTCCTTCAAGTGCCTCTCGACGCTTGATGAGTGCGGTGCTGATGGCCTCGAGTTGATCGAACCGAGCGTTGGCTGCATCGTTAGCAGCCTTGGCTTGGTCATGGAACTCCCGGGATTGAGCGTCAAGGGCGTGAGTCATGCTCTCCCTCTCGTCCAGCAGCTCACCCCAGAGCTCCAGGCGGACCTTCTCCCGCCTGATCCATTCCTTGTCATCCGCAATCCTTGACTGCGCCAGCTTAGTCTCGAAGTGGAGTCGATTACGCCACCTCCTAAGGGTTTGGAGCTCCTCTTCAAGAGCTTTGCTGTCGTGGAAGAAGGCCAGCTGGACCTGACGTAGACTGGAGCAGGCGTTGTCGATGGACATCGACAGAGAGATGGGCTCCGGACCTGCCGGGGTCTCTTCCGCTGTTTCCAGCGGGTCTTCACTTACAAAAATTGGGTCCCACTCTACAAGAGTGGAACCCTGAGCTTCCAAAGCGCTAGGGCACTCCTCCGGGATGGCCTCAGTCGCCACCGAAGAAGGTCCCGCCACCAAGTCTTCATTTGCCCCCTCAGGCTGGGGGCCGACGACTTCGTTCAGGCACTCTGGCTCCGCCACGGGTACCATCGACGTCGTCGCCTCCACTGGCTCCGGCCGGGACACTTCTTCTGAGGGAGGCTCAAGCTCCCTCGCCTCTTCAGCCACCGGCTCTGCGGCCGGCGCTCCAACAATCACCGGCTCTGCGGCCGGCGCTCCAACAATCACCGGCTCTGCAGCCGGCACTCCAATAATTACCGGCTCTGCGACCGGAGTTTCAGAAGTAACCGGCTCAACTACCGGAACTACTTCAACTTCCGGCTCGCATGCCGGGGCTTCAGCTACCTCTGGCTCAACCGCCGGGGCTTCAGCACTTTCTGGCTCCAAAGCCGGGACTGCTACTTCCTCCGACTCAATAGTCGGAGCTTCTACTTCTGCAGCACCAGGACCCGGAGCTTCTACCTCCGGGACGGGTGCCGCTGGCGCATCTTCAATCCCGTGGTCCGGCGCTACCACGGGAACTTCTGGAGACGAGTCGAGGTCCATGACCACGACAGCCGGCGCCGGAGCTGTCGCAGCCTCCGCTTGGGGCGGCACCGGAACTGGAGCAGAAGCCCCCGCCGCCTCAGACACTGTGGCTGAGGGCGGAGCTTCACTCCCCTTCTTGGGAACGCTGCAGATAAAGAACGAAGAAATTGAGCAAATAGATGCTACAATTAAAAGTTAATTGAGGTAAGAAAGAAAAATTACCTTGGGAGGCTCACGCACCAGCTTGCGCGAAACCTCTTTCCCGGACGTTCCGGGCTGGCCACGATCGGCGTAGGAGCTCCGGGAGGACTCCCAGGACTTGCCGTGGCCGCGGGCGTTTCCCGGGTCGGAGCTCTCCTTGATCGGGAGGAACTCCTGGACCTGGAGGCCCTCACCGCTTCTCGTGCCGGAGTCGCCTGCCCAGAGCTGGCACCTCCGGAGGGATCCACCATGGGGACAGTCGCACTCCGGGAGGATCCCACCGCCGGAACAGTAGTGCTCCGAAAAGACCCCACCACGGGGACAGCCGCCACGGCGGCGGAGGATCTTCCTTCCTGAGGACGGGGAACTGGGGGGGAGGTGGCAAGCCCGACGGACCTTCCGTCAGCATGTCGCAGCTTTCTCTTCCGGCTCTCCGGCTCCTCCGCCAGCTCCATGCCCTTGCCGATGACCTCAGCTCTTGGCTGAGAGACAGGGGCGGAGCCGCCTTTGGACAACCCGGGGATCGCCAACCGGGCGGTTGATCTTCTCTCGACGACGCCAAGGTCATCAAGCGCGGGCATCTTCCGCTGGAGCTCCCTGCTGAACTCCACTTCCACGTTCAGGGGGAGGAAAGCCGGCGGCGGAGTCAAGTACTCTCCGTCAACATCGATGCCGTGCTGGAATTTCTTGAGGTGAAACTCCAAGGACTTCCCCACCATGCTGGACTTCAACCCGGTCTCAACCCGGTCCTCGTCCATCACGCTGTTGAGGGCCCAGGCGAGCTTCTCCCTCCTCTTCAGCGGCGCCCACCTGTTGGACAAGAAGTTGCAGAACACCGCCTGGGGAGTCAATCCTCCCTCCACACATTGGCGGATCCTGGTCAGGACGGGGTCGAAAGCTGCCGCCAGCACCAGAACTTCGCTCCACACCGACGTGTCAATACCGGGCAGACCATCTGGCAACTCCAACCGCTCATGCTCCTCCACCCGGACGACTACCCAATCTTTCTTCCAGTCATCCCACTTCCCGGAAGGGAATGACCGGAGGTACTTGAACGGGCACTTCTTGCGCTTCACGAAGTAGTAGAAGCCAAGGTACTCGTCGCTTCGGCCGGTGGTTTGGACGGTGAAGAAGGTTCGGAAGAGCTCGATGCAGGGAGGGATGCCCACCCACATCTCGCAGAAGTGGACAAAGATGGACACAAGGAGAATGGAGTGAGGGCCAAGGTGGTATAGCTGCAGACCATAGAAGTCCAGCAGCATCAAGAAGAAAGAAGAAAACGGTGGGATCAGCCCCACCATGGCGTACGATGAAAAGTACACCATCTCGCCGGAGTGCTCCTTTTTAAAGGGAAGCTCTCCGCCGGCGCGGACCGAGCGGTTGAAGAAGTCCGAAGACCACCCCATGAGGGCTCGGACCTTCTTCAGATCGCTTTCCGTCTTCAAACGACTCTCACGCAGACCCAACTCCATCGCAGCACAGCTAGGCAAGAGAAGAGGAGCAAAGCACGAGTTGGGAGTTTGAGCGCAAGAACAGATGGAAAGCGTAAAGAACTCCCGACGGTGCGCTTTCCTTCTTAAGTAAGCCCTCGCAACGCTTGGATGGAAACTGCAGGGGAGTCAAGGATACTACTCAAGAATTCACCCCTGCCGATGACAAGAGAGCCCGGGACCACCCTGACGATCAAGTCGAGGTTCTTACCCAGGCGAATGGTTGTCATCACGAGGCGGGAAACCCAAAGGCGGCGACCTGACAAGGCGCGCGGAACCGATACGGTTTTCGTATCGGGAACTGGCGACCTTCAATTGCGAGAGATCCGCACGTCAAAGATCTTATCTGCCGCCTGAGGTGCGCCACGCGTCGGGACTTAACCGTAAGGCCCCGCCAAAGGCACCTCCGAAGACCCTTGAAGACCCAGTTCAAGAGTCGCAAGTGTGGACCCACCTCCGGCGGAATGACTTCACCCCGTTGGCCTTCCCCGGAGGTAGGTCCAGGGGGCCACTGTCGGTACCCTAAAAACCATACACCCCCTGAGGTTACAAAGATCTCAAGGGAAGGACATCTACTCAAATTAAAGACCCTAGGGGGCCCACCTGTCAGACATAACCGGACCTGCTTCTCCAACATGGTTAACCCCTAGGTTGCCACGTGTACTGTCAGACCGGAGCTATTACCCGCAAGGGTGAAGCTCCGGGCTAGGTACTGAAACGGCACCTCCGGACTTAACCCCTGACCGAGAGAAGCTCCGGACCTGACACGTGCCAGGCCACCCCGGAGCTTCCCGCTTCCCATAAGCAAGCTCCGGAGCTGCCACGTGTCCATACGTCGGAGCTGGCCGCTTCAAACCTCCGAGAGACATTGTAACGGCTCCGGATCTTCAAAGGACAGCCGCGGACTTCAAGACCCGATTAATTATCATTAATTCCACGTTAATGATACTTAATCGGACGATCTTAACACCTGTAACGGCACTGTCGGAGCCGTTACAGGGTTATTAACAACAATCAATCTCGTGTATCAATACTAGTAACCTCCAGGGCCACATGTCGGGCCAGGCTGACTTGTAACGGTTTGTCCTTGTACTATAAAAGGACAAACCGACGATACACAAAAGAGGGAGAACTCTCGAACGCTCTCAAGATCACAAGTTAATACAACACACACACACACCCGTGGAGTAGGGTATTACGCTCAGGCGGCCCGAACCACGTAAATCACTGTGTCACTCGTGTCCAATCGCGTTTCACCTTCTTGAGTCTCCGCGCGCCCAAACCGAACTACAAACTCCTTCAACACTTTAATAGTGTCAGGGGATCTGCCGACTCCAACAGTCGACAATATCTATACATGTCTGGAAATCTTAAAGAGTCCTCTATCAATTTCCTATTCAATGCTAAGGATAAAACACACAATAACCAGGTCTAAATTGAAGTACCGTTTAAGGTGTCGTAACAGTCCAGAATCTGGATAGTTATGTATTCAATTGCTGTTTGGATCGTAATTTCCAGTAGGATCATCAAAAGACTTCATAATTTACATCTATGGAATCCTGAGGATGTGTATAACAAGTTTGCAATATATTGTTTCTGCAAATATCAATGTTTTTTATTTGAAAATTGTGGATAAAACTAGCAACATACAAAGGAAGCTCTGCCAAATTTCAGTTCAAAATCTGGGAACTTGGTGGTAACATGAGTGAATAGTAGCATCTGTACTGAAAATAGAGTGTAGCTGTCCTGCACTTCATCTCATAGGGTTGTGCTCCTTCGAGATCGCTGTCGCTATCCTTTTGCCAAACAAAGCAATGTGCTCTCATACGGCTATTGAACATCGCTTGTGCTTAGAAAATAGATACAAGTAACTGCCTATTTAGAATAAGAAGATAAATTTTCCATTGCTGGTGAGCAACTTTAACATGCTTGCCACCCTCGCAATGTATAGGAACCTTTTGGTTGGTCGCCTTAAACCCTAGAATGCCTTATCAAATCCTAGAATGCTTCCATCTTTTTCTTCATGCAACACTTCATGTAGAGTTAATATGCCATTAATTATATTTTTTGTCTTATTAGTTCTAACATGGAAAGCCCTAAGAAGACTGGTGCTGGTAGTAACAATAAAGAAGACAATATGGAGTTTACTGACTCTAGCAGTTCAAGCTCCTTTCACAGTCCATCGAATCCTTTTCCTAATATAAAAACTAAAAATACTTCAGAGGATCTTGACCCGAAATATGATCCTATCGATGAGGTATGGATCGTGAATCTTAACTTCAGCAGTTCAAGTTAATGTTGGTTGTCAAGTATACGAAGTCTTATAATTCTTTTCTACCTAGATTAATCGCAAAGACAACGAGGTGACTTCGGCTCCTAAAACCGCAGAAAGTTCTCCAATGGATGAATCCTCAGCTTCACTAAAGCGGAAACGAGGGCAACGAGGCCCCAATAAGGGTCCATTGGACCGCATCATGTACATAACAAGGGTCGGTCCAGGTGGGCTTCCCCAAGAACCACTGGATTCAGTTACCAAGTACCGTAATGCATGCAGATTTCTTGTTAGGGAGTTCGTGCCGATCACGGCCGAGAATTGGAGGAAATTACCCGAGCAGACCAAGAATGAGTTGTGGGAAAGAATAAAGAAACAATTCAAGTTTCTGAAAGGCACGGAAGAAGCTGTAAAGAAAGCAACATTGGTCTCTTGCGGCAAGAAGTTTCATGGCTGGAAGAGCGAAATGAATGCTTATGTTAAGGCCGATAAGGTCCCTTGCCCGAGGAAGATGGAAAAAATCACACAAGCTCAGTGGCAAGAGTTTGTTTCCCAAAAGACTACACCTGATGCTAAAGCTCTAAGTGCAACTAGGTCAGAGCTTGCAAAAAAGAACAAATACCATCATCGCTTGGGGTCTGCCGGATACGCCCCCAAAGTCCAGAAATGGAATAAGATATTAGACGAAATTACCAGTAAGGGCAATCCTCACCCATGAGAAGGCTGCGATGAGCGAACTCAGCGGTGGGTCTTTGCCCGATCAGGTTTGACCAGTGAGGGCAAACTTGAAAAGCCCGACTCTGTGAATGAAGTAGAGGAGAAAATTAAAGAAGTAATTGAAAAGCAACAGAAGGGTCTCTTCAAGCTGAAGAGGGAGAATGACCAACTTACCGCTATCTTAGGAAGCCCTGAACACAGCGGACGGGTTCGAGCAGTCTCTTCTCAAATGTCTTGGCTAGATGGTTTCCCTAAAGATAAAGACACATATAGAAGACGTGAGAAGTTTAAGAAAACACTTGATGAAATGATTGCTCAAAAGGTCAAAGAAAATATGCAAGAAATAATGGAACAACTTAGACAATCGGGACAATAAGTGGCACCGTGTACATCGATGGTTCCAGTGCAAAAGGAGCAATTAGTATCTCCAACTGCCTACCCTAGCAGCGTTGGTTCTGTGCCAGGCTCAGGGTCAACCCATAAGTTCCCTGTTGATGATATTGCTAACGACAAATCTTGTCGTCTTCTTGTCCCGATCGGCATAGCAGGGAACAAAACCGAACAGGTTGCGACTGCTATGGCAAAGCCTGATCATGACTTTAACGGGAATCCACTTCTATTGTATTATGATATGGTGCAAGTTCTTCATATCATTGATAATGATTATGAAGATTATGAAATATACCACGTCACACCTGAGGGGATCGCGACTCTGGGGCAGGCTGTCAACCGATTAATCCTTTGGCACCGACGTGATATCGTGTTGGACGATGAACCAATTTCTAGCCCTGTCGCATCTCAAAATACTGCAACCCCATCTTCTAAGGTGAAAGTCCAGGAAGATCCACTCCCAGTCCAGGAAGATCCACTCCTCCTATGTCTCAGCAAGGATGATAGTAACCTTGCTAGTAAAGATATCCAAGAGCAACAAGTTGGACAACAACTTCAAGCAGTACCAGAGCAAGTTGTTGCTAATAAAGAGCAACCAGTTGAGCAACAACTTGAAGTAGTACTAGAGCCAGCTACTGGGAGTAAAGAGCAATCAGTTGAACAACAGGTTAAACAATCCATTGTCCAACTTCCGACGACTACTCCTCGATCATTAGTGCCTATCAAAGTTAGCTCATACGAAAATAAGAAACCTTCATCAGAAGTGTCAAAGTATTTGGAAACTATGAAAGAAAATATTATAAAATCAAGTGCATCTCGTTCTTCTCATGAGCCAGAATTAGGAGATATCAAGGAGTGGGAAGAAGACGGTGTCATGTATAATCGGCAGACAACTTTAGTTAAACTAGGAGTTCCAATATACAAGCTTGAGGATGTTCCTCCTAAATTTGAGAATGGGAAGCTGTTCATGACATTCGTACAACTTAGCAAACAACCTGTCCTGCTCAAAAGAATGCATGAGTGGTACATCCTTGCCAGCACAAGATATGGTCTTAATTGTGTCACATTTCGTATTCCAAAAGAAGCATCCTGGAGCACTGGAGAAGATAGACGAGTCATTTTATTTGAAGAGCTGCATCCGCTTTTGTATCGGGGCATGCTCGAAATCAACTTGCTGCTCGTCTGGTGCTTGTAAGTGCCCCTAATATTTTGTATTTGCTTTTCTTACTACACGCATACGCATTTCATGATATTATAACAATTTTGGACTTCTTCAATAGGATGGAATACATGGATAATGAAAAGTTGGCGCGCAAGACAGGTATCCTTGACACTACTAGGATTGCAAAGGCGCTATTCGATGTTCAGGCGGATCGAGACTCATCAAAGTTCAAGCACATGAAAAAAAAGATTTTGAAAAAGTAATCGCAAAACTTAAGAAGGATAAAAGGATAGAAGTTGCAGCTTACATAGGACATGCAATGTTTAACTTTGTCAGAGACGGCAAGGACCTCGTAAAGGCTCCGTACAACTTTGAGTAAGTTCAACACATGACATTAAAATAGCAGTTACTAGTAATTGTTAACACATGTGTTTGTGTGTTTACAGTGATCACTGCATAATGATCTTGATCAAGCCAACCCAGGGAATGGCAACAGTCTTGGACTCGACCAATTTCCCACCAGATCGTTACAAAGATTTCCTTTCCATTTTGAAACTGTACGTTTATTCAATAATTTTAATTTGCACACATTTAGAATGTGTTGACAAGTTTTATATGACATTTCTTGTATTACAGCGCTTGGCGGTTTTACACGGAACGGCTTGGCAGTGAGAGACCTTCCAATATGAATGCATTGGACATTAAAACGTATTATGCTTCTTCGAAGCAGCCTGCTGGGAGTGTCTTATGCGGGTATTATATATGCGAGCATCTTCGGATCGCCGGCGTATATAGAGTGAATCGTGAGGATGTAAGTTATCCTTAATGTCGATACCTTATTTTCTTACTTTTGAGTTTTATTTTCATTGTAACTAGCATAGTTTAATACTTATATTCTCTGCTGTTCAATATTACTAGAAACATTATTTTCATATTTTGATTCTAACTTCAAAATTCAATTGCTCATAGTACAACTACTCCAAAAATACCAACTAAATTCCTGTATACTCTCACTTTGATCTATACTTTGAGATTGTTCAAACCAACACATTCTAAACCTTGTTATGTGTTATATTGCAGCACACAAAGAATTTGAATGAAGAATGGCCGGTTTGTAGAAGTATTCCTGATGGAGGAGCCGCCAAGATTGCTTCTGAACTCTGTCAATTCATTCGTCGCGAAATTTTGCACAAAAGAGGGAAGTTCTTTGATGAGAATGGTGCAATAGCTGATGTGCCAGAACTTTGCAACTATGCCAATAGAAACAGTTTTTAGTGAAAACTTGTAAACTATGAGATGAATTGTATGTGTGACTTGTACACACACACACACACACACACACATATATATATATATATTGTTTTAGTGAAATTAAGTTCTGTGAGATGACTTCTGTGATGATAATATTGTTGACTTCTGTTCTGTCATGATATTGTTGACTTTTGATTTGTGATTATATTGAATTGACCTGGAAATTAGAAATAACAGCAGTAGTACTGCATAGGTTATAACTTATCATAGGCGGTTATTTACCAACGACTAGGAATGCCTGTGAAAAACAATTATCACAGGTGGCTAGATATAGGTAAAGAACCATCTGTGATAACCTAATTATCACAGACGGTTACTGTTATGGTAGAAACCAGCTACAGTAAAAAGTCTTCACAGGCGGCTTGATGTAGGTCAACATCCGCCTGTGATAACACCATTATCACAGGCGGTTAGATATGCTGCAAGACCCGCCTGTGATAAGACAATTATCACAGGCGGGTATGTATGCTGCACTACCCGCCTGTGATAACTTATCTTCACAGGCGGCTATCATAAGTAAAAACCGCCTGTGATAATGTTTCTTCACAGGCGGTATCACTTCTCCTCCTGTGAAATTGCGGATTATCACAGGCTCTTCGTTTCAGGCAGTTTTAAAAACCGCGTGTGATAATAGGTTTGGAGCCGCCTGCGATAAGGCTTATTGTAGTAGTGTTGCGCGCTTCGCTTGGATATGAAATTTGCTTGGTGTTGGATATACTCGTATTGTGATGGCCAGTTAAGACTAGGGCTACATGTGTTGTGCGATCTTTTCTCTTGAAAGAAAACCAACCATGTCCACTGTCCTCTAATGTAGTTTGGTTTTCCACAGCTTAATTTTCTTCAAGAAGATCACAAAAAATAAAACATTTGTCCTATTTATTTTCCTTTTTGCTCTCCATGTTTTCAAAGTTAGAATAATGATTTTATTTTAATTTAAACTAGATTTATTGTCATAATGCCATTAATTTGAGAATGTAGGGAGTAATTTGCAAGTATATATAGACAATTCATATTTATTTTATCATGCAAAATGGACATCAATTCTATCATGTTCAGAATATAATTAACATAAATTCTTTCTTGAAATGAAATGTAACAACATTTTTCCATTAGACATTTGCAGATGATCATTACTCCCGCAGTCCTCGAATACTTGTCGTCTTCTAGTAGAAAAAGGAATAAGAAGACGACAAGTATTTGAGATGGAGTGAATACAAATATAATTATCACACATTGATTTTAGCAGTAGTTACACACCGCAAAAAAATACAGCGTGATACTTGCATGTCTTGATGAGCTACTTTTAGTTCCACTACTACAAAAAGCATTTTCACAGGCGGTTCGATATTTTTACACAGGTGATCCGTAAAAAAACATGCCTGTGATGTCGAATGATACAATAACCGTCTATGATGTACAAACATCACAAGCGTTTTTTTCAGGAACTACCACCTGAGTAAATAAATGATCTTCACATGCGGTTATTAATAAAGAACCGCCTGTACTGATTCAAACATCACATGCGGTTTTTAGTAAAACAACCGTTTGAGTAAGGACAATATTTGCACAGATGACTTTAATAAAGAACCGCCTGTAGTGGTGCATATATTTCATGCGGCCTTTTATACGGGTTGCCTGTGATGCTCTGTATGTTTTCACAAATGGATTTTAATTACTGACCGACTGTGATGGAGACTAAAAGAAAAATATTTAATAATATTTTCTAGAGCATTTTATAGTAATATACTATATATATGTATATATTATACTATATATACATATATATATATTTATATCATTTATATGTATATATAATAATATATACATATACATGATATACACATACATACATATATCTATATATACGAACAAATTCATAAAAAAATGTCAAATTAAAATATTAAAGCTTCATTGTAATATTTCAAATATATACAATATATATGATACATTATTTTCAGCATTGACATCTTCTCGCATATTGGTTTCAAATCCTTTTTAATGCTTCTCTCTACGCGCTTGATGTTTTTTGGTTCGGTGAAAAGGTACATATTTTCATATTGATTATATTTCTATTCATTATCTCCCACTAGGGGTGGCATTCGGTTAACCGACGTAATTCGGTTTGGTTTTCTATTTTTTTTTTTGAAAATTTGATTTTTAGAAAATGGGAACCGAAATATAAAATACAAAAAGAGAAACCGGTCTAATGGTTAACTGGGAATTCCAGTTCGGTTTTCGGTTAACCGAAAAAAACTGGACTTCATCCCTAACCTCGCGATCTCTCTCTCGGCAGGGGCAAGGGCCAGTGCGCCCGACTACCCGAGCATGCGCTGGCTGTCGGGGATGGCCCTGAGGCGCGGAGGACTTCGGGGGCTAGGAGGGTGCAAGGGACAGGGGACCTTCGTGGCTCGGGGCGGCGCGACACATTGCGATGCGGCGGAACACGGGCCAGCGGCCGCCAGCAGCGACGTAAAGAGTGACACAGCGTGGAACGGCCGCGTGAAGAGCTATGGAACGCAGAGCAAAGGCCGACGGTGCCTGCACGCAAAGAGCACGGGCGAAGGTCAGCGACGGCGGGAGGATCGAAGGAGCGCGGGGCTCGGCGGTCGCGCCTCGGCTGGGCAGAAAGGCGGTGTTGAATTGGGAAGAAGAGGTTGTTGGGCCGGGCTCCACTGGTTAGGGTTAAGTTAAATGGGCTGGGCTATTAGGATTTTCAAATGGGCTAAATTCCGGTTAATCCAGTTAACCGGAAGTAAAAACCAAAACCAAAAAAGTTCGTTTTTTGCATACTTAGAACCGAAATTTGGTTCGGTTTCGTGCGGTTTGGTTAGTTCGGTTTCGGTTTATTAGGTTATGGTTTTCGGTTTTCGATTTTTTTGCCCACCCCTATCTCCCACATTCTCAACCCCAACAATATTTTGCTTTCTAGAAACAACTATGTGAATCTTCTCATTTTGGCGAGAACTCACAAGTCATCTTTATAACCCACATTGTTCAAGTCTATCAGTGCCAACCCATAGTTGTCCACTTTCACACCATCAGGATGTTTGACCCATTGGCACTTAAATACAGGCATTAGCATTCTTTTGCTATAATCGAGTTCCTATATTTCCTCAATGAAATAGAAGTATGTGGTGTTTTGCTCTTGTGGATCATAAGCCTCTATACGAACACCACTATTTTGTGCAACACTCTTACCGTCTTTTTTCTTAGTGTAAAATTTGTAACCATTGATGTCATATGCTTGCCATGATGTTACCTGTAACACCCTCGTTTTCATCCATCACGCATTGCATACATTCTTATACATGTTTAACATTAAGCAACATAAAAAGGAACATGTTTAAAATTAATTAGAACCAAAACTGCAGTTAAAAGTCTGTGTCAGTGCAGACTTGTCCAGTTTGGACCCCGGACTAGTTTCGTTTTGCTCTCTGTTGTCCCCAGACTTATCCGCTTTTAGCTGCGGACTAGACCGAAACCGTTTGTGTTGTTGTTCGAACTTGTTTGTTTCATGGTACGGACTAGTTCGTTCTTCGCTACTGGAAAAATTCAGAGTTGTCCAATGATTCATCGCTTTGGTCCGATTTTTGTAAAACTGAGAAGACCTCCGGACTTGTCCGGCCCAAATCGGACTTGTCCGTTTTCCTCTCTAGACAAGATCGGACTTGTCCGGACTGCCCCCTGTCTTGTATGTTCAAGTCTCTATTTCCGACCGGACTTGTCCGGTGTGCCCGACTCAGATTCAGTTTTTCCTCCACGATATGTTATTGGGTTTTTGACTTAATTGGGCACAATAACGTCGTGTCCAACCCTTATGGATCCCATGTCCCTACTTGGCCTCCATCGCCTTAAACTCGAAATCCACCCTAACCCTACCTCTCCACCTCTATGTAAACACCCCAACACCCACCCTCTCACCCCTTTGTAACAATTGAAGAAACCCCAAACCCTAGTTCGTGGGAGCCGCCATCAAGAGGAGTTCACCACAGCTAGGAGAAGAGAAGGAGGAAGGAGAAGGATCAAGCAAGATCGATCTTCGTCAACTCATCGACATCATCATCAATTATCCACCAATTCTTCATTTTCTTTGGATCTTGACATCAAGTTCTCAAGTCTTCAACCTTCGAACCCTAGGATTCATGGTAAATATCTTAGATGAATCTTTTCTATATAAAATTCTGATTCCATATTAACTCAAACTATGCTCTAATAGAAAACTGCCAAAAACCCTAGCCAAACGGACTTGCCCGGTCCAGTGCGGACTAGTCCGATTTCCTCTTTGTACAAGAACCGACATGTCCAACCTCACTACGGACTAATCCGGTCTTCCTGTTCTGAATATTCTTAGAACTTCTTTAATATCCTTCGAAATGACTTGGAACCTATGCTAACATGTAATACTTAATTGTAACTAGTTAGTAAGCAGTGATAGCAACTTGATAACATGCATTACTCCATAATTACATTATTCTTGCATGTAATGACATATTGAGTACCATATGAGCATTTATTGATTGTAATGTTTGTTTTGTATGTTGTTGTGCGGAATAGAAGGTGTTGCTCTAGAGGGTGTTATCGAAGACTTTCAGCACTAGAACTTCGAAGCTTTTGACCCTAACCAATATCAAAAGCAAGGCAAGTGTCCTTGAACATTTTAATCCCGTTTTTAAATATTTTGTTTGCAAAATTGCATGCTTGTGTCAATTCGGTGGGAAACCCAAGATAGGTGTTTACTAGACTTGTTTAACCATCCTTGTTGCTTGGAAAATATTGTAGAGAGTCGGAAGGGTATTTTACCTTTTTGCTTTGCTCTAATTAATTGAGATGGGAAAACAACTAAATGTCTGAACTATGAATTAATGCATTTATGAATGGTGTGAATTGATGAATATGGTTAATTGGTAATATGGGACTTGGGAGATCTAATCAAGCATGGTTTGTGGATTGGGTTGGATGTTATGGTGGTTTTGATTGCTTTAGATCTAAGGATCGATTCATGAGAGAATAAGCTAGGACAACAATGCCACCACAAGACCAAGTATGGGTGCGGCTTAGCCGATTAATTAGGTGTATTGCCAGCATTGTTCAAATCATTTGGAGGAGCGGGGAATGGGCGTCGGTTGGGTTTGCAATAGTGGCGGGACTCTGCCCTAGGAGTCGGTTGGGTTTGCAATAGTTTGCAATTGATGATGGTTTCATATTATGTTAATTTATTAGTATATGATGGGATTATTTCATATAGACATCTTAGTATGCTTTTCATATGTTTTAAATGTACTTTTCAGCAAATAGCCATTGTTTATTATCAATTCCTTGTTAAGCTTGTGAGACCTATGTGTGCTGAATACATTGGATATAGGCGATAAAAGTTTTGAATACTACCAAAACACCTTTATCATCAAGGTCCGACTCTAGGTCCGAGTTCCAGCAAGGTCTGACGATAGGTCCGGCTTGTTTTGGTAGCTCCGGCAAGGTCCAACGTAAGGTCTGACTTGCTTTGGCTAGGTCCGACTTCTTTGTTTAGGTCCGATTAGCTTTGGTAAGCTCCGGTGCTAGGTCCGACTAGCTTTGGTAAGCTCCGGTGCTAGGTCCTACTAGCTTTGGTAAGTTCCGACGCTAGATCCTTTTAGTTTTGGTAAGTTCTGGTTAGCTTTGGCAAGGTTCAGAGCTTGATCGGAGTGGTTCTGCTTTTCATTTGCAATGTTACGAACTTGTTTTTTTTTGTATTATGGAAAGTTTGCTTAGTTTTCTTTTACTAATTTTTTGGTGTGTTTTGGTGGTTATGGTTGATATCTTTTTGCTAAGGTTTGCAACATACTTATGTGAGGTGCTCACTAAGGTGTTGTGGTTATCGGAACTAACGAGAGTCAAGTCGAGCACTTGTGCTCGGAAGTATTGATTGTTTATTCATGTGCAGGTGTTGCTTGAGTTCAAGACATGGATGGTGACGGGATCCACTGAACTAGTCTTAGGGAGAAGATGAGGTTCAACAACCAAGATCGAGAGGAATTATGATTGAGTTGATCGGGAGGTTGCACAACATGTTTGAATCAAGAACAATGCATATGAATGTATCATGGGCGTCGTTAGAAGATGTTTGCACGCGTGCAAGGAGTGAATGGATGTGGCTACATGGTTCCGAGGCGTGATGAAGAGATATAGATGTAAAGAATTGGTCGGAAAGGTCCAACCGACTAGGTTATGGACTCACGCTGCGGCTGAGTCGTGTTTGACTCAAATATGGAAAGTTTTGAGTTGGTTATGATAGGATTTCGTGTGGATCACGAATTTGAGTTGTTTTAGGTATGTGGGATACATTCGTAAGGTGTTTGGAAGTCTTAATATTGCTTTTATCTACGTATAGAAGTCTTGAGGAGTTATGGAAAGTTTCGATTCGTGAATTGAGTAGGATTAGAGTCCTAGTTAAGTTTGGGTTGGCCTAAGGGCTGGTTATATAAGCAAGGGAGGCCAGAGCTCGTGGTAGATGACTTTGTGGCTGTTTCTCTTGTGTTTTGATCAATAAAATTAATAGTTTGAAGGAACTTTTGTGCCTTGTTCGTCGAGTTTCTGCATTGCACTACCTTTCTTTAGTAATTTTATCATAACTCGAGTTTTACAGATCTGATTGATGTGATTCTTTTCGGGTTGTCTTCAAAAATTGATTTTCTATCGTCTGCGAAAATTTCACGGTCATTGTATTTGTGGTTTTGGATCTACACGAGTTTCTTTGCAGTATTCTAGAACTGTTTTTCTTGGGTAAAACAGATTGACCTTTGTTTGATCTTTCAACCGTAACTTGAGTTTTTCTCGACGGATTTTCGTGATTCTTATTGTGACGTCTTCGTGACTTGACATGCACAATCTATACTTTTTTAGTTACAATTGATCACATTTAGATTAGTCGCGCACACGATTTCTTTAACAGATCATTTTTCCGTCGAGGGATTTTTCGTTGCTTCTGCTGAAAAGTTTTAATCAACCATTCACCCCCCTTTGGTAGCTTTACACGTGCTCTTCAATCCTACAATTGGTATTAGAGCCACGTTGCTCTAATATTTGTGATTCACACATATTTTCGACTACTCCTCATGGAGAAATACTCGGCAAAACCTTGTGTGTTTGTTGGTATTGATTTTCAGGTTTGAAAGGCACGCATGGAATCTTTTATCCAGGCGCAAGGCTTCGTGATATGACAAAAAGTATACAAGCCTTATGACGTGCCGCCAAACGATCAAGTCATGACTACAAACTTAAGAGATGTCGACAATAACAACAATGCTCGCAACTTGATAATCCAAGGACTAACTCAGAGCGACTTCGATCGTGTTGCACACCTCCGATCGGCGTACGGTGTGTGGAGGGCACTTTGTGACTACCGCGAAGGATCCAACACGATCAAGGAGGTAAAGCAGGATATATTCAAGAAAGAATACATGCGCTTCGAGATGCAACCCAATGAGTCCATTGATGACCTTTTTGCTCGCTTTAATAAAATTCTCAGCAACTTGCGTAGTGTCAATGTTAATTTTTCAGATGCTGAAAATGGTAGACAATTGTTAAGTGCACTAGATATATCAGTTTGGGAGATGAAAGTCACATCTATTCATGAATCTACTGTCATAAGTACACTTACATTAGATGTGCTATATTCTAAATTGAAAACTCATGAAATTGACATATTCTCACGTAAGAACCCCAACAAGTCTCTTGCATTTGTTTCTCAACGTGATATGCCTAGCTCCGGCCAATCTTCATCTAGCAATACACTTGCTTTGCTGTCTTCACTAACCCTAGAACAGATTGAAGAATTTCCAGAAGAGGAGCTAGTACTCATCTCTACTTGGTTCTCAAAAGAATTGCAAAATGTGAGAACTAGAAGGAGAGGAAGCTTCGGACCTCAACGATGCTTTGAATGTGGTAAGACAGGACACTTTCGTACAGATTGCCCTAACCTTTCAGGTCCTTCTACCCGTGATGAAAAGCAGAATAAAGTCAAGTCCTCTTCCGGCAACATCAACAAGAAAAAGAAGGGTTTTACAGGCCGCAAACTGATAAACAGTTTCATCACCGCACTTCAAGAACTTGGCTTGAGTGATGTAGACATTGAAAGTAATGAAGATGAAGATGATCTGGCAAACTTGTGTTTCATGGCGGGCAAATCAATATCAAGTATGGAGGATGCAGAACACAACAGTGACAACGAAGAGGTATGTCCTACTTGTGATGGAATGTGTGATGCTATTTCCTGTGCAACTGTTATTGTTAAGAAAAAGGACAAAAAGCTTAGGGACAATGCTGTTAAAATTGAGTCACTGGAATCTGAACTTAATCGTTTGAAAACCTTGATTCCTAGTGATGATTCTTGTTCCTCATCCGATTTAATATATGAACAATTGTCCTCCTTAAGAAGTGCACACTCCTCCACTCTTGATAAACTTGAGTTAGAGATTGAAAAGAACAAAAAGCTTGCTGCACATAATGACAGAAACTTAAAAGATGCTTATTATTCTACAATTGACTTGCATTGTTCTACCTGTAATGATCTTGAAAAGAAACTAAAAGATGCTATGAATGAAATTTCAATTTTGAACAATGCTTTACATGCTCCTGAAGTTAAATATTGTTCTAATTGCAAATTAAAAGGAAAAACTTTATGTGAAAACTGCCTAGAATTGTCTAAGAAACTTGATGACATGAATAAGACACTAGAGCAGTTTTGTGTTGGGAACAAAAATCTAAACTTGCTACTGAATTCATCAAAATCTTGCAATGATAAAACTGGTTTAGGTTTTGATTCTCATGCTCATGCTAAAGCACATCCACCTAAAATTATAAAGTCATTAGTAAGTGGTTTGATTAAAATAGTTCCTAAACCAAAGAGGTGGTTTTTAAATCTGCAGGAGTGTTGTCACGTTCGGGTTCAAATAAACTTACTGCATGCTCATCTAGACATGAACACAAAGTTAAATTTCATTGTACCTATTGTGATAGAGATGGTCATGTCATATATTTTTGTTATAGACTAGCTAAACAACATAAAAGTAAAGAATGCAAGCTAGATCTTATAACTCTCATGCAAAATTTGCTGCACATACTAAATCGAATGTCAGGAACATGCAACATGCTGTTATGTGTCAAAAACATTCAAAGTTTACCTCTAGAGCTTCAGTTTTTGCCTTCGGACCTTCTGTTGTTACCTCTGGAGATACTGATTTTTGTGCTACACAAGTAACACCTTATAGGTCAGTAGTTAAGAACAAAAAATCTCAAACTTTGACACATAAACCTGCTGTTTTATCTCAGCTTTCGCGTGTTTTTCTTGCTGCACATCGTGTGACTCAATACTGGATTCCTAAATGCCTTTTGACTAACCCCAATAGTGAGTCATCAATGTATTTTTCTTCTATGTAGGTTACACGCTTGAGGAAGGAGAAAATTTGGATTGTGGATTCAGGTTGCTCACGCCACAAGACCGGTAACAAAGAATGGTTCTTCTCCCTCTCTTTTGTGTGACGTGTAGAGAATGTTACTTTTGCCGATAATTCTTCAACTCTTTTAATTGCTAAGGGTTCGGTTAGAGTAAATAATCACTACACTTTGAAGGATGTAGCACTTGTTAAAAATTTGAAATACAACTTGCTTTCTTTTTCACAACTGCTAAATGAAAATCTGAAAATTATTTTCACTAAAAATTACTGCAAAGTTGTAAATTCAAATAGTGAGCTTATTTTTGACATGTCTCGGTTTGGAAAAGTTTTTAAAGCTGATTTTGATATGTCTTCCTCTAAGCATAGGTGTCTAGTTGCTAATGATTCAAAGAACTTATATTTTTGACATTGTAGATGTCGAAGTGTAGCAATGACACTTCTCCCGGTACTACTAAAGTGTAGCCCGTGGAGGTTCTTGTTTCGGTTGGGGCACGCAGAGATAAAGAGCAAGATGGTGACACGGGAGATTTACGTGGTTCGGGCCGCCTGAGCATAATACCCTACTCCACGGGGTGTGTGTTGTAGTATTGAGAATCACTAAGAAGTGTAGTGTATGGCTCAGCCTGGAGTTGTCGCCCTGTATCATGCGGCTCAGTCCTTTTATAGTCTAAGGATTGACCGTTACATCATTCGCTTGGCCCGACATGTGGCCCTAGCATGTTTAATAGCCTAACACACTGTCTATGAGTATTAAGCATGGTTAATAGTATGATAACATGCCTTAATGTTTGCATTACCTCTATTAACAGTGCTTTGATTGTGTGTCGTTAATACAGCATGAACGACACGTAATCAAGTCTTGTAACTTCCACTTTAACTGTCCCTTGAATGTCCGTGCTGAAGGAGATCCGCCAATGTATTCGTTGATGATGAAGGTCCGAAGGCTCCACACGTGGCAGCTTCGGATCTTCCCCTTGCGGTGAGGTAGCTCCGGAACCACTATACATGTGTCGGCACCGGAGCTTCCCTCTGCTGGTGGTTAGGTCCGTGGTCATTATACACGTGTAGATCGCGGAGCTTCCCTGTGTTGGGAGTTTAGCTCCAGATTTACGTTACACATGTCAATCCCCAGAGCTACCCATATGAGGGTTGCGGGTCCAGTGTAATTTGACATGTGGGGCCTGAGGAGACCTTCAACTTTGACGGGTAGAACTCTCTTGCACTTTGTCGGTGGTTTTGATCTGGCAGATCTCCTGACACTACTAAAGTGTTAGAGGAGTTTGAGGTTCGGTATGGGCGCGCGGAGATTCCTGAAGGTGAGATGTCGAGTGACACAAGGGACACGAAGATTTACGTGGTTCGGGCCGCCTGAGCGTAATACCCTACTCCACGGGGTGTGTTGGTGTTGTATTGGATGTATGAGCTCAACGTCAGTTGAGAGTGTAAAGTCAGCGTGTCTCCGGAGAGTGTCCTATGTATCATCGGCCTGTCCTTTTATAGTACAAGGGCAGACCGTTACAAGTTAGCCTGGCCCGACATGTGGCCCCGGCGGTTACTGATATTGATACACATTCAACACGTTTAATTGCCCTTAATGACCGAGTTATGGGCTTTGACAACACTGTTACTGGTAATTAAGGTCGTCCGATCGTGTGTCATTAATATAGTATTAATGACACTTGATCGAGTCTTGAAGTCCTTGATTCCCCTTTGAAGATCCGGAGCCGTTGTGGAGTCTTCCGGAGGTTAGAGGCTGAAGATCCGACGGTTGGACACGTGGCAGCGCCGGAGCACACTGTGGGGAACAGATAGGTCTGGTGTTACCCGACACGTGTCAGTTCTGGAGCTTTCCTCGGTCTGGGGTTAGGTTCGGGGTTGCCATTTCGGTACATAGCCCGGAGCTTCCCCCTTGTGGGCGGTAGCTCTAGTTTGATAGTACACGTGGCGACCCTGGGACTAACCATGTTGGAGAAGCGGGTCCGGTTATGTCTGACATGTGGGCCTCTGAAGGTCTTCAAATCAAGTAGATGACTTTCCCTTGAGATCTTTGCAATCCCAAGGAGTATATGGTACCCAGGGTACCGACACACTTCTTGCGGTATCATAGGGTACCTGGTACGCAAGGTATCGACAGTGGCCCCCATGCCCACCTTTTGGAGAAATCCTTTGGGTTAAGTTATTCTACCAAAGGTGGGGACATCCTTGATTCCCGCGCTTCGACTTCAAAAGTCTCCTAATGTGCCGTTGTGGCGATGGTCCGGGGTTAAACCATCGCCGCGTGGCTTGTTATGAATGCGACAGATGAGATCTTTGAGTGCGGTTCTCATGCAATTGAAGGTCACCAGTTCCCAATACAAAAATCGTATCGATTCTTGAGCGCCTTGTTAGGGTGCTGCCCTTGGGTCTCCTGCCGCCCATCATGACAACGGTTGGCCTGGGGTAATAACCTGGATCTCTTCGTCAGGGTGGCCCCGGACCCATTCGTCATGGACGGGGTATATTTTTGAAATGTGACCCCACTCTTGTTGCGGTTTCCATCCAAGCGTCGCGGAGGCTTACTTAAGAAGGAAAGTATGCGCGGTTTGAGGACTATTTACACTTTCGATCAAACTTGCACTCAGATCCTCCCAAACTTCGCCTAGCTTTCTCTTCCTTCGCTCCACTTTGCCGCAATGGAGTTGGGTCTTCCCAAGAGCCGCATTAAGAGCAAGGACGATTTGATGAAGGTCTGGACCTATATGGGGTGGTCTAGTGACTCCTTCAGCCACCTGATCCGCGCCGGCGAGCTCCCGTTCAAGAAGGAGCGTAATGGTGACATGGTGTACTTCTCTGCGTAAGCCATGGTGGGATTGATCCCACCTTTTTCAACCTTTCTTTTAATGCTGCTGGACTTTTACGGTCTCCAACTGTATCATCTTGGCCCCCATTCTCCTTTGCTAGTGGTGACCTTTGTCCACTTTTGCGAGATGTGGGTGGGTGTTCCCCCCTGCATCGAGCTGTTTCGTACCTTCTTCACCGTCCACACCACCGACAAGGGGACTGAGCTTATTGGCTTCTACTATTTCATGAAGCGCAAGAACTGCCCCTTCAAGTACTTGAAGTCATTTCCTTTCGGCAAATGGGATGACTAGAAGAAAGACTGGGTCATCATTGCAGTGGAGGAGCACAAGAGGTTGGAGCTACCCCAAGGATTCCCCAATGTTGATACCGACGCTTGTAGTGTAGTTCTAGAGCTGTCAGATACCTTTAATCCCGTCCTGACCAGGATCCGAGAATGCGTGGAGGGTGGAGTGACCCCTCAAATTGTCTTCTACAATTTCCTGGTCAACAGATGGGCTCCGCTGAGAAAGAGGGAGAAGCTCGCCTGGGCCCTCAATAGCGTGATGGATGATGACCAGATTGAAACCAGTCTGAAGTCCAACTTGGATGATGAAGCTCTAAAGCTTCATCTCAAGAAATTCCAGCATGGGATAAACTTCGACGGCGACGACTTGGTTCCGCCAGCTGCTTTCCTTCCTCTAAACATGGAGCCAGAGTTCAGCAGAGAGCTCCAGAGGAAGATGCCGATGCTTGATGACCTTGGTGAGGTGGAGAGGTGTCCGACCTCCAGGGTGGTAATCCCCAGAGCTTCCAAAGGACGGTCTGCCTCTGCCCCGAGCCGGAGGGGTGAAGACATCGGCAAGGGAAAGGGCAAAGAGCCAGCCAAACCCTCCAGCCGGAAGAGGAAGTTGAAGCATGCTGATGGGAGGTCCATTAGGGCTGCTCCCTCTACAACGACTCCTTTTCCCCGGCAGAGGAGGTCTTCTATGGTTGCTCCTTCTCCGGCGCAGGCATCTTGGAGAGGCGCTAGCTCTGGGCAGTCAACACCGGATTCAGTGTCGGCTAAGAGCTCTAGGCCCGGGAGTTCTTCCTGGCCAAGAGAAGCTCTGGCCGAAAGGACTCCGGCTGTCGCAAGTGGTCCTCAACTGAGGTTCGAAGTCGTTGTCTCACCAGACTTGGTGGGCTCTGGCTCAGGGCCTCAGAAGAAGAGGTTTCGAGATGACTGGGGCGATAACATTCCTAGGTAAGCATTGAGTGCTCACCCTAAAATGCTAGTCTTGTTTTTGCTGTGTCTTTAATCTTCTCATCCCTTTATTTCTAGGGTATCGAAGAAAGGGTCAGGAACTTCAGCATCTATTGCAGCGACCGTGGCTGTGCACGCCGAAGCTCTGGCTTCGACCACCGAACCTCCTCCTCAAGTGGTGGCTGAAGTCAAGGCAGCTCCGACACCAGCTGTCGTGGACTTCGATTCAGAGTCCTCGCCGGAAGCTCCCATGGTAGCGTCGGACCACGGGGGAGAAGTCAAAGGTGTACCTCTGGCAACATTGCTAGAGGCTGATGCTCCAGTACCGGAGATGTTAGAAGCTCCGACCTTTGAGCCGAAAGTCATCGAAGCCCTGACCGCTGAGCCAGAGGCAATTGAAGCCCCAACCATTGAGCCGGAGATGGTTGAGGCTCCAACCCTTGGGCCAGAAGTTGTGGAAGGTCCGGCGGTTGAGCCGGAAATGCTTGAAGCTCTGGTTGTTGAACCGGAAGTGACTGACGTGTCGGCGTCTGAGCTAGAGGTGGTAGGGGCACCGGATGAAGCCCCAGCCACTACCCCGGAGGTAGCGGGACCAAAGCTGGATCAGCCTGAAGAGGTGGCGACAGGTCCTCTACCTTGAGAGCCGATAGTTGAAGACCTGGAAGCAGCGCCTTTGAATTTTGGTCCAGAGGTGGGAGTTCCCCCAGTGGGTTCCTCCTCTGCTGTTGCTAATGGGCTTCCAGAGAGCGGCCCTAGTGCTGCAGGAGCTCAGGGGACCACCCTTGTAGAGTGGGACCCAATTTTTGTGATGGAGAATTCTCTGGAGCCAGTGGAGTTGATCCCGACAGGTCCGGAGCCTATCCCTCTGGCGTTGTCCTTAGACAACGCCTGCTTGAACCTTCGACAAGTCCAGCTCGCCTTCGATCATGAAAGCAAATCCCTGGAGGAGGAGCGCAACACCTTGAGGCATTGGTGCAATAGACTCCACTTTGAGACGAGGCTTGCACAAACAAGGCTAGCTGACCAGAAGGAGCGGATGAAGAGGGAAAAGGCCCAGTTGGAATACTGGGACAAGCTACTGGAGGAGAAGGAAGCCGTCATCAGGGCGCTTGACGCTAACTCTAGGGAAAGCCTGGAACAAGCCATGGAGAGGCATGATGCTGCTGATGAGTGTCACGAAAACCTCAATGAAGTGAACGAGGTCCTCCTGAAGCGCCGAGCAGACCTTGAGGCGAGGGAAGAAAAGCTCCTGGAGCAGCAGGAGGATGTTGTGAAGAGGGAGGCGGAGGTCACCCAGAAATTGACTCTGGTTGAACAAAATTTGGCAGATCGCAGCAAAAAGCTGGATCTATGGAGCAAAGAGGAGAAGGAGAAGTACTGGAAACTGGGGCAGGAGCTCTCGAAAAGAGAAGCTGATGTTGCCATCAGGGAAGGGAACATGAGAGGCAAGGAAAAGACCTGGCGAATAGGCGGAACCGCATCCACCTCCAGGAGATGGAGCTGACCGATCATGAGAAGCAAGTTGCTAAGAATATGCAGCAGCATGCCAAATTGGTCGAGCGCCTCGCTCGGGAAGATTCAGAGCTTGCGGTCGCCCGGAAGTCACTGGAGGAGCTGCGGAGCTTGAAGGAGACTGAGTCCATTCAAGTGTGGGACTTCTTGGGGTGAGCCAACGACGCACTAACGCTACTAGGCTTTATCCCTGTACGTCCGGACAATCCGGAGCTGGACTTGAACCGAGCACTAGTGGCCCTCAACTTTGCTGGCGGCAAACTCAACGCGATGGGTGACGTCATTGTGGACCAGCTGGACACAAAGGGGAAATCTCTGGCTACAAACGTCGCAGAGTATGTGCTGACGTGTTATGTGAGCCGAGATCCCCAATTCTCCCTGGACCCGGTGCTCGAAGGGCCCATTGCTGAAGAGGAGGACGCTGCCAAGGACAGTGTCCAAGAAGTTGCCAAGAAAGTCGCCACATTTTTCCGCAGGACTTAGTACCTCCGGTAGCTAGGGCTTTTCCCTTTTTTCCTTCTACTGTAATTCCAATTTTGTAATCCAGTGCTTTGATTTAAAGAAATCCACTTTATTGTTTATTTGTCTTCAATATAATGTGCTCTATCTTGTTGGCCCTCTGATATATGTGCACAATTGAAGTGTGTACATGTACCAAAGGATTTGACAGTACATTGACGACTTGAATGCTTCACACTTGTAGATTTTAGGTCCGAAGTATTCATTTCCGATGCTTCGACAGCAGGCCCCCTGGGATTGGCGGAGCTTGGTAGTTCCGATGGCACCCACCATCAACATATAAAATGTCGATTGCGGGCCCCTTGGGATTTATCGGAGCCTGATAGGTCCGGTAGTGCCCAATGTCAATGCACGAATGTTTTGAAGGTTGGCCCCCTAGGGGTTATCAGAGCTTCGTAGCTCTGAGGTCACCCACTGTCAACATATTAAATGTTGACAGCGGGCCCCCTTGGAGGATGTCGGAACTTAGTAGCTCCGGTGTCGTCCACCATTGTTATGAGTTTCTGTTTTTCCTGCACATTAAATACAAGAAAAGAGTAAAATTCATCCTCTTGTCTATAAATTGTTTATGACTTATTGTTCTTATTTGAGTTTTAAATCTGAAGTAACTCGATATGGTAACAGGTATATTGATGTAATTTTTTGTACCCATATGCTTTTTTAGTACTCACCCTACTGAGGCCTGCTGGGGTGTAGCTAGAGTGGCGTACTTAGGGTGCAGGACCAGGCTAAGTCGATAGCACACTCCAGACCTATGTTGGCTTGGCGTTCAGGCAAGTAGACTATACAACATGTTAAGATCCAAGGAGATCAATAATATAACTTGTAACATATATGAATAACTTGGGAAAAAACTAAAAATAATTGCACAACTTTATTATAGACAAGAAGGTTAAAAACAATAATTTGATATATCGAGCCTTGTACAAAAATAAATGCACGTGGAGTCTGTTTTCACTCAACAATGTCTTTCATTATAGGTCCGGATTACAGGGGAGACAAGGACACACTTAGGGTGCGGGACCAAGCTAAGTGCGCTATACATCTTGTACTAACCCAGGGTAGGTAGTTACACTTTTAGTACGGTGACTGTATGAAGTGTACTTGAAGTTCCCGGACCCTTCTGGAGGGGTCCGGATGTTCTCCCGGAGGACCTATCCATGTATGTTTAGCGACTCTATAACATACATCGTGTGTAATTACAGACTCACCTCCGTGGTTCTAAGCATAAAACTTACAGAGGTGCTCGATGTTCCAAGGATTAGGAAGTAGAATCCTGTCCTCAGTTGCCAAGCGAACGCATCTGGGTTGGGATACATTGATCACTCAGAAAGGACCTTCCCAGTCAGGGGAAAGTTTGTTCATCCCTTCACGAGTTAGTATCTTTCGAAGCACTAGATCACCTTCTTCAAGCTGTCAATTGCGCACATACCTTTGATGATAGTGCTGAAGCGCTTGGCGATAACATGCATTCCGAACAGCTGCTTGGTGCCTTCCCTCGTCGACGAGGTCAAGGTCTTCATGCCGGAGCTGGTCCTGCGCGGCTTCGTCGAAGGTCCGGACCCGGAGGGACCCTAAGGTGATCTCCGGAGGAAGGACTGCTTCAGCTCCGTACACCAGGAAGAATGGAGTTTCCCCAGTTGACCGGTTTGGAGTTGTCCTGTTCGACCACAATGTGGACAGAAGCTCTTCAATCCAGTTGGCTCCGTGCTTTTTTAGGCGCTCGTATGTGTGTGTCTTGAGTCCTTTTAAAATTTCTGCATTTGCTCTCTCGGCTTGGCCATTGCTTGCTGGGTGAGCTACTGAGGCGTAGCTGAGTTGAATGTCGAGGTCTTCGCAATATTCATGAAATGCAGCACTTGTGAATTGGGTTCCATTGTCAGTTATGACTTTGTTTGGAACTCCAAATCTGCATATAATGGACTTCAAGAACTTGATTGCTGATTGTTTGTTGATTGTCACAACTGGAGTTGCTTCTGGCCATTAATGAACTCTTCGATGATGACATACAGGAACCTGTAACCTCCGACGGCTTTTGGGAATGGTCCCAAGATGTCCATGCCCCACACAGCGAATGGCCATGTAGGAGGTATCATTTGTAATGACTGAGCCAGTGTGTGAATCTGTTTTGCATGGAACTGACACGCTTCACATTTTTTTTCACTAGCTCAACCACATCCTGGAGTGTTGTAGGCTAGTAAAAGCCGTGCCGGAAGGCTTTATCAACCAACATGCGAGAAGAAGCATGGTTCCCACACTTGCCTCCATGGATTTCCACGAGGAGCTCGCGACCTTCTTCCCTTGCAATGCACCGCATTAGGGTGCCATTGGCACCATGCCGGTAGAGATCCCCTTCTACCAACGTGTATATTTTAGCCAATCTAACAATCTGGTCAGCGGATACACTGTCTTCAAGAAGGATATTGTCTTCCAAGTAGCTCCAGATCTCTGAGATCCATGCATCGGAGCTTACTTGAGCTTCTAAGTCTTGCGTGCTGGGTTGCTCGGAGCTTCCGGTAGCACCTGTGACCCTTGGTGGACGCCATGGTAACAGGGCCATCGGGACTGCCAGCTTCGTGGTGCTGGTCTCGCCCCCTTTGCTCAGTTTGGCAGGCTGAGCTGTTGGTCTTGACAACCTCCGGACGAAGATTCCGTCAGGAGCCGGAGCTCCAGTTGATGCTTTCGTCGAGAGTTCGTCAGCTTCAGTGTTGTCGGTACCCTAAAAACCATATACCCCCTGAGGTTACAAAGATCTCAAGGGAAGGACATCTACTCAAAATTGAAGATCCTCGGGGCCCACTCGCCAGACGTGACCGGACCCGCTTCTCCAACATGGTTAACCTCTAGGTTGCCACGTGTACTGACAGACCAGAGTTGTTACCCACAAGGGTGAAGCTCCGGGCTAGGTACTGAAACGGCACCTCCGGAGGTAACCCCTGACCGAGAGAAGCTCCGGACCTGACACGTGCCAGGCTACCCCGGAGCTTCCCGCTTCTCCCAAGCAAGCTCCGGAGCTGCCACGTGTCCATACGTCGGAGCTAGCTGCTTAAAACCCCCGGGAGACGTTGTAACGGCTCCGGATCTCCAAAGGACAGCCGCAGACTTCAAGACCCGATTAATTACCATTAATTCCACGTTAATGATAATTAATCGGACGATCTTAACACCTGTAACGGCACTGTCGGAGCCGTTACAGGGTTATTAATAACAATTAATCTCGTGTATCAATACTAATAACCGCCAGGGCCACATGTCGGGCCAGGCTGACTTGTAACGGTTTGTCCTTATGTTATAAAAGGACAAACCGACGATACACGAGGGGAGAACTCTGGAACACCCTGAAGTTCACAAGTCAATACAACATACACACACCCGTGGAGTAGGGTATTACGCTCAGGCGGCCCGAACCACGTAAACCACCGTGTCACTCGAGTCCAATCGCAATTCACCTTCTTGAGTCTCCGCGCGCCCAAACCGAACCACAAACTCCTTCCACACTTTCGTAGTGTCAGGGGATCTGCCGACTCCAACAGTCGACAGTTGGCGCGCCAGGTAGGGGCGCCTGAGATCTTCAAGAATGGTGAATTCTGCGGCAGGATCATCCAACGGGCAACCTGCTACTCAGGCTGTCGGAGACAATCCCTCCAACATGCAGCCACCGGCAGGAGCCTCAGTTCCAGCAGGAGTCACACTCCCACCACCACCATCTTCTCCGGCAAGACATGCCGGACGACATGATGGTGCACCGGCGTCACATTCAGCGCCGGCAAGCCGTGACAACCCAGAACACGCGCTCCATGCAGCGCGTGCTCTCCTTCAGCGACCACCGCCTCCGGATGCATCTCAAGGTGCCATGGAGCAATGGAGAGCTGATATTGAGCATTTGGTCGCAGCAGCGGCCGAACGCCTCAACAACCAGGGTCCACCTCCTTCAGGGCGGGCCCCGTCGCAGCGACGAACGTTGTCTGGAAGACTGGGACCACATGTCTCCAACAACCGGAGAAGAGCTGCGTCACAGCAAGTGACGTCGTTGCCCTCTGGAGCACGACGTGCCCATACTGCATCTCGGCTTTCGACACACGACCTCCGGGCGGAGCTTGATCGCAGATACCGCCAACAGGATGGCCGTGTCCACATCGAGCGAGCTCGAGAAAGACGAGATGCTCAAGACCTTTCTACTCTGGAAGGAGTAGGAGGAGGCTGTTCTGCCCTAGCCATGCACCTGCGCATGGTTAGATGGCCACAGAAGTTCCGGCCACACTTGCCGGAAAAATTCGACGGGACTGTCAATCCCGTAGAATTTCTACAGATATACTCCACTGCGATCCTAGCAGCTGGAGGAAACGAGGCCGTAATGGCCAATTACTTTCCAGTGGCCTTAACTGGGACCGCCAGGTCCTGGTTTATGAGCCTTCCACCCAACTCTATCGACAGTTGGGAGGAGCTGTGCCGTCAGTTCACCGCCAATTTCGGGAGTTCATACACCCGTCCGGGCACTGAACTGGACCATTTTGCGGTCGTGCAAAAAGGAGGAGAATCTTTGCGGTCATTCATCCAGAGATTCTCTCAGGTACGTAACACAATCCCTTCTATCTCAAGCGCTTCTGTCATTGTGGCATTCAGACAGGGTGTACGAGACAAGAAGATGTTGGAGAAGCTGGCGATCAAAGAGATCACCAGCGTCACGGAGCTCTTCAGCCTGGCTGACAAATGTGCCAGAGCTGCGGAGGGCCGTGAAATGCACTCCAAACCAGCCCTGGAGGATCATAAAAAATCCTCCAAAGAAGAAGCCGCTACCTCCGGGAGTGGCAAGAAGAAAAAGAAGACCAACGGCAAGAAGAAGCCGTCGGCCGGCACATCCAACGTTGCAGCCGCTGCAACTCCTGGTGGCCGGGGGCCACGCCCCGAGAAGCGACCTCGACCGTCTTCTGAAGACGGTGGCAAATCCAAGATGTGGTGCCCCATTCACAAAACGAGCAGCCACAAACTGGAGGACTGCCGGGAGGTCCAAAACCTTGCCGAGCGCTACCACAAGCGCCGAGAAGGGTCTCCCTTCCGACAGAGGGAGGGAAAACAAAAGGTCGATGAAGCTCCGGCTGAAGAGGAGTTAGGGTTTCAAGACCCCAAAAAGGTCTTGAAAGCCGTCTACACCTCCGTCGACGATGATTCCGACGTCTCCGACAACGAGCGTCGAAAAACCATGAACACCATCTTTGGTGGATCATGGGACATCACCTCTCGTCGTGTCATCAAGACTATGCGACGGGATATGGCTGCTGTAGCTCCTACAGCTAGACCGGAGCCACATCGAAAGTGGATGGACACACCCATCACTTTTGATGCTTCGGACTGTCCTCAAAGCATGGTCGGAGCTGGCCAGCTACCCTTGATGGTATCTCCCACCATCAACAACATCCAGCTCCATCATGTCCTGGTAGATGGAGGTTCGGGGCTTAATCTCATCAGCTTTGAAGCTTTCACTAAGCTTCAGCTCCGACCTTCGGACCTCAAGCCCTCTCGACCTTTCTCCGGAGTAGGTCCGGGGGCCATAACCCCACTCGGAGCTATTACTCTCCCTGTTACCTTCGGGACCCGGGAGAAGTATCGCACCGAAAAGTTGATCTTCGACGTCGCTCAGATCAACTTACCATTCAACGCCATTTTGGGTAGACCTGCCTTGTACAAATTCATGGCAGCTGCTCATTATGGATACCTGGTGTTGAAGATGCCAACACCAGTAGGCGTTCTCTGGATCCGTGGAGATCGCACTGCCAGAGTAACTGCTCTGGAGGAACTCCACGCACTCACCACAGCGCAAGAGGAGGACTCCAGACAGAAGCAAGCTCCACAACCTCCGAGCATTCGACCACGAGGCTCGACCTCTGCACCTCGTGTGCAGCCAAGCGGCGACACCGACATTCCCGTCAAAGTCGTCCAAATTGGTTCCGATGTCACCCAAACTACCCACATATCGGGTGGCTTGAACGACAAATAGGAACTCGCGCTCATCACTTTCCTCCGGGCTAACGTTGACGTGTTTGCTTGGCAACCGTCACAAATGCCTGGGATCCCCAGGGAAGTGATTGAGCACAATCTGAAGATTTACCCCGACGCTCGGCCTGTGCACCAGAAACCTCGGAAGCAATCTGTAGAGCGACAGAACTTCATCCGACAAGAAATGAAGAAGTTGCTCGAAGCCGGATTCATCCGACAAGTCTACCATCCAAAATGGCTGGCAAACCCAGTCGTTGTGCCTAAAGCCGGCGGGAAACTTCGGATGTGCATCGACTACACCACACTGAATAAGGCATGTACAAAAGATCCATTCCCACTACCTAGAATAGACCAGATAGTGGATTCCACCTCCGGGTGCGAGTTACTGTGTTTTCTAGACGCATATTCAGGATATCATCAAATCCGGATGTCTAGGGAAGATGAAGAACATACTTCATTCATCACAGTGGATGGATTGTATTGTTACACAGCCATGCCTTTTGGTCTCAAGAATGCAGCTTCAACTTTTGTACGAGCAATGTACAAAACTTTCGAAGAACTCATCAGAGACATAGTGGAAGTGTACGTCGATGACATCGTGGTTAAAGTCAAGAACAAGGAGTCCCTCTTGGACACCTTGCAGGCTGTCTTCGACAAGCTGCGGGCTACCCGCACGAAGCTAAACCCAGACAAATGCGTATTTGGGGTTAGTTCCGGAAAGCTTCTTGGTTTCCTGGTAAGTCACCGGGGCATAGAGGCTAATCCGGCGAAGATAGAAGCCATTGAAGACATGCGGCCACCAACCCGCATCAAAGACGTCCAAAAATTAACTGGATGTCTAGCAGCCCTCAGCCGGTTCATTTCAAGACTGGCAGAAAGGGCACTTCCCTTCTTCAAGTTACTAAGGAAGTCCGGACCATTCCAATGGTCTGAAGAAGCAGAGAAGGCATTCCAGGAGCTGAAACAGTTCCTCACCACCCTACCAGTCTTGGTAGCTCCGAACCCTGGTGAGCCTTTATTGCTTTACATTTCAGCAGCTGACGAAGTCGTCAGTATGGTTCTGGTTGCGGAGAGACCGGAACTACCCAATACTCAGGAATCCAGATCCCTTCGGGAGGATCCGGAGGTTCCTGAAAGCGGGTCTGGGTCCCAGCTCCCAGACTTGAACCCACAAGAAGCCACTTCAGAGGACCCGGATCCTTCTGATAGGATCCAGGTCATTCCTGAAGAAGCTCCGGGTTCCTCCACCCAGAACCCGGAGGTCCCCGAAGATAGTCTGGACCCCTCCGACAGGGCCCGGATCAATGGAGAGGACGCTCCGGACCCCTCCGGGAGGGTCCGGACCATTCAACGCCCAGTATACTTCATCAGTGAAGTGTTACATGATGCCAAGACTCGATACCTAGAGGTGCATAAGCTGCTTTATGCAGTTCTTATTGCCTCAAGGAAGCTTCGACACTATTTCCAAGCTCACAAAGTCTCGGTGGTAACCTCGTATCCACTTCGAGCGATCCTGCATAATCCCAATTCAACTGGGAATATAGCAAAGTGGGCAGCGGAACTGGCTGAATTCGACCTCGAATTCATTCCAAGACAAGCAATCAAGAGTCAAGCGTTGGCAGATTTCGTGGCAGAATGGACTCCCTCTCCATTAAACCCTGGGGGCCCCAGCGAGCAGAAGACGGAACCACAAGTTCCGGCCTTCACTAAGCCTCACTGGACCCTTTACTTCGACGGCTCCATGCAGAAGCAGGGAGCCGGAGCTGGAATCCTTCTCCTCGCACCAACCGGGGAGAAGGTGAAATACATGGTGCACCTTGACTTCAAGGCAACCAACAACATGGCGGAGTACGAAGCACTCATATATGGATTAAAGGTGGCACTATCATATGGTGTCGAGCAGTTGCTGGTCAAAGGAGATTCACAACTTGTCATCAAACAGGTGAAGGGTGAATGCTCCTGCAATAATCCCCAGCTGGCTGCTTATCTCCTTGAAGTCCAGAGGCTTCAGAAGGACTTCGAAGTCCTAGACCTTCGCCATGTTCAGCGTGCTCACAACGCTGAAGCTGACGAACTCTCGACCAAGGCGTCAACCGGAGCTCCGGCTCCAGACGGAACCTTTGTCCGGAGGTTGTCAAAACCCACAGTTCAGCCTGCCGAACTGAACGAAGGGGGCGAGATCAGCATCCCGAAGCTGACGGTCCCGATGGCCCTGTTACCATGGCAGCCATCAAGGGTCGTAGGTGCTGCCGGAAGCTCCGAGCAACCCAGCACGCAAGACTCAAATGCTCAAGTCAGTTCCGATGCATGGATCTCGGAGATCCGGAACTACTTGAAAGACAACATCCTTCCTGACGATGATGTATCCGCTGACCGGGTAGTCAGATTGGCTAAAAGATACACGTTGGTAGAAGGGGATCTCTACCGGCGCGGTGCCAACGGCATCCTAATGCGGTGCATCACAAGGGAAGAAGGCTGCGAGCTCCTCGCAGAAATCCATGGAGGTGAGTGTGGGAACCACGCGTCTTCCCGCACGCTGGTCGGAAAAGCCTTTCGGCACGGCTTCTACTGGCCTACAGCGCTCCAGGATGCTACTGAGCTAGTGAAGAAATGCAAAGCATGCCAATTTCATGCAAAGCAAATTCATACACCTGCTCAGTCCTTACAAATGATACCTCCTACATGGCCTTTCGCTGTGTGGGGGATGGACATCTTGGGACCCTTCCCAAGAGCCGTCGGAGGTTACAAGTTCCTGTACGTCGCTATTGACAAGTTCACCAAGTGGCCGGAAGCTACTCCTGTTGTGACGATCAACAAACAATCTGCAATCAATTTTCTACAATCTATCGTGAGCAGATTCGGAGTCCCAAATAAGATCATCACTGATAATGGGACTCAGTTCACAAGCTCCGCATTTCAAGGATATTGCGAAGACCTCGGCATACAAGTTTGCTACGCTTCCGTAGCTCATCCTGCCAGCAATGGACAAGCCGAGAGAGCAAACGCAGAGATCCTTAAAGGACTCAAAACGCGCACTTATGAGCGTTTGAAAAAGCACGGAGCTAATTGGATCGAAGAGCTTCCGCCCACTCTATGGGCTAACAGGACTTCTCCAAGTCGGGCCACTGGAGAAACACCCTTCTTCCTGGTGTACGGAGCTGAAGCGATCCTTCCTCCGGAAATCACCTTGGGTTCCCTCCGAGTCCGGACCTTCGACGAAGCCGCGCAGGACCAGCTCCGGCGTGAAGACCTAGACCTCCTCGAGGAGGGAAGGTGCCAAGCAGCTGTTCGGAGTGCCCGATACCGCCAAGCTCTACGGCGCTATCATCAGCGGCATGTACACAACCGACAGCTCGAGGAAGGCGATCTGGTGCTACGGAGAATACTATCCAGAGAAGGGCAAAACAAACTCTCCCCCGGCTGGGAAGGACCCTTCCGAGTGATCAAAGTATCCCGTCCCGGAAGCGTTCGCTTGGCTACCGAGGATGGGACACCTCTCCCAAATCCTTGGAACATCGAGCACCTCCGTAAGTTCTACACTTAATTCCACGGAGGTGAGTCTTAAGTAACTTGAAGTGTATGTTATAGAGTCATTGTACAGAGTCGGGTAGTTCCTCCGGGAGAGCAGCCGGACCTTTCCCGAAAGGCTTGGAAAGCTCATGCAACACTTGCTACAGTCTCCGGACTAGAAGTGTAGCTAACTACCCTGGGTTAAACGAGAAACCGAACACACTTAGCCTGGTTCCGTACCCTAAGAGTGTACTTGTTTCCCCTGTACCCCGGACCTATAATGAAAGACATCTTCATGTGAAATAGACTCCACGTGCATTCATTTTTGCATAAGGCTCGACATTTTTATTTTTCTCTTTCTTGTCTATAACAGAAACGTGCAATTCTTAAGAAATTCTAGTTAGACCGATTTACGTACGATTCGAGTTGAATTGTCGGATTTTTTAGATTTAAATATCATCTGTGGCTAGCTCGCCTGAAAGCCGCCAAGCCATTCTAGGGCCGGAGTGCGCTATCGACTTAGCCTGGTCAAGCACCCTAAGTACGCCACTCTACCTACATCCCGGCAGGCCAAAGTAAGGTGGGTCCATGGACAATTGGATCTAAAAGAAAAGACAATTCATCCAATTATACTAAAAATCGTGTTCAACTTGAAATTCTCTTGAGAACCGTAAGCCGCGACGAAGTTATAGATAAGGAACGAATTTTACTGTTTTTCTTGGCTTAAGTGTGCAGGAAAAATAAACCCAATATTGATGGAGGAAAACCGGAGTTAACCAAGCTCCGACTCCCACCGGCGTTAACTTAAAGATGGTGAGAAGACTCTATCACTAGAGTCTGTTGCCAGCAAACCAGGCGTGGCAAGGGTCATTGCCGGAGCTACTAAGCTCCGACACCTTGAAGTATTAACTATCGACACTCAACGTGTTGGTAGAGGCTATTGCCGGAGCTACTAAGCTCCGACGATGGACAGTGCCGGAGCTTCTAAGCTCCGACGACTTCAAGGGACCTTCACTATCGAAAACTTCGGACCTAAACTATACGAGTTCGAAGCAAATTTGTCTTCAACAAAACTCAACATCCTTTTGGTACATGTCCACAATAAAATTGTGCACATCTACCAGGGGGCCAAGTGAAGACAAAGACGTTGAAGACAAAAAATGAAATTCACGAAAAATTGGGGATTTCATTTCATCAGAAGACCGGAGATTACATCTGGAGACAAGGGATTACAAAATTGAGGAAGAAGAGAAGATACAAATAAAGGCTAAGAAAGATAGACCTAGACCCTATGGAAGAACTCGGCGACCTTCTGAGCGACCTCCGACACGCTGGCTCGGGTAGCTTCGCCTTCTCCTTCGACGGGGCCTTCAAGCACCGGGTCCAGAGAGAATTGAGGGTTCCGGCTAGTATAACACGTCAACACATACTCTGTGACGTTCCTAGCTAGGGATTGCCCCTCGACCTCCAGCTGGTCCGCGATGACGTCGCCCACCTTGGAGAGCTTGCTGCCCGCAGCGCTCAACGCTTGCAACGCAAGGTCCGGCTCCGGCTCCGGATCATCCGGGAGCACGGGGCTGAAACCCATCGGCGCTAGCGCATCATCGGCCTTGCTCAGGAACTCCCAAATTTGCAGGGAGTCCGTCTTCCTCAGGCCCTTCATCTCTTCCAAGGACCTCCGGGCCGCCGCCAGCTCCGAATTCTCGCGGGAGAGGCGCTCAACTTCTTTGGCGTTTTGCTGAATCTTCGCAGCAACCCGCTTCTCAAGTCTTCCGAGCTCCTCCTCCCGGAGGTGGATCTTGTTCCGGCGGTCGACCAGGTCTTTCTCCCTAGCCTTTATCTTCTTCTCCCGGGCGACAAGGGCACACTCGTACTCGTAGAGTTCTTGCCCCCGCACCCAGGTCTTCTCCTCTTCCTCGAGGCAGCGCTCTTCCAATTTTTTAGCGCGCTCCTCGAGGCCCTTGTCCGCCAGAGCTGTCTTCTCGGCGAGCTCTTCTTCACGTCGCAAGACGTCATCCCGTAGTTCCAGGAGTTTTTGCTCCTCATCCTCGAGCCGCTTTTCCCTTCCCTCAAGTGCCTCTCGGCGCTTGATGAGTGCGGTACTGATGGCCTCGAGTTGATCGAACCGAGCGTTGGCCGCATCATTAGCAGCCTTAGCTTGGTCGTGGTACTCCCGGGATTGGGCGTCGAGGTTGTGAGTCATGCTCTCCCTCTCGTCCAGCATCTCACCCCAGAGCTCCAGGCGGACCTTCTCCCGCCTGATCCATTCCTTGTCCTCAGCAATCCTCGACTGCGCCAGCTTGGTTTCGAATTGGAGTCGATTACGCCACCTCCTAAGGGTTTGGCGCTCCTCTTCAAGAACCTTGCTGTCGTGGAAGAAGGCTAGTTGGACTTGGCGTAGACTGGAGCAAGCGTTGTCGATGGACATCGACAGCGAGATGGGCTCCGGACCTTCTGGGGCCTCCTCCGCTGGTTCCAGCAGGCCTTCATTTACAAAAATTGGGTCCCACTCTACGAGAGCGGAACCCCGAGCTTCCAAGGCACTAGGGCACTCCTCCGGGATGGCCTCAGTCGCCACCGAAGAAGGTCCCGCCACCAAATTTTCATTCGCCCCCTCAGGCTGGGGGCCGACGACTTCGTTCAGGCACTCTGGCTCCGCCACGGGTACCATCGACGTCGCCGCCTCCACTGGCTCCGGCCGGGACGCTTCTTCTGAGGGAGGCTCAAGCTCCCTCGCCTCTTCGACCACCGGCTCTGCAGCCGGCGCTTCCACAATCACCGGCTCTGCAGCCGGCGCTCCAATAGCTACCGGCTCTGCGACCGAAGCTTCGGAAGTAACCGGATCAATTGCCGGAACCACTTCTTCCGGCTCGCACGCTGGGGCTTCAGCTACTTCCGGCTCAACCGCCGGAGCTTCAGCACTTTCCGGCTCTAAAGCCGGGACCGCTACTTCCTCCGACTCGACAGCCGGAGCATCTACTTCTGCAGCACAGGGGCCCGGAGCTTCAACCTCCGGAGCGGGTGCCGCTGGCGCATCTTCAATCCCGTGGTCCGGCGCTACCACGGGAACTTCTGGAGACGAGTCGAGGTCCATGACCACGACAGCCGGCGCCGGAGCTGTCGCAGCCTCCGCCTGGGGCGGCACCGGAGCTGGAGCAGAAGCCCTCGCAGCCTCAGACACTGTGGCTGAGGGCGGAGCTTCACTCCCCTTCTTGGGAACGCTGCAGATGAAGAATGAAGAAATTGAGCAAACAGATGCTATAATTAAAAGTTAATTGAGGTAAGCAAGAAAAATTACCTTGGGAGGCTCACGCACCAGCTTGCGCGGAACCTCTTTCCCGGACGTTCCGGGCTGGCCACGGTCGGCGTAGGAGCTCCGGGAGGACTCCCAGGACTTGCCGTAGCCGCGGGCGTTTCCCGGGTCGGAGCTCTCCTTGATCGGGAGGAACTCCTAGACCTGGAGGCCCTCACCGCTTCTCGAACCGGAGTCGCCTGTCCGGAGCTGGCACTGTGACGCCCGGTTCCGAAAATGAACCAAGCTAACGCATATGTGTGCCCAGGATGTTCATCACACATACACGAGTGCAATCACAAAAGGAGTATACAGAAAATTACCACAGCTCAAATTATTAAATAAGTACTCTTATTACACAATTCATTAAATCCTCGAATACAAGCTCTAATGAATATTAATGACAAGTTCAACTAATGCAGCGGAAATAAACTAATTAAACAACTAAGCAAACTAAGCAACTATGCAGCATAAGCGACAGGGTATGTATATATGCGCAGCTCCAATCAACACCACAGGCAAAGCTGACGGTAGACACGGCCTAGAACTCCGCATTATCGCCATTAAAATCCCAGTCCTGACCTGCAACTGTTGGGGTGGGGAATTGCAGGAGTGAGTACATGTCGTACTCAGCAAGTGTGGAAAGTATGACATGTGGCTGATTCAAATGACGACAATAATAATGGTAAAGTGCTGAAAAGTACGGTAAAACATTTGAAAAGCAATATATCTTATGTATGTGAAGTAAACCCATCATAATCATAAATGATATCATAATACCAAATCTGAATTCATTACCATCATCAAAAAAAATTTCAGATTTCACCATTGCCAATAACCATCCATAACCATTATCATTATCAAATTCCAATTTGCCTCTAATCATGGAAGTTGTCCAGGTGCTCATAACCGGGAGCACGGCTATCATGATAGTTTTATTTAACACTCTGCAGAGTTTGTACCTCTTTACCCACGTGTTCGTGATTTCATCACCCTTCGGCGACTAAGAACCTCCCTTATGCCCATGACCCGTCGGTCACATTACACACTTCCGTTGGTGTGTGGCCAAGAGATCACAAAATAGCCTTTACAAAGGGATTACTAGCCTATTTAGACCCCACTGAGGTTTCACCGGTGGCGATGTCTCCCGCAGAGCACATCTTCAACCAAGGGCCCCCTCTTGAGCCATTCGGATCCCAGGGTAGTCCCACCAATCACCAACAAACCCAATCCGACTACCCCTTCCCCGAGCATCCACAATGGTCCAAACAGCACCAGCAAAGCCCTAATTAATCAGCTACGCCGCACCCATAACTTGGCCTCGTGGTGGCACTGTAGTCCTGGCTTATTCTCGCATGAACCGGTCCTTAGATCTAAAGCAAGCAAACCACCGTAACATCCAACCCATCCACATACCAGGCTTGCTTAGATCACCCATTACCATACCATATTTAACTAGTTCATGTTAACCATAATCTCATCCATGCATAAATAAATTGAGTGATATAGTTGTTCCCATCCCAGTTGATTAAGCGAAGCAAAAGGGTAAAAACCCTTCCCGACTCTCTACCATAATTTCCAGGTGACAAGGGTGGTTTAACAAGTCTAGTAAACTTCCTACCATAGGATTCCCATCAATTTGACACAAGCATGCAGTTTTGCAAACAAAACATTTATTTTAAAACAGGATCAATATGCTTCAAGGACACTTGCCTTGCTCTTGCTGTTGATTAGGGTCAAAGCCTTCGAACTCTTGAGGTTGTAGATCCTCCGTGGCACTCTCTAGCGCAAATCCGTCTAATCCACACAATAAACATACAAAACAAGAAACACAATCAAAGAGTGCACAAATATTACTCAACATGACATGACATGCATGATTGATGCAATGCAAGGTAGAACTTGTTACTAGATTGCTTTTAATGATCACTAACTAGTTCTAATAGATTTTAACCAGTTTATACAGGTTTGGAGTTGATTAGATCAAATTTTAGAATTAATTCAACACAATTTAACCAGAAAGATCGGACTAGTCCGCTTGGGATCGGACAAGTCCGCACTCTGCGAGATCAGCGGATTAGGGTTTTCTAGATCGACGTGAATTTGGAGATTAGGGGTTGAATTCTCGTAAGGAAAAGAGAATAGAAGGTATACCAGGTGTTTAGAACTCCAATGAACCAAGAAACTTGGAGGTAACACTTGGATCTTGATGATCTAGGGTTGGTGATGAACTTGGGGATGAATTGGTGGTGAAGGACGAAACTTGGTGGAGATCTTGATCCTCCTTCGTTTCCTCCTCTTCTTCTTCTCGTTTGGGATCTTCTCCTCCCTCCTTGATGGTGGCTCCCCACGAACTAGGGTTTGGGTGGGTGGAAAAGTGGCAAATAGATGTCAAACCAAGGGGTGGGGTTGTTTATATAGAGGTGGAGGCTAGGGTTAGATGGATTTCGAGTTTTGGGATGAGTAGAGGCCGGTTTAGAGTCCCACATGGGCTCTAAAAGAGTTGGGCACGACGTCCCTAGGCCCACTTGACGTGAAACCCAAGAAACAAGTCGTAAAACAAAAGGTCAATCTCGGAGTCACGAAATATCGGACAAGTCCGAACAGGACCGGACTAGTCCGAAGTCGTCCAGAGAGAAAATCGGACAAGTCTGGCCAAAAATCGGACAAGTCCGATCTTAGTCAGAAAGGAAAACGGACAAGTCCGCTGGAACACCGGACTAGTCCGGAAAAGTCCAGGGACTTAGCAAATTTTCAAGGATTCATGGAATATCGGACTAGTCCGCACAAAATCGGACAAGTCCGAAAGTTTCCAGAGCCAAAATCGGACTAGTCCGCAGCAAAAACGGACAAGTCCATTTTTAGTCAGAGAGAAATCGGACTAGTCCTCAGTAAAATCGGACTAGTCCGCACTTTCCTGCGTTTTAAGTGCGGTTTTGCTCCAAATCAATTTTAAATGCTCCGAATCAATTTTAAACTCGTTCCTCTTGTTGTGGGCTAATGTTAAACATGTATATGAGTGCATGTAGGGCATGATGCATGAAAATGAGGGTGTTACAAACCTACCCCCCTTAAAATGAATCTCGCCCTCGAGATTCGACGCGGAAGGGAAGAGATGGGGAAATTCCTTCTTGAGATCATCTTCTAGCTCCCAAGTTGCTTCTTTTTCGGTATGGTGCTTCCATTGGACTTTACACCATCTAATGACCTTGTTCCTTGTGACTCTCTCCTTGGTTTCCAAGATTTTGACCGGTTGCTCGGCATAAGTCAAATCTTCCTCTAGCTCCAATTCTTCCATTGGCACTTGATCTTCCGGTACCCTGAGACACTTCTTGAGTTGGGAAACATGAAACACATCATGTACATCTGAAAGATGAGCTGGCATCTCCAACTTATATGCTACTTCTCCTCTTTTGTCCAAAATCTTGAATGGTCCAATATAACGAGGTGCGAGCTTACCCCTTATGTTAAACCTCTTATGACCTCTCATTGGTGACACCTTGAGGTAAACAAAATCTCCTATTTCAAAGGCTAATTTCCTTCTCCTATTATCCGCATAGCCTTTTTGCCTTGATTGGGCAGCCCTCAAGTTTCCACGAATTATTTGGACTTGCTTTTCGGCTTCTTGCAACACGTCCGGACCAAATACTTGAGTTTCTCCTGCCTCATTCCAGAATAAAGGTGTCCTACACTTCCTCCCATAAAGCGCTTCATATGGCGACATTTTCAAGCTTGCTTGGTAACTATTGTTGTATGAAAATTCCGCGTATGGCAAGCTTTTGTCCCAACTTTTCCCATGCTTTAAAGCACAAGCTCTTAACATGTCCTCCAAAATCTGATTGGTCCTCTCGGTTTGTCCATCCGTTTGAGGATGATATGCTGAACTAAAATTCAACCTCGTTCCCAAAGCTTCATGCAATTTTTGCCAAAATCTGGAGGTAAATTGAGAACCTCTATCCGAGACTATCTTCTTAGGGACTCCATGTCGACACACAATATGCTCCATGTATATTTCGGCCAATCGTGCAGCTGTATACTTGGTCTTCACAGGGACAAAATGAGCTGACTTGGTTAAACGATCCACAATTACCCAAATTGAGTCATACCCGGACTGAGTACGGGGTAACCCAACTATGAAGTCCATACCAATTTCTTCCCACTTCCATTCCGGAATCTTCAACGGTTGCAATAATCCGGCTGGCCTTTGATGTTCCGCCTTGACTCGTTGGCACACATCACATAATGCTACATATTCAGCTATGTCCTTTTTCATGCTATCCCACCAATAACAAGTCTTCAAATCCTTGTACATCTTCGTACAACCAGGGTGAATTGAGTATGGCGAGTCATGTGCCTCCTTTAATATTGTCTCCCGAATATGCTTTACATTAGGCACAACGATTCTCTTTCCAAGCCATAAGGTACCATGTTCATCCTCGTCAAATCTGAATTCTCTCCCTTCTTCGATCCTTTCCTTGATTTCCTTGATATCCTCATCCGTGGTTTGTGCTTCTCGAATTTCTTGCTCTAAGGTTGGATTTAACTCCATCATCTCCATCTCATTTACAAACCCGAGGTTCAACCTTCCAAACTCCTTACATAACTCGAACGGTAACTCTCGAACGGTAAGTTGATGACTTACTCCTTTCCTACTCAAAGCATCGGCCACTACGTTGGCTTTTCCCGGATGATAGTTGATCCCCAAATCATAATCTTTGATGAGCTCTAACCATCTTCGTTGCCTCAAGTTCAGATCCGTTTGTGTGAAAATATACTTCAAACTCTTATGATCCGTATAAATTTCACACCTATGTCCAAGAATATAGTGTCTCCAAACCTTCAATGCATGTACCACGGCTGCAAGTTCTAAATCATGCGTGGGGTAATTCTGCTCATGTTTCTTCAATTGTCTTGACGCATAGGCGACCACTTGACCTTCTTGCATCAATACACATCCAAGCCCTTGTCTTGATGCATCGCAATAAATGTCAAAACTCTTGCTTACATCCGGCAATACCAAAACTGGGGCTGTTGTCAACCGCTTCTTCAACTCCTCAAAACTCTCTTGACAAGCATGAGTCCATTGGAATGCCTTTCCCTTCGTTAGCAACTCCGTCATAGGCTTGGCTATCTTAGAAAAATCCTTGATAAACCGACGGTAATATCCAGCCATCCCAAGAAAACTCCTTATTTCCTTGACGTTTTGCGGTGGTTCCCACTCCAACACGTCTCTCACTTTTCCGGGGTCAACCGATACTCCTCCTCCTGAGATTATATGACCCAAAAATGGCACCTCTTTCAACCAAAACTGGCACTTGTTGAACTTGGCATACAATCGATGCTCCCTCAATTTCTGCAGCGTAAGCCTCAAGTGTTCCTCATGTTCCTTCTCATCCTTCGAGTAGATCATAATATCATCAATAAACACCACAACGAACTTATCTAAGTACTCCATGAAGACCTTATTCATGAGGTACATAAAGTAGGCAGGTGCATTTGTCAATCCAAAAGACATCACGGTGTACTCATAAGATCCATACCGTGTCCTAAAAGCTGTCTTGGGTATGTCCGATGGTCTAATCTTCATTTGAAAGTATCCCGACCTCAAGTCAATCTTAGAGAAGACACAAGCACCCTTCATCTGATCAAACAAGTCTTCTATGCGTGGCAAGGTGTACTTGTTCTTGATTGTTACCTCGTTAAGAGCTCGGTAATCCACGCACATCCTTTGGGATCCATCCTTCTTGTCCACAAATAGAACGGGCGCTCCCCAAGGCGAAGAGCTAGGGCGAATAAAACCCTTCTCTAATTGCTCTTGAATTTGTTTCTTGAGCTCCGCTAATTCCATAGGAGGCATCCTATACGGCCTCTTAGCTATAGGTGCAGTTCCAGGTATTAAATCAATAACGAACTCAATGTCTCGATCGGGTGGCATACCTGGCAACTCGTCCGGAAAAACATCCAAAAATTCACACACCACCGGAATCTCCTCAATTGTGACACCGTCCATATGATTTAGCTCTAATTGCTTCGGTGCAGTTTGAGATGCTTCAAATTCTACAGTTATCCCTTCCTCATTGGTCAACTTCACCGTCTTTGTGGCACATTCAATAACTCCATTGTGCTTCCTCAACCAGTCCATACCAAGTATAATATCCAACCCTTGAGAATCTAAAACAATGAGGTTGGCGGAGAAGTCTACCCCCCTTATTCTAAGGCTTACTTTTGGACATACTATATTTGTCCTCATCTCTCCTCCAGGAGACTTAACCAACAGAGTAAACTTCATATGAGAGATAGGCAAACTATACTTGGCAACATACTTCGATGCAATGAATGAATGTGATGCTCCAGAATCAAATAACATAGTTGCGGGGTTGGAGTTGGCGAGAAACATACCAATGACCACATCATCCGCTTGTTGAGCATCCTCCGTAGAGACATGGTTCACATTGCCACGAGCAAAATTTTGCTGTCCACGGCTTCCTTGTGGCTGTCCTCCATTAGGTCTTGGGTTTTGCCTCGATGCATTGCTTCCTTGACCAAGGCCCGACTTAGGACATTGATGTGCAAAGTGTCCAGCTTCTCCACAAGTATAGCACTTCTTAACTCCACCAGAATTATTGGGACGAGCTTGGTTTTGAGCATTGGCTCCAGGAAAATCAGCACGAGGTGCATAAGGCGTCGGAGGCCTAGGTGCTTGCATGACAGGGCGCTGCTGCACAAACTGAGTTGGGCGCGGTGCATATCCAGGGCGCTGAGCAGGAA
Source organism: Tuctoria greenei (assembly GCA_036927565.1). NCBI lineage: Eukaryota > Viridiplantae > Streptophyta > Magnoliopsida > Poales > Poaceae > Tuctoria > Tuctoria greenei. The sequence goes on along the minus strand of JAYESD010000002.1, from coordinate 61,224,409 downwards.
TAGAGGAGCTGTAATTAGGCGCATTGGGTGGCGCAAAGCGAGGGCGCACATTACTTCCTTGTTGTTGTCCTTGATATGGCGCCTTCCTCTTGATTTCTTGCTCCATCTCACGGATCTTGTTCTCAACCACAATTGCCTTGTCCACAAGCTTCTGAAAATTGACATAATCACAGTTGAGCAATTGCACTTGGATCGTATTGTTCAATCCCCTCATGAACAGGTATTGTTTCCGGCTGTCCCGGCTAACATCCTCAGGCGCATATCTTGAGAGTTGAGTGAACTTATTGAGATATTCACTCACGCTTGTTTTTCCTTGTCTCAAGTTCTCAAATTCTTGCCTCTTCAAGAGCATAACACCTTCCGGCACATAATGAGAACGAAAATTTTCCTTGAATTCGGCCCAAGTAATTCTCTCTTGGTTCTCATGAGCATTGCAATAAGAATCCCACCAATCGGCGGCTGCTCCAACGAGTTGATGAGAAGCAAATAGCACCTTCTCCCGGTCACTGCATTGGACAATGGCTAGCTTCTTCTCCACGGACTTGAGCCAATCATCCGCGTCCATAGGGTCAGCAGCTTGAGCAAAGGTTGGCGGCCTAGTCCTCATAAACTCTCCCAATCGGTTATGAGGAGGTGGGGGTGGCGGTGGAGGCATGTGGGGCTGATTGTTGATATTGCCAGCCTGCAGCTGTCCCATAGTCTGTATCATGGTCTGCATGAGCTGGTTTTGCATGGCCAATAGCTGCTCGATGTTGATAGCTCCCTGAGTAGATCCTTGCCCATTGTTGTTCTGAGGTACTCCATTGTTCTCCTCTTCATCATTGCCATCCCTCTGGTTGCGAGTCCTCACCATCTGAAGAAAAGCAGTAGGTAAGAATTAGAAAACGTCCCCAACTATATGCATCAAGGGATATGAAACTAAACAACTAGCTACACTAACCTAGGTGGACATGGCAATGCTAAAGCATCCCAAAATCCTCTATTAAGCACACAAGCAACCAATATATATAGCAAACAGCACACCAAGCAAGAACACATCGATTCCTGAGTGCTCCTATGTGCTCTAAAGTGTCCATTCTATCTAGGCTGCATCCTACGGTCAACCTGGCTCTGATACCAATCTGTGACGCCCGGTTCCGAAAATGAACCAAGCTAACGCATATGTGTGCCCAGGATGTTCATCACACATACACGAGTGCAATCACAAAAGGAGTATACAGAAAATTACCACAGCTCAAATTATTAAATAAGTACTCTTATTACACAATTCATTAAATCCTCGAATACAAGCTCTAATGAATATTAATGACAAGTTCAACTAATGCAGCGGAAATAAACTAATTAAACAACTAAGCAAACTAAGCAACTATGCAGCATAAGCGACAGGGTATGTATATATGCGCAGCTCCAATCAACACCACAGGCAAAGCTGACGGTAGACACGGCCTAGAACTCCGCATTATCGCCATTAAAATCCCAGTCCTGACCTGCAACTGTTGGGGTGGGGAATTGCAAGAGTGAGTACATGTCGTACTCAGCAAGTGTGGAAAGTATGACATGTGGCTGATTCAAATGACGACAATAATAATGGTAAAGTGCTGAAAAGTACGGTAAAACATTTGAAAAGCAATATATCTTATGTATGTGAAGTAAACCCATCATAATCATAAATGATATCATAATACCAAATCTGAATTCATTACCATCATCAAAAAAAATTTCAGATTTCACCATTGCCAATAACCATCCATAACCATTATCATTATCAAATTCCAATTTGCCTCTAATCATGGAAGTTGTCCAGGTGCTCATAACCGGGAGCACGGCTATCATGATAGTTTTATTTAACACTCTGCAGAGTTTGTACCTCTTTACCCACGTGTTCGTGATTTCATCACCCTTTGGCGACTAAGAACCTCCCTTATGCCCATGACCCGTCGGTCACATTACACACTTCCGTTGGTGTGTGGCCAAGAGATCACAAAATAGCCTTTACAAAGGGATTACTAGCCTATTTAGACCCCACTGAGGTTTCACCGGTGGCGATGTCTCCCGCAGAGCACATCTTCAACCAAGGGCCCCCTCTTGAGCCATTCGGATCCCAGGGTAGTCCCACCAATCACCAACAAACCCAATCCGACTACCCCTTCCCCGAGCATCCACAATGGTCCAAACAGCACCAGCAAAGCCCTAATTAATCAGCTACGCCGCACCCATAACTTGGCCTCGTGGTGGCACTGTAGTCCTGGCTTATTCTCGCATGAACCGGTCCTTAGATCTAAAGCAAGCAAACCACCGTAACATCCAACCCATCCACATACCAGGCTTGCTTAGATCACCCATTACCATACCATATTTAACTAGTTCATGTTAACCATAATCTCATCCATGCATAAATAAATTGAGTGATATAGTTGTTCCCATCCCAGTTGATTAAGCGAAGCAAAAGGGTAAAAACCCTTCCCGACTCTCTACCATAATTTCCAGGTGACAAGGGTGGTTTAACAAGTCTAGTAAACTTCCTACCATAGGATTCCCATCAATTTGACACAAGCATGCAGTTTTGCAAACAAAACATTTATTTTAAAACAGGATCAATATGCTTCAAGGACACTTGCCTTGCTCTTGCTGTTGATTAGGGTCAAAGCCTTCGAACTCTTGAGGTTGTAGATCCTCCGTGGCACTCTCTAGCGCAAATCCGTCTAATCCACACAATAAACATACAAAACAAGAAACACAATCAAAGAGTGCACAAATATTACTCAACATGACATGACATGCATGATTGATGCAATGCAAGGTAGAACTTGTTACTAGATTGCTTTTAATGATCACTAACTAGTTCTAATAGATTTTAACCAGTTTATACAGGTTTGGAGTTGATTAGATCAAATTTTAGAATTAATTCAACACAATTTAACCAGAAAGATCGGACTAGTCCGCTTGGGATCGGACAAGTCCGCACTCTGCGAGATCAGCGGATTAGGGTTTTCTAGATCGACGTGAATTTGGAGATTAGGGGTTGAATTCTCGTAAGGAAAAGAGAATAGAAGGTATACCAGGTGTTTAGAACTCCAATGAACCAAGAAACTTGGAGGTAACACTTGGATCTTGATGATCTAGGGTTGGTGATGAACTTGGGGATGAATTGGTGGTGAAGGACGAAACTTGGTGGAGATCTTGATCCTCCTTCGTTTCCTCCTCTTCTTCTTCTCGTTTGGGATCTTCTCCTCCCTCCTTGATGGTGGCTCCCCACGAACTAGGGTTTGGGTGGGTGGAAAAGTGGCAAATAGATGTCAAACCAAGGGGTGGGGTTGTTTATATAGAGGTGGAGGCTAGGGTTAGATGGATTTCGAGTTTTGGGATGAGTAGAGGCCGGTTTAGAGTCCCACATGGGCTCTAAAAGAGTTGGGCACGACGTCCCTAGGCCCACTTGACGTGAAACCCAAGAAACAAGTCGTAAAACAAAAGGTCAATCTCGGAGTCACGAAATATCGGACAAGTCCGAACAGGACCGGACTAGTCCGAAGTCGTCCAGAGAGAAAATCGGACAAGTCTGGCCAAAAATCGGACAAGTCCGATCTTAGTCAGAAAGGAAAACGGACAAGTCCGCTGGAACACCGGACTAGTCCGGAAAAGTCCAGGGACTTAGCAAATTTTCAAGGATTCATGGAATATCGGACTAGTCCGCACAAAATCGGACAAGTCCGAAAGTTTCCAGAGCCAAAATCGGACTAGTCCGCAGCAAAAACGGACAAGTCCGTTTTTAGTCAGAGAGAAATCGGACTAGTCCTCAGTAAAATCGGACTAGTCCGCACTTTCCTGCGTTTTAAGTGCGGTTTTGCTCCAAATCAATTTTAAATGCTCCGAATCAATTTTAAACTCGTTCCTCTTGTTGTGGGCTAATGTTAAACATGTATATGAGTGCATGTAGGGCATGATGCATGAAAATGAGGGTGTTACAGGCACCTCCGGAGGGACCCATCACGGGGACAGCCGCACTCCGGGAGGACCCCACCGCCGGAACAGTAGCGCTCCGAAAAGACCCCACCACGGGGACAGACGCTGCAGCGGCGGAGGATCCTCCTTCCTGAGGACGGGGAACTGGCGGGGAAGTAGCAAGCCCGACGGACCTCCCGTCAGCATGTCGCAGCTTCCTCTTCCGGCTCTCTGGCTCCTCCGCCAGCTCCTTGCCCTTGCCGGTGACCTCAGCTCTTGGCTGAGAGACAGGGGCGGAGCCGCCTTCCGACAACCCGGGAATCGCCAACCGGGCAGTCGATCTTCTCTCGACGACACCAAGGTCGTCAAGCGCGGGCATCTTCCGCCGGAGCTATCTGCTGAACTCAACTTCCACGTTCAGGGGGAGGAAAACCGGCGGCGGAGTCAAGTACTCTCCGTCAACATCGATGCCGTGCTGGAATTTCTTGAGGTGAAACTCCAAGGACTTCCCCACCATGCTGGACTTCAACCCGGTTTCGACCCGGTCTTCGTCCATCACGCTGTTGAGGGCCCAGGCGAGCTTCTCCCTCCTCTTCAGCGGCGCCCACCTGTTGGACAGGAAGTTGCAGAACACCGCCTGGGGAGTAAGTCCTCCCTCCACACATTGGCGGATCCTGGACAGGATGGGGTCGAAAGCTGCCGCCAGCACCGGAACTTCGCTCCACACCAACGTGTCAATGCCGGGCAGACCGTCTGGCAGCTCCAACCGCTCGTGCTCCTCCACCCGGACGACTACCCAATCTTTCTTCCAGTCATCCCACTTCCCGGAAGGGAACGACCGGAGGTACTTGAACGGGCACTTCTTGCGCTTCACAAAGTAGTAGAAGCCAAGGTACTCGTCACTTCGGCCGGTGGTTTGGACGGTGAAGAAGGTGCGGAAGAGATCGATGCAGGGAGGGACGCCCACCCACATCTCGCAGAAGTGGACAAAGATGGACACAAGGAGGAGGGAGTGAGGGCCAAGGTGGTATAGCTGCAGACCATAGAAGTCCAGCAGCATCAAGAAGAAGGAAGAGAACGGTGGGATCAGCCCCACCATGGCGTACGATGAAAAGTACACCATTTCGCCGGAGTGCTCCTTTTTAAAGGGAAGCTCCCCGCCGGCGCGGACTGAACGGTTGAAGAAGTCCGACGACCACCCCATGAGGGCTCGGACCTTCTTCAGATCGCTCTCCGTCTTCAAACGACTCTCACGCAGACCCAACTCCATCGCGGCACAGCTAGGCGAGAGAAGAGAAGCAAAAGCACGAGTTGGGAGTTTGAGCGCAAGAACAGATGGAAAGCGTAAAGAACTCCCGACGGTGCGCTTTCCTTCTTAAGTAAGCCCTCGCAACGCTTGGATGGAAACTGCAGGGGAGTCAAGCATACTACTCAAGAATTCAATCCAGCCGATGACAAGAGGGCCCGGGACCACCCCGACGATCAAGTCGAGGCTCTTACCCAGGCGAACAGTTGTCATCACGAGGCGGGAAACCCAAGGGCGGCGGACTGACAAGGCGCGCGGAACCGATACGGTTTTCGTATCGGGAACCGACGACCTTCAATTGCGAGAGATCCGCACGTCAAAGATCTTATCTGCCGCCTGAGGTGCGCCACGCGTCGGGACTCAACCGTAAAGCCCCGCCAAAGGCACCTCCGAAGACCCTTGAAGACCCAGTTCAAGAGTCGCAAGTATGGACCGACCTCCGGCGGAATGACTTCATCCCGTTGGCCTTCCCCGGAGGTAGGTCCAGGGGGCCACTGTCGGTACCCTAAAAACCATATACCCCCTGAGGTTACAAAGATCTCAAGGGAAGGACATCTACTCAAAATTGAAGATCCTCGGGGGCCCACTCGCCAGACGTGACCGGACCCGCTTCTCCAACATGGTTAACCTCTAGGTTGCCACGTGTACTGACAGACCAGAGTTGTTACCCACAAGGGTGAAGCTCCGGGCTAGGTACTGAAACGGCACCTCCGGAGGTAACCCCTGACCGAGAGAAGCTCCGGACCTGACACGTGCCAGGCTACCCCGGAGCTTCCCGCTTCTCCCAAGCAAGCTCCGGAGCTGCCACGTGTCCATACGTCGGAGCTAGCTGCTTAAAACCCCCGGGAGACGTTGTAACGGCTCCGGATCTCCAAAGGACAGCCGCAGACTTCAAGACCCGATTAATTACCATTAATTCCACGTTAATGATAATTAATCGGACGATCTTAACACCTGTAACGGCACTGTCGGAGCCGTTACAGGGTTATTAATAACAATTAATCTCGTGTATCAATACTAATAACCGCCAGGGCCACATGTCGGGCCAGGCTGACTTGTAACGGTTTGTCCTTATGTTATAAAAGGACAAACCGACGATACACGAGGGGAGAACTCTGGAACACCCTGAAGTTCACAAGTCAATACAACATACACACACCCGTGGAGTAGGGTATTACGCTCAGGCGGCCCGAACCACGTAAACCACCGTGTCACTCGAGTCCAATCGCAATTCACCTTCTTGAGTCTCCGCGCGCCCAAACCGAACCACAAACTCCTTCCACACTTTCGTAGTGTCAGGGGATCTGCCGACTCCAACTCCACCTTGGACCTTCACCCATCTTGACCTTTCTCTGGGGTAGGTCTGGGGACCATTACTCCTCTCAGTTCCATCACACTCCCAGTGACCTTCGGGACTCGGGACTCCAACAACCTCCGTCCACCATTACATGGTGGAGTTGAATATTGTTAATGGTAGGTGACACCATCAACGGGAGTTGGCCAGCTCCGATCATGTTGCAGGGACAGTCCGAAGCATAAAAAATGATAGGAGTGTCCATCCACTTCCGATGAGGCTCCACCCTAGCAGTGGGAGCTGCCACGGCCATGTCTCACCGCATTGTCTTGAGGATGCGGCGAGAGGTGATGTCCCAAGAACCACCATAAATGGTGTTCAGGGTCTTCCGACGCTCGTTGTCAGAGACGTTGGAATTGTCGTCAACGATGTTGTAGACAGCTTTCAGGACCTTCTTGGGGTCCTGGAAACCTAGCTCCTCCTCATCCAGAGCGTTGTCGACTTTTTGTTTTCCTTCCCACTGACGGAAAGGGGTTCTTCACGGCGCTTGTTATAGCGCTCGGCAAGGTTCTGGACCTCCCAACATTCTTCCAGACTATGTCTGTCCGTCTTGTGGATCAGACACCACGCTTTGGAACTGTTGCTGTCTTCTGACGAAGGACGAGGTTGTTTCTTAGGGCGTGGTCCCCGGCCACCCGGAGCTGCAATAGCTGCAGCGGCTAGTGCACCGGCCGATGGCTTCTTTTTGCCGTTGGGTTTCTTTTTCTTATTGCCACTTATGGATGTAGTGGCTTCAATCTTGGTGGATTTCTTGTTGGCCTCTAGAGGTGGTTTAGAATGCATTTCACATCCCTCTGCAGCTTTGGCACATTTGTCCGCCAAGTTGAAGAGTTCCGTGACACTGGTGACTTCTTTGATCGCCAATTTGTCCAGCATCTTCTTGTCTCGAACACCTTGTCTGAATGCCATGATAACAGAAGAGCTCAAGATTGAAGGGATAGTATTCCGTACCTGAGAAAACCGCTGGATGAAGGATCGCATCGATTCCCCCATTGTTTGCTTTACAGCAAATAGATCCAGATCAGTGCCAGGTCGGGTGTAAGAACTCTTGAAATTGGCAGTGAATTGTTGGCATAGCTCCGCCCAACTATTAATGGAGTCGGGTGGAAGACTCACGAACCAGGACCTCATAGTCCCAGTCAGATCCACTGGGAAGTAATTGGCCATCACAACCTCATCACCCCCCGCTGCCAGTATAGCAGTGGAGTAGATTTGAAGGAACTCAGCGGGGTTTACAGTCCCGTTGAATTTTTCCGGCAAGTGATGCTGAAACTTTTGTGGCCATCTGACCATGCGTAAATCAATGGCTAGGGCAGAACAGCCTCCCCCTATTCCCTGAGGAGCAGGGTTGTCACGAGCTTCTCGTCTCTCGCGAGCGCGCTCGATATGAACGCGGCTGTCCTGCTGCCGGTAACGTTGATCAAGTTCCGACCGCAGGTCGTGAGTCGGAATCCTGGTGATGGTGTGGGTGCGTCGTGCCCCGGGAGGCAGCGAAGTCACCTGCCGAGATGCAACACGTCTCCTCTGCTACGAGACTTGTGGACCAAGTCAGCCCGACAAGGTCCGTCATTGTGATGGTGCTCGCCCCAAAAGGGGAGGACCTTGATTGCTGATGCTAGCGGCTGCAGCTGCAACCAGATGGTCAACATCAGCTCTCCATTGTTTCATAGCACCCTGGGGTGCCCCTGGAGGCGGCGGATGTTGTAGAAGAGCTCGCGCGGCAATGAGCGCATGCTCAGGGTTGTTGTTCATCGATGTCGTGATCGACACAGATGCCCCATCTTGTCGTCCAACATTGTTTGCCGGGATAGATGTCGGCTTTGGTGCCATAGTACTTGCCAGAACAATGGTACCCACTGGTTGCTGCATGTTGGAGGGATTGCCTCCGACTGGTTGTTCAGCGTGATTGCCGTTGGAAGATCCTGCGGCTGAATTCACCATCTTGAGGTCTCAGGTGCCCACTACCTTGCGCTCTAAGTGTTGAAGTGTAGCAACAACACTTCCCCTGGTACTACTAAAGCGTAGCCCACAGAGGTTCTTGTTTCGGTTGGGGCACACAGAGATCAAGAGCAAGATGGTGACACGGGAGATTTACGTGGTTCGGGCCGCCTGAGCGTAATACCCTACTCCACGGGGTGTGTGTTGTAGTATTGAGAATCACTAAGAAGTGTAGTGTATGGCCAGCCTGGAGTTGTCCCCCTGTATCATGCGGCTCAGTCCTTTTATAGTCTAAGGATTGACTGTTACATCATTCGCCTGGCCCGACATGTGGCCCTAGCGTATTTAATAGCCTAATACACTGTCTATGAGTATTAAGCATGGTTAATAGTATGATAACATGCCTTAATGTTTGCGTTACCTCTATTGACAGTGCTTTGATTGTGTGTCGTTAATACAGCATTAACGACACGTAATCAAGTCTTGTAACTGCCGCTTTAACTGTCCCTTGAATGTCTGTGCTGAAGGAGATCCGCCAATGTATTCGTTGATGATTAAGGTCCAGGCTCCACACGTGGCAGTTTCAGAGCTTCCCCTTGCGGGGAGGTAGCTCCGGAACTGCTATACACGTGTCGACACCGGAGCTTCCCTCTGCTGGTGGTTAGGTCCTGGGTCGTTATACACGTTTAGATCATGGAGCTACCCTGTGTTGGGAGTTTAGCTCCAGATTTACATTACACGTGTCAATCCCTGGAGCTACCCATATGAGGGTTGCAGGTCCGGTGTAATATGACATGTGGGGCATGAGGAGACCTTCAACTTTGACGGGTAGAACTCTCTTGCACTTCTTGCGGTATCATAGGGTACCCCGTACGCAGGGTACCGACAGTAGACTTGGTCACATAGGCTTTGGTCATCTAACGCGTGTTAGTGCTCTTGATCACATACGTGCGCTGCCTAAGCTTAAAGGGGACAAATAAATTGTGTGCTTTTCTTGTAGACATGCTAAGATAGTTGCATGTTCACATAATCCTCTCACAATGATCATGACAACTGAACCGGGTCAACTTTTGCACCTTGACACAATAGGACCTTCACGTGTTCAATCCTTTGGAGGTTATTGTAGATACTCTTGGGTTTACTTTATGGCATCTAAGAATGAATCTTTTAGTCACTTTAGAACTTTATTTCTTAGATTATCACTTGATCACTCAGGATCTTTAAAAGCAATTAGAAGTGATAACGGAACTGAATTTAAAAATCAATTTTTTGATCACTTTTGCGCTGAAAATGGAATAGATCATCAATTTTCTTCACCATATGTACCTCAACAAAATGGTGTTGTAGAAAGAAAGAACATAACCTTAGTTGAGATGGCTAGGACTATGCTTGATGAATATCAAACTCCTAGGAAATTTTGGGCTGATGCGATTGCAACTGCTTGTTATGTCTCAAATCGTGTTTTCTTGCACGCTAAGCTAGGTAAAACACCATATGAGCTCCGGTTTGGACATAGTCCTAGTGTTACACACTTTCGGGTCTTTGGTTTCAAATGCTTTGTTAAGAAACATGGTAATCTTGATAAATTTGAACCTATATCCATTGATGGCATGTTTCTTGGTTATCCATCTCATACTAGAGGCTACCGTGTGCTCTTACTTGACACTAACAAAATTGTGGAGACTTATGAGGTGTCTTTTGATGAAGCTAGCCCAGGTACTAGCTCAAAATTGCAGGTCTGGATCCATATCCTCAGGGGGAGGGTATTTTCGAAGAAGAAGAAGAGTCAGTGACATTGCTGATAGTTCCGAAGCTGACCCGTGTCAAGCTCCGAACTTTGAACAAGCTCCGACTACCATCTCTGCAGGTCCTGATCGTCCACAAGCCACAAGCTCATCAATCTGCGATGAACCTGATGAAGAGGAAGCTTGTGAGACATCTATTCCCCTAGGGATTTATAAGAATCGTCCCCTGCAACAGAGAATTGGAAGCTTGCATGAACGAGTTACAAGATCCAGGTTTTCTGACCCAATTCTCATGCTCATTCTGCTTTTGTTGCTTCTTTTGAACCCAAAGATATATCACACGCACTCACTAATGAATCTTGGATTATTGCCACGCAAGAAGAGTTAGAAAATTTTGAAAGAAATAATGTTTGGAAACTTGTACCCCCACCTCAAGGTCACACTTTTATTGGAACTAAATGGGTGTTTAAAAATAAACATAGTGAGGATGGGGTTGTGGTTAGGAATAAGGGTAGGTTGGTTGCTCAAGGTTTCACACAAATTGAAGGTCTAGATTTTGATGAAACTGTTGCTCCTATTGCTACATTAGAAGCCATAAGAATTTTGTTAGCTTTTGCTGCATCTAAAGGTTTCAAGTTATATCAAATGGATGTTAAAAGTGCTTTTCTTAATGGCTATATAGATGAGGAGGTTTATGTCAAGCAACCACCAGGTTTTGAAAATCCAGATTTTCCTAATCATATTTTCAAACTGACTAAAGCCCTGTATGGTCTAAAACAAGCTCCTAGAGCATGGTATGATAGGTTAAAAACATTCTTACTTGAAAAGGGGTTTACCATGGGCAAGGTTGATAAAAATATTTTTGTGCTTAAGCATGGCAATGACTCATTATTCGTTCAAGTGTATGTCAATGATATTATTTTTGGTTGTGCTTCTCATGATCTTGTGTCCAAGTTTTCAGCTATGATGAGTTCAGAATTTGAGATGAGTATGATGGGAGAGCTCACGTACTTTTTGGGGCTGCAAATCAAGCAAACCGAAGAAGGTACCTTTGTGCATCAAACGGAGTATACAAGGTACCTTCTGAGGCATTTCAACATGGATAAAAGCAAGCCTTTTCGGACATCAATGGGAACAACATCAACACTTGAACTTGATGATGATGGAGAACTCGTGGATCAAAAAGAATATAGAAGCATGATCGGATCACTTTTGTACCTCACTGCATCAAGACCAGACATACAATTCAGCGTATGTCTTTGTGCATGGTTTCAAGCTTCCCCATGTGCTTCACATAGTCAAGCCGTCAAAAGGATTCTCAGGTACTTACATGGAACTCAAGAATTTGACATTTTTCTTCCTTCTTCCTCAACCGTTACTTTGAAAGCTATTTGGGATGCTGATTTTGGGGGTTGTAGGATCGATAGGAAAAGTACTTCCGGTTCTTGTCATTTTCTTGGTAATTCACTTGTTGCTTGGTCCTCTAGAAAACAAAACTCAGTTGCACAATCCACAGCCAAATCCGAATATGTAGCTGTTGCTAGTGCTTGCTCACAAATTCTTTGGATTGTTCAAACACTTAAGGACTATGGGGTTGATCTAGATGGTGTTCCACTATTTTTTGATAACACTAGTTCCATTTGCATTGCTAAAAACCCCGTGCAACATTCTAGAACTAAGCACATTGATATTAGGTATCACTTTCTCCGTGATAATGTTGAAAAAGGAAACATTATGCTTCACCATGTAGATACCGAACAACAATTGGCTAACATTTTCACAAACCTTTGGATTTCACTCGTTTTTTGTTACATTCATAGTGAAATAGGGGTTATGCATGCTCATGGCTTAAATTGATGGGGAGTTTTGAAACTTGGGAAGTCTATGTGTTAATCTGAACTTAAAATATTATGAGCATAGTATTTCATACATATATGACTTTGTGATTCCTTTTACATGCTGAAAGTTCTTACTACATTACTCGTGTTATACATTTTGTATTTTTTGCCATGACTAGTAATTGGAATAATTACTTACACTAAATCTGGTCATGATAAAACTTTTTTGCTGTTTTGAACTTGTTGCATGTCACAAGTGCTTTTAATCATAATGAATTAATCAAGTAATCAACTCACATGTTGACTTTTATGAACAAATATAAATTGAGAAAAGATCAAGAGAATATGCATGCATCACACTTCTTCTTTTGAGATGGTTTATCATTGCACTTAGATATGAACTTGGAAGAAGTTGCGTATGAATAAAACCATGTCCTTAAGCTTCTGATTGTCAAATGACATAGACTTGACTTGGTTGGTCAGAATAAGGTAGATGCGCATATAATCTCTTGCAAATATCAGATGATCTAAATTCGTGCTTTGAAAAATAATAAAATGCAGCAACAAGTGTCATGCTTTCAAGTTTTAAAATAGTTAAGTTTGTGAGATCATGACTTGCTAAAATTGAAAATTATATTTGATCTCTAGCATGGCTTACACTACTTTATGTATCTCATTGTTGTGATAGTGTAAGTTACTTGATAGTATGACTTGGATGAGCTTTGTTCTATATATATATATATATATATATATATATATATATATATATATATATATATATATATATATATATGTTATAATGTGCTCATAACAAATTAAAATTTCTCTCTTGTACCTTGCTGAATACATTGTCAAAGGGGGAGAAGTATGCAAGGGGGAGAAATAAGTATACGTAGAGAAATTTATTTCTATTGATTTTTAAAAAGGGGGAGAAATTGTTATCAAAACTTTTCATGTGAATAAGCCAATGTTCGGATTTTAAGTGGTGTTGCCAATGCATTCATCAAGGGGGAGATTGTGAGACCTATTTGTGCTGAATACATTGGCTATAGGCGATAAAAGTTTTGAATACTACCAAAACACCTTTATCATCAAGGTCTGACTCTAGGTCCGAGCTCCAGCAAGGTCCGACGATAGGTCCGACTTGTTTTGAGTAGCTCCGGCACGGTCCAACGTAAGGTCTAACTTGCTTTGGCAAGGTCCGACTTCTTTGTCTAGGTCCGACTAGCTTTGGTAAGCTTAGACGCTAGGTCAGACTAGCTTTGGAAAGCTCTGGCGCTAGGTCCTACTAGCTTTGATAAGTTCCAACACTAGATCCTGGTAGTTTTGGTAAGCTCCGGTTCAAGGTCCGGTTAGCTTTGGCAAGGTTCGGAGCTTGATCGCAGTGGTTCTGCTTTTAATTTGCAATGTTACAAACCTGTTTTTTTGGATTGTGGAAAGTTTGCTTAGTTTTATTTTACCAAGTTTTTGGTGTGTTTTGGTGGTTATGGTTGATATCTTTTTGCTAAGGTTTGCAACATATTTATGTGAGGTGCTCACGTAAGGTGTTGTGGTTATCGAAACTAACGAGAGTCAAGTCGAGGACTTGTGCTCAGAACTATTGGTTGTTTATTCATGTGTAGGTGTTGCTTGAGTTCAAGATATGGCTGGTGACGGGATACATTGAACTAATCTTAGGGAGAATATGAGGTTCAACAACCAAGTTCAGGAGGAATTGTGGTTGAGTTGATCGGGAGGTTGCGCAACATGTTTGAATCAAGAATAATGCATATGAAGGTATCATTGACGTCGTTGGAAGATGTTTGCATGTGTGCAAGGAGTGAATGAATGTGGCTACATGTTTCCGAGGCATGATTAAGAGATATGGACGTAAAGAATTGGTCGGAAAGGTCCAACTGATTAGGTTATGGACTCAGGCTGCGGCTGAGTCGTGTTTGACTCAAATATGGAAAGTTTTGAGTTGGTTATGATAGGATTTCGTGTGGGTCACGAATTTGTGTTGTTTTAGGTATGTGGGATACATTAGTAAGGTTTTTGGAAGTCTTAAGATTGCTTCTATCTGCATATAGAAGAGTCTTGAGCAGTTATAGAAAGTTTCAATTCGTGAATTGAGTAGGATTAGAGTCCTAGCTAAGTTTGGGTTGGCCTAAGGGCTGGTTATATAAGCAAGAGAGGCCAGAGCTCATGGTAGACGACTTTGTGGCTGCTTCTCTTGTGTTTTGATTAATAAAATTCATAGTTTGAAGGAACTTTTGTGCCTGTTCGTCTGACTTGTTTTTATCAAGTCTTTCTCGTTGAGTTTCTGCACATCACTACCTTTCTTCGGTGGTTTTATCATAACTTGAGTTTTACAGATCCGATTGACGTGATTCTTTTTGCGTTGTCTTCAAAAATTGATTTTCTATCATCTGTGAAAATTTTATGGTCATTAGATTTGTTTTTTTTGATCTACACGAGTTTCTTTGCAGTATTCCAGAACTGTTTTTCTTGGGTAAAACAAATTGACCTTTGTTTGATCTTTCGATCGTAACTTGAGTTTTTTTCGACGGATTTTCATGATTATTGTTATGACGTCTTCGTGAATTGATTATCCACAATCTATATTTGTTTACTTATAATTGATCATCTTTAGATTAGTCGCACACACAATTTATTTAACAAATCATTTTCCTGCTGAGGAGTTTTTTGTTGCTTCCGCTGAAAAGTTTTAATCTAACATTCACCCCCTCTGGTAGATTTGCACGTGCTCTTCAATCCTACAGAGCTACGTGTCATTAATTCTCATACTTGCTAAGTATGATATGTGCTCACCCTTGCAATTCCCCTACCAACAGTTTCAGGTGATGTTTGGGAGTACCCTGAGGTTAATGCGGAGTACTAGGTTGTGTGCTGTCATCGACTTGCCTATGGATTGCTTGGATCCGCGCTACATCCCTATGCTTAGTTTGCTCAGTTTAGATTATTTTTTGCTGCATTAGTTTTATAATTAATAATAACGATCATTAGAGTTTGTAATTTGAGTATTATTTGAATATCGTAATAAAAGTACTTGTTTAATAATTTGTGTTGTGGTAATTTTCTGTATATCGTTCGTGATGCACTAGTGTATGTGTGATCAATGTCCTGGGCACACATATGCATTCACTTGGTTCATTTTAAGAACAGGGTATCACAAATTGATATCAGAGCCACAGGTTGACCGTAGGACGCAGCCTAGAAAGAATGGACACTTTAGAGCACATAGGAACACTTAGAATTGTTGGGGTTTGTTTGGTGTACTGATTGCTACGTAATGCTTGCTTGAGTGCTTGTGTGCTCGTTAGAGGATTGTGGGATGCTTTAGCGCTTGCCACATCCATATAGACTAGTATAGGTAGTTGCTTAGTTTCATATCACTTGATGCATATAGTTGGAAATTCATTCTATCTCTCCTTTCTATCTCATTCAAACTCTACTTCAATGGAAGATGGACACAACTAGAAGACTCACTATCTCAGACAAAGTTTTATGGAAGATGAGAAACAAAGATAGCATGTCTAAAAGTATGCCTTAGAATAAGGGGGTAGACTTCTTTGCCAACCCTATTGTTTTGGATTCGCAAGGACTGTACATAATAGTTGGTATGGATTGGTTAAGGAAGCACGATGGGATAATTCAATGTGTCACAAAGACAGTGAAGTTGACAAATGAGGAAGGGGTCAACATAGAATTTGAAGCATATCAACACACGCCAAAGCAGGTGGAGCTAGATCAAATAGACAGTGCCGCAATTGAGGAGATTTTGGTGGTGTGCAAATTTTTGGATGTGTTTCCAGATGAGTTGCCAGGTATGCCACCTGATCGTGACATAGAGTTCGTTATTGAATTAATACCTGGAACTACAGCTATAGCTAAGAGGCCATATAGGATGCCTCCTATGGAGTTAGTGGAGCTCAAGAAGCAAATTCAAGAGGAGTTAGAAAAGGGTTTCATTCGCCCAAGCTCTTCACCTTGAGGAGCTCCAATGCTTTTCGTGGATAAGAAGGATGGGTCCCAATGGATGTGTGTGAATTACCGAGCTCTCAATGAAGTGACAATCAAGAACAAGTATACGTTGCCCCATATAGAGGATTTATTAGATCAAATGAACAGTGTCTGTGCTTTCCCCAAGATTGACTTGAGGTCAGGTTATTTCCAAATGAAGAGTAGACTATCGGATATACCCAAGATAGCTTTAATAGGACACGGTATATATCCTATGAGTACACTGTTATGTCTTTTGGATTGACCAATGCACCGGTATACTTTATGTACCTCATGAATAAGGTCTTCATGGAATACTTGGATAAGTTCGCGGTGGTGTTCATTGATGACATTATGATCTACTCAAGAAGCAAGGAAGAGCATGAGGAGCATTTGAGGCTCACATTGTAGAAATTGAGGGAACACCAATTATATGCCAAATTCAACAAGTGCCAATTTTGGTTAAAGGAAGTATCATTTTCGGGGCATATCATCTCTGGAGGAGGAGTGTCGATTACCCAGGTAAAGTGAGAGATGTGCTAAAATTGGAACCACCATAGAATGTGAAGGAAATCCGGAGTTTTCTTGGAATGGCTGGATATTACCATCGATTCATCAAGGACTTTTCCAAAATAGCCAAGCCCATGATAGAATTGTTAATGAATGGAAAAGCATTCCAATAGACTCAAGCTTGTGAGGACAGTTTTGAGGAGCTAAAGAAGAGGTTAACAACAGTACTTGTGTTGGTTTTTCCAGATCTGAGCAAATTTTTTGATATTTATTGTGATGCCTCAAGGCAGGGACTTGGATGTGTGCTCATGCAAGAAGGTCAAGTGTTAGCCTATGCATCGAGGCAGTTGACGAAACATGAGCAGAATTATCCTACCCATGATCTCGAACTTGTAGCCGTAGTGGATGCCTTGAAAATTTGGAGACATTACATTCTTGGTCATAGGTGTGAAATTTATACGGATCACAAGAGTCTCAAGTACATTTTCACAAAAACGGACTTGAATTTGAGGCAAAGAAGATGGTTGGAGCTCATCAAGGATTATGATGTGGGAATCAACTATCATCGGGGAGGGCTAATGTAGTGGCCGATGCTTTGAGTCAGAAAGGAGTAAGCCACCAACTCACGATTCGGGCACTGCCATATGAGATATGCAAGGAGTTTGAACGGTTAAATCTTGGATTTGTTAATGAGATGGGAATAATGGAGTTAAATCCGAACTTGGAACAAGAAATTCGAGAAGGTCAAGCAAAAGATGAGGAAATCCAGGAAATCAAGGAAATGACCCAAGAAGTGAGAGAATTCAGATTTGATGAGGATGACCATGGTACTCTATGGCTTGAGAAACAAATTGTTGTGCCTAATGTGAAGCATCTCCGAGAGACGATCTTAAAGGAGGCCCATGACTCGCCTTACTCAATTAATCTCGGTTGTATGAAGATGTACAAGGATTTGAAGACTTGCTATTGGTGGGATGGGATGAAAAAGGACATAGCGACGTATGTTGCATTATGTGATGTGTGCCAACGAGTGAATGCTGAACACCAAAGGACAGCTGGATTATTACAGCCATTGAAGATTTCAGAGTGGAAGTGGGAAGGAATCATATGGACTTCATAGTTTGATTACCACTAATCCAGTCCAGGTATGACTCAATATGGGTTATTGTGGATCGATTGACAAAATCTGCTCATATCATCCTTGTCAAGACCAAGTATACCGCTGCACAATTAGCTGAGTTGTACATGGAAAAATTGTATGCCGACATGGAGTACCCAAGAAGTGAGGTCCAAATACTTGGTTCATGTCGACCTAATGTGTTGCAATAAGCCAGGACAACAGTGCCACCACAAGGCCAAGTATGAGTACGGCTTAGCCGATTAATTAGGTGTATCGCCAACATTGTTTGGATCATTTGGAGGAGCGGGGAATGGGAGTCTGTTGGGTTTGCAATAGTGGCGGGACTGCCCTGGGATCCGAACATCACAAGAGGGGGCCCTTGGTCAGATGTGCTCAGTTGGAGGCATCACCTCCGGTGATACCTCAGTGGGTCTGAATATGCTGGTAGTCCCTTTGTAAAGGTATTTTGTGTTCTCTTGGCCATACACCTAAGGAAGTGTAATTGGCATAAGGGAGGTTTCTTCAATCGCTGACGGGTGATGAAATCACGAACTTGTGGGTAAAGTGGTACAACCTCTGCAGAGTGGTAAAAACTATCATGATAGCTGTGCTCCCAGTTATGAGCACCTGGATAACTTCCATGATTAGAGGAAACATGGAAATTGGGATGGTTTGGTTATGGTTATGGATGGGATGGTGACAAATGGACATTGTTAATGATGATGGTAAGAATCTGGTGTATGGATGGATAATTGATGATGGTTTCATATTATGTTAATTAATTGGGATATGACGTGATTATTTCATATAGACATCTTAGTATGCTTTTCATATGTTTTAAATGTACTTTTTAGCAAATAACCATTATTTATTATCAATTCCTTATTAAGCTACATGTCATTAATTCTCACACTTGCTAAGTACGACATGTGCTCACCCTTGCAATTCCCCCACCAACAGTTTTAGGTGATGTTTGGAAGTACCCTAAGGTTAATGCAGAGTACTAGGTTGTGTGCTGTCGTCAACTTGCCTGTGGATTGCTTGGAGTCGCGCTACATCCCTATGCTTATTTTGCTCAGTTTAGATTATTTTTCGCTGCACTAGTTTCAGAATTAATAATAATGATCATTAGATTGTAATTTGAGCATTATTTGAATATTGTAATAAAAGTACTTGTTTAATAATTTGTGTTGTGGTAATTTTCTGTATATCGTTTGTGATGCACTCGTGTATGTATGATCAACATCCTGGGCACACATATGCATTCACTTGGTTCATTTTTGGAACCGGGTGTCACATCACCAAAGCAGATGGACCAGAAGCCAATTTCTTCATTGTTGCCTCTTCTATAGAGTTTCCGTATGGTATATTTTTTGTCCATTAACCATTCAGTGAAACATCTTCTGTGCTCTTTCATGATCCAGTCCTCTATACAATCTTTGTTTTTTCTGAGAAGCTCAATTTAGTGTTCCTCGATGTACGACTCAGCTGAGTTGTTGTAGTACACCAGAAAGTGCACGGTGTACTAATTTGTAATCATGAATGCTAAAAGTTTTCTTACCCATGTTGCCTTTCCCACGTAGTCTACCCTCATGTACTAGTATAGGCACACCTATCCTATTTCCATCTTTGATGTAATCAACGCAACCCAGAATCACTTCATCAGTGGTGTATCCTTCCATAATCGAACCCTCTGGGTGAGCACGATTCCGCACATAACCTTTTAATACTCCTAAATATCTCTCCAATGAAAACATATGATGTAAATATAGTGGCCCCAATGCTATTATCTGATCAACAAGATGTATGAATAGGTTTACTGCATATCAAAAAAGGATGGTGGGAAACACATCTCAAGTTTGCACATAGTCTCGACGATGTACATTTTCAAATAGTCTAAGTCTTCACATGGTATCACCTTTTGTGATACTGCATTGAAGAAGTAACACAAATGTTTGACGACAACTTTTACATGCTTAGGTTTGATGACCCTTATTGCAATGGCAAAGAACACTATCATCATCATGTGACAGCGGTGAGAATTATAGCCGAATAAAGATAAGTCTTTTATCGAGACTAGTTTGTGGATATTGGTTGAGAATCTCGTGGGCACTCCGATCCCACACAAGCATTCGCAAATTTACTTTTTCTCCAGTAGTGTCAAGTTGTAGCTGGCTGTGGGAAGATAATGCTACCCGTTCGCCTTTTCTTTTGGGTGAAGCTCTGGTCTCATATATATATTTACTAGGTCCATACGTGATTTTAATCCTCCTTTATTTTCCTCAGCATGTCAAGCAAGGTCCCAATGATGCTGTCAAATACGTTCTTTGTAACATGCATAAAATCAATACTATGACAAAATTCTAGGTTCTTCCAGTACTGAAGATACTTGAAAAAATCGATAGTTTCTTGAAAGTCATGTCAGTTGTATCACTCGAAGATGTAGTTTTCTTTCTTTTTGTTTCTTTACATTTTTGCCCTTACCGAAAACAATATGATTGTTCTTGACCATTTCGAACATGAGTTTTCCACTGTAAGGTTTTTGTGCAGTATCTTTTTTGATTTTGTTATCAAATTGTTCTTTCATCTTCCTATACTTGTGTGTATTTGTCAAGAATTGTCTGTGTCTTATGTACACCGTCTTTCTGGATGAAGTGAGGTACAAAAATATTGTTCCATCCACGCATCTTACACAACCTTTCTTCTCTTTCATTTGTCCCGATAATGTAAACAGACCGGGATAATCATGTACGGTAACGAATATCATTGCTCTTAGCGTGAAAATACTCCCGCTTGTACTCATCCCATGTATGCACCCCTTCATTCCATAGTTTCGCCATATCTTCCATTAAAGGTTCCAATAACGCATCAATTTCGATGTCGGGTTGTTTCGGACCTTGGGTAAGAACAGATAACAAAATATATTTCCTTTTGTGACACAACCACGTCGGTAGGTTGTACATCATTAAGATCACAGGCCATGTGCTGTGTATGCTCTCTTTTTCACCAACCGGATTCATTCCGTCTGTACCCAAGGCAAACCTAACATTTCTAATTTCCTTTGCAAATTCTAGATACTGAATATCAAATTTTTTCCACTGGGTTGCATCACAAGGTGTCGAATATGTTTTTCATTCTTCTTGCGTTGCTCGAAATGCCAATGAATAAGTTCATCCTTCCTAGAGTTTGAGAACAAGTGCTTCAAGTGATCAATTACTAGAAGGTACCACATCACCAAGTGAAAGTGCATCTAGGCTAATCCCCGTGGGTTTTTATGATTAATGAAAACACATAAGAGACTAATGAGCATTACAAGTGTAAGTACAGGTGATTGAAAGATGGACGACGTTGGATACACTCAAAAAGGAAAAAGAAAAGAAAAAGGCAAAAAAACTCAAAGGATAGAATTTAGGTTTAGAAATTATTTGTGTCGAGTTCAGCTACATAGCTTCACTGTGTCCAATGTGTCAAAATGTTGAGAATCTCCTAAGAGCTCATAGTCCAAGTTAGATTAGACTGTGATATGAGTTGAGGTAGCCCTAAGGACAGGGCCGGACTAGTTCGGCCACATCGGACTGATCCGATGTTAGGCGGACCAAGAGTTTCTGTGTGAGTTCAGACTTGTTCGTTTGGGGACAAACTAGTCCGTGGTGAGTGTGTATGTGTCCTTCTGGGACTAACTCCTAAAGGACCGGACTAGTCCGCTAGGTCAGACTGGTCCATTTTAGACAGGAAAAGTATTTTTCGTGACTAGTCTTGGCAGCCGGCAGCCGGACTTGTCCACCCTCAGAGATGGGAATAGTTTGGTGGTCCAGACTGGCCTGTTCTCAACCGGAACAAATAGTTCTGTGTGAGATCGAACTAGTCCGTTCTAGGACAGACTAGTCCATGGTGTAGTGACCATTTGAATTCATAAGGTGGTGGGGGACTTTGTGGTTGGTCAAGAGTGACATCACTGGTCCCCACAAGCCAGACTAGTCCGGGGCCAAAGGCCGGACTAGTCTGCACTTTTTCTGGTGGCAACGACTACTTGTTGGGATCTCTATAAAAACAAATCCTCCGACCCTCAAAAGGCCTCTCTCGAACCCTAGATCCTCCAAAGCCTTCCTAGAGCCATCATATCCCTCTCTGAACCATTCTTGGAGTCCGAAGAGCGATTCTTGAGGATTTGTGAGTTGTGGAAGAGAAGAGAGAAGGGTTTGCTTGACTTTGAGCTCTTGGTTGATTTTCTTGTTTTGACTGATTAATTTGAGTTCATGTGGGTGTTGATCTTTGATCTTTTTGAGTTGTAATATTGTGGGAGCCTCAGGTTGTGAGTTGCCCCACGAATTTTGGGATTACCCCCGTGATCTAGTGGAAGAGTAGCTAGCCTTTGTGGTGGCTAAGTGAGGAAAGGGTTGAGCGAAACCATGCCTTTTGTGAGCATCCTCAATGTGGATGTAGGCTCCTTTTGTGGGGCTGAACCACGAGATAAATCCTGCGTCTTGTGTCTTCTATTTGCCTTCCTCGTTCTTCGCCAGATCAAGTTAGGGCTCCACACATTCTTTGCCTTAATCTTGTGATTTGCCTCGATCTAGTTGTTTTCACTTCGCGCATATCCAATGCTAGATTGCTAGGTTCATATACTTTACTTTTCATCAAGTTAAGTCCAGTGAATTGCATAAAAATCTCACCTTTTGTTAATTTTAACTCCCTGACCGGACTAGTCCGCCCCATGGCCGGACTAGTCCGCACTCTGTGATTTGATTAGCTTTTATTGAGTTAAATTTCAGGTTATCCGCTATTCACCCCCTCTAGGCAACTTTCAATTGGTATCAGAGCCTAACTCTCCCAAAAGCTTAACCGCTGGGAGAGGAGATGGGGGAAAATGGTGAGAAAGAGATGCCGATCATCAACACCACCGGCACCGGTGAGAACAACCACAACAGCGAACAAGGATCCAATAATTTGCATGATAAGACCAGCGACACCACCAAGAGCAAGCCAAAGCCTCCTACCTTCGATGGCGAAACCGAAGATGAAGATGAAGAAGTGAAGCGCCTTGCAGACCTTCTTAAAAAAGCAAGAGATGAGGCCAAGTGGAGGAGAAGGCTTGAGAAGGAGAAGAAGCTCAAGAAGCCCGAGGAAGACTACACGCGATATCCTTTTAACTATGAGTTCCTCAACTCACATTCAAACTATCTTTCTATTCCAATGGGCAAAGCTCCACACTTTTATGGGACTAACTATACTATGTGGAAACACAACATCAAGTTGCATCTTATTTCTCTCAATCCTACACTTTGGCATGTTGTTTGCACAAGTGTAGATATCCCCGTGGATGACGAATAGCTAACCCCGGAACAAGAACAACTAATTCACCACAATGCCCAAGCGGCGGCCATGCTCAACTCATCCTTGAACCAAGAAGAATTCAACAAAGTGGATGGGTTGGAGCAAGCCAAACAGATTTGGGACACTCTCAAGATTGCTCATGGAGGCAACCGGTCTTTGGGAGAAGCCAAGATTGAGATGATCGAGGGGGAGCTTGGAAGATTTTCCATGGAAGAAGGCGATACCCCTCAAGAGATGTACAACCGACTCAAAACTCTCATCAATAGGAGTCGGGTGTACGGATGCAAGAAGTGGACCAACCATGACGTGTTCCAGAGGATGATAAGAGCTTACATGCCTCGCAATGTGACGCTTTGCACACTCATCCGTGAGAGTCCCAACTTCCACAAGATGACTCCAGATGAGGTGCTTAGCAAGATCATCAACCACGAGATGATGGAAATGGAAACACACCATGTCAGCGACCTTGCCAAAGTCACATCCTCTAAGAAGAAAGGCATTGCTCTCAAAGCCTCACCCAAGTCCAAAGGCAAAGAGGTGCAAGCTTCAAGCAATGACGATGAAAGTGAAGAAGAAGAGAGCAATGACATGGATGATGATGAATTGGCCTTCTTCATCAAAAGATTCAAGAGGATGATGAGGAAAACAAGAGGGTCAAACTATGAGAGCAAGGGCAAGGACAAGAGCAAGTCAAGACCAAGGAGAGCTTGCTACAACTGTGGTGAGTATGGGCACTTCATTGTGAATTGCCCATACAAAAAGGAAGATGACAAGAAGAAGAAGAATAAGGATGAGAAGCCTCAAGAGAGGAAGATGTTCAAGAATAAGAAAGCACATGGGCACACTCATGTTGGCAAGGAGTGGGACTCTAACGATGAGTCCTCCACCGATGATGAAGTGGGAGCGGCAACTGTCGCCATCAAGAAGCCAATAATGAAGAAAACTCTCTTACCAAACAAGGGAGAGTGGAAAAGCTCAAGTCACACATGTTTTATGGCTAAGGAGGGAAAACAAAAGGTTAAATCTAAACTCTCCTTGTGTTCTATTAAAGATGAGGACTTTGATTGTGCTAGTGAGATTGAATACATGTTTGAAGGCTTAAGTAAAAGTGCTATCATTAAAATGAGAAAGCTTTCTGATGATATTTTATACAAGGAAGAACTTCTCGAGGAACAAGATGAATTGCTTGTCCATGAGAGGCAAAAGAATCTTAACCTTGAGAAGCTTCTTGAGCTTGAGAAGGAAAGGAACAAGGCACTTGAACTTCAACTTGCAAAATGCAAGGAGGCTTCCTCAAGCCTCAAGAGTTCATATGTTGTGCTCCATGATGAAGTTGTGAGCTTGAACAAAGCCCACAAGAGTCTTGAGGCACAATTCGCAACTCTCAAATCAAGTGTCGATTCTTCTCCCTCAACAAGATCAAACTTGCCTAAAATGGAATTGAACACTAAAGCTTGCAAATGTGCTAACCTTGTGCTTGACCTAAAGAATGATCTCAACTTAGTAAAGAGCAATAGCACACCTAAGGGTGGCATCTTTGACAAGGAGAAGATCAAGTATGCACGTAGTGCATACTCGATCACAAGATCTCCCTGGATCAAAGACGGTCTTGGCTATTCAAGGGGAGGAAAGCAAAATGCTAGAATTCTCAATAATAACAAGGTGCAAATTGAATTTGTCAAGGAAGGTTCATTTCAAGTCAAGAGTGAACATCAATCATCTACTTCTCTTGAAATAGCAAAATTTGACAAAAATATCCAAAATGCTAAAAATGTCAACTTAACCATATTTCATGACTTTGATGCATCTTATGTGCTAATGAGAAACAAATTTGGTTATACCTATGCTAAATATGTTGGGACACATCGAAAGAGCCCAAAGCCTTGTGTGTGGGTGCCCAAATGCATTGTCACTAACCTCAATGGACCCAAAAAAGCTTGGGAACTTAAAACCAAAGCCTAAACTTGTCTTGTAGGCTTACTCCCTTGGCGGTTCAAAATGGGTGCTATATAGTGGTTGCACCAATCAAATGACCAGAGCAAGAAGAATGTTTATGGAGTATGAAGAAAACGAAGACCCAATTAAAGGTACCTACTTTGGCGACAATAGTTAAGGTAAGGTACTAGGTATAGGTAAAATCTCTATTTCTCCACAAAACACCATTTCACAAGTCATGCATGTTGAGTCTCTAGATTATAATCTCTTATCCATTTCTCAATTATGTAAAAAGGGGTAGAATTGCTTGTTTACTAACAAAGGCGTGATTGTCACTAGTAGAGTTGATATCTCGATTGCCTTCAAGGGTGTGCTCAAGGGAAAGCTTTATCTCATGGACTTCACCGTGAATAAAACTCAACTTGACACATGTTTGATTGCAAAGACCAACATGGGGTGGTTGTGGCACTGTAGGCTAGCCCATGTTTGTATGAGAAATCTTCACAAACTTCTAATAGGCAAGCATGTCCGAGGTCTTAAGAATGTTGTTTTTGAGAAAGATAGACCTTGTAGTGCGTGACAAGCCGGGAAACAAGTCGGAGCAGCTAATCCTGCCAATAATGTGATCACGACAACAAGACCGTTGGAGCTGTTGCACATGGACCTTTTAGTCCCATTGTTTACATAAGCATTAGCGGTAACAAATATGGTTTAGTTATTGTTGATGACTTTTCCCGCTTCACTTGGGTGTTTTTCTTGCATGACAAAGGTGAAACACAAGGTATCCTCAAGAGTTTCTTGAGGAGAGCTCAAAATGAGTTATCTTTGAGAATCAAGAAGATAAGAAGCGATAATGGCACCGAATTCAAAAAAACACTCAAGTTGAAGAGTACTTGGATGAGGAGGGCATCAAGCATGAGTTTTTAGCACACTACTCCATCGAACAAAATGGGGTGGCTGAATGGAAGAACCGAACACTAATAGAGATGTCAAGGACCATGCTTGACGAGTACAAGACTTCCGATAGGTTTTGAGCAGAAGCGATCAACACTGCTTGCCATGCCACAAACTGCCTACCTCCATCGCCTATTGAAGAAGACTCCATATGAAATTCTAATGGATGAAGAAGAGGCACCATGTTGGCGTTGAGCAGGATGGCGCTTGGTGATGTAAGACCTCAAGAGCAACAAGGCCCAAGTGATCCATCTCCATCACAAGATGTGCCCCAAGCACAAGATCAAGTCCAAGACCCCCAAGATCAACAACATGATCAAGATCACCATGATCAAGAAAAGGAAGATCAAAATGGTGTCAATGTTCAAGGGGGAGACTATGAAGATGAGGGAGATGAAGAAGTTGACTAAAGACCAAGTGTACCACACCCAAAAGTTCATCAATGTGTACAGCGGGATCATCCCGTTGACAACATACTTGGAGACATCTCCAAGGGGGTAATGACTCAATCTCTTTTGGCTAATTTTGTGCTCACTATTCTTTTGTGTCCTCCTTGGATCCATTTAAGGTTGAAGATGCCCTACGAGATCCGGATTGGGTAATAGCCATGCAAGAGAAGCTCAACAACTTCAAGAGGAACAAAGTATGGGAGCTCGTGAGAAGACCTAATGCGAATGTGATAGGCACCAAGTGGGTCTTCCGCAACAAGCAAGATGAGCATGGCATGGTAACAAGAAACAAAGCTAGACTCATAGCCAAAGGATACTCTCAAGTCGAAGGTTTGTATTTTGATGAAACTTTTTCTCCTGCAGCTAGGCTTGAGTCTATTCGCATATTATTGGCCTATGCTACTCACCACAATCTCAAGTTGTATCAAATGGACGTGAAAGCACCTTCCTCAATGGGCCGATCAAGGAGGAGGTGTATGTGGAGCAACCGCCTAGCTTTGAGGACGAAAGTATCCTAACCATGTCTTTAAGCTTCATAAAGCTCTCTACGGCCTCAAACAAGCTCCTAGAGCTTGGTATGAGTGCCTTAGGAATTTTCTCATTGACAACAGTTTTAAGATAGGAAAGGCCGACTACACACTCTTTACTAAGAACATGGATGATGGTTTATTTTATGCCAAATTTATCTTGACGACATAATATTTGGTTCTACTAATCAATCTTTTTGTGAAGAGTTTAGCAAAATCATGACGAAAAGATTTGAGATGTTGATGATGGGAGACTTTATGTTCTTTTTAAGTTTCCAAGTAAAACATATCGAGTAAGGCACCTTCATATGTCAAACCAAGTATATCAAGACATCCTTAAGAAGTTTGACATGTAGAAAGCCAAGCCCATCGAGACGCGAATGGTGACGAATGGACATCTCGATCTCAACCAAGATAGCCCTAGTGTCGACCATAAGGTATATCATTCCATGATTGGATCACTCCTTTACCTTTGTGCATCTAGGCCCGATATTATATTAAGTGTATGCATGTGTGCAAGGTTTCAAGCCGCTCCTAAGGAGTGTCACTTGACAGCCGTAAAGAGAATCTTGCGCTATTTAGTTCATAAACCTAACCTAGGGTTGTGGTATCCCAAAGGGTCCAAGTTTAATCTCATCGGATACTTCGATGCGGATTATGCCGGATGCAAAGTGGATAGGAAAGTACCTCCGAGACTTGTCAATTCTTGGGTATGTCCCTAGTATCATGGTCATCCAAGAAACAAAATTTCGTTGCCCTATCCACATCCGAAGCGGAGTATGTCGTAGCTGGAAGTTGTTCTGCACAACTTCTTTGGATGCGACAAACTCTAAGGGATTATAGTCTCAATATGAACCATATTTCACTCCCATGTGACAATGAGAGCGCTATCAGGATTGCTCATAACCAAACACATTGACATCCGAGACCATTTCTTGAGAGACCGTTCAATAAAGGGGGATATTGTCATTTCACATGTGAGAACCGAAAAACAACTAGCCGATATCTTCACCAAGCCACTAGATGAAAAATGTTTTTGCGAACTTAGGAATGAACTAAATATCCTTGATTCTCGAAATATGGCTTGAGATGTTGCACATCTGATTGTTAGTTATGTATTCTGTAAGATCGAAGAGCACGTGAAAAGCTAACAGAGGGGGGTGAATGGTAGGTTACAACTTTTTTAGCGGAAGCAACGAAAACCCCTCGGCAGAAAATTGATCTATTAAAGAAATTGTATGTGCGACTAATCTAAACATGATCAATTGTAATAAAACCAGTATAGATTGTGTAGAATCAAGTCATGAATATTTCACAACAAGAATCACGAAAATCCGTCGAGAAAAACTAAAGTTACGATCGAAAGATCGAACAAAAGTCAATCTGTTCTATCCGAGAAAAATCAGATCTACAATACTGCAAAGAAACTGTAGATCAGAAACCACAAATCTAATGACCGTGAAATTTTTAAAGATGAAAGATAATCAAGTTATGAAGACAATCCAAAAAGAATCACGTCAATTGGATCTTTAAAACTCGAGTTATGATAAAATCATTAAAGCAAGGTAGTGCTATGCAAAAACTCGACGAGAAAAACTGATTTGAAACAAGTCGGATGAACAATGCACAAAAAGTTCCTTTAAACTACAATATTTATTCAATAGAACATAAGAGGAACAACCCAAAATTCGCGTACCACAATCTCTAGCCTCCCTTGCTTATATAACCAGCCATGAGGCCAACCCAAACCAAACTAGGACTCGTATCCTACTCAGTTTCCACCGAAACTTTCCATAACTGCTCAAGACTCTTTATATGCAGATAGAAGCAATCTTAAGACTTCCCAACACCTTGGGAATGTATCCCGTATTCCTAAACAACTCAACTACGTGACCCATACGAAATCCTATCATAACCAACTCAAATCTATCCATATTTGAGTCAAACACGACTCAGTCGCAACTTGAGTCCATAACTAAGTCGGTTGAACCTTTCCGACCAATTCGTTACGTTTACATCTCTTCATCACACCTTGGAACCATGCAGCCACATTCATGCACTCCATGCATAAGTGCAGACACCTTCTAACGATGTCCATGATACCTTTATATGCATTGTTCTTGATTCAAACATCATGCGCGACCTCTCGATCAACTCAACCACAATTCCTCCCGAACTTGGTTGTTGAACCTTATCTTCTTCCTAAGACTAGTTCAATGGATCCTGTTACCAGCCATGTCTTGAACTCAAGAAACACCTGCACATGAATAAACAACCAATACTTCTGAGCACAAGTTCTCGACTTGACTCACGTTACTTCTGAAACTACAACATCTTATGTGAGCACCTCACATAAGCATGTTGCAAACCATAGCAAAATGATATTAGCCATAACCACCAAAACACACCACAAACTTAGTAAAAGAATACTAAGCAAGGTTTCCATAATTCAAAAATCAAGTTTGAAACATTGCAAGTTAAAAGCAGAACCATTGCAATCTAGCACCGGACCTTGCCAAAGCTAATCAGACCATAAAATGAAGCTTAACAAAGCTAGCAGGACCTAGCGCTAAAGCTTAACAAAGCTAGTCAAACCTAGCGCTGGAGCTTACCAAAGCTAGTCGGACCTAGCCACAGCAAGTCGGATCTAACCAAAATAAGTCGGACCTAACCAAAATAAGTCGGACCTAGACAAAGAAGTCGGACCTAGCCAAAGCAAGTCGAACCTTACGTTGGACCATGCCGGAGCTACCCAAAACAAGCCGGACCTATCGTCGGACCTTGCAAGAGCTCGGACCTAGAGTCGGACCTTGTTAAAAGGGTGTTTTGGCAGTATACAAAACTTTTAACATCATAGACAATGTATTCAACACATATAGGTCTCACAATCTCCCCCTTCATGAATGCATTGGCAACACCACTTAAAATCCGAATATTGGCTTATTCACATGTTAAGTTTTGTAAACAATTTTCTCCCCAAAATATTTCCCCCCTTTGTAAATCAAAAATAAAATGAGAAGAAAAACAAAAATTCTCCCCCTGAGAAGAATCGTGCCAAAACACTTGTGACTGTGTGCAATGTGTGATCAATTTTCCC
This sequence comes from Tuctoria greenei, assembly GCA_036927565.1. NCBI lineage: Eukaryota > Viridiplantae > Streptophyta > Magnoliopsida > Poales > Poaceae > Tuctoria > Tuctoria greenei. The sequence continues at coordinate 61,194,361 of JAYESD010000002.1, read as the reverse complement.
CCTTTGACAATGTATTCAGCAAGGTTCAAAAGAGAAAATTCAACTGTTATGAGCATATTGTAACACATACATATAAAACAAAGCTCATCCAAGTCATACTATCAAGTAACTTACACTATCACATCAATGAGATACATAAAGTAATGTAAGCCATGCTAGAGATCAAGTGTAATTTTCAATTTAAGCAAATCATGATCTCACAAACTTAACTATTTCGAGATCTGAAAGAATAACACTTGTTCCTGCAATTTTATCTTCTTTTAAGCACAAATTTTGATCATATGACATTTGCAAGAGATTATGTCGATAACCTATAGATCGGCTACCCTCGCTGTCGGTACCCTGAGTACCGTATACCCCTTGAGATTGCAAAGATCTCAAGGAAATGTCATCTACTTGATTTGAAGACCTTCGGAGGCCCACATGTTAGACATAACTGGACCCGCTTCCCCAACATGGTTAGTCCCAGGGTCGCCACGTGTACCATCAAACCGGAGCTACCGCCCACAAGGGGGAAGCTCCGGGCTATGTACCATAACGGCACCCCCGGACCTAACCCCAGATCAAGGGAAGCTCCGGAACTGACACGTGTCTGGTGGCACTGGACCTATCTGTTCCCACAGTATGCTCCAGAGCTGTCACGTGTCCAACCGTTAGATCTTCAGCCTCAAACCTTCGGTAGACTCCACAACGGCTCCGGATCTTCAAAGGGTAATCAAGGACTTCAAGACCCGATTAAGTGTCATTAATACTATGTTAATGACACACAATCGGACGACCCTTATTACCAGTAACGGCGCTGTCAAAGCCCGTAACTCGGTCATTAAGGGTAATTAAGCGCATCAAATGTGTATCAATATTAGTAGCCGCCGGGGCCACATGTCGGGCCTAGCCAACTTGTAACGGCCTGTCCTTGTACTATAAAAGGACAGGCCGACGATACATAGAGGGGGGCTGATACCTCTGATCTGATCTGAGATCATCTGATCTGATCTGATCTGATCTGGTCTGATCGGCTCACACGTGCTCTCAACTCACGTCACCTGAGTTGAGTTCATACATCCAATACAACACCAACACACCCCGTGGAGTAGGGTATTACGCTCAGGTGGCCCGAACCACGTAAATCTTTGTGTCTCGTGTGTCATTTTACATTTCACCTTCTTGAATCTTCGTGCGCCCACACCGAACTTCAAACTCCGCAAACACTTTTAGTAGTGTCGGGAGATCTGCCGGATCAAAATCACCGACACCCGCATACAAGGAAGACAAGACGTTGGGTTCCGCCTCTCAAGAAGGGAAGTAACCAAAAGCTACCACGTGTCCCGCAGCTACGGACCTACCTCCCTACTAAGGGTAGCTTCGGTGCTGCCACGTGTCCCGCAGCTCCGGATCTACCTCCCAACTAAGGGTGGCTCCGGTGCTGCCATGTGTCCGTAGCTCTTAATCTGCCTCCCTGCCAAGGGTGGCTCCAGTGTTGCCACATGCTCCGCAGTTGCGGACCTACAGTGGTTCCACGCGACCCGCGGCTCCGGACCTGCCTCCTTGCACAGGGTGGCTCCGGTGCTGCCACATGCTCTGCGGCTCCATACCTTCGGTGCTGTCACGCGTCCCAAGGACTCTAGGCCTAGCCTCTTCCCTGAGGAGAGGTCCGATGCCACCACCACACATCCCACAGCCCTGGAAGGCGACTTGTACACTTAAGACCGCATTAATGCGCCATCGACATAGCATTAATGTGTCATCAAGACACCTTTGTGCACCATGAAGACCATTAACGTGTCATCAGGACACATGCGTGTTATCAGGACATGTTAATGTGCCATCAAGATCTATTAATGTGTCATTAATATATTGATAATACACTTTTATGACTAATTAACCCGCGGCCACCTGTCGGACCCCAGTCACAATGTAACCTGTCAGCCCGTCACCTATAAAAGGACCAGGCAACCACGATAGGAGGGGGTCCATCTAAGCTCATAGGCACACAAGCTCACACCTCGCTCATACAATACAACACAACCCCCCCCCCCCCCCCCCCCCCGTGGATGTAGGGTACTATGCCTCTCGGCGGCCTGAACCATGTAAAAATCCTCCATGTTCACCGTGCTTGTAGATCTAGAGAATTTGCCCCGCCTAAATACGAACATCTGTGGGCTGCTCCTTAGTAGGTCCGGGGGAAGTGTCGCAAAAACACTTTGACATTTTGGCGCACCAGGAAGGGGGGCACTTTTTTGGATTGAGAGGCCTCACCTCGATGATGAATCTTCAGTCCATTGCCGACTCTTCTCGACCCTCATGCCATGAAGGGAGCAGGGAAGACGACGCCACTTCCCACTCCATAGCTGATTAACCCAACGAACACATGCTTCGTGTTCTGGTGGCTACTGCTGTCACCACGTGATGGCTTACTACCGCCACCACTGCCAGTGGGAGGTCCAAAGAATACAGCCTGCTTAGCCTAGTCTTGCACCCTAAGTGAGTGCCATGTGACCTTAAGCCTGTACACTTTGCCTCATGGCTACTTCCGCCACCACGCGACGACTACCTGCGACCATGACAACAATGACGCCACCAGGTACCTATGACATTTTTGGCCCCTTGGTTATTTTCCTGTTTGGAGTCCCATGGCGATGAATGGTCACTCCCATGAAAAGCTAATGCCAATAGAGGGTCCGAAGTGCGCTGTCTGCTTAGCCTCGTCTTGCACCATAAGTATGCGCACTCTACCTTTCTTGCGGCTGAATACTGGGGATCCAAAGTGTGCTACCTACTTGGCCTGGTCCTGCAACCTAAGTATGCACATTCTACCTTTCCAATGCTGAGGCTGAGTACTGGGAGCTGAATGTCCCCCGAAAGACCAATGTCCACGGCAGGTCATGAGTGTGCAGCCTGCTTAGCCTGGTCTTGCACCCAATGTCATGCCCTGTGACCCTAAGCTAGCGCACTCTTCCTCCCCAGCACCGCGGTTCAGTACCGGGAACAGAAAGGCACATGCTCCTGGACAAAGCAATAACCAAAATCTGGATACTGTCACCATGCTCACATAATTATGCTTAAATATTATGCATCCCTAGCACCCTTTTTTTGCTATATTACATCTTTTTGTTTGCCCACAGTGCGAGTTGTGCTATCCTGCTGCAGACGGACAGCTTGTAGTACCTGCGATGTGTTTGGGTATTTGAGGTAGTTTTCTCATTTGGGATCTCGTGCCCGCTAAATGGCCTACTCGGCTGAAAACCAATGCAACTGACAGGTCCGGAGTCAGCTATAGACTTAGCCTGGTCCAGCACCCTAAGTACTCCACTCTACCAATTCTGGTATTGCGTCAAAGTAAGGCGGGTTCGGACAGCACACGTTATTGAGTGAGGCGGCAACCAGTACTCGGATACTATCACACTGAATTACTCAGGCCCCGTAGCCCGGCTAAGGACCGTAAGCCACAACAAAACTAAGGACAGGAATATTGTAACCAATGAACACTATTACCCTTTTTGTTGTCACTATTGTTAAGGACTTCATCCTTCTTTGGGCTCAGTCGTCGGATCTCAACCTCCAGCACCGACACCTTCCAAGGGGGCCCGCTGTCGATGTTTTTAGCATCGATGGTGGACGCTCTCGCACCTTCACCAAGATCCGACACCGACACCTCTCAGGGGGCCCACCGTTGACGTTCTTAGCGTTAATAATGGTGGTCCCACCTACGGGATCGTCGACTCTCTCGAGGTGGGCCTAGCTCCACTATTGATACCCTGCAGACCGAATACCCCAGCATACAAGGAAGACAAGATGTTGGGTTCCACCTCCCAAGAAGGGAAGTACCCACAAGCTACCACGTGTCTGCAGCTTCGGACCTGCCTCCCTACTAAGGGTGGCTCCAGTGCTGCCACGTGTCCCGCAGCTTTAGACCTGCCTCCCAACTAAGGGTGGCTCCAGTGCTGCCACATGTCTGTAGCTCCAGATCTGCCTCCCTGCCAAGGGTGGTTCTGGTGCTGCCACGTGCTCCGCAGCTCCGGACCTACGGTGCTTCCATGTCACTCGTGGTTTCGGACCTGCCTCCTTGCCAAGGGTGGCTCTGGTGGTGCCATGTGGTCCGCGACTCTGGACCTTCAGTGCTGCCATGTGTCCCAAGGACTCCGAACCTAGCCTCTCCGCTGAGGAGAGGTCCGATGCCACCACCGTGCGTCCTGCAGCTCTGGAAGGCGACGTGCACACTTAACATCGCATTAACGCGTCATCAACATAGCATTAATGTATCATCAAGACACTTTAGTGCACCATGAAGACCATTAACGTGTCATCTGGACATGTTAGTGCACCATCAAGACCATTAACTTGTTATCAAGAAACATTAATGCGCCATCAAGATCTATTAATGTGTTATTAATAGATCGATAATGCACTTTTATGACTAATTAACCCAGGGCTACCTGTCGGGCCCTGGTCATAATGTAACATGTCGGCCCTTCACCTATAAAAGGACCAGACAGCCACGACAGGAGGGGGTCCATCTAAGCTCATAGGCATACAAGCTCACAAGCTCATACAATACAACACAACACCTCGTGGATGTAGGGTATTGCGCCTCTTGGCGGCCTGAACCACGTAAAAATCCTCCGTGTTCACCTTGCTCGTAGATCCAGAGAATTCGCCTTGCTTAAATACGAACCTTCACGGGCTGCTCCTTAGCAGGTCTGGGGGAAGTGTCGTAAAATCACTTCGACAGATTATATGCCGCAGCTACCTTATTCTAACTAACCAAGCCAAGCCTATGTCATTTGACAATCAGAAGCTTAAGGACATGGTTTTAGTTATACACAACTTCTTCCAAGTTCATATCTAAGTGCAATGATAAGCCATCTCAAAAGAAGAAGTGTGATGCTGCATATTCTCTTGATCTTTTCTCATTTTTTTATTTGATCATAACAGCTCAACATGTGAGTTGATTGCTTGATTAATTGTTCATTATTAAAAGCACTTGTGAGCATGCAACAAGTTCAAAACAGCAAGAAAGTTCGATCATGACCAGATTTGGTGTAAGTAATTATTCCAATTACTAGTCATGTCAAAAACTACAAAATTATAACATGAGTAACATAGTAAGAACTTTCAGCATGTAAAAGGAATCACAAAGTCATATATGTATGAAATGTTATGCTCATATTATTTTAAATTCTTATTCATACATAGACTTCTCAAAACTCCCCCTCGATTTAAGCCATGAGGACTCATAACCCCTATTTCACTACAAATGAAACAAAAACAAGTGAAATCCAAAGGTTTTGTAAAAATGTCAGCCAATTGTTGTTCGGTATGTGGTGAAGCACAATGTTTTATTTTTCAACATTATCACGGCAAAAGTGATATCTAATATCAATGTGCTTTGTTCTCGAATGTTGCACAGGGTTTTTAGCAATGCAAATGGCACTAATGTTATCACAAAATAGTGGAACACTATCTAGATCAACCCCATAGTCCTTAAGAGTTTGAACAATCCAAAGAATTTGTGAGCAGGCGCTAGAAGCAGCTACATATTCAGATTCAGATGTGGATTGTGCAACTGAACTTTGTTTTCTAGAGAACCAAGCAACAAGAGAATTACCAAGAAAATTGCAAGCACCCGAAGTCCTATCAATTCTACAACCCACAAAATCAGCATTCGAAAAAGCTTTCAAAGTAACAGTTGAGGAAGAAGGAAGAAAAATGCAAAATTCTTGAGTTCCATGTAAGTACCTGACAATTCTTTTGATGGCTTGACGATGTGAGGGACATGGGGAAGCTTGAAATCATGCACAAGGACATACACTAAATTGTATGTCCAGTCTTGAAGTCGTGAGGTACAAAAGTGATCAAATCATGCTTCTACATTCTTTTTTATCGACCGGGTCACCATCTTCATCAAGTTAAAGTGTTGTTGCTATACCCATTGGTGTCTGAAGAGGCTTGCATTTTTCCATGTTGAAGCACTTAAGGAGATCTTTCGTGTACTTAGTTTGATGCACAAAGGTTCCCTCCTTAGTTTGCTTGATTTGCAGCCTCAAAAAGTATGTGAGTTCTCCCATCATACTCATCTCAAATTTTGAACTCATCATAGCTGAAAACTTGGACACAAGATCATGACAAGCACAACCAAAGATAATATCATCCTCATACATGTGACACCCGGTTCCAGAAAATGAACCAAGTGCAGTATATGTGTGCCCAGGACGTTTAACACATATACACAAGTGATTCAAAAATGATAAACGGATAATTACCACAACTCAAATTATTAAATAAGTACTTCTATTACATTATTCAAATAATCCTAAAATTACAACTCTAATGATCATTAATGATAATACTACTGCAGTAGAAATAATCTATTTAAGTAAAGTAAGCAAATAGGATAGCGCGGCTCCAAGCAACACCATAGGCAAAGCTGACGGCAGCACTCTGCCTATGACTCCTTATTAACGTCGTGACACTCCCAATCCTGACATGCAACTGTTGGTTGGGGAATTGCAAGGGTGAGTACATGTTGTACTCAGCAAGTGTGGAAAATATGACATGTAACCGATACAAATGACGAAAATAATAAAGGCTAAGTGCTGAAAAGTACATTAAAACATTTAAGAACAATATATTATAGGTATGTGAAGTAAACCCATCGTATCCCACAATGATTATCATAGTATAAGTCCATATTCCATATCCATCACCATTATACCAGATTTCACCATTACCATTAATCATATCCAATACCATGATTGAATCCATAACCATCCATAACCATATTACCAACCATAACCAGTACCAAACCATCCCAATACCAAAATATAACTAAACCATCTCAAATCCCAAGTTTCCCTATAATCATGTGAGGGTCCAGGTTGCTCATCATTGGGATCACGACTATGAAAATAGTTTTTAAGACTCTGTAGAGGTTGTACTACTTTATCCACAAGTTTGTGATTTCGTCACCCGTCGGCGACTAAGGAAACATCCCTTATGCCAATTACACTTCCTTAGGTGTATGGCCAAGAGATCACAAAATAGCCTTTACAAAGGGACTACCAGCATGTATGGACCCATCGAGGTTTCACCAGTGGTGATGTTTCCAACTGAGCACATCCTAAACCAAGGGCCCCCTCTTGTGCCATTCGGATCCCAGGGAGTCCCACTACTCGTACCAACCCAATCCGACTCCCCTTCCCCGCTCTTCGAAATGGTCCGCACAATACTAGCAATACCCAAACTAATCAGCTACATCGCACCCATACTTGGCCTCATGGTGGCACTGTAGTCCTGGCCTATTCTTGCATGAACCGGTCCTTAGATCCAAGTCAAGCAAACCACCGTTATATCCAACCCAATCCACAAACCATGCTTGCTTACATCTCCCAAGTTCCATGTTACCAACTAACCATATTTATCAATTCTCATCATCCTTTAATTTATAATTAAGTCATTTGGTTGTTTTCCCATTCCACTTAATTAAAGCGAAGCAAAAAGGTAAAAAGACCTTCCCGACTCTCTACAATGTATCCAAGTGACAAGGACGGCCAAAAAAGACAGTAAACTCCTATCTTGAGTTTTACCATCATATTGCAAACATGCAATTTTGCAAACAAAAGCTTTAAAATAGGATAAATATGATCAAGTACACTTGCCTTGATCTTGAGCTTGGTTAGGGTCAGAGACTTCAAAGTTCTGGTACTGGAGGTCCTCGACAGCACCCTCTAGCGCAGCACCTTCTATTCCGAGCATCAAACATGCAAAAACACATAATTCAATCAAATGATGCTCATATAGTACTCAATATGACATGTCATGCATGATTAATGCAATTATGTGGTAAAACTTGTTAATAAGTTGCTACTAATGTTAACCAGCTAGTTACAAAGGTTTCTAACAAGTTTGAACAGGTTTGGGATTGATTCGAGTCAATTTGAAATTAATTCAACACGATTCAGATTCAGAGGTCGGATAAGTCCGGTACCGGGGACTGACTAGTCTGCTCTGGACAGAACCAGCGAGTTAGGGTTTTCTTGATCTATGAGAATTTGGATAATTGGGGTTGAATTCATGTGGGAAAGAGAAAGTAGAAGATGTACCATGTGTTTAGAACTCCAAAGATCAAGAATTGAAGATGAAACTTGAATCTTTATTATCTAGGGTTGATGATGAAGAGTTGATAGTGAATTAGTGATGAAGAACAAAAAGTCGATGAAGATCTTGCTTGATTGATTTCCCCCTCATGTTTCTCCTTCTCCTCCTTGCTGTTGGACTCCTTCTTGATGGCTCCCATGAACTAGGGTTTGATTTCTCTCAATTGTGGCAGAGAGATGGAAAATTGGGGTGTTGGGTTGCTTATATAGAGGTGGAGGTGGTAGGGTTTGATGGAATTCGAGTCTAAGGTGGGTGGAGGCCGGGGTGGGGTCCCACATGGGCTCCAAAAAGGTTAGAAACGATGTTCTTGGGCCCAATTAAGGTAAATACCCAATAACAACTCGTGGAGGAAAATATTGAATCCGAGTTGGGCTCACCGGACAAGTCCGCTAGAGGGGCCGGACTAGTCCGAGGTTAGACAGAGACGAAAATCGACAAATCCGGTAAAAGGTCCGCACAAGTACGGTCTTGTCCAGGGAGGAAAACGGACAAGTCCGGCATAGATCGGACAAGTCTGGGGATTTGACAACTTACTCGAAAACTGGACCAAATATCGGACTAGTCCCCACTCAACCACGGACAAGTCCAGAATGGAACAGAGACTTGATCGGACTAGTCCGCAGCAAAAACAGACAAATCCGGAGGGGCTTCAGAGGGGAAAATCGGACTAGTCTGAGGTACCAACTGGACAAGTCCATACTTCTACAAACTTTTAAGTGTTGTTTTGCTTCTAATTCATTTGAAACTTGTTCCTTTTTATGTTGCTTAATATTAAACATGTTTAAGAATGTATGCAATGCATGATGGACGAAAATGAGGGTGTTACAAATTTACCCCCTTAAAATGAATCTTGTCCTCGAGATTTGACGTAGAAGGAAAGAGATAGGGAAATTCTTTCTTGAGATCATCCTCTAGCTCCCAAGTTGCTTCCGATTCTGTATGATGCTTTCATTGTACTTTGCACCATCGAATGACCTTATTTCTTGTGACCCTCTCTTTGGTTTCTGAAATTTTGATCGGTTGCTCGACATAAGTCAAATCTGCCTCCAATTCCAATTCTTCCATTAGCACTTGGTAAATATGAAACACATCATGTACATATGAAAGATGAGCTGGCATCTCCAACTTATATGCTACTTCTCCTCTTTTGTCCAAAATCTTGAATGGTCCAATATAGTGAGGTGCTAACTTGCCTCTGACATTAAACCTCTTATGACCTCGCATTGGTGACACTTTGAGGTAAACGAAGTCTCCCACTTAAAAGGCTAGGTCTCCCCGTCTATTATCCGCATATCCTTTTTGTCTTGATTGGGCGTCCCTCAAATTTTTGCGGATTATTTGGACTTGTTTTTCAGCTTCTTGCAACACATCATATCCAAATACTTGGTTATCTTTTGTCTCATTCCAAAACAAGGGTGTCCTACACTTCCTTCCATATAGTGCTTCATATGGTGACATCTTCAAATATGCTTGGTAACTATTGTTATATGAGAATTCCGCATATGGCAAGCTTTTGTCCCAACTTTTTCCATGCTTTAAAGCACAATCTCTTAACATGTCCTCTAAAATCTGATTCGTTCTCTCGGTTTGTCCATCGGTTTGAGGGTGATATGCTGAACTGAAATTCAGCCTTGTACCCAATGCTTCATGCAATTTCTGCCGGAACCTAGAGGTGAATTGAGAACCTCTGCCCGAGACTATTTTCTTTGGAACTCCATGTAGGCACACAATATACTGCATATATAGGTCCGTTAGTTGTATTGAGGTATACTTGGTCTTGATAGGGATGAAGTCAGCTGACTTAGTTAACCGATCTACAATAACCCATACTGAGTCATAGCCAGGCTGGGTACGCGATAATCCTACTATGAAGTCCATTCTGATTTCTTCCCACTTCCATTCCGGAACCTTCAATGGCTGCAATAGTCCCGCTGGCCTTTGATGTTCTGCCTTCACTCGTTGGCACACATCACACAGTGCTACATATTCAGCTATGTTCTTTTTCATGCTAGCCCACCAATAACATGTCTTTAAGTCTTTGTACATGTTTGTACAGCCGGGGTAAATTGAGTAAGGTGAGTCATGTGCCTCCTTCAATATCGTTTCTCAGATATGCTTCTCATTGGGCACAACAATCCTCTTTCCAAGCCATAAAGTACCGTGTTCGTCTTCATCAAATCTGAATTCTCTCCCTTCTTGGGTACTTTCCTTGATTCCCTAGATTTTCTCATCCTTGGTATCTCCCTCTCGAATTTCTTGCTCCATGGTCGGATTTAACTCCATTATCCCCATCTCATTATCAAATCAAAGATTTAACCGTTCAAACTCCTTACATAGCTCAGATGGTAACTCCCGAACCATAAGATGGTGACTTACTCCTTTTCTACTCAATGCATTGTCCATGACATTAGCCTTCCCCAGGTGATAATTGATTCCCACATCATAATCCTTGATAAGCTCCAACCATCTTTGCTGCCTCAAATCCAGGTCCGTTTGTGTGAAAATGTACTTGAGACTCTTGTGATCCGTGTAAATCTCACACCTATGACCAAGAATGTAATGTCTCCAAATCTTCAACACATGTACCACGACTACAAGTTCGAGATCATGCGTTGGATAATTCTGCTCATGTTTCTTCAATTGTCTCCATTCATAGGCTACCACTTGACCTTCTTACATCGATACACATCCAAGTCCTTGTCTCGATGCGTCACAATAAATATCAAAACTTCTACTCACATTTGGCAATACTAACACTGGGGCTGTAGTTAACCTCTTATTCAACTTCTCAAAACTGTCTTGACAAGCTTGTGTCTATTGGAATGATTTCCCCTTCATTAACAGTTCAGTCATGGGATTTGCTATCTTGGAAAAGTCCTTGATAAACCGATAGTAATATTCAACCATTCCAAGAAAGCTCCTAATCTCCTTCATGTTCTGTGGTGGCTCCCATTTTAGCACATCTCTCACTTTTCGTGGGTCAACCGATACTCCTCCCGAGATAATATGACCCAAAATGACACTTCCCTCAACCAAAACTGGCACTTGCTGAATTTGGTGTACAATTGATGCTCCCTCAATTTCTGCAACGTGAGCCTCAAATGTTCCTCATGTTCCTCCTTGTTCCTTGAGTAGATCATAATGTCATCAACGAACACCACAATGAATTTGTCCAAGTACTCCATGAAGACCTTATTCATGAGATACATAAAATAGGCACGTGCATTTGTCAATCCAAAGGACATCACGACTCATAAGATCCGTACCGTGTCTAAAAAGCTATTTTGGGTATATTCGACGGTCTTATCTTCATTTGGATGTAGCGTGACCTCAAATCAATCTTGGAGAAAACACAATCACCCTTCATTTGGTCAAACAAATCCTCTATGCGGGGCAAAGTATACTTGTTCTTGATTGTCACCTCGTTGAGAGCTTGGTAGTCCACACACATCCTTTGGGATCCATCCTTCTTGTCCACGAAAAGAACTGGCGCTCCCTAAGGTGAAGAGCTTGGGCGAATGAAACCCTTCTCTAGTTGCTCTTGAATATGCTTCTTGAGCTCCGCTAACTCCTTAGGAGGCATCCTATATGGCCTCTTTGCTATAGGTGCAGTTTTAGGTATTAATTCAATAACAAATTCTATGTCTTGATCAGGTGGCATACCTTGCAACTCTTCCAAAAACACATCCAAGAATTCACACACCACTGGAATCTCCTCAATTGCGGCACCGTCCATTTGATTCATCTCCAATTGCTCTGGTGCATGTTGAGATGCTTCAAATTCTATGGTGATCCCTTCCTCATTAGTCAACTTCACCGTCTTTGTGGCACATTGTATGACTCCATTGTGCTTCCACAACCAGTCCATACCAAGTATAATGTCCAATACTTGAGACTCCAAAACAATGAGGTTGGCAAGGAATTCTACCCACCCTTATTCTAAGGCTTACTTTTGTACATACTATATTCGTTCTCATATTCCATATAGCTTCGTCTGAAATGGTCAATCTTCTAGCTGTGTCCATCTTCCATTGAAGTAGAGGTTGAACGAGATAGAAAGGAGAGATAGTACAAACTCCCAACTATATGCATCAAGGGATATGAAACTAAACAACTAACTGTACAAGCTTATATAGACATGGAAATGCTAAAGCATCCCACAATCCTCTACTAAGCACACAAGCAACAATACATAACAATCAGCACACCAAACAAAAACACATCGATTCTTGAGTGCTCCTATGTGCTCTAAAGTGTCCATTCTATCTAGGTTGCGTCCTACGGTCAACCTGTGGCTCTGATACCAATTTGTGACACCCGGTTCTGGAAAATGAACCAAGTGCAGTATATGTGTGCCTAGGACGTTTAACACGCATACACAAGTGATTCAAAATGATAAACAGATAATTACCATAGATCAAATTATTAAATAAGTACTTTTATTACATTATTCAGATAATCCTCAAATTACAACTCTAATGATCATTAATGTAATACTACTGCAACAAAAATAATCTAATTAAGCAAGCTAAGCAAATAGGGTAGCGCGGCTCCAAGCAACACCACAGGCAAAGCTGACGGCAACACTCAGCCTAGGACTCATCATTAACGTCGTGATACTCTCAATCCTGACCTACAACTGTTGGTGGGGGAATTGCAAGAGTGCGTACATGTCATACTCAGCAAGTGTGGAAGGTATGACATGTAGCTGATACAAATGACGATAATAATAAAGGCTAAGCGTTGAAAAGTACATTAAAGCATTTGAAGAGCAGTATATTATAGGTATGTGAAGTAAACCCATCGTATCCCACAATGATTATCATAGTATAAGTCCATATTCTGTATCCATCACCATTATACCAGATTTCACCATTACCATTAATCATATCCAATACCATAATTCAATCCATAACCATATTACCAACCATAACCAGTACCAAACCATCCCAATACCAAAACATAACTAAACCATCCCAAATCCCAATTTTCCCTCTAATCATATGAGGGTCTAGGTTGCTCATGATCGACAGCACGGCTATCATGATAGTTTTCAAGACTCTACAGAGGTTGTACCACTTTACCCACAAGTTCGTGATTTCGTCACCTATCGACGACTAAAGAAACCTCCCTTATGCCAATTACACTTCCTTAGGTGTATGGCCAAGAGATCACAAAATAGCCTTTACAAAGGGACTACCAGCATGTACGGACCCAATGAGGTTTCACTGGTGGCGATGTCTCCAACTGAGAACATCCTAAACCAAGGGCCCCCTCTTGTGCCGTTCGGATCCCAGGGAGTCCCACTAATCATACAAACCCAATCCGACTCCCATTCCCCGCTCTTCCAAATGGTCCGCGCAATACTAGTGATACCCTAATTAATCAGCTACGCCGCACCCATACTTGGCCTCGTGGTGGCACTGTAGTCCTAGCCTATTCTCGCATGAACCGGTCCTTATGTCCAAGTAAAGCAAACCAACATAACATCCAACCCAATCCACAAACCATGCTTGCTTAGATCTCCCAAGTTCCATGTTACCAACTAACCATATTCATCAATTCTCATCATCCTTTAATTTATAATTAAGTCATTTGGTTGTTTTCCTATCCCACTTAATTACAGCGAAGCAAAAAGGTAAAAAGCCCTTTCCGACTCTCTACAATATATCCCAAGTGACAAGGACAGTCAAACAAGACTAGTAAACTCCTATCTTGGGTTTTCCCATCATATTGACACAAGCATGCAATTTTGCAAACAAAACCTTTAAAACAGGATCAATATGATCAAGGACACTTGCCTTGCTCTTGAGCTTGGTTAGGATCGAAGACTTCAATGTTCTGGTACTGGAGATCCTCGACAACATCCTCTAGCACATCACTTTCTATTCCGAGCAACAAACATGCAAAAACACACAATTCAATCAAATAATGCTCATATAGTACTCAATATGACATGTCATGCATGATTAATTGAATTATGTGGTAAAACTTGTTAATAAGTTGCTTTTAATGTTTACCAGCTAGTTACAAAGGTTTCTAACAAGCTTGAACATGTTTGGGATTGATTCGAGCCAATTTGGAATTAATCTAGCACGATTCAGATTCAGGGGCCGGACAAGTCCGGAACCAGGGCCAGACTAGTCCACTTTGGCCAGAACCAACGAGTTAGGGTTTTCTTGATCTACGAGAATTTGGAGAATTGGGGTTGAATTCATGTGGGAAAGAGAAAGTAGAAGGTGTACCACGTTTTAGAACTCCAAAGACCAAGAATTGAAGATGAAACTTGAATCTTGATGATCTAGGGTTGATGATGAAGAGTTGATTGTGAATTGGTGATGAATAACAGAAAGTCGATGAAGATCTTGCTTGATCGATTTCCCCCTCGTGTTTCTCCTTCTCCTCCTTGCTGTTGGACTCCTTCTTGACGGCTCCCACAAACTAGGGCTTAATTTCTCTCAATTGTGGCAAAGAGATGGAAAATTGGGGTTTTGGGATGCTTATATATAGGTGGAGGTGGTAGGGTTTGATGGAATTCGAGTCTAAGGTGGGTGGAGGCCGGGGTGGGGCCCCACATGGGCTCCAAAAAGGTTAGACACGATGTTCTTGGGCCCAATTAAGGTAAATACCCAATAACAACTCGTGGAGGAAAAGATGGAATCCGAGTCGGGCTCACTGGACAAGTCCGCTAGGGGGGCAGACTAGTCTGAGGTTAGACAGAGACGAAAATGGAAAAATCTGGTAAAAGATTCAGACAAGTCCGGTTTTGTCTAGAGAGGAAACGGACAAGTCTGGCATAGATCGGACAAGTCTGGGTATTTGACAACTTATTTGAAAACCGAACCAAATATCGAACTAGTCCGCAACAAAAACGGACAAATCCGGAGGGGCTTCAGAGGGGAAAACCAGACTAGTCTGGGGTACCAACCGGACAAGTTCGTACTTCTACAGACTTTTAAGTGTTTTTTTCCTTCTAATTAATTTTAAAATTGTTCCTTTTTATGTTGCTTAATATTAAACATGTTAAAGTATGTATGCAATGCATTATGGACGAAAATGAGGGTGTTACAATACACTTGAACGAATAATGAGTCATTGCCACGCTTAAGCACAAAAAAAAATTATCAACCTTGCCCATGGTAAACCCCTTTTCAAGTAATAATGTTTTAACCTATCATACCATGATCTAGGGGCTTGTTTGAGATCGTACAAGGCTTTTGACAGTTTGTAAACATGATTAGGAAAATCTAGATTTTCAAAACCCGATGGTTGCTTGACATAAACCTCCTCATCAATGTAGCCATTAAGAAAGCACTTTTAACATCCATTTGATATAACATGAAGCTTTTAGATGCAGCAAAAGCTAACTAAATTCTTATGGCTTCTAATCTAGCAACTGGAGCAAAAGTTTCATCAAAATCTTGACCTTTAATTTGTGTGAAACCTTGAGCAACCAATCTAGCCTTATTCCTAACCACAACCCCATCGTCACTTTGTTTATTTTTAAACACCCATTTAGTTCCAATTAAAGTGTGACCTTGAGGTGGAGGTACAAGTTTCCAAATATTATTTCTTTCAAAATTTCTAACTCTTCTTGCATGGCAATAATCCAAGGTTCATTAGTGAGTGCATGTGATATATCTTTGGGTTCAAAAGAAGCAACAAAAGCAGAATGAGCGTGAGAGTTTGGATCGCAAAACCTGGACCGTGTGACTCGTTCGTGCAAGCTTCCAATGATTTGTTGTGGAGGATGACTTTTGAGGACTCGGAGGGGAGTAGAAACTTCACAAGCTCCTTCTTCTTCATGTTCATCACAGATTGAAGAGCTTGTGGCTTGTGGACGATCTGAACCAGTTGCAGTAGTTGTTGGTGCTGGTAGTGGTGCAAAATCAGCAGCGTGATCAATGTCATTTGTTTCTAAATTTTTGCACAGCAGCACCACTTCTTCGTCTTCTTCGATGAAAATACTCTCCTCCTGCGGATATGGATTTGGACCTGCAATATTAGTGCTAGTACCTGAGCTAGCTTCATCAAAAGAAACCTCACATGTCTCCACAATTTTGTTAGTGTCAAGTAAAAGCACACGGTAGCCTCTAGTATGAGATGGATAACCAAGAAACACGCCACCTGTGGCATAGCCGAACGTGGAGGATTACAAAGGACAGATAGGGCTATCACCACTTACTCCCTACCTCTTCAATCCATGGGTCTACGAGACATTCAACGCTACTCTCTATCCTAGCACCATGCTAGTATATTAAGTAATTACCTTAGAAGCCTAGGCACAAGCCATCCTAAGGCAATGAACTAAATCATCCTTGAACCAATATTAATTCATAGCATAAGTGATTCATGTTAACATCATCATGTTATAGCTAATTAGACTATAGTGGAGGTTTGTAGTGTTTATGATGATATAATGACAATGGTATAGCATAATCATAAATACAACTCCTACCACATACATGGAATCCACAATCAAACAAGAAATGCTTCATCCAAGTATATGAACAATAGAAGACTAAAGATAACATCTTTATTAAGAATAAAGTCACAAATACAAATAGGAATATAAGAGCCATACCTTTCCCAATTAGGAATTGGGAAGAGACTCCTTCTACTCCTCTCCTACTTGGACTATGGACTAGAGACTCTCCTCTATACATCCTATACTCCTCTAAACCTATGGAGAGTAGTGGATACAATGGATAACTACTCAAGTGTTCTGTGTTGAAGTGAGGGGTGAGGGGTCCTATTTATGGCTTGGAGAAGGGTCGATTCCCGCCACTAAAAGCGTGCGAATCAGTCACCCATGACCTCTTCAAGCCAGGAGGAGCCAACATGTGGCATTTGATCGGGTTTGGCGCCACTCCCTAGTCGGACGAGTAGGGAGGTCGGTCAACTTGGTCTCAGCCCCATTGGATGTGTGCTTCCTCCAGGTCTTTGCTAGGTGGGTCCCATTGACTGTTGTTAGTGCTACTGTTGGATGGCTTCGGATACTTCTGTTTGTGGGCCTTCTGATCCATGTGGTGCCACATGTCATCGCTTGATTGACTAGAATGATATTTTATAGGATCCATCCCCTTGTTTCACTTCGATTTTGCATAAAATCCCTAAGGCATTGCTTTTTCCAAAGACAAGTGGAAATAGGTTAAATAGAAAGGTGATCTGTGCAAGAAATGATATTTCCTTCACATAATTGAGTTATATTGACGGGTGAAATTGGTATATAACAGCCGTCAATAAACTCCTCCAAGCTTATCCTTTGCTCACCCCGAGCAAAGTCAAGACCTTAGGTTGATGATAAGGAGTTGCTACAATGTTCTATTTTTCAAAAGTACCATGTGCACAACAAAATACTCTACCTAGTATTGCAAAAATTGGCATGGTACTTCACCCATACTAAGTCATTATGGGGCTTATGCCATCTCCTATTCATGGGTGGTTGACAGATAGAATAGCAAATGGAGCACACATATCCTAGAAATCAAGTTCCACTCAAATTCCGGAGAGTTTAATTTTGATTTTAAGTATCTCAATATGATTCTATCGGTCTCTCCTTTATGTGTAGTGGAAATGTATCCTCAGCATGGCATTTTGCCTAAATTCATCCTACCTCTACATAAGGCTTGTATGTGGAGCTTGGTAGGGAATATAGTAGACATATTTGCAATACATAATATTGCTAAGTCAAAAGGTCCAGCCTTAGGAGAAATCAATTCAAAACAATTAGATTCAAGAGTTGTGCATGTGTGATGGAATGAAGTGGATGTGGATATTTGAGATGACTCCTTTTTGAGTGGACTCTCTTATTTTGCAGGGATGAAACATGGCTAATTTTCTCTCTTTTTTTCCTCATGCCTATGATGTAAGCATGCATTTTCTTTTTCTTTTTCTTGTAGGCATGTCTTCTACTCCCTTTTTATGCAAAAAATTTTAGAGATAGTACTAAGCAAGAATAATATGGGGTTTCTCTTTTTATTGTGGAATGGTAGCATGGTGGAAATTTTGATTACTTATAGTGTAGAAGTATAGCATGTGCAAGTGATGTTTTGAATTCAAAAAGTAATGAATGAAATCTCACATAGGTCTATACTAGTTTGACAAAGCTCAATGTAAAGACAAATAGCACATGCATAAGGTCTATCAATGTGATGTATCATATTGCTTTGGTAGGTATTTCCAATCAAACGAGAGTATCTTAAATCTTTTTAGAATTTCTCCGGAAATCAAAGTTTCCTTTCAAACTAGGAATAGGAGCCCTATCACTATATCATAGCTCACAACAACTTAGAATGAATTAAGCTTTTGCTACCCACAATATCCAAATCAAGGAAAAAGCAATTTTAGCCAATGAGAGCAATATGTTGGAGAGTAGTAAGTTGTAAACTAGGGACTTAGGAAAATTAAAACAGAGCAACTATTCATCATTTCATCTATGTGAATTCTAAACCATTCTTACCACACATCACTTATTTTATTTGAAAACAAATATATCCTACATATTTATTTATTTATTATATGCAAGGTGGATGATGGGTGATGAAAAATAAATATGCAAAGGGTGTGATACAATTTACCTCATGTGGGGGTCCTCCCACAAGCTTGTTCTTCACTCTCCTCCGTGATGAGGGTTGAACCCTTGATGACAGAAGTGTTGAGTTGTTGTTGTTGTTGTTGTAGTGTGGAGTTGAAGTTGGTGAATTGAGCATTCATGTGTTTTTGCCAATCTTGGGTACCTTGGGCATGCCCGTGGAGAGTGTTGTAGATGTGACTTGTTCTCACTTCAAGCTCTTCCATACATCTAGTGAGATCTGTCATTCCTTGGCTATAGTCACGATCAATTCTAGCGGAAGAGGAATGACATCTTCTCATGGACGTTGGAGGCAAACTGCTAGAGCTTGAAGTGGGTAGGGGTGGCTCCCATGTGGCACCTGGCCATCCATGCCAAGACGGACCTTCGGTCTCATACGATGGAGGTTGAGTCCATCTGGGTGCATCACCCATTGGGTTCTCTTCCTCTTTGTACTCATGGACCGTGGAGGTTGTCGGAGGCATGGCCGCTCTCCTTGCACAGCTTCTAGTTATCCTGCCAGAGACATTACTTCTCCGTGCTTCCTTGACGAGAAGAAGGTCAATGGTTAGCCTTTGGCATTTGTACAAATGATAATTCGGGTTAGGTAACCAAATTTCATTCACAAAGCTGGGATAATAAAATAACAAAGAGCCATCTTAATCATGCTTAAGGGTATGTCCTTGCACTAAATAATCTTCATTAATTAATTCTCTTTCATTTTCAATATACTCAAATAAAGAATATTCTAGTGCTCCTACCCTAGTAGCAATATGAGTAATCAATGAAGTGCATTCAATTGGCCCTGTTCTTGGAATGTAATCCAACCATTGTGTCATCATGGCAATAACTAGAGCAACTTTTATCTTTTTAATCATGGCAAATAAAATTTTCAGCTCATCATCACACACTATCCTTACATCTCCTCTAGGGAACATAGTTATAGCCACCCATCTATGCATGAAATGTAAAGTAGGGTTGTGTAAGTGGCTACTTCTAGGTGCACTACATCTGAACTCACAAGTTAAATATTGCCAAAAACTATGTTTGTTAAACTTAGGCAAAGCGTCTAAATCTAGCAAACATCGTCTATGGAAGCCTAGGATTTCACATAATTCTTTCCATAGGATATTGTATTCTTTTTGAAATAATCTAAAAGTAATACCATAAAATCCTATTTTGAGTGTGCAAAGGATTTGTATGCAGAGAAGGCATGAACCTTTCTCCTCTATGTGGCAAAGTTTTCCCATCCTAATGCATGCCAAATGAAAAATAATTCAGAATCCATACCTATTTTTGAGATCAAATCCAGATCATAAGCTTTCGTATGAGAAAACTCACGATCTTGGAGGAGCTTGTGTGCTTCATCTTCAACTTCACTTTGTATATTGAGGTCGTCGTCGTGAAGAACTTGATGAGGGTTGCTCCTCTCACCCATGGGAGTGTCCTCACCTACACTCCTCCTCCGTGAACTTGGTATAGTAATGGAAGAGAGGCGTGCACTTGAGTCTCCACCATGGATTGAGCTTGCAGCCTCCTCCCTATTTCCAAACAACCTCTTCATCCCTTTAATGCCCACAACAAACAAGAACACAACAAGGCAAAAACTCGAAAGAGGTGATGTTAGCAAAAGAAAAACCCCTGACAAATTTTACCTTAAAGAACTTGAGAGCAAATCTTTTTGAGTTGGGAACTGATCAAGAGCACTTCAATGAAGAGCAAGAAAAACAATGTGAGCAAGAGTGATTTTGGGGAGGTATGAAATGAGGTGAAGTGTGAGGAGAAATGCCCCTCACGGCCACCATTTATAGTGTGCACCCCCCAACAGTCACTAGGGTATCAAATGTAGTCGTTGGAGGAGAGAGAGAGAGCCAAAATGGCTCCTTCCCCTAGTCGGCCAAACAGGGGTTCGACTGAACTGACAAGTGGGCCCCCCTGTTCTCTCTTTTGACAGGTAGCTCCCCAATGGCTATGGGATTAGCATGTTGGTGAATTACCACTTTTGCAGCTCAAAAAAATTGTTTTTTGAATAACAACTCTTTTTCAAAACCCAACAATTTTCTTTTTGTGAAAATAAAGAAATAGAAATGATAGTTGAGAATATAAGATTCTCAACTTACTAAGAAAGTCAAATATGCAGTGGGAAAAATCAAGCTAAATGTGAAAAACCAAATAAAGAGAAAAGAAAAACAAAGAAAAGGATAACTACCGATTTAACCTATTGGCCAGATCTCACCACCGTCCGATGAGATGGACATACCTCCTTCTTCATTTCTTGACATCCGGGCTCAAAGGGATGGGCTCGGATGACTTGTCTTTCTTCTTCTGCCATACCTTATTTGACGGCTTGGTGGACTTGGGCCTTTAGGGAGACCCGAACTTCTCCGTCTTCTTGGGGTGTCTGCATGGACGATAAGACGGGTTTTCCGCATAGATCGAATTCCCCATGAATGCAATGAGCGGGTCCACCCTTTGGGGGTGTGATTTCGACCTCTTTAATGTGTTTAACATTTGGCCCATATTTGATACGGATCATGGAGCATTGCTCCAACTTTGGGCGAAAGTTAAACTTCTCCTCCTTGCCATTGATATGGAAGTGGATTTCTCTAGCTCCCACATCTATGTGAGCCTTCGAAGTGCTATGGAATGGTCGCCTAATAATGAGAGGTGTATCCTTCTCGACTTCCATGTCAAGCACCACACAATCCACAGGTATGAAGCAATTCCGGATTTTCACCGAAACATCTTCAGCGATACCCGCCGAATAACAAACTGAAGAATCAACCAGGTTGAGCTGCATTGGTGTTGGAGTAAGTTCCGTGAAGTTCAGCTGGTCAAAAACCAATTTGGGCATCACACTCACACTTGCTCCAAGGTCACAGAGGGCCTTGTCAAAGTGGTGAGCCACAATCGAGCATGAAATTGTCGAATATCCAGGGTCCTTCAGCCAGTTGCCTCCTTGTAGATAAATCGAGTTGGCACTCTCCAAGGGAGGTTCGGGCTGTCCTGACATCTTGCCATTCTCTACTGGAGGAACATCAACTGCCAGTTGAGCCAACTGAGTTTCCAACATCTTGTTGAAGCTCAATTGATTCTTGAAGGCTGAGGATAGTCCTTCAATTTTGGCATTAATGCTCTCTAGGGTCTTGTCATTGGCCAACAGCTTCTTGGATATAGCCTCATTGATCTTCAGCTGGCCAATGGCAGGTTCTCTCAAGTTGAATTGATTTCCATTGTTTCCATTGTTGTTGTACCCTCCTTGAAAAAATGGGCGTGGTTGGCCCCACCCTTGACCTCTTGGATGATAGCCATTGTTGTTTCCATTGTTGTCTACGTATAGGGCATCCTCACGGGTTTTTGGGCGGTCATTGCCCAAATGGCCCGTGTTGCCATAGACATCACAAGTGATGTGAGAGTCTCAGGCATAGGCATTGCCACATACCTCACTGTTGCTTTGTCCATCAATTTTCTTCATAAGGAGGTCCAATTTGGCAGCGATCATGTCCACCTCATTTAAGGTGTGCATGCCTCGCTGGCGGATATGGAGGCGTTCATTGCTCCAACCCATGTTTGACACCATCTTCTCAATCAAATATTTGGCTTTGGGCACCGTCAATGAGAAGAAGGCACCTCCAACAGCAGGATCAACATGGTTGCCGATGGAAGGGATCAGCCAGTTGTAGAAATTTTGGATAATTAGCCAATCATACAACCCATGGTGAGGACAGGCTAGGATGTACTCCTGAAGCCTTTCCCAAGCCTTAGGAATAGTTTCCTTGGCATCTTGCTGGAAGCTGGAAATTCTTCCACGTAGGGCATTGGTCTTGCCCAATGGGAAAAACATGGCGAGGAATGTCATAGAACACTTCTCCCAAGTGTCTACAGCACTTCGGTTCACGTAGAACCACTGTTTCGCCCTCCTAAGAAGAGAGAAGAGAGAACGGAAACAGCCTAAGACAGACAGCATCAGGAGATACGTCCTTAATCTTAAAAGTGCTGCAGATCTCAAGGAACTGTTGCAGGTGAGCACTTGCATCCTCGTTAGCCTTCCCACAAAATGGGTTGGCTTTCACCATAGTGATCAGGCCAGTCTTGATTTTGAAGTTCACGTCTCCCGTGTTAACAGTAGGCCCAACAGGCACATTGTTAGCAGAGGGAGTCGAAAACTCACGAAGGGTCTTCTCGACCATTAGCGTTTCAGTTGTTGGTGTAGTTGCGCTGGCTTGCTTTGCCGCTCGAAGCTTCTGAGGAGTAATGACACGAGGCCAATCTCTCAGAAGGGATTCAGGATATTCAACAAAGTTTTCCAACAAGCGGAAACCAGACATACACTACTCTGTTCTCACATAAAAAGCGAAAACAAAGAAGGGTCATCCTACTAAAACCTATCAGGTCCTTTCCTATTCACTCAATCATGCAATACTTCGGCTACCTTCCCCGGCAGCGGTGCCAGAAATGCTTGTTGATGACTCCTAAGAAACACCAACAAATCAACCCCGGCAACGGCGCCAAAAATGCTTGTTGACGGTTCCTACACACTACTAACAATTCAACTCTAGCAGTGGTGTCAGAAATGCTTGTTAATAGATTTTAGATTATACATGTAAATCCGCAAGCGCACAGAAACTATTGATGTAGCATTTCTCCTCTAAGAGTATTCCCAAAGGTGTCATTTATATTCTCCCAAAGGAAGGCTAGATGGAAGTAAAGCAATCATCAAGTGGAGAGTCTAGGGTGATCTAGGCAAGGTTCTAGCAAGGATGGATAAATGATAATTGGAGTAGTGTGACACACACAAGAGCATTCTATCCTAAGGGGATAAATGGCGTCAAGAGGGACTAGGCTAAGGGTTAGGTAGAGACTCCTACGATGCTTCTAATGTAGATATAAATAGCCTAAGTTAGTTACTAATGATCATGTCAATTATGAATTCTCATGCTAAGTGGATTAACACATCGGGCACAGATTTACCCCTAGCAATACTAGGACGACTTCTGCCAAGAGCCTGTGGCATAGCCGAACGTGGAGGATTACAAAGGACAAATAGGGCTATCACCACCTACTACCTACCTCTTCAATCCGTGGGTCTACGAGACATTCAACGCTACTCTCTATCGTAGCACCATGCTAGCATATTAAGTAATTATATTAGAAGCCTAGGCACAAGCCATCCTAAGGCAACGAACTAAATCATTGTTGAACCAATGTTAATTCATAGCATAAGTGATTCATGTTAACATAATCATGTCATAGCTAATTAGACTATAGTGGAGGTGTGTAGTGTTTATGATGATATAATGACAATGATATAGCATAATCATAAATACCACTCCTACCACATACATGGAATCCACAATCAAACAAGAAACGATTCATCCAAGTATATGAAAAATAGAAGACTAAAGATAACATCTTTATTAAGAATAAAGTCACAAATATTAATAGGAATATAAGAGCCAAACCTTTCCCAATTAGGAATCGGGAAGAGACTCCTTCTACCCCTCTACTACTTGGACTATGGATTAGAGACTCTCCTCTCTATAGCCTATACTCCTCTACACCTATGGAGAGTAGTGGAAACAATGGATGAATACTCAAGTGGTGTGTGTTGAAGTGAGGGGTGAGGGGTCCTATTTATAGCCTGGAAAAGGGTCGATCCCCGCCAGCCAAAGCACGTGAATTAGTCACCCATGACCTTTCAAGCCGGGAGGAGCCAACACGTGGCATTTTACCAGGTTTGGCATCACTCCCTAGTTGGTCAACTAGGGAGGTTGGCCGACCTGGTCTCAGCCTCGTTGGGGTTGTGCTTCCTCCAGGTCTCTGCTAGATGGGTCCCATTGACAGTTAATGGTGCTACACCGGATGGCCTCGGATACTTCTGTTTGTGGTCCATTTGGTCCATGTGGTGTCACATGTCATCGCTTGATTGGCTGGAATGATATTTTATAGGATCCATCCCCTTGTTTCACTTCAATTCTGCATAAAATCCCTGCATGCACTACTTTCTCCAAAGACAAGAGGAAATAGGTTAAATAGAAAGATGATGTGTGCAAGAAATGATATTTCCTTCACATAATTGAGTTATATTGACGGGTGAAATTGGTATATAACAGCCGTCAACAATCAACTTTAAAAACTCCTCCAAACCGAGACATGTTAAAAATAAGCTCACTGTTTGAATCTACAACCTTGCAACATTTTTTAGTGAAAATAATTTCTAAATTTTTATCTATCAATTGTGAAACGGAAAGCAAGTTGTATTTCAAATTTTTAACAAGTGCCACATCCTTCAAAGTGTAGTGATTATTTACTCTAACCGAACCTTTAGCAATTATAGGAGTTGAAGAATTATCGGCAAAAGTAACATTCTCTACACGTGACACAAAAGAGAGGGAGGAGAACCAATCTTTGTTACCAGTCATGTGGTGTGAGCAACCTGAATCCACAATCCAAATGTTATCCTTCTTCAATCGTGTAACCTACATAGAAGCACAATACGTCGATGACTCAATACTGGGGTTAGTCAAAAGGCATTTAGGAATCCAGTACTAAGTCACACGACGTTCAACAAGAATAACACGCAAAAGCTGAGATAAAACAACAGATTTATGAGTTGAAGTTTGAGGTTTTTTGTACCCAACTACTGACTTATGTGTAGCACGAAAAACGGTAGGTTTGGGAGAAAACTTTGCCTATTTTTGACTCATAACAGCAGGTTGCATGTTCTTGATATTTGGTTTAGCATGTGCAGCAAATGTTGCATGAGAGTTATGATATATAGCTTGTATTCTTTCCTTTTTCTGTTGTTTAGCTAGTCTATAACAAAAATCTATGACATGACCATCTCTACCATAGTGGGTACAATGAAATTTAACTTTGTGTTCATGTCTAGATGAGCAAGCAACATGTTTATTAGAAGATGAATAAGACAGCACCCCTGCAGATTTGAAAACCACTTCTTTTTGTTTAGGAACTGTTTGAATCAAACCACCTCCTAATGACATTACAATTTTAGGTGGATTTACCTTAGCATGAGCATGAGAATCAAAGCCTAAACCAGATTTATTATTGCAAGACTTGGAAGAATTCAGCAGCAAGTTCAGATTTGTATTCCCATTACAAAACCGCTCTAGTGTCCTATTCATGTCATCAAGTTTCTTAGACAAGTCTAAGCAGTTTTCACATGAAGTTTTTCCTTTTAGTTTGCAATTGGAACAATTTTTAATTTCATGAGAACATAAATCATTGTTCAATATAGAAATTTCATTCATAGATCTTGTAGTTTCATATCAAGATCATCACAAGTAGAACAATGCAAATCAATTGTAAAAAAACAAGCATCTTTCAAGTTTTTATCATTAACTGCAACAAGCTTTTTGTTTTTTTCAATTTCTAACTCAAGTTTATCAAGTGTGGAGGTGTGTGCACTTCTTAGAGAGGACAGTTGTTCATATATTAAATCACATGAGAAACAAGAATCATCACTAGGAATCAAAGATTTCAAACGATTAATTTCAGATTCTAGTGACTCAATTTTAACAGCATTGTCCCTAAGATTTTTGTCCTTTTTCTTAACTATAACAATGGCATGAGAAATAGCATCACATGTTTTTTTTCGCAAGTAGGACATACCTCTTCATTGTCATTGTTGTGTTCTGCCTCCTCCATACTTGATCTTGACTTGCCCGCCATGAAGCACAAGTTTACCAAATCGTCTTCATCTTCGTCACTTCTGATATCCACATCGCGCGAGCCAAGTTCTTGATGTGCGGTGTAAGGATCGAAACGCCCAAGAGGGGGGGTGAATCGGGCTTTCTTTCAAATTTTAAGGCAATTAAAAAAATGAACTACTTAAGCCCAATTCCCAATGCGGTTCTAACTATGCAATCAACGTAGATATAACTTGTGAAGCAAAGATTGCATAATGTAAAGAGAGGGAGAGAAATGCAAACGCTAGGGGACACGAAGGTTTATCCCGTGGTTCGGCAAGATCGCAAGGATCTTCCTACATCCACGTTGTGGCACCCACCGAAGGGTTTTGCCACTTCCAATGTCACCGAGACAATGGAGTCTTCACTAATCTTCTCCGTTCGCCATCTCCGGCAAGGTGGAGCTCAAGCCTTGTACAACCTTCGATGTTCCGAGGTTCCACACACACCTTGGCAAGCTCCGGAACGATCTTCTTCAACTTCTCACTGGCCTAGAGAGTTCAATCACAAAGAAAGAACACACACAAGCTTCTCTCTAGCCTATTACAAATGATCTAAAAGTGTGGAAATGTATGCTCTATAGTCTTGAATGCTCTTGGATGTGTAGTTGGCTTCAGGTGATCAAGACTTGTCGAAATGACTGGGTTAGAGGGGTTTTATAGCCAGCTTAACTGAAATAGCCATTGGAAAAGTAGGCTGACAAAACTTTACTGTGAACACCGGATGATCCGATGTCTCCCCTCTAGTTATCATCAGTGTAATTACTTTGGCTGACGTCATTGTGTTAGATATTACCGTTATTAGACCGATGTTGCCCCCAGTCTTCTCATAGGATGATCCGATGGCTCTTCCTCCAGAATTTGCTTGATCTTGATGCTTACTGGAGTGATCAACCGATGTGTGTAAGT
Source organism: Tuctoria greenei (assembly GCA_036927565.1). Lineage (NCBI taxonomy): Eukaryota > Viridiplantae > Streptophyta > Magnoliopsida > Poales > Poaceae > Tuctoria > Tuctoria greenei. The sequence goes on along the minus strand of JAYESD010000002.1, from coordinate 61,167,017 downwards.
CTGCACATCGGATGATCCGGTGCTTCACTTGTTCCAATTGTACTGCAAACTGTACTGATGCACCGATTTTGTTGAGCCCTTCACATCGGATGATTCGGTGAGTTCATTTGTCTGAGGTCTTTTTCTTCAGTTGAATCAACTCGACCGATGTGTTCATTTTGGAAATCATCGGTTGATCCGGTGAGTTGATTTTGTTTGCTACGAGTTGTCTTGAGTGAATCTTTTGTGTCTTGCTCGAATGACCTCTTAGACATTTGTTCCACAAGGCTCTCTGATGATTCTTAAGCATTGGATGTTGTCAATTTTTGATTGAGTGACTTAGACATAGAGCCTTCACATCTTGTCTTTATCTCATGAATTTGATCTCGAAAGTTGAGTATCTATGGGTCTCCAATGACATGATCATTTCATCTTATTGAGTGTTTATGGGGACCTTGCATTCACAAATTCATTAGTAAAGTTCAATGGTTGTCATTAATCACCAAAACCATACTACATGAGGGGGGCCTAGATGCTTTCAATCTCCCCCTTTTTGGTGATTGATGACAACACAATAATCAAAGCGCAATAGTAATGAATTTGATAGAATGAACCTTAAAAGAATATGCAATGAATACAGGGTGTCACACTTGAAGCTTTAAACATCAATTAATAACACAAGTGTGAATTCAAAGAGATCATAATCATAGATAAACATAAAATGAGTTCAAATGATTAACAACTCATGGAAATAGGTTCATTACACACCAAATGTAGCAAATACGCAAATACAATAAAGATAAGCAAAGATAAGCTGGACTCGACTCCCCCTGACTCCTCTAACTCTTCTCCCCCTTTGGCATCAAGGCACCAAAAAGGGATCCGAGCACCTACGGACCCTGAGAGCTTGGCGCGATGACGAACTGGTCACTGCCGCTGTCGTCGGAGCTGCTGGCCGGAGTAGCGGAGGAGGGTGCTGCCGGAGCCGAAGGTGCCACCGTCGGTGCCTACTGAGGAGGAGGTGCTGGAGCAGGGACACTGGTGACGGAGGTCGGTGTCTGAAGAAACAGTGTCGTGGCCGGCAGTGGGGAGTGAAGAGGAGCACCAGGAGCCAACAGCGGGGACATGCTGAACGAAGGGATCGGAGTGGAGGGAACTGGAGCCACTGGTGCAGCAGCTGGAGCTAAGACGGGAGGCGGAGGAGCTACTCCAGGCAGCTGCGATGGGAGAGCGATCCCGGTCTGGGTGTAGAGGTTGGTGATCAACCCCAGGATCCCCATCATCGCCTGCTGCGTCTGCTGCTGCTGGTCCAGAGTGCGCTGGTGCATCTGGTCGATGAGCCCCGTCAACCGGTCAGTGTCTTCACGCCTCTCACGGGCGATCTGACGTTGCATCTCCTGCTGCTGCTGCTGGAGCTCAAGAAGACGTGCAGCCTGCTCCGCGCGGGCCTGCTCGGCGGCCAGCTTGTCTAGCCTCTGCTGCTCGACCATCTGCTGGAGGAGCGAAGTTAGCTCAGACGGCTGCGTGACCTGCGCCTCAGTGACGGGAGGTGGAGTGGGTGGGGGCGCTGTAGAACCTCCAGCCTCCGCGTCGTGCTGTCGGGGAGAGGTGGGAGGAGGGAAATACTCCTCGACATTGTCGTCAGTGTCGCTCTCTGACCAAATGTGCTGCAGGTCCTCCCCCTGAGCCTCAGCCTCTGCAAGTCTCTCGTCCTCCCGCTCTAGGTCAGACCAATCTTCCTCTGACAGACGGGCCCTGACCTGGCGCTCAACTGGACGACCAAGGCGGCGGTCTCCAGGAGCCGGGGCACGGTAGTGACCAAAGCGAGTCACACTCTCGTTAGCAAGTCTGACCTGTGCTGCATCCCCCTCAGGCACCATCATAGTGCAAAGGTAACTGATCCAGTGCCCGTAGACCATCTGCCTCATCATGCCTACCCCATCTGTGATCACATCTTCCATCTCGCACAGGAGAATGTACACAATGTCGAAATCCATCCCGTTCATTTTGTAGAATAGAAGGGTCTGCTGTAAACTAGTGAACCCCTCCAAGTACCCCGACCTCGGCAGGAGCGTGCGGTGCAAGGCGAGGTGCACAATGTGCGCAGCTGGGGTCAGAAGTGCTGGAACTCTCGGCTGGTCCGGAGAGAACGTGGGGCCGAACAGGGACCGTATATCCTCAAGCTGTGGTGCCACCCCTCCAGTAAGTGGCCTCCTTGGTGGATCTGCCTGCCCGTATACCCTCTCGTGCACGCAGGTGTCGTGCAGGTCCAAACCAAGAAGCTGCCCCAACGTCTGCCTCGTGAGGTGGTAGTGCTGACCCATAAACATGAAGTCGATCGACCTCCTGCCCTTAGAGATGTACAGGGTCGCGTAGAAGACACAGACCCAATCTTCCACATAAGCACTCCTCTCGTAAGCTAGCAGCTGCACCAATCCTCGGTATCTCTCAAAGTACGAATGGACCTCCGTCTCCGCTGCCAATGCAAGCTGCCCCCATTCCAGGTATTTATGGTGAAATAGCTTGTGCCCCCGACGTCTGTAGGTCTCGTAGAGAGATGCCTGGGTGACAGTCCAGAAGCAACTGTCCACAAGAGCCTCTCGGGGCTGTGGGAACCACTCCTCAAGCAGCACGTTCCATCGAAGCTTGTGTAGCTGCTTGGCCTTCATCTTCCGGTAGTCCGTGAGACAGACTCCTTCACCGACACGGACTGCCGTGTCCATCTCATAGATGGCCCTCTCGGCATCCCTGTCCTCACGACGGTCGGCAGCCGTCGGTCTCGGATGAGGAGCAGCCTCGGTGTGACCCCCACGCGTCCGTGCTGAGCGCCGGCGGACAAGAGGCTCAACCGGCTCCTCTTCGGCCTCGGGGTCGTCGATCATGGGAGGCTGCCTGGAACGAGCCTCGCGGATCCTCAGGGACCCCCCTCGACCATGCTCACGCTCCTCGGCGGCGCGAGCGGCCATCAAGGCCTTCTTCTCCTCCTTTGACAACTTTTGCTTCTTCGCGGCGGGCTCCGCGATAGCCTTGCCCTTTCCTTTGCAATCGCGACCCATCTTGATGCAATGGAGAGCTAGGGTTAGCGACGATGAAAAAGAACGACGAAAAACAACGAAGGACGTCGCACGGCATGGAGCAAACCTTTAGCGACGAGCAATCACGAGCATTGGGCGCGAATCGACAAAAGAGACGACGCACAGCCGGGCAAACCCTAGCGGCAGAGAGCACGCGGGGGCCGGTTGCGAAGTGAGAGGCGGTGGTCAGGAGATGGTGCTAGGAGGCCGGCGGTGGATGCTGCAGGAGTGGTGGCGCAGTGGTGAGCTGGGAGGTGGAGACGGCGGCCTGGGAGGCGGTGGCGGCGACCTGGGCACGGTGGCGCGAAGGGAGAACGCGGTGGCGGCGCACGGGTGCGGCGGCAGCCGAGGGAGGCACGGTGCGCGGGCACGGGTGGAGGCGGCGCGGAGGTCGCCGGTGGCGGCGGCCTGTGAGCGGCGGCGGCGGAGACGGCGGAGGTGAGTGCATGGATGGAGGCACGGTCGGCTGCGGCGACGGGATCGAGAGAAGGAAGACGAAAGGCGGCGCACGAGTTTAAATAGTGGGTCCCAAACCCTAGCCGTTTTTTAAACACCGGATGGACCGATGCTTATCGATGTGGACATCGGTCGAATGGTACAGTATGGATATTCAAAGAGTCACTGAAGACATCGGATGGACCGACGTTTAGGGTTTTGATCATCGGATGAATGGCACAGTAAGGGTATTCAGGAGAGGGAAGTTGACACCGGATGGTCCGACGTTAGATGGAAAAGCATCGGTGGAATTCATCAAGGTTTCAGATTTGTGAACATCGGATGGACCGATGTTTTTCTGCTTGAACTCATCGGTCGATTTTGGATATTGACTTAACTGGCACTTGTATTTTGAACACCTACTGATCCGATGGGGGAAGGACTTAGGCATCGGATAATCCGATGAAGACTAAACACCAACATCCCATATATGTCCTTTGACCAAACAATCAAACAATGGGAAACACATGTCTTAGGACTTTTTGGGCAACCCCTTACCCCTCAAAAAGCTAATATGCCAATAGCTTGGCTAGACCTTAAAGCAAATGGAACACCGAGAAAAAAATGGAAGAAAAATTATCCAAATGAAATGTAAGGCCCATGCTTTGTGAGGTAGAGTATGAAGACTATTATCTCAATGAAGCATGTTCTTTAGGCATTAACGTACCTAACATTTTGTTCTTTCCACCTTATATGAGTTGAGATATTGCATTTCAAACAAGTCTCCTTCTCACGAGGTGGGTTCCCCTTTGTGACAATCTACCGTATGCAATGCCAAACAAGTTATAGTGCAAGAAATAGAATGAGTGCAAGTCTATATGGCAGAGATCATGCAAGGCATAAAATAAATCTATCTTGCCAAGTTTAAACCTTCCAAAGGCTTCCTCAGGGAAAACTATTTCTAGCTCGCCCCTATCCTTTGGGAGTTAGAAAAGACCTATATGATATGCATCCTTACATGAACATGGGAATTTACATGACGTTAGATGCATCTAGCACATTTAATTCATTTCTAAGTCTAGAAAAGGTTTTCTCATCAAGTGGTTTAGTGAAGATATCTGCCAATTGTTCTTCAGATCTAACACCTTGCAAAGAGATGTCTCCTTTAGCCTCATGATCCCGCAAGAAGTGATGGCGAATATCAATGTGCTTAGTGCGGGAGTGTTGAACGGGGTTTCTAGCTATCTTAACCGCACTTTCATTGTCACAAAGGAGAGGCACACAACCAAATTTAATTTCAAAGTCCAAAAGGGTTTGCTTCATATATAGAATTTGGGCACAACATGCACCGGCCGCTATATACTCCGCCTCCGCGGTGGACAAAGCCACGGAATTTTGCTTTTTGCTAGACCAAGACACTAGGGAACGCCCAAGCAAGTGGCACCCACCGGAGGTACTCTTGCGATCCACACGGCATCCGGCAAAGTCCGAATCCGAGTATACCAAGAGTTGGAAGGTTGTACCTTTAGGGTACCACAAGCCCATACTAGGGGTATGCTTAAGATACCTAAGTATCCTAAAGACCGCCTTCTTATGCGATTCTTTAGGAGCCGCTTGAAAGCGAGCACATAAGCATACACTAAACATTATATCGGGCTTAGATGCGGTAAGATAAAGCAATGAACCAATCATAGAGCGGTAGTGAGATTGGTCAATAGGTTTACCGTCCTTATCCGCGTCGAGATGGAAATTTGTTGCCATTGGAGTGCTTCTTGAGCTACAATCTCCCATCTCAAATTTCTTCAAGAGGTCCTTGGTGTATTTCTCTTGGTAGACGAAGGTTCCCTCTTGAAGTTGCTTGATTTGGAATCCAAGGAAGAAGTTGAGCTCTCCAATCATTGACATCTCGAATTCCCTAGACATCATTTTGCCAAACTCATGGCTAAGAGCTTCGTTAGTTGAACCAAAGATAATATCATCAACATAAATTTGACAAATGAACAAATCTCCGTTGATGTCTTTGGTGAAGAGTGTGGTGTCCACCCTCCCGATCTTAAATCCTTGCATGATGAGGAAGTCCCGTAGTCGTTCATACCACGCCCTAGGTGCTTGCTTGAGCCCGTAGAGTGCCTTGTGCAACCTATACACATGGTTAGGATTCCTCGGATCTTCAAACCCGGGAGGTTGTTCAACATAAACAAGCTCATTAATGTAGCCATTAAGAAAGGCACTTTTCACATCCATTTGATAAAGGGTAATATTATGATGTGAAGCAAAAACAAGGAGAATACGAATTGCCTCTAACCGGTGACCGGAGCAAATGTCACCCCAAAGTCTAGTCCTTCAACTTGCGAGAACCCTTTGGCCACAAGTCTTGCCTTGTTGCGGACCACAACGCCATTCTCGTCTTGTTTGTTGCAGTACACCCACTTTGTTCCGATGACGTTCTTGTCCTTGGGTCGCTCCTCCAACACCCAAACTTCATTGCGGATGAAATTGTTGAGTTCTTCTTGCATAGCCATCACCCAATTTGGGTCTTGGAGCGCTTCCTCAATGTGAGTGGGTTCTACACACGAAACAAACGAGTAGTGCTCACAAAATGAGGCAACGTGGCGGGAACGAGTACTTACGCCCCTTGAAGGACTTCCAATGATTTGGTCCATTGGATGCGCCTTGGAGATGCGTCCATGCCTCACAAGTGGTTGTGAAGCACTTGGCGGTGGTGAAACGTGTTGCTCCTCTTGTGGTTGGACTTGATCATGGACTTCTTCTTCATCTTGATGTTGTATTGCTTGTGAGTCTTGAGTTGGCAATGGATCATCTTTCTCCTCTTCGTCTACTTGAGGCGCCATGGAGGTGTTGTTGTTGGAACTTGAAGCTCCCCCTTGATCATGGCCCTCTTCAACTTCCGGCTTGATGTCTCCAATGGTCATGTTCTTCATGGCTTCTCGTAGAGGCTCATCATCTATTTCATCATGACCAAAACTCTCCTCTTGGGAGCCATTAGTCTCATCAAACTCAACATCACAACTTTCTTCAACTAGAACGGAGGTTTGGTTGAATACTCGATATGCTTTTGAGTTTGATGCATAACCAAGAAAAATGCCAACATCACATCTTCTTTCAAAATTACCGAGCCTTTTCTTGCGGTAGATGTAGCATTTGCACCCAAAGACTCTAAAGTAGGATATGTTGGGCTTTCTCCCAATGAGAAGCTCATATGGGGTCTTTTGGAGTAGTCGGTGAAGATAGACCCTGTTTGCGGCATGGCACGCCGTGTTGATTGCTTCGGCCCAAAACTTCTCCGATGTGCCGTAGTCATCAAGCATTGCTCTTGCAAGAGTGATGAGGGTTTTGTTCTTCCTCTCAACGACACCGTTTTGTTGAGGAGTGTATGTGGCGGAGAATTCATGCTTCACACCTTCACGGTCACACCACTCCCCAATGTTGTAGTTCTTGAATTCGGTGCCGTTGTCACTCCGGACCTTGATAATGGGAAGTTGGAATTCCCTTTGAGCACGGTTGGCGAAGGTCTTGAACACTTCCGGAGTTTCACTCTTGTCACCTAAAAATAGAGTCCAAGCATAGCGAGAGTAGTCATCAACTATAACAAGACAATAGAGGTTACCGCCAAGGCTTTGGTATGTGGACGGTCCGAAGAGGTCCATGTGGAGTAGTTCAAGTGGCTTGGAGGTTGACACCATTGTCTTCATTGGGTGGTGTGAAGCAACTTGCTTCCCGGCTTGACAAGCGCTACAAAGCTTGTTCTTCTCAAATGTCACATCCTTCAGGCCGGTCACCATCCCAAGCTTGAATGACTTCTTGAGTTTGCTCATTCCAATGTGTGCTATGCGTCGGTGCCATAGCCAACCCAAGCTTGTCTTAGTGAAAAGACAAGTGGTTAGGCTAGCATTCTTGTTGGAGAAGTCTACTAAGTAGAGATGTCCATGCCGAAACCCTTTGAAGATTAGCTCTTTGCTTGTTTCACTACTCACAACAACATCATTTTTGCTAAATGTGCATGTTAGTCCAAGATCACAAAGTTGTGCAATGGAAAGTAGATTAAAGCTAAGCGACTTAACATACAACACATTAGAAATGGATAAATCATTAGAGATAGCAATTTTACCTAATCCTATTACCTTACCCTTAGAATTGTCACCAAACATGACTTGTTCATGATTACCGGGGTTTTCTATGGTGGTGAACATACCATCATTGCTGGTCATGTGTTGAGTGCACCCGCTATCGAGTACCCAATGCTTTCCTACGGCTTTGTAGTTCACCTACACACATGAAGTTAATTTTTGACTTTAGGCACCCAAGCCAACTTAGGTCCTTGTATGTGAGATACAAGTGTCTTTGGGACCCAAAGTTGCTTGGGGAGCTTCCCCTTCATGCTCTTCATGTCTTTGCCAATGAACCTAGCTTTCACCTTGCCATTCACTTTGCTAAGAAGATAATAGCGATCATTGAAAATAGATTTGTAGTTAGTAGGCAATTTAGGTGAAGGTCGGTTAGGAAGAGGACACTCCCTTGTGTGGTGACCGGTGACCTCACAATGTTGGCAATAAGAACCAACTTCCTTGATGAAGCTTGTTCTAAGCTCCGGTGAGGGCACCTTTCCTTTGTTGGGCACCGGGAAGGATCCAAGTCCTCTTTTGTTGAAGGCTTTTGCTTGTTGGAAGAGGATTTCCTTGTGCTTGACTTCACCTTTTGAAAGTCTAGCCACACTAGTGCGGAGACTCTCAATTTCTTCCAACAAGTCCTTCTCCCTAGCATTAGCTTTCAAAGACAAATACTTGTCCAAGACATTAGAGACATGCAAGGTAATGGATATCTTATCATTAAGAGTTTGTTTCTTTGCATCTTTTAACTGTTGATCAAGCATGTCATGAGCAATGTTAAGTGTTTGGTATTCTTGAGTTAGCTTGTTGTACTCCTCCAAGAGAGTTTGGTGTGCTATGTTGAGCTCATCATTGTCTACCTTGATTTTAGCATTTTCTTCCTCAATTTGCTTGACATGAGATTTGAGCGTGTCATGCTCTTTAAGTATGCTTTCATACTTGTCAAGCAAATCAAGGTTAGCACTCTCAAGTTTAGCACGAATTTCTTCAAGAGTTTTAACCTTACCCTTCTCTCTCTTAATGATAGCATGATATTCATTAATCAAAGAAGTTAAATCATCGGGGGAAAGCTCATCATCACTAGAGTCGTCACATACCTTGGTGTTACCTTTAGCCATGAGGCACATGGGTGGTGGATGAAGAGGTGAGTCATCATGGTTGGCAATGGCAAGGCCGGCCAAGCTTTCTTCTTCTTCTTCACTCTCTTCATCACTTGTTTCTTCGTTGGTGACCCATTCATTTGCCTCACACATAAACACCTTTTGTGGACCACTTCTCCTCTTTGGGAAGAGTCTTGCCTTCTTGCCCTTGTCTTGCTTCTTCTTCCCAAAGGCTCTTGGTTTGGGCTTGGCTTCTTCTTCATCATCATCACTTTCTTCAAGCTTGCGTTGCTTGCCTTTGTAGTTCTATCTCCTTTTGTCCGGTTTTGGACAATCATAGGAGATGTGGCCTTGATCTCCACAATTGTAGCATATCTTGCGATTGTCTTTTCTTGGTAGAAATGCCTTCTTCTTGGGATCAAAGGTGTATCCCTTTTTGGTGATCTTGGAGTTCAAGCGTGAGAACTTTCTCATCATCAAGGCAAGCTCATCATCGTCATCTTCACTTGACGCTTGCTCTTCTTCACTTGAGTTAGGCTCAACCACCTTCTATAATTGTGATAATTCTTTTGCCGATAATTCTTCAACTCCTATAATTGCTAAGGGTTCGGTTAGAGTAAATGATCACTACACTTTGAAGGATGTGGCACTTGTCAAAATTTTGAAATACAACTTGCTTTCTATTTCACAATTGCTAGATGAAAATCTAGAAATTATTTTCAATAAAAACGCTGCAAAGTTGTAGGTTCAAATAGTGAGCTTATTTTTAACATGTCTCAGTTTGGAAGAGTTTTTAAAGCTGATTTTGATATGTCTTCCTCTTAGCATAGGTGTCTATTTGCTAATGATTCAAAGGACTTATATTTTTGGCATCGTAGACTTGGTCATGTAGGCTTTGATCACCTAATGTGTGTCAGTGCTCTTCATCGCATACGTGGGCTGCCTAAGCTTAAAGGGGACAAAGAAATTGTGTGCTATTCTTGTAGACATGCTAAGATGGTTGTAGGTTCACATACTCCTCTCACATTGATCATGACAACTGAACTAGGTCAACTTTTGCACCTTGACACCGTAGGACCTTCACGTGTTCAATCCTTCGGAGGTAAATGGAATGTTCTTGTGATTGTTGATGATTATTCTAGATATTCTTGGGTTTACTTTATGGCATCTAAGAATGAAGCTTTTAGTCACTTTAGAACTTTATTTCTTAGATTATCAATTGATCACCCAGGATCTTTAAAAGCAATTAGAAGTGATAACGGAACTGAATTTAAAAATCAATCTTTTGATCACTTTTGTGCTGAAAATGGAATAGATCATCAATTTACTTCGCCATATGTACCTCAACAAAACAGTGTTGTAGAAAGAAAGAACAGAATCTTAGTTGAGATGGCTAAGACTATGCTTGATGAATATCAAACTCCTAGGAAATTTTGGGCTGATGCAATTGCAACCGCTTGTTATGTCTCAAATCGTGTTTTCTTGTGCGCTAAGCTAGGTAAAACACCATATGAGCTCCGGTTTGGACATAGGCCTAGTGTTACGCACTTTCGGGTCTTTGGTTGCAAATTCTTTGTTAAGAAACATGGTAATCTTGATAAATTTGAACCTAGATCCATTGGTGGCATGTTTCTTGGTTATCCATCTCATACTAGAGGCTATCGTGTGCTTTTACTTGGCAACAAAATTATGGAGACTTGTGAAGTGTCTTTTGATGAATCTAGCCCAGGTACTAGCTCAAACATTGCAGGTCCAAATCCATATCTACAGGGGGAGAGCATTTTCATTGAAGATGAGTAAGAGGTGGAGCTGCTGCCCGAAAATTCTGCAGCTAATGACATTGTTCGAGCTCCTGATTTTGATTCACAGCCAACACCGACGACCACCATTGCGGGTCCAGATCCTCCTCAAGTCACAAGCTCATCGATTTGTGATGAACATGAAGAGGAAGAAGCTTGTGAAGTGTCCACTACCATCTGGGTTCTCAAAATTCATCCTCCACAACAGATTATTGGAAGCTTGCACGAACGAGTTACACGGTCCAGGTTTTGCGATCCAAACTCTCATGCTCATTCTGCTTTTGTTGCTTCTTTTAAACCCAAAGATATATCACACGCACTCACTAATGAATCTTGGATTATTGCCATGCAAGAAGAGTTAGAAAATTTTGAAAGAAATAATGTTTGGAAACTTGTACCTCCACCTCAAGGTCACACTTTAATTGGAACTAAATGGGTGTTTAAAAATAAACAAAGTGAGGATGGGGTTGTGGTTAGGAATAAGGCTAGGTTGGTTGCTCAAGGTTTCACTCAAGTTGAAGGTCTAGATTTTGATGAAACTTTTGCTCCTGTTGCTAGATTAGAAGCCATAAGAATTTTGTTAGCTTTTTTTGCATCTAAAGGTTTTAAGCTATATCAAATGGATGTTAAAAGTGCTTTTTGTAATGGCTACATAGATGAGGAGGTTTATGTCAAACAACCACCGGGTTTTGAAAATTCAGATTTTCCTAATCATGTATACAAACTGTCCAAAGCCTTGTATGGTCTCAAACAAGCCCCTAGAGCATGGTATAATAGGTTAAAAACATTCTTACTTGAAAAGGGGTTTACCATGGGCAAGGTTGATAAAACTCTTTTTGTGCTTAAGCATGGCAATGACTCATTATTCGTTCAAGTGTATGTGGATGATATTATCTTTGGTTGTGCTTCTCATGATCTTGTGTCCAAGTTTTCAGCTACGATGAGTTCAGAATTTGGGATGAGTATGATGGGAGAACTCACGTACTTTTTGGGGCTGCAAATCAAGAAAACCAAGGAGGGTACCTTTGTGCATCAAACGAAGTATACAAAAGACCTCCTAAGGCGCTTCAACATGGACAAAAGCAAGCCTCTTCGGACACCAATGGGCACAGCAACAACACTTGAACTTGATGAAGATGGTGAACAAGTGGATCAAAAAGAATATAGAAGCACAATCGGATCACTTTTGTACCTCACGGCATCAAGACCGGACATATAATTCAGCATATGTCTTTGTGCACGGTTTCAAGCCTCCCCACGTGCTTCACATCGTCAAGCCGTCAAAAGGACTCTCAGGTACTTACATGGAACTCAAGAATTTGGAATTTTTCTTCCTTCTTCCTCAACCGTTACTTTGAAAGCTTTTTCCGATGCTGATTTTGGAGGTTGTAGGATTGATAGGAAAAGTACTTCCGGTGCTTGTCATTTTCTTGGTAATTCTATTGTTGCTTGGTCCTCTAGAAAACGAAATTCAGTTGCACAATCCACAACCGAATCTGAATATGTAGCTGCTGCAAGTGCTTGCTCACAAATTCTTTGGATTGTCCAAACATTTAAGGACTATGGGTTGATCTAGATAGTGTTCCACTGTTTTGTGATAACACTAGTGCCATTTGCGTTGCTAAAAACCCTGTGCAACATTCTAGAACTAAGCACATTGATATTAGGTATCATTTTCTCCGTGATAATGTTGAAAAAGGAAACATTGTGCTTCACCATGTAAATACCGAACAACAATTGGCCGACATTTTTACAAAACCTTTGGATTTCACTTGTTTTTCTTACATTCGTAGTGAAATAGGGGTTATGCATCCTCATGGATTAAATTGAGGGGGGGGGGGTTTGAAACTTGGGAAGTCTATGTGTGTGTCACAGTTGGATGCTCCGGTGTCGCACACCATCGTTTGTTGGACTTTGACAGTAGGCCCCTTGGGGGTGCCGAAGGTGGCTGCTCTGGCGTCGCCCACCATCGTCGTAGAGACTTCGACGGCGGGCCCCTTGGGAGGTGCCGGAGCTGGATGCTCTGGCGTTGCCCACCATCGTTTGTTGGACTTCGACGGCAGGCCCCTTGGGGGTGCCAGAGCTAGCTGCTCCGGCGTCGCCCACCATCGTCCTAGAGATGTTGACTGCAGGCGCCTTGGAAGGTGCCAGAGTTTGATGCTCTAGCATCATCCACCATCGTCGTAGGGACGTCGACGGCAGGCCCCTGGTGTACATGCTATCACAAGAGAACCCTGTTAATAAAAAGAGGTGGGCAGGAGAGTTCACTCACTTATCCACGCTTGTTGTTGTCGTCGGCGTGATGGGACGTCGACAGCGGGCCCCTTGGGAGGTGTCAGAGCTGGATGCTCCGGCGTTGTCCACCATCTTCGTAGGGATGTTGATGGCAGGCCCTTGGGGAGGTACCGGAGTTGGGTGCTCCAGCGTCGCCCACCTTCATTTGTTGGACCTTGATGGTAGGCCCCTTGGGAGGTGCCGGAGCTGGCTGCTCCGACGTCGCCCACCATCGTCGTAGAGACGTTGGCAGCATGCACCTAGTGTATAGGCTATCACAAGAGAACCCTGTTAGCAACAAGAGCGGGGCAGAAGAGTTTATTCATTTATCCACGCTTGTTGCTGTCGTCGGTGTACTAGGATGTCGACAACAGGCCCCTTGGGAGGTGCCGGAGCTGGATGCTCCAGCGTCGCCCACCATCGTCATAGAGACGTTGACGGCAGGCCCCTTGGGAGGTGCCGGAGCTGGCTTCTCTGGAGTTTCCCACCATCGTCATAGAGATGTCGACGGTAGGCCCCTTGGGAGGTGCTGGAGCTTGATGCTCTAGCATCATCCACCATCACTGTAGGGACGTCGACGGTAGGCCCCTGGTGTATAGGCTATCACAAGAGAACCCTGTTAGCAACAAGAGCGGGGCAGGAGAGTTTACTCACTTATCCACACTTGTTGCTGTCATCGGTGTGCTGGGACATCGATGGTGGGCACCTTTGGAGGTGTCGGGTTTGGCTGTCCTACACATATGATAGAAAGAGGGGGGACTAGTCTTGCTCGCCAGTTCTACCTGTTCCTCTCCTCAGCTCTGTCATGTCTTACTGTCCGGGACTAACGCACGGGGCTTGGGTAATTAAATGCGTTGGTTCTCCGGGGTCCGGCTCCTGCCATCTCCAGGGTGTGAGTGATGAGGACATCACAACAGCGGAGATGCACATTGAACTGCAAGGACCAATCACAAGAGCACGGGCACGGTTATTAAATCAGCAGGTGAATTCGTTCTTAACTTCTTTTGCATGTGAGTTTGAGAATAGATTGCTATGTGATGATTTAATTGTTATTAGGAATAATGGAGAAGACAAACAAGTGAAGGAAGGAGGCCTTGGGAGCATGGAGAACCACCTGGGACGTCCACAAGTTGATGGAAACAGTTTACAACTCGGACTCGAGTTCAACTCGGAGTCCAGGAGCAGTCCACCTTAAAACAGACGCCCAGGAGGCATACGGACTCCGTTTTTGACGTTCTACATATGCACAGAAAGAAGAGAAGATAATCTTTCCAATGGTTCTGGTCCCACCTCAAAATTGCTTCGGAGTCATTAGGAATCGTCGAAACAATTCGAGTCTAGATTTCTGTCCGGTGCTGCGCCACCGAATCGGGCCTTTGGGCCTTGTATCCCGTAAGAGTCCATTAGGGACGCGTCTAATCGTGTTTTGGTCGAACCCTAGCCTATAAATACTTCAGCCGCCGGTCATATTCGGTGGGTTTTGCTTAGATCAATAAAATCGCCGTTCTACGGTTTGTGAGACCCCAACTTCGCGATTTCCGATCGTGTCTTCTACGTTCTTGCTCGTGTTCTCGGTTGCACTTGCAGGGATTAGCCTTCTTGGCGAGGTCAAGCGTGTGCAGCACAGTTGATAACCAACGGAGCCGTGGTGTAGTGATTGCAGGGGTACTCGAACCGCTCGAGTGCCGCGGATCATCAACGTCGAGTTCTCCACCCCAATCGACATACCTTTCGGAAGATCGGGCCTAAACCTACTCATCAGTGAGCTTTCTAGCTCCACTACTCATCTATAGCGCTGGGAGGCAGGGTGTGTATGCTTAGGGTGCAGGATCAGGCTAAGTAGTTTACCCCCCCCCCCCCCCTGGACCTCCTACTCGACACATGCCTTTCTTGGGTAGCCTTCTGGAGCCACAGGACCCTAATGACGAGGGTAGCTGGAAGAACCCCTCACACACTGCAGGTACCTCAAGCGACCCCGCCTGCAGTAGGACTGCATGACTGAAACATGGGTGAGTTACAGAGCATACAACCATGTATATAAATATAATATACAATAAATGAGTCTAGCATGGTATGATCATAAAATTAATGCGTAATTAAATGAACAAGTTTTTTAAGAAAACATTAAGTAAAACAGTGATTTTTTTATCAACATTTCATAGGGGGAGACAAGATTTTTACAAAAGAGGATAACGGCTTGCTTCCGATTGATGAGGGAGGCAAGGTGTACAAGCTTTGGATTCGGGACCAAGCCAAGCTGATTGCACACTCCGGATCTGACCCTCCCAGAGCTCGGTTGTCCTTAATGCTGCTCCTAGGTCCTATGAAAACCTTTACACTATCCTACTAAGCTTAATATTTACAATAGGGGCGCCCAAGGATCCAAGGGTAGTTGTGACGGTTGTGGTAGAGGGGCGATAACCGAGCATCTCTACTTCCTGCCTTCACTGCTTGCCTTGCGAGTTGTCTGAGCAGAGCCGGGACTGAGCTTGGCAGCTTTGACGGGGGTGTCGGTGTTGCCGGAGGGCTGCAGCCGAAGTGCAGAGGGTGCTCCGTGCTGACACGAGCTCAGCGGAGGCTGACTTGATCCAGCACCGCCCGGGACTGGTGTCAGGTCTCCTGAGAGGGCTTGGAGCTGCTCCAAGGCTAATACTGCAGTGGTGCGGTCTCCACAGATCCTGAGGACACCAGAGGGGTTGGAATCTTCAGGACGAGGTAGCCGTAGTGGGCTACGGCCATGAATCGGTACAGGGCATGCCTGCTAATGATGGCGTTGAAGGGGAGGCTGACATCTGCGACGTCGAAGAGGATGCTCTCCGTACTATAGTTGTCGGGTGTCCCGAAGGTCACTCGGGGATGGATGTTGCCGTATGAGATGATGCTCCCTAGTCCCACCCCCGAGAATGGGCTCGAGGGGGTGATCTTGGACACCGGTACCTATAGCAGCTCGAAGGCTGCGCAGCTGAGGAGGTTGAGGTCAGCCCCGCCATCTATCAAGATGTAGTGGAGTTTGACGTTGGCAATGGTGGGGGGACCACGAGAGGCAGAACCCCCACCCCAGCCATGTTCTTTGGGCAGTCGGAGCCATCGAAGATGATTGGCGTCTCCTTCCACTGGTTGTGCAACACCGAAGTGGGAGCAGGGGCTATTGAAGCCACCGCTCAACGAGGGTCTTGACCGTGTTCTGGGATGCAGGATCCCAAGACCCTCTGAAGATGACGTGGAGTGTCTTGCAACACTCGTGGTCGCTGCTGGCGTCGGAGTCCTCATCTTGGTGGACAACTTTGACAGCCCGCTCTTGCTTCAGATACTTCATCTCCTCGTGACATAAGCCAAACAAAGTATACTCAAGACATACTCAAGAAGTTTGGAATGGGCAAGGCAAAGCCTATAAAGACTCCCATGTCAACAAATGGATACTTGGATCTCAATGAAGATGGACCAAACGTGGATCAAAAGGTATATCACTCCATGATTGGATCCTTACTTTACTTATGTGCATCTAGGCCTGATATTATGTTGAGTGTATGTTTGTGTCCAAGATTTCAAGCCAATCCTAAGGAGTGCCATTTGGCAGCCGCAAAAAGAATCTTGCGATATTTAGTTCATACACCCAACCTAGGCCTTTGGTATCCTAAAGGTTCCAAGTTCAATCTCATTGGATACTCCGATGCAAATTATGCCGGATGCAAAGTAAATAGAAAAAGTACCTCCAGTACATGCCACTTCTTAGGTAGATCCCTAGTTTCTTGGTCCTCCGAGAAACAAAACTCCATTGCCTTATCCATAGTTGAAGCGGAGTATGTTGTAGCCGGGAGTTATTGTGCACAACTCCTTTGGATGCGACAAACTCTAAGGGATTACGGTTACAATTTGAGTCATACTCCACTCCTTTGTGATAATGAGAGTGCTATTAAAATTGCCCATAACCTCGTTGACCTCTCTAGGACCAAACACATAGACATCCGACATCACTTTTTGAGAGACCACTCAATGAAAGGAGACATAGCCATTTCCCATGTCAGCATTGAAAAACAACTAGCTGATATATTTACCAAGCCACTTGATGAAAAACGTTTTTGCGAGCTCTGAAATGAACTAAATATCCTTGATGCTCGGAACGTGGCTTGAAAACTTGCATACCTGTATGGCATCTTCAAAATCTATTGATTGTGTAATGAAAATCATATCTCTCTATTTTCTCCAAAAAACTATGTTAATTACTTGATCTTGGTGAATTATGATCATAGCTTGATTGTTGTATGTTTACTGATCATATTCATCAAGATTGTTTGTGTGTTTTGCCCCCTATTTTCTTTGTAAGCACCTTCGAGTATATATGAATGGGCTAAATGCTTCTGTTCTGGTGACCACGGACTAGTCCATGGTTACCCAGACTTGTCTGCACACTGCAGACTAGCCCGCAGAGATCCGGTAGTCCGAACTAGTCCGGTTAACCACGGACTAGTCTGATTTTTCGACTCCATAACCCTAGGGCCGCCAAACCCTAATCTCCTTCATCCTCACAACGTTCCTCACATTCTTTCTCCTCACTCGAGTGCCCCCAAGGTGATTTGGCGATTCCTCCACCAAATCCCTTCAACTCTTCGTGGAAAACGATCTTCATTGCAAGGGGATCGAGGTCCACGAACTTGTGTGCAACAACAACCCCTCCAACCTCAAGAATCAAAAGATTTTGATAAATTTTCTCTAAAACCCTAGAACCTTCGATTTCTTTTGTTATGGACCAAATAGCTTAGCTCCTCTAGTTAATACATGACTCCTTGTTGTATTACATCTACCTTGAGCTATTTTTGCATTGAGAAACACCATTGATTTGCTAGTTAGGGTTTGAGCAGTTTAAAACCGGACTAGTCCAGTCTCAGTACGGACAAGTCTGGTACTCCGGACTAGTCCGCACATGAGCACCGGATAAGTCCAATTTTTGACTGAACTCAACCCTAAATTCCAACTACTCAATGCATTTCCTTGCCATCAATCCTCATCAATGTGTTCTATAATCCTCTTGTCAGGACAATGTCAAGCTCCAATGATGAGATTTCGGACTTTGAGGCCGAGATGCAACAAGACTCTTTGCCTCGTGCATCGACGGGGCAATGCAAGAAGAGGCAAGAGCGTTGTGAGACCTATGTGTGCTGAATACATTGGCTATGGCGATAAAAGTTTTGAATACTACAAAAACACCTTTCTAGCAAGGTCCGACTCTACCTCTAAGCTTCTGCAAGATCTGACAATAGGTCCAACTTGTTTTGTCAAGGTCCAACATGTTTTTGGGTAGCTCCGGTGAGCTTTATCTTTAGCTCCGGCATGTCTTTGATAGCTCCAACATGTTTTTGTTAAGCTCAGATATATTTTGATAGGTTCGACTTATGTTGGTTAGCTCCGACATGTTTTTCTAGCTCCAGCTTTTGTGTTGACTAGTTCCGACTAGCTTTGGCAAGCTCCGGCGCTAGGTTGTACTAGCTTTGGAAAGCTCCGGCGCTAGGTTCTACTAGCTTTGGTAAGCTCCGGTTCAAGGTCTGGTTGGCTTTGGCAAGGTTTGGTGCTTGATCGCAGTGGTTCTGCTTTTAACTTGCAATGATTCGTCCTTGCTTTACATCTATGGAAAGTTTACTTAGTATTCTTTTACTAAGTTTTTGGTGTGTTTTGGTGGTTATGGTTGATATCATTTTTTTGTTGTTTTTGCAACATGCTTATGTGAGGTGCTCATGTAAGGTGTTGTGTTCGGAACTAACCTGAGTCAAGTCACAGACTTGGACTCGTACGGATTAGTATTTGTTCATATGTAGGTGTTGCTTTAGTTCAAGTCATGGCTGGTGACAGGATCCTTTGGACTAGTCTCAGGGAGGAGATGAGGTTCCAACAACCAAGTTCAGGAGGAATTGTGGTTGAGTGGGTTAGGAGGTCACGCAGGATGATTGAATCTGTGAGATCTATGTGTGCTGAATACATTGGCTTTGACAATAAAAGTTTTAAATGCTGTCATAACATCTTTTTAGCAAGGTCCGACTCTAGCTCCGAGCTTCTGCAAGGTCCGACAATAGGTCCGACTTTCTTTGTCTAGATCCGACATGTTTTTGGGTAGCTCCGGTGAGCTTTGTCTTTAGCTTCGGCATGTCTTTGTTAAGCTCTGATATGTTTTGCTAGGTCCGACTTATGTTGGTTAGCTCCGACATGTTTTTCTAGCTCCAGCTTTTGGGATGACTAGTTCTGACTAGTTTTGGTTAGCTCGGGTGCAAGGTCCGACTAGCTTTGGTTAGCTCCAGCACTAGTTCCGACTAGCTTTCGTAAGCTCTGGCACTAGGTTGTACTAGCTTTGGTAAGCTCCAGCTCAAGCTTCGGTTAGCGTTGGCAAGGTCCGGTGCTTGATCGCAATGTTCCAGCTTTTAATGTGAAATGTTTCGAACTTGCTTTACATTGTTGGAAAGTTTGCTTAGTATTCTTTTACTAAGTTTTTGGTGCGTTTTGGTTGATATGGCTGATATCATTTTGATATGATTTGCAACATGCTTATGTGAGGTGCTCACGTAAGGTGTTGTGTTTGGAACTGACTTGAGTCAAGTCGCGGACTTGGGCTCGTACAGATTGGTTGTTTATTCATGTGCAGGTGTTGCTTGAGTTCAAGACATGGCTGGTGACGGGATCCATTGAACTATTATTAGGGATAAGATGAGGTTCAACAACCAAGTTCGGGAGGAATTGTGGTTGAGTTGATCGGGAGGTTGCGCAACTTGTTTGAATCAAGAACAATGCATATGAAGGTATCGTGGACGTCATTGGAAGATGTTTGCACATGTGCAAGGAGTGCATGGACGTGACTACATGGTTCTGAGGCGTTATGAAGAGATGTGGACGTAAAGAATTGGTCGGAAAGGTCCAACCGACTAGGTTATGGACTCAAGCTGCGGCTAAGTCGTTTTTGACTCAAATATGGAAAGATTTGAGTTGGTTATGTTAGTATTTCGTGTGGGTCACAAATTTGAGTTGTTTTAGAAATGTGGGATACGTTCCTAAGGTATTTGGAAGTCTTAGGATTGCTTCTATCTGCGTATAGAAGAGTCCTAAGCAGTTTTGGAAAGTTTCGATTCGTGAACGGAGTAGGATTAGGGTCCTGATTTGAGATGAGTTGGCTTTCGAGCTGGTTACATAAGCAAGGGAGGCCAGAGCTCGTGGTGTAGGAATTTGGGGCTGTTCCTATGGTGTTCTATTGAATAAAATTCGTAGTTTGAAGGAACTTTTGCGCCTTGTTCGTCCGACTTATTCCAGACAAGTTTTACTCGTCGAGTTTCTGGACAGCACTACCTTTCATTGGTGGTTTTATCATAACTCGAGTTTTACAGATCCAATTGACGTGATTATTTTTGGGTTGTCTTCACAACTTGATTATCTATCATCTGTAAAAATTTCATGGTCATTGGATTTGTGGTTTCTGATCTACACGAGTTTCTTTGCAGCATTCCAAAACTGTTTTTCTCCGGTAGGACAGATTGACCTTTGTTCGATCTTTTGATCATAACTTGAGTTTCTCTCGACGGATTTGAGTGATTCTTCTTGTGTTTTCTTTGTGACTTGATTATCTCTGATATATATCACTTTCGTCACGGTGAAACACGTTTAGATTAGTTTTACACACGATTTCTTTAATAGATCGTTTTTCTGCCGAAGGGGTTGGGATTTAATTGTTTCCGCTGTGTAAGATTTTTTAAATCTACCACTAACCCCCCTCTGGTAGCTTTTCACGTGATCTTCAATCCTACAGTTGCTATCAGATCCACGATGCTCTAATCATTGTGATTTTCACGTGTTTTTGACTAATCATCATGGAGAAATACTCCGCCAAACCTTGTGTGTTTGCTGGTATTGATTTTCAGGTTTGGAAGGCACGCATGGACTCTTTCATCTAGGAGCAAGGCTACACAATATGGGAGAAGGTGTACAATCCTTACAAAGTGCCACCTAACGATCAAGTTACGGCTACAAATCTACGGGACGTCGACAACAACAACAAAGCCCAAAACTTGATCATCCAAGGACTCACTCAAAGCGACATCGACCGCGTTGCACATCTCCAATCGGCATACGATGTATGGAGAGCACTTTGTGACTACCACGAAGGATCCAACACGATCAAGGAGGTAAGGCAAGACATGTTCAAGAAAGAATACATGCGCTTCAAGATGCAACCCGATGAGTCCATCGATGATCTCTTTGCTCGCTTTAACAAAATTCTCAGTAACTTGCGTAGTGTCAACGTTAATTTTTCTGATGCTGAAAATGCTAGGCAACTTCTTAGTGCATTAGACATGTTAATCTGGGAGATGAAAGTTACATCTATTCGTGAATCTACTGTCATGAGTACACTTACTTTAGTTGTGCTTTACTCTAAACTCAAAACTCATGAAATTGACATCTTATCACGTAAGAACCCAAATAAGTCTATTGAACTTGTCTCGCAACGTGATATGCCTAGCTCCGACTAATCATCATCTTGCAATACTCTTGCTTTGTTGTCCTCACTAACCCTGGAGCAGATCGAGGAATTTCCAGAGGAGGAGCTAGCACTTCTCTCTACTAGGTTCTCAAAAGCATTGCAAAATGTGAGAACTAGAAGGAGAGGAAGCTCCAGACCTCAACGATGCTTCGAATGTGGCAAGACAGGACACTTTCGCACAGAATTCCCTAACCTTTTAGGTTCTACTTCCCGAGAAGAAAAACAATCAAGGACGAAGCACTCCTCAACAAATGATAAGAAGAAGAAGAAGGGCTTTACAGGTCACCAACTGGTGAACAGTTTTATCTCCGCACTCCAGGAACTTGGCTCAAGCGACATGGACATTGGAAGTGACGAAGATGAAGATGATTCCGCCAACTTATGCTTCATGGCGGGCAAAACAAGATCAAGATCAAGTCAGGAGGATGCATAACACAATAGTGATGACGATGAGGTATGTTCTACCTGTAATGAAACGTGTGATGCAATTTCTCGTGCAACTATTATTGTTAAGAAAAAGGACAAAAAGCTTAGGGATAATGCTGCTAAAATTGAATCACTAGAATCTGAAATCAACCGCTTGAAAACCTTGATTCCTAGTGATGATTCTTGTCCTTCATGTGATTTAATCTATGAACAATTGTCCACACTAAGAATTGCACACTCCTCCACTCTAGACAGACTTGAACTTGAAATTGAAAAGAACAAAAAGCTTGCTGCACTTGACATTGGAAACTTAAAAGATGCTTCTTGTTCTACAATTGATTTGCATTGTTCTAGTTGTGATGATCTCGAAAAGAAACTAAAATATGATATGAATGAAATTTCAATATTGAATAATGCTTTACGTTCTCATGAAGTTAAATATTTTTCCAATTGCAAATTAAAAGGAAAAACTTCATGTGAAAATTGCCTTGATCTATCCAATAAACTTGATAACATGCATAGGACATTAGATTGGTTTTGTAATGGGAATAAGAACCTAAACTTGCTGTTGAATTCTTCCAAGTCTTGCAATGATAAAACTGGTTTAGGTTTTGATTCTCATGCTCATGCTAAGGCACATCCACCTAAAATTGTAAAGTCGTTAGAAAGTGGCTTGATTCAAACGTTCCTAAACAAAAAGAAGTGGTTTTCAAATCTGCAGGAGTGTTGTCTCATTCGGTTTCAAATAAAAATATTGCTTGCTCATCTAGACATGAACACAAAGTTAAATTTCATTGTACCTACTGTGGTAGAGATGGTCATGTTATAGATTTTTGTTATAGGCTAGCTAAAGAACGGAAAAAGGAAAAATGATTGCTAGATCTCATAACTTTCATGCAAAATTTGTTGCACATATTAAACCGAATGCCAGGAACATGCAACCTGCTGTTATGAGTCAAAAACATTCAAAGTTTACCTCCAGACCTCCTGTTTTTGTCTCCGGAGCTACTAATTTTTGTGCTACACAAGTAACACCTTATAGGTCAGTAGTTAAGAATAAAAAACCTCAAACGTTGACTCATAAACATATTGTTTTATCTCAGCTTTCGCGTGTTTTTCCTGCTGCACGTCGTGTGACTCAGTACTGGTTACCTAAATGCCTTTTGACTAACCCCAGTATTGAGTCATCGACGTATTGTGCTTCTATGTAGGTTACATGCTTGAGGAAGAAGAACATTTGGATTGTGGATTCAGGTTGCTCACGCCACATGACCGGTAACAAAGAATGGTTCTCCTCCCTCTCTTTTGTGTCACGAGTAGAGAATGTTACTTTTGCCGATAATTCTTCAACTCCTATAATTGCTAAGGGTTCGGTTAGAGTAAATGATCACTACACTTTGAAGGATGTGGCACTTGTCAAAATTTTGAAATACAACTTGCTTTCTATTTCACAATTGCTAGATGAAAATCTAGAAATTATTTTCAATAAAAACGCTGCAAAGTTGTAGGTTCAAATAGTGAGCTTATTTTTAACATGTCTCAGTTTGGAAGAGTTTTTAAAGCTGATTTTGATATGTCTTCCTCTTAGCATAGGTGTCTATTTGCTAATGATTCAAAGGACTTATATTTTTGGCATCGTAGACTTGGTCATGTAGGCTTTGATCACCTAATGTGTGTCAGTGCTCTTCATCGCATACGTGGGCTGCCTAAGCTTAAAGGGGACAAAGAAATTGTGTGCTATTCTTGTAGACATGCTAAGATGGTTGTAGGTTCACATACTCCTCTCACATTGATCATGACAACTGAACTAGGTCAACTTTTGCACCTTGACACCGTAGGACCTTCACGTGTTCAATCCTTCGGAGGTAAATGGAATGTTCTTGTGATTGTTGATGATTATTCTAGATATTCTTGGGTTTACTTTATGGCATCTAAGAATGAAGCTTTTAGTCACTTTAGAACTTTATTTCTTAGATTATCAATTGATCATCCAGGATCTTTAAAAGCAATTAGAAGTGATAACGGAACTGAATTTAAAAATCAATCTTTTGATCACTTTTGTGCTGAAAATGGAATAGATCATCAATTTTCTTCGCCATATGTACCTCAACAAAACAGTGTTGTAGAAAGAAAGAACAGAATCTTAGTTGAGATGGCTAAGACTATGCTTGATGAATATCAAACTCCTAGGAAATTTTGGGCTGATGCAATTGCAATCGCTTGTTATGTCTCAAATCGTGTTTTCTTGTGCGCTAAGCTAGGTAAAACACCATATGAGCTCCGGTTTGGACATAGGCCTAGTGTTACGCACTTTCGGGTCTTTGGTTGCAAATTCTTTGTTAAGAAACATGGTAATCTTGATAAATTTGAACCTAGATCCATTGGTGGCATGTTTCTTGGTTATCCATCTCATACTAGAGGCTATCGTGTGCTTTTACTTGGCAACAAAATTATGGAGACTTGTGAAGTGTCTTTTGATGAATCTAGCCCAGGTACTAGCTCAAACATTGCAGGTCCAAATCCATATCTACAGGGGGAGAGCATTTTCATTGAAGATGAGTAAGAGGTGGAGCTGCTGCCCGAAAATTCTGCAGCTAATGACATTGTTCGAGCTCCTGATTTTGATTCACAGCCAACACCGACGACCACCATTGCGGGTCCAGATCCTCCTCAAGTCACAAGCTCATCGATTTGTGATGAACATGAAGAGGAAGAAGCTTGTGAAGTGTCCACTACCATCTGGGTTCTCAAAATTCATCCTCCACAACAGATTATTGGAAGCTTGCACGAACGAGTTACACGGTCCAGGTTTTGCGATCCAAACTCTCATGCTCATTCTGCTTTTGTTGCTTCTTTTAAACCCAAAGATATATCACACGCACTCACTAATGAATCTTGGATTATTGCCATGCAATCAGAGTTAGAAAATTTTGAAAGAAATAATGTTTGGAAACTTGTACCTCCACCTCAGGGTCACACTTTAATTGGAACTAAATGGGTGTTTAAAAATAAACAAAGTGAGGATGGGGTTGTGGTTAGGAATAAGGCTAGGTTGGTTGCTCAAGGTTTCACTCAAGTTGAAGGTCTAGATTTTGATGAAACTTTTGCTCCTGTTGCTAGATTAGAAGCCATAAGAATTTTGTTAGCTTTTTTTGCATCTAAAGGTTTTAAGCTATATCAAATGGATGTTAAAAGTGCTTTTTGTAATGGCTACATAGATGAGGAGGTTTATGTCAAACAACCACCGGGTTTTGAAAATTCAGATTTTCCTAATCATGTATACAAACTGTCCAAAGCCTTGTATGGTCTCAAACAAGCCCCTAGAGCATGGTATGATAGGTTAAAAACATTCTTACTTGAAAAGGGGTTTACCATGGGCAAGGTTGATAAAACTCTTTTTGTGCTTAAGCATGGCAATGACTCATTATTCGTTCAAGTGTATGTGGATGATATTATCTTTGGTTGTGCTTCTCATGATCTTGTGTCCAAGTTTTCAGCTACGATGAGTTCAGAATTTTGGATGAGTATGATGAGAGAACTCACGTACTTTTTGGGGCTGCAAATCAAGAAAACCAAGGAGGGTACCTTTGTGCATCAAACGAAGTATACAAAAGACCTCCTAAGGCGCTTCAACATGGACAAAAGCAAGCCTCTTCGGACACCAATGGGCACAGCAACAACACTTGAACTTGATGAAGATGGTGAACAAGTGGATCAAAAAGAATATAGAAGCACAATCGGATCACTTTTGTACCTCACGACATCAAGACCGGACATATAATTCAGCATATGTCTTTGTGCACGGTTTCAAGCCTCCCCACGTGCTTCACATCGTCAAGCCGTCAAAAGGACTCTCAGGTACTTACATGGAACTCAAGAATTTGGAATTTTTCTTCCTTCTTCCTCAACCGTTACTTTGAAAGCTTTTTCCGATGCTGATTTTGGAGGTTGTAGGATTGATAGGAAAAGTACTTCCGGTGCTTGTCATTTTCTTGGTAATTCTATTGTTGCTTGGTCCTCTAGAAAACGAAATTCAGTTGCACAATCCACAATCGAATCTGAATATGTAGCTGCTGCAAGTGCTTGCTCACAAATTCTTTGGATTGTCCAAACATTTAAGGACTATGGGTTGATCTAGATAGTGTTCCACTGTTTTGTGATAACACTAGTGCCATTTGCGTTGCTAAAAACCCTGTGCAACATTCTAGAACTAAGCACATTGATATTAGGTATCATTTTCTCCGTGATAATGTTGAAAAAGGAAACATTGTGCTTCACCATGTAAATACCGAACAACAATTGGCCGACATTTTTACAAAACCTTGGATTTCACTTGTTTTTCTTACATTCGTAGTGAAATAGGGGTTATGCATCCTCATGGCTTAAATTGAGGGGGGGGGGGGTTTGAAACTTGGGAATTCTATGTGTGAATTTGAACTAAAATAATATGAGCATAGTATTTCATACATATATGACTTTGTGGTTCCTTTTACATGCTTAAGTTCTTACTACATTACTCGTGTTATACATTTTGTAGTTTTTGCCATGTCTAGTAATTGGAATAATTACTTACACTAAATCTGGTCATGGTTGAACTTTCTTGCTATTTTGAACTTGTTGCATGCTCACAAGTGCTTTTAATCATAAAGAATTAATCAAGTAATCAACTCAAATGTTGAGTTTTTATGAACAAATATAAATTGAGAAAAGATCAAGAGAATATGCATGCATCGCACTTCTTCTTTTGATATGGCTTATCATTGCACTTAGATATGAACTTGGAAGAAGTTGTGTATGACTAAAACCATGTCCTTAAGCTTCTGATTGTCAAATGACATAGGCTTGGCTTGGTTGGTTAGAATAAGGCAGATGCACATATAATCTCTTGCAAATATCATATGATCTAAATTTGTGCTTTGAAAAATAATAAAATGTAGCAACAAGTGTCATGCTTTCAGGTTTTGAAATAGTTAAGTTTGTGATATCATGACTTGCTAAATTGGAAATTACATTTTATCTCTAGCATGGCTTACACTACTTTATGTATTTCATTGATGTGATAGTGTAAGTTACTTGATAGTATGACTTGGATGAGCTTTGTTTTATATGTATATGTTATAATATGCTCATAAAAATTAAAATTTGTCTTATAAACCTTGCTAAATACATTGTCAAAGGGGGAGAGATAATATGTGAATTTAAAAAAAAAACAAATGCAAGGGGGAGACATTGATTACACATTGCACATATTCACAATTGTTTTTGGCACGATTCTTCTCAGAGGAGAATTTCTTTTTCTCATTTTATTTCTGTTTTATAAAGGGGAGAAATTGTTTTCAAAACTTTTAATGTGAATAAGCCAATGTTTGGATTTTAAGTAGTGTTGCCAATGCATTCATCAAGGGGGATATTGTGAGATCTATGTGTGTTGAATACATTGGCTTTGACAATAAAAGTTTTGAATGCTGCCATAACATCTTTTTAGCAAGGTCCGACTCTAGCTTCGAGCTTCTGCAAGGTCCGACAATAGGTCCGACTTTCTTTGTCTAGATCCGACATGTTTTTGGGTAGCTCTGGTGAGCTTTGTCTTTAGATCCGGCATGTCTTTGATAGCTCTGACATGTCTTTGTTAAGCTATGATATGTTTTGCTAGGTCCGACTTATGTTGGTTAGCCCCGACATGTTTTTCTAGCTCCGACTTTTGGGATGACTAGTTCCGACTAGTTTTGGTTAGCTCCGGCGCTAGGTCCGACTAGCTTTGGTTAGCTCCAGCACTAGGTGCGACTAGCTTTGGTAAGCTCCGGTGCTAGGTTGTACTAGCTTTGGTAAGCTCCGGCTCAAGCTTCGGTTAGCTTTGGCAAGGTCCGGTGCTTGATCGCAATGTTCCGGCTTTTAATGTGAAATGTTTCGAACTTGCTTTACATTGTTGGAAAGTTTGCTTAGTATTCTTTTACTAAGTTTTTGGTGAGTTTTGGTTGATATGGCTGATATCATTTTGATATGCTTTGCAACATGCTTATGTGAGGTGCTCACGTAAGGTGTTGTGTTCGGAACTGACTTGAGTCAAGTTGCGGACTTGGACTCGTACGGATTGGTTGATTATTCATGTGCAGGTGTTGCTTGAGTTCAAGACATGGCTGGTGAAGGGATCCATTGAACAAGTCTTGGGGATAAGATGAGGTTCAACAACCAAGTTCGGGGGGAATTGTGGTTGAGTTGATCGGGAGGTTGCGCAGCTTGTTTGAATCAAGAACAATGCATATGAAGGTATCGTGGACGTCATTGGAAGATGTTTGCATGTGTGTAAGGAGTGCATGGACGTGGCTACATGGTTCCGAGGCGTGATGAAGAGATGTGGACGTTAATAATTGGTCGAAAAGGTCCAACTGACTAGGTTATGGACTCAAGCTGCGGCTGAGTCGTGTTTGACTCAAATATGGAAAGATTTGAGTTGGTTATGTTAGGATTTCGTGTGGGTCACGAATTTGAGTTGTTCTAGGAATGTGGTATATGTTCCTAAGGTGTTTGGAAGTCTTAAGATTGCTTCTATCTACGTATAGAAGAGTCCTAAGCAGTTTTGGAAAGTTTCAATTCATGAACGGAGTAGGATTAGTGTCCTGATTTAGGTTGAATTGGCTTTCGAGCTGGTTATATAAGCAAGGGAGGCCAGAGCTCGTGGTGTAGGACTTTGGGGCTGTTCCTATGGTGTTCTATTGAATAAAATTAGTAGTTTGAAGGAACTTTTGTGCCTTGTTCGTCCGACTTGTTCCAGACAAGTTTTACTCGTCGAGTTTCTAGACAGCACTACCTTTCGTCGGTGGTTTTATCATAACATGAGTTTTACAGATCCAATTGACGTGATTATTTTTGGGTTGTCTTCACAACTTGATTATATATCATCTTTAAAAATTTCATGGTCATTGGATTTGTGGTTTCTGATCTACACGAGTTTCTTTGCAGCATTCCAGAACTATTTTTCTCGGGTAGGACAGATTGACCTTTGTTCGATCTTTTGATCATAACTTGAGTTTCTCTCGACGGATTTGAGTGATTCTTCTTGTTTTTTCTTCGTTACTTGATTCTCTCTGATATATATCACTTTTGTCATGGTGAAACAAATTTAGATTAGTTTCACACACGATCTTTTTAACAGATCGTTTTTCTGCCGAAGGTGTTGGGATTTAATTGTTTCCGCTGCGTAAGATTTTTTAAATCTACCATTCACCCCCCCTCTGGTAGCTTTTCATGTGCTCTTCGATCCTACAGAATCAAGGGCAGTGCATATGAAGGTTATTGGACGTCGAAGGAAGGTGTTCGCACGTATGCATGCGGTGCATGATGTGGCAACATGGTTCCGAAGATGGGTTATAGAAGGAAAGATCTGGTTGGAAGGATCGGATCATATTGGATGATGACTTCGGCTGCGGTGGAGTTGGTTATGGATCGGTATGGAAAATATCGAGTTGGTTATGATAGTTTTCATGTGGGACACGGAGTTGAGTTGGTTTAGGAATGTGGGATACGTTCCTGAGTTTGTTAGGAAGTCTTGAAATTGCTTCTATCTGCGTGTAGAAGAGTTTTGGACATGTATGAAAAGTTACAATTCGTGATTTTAGTAGGATTAGAGTCCTAGTTGTGTTTGGGTTGGCCTCGTGGCTGGTTATAAAAGCAAGGGAGGCCAGAACTCGTGGTAGACGACTTTAGGGCTATTCCTCTTGTGTTTTATTGAATAAAATTCGCAGTTGAAAGGAACTTTTATGCCTTGTTTGTCCGACTTGTTCCAGACAAGTTTTTCTCGTCGAGTTCCTGCACAGCACTACCTTGTTTCGGTGATTTTATCATAACTCGAGTATTACAGATCCAATTGATGTGATTCTTTTTGGGTTTTCTTCAAAACTTGATTATCTATCATCTGTAAAAATTTCACTGTCATTGGATTTGCGGTTTTTTATCTACACGAGTTTATTTGCAGTATTGCAGATCTGTTTTTTATTCAGTAGAACAAATTGACCTTTGTTCGATCTTTCGATGGTAACTTGAGTTTCTCTCGACGGATTTGAGTGATTCTTGTTGTGTCGTCTTCGTGAATTGATTCTCTCTGATATCTATCACTTTTGTCATTATGAAACTGTGACACCCGGTTCCGAATATGAACCAAGCGTAACACATATGTGTGCCCAGGAAGTTCATCACACATATACGGTTGCATCACAAACGATATACAGAATTTAACCACGTCTTAACTATTAAATAAGTACCTTATTACAATAATCCAATAGTTCACGAATGATAAAACTCTAAATAATTGCAGCGGAAAATAAACTAAGCAGTACGACTCCAATCCACAGGCAATTGACGGTGGTACGCAACCTAGTACTCCACGTGATCCTCAGGGTACTCCCAATTGTCTCCAGTAGCTGTTGGGGGGGGGATTGCAAGGGTGAGTACATGTCGTACTCAGCAAGTGTGGAAAGTATGACATGTGGCTAATTCAAATGTCGAATGTAATAAATGGCTAAGTGCTGAAAAGTACAGTAAAACATTTGAAAAGCATTATACTATGTCTATGTGAAACAAATCCCATCATAACCATCATATTAACAAAATATAAACCATATCCAATTATTGCCAACATCATCATTATCCATGTCCAATTACCATAACTCAAATTCATATCCATGACCATAATCCATAAACCATAACCATTACCAACCCATAACCATAAATCAACCAAGGCGCTCATAACCGGGAGCACGGCTATCATGATAGTTTTTAAACACTCTGCAGAGGTTGTACCACTTTACCCACATGTTTGTGATTTCATCACCTTTCGATGACTAAGAAACCTCCATTATGCCATCTCACACTTCCGTAGGTGTGTGGCCAAGAGATCACAAAAATAGCCTTTCAAAAGGGACTACTAGAATGTAAGGGCCCACTAAGGATTCACCGGCAGGCTTGAATCTCCATTCTCCCACCCACGGGCCCCCTCGTTTGCCATGCAGATCCCAGGGCAGTCCTTCTCGACTCCCATTCCCTGCGCCATCCAATGGTCTATACGATACTAGCAGCGCTCCTAATTATTCAGCTACGCCGCACCCATACTTGGCCTTGTGGTGGCACTGTTGACCTGGCATATTCTCGCATGAACCGGTCCTTAGATCTAAAGCAGGCAAACCACCATATCATCCAACCCATCCACATACCAGGCTTGCTTAGATCACCCATCATATTGACCAGTTCACATTAACCAGAATATCATTGATGTGTAATTAAATGTGTAGTGTTGTTTGCCATCCCAATTAATTAAGCGAAGCAAAAAGGTAAAAACCCTTCCCGACTCTCTACCATAAATTTCCAGGTGACAAGGGTGGTCAAACAAAACTAGTAAACTTCCTACCATAGGATTCCCATCAATTTGACACAAGCATGCAAGTTCGCAAATAAAACATTTAATAAAACAGGATCAATATGCTTCAAGGACACTTGCCTTGCTCCGGCGGATGGGGTTGCTCAAGCGCTTCGAAGTCTTGGTTCTGGAAATCCTCGTATGCAGCCTCTTGAGCACGTTCCTCTACGCGTGATCATACATACAAGAGAACATATACAATTCAACATGATGCACGCAAAATAATCAACATGCAATGAAATGCATGCATGCCCAATTCAATAATTAATTTACTACGGTCATTTATTAATTAGATGCAACTAGTTCATACTTGTTCATATGAGTTTACGGGGGTTTTAGGGTGGATTAATGCTGCTGAAAATAAAATTATGGTGCAACTAAAATCAATTCACGCCTATTAGATTCAATATGATCGCTAAAATTCGCATCGGGAACATGGCCTACCGTAGATGCGATGGCTTCGATGATCGCGGGATGGGGACAATGCGTAGACGAAGTAGATGCGTTCTCCGGCGGCACGACGACGGCGGCGCGATGTCGACGACGATCTCCGGCGGACGGTGGGACCCTCCTCTTTTTCTTCCTCTTCTTCCCCTTCTTTTTCTCCTTTTTCTTCCCTGGGCGCAGCCCTCTGGTGCCTCTTTTTTTTCTCTGTTCCGGCGGTTTCTATTGTAGGCGGCGGCGTCTGGAACGTGAGTCCCTCGGGGCCTTTTTATAGGTGCGTCGGGAGCGGGATTCGCGGTCGAGTCGGTTCCGGAGCCGGCGGGATCGGGCGTTGGGCGCGGTACGGCGGTTCGGGAGCGAGGTGCGGGAGCGAATCGGGATCGGGGGCGGGAGTTTCGGCGGGCGGGGCGCGTACGCGGGAGGGAATCGGGGGTCGGGGGGCAACGCGGGAGCGGCGGCCGAGCCGGGGCGGGGTCGCGCGCTCGATCGGGCGCGGGGTCGGGGCGGGAGTCGGCGCGAGCGGCCTTGGGTGCGGGGCCGGCCGAGCGGCTGGCGGGGTGGGACGCTGGCTGGGCCGTTCGGCGGCCTGGCCGGCGGTTCCCTTTTTTTCTTTTTTTATTTAGTATTATTATTATTATTTTATTATTTATATTTATTTATTTTATTTTTTATACTTTCTTTTATTATATAATTTATTATATATATATATATTATTATTTATATTATATATATAAATTATTTATTATTTATTATTTATTATTTTTATAACATATTTTATTAATATTAATATTTTATATATTTTTATATATTGTTATATATATTATTTATATATATATATATTTATATATATATATTTATTATTATTTTTATACTTATTCCTTATTACAAGTTTTAGGCTATAACTATTATTTTCTTTTTCTTCTTTTGCTACACATATTTGTATATGTATGTTCTATTATTTTTCTCTTATTCTACTAGTGTTTAATGCATGATCATGTATGCAATGCATGATGCGAAAATTTAGGGCGTTACAAACCTACCCCCCTTAAAGTGAATCTCGCCCTCGAGATTCGATAGCGTGGAGAAAAGGTGAAGGAATTCTGCCTTCAAGTCTGCTTCACGTTCCCATGTAGCTTCGGCTTCCGTATGGTGTTTCCATTGCACTTTGCACCAACGGATCCTCCTATTTCTCGTGACTCTTTCCTTTATGTCCAAGATCTTGATAGGTTGCTCGACATAGGACAAATCCTCCTGAAGTTCTAAATCGTCCATCGGCACTTGTTCTTCCGGTACCCTGAGACACTTCTTGAGTTGAGAGACGTGAAATACGTCATGTACATCGGAGAGATACGTCGGCAGTTCAAGTCGATAAGCTACCTCTCCTCGCTTGTCCAGAATCTTGAATGGTCCGATGTAACGTGGTGCCAGTTTTCCTTTGACGTTAAACCGTCGCTGACCTCTGATAGGTGACACTTTGAGGTATACAAAATCTCCAACTTCAAAAGTCAAACTCCTTCGCCTATTATCAGCATAACCTTTTTGTCGAGACTGGGCAGCCCTTAAGTTTTCCCGTATTATTTGGACTTGCCTTTCAGCATCTTGTAACACGTCGGGACCAAACACTTGATTCTCTTCGGTTTCATTCCAAAACAAGGGAGTCCTACACTTCCTTCCGTACAATGCTTCGTAGTGTGACATTTTCAAACTTGCTTGGTAACTATTGTTGTACGAGAATTCAGCATACGGCAAACTTCTATCCCAACTTTTCCCATGCTTTAAAGCACAAGCTCTTAACATGTCTTCCAAAATTTGGTTGGTCCTCTCGGTTTGTCCATCTGTTTGAGGGTGATACGCCGAACTAAAGTTCAACCTTGTTCCCATTGCTTCATGCAGTTTCTGCCAAAATCTGGAGGTAAACTGAGAACCTCTATCCGAGACTATCTTCTTCGGTACTCCGTGTCGACACACAATATGTTCCATATACAATTCTGCTAGCTTCGCGTTGGTATATGTGGTCTTGACAGGGATGAAGTGAGCTGATTTTGGCAATCGATCCACAATAACCCATATTGAATCACAGCCAGACTGAGTTCGCGGTAATCCAACTATAAAGTCCATACCAATCTCTTCCCACTTCCATTCCGGGATCTTCAATGGTTGTAGCAATCCGGCTGGCTTTTGATGTTCAGCTTTAACTCGTTGGCACACATCACAAAGTGCAACATATTCGGCTATGTCCTTTTTCATGCTGGCCCACCAGTAGCATATCTTTAAGTCCTTGTACATCTTCGTATAGCCAGGGTGAATTGAGTAAGGAGAGTCATGTGCCTCCTTCAATATTGTCTCCTGAATATGCCTGACATTAGGTACCACAATCCTCTTTCCAAGCCATAAGGTACCCTGTTCGTCCTCATCAAATCTGAATTTTTTTCCTTCTTGGGTCCTTTCCTTGATTTCCTGTATTTCCTTGTCCTTTGTCTGTCCTTCCCGTATTTCCTGCTCTAATGTTGGGTTGACTTCCATTGTTCCCATCTCATTTATGAATCCAAGGTTCAACCGTTCAAACTCCTTGCATAACTCGGATGGCAGCTCTCGAACTGTGAGTTGATGACTTACTCCTTTTCGGCTCAAAGCATCGGCCACTACATTGGCCTTCCCTGGTGATAGTTGATTCCCACGTCATAATCCTTGATGAGCTCCAACCATCGGCGTTGCCTCAGATTCAGATCCGTTTGCGTAAATATGTACTTGAGACTCTTGTGATCCGTATAAATCTCACATCGGTGACCAAAAACGTAGTGTCTCCATATCTTCAAGGCGTGTACCACGGCTGCGAGTTCAAGGTCGTGCGTAGGATAATTCAACTCATGTTTCTTTAGTTGCCTCGATGCATAAGCTACCACTTGGCCTTCTTGCATGAGCACACATCCTAATCCTTGTCTTGATGCATCACAATATATATCAAAACTCTTGCTCACGTCCGGTAATACTAACACCGGGGCGGTTGTCAACCTTTTCTTTAACTCCTCAAAGCTATCCTGACAAGCTTGAGTCCATCGGAATGCCTTTCCCTTCATGAGTAATTCGGTCATAGGCTTGGCTATTTTGGAGAAATCCTTAATGAATCGGCGGTAATATCCAGCCATTCCAAGGAAACTCCGAATTTCCTTGACATTCTGTGGCGGTTCCCACTTAAGCACATCTCTCACCTTCCCTGGGTCAACTGATACTCCTCCTCCGGAAATAATATGGCCTAAGAAAGAAACTTCCCGTAACCAAAATTGACATTTGCTGAACTTGGCATACAATTGATGCTCCCTCAATTTCTGCAGCGTAAGCCTCAAGTGTTCCTCGTGTTCCTTCTCATCCTTCGAGTAGATCATAATATCATCGATGAATACTACAACGAACTTATCTAGATATTCCATGAAGACCTTATTCATGAGATACATAAAGTACGCAGGCGCGTTCGTCAATCCAAATGACATGACGGTGTACTCATAAGATCCATATCGTGTCCAAAATGCTATCTTGGGTATATCCGATGGTCTAATCTTCATTTGGAAGTATCCTGACCGCAAGTCAATCTTGGACAAGATACAGGCACCCTTCATTTGGTCGAACAAATCCTCTATACGGGGCAGTGAGTAGTTGTTCTTAATTGTCACTTCGTTGAGAGACCTATAGTCCACACACATCCTCTGGGTTCCATCCTTCTTATCTACGAAGAGCACTAGGGCTCCCCACGGGGATGAGCTTGGGCGTATAAAACCCTTCTCTAGCTGCTCTTGAATTTGCTTCTTGAGCTCTGCTAATTCCTTAGGAGGCATCCTATAGCCTCTTAGCTATAGGTGCAGTTCCGGGTATCAACTCAATGGCGAATTCTATGTCATGATCAGGTGGCATACCTGGCAACTCATCTGGAAACACATCCGGGTACTCGCGAATGATCGGAGTGCTTTCCAATGTCACTTCTTCCACGTGATTCAGCATCGCTTTCTCTCGTGCAGGTTGGGCTGCCTCAACTTCGATGCGTGTACCATGTTCACTCGTCAACTGCACGATCCTCTTGGCACATTGAATGACTCCATTATATTTGCTCAGCCAGTCCATTCCAAGTATTATGTCTATTCCTTGGGAGTCCAAGACTATGAGGTTTGCGAGAAAGTCTACCCCCCTTATTTTAATGCTTACTTTAGAACATACTATATTTATCCTCATCTCTCCGCCAGGAGAACTTACTAGCATAGTTTGCTTCATATGAGATATAGGCAAATTGTATTTGGCAACATACTTTGACGAGATGAATGAATGAGATGCTCCCGAATCAAATAAAACAGTCGCGGGGTTGGAGCTGGCGAGAAACATACCAATCACGACGTCATCAGCTTGCTGGGCTTCCTCAGTAGAGACATGATTCACATTGCCACGAGCAAAATTCTATTGTCCATGGTTGCCTTGCGGTGCTCCTCCATTTGGTCACGGGTTATTTGGCCTTGGTGCATTGTTCATAGGTCCATAGTTTCTCTTGGGGCATTGACTTGCAAAGTGTTCGGGTTCTCCACACACATAGCATGTCTTTCCACCCGTAGCATTAGGGAAGTTTGGGCGCAACTGGTTTTGAGCATTTGCCGCCATGTTAGGACGCGGCGCAGGTGGCACAGGATAGCGAGGCGCTTGCATGGCGGGGCGTTGCTGCGGTGGCTGATTTGGGCGGGGCGGATAAGCAGCACGGTATGCAGGAGCAGATGGGTTGTAGTGTGGTGCAGTAGGTGGTGCATAACGGGGGCGAACATTGCTTCCTTGCTACGGTCCATGATGTGGCATCTTCCTCTTATTGTCCTGCTCCATCTCACGAATCTTGTTCTCAACCACAATAGCCTTGTCAACCAGCTTTTGGAAGTTTGGATAATAAGTATTGAGCAACTGGACTTGAATTTCATTGTTGAGACCCCTCATAAACAAATACTGCTTCCTACTATCAGTTTTGATGTCTTCTGGAGCATATCTTGATAATTGAGTGAATTTGTTGAGATACTCACTCACGCTCATCCTTCCTTGCCTGAGATTTTCAAAGTCTTGTCTTCTCAGTATCATAACTCCTTCAGGTACATAGTGGGAACAGAAACTCTACTTAAACTCAGCCCAAGTGATTGCCTTCTGATTATCATGAGCGTTGCAAAGAGCTTCCCACCAGTCAGCGGCTGCTCCAACTAGTTGATGTGATACAAAGAGAACCTTCTCCCTATCAGTGCACTGGACAATAGCAAGTTTCTTCTCAACGGACTTCAGCCAATCATCAGCTTCCATTGGGTCTATGGCTTGTGCAAAGGTAGGCGGTCTGGTCCTCATGAACTCTCCCAAACGGTTATGATGTGGCGGGGGTGATGGTGGAGGCGGTATATGAGGCTGATTGTTGTTGCCAGCTTGCAGCTGTCCCATTGTCTGTATCATGGTCTGCATGAGCTGGTTCTGCATAGCTAACAGTTGTTCAATATTGATAGCTCCATGAGCATGTTCCTGGTTGTTCTGAGGTACTTCATTATGCTCCTCCTCATCGCTGGCATCCCTCTGGTTACGAGTTCTCACCATCTGTTGGCGAAAGAAAGGTGGGGACAGAAGGATTTAGAATTTGGAAAGAAACGTCCCAACTATATGCATCAAGGGATATGAAGCTAACCAACTAGCTATACTAGCCTAGGTGGACATGGCAATGCTAAAGCATCCCAAAATCCTCTATTAAGCACACAAGCAAGCAGTATATATAGCAAACAGCACTCCAAGCAAAAACACATTGATTCCTGAGTGCTCCTATGTGCTCTAAAGTGTCCATTCTACCTAGGCTGCGTCCTACGGTCAACCTGGCTCTGATACCAATTTGTGACACCCGGTTTCGAATATGAACCAAGCGTAACGCATATGTGTGCCCAGGAAGTTCATCACACATATACGGTTGCATCACAAACGATATACAGAATTTAACCACGTCTTAACTATTAAATAAGTACCTTATTACAATAATCCAATAGTTCACGAATGATAAAACTCTAAATAATTGCAGCGGAAAATAAACTAAGCAGTACGACTCCAATCCACAGGCAATTGACGGCGGTACGCAACCTAGTACTCCACGTGATCCTCAGGGTACTCCCAATTGTCTCCAGTAGCTGTTGGGTGGGGGGGGGGATTGCAAGGGTGAGTACATGTCGTACTCAGCAAGTGTGGAAAGTATGACATGTGGTTAATTCAAATGTCGAATGTAATAAATGGCTAAGTGCTGAAAAGTACAGTAAAACATTTGAAAAGCATTATACTATGTCTATGTGAAACAAATCCCATCATAACCATCATATTAACAAAATATAAACCATATCCAATTATTGCCAACATCATCATTATCCATGTCCAATTACCATAACTCAAATTCATATCCATGACCATAATCCATAAACCATAACCATTACCAACCCATAACCATAAATCAACCATAACCATTACCAAACCATAACCATCCCAAATCCCAATTTCACTCTAATCCTGTAGGTCATCCAGGCGCTCATAACCGGGAGCACGGCTATCATGATAGTTTTTAGACACTCTGCAGAGGTTGTACCACTTTACCCACATGTTTGTGATTTCATCACCTTTCGATGACTAAGAAACCTCCATTATGCCATCTCACACTTCCGTAGGTGTGTGGCCAAGAGATCACAAAATAGCCTTTCAAAAGGGACTACTAGTATGTAAGGGCCCACTAAGGTTTCACCGGCAGGCTTGAATATCCATTCTCCCACCCACGGGCCCCCTCGTGTGCCATGCGGATCCCAGGGCAGTCCTTCTCGACTCCCATTCCCCGCGCCATCCAATGGTCCATACGATACTAGCAGCGCTCCTAATTATTCAGCTACGCCGCACCCATATTTGGCCTTGTGGTGGCACTGTTGACCTGGCATATTCTCGCATGAACCGGTCCTTAGATCTAAAGCAGGCAAACCACCATATCATCCAACCCATCCACATACCAGGCTTGCTTAGATCACCCATCATATTGACCAGTTCACATTAACCAGAATACCATTGATGCGTAATTAAATGTGTAGTGTTGTTTGCCATCCCAATTAATTAAGCGAAGCAAAAAGGTAAAAACCCTTCCCGACTCTCTACCATAAATTTCCAGGTGACAAGGGTGGTCAAACAAAACTAGTAAACTTCCTACCATAGGATTCCCATCAATTTGACACAAGCATGCAAGTTCGCAAACAAAACATTTAATAAAACAGGATCAATATGCTTCAAGGACACTTGCCTTGCTCCGGCGGATGGGGTTGCTCAAGCGCTTCGAAGTCTTGGTTCTGGAAATCCTCGTATGCGGCCTCTTGAGCATGTTCCTCTACGTGTGATCATACATACAAGAGAACATATACAATTCAACATGATGCACGCAAAATAATCAACATGCAATGACATGCATGCATGCCCAATTCAATAATTAATTTACTACGGTCGTTTATTAATTAGATGCAACTAGTTCATACGTGTTCATATGAGTTTACGGGGGTTTTAGGGTGGATTAATGCTGCTGAAAATAAAATTATGGTGCAACTAAAATCAATTCACGCCTATTAGATTCAATATGATCGCTAAAATTCGCATCGAGAACATGGCCTACCGTAGATGCGATGGCTTCGATGATCGCGGGATGGGGACAATACGTAGACGAAGTAGATGCGTTCTCCAGCGGCACGACGACGGCGGCGCGATGTCGACGACGATCTCCGGCGGACGGTGGGGCCCTCCTCTTTTTCTTCCTCTTCTTCCCCTTCTTTTTCTCTTTTTTCTTCCCTGGGCGCAGCCCTCTGGTGCCTCTTTTTTTCTCTGTTCCAGAGGTTTCTATCGTGGGCGGCGGCGTCTGGAACGTGAGGCTCTCGGGGCCTTTTTATAGGCGCGTCGGGAGCGGGATTCGCGGTCGAGTCGGTTCCGGAGCCGGCGGGATCGGGCGTTGGGCGCTGTACGGCGGTTCGGGAGCGAGGCGCGGGAGCGAATCGGGATCGGGGGCGCGAGTTTCGGCGGGCGGGGCGCGTACGCGGGAGGGAATCGGGGGTCGGGGGGCCACGCGGGAGCGGCGGCCGAGCCGGGGCGGGGTCGCGCTCTCGATCGGGCGCGGCGTCGGGGCGGGAGTCGGCGCGAGCGGCCTTGGGTGCGGGGCCGGCCGAGCGGCTGGCGGGGTGGGATGCTGGCTGGGCCGTTCGGCGGCCTGGCCAGCGGTTCCTTTTTTTCTTCTTTTTTTTATTTAGTATTATTATTATTTTATTATTTATATTTATTTATTTTATTTTTTTATACTTTCTTTTATTATATAATTTATTATATATATTTATATATATATTATTTATATTATATATATAAATTATTTATTATTTATTATTTATTATTTTATAACATATATTATTAATATTAATATTTTATCTATTTTTATATATTGTTATATATATTATTTATATATATATATATTTATATATATTATTATTATTATTATTATACTTATTCCTTAGTACAAGTTTTAGGCTATAACTATTATTTTCTTTTTCTTCTTTTGCTACACATATTTGTATATGTATGTTCTATTATTTTTCTCTTATTCTACTAGTGTTTAATGCATGATCATGTATGCAATGCATGATGCGAAAATTTAGGGTGTTACAGAAACATGTTTAGATTAGTCTCACACATGATTTATTTAACAGATTGTTTTCTACCGAGGGGTTTTCATTGGTTCCGCTGAAAAAGTTTTAAATCTACCATTCACCCCCCCCCCTCTGGTAGCTTTTCACATGCTCTTTGATCCTACAAGCATTCTGTTGAACCATCACCCACCCCACCTAGGATGCGATGGAAAGTTGCAGCAAAGAAGTCAGCTTCAAAAGCTCAAGATTTGACTGGCTCTAGCTCAGCGGCTCATCGCCAATCCAAAGGGAAATGCAAAGGGATTGCCTCCGGCCCAATTGGCCCTCTCCGGATGAGTGCACCAAGATAGGGGAATAAAGACCCCTCTGAAGAAAGATACCATGGTAAAGGAAGTGATGTAGCTTCAAAGCTCAGGACGATTGACTATTACAGTAGTTCCAGAAAGGCAGTCGATGCAAGATTCTGGAGCAACTTTCACACGAACTACTATAGTACCGTGTATCTCCCGATGAAGAATCCATTGGTCCGCAGCCAATGGATCGACTGGACGCACTTTGAGAAAAAAAGTTGTCCAGCCTTTGATGAAGTGATACAGGTTGTGGAGAGACATGGCCTCAAAGACTTGTTTGCTTTCAGGTGTAACTGGAATGGTGAAGTCATCGCTCAATTCTATGCAACCTTCTACTTTGCCAGCGATGAAGAGGAAAGGGTGACTTGGATGACACATGGATCCAAGTATACTATTACTTATGATGAGTTTGCAAGACTGCTGCATCTTGAGGACACTAGCAGCAATGAGCTCATCATTCACAACATTGGTGTCTTAGAGAAGGATAAGATGGAGTTCCTTTATGATACTCGCCTGAAGCACAACCCTCCATCAACCAAGAACATGAAGCCTTTCTCCATCGTTCTCAACAAGGTGCTCAGGAAGACAATAGCTCAAAAAGATGGAGATGCGGGAAGTGTTCAAGGTTACCTAAGGACACTGATGAAGGTGATAAGCAAGAACAAGAAGTTTGATGTCTTTGACTACATCTGCAACGACATGGTGAACATATCTTGCACCCCTAACCGTTCTTGTGGCTATCCGCCCTATATCATGTTTATGATAGAAAATGTCACAGGAATCGAATTTGTGAAGGATGTTGAGCACACAGTTTTCAGGCCTCAGAGGCCACCTCATTCTGTGCTTACCACTACACCATCCCATGTATCTAGTGAGGAGCCTCCCAGGAGGGCCCAAGCTGAAGCAAGACCCCCATCAAGTTCAAGATCTACTACTTCCAAGAAGGGGTCTCCAAGTGGCATATTGAAGTACTTGGCTGCCATCTTTGGCCCCTGCAAAAAGGCTGAAGTGAAGCTTCATAAGTTGAGCAAGGCAAGGCAAGGAAGGTAGACATGAAGTATGTGAAAGAAAATGTCAAGAATATTTGTCAGAAGTTGGAGATCGAGCCTATTGGATCTCCTATTATCTCTCATGACTCAGCTTCATACTTCTCTGAGCTTCCACCTTTATCTCCTTCTGAGCTTGCCTATTTTGGCGTTGGGGGCACTTCGAGTGGACCCGCTCCTCCTCCTCCTCAGCCTGAAGATGGAGACGATGAGAGGACCGACAACGGGGAATGAGCATGCGGCGACCTATAGATCCCATCTCTCCTTCTTTTTGGTGCCTTGATGCCAAAGGGGGAGAGATTGAGGTGGAGTCATTAGGTTGTAGCCGTAGATGAGAGATGAGAGCTCCATTTGCATCTTTTGCTTGTTATTATGATTTTTGTAGTGTAAGACTGTTTTTAATGTTGTAAGACTCTTATTATGCTTCTAAGTTATGTTTATTGAGTTTGTGATGATACGTTGATACAATCTATGGTTATGCTTTTAAATTGACATATATGCTTGTTGTTGTTATGAGTATGATTTTACCTCATTCTCATCACGATTATTGCTCACACACACATAGTTTTGCACCCTACCATAAAGAGTGCACATATATCTTATGTTTTCATTGCTTAATTTGTTCCAAGCTCATATGTGCACACTTTATGAAAATCTGGACTTTTAATCATATTTGTGAAATCTCAATTGGTTTTCATCAATCACCAAAAAAGGGGAGATTGAAAGTGCATCTAGTCAACCCTTGTGGGTTTTGGTTGATTTATGACAAACAAATGAGATCCTAACCAAATTGTTGAGATGAGTGCAGGTTTTAATGAAATTGTGAAGAAAGCACAAAAAGAAAGGAGAGTGAGGAATCAAGTTGAAAAGAGCTCAAGAGATGAATAGAATACACTTTGTGTATGGAGTGTGTTGGATAAACACACCCCAAGAGCTCAAGCAAAAGAAAACACTCTCACTGCACAAATTTACACAGGTCCAGACTAGTCCGATGTTCCCCGAACTAGTCCGATAATCTCTCTGTCCAGGATCCGACAAGTCTTCCCAGTGCGGACTTGTTCGCATTGGACTAGTCCGATAAAGTCCAGACCAGTCCGATAACACCTCTAATCAATATCAGACAAGTCCGACATTTCACGGACTAGTCCGAAATCCCCACTGACCAACTTCGGACAAGTTCCCCAATTTCGAACTTGCCCTTAGTCTCTCAAAATTTCACGACACCGGACTAGTCCAATATTATCCGGACTAGTCCGATAACCTCTCTGACTAAAATCGGACAAGTCCTCCAAGTGCGGACTTCTTCTCAATTCACTAAGGGATTCACCACGCCGGACTAGTCCGATATATGTCAGACTAGTCCGAATATCTCCAGAGCCCATATCGGACTAGTCCGCATGTTTTCGGACAAGTCCGATATTCCTGATCACTTAGGGTTTCCCACACGCTGCACACCGGACTAGTACGGAGTCCACCACAGACTAGTCCAGACTTTGTAAACCCTAACGGTAACTTTTGGAAACCT
Source organism: Tuctoria greenei (assembly GCA_036927565.1). Classification (NCBI taxonomy): domain Eukaryota; kingdom Viridiplantae; phylum Streptophyta; class Magnoliopsida; order Poales; family Poaceae; genus Tuctoria; species Tuctoria greenei. The sequence continues at coordinate 61,123,833 of JAYESD010000002.1, read as the reverse complement.
TAGTATAAATAGAGGTGCACGACCCTACTATGATCTCTCTCGACCCCTTGTGCCGTCACACCTTCCAAGAGCCCAGAAAACACGTCTCTCCACACAATCCAACGCAATAAAGATCAAATCCTTGAGGATTAACCATAGATCAAAGGAGAAACATGTTCTTTACATCTTGAGCTCTTGGGTTTGAAACTCTCACACACTCTTGTTGTTTTATTGCATATCTTTTGAGTGTGTTTGGTGGTGTTTTGAATTGTAAATATTGAGGAGCCTTCAACTTGTGAGAAGGCCCCTTGAACATGGTGATTTACCCCTTTGTGATTAGTGGAAGAGAATCGGCCTCTGTGGCAATTCGACGAGGGTAGGGTTGGTGAAGACCCGGTCCTCCATGGACTCCTTAGCGTGGACATAGATTTCCTCTGTGGAATCGAACCATGGGATAAAATCATTGTGTCTTTACTTTTGTTCTTACTATTCATTGCAATATAGGGTTTGCTAGATCTTGTTCAACTTACATTAAAACTTTGAAACTAAAGTTAACTTGTGCCATATCTAGTTTCATTGAAGCAATACACTCCAGTTACAACTCAATTTCCGCTGCATATAGTACTTGGAACGAAATCGTCGATCAAACTTGATCGATCTAGTCTGCACACACCGGACTAGGCCACACCATACCGGACTAGTCTGATTTCTCTGTGTTTGATCAGGTTGCTAAGTGTTTCAGGTTCTGACAAAAGAACAAAAAGCCTATTCACCCCCCTCTAGGCTACATTCAATTGGTATCAGAGCTAGGCTCTTTAAAAGAGATTAATCGCTCGAAGAGAAGATGTCAGACATTAAGGATGCGCACAAGAACTTCAACCAAGAGAATGTTGAAGATGAAAAGACTCAGAAGTTGGAGAAGCTCCTCGACGTCATCCAAGACTTCGAGGATGATGATGAGGAGACGCTTGAACTCAAGGCGCTCCTAAGGAAGAAGGCACTCTCTAAAGAGAAGATAAAGATCGAGGATGAGGAGAAGAAGAAGAAGGGGAGTAGTCACACCGACTACTCCCAATATCCTTTTAATTATGATCGGTTAAATTCGAATAATAATTATTACTTGTCTATTCCTCTAGGAAAAGCTCCTTTCTTTGATGGCAACGATTATTCTATGTGGAGACAGAATATGAAGATGCAGCTAATATCACTTAACCCCAGCTTGTGGCATATATTATCTACAGGGATAGATATCCCGAATGACAATGAAGAGCTCACACCAAGTCAAGAACAAGCGATTCATAGGACTGCTCAAGCTGCGACTGTCGTAACATCAACATTGAGCCGAGACAAGTTCACCAAGGTGGATGGACTCGAAATTGCTAAGGAAATATGGGATGCACTACAAACTGCACATGAAGGCGATTGTCATGTGCGAGAGGATAACATTGAAATGATCGAAGGCGAATTGGGAAGATTCACCATAGAAGAAGATGAGTCACCGCAAGACATGTACAATCGGTTGAAGAATATCATCAATAAAGTTCGAGCATATGGAAGCAAGAAATGGAATGATAACAAGGTGGTGAAGCTAATTCTTAGAGCCTTCATGCCTCGCAACGTAACCCTATGCTCGATGATTAGAGAAAGCCTCGGGTATCGGAAAATGATCCCAGATGAATTGCTTTGATAGATTATCAATTTTGGATGATGGAGAAACAAGCAAAGCATGTCAAAGATATTGTCGGCCTTACCTCGGCAAATAAGAAAGGAGTCGCTTTGATGTCCACTTGCAAGCCAATGTCAAAAGAGACTCGAGAAGCTCTAGAAGAAGATGACGATGACGATGAAAGCAGTGACATCGATGAAGAAGATATGATCCTATTTATGAAGAAATTCAAGAATATTATGAAAAGAAGACAAGGTGGTAGATCAAATGAAGGAAGACACAAAGACAAATCAAACCAAAGTTGAGGTGCGCTTGCTATAACTGTGCTAAATACGATCACTTTATAGTTGATTGTCCTTATGAAGAAAACAAGAAGAAGACCAAGGATACAAAGCCTCAACCCAAGAAGATGTTCAAGAAGAAAAAGCAAATTGGACAGACGCACCTAGTAAAGGAGTGGGACTCCAATGATGAGTCCTCATCCGAAGAGGAAGATGAGATGGCTAGCATAGCCATCAAGAAGACAACCAAGAAATCCACCCTCTTCCCAACCATGGGCGCATGGAAGGACCACGACAACATATGTTTAATGGCGAAGGAAGGTAAAAGAAAGGTAACAACTAAATCTTCCTCTTTGCATCCTTTCTTTAGTGATAGTGATACTTCTAGTGATGATGAAGATATGCGTGTTGGCTTAGATAAGAAAACTGCTGCAAAAATGAAATTCTTGATGGATAAGCTTGTTGATAAGGAGGAGCTTGTTGATTGCCAAGAAGATATGATCATCCTTCAAAAGGAGGAATATCTTAAGATCAAAAAGCTCCTTGAACTTGAGAAGGAGCAAAACAAGTCACTAGAACTTGAGTTAGCTTCAAGCAAGGAGGCTTGCTTGAAGTTAAGCGACTCAAATGTAATCGTAAAGGATGGACTTGCTAACTTAACCAAAGTTAACAAGATCCTTGAGGTACAAGTTGAGTCACTCAAGAAAAGTGACCCTTCATCCTATTCAAGCTCACCTTCTCAACACTTAAAATCTAAAACTACTATTACTTGTGCATGTGCTAAAATTGACACTAACTTGAAGAAGTCAAACTTGACAAAGGACAAGCATCCTTCCCGAAGTGGCATATTTGACAAGGAGAAGGTCAAGTATGCACGCAGTGCGTACTTGTCCACAAGACCACCTAATGTCAAATATGGCATTGGGTATTCCTATGGTGAAAAGCAAAATGCTAGACCCCACAAGAATAACAAGGAATGCATTGATTTTGTCAAGGGAAACTCCTCTCAAGCAAGAAAGCCTAATAATGTTGATAAGTCCAAAAATGTTAACACATATGAACAACAACTATTATTTAGAACCTTTGACGCATCATATGTTCTCATGAAAAGTAATTTTGGTAGAGTTTATGCTAAACATGTTGGGCCACGCCATGAGAACACCAAGTCTCATGTGTGGGTGCCCAAATCACTTGTGACTAACCTCAAAGGACCCAAGCAAGCTTGGGTACCTAAAACCAAGGCGTAATTTGATTTTTCGGGGCTATTCCTCTGGTGGGTCAAAATGGGTGCTAGATAGTGGATGCACCAACCACATGACTGGAGAAAGAAGGATGTTTGTTGAATATGAAGAAAATGAAGATTCAAGCGAAGGCATCTATTTTGGAGACAACAGTCAAGGAAGGGTGCTCGGTACCGGTAATTGCGATTTCGCCTCAACACACTCTTTCCCATGTTTTACATGTCGATTCCTTATATTATAACATACTATCCATATCTCAATTATGTGACAAGGGTTATAATTTCTTGTTCACTAATGAGGGTGTGACCGTCTCTAGGAGTGATAACTCGGTTGCATTCAAGGGTGTGTTAAAGGGAAAGCTTTATCTAGTTGACTTCGACAAAGATAAAGCCAAACTTGAAACATGCTTGATTGCAAAGACCAACATGGGTTGGCTGTGGCATAGACGGCTGGCACATGTTGGTATGAGGAATCTCCAAAAATTCCTTAAGGGCGATCACATCTGAGGTTTGAAGGATGTTTTTTTTTTGAGAAAGACAGGCCTTGTAGCGCGTACCAAGCCCGGAAGCAAGTAGGAGCACCCCATCCCACGAAGAGTGTCATGACAACAACGAGACTGCTCAAGCTCCTTCACATGAACCTATTTGGTCCAATTGCTTACATAAGCATCGGCGGTAACAAATACGGTTTAGTAATTGTTGATGATTTTTTGCGCTTCACGTGGGTTTTCTTTTTGCATGATAAGACAGAAACTCAAGGAACTCTCAAGAAGTTTCTCAAACGTGTCCAAAATGAATTTTCATTGAAGATCAAAAACATACGAAGTGACAATGGCACGGAGTTCAAGAACACCCAGGTTGAGGAATACCTAGATGAGGAAGGAATAAAGCATGAATTTTTAGCATCATATTCCCCTCAACAAAATGGAGTAGCTAAAAGGAAGAACCGAACCCTCATTGAGATTGTCGGTACCCTAAAAACCATACACCCCCTGAGGTTACAAAGATCTCAAGGGAAGGACATCTACTCAAATTAAAGACCCTCGGGGGCCCACCTGTCAGACATAACCGGACCTGCTTCTCCAACATGGTTAACCCCTAGGTTGCCACGTGTACTGTCAGACCGGAGCTATTACCCGCAAGGGTGAAGCTCCGGGCTAGGTACTGAAACGGCACCTCCAGACTTAACCCCTGACCGAGAGAAGCTCCGGACCTGACACGTGCCAGGCCACCCCGGAGCTTCCCCCTTCCCATAAGCAAGCTCCGGAGCTGCCACGTGTCCATACGTCGGAGCTGGCCGCTTCAAACCTACGAGAGACATTGTAACGGCTCCGGATCTTCAAAGGACAGCCGCGGACTTCAAGACCCGATTAATTATCATTAATTCCACGTTAATGATACTTAATCGGATGATCTTAACACCTGTAACGGCACTGTCGGAGCCGTTACAGGGTTATTAACAACAATCAATCTCGTGTATCAATACTAGTAACCGCCAGGGCCACATGTCGGGCCAGGCTGACTTGTAACGGTTTGTCCTTGTACTATAAAAGGACAAACCGACGATACACAAAAGAGAGAGAACTCTCGAACGCTCTCAAGCTCACAAGTTAATACAACACACACACACACACACCCGTGGAGTAGGGTATTACGCTCAGGCGGCCCGAACCACGTAAATCACTGTGTCACTCGTGTCCAATCGCGTTTCACCTTCTTGAGTCTCCGCGCGCCCAAACCGAACTACAAACTCCTTCAACACTTTAATAGTGTCAGGGGATCTGCCGACTCCAACAGTCGACAGTTGGCGCGCCAGGTAGGGGCGCCTGAGATCTTCAAGAATGGTGAATTCTGCGGCTGGATCATCCAACGGGCAACCTGCTGCTCAGGCTGTCGGAGGCAATCCCTCCAACATGCAGCCACCGGCAGGAGCCTCAGTACCAGCAGGAGTCACACTCCCACCACCACCATCTTCTCCGGCAAGACATGCCGGACAACATGATGGTGCACCGGCGTCACATTCTGCGCCGGCAAGTCGTGACAACCCAGAACACGCGCTCCATGCAGCGCGTGCTCTTCTCCAGCGACCACCACCTCCGGATGCATCTCAAGGTGCCATGGAGCAATGGAGGGCTGATGTTGAGCATTTGGTCGCAGCAGCGGCCGAACGCCTCAACAACCAGGGTCCACCTCCTTCAGGGCGGGCCCCGTCGCAGCGACGAACGTTGTCTGGAAGACTTGGTCCACATGTCTCCAACAACCGGAGACGAGCTGCGTCACAGCAAGTGACGTCGTTGCCCTCTGGGGCACGACGCGCCCATACCGCATCTCGGCTTTCGACACACGACCTTCGGGCGGAGCTTGATCGCCGATACCGCCAACAGGATGGCCGTGTCCACATCGAGCGAGCTCGAGAAAGACGAGATGCTCTAGACCTTTCTACTCTGGAAGGAGTAGGAGGAGGCTGTTCCGCCCTAGCCATGCACCTACGCATGGTTAGATGGCCACAGAAGTTCCGGCCACATTTGCTGGAAAAATTCGACGGGACTGTCAACCCCGTAGAATTTCTGCAGATATACTCCACTGCAATCTTAGCAGCTGGAGGAAACGAGGCCGTAATGGCCAACTATTTTCCAGTGGCCTTAACTGGTACCGCCAGGTCCTGGTTTATGAGCCTTCCACCCAACTCTATTGACAGTTGGGAGGAGCTGTGCCGTCAGTTCACTGCCAACTTCGGGAGTTCATACACCCGACCAGGCACTGAACTGGACCTTTTTGCGGTCGTGCAAAAAGGAGGAGAATCTTTGCGGTCATTCATCCAGAGATTCTCTCAGGTACGTAACACAATCCCTTCTATCTCAAGCGCTTCTGTCATTGTGGCATTCAGACAGGGTGTGCGAGACAAGAAGATGTTGGAGAAGCTGGCGATCAAAGAGATCACCAGCGTCACGGAGCTCTTCAGCTTGGCAGACAAATGTGCCAGAGCTGCGGAGGGCCGTGAAATGCACTCCAAACCAGCCTTGGAGGATCATAAAAAATCCTCCAAAGAAGAAGCCGCTACCTCCGGGAGTGGCAAGAAGAAAAAGAAGACCAATGGCAAGAAGAAGCCGTCGGCCGGCACATCCAACGTTGCAGCCACTGCAACTCCTGGTGGCCGGGGGCCACGCCCCGAGAAGCGACCTCGACCGTCTTCTGAAGACGGTGGCAAATCCAAGATGTGGTGCCCCATTCACAAAACGAGCAGCCACAGACTGGAGGACTGCCGGGAGGTCCAAAACCTTGCCGAGCGCTACCACAAGCGCCGGGAAGGGTCTCCCTTCCGACAGAGGGAGGGAAAACAAAAGGTCGATGAAGCTCCGGCTGAAGAGGAGTTAGGGTTTCAGGACCCCAAAAAGGTTCTGAAAGCCGTCTACACCTCCGTCGACGATGACTTCGACGTCTCCGACAACGAGCGTCGGAAAACCATGAACACCATCTTTGGTGGATCATGGGACATCACTTCTCGTCGTGTCATCAAGACTATGCGACGAGATATGGCTGCTGTAGCTCCTACAGCTAGACCGGAGCCACATCGAAAGTGGATGGACACACCCATCACTTTTGATGCTTAGGATTGTCCTCAAAGCATGGTCGGAGCTGGCCAATTACCCTTGATGGTATCTCCCACCATCAACAACATCCAGCTCCATCATGTCCTGGTAGACGGAGGTTCGGGGCTTAACCTCATCAGCTTCGAAGCTTTCACTAAGCTTCAGCTCCGACCTTCGGACCTCCAGCCCTCTCGACCTTTCTCCGGAGTAGGTCCGGGGGCCATTACTCCACTCGGGGCTATTACTCTCCCCGTTACCTTCGGGACCCGGGAGAAGTATCGCACCGAGAAGTTGGTCTTCGACGTCGCTCAGATCAACTTACCATTCAACGCCATCTTGGGTAGACCTGCCTTGTACAAATTCATGGCAGCTGCTCATTATGGATACCTGGTGTTGAAGATGCCAACACCAGTAGGCGTTCTCCGGATCCGCGGAGATCGCACTGCCGGAGTAACTGCTCTGGAGGAACTCCACGCACTCACCACAGCGCAAGAGGAGGACTCCAGACAGAAGCAAGCTCCACAACCTCCGAGCATTCGTCAACGAGGCTCGACCTCTGCACCCCATGTGCAGCCAAGCGGCGACACCGACATTCCCGTCAAAGTCGTCCAAATTGGTTCCGATGTCACTCAAACTACCCGCATATCGGGTGGCTTGAACGACAAATAGGAACTCGCGCTCATCACTTTCCTCCGGGCTAACGTTGACGTGTTTGCTTGGCAACCGTCACAAATGCCTGGGATCCCCAGGGAAGTGATTGAGCACAATCTGAAGATTTACCCCGACGCTCGGCCTGTGCATCAGAAACCTCGGAAGCAATCTGTAGAGCGACAGAACTTCATCCGACAAGAAGTGAAGAAGTTGCTCGAAGCCGGATTCATCCGAGAAGTTTACCATCCAAAATGGCTGGCAAACCCAGTCGTTGTGCCTAAGGCCGGCGGGAAACTTCGGATGTGCATCGACTACACCACACTGAATAAGGCATGTCCAAAAGATCCATTTCCACTACCTAGAATAGATCAGATAGTGGATTCCACCTCCGGGTGCGAGTTATTGTGTTTTCTAGACGCATATTCTGGATATCATCAAATCAGGATGTCTAGGGAGGATGAAGAGCATACTTCATTCATCACAGTAGATGGATTGTATTGTTACACAGCCATGCCTTTTGGTCTCAAGAATGCAGCTTCAACTTTTGTACGAGCTATGTACAAAACTTTCGAAGAACTCATCAGAGACATAGTGGAAGTGTACGTCGATGACATCGTGGTCAAAGTCAAAAACAAGGAGTCCCTCTTGGACACCTTGCAGGCTGTCTTCGATAAGCTGCGGGCCACCCGCACGAAGCTAAACCCAGACAAGTGCGTCTTCGGGGTTAGTTCCGGAAAGCTTCTTGGTTTCCTGGTAAGTCACCGGGGCATAGAGGCTAATCCGGCGAAGATAAAAGCCATTGAAGACATGCGGCCACCAACCCGTATCAAAGACGTCCAAAAATTAACTGGATGTCTAGCAGCCCTCAGCCGGTTCATTTCAAGACTGGCGGAAAGGGCACTTCCCTTCTTCAAGTTGCTGAGGAAGTCCGGACCATTCCAATGGTCTGAAGAAGCAGAGAAGGCATTCCAGGAGCTGAAACAGTTCCTCACCACCCTACCAGTCTTGGTAGCTCCGAACCCTGGTGAGCCTTTATTGCTTTACATTTCAGCAGCTGACGAAGTCGTCAGTATGGTTCTGGTTGCGGAGAGACCGGAACTACCCAATACTCAGGAATCCAGACCCCTTCAGGAGGGTCCGGAAGTTCCTGAAAGCGTGTCTGGGTCCCAGCTCCCAGACTTGAACCCACAAGAAGCCACTTCAGAGTACCCTGATCCCTCCGAGAGGATTCAGGTCATTCCTGAAGAAGCTCCAGGTTCCTCCACCCAGAACCCGGAGGTCCCCGAAGAGAGTCTGGACCCCTCCAAGAGGGTCCGGATCAATGAAGAGGAAGCTCCGGATCCCTCCTGGAGGGTCCGGACCATTCAACGCCCGGTATACTTCATCAGTGAAGTGTTACATGACGCCAAGACTCGATACCTAGAGGTGCATAAACTGCTCTATGCAGTTCTTATTGCCTGAAGGAAGCTTCGACACTATTTCCAAGCTCACAAAGTCTCAGTGGTGACTTCATATCCACTTCGAGCGATCCTGCATAATCCCAATTCAACTGGGAATATTGCAAAGTGGGCAGCGGAATTGGCTGAATTCGACCTTGAATTCATTCCAAGACAAGCAATCAAGAGTCAAGCGTTGGCAGATTTCGTGGCAGAATGGACTCCCTCTCCATTAAACCCTGGGGGCCCCAGCGAGCAGAAGACGGAACCTCAAGTTCCAACCTTCACTAAGCCTCATTGGACCCTTTACTTCGACGGCTCCATGCAGAAGCAGGGAGCCGGAGCTGGAATCCTTCTCCTCGCACCAACCGGGGAGAAGGTGAAATACATGGTACACCTTGACTTCAAGGCAACCAACAACATGGCGGAGTACGAAGCACTCATCTATGGATTAAAGGTGGCACTATCATATGGTGTCAAGCAGTTGCTGGTCAAAGGAGATTCACAACTTGTCATCAAGCAGGTGAAAGGTGAATGCTCCTGCAATAATCTCCAGCTGGCTGCTTACCTCCTTGAAGTCCAGAGGCTTCAGAAGGACTTCGAAGTCCTAGACCTTCACCATGTTCAGCGTGCTCACAACGCTGAAGCTGACGAACTCTCGACCAAGGCGTCAACTGGAGCTCCGGCTCCTGACGGAACCTTTGTCCGGAGGTTGTCAAAACCCACAGTTCAGCCTGCCGAACTGAACGAAGGGGGCGAGATCAGCATCCCGAAGCTGACGGTCCCGATGGCCCTGTTACCATGGCAGCCATCAAGGGTCGTAGGTGCTGCCGGAAGCTCCGAGCAACCCAGCACGCAAGACTCAAATTCTCAAGTTAGTTCCGATGCATGGATCTCGGAGATCCGGAGCTACTTGAAAGACAACATCCTTCGTGACGATGCTGTATCCGCTGATCGGGTAGTCAGATTGGCTAAAAGATACACGTTGGTAGAAGGGGATTTCTACCGGCGCGGTGCCAACGGCATCCTAATGCGGTGCATCACAAGGGAAGAAGGCTGCGAGCTCCTCGCAGAAATCCATGGAGGCGAGTGTGGGAACCACGCATCTTCCCGCACGCTGGTCGGAAAAGCCTTTCGGCACGGCTTCTACTGGCCTACAGCGCTCCAGGATGCCACTGAGCTAGTGAAGAAATGCAAAGCATGCCAATTTCATGCAAAGCAAATTCATACACCTGCTCAGTCCTTACAAATGATACCTCCTACATGGCCTTTCGCTGTGTGGGGGATGGACATCTTGGGACCCTTCCCAAGAGCCGTCGGAGGTTACAAGTTCCTGTACGTCGCCATCGACAAGTTCACCAAGTGGCCGGAAGCTACTCCTGTTGTGACGATCAACAAACAATCTGCAATCAATTTTCTACAATCTATCGTGAGCAGATTCGGAGTCCCAAATAAGATCATCACTGACAATGGGACTCAATTCACAAGCTCCGCATTTCAAGGATATTGCGAAGACCTCGGCATACAAGTTTGCTACGCTTCCGTAGCTCATCCTGCCAGCAATGGACAAGCCGAGAGAGCAAACGCAGAGATCCTTAAAGGACTCAAAACGCGTACTTATGAGCGTTTGAAAAAGCACGGAGCCAATTGGATCGAAGAGCTTCCGCCCACTCTATGGGCCAACAGGACTTCTCCAAGTCGGGCAACCGGAGAAACACCCTTCTTCCTGGTGTACGGAGCTGAAGCGATCCTTCCTCCGGAAATCACCTTGGGTTCCCTCCGAGTCCGGACCTTCGACGAAGCCGCGCAGGACCAGCTCCGGCGTGAAGACCTAGACCTCCTCGAGGAGGGAAGGTGCCAAGCAGCTGTTCGGAATGCCCGATACCGCCAAGCTCTACGGCGCTATCACCAGCGGCATGTACACAACCGACAGCTCGAGGAAGGCGATCTGGTGCTACGGAGAATACTATCCAGAGAAGGGCAAAACAAACTTTCCCCCGGCTGGGAAGGGCCCTTTCGAGTGATCAAAGTATCCCGTCCCGGAAGCGTTCGCTTGGCTACCGAGGATGGGACACCTCTCCCAAATCCTTGGAACATCGAGCACCTCCGTAAGTTCTACACCTAATTCCACGGAGGTGAGTCTTAAGTAACTTGAAATGTATGTTATAGAGTCATTGTACAGAGTCGGGTAGTTCCTCCGGGAGAGCAGCCGGACCTTTCCCGAAAGGTTTGAAAAGCTCATGCAACACTTGATACAGTCTCCGGACTAGAAGTGTGGCTAACTACCCTGGGTCAAACGAGAAACCAAACACACTTAGCCTGTTTCCGTACCCTAAGAGTGTACTTGTTTCCCCTGTACCCCGGACCTATAATGAAAGACATCTTCACGTGAAATAGACTCCACGTGCATTCATTTTTGCATAAGGCTCGACATTTTTATTTTTCTCTTTCTTGTCTATAACAGAAACGTGCAATTCTTAAGAAGTTCTAGTTTGACCGGTTTACGTACGATTTGAGTTGAATTGTCGGATTTTTTAGATTTAAATGTCGTCTGTGGCCAACTCGCCTGAAAGCCGCCAAGCCATTCTAGGGCCGGAGTGCGCTATCGGCTTAGCCTGGTCAAGCACCCTAAGTACGCCACTCTACCTACATCCCGGCAGGCCAAAGTAAGGGGAGTCCATGGACAATTGGATCTAAAAGAAAAGACAATTCATCTAGTTGTACTAAAAATCGTGTTCAACTTAAAATTCTCTTGAGAACCGTAAGCCGCGACGAAGTTATAGATAAGGAACAAATTTTACTATTTTTCTTGGCTTAAGTGTGCAGGAAAAATGAACCCAAAGTTGAGGGAGAAAAACCGGAGCTAACCAAGCTCCGACTCCCACCAGGGCGTCAACCGCCGGCGTTAACTTAAAGATGGTGAGAAGACCCTATCACTAGAGTCTGTTGCCAACAAACCAGGCGTGGCAAGGGTCATTGCCGGAGCTACTAAGCTCCGACACCTTGGAGTATTAACTATCGACGCTCAACGTGTTGGTAGAGGCTATTGCCGGAGCTACTAAGCTCCGGTGATGGACAGTGCCGGAGCTTCTAAGCTCCGACGACTTCAAGGGACATTCACTATCGAAAACTTCGGACCTAAATTATACGAGTTCGAAGCAAATTTGTCTTCAACAAAACTCAACATCCTTTTGGTACATGTCCACAATCAAATTGTGCACATCTACCAGGGGGCCAAGTGAAGATAAAGATGTTGAAGACAAAAAAATGAAATTCGCAAAAAAGTGAGGATTTCATTTCATTTGAAGACCGGAGATTACATCTGGAGACAAGGGATTACAAAATTGAGGAAGAAGAGAAGATACAAGTAAAGGCTAAGAGAGACAGTCCTAGACCCTATGGAAGAACTCGGCAACCTTCTGAGCGACCTCCGACACGCTGGCTCGGGTAGCTTCGCCTTCTCCTTCGACGGGGCCTTCAAGCACCGGGTCCAGAGGGAATCGAGGGTTCCGGCTAGTGTAGCACGTCAACACATACTCTGTGACGTTCCTAGCCAGGGATTGCCCCTCGACCTCCAGCTGGTCCGCGATGACGTCGCCCACCTTGGAGAGCTTGCTGCCCGCGGCGCTCAACGCTTGCAACGCAAGGTCCGGCTCCAGCTCCGGATCATCCGGGAGCACGGGGCTGAAACCCATCGGCGCCAGCGCATCGTCGGCCTTGCTCAGGAATTCCCAAATTTGCAGGGAGTCCGTCTTCCTCAGGCCCTTCATCTCTTCCAGGGATCTCCGGGCCGCCGTCAGCTCCGAATTCTCGCGGGAGAGGCGCTCAACTTCTTTGGCGTTTTGCTGAATCTTCGCAGCAACCCGCTTCTCAAGTCTTCCGAGCTCCTCCTCCCGGAGGTGGATCTTGTTCCGGCGGTCAACCAGGTCCTTCTCCCTAGCCTCTGCTTTCTTCTCCCGGGCGATAAGGGCACACTCGTACTCGTAGAGTTCCTGCCCCCGCACCCAGGTCTTCTCCTCCTCCTCGAGGCAGCGCTCTTCCAATATTTTAGTGCGCTCCTCGAGGCCCTTGTCTGCCAGAGCTGTTTTCTCGGCGAGCTCTTCCTCCCGTCGCAAGACGTCATCCCGTAGCTCCAGGAGTTTTTGCTCCTCATCCTCGAGCCGTCTTTCCCTTCCTTCAAGTGCCTCTCGACGCTTGATGAGTGCGATGCTGATGGCCTCGAGTTGATCGAACCGAGCGTTGGTTGCATCGTTAGCAGCCTTGGCTTGGTCATGGAACTCCCGGGATTGAGCGTCGAGGGCGTGAGTCATGCTCTCCCTCTCGTCCAGCAGCTCACCCCAGAGCTCCAGGCGGACCTTCTCCCGCCTGATCCATTCCTTGTCATCCGCAATCCTCGACTGCGCCAGCTTAGTCTCAAAGTGGAGCCGATTACGCCACCTCCTAAGGGTTTGGCGCTCCTCTTCAAGAGCTTTGCTGTCGTGGAAGAAGGCCAGCTGGACCTGACGTAGACTGGAGCAGGCGTTGTCGATGGACATCGACAGAGAGATGGGCTCCGGACCTGTCGGGGTCTCTTCCGCTGTTTCCAGCGGGTCTTCACTTACAAAAATTGGGTCCCACTCTACAAGAGTGGAACCCCGAGCTTCCAAAGCGCTAGGGCACTCCTCCGGGATGGCCTCAGTCGCCACCGAAGAAGGTCCCGCCACCAAGTCTTCATTTGCCCCCTCAGGCTGGGGGCCGGCGACTTCGTTCAGGCACTCTGGCTCCGCCACGGGTACCATCGACGTCGTCGCCTCCACTGGCTCCGGCCGGGACACTTCTTCTGAGGGAGGCTCAAGCTCCCTCGCCTCTTCAGCCACCGGCTCTGCGGCCGGCGCTCCAACAATCACCGGCTCTGCGGCCGGCGCTCCAACACCCACCGGCTCTGCAGCCGGCGCTCCAATAATTACCGGCTCTGCGACCGGAGTTTCAGAAGTAACCGGCTCAACTACTGGAACTACTTCAACTTCCGGCTCGCATGCCGGGGCTTCAGCTACCTCTGGCTCAACCGCCGGGGCTTCAGCACTTTCCGGCTCCAAAGCCGGGACTGCTACTTCCTCCGACTCAATAGTCGGAGCTTCTACTTCTGCAGCACCAGGACCCGGAGCTTCTAACTCCGGAACGGGTGCCGCTGGCGCATCTTCAATCCCGTGGTCCGGCGCTACCACGGGAACTTCTGGAGACGAGTCGAGGTCCATGACCACGACAGCCGGCGCCGGAGCTGTCGCAGCCTCCGCTTGGGGCGGCACCGGAACTAGAGCAGAAGCCCCCGCCGCCTCAGACACTGTGGCTGAGGGCGGAGCTTCACTCCCCTTCTTGGGAACGCTGCAGATAAAGAACGAAGAAATTGAGCAAATAGATGCTACAATTAAAAGTTAATCGAGGTAAGAAAGAAAAATTACCTTGGGAGGCTCACGCACCAGCTTGCGCGAAACCTCTTTCCCGGACGTTCTGGGCTGGCCACGATCGGCGTAGGAGCTCCGGGAGGACTCCCAGGACTTGCCGTGGCCGCGGGCGTTTCCCGGGTCGGAGCTCTCCTTGATCGGGAGGAACTCCTGGACCTGGAGGCCCTCACCGCTTCTCGTGCCGGAGTCGCCTGCCCGGAGCTGGCACCTCCGGAGGGATCCACCATGGGGACAGTCGCACTCCGGGAGGATCCCACCGCCGGAACAGTAGCGCTCCGAAAAGACCCCACCACGGGGACAGCCGCCACGGCGGCGGAGGATCTTCCTTCCTGAGAACGGGGAACTGGGGGGGAGGTGGCAAGCCCGACGGACCTTCCGTCAGCATGTCGCAGCTTTCTCTTCCGGCTCTCCGGCTCCTCCGCCAGCTCCTTGCCCTTGCCGATGACCTCAGCTCTTGGCTGAGAGACAGGGGCGGAGCCGCCTTCGGACAACCCGGGGATCGCCAACCGGGCGGTTGATCTTCTCTCGACGACGCCAAGGTCGTCAAGCGCGGGCATCTTCCGCCGGAGCTCCCTGCTGAACTCCACTTCCACGTTCAGGGGGAGGAAAGCCGGCGGCGGAGTCAAGTACTCTCCGTCAACATCGATGCCGTGCTGGAATTTCTTGAGGTGAAACTCCAAGGACTTCCCCACCATGCTGGACTTCAACCCGGTCTCAACCCGGTCCTCGTCCATCACGCTGTTGAGGGCCCAGGCGAGCTTCTCCCTCCTCTTCAGCGGCGCCCACCTGTTGGACAAGAAGTTGCAGAACACCGCCTGGGGAGTCAATCCTCCCTCCACACATTGGCGGATCCTGGTCAGGACGGGGTCGAAAGCTGCCGCCAGCACCGGAACTTCGCTCCACACCGACGTGTCAATACCGGGCAGACCATCTGGCAACTCCAACCGCTCATGCTCCTCCACCCGGACGACTACCCAATCTTTCTTCTAGTCATCCCACTTCCCGGAAGGGAATGACCGGAGGTACTTGAACGGGCACTTCTTGCGCTTCACGAAGTAGTAGAAGCCAAGGTACTCGTCGCTTCGGCCGGTGGTTTGGACGGTGAAGAAGGTTCGGAAGAGCTCGATGTAGGGAGGGATGCCCACCCACATCTCGCAGAAGTGGACAAAGATGGACACAAGGAGAATGGAGTGAGGACCAAGGTGGTATAGCTGCAGACCATAGAAGTCCAGCAGCATCAAGAAGAAAGAAGAAAACGGTGGGATCAGCCCCACCATGGCGTACGATGAAAAGTACACCATCTCGCCGGAGTGCTCCTTTTTAAAGGGAAGCTCTCCGCCGGCGCGGACCGAGCGGTTGAAGAAGTCCGAAGACCACCCCATGAGGGCTCGGACCTTCTTCAGATCGCTTTCCGTCTTCAAACGACTCTCACGCAGACCCAACTCCATCGCAACACAGCTAGGCAAGAGAAGAGGAGCAAAGCACGAGTTGGGAGTTTGAGCGCAAGAACAGATGGAAAGCGTAAAGAACTCCCGACGGTGCGCTTTCCTTCTTAAGTAAGCCCTCGCAACGCTTGGATGGAAACTGCAGGGGAGTCAAGGATACTACTCAAGAATTCACCCCTGCCGATGACAAGAGGGCCCGGGACCACCCTGACGATCAAGTCGAGGTTCTTACCCAGGCGAACGGTTGTCATCACGAGGCGGGAAACCCGAAGGCGGCGACCTGACAAGGCGCGCGGAACCGATACGGTTTACGTATCGGGAACTGGCAACCTTCAATTGCGAGAGATCCGCACGTCAAAGATCTTATCTACCGCCTGAGGTGCGCCACGCGTCGGGACTTAACCGTAAGGCCCCGCCAAAGGCACCTCCGAAGACCCTTGAAGACCCAGTTCAAGAGTCGCAAGTGTGGACCCACCTCCGGCGGAATGACTTCACCCCGTTGGCCTTCCCCGGAGGTAGGTCCAGGGGGCCACTGTCGGTACCCTAAAAACCATACACCCCCTGAGGTTACAAAGATCTCAAGGGAAGGACATCTACTCAAATTAAAGACCCTCGGGGGCCCACCTGTCAGACATAACCGGACCTGCTTCTCCAACATGGTTAACCCCTAGGTTGCCACGTGTACTGTCAGACCGGAGCTATTACCCGCAAGGGTGAAGCTCCGGGCTAGGTACTGAAACGGCACCTCCGGACTTAACCCCTGACCGAGAGAAGCTCCGGACCTGACACGTGCCAGGCCACCCCGGAGCTTCCCGCTTCCCATAAGCAAGCTCCGGAGCTGCCACGTGTCCATACGTCGGAGCTGGCCGCTTCAAACCTCCGAGAGACATTGTAACGGCTCCGGATCTTCAAAGGACAGCCACGGACTTCAAGACCCGATTAATTATCATTAATTCCACGTTAATGATACTTAATCGGACGATCTTAACACCTGTAACGGCACTGTCGGAGCCGTTACAGGGTTATTAACAACAATCAATCTCGTGTATCAATACTAGTAACCGCCAGGGCCACATGTCGGGCCAGGCTGACTTGTAACGGTTTGTCCTTGTACTATAAAAGGACAAACCGACGATACACAAAAGAGAGAGAACTCTCGAACGCTCTCAAGCTCACAAGTTAATACAACACACACACACCCGTGGAGTAGGGTATTACGCTCAGGCGGCCCGAACCACGTAAATCACTGTGTCACTCGTGTCCAATCGCGTTTCACCTTCTTGAGTCTTCGCGCGCCCAAACCGAACTACAAACTCCTTCAACACTTTAATAGTGTCAGGGGATCTGCCGACTCCAACAGTCGACAGAGATGGTGAGGACAATGCTCGATGAGTACAAGACTTCGGATCAGTTTTGGGCTAAAGCGGTTAACACCGCTTGTCACGCCATAGACCGACTCTATCTTCATCACCTACTCAAGAAAACGTCGTATGAACTACTCACCGGTAACAAGCCGAATATTTCCTATTTTCGAGTTTTCGGTTCTAAATGTTATATTTTGAACAAGAAGCCTAGAACTTCAAAGTTCGCTTTGAAGTCCGATGAAGGTTTCTTGCTTGGCTATGATTCGAACTCTTACGCCTATCGTGTCTTCAACAAGGTCTTCAGACTTGTTGAAGTAGCACATGACGTAGTGTTCGGTGAAACTAACGGCTCTCAAGAAGAGCAAATTGATCAATGTGTGATGGATAGAGAAGAAGCTCCATGTCAAGCGTTGAGAAGAATGGCGTTGGGCGATGTTCGACCACAAGCGCCACCTCCAAATGCAAATGAAGAAGATGAACCACAAGTGGAGGTAAATGATCAAGGGGGAGCTTCTACACAAGATCAACCTCATGAAGATCAAGGTGACCAACAAGTCAATGAGGGAAACCATCTAGGGGGACAAGAAGATGACCATGAAGATTAAAGATCACAAGTGCCACATCCAAGAGTACACCAATGTATCCAAAGAGATCACCCCGTCGACAACATAATCGGTGACATCCAAAAGGGAGTTACAACTAGAACTCGAATAGCTAATTTTTGTGAACATTACTCATGTGTATCCTCTTTGGAACCACACAGGGTGGAAGATGCATTGAAAGATCCGGATTGGGTGGTGGCAATGCAAAAAGAATTGAACAACTTCAAATGGAACGAGGTGTGGGAACTTGTTGAAAGGCTCAAGTTCAATGTCGTTGGCACTAAATGGGTCTTCCGCAACAAGCAAGATGAACACGGAGTGGTGAAAAGAAACAAGGCGCGACTTGTGGCCAAAGAGTATTCACAAGTCAAAAGTTTGGATTTTGACGAGACTTTTGCTCCGGTAGCTAGACTTGAATCTATTCGAATATTACTTGCATATGCTACTCACCATGATTTCAAGCTCTATCAAATGGATGTGAAAAGCGCCTTCCTCAACGGACCAATCAAGGAGGAGGTGTACGTGGAGCAACCCCCCAGATTCGAAGATCAAGAGTTCCCCGACCATGTGTTCAAACTACGTAAGGCTCTCTATGGCCTCAAACTAGCTCCTAGAGCTTGGTATGAGTGCCTTAGAGATTTTTTAATTGAAAATGGATTTAAGATTGGCAAAGCTGATTACACGTTGTTTACCAAGCACTTTGATAATGATATATTTATCTGTCAAATTTATGTTGATGATATTATATTTCGCTCAACTAACAAATCCTTTTGTCAAGAATTTAGTAAAATTATGATAGATAGATTCGAAATGTCTATGATGGGAGAATTGAGATATTTCTTGGGATTCCAGGTGAAGAAACAAAAGTAAGGGACGTTCATAAGCCAAACCAAGTATACTCAAGACATATTCAAGAAGTTTGGAATGGACAAGGCGAAGCCTATAAAGACTCCCATGGCAACAAATGGACACTTGGATCTCAATAAAGACGGACCAAACGTGGATCAAAAGGTATATCACTCCATGATTGGATCCTTACTTTAATTATGTGCATCTAGGCGTGTAACACCCTCATTTTCATCCATCATGCATTGCATACATTCCAATACATGTTTAATATTGAGCAACATAAAAAGGGATAAGTTTAAAATTACCTAGAAACAAAACTGCACTTAAGAATTCTAGGAAGTGCGGACTAGTCCGATTTTGTGCGGACTAGTCCGATTTCTCTCTGACCTTGCTCGGACTTGTCCATTTTGCTGCGGACTAGTCTGTTTTTCCCTCTGGACAATTTCGGACTTGTCCAGCCTAGTGCGGACTAGTCCGATGCTCCAATTGCTTGAAATTTTGCTAAGTCCCTGGACTTTTCCGAGCTAGTCCGGTGTTCCATTGGACTTGTCCGTTTTCCCCTTTGACTAAAGTCGGACTTGTCCGATTTTTGGTCAGACTTATCTGCTTTTCCCCTCTGGATAAGTTCGGACTTGTCTGATATCCAGTTCAGACTTGTCCAATTTCCCTCTATCCAACTTCGGACTAGTCTGGCCCTTTTCGGACATGTCCGAAAAATTGCGACTCCGAGTTGATCTTTTGTTTCATGACTTGTTTCTTGGGTTTTACGTTAAGTGGGCCTAGGGACGTCGTGCCTAACTCTTTTAGAGCCCATGTGAGACTCTAAACCGACCTCTATTCATCTCAAACTTGAAATCCATCTAACCCTAGCATCCACCTCTATATAAACAACCCCATCCCTTGGCTTGACATCTATTTGCCACTTTTCCACCACACCCAAACCCTAGCTCATGAATAGCTGCCACCAAGGAGGGAGAAGGAGATCTAGAGCAAGAAGAAGAAGAAGAGGAAACGAAAGAGGACCTAGATCTCCATCAACTTCGCGTTTTTTGTCAACAATTCACCATCAAGTTCTTCATCAACCCTAGATCATCAAGATCCAAGTGTTGCCTCCAAGATCCTTGATTCATTGGAGTCTTAAGCACCTAGTATACCTTCTACTCTCTTTTCCTTATGTGAATTCAACCCCAAGTCTCCAAATTCACGTCGATCTAGAAAACCCTAATATGTTGTTCCTACGTAGTGTGGACTAGTCCAGCCTCCTACGGACTTGTCCGATTTTTGCGATCTAAATTCTTGTTTTATTAAATCTAAATCGTTTCAAATCAATCCCAAACCTATGTAGATATGTTAATAACCATTGTAATTGATTAGTAAACATTAAAAGCAACTTACTAACTCGTTTTGCTTCACAATTGCATTAATCATGCATGTCATGTCATATTGAGTAATATATGTGCACTTTTTGATTGTGTTTCTTGTTTGTATGTTTATTGTGCAGATTAGACAGATTTGCGCTAGAGAGTGCTGTGGAGGATCTCCAGCACCAAGAGTTTGAAGTCTTTGACTCGAACCAATCCCAAGAGCAAGGCAAGTGTCCTTGAAGCATATTGATCCTATTTTAAAATAAATGTTTTGTTTGGAAAACTGCATGCCTGTGTCAATTTGATAAGAACCCTATGATAGGAAGTTTACTAGCTTTGTTGAACCACCCTTGTCACCTGGAATTAATAGTAGAGAGTCGGGATGGGATTTTTACCCTTTTTGCTTCACTTAATTAATTGGAATGGAACACAACTATACCACACAACTTACTTATGCATTTATGATATTATAATTTACATGAACTGGTTAATATGATGTGGTAATGGGTGATATAAGCAAGCCTAGTATGTGGATGGGTTGGATGTTATGGTGGTTTCTCTTGCTTTAGATCTAAGGACCGGTTCGTGGAGCGACCATCCAAGATTTACAGTGCCACCACGAGGCCAAGTATGGGTGAGGCATAGCTGATTAATTAGGGCTTTGCTGGTGCTATTTGGACCATTAAGGATGCTCGGGGAAGGGGTAGTTGATGATTGGTGGGACTACCCTACGATCCGAATGGCTCAAGAGGGGGCCCTTGGTAGAAGATGTGCTCAGTTGGAGGCATCGCCACCGATGAAACCTAAATGGGGTCTAAATAAGCTAGTAATCCCTTTATAAAGACTATTTTGTGATCTCTTGGCCATACACCTATGGTAGTGTTTTGGAATAATGGAGGTTTTCTTTAGTCGCCGACAGGTGATGAAATCACAAACACGTGGGTAAAGTGGTACAACCTCTGAAGAGTGTCTAAAACTATAATGATAGTCGTGCTCCCAGTTATGAGCAACCTGGACCCTCAAATGATTAGGGGAAAACTTGGGAACTAGGGATGGATGGTTGGTTATGGTTAACGATATGGTTATGGATTAAATTCTGGTATTGAATATGATTCATGGTAATGGGGAAATTTGGAATATAGATGATGGTAATGAATATGGAATGGTATTATTATGATTACATGGTTTATGATGGGTGTATTTCACATACCTATAATATATTGCTTTTCTAATGTTTTGATGTACTTTTCAACACTTAGCCATTATTACATTCGTCATTTAAATCAGCTACATGTCATACTTTCCACACTTGCTGAGTACGACATGTACTCAACCTTGTGATTCCCCCAACAACAATTGCAGGTCAGGATTGGGAGTATAATGATGATAATGCAGAGTACTAGGCCGTGTCTACCGTAAAGTTTGCCTGTGGAGTGTTGGAGTTGCGCTATCCCTTTTGCTTAGTTTCTTATTAGTTTGTTTCCACTGCATTAGTTGGAACTTGTCATTAATATTCATTAGAGCTTGTATTCGAGGATATTATAAATTCTGTAATAAAAGTAGTTAATTAATCTTGTTATGTGGTAATTTTATGTATATCCTTTTGTGATTGCACTCGTGTATGTGTGTTGAACGTTCTGGGCACACATATGCATTCACTTGGTTCATTTTTGGAAACCGGGTGTCACAAATTGGTATCAGAGCCAGGTTGACCATAGGACGCAGCCTAGATAGAATGGACACTTCAGAGAACATAGGAGCACTCAGGAATCAATGTGTATTTGTTTGGTGTGTTGTTGCTATATATTGGTTTCTTGTGTGCTTAATAGAGGATTTTAGTATGCTTTAGCATTGCCATGTCCACGTAGGATAGTGTAGTTAGTTTCTTAGTTTCATGTCCCTTGATGCATATAGTTGGGGACGTTTTCTGAATTCTTATATCTTGCTTTTCTTCAGATGGTGAGGACTCGCAACCAGAGGGATGGCAATGATGAGGAGAAGAACAATGGAGCATCTCAGAACAATAATGGACAAGGACCTGCTCATGGAGATATCAACATTGAGCAGCTTTTGGCTATGCAAAACCAGCTCATGCAGACAATGATTCAGACTATGGGACAGCTGCAGACTGGTAACATTAACAATCAGCCCCACATGCCTCTACCGCCACCCTCACCTCCTAATAACCGGTTGGGAGAGTTTATGAGGACTAGGTCGCTGACCTTTGCTCAAGTTGCTGACCCTATGGATGCGGATGATTGGTTGAAGTCTGTAGAGAAGAAACTTGCTATCGTTCAATGCAGTGACCTGGAGAAGGTGCTCTTTGCATCTCATCAAATTGCTGGAGCGACTGTCGATTGGTAGGATTCGCTATGCAATGCTCATGAGAACAGGGAGAGGATTTCTTGGGCTGAATTCAAGGAGAGCTTCCATTCTCATTATGTGCCCGAAAGTGTTATGATTGTGAAGAGGCAAGAATTTGAGAACTTGAGGCAAGGAAGATCGAGCGTGGGTGAATATCTCAATAAATTCACTCAACTTTCAAGGTATGCCCCGGAAAATGTTATTCGGGACATCCAGAAGCAATACTTGTTCATGAGGGGCCTTAAGAATGAAATCCAAGTGCAATTGCTCAATTGTGATTATGCCAACTTCCAGAAGCTTGTGGACAAAGAAATTGTTGTGGAGAACAAGGTCTGTGAGATGGAACAAGACAACAAGAGGAAGGCGCCATACCAAGGACAGCAGCAAGAAAGTAATTTGCGCCCTCACTTTGTGCCTCCTAATGCGCCATATTACAACTCTTCTGCGCCTGCTCATCGCCCTAAATACGCACCGCACCCAACCCAGTTTGTGCAGCAGTGCCCTGCTATGCAAGCACCTAGGCCTCCAATGCCTTTTGCACCTCGTGCCAATTTTCCTGGTGCAAACGTTCAGAACCAAGCTCGCCCCAATAATTTTGGTGGAGTAAAGAAGTGCTATACTTGTGGAGAAGCTGGACACTTTGCGCATCAATGTCTTAAGTCAGGCCTTGGTCAAGGAAGCAATGTGTCGAGACAAAATTGAAGACCCAATGGAGGACAGCCGCAAGGAAACCGTCGACAGCAAAATTTTGCTCGTGGCAACGTGAACCATGTCTCTACGGAGGATGCTCAACAAGCGGATGACATGGTGATTGGTATGTTTCTCGCAAACTCCAACTCGAGGACTATGTTATTTGATTATGGAGCATCGCATTCATTCATTGCATCGAAATATGTTGCCAAGTATAGTTTGCCTATCTATCATATGAAGTTTACTCTATTGGTTAAGTCGCCTGGAGGAGAGATGAGAACAAATATATTATGTCCAAAAGTAAGCCTTAGAATAAGGGGGGTAGACTTCTTTGCCAACCTCATTGTCTTGGATTCCCAAGGATTGGACATTATACTTGGTATGGACTGGTTGAGGAAGCACAATGGAGTTATTGAGTGTGCCACGAAGACGGTGAAGTTGACCAATGAGGAAGGAATCACTATAGAATTTGAAGCATCTCAACATGCACCAAAGCAATTGGAGCTGAATCACCTAGATGGTGCCGCAATTGAGGATATTCCAGTGGTGTGTGAATTTTTGGATGTGTTCCCGGATGAGTTACCAAGTATACCACCTGATCGAGACATTGAATTTGTTATTGACTTAATTCCTGGATCTTCACCTATAGCTAAGAGGTCATATAGGATGCCTCCTATGGAGTTAGCGGAGCTCAAGAAGCAGATTCAAGAACAACTAAAGAAAGGTTTCATTGGCCCCAGTTCTTCATCATGGGGAGCATCCGTTCTATTTGTGGACAAGAAGGATGCGTTGCAAAGGATGTGCGTGGATTACCGAGCTCTCAACGAAGTGACCATCAAGAACAAGTACACCTTGCCACGCATAGAAGACTTGTTTGACCAGATGAAGGGTGATTGTGTCTTCTCCAAGATTGATTTGAGGCTGGGATACTTTCAAATGAAGATTAGACCATCGTACATACCCAAGACAGCTTTTAGGACACGGTATGGATCTTATGAGTACACCGTGATGTCTTTTGGATTGACAAATGTGTCTGCCTACTTTATGTACCTCATGAATAATGTCTTCATGGATTAATTGGATAAGTTTGTTGTGGTGTTTATTAATGACATTATGATCTACTCGAAGGATGAGAAGGAACATGAGGACCACTTGAGGCTCATGTTACAAAAGTTGAGGGAGCATCAATTATATGCCAAATTCAGCAAGTGCCAGTTTTGGTTGAAAGAGGTGTCATTTTTGGATCATATCATCTCTCGAGAAGGAGTATCGGTTGACCCCGAAAAAGTGAGGGATGTGTTAAAGTGGGAGCCACCAGAAAACGTAAAAGAAATAAGGAGTTTCCTTGGGATGGCTAGATATTACCGTCGATTCATCAAGGACTTTTCAAAAATAGCCAAGCCAATGATAGATTTGCTAATGAAGGGGAAAATGTTTCAATGGACTCAAACTTGTCAAAAGAGTTTTGAGGAGTTGAAGAAAAGCTTTACAACAGCACCAGTTTTGGTTTTGCCGGATGTAAGCAAAAGCTTCAATATTTATTGTGATGCATCGAGACAGGGACTTGGATGTGTATTGATGCAAGAGGGACAAGTGGTTGCCTACACACCGAGACAATTGAAGAAACATGAGCATAATTATCCAACACATGATTTGGAGCTTGCAGCCGTGGTACACGCATTGACGATTTGGAGACACCACATCCTTGGACATAGGTGTGAAATTTATACGGATCATAAGAGCCTTAAGTATATTTTCACATAAACGGACCTGAATTTGAGGCAACAAAGATGGTTGGAGCTCATCAAGGATTATGATTTTGGAATCAATTATCACCCAAGAGAGGCCAATGTAGTGGTTGATGCCTTGAGTAGAAAAGGGGTAAGTCACCAACTCAAAGTTTGAGAGTTGCCATCCGAGTTATGTAAGGAGTTTGAACGGTTGAACCTTGGATTTGTAAATGAGATGGGGATGATGGATTTAAATCCGACTTTGGAGCAAGAAATTTGAGAGGTTCAAATGAAGGATGAGGAAATTCAGGAGATCAAGGAAAGGACCCAAGAGGGGAGGGAATTCAGATTTGATGAGGACAAACAAGGCACCTTATGGCTGGGAAAAAGGATTGTCATGCCTAATGTGAAGCGTATTCGGGAGACAATATTAAGGGAGGCACATGACTCGCCATACTCAATTCACCCCGGTTGTACCAAGATGTACAAAGAATTGAAGACATGTTATTGGTGGGCTAGCATGAAAAGGACATAGCTGGATACGTAGCATTATGTGATGTGTGCCAACGAGTCAAGGCGGAACATCAAAGGCCAGCAGGATTATTGCATCCATTGAAGATCCCGGAATGGAAGTGGGAAGAAATTGGAATGGACTTCATAGTTGGTTTACCGTGTACTCAGTCGGGTTATGACTCAATTTGGGTAATCGTGGATCGATTGACCAAGTCAGCTCATTTTATTCCTGTCAAGACCACCTTTAATGGAGAGAAATTGGTTGAACTGTATATGGGAAGGATAGTATGATTGCATGGGGTTCCAAAGAAGATAGTGTCGGATAGAGGTTCTCAATTTACCTCCAGGTTTTGACAGAAATTGCATGAAGCGTTGGGAACAAGGTTGAATTTCAGCTCAGCATATCACCCTCAAACAGATGGACAAACTCAGAGAACCAACTAGATTTTGGAGGACATGTTAAGAGCTTGTGCTTTTAAGCATGGGAAGAGTTGGGACAAGAGCTTGCCATATGCAGAAATTCTCATACAACAATAGTTACCAAGCAAGCTTGAAAATGTCACCCTATGAAGCACTTTATGGAAGGAAGTGTAGGACAACCTTGTTCTGGAACAAGATAGGGGAGAATAAAGTGTTTGGATCTGACATGTTGCAAGAAGCTGAAAAATAAGTCCAGATTATTCGTGACAATTTGAGGGCTGCTCAATCAAGACAAAAAGGCTATGCAGACAATAGGAGAAGGAAACTAGCCTTTGAGATAGGAGACTTTGTTTACCTCAAGGTGTCACCAATGAGAGGTTATAAGAGGTTTAACATAAGTGGCAAGCTAGCACCTCGCTATATCGGATCGCTCAAGATACTGGACAAAAGAGGGGAAGTAGCCTATAAGTTGGAGATGCCACCTCATCTATCGGATGTTCATGATGTGTTTCATGTTTCCCAGCTCAAGAAGTATTTAAGGGTACCGGAAGAACAAGTGCCAATGGAATAATTGGAACTAGAGGAAGATTTGACTTATGCTAAGCAACCGGTCAAAATCTTGGAAACCAAGGAGAGAGTCACAAGGAACAAGGTTATTCGATGGTGTAATGTTCAGTGGAAGCATCACACAGAATCGGAAGCAACATGGGAGTTGGAGGATGATCTCAAGAAGGAATTTTCCTATCTCTTTTCTTCCGCGTCGCATCTCGAGGGCGATATTCATTTTAAGGGGGGTAGGTTTGTAACACCCTCATTTTCATCCATCATGCATTGCATACAATTCAATACATGTTTAATATTGGGCAACATAAAAAGGGATAACTTTAAAATGACCTAGAAACAAAACCACACTTAAGAATTCTGGGAAGTGCGGACTAGTTCGATTTTGTGTGGACTAGTCCGATTTCTCTCTAACCTAGCTCGGACTTGTCCGTTTTGCTGTGGCCTAGTCTATTTTTCCCTCTGTACAATTTTGGACTTATTCGTCCTAGTGCGGACTAGTCCGATGTTCCAATTGCTTGAAATTTTGCTAAGTCTCTGGACTTTTCCAGACTAGTCCGGTGTTCCAGCGGACTTGTCCGTTTTCCCCTCTGACTAAAGTTGGACTTGTCCAATTTTTGGCCAGACTTGTCTATTTTTCCCCTATGGATAAGTTCAGACTTGTCCGATATCCTGTTTGGACTTGTCCGATTTCCCTCTGTCCAACTTTGGACTAGTCCGGTCCTTTTCGAACTTGTCTGATAAATCGTGACTCTAAGTTGATCTTTTGTTTCATGACTTGTTTCTTGGGTTTTATGTTAAGTGTTCCTTGGGACGTCGTGCCTAACTCTTCTAGAGCCCATGTGAGACTCTACACCGACCTCTATTCATCTCAAACTCGAAATCCATCTAACCCTAGCCTCCACCTCTATATAAACAACCCCACCCCTTGGCTTGACATCTATTTGCCACTTTTCCACCACACCCAAACCCTAGATCGTGAAGAGCCGACACCAAGGAGGGAGAAGGAGATCTAGAGCAAGAAGAAAAAGAGGAGGAAAGAAAGAGGACCAAGATCTCCATCAACTCCGCGTTCTTCGTCAACAATTCACCATCAAGTTCTTCATCAACCCTAGATCGACAAGATCAGAATGTTGCCTCCAAGATCCTTGATTCATTGGAGTCCTAAATACCTGGTATACCTTCTACTCTCTTTTTACTTACGTGAATTCAACCCCAAGTCTCCAAATTCACATCGATCTAGAAAACCCTAATCTGTTGTTCCTGCGCAGTGCGAACTAGTCCGGCCTCCTGCGGACTTGTCCGATTTTTGCGATCTAAATTCTTGTTTTATTAAATTTAAATCGTTTCAAATCAATCCCAAACCTGTGTAGACATGTTAATAACCATTGTAATTGATTAGTAAACATTAAAAGCAACTTATTAACTAGTTTTGATTCACAATTGCATTAATCATGCATGTCATGTCATATTGGGTAATATATGTGCACTTTTTATTATGTTTCTTGTTTGTATGTTTATTGTGTGGATTAGACGGATTTGTGCTAGAGAGTGTCGCGGAGGATCTCCACCACGAAGAGTTTGAAGGCTTTGACCCGAACCAATCCCAAGAGCAATGCAAGTGTCCTTTAAGCATATTGATCCTTTTTTAAAATAAATGTTTTGTTTGCAAAACTGCATGCCTGTGTCAATTTGATGGGAACCCTATGATAGGAAGTTTACTAGCTTTTTTGAACCACCGTTGTCACCTGGAATTAATGGTAGAGAGTCGGGATGGGCTTTTTACCCTTTTTGCTTCGCTTAATTAATTGGGATGGAACACATCTATACCACTCAACTTACTTATGCATTTATGATATTATGATTGACATGAACTGGTTAATATGGTGTGGTAATGGGTGATCTAAACAAGCCTGGTATGCGGATGGGTTGGATGTTAAGGTGGTTTCGCTTACTTTAGATCTAAGGACCGGTTCATGGAGCGACCATCCAGGATTTACGGTGCCACCACGAGGCCAAGTATGGGTGCGGTGTAGCTGATTAATTAGGGCTTTGCTGGTGCTATTTGGACCATTAAGGATGCTCGGGGAAGGGGTAGTCGGATTGGGTTTGTTGATGATTGATGGGACTACCCTGGGATCTGAATGGCTAAAGAGGGGGCCCTTGGTTGAAGATGTGCTCAGTTGGAGGCATCGCCACCGGTGAAACCTTAGTGGGGTCTAAATAGGCTAGTAATCCCTTTGTAAAGGCTATTTTGTGATCTCTTGGCCATACACCTATGGTAGTGTTTTGGCATAATGGATGTTTTCTTTAGTCACCGACGGGTGATGAAATAACAAACATGTGGGTAAAGTGGTACAACCTCTGCAGAGTGTGTCTAAAACTATCATGATAGTCGTGCTACCGGTTATGAGCAACCTGGACCCTCACATGAGTAGGGGAAAACTTGGGAATTAGGGATGGATGGTTGGTTATGGTTAATGATATGGTTATGGATTAAATTCTGGTATTGAATATGATTCATGGTAATGGGGAAATTTGGAATATGGATGATGGTAATGAATATGGATTGGTATTATGATGATTACATTGTTTATGATGGGTGTATTTCACATACATATAATATGTTGCTTTTCAAATGTTTTGATGTACTTTTCAGGACTTAGCCATTATTACATTCATTGTTTGAATCAGCTACATGTCATAGCTTGCTGAGTACGACGTGTACTCACCCTTGCAATTCCGCCACCAATAGTTGCATGTTAGGATTGGGAGTATAATGATGATAATGCAGAGTACTAGGTCGTGTCTACCGTCAATTTTGCCTATGGAGTGTTGAAGTTGCGCTATCCTTTTTGCTTAGTTGCTTATTAGTTTATTTCCGTTGCATTAGTTGGAACTTGTCATTAATATTCATTAGAGCTTGTATTTGAGGATATTATAAATTTTGTAATAAAAGTGGTTAATTAATCTTGTTCTGTGGTAATTTTCTATATATCCTTTTGTGATTGCACTCGTGTATGTGTGTTGAACGTCATGGGCACACATATGCGTTCACTTGGTTCATTTTCGGAATCGGGTGTCACAAGTTCTGATATTATGTTGAGTGTATGTTTGTGTGCAAGATTTCAAGCCAATCCTTAGGAGTGTCATTTGGCCATCGTAAAAAGAATCTTGCGATATTTAGTTCATACACCCAACCTAGGCCTTTGGTATCCTAAAGGTTCCAAGTTCAATCTCATTGGATACTCCGATGTAGATTATGCCGGATGCAAAGTAGATAGAAAAAGTACCTCCGATAAATGTCAATTCCTAGGTAGATCCCTAGTTTCTTGGTCCTCCAAGAAACAAAACTCCATTGCCTTATCCACGGTTGAAGCAGAGTATGATGTAGTCGGGAGTTGTTGTGCAAAACTCCTTTAGATGCGACAAACTCTAAGTGATTACGGTTACAATATGAGCCGTATTCCACTCCTTTATGATAATGAGAGTGCTATTAAAATTGCCCATAACCCTGTTGAGCACTCTAGGACCAAACACATAGACATCCGGCATCGCCTTTTGAGAGACCACTCAATGAAAGGAGACATAGCCATTTCCCATGTCAACACTGAAAAACAACTAGATGATATATTTACCAAGCCACTTGATGAAAAACATTTTTGCAAGCTCCAAAGTGAACTAAATATCTTGATGCTCAGAACGTGGCTTGAAAACTTACATACATGTATGGCATCTTCAAAATCTATTGATTGTGTTATGAAAATCACCTCTCTCTATTTTCTCCAAAAAAAACTATGTTAATTACTTGATCTTGGTGAATTATGGTCATAGCTTGATTGTTGTATGTTTACTGATCATATTCATCAAGATTATTTGTGTGTTTTGCCCCCTATTTTCTTTGTAAGGACCTTTGAGTATATACGAATGGGCTAAATGCTTATGTTCTGGTAACCATGGACTAGTCCGTGGTTACCCGAACTAGTCTGCATACTGCAGACTAGTCCGCAGAGATCCGGTAGTTTGAACTAGTCCGGTTGACCACGGACTAGTCCGATTTTTTGACTCCATAACCCTAGGGCCGCCAAACCCTAATCTCCTTCATCCTCACAACGTTCCTCACATTCTCTCTCCTCACTCGAGCGCCCCCAAGGTGATTTGGCGATTCCTCCACCAAATCTTTTCAACACTCTGTGGAAAATGATCTTCATCGCAAGGGGATCGAGGTCCACAGAGTTGTCCGCAACAACAACCCCTCCAACTCAAGAATCGAAGGATTTTGATAAACTTTCTCCAAAACCCTAGAACCTTTGATTTATTTTGTTATGGACCAAATATCTTAGCTCCTCTAGTTAATACATGACTCCTTGTTGTATTACATCTACCTTGAGCTATTTTTGCATTGAGAAACACAATTGATTTGCTAGTTAGGGTTTGAGCAGTTGAACACTAGACTGGTCCGGTCCTAGTATGGACAAGTCCAGTACTCTGGACTAGTCCGCACTTGAGCACCGGACAAGTCCGATTTTTTAATCAACTTAACCCTAAATTCTAACTACTCAATGCATTTCCTTGCCATCAATCCTCATCCACGTATTGTAATATCCTCTTGTCAGGACAATGTCAAGCTCCAATGATGAGATTTCTGACTTTGAGGCCGAAATGGAAAAAGACTCTTTGTCGCGTGCTTCGACGGGGCAAAGCAAGAAGAGGCAAGAGTGTGCTGCTGAACCATCACCCACCCCACCTAGGATGCGACGGAAGGTTGGAGCAAAGAAGCCAGCTTCAAAAGCTCAAGATTTTACTGGCTCTAGCTTAGCGGCTCATCGCCAATCCAAAGGGAAAGGCAAAGGGATTGCCTCCGGCCCGATTGGCCCTCTCCGGATGAGTGCACCAATACAGGGGGACTGAGACCCCTCTGAAGAAAGATTCAATGGCAAAGGAAGCGATGTAGCTTCAAATCTCAGGACGATTGACTGTTACAGCAATTCCAAAAAGGCAGTCGATGCAAGATTCTGGAGCAATTTTCACGTGGACTACTATAGTATCGTGTATCTCCTGATGAAGACTCCAGTGGTCCGCAGCCAATGGATCGATTGGGCGCACTTTGAGAAAAAGAGTTGTCCAGCCTTTGATGAAGTGATACAGACTTTGGAGAGACATGGCCAGAAAGACTTGTTTGCTTTCAGGTGTAACTGGAATGATGAAGTCATCGCTCAATTCTATGCAACCTTCTACTTTGCCAGCGATGAAGAGGAAAGGGTGACTTGGATGACACATGGATCCAAGTATACTATTACTTATGATGAGTTTGCAAGACTGCTGCATCTTGAGGACACGAGCAGCAATGAGCTCATCATTCACAACATAGGTGTCTTAAAGAAGGATAAGATGGAGTTCCTTTATGATACTCGCCTGAAGAACAACCCTCCATCGACCAAGAACATGAAGCCTTTCTTCATTGTTCTTAATAGGGTGCCAAGGAAGACAATAGCTCCAAAATATGGAGATGTAGGAAGTCTTCAAGGTTACCTAAGGACACTGATGAAGGTGATAAGCAAGAACAGGAAGTTTGATGTCTTCGACTACATCTGGAACAACATGGTAAACATCTCTTGCACCCCTAACTGTTCCTGTAGCTATGCGCCCTATATCATGTTTATGATAGAAAAGGTCACAGGAATCGAGTTTCTGAAGGATGTTGAGCACACATATTTGAGTCCTTAGAAGCCACCTCATTATGTGCTTACCACTGCTCCATCCCCTGTATCTAGTGAGGAGGCTCACAGGAGGGCCCAAGCTGAAGCAAGACCCCCATCAAGTTCAAGAGCTACTACTTCCAAGAAGGGGTCTCCAAGTGGCATCTTGAAGTACTTGGCCGCCATGTTTGGCTCCTGCAAAAAGGCTGAAGTGAAGCTTCATAAGTTGAGCAAGGCAAGGAAGGTGGACATGAAGTATGTGAAAGAAAATGTCAAGAATATTTGTCAAAAGCTGGAGATCGAGCCTATTGGATCTCCTATTATCTCTGATGACTCAGCTTCAGACTTGTCTGAACTTCCACCTTTATCTCCTTCCGAGCTTTCCTATTTTGGCGTTAGGGCACTCGAGTGGATCCGCTCCTCCTCCTCCTTAGCCTGAAGATGGAGACGATGAGAGGACCGACAGCGAGGAATGAGCCTGCGGCGACCTCTAGATCCCTCCTCTCCTTCTTTTTGGTGCCTTGATGCCAAAGGGGGAGAGGTTGAGGTGGAGTCATTAGGTTGTAGCCGTAGATGAGAGATGAGAGCTCCATTTTCATCTTTTGCTCGTTATTATGATTTTGGTGGTGTAAGACTGTTTTTAATGTTGTAAGACTCTTATTATGCTTCTAAGTTATGTTTATGGAGTTTGTGATGATACTTTGATACAATCTATGTTTATTCTTTGAAATTGACATATATGCTTGTTGTTGTTATGATTATGCTTTTTACCTCATTCTCATCACGATTATTGCTCACACACACACGCAGTTTTGCACCCCACCATAAAGAGTGCACACATATCTTATGTTTTCATTGCTCAATTTGTTCCAAGCTCATATGTGCACACTTTATGAAAATCTGGACTTTTAATCATATTTGTGAAATCTCAATTGGTTGTCATCAATCACCAAAAAGGGGGAGATTGAAAGTGCATCTAGGCATCCCTTGTGGGTTTTAATTGATTTATGACAAACAAATGAGATCCTAACCAAATTGTTGAGATGAGCGCAGGTTTTAATGAAATTATGAAGAAAGCGCAAAAAGAAAGGAGAGTGAGGAATCAAGCTGAAAAGAGCTCAAGAGATGAATAGAATACTCTTTGTGTATGGAGTGTGTTGGAGAAACACACCACAAGAGCTCAAGCAAAAGAAAACACTCTCACTGCACAAATTTACACAGGTTCGGACTAGTCCGATGTTCCCCGAACTAGTCCGATAATCTCTTTGTCCAGGATCAAACAAGTCCTCCTAGTGCGGACTTGTCCGCAACGGACTTGTCCGATAAAGTCTGGACTAGTCTGGTAACACCAATGATCAATATCGGACAAGTTCGATATTTCACGGACTAGTCCGAAATCCTCAGTGACCAACTTCAGACAAGTTTCCCAATTTTAGACTTGCCCTTAGCCCCTCAAAATTTCACGACACCAGACTAGTCCGATATTATCCGGACATGTCCGATAACCTCCCTGACTAAAATCGTACAAGTCCTCCAAGTGCGGACTTGTCCTCAATTCACTAAGGAATTCACCACGCCGGACTAGTCTGATATGTGTCGGGCTAGTCTGATATCTCTAGAGCCCAGATCGGACTAGTCCGCATGTTTTCGGACAAGTCCGATATTCCTGATCACTTAGGGTTTTCCACACGCTGCACACCGAACTAGTCCGGAGTCCACCACGGACTATTCCGGACTTTGTAAGCCCTAACGATAACCTTTGGAAACCCTAGTATAAATAGAGGTGAACGATCCTACTATGATCTATCTCGACCCCCTGCACCGTCGCACCTTTAAAGAGCCCAGAAAAAATGTCTCTCCACACAATCCAACTCAAGAAAGATCAAATCCTTGAGGATTAACCATAGATCAAAAGAGAGACACGTTCTTCACGTCTTGAGCTCTTGGGTTTGAATCTCTCACACACTATCGCTGTTTTATTGCATATCTTTTGAGTGTGTTTGGTGGTATTTCGAATTGTAAATCTAGGGAAGCCCTCAACTTGTGAGAAGGCCCCTAGAACACGGTGATTTACCCCTTTGTGATTAGTGGAAGAGAATCGGCCTCCGTGGCGATTCGACGAGGGTAGGGTTGGTGAAGACCCGGTCCTCTGTGGACTCCTCAACGTGGATGTAGATTTCCTCTATGGAATTGAACCACAGGATAAAATCATTATGTCTTTACTTTTGTTCTTACTATTCATTGCAATCTAGGGTTTGCTAGATCTTGTTCAACTTACGTTAAACCTTTGAAACTAAAGTTAACTTGTGCCATATCTAGTTCCATTGAAGCAATACACTCTAGTTACAACTCAATTTCCGCTGCATATAGTATTTGGATCGAAATCGTTGATCAAACTTGATCGATCTAGTTCGCACACACTGGACTAGTCCGCACCATACCGGACTAGTCTGATTTCTCTATGTTTGATCAGGTTGCTAAGTGTTTCAGGTTCCAACAAAAGATCAAAAAGCCTATTCACCCCCCCCCCCCTCTAGGCTACATTCACGTGGGCACTTGTCGAAGCATGGGGGTTTTCCCCCACTGGTTGCTGCTGTTGTGGCGACGGGAGACCCATGCAACGGCTTGTTCTGGCTGCCGCCCTGGTTCTTTTTCTTGTCGCTACCCGAGGTAACAGCACTGTCACCGGTCTGGCCGACTCCGCCCGCTCCGGGGGCGGTCTGGGTGTGCTAGTCACGGCCCCTCAACCACACAGGCACACTAGTCGGTGATGGAGAAGAACTCTAAGACATCTTGCACGTTGTGCATGGCTAGCTTCTCGTGTATCTTTCGATCATGCACACCCGTTCAGAACGCTAATATGATGGAAGCATTCGGGATGTTAGGGATGGAGTTGCGTACCTGGGAGAAGCGCTGGATGAATGATCTCAGCGTCTCCTTGAGTTGATGGCACACATCGTGGAGGTCGAGCTTGGTGTCGGGTCGCGTGTAGGAGCTACCGAAGTCCGCCGTGAACTGTCGGTAGAGCTCATCCCAAGAGGTTATGGACCCCTTGGGCAGGTTCATCAGCCATGATTGGGCTGAGCCGACTAGGGCGACGGGGTAGTAGTTCACCAGGACTGTCTCATCCGCCCCTACAGCTAGGAGCGTCGTGGTGTAGATCTGCAGGAACTCTGCAGGGTTGACGCTCCCATCGAACCTTTCCAGCAGGTGTGGCCGGAACTTGTGCGGCCACGTCGCGACTAGGAGATATGGCTCCAAGGCCATGCACCCTCCGACAGGCTTCACTGGAGAGGTGAACGGGACAACATACGCCAGGGGGGTTTGCTAGGCCACGTGTGGCTGTTGTGGGACCTGCTGTTGTGGCAAGTACTGTTGCGGTACCATGTGTACAGGGTAGTGCAGGGGTGCAGTCGACCCAATGTAGTCCTTTTTTGGCGGCGGTAGTGGAGGGTTTACCTGAGGTGCTCCTCGTACAGAGGAATCCTCCTGCTTAGGCCCTCGAGGCCCGTACTGGGCATGGAGGTTGCGTCATCTCTCCCGCTGCCGCTCGATGATGACGTGGCCATCTAACTGAGCTTGACGACAGTGAAGCTCAGCCCTGAGGTCCTCTGTGGGGATCCTGCCAGCACTGGTAGGCCTGGTGGATCTGGAGTCGATGGTGCGACGGTCAATGGATGGCGTGTGTGATAGCGACACATGATGTCTTCCCCTATTGGGGGAGCTGATGGCCGCGACGACGAAGTATTCGATGTCTTGGACACACTGCTGAGCCGCTCCTTGAGAAGCGTTCAGTGATGGTGGGTGGTGAAGAGCTCTAGCCTCTGCCAGAGCGCTCTCGGGGCTTGCAGCTGCTGGTGCCGGAGGGGCCGACTGGGCCGGGATGTGTCCCGACATGCCCTCCTGGCCAGCTGTACCTGCACGAGGGCGTGATGGACCAGAGAGCACCGCTCAGCCGATGGATCTGGTCACCGAATGACGGTCGCGAAAACCGCCTTCCACGGGCCTGATGAACACCATGATGGTGAAAGCGCTACCACTTTTTTGAGGGAAAAACCCCCTTCCTGGCACGCCAAATGTCGAAGTGTTAATGCAACACTTCCCCCGGATTTGCTAAGGAGCAGCCCATGAAAGTTCTTGTTTGACGATGCTTAGGCCTCAGTCAAGTGTACGAGCGCATGAGAGAGTATGAGACGGTGATTTTTACGTGGTTTGGGCCGCAAGGAGCATAACACCCTACTCCACGGTGGACTGTACTGCTAGTGAGTGTGTATGTGTGTGTGTGTATCGGGGATTCGATGTTCGGTCCTTTGTAACAGTGGTGGTCCGGGCCTTTTATAGCTAAGGATGGATGCCTTACGAGTGGGGTCCAGGGCCCGACAGGTGGTCCCGGGGCAATCTTATCCAAAAAATCTAAGGATTCTCCCATAAGCTTGCTCTGATCGTGGTCTTGAAGACTCGCTGTCTTCCCACCTAAGTCGCTAGTAGCCCATGTGTTGTCACTGACAATGGCAGGGGATGTCCCGTCCAACTATCTCTGTTGCTGTAACCTACCCACTTGGCAGAGTGGGATAGGTCTATGGCATCTTCACTGCGATGTGATTGGTCGTAGCGGTACCTGACATTAGGCGTGCACCGCGCCATGCATCTGGGGAATCCGCGTATCTTCAATCCTTGACAGGGACAAGGCGCACCGCCCTCTTAACTCCTGCAACCCTCCGTCAAGGGCATGTGGCTGGACTAAGTGACAGCTCGGGAGCTCATCTCTGCGTAGGAGGTCGGGTCCCGTCTTGTGGACCATGTGGTAGCTCGGGAGCTCACCTCCGCAGAGGGGGTCATGTCTCGTCTTGCAGTCCACGTGGAAGCTCGGGAGCACACCTCCGCGGAGGTGGTTAGGTCCCGCCTTGCGAGACACATCGCAGCGCTAGAGCCCGCCTATATGGGAGGTGGCCCATCTGATGTCTCGGACCACGTGGCTGCTCTGGAGCCTTGTCTCACGTGGGAGAGGGATCCTTCCCGGCTTGACACGTGGCTGCTTGGGAACTCATCTTCGAGGGGGAGATGAACTCTTCTTCGAGGTCTCTTGCAGGTACCTCAGACCCCGTATGAGACTGATGGGTTTGGGTCTTCTGAACACATGGCGCTCTTGGACCCTACCTCTGCGGAAGACGGGGTACCTAGGCGGCTCAAGCTTGTGCGCGAGGGTACCCAGTATGTCGGGTACTGACGATAACCAACTCAAATCTTTCCATATTTGAGTCAAACACGACTCAGCCGCAGCCTGAGTCCATAGCCAAGCCGGTTGAACCTTTCCGACCAATACTTTACGTTCAAATCTCTTCATCATGCCTTGGAACTATGCAGCCACGTCCATGAACTCCATGCACACGTGCAGACACCTTCCAAAGACATCCACAATACCTTCATATGCATTGTTCTTGATTCAAACATGTTGTGCGACCTCCCAATCAACTCATCTATAATTCCTCCCAAACTTGGTTGTTGAACCTCATCTTCTCCCTATTAATAGCTCAATGGACCCCGTCACCAGCCATGTCTTGAACTCAAGCAACACCTGCACATGAATAAACAACTAATACTTCTGAGCACAAGTCCTCGACTTGACTCACGTTAGTTCCAAAAACCACAACACCATACGTGAGCACCTCACATAAGCATGTTGCAAACCATAGCAAAATGATATCAGCCATACCACCAAAACACACCTAAAAACATAGTAAAAGAATACTAAGCAAGCTTTCCATAATCCAAAAAGCAAGTTCGGAACATTACAAGTTAAAAGTAGAACAATTGCAATCTAGCACCAGACCTTGCCAAAGCTAACCGGACCTTGAAGCGGAGCTTACCAAAGCTAGCAGGATGTAACACCCTACATTTTTGCATCATGCATTGCATACATGATCATGCATTAAACATTAGTAGAATAAAAGAAAAACAATAAAACATAATATATATATATATATATATATATATATACACACACAAATATGTGTAGCAAAAGTAGAGAGAAAGAAAAATAATAGCGTAAAATGTGTATTAGGGAATAAATATAAAAATAATAGTAATAATATATAAATATATATATATATATAAATGAATAATATATAATAATAATATATAAATAATAAAATATAATAATAATAATAATAATAATAATGAAAAAAAAGAAGAAAGTATATATATAAAAAGGGGGAAAAGAAAAAAAAGGGGGACTGCTCCGCTGGCCAGGCGGCCGAGCCGGCCCAGCAAGCGCCTCCCGCGAGCCCGCCCCGCTGCCCCGCGCCTAGCCCCACCCCGCGCTCCCGCCCGAGCCGCCCGCGCGCCTGCCCGACCCCGCCCGACTGGCCCCGCTGCCACGCGCGCAGAATTACCCAACGCATGATTTAGAACTTGCAGCCGTGGTACATGCTTTGAAGATTTGGAGACACTATATCCTTGGACATAGGTGTGAAATTTATACGGATCATAAGAGTCTTAAGTATATTTTCACACAAACAGATCTGAATTTGAGGCAACGAAGATGGTTGGAGCTCATCAAGGATTATGAAATGGGAATCAACTATCATCCAGGAAAGGCCAATGTAGTGGTCGATGCCTTGAGTCGGAAAGGAGTAAGTAATCAACTCACGGTTCGAGAATTGCCATCCGAGTTATGTAAGGAGTTCGAACGGTTGAACCTCGGATTTGTGAATGAGATGGGAATAATGGAGTTAAATCCAACCTTGGAGCAAGAAATTCGAGAAGCACAAACCACGGATAAGGAGATCAAGGAAATCAAGAAAAGGACCGAAGAAGGGAGAGAATTCAGATTTGATGAAGACGAACATGGTACCTTATGGCTTGGAAAGAGAATCGTTGTGCCTAATGTAAAGCATATTCGGGAGACAGTATTAAAGGAGGCACGTGACTCGCCGTACTCAATTCATCCTGGTTGTACAAAGATGTACAAGGACTTGAAGACATGCTATTAGTGGACCAGCATGAAAAAGGACATAGCCGGATATGTTGCGTTGTGTGATGTGTGCCAGTGAGTTAAAGCTGAACATCAAAGGCCAGCAGGATTATTGCAACCATTAAAGATTCCGGAGTGGAAGTGGGAAGAGATTGGTATGGACTTTATAGTTGGCTTACCACGTACCCAGTACGGCTTTGATTCAATATGGGTTATTGTAGATCGGTTGACAAAATCAGCTCACTTCATTCCTGTCCAGACCAAATATACCACCGCGAAGCTAGCAGAACTGTATATGAAGCATATTGTGTGCCGACATGGAGTTCCAAAGAAAATAGTCTCGTACCGAGGTTCTCAGTTCACCTCTAGGTTTTGGCAGAAACTGCATGAAGCTATGAGAACAAGGTTAAATTTTAGCTTAGCATATCACCCTCAAACGGATGAACAAACTGAGAGGACCAATCAGATTTTGGAAGACATGTTAAGAGCTTGTGCTTTAAAGCATGGGAAAAGTTGGGACAAGAGCTTGCCATATGCAGAATTTTCATACAACAATAGCTACCTAGCCAGCTTGAAAATGTCACCCTATGAAGCACTATACGGAAGGAAGTATAGGACACCTTTGTTTCGTAATGAAACACGAGAGAACCAAGTATTTGGTCCTGATGTGTTACAAGATGCTGAAAGACAAGTTAAAATAATAGGTGAAAACCTAAGGGCTGCTCAGTTGCGGCAGAAAGGTTATGTGGATAATAGGCGAAGGAATCTGCCATTTGAAGTTGGCGATTTCGTATACCTCAAGGTGTCACCTATCCGAGGGCAACGCCAGTTTAACATCAAAGGAAAACTGGCACCTCGCTACATCGGGCCATTTAAGATTCTGGACAAGCGAGGAGAGGTAGCTTATAGACTTGAGTTGCCGGCGTATCTCTCCGATATACATGACGTGTTTCATGTATCTCAATTCAAGAAGCGTCTCAGGGTGCCAGAAGTACAGGTGCCGATAGACGAGTTAGAACTTCAAGAGGATTTGTCCTATGTCGAGCAACCTATCAAGATCTTGGACGTGAAAGAAAGGGTCACGAGGAATAAGAGGGTATGTTGGTGCAAAGTGCAATGGAACCACCATAAGGAAACTGAAGCTACGTGGGAACGTGAGGAAGACGTGACAGAATTCCCTCATCTTTTCTCCACGCTGTCAAATCTCGACGGCGAGATTCACTTTAAGAGGGGTAGGTTTGTAACACCCTAAATTTTTGCATCATGCATTGCATACATGATCAAACATTAAACATTAGTAGAATAAAAGAAAAACAATAAAACATAATATATATATATATGTATATATATATATATATATACAAATATGTGTAGCAAAAGTTGAGAGAAAGAAAATAATAGCATAAAACGTGTATTAGGGAATAAATATAAAAATAATAGTAATAATATATAAAAATAAATATATAAAAATGAATAATATATAATAATAATATATAAAAACTATATATAAATACCAAAATATATAATAATAATAATGAAAAAAAAGTATATATATAAAAAAATGCGGAAAAGAAAGAAAGGGGGGACTGCTCCGCTGGCCAGGCGGCTGAGCCGGCCCAGCCATCGCCTCTCGCGCGCCCGCCTTGCTGCCCCGCGCCTGGCCCCACCCCGCGCTCCCGCCCGAGCCGCCCGTGTGCCTGTCCGACCCCGCCCGACCGGCCCCGCTGCCACGCGCCGCCCGCGCGACACCCCAGCGCGCACCCGCCTGCGCAGATCCCCGCACCGCGCTCGCCCAGGCCGAGTCGGCCATGGTGCCGCCCGCGCCCTGCCCTCGTGCCTACAAAAGGCGGTCGAAGGCTTCATATTTCTCGGTACCAGAAGCGCCGCCGCCAGAAGGAAAAGCCCTAAGCCGCCGTTAGAAAAAAAACAGAGGAGACCAGAGGCGCCGCCAGGGAAGAAAAAAAAGGGGAAGGAAGAGGAAGAAAAGAGGAGGGCGCCGTCGTCTGCCAGAGATCGTCGTCGTCGTCGTGCTGCCGGAGGACCGCTGCGCCATCCACTTCGTCTACGCATCGCCATCGTGCCGCAATCTTCGAAGTCGTCGCGTCTACGGTAGGACATGTTTCTGATGCGAATTTTAGCGGCATATTAGATCTAATAGACATAAATTAATTTTAGTTGCATCATCTTTTTATTTTCAGCAGCATTAATCCTCGCTAAAATGTGGGGACTGGCGGAGTCCACACATCTGAGGATCTCATTGGGTGGTGCCGTGCGATGCGGCACCTAACAGCACACACGAAGAGAATACCAAAATATACAAAGTTTTCATTTCATAATAAGAAGAGTTTACAAAAGAGTGTACCACGGAAGTACACACGCAGCGGAAAATACATACTCATAATCTCACCTAACTAAGCAGGAGAGAAGACGTCCATGCCCTAGGATGATTCTCAATAGCAACAAGAAAAACATTCAGCAGCGGCGTGGTTCACATGAGATTTATCTCGACATCTCGAGTCTCATGTAAAACCTGAACAGCAAAAATAAAACTAATACCTGCAAAAATCGTTAAAGCGCAAACGTGAGCATAAGGCTCAGCAAGACTTAACCGTCTCACTAGACATATGCAGGGTTAAGTACTAAGCATAGTTAAGGAATAGCATAAAGGACTCGCCTACAAGTGGATCCTTATAATCAGGTTTTATGTAGCAAATGACATTCTCCAGGCACGACACATCATGGGTTCCACAATCAAACAAGAAACGCTTTGCCGATGATATGACATGCCCAAAGCACATAATGCTATTACAGGTAAAGTGTGGGGAAACTGTAAACTTTTAATTGTACTATCTCTAAGCTAAACAAGGTTGCAATACAATGATTAAGCAGATCGGCAATATTTATCATCATTCCATTACTCTTATTTACTACGTCACAACTTAGTGAACAAGTGGTACTCTATTACCGCGAGGGACGGTGATTGCAATCAGGACACACCCGGAATACACGACACATACGCCCGCTTGGAAGTACCTTTCACTGTACTCCTCTACCACGTCGTATGTGGCCACCTTTCACCCGTCATCCCAATGTCAAACCAGTTCTACCGTCCCAAAAGTAAGGTCCCTAACCGAGCACGTCGAAGTTGCTCCTTAGAGGTTCCACCTTACGATCATCTTTCCCCGAAGGACGGCGGTATAAGTTTCGACACGAGGGTGCCCGAGCTACATCAGTTTAATGGACCCCATTAATCCATTATGTAATCAGTACTGTTCAAACTTGCTCAATAGGGCCGCACACGAGACGGTCCTTAACCAACACCAACGGGGCTACAACCAACCTCCACATTTGCCTTACCCTTACCGGTCCAGGCCCAAATGTGGTCGCAAGCATTGTCCCCCTCATCCGGGATCAGACAACCTTGCGCGTCCCGTCCTACAGGAACATCCCCGTCCACATCTCCAATTATTAAGAGTGAACATTTTGGTAACATCTCGCAAGTAGGTTTCCCTTACTCGACTTCTCTCGCAAGTAGAATTCAACTACTTGACTTGTAATCAATAAATTGTGATCCTCTCGTGAGTAGATTCCAACTACTCGACTTCTACCGGATTTCTTATACATTAGCAAAGTAGTGCTACACGTCAAGCTGTAAACCTTCCCAACCTTCCCATAGGATTTTTATGGATATGCATGTGGGGTATCAAACACCTTATACGTAATGCACAATATCAACTAAAGACGTAAGTGAGAAATACCGCAGAACTCTGTAAAGCTTTTAAATGCAAACCGGGGCTTGCCTTAGTTTGCGACCTGAATAAATGTCAATTGTTAGGGCTTGGTCTTCCTCCGGAGAACCTGCTATGGAACTTCAGTGGGAACACCTTGGCCTTCCCCTCCAAGTGAAGTTTCTTGTCGATCACCTATCAGCACGTTCCTATCGACATGATATGCATATAAGTAATTAAGTAATTTAAGAATAGACTCCACAGGGTTGTGTAAACTCTAAGAATGAGGAGTTTGACTAGGAAGGACAGATATGCCTCTGTTGTGTGGATAAACAAAGGATGACTCAAGGTGGTATAGTAGTGTCGAGATAAGCACTGAAAGGTGCAATGTAATGACACATCGCGATTTAGCACTCGACACTTGGAGCTATGCCGCTCAAAGAGTGATAAGGTAGAATGGTGAAGAAGCATTACTGGACTGTGTGATGTAAGGAAGATCAAGCGATCAAGATGGAGCATTGAAAGCTTAAGGCATGAGTGAACTGTGCAACAAGAGGTTGTGACTTAGAAGTCGACCAATGAAGTTACACAAACTCATTAAGGGGTAAACCTAATTATGTGACAAGTGTGGTCGCAGGGTTCTGATAAGGATGAACCAGGGTGAAACCCTAGCGACACTTGGGAGTGAAATGAGGTCAACATACTTTGGACTTAAGAGGTCATAACGAGCACTGTTAACCTAACATGAGTACCAAGACAACGTTCAAACCACTTTTAGGTAAACCAGTTGCTAGACTAACGTCGCAAGCATCATCCGGTGCTTACACGACGACACTAATCTAGTGTCTCCCACAAGCTTGTCCAAGTGAGCTCGGTAAGCTCTTGGGACTTAAACATGATGCGAAACCTTGCCGTGAAGGCATGCTTTGCCATCTCGAGAAGATCGTCTTAGCAAGGTCCACATCAACCCAGACTCGTCAATGGGGTGAGCAGAATCCCGAACACCACCTTGGGAGTCTTAAGGCTAGTGATGTCAACTCGGTTGTTGATAAGCGACTTGACGAACCTGCTGTCGATGAAGTGGTACACCAAGTTAACCAATCCTATGATCGGTTAGGGAACATCCTCGACACAACCAAGGAACTCTTATCCAAGGTTCCCCTTGGTCTAGTTTTCTTTGTCGGTCACAACGTTCTTGCGGACCTCTACCCCAGGTCATCGGTGATCACCGACACACCTGGTTTGACCTAGAAGGCATTTCATTGAGCACCCTGGCTACACCCAGGACTCGATGAGTCTCGCCTCAACTAAACCCTAATCTGGCTAAACGACCGTTGATCGTTGTGTCGTGGTTGTGTTCCAGCATCATGTACGTTACAGGCATCCTTCATCTTGATGCCAGGACACGATGACGGCTCGGAGCGTCACGATGACGTCATATGGTCAACGACGTCGACGCGGCTCATGGTGGAGCATCACGAGCATGCACAGACAGGCCGACGTGAAACAAACGACAAAAGAGGTCAACTTAGGGACTCCTATAGGAATGATATCAATGCGAAAATTAGACGTACGACTTGACGACACATGAGTAACCTTAGCGATCACGACGAACGGACGTCGGTGACGTCAAGCAAGATATTTCAGTGCAAGGCTCACCTTGTAGGCATTTTGCCGAACAACTAGGGTGTGCACTTGATTTCCGTCGC
Source organism: Tuctoria greenei (assembly GCA_036927565.1). Lineage (NCBI taxonomy): Eukaryota > Viridiplantae > Streptophyta > Magnoliopsida > Poales > Poaceae > Tuctoria > Tuctoria greenei. Next base: position 61,079,538 of record JAYESD010000002.1, on the reverse strand, counting down.
TTCATCACCATTCAAAGGGCATCTTGGCACTTATCTTGGTCGATTTGCCACACCACAATAGACCTTGGATTAATGGTCGATACCATTGTGTCAAAGGCGTGTTCCTGCATCTCATACATCACTTCCATCAATCCTCGCACGGTTTGGACACGGCATGTGAGAAGAACGCCGTGACGACATCAAGTCGACAACGGCATCCGAAACAGCACATGCGAAGCGCGGCCAAGGCGTGGACAGTGGGCCTGGGCGCAAGCGAGGCACCAGCGGAAGCAAGGGATGGAGAGATGCAGCGGAGGCGCGCCCTCGCAGAGGACGGCGCGGCGCAACGTGCCACGTGCGTGAACTGGAGCAGGACGCGAGCGCGGCGGCGACTTGGGGCATGGGCGGCGGTGCTGCTCGGGGCGCCGTGGACAGGAGCTAGGAGGGCCGACGACAGAGCAGCTCGGTAGGGAGGAGCTGGCGGGGAAAACGCGCAGACGGCGTGGGGAGGCGCGCAAGCGCGGGGAGGTGAGCTTGAGGGGGGGCGGCGGGAGAGGCGCGGCCTGGCGCCGGTGGTCAGAGGCGTGAGCAGGGGACGACGCCGTGAGGGCAAGCTGCGGGGCGGAGCATGGACGGCCGGTGTGGGCAGCGACGTCGCGGCTGTCGGGAGATGGAACGTCGGCGTGGTCAGGCGAGCGGCGCGCGCGAGCAGGGGGGCAAGAGGGCACGGCTGCCGGCGCAAGCAAGGGCGCAGGGGAGGAGAGGAGGGCGAGTGAGAGTGGGCGTGGGGCGATGCGGGCCAGCGGGGGCGCGAGCAGAGAGGAGGCGCCCGCGGCGTTGGCGGCGCGTGGGGAGCGGCGCAGGCCGGCGCAGAGGGGCGCAAGCTGGAGGCTGGGGAGCGCGAGCGGCGGTCAGGGCGCCATCGGGAGGAGAGGGCAAGCCCGATGACCGGCGTGGGTGACACCGTGGCAGCCGGGCGCGCGGCTCGGGGACAGCACCGGAGGCGGGGCGGAGGCACAAGTAGGCGCTCGCTCGCGATGGGGAAGAAAGGAGAGGGAGCGATGTTGTGGATAGGACCGAGTCGGGAGTTGGGATAAGGACCGACGTTATCCATCGCGGTGGCGCTGCTTGCGTCGGCGTGATGGCAGGGGAGGAAAGAGAAAGGGGTTGCCGACCTGACCTGTGGGACCAGTTGTGGGACCCACCTCCCTCACTCTTCTCTCCAAAATTCAAAAAGGGCTAGCAAACATGCTTCAAAAATGGTCAACTTTGGCCCAATGACCAAATAAAATGTTAGGAATTTTATGGTGCAATTAGATTTCAAAACTGAGCAAGTTGAATTTGAACTCAGGTTTGAATTTGAATTCAAGTGGTGATACTTGACTCAAGAAAATAAATAGTAGATTAGGTTCAAAAATCCTGAAACTTTGAAGTTAACCTTTTTGAACCATAAGGGACCTCAGGAAAAATTTGGAGTTGATTTGGACAAGGTTGAGCACAAAGTTTAAATTTGAGGTCGACGTTGATTAAACTCTCAGTACGTGTCCAACAAATGGAAAACGTGTTTCAAAAATTTTGAAACTTTACCGAGGGTCTATTTGGAATATTAGAAGGTCATGGAACAATTTACGGCATGAGATTTGAATATTTTTGGATGTCCCTTTTTAGGGTTGGAATAATTCCTTTTTCTTTCTCTCTATTTTGTTTTCTTTTCTCCTTTAATTTTTCATTGAAAATGTGAATACTTGGAAATTAGGGATTTTACACCTTAAGTTCCAATATACATTAGCAAACAGGTTTTGTATGTAAAATTTTAACAAGTCCCTATTTTAAGTGAACATTGGTTAACTCATATGGTTCATGTGAGTTTGGATTTCCAAGTCCATTTTCAAAAATTTTAAGTTCGCATTTTTGCGTTTTTGTTCTTCCAAAAAACGGGCATTTACAATCCTTCTCCCTTAAAGGAATCTCGTCCCGAGATTCTAAGGAAGAGAGAAAGCTAGGTCGAGTTGTTGATGAGACAACCATCTCCTGTCATGTGAATGGAGATAGAGACTCTTCGTCTTCTTATTGCATCTATGGTTTGGATGCTCGGCGTGACTGGGGTCACACCGTAAAGTTTGTAGCTTAGAAAGCTATTTGATATATTGGGGTCTTCTTCTTTTCGTCAAAAAGAAGTAAGCTTCTGCATTGGAGGACCTTAGAACTCTAAGATAGTTAGGTGTCATTAACTCTGGGTGTTTCTCTTACGAAGACTTTTCTGCTTTGGTTTTGTAGCCGAAGCAGTGTCACCATCCATTACGAGTCAAGGAGTTCCAAGACTTGATAATTAACTGATAACCTCGCGAAAAGAAAGATGCAGGGTTTTAGCGAGGTCGAGAAGTCCATAGGAAGCTCCTCGCAACTAGAAACAATCAGTTTCCAGGACTCAAGTTGAATTGAGTTTCAACGAGTCAAGGACAAAGGCTCAACTATGTTTTGGTCACAAGGTGTTAAGTGGTTTCCCTTGTGCCACTCAAGATAATGAAACAAGTCGAAGGCGTTGCGAATGATAAAGTTGATCACAACTCAAATTTGTGAGACACAACGTAGGTATTTGAATGGGCTCATATATTCTTGCTCAAAACTCATTGGTAATTATGTTTCATGATGCATCACAAGTGGAATAATGTTATGCATTAATAATGCAATGCTGGCCAGCTAGAAATGTAGACGGTATGATGCATTTAGTATTATGCTTTGAGCAAAAGTAGGTAAGACAATCCAAACACATTCAGAAGTATCCCAAATACAGGAGGATTGAATAAACTTGGTCATGAAAGGCGCTAGACAAGACTTGCTACTTTCATATCTCGACCAAGTTCGATGGTTTCAAGGTAAAAGTATTCGCAAAGAATGGTGAGGTTCGTCTCAAGGCAACGGAATGTACATAATGGAACAAAATGATTGAACTTCTTGTTGATGTGAAGTTCCCTGAAGCTTGCTAATCACAGCTTACAGGTAGTTGTGATTCCTTAACAAAGGGTCAGGTTTTTCATCACGTAGGATTCCTAAGGTAGTATGTCTAACCTTTAAAAGGTGCGGTAGTGTTGCCTTCAGAAGTTGCAAAGAGAGTAACCTTTGAAGCAAGGTTCTCATTACTTCCTTAGGTTGCACGAAGTGGTTGACAAGGTACTGTGCTAAGCACGACCTTGGTTAGTGATCCACGTTCTTGCTAAAGAATCTCCAGCTCATACTACTCACCTATGACTTCTCGTCTCAGAGACTGAAGCAAGGGAGTGGTTTAGCATGAAGAATCAACTAACTTCTTTAACTCGATGATCGAGTTCTCCGAGAAACGGGGTTTGATAAGGTCCGTTAATTAAGCTTCTCATTGACCCAATGAGTCAATGTTGTACTCGGTCCTACTTACTTGAGCATTGCTTCCAGCACGTTGGTTCGGTGTTGATGTACCTTGGTATGACACCTAGGTGAACGTATCACTTTGATTACTAGGTGCACTCCTTCCACCTTAAGGTTCAAGCTAGGTAAGCGAGAAACTTACCCCAAACGATCCTTACGGAGAGGGTCGTCGACTAATGGAAGTGCAACACATGCTCAATACACCCTTAAAGAGTGAGGTGCACGGTTGCCTAATTAGAACACTAATCATGAGCAACTGAGCCAAAGAGATTTGATTGAGTTTAATACTCAACTCTAATGGTAATTATTGTTGAATCACAACACCTGTGATGTTATGAAACTCCTCGAGTTGAACTCGAGAACCAAATCCATTTTCAAGTCCATTTTCAAAATTTTTAAGTTCGCATTTTTGCGTTTTTGTTCTTCTGAAGAACGGGATTTTACATAAAACCCCCGTAACTCATATGAACACGTATGAACTAGTTGCATCTAACTAATAAACAACTGTAGTTAATTAATTATTGAACCTTGCATGCATGCATGTCATCGCATGTTGGTTAATATGTGTGCATCGTGTTGATTTGTATGTATTTTCTTGTATGTGCGATCATGAGTAGAGGGAAGTGCTCAAGAGGTCATGTACGAGGATTTTCATAACCAAGACTTCGAAGCGCTTGAGCAACCCTATCCGACGGAGCAAGGCAAGTGTCCTTGAAGCATATTGATCCTGTTCTTAAAATAAATGTTTTGTTTGCAACTGCATGCTTGTGTCAATTTGATGGGAATCCTATGGTACGAAGTTTACTAGCGTTGTTTGACCACCCTTGTCGCCTGGAATTTATGGTAGAGAGCCGGGAAGGGCTTTTTACCTTTTTGCTTCGCTTAATTAACTAGGATGGGAAAACAAAACTACACATTTAATTATGCATTAATGATATTCTAGTTAATGTGAAATGGTCAATATGATATGGTAATGGGTGATCTAAGCAAGCCTGGTATGTGTATGGGTTGGATGATATGGTGGTTTGCTTGCTTTAGTTCTAAGGACCGGTTCATGCGAGAATAGGACAGGACTACAGTGCCACCACGAGACCAAGTATGGGTGCGGCGTAGCTGATTAATTAGGGTATTGCTGGTATTGCGCGGATCATTTGGCACACCGGGGAAGGGGAGTCGGATTGGGTTTGGATTTGTGGCAGGGACTCCCTGGGATCCGAATGGCACAAGAGGGGGCCCTTGGTTGAAGACGTGCTCCGTAGGAGACGTCGCCACCGATGAAACCTCAGTTGGTCCGTACATGCTAGTAGTCCCTTTGTAAAGGCTATTTTGTGATCTCTTGGCCATACACCAAAGGAAGTGTAATTGGCATAAGGGAGGTTCTTTAGTCGCCGACAGGTGATGAAATCACAAACACGTGGGTAAATGGTACAAACTCTACAGAGTATTAAAACTATCATGATAGTCGTGCTCCCGGTTATGAGCGTCTGGATGACCTACATGATAAGAGGGAAATTGGGATTTGGGATGGTTATGGTTTGGTATTGGTTATGGCTGGTTATGGATTAATTATGGTATTGGATGTGGTTAATGGTAATGGTGAAACCTGGTTTAATGATGATGGATATGGATTATGGGCTTATATATTCATTGTGGGATATGATGGGTTTACTTCATATACATATGATATATTGCTTTTCAAATGTTTTACTGTACTTTTCAGCACTTATCCATTATTACATTCGTCATTTGAATCAGCCACATATCATACTTTCCACACTTGCTGAGTATGACATGTACTCACTCTTGCAATCCCCCACCAACAGTTTCAGGTGATGGTTGGGAGCGTCTCGAGGATAATGCTGAGTTCTAGGCTGTGTGTTGCCGTCAACTTTGCCTGTGGTGTTATTGGAGCTGCGCATATATCCCTTATGCTTAGTTTGCTTAGATACTTAGTTTGCTCATTTAGTTTATTTCCGCTGCATTAGTTGAACTGGTCATTAATATTTATTAGAGCTTGTATTCGAGGATATTACGAATTGTGTAATAAATTTGGTTAATTAATCTTGTTCTGTGATAATTTTTTGTATATCCTTTTGTGAATGCACTCGTGTATGTGTGTTGAACGTCCTGGGCAAACATATGCGTTCACTTGGTTCATTTTCAGAACCGGGTGTCACACAGGACCTAGCGCCAGAGCTTACCAAAGCTAGTTGGACCTAACCAAAATAAGTCATACCTAGCCAAAATAAGTCAGACCTAGACAAAGAAGTCGGACCTAGCCAAAGCAAGTTGGACCTTATGTCGGACCTTGTCGGAGCTACCTAAAACAAGTCGGGCCTATCATCGGACCTTGCAGGAGCTCGGACATAGAGTTGAACCTTGTTAAAAGGTGTTTTGGTAGTATACAAAACTTTTAACGTCATAGCCAATGTATTCAGCACACATTGGTCTCACATATTCTCTTCAAAATTATGCATGCTTTTGAAAACTTGCCTTCCTATAATTTTCCATCAAATTATTTTCAATTATTGTCCTTGAATCATGGTCATTTTATAAATGGGTGTGTGCTTTACTAGCCATATTCATTGAGAATATTTGTGAAAACTTAGTCTATATGGATCATTCCTTGCAAATTTCTCAATATATATGAGAATTTGTTGTATAGGACTGGACTAGTCTGCCCAAGTGGCCAGACAAGTCCTGCATCCTGGACTTGTCTGGACAGGCTCAAACAAGTCCTCATCGGACTAGTCCGACCTGTCACCAGACTTGTCCGAACTTCCTGAATGTGGCCTAGAGGTGGAGTGAATAGGCCTTTTTGATTTTCTGTCGGAACCTGCAACACTTAACAACCAGATCAAATCTCGAGATATCGGACTAGTCTGGTCAAGTGCGGACTAGTCCGGTGAGTACCGACTAGGTTAATCAAATTTGATCGATTAACAGGATCCTAGGATGTAAGCAGTGGAATTATACTTGTAATTTAAGTGTTGCACAACTATGAACTAGGGTGTATCACAATTTAATCTTAAACTCAATGTTTCAACGTAAAGTGAGCACACTTGATCGAAACCCTAGATATATATATCAAATGTAAGAACAATGGGTGCAAAGAAAGAACACAATGATTTTATCCCGTGGTTCGGTTCCCACAGAGGCAACCTACGTCCATGTTGAGGAGTCCACAAAAGGACCGGGTCTTCTCCAACCCTACCCTCGTCGGATCGCCACAGAGGCCAATCCTCTTCACTAATCACAAAGTGGAAATAACAAAATTCAAGGGGCCTTCTCACACGTTGAGGGCTCCCCAAGATTACAACAACACCACCACCAAGAACACACTCGAAAGATCACAATGAAAACCACATGAGTGTGTTAGGGAAACAAACCAAGAGCTCAATGAGTGATGAACCATGTCTCTCCAATGATCCATAATGTATCCTCCAGGGATTGATATTTTTTGCGTTTAATTTCGTGGAGATATGTGTTTTTGAGGCTCTTGGGAGGTGTGATGGCACAGGGGGTCGAGAGATCTAAAAGATGGGTCGTGTACACCTATTTATATGGGGTTCCCAAAAGTAACCGTTAGGGTTTAGGAATATCGGACTAGTCCGTGGCTCCGTGGTGAACACCGGACTAGTCTGGTGTGCTGTGTGTTAGCAAACCCTTGGTGTCCTGAAATATTGGAGTAGTTCACCTGAAGGCAGACTTGTCCGATTTTGGTTCTGGAAATCTTCAGACTAGTCCGATAAACATCGGACTTGTCCGGATATGTGAAACCCTAAGTGAATTTTGGGACAAGTCCGCACCTGAAGGACTTGTCTGAATTAGGTCAGAGGGTTTTTCGGACTAGTCCGTGCTAATATTGGACTTGTCCGATTTTGTGCAACTTGTGAGGTGTTTGGAGGACTAGTCCGCACTGGGGAGGACTAGTCCGATTCTAGTCAGAGAGATATCGGACTAGTCTGTAGTGATATCGGACTTGTCCGATCTTGTGCAGAAAGATATCAGACTAGTCCGGGGTCAGTCGGACTAGTCCGGTCATGTATAAACTTGTGCAATGTATGTGATTATTTGTGCTTGAGCTCTTGGGGTGTGTTTCCTTAACACACTCCATACACAATGATCTACTACACTTGTTCCTTGAGCTCTTTTCCACATTGCTCCTCATTCTCCTTTCTTTTTGGCTCTTTGCTCATTTTCTCATTAAAACATGTGCTCATCTCAAGAAAGTAGTTAGGATCTCATTTGTTTGTCATAAATCATCCAAAACCCACAAGGGATTCCTAGATGCACTTTCAATCTCCCCCTTTTTGGCAATTGATGACAACCAACTGAGATTTCACAAAATATGATGAAAAGTTGAGATTTTCATAAAGTGTGCACATATGAGTTTAAAACACATTAAGCAATGAAAACATGATCCATATGTGCACTCTTTATGGTGGGATGTAGAACTAAGTGTATAGAAGCAATAATCATGATGAAAATGACATAATTGACATTACCACATAATCAACAAGCATATATGTAATTCTTATAGAAAAATCACAGATTTCATCAATTTCTTCATAAGTAGTTCAAAAACATTGCATCACAGGACCATAAGTATCATAAGAGCATATTGAAAGTTTTACAACCCACAAAATAGACAAAAGACACAAAAAGAAGCTCTCCTCGCATCCTACAGCTAAGACCTAAGACTCCCCCTCAATCTCTCCCCCTTTGGCATCAAGACACCAAAAAGAAGGAGAGGAGAGACCTAAAGTCTTCAAGCCTCGCTGTCGGTTCTCTCATCGTCTTCATCTTCATCCTCTGGCTGATGAGGAGGAGGAGGAGGAGGACGAGGAGGAGGAGGAGGAGGAGGAAGAGGAGGAGCGGAACCACTCGAGTCCCCAATGCCAAAATAGGCAAGCTCGGAGGGAGTCAAGGGCCCGAGCTCGGTGAAATCAGAGTCGGAGTCATCAGAAATTACTGGAGATCCAATGGGCTCGATCTCCAGCTTTTGGCAAATCTGCTTTATGTTCTCCTTGACATATCTCATGTCATACTTTCTTCTTTTGTTGAGTTTGTGGGCCTTCACCTCGGCCTTTTGTAGGAGGCAAAAATGGCAGTTAGGTACTTCAAGATACCACTCGGGGACCCCTTTTGAAGAGGGGCCCTAGTGGCGGGGGCAGCCCTAGCTCTGGCACTGGCTCTGGCTGGAGCCTCAGGGCTTGAAGCCGGAGACGGAGCAGCTTGAACACTTGGCTTTTGAGGCATCTGGGGCCTCAAGGGAAGGTGATCCACATCCTTGACAAAATCTATGTCTGTGACCTTTTTAATCATAAACATCAGATAAGGAGCATAGTCACAGGACCTATTCGGTGTGCAGGAGACGTTCACCATGTCGTTACAAATATAGTCAAAGACATCAAATCTTCTATCTTTGCTAATGACCTTCATCAAGGTCCTGAGATACCCCTGCACACTTCATGCATCCCCATCCTTGGGGGGCAATTGTCTTCCTTAGAACCCTGTTCAACACCACAAAGAAGGGTTTCATGTTCTTGGTAGAAGGGGGGTTGAACTTGGAGTTGGGTTCATAAAGAAACTTCATCCTATCTTTCTCGATGACACCAATGTTGTGGATGATCACATAGTCATTGCTCGAGGTGTCAAGATGCAGCATCCTTGCAAATTCTTCATAAGTGAGAGTGTACTTGGATCCATGAGTCATCCAAGTCACCCTTTATTCCTCGTCACAAGCAAAGTGACAAGTAGCATAAAATTGGGCAATCACCTCATCATTCCAATTGTTCTCGAAGGCGAATAGATCCTTCAATCCATGCCTCTCAATAGCCTCGACCACCTCAACAAACGGTGAGCAGCCCTTCTTCTCAAAATGCGCCCAGTCAATCCATTGGTTGCGCACCACTGGCGTCTTCATTGGGAGATAGACGGTCTTGTACAAATCTGCATGAAAATTACTCCAAAACCTCCCATCGGAAGCTTTCTTCGAACGGATGTAGCAATCAACATTCCTGAACTTGGTCGCCGTGTCACTGCCCTTTCCGTTGAATCTCTCCTCTGTTGGATCTCTGGCCCCTTCCCTTGGAGCTGACAGCTTTAGGGGGCCCACCGGGCCTGTTGCAATTCCTTTGCCCTTACCCTTGGCTTGGCGAGGGCCACCTCCTGCAGAAGCCTTGGATGTTGGCTTCTTCGCGAGCACCTTCCTTCGATCCTGGGGAGGAGAAGGTGCCGGCTCGGAAGGGCGCTCTTGGCGCTTTTTGCTAAGGCTCGTCGAGGACCAAAGCACGGCTTCGTGGTCCATCTCAGCCTCGAAATCGGAGATCTCGTCGTTGGTGCTCGACATTGTCCTGAGAATAGATTTCACAAGGCATTGATGAGTATAGATGGCTAGGAGTTTCATTTAGAAATTGTGAAGTTAGGGTTGAGTCCAGAAAAATCAGACTAGTCCGGTGTACAAGCACGGACTAGTCCGGTTGACCGGACTTGTCCGTGCATTGGTCGGACTAGTCATGTGTTCAACCTCTAGAACCCTAACTATGAGACAAATGGTAATTCCTAATGCACAACTAGCTTAGCATCAATGAAATACATCAAAGAAGCATGTATATGGTGATAGGAACCAATCTAGTTGATTAGCATTGAAGGAAATAGCAATTTCTAGGGTTAGGGAGGAAAATGTACCGACATTGCTTGATTCGTGGAGATGTAGGTGTTGAAGGATCGAACAAGTCCGTGGTCTTCAATCCCTATGTTAAGAAGATCAATTTCCACCCAAACTTGCAATGTTTTGATGGAGGTATTAAGGAATCGACTTGGGGAGCTCGAGCTTGGAGAGAGAAAGCTTGAGGCAAGAGTGGGGTGAGGAGGATTAGGGTTTGGCGGCGGCTAGGGTTAAGGACACGAAAAATCGGACTTGTCCGAAAATGATCGGACTAGTCCGAACTTTTCCAGATCCTATATCGTACTAGTCTGTGGTCTATCGGACTAATCCGGCCTAACCGGCACTTTGCGGACTAGTCTGCATGGGCGGACTAGTCCGGGCAACCACGGACTAGTCCGTGGTCACCAGACAGGATGAGCCTAGTCCATTCGTATATATTTGAAGGTACTTATTTAGAAATTAGGGAGGCAAACCAAATCAAGTTATCTTGATGAATATGATCAGTAAGCATACAACAATCAAGCAATGATCATAATTTACCAAGATCTAGTAATTGACATAGTTTTTCGGAAAAATTGATAGAGATGATTTTCACAACACAATCAATGAATTTTGATGATAGCATTCAGGTATACAAGATTTCAAGTCATACTTAGAGCATCGAGGATATTAAGTTCATTTCGAAGCTCGCAAAAGCGTTTTTCATCAAGTGGCTTGGTGAATATATCGGCTAGTTGCTTTTCGGTATGTAAAATGGCTATGTCTCCCTTCATTGAATGGTCTCTCAAAAAGTGATGCCGGACGTAAATGTGTTTGGTCCTAGAGTGCTCAACGGGATTATGGGCAATTTTAATGGCACTCTCATTATCACAAAGTAGTGAAATGCTGTTCATATTGTAACCGTAATCCCTTAGAGTTTGTTGCATTCAAAGGAGTTGTGCACAACAACTCCCGGCTGCAACATACTCCGCTTCAGCCGTGGAAAAGGCAATGGAGTTTTGTTTCTTGGAGGACCAAGAAACAAGTGATCTACCTAGAAATTGACATGTACCGGAGGTACTTTTTCTATCTACTTCGCATCTGGCATAATTTGCATCGGAGTAACCAATGAGATTGAATTTGGAGCCTTTGGGGTACCAAAGGCCTAGGTTGGGTGTATGAACTAAATACCGCAAGATTCTCTTAACGGCTTTCAAATGACACTCTTTTGGGTTGGCTTGAAACTTTGCACAAAAGCATACACCCAACATAATGATTGGCCTAGATGCACATAAGTAGAGTATAGATCCAATCATGGAGCGATATACCTTTTGATCGACGTTTGGTCCATCTTCATTGAGATCCATGTGGCCATTCGTTGCCATGGGAGTCTTTATAGGCTTCGCCTTGTCCATTCAAAACTTCTTGAGTATGTCTTGAGTGTACTTAGTTTGTCTTATGAACGTCCCTTCCTTTTGTTGCCTCACTTGGAATCCCAAGAAGTACTTTAGCTCTCCCATCATAGACATCTCAAACCTATCTATCATAATTTTACTAAATTCCTCACAAAAAGATTTGTTAGTTGAACCAAAGACTATATCATCAACATAAATTTGACAAACAAAGAGATCATTGTCAAAGTTCTTTGTAAACAGCGTATAATCTACTTTACCGATCTTAAAACCATTTTCAATTAAGAAATCTCTAAGACACTCATACCAAGCTCTAGGAGCTTGTTTGAGGCTGTAGAGAGCTTTACGCAGTTTAAATACGTGATCAGGGAACTCTTCATCTTCAAACCCGGGGGGTTGCTCCACATACACCTCTTCCTTGATTGGTCCGCTGAGGAAGGCGCTTTTCACATCCATTTGATAGAGCTTTAAATCATGGTGAGTAGCATATGCAAGTAATATTCTAATGGACCCAAGTCTACCTACGGGAGCAAGGGTTTCATCGAAATCCAGACCTTCGACTTGTGAATACCCTTTGGCCACAAGTCGTGCCTTGTTCCTTGTCACCACCCCGTATTCGTCTTGTTTGTTGCGGAAGACCCATTTGGTGTCGACGACATTGGACTTGGGTCTTTCGACTAGTTCCCACACCCCGTTCCGCTTGAAATTGTTGAGTTCTTCTTGCATGGCCACTACCCAATCCGGATCCTTCAATGCATCCTCAATCCTGCACGGTTCCAAAAAGGGTACAAACGAATAGTGCTCACAAAAACTAGCTATGCGAGATCTAGTAGTTACTCCCTTTTGGATGTCACCGATGATGTTTTCGATTGGGTGATCCCTTTGGACGCATTGGTGTACTCTTGGGTGTGGTACTTGTTGTCTTGAATCTTCATGATCATCTTCTTCTCCCCCTAAATGGTTGTCCTCATTGACTTGTTGATCATTTTCGCTTTCTTGAGGTTGATCTTGTATGGAAGCTCCCCCTTGATCATTGGCCTCCTCTTGTAGTTCATTTTCCTCATGCATATGTACAGGTGGCTCTTGTGGTCGAACTTCGCCTAACGCCATTCTTCTTAGTGCTTGACAAGGAGCTTCTTCTCTATCTAGCACACATGGATCAACTTGCTCCTTTTGGGAGCCATTAGTTTCACCAAACACTACGTCACATGCTACTTCAACAAGTCCGGATGTCTTGTTGAAGACATTATAGGCGTAAGTGTTCGAATCATAACCAACCAAGAAACCTTCATTGGACTTCGAAGTGAACTTTGAAGTCTTAGGCTTCTTGTTTAAAATATAGCATTGGAACCGAAAACTCGAAAATATGAAATATTAGGCTTGTTACCGGTGAGTAGCTCATAGGATGTTTTCTTGAGTAGTCGATGAAGATAAAGTCGATTTATGGCGTGGCAAACGGTGTTGACCGCTTCCGCCCAAAATCGATCTGAGGTCTTGTACTCATCGAGCATTGTTCTCTCCATCTCTATGAGGGTTCGGTTCTTCCTTTCGGCAACTCCGTTTTGTTGAGGGGAGTAAGGTGCTGAAAACTTGTGGTTTATGCCTTCTTCATCTAGGTATTCCTCAACTTGTGTGTTCTTGAACTCCGTGCCGTTGTCACTTCGAATGTTCTTGATTGTCAGCAAAAATTCATTTTGAGCTCGCTTGAAGAACTTCTTGAGTGTTTCATGTGTTTCTGACTTATCATGTAAAAAGAAAACCCAAGTGAAGCGAGAAAAATCATCGACAATTACTTAACCATATTTGTTACCGTCGATGCTTATGTAAGCAATTGGACCAAATAAGTCCATGTGAAGTAGCTCGAGCGGTCTTGTTGTAGTCATGACGTTCTTAGCGGGATGAGGTGCTCCAAATTGCTTCCCGGCTTGGCACGCGCTACAGGGCCTGTCTTTCTCAAAAACAACATCCTTCAAACCTCGGATGTGATTGCCCTTGAGGAGTTTTTGAAGATTCCTCAAACCAACATGTGCTAGTCGTCTATGCCACAGCCAACCCATGTTGGTCTTTGCAATCAAGCATGTGTCAAGTTCGGCTTTATCTTTATTGAAGTCAACAAGATAAAGTTTTCCCTTTAAAATACCCTTGAATGCAATGGAACCATCACTCCTCCTAGAGACGGTCACACCCTCGTTAGTGAACAAACAATTATAACCTCTGTCCCATAATTGAGATATGGAAAGCAAGTTATAATCCAAGGAATCAACATTTAACACATGAGAAAGAGTATGTTGTGATTATATGGTAATTTTACCGGTCCCGAGCACCTTTCCTTGACTATTGTCTCCAAAATAGATGCCCTTGCTTGGATCCTCATTTGCTTCATACTCAACGAACATCCTTCTTTCTCCAGTCATATGGTTGGTGCAGCCACTGTCTAGCACCAATTTAGATCCACCAGAGGAATAGGCCTACAAAAACAAATCATGCTTTGGTTTTAGGTACCCAAGCTTGATTGGGTCCTTTTAGGTTAGTCACAAGGGAGTTGGGCACCCACACATGAGACTTGGTGTTCCCATGGCGTGGCCCAACATAATGAGCATAAATCTTACCAATATTACTTCTCATTAACACATAATATGCACCGAAGGTTCTAAATAGCAATTGTTGTTGTTTATAAACAGGACTAGTCTGGGAGATCGGACTTGTCCAAACGACCGGACTTGTCCGGATCCCGACCGGACTAGTCTGGTGATCATGCGTGTTGAATGTGTTAACTTTGGATTTTCCAGTTTGAGAGGGTCTTCCCTTTACAAAGGTAATGCTTTCCTTGTTATTCTTATGGCTTCTAGCATTTTGCTTTCCACCATAGGAATACCCAATGCCATATTTGACATTTGGAGTTCTTGTTGCCAAGTAAGCACTACGTGTATATTTGACCTTCTCCTTGTCAAATATGCCACTTTGAACAGGATGCTTATCCTTGGTAGAGGTTGACTTGTCTTTCAAACTAGTGTCAACTTTATCACATGAACAAGTAATGATAGCTTCAGTTTTAAGTGGTTGAGAAGGTGAGCTTGAAGAGGATGAAGCCATGAAGGGTCGCCTTGCTTGAGGGACTTAAATTGCACTTCAAGGATCTTGTTAACCTTGATTAGGTTAGCAAGTTCGTCCTTGATTGTAGCATTTGAGTCGCTTAACTCCAAGCAAGCTTCCTTGCTTGAAGTTAACTCAAGCTCTAGTGACTTGCTTTGCTCTTTTTCAAACCCTAGAACCTTGTCAAGTTCAACATACCTCCTTTTGGGATATAATCATGTCTTCTTGATGATTTATCAATTTCTCCTTCTCAAAAAGTTGATCAAGTAAAAATTTCATTTTAGCGGCTGTTTTCTTATCTAAGCCAATTAGCATATCTTCAATATCACTATTAATTTCACTATCACTAGAATAGGAATGCAAGGAAGAGGATTTTGTTGCTACCTTGCATTTACCTTCCTTTGCCATGAGGCAAGTGTCGTTCCCCTTTCGTGTGCCAAGAGTGGGGAAGAGAGTGGATTTCATGGATGTCTTTAAGATGGCTATGCTAGCCATATCCTCTTCTTCTTCAGATGAGGACTCACCATTTGAGTCCCATTCTTTTCCAAGATGCGCTTGTTAAGCTTGCTTCTTCTTCTTGAAGAACTTCTTGGGTTGAGGCTTCAATTCTTTGGTCTTCTTATTGTTCTATTCATATGGGTAGTCAACTATAAAGTGGCTATAGTCACCACAGTTATAGCATACCTACCTCAACTTCGGTCTTGATTTTTCCTTGTACTTCCCTTCACTCGATTTTGCCCCTTGTCTCTTCTTCATCATTCTCTTGAATTTCTTCATGAATAGTATCATGTCATCTTCATCCAAGTCATTGCTCTCATCATCACCGTCTTCTTCTAGTTGAGCTTCTCGAGCTTCTTTAGACAAGGGCTTAAGGGTGGACTTTAGAGTGACCCCTTTCTTCTTTGCCGAGGTGAGATCGGCAATCTCCTTAACATGTTTAGCTTGTTTTTACATCATCTCAAAGTTGATAATTTTCCCAAGTAGCTCATCCGGGGTCATCTTCTTGTACCCGGGGCTTTCTCGTATCATCGAGCACAAGGTAACATTGCGAGGCATGAAGGCTCTAAGAATGAGCTTCACCACCTCGTGGTCGTTCCACTTCTTGCTTCCGTATGCTCGCACCTTTTTGATGAGCGTCTTTAGTCGTTTGTACATATCTTGTGGTGACTCATCTTCTTTGATGGCGAATCTTCACAGCTCACCTTCGATCATCTCGATTTTTGCTTCTCACACATGACAATCGCCTTCATGTGCGGTTTGCAATGTATCTCATATCTCTTTTGCGATCTCGAGTCCATCCACCTTTGTAAACTCATCACCACTGAGTGATGAAGTAATGACTGCAGCAGCTTGAGCATTTCGATGGATGGCTTGCTCTTGGCTAGGTGTGAGCTCCTCATCATCATCCAGGATATCTATTCCTGTGCATACTATGTGCCACAAACTTGGATTGAGGGAAATAAAATGCATTTTCATGTTTTGCCTCCACATTGAGTAGTCATTGCCGTCAAAGTGTGGGGCTTTTCCAAGTGGAATAGATAGATAATGATTGTTATTAGAATTTAGGTGATCATTATTAAAAGGATATTGGGAGTAGTCAGTGTGACTACTCCCCTTCTTTTTCTTCTCATCTTCAATCTTCACCTTTCCCTTGTAAAGGGTTTTCTTCCTTAGGAGCGCCTTGAGTTCCAGTGTCTCCTCATCGTCATCCTCGAAGTCTTGAATGGCCTCGAGGAGCCACTCCAATTTCTTGTTCTTGTCTTCATCAACCTTCTCTTGGTTGTTGCTCTTGTGTACGTCCTTCATGTCCGACATGATCTCTTCGATCGATTAGTCTCCTTTTGAAGAACCTTGCTCTGATACCAATTGAATGTGGCCTAGAGGGGGTGAATAGACCTTTTTGATTTTTTGTCGGAACCTGCAACACTTAACAACTAGATCAAATCTCGAGATATCAGACTAGTCCGGTCAAGTGCGGACTAGTCCCGTGAGTACCGACTAGGTTAATCAAATTTGATCGATTAACTCGATCCTAGGATATAAGCTGTGGAATTATACTTGTAATTTAAGTGTTGCACAACTATGAACTAGGGTGTATCACAATTTAATCTTAAACTCAACGTTTCAACGTAAAGTTAGCATGATTGATTGAAACCCTAGATATATATATGAAATGTAAGAACAATGGGTGCAAAGAAAGAACACAATGATTTTATCCCGTGGTTCGGTTCCCACAAAGGCAACCTACGTCCACGTTGAGGAGTCCACAAAAGGATCGGGTCTTCTCCAACCCTACCCTCGTCAAATCACCATGGAGGCCAATCCTCTTCACTAATCACAAAGGCGGAATAACCAAATTCAAGGGGCCTTCTCACACGTTGAGGGCTCCCCAAGATTACAACAAGAACACACTCGAAAGATCACAATGAAAACCACAGGAGTGTGTTAGGGAAACAAACCAAGAGCTCAATGAGTGATGAACTGTGTCTCTCCAATGATCCAAAATGTATCCTCAAGGGATTGATCTTTTTTGCGTTTAATTTCGTGGAGAGATGTGTTTCTGAGGCTCTTGGGAGGTGTGACGGCGCAGGGGGTCGAGAGATCTGAAAGATGGGCCGTGTACACCTATTTATATGGGGTTCCCAAAAGTAACCGTTAGGGTTTAGGAATATCGGACTAGTCTGTGGTGAACACCAGACTAGTCCAGTGTGCTGTGTGTTAGCAAACCCTAGGTGTCCCGAAATATCGGACTAGTCCGTCTGAAGGCGGATTTGTCCAATTTTGGTTCTGGAAATCTTTGTACTAGTCCGATAAACATCGGACTTGTCCGGATATGTGAAACCCTAAGTGAATTTAGGGACAAGTCCGCACCTGGAGGACTTGTCCAATTTAGGTCAGAGGGTTTTTTGGACTAGTCCGTGCTAATATTGAACTTGTCCGATTTTGTGCAACTTGTGAGGTGTTTGGAGGACTAGTCTGCACTCGGGAGGACTAGTCCGATTCTAGTCAGAGAGATATCAGACTAGTCCGTAGTGATATCGGACTTGTCCGATCTTGTGCAGAAAGTGTGACACCCGGTTCCGAAAAAATGACCCAAGTGAACGCATATGTGTGCCCAGGACGTTCAACACACATACACGAGTGCATCACAAACGATATACAGAAAATTACCACAGAACAAGATTAATTAACCAAATTTTATTACACAAACCATATTATCCTCGAATACAGACTCTAATGAATATTAATGACAAGTTCAACTAATGCAGCGGAAATAAACTAAATAAGCAAACTAAACAACTAGGCAGCATGAGCGATAGGGTAGCGCGGCTCAAATCAACACCACAGGCAAGCTGACGGTAGACACGGCCTAGAACTCTGCATTATCTCCATTAAAATCCCAATCATGACCTGCAACTGGGGGGAGGATTGCAAGAGTGAGTACATATCGTACTCAGCAAGTGTGGAAAGTATGACATGTAGCTGATTCAAATGACGAATAGAATAATGGTTAAGTGCTGAAAAGTACATTAAAACATTTGAAAAACAATATATTACATGTACATGAAATAAACCCATCATAAGCCATGTAGTTATCATAATACTGATCCATATTCCATATCCATCATCATATACAAATATCCATATTCAGTACCAGAATTCAATTCTTAACCATCCATAACCATAATACCAACCATAACCATAATACCATCCCAAAGTCAATACCAAACCATCCCAAATCCAAATACCGAGTTCCCTCTAATCATGTGAGGGTCCAGGTTGCTCATAACCGGGAGCACGGCTATCATGATAGTTTTAAACACACTCTGCAAAGGTTGTACCGCTTTACCCATGTGTTTGTGATTTCGTCACCTTTTTATGACTATAGAATCTCAATTATGTCATCTCACACTTCCTTAGGTGTGTGGCCAAGAGATCACAAAATAGCCTTTACAAAGGTATTACTAGCCTATTTAGACCGCACTGAGGTTTCACCGGTGGCGATGTGTCCAACTGAGCACATCTTCAACCAAGGGCCCCCTCTTGAGCCTTTCGGATCCCAGGGTAGTCCCACCAATCATCAACAAACCCAATCTGACTACCCCTTCCCCGAGCATCCTTAATGGTCCAAATAGCACTACAAAAGCCCTAATTAATCAGCTACGCCGCACCCATACTTGGCCTCGTGGTGGCACTGTAAATCCTGGATGGTCGCTCCACGAACTGGTCCTTAGATCTAAAGCAAGCAAAACCACCATAACATCCAACCCATCCACATACCTGGCTTGCTTAGATCACCCATTACCATATCATATTAACCAGTTCATGTTAACCATAATCTCATCCATGCATACTTAAGTTGAGTGGTATAGTTGTTTTCGCATCCCAGTTGATCAAGCGAAGCAAAAGGTAAAAAGCCCTTCCCGACTCTCTATCGTATATTCCAAGTGACAAGGGTGGTTAAACAAAGCTAGTAAACTTCCTACCATAGGACTTCCCATCAAATTGACACAAGCATGTAGTTTGCAAACAAAACATTTATTTTAAAATAGGATCAATATGCTTCAAGGACACTTGCCTTGCTCTTGCGGTTGATTAGGGTCAAAGCCTTCAAACTCTTGGTGTTGTAGATCCTCCGCGGCACTCTCTAGCGCAAATCTATCTAATCAACACAATAAACATACAAGACAAGAAACACAATCAAAGAGTGCACAAATATTACTCAATATGACATGACATGCATGATTGATGCAAATGCAAGGTAGAACTTGTTAATAGAATGCTTTTAATGATCATTAATTAGTTCTAATATATTTTAACAAGTTTATACAGGTTTGTATTTGATTATATCTACTTTTAGAATCAATTCAACACAATTTAGTCAGCAAAATCGGACTAGTCTGCAGAAGGCTGGACTAGTCCGCACTTCGCAGAACTAGCGAACTAGGGTTTTCTAGATCAACGTGAATTTGGATATTAGGGGTTGAATTCACGTAAGGAAAAGAGAATAGAAGGTATACCAGGTGTTTAGGACTCCAATGAATCAAGAAACTTGGAGGTAACACTTGGATATTGATGATCTAGGGTTGGGGATGAACTTGGAGATGAATTGGTGATGAAGAATGAAAGCTTGGTGGAGATCTTGATCCTCTTTCGTTTCCTCCTCTTCTTCTTCTTGCTTAGGATCTCCTCCTCCCTCCTTGATGGTGGCTATCCACGAACTAGGGTCTGGGTGGGGTGGAAAAGTGGCAAATAGATGTCAAGCCAAGGGGTGGGGTTGTTTATATAGAGGTGGAGGCTAGGGTTAGATGGATTTCGAGTTTGAGAGGAGTAGAGGCTGGTTATAGAGTCCCACATGGGCTCTAAAAGAGTTAGGCACGACGTCCCTAGGTCCACTTTACGTGAAACCCAAGAAATAAGTCGTAAAACAAAAGATCAATTCGGGGTCGCGAAATATCGGACAAGTCCGAAAAGGATCGGACTAGTTCGAAAATGTCTAGAGAGAAAATCGGACAAGTATGGCTTAAAATCGGACAAGTCTGACTTTAGTCAGAGAGGAAAACAGACAAGTCCACTGGAACACTGGACTAGTCCGGAAAAGTCCAGGGACTTAGCAGCTTTTCAAGGATTCTTGGAATATCGGACTAGTCTGCACAAAATCGGACAAGTCCGAAAGTTTCCAGAGGCAAAATCGGACTAGTCCGCAGCAAAAACGGACAAGTCCATTTTTAGTCAGAGAGAAATCGGACTAGTCCTTACTAAAATCGGACTAGTCTGCACTTTTCAGTATTTTAAGTGCGGTTATGTTCCAAATCAATTTTTAAATGTTCCAAATCAATTTTAAACTCGTTCCTCTTTATGTGGGTTAATGTTAAACATGTATATGAATGTATGTAGGGCATGATGCATGAAATTGAGGGTGTTACAAACCTACCCCCTTAAAATGAATCTCGCCCTCGAGATTCGACGCGGAAGAGAAGAGATAGGGAAATTCCTTCTTGAGATCATCCTCCAATTCCCACGTTGCTTCTTTTTTGGTGTGGTGCTTCCATTGAACTTTACACCATCGAATAACCTTGTTCCTTGTGGCTCTCTCCTTGGTTTCCAAAATTTTGATCGGTTGTTCGGCGTAAGTCAAATCTTCCTCTAGTTCCAATCCTTCCATGGGCACTTGTTCTTCCAGTACTCTCAGGCATTTCTTGAGTTGGGAAACATGAAAGACATCATGTACTTCTGAAAGATGAGTTGGCATCTCCAACTTATACGCTACTTCTCCTCTTTTGTCCAAAATCTTGAATGGTCCAATGTAGCGAGGTGCTAGCTTGCCTCTTATATTAAACCTCTTATGACCTCTCATCAGTGACACCTTGAGGTAAACAAAATCTTCCACTTCAAAGGCTAATTTCCTCCTCCTATTGTCCGCATAGCCTTTTTTTTCTTGATTGGCAGCCCTCAAGTTTTCACGAATTATTTGGATTTGCTTTTCGACTTCTTGCAACACATCCGGACCAAATAATTGAGTTTCCCCTGCCACATTCCAGAATAAAGGTATCCTACACTTTCTTCCATAAAGCGCTTCATATGGTGACATCTTCAAACTTGATTGGTAACTATTGTTGTATGAAAATTCTGCATATGGCAAGCTCTTGTCCCAACTTTTCTCATGCTTTAAAGCACAAGCTCTTAACATGTCCTCCAAAATTTGATTGGTCCTCTCAGTTTGTCCATCCGTTTGAGGGTGATATGCTGAACTAAAATTCAACCTCGTTCCCAAAGCTTCATGCAATTTTTGCCAAAACCTGGAAGTGAATTGTGAACCTCTATCCGAGACTATCTTCCTCGGAAATCCATGCAAACATACTATTCTTCCCATATACAGTTCCGCCAATTTCTCTCCATTATAGGTGGCCTTGACGAGAAATAAGTGGGCTGACTTAGTTAATCAATCCACAATTACCCAAATTGAGTCGTAATCGGACTAAGTACGTAGTAAACCAACTATGAAGTCCATACCGATTTCTTCCCACTTCCATTCCGGAATCTTTAATGGTTGTAATAGTCCAGTTGGCCTTTGATGTTCCGCCTTGACTCGTTGGCACACATCGCACAATGCTGTGAATTCAGCTATGTCCTTCTTCATGCTATGCCACCAATAGCAAGTATTCAAGTCTTTGTACATCTTTGTAGAACCAGGATGAATTGAGTATGGTGAGTCATGTGCCTCTCTTATTGTTGTCTCTCGAATACGCTTCACATTAGGCACAACAATCCTCTTACCAAGCCATAGGGTACCATGTTCATCTTCATCAAATCTGAATTATCTCCCTTTTTCGGTCCTTTCCTTGATTTCCTTGATCTCTTCATCTGTGACTTGTGCTTCTTGAATTTCTTGCTCCGGGTTTGGATTTCACTCCATTATTCCCATCTCATTCACAAATCCGAGGTTCAACCGTTCGAACTCCTTACATAACTCGGATGGCAACTCTCGAACTGTGAGTTGATGACTTACTCCTTTTCTACTCAAAGCATCGGCCACTACGTTGGCTTTTCCCAGATGATAGTTGATCCCCAAATCATAATCTTTGATGAGCTCCAACCATCTTCGTTGCCTCAAATTCAGATCCGTTTGTGTGAAAATATACTTAAGACTCTTGTGATCCGTATAAATTTCACACCTATGTCCACAAATATAGTGTCTCCAAATCTTCAGTGCATGTACCACGGCTGCAAGTTCCAAATCATGTGTGGGGTAATTTTGCTCATGTTTCTTCAATTGTCTCGATGCATAAGCTACCACTTGACCTTCTTGCATCAATACACATCCGAGTCCTTGTCTCAATATGTCGCAATAAATATCAAAACTCTTGCTTACATCCGGCAATACCAAAATTGGGGCTGTTGTCAACCTCTTCTTCAACTCATCAAAACTGTTTTGACAAGCTTGAGTCCATTGGAATGTCTTTCCCTTCATTAGTAGTTCCGTCATTGGCATGGCTATCTTGGAAAAGTCTTTGATGAATCGACGGTAATATTCAGCCATCCCAAGGAAACTCCTTATTTACTTGACATTTTGCGGCGATTCCCACTTCAACACGTCTCTCACTTTTATGGGGTCAACCGATTCTCCTCCTCCTGAGATGATATGACCCAAAAATGACACCTCTTTCAACCAGAACTGACACTTGTTGAACTTGGCATACAATTGATGCTCCCTCAATTTCTGCAGTGTAAGCCTCAAGTGTTCTTCATGTTCCTTCTCATCCTTCGAGTAGATCATAATGTCATCAATAAACACCACAACGAACCTATCCAAGTACTCCATGAAGACCTTATTCATGAGGTACATAAAGTAGGTAGGTGCATTTGTCAATCCAAAAGACATCACGGTGTACTCAAAAGATCCATACCGCGTCCTAAAAGCTGTCCTGGGTATGTCCGACGGTCTAATCTTCATTTGAAAGTATCCTGACATCAAATCAATCTTAGAGAAGACACAAGCACCCTTCATCTGATCAAACAAGTCTTCTATGCGTGGCAAGGTGTACTTGTTCTTGATTTTTACCTCGTTGAGAGCTCAATAATCTACGCACATCCTTTGCGATCCATCCTTCTTGTCCACAAACAGCACGGGCGCTCCCCAAGGTGAAGAACTAGGGCGGATAAAACCCTTCTCTAGTTGCTCTTGAATCTGCTTCTTGAGCTCCGCTAATTCCATAGGAGGCATCCTATACGGCCTCTTAGCTATAGGTGCAGTTCCAGGTATTAAATCAATAACAAACTCAATGTCTCAATCAGGTGGCATACCTGGCAACTCGTCCGGAAAAACATCCAAAAATTCACACACCACCAGAGTCTCCTCAATTGCAGTACCATCAATGTGATTCAGCTCCAATTGTTTCGGTGCATGTTGAGTTGCTTCAAATTCTAAGGTGATCCCTTCTTCATTAGTCAACTTCACCGTCATCGTGGCACACTCGATGACTCCATTGTGCTTCCTCAACCAGTCCATACCAAGTATAATGTCCAATCCTTGAGAATCCAAAACAATGAGGTTGGCGGAGAAGTCTACCCTCCTTATTCTAAGGCTTACTTTTGGACATACTATATTTGTCCTCATCTCTCCTCCAGGAGACTTAACCAATAGAGTAAACTTCATATGAGAGATCGGCAAACTATATTTGGCAACATACTTCGATGTAATGAATGAATGTGATGCTCCAGAATCAAACAATCATAGTCACGGGGTTGGAGTTGGCGAGAAACATACCAATGACCACGTCATCCGCTTGTTGAGCATCCTCTGTAGAGACATGGTTCATGTTGCCATGACCAAAATTCTGTTGTCCACGATTCCCTTGTGGCTGTCCTCCATTGGCTCTTGGGTTTTGCCTCGGTGCATTGCTTCCTTGACCAAGGCCTGACTTAGGACATTGATGCTCAAAGTGTCCAGCTTCTCCACAAGTATAGCACTTCTTAACTCCACCAGAATTATTGGGACGAGCTTGGTTTTGAGCATTGGCACCAGGAAAATTAGCATGAGGTGCAAAAGGCATTGGAGGCCTAGGTGCTTGCATGATAGGGCGCTGCTGCACAAACTGAGTTGGGCATGGTGCATAACCAGGGCGCTGTATAGGAGTAGAGGAGCTGTAATATGGTGCATTGGGTGATGCAAAGAGAGGGCGCACATTACTTCCTTATTGTTGTCCTTGATATGGCGCCTTCCTCTTGTTGTCTTGTTCCATCTCACAGACCTTGTTCTCCACCACAATTGCTTTGTCCACAAGCTTCTGAAAATTGGCATAATCATAGTTGAGCAATTGCACTTGGATCTCATTGTTCAAGCCTCTCATGAACAAGTACTGCTTCCGGCTGTCCCGACTAACATCCTCAGGCGCATATCTTGAGAGTTGAGTGAATTTGTTGAGATATTCACCCACGCTCGATCTTACTTGCCTCAAGTTCTCAAATTCTTGCCTCTTCAGAATCATAACACCTTCCGGCACATAATGAGAATGGAAACTCTCCTTGAATTCTGCCCAAGCGATCCTCTCTTGATTCTCATGAGCATTGCAATAAGCATCCCACCAATCTGTAGCTGCTCCAACGAGTAGATGAGAAGCAAATAGCACCTTCTCCCGGTCACTGCATTGGACAATAGCAAGTTTCTTCTCCACGGACTTGAGCCAATCATCCGCATCCATAGGGTCAGTGGCTTGAGCAAAGGTTGGCGGCCTAGTCCTCATAAACTCTCCCAACCGGTTATGAGGAAGCGGGGGTGGCGGTGGAGGCATGCGGGGCTGATTATTGATGTTACCAGCCTGCAGCGGTCCCATAGTTTGTATCATGGTCTGCATGAGCTGGTTTTGCATAGCCAAGAGCTGCTCAACATTAATATCTCCTTGGGCAGGTCCTTGTCCATTGTTATTCTGAGGTACTCCATGGTTCTCCTCCTCATCACTAGCATCCCTCTGGTTGCGAGTCCTCACCATCTGGAGAAAAGCAATAGGTAAGAATTAGAAAACGTCCCCAACTATATGCATCAAGGGATATGAAACTAGACAACTAACTAGCCTACGTGGACATGGCAACTCTAAAGCATCCCAATATTAAGCACACAAGCAAACAATATATAGCAACAGCACACCAAACAAAACACATCGGTCCCTGAGTGCTCCTATGTGCTCTAATGTGTCCATTCTATCTAGGTTGCATCCTACAGTCAACCTGTGGCTCTAATACCAATCTGTGACACCCGGTTCTGAAAAAATGAACCAAGTGAACGCATATGTGTGTCCAGGATGTTCAACACACATACACGAGTGCATCATAAATGATATACAGAAAATTACCACAGAACAAGATTAATTAACCAAATTTTATTACACAAACCATATTATCCTCGAATACAAACTCTAATGAATATTAATGACAAGTTCAACTAATGCATCGAAAATAAACTAAATAAGCAAACTAAACAGCTAGGCAGCATGAGCGATAGGGTAGTGCGGCTCAAATCAACACCACAGGCAAGATGATGGTAGACATGGCCTAGAACTCCGCATTATCACCATTAAACTCCCAATCCTGACCTGCAACTATTGGGAGGGGGGGTTGCAAAAGTGAGTACATGTCATACTCAGCAAGTGTGGAAAGTGTGACATGTAGCTGATTCAAATGATGAATATAATAATGGTTAAGTGCTAAAAAGTACATTAAAACATTTGAAAAACAATATATTACATTTATATGAAATAAACCCATCATAAGCCATGTAGTTATCATAATACCGATCCATATTCCATATCCATCATCATATACAAATATCCATATTCAATACCAGAATTCAATTCTTAACCATCCATAACCATAATACCATCCCAAAGCCAATACCAAACCATCCCAAATCCTAATACTGAGTTCCCTCTAATCATGTGAGGGTCCAGGTTGCTCATAACCGGGAGCACGGCTATCATGATAGTTTTAGACACACTCTGCAGAGGTTGTACCGCTTTACCCACGTGTTTGTGATTTCATCACCTTTCGATGACTATAGAATCTCAATTATGCCGTCTCACACTTCCTTAGGTGTGTGGCCAAGAGATCACAAAATAGCATTTACAAAGGGGTTACTAGCCTATTTAGACCCCACTGAGGTTTCACCGGTGGCGTTGTCTCCAACTGAGCACATCTTCAACCCAGGGGACCCTCTTGAGCCATTCGGATCCCAGGGTAGTCCCACCAATCATCAACAAACCCAATCCGACTACCCCTTCCTCGAGCATCCTTAATAGTCCAAATGGCACTGGAAAAGCCCTAATTAATCAGCTACACCGCACCCATACTTGGCCTCGTGGTGGCACTGTAGTCCTGGCTTATTCTCGCATGAACCGGTCCTTAGATCTAAAGCAAGCAAACCACCATAACATCCAACCCATCCACATACCAGGCTTGCTTAGATCACCCATTACCATACCAGATTTAACCAGTTCATGTCAACCACAATCTCATTAATGCATAATTAAATTAAGTAGTGTAGTTGTTCTTCCATCCCAATTAATTAAGTGAAGCAAAAAGGTAAAAACCCTTCCCGACTCTCTACGAGGTATTCCAGGTGACAAGGGTGGTTAAACAAAGCTAGTCAACTTCCTATCATAGGATTCCTATCAAATTGACACAAGCATGCAATTTTGCAAACAAAACATTTATTTTAAAACAGGATCAATATGCTTCAAGGACACTTGCCTTGCTCTTGCAGTTGATTAGGGTCAAAGCCTTCAAACTCTTGGTGCTGTAGATCCTCCGCGGCACTCTCTAGCACAAATCCGTCTAATCCACACAATAAACATACAAGACAAGAAACACAATCAAAGAGTGCACAAATATTACTCAATATGTCATGACATGCATGATTGATGCAAATGCAAGGTAGAACTTGTTAATAGGTTGCTTTTAATGATCACTAACTAGTTCTAATAGATTTTAACAAGTTTATACAGGTTTGGATGTGATTAGATCAAATTTTAGAATTAATTCAACATAATTTAACCAGAAAGACCGGACTAGTCCGCTAGGGACCAGACAAGTCCGCACTCTGCGAGATCAGCGGATTAGGGTTTTCTAGATTGACGTGAATTTGGAGATTAGGGGTTGAATTCACGTAAGGAAAAGATAATAGAAGGTATACCAGGTGTTTAGAACTCCAATGAAACAAGAAACTTGGAGGTAACACTTGGATCTTGATGATCTAGGGTTGGTGATGAACTTGGGGATGAATTGGTGATGAAGAACGAAACTTGGTGGAGATATTGATCCTCTATCGTTTCCTCCTCTTCTTCTTCTTGCTTGGGATCTTCTCCTCCCTCCTTGATGGTGGCTCTCCACGAACTAGGTTTGGGTGGGGTGGAAAAGTGGCAAATAGATGTCAAACCAAACGGTGGGGCTGTTTATATAGAGGTGGAGGCTAGGGTTAGATGGATTTCGAGTTTGGGATGAGTAGAGGCCGGTTTAGAGTCCCACATGGGCTCTAAAAGAGTTAGGCACGACGCCCCTAGGCCCACTTAACGTGAAACCCAAGAAAAAAGTCGTAAAACAAAAGATCAACTCGGAGTCGCGAAATATCAGACAAGTCCGGAAAGGACCGGACTAGTCTGAAGTCGTCCAGAGAGAAAATCGCACAAGTTTGGCCAAACATCAGACAAGTCCGACTTTAAACAGAGAGGAAATCGGACAAGTCCGCTGGAACACCGGACTAGTCCAGAAAAGTCCAAGGACTTAGCAATATTTCAAGGATTCTTGGGATATCGGACTAGTCCGCACAAAATCGGACAAGTCCAAAAGTTTCTAGGGGCAAAATTAGACTAGTACGCAGCAAAACGGACAAGTCCATTTTTAGTCAGAGAGAAATCGGACTAGTCCTCAGTAAAATCGGACTAATCCGCACTTTCCTGCGTTTTAAGTGCGGTTTTGTTACAAATAAATTTTAAATGTTGCAAAACAATTTTAAACTCGTTCCTCTTGTTGTGGGTTAATGTTAAACATGTATATGAGTGTATGTAGGGCATGATGCATGAAAATGAGGGTGTTACAAACCTACCCCCCTTAAAATGAATCTCGCCCTCGAGATTCGATGCGGAAGAGAAGAGATAGGGAAATTCCTTCTTGAGATCATCCTCCAATTCCCACGTTGCTTCTTTTTTGGTGTGGTGCTTCCATTGAACTTTACACCATCTAATAATCATGTTCCTTGTGACCCTCTCCTTAGTTTCCAAGATTTTTATCGGTTGCTCGGCGTAAGTCAAATCTTCTTCTAGTTCCAATCCTTCCATTGGCACTTGTTCTTCCTATACTCTCACACACTTCTTGAGCTGGGAAACATGAAAGACATCATGTACGTCCGAAAGATAAGCTCGCATCTCCAACTTATACGCTACTTCTCCTCTTTTGTCCAAAATCTTGAATGGTCCAATATAACGAGGTGCGAGCTTGCCCCTTATGTTAAACCTCTTATGACCTCTCATTGGGGACACCTTAGGGTAAACAAAATCTCCCACTTCAAAGGCTAATTTCCTTCTCCTATTGTCTGCATAACCTTTTTGCCTTGATTGGGCAGCCCTCAAGTTTTCATGAATTATTTGGACTTGCTTTTCGGCTTCTTGCAACACATCCGGACCAAATACTTGAGTTTCTCCTGCCTCATTCCAGAATAAAGGTGTCCTACACTTCCTCCCATAAAGCGCTTCATACGGTGGCATTTTCAAGCTTGCTTGGTAACTATTGTTGTATGAAAATTCTGCGTATGGCAAGCTTTTGTCCCAACTTTTCCCATGCTTCAAGGCACAAGCTCTTAACATGTCCTCCAAAATTTGATTGGTCCTCTCGGTTTGTCCATCCGTCTGAGGATGATATGCTGAACAAAAATTCAACCTCGTTCCCAAAGCTTCATGCAACTTTTGCCAAAACCTGGAAGTGAATTGAGAACCTCTATCCGAGACTATCTTCTTCGGGACTCCATGTCGACACACAATATGCTCCATGTATATTTCGGCTAATCGTGCAGCGGTATATTTGGTCTTCACAGGGACAAAATGAGCTGACTTGGTTAAGCGATCCACAATTACCCAAATTGAGTCATACCCGGACTGAGTATGTGGTAACCCGACTATAAAGTCCATTCCGATTTCTTCCCACTTCCATTCCGGAATCTTCAACGGTTGCAATAATCCCGTTGGCCTTTGATGTTCCGCCTTGACTCATTGACACACATCACACAATGCTACGTATTCAGCTATGTCCTTCTTCATGCTATCCCACCAATAGCAAGTCTTCAAGTCTTTGTACATCTTTGTACAACCAGGGTGAATTGAGTAAGGCGAGTCATGTGCCTCCTTTAGTATTGTCTCCCGAATATGCTTCACATCAGGCACGACAATTCTCTTTCCAAGCCATAAGGTACCATGTTCATCTTCATCAAATCTGAATTCTCTCCCTTCTTCGGTTCTTTCCTTGATTTCCTTGATCTCTTCATCTGCGGATTGTGCCTCTCGAATTTCTTGCTCCAAGGTTGGGTTTAACTCACTCATCTCCATCTATTTACAAACTTGAGGTTCAACCTTTCAAACTCCTTACATAGCTCGAATGGTAATTCTTGAACTGTGAGTTGGTGACTTACTCCCTTTCTACTCAAAGCATCGGCCACTACATTGGCTTTTCCTGGATGATAGTTGATCCCCAAATCATAATCTTTGATGAGCTCCAACCATCTCCGTTGCCTCAAATTCAGATCCGTTTGTGTGAAAATATACTTCAAACTCTTATGATCCGTATAAATTTCACACCTATGTCCAAGGATATAGTGCCTCCAAATCTTCAATGCGTGTACCACGGCCGCGAGTTCCAAATCGTGTGTGGGGTAATTTTGCTCATGTTTCTTCAGTTGTCTTGATGCATATGCGACCACTTGACCTTCTTGCATCAATACACATCCAAGTCCTTGTCTCGATGCGTCACAATAAATATCAAAACTCTTGCTCACATGTGGCAGTACCAAAACTGGGGTTGTTGTCAACCTCTTCTTCAACTCCTCAAAACTATTTTGACAAGCTTGAGTCCATTGGAAAGCCTTTCCCTTCAGTAGCAACTCCGTCATGGGCTTGGCTATCTTGGAGAAGTCCTTGATAAACCGACAGTAATATCCAGCCATCCCAAGAAAACTTCTTATTTCCTTGACATTTCGCGGCGGCTCCCACTTCAACACGTCTCTCACTTTTCCGGGGTCAACCGATACTCCTCCTCCTGAGATGATATGACCCAGAAACGACACCTCTTTCAACCAAAACTGACACTTGTTGAACTTGGCATACAATTGATGCTCCCTCAATTTCTGCAACGTAAGCCTCAAGTGTTCCTCATGTTCCTTCTCATCCTTCGAGTAGATCATAATGTCATCAATAAACACCACAACGAACTTATCCAAGTACTCCATGAAGACCTTATTCATGAGGTACATAAAGTAGGCAAGCGCATTTGTCAATCCAAATGACATCACGGTGTACCTGTAAGATCCATACCGTGTTCTAAAAGCTGTCTTGGGTATGTCCGATGGTCTAATCTTCATTTGAAAGTATCCCAACCTCAAATCGATCTTAGAGAAGACACAAGCACCCTTCATCTGATCAAACAAGTCTTCTATGTGTGGCAAGGTGTACTTGTTCTTGATTGTTACCTCGTTGAGAGCTCGGTAATCCATGCACATCCTTTGGGATCCATCCTTCTTGTCCACAAATAGAACGGGCGCTCCCCAAGGCGAAGAGCTAGGGCGAATAAAACCCTTCTCTAGTTGCTCTTGAATTTGTTTCTTGAGCTCCGCTAATTCCAAAGGGGGCATCCTATACGGCCTCTTAGCTATAGGTGCAGTTCCAGGTATCAAATCAATAACAAACTCAATGTCTAGATCAGGTGGCATACCTGGCAACTCGTCCGGAAAAACATCCAAAAATTCACACACCACCGGAATCTCCTCAATTGCAGCACCGTCCATATGATTCAGCTCCAATTGCTTTTGTGCGGTTTGATATGCTTCAAATTCTATGGCGATCCCTTCCTCATTGGTCTACTTCACCATTTTCGTGGCACACTCAATAACTCCATTGTGCTTCCTCAACCAGTCCATACCAAGTATAATGTCCAATCCTTGAGAATCCAAAACAATGAGGTTGGCGGAGAAGTCTACCCCCTTATTCTAAGGCTTACTTTTGGACATATTATATTTGTCCTCATCTCTCCTCCAGGAGACTTAACCAATAGAGTAAACTTCATATGAGAGATAGGCACTATACTTGGCAACATACTTCGATGCAATGAATGAATGCGATGCTATAGAATCAAATAACATAGTCGCGGGGTTGGAGTTGGCGAGAAACATATCAATGACCACGTCATCCGCTTGTTGAGCATCCTCCGTAGAGACATGGTTCACGTTGCCACGAACAAAATTCTGCTGTCCGCGGCTTCCTTGTGGCGCTCCTCCATTGGGTCTTGGGTTTTGCTTCGGTGCATTGCTTCCTTGACCAAGGCCTGACTTAGGACATTGATGCGCAAAGTGTCCAGCTTCTCCACAAGTATAGCACTTCTTAACTCCACCAGAATTATTGGGACGAGCTTGGTTTTGAACATTAGCACTAGGTAAATTAGCACGAGGCGCATAAGGCATTGGAGGCCTAGAAGCTTGCATAACAGGGTGTTGCGGCACAGACTGAGTTGGGCGCGGTGCATAACCAGGGCGTTGAGCAGGAATAGAAGAGCTGTAATAAGGCGCATTGGGCAGCGCAAAGTGAGGGCGCACATTACTTCCTTGTTGCTGTCCTTGATATGGGGCCTTCCACTTGTTGTCTTGCTCCATCTCACGGATCTTGTTCTCAACCACAATTGTTTTGTCCACAAGCTTCTGAAAATTTGCATAGTCACAATTGAGCAATTGCACTTGAATTTCATTGTTGAGGCCTCTCATGAACAATTATTGCTTTCGGCTGTCCCGACTCACATCCTCAGGCGCATACCTTGAGAGTTGAGTAAATTTATTGAGATATTCACTCACGCTTGATCTTCCTTGCCTTAAATTCTCAAATTATTGCCTCTTCAAGATCATAACACCCTTGGGCACATAATGAGAACGAAAATTCTCCTTGAATTCGGCCCAAGTAATTCTCTCTTGGTTCTCATGAGCATTGCAATAATCATCCCACCAATCCGCAGCTGCTCCAACTAGTTGAAGAGAAGCAAAATAGACCTTCTCCTGGTCACTGCATTGGACAATAGCTAGCTTCTTCTCCACGGACTTGAGCCAATCATCCGCATCCATAGGGTCGGCATCTTGAGCAAAGGTTGGCGGCCTAGTCCTCATAAACTCTCCCAACCGGTTATGAGGAGGCGGGGGTGGCGGTGGAGGCATGTGGGGCTGATTGTTGATGTTACCAGCCTGCAGCTGTCCTATAGTTTGTATCATGGTCTGCATGAGGTGGTTTTGCATAGCCAATAGCTGCTCAATGTTGATAGCTCCCTGAGTAGATCCTTGTCCAATGTTGTTCTGAGGCACTCCATCGTTCTCGTCCTCATTATTGCCATCCCTCTAGTTGCCAGTCCTCACCATCTGAAGAAAAGCAATAGGTAAGAATTAGAAAACGTCCCCAACTATATTCATCAAGGGATATGGAACTAAACAACTAACTAGCCTAGGTAGACATGGCAATGCTAAAGCATCCCAAAATCCTCTATTAAGCACACAAGCAAACAATATATATAGCAAACAGCAAGCCAACAAAATCAAATCGATTCTTAAGTGCTCCTATGTGCTCTAAAGTGTCCATTCTATCTAGGCTGCATCCTACGATCAACATGTGGCTCTGATACCAATCTGTGATGCCCGGCTCCGAAAAATGAACCAAGCTAACGCATATGTGTGCCCAGGATGTTCAACACACATACACGAGTGCATTCACAAAAGAGTATACAGAAAATTACCACAAGACAAGATTAATTATCCAATTTTTATTACACAAACCATATTATCCTCGAATACAACCTCTAATGAATATTAATGACAAGTTCAACTAATGCAGCGGAAATAAACTAATTAAGCGACTAAGCAAACTAAGCATAAGGGATAGCGCAGCTCCAAAAACACCACAGGCAGAGCTGACGGTAGACACGGCCTAGAACTCCGCATTATCACCATTAAACTCCCAATCCTGACGTGCAATTGTTGGGGGGGGGGGGGGGGGGGGATTGCAAGAGTGAGTACATGTCGTACTCAGCAAGTGTGGAAAGTATGAAATGTGGCTGATTCAAATGACGACAATAATAATGGCAAAGTGCTGAAAAGTACATTAAAACATTTGAAAAGCAATATATTATATGTATGTGAAGTAAACCCATCATAATCATAAGTAATATCATAATACCAATCTGAATTCACTACCATCATCAATAATTCCATATTTTGCCATTGCCAATAACCATATTCAATACCAGAAATAAATTCATATCCAACCATAACCATAACCATCCCAAATACCATAACCATCCCAATACCGAGTTCCCTCTAATCATGGAAGTTGTCCAGGTGCTCATAACCGGGAGCACGGCTATCATGATAGTTTTAGACACACTCTGCAGAGTTTGTACCGCTTTACCCACGTGTTTGTGATTTCATCACCTTTCGATGACTAGAACCTCTATTATGTCGTCTCACACTTCCGTCGGTGTGTGGCCAAGAGATCACAAAATAGCCTTTACAAAGGGATTACTAGTCTATTTATACTCCACTGAGGTTTCACCGATGGCGATGTCTCCTACTGAGCACATCTTCAACCAAGGGCCCCCTCTTGAGCCATTCGGATCCCAAGGTAGTCCCACCGATCATCAACAAACCCAATCCGACTACCCCTTCCCCGAGCATCCATAATGGTCCAAATAGCACTGGCAAAGCCCTAATTAATCAGCTACGCTGCACCCATACTTGGCCTCATGGTGGCACTGTAGTCCTGGCTTATTCTCGCATGAACCGGTCCTTAGATCTAAAGCAAGCAAACCACCATAACATCCAACCCATCCACATACCAGGCTTGCTTAGATCACCCATTACCATACCAGATTTAACCAGTTCATGTCAACCACAATCTCATTAATGAATAATTAAATTAAGTAGTGTAGTTGTTCTTCCATCCCAATTAATTAAGCGAAGCAAAAAGGTAAAAACCCTTCCCGACTCTCTACCAGGTATTCCAGGTGACAAGGGTGGTTAAACAAAGCTAGTCAACTTCCTATCATAGGATTCCCATTAAATTGACACAAGCATGCAATTTTGCAAACAAAACATTTATTTTAAAACAGGATCAATATGCTTCAAGGACACTTGCCTTGCTCTTGCAGTTGATTAGGGTCAAAGCCTTCAAACTCTTGGTGCTGTAGATCCTCCGCGGCACTTTCTAGCGCAAATCCGTCTAATCCACACAATAAGCATACAAGACAAGAAACACAATCAAAGAGTGCACAAATATTACTCAATATGTCATGACATGCATGATTGATGCAAATGCAAGGTAGAACTTGTTAATAGGTTGATTTTAATGATCACTAACTAGTTCTAATAGATTTTAACATGTTTATACAGGTTTGGATGTGATTAGATCAAATTTTAGAATTAATTCAACACAATTTAACCAGCAAGACCGGACTAGTCTGCTAGGGACCGGACAAGTCCGCACTCTGCGAGATCAGCGGATTAGGGTTTTCTAGATCGACGTGAATTTGGAGATTAGGAGTTGAATTCACGTAAGGAAAAGAGAATAGAAGGTATATGAAAGCATCTAGGCCCCCATGAGGTATGGTTTCGGTGATCAATGACAACCATTGGATTTTACTAATGAATTTGTGAATGCAAGGTCCCCATAATCACTCAATCAAATGAAATCAATATGTCATTGGAGACCCATATTCAATCAATGTATGATATCAAATCAGTGATATAAAGACAAGAAGTGAAAGCTCTTATGTCAAAGTCACTCAACCAAAATTGATGACACTTAATGATTTACAATCATCAGAAATATATTTTCAACAAAGTCTAAGAGGTCATTTGAGCAAGACACAAAAGAATCACTTAGAAACAACTCGAAGCAAACAAAATCAACTCACCGGATCAACCGATGATACCTCAGAACAACACATCGGTCGAGTTGGTTCAACTGAAGAAGAAGACCTCAGAACAAAGCACTCACCGGATCATCCGATGTGGATGGCTCATCTACATCGGTCCATCAGTACAGTTTGCAATATCATTGGACCAAGTGTAGCACCGGATCATCCGATGTACAGAAATATACACATCGGTCAATCACTCCAGTAAGCATCAAGTTTGAGTCAATTCTGGAGGAAGATCCACCGGATCATCCGATGAGAAGACAGGAGCAACATCGGTCTAACAACGGTCATATCTGACACAATGACGTCAGCTAAAGTAAACTTGACCGATGATAACTAAAGGGGAGACATCGGATCATCCGGTGTTCACAGTAAAGTTCTGTCAGCCTACTTTTCCAACGGCTATTTCGGGGAGGCTGGCTATAAATACCCCCTAATCCTGTCATTTCGAAAATTCTTGATCACCAGACACTATCAACACATCCACAAGCGTTCAAGACCAAGAGCAATCACTTCCACACCATTTCGATCACCTATACACCAAGAGTTAGGCTAGAACTAGCTAGAGAGAGAGCTTGTGTGCCTCCATTCTGGGTGAGTGGACTCTCTAGGATAGTGAGAGAGCCTCAAGGGAGTGCCCTTGGTGTTTGTAACTGTGAGGAGACTTCCGGAGCTTGCCAAGGCGTTTGTGGAAGCCCGGAGGGTCGAAGTTGTACAAGGCTTGAGCTCCACCTTGCCGAAGTTGGCAAACGGAGAGGAATAGTGAAGATCCCTCGTCTCGGTGACTTGGGTGTGGCAAAACCCTTTGGTGGGTGCCACAACGTGGATGTAGGAAGATCTTGATGATCTTGCCGAACTACGGGATAAATCCTCGTGTCTCCTCGGGAGTTTGCATCCTCCTCCTTTCCCTTACGTTTATGAATTTTACATTCCGTAAAGTTCCTATTTACTTGAATGCATAGATAGTTTGCGTAGGGAATTGGGCTTTTAGAAATTAAGTTTTATTACTTAGATTTTTTAAAGAAGCCCAATTCACCCCCCCTCTTGGGCATTCAATCCTTACAATTGGTATCAGAGCAAGATTGCTCATAGGATCATTCTAGCTTCACCGCTAGAGAGCTAAAATGGCCAAGGTTGGGGGTTCGGTTCCTATCTTCGAGGGCAAGAACTTTGCCTATTGTAAAGCACGCATGCGCGCTTATCTAGAGGCTATTGCTCCCAAAGTATGGGAAGCGACCCACGCGGGGTTTGGAGAACATAACTATGTTGGTGATCAAATTAAATGGGATGCTAAAGCTAGGAATGCAATCTATGAGTGCATTAGTCAAGATGTTTTTTCTAGGATTGCTAGCAAAGAAAAGGCATGTGAAATTTGGGCTTGCTTGATAGAAATTCATGAGGGTTCTTCTCGTGTGAAGGAACTTAAATATCACATACTTAAAGCAAAATATGATGAGTTTAAGATGCTACCTCATGAAAATGTCAATGAGATGTTATCTCGCTTGAATGTACTTATTGAAGAAATTAATGCTCTTGATATTGCTTCTCTTAGTAAGGGACTCATCAACCGCAAGATCCTCATGCTCTTTCCCAAGCCAAAGTACAACATCATCAACTCCATGCTCCAAAAAGAGTCACTAGACCACATTGAAGTTTCAGAGCTCATTGGAGAAATTCACGCTCATGAGATGAGTGTGCTTGGGATGATGGAGCAATCATCCTCAAAAACATTTTCTCTAAAGGCCTCCACCAAGAAAACAAGCCTCAAGAAGAAGAAGGTGGTTGAGCCTAGCTCAAGTGAAGAAGAGCAAGTATCAAGTGAAGATTATGATGATGAGCTTGCATTGATGATGAGAAAGTTCTCACGCTTGAACTCCAAGATTACCAAGAAGGGATACACCTTTGATCCCAAGAAGAAAGTGTTTCTACCAAGGAGAGATGATCATTAGACTTGCTACAATTGTGGTGGTCAAGGCCACATCTCCTATGATTGTCCAAAACGGGACAAAAGAAGAGAGAACTACAAGAGCAAGCATCGCAAGCTTGAAGAGAGTGATGATGATGAAGAAGAGGCCAAACCCAAACCAAGAGCCTTTGGGAAGAAGAAACATGACAAGGGCAAGAAGGCAAGACTCTTCCCAAAGAAGAGAAATGGCCCACAAAAGGTGTTCATGTGTGAGGCAAATGAATGGGTCACCGACGAAGAAACAAGTGATGAAGAGAGTGAAGCGGAAGAAGGAAGCTTGGCCGGCCTCGCCATTGCCAACAATGATGACTCACCTCTTCATCCACCGCCCATGTGCCTCATGGCGAAAGGTAACACCAAGGTATGTGACGACTCTAGTGATGATGAGCTTTTCCCCGATGATCTAACTTCCTTGATAAATGAATATCATGCTATCATTAAGAGGGAAAAGAGTAAGGTTAAAACTCTTGAAGAAACTCGTGCTAGACTTGAGAGTGCTAACCTTGATTTGCTTGACAAGTATTAAAGCATACTCAAAGAGAATGACACGCTCAAATCTCATGTCAAGCAAATTGAGGAAGAAAAGGCTAAATTCAAGTTAGATAATCATGAGCTTAACTTAGCACACCAAACACTCTTGGAAGAGCACAACAAGTTAGTACAAGAACATCAAACACTTAACCTTGCTCATGACGTGCTTGATCAAGAGTTGAAAAATATAAAGAAACAAACTCTTAATGATAGGATATCCATTACTTCTCATGTCACTAATGCCTTGAACAAGTCTTTGCCTTTGAAAGCAAATGCTAGGGAGAAGGACTTGTTGGAAGAAATTGAGAGTCTCCGCACTAGTGTAGCTAGACTTTCAAAAGGAGAAGTCAAGCACAAGGAAATCCTCTTCCAACAAGCAAAGGCCTTCAACAAGAGAGGACTTGGATCCTTCCTGGTGCCTAACAAAGGAAAGGTGCCCTCACCGGAGCTAAGAACAAGCTTCATCAAGGAAGTTGGTTCTTATTGCCAACATTGTGAGGTCACCGGTCACCACACAAGGGAGTGTCCTCTTCCTAACCGACCTTCTCCAAAATTGCCTACTAACTACAAATCTACTTTCAATGATCGTTATTATCTCTTGAGTAAAGTAGATGGCAAGGTGAAGGCAAGGTTCATTGGCAAAGACATGAAGGGCATGAAGGGAAAGCTCCCCAAGCAACTTTGGGTCCCAAAAACACTTGTATCACACATACAAGGACCTAAGTTGGCTTGGGTGCCTAAAGTCAAAAATTGAATTCATGTGTGTAGGTGAACTACAAAGTCGGAGGAAAGCATTGGGTACTCGATAGCGGGTGCACTCAACATATGACCGCAATGATGGTATGTTCACCACCATAGAAAACCCCGGCAATCATGAACAAGTCACCTTTGGTGATAACTCTAAGGGAAAGGTAATTGGGTTAGGTAAAATTGCTATTTCAAATGATTTATCCATTTCCAATGTTTTGTACGTTAAGTCACTTAGTTTTAATTTACTTTCTATTGCACAACTATGTGATCTTGGAGTAACGTGCACATTTAGCAAAAATGATGTTGTTGTGAGTAGTGAAACAAGCCAAGACATAGTCTTCAAAGGATTTCGGCATGGACAACTCTACCTAGTGGACTTCTCCAACAAGAATTCTAGCTTGACCACTTGCCTTTTCACTAAGAAAAGTTTGGGATGGCTATGGCACCGACCCATAGCGCACATAGGGATGAGCAAATTCAAGAAGTCATTCAAGCTTGGGATGGTGACCGGCGTGAAGGATGTCACATTTGAGAAGAACAAGGTTTGTAGCGCTTGTCAAGCCGGGAAGCAAGTTGCTTCACACCACCCAATGAAGACAATGGTGTCAACCTCCAAGCCACTTGAACTACTTCACATGGACCTCTTCGGACCATCCACATATCAAAGTCTTGGCGGAAACCTCTATTGTCTTGTTATTGTTGATGACTACTCTCGCTATGCTTGGACTTTGTTTCTAGGTGACAAGAGTGAAACTCCGGAAGTGTTCAAGACCTTCACCAACCATGCTCAAAGGGAATTTCAACTTCCCATCATCAAAGTCCGGAGTGACAACGGCACCGAATTCAAGAACTACAACATTGGGGAGTGGTGTGACCGTGAAGGTGTGAAGCATGAATTTTCGGCCACATACACCCCTCAACAAAATGGTGTCGTTGAAAGGAAGAACAAGACACTCATCACTCTTGCGAGAGCAATGCTTGATGACTACGGCACGTCGGAGAAGTTTTGGGCCGAAGCAATCAACACGGCGTGCCATGCCGCAAATAGGGTCTACCTACATCGCCTACTTCAAAATACCCCGTACGAGCTTCTCATTGGGAGAAAGCCCAACATCTCCTACTTTTGAGTCTTTGGATGCAAGTGCTACATCTACCGCAAGAAAAGGCTCGGTAAGTTTGAAAGAAGATGTGATGTTGGTATATTCCTTGGTTATGCATCAAACTCAAAAGCATATCGAGTATTCAACCAAACCTCCGGTTTAGTTGAGGAAAGTTGTGATGTTAAGTTTGATGAATCTAATGGCTCCCAAGAGGAGAGTTTTGGTCATGATGAAATAGATGATGAGCCTCTACGAGAAGCCATGAAGAACATGACCATTGGAGACATCAAGCCCGAAGTTGAGGAGAGCCATGATCAAGGGGGAGCTTCAAGTTCCAACAACAACACCTCTATGGCGCCTCAAGTTGACGAAGAAGAGAAGGATGATCCATTGCCGACTCAAGACTCACAAGCACAACAACATCAAGAATAAGAAGAAGTCCATGATCAAGTCCAATCACAAGAGGAGCAACACGCATCACCATTGCCAAGTGCTTCACAACCGCTTATGAGGCATGGACGCATCTCCAAGGCGCATCCAATGGACCAAATCATTGGAAGTCCGTCAAGGGGTCACTCCAAGACCCAAATTGGGTGATGGCCATGCAAGAAGAACTCAACAACTTCATCCGCAATGAAGTTTGGGTGTTGGAGGAGCAACCCAAGGACAAGAACGTCATCGGAACAAAGTGGGTGTACCGCAACAAACAAGACGAGAATGGCGTTGTGGTCCGCAACAAGGCAAGACTTGTGGCCAAAGGGTTCTCGCAAGTTGAAGGACTAGATTTTTGGGAGACATTTGCCCCGGTCGCCCGGCTAGAATCCATCCGTATACTCCTTGCCTTTGCATCACATCATAGTATTAGACTTTATCAAATGGATGTGAAAAGTGCCTTTCTTAATGGTTACATTAACGAGCTTTTTTATGTTGAACAACCTCCCGGGTTTGAAGATCCGAGGAATCCTAATCATGTGTATAGGTTGCACAAGGCGCTCTACGGGCTCAAGCAAGAACCTAGGGCATGGTACGAATGACTACGGGATTTCCTCATCATGCAAGGATTCATATCGGGAGGGTGGACACTACACTCTTCACCAAGGACATCAACGGAGATTTGTTCATTTGTCAAATTTATGTTGATGATATTATTTTTGGTTCAACTAACGAAGCTCTTAGCCATGAGTTTCGCAAAATGATGTCTAGGGAATTCGAGATGTCAATGATTGGAGAGCTCAACTTCTTCCTTGGATTTCAAATCAAGCAACTTCAAGAGGGGACCTTCGTCTATCAAGAGAAGTACACCAAGGACCTCTTGAAGAAATTTGAGATGGGAGATTGTAGCTCAAGAAGCACTCCAATGGCAACTAATTGTCATCTCGACGCGGATAAGGACGGTAAACCTATTGATCAATCTAACTACCATTCTATGATTGGTTCATTACTTTACCTTACCGCATCTAGGCCCGATATCATGTTTAGTGTATCCTTGTGTGCTCGCTTTCAAGCGGCACCTAAAGAATTGCATAGGAAGGCGGTCTTTAGGATACTTAGGTATCTTAAGCATACCCCTAGTGTGGGCTTGTGGTACCCTAAAGGTGAAAAATTCCATCTTGTGGGATACTCGTATTCGGACTTTGCCATATGCCGCGTGGATCGCAAGAGTACCTCCGGTGGGTGCCACTTGCTTCGGCGTTCCCTAGTATCTTGTTCAAGCAAGAAGCAAAATTCCGTCACCTTGTCCACGGCAGAAGCGGAATATATTGCGGTCGGTGCATGTTGTGCCCAAATTCTTTATATGAAGCAAACCCTTTTGGAGTTTGGGATTAAACTTGGTTGTGTGACTCTCCTTTGTGACAATGAAAGTGCGGTTAAGATAGCTAAAAACCCCGTTCAACACTCCCGCACTAAGCACATTGATATTCGCCATCATTTCTTGAGGGACCATGAAGCTAAGGGAGACATCTCATTGCGAGGTGTTAGGTCCGAAGAACAATTGCGGATATCTTCACTAAACCACTTGATGAGAAAACCTTTTCTAGGCTAAGAAGTGAGTTAAATGTGCTAGATGCAACAAACGTCATGTAAGAATGCACCTCATGTAGGTCTTGCCTAACTCTCAAAGGATAGGGGTGAGCAAGGGTTAGCTTGGGATGGAGGTTCTTTTGGGTTTCCCCAAAGTTTGGAGAGTAGCTCTCCCTGAAGAAGCCTTTGAAAGGTTCAAATTTGGCAAGATAGATTTATTTTATGCCTTGCATGATGCCTGCCATATAGACTTATAATTTCTTGCATTATAAAATGTTTGGCATTACATACGATAGATTGTCACAAAGGGGAACCCACCTCATGAGAAAGAGACTTGTTTGAAATGCAATATCTCAACTCATATAAGGTGGAAAGAACAAAATGTTAGGTGCGTTAATGCCTAGAGGAACATGCTTTAAAGATATAGAAGTCTTCATACTCTAGCTCACAAAGCATGGGCCTTACATTTTATTTGAATAATTTCCTTCCTATTTTTCTTCGGTGTTCTATTTGCCTTAAGGATTAGCCAAGTTATTGGCAAATTAGCATTTTTGAGGGGTAAGGGGTTGCCCAAAAAGTTCTAAGACATGTGTTTCTCTTTGCTTGTTTGTTTGGTCAAAGGACATATATGGGATGTTGCTGTTCAGTAGTCATCGGATTATCCGATGCCTAGGTCAATCTCTCATCGGATCAATTGGTGTTCAATCTTCAAGAGTCAGTTCTGTCAAGTATGACAAATCGACCGACGAGTTCATCCTGAAAAGCATCGGTCCATCCGGTGTTCACAATTCTGGAGCTGTGCCAAATTCCACCGATGCTACTTCCTTCCACGTCGGACCATCCGGTGTCAACATTCCATTTTTGAATACCCTTACTGTGCCATTCGACCGATGCTCCCATCCTTCAACGTTGGTCCATCTGGTGTCAACGGCACTTTTTTGAAAACCCTTACTGTGGCATTCGACCGATGCATCTATCGTTCAACATCGGTCCATCCGGTGTTAAAAGGTCAGCTAGGGTTTGGGACCCACTATTTAAATGTCGTATCGCCTCCGCTTTTCTCTCTCTTCCCAATCCCGACGCGCTCATCTCCGCCGTCGCCGATTCTCTCGCCCGAGCGCCGCCACCGTCGACTCCAGCCGCCGCCGCCACCTCCGGCCGCCCACCGCCTCCGGTCGCCGCACCACCGCCGCCGCCGCTCCACCATCTAGCGCCGCCGCTCCACCCAGCCGACGCCGCCGCTCCACCCAGCCGACGCCGCCGCTCCACCCAAGCGCCGCCGCTCCACCCAAGCGCCGCCGCGCTCTCCCTCATCACCACAGCACCCAAGCGTCGCCTCCTTTCGTGCACATCGTCGCCGTGGTGCCTTCCCCAAAATGGTCGCGTCTCACCGCCGTTAGGGTTTCTGGCCGCGTCTATCGTCGTTCCGTGCGCGTGACTTCGTCAACCTCACTCTCGCGCATCGCAATGGCTCGCGACAAGAAAAACAAGGGCAAGGCCATTGCGGAGCCGGCCGCGAAGAAGCAAAAATTGTCGAAGGAGGAGAAGAAGGCGTTGATGGCCGCTCGCACTGCTGAGGAGCGTGAGCGTGGCCGAGGTGGATCTTTGAGGATCCGCGAGGCTCGTCCGAGGCAGCCTCCCGTGATCAATGAGTCCGAGGCCGAAGAAGAGCCGGAAGAGCCACTCGTCCGCCGGCGCTCAGCCCGGACTCGTGGGGGACATCCCCCGGCAGCACCACATCCGAGATCGACGGATGCCGACCGTCGTGAGGACAGGGAGGACCAGAGAGCCATCTACGAGATGGACACCACCGTCCGTGTC
Source organism: Tuctoria greenei (assembly GCA_036927565.1). NCBI lineage: Eukaryota > Viridiplantae > Streptophyta > Magnoliopsida > Poales > Poaceae > Tuctoria > Tuctoria greenei. The sequence goes on along the minus strand of JAYESD010000002.1, from coordinate 61,036,113 downwards.
AGTGAAGGTGTCTGTTTGGCTGATTACCGGAAGATGAAGGCCAAGCAGCTCCGCAGACTCAGGTGGAGTGTGCTGCTTGAGGAGTGGTACCCGCAACCCAGAGAAGCTCTTGTGGACAGTCGTTTCTGGACTGTGACGTAGGCGTCCCTCTACGATACCTACAGATGCCGAGGTCACAAGTTGTTCCAGCACAACTTTCTGGACTGGGATCAGCTCGCTCTGGCTGCCGAGACGGAGATTCGCCCATACTTCGAGAGGTACAGAGGTTTGGTGCACCTGATGTCCTATGAGAGGAGTGCTTATGTGGAGGATTGGGTACGCGTGTTCTACGCCACCCTCTACGTCTCTGAGGGCAGAAGATCGATTGACTTCATGTTCATGGGCCAGCACTATCACTTGACGAGGCAGACACTGGCACAGCTGCTAGGAGTGGACCTACACGACACTTGCGTGCATGAGAGAGTGTATGGTCAGGAAGATCCACCGAGGAGGCCGCTCACTGGAGGAGTGGCACCAGCACTGGAGGATATCCGCTCTTTGTTTGGCCCGACCTTCTCTCCAGACCAGCCGAGGGTACCGGCTCTATTGACCCCAGCTGCGCGCACAGTGCACCTCGCCTTGCGCCGCACACTCTTGCCGAGGTCAGGTTACTTGGAGGGGTTCACCAGCCTACAGCAGACTCTCCTGTTCTACATCATGAACGGGATGGAGTTCGACATCGTGGACGTCCTCATATATGAGATGGAGGACGTGATCACAGATGGAGTGGGGATGATGAGGCAGCTCGTGTATGGACACTGGATCAGCTACCTGCTCTCCATGATGGTCCCTGAGGAGTCCGTCGTGCATGACCGTCTCACTGACAAGAGTGTCACATGGTTCGGTCACTACCGTGCCCCAGCTCCTGGAGACCGCCGCCTTGGCCGTCCAGTCGAGCGTCAGGTCTGTGCACGCCTATCTGAGGAGGACTGGTCGGACCTGGAGAAGGAGGATGAGAGGCTAGCTGAGGCAGAGGCACAGGGTGAGGACTTGCAGCACATTTGGTCCGAGAGCGACACCGATGACAGTGTCGAGGAGTACTTTCCACCTCCACCCTCACCCAGGCAGCACGACGTGGAGGATGGAGGCTCTACAGTGCCACCACCTACTCCACCTCCCGTCATTGAGGCACAGGTCTCCCAGACTGAAAAGCGGCCTAGAGGGGGGTGAATAGGCGATAATCGATAATTTAAACTTAATTCAGAGTTATGAAAACAGAGAAGTCGGACTTGTCTGACTTCTAGTCGGACTTGTCTGACCTAAGTCGGACAAGTCTGACCTGGGTCAGATAAGTCCGAGATTACCTGCACGATCAGACCAAAAATCCAATTTTTAAGCGATCTAGTGAGAGATATCGATCCCTAGCAGTTCTACACGAAGTATGGAGTAGAAAGAAAACTGTGGGAGAGATAGCACGCGGAAAAACACTAGAATCAAAACTTGCGAGAACGAAAGAACAACAAGAGACAAACGATTTTATCACGAGGTTCGGAACCACAAAGGATCCTACATCCCCGTTGAGGAGTCCACAAGGGACCAGGCCTTCTCTAGCCTTTCCCTCACGAGTTGCCACAAGGGCCAACCTCGATCTTCCACTATCACAAAGATTGTTACAAACTCCCCAATTACAAGAGATCACAAAGAAATCGCGGGGCGACGCCTAACCGTCTAGGGGAGAACCCCAAGAGCAACAAAGACACAAACACGAAGAAACTTAGCGAATCACACGTTGCTCAACCCCTCAACAAACCGTTTCTCCCAATCCTCACAAAGCACTCTTCACTCTCCCAAAAATTCGAATTTGGGCTCTAGAGGTGAAGAACAAGTGGAGAGAGGTTCTTGAGTTCAAATGGGCGTTCAGAACTGTTCTGGGGTGTTAGGCATAGTTGGTGGGTCCAACCCACCCACTATTTATACTCCAAAAAGTCATTAGAGCCGTTTGACACAGCCCACGTCGGACATGTCTCACACAAGGTCGGACATGTCTGACCTCAAAGGTCAGGACTTTCACTTCAGACTTGTCTGACCAAAACCACTTCAGACATGTCTAACATACAATCTCAGACATGTCTGAAATTCTGCAGATAGAACTCGGACAAGTCTGACTCTCTGGGACTTAGAAAATTTTCCTTAGTCCCTGGGAACAGATCCATCTCGGACATGTCCGACCCCCAGGTTTGGACAAGTCCAAAACTTCACTGGAACACTCACTGGAACCCTTCCAGTGCCAATTCAGACATGTCTGACTTACAGATTCAGACATGTCCGAATTCCAACAGAGGGAATTCGGACATGTCCGACACCACAAGTCAGACAAGTCCGCCCAAGCCACAAAGGCCCTACTAAAATCTTCTACTAAGGGGTTGAGCACCCGAATGACTCACTAAGTGTCTACGCGTTGTGTCCCTCTTAATAGTACGGTTTTTCCTACGACTCAAGGAGAAAATAGAAAACCCTATTTCTATTCTTCTTCGCCACAACTTTTCTCCTTTTGCCGTCTTTCTTCAAAGCTCCATTCCGTACTTTGGATCTGCGCTCATGCTCAACCAAGTTCATTAGCACTTTAATGGTTCATCATCAATCCACCAAAACCCACAAGGGACCTAGATGCACTTACAATCTCCCCCTTTTTGGTGATTGATGACAACCAACTAAAGTCTTCGACAAAAATATGATTTGATAGAAGTTTTGAGTCTCAAGTGTATATGAGCTTTTGTAATAACAATAAAACAACTCATATACACTCAATCGTCGTGGGGTGCCTATATGCTCGTGTGTGTGCAACAACGTGATAAATATGAAGAAATGCACACAAGATCAATGAAGCATCATAATGATCATCATAAGGCATCAATAAACATCATCATAAGGCATCAATAAACATCATTAAGCATTAACAGCCATAAACGAGTAACAAATAAGTACAAGACACACCGGGATAGAAAATATGACTAGATACATGTCCATGTCCAAGAAAAAGCACTAGAGACTAATACTTCTCCCCCTTTGGCATCAAGGCACCAAAAAGGAGAAAAGTGGACACTAAGACCTAGTCTACTCGGTGTCTTCCTCATCGTCGTCGCCATCATCATCGTCGTCGCTCTCCTCCTCGAAGTCGCTCTCCTCGCCGGAGTCACCGTGAGCTGCAGGAGGTGCTGAGGAAGAAGCGCCGGTGCCGGTGAAGAACGCCATCTCCGCCTCGGTGAGCTCCGGAAACTCTGGTGGCTCCTCGTCTGAGCTGGTGTCATCGACTGGAGGAAGCTGGAGGTGCTCCCTGATGGCTACAAGGTCCCTCTGGTTCCTCTTTGCCAAGCGTTGAGTCAACCGGCAGACGGTGAAGATCGACTTCAGGATCTTGAGCAGACCTGAGGAGCAAGACGGCTGCTGCTGGGGCACGGAGGATGAGCTGGGAGGCTGAGCAGACTTCCTCCTCGAGGAGCTGGGTCCTCCCTCTGCTGGTGCTGGTGCCGGTGCAGCTGCTCGAATCGGGCGGTGAAACTTGAAGGCTTCTGAGGCACGAGGCGCCTATGAGGCACATCCTTCACAAACTTCTTCCCGGACACCATCTCAATTAGCTTCATCAGGTACGGGGCATAGCAGCAAGACCTAGCCG